>OZ038382.1:125798555-128273122 GCA_964036045.1 Eutreptiella sp. 'Long Island Sound 2002' | reverse complement strand
AAGGTTGGGGCCCAAAAGAGGGCGGAAATGCTACGTCACCCGTGCATTCTTGGGGGTCCCCAACAAAGGGGACAAAATCAGAAGTCAAAACCTACGCTAGGGGTCACCATGATGCTCCTAGTATCTCAAAGTGTGGGTCTCTAGTACAGCCAGGCGCCCAAATAGCTGCACTGCGCTAAGTGCGCCCCCTTAGTGCACCCCCTAAAAGGCCACTAGAGGGGCACGGGTCCAAAAAGATGCCTAGCGCGCGCCCGGCGCGCTAACGTTCCCCCTTTGGGGTGCAAAAAAAGGTGGAATGAGTGCTTGGTTTTATAACCCTCTTTAGTGTCTAGGGTGGTCCTAACAAAATTGGCAGGCAAGCAGCAAGCAGCAAGCAGCAAGTAAGCACGCGTGAAATGGGGGGAAATCACGGCTTCGTTGGGGTGCTTCGGATTCGGCCAAAATTTTGGTGAATGCTACCTATGGGTGTGAGGGACAACCACACAAAGTATGAGCCACAAACTCAACGGTGGCGGCCGGGAACAAGTGTCGCAAGTGCCCCACCTCCATTGGAAAATTTCCAATTTGGGGCTAAAATCAGCCTTCTTTTTTTTGCCCAAAGCAGCCCTAGTACCTTCTGAAAACAGCCAAATGAAGGGAAACAGTGGCTACTCTACACATGCGGCTAGACTTGCCCCTACCGAAGGGCCCTCTAGGGCCCTCTCACTCCACAATATGTCCATGAACCGCCCCCAAAAGGCCCCCAAAAACCCCAGAATTCGTGCACACTGGCCGCTGACAGCCCCAAACCAAAAACAGACCACACCTTGGGCTATGTGGCTCCAAATGCGATTTCATTCGCACCAAATCCACCCACAACCACCCACTTTTGGTGGTTTCCACCCCTCAAAATTGCCCTAACCAACACCTAGACCCCCATACCTAGGCCCAGTGGGCTGCAGCAAGCTGTAGGAGGTAGCCCAAACGGGTCCGCCGATTGCAAAAAAGGCCTTTGGATTGTGAGCCACTAACCCCAACTCGAGGGGCCACGCAACAAAGCGTGGATTCAAAGATTGTCCCGGTTTCCTCAATAGCACCGGAAGGTTGGGGCCCAAAAGAGGGCGGAAATGCTACGTCACCCGTGCATTCTCGGGGGTCCCCAACAAAGGGGACAAAATCAGAAGTCAAAACCTACGCTAGGGGTCACCATGATGCTCCTAGTATCTCAAAGTGTGGGTCTCTAGTACAGCCAGGCGCCCAAATAGCTGCACTGTGCTAAGTGCGCCCCCTTAGTGCACCCCCTAAAAGGCCACTAGAGGGGCACGGGTCCAAAAAGATGCCCAGCTCGCGCCCGGCGCGCTAACGTTCCCCCTTTGGGGTGCACAAAAAGGTGGAATGAGTGCTTGGTTTTATAACCCTCTTTAGTGTCTAGGGTGGTCCTAACAAAATTGGCAAGCAAGCAGCAAGCAGCAAGCAGCAAGTAAGCACGCGCGAAATGGGGGGAAATCACGGCTTCGTTGGGGTGCTTCGGATTCGGCCAAAATTTTGGTGAATGCTACCTATGGTGGTGAGTGACAACCACACAAAGTATGAGCCACAAACTCAACGGTGGCGGCCGGGAACAAGCGTCGCAAGTGCCCCACCTCCATTGGAAAATTTGCAATTTGGGGCTAAAATCAGCCTTCTTTTTTTTGCCCAAAGCAGCCCTAGTACCTTCTAAAAACGGCCAAATGAAGGGAAACAGTGGCTACTCTACACATGCAGCTAGACTTGCCCCTACCGAAGGGCCCTCTAGGGCCCTCTCACTCCACAATATGTCCATGAACCGCCCCCAAAAGGCCCCCAAAAACCCCAGAATTTGTGCACACTGGCCGCTAAGAGCCCCAAACCAAAAACAGACCACACCTTGGGCTACGTAGCTCCAAATGCGATTTTGTTCGCACCAAATCCACCCCCAACCACCCACTTTTGGTGGTTTCCACCCCTCAAAATTGCCCTAACCAACACCTAGACCCCCATACCTAGGCCCAGTGGGCTGCAGCAAGCTGTAGGAGGTAGCCCAAACGGGTCCGCCGATTGCAAAAAAGGCCTTTGGATTGTGAGCCCCTAACCCCAACTCGAGGGGCCACGCAACAAAGCATGGATTCAAAGATTGTCCCGGTTTCCTCAATAGCACCGGAAGGTTGGGGCCAAAAAGAGGGCGGAAATGCTACGTCACCCCTGCATTCTTGGGGGTCCCCAACAAAGGGGACAAAATCAGAAGTCAAAACCTACGCTAGGGGTCACCATGATGCTCCTAGTATCTCAAAGTGTGGGTCTCTAGTACAGCCAGGCGCCCAAATAGCTGCACTGTGCTAAGTGCGCCCCCTTAGTGCACCCCCCTAAAAGGCCACTAGAGGGGCACGGGTCCAAAAAGATGCCTAGCGCGCGCCCGGCGCGCTAACGTTCCCCCTTTGGGGTGCACAAAAAGGTGGAATGAGCGCTTGGTTTTATAACCCTCTTTAGTGTCTAAGTTGGTCCTAACAAAATTGGCAAGCAAGCAGCAAGCAGCAAGCAGCAAGCAGCAAGTAAGCACGCGCGAAATGGGGGGAAATCACGGCTTCGTTGGGGTGCTTTGGATTCGGCCAAAATTTTGGTGGATGCTACCTATGGGTGTGAGGGACAACCACACAAAGTATGAGCCACAAACTCAACGGTGGCGGCCGGGAACAAGCGTCGCAAGTGCCCCACCTCCATTGGAAAATTTGCAATTTGGGGCTAAAATCAGCCTTTTTCTTTTTTTGCCCAAAGCAGCCCTAGTACCTTCTTAAAACGGCCAAATGAAGGGAAACAGTGGCTACTCTACACATGCAGCTAGACTTGCCCCTACCGAAGGGCCCTCTAGGGCCCTCTCACTCCACAATATGTCCATGAACCGCCCCCAAAAGGCCCCCAAAAACCCCAGAATTTGTGCACACTGGCCGCTGACAGCCCCAAACCAAAAACAGACCCCACCTTGGGCTACGTAGCTCCAAATGCGATTTCGTTCGCACCAAATCCACCCACAACCACCCACTTTGGTGGTTTCCACCCCTGAAAATTGCCCTAACCAACACCTAGACCCCCATACCTAGGCCCAGTGGGCTGCAGCAAGCTGTAGGAGGTAGCCCAAACGGGTCCGCCGATTGCAAAAAAGGCCTTTGGATTGTGAGCCCCTAACCCCAACTCGAGGGGCCACGCAACAAAGCGTGGATTCAAAGATTGTCCCGGTTTCCTCAATAGCACCGGAAGGTTGGGGCCCAAAAGAGGGCGGAAATGCTACGTCACCCGTGCATTCTTGGGGGTCCCCAACAAAGGGGGCAAAATCAGAAGTCAAAACCTAAGCTAGGGGTCACCATGATGCTCCTAGTATCTCAAAGTGTGGGTCTCTAGTACAGCCAGGCGCCCAAATAGCTGCACTATGCTAAGTGCGCCCCCTTAGTGCACCCCCTAAAAGGCCACTAGAGGGGCACGGGTCCAAAAAGATGCCCAGCGCGCGCCCGGCGCGCTAACGTTCCCCCTTTGGGGTGCACAAAAAGGTGGAATGAGCGCTTGGTTTTATAACCCTCTTTAGTGTCTAAGTTGGTCCTAACAAAATTGGCAAGCAAGCAGCAAGCAGCAAGCAGCAAGTAAGCACGCGCGAAATGGGGGGAAATCACCGCTTCGTTGGGGTGCTTCGGATTCGGCCAAAATTTTGGTGGATGCTACCTATGGGTGTGAGGGACAACCACACAAAGTATGAGCCACAAACTCAACGGTGGCGGCCGGGAACAAGCGTCGCAAGTGCCCCACCTCCATTGGAAAATTTCCAATTTGGGGCTAAAATCAGCCTTTTTCTTTTTTTGCCCAAAGCAGCCCTAGTACCTTCTAAAAACGGCCAAATGAAGGGAAACAGTGGCTACTCTACACATGCAGCTAGACTTGCCCCTACCGAAGGGCCCTCTAGGGCCCTCTCACTCCACAATATGTCCATGAACCGCCCCCAAAAGGCCCCCAAAAACCCCAGAATTTGTGCACACTGGCCGCTGACAGCCCCAAACCAAAAACAGACCACACCTTGGGCTACGTAGCTCCAAATGCGATTTCGTTCACACCAAATCCACCCACAACCACCCACTTTGGTGGTTTCCGGCCCTGAAAATTGCCCTAACCAACACCTAGACCCCCATACCTAGGCCCAGTGGGCTGCAGCAAGCTGTAGGAGGTAGCCCAAACGGGTCCGCCGATTGCAAAAAAGGCCTTTGGATTGTGAGCCCCTAACCCCAACTCGAGGGGCCAGGCAACAAAGCGTGGATTCAAAGATTGTCCCGGTTTCCTCAATAGCACCGGAAGGTTGGGGCCCAAAAGAGGGCGGAAATGCTACGTCACCCGTGCATTCTCGGGGGTCCCCAACAAAGGGGACAAAATCAGAAGTCAAAACCTACGCTAGGGGTCACCATGATGCTCCTAGTATCTCAAAGTGTGGGTCTCTAGTACAGCCAGGCGCCCAAATAGCTGCACTGTGCTAAGTGCGCCCCCTTAGTGCACCCCCTAAAAGGCCACTAGAGGGGCACGGGTCAAAAAAGATGCCCAGCTCGCGCCCGGCGCGCTAACGTTCCCCCTTTGGGGCGCACAAAAAGGTGGAATGAGTGCTTGGTTTTATAACCCTATTTAGTGTCTAGGGTGGTCCTAACAAAATTGGCAAGCAAGCAGCAAGCAGCAAGCAGCAAGTAAGCACACGCGAAATGGGGGGAAATCACGGCTTCGTTGGGGTGCTTCAGATTCGGCCAAAATTTTGGTGAATGCTACCTATGGTTGTGAGGGACAACCACACAAAGTATGAGCCACAAACTCAACGGTGGCGGCCGGGAACAAGCGTCGCAAGTGCCCCACCTCCATTGGAAAATTTGCAATTTGGGGCTAAAACCAGCCTTCTTTTTTTTGCCCAAAGCAGCCCTAGTACCTTCTTAAAACGGCCAAATCAAGGGAAACAGTGGCTACTCTACACATGCAGCTAGACTTGCCCCTACCGAAGGGTCCTCTAGGGCCCTCTCACTCCACAATATGTCCATGAACCGCCCCCAAAAGGCCCCCAAAAACCCCACAATTCGTGCACACTGGCCGCTGACAGCCCCAAACCAAAAACAGACCACACCTTGGGCTACGTAGCTCCAAATGCGATTTCGTTCGCACCAAATCCACCCACAACCACCCACTTTGGTGGTTTCCACCCCTGAAAATTGCCCTAACCAACACCTAGACCCCCATACCTAGGCCCAGTGGGCTGCAGCAAGCTGTAGGAGGTAGCCCAAACGGGTCCGCCGATTGCAAAAAAGGCCTTTGGATTGTGAGCCACTAACCCCAACTCGAGGGGCCACGCAACAAAGCGTGGATTCAAAGATTGTCCCGGTTTCCTCAATAGCACCGGAAGGTTGGGGCCCAAAAGAGGGCGGAAATGCTACGTCACCCGTGCATTCTCGGGGGTCCCCAACAAAGGGGACAAAATCAGAAGTCAAAACCTACGCTAGGGGTCACCATGATGCTCCTAGTATCTCAAAGTGTGGGTCTCTAGTACAGCCAGGCGCCCAAATAGCTGCACTGTGCTAAGTGCGCCCCCTTAGTGCACCCCCTAAAAGGCCACTAGAGGGGCACGGGTCAAAAAAGATGCCCAGCTCGCGCCCGGCGCGCTAACGTTCCCCCTTTGGGGCGCACAAAAAGGTGGAATGAGTGCTTGGTTTTATAACCCTCTTTAGTGTCTAGGGTGGTCCTAACAAAATTGGCAAGCAAGCAGCAAGCAGCAAGCAGCAAGTAAGCACACGCGAAATGGGGGGAAATCACGGCTTCGTTGGGGTGCTTCGGATTCGGCCAAAATTTTGGTGAATGCTACCTATGGTTGTGAGTGACAACCACACAAAGTATGAGCCACAAACTCAACGGTGGCGGCCGGGAACAAGCGTCGCAAGTGCCCCACCTCCATTGGAAAATTTGCAATTTGGGGCTAAAACCAGCCTTCTTTTTTTTGCCCAAAGCAGCCCTAGTACCTTCTTAAAACGGCCAAATCAAGGGAAACAGTGGCTACTCTACACATGCAGCTAGACTTGCCCCTACCGAAGGGTCCTCTAGGGCCCTCTCACTCCACAATATGTCCATGAACCGCCCCCAAAAGGCCCCCAAAAACCCCAGAATTTGTGCACACTGGCCGCTGACAGCCCCAAACCAAAAACTGACCACACCTTGGGCTACGTAGCTCCAAATGCGATTTCGTTCGCACCAAATCCACCCACAACCACCCACTTTGGTGGTTTCCACCCCTCAAAATTGCCCTAACCAACACCTAGACCCCCATACCTAGGCCCAGTGGGCTGCAGCAAGCTGTAGGAGGTAGCCCAAACGGGTCCGCCGATTGCAAGAAAGGCCTTTGGATTGTGAGCCCCTAACCCCAACTCGAGGGGCCACGCAACAAAGCGTGGATTCAAAGATTGTCCCGGTTTCCTCAATAGCACCGGAAGGTTGGGGCCCAAAAGAGGGCGGAAATGCTACGTCACCCGTGCATTCTCGGGGGTCCCCAACAAAGGGGACAAAATCAGAAGTCAAAACCTACGCTAGGGGTCACCATGATGCTCCTAGTATCTCAAAGTGTGGGTCTCTAGTACAGCCAGGCGCCCAAATAGCTGCACTGTGCTAAGTGCGCCCCCTTAGTGCACCCCCTAAAAGGCCACTAGAGGGGCACGGGTCCAAAAAGATGCCCAGCGCGCGCCCGGCGCGCTAACGTTCCCCCTTTGGGGTGCACAAAAAGGTGGAATGAGTGCTTGGTTTTATAACCCTCTTTAGTGTCTAGGGTGGTCCTAACAAAATTGGCAGGCAAGCAGCAAGCAGCAAGCAGCAAGTAAGCACGCGCGAAATGGGGGGAAATCACGGCTTCGTTGGGGTGCTTCGGATTCGGCCAAAATTTTGGTGAATGCTACCTATGGTTGTGAGTGACAACCACAAAGTATGAGCCACAAACTCAACGGTGGCGGCCGGGAACAAGCGTCGCAAGTGCCCCACCTCCATTGGAAAATTTGCAATTTGGGGCTAAAATCAGCCTTCTTTTTTTTGCCCAAAGCAGCCCTAGTACCTTCTAAAAACGGCCAAATGAAGGGAAACGGTGGCTACTCTACACATGCAGCTAGACTTGCCACTACCGAAGGGCCCTCTAGGGCCCTCTCACTCCACAATATGTCCATGAACCGCCCCCAAAAGGCCCCCAAAAACCCCAGAATTCGTGCACACTGGCCGCTGACAGCCCCAAACCAAAAACAGACCACACCTTGGGCTACGTAGCTCCAAATGCGATTTCGTTCGCACCAAATCCACCCACAACCACCCACTTTGGTGGTTTCCACCCCTCAAAATTGCCCTAACCAACACCTAGACCCGCATACCTAGGCCCAGTGGGCTGCAGCAAGCTGTAGGAGGTAGCCCAAACGGGTCCGCCGATTGCAAAAAAGGCCTTTGGATTGTGAGCCCCTAACCCCAACTCGAGGGGCCACGCAACAAAGCGTGGATTCAAAGATTGTCCCGGTTTCCTCAATAGCACCGGAAGGTTGGGGCCCAAAAGAGGGCGGAAATGCTACGTCACCCCTGCATTCTTGGGGGTCCCCAACAAAGGGGACAAAATCAGAAGTCAAAACCTACGCTAGGGGTCACCATGATGCTCCTAGTATCTCAAAGTGTGGGTCTCTTGTACAGCCAGGCGCCCAAATAGCTGCACTGTGTTAAGTGCGCCCCCTTAGTGCACCCCCTAAAAGGCCACTAGAGGGGCACGGGTCCAAAAAGATGCCTAGCGCGCGCCCGGCGCGCTAACGTTCCCCCTTTGGGGTGCACAAGAAGGTGGAATGAGCGCTTGGTTTTATAACCCTCTTTAGTGTCTAGGGTGGTCCTAACAAAATTGGCAGGCAAGCAGCAAGCAGCAAGCAGCAAGCAGCAAGTAAGCACGCGCGAAATGGGGGGAAATCACGGCTTCGTTGGGGTGCTTCGGATTCGGCCAAAATTTTGGTGGATGCTACCTATGGGTGTGAGGAACAACCACACAAAGTATGAGCCACAAACTCAACGGTGGCGGCCGGGAACAAGCGTCGCAAGTGCCCCACCTCCATTGGAAAATTTGCAATTTGGGGCTAAAATCGGCCTTTTTCTTTTTTTGCGCAAAGCAGCCCTAGTACCTTCTGAAAACGGCCAAATGAAGGGAAACAGTGGCTACTCTACACATGCAGCTAGACTTGCCCCTACCGAAGGGCCCTCTAGGGCCCTCTCACTCCACAATATGTCCATGAACCGCCCCCAAAAGGCCCCCAAAAACCCTAGAATTTGTGCACACTGGCCGCTGACAGCCCCAAACCAAAAACAGACCCCACCTTGGGCTACGTAGCTCCAAATGCGATTTCGTTCGCACCAAATCCACCCACAACCACCAACTTTTGGTGGTTTCCACCCCTCAAAATTGCCCTAACCAACACCTACACCCCCATACCTAGGCCCAGTGGGCTGCAGCAAGCTGTAGGAGGTAGCCCAAACGGGTCCGCCGATTGCAAAAAAGGCCTTTGGATTGTGAGCCCCTAACCCCAACTCGAGGGGCCACGCAACAAAGCGTGGATTCAAAGATTGTCCCGGTTTCCTCAATAGCACCGGAAGGTTGGGGCCCAAAAGAGGGCGGAAATGCTACGTCACCCGTGCATTCTCGGGGGTCCCCAACAAAGGGGACAAAATCAGAAGTCAAAACCTACGCTAGGGGTCACCATGATGCTCCTAGTATCTCAAAGTGTGGGTCTCTAGTACAGCCAGGCGCCCGAATAGCTGCACTGCGCTAAGTGCGCCCCCTTAGTGCACCCCCTAAAAGGCCACTAGAGGGGCACGGGTCCAAAAAGATGCCCAGCGCGCGCCCGTCGCGCTAACGTTCCCCCTTTGGGGCGCACAAAAAGGTGGAATGAGTGCTTGGTTTTATAACCCTCTTTAGTGTCTAGGGTGGTCCTAACAAAATTGGCAGGCAAGCAGCAAGCAGCAAGCAGCAAGTAAGCACGCGCGAAATGGGGGGAAATCACGGCTTCGTTGGGGTGCTTCGGATTCGGCCAAAATTTTGGTGAATGCTACCTATGGTTGTGAGTGACAACCACACAAAGTATGAGCCACAAACTCAACGGTGGCGGCCGGGAACAAGCGTCGCAAGTGCCCCACCTCCATTGGAAAATTTGCAATTTGGGGCTAAAATCAGCCTTCTTTTTTTTGCCCAAAGCAGCCCTAGTACCTTCTAAAAACGGCCAAATGAAGGGAAACGGTGGCTACTCTACACATGCAGCTAGACTTGCCCCTACCGAAGGGCCCTCTAGGGCCCTCTCACTCCACAATATGTCCATGAACCGCCCCCAAAAGGCCCCCAAAAACCCAGAATTTGTGCACACTGGCCGCTGACAGCCCCAAACCAAAAACTGACCACACCTTGGGCTACGTAGCTCCAAATGCGATTTCGTTCGCACCAAATCCACCCACAACCACCCACGTTTGGTGGTTTCCACCCCTCAAAATTGCCCTAACCAACACCTAGACCCCCATACCTAGGCCCAGTGGGCTGCAGCAAGCTGTAGGAGGTAGCCCAAACGGGTCCGCCGATTGCAAAAAAGGCCTTTGGATTGTGAGCCCCTAACCCCAACTCGAGGGGCCACGCAACAAAGCGTGGATTCAAAGATTGTCCCGGTTTCCTCAATAGCACCGGAAGGTTGGGGCCCAAAAGAGGGCGGAAATGCTACGTCACCCGTGCATTCTCGGGGGTCCCCAACAAAGGGGACAAAATCAGAAGTCAAAACCTACGCTAGGGGTCACCATGATGCTCCTAGTATCTCAAAGTGTGGGTCTCTAGTACAGCCAGGCGCCCGAATAGCTGCACTGCGCTAAGTGCGCCCCCTTAGTGCACCCCCTAAAAGGCCACTAGAGGGGCACGGGTCCAAAAAGATGCCCAGCGCGCGCCCGTCGCGCTAACGTTCCCCCTTTGGGGCGCACAAAAAGGTGGAATGAGTGCTTGGTTTTATAACCCTCTTTAGTGTCTAGGGTGGTCCTAACAAAATTGGTAGGCAAGCAGCAAGCAGCAAGCAGCAAGTAAGCACGCGCGAAATGGGGGGAAATCACGGCTTCGTTGGGGTGCTTCGGATTCGGCCAAAATTTTGGTGAATGCTACCTATGGTTGTGAGTGACAACCACACAAAGTATGAGCCACAAACTCAACGGTGGCGGCCGGGAACAAGCGTCGCAAGTGCCCCACCTCCATTGGAAAATTTGCAATTTGGGGCTAAAATCAGCCTTCTTTTTTTTGCCCAAAGCAGCCCTAGTACCTTCTAAAAACGGCCAAATGAAGGGAAACGGTGGCTACTCTACACATGCAGCTAGACTTGCCCCTACCGAAGGGCCCTCTAGGGCCCTCTCACTCCACAATATGTCCATGAACCGCCCCCAAAAGGCCCCCAAAAACCCCAGAATTTGTGCACACTGGCCGCTGACAGCCCCAAACCAAAAACTGACCACACCTTGGGCTACGTAGCTCCAAATGCGATTTCGTTCGCACCAAATCCACCCACAACCACCCACGTTTGGTGGTTTCCACCCCTCAAAATTGCCCTAACCAACACCTAGACCCCCATACCTAGGCCCAGTGGGCTGCAGCAAGCTGTAGGAGGTAGCCCAAACGGGTCCGCCGATTGCAAAAAAGGCCTTTGGATTGTGAGCCCCTAACCCCAACTCGAGGGGCCACGCAACAAAGCGTGGATTCAAAGATTGTCCCGGTTTCCTCAATAGCACCGGAAGGTTGGGGCCCAAAAGAGGGCGGAAATGCTACGTCACCCGTGCATTCTCGGGGGTCCCCAACAAAGGGGACAAAATCAGAAGTCAAAACCTACGCTAGGGGTCACCATGATGCTCCTAGTATCTCAAAGTGTGGGTCTCTAGTACAGCCAGGCGCCCGAATAGCTGCACTGCGCTAAGTGCGCCCCCTTAGTGCACCCCCTAAAAGGCCACTAGAGGGGCACGGGTCCAAAAAGATGCCCAGCGCGCGCCCGTCGCGCTAACGTTCCCCCTTTGGGGCGCACAAAAAGGTGGAATGAGTGCTTGGTTTTATAACCCTCTTTAGTGTCTAGGGTGGTCCTAACAAAATTGGCAGGCAAGCAGCAAGCAGCAAGCAGCAAGTAAGCACGCGCGAAATGGGGGGAAATCACGGCTTCGTTGGGGTGCTTCGGATTCGGCCAAAATTTTGGTGAATGCTACCTATGGTTGTGAGTGACAACCACACAAAGTATGAGCCACAAACTCAACGGTGGCGGCCGGGAACAAGCGTCGCAAGTGCCCCACCTCCATTGGAAAATTTGCAATTTGGGGCTAAAATCAGCCTTCTTTTTTTTGCCCAAAGCAGCCCTAGTACCTTCTAAAAACGGCCAAATGAAGGGAAACGGTGGCTACTCTACACATGCAGCTAGACTTGCCCCTACCGAAGGGCCCTCTAGGGCCCTCTCACTCCACAATATGTCCATGAACCGCCCCCAAAAGGCCCCCAAAAACCCCAGAATTTGTGCACACTGGCCGCTGACAGCCCCAAACCAAAAACTGACCACACCTTGGGCTACGTAGCTCCAAATGCGATTTCGTTCGCACCAAATCCACCCACAACCACCCACGTTTGGTGGTTTCCACCCCTCAAAATTGCCCTAACCAACACCTAGACCCCCATACCTAGGCCCAGTGGGCTGCAGCAAGCTGTAGGAGGTAGCCCAAACGGGTCCGCCGATTGCAAAAAAGGCCTTTGGATTGTGAGCCCCTAACCCCAACTCGAGGGGCCACGCAACAAAGCGTGGATTCAAAGATTGTCCCGGTTTCCTCAATAGCACCGGAAGGTTGGGGCCCAAAAGAGGGCGGAAATGCTACGTCACCCGTGCATTCTTGGGGGTCCCCAACAAAGGGGACAAAATCAGAAGTCAAAAACTACGCTAGGGGTCACCATGATGCTCCTAGTATCTCAAAGTGTGGGTCTCTAGTACAGCCAGGCGCCCAAATAGCTGCACTGTGTTAAGTGCGCCCCCTTAGTGCACCCCCTAAAAGGCCACTAGAGGGGCACGGGTCCAAAAAGATGCCCAGCGCGCGCCCGGCGCGCTAACGTTCCCCCTTTGGGGTGCACAAAAAGGTGGAATGAGCGCTTGGTTTTATAACCCTCTTTAGTGTCTAGGGTGGTCCTAACAAAATTGGCAGGCAAGCATCAAGCAGCAAGCAGCAAGTAAGCACGCGCGAAATGGGGGGAAATCACGGCTTCGTTGGGGTGCTTCGGATTCGGCCAAAATTTTGGTGGATGCTACCTATGGGTGTGAGGGACAACCACACAAAGTATGAGCCACAAACTCAACGGTGGCGGCCGGGAACAAGCGTCGCAAGTGCCCCACCTCTATTGGAAAATTTGCAATTTGGGGCTAAAATCAGCCTTCTTTTTTTTGCCCAAAGCAGCCCTAGTACCTTCTAAAAACGGCCAAATGAAGGGAAACAGTGGCTACTCTACACCTGCAGCTAGACTTGCCCCTACCGAAGGGCCCTCTAGGGCCCTCTCACTCCACAATATGTCCATGAACCGCCCCCAAAAGGCCCCCAAAAACCCCAGAATTTGTGCACACTGGCCGCCGACAGCCCCAAACCAAAAACTGACCACACCTTGGGCTATGTGGCTCCAAATGCGTTTTCGTTCGCACCTAATCCACCCACAACCACCCACTTTTGGTGGTTTCCACCCCTCAAAATTGCCCTAACCAACGCCTAGACCCCCATACCTAGGCCCAGTGGGCTCGGGCGAGCTGTAGGAGGTAGCCCAAACGGGTCCACCGAGTGCAAAAAATGCCTTTGGATTGTGAGCCACTAACCCCAACTCGAGGGGCCACGCAACGAAGCGCGGATTCAAAGATTGTCGCGGTTTCCTCAATAGCACCGGAAGGTTGGGGCCCAAAAGAGGGCGGAAATGCTACGTCACCCCTGCATTCTTGGTGGTCCCCAACAAAGGGGACAAAATCAGAAGTCAAAACCTACGCTAGGGGTCACCATGATGCTCCTAGTATCTCAAAGTGTGGGTCTCTAGTACAGCCAGGCACCCAAATAGCTGCACTGTGCTAAGTGCGCCCCCTTAGTGCACCCCCTAAAAGGCCACTAGAGGGGCACGGGTCCAAAAAGATGCCCAGCGCGCGCCCGGCGCGCTAACGTTCCCCCTTTGGGGTGCACAAAAAGGTGGAATGAGTGCTTGGTTTTATAACCCTCTTTAGTGTCTAGGGTGGTCCTAACAAAATTGGCAAGCAAGCAGCAAGCAGCAAGCAGCAAGTAAGCACGCGCGAAATGGGGGGAAATCACGGCTTCGTTGGGGTGCTTCGGATTCGGCCAAAATTTTGGTGGATGCTACCTATGGGTGTGAGGGACAACCACACAAAGTATGAGCCACAAACTCAACGGTGGCGGCCGGGAACAAGCGTCGCAAGTGCCCCACCTCCATTGGAAAATTTCCAATTTGGGGCTAAAATCAGCCTTCTTTTTTTTTCCCAAAGCAACCCTAGTACCTTCTAAAAACGGCCAAATGAAGGGAAACAGTGGCTACTCTACACATGCAGCTAGACTTGCCCCTACCGAAGGGCCCTCTAGGGCCCTCTCACTCCACAATATGTCCATGAACCGCCCCCAAAAGGCCCCCCAAAACCCCACAATTTGTGCACACTGGCCGCTGACAGCCCCAAACCAAAAACAGACCACACCTTGGGCTACGTAGCTCCAAATACGATTTCGTTCGCACCAAATCCACCCACAACCACCCACTTTTCGTGGTTTCCACCCCTGAAAATTGCCCTAACCAACACCTAGACCCCCATACCTAGGCCCAGTGGGCTGCAGCAAGCTGTAGGAGGTAGCCCAAACGGGTCCGCCGATTGCAAAAAAGGCCTTTGGATTGTGAGCCCCTAACCCAAACTCGAGGGGCCACGCAACAAAGCGTGGATTCAAAGATTGTCCCGGTTTCCTCAATAGCACCGGAAGGTTGGGGCCCAAAGGAGGGCGGAAATGCTACGTCACCCCTGCATTCTTGGGGGTCCCCAACAAAGGGGACAAAATCAGAAGTCAAAACCTACGCTAGGGGTCACCATGATGCTCCTAGTATCTCAAAGTGTGGGTCTCTAGTACAGCCAGGCGCCCAAATAGCTGCACTGTGTTAAGTGCGCCCCCTTAGTGCACCCCCTAAAAGGCCACTAGAGGGGCACGGGTCCAAAAAGATGCCCAGCGCGCGCCCGTCGCGCTAACGTTCCCCCTTTGGGGTGCACAAAAAGGTGGAATGAGCGGTTGGTTTTATAACCCTCTTTAGTGTCTAGGGTGGTCCTAACAAAATTGGCAAGCAAGCAGCAAGCAGCAAGCAGCAAGTAAGCACGCGCGAAATGGGGGGAAATCACGGCTTCGTTGGGGTGCTTTGGATTCGGCCAAAATTTTGGTGAATGCTACCTATGGGTGTGAGGGACAACCACACAAAGTATGAGCCACAAACTCAACGGTGGCGGCCGGGAACAAGCGTCGCAAGTGCCCCACCTCCATTGGAAAATTTGCAATTTGGGGCTAAAATCAGCCTTTTTCTTTTTTTGCCCAAAGCAGCCCTAGTACCTTCTAAAAACGGCCAAATGAAGGGAACCAGTGGCTACTCTACACATGCAGCTAGACTTGCCCCTACCGAAGGGCCCTCTAGGGCCCTCTCACTCCACAATATGTCCATGAACCGCCCCCAAAAGGCCCCCCAAAACCCCACAATTTGTGCACACTGGCCGCTGACAGCCCCAAACCAAAAACAGACCACACCTTGGGCTACGTAGCTCCAAATACGATTTCGTTCGCACCAAATCCACCCACAACCACCCACTTTTCGTGGTTTCCACCCCTGAAAATTGCCCTAACCAACACCTAGACCCCCATACCTAGGCCCAGTGGGCTGCAGCAAGCTGTAGGAGGTAGCCCAAACGGGTCCGCCGATTGCAAAAAAGGCCTTTGGATTGTGAGCCCCTAACCCAAACTCGAGGGGCCACGCAACAAAGCGTGGATTCAAAGATTGTCCCGGTTTCCTCAATAGCACCGGAAGGTTGGGGCCCAAAGGAGGGCGGAAATGCTACGTCACCCCTGCATTCTTGGGGGTCCCCAACAAAGGGGACAAAATCAGAAGTCAAAACCTACGCTAGGGGTCACCATGATGCTCCTAGTATCTCAAAGTGTGGGTCTCTAGTACAGCCAGGCGCCCAAATAGCTGCACTGTGTTAAGTGCGCCCCCTTAGTGCACCCCCTAAAAGGCCACTAGAGGGGCACGGGTCCAAAAAGATGCCCAGCGCGCGCCCGTCGCGCTAACGTTCCCCCTTTGGGGTGCACAAAAAGGTGGAATGAGCGGTTGGTTTTATAACCCTCTTTAGTGTCTAGGGTGGTCCTAACAAAATTGGCAAGCAAGCAGCAAGCAGCAAGCAGCAAGTAAGCACGCGCGAAATGGGGGGAAATCACGGCTTCGTTGGGGTGCTTTGGATTCGGCCAAAATTTTGGTGAATGCTACCTATGGGTGTGAGGGACAACCACACAAAGTATGAGCCACAAACTCAACGGTGGCGGCCGGGAACAAGCGTCGCAAGTGCCCCACCTCCATTGGAAAATTTGCAATTTGGGGCTAAAATCAGCCTTTTTCTTTTTTTGCCCAAAGCAGCCCTAGTACCTTCTAAAAACGGCCAAATGAAGGGAACCAGTGGCTACTCTACACATGCAGCTAGACTTGCCCCTACCGAAGGGCCCTCTAGGGCCCTCTCACTCCACAATATGTCCATGAACCGCCCCCAAAAGGCCCCCAAAAACCCCAGAATTTGTGCACACTGGCCGCTGACAGCCCCAAACCAAAAACAGACCACACCTTGGGCTACGTAGCTCCAAATACGATTTCGTTCGCACCAAATCCACCCACAACCACCCACTTTTGGTGGTTTCCACCCCTCAAAACTGCCCTAACCAACACCTAGACCCCCATACCTAGGCCCAGTGGGCTGCAGCAAGCTGTAGGAGGTAGCCCAAACGGGTCCGCCGATTGCACAAAAGGCCTTTGGATTGTGAGCCACTAACCCCAAGTCGAGGGGCCACGCAACAAAGCGTGGATTCAAAGATTGTCCCGGTTTCCTCAATAGCACCGGAAGGTTGGGGCCCAAAAGAGGGCGGAAATGCTACGTCACCCCTGCATTCTTGGGGGTCCCCAACAAAGGGGACAAAATCAGAAGTCAAAACCTACGCTAGGGATCACCATGATGCTCCTAGTATCTCAAAGTGTGGGTCTGTAGTACAGCCAGGCGCCCAAATAGCTGCACTGTGCTAAGTGCGCCCCCTTAGTGCACCCCCTAAAAGGCCACTAGAGGGGCACGGGTCCAAAAAGATGCCCAGCGCGCGCCCGGCGCGCTAACGTTCCCCCTTTGGGGTGCACAAAAAGGTGGAATGAGTGCTTGGTTTTATAACCCTCTTTAGTGTCTAGGGTGGTCCTAACAAAATTGGCAAGCAAGCAGCAAGCAGCAAGCAGCAAGTAAGCACGCGCGAAATGGGGGGAAATCACGGCTTCGTTGGGGTGCTTCGGATTCGGCCAAAATTTTGGTGAATGCTACCCATGGTTGTGAGTGACAGCCACACAAAGTATGAGCCACAAACTCAACGGTGGCGGCCGGGAACAAGCGTCGCAAGTGCCCCACCTCCATTGGAAAATTTGCAATTTGGGGCTAAAATCAGCCTTCTTTTTTTTGCCCAAAGCAGCCCTAGTACCTTCTAAAAACGGCCAAATGAAGGGAACCAGTGGCTACTCTACACATGCAGCTAGACTTGCCCCTACCGAAGGGCCCTCTAGGGCCCTCTCACTCCACAATATGTCCATGAACCGCCCCCAAAAGGCCCCCAAAAACCCCACAATTTGTGCACACTAGCCGCTGACAGCCCCAAACCAAAAACTGACCACACCTTGGGCTACGTAGCTCCAAATGCGATTTCGTTCGCACCAAATCCACCCACAACCACCCACTTTTGGTGGTTTCCACCCCTCAAAATTGCCCTAACCAACACCTAGACCCCCATCCATACCTAGGCCCAGTGGGCTGCAGCAAGCTGTAGGAGGTAGCCCAAACCGGTCCACCGATTGCAAAAAAGGCCTTTGGATTGTGAGCCCCTAACCCCAACTCGAGGGGCCACGCAACAAAGCGTGGATTCAAAGATTGTCCCGGTTTCCTCAATAGCACCGGAAGGTTGGGGCCCAAAAGAGGGCGGAAATGCTACGTCACCCGTGCATTCTCGGGGGTCCCCAACAAAGGGGACAAAATCAGAAGTCAAAACCTACGCTAGGGGTCACCATGATGCTCCTAGTATCTCAAAGTGTGGGTCTCTAGTACAGCCAGGCGCCCAAATAGCTGCACTGTGTTAAGTGCGCCCCCTTAGTGCACCCCCTAAAAGGCCACTAGAGGGGCACGGGTCCAAAAAGATGCCCAGCGCGCGCCCGGCGCGCTAACGTTCCCCCTTTGGGGTGCACAAAAAGGTGGAATGAGCGCTTGGTTTTATAACCCTCTTTAGTGTCTAGGGTGGTCCTAACAAAATTGGCAGGCAAGCAGCAAGCAGCAAGCAGCAAGTAAGCACGCGTGAAATGGGGGGAAATCACGGCTTCGTTGGGGTGCTTCGGATTCGGCCAAAATTTTGGTGGATGCTACCTATGGGTGTGAGGGACAACCACACAAAGTATGAGCCACAAACTCAACGGTGGCGGCCGGGAACAAGCGTCGCAAGTGCCCCACCTCCATTGGAAAATTTCCAATTTGGGGCTAGAATCAGCCTTCTTTTTTTTGCCCAAAGCAGCCCTAGTACCTTCTTAAAACGGCCAAATGAAGGGAAACAGTGGCTACTCTACACATGCAGCTAGACTTGCCCCTACCGAAGGGCCCTCTAGGGCCCTCTCACTCCACAATATGTCCATGAACCGCCCCCAAAAGGCCCCCAAAAACCCCAGAATTTGTGCACACTGGCCGCTGACAGCCCCAAACCAAAAACAGACCCCACCTTGGGCCACGTAGCTCCAAATGTGATTTCGTTCGCACCAAATCCACCCACAACCACCCACTTTTGGTGGTTTCCACCCCTGAAAATTGCCCTAACCAACACCTAGACCCCCATACCTAGGCCCAGTGGGCTGCAGCAAGCTGTAGGAGGTAGCCCAAACGGGTCCGCCGATTGCAAAAAAGGCCTTTGGATTGTGAGCCCCTAACCCCAACTCGAGGGGCCACGCAACAAAGCGTGGATTCAAAGATTGTCCCGGGGTCCTCAATAGCACCGGAAGGTTGGGGCCCAAAAGAGGGCGGAAATGCTACGTCACCCGTGCATTCTTGGGGGTCCCCAACAAAGGGGACAAAATCAGAAGTCAAAACCTACGCTAGGGGTCACCATGATGCTCCTAGTATCTCAAAGTGTGGGTCTCTAGTACAACCAAGCGCCCAAATAGCTGCACTGTGTTAAGTGCGCCCCCTTAGTGCACCCCCTAAAAGGCCACTAGAGGGGCACGGGTCCAAAACGATGCCCAGCGCGCGCCCGTCGCGCTAACGTTCCCCCTTTGGGGTGCACAAAAAGGTGGAATGAGCGCTTGGTTTTATAACCCTCTTTAGTGTCTAGGGTGGTCCTAACAAAATTGGCAAGCAAGCAGCAAGCACCAAGCAGCAAGTAAGCACGCGCGAAATGGGGGGAAATCACGGCTTCGTTGGGGTGCTTCGGATACGGCCAAAATTTTGGTGGATGCTACCTATGGGTGTGAGGGACAACCACACAAAGTATGAGCCACAAACTCAACGGTGGCGGCCGGGAACAAGTGTCGCAAGTGCCCCACCTCCATTGGAAAATTTGCAATTTGGGGCTAAAATCAGCCTTTTTTTTTTGCCCAAAGCAGCCCTAGTACCTTCTTAAAACGGCCAAATGAAGGGAAACAGTGGCTACTCTACACATGCAGCTAGACTTGCCCCTACCGAAGGGCCCTCTAGGGCCCTCTCACTCCACAATATGTCCATGAACCGCCCCCAAAAGGCCCCCAAAAACCCCAGAATTTGTGCACACTGGCCGCTGACAGCCCCAAACCAAAAACGGACCCCACCTTGGGCTATGTGGCTCCAAATGCGATTTCGTTCGCACCAAATCCACCCACAACCACCCACTTTTCGTGGTTTCCACCCCTCAAAATTGCCCTAACCAACACCTAGACCCCCATACCTAGGCCCAGTGGGCTGCAGCAAGCTGTAGGAGGTAGCCCAAACGGGTCCGCCGATTGCAAAAAAGGCCTTTGGATTGTGAGCCCCTAACCCCAAGTCGAGGGGCCACGCAACAAAGCGTGGATTCAAAGATTGTCCTGGTTTCCTCAATAGCACCGGAAGGTTGGCGCCCAAAAGAGGGCGGAAATGCTACGTCACCCCTGCATTCTTGGGGGTCCCCAACAAAGCGGACAAAATCAGAAGTCAAAAACTACGCTAGGGGTCACCATGATGCTCCTAGTATCTCAAAGTGTGGGTCTCTAGTACAGCCAGGCGCCCAAATAGCTGCACTGTGCTAAGTGCGCCCCCTTAGTGCACCCCCTAAAAGGCCACTAGAGGGGCACGGGTCCAAAAAGATGCCCAGCGCGCGCCCGTCGCGCTAACGTTCCCCCTTTGGGGTGCACAAAAAGGTGGAATGAGCGGTTGGTTTTATAACCCTCTTTAGTGTCTAGGGTGGTCCTAACAAAATTGGCAGGCAAGCAGCAAGCAGCGAGCAGCAAGTAAGCACGCGCGAAATTGGGGGAAATCACGGCTTCGTTGGGGTGCTTCGGATTCGGCCAAAATTTTGGTGGATGCTACCTATGGGTGTGAGGGACAACCACACAAAGTATGAGCCACAAACTCAACGGAGGCGGCCGGGAACAAGCGTCGCAAGTGCCCCACCTCCATTGGAAAATTTGCAATTTGGGGCTAAAATCAGCCTTTTTTTTTTTGCCCAAAGCAGCCCTAGTACCTTCTTAAAACGGCCAAATGAAGGGAAACAGTGGCTACTCTACACATGCAGCTAGACTTGCCCCTACCGAAGGGCCCTCTAGGGCCCTCTCACTCCACAATATGTCCATGAACCGCCCCCAAAAGGCCCCCAAAAACCCAGAATTTGTGCACACTGGCCGCTGACAGCCCCAAACCAAAAACAAACCCCACCTTGGGCTATGTGGCTCCAAATGTGATTTCGTTCGCACCAAATCCACCCACAACCACCCACTTTTCGTGGTTTCCACCCCTCAAAATTGCCCTAACCAACACCTAGACCCCCATACCTAGGCCCAGTGGGCTGCAGCAAGCTGTAGGAGGTAGCCCAAACGGGTCCGCCGATTGCAAAAAAGGCCTTTGGATTGTGAGCCCCTAACCCCAAGTCGAGGGGCCACGCAACAAAGCGTGGATTCAAAGATTGTCCTGGTTTCCTCAATAGCACCGGAAGGTTGGGGCCCGAAAGAGGGCGGAAATGCTATGTCACCCGTGCATTCTCGGGGGTCCCCAACAAAGGGGACAAAATCAGAAGTCAAAACCTACTACTGCCAGGGGTCACCATGATGCACCACGCAACAAAGCGTAGATTCAAAGATTGTCCCGGTTTCCTCAATAGCACCGGAAGGTTGGCGCCCAAAAGAGGGCGGAAATGCTACGTCACCCCTGCATTCTTGGGGGTCCCCAACAAAGGGGACAAAATCAGAAGTCAAAACCTACGCTAGGGGTCACCATGATGCTCCTAGTATCTCAAAGTGTGGGTCTCTAGTACAGCCAGGCGCCCAAATAGCTGCACTGTGTTACGTGCGGCCCTTAGTGCACCCCCTAAAGGGCCACTAGAGGGGCACGGGTCCAAAAAGATGCCCAGCGCGTGCCCGGCGCGCTAACGTTCCCCCTTTGGGGTGCACAAAAAGGTGGAATGAGCGCTTGGTTTTATAACCCTCTTTAGTGTCTAGGGTGGTCCTAACAAAATTGGCAGGCAAGCAGCAAGCAGCAAGCAGCAAGTAAGCACGCGCGAAATGGGGGGAAATCACGGCTTCGTTGGGGTGCTTCGGATTCGGCCAAAATTTTGGTGAATGCTACCTATGGGTGTGAGGGACAACCACACAAAGTATGAGCCACAAACTCAACGGTGGCGGCCGGGAACAAGCGTCGCAAGTGCCCCACCTCCATTGGAAAATTTGCAATTTGGGGCTAAAATCAGCCTTCTTTTTTTTGCCCAAAGCAGCCCTAGTACCTTCTGAAAACGGCCAAATGAAGGGAAACAGTGGCTACTCTACACATGCAGCTAGACTTGCCCCTACCGAAGGGCCCTCTAGGGCCCTCTCACTCCACAATATGTCCATGAACCGCCCCCAAAAGGCCCCCAAAAACCCCCAGAATTTGTGCACACTGGCCGCTGACAGCCCCAAACCAAAAACAAACCCCACCTTGGGCTATGTGGCTCCAAATGCGATTTCGTTCGCACCAAATCCACCCACAACCACCCACTTTTGGTGGTTTCCGCCCCTCAAAATTGCCCTAACCAACACCTAGACCCCCATACCTAGGCCCAGTGGGCTGCGGCAAGCTGTAGGAGGTAGCCCAAACGGGTCCGCCGATTGCAAAAAGAGCCTTTGGATTGTGAGTCCCTAACCCCAACTCGAGGGGCCACGCAACAAAGCGTGGATTCAAAGATTGTCCCGGTTTCCTCAATAGCACCGGAAGGTTGGGGCCCAAAAGAGGGCGGAAATGCTATGTCACCCGTGCATTCTCGGGGGTCCCCAACAAAGGGGACAAAATCAGAAGTCAAAACCTACTATGTCAGGGGTCACCATGATGCACCACGCAACAAAGCGTGGATTCAAAGGTTGTCCCGGTTTCCTCAATAGCACCGGAAGGTTGGGGCCCAAAAGAGGGCGGAAATGCTACGTCACCCCTGCATTCTCGGGGGTCCCCAACAAAGGGGACAAAATCAGAGGACAAAACCTACTACTGCCGGGGGTCACCATGATGCACCACGCAACAAAGCGTGGATTCAAAGATTGTCCCGGTTTCCTCAATAGCACCGGAAGGTTGGGGCCCTAAAAAGGGCGGAAATGCTACGTCACCCTTGCATTCTCGGGGGTCCCCAACAAAGGGGACAAAATCAGAAGTCAAAACGTACGCCGGGGGTCACCATGATGCACCACGCAACAAAGCGTGTATTCAAAGATTGTCCCAGTTTTCTCAATAGCACCGGAAGGTTGGGGCCCAAAAGAGGGCGGAAATGCTACGTCACCCCTGCATTCTTAGGGGTCCCCAACAAAGGGGACAAAATCAGAAGTCAAAACCTACGCTAGGGGTCACCATGATGCTCCTAGTATCTCAAAGTGTGGGTCTCTAGTACAGCCAGGCGCCCAAATAGCTGCACTGTGCTAAGTGCGCCCCCTTAGTGCACCCCCTAAAAGGCCACTAGAGGGGCACGGGTCCAAAAAGATGCCCAGCGCGCGCCCGTCGCGCTAACGTTCCCCCTTTGGGGTGCACAAAAAGGTGGAATGAGTGCTTGGTTTTATAACCCTCTTTAGTGTCTAGGGTGGTCCTAACAAAATTGGCAGGCAAGCAGCAAGCAGCAAGCAGCAAGTAAGCACGCGCGAAATGGGGGGAAATCACGGCTTCGTTGGGGTGCTTCGGATTCGGCCAAATTTTTGGTGGATGCTACCTATGGGTGTGAGGGACAACCACACAAAGTATGAGCCACAAACTCAACGGTGGCGGCCGGGAACAAGCGTCGCAAGTGTCCCACCTCCATTGGAAAATTTCCAATTTGGGGCTAAAATCAGCCTTCTTTTTTTTGCCCAAAGCAGCCCTAGTACCTTCTGAAAACGGCCAAATGAAGGGAAACAGTGGCTACTCTACACATGCAGCTAGACTTGCCCCTACCGAAGGGCCCTCTAGGGCCCTCTCACTCCACAATATGCCCATGAACCGCCCCCAAAAGGCCCCCAAAAACCCCAGAATTTGTGCACACTGGCCGCTAACAGCCCCAAACCAAAAGCAGACCCCACCTTGGGCTACGTGGCTCCACATGCGATTTCGTTCGCACCAAATCCACCCACAACCACCCACTTTTGGTGGTTTCCACCCCTCAAAATTGCCCTAACCAACACCTAGACCCCCATACCTAGGCCCAGCAGGCTGTGGCAGGCTGTAGGAGGTAGCCCAAACGGGTCCGCCGATTGCAAAAAAAGCCTTTGGATTGTGAGTCCCTAACCCCAACTCGAGGGGCCACGCAACAAAGCGTGGATTCAAAGATTGTCCCGGTGTCCTCAATAGCACCGGAAGGTTGGGGCCCAAAAGAGGGCGGAAATGCTACGTCACCCGTGCATTCTCGGGGGTCCCCAACAAAGGGGACCAAATCAGAAGACAAAACCTACTACGTCGGGGGTCACCATGATGCACCACGCAACAAAGCATGGATTCAAAGATTGTCCCGGTTTCCTCAATGGCCGGAAGGTTGGGGCCCAAAAGAGGGCGGAAATGCTACGCCACCCCTGCATTCTCGGGGGTCCCCAACAAAGGGGACAAAATCAGAAGTCAAAATCTACTACGCCGGGGGTCACCATGATGCACCACGCAACAAAGCATGGATTCAAAGATTGTCCCGGTTTCCTCAATAGCACCGGAAGGTTGGGGCCCAAAAGAGGGCGGAAATGCTACGTCACCCGTGCATTCTCGGGGGTCCCCAACAAAGGGTACCAAGTCAGAAGACAAAACCTACTACGTCGGTGGTCACCATGATGCACCACGCAACAAAGCATGAGTTCAAAGATTGTCCCGGTTTCCTCAATGGCCGGAAGGTTGGGGCCCAAAAGAGGGCGGAAATGCTACGCCACCCCTGCATTCTCGGGGGTCCCCAAAAAAGGGGACAAAATCAGAGGTCAAAATCTACTACGCCGGGGGTCACCATGATGCACCACGCAACAAAGCATGGATTCAAAGATTGTCCCGGTTTCCTCAATAGCACCGGAAGGTTGGGGCCCAAAAGAGGGCGGAAATGCTACGCCACCCCTGCATTCTCGGGGGTCCCCAACAAAGGGGACAAAATCAGAAGTCAAAATCTACTACGCCGGGGGTCACCATGATGCACCACGCAACAAAGCATGGATTCAAAGATTGTCCCGGTTTCCTCAATAGCACCGGAAGGTTGGGGCCCAAAAGAGGGCGGAAATGCTACGTCACCCTTGCATTCTCGGGGGTCCCCAACAAAGGAGACAAAATCAGAAGTCAAAACCTATGCTAGGGGTCACCATGATGCTCCTAATATCTCAAAGTTTGGGTCTCTAGTACAACCAAGCGCCCAAATAGCTGCACTGTGTTAAGTGTGCCCCCTTAGTGCACCCCCTAAAAGGCCACTAGAGGGGCACGGGTCCGAAAAGATGCCCAGCGCGCGCCCGTCGCGCTAACGTTCCCCCTTTGGGGTGCACAAAAAGGTGGAATGAGCGCTTGGTTTTATAACCCTCTTTAGTGTCTAGTGTGGTCCTAACAAAATTGGCAGGCAAGCAGCAAGCAGCAAGCAGCAAGTAAGCACGCGCGAAATGGGGGGAAATCACGGCTTCGTTGGGGTGCTTTGGATTCGGCCAAATTTTTGGTGGATGCTACCTATCAGTGTGAGGGACAACCACACAAAGTATGAGCCACAAACTCAACAGTGGCGGCCGGGACCAAGCGTCACAAGTGTCCCACCTCCATTGGAAAATTTGCAATTTGGGGCTAAAATCAGCCTTCTTTTTTTTCCCCAAAGCAGCCCTAGTACCTTCTTAAAACGGCCAAATGAAGGGTAACAGTGGCTACTTTACACATGTAGCTAGACTTCCCTTTGCCGAAGGGCCCTCTAGGGCCCTCTCACTCCACAATATGCCCATGAACCGCCCCCAAAAGGCCCCCAAAAACCCCAAAATTTGTGCACACTGGCCGCTGACAGCCCCAAACCAAAAACAGACCCCACCTTGGGCTACGTGGCTCCACATGCGATTTCGTTCGCACCAAATCCACCCACAACCACCCACTTTTGGTGGTTTCCACCCCTCAAAATTGCCCTAACCAACACCTAGACCCCCATACCTAGGCCCAGCAGGCTGTGGCAGGCTGTAGGAGGTAGCCCAAACGGGTCCGCCGATTGCAAAAAAAGCCTTTGGATTGTGAGTCCCTAACCCCAACTCGAGGGGCCACGCAACAAAGCGTGGATTCAAAGATTGTCCCGGTTTCCTCAATAGCACCGGAAGGTTGGGGCCCAGAAGAGGGCGGAAATGCTACGTCACCCGTGCATTCTCGGGGGTCCCCAACAAAGGGGACAAAATCAGAAGACAAAACCTACTACGTCGGGGGTCACCATGATGCACCACGCAACAAAGCATGGATTTAAAGATTGTCCCGGTTTCCTCAATGGCCGGAAGGTTGGGGCCCAAAAGAGGGCGGAAATGCTACGCCACCCCTGCATTCTCGGGGGTCCCCAACAAAAGGGACAAAATCAGAAGTCAAAACCTACTACGCCGGGGGTCACCATGATGCACCACGCAACAAAGCATGGATTCAAAGGTTGTCCCGGTTTCCTCTATAGCACAGGAAGGTTGGGGCCCAAAAGAGGGCGGAAATGCTACGTCACCCGTGCATTCTCGGGGGTCCCCAACAAAGGGTACCAAATCAGAAGACAAAACCTACTACGTCGGTGGTCACCATGATGCACCACGCAACAAAGCATGGATTCAAAGATTGTCCCGGTTTCCTCAATGGCCGGAAGGTTGGGGCCCAAAAGAGGGCGGAAATGCTACGCCACCCCTGCATTCTCGGGGGTCCCCAACAAAGGGGACAAAATCAGAAGTCAAAATCTACTACGCCGGGGGTCACCATGATGCACCACGCAACAAAGCATGGATTCAAAGATTGTCCCGGTTTCCTCAATAGCACCGGAAGGTTGGGGCCCAAAAGAGGGCGGAAATGCTACGTCACCCCTGCATTCTCGGGGGTCCCCAACAAAGGAGACAAAATCAGAAGTCAAAACCTACGCTAGGGGTCACCATGATGCTCCTAATATCTCAAAGTGTGGGTCTCTAGTACAACCAAGCGCCCAAATAGCTGCACTGTGCTAAGTGTGCCCCCTTAGTGCACCCCCTAAAAGGCCACTAGAGGGGCACGGGTCCGAAAAGATGCCCAGCGCGCGCCCGTCGCGCTAACGTTCCCCCTTTGGGGTGCACAAAAAGGTGGAATGAGCGCTTGGTTTTATAACCCTCTTTAGTGTCTAGGGTGGTCCTAACAAAATTGGCAGGCAAGCAGCAAGCAGCAAGCAGCAAGTAAGCACGCGCGAAATGGGGGGAAATCACGGCTTCGTTGGGGTGCTTTGGATTCGGCCAAATTTTTGGTGGATGCTACCTATGGGTGTGAGGGACAACCACACAAAGTATGAGCCACAAACTCAACGGTGGCGGCCGGGAACAAGCGTCACAAGTGTCCCACCTCCATTGGAAAATTTCCAATTTGGGGCTAAAATCAGCCTTTTTTTTTTGCCCAAAGCAGCCCTAGTACCTTCTAAAAACGGCCAAATGAAGGGAAACAGTGGCTACTTTACACATGTAGCTAGACTTCCCTTTGCCGAAGGGCCCTCTAGGGCCCTCTCACTCCACAATATGCCCATGAACCGCCCGCAAAAGGCCCCCAAAAACCCCAAAATTTGTGCACACTGGCCGCTGACAGCCCCAAACCAAAAACAGACCACACCTTGGGCTACGTGGCTCCACATGCGATTTCGTTCGCACCTAATCCACCCACAACCACCCACTTTTGGTGGTTTCCGCCCCTCAAAATTGCCCTAACCAACGCCTAGACCCCCATACCTAGGCCCAGTGGGCTGCGGCAAGCTGTAGGAGGTAGCCCAAACGGGTCCACCGATTGCCAAAAAAGCCTTTTTTAAAAAAAATGATCCCGGACTACATGGAATCCCAAAACAAGTATTTTTGGCGCGCTTTGAGCTCATGGAGGCCCGTTTTGCCCTGCCTGAAATCCCAAAATGTCTTGAAAATGGGGTGCTTTCAGAAAAAAATGGTCAAAAATGGGTGAGAAATGTGTTTTCCCAAAATGATCTTGAGACCCCCTAGGGTGCACAAACCAGTGAAATCAGCCTTTTTTGAGCCCATGGCACGCCATTTTGGCCACTCCAAAGTCACAAAATGCCTTGGCCTAGGCCTAGGCTTTTTTGGGACCAAAAATCAATCAAAAATGCATCAAAAATGTGGTTTTCCAAAGATACTTTAGGACTCTTTGGGGCGCACAAAATAAGTGGAATGAGCGCCTTGTGAGCCCGTGTTGAGCTATTTAGGCCCCTCTCAAAGCCGAAAGGGCCTTGAAAATGGGCCAATTTGGGACCACAAATGGCTCAAAAGCGGGTCAAAACCATGGTTTTCCAAAAATGATCCTAGTCCAGTTGTGGTGCCCAAACACATGGATACAGCTCATTTTGAGCCCCTTTTGAGCCGCTCTCGTCAACTTTCCGGTGCGTCCCTCATTTGTCCTTGAACTCTGCTAGACGATGTTCCTTCCCCCACCAGCTTGGTCCCAATATTCAGTCCCGGTTAGGACTAGGCTTAGGGTTGGGGTGGCCGTTAGGGTCAAGGTTAGGTTTAAGGATAGTGTTGGGGTGCGAAGCAGACAAAAATTGTCTTCAGGCGCCTTTCTTGCCCGTGGCGCATCAGGCACCTTTGAGGCCCATGGACTCCTAAGTTGGGCACCTTTGGCAACTAATTGTTGCCCAAAAGCCCCCAAGGGGGGGGGGGGGGCTAGTTGGTGTCCTAGGACACGCGGAGTCGCACCCCCCGTGTGGTACATATTCCTGTATATGTGCTTGTAATGTACTCTTGCTACCATAATTTCTGATGACCTTTTGTCGTCTGGCAGCAGGAGGTTCATCCTCATTTTCAGGCAGTGGAAGTATTCAATTGTACTGCAATTCATCTTCAACAGTAGTAACTTGTGGAGGTGCATTTTGCTCAACAAATTTGTGCATTTAATTTGATTTAATTGAAGAACACAAAACTGAATTGCACAGAAATGAGACAAAAGAAGATACACAAAAATGCACAAAAACGCACATATGCCAAATTATGGGAAATGCACAAAAAGAAAAGAATGCACATGCCACCACCCCCTCCCCCTGCATTGG
Organism: Eutreptiella sp. 'Long Island Sound 2002'; assembly: GCA_964036045.1. Classification (NCBI taxonomy): domain Eukaryota; phylum Euglenozoa; class Euglenophyceae; order Eutreptiales; family Eutreptiaceae; genus Eutreptiella; species Eutreptiella sp. 'Long Island Sound 2002'. The sequence continues at coordinate 128,244,883 of OZ038382.1, read as the reverse complement.
TTTCCCCCTTACATGCCCACACGGTGTCCCCTGCGTACACACGCACAATATGTGGCCAAGAAATCACTCCATGACAGCGTAATGCCCTAACAGCATCAAGTGTGGATGGAAGTGTGTATGGAAAAGTGGCCATAAGTGGAGGGATCTGCTTCGGAGCATTTGTGGCACATAGATAAGAGACACAGATTGATTGATTCTGAAAGAAGTACTGGAAAGGCTATGCAAAGATAGATTGCAACTTGAGTGAATGCTGCCCATCGTTGTCTTCGCCGAAGGGGGTCAGGGGGCACAAATGCAAATGATGCAAAATATCTTTGGTTTCGACACCCTGATGAGTGTATCATCTACTTAAGTGTAGGTACGTTGGTGCTGCCTGTGCGGTGGCTGTAACTCCAGTGCAGGAGTGTTGCCTTGCTGCTCAGAAAAGCACTAGGGGCGTTGCTTGCAGTCAAATGACCGGATTTGGGGCAACTGGGGAAATAGCACTGCGATTCAATTGCACAGGGATTCTGGTGCATGGCAATTCCTTGTGCTTCAGTGTCCATTTGGTGGAATTTGGAGGGATCACAACACTCATCCAGCACAGCATGTGCACATGTGGCTTTGTGGTTTGCGGCCTCCTACTCGCAGTGATTAAATTTGTGCGTGGCCCTCAGAAACAACCCACCGCACCCCAGGAGAAAAAAAATCATCCGTTCTCCTGGATGGCAGAATGGACCTTCACGGGGGCGTGCGAAAAGCAACCATGCATACAGCCAATGCGTATCGGTGTTCTCCAGAACAGAACACAGCGCATTCAGCATTGTGCAATGGAAATTGATTGAGGAGAGTTACAGCACCCCATCCCTGCCCTGCAGAAGCGATGGAAAGGTCAAGGAGTACGTCAAGAACAAAAGGCAACTGTTCAGGGCCGTGCATAGACAGACAGATGACACCTTATCGCACAGGGGGATGGGATAGCCCAACACCCTCCCTTTCATCAAACGTGGAGCCCGCCCCGTCCGGCTGCACCACCCGTTCCGCTCCTGATCTTCCCGGGAACAGCCCCTTGAGCCCAGGCAATCCCTTTACCCCACTGCACCCTGTCACCTGAGAGCCATCATCATCGTACCCACGCATTGCCGCAGGGGCGTTTGGAGGCAGTGGGAGCGCCAACTGCTGAGGGTCATAGTACGCTTTGGGAGGACTCTCGGTAAGATGCTGCCGAGGGGGCAAACCATATGCAGGGGCCGGCACCACCACACCATAGCTCATGGGCATGGATGGGGGCATGGGCTGGCCACCCATTAGGCTTGCACGGCGTGGGGCGACATAGCCCCGGTCAGTGCCAGCAAAGCGGACGTTGTGTTGGCCTGAGCGATTGGAGGTCCGGCCCGGGGAAGGCACCTCTGGAGCATACCCAGCGTAGCCAACAGGGGCAGGCTGGCCGTACGTGCTCGGAGACGGCGGCCCATACCCCGGAGGAGGAGGGGCTGGGGCATAATTGTAAGGGGCCTGCCCATACCCGTAGGGCGCAGGCTGCCCATAATCAGGTGGTCCATACGCAGGGGCCGGGGACTGGTACTGGGCAGGGGAGTTGAAGGGTCCCCCATAGCCATAGAGTGCTCCACTGTAGTAGCCCGGGGGAGGGCCATAGGCCGGAGGGGCGTACTCGACATTCGGACCGTAGGGCCCGTAAGTGTCAGTGAAATACTGATTGGGTCCAAAATTGACGGCACCCTGATTCTGCGGGAGCGTGTGCATGTGCATGTGGACATGTCAATGCAGAGCTTCATGTGTTCAGGCCCCGAAATCCCTCAAACAAGGGGGCGTTTGCCATAAAGGCCCGGGGGGGGGGGGGCTAAAAGCCGAACGACTCAAAGGTGGGGGGGTGGGGGGGAATCTCAGTTGGGCTAGGTGGAATGCAGGGAGGGCCATCTGGACCCCACCCCTCTTTGAGCCACAGCCTCAGGCTGTGGCACTACCATCTGAGATTGTGTACAGGAAATCAAATATTGCGTCAATATTGCCTGGACTGATTGTAAGCTGTTGGCAGACGTAACGCTGATATTCCAGGTGGCATCTGCCCTGCCTTCATTGTGCATGCCCTCCCCTCCGTCCTCGCGAGGGTCCAGGGCCCTGCACATGCAGTGGTTGCCTGCAAAGCCCACACTGCATGACGTCGGTTCGACTGCTGTCCTCCGGCGGAACTGCAATCAGCGGACGGATGGTCACAACCATGCCCAAGAAGATCCCTCCACCAGGAGCTACCGCAGGCTTCCTGTTAATCCTCACATTCTCGCCTCGTCTAGGACACGTCACCAGCTGGAGAGCCCTTTTGGGGAAGGACCAAATGGCTCTAAAACGGGTTCCCAACGGGGGATGCTGCCGGCTGTGAAGGTGACAGAAAATGTCTGCGTCAACATCCGCATGTGTTAATCAGTGTGTATTTTTTGTGGAGGAAGTCAGAAATGCGGCTATGACTGCACCCCCAAATAAATTCACCGCCGTTGTGCCAGTCAACGTGCAGAGCCCTCTGCCCCAACCCACAAAGCTCCCGGCCGGGGGAACAATTACGGAAGGGCGAGAGCAGAAATGACCCTATACTTGGGCCCGGCTGGACAGCCCCCACCCGGAGCCTCCCATGTGTTTTGCATTGCGGCCGTGTGGCGATGCCTGTGCCCTAGTCTCTGTGACCGGCCATCCCAACCAGGAAGCAATGACACCGGGCTGGTCCTGAAATCCACCTGTATTCCCCCGTACCCCCGAACCCCTCGTATCTGTAAGCCCAGCCCCCCCTTCCGATGCCCACTCGTGATGGCACCATGTCCGTCCATGATCTCCTGGTATCCAAATCAGCGGATGTGTCCCCCCGATGGGGCAAATGTTGTGTTCCTGGGCGCCGCCTACTTCTGTAGACTTGGGGGGGGGGGGTCTGAAGATTTGCATAACACACTGTAACAGACCCCCAATGAACAGAGGAGAGGGCGGGCAAGGGAAGTAACGCAGGAAAATGATGCCGCCTTCTTGACCCCTTTCTTCACCTTCTACCGATAGGCTTTCAACGGCTAAAACAAAGAGGGCTACACCTGCGCGCCGCAGGTGCCGCAGGCGCCGCAGGGCAACAATAATCCTCTTAAACTGTACAAACAGTGAAACTTGCAACAAGAAGGAAAAAACACCACTCCATGACCATTTGGAGTACCTGCTTGTACAAAACCCATTGAGTGACCAGCACAAGGACCACACTTGAGCCGGGGAAGAGCTCCGAATGCAGGATCTTCACTGAGCAACCAAGACATTTGTATAGCGCCTCGTCTTGCAAATTTGGCGCTCAAAGCATGGACGTTTGCTGACAGGGAGGCAAAGGGGAACCCCTACCTTCTCAAGTAGCAACATAACCCCTGCCTTCTTGAGCATAACCACATGGGCTAAACTATTTTACTAACCCCTTCAAATGCACCAAAATGTAGAGGAAGCAAACTTGGTACCCATAGACCGTGGGCGGAACGGCTACATAGCCCGGCATTCCCCATCACCCCAACCCCAAGCCCCAACACACACGGGTTAGCAAGGGGGGGGGGGGGGGCTCAAAAAAAAAAGAAAAAAGAGTCCCCAAGGGACATATTGCACAGTGCAAAGGGGTGGAGTGTGAAAAAGTAGTGAATTGAATAACAATGAATTGCCTGTCCTGTTTGCTGTTGGGATTATTCCTAACGCGCGCCACAGCGTGCCGCAGGGCGCACTGCACGTGCCACAGGCGCCGCAGGGGTGTAGCCCTCAAAGGCGCTTCAAAGGAAACCTGGGAAAATGGGTCAGTGGCCAGAAAAAAAAAGCCAATTTCTTTGAGACCACCCGACCTCCGCAAGCCCGTGACAAGGCAAGCAGAAGGATGGAGGGAGCATGCCGTTGGGCTCAGATGCATAAACCAAAAAGCGAACCTGCACCGTCGGTTACCACCCAGAACAGTCGGTTACCCATCGGTTACCCGTCGGGTACCCAAACAACGCTGGGAGAAAAGCCACAGGTCTCTACAACCCATTGACTGGGGGTCGGATCGCTGGCCTTGTTGGCCTCAACTCGCCTACTCATGCACAAAAACCCCGGAAATTGTGTCCCATACCACGGATTATCCGTCGGTCGCCCCTGTCCTCGGGAACTGTGCGTACCAAGAGGCCACAAAATGTGTGCATGCGAAGCTCCAAAGCCTCCAAACATCAAGAGCACCTCCTCATCTGCACACACCCCACAAGCCTTACCCTGCCATACCTCGTATGGCATACTATTGCCCATAATCACCTGCTCGTCCATCTGCCGCTGCAATGCCATTTGCGCATACACCCGGTCCCTGTACCACAGGTCATGATTGGAGCCAAACAGGTCATGATTGGAGCCAAACAGCACACGAAATGACAAACACCACGAACCACATGACTTCTCTCATCCTTGACGTCGGCAACTAGGACTCCCCCTCACATGGCACAGGAGGAACCAGTACCCAAGGCGGGGAACGTGCAGTAGTCGTGTGTCCTCTACCCTAGTCCACTGCACAAACCACTTCTATCTGGTGACTGTTACCCGGGGCATCGTTGTGGAAACAGCGGAAACGGACATTGGTGGATGCCTTCCCAAAACACAAACACAAATCCACACATGCAAGAGCCACTGCCAGAGTGCACTGCACCACAAGCTGCCAAATCCTTGGGAAGACTCCCGCGCAGGCCGTGATCTCTGGGCGGAATCCGAACCACCACAACAGAGTGCTGATTGCCATTTTGCGCATCCTTGCTGCTTGCTGCTTGCAACAAGGGGTGGGAAACAAAGCCTTAGTGGTTCCACCAGTGCAGTGACCATAACCCTAAGGCTAACTATGGGTAACATGGGCAACCGCATACCTGCAGCGCTCACCTTTCAGTGGTATGAATTACCTTGTGGTATAAGATCAAAGAGCGGGTGAGGGGTCTGTGCATGAGGTATGCAGTATTTGGCGGGTATGGATGATCGCACATGTTCCCCGAGTGCCCCAGCAGCTCGGTATTCAACTTTGTTGGTGCTCAGGTTCAGGGTCAATGGCAGGCTTGTATGCACATACGATAGGAGAACCAAACATTATTTCATCTTAGCAACATCTGATGGACCTACTTGCATGTGGAAATTTTGTGGTAGGCTACCATTGACCCTTCTTGGGCTTCTGGCACCAATCGGAATAATGGTCCCTGTCAATTGAGCCTGTGAAAATGTAACTGGTGTACAAAAAGATTGTCAAATCATGTAATTTTTTTTGCAGTACATGCGTGTATTTTTTTTTCGCGGTAAGACGTGTAAATCATGAAAAAGATTTAATTTTTTTTGTAAATGTGTGTACAGGGGCCATCGATATCGGTAATTTCGGACAAGCTGATGTTTTGTCTACTTTTGGGGGGTCCAAAAAAAGGGGGGAGTTATTTCAAGATTGACCCCTAAAATTTGGGCCTTGGAAAAAAGAGGGGGGGGTCTCTATTGTACGAAAAATTGCACGTAGAGCGGCGAATTCTGCGCAAAAATCAGGACATAAATGATTTCACCCAGTGTTCATAGCAAGATACCTTGGGCAAGGACGCGGTGGCCCAAGGGGTAAGCTTTTAGGAAGCGAGCTCCTCCACTCTGAGCCCTCACCAAGCTACAGAGCCGGTGCCTAAAGCTGCCCACACCCCCTGCCAGGAGGGGAGCCGTTTCCTTAAAGTCATCGGCAATGCAACCCACGGCCCCAAACAGACTGCATGCATTGGCCACCCCATATGTCTCCAACGAGAAAAGAGTGCAATTCATTGCGCTTCATTGAACTGAGATCAACAGCAAAACAGAACCGCTCATGGGGTTCACCATGGCACATGGGATGAGAGGGAAAGAAAGACAGCAAGTGTACAAACACAACCAACAATCAAAGGTTTACCACTTTGACCATGTGAAACCTTAATCCTAGCTAAAAAAAGGGGGGTTTGGTGAATATGCATATTGTCATTTTTCACCAATTTTGGGGACGTGGAAAAACCGGGGGGTTTGCCCATACCATCGGCGTGTCCGGAAAGCCCCAAAGTCAATGGCCCCTGTGCATGTAATTATTTTTTCTTGCAGTAAGTCGTGCAAAATATAAAAAAAAAAAAAAATTGAAAGAAATGCAACTTTTGCAATACACGCGCAATATGTACAATTGCCGGTTCCATGCGGTACCCCATAGCGACCTAAACGATGGGACGCCGAGTCCACAGTGCATATTGTACTCTGTGTGGCCACCAATCAGTTGGGACTCGGCCAATATAACATAGTACCACATGGTGTCATTGGCACTAGAAACAAAATCAGGCCCAAGAAAAGAGTCCCGATAGGGCCATGGCCAACATCCAGTGTGCCAGTACTGGGAACAAAATCAGGCTCAAGAAAAGAGTCCTGATAGGGCCATGGCCAACATTAGTGCCACCATTATAGGCCACCAAGGCACTGGCATGGGGCCAATATAATAGCATGCAATATAACATGGTAGATAGTAAACGCGTCCCGTGTCACGTTGTGTAATTTTTTTTTGCGGCAAACGCATGTAAAAAAAATTGTCAAATTGTGTATTTTTTTTGCGGTAAACGCACGCAAAAAAAAAGTCAGATTGTGCAATTTTTTTTGGCGGCAATGCAAGTACGGGTTTACACGACTTACCGCAAAAAAAAATTATACAGTGTGACGATTTGTTACACACATTTACCACAAAAAAAAAACAGGCCTCCCGAACGAGGTGGGTGGTAATATACCCAGCAACGTACTGAAATGTACCCAGTACCAAGAAAAATGGGGGGAAATGGGGGGGGGGGGGCAACTGGGGGGAAATGGGGTGTTATGGGGGGGAGGTGGGGGCAAATAATGAAAATTGTGGGGCCCGGGTGGACTGGTTTGGTTTCCCCATTTCCCCCCAATTTCCTCCCACTTTCCCCCATTTTTCCTTCGGGAGCTTTCACCAGTGCACCCCCCCCCGCGGCCTTGCTGCCATTCAACACCATGTTTTTTTGACCATTTCAGCCCCAAAATTCCCCATTTTTCCCCATTTCCCCACATTTTCCCTAAATCAGCCCATTGCGGGGATAAGCGCACGGTAACGAAACGGGCATTTCTGAGGCCTGAAAAAAATTACACGTATTACAACATACACATTGACCCCCCCCCCCCTGTTGACAAACCACCTTCCCTGTACGCACAGACACATAGAGATGTACATACACAGACTACACACGCCATAAAAAATTGCGCGCAGTAGCCCCATACACACAAGCGAGCAGAGTCACACATCATATCTCACATCACATACACACAAACCACATGAGCTAATGCACAAGCAGCGAACCCATGCCCTTCCAGGCACCACACCCACGCTTCACAAAACACGCCATACCGGACAGGAATCTTGCGAAACTGGTAGCGGATCCAGGCCCTCTCGATCAAACCCACATTTTTGCGGGCGAAGTTCTCTTCCTCAAGCAACGATGCAAATTTCCATTCGTATTTCTCAGCGTTCAGCAGAAATCCACGGATCAAAAACTATGAAACAATGTGAAATGCTCACAACGCCAGCCTGCACAAGGAAGGTCCACAGGCCAAAGCGCATGTTGCTCTCGGATAGGTGAAGCGGCCACGTCTAGCAGGTTGCGAATTGCCGTGTGCCCTGTGTCCCTCCGCCAGCAATACCTCCGCATTCCCCGTGTGCCCTGCCGCTCCCTCCCTGTGCCTCAGTCGGTCAATTATGTGACAATTCTTCAGTGCGTTAGGCGGCACCGGCACAAGACTGCAGTACCGTTCACCCACAGCACAACCCCTCCCCTTTCGGAAGTGCATGAGGTCGATGCCACTCTTGGTGCGGTCTGGGCCGTGTGTGCAACACCAATGAATGCTGCGTCCCAATCCCATTGCACCTCCACGTCTGTAGTGTCTGACGTATGCATTATCCATCCCGAAAACCACCCCAACACAAACTCGCCATGAGCAAGGACAACCACAAGGTTGACCCCCTGGCAGATTTGTACTCCTAGAGTCACTCCCACATTACATCCGGTGCACGGCGAGTGATGTCAGGTGAGTTCCACATGGAGGGTCCATGGCCTGACTGCGGAACAATGTCTCTGAGGCCAAATGAACCTCCACAACCCTTAGCATGCCGAGTGTCAGAGCACTGCACTGGACAGACTGTGCTGGGGGTCACAATGGCAGGCATGAATGGAGTCTTCTCGTTGAATCCCAGACCTTTCGTGGGCATCCCGCCCCTAAAAAACGCGTTGCACAATGCTGGGTTCATTACACTCCAATGTTGATCCTCAAATCCCAAGTTTCGTGGGTTTGTTCTTCCTTCATACATCAGAGTGTTGTGAAGGCCCCAAACCAAACTGTAAACAACAAACTTTTGTGGAGTAGACTGAGACACCGAAGATGGGTGGAAGGCTAAAGCCCCAGGTTCAAAAACGAGGCTTCAGGGGATCATACGTCAAGATTGCGGTTGAGGAGGAAGCAGTCAACAACACACATGTGCACACGAGGGATGATGGTTCAGGCTGGAGCACCTCTTCGCACTGCAGACGATCAATCCTCTCCTCATACTCGAGGGCCTCTCTGCCTCTCAAGAAGCCCGTGAGCTGCAAACACGCATGGCATGGCATTGGTAAAATGAACACCCCGCGATACAACCAGCAGAACAACGTCCAGTGAGTGACGAACCACATTCACTGACTCTTCAACTGCTGATTGCTTCCCTCGAGCCACCAAAGGGGGCAAAGGGAGAAAGGGCACGAAGTGGGGGTGGGGGGGGGGGGGGGCACATACTGAACATTCAAGTGAAAGGGGACTAACACGCTATAAAAGCGAGACCGACGACAGTGGGAGGCAACGGACAAAGTGCACTGACGCCATAAGGAGGACGCTCGTTAAACTCATTGGAAGACGCGAGAGCTGTCTGCAAAGGCGGAGCTGTCTGCAAAGGCGTCCTTCATAAAGTGGGGCACGGCAGGTTCATAGCCGCAAAGTTTTAGAAGAAGGAAGCAGATGAAGAAAACAGCGCACACTTGTGCTGCAGAGGAGGTCATCTGCAGCACTCAGCAAAAACAGTGAGTTTTCGTCAATTTTCGTCACTTTCGGTTCCGACAATAGAGGGGTCTGGTTCTCAGAATGCACTGCTCCAGCGCTTGATCTGCTATTTGGCCCCCAGTCTCACATCCACTGTCAAGTGGGACGCACAGTGGCTGGCATGAGCTGTTGTTGGGATGTGACCGGAGGCACTGAGCCCCGCCCAGACCTTTGCTTAGCAAAGGGGGGGGGGGGGATCATTCTGGCCTGCCTCAGGACCAGGCAGCCCACCCACGCACCCAAGCAGACCCACCCACCCACCCACCCACCCAGACCACCGTATCCCCCCCCTAAGCGGGCGGGGGGGGGGGGGTTCTGTGCTGTTACACTCAGCTGGTAACAGAAAAACCCTGTGTATTTCCCCCCCAAAAAACTTGTCCTTCAGTCACTGTGCGATCTTTGAACAGAAATATTGCACATCTACCCTAGCGGTAGATCACTACGCCGACGAACACACGAAGAGTTGGTTCAATTCCCACTGCCTACGGAGCGGAAATTTTTGGCACTTTTTGACACCATTCTCTCAGTGAAAATTGTGTTCTCATGCACAAACAAAGGCCACCCACCCACCCATCCACCCAGGGAGGCACTTTGGGCCAAACTGCCCCAAACCAAACTAACCCACCCACCCACAGGCCACAGACCCCCCCCCCCCCCCTGTGGGGTGGGACTACCCTTAAGTAAAGGTCTGGCCCCGCCTCCCCCCGCATGCCTCCACAGCAGCAACGCACAGCACATGCCGGCACCAACACACCATCAAAAAGCCAATCTCCTCTTCAGGAGGCAGGGCATCTTCATCGCTGTGACAGAGGGAGCAGAGGATCGGATTATTGTGTTCATGGCAGGGGTTTTGGCAGGGCACCAGCCAACACGAAAGAGGAACAAAACGAAGCGGCGAACAAATGCGAAATCAGAGCCACCCTCCCACCCTCCCCAACGACCCTGCGCGGCACAGCAGACAGTTGCATTTGTTCGTCGTCGTCTGTCGCTGTTCCTGAGGTTTGGTTTGGGGGCGGGTTGTCTTTGTTCATCGCTATTCATCATGGTGATAATGACGACAACGACAACGACAAGGACGCCGCCGCCACTACCGCTGCCGCTGCCGCCAACGACGACCTGGGATGCAGATTGGAAAAGCGATCAAATGCGGACCTTGCCACTTGAGGCATTGTGTACACAGCAGGAGGTGTGGCGGGCGGTGTGTGCCGCGATGGAGGCCGCTCCTTCAGCTCCTTTTCAACAGCTGCTGCTTCAGGGTACACTTCAGGCACCCACACCAATCTGTGTCAAATGACAGGAAAGCAAAATAGGACACATGCACACGGCCCCAAACAAACCCTCACATAGCCCCAAATAACCCCTCCATCAAAACTGCATTACAATTACAGGGGGGGGAAAAATTTTAAGAGGTTTTTTTCTCGGATGACCAAAATTAAAGGGGTAAAAAATTGGTATTGCTCCTTAGAAATGAAGGAAAAATTTGGTATGCGGCCCCTTGCTGCTACTTCCTAGTGGATGTTCATTGTGGATTCCGGCTGGGCTCTGGATGGTTGCTGTTATTTCCTGGTGGGCTCTGGATGGTTACTGATATTTCCTGGTAGGCTTTGGATGGTTGCTGTTATTTCCTGGTGGGCTCTGGATGGTTACTGATATTTCCTGGTGGGCTCTGGATGGTTGCTGTTATTTCCTGGTGGGCTCTGGATGGTTGCTGTTATTTCCTGGTGGGCAGTTGCAGATCACTTGTCAATTGCTCAGCCTGCTAGATGTACACCAACGTCCACGGCAGTGCGGACCTACAGAGAACACAGTGTCAATCGACACCGCGTCTCATCTCTATGTTACCTTCCCTCCCAGGTGCAGGTGCAGGCACAGTGCAGGCAGGGGGGCATAAATACAACGTTCAGGTGACGTTCAGATGACATGCAGATGTGCAGACATAAAAAAGGCAAAAAAAACGAAGCAAAAAATATACCCTAAGCTGGGTTTGAACCCCGGACCCTTAGACCCAGAACCTAGCGCAACTACCAACTAAGCTACATCATGATCTAGCAGAATTGTAACATCAGAGTGTGCATGTCATAGTGAAAAAAAAAAGGTGTCGTTATGGCACCTTCTGGCTCAATATGGCACAAAGAATCCTTAAAATTGAAGGAAATATTTGGTACGAGGGAGGGCTTCGAAATTTGTCCAAACAACTTTTCCCCGCGCCCAAATTTTTCCCCCCCCTGTACACAAAGTTCTGCATCTCACACGGGCGATTACACCTGGCGTCCATTTCAACAGAAAGAGCAATGCATGGCAACACAAACAGCAGTGGATTGGCAATGACGTTGGCGAATAAACAGTGCCCATGGCGCCCAGGGTGGTGCGGAAATGCGCGGCTGCACTGGGGGGGTTGCTGCGGGGGGGGGGGGGGGGCGCAGGGGCCGTGGTGCTGCGAGTGGGGGGGGGGGGGGGGCTGCCTGGCCAAGGGGCTTGATGGGTCGGGTGATGGTGAGGCCCTCGACGGCCCCCTCGTACGACGCCTCCCGCCCAGGGTCGTACAACCCGACGTGAGTAGAAAATATCTCATGGAGCTTCGCGGGTACATGAGCAGTACTGTCAGTGTGGTGTTGATGTAAAGCCATCTGTTTGGTCACCTCCGCAACACAATTCTTTGTCGCACAGCATTTTACCCCCTAGTAGCCTGAGTGTGGAGCCATGGGGGGGGGGGGGGGTCTGATTCCTTGGCTGACCCATGCAACCCACGCAAGTGTTATCCGGAGAAATGCGTTTTCTCCGGATAAGGGCTTATCCGGAGAATTGCGGCGCACAGCCGCCAGAATGGCGATCCCCAGCTGTGAACACGGGATTCGAACCGCCGCTGACAGCGGGCACTGACACAACAAACCAAACCGAAACCAAACCAAAACCAAACACTGGCACATTAGGGGTTTCCAAATAACAGACAAAAGAGATCCAACCGCAAGCAAAAAAGAAATTCAATTGTCAGAATTTTGGATGCATTGTCTGCTGGCGATTTATCTGTTGCTCGCTCCATAGGTAATATGCCTGATGTTTTAATGCCCGGTTCGAATCCCGCTCCCCAAATTTGTGCAGCAATCTGTGCAGCGCAAGTTATCGTGCAAAAAAGCAAGTCAGCGCCAAAATTCGGCCAGCGGGATTCGAACCAGAGAAAGAAAAATCTCGGACACCGATGATACCACTAGACCATCAACGAACTATGCGTGCAGTCGTGGAAGAAATATTATCATACTTATTGAGGGTAAAACGAAATCGCCAGTGAACAATGCATCCAAAAATCTGAAAATTTTTTTGACAATTGAAATCTCTTTTGTTTGCGATTTCGAAAGACCCTCATGCAATGTAGCCAACGCCAGTGTAGTGTTGATCCCCTGTCACAGCGGCGGTTCGAATCCCGTGTTCACAGCTGGGAATCGCCATTTCTCGGCTTCTGGTGGCCATTTTGTGCAATTCTCCGGATAAGCCCTTATCCGGAGAAAACGCATTTCTCCGGATAACACTTGCGTGCAACCCAGCCCCCAAATCGGCGAAGGAATCCCAACAAATCGGCGAACAAATCGGCGGACCGATTTTTCGCCAAAACAGGCTCTGGATCTCAGTCCCAGGCCCCAAACACACATTCCTTTTGGTTGCTCTGTCGTTGGAGTCATGTGGAAACCCAAAATATCTCGCAATTTTCGAAAAAAAAATTTGTCTCTCGGTCTGTACATGGTCCCTGAGCCATATTATGACAGTTTTAGGCGGTGGTCCAGTGGTGTATGCACTGGTCTAAAATTTGGCTGACGTGGGTTCAGTTCCCGGACCGATTTTTTTTTGCATTTTTTGTCACTTGTCTTGATGAGAAAGTTCCTGTGCCATTCCCTGGACCTGACTGCCCAGCACTCCAGCACTGTACGAGAAATGACAAGCTCTTCTCCCCATGCACCAGCCCTCAGACCCAGTAGAAAACCGTCACGAAATGCCAGACCTATGGCACATGGGGCACTCCACTTGCGACACTGTCACGAAATTGCCCAGAAATACAGCGCCCCAGCGATGTGTAGAACTTTGTGAAAACCATGGCCCTGTGTTAATATCCCCACATCTGTGTGGGGGGGGGGGGAGGGGCATTACTAGTTGTGAACCCTGGAAGGACTGGCAGGGAGTGGAGACGCTGAGGCAGTATGCTGCAATTGTGAGCAGTGGGACTGACATTGGACTCTTACGAAAACCACCCCGTCCCCACTGCCACCCACAGCTGACCTTGACCAACAAGCAGGTCATACAAACATACAGGGGGGGGGGGGGGGATTTTGCACAGGGAATTTTTCGCACGATAAAATTTGGCGCCGGGTTTATTTCGCGTAGTGGCCTGAAAATTGAGCGGGAAATTTCGCACCTTCCAGGATTGTCCACTGTACGGGCCAGTGTACCGGGCGGACCATTTTTGGTTAAAAAAAACCATCACCAGGGCTTTGCATAGTGACCTGAAACCCAAAGTATGTGTGTTTTTTTTTGGAAGCCTGTGCGGAATCTATGCTACCCATAATCACTAGTTAAGCAGAGTCATGTGATACCCTAGTGGTATGCACCTACACTCTCACCTGAGGTGGCGTTGGTTCGATTCCTGGGCGCTTTTCCGCATTTCAAATAACTCTAGATCAAGCATCGTGGCTAAATTTCGCACCGGGTTTATTTCGCACCGCAGCCTAAAAATTGAGCGGGAAATTTCGCACACATTTGAAATGCGAAATTTCCCACAATTTCCCAATATTCCCATCGCGAAATCCCCCCCCCCCCGTGTACAGCACAGGAGACTGGTTGTACCACACGGTAACCAACCAGCCTTTCTGGACCACCTCCCTTCCGCGTAGCCTTGCCTTATGCCTTCCCCGGCTCATCCCTTGTCTCCTCTGAAAGGTAGTTGCCCCCCCCCCCCCCAATCCCTCTACCATACCACCCCCATACTCCTCCCCAGACCTGCGCACCCCAAACCCCATGCAAACGTCATTGCCGGATCGTTTCTCAGAAAGAAACCTTTGGATCCCTTCCGCAAAATTGTCTCTCGGCGCTCAACATTCCGGGTATTTGGTAAAACTGAGTACCAGACGAGGTAAAACTTAGTAAAATGTGGTAAAACTTAGTGGATTTGAGGTAAAACTTAGTAAAAAAAATTTTCTAAATTTTTTTTAAAAAAAATCTTTTTTTTACTAAGCAAAAAGACAAATTTTTTTGAAAAAAATTGCACAAAAAACTGCACACTTTGATGGTAGGTGGTACTTTTGTTTAAGGGCATAAAGCCCCTAGGTCGATTCCCGGCCACTTGTGTTAGTGGCGCCCCACCCGGGCCAAACCATCATGCACACCAATTTCGTTGGCACTCGGCCAAGATCATATAATTGAGTATAATTGGGATTGGGCACTAGTGTTTGTCCTACCAAGGCCCTCCAGTGGGGCCTAGGCAGTGCGCTGCAGTGGGTGTTTGTCCTACCAAGGCCCTCAGGTGGGGCCTAGGCAGTGCGCTGCAGTGGGTGTTTGTCCTACCAAGGCCCTGCAGTGGGGCCTAGGCAGTGCGCTGTACGAAGGGGGGGGGGGGTCACACAACCACTTCGCTTTCGAGGGTTGAGCCTCGTATGCATGCATGCACGGAGGAGAGAGGAATCACACAACCGCTTCACCAAGGAGGGTTGAGTACCGTATGCATGCATGCACACAGGAGGGAGGGATCACACAACCACTTCACCAAAGAGGGTTGAGTATCATATGCATGCATGCACAGAGGAGGGAGGGAGGGTGGGGCCAACTACTTACAAGTAGTTACAAAAGACACGCTTGAAGATCAAGTCGGCCTTAGTATCTCTATAGTGAGGCTTGCCTCTCGGTGTGGGATTCAGCTTGCATCTCTCAAAGAGATGTGTTTTCTTTTCCAAATGCAGCTTTCTGCAAAATTCTTGGTCATTTTCCAATTGACCATCAGCATTTAGGGGATACCGCGCAAACCGCGAACTTTTGTAGAACTTGAATTTTTGCGTTTGGAGATTGGAATTAATATTTAGCAAAAAAAAATGTTTTTGTCCAAAAAAACTGAAATTATATTTTTTTGCAATTTTTTTGGTAAATAGGCATTTTGCGGCACCCTATTGAACCCTAGCAAAGGCTATATTTAATTGAATTTCTGCGATTTATTTAGCCAGATTTTTCTTTTTGCGTCTTTTTGCCAGCAGTTTGACAACAGGACTGATGGCCAAAAAAAAAAGCGCCAGCAGTTTGGGTCCAACTGGGATGGAACCCAGGACCCCTATTTCGCAAGGCTGTGCATATACCACTGTACTACTGCACCAATCTGCCCTCCCTGACACAAGACACTACACTGCACAGTGCTTTATGTATGCCAGGAATTTCCTTTAAATCTGCGTACATTTCTTCAAGAATGTGCTGCCGAATGCCATAATTATTTGATTTTTTTGCATTAATTTTTTTTTTGCGGACACACTGAAATCACCAGAATCCAGACTGTGAATTAAATATTTTGCCAAAAATTCAAAGTTTGCCCGGTATTGAGGAGGCAACGCATACCACTTCCGACAGATCCACACACCGGGACGGGTGTCATCAGTGGCATTGGCATTGGCAGGAGTGGCATGAGTGGCATTGGCAGCAGTAATTGCAGCAAAAGCAACAACAGCAGCAGCACCGTTGGCCGCCCAGAATTGGCGCAATCCTACACAAATCTCGGATTGACACAAGACAGTGGTATGGAAAGTAAAATGAAGAACCTTACATTCCTGGCACGCTATGGCGGGTGTGCCATCGCAAAAAAAGCATGTGTCAAGGGGGTCTGCAGATTTGGGCGTGGGGTACAACCGAGACACCTCCCAATGCATTGCCCGGGTCCTGGGTGTGGGGGCCAACTTGGAACCACTGTAGTACAAAGTAGCTTGTGCCATCTCACGCAATAACCACAATCTATCCTGCACTGATAGCGGTCTGGGCTGCCCACCAGCAATACACCACAATTTGAGCACAATCTGTGACATAGCTCTCGGAGGTGAGGTCCCTGAAATGGCGTGCCTCGAACTCATATTGTTGAGCCAATGGATCTGCAACCGTGGCATGTAGTGGCGGCCCCCAATCGTCACCAAGCAATGCCTCGACCTCTGCCAAGGATGGGCGAAACGAGCCATGGCCATCACTAAGTGCCTTGCACACATTAGCAAGGATTTGTTCTGCAGGGCGACACCCAGTATGAGATGTTGGATGGCTATCAGTACAGGGTGTTGCGACAACAATTTCGGACGGAATGGGACTAGGTGGGATAGGGTCCAATGGGGTACTAGCTACCTTGTCACAAGCAGCTACACATGCACTGCTTCCACCCACATTCACAGAGGGAGTTGGGTGGGTCCCTACAGGAATTTCGGACGGAATGGAATTGGGTGGAACACGGTTCACAGAGGGAGTTGGGTGCAAAATGGTCTCAGCATCCACCTCCCTCTCCCACTTCTGTAGCACCCATTTTACCTCATCCCTATCCTTGAACCGTCTCGCTAGGCACTCCAGTCCAACCAAGCAGTGAATGCACCTGTTGCAGTAGATGCACCACAAATACACGGCCCTATTGCATTGACCACAAGTGAATGGCGGACGGTATGTCACGCACTAGCAATGCACATGGGGTTGCTCAGCCGCCATTTGAACTCCTGCATACACAGGGACATATATACCGTAGAAACACGCACAGAACCAAAACAGCAGCCCTATGCAACTCCCCGTTCAACAAAACATGCACCGGAACTGCATGCGCTACCCCCTTCGAATCCCAGTTCTCGGTCCCCACATTATACGGTGATGTTCATGGGCGCTCCTTGTGGGGTGGGGTCCTGGGAACACACATAGCAAGAAAAAATAGAAACCGGATCGAGAGGTGCAAGTTTGTTGGGGGGAGGGGGGAGCGAACTGGAGCTGAGTTCCCCATCGTGGCCATGCACACGCACAAAGAGAAAACACAACGTACACCATACAGTGGAGGGGAAAAAGCCAAGCCGGAGGTTTACTATAACCGAAAAAATGTCCAATGAGTGTTGCAAACATGAATGTAATTGGATGGTTATAATGAGTCTGGTGATGTAATGCAATTTTATTGTCGGTCCCCCACATGCAGTGCACCGCAGCATGGGTCTGTGACTCTTTGCCCATGAATGATGAATAAGCTCCGTCATCGGCTCAAGGGTAAAGATTCACAAACAACCAAGCAATAGTACACTGCATGTGTATTCCAAGGGTATCATCCGTGCCCACGGGACTCGTTGTAGCCGATTTCTTCGTGCATGCCTCGGTGCCATCCGCAGAGCTTTGCTGCACGAAGGGCAATAGAAAAAAATGGGTCCCCTGCCGTCTGGGGAGTCAGCAAAGGAGGAAGAAATGATTTTTGGTACTATGTTCTTTAGTAGGGGTGTCCTTAACGGAAAAAAAAAGGTGTTCCACAACCAAGTAAGCACGGTGGATACGATCAGAGCGGGGGGCAAAATAAGAAATGGCCCACTTATGGGCAAAGTGGCTACGTCACCCCTGCCGTCTCGGGGATCCCCACCGCTTCACAGCGGTGGGCAAAATCAGAAGTGGCCCACAAGTGGGCAAAGTGGCTACGTCACCCCTGCCGTCTCGGGGATCCCCACCGCTTCACAGCGGGGGGCAAAATCAGAAGTGGCCCACTTGTGGGCAAAGTGGCTACGTCACCCCTGGCGTCTCGGGGATCCCCACCGCTTCAGAGCGGGGGGCAAAATAAGAAGTGGCCCACTTGTGGGCAAAGTGGCTACGTCACCCCTGGCGTCTCGGGGATCCCCACCGCTTCAGAGCGGGGGGCAAAATAAGAAGTGGCCAACTTGTGGGCAAAGTGGCTACGTCACCCCTGCCGTCTCGGGGATCCCCACCGCTTTAGAGCGGGGGGCAAAATCAGAAATGGCCCACAAGTGGGCAAAGTGGCTACGTCACCCCTGCCGTCTCGCGGATCCCCACTGCTTCAGAGCGGGGGGCAAAATCAGAAGTGGCCCACTTGTGGGCAAAGTGGTTACGTCACCCTTGCCGTCTCGGGGATCCCCACCGCTTCACAGCGGGGGGAAAATCAGAAGTGGCCCACAAATGGGCAAAATGGCGACGTCACCCCTGCCGTCTCGGGGATCCCCACCGCTTCACAACGGGGGGCAGAATCAGAAGTGGCCGACTTGTGGGCAAAGTGGCTACGTCACCCCTGCCGTCTCGGGGATCCCCACCGCTTCGAGCGGGGGGCAAAATCAGAAGTGGCCCACTGTGGGCAAAGTGGCTATGTCACCCCTGCCGTGTCGGAGATCCCCACCGCTTCAGAGCGGGGGGAAAAATAAGAAATGGCCCACTTGTGGGCAAAGTGGTTACGTCACCCTTGCCGTCTCGGGGATCCCCACCGCTTCACAGCGGGGGGCAAAATCAGAAGTGGCCCACAAGTGGGCAAAGTGGCTACGTCACCCCTGCCGTCTCGGGGATCCCCACCGCTTCACAAACGGGGGGGGCAAAATCAGAAGTGGCCAACTTGTGGGCAAAGTGGCTACGTCACCCCTGCCGTCTCGGGGATCCCCACCGCTGCAGAGCGGGGGGCAAAATCAGAAGTGGCCGACTTGTGGGCAAAGTGGCTACGTCACCCCTGCCGTATCGGGGATCCCCACCGCTTCAGAGCGGGGGGCAAAATCAGAAGTGGCCCACTTGTGGGCAAAGTGGCTACGTCAGCCCTGCCGTCTCGGGGATCCCCACTGCTTCAGAGCGGGGGGCAAAATCAGAAGTGGCCGACTTGTGGACAAAGTGGTTACGCCACCCTTGCCGTATCTGGGATCCCCACCGCTTCACAGCAGGGGGGCAAAATAAGAAGTGGCCCACAAGTGGGCAAAGTGGCTACGTCACCCCTGCCGTCTCGGGGATCCCCACCGCTTCAGAGCGGGGGGCAAAATCAGAAATGGCCCACAAGTGGGCAAAGTGGCTACGTCACCCCTGCCGTATCGGGGATCCCCACCGCTTCAGAGCTGGGGGCAAAATAAGAAGTGGCCCACCTGTGGTCAAAGTGGCTACGTCAGCCCTGCCGTCTCGGGGATCCCCACCGCTTCAGAGCGGGGGGCAAAATCAGAAGTGGCCCACTTGTGGGCAAAGTGGCTACGTCACCCCTGCCGTCTCGGGGATCCCCACCGCTTCAGAGCGGGGGGCAAAATCAGAAGTGGCCCACTTGTGGGCAAAGTGGCCACATCACCTCTGCCGTCTTGCGGATCCCCACTGCTTCAGAGCGGGGGGCAAAATAAGAAATGGCCCACTTGTGGGCAAAGTGGCTATGTCACCCCTGCCGTCTCGGGGATCCCCACCGCTTCAGAGCGGGGGGCAAAATGAGAAGTGGCCCACAAGTGGGGAAAGTGGCTACGTCACCCCTGCCGTCTCGGGGATCCCCACCGCTTCACAGCGGGGGGCAAAATAAGAATTGGCCCACTTGTGGGCAAAGTGGCTACGTCACCCCTGCCGTCTCGGGGATCCCCACCGCTTCACAGCGGGGGGCAAAATAAGAAGTGGCCCACTTGTGGGCAAAGTGGCTACGTCACCCCTGCCGTCTTGCGGATCCCCACCGCTTCAAAGCGGGGGGCAAAATAAGAAGTGGCCCACTTGTGGGCAAAGTGGCTACGTCACCCCTGCCGTCTCGGGGATCCCCACCGCTTCAGAGCGGGGGGCAAAATAAGAAGTGGCCAACTTGTGGGCAAAGTGGCTACGTCACCCCTGCCGTCTCGGGGATCCCCACCGCTTTAGAGCTGGGGGCAAAATCAGAAATGGCCCACAAGTGGGCAAAGTGGCTACGTCACCCCTGCCGTCTCGCGGATCCCCACTGCTTCAGAGCGGGGGGCAAAATCAGGAGTGGCCCACTTGTGGGCAAAGTGGCGATGTCACCCTTGCCGTCTCGGGGATCCCCACCGCTTCACAGCGGGGGGAAAATCAGAAGTGGCCCACAAGTGGGCAAAATGGCGACGTCACCCCTGCCGTCTCAGGGATCCCCACCGCTTCACAACGGGGGGCAAAATCAGAAGTGGCCGACTTGTGGGCAAAGTGGCTACGTCACCCCTGCCGTCTCGGGGATCCCCGCGGCTTCAGAGCGGGGGGCAAAATCAGAAGTGGTCCACAAGTGGGCAAAGTGGCTATGTCACCCCTGCCGTCTCGGGGATCCCCACCGCTTGAGAGCGGGGGGAAAAATAAGAAATGGCCCACTTGTGGGCAAAGTGGTTACGCCACCCTTGCCGTCTCGGGGATCCCCACCGCTTCACAGCGGGGGGCAAAATCAGAAGTGGCCCACAAATGGGCAAAATGGCGACGTCACCCCTGCCGTCTCGGGGATCCCCACCGCTTCACAACGGGGGGCAAAATAAGAAGTGGCCAACTTGTGGGCAAAGTGGCGATGTCACCCCTGCCGTCTCGGGGATCCCCACCGCTTCAGAGCGGGGGGCAAAATCAGAAGTGGCCCACTTGTGGGCAAAGTGGCTATGTCACCCCTGCCGTCTCGGGGATCCCCACCGCTTGAGAGCGGGGGGAGAAATAAGAAATGGCCCACTTGTGGGCAAAGTGGTTACGTCACCCTTGCCGTCTCGGGGATCCCCACCGCTTCACAGCGGGGGGCAAAATCAGAAGTGGCCCACAAGTGGGCAAAGTGGCGACGTCACCCCTGCCGTCTCGGGGATCCCCACCGCTTCACAAAGGGGGGGGGCAAAATCAGAAGTGGCCAACTTGTGGGCAAAGTGGCTACGTCACCCCTGCCGTCTCGGGGATCCCCACCGCTGCACAGCGGGGGGCAAAATAAGAAGTGGCCGACTTGTGGGCAAAGTGGCTACGTCACCCCTGCCGTATCGGGGATCCCCACCGCTTCACAGCGGGGGGCAAAATCAGAAGTGGCCCACTTGTGGGCAAAGTGGCTACGTCACCCCTGCCGTATCGGGGATCCCCACCGCTTCAGAGCGGGGGGCAAAATCAGAAGTGGCCCACTTGTGGGCAAAGTGGCTATGTCACCCCTGCCGTCTCGGGGATCCCCACCGCTTCAGAGCGGGAGGCAAAATCAGAAGTGGCCCACAAGTGGGGAAAGTGGCGACGTCAGCCCTGCCGTCTCGGGGATCCCCAGCGCTTCACAGCGGGGGGCAAAATCAGAAGTGGCCAACTTGTGGGCAAAGTGGCTACGTCACCCCTGCCGTCTCGGGGATCCCCACCGCTGCAGAGCGGGGGGCAAAATAAGAAGTGGCCGACTTGTGGGCAAAGTGGCTACGTCACCCCTGCCGTATCGGGGATCCCCACCGCTTCAGAGAAGGGGGCAAAATCAGAAGTGGCCCACTTGTGGGCAAAGTGGCTACGTCACCCCTGCCGTCTCGGGGATCCCCACCGCTGCAGAGCGGGGGGCAAAATCAGAAGTGGCCCACAAGTGGGCAAAGTGGCTACGTCACCCCTGCCGTCTCGGGGATCCCCACCGCTTCAGAGCGGGGGGCAAAATAAGAAGTGGCCCACTTATGGGCAAAGTGGCTACGTCACCCCTGCCGTCTCGGGGATCCCCACCGCTTCAGAGAAGGGGGGGAAAATCAGAAGTGGCCCACAACTGGCATTCCAGCAGTGTCTGGTAGACCACGTCTACTGTGGCAGGACAGATCTGCAGACCACCGAGTGGCCTACCCAGTTGCACGTGTAAACAGCGTTGCTGGAACGTTTTGAGGAAAGGGACCCAAAGTCCTCCCCTTGAGACCTCCTCTGTACTTCGGACTTCGTGCCAGAAATGCGCATATGCGGAAATCCCAAAACGTTGAAAACCGCAACTACCAAACCCAAACCCAGCGACAATCTTGACCAAACGCCCAGCTCGTCCCCTTTTGCTGAGAAACTCAGGGGCAAACCGCATGGGGCAACGGCATCCATCATCCCACTCCAATCGGAACCGTCACCATTCAACATACTGTTGCCTGATTGCGTGGGTGAGCTCCTGCCGCTCCGTCCACTCTTGGCTGACGATCAGATCCCGCAGTGTCCGCTGTACATCCTCGATGACTTTGAGTGCCAGGACAAGATGCCTAAAAGAATACCATGCAACAGAGCAGGAACAAACCGAAAAAAATACGGGTCAAAGGCCCCAACCCGCACTGCAAACAGGCACACACGCACTGCACATACATATCCATTGGGGAATTGATGGTGTCGTCAGCGGTTGGCAAATGAGTGAGCCCCTGTCCCTGATGTATAGCAGACAGGCGTTGCGGCGCTCCGTAGACGAAGCAGGAATGGGACAGAGTGGCCTTGAGTGCTTGAACCTAATTTCACCACACCCTGGCCTCGCCAATCACATGAGTGTCCCCAATTGGCATGGCTCAGCAATTGCTCAATATGCAATGCTGCATTACATCCACAGCACAACCGACACCAACCAACCGACCTCAAATCGACCCCCCTGATGAGCTGGGGGATGGGTTGGAATCCATTTTGACCTGTCAGCCCTGCAGGCTCAAACCATGCAGATTGATGGGCTTTTGAGAGCAACCTTCCCCTTGTCCCTAGGCTCATCGCATTGTGTCAGATTTGACACGCAAACAGATGGGGTTTAACTTCTCAATCTGCACCACAATCTTTGGCAGAGAGACTGCGTAGGGTATGGGATGGGGCTGAGGTGCATTGTGCACGGATGCCCAGGGGTGTCATTTCAGTAGAGGAGGACGCAAGCGCCGCAAGTATGAACCTCCAGTGGCACAAAACCTTCACCTTAAGCAGAGAGAGGGGGGAGGGGGAGGATGGTTAGCACAGTGCTTCATTCGCCAGAAAGCTCTCCAGTTTGTTGTCACAGCTGGGCAGATTCAAATACTTTGAAATATTTGGACGTCTTACAACACGACTGTACTGGCAACTGGGCATTGGAAACGGGACAACGTTTGGCATGACACCTGGTTGTGTTGCTGTCTGCAGCTGACGCCACCTATCAGCCTCTCGCCACTTACTGCTGCCCTTGCCTTGAACCCTTTCCCTCCAAAAGCAGCCGTGCCTATCGGCCTCTCACCACCTTGTGTCCTCCCTCTCCCTGCCTGGCCTACCCTTGCCTCCCTACTCACCCTTCCTTTCCCTTGGTAGGTTGTGCCAACGGAGCCCCTGGACTTCCCTGTTTCACTGCTCTGTGTCAGGTCCACACAGAGGAGGGCAACTGCCCTCACCGTTGGCAGCTGCGTCCGAGTGAACACCCCACACCAGCGGTGAGGGGCCCCTCCCCATAGGCGGCTTTTGGGCCCCAGGATGTCCACTTGCGGGGTCACTTCCCCGACAAGGGCTCATACCCCTTCCGTCTGTCCTTTCCCACACTCAGTCCTCCTTGTGGCGAGCGCATCATGTGCCCTGCCACCCCCCACTTGTGTCGGTGGTGTGTGTATTGTGTGTCCGGGGGTTCTGGGGGGGGAGGGGTTCAATCCAATCCCCAGAAACTTCACAGAAGCACCTCTCATCGGGTAGGCATACAGAAATGGTGGTGGAAGTGGGACCCGGTGTGAGCAAGAGGCATTGGGCAGCGGCACGGCATTGGGACTACAGACCTTTGTAGGGAGGGTTTTGGTTGGCAGCTCTTCCCGCGCCCTCCAATCATCCTGAAAGGACAAGAGGGAGGCAGGCGTGGTCATAATGGACATAGCAATGCGAGATCAAAGGACAGGACGGAGGTTGCATGCCGATTGCTCTCGAAGAGCAGTTCATCTCAGATGCTTCGTAGAGGTGCTTGGCAGCTGCTTGAAACGTCTTGCAGACAGACAACAAAGTAAACCAGAAACCCTCCTCAGCACAACTCTGACATTTGTGCCAGACTGTCTGCCACATGGCCTGAATCTGCATGGTGTTTCTAAACTGTCGCTCAAGCCAAGGATAGGGCTTATAAGGAGATCCACGGTAGAAGCAAATGTGGGCAAGATCGAGGGGGGGGCGGCCTGTTCCAATTCTAGACCCCAACCGGGTGCAAAAACTTTTGGGGGTCTGGAGGGGGTGGGGGCTTAGGTGGGTCGGCTGGTCAGGCGCCGGGCTCCCCATGGGGGGTCGGTGGGTACCCCAACATACATACCTCAAAATGGTCCCCATGATGCGCTGATCATTTGGAACGTACACAACTGGGGTAAAAAAATTTCAGAAAAAAATTTCCCATTAGCTCAGGCTCCCATCAGCCAACGTCCGACACGGAGGTCAGGTCGGGGGTCAATCTTTTTGTGTATGTTTTTCACCCATTTGTGAATTCTCCACCAAATTCTGGGTATTTTGAGTATATACACGTAGGGTAGAAGGAAAAAATACCCCGTCAGGAGGCCAAAAATTTTTTCGGCCCCTTCGGCTTTCCCCCAAAAGCTCAATTTGGAGAAAGACGGGTTCGAAAACTTTGGGGGGTCTGGGGGGAGTGGGGGGGTCGGGAATTTGAACAGGCCGCCCCCCTTGGGCAAGATATTGACGAAAATCGCAGTGACACAGAGGGACCACCTTGTCATGATTACGACATCATGACTGCCAGCACGGCCACTACCTTGTCACTGTCTCTCCCACTGTCATGGCCGTTGTCCCTATCACCACCACTGTCACTGTCACTGGTGCTGCCTATTACTGCCACTGCCGCTAGCCGTATTGATCCCACTGTGACTGAGACTATCACTGCCATTGCCACTGTCACTGCTGTACTGACACCGAGGGACAGAAATCCAATGCAGCAATGAGTGCTAATTTGACACACCCTGGTCTGCAGAATGCAACATGCTTTCAGAGGGCAGGCAAGTTGGTTTGCGGCTATTTCTGGATTTCCGCCACCAACTTTGCGTGCCACCAGCTGTGGTGACATGGCCCAAATTTGGTGGACAAACCTCAACAAAGACGCCGAAGCCCACAGCTTTCGTCTGGATATGGAGCTTTCCGTAAGGTCGCAGCTGGATGATCTGATTGTTCTGAATGCCGGGCTTGAGAGTGGAAAGCGGGACGTACCCTCTGAGAGGGGGCTTATCAGCCAGAGGACCAAACCTCATGTCTTTGACCTGCGAATTTCAGACACAAGAGATTTTGCGGTAAACATAAAGACAACGGCTCTGTGTGAACAAACCATCCCAAAACAAAACAATGTTCCATCTAATTGGAGTGCGTGAAAGATCGATTGCGCATGTGAAAAAAGCGCTTTTCCTCGACCGCCAACAAAAACACCCCCCCCCAGCCCGAGCCCAATCTCTCGATGGTGACAGGGAGGCTTCTGGAGTAATGGCCATGGTGATGCAATGGGGGGCTGATGGCAAGAGAGATGGGGAGGCGGATGGCAATGTCAGTGACTGTGACAGGCACCTGGAAAGGCCGGTGGGATGGGGATGGGGATGGCTCATTGGCGATGCCCAAGTTTGTCAAACTGTTAACGCTCAAGGCAAAACCACAGCAACAGCAAACTTATTCTTGCGGGCTTGCAACTGGAAAGCAATCTTTGTGTTGCCTCTGTCAAAGAGCAAGCAAGAGAAATGCAATATGTCAGGTGTGCTTCGTTCCCATGGAGGTGTGCTACTTTCAGTTGCATCTGCATCCCGGGGGGGCGACTACAACCGGTCCTGATGCAACACCCCCCCCCAGCTATCTGCCAAAACTTGCGGGGTGGGGGGGTGGGGTGGGGGGGGGGTATTGGCAGCTCGGCTGGGGGGGGGGGGGGCTGCGCGCGACCCACTACTACCACATGCATACCTCAAGGGGGTGTGTGTGTCTGGGGGCATGGGGGTATAGAGGTATGAGCGATTTCTTGTCTTTGCCAGGAAGAAAGTCGAAAGGGTCTTCAGGACCAAAGGCACAGTACCCCCTGCAACTAAGCATGAGACAAAAAATTTGGCACCATTGGCGCCACAGCCCCTGCACCGCTATCTTTCAACACTCCGGGGGGGGGGGGGGGGTGGGGAGAGGGGGGGCTGGGGGGTGTCGCATACAAGGAACGGGTCCGGCCACCCCACCCCGGGAGCTGCATCTGAATGCATGCTGTAATCAACACAAGTAGACAAACAATGAAGAAAAGTGGCCTGGTTGAGCAAGATGAAGTGAACACTCCTTGTGTTGTCATGCTTACATACTTGTGACCTGGATTATCTGTGCTCTATCGCCCTTTGAATCACATCGAACGGACAACAGGAAACATTTGTGGAAAATTTTGTTGAAATTGCAGACCACAAACACGCACCATCCACTTTTGGGCACTTAATCCGTCCTCCAGCACCACCATCCCCTCGTGGAAATATTGCGGAACCATGCGGGGGGCTCAATGGATCCTCCCCAAGGGAAGAGGGGAAGAGGGATCTCACGGGTGGCTGAAAAGCATGAATTGACGGTTGGTCAAGCAGGCAGGAGGCGATTTCTGGTGGGCACCAATCGGTCGAGGGGCCGTTGGGGGCGGGCAGCAGTTGGCAGGGTTGTCACTACCACTCCCCCCTTCAAGCGCATGCCCCGCCACTAGTTGCACCCACACCAGTGCAACTCTGCAGCCCATCACCCCCCCCCCCCCCCCGCAACCGCCCTGCTCTGCTCCAGCCCTACAATGCACCCTGACCATCTTCTTTGCACTGCATTACAAGAACTCATTAGCCTAGAGCTTACTGTGGCACCATTCAGGCCTTCTGGCTGCGTAGCATCTGTGGTCACAGGCAGGACCTGGATGTCAAGATCATCCATCGGCATGTTGCCTTCAGGCTGCAGTACCGCGGTGACAGAAAATCTGAATTGCTCGTTCCAGAACGGGTTCGTGGTGTTCTGCACACATCAACAGAAAAATAGCCACGAGAGCAGATTGCACATGGATGGTACAGGGCAGGGGGCATCACTGCAGCAAAAGGGCCCGTTCAAAAACGCATAAGGATGGGCGGTCAACAAAAAAATACGTAACGCCTCAGCAAGATGGCATACTGCAGGAAAAAATGACATGCACAATATGCTGCAGTCCGCCAGGCAAAAAAAAAGCGGGAATTGTGTACTATGGGAAGGGGTCCAAGACAGCGACTCAGGCCCCCTCACCCACACGCTGGGGCTCAGCAATAGACAGCTTGGTTGGCATCCCTGAAGGCGAAGTGTGTGGGCAGGTGAATGCCTTTTGCCGTTGCAGAAAACGGACATCAAGAGATAGTGTTGTTGCAAAACACACTGACAGCCTCTGACGGTCCTCCTGATTGAGACAAGTGCGCACTAGCACATGTGTCACTGGGCTCCATGCCCGGGGATTTCTGAAGCGTCACCCAAAAACCGTTTCCCCCCCCCCTCCCCACCGAAAAGAAGCACTTTCTGAAAGTCCCAAACCCCTGCGCCACTCCCAAAATTTGAGCAACCCCACGTACGGAGACATGCAGGTACTGTCCTTCGAAGAAAGACGCCCCCTGCCTCATTGGGACATTTTGTCTACTTATTGATTTTATGGGCCCTAAACAGTCAATAATGTGCGTTGGCTCGAGTAAACCCTGTCGCAGGTCTGAGGCACTGCGGCCAGTCATGTTTCTTTGGGCTGTCTGCTGCCCTATACGTTCGTTGTGACTGGGTTTTGGCACCCAAAACTGTTGCTTGGCAATCCCCAGTGTCGGCAGGTGCTCTGCCTGGGGTGCCCTGTTGGTTCTTCTGCAGTCCTCCGTGAAGGCGAAACAAACATCGTGGCTTCAGTTTGCAGATCGCCCCATGCCCACTACTGCAGATCACCCGTTATCGGTTGGCGTCCGGCGTGCTGCTGCGATCCTTCCATTCCGTGGTGCGAGCCCTGTCTTCGCCCTTTGAGGTGAAAAAGGGGGGGGGGGGGCTCACCGTTTTGATGGTGGTCTCCTTTGCCTCATCGCCCACTTGCAGTACCACGTACGGATTGATTGCCTCCAACTGATTCATGTTGCCCAGATCGGTGCCCTTCACCACCAGCATCTCCAGAGTACATTGGCTTTCCTATACAAATGGATGGAAATCAAACCAGCGGGCTACAACCACGAGAACACCATGCCCTCGAGCTAGCATATGTCATACATAATATGCAACACCAATCGTAACTCTCGCCGCACCGTCCCTCTGTGCACTCTGGGCTGTGCCCCTCTGCACAGCCCCTGCACTGCCCTACCTCACTGCCCATTGAACCGTTCCACTGTGCTGCCAGGTCCACTGCATCCAAATCTCCAGGCCTGAGAAATACCCGGACGAGGTGGGTGGTGATATACCCAGCAACGTACCCGTAATGTACCCAGTACCAGGAAAATTGGGGGGAACGGGGGGAAATGGGGGGAAATGGGGGGGGCAACTGGGGGGAAATGGGGTGTTATGGGGGGGAGGTGGGGGCAAATAATGAAAATTGTGGGGCTAGGGTGGATTGGTTTGGTCCCTATTTTCCCCCATTTTCCCCATTTCACCCCGTTTTCCTCCATTTTTCCTCAGGAGCTTTCACCAATGCACCCCCCCCCCAGGCCTTGTTGCCAATCAAAACCATGTTTTTTGACCTTTTCAGCCCCAAAATTCCCCATTTTTCCATCGAGCATCCAAAATTTCGCGCACTTTTCCCCATTTCCCCCCATTACCCCTGAATCAGCCCATAGCGGGGATAAGCGCACGGTAACGTTCCAGAAACGGGTATTTCTGAGGCCTGAATCTCAGGCCTGAAATGTGTCAGCATATTCTGAAGGATCCGGGGTCTTGGGGAGGAGAAGGTGCCCCGAGGAAGGGGGCGGAACCCTTGGGCGAGGGGTGCAGAATCCCTTGGGGAGGGGAGGCAGGGTGCTTCAGCAGGGCAAACCATTGAATATCGAGAGTGAAGAATGCATGATGGTAGGATTTCACTGCTCCCTCCTGTGCACTGCACCCCACTGCACCGCGCATCTGCAGTGCGACCACACTGCCCCAATACACAACCCCACCACAAAGTCCCGCTACACTGCCCCTGTGCACTGCCCTTCTACTCTGCCCTCCTGCACTGCCACTCTACGCAGCCCCCCATGCACTGCTTGGTCCCACTATGGAAGGGTGCACAAAAGGAAAGGAATTGGCCATTGAGGGAGGGTTCGGATTTGCGATGGGACAATGCAACGAACCACAGGAGCATAGGGGTGTTGTGCCTCCATGTGGCTCAGCCTTGTTGCGGTGCACCACTTTGCCTGTGCACTTTCACTTGCAGGGGGAGTGTTTGCCCTGCGCATGCCCTGCACACTACTTTTAGTATGACTTTCCCACGTTCAGCCCCCAAGTTCACCATTACCCAACGAAGCCTTGGGCTAGGGAATGTGATGACAGTCCTTTTGTGGAGCGACCGCGAACGGGGCTTCCATCAACAAGGGGGTCCAAAGGAACTTTCGGAGGGACGTCAATTGCGGGAACTAATGGGGATGGTGGGAGACTCGAGAGATACCAAGGGAGATGGAGTCCATGGGGCATCGATCATTGATAGCTTGCACACCACCTGGATCATACTCCAACACCACATGCCCATCGTGCAAAAGGTCAACCACCTTCGCGGGCACCCAAAGCCCAGAAAAAAAAAGCTCAACTCCATAACAAACAGCAAAAGAGGTCTGAGGACATGAGCAAAGTGATGCTCCACAACAGACATGCTAAATGTATCACCATGTGCCTTGCTCGGCATGCCTGTTTCACAATACACATAGATGCACCTTGTAGCCCTGAAACAGTGGGTGAACTGGGGGACAATAGGTGAGGGAAAGGGGGCTGGTCCATATCCCCAACTAGAAAGGGGCCAGTCCATATCCCCAATTGGAAGGGGCTGGTCCATATCCCCAACCAGAAAGGGGCAAGTCCACAAGGAGAAATCTTCCCAAATTACCCTATTGCACCCACCCACCCACCCACTCACCCGTCCGAGGGGTAGAATCCACTCCCAAAATAGGGGAAGGAATCAAAAGTAGCCCAAAAAGTTGCCCTGCGCACTAACACTCCCTCACAAACCTCTTGCACTGCCCTACTACACCACCCCCTGCCTCATTGCACTCTGCATGGCTGGGCAGTGCGATGGGACCATAGGGTGGGCACTCCGAAATCAAAGTTAGGACCCAGGCCCATCCCCCTCCCCCTCCCTACAGACTTGCATTGCCTGCTGATAAATGATTGAGCCTGCTGATAGACACGTCCCGCAAATCCTGCAGCCACGCCACATGCCCTGGACCACCTAGAGGCTGTCGGTTTACCTCGGCCACATTTCTCCGTGATACTACATTCGGAGGGTATCACACTTGCAGGCCAGTCGAGTGTAGGGGCAGGTGGTGATGGTGCCAGCCCGATGAGGCTGGTCCTTCATGGGCCATTCCCTCGCTGCCTGACTGGTCCGTGGTGTGCCAAGAACTCCAGAGGCCATATGCAGCAGAGCAGTGCAGTGGGGCAGTGCAATGGGTTCTGCGGTGGGAATTTTGTTTGCAGTGAAAATTGCAGGAGCAGCACAGATGGGGCAAAATAGTGGGGCAATGCAGAGGGGCAGCGCAGTGGGGTACTGCAATGGGGCAGTACAGTTGGGCAGTGCAGTGCGGGCCAGTACAGTGGGGCAGTGCAGAGGAGAATAGGGCCAGTGCACTGGGGCAGTGAAGTGGGGCACCACCAGCAGGCGTCATTCTGATATGCGGACCCTGCGCAGATCAGGGCAGTCTGGTGATCGTGATGACGTTGGGGCGAGAACTGAACAGGCAACCCACTCCACACCCACTGGCTAACACGTCCCTCCTCACAGCAACTTCGGCCCATACTTTCGGCAGCAACAGGTCCACCGCCTCAGTGTCACTTACGTTGTATCGTGTAATGGCACTCTTCAACAGCTTCACACCCTTCAAGCTGCTCCACTGTAGACCCTATCAATTGGCGACAGGGGTTGTGCAGAGGGGACTGCTCCATTGAATTCGTTGGTCATTGTGTTGTGCGACTGGTGTACAGTCTGCTTGTTGGTCAAGATTTTGTGTGGGGGGGGGGGGGCATTGAAGGACGGGGAAAGAGCAGGTGAACCAGAAAATTGGAGTAGGTTTGCCGGTTGTGTCGTATGGAGACGTGCCTGCAGGCTAGCACATGCTTGGCAGTGCAGCTTCACATTCGGTAATTCCCAGACCATGAAGCTTGGAGACTGCTCCCCAACACCCCCAACACTGTGGAAATTGTACCACAGGTGCAGGGGGTCCCGGATTCCCAAATATTGCACATGAAAGGCGCTTTGCATTTCCAGACATTTCCTCAGTGGTGGTGCCAGTGACTGGATCGGGGGGGGGGGGGGCATTAAAACTGAGTAAGTGTTTGTGTGTGGGGGGGGGGGGGGTCTCCCAACACCCAAAAACAATCACCACGTAGCAATGATCATTTTGAGCTGAATATGTTGGTACGTTGGGGTGAAAATTGTGAAACGAAAAAATTGTGCAAAATTATTCGTGTCAAAAATGAGGGGTTGTCGTTGGGGGGGGTGGGGCTGGGGGGTTGGGGGTGAAATCTTGCGTCCACAGACCTGGCTGCCCCGTTCAGGTGAGTGCCTCCTATGCCTACAAGGGGGATGGGCAGGAGAGGGATAGGGACCCATCACAGAAAAACCAACCTGCCACCATGCAACGCACACATGGTCACACATGATCAGACAATGCTGCACCCCACCCCCCCAGTCCAGTCCAGTCCAACCACAGCTCCATACTGGGGCTCCAGGGTCCACACACCTGAGTGTAGAACTGCGAACCACCTGACTCAAGATCCCGGACTGAACCCAAGGATTGCCCCAAGCCCACCCTGGGACTGGAGCAAAAAGGGGCGGGGGCATCAGTATGTAGACCCGGAAGTGCAAACCGGCATACCCACGCAGCTTTTATGGCACGCTCCCTTCATGTCCTTGTGGACCTTTTGAGGAGGGAATCCTCCACATAGGGATAGGTGGGTTGGTTGTCCACCTGCTTGGTTGGGGGTGAGGGGGAATATTGCGAGAGGTGTGGAGCCCCTCATGGTGCCACCGGGACAATGTCCCCATTTTGGCACTGCCCCCATTTTGCTTCCCCGTAGGCACATCTCTGGGTTTTTGACTGGGAGGAGAGGGGAGTCATCTGGCAAAAGTGGGGGAGGTTCAGGGCAGTGCCGAGGACAGCTGATGCTGTGCAGCACAGCACGTGGGCTTGCTGTTTTTTCCCCTTTTTTTTCTTCTTTTGTTATTAGGAGGGAGGTGGGGCGTGAGGAGGCATGAACAGCAACGGAGCCACTACGGTGGCACACTTAGGCAACAATCCACAAATAGGAAACGCCGCCCCGCCTTGTTTCGCTGAATAATGGAGGGGGTGGGGGCATGGGGGGGTTCTGTAAAAGGCATGTGAATAGTCCAGTCTCTACACTCTGTCAAAAGGCTGCCATCAATGCTGTTGGGCATAAATGCCACAATCCGATGCTGGTGTACAGCCAATGTTCCTGCGGTGCATTGTTCGCAAGTGAGACCGGTGGCTCAAAACCGTTCCCCCTCGATTTTTGCGTGCGGGTTTGGCCGTCCATATAATCGGGGGGGGGGGGGGGGGCTGAGCCTCTGAAAAAGAAGGGTGGGGGGTCCTAGGCTCACCTCCTTGGTGTCTCTACAGACAAACTCACTGATTGGGACGACCAAGTGAAGAAGTTGAAACACGACTTGATGCATGGCGAACGCTAGGAAGAGTCTGGTGATTGGGATCAGCAAGCCAACTGGATCAACCGTGGGGTTTCCCTTTGGGTAATGCATAACAAGTATGGTCGGGGGGGACAAGGGTGAATAGTTGTGAGGGTAAGTGTTTTTTCCGTTGTTTTTGCCCGTTCTTTTTCCATTTGTGGTGTTAATTTGTGGCTTTCATGTTATTTCTCCAACTGTTGTGGCAATTCGTGTTTTTCCCATGTTATTTTTGCACAAAAAGGTGCCAAATATTCATTTTGGGTGATTGGTAATGATTTGAAAGTTCTTGATGCACAATACTAAAAATCGAAAAAGCATGAAGATAGCGCATCACTACAAAGCACACGAACAAACTACAATAAATCCAGAAAGTTGCATAGCATGGAAAGCTCTTCTTCCAAAATAAAAAATAGCTATAGCCCACATAGCATCCACATCAACCAAAATGCATCACTCTAGATCGAAAAGGTGTGCACACCTATAAAAATGGATCGGGATGGATCAGGGTTATGAAAACCCCCGCACCATCGATCGGGGCAGGTACCCCCCCCCCCCCCTGCCTACTCCCCTTCATCCCATGTGTAGGGAAGAAATTCATGTTTTCTGGCAAAATCTTGCTCTTCGGAAACATATACGGCGTGCTTGGCTGCACTTTTGGGGTTATTTGCATTGAATACCCCAAGGAGGTGAGATTCGTTCAGTGCCAAACTGATGCATGCGTGCTGCTGCTGGCTCACTGGCTGACACTTTGCTTGACTGATGGTCAAATCAATCAAGGAACAAAAAGGCAAAGCATTGGCGAGCGAGCGAGCAGCAAGTCAGCAAGGAAGCAGATTCAGCCCTTGGGACTGATGCCTGCATTTGAATTGTTCGACCAGCTTGAAACTGAGAAAGGGTTCAGGGGCACCAATTGAGCTGTTAGGAGGATGCTCATGCAATTTCAGCACAGTTGTTTTCAGAAAATGGTGCAAACAGAATGGACACGGCTTTTCATTGTGCTACAGCCTGCCCCCAGCAGGGCTACAAGCAACTGAGCGCCCACAAATCCCACCCCGGTTGCACTGCATCAGCCTAACCCCCTTTGATAGGGACCATAACGTTTACAGCACGTTGGCAAGGGCTCAACCACATCAGGTCCCAACTCGAAGTTGCATCACACTGGCTCATTCGGAGGGTCCAATCCCCCCCCCCCACGCGCTAGCAGATGCAAGAATCAGCCTTTCAGGGAAGGAAGTCATCTGGAACTGCGCAATATCCTGAAAGGTGCCACCCAACAAACTTGGTACCAGAGCCCAACGAGACCCACACACCACTGAACTTGAGGTCCCGCAAATTGGCTTTTGGGTTACATCACTTTGCTCTGAGCAGCAACTTTGATGTAATAGGCCCATTTGTAGGTCTGACAGTGGACATCTCAGGGCCCTATCTTTATCCAGGCAGCTTGGCCATCCACGCATCCCGTTGCGGGTTCGCTCAGGCTCAACAGCGTCCAGCCTGGGACATCACACACCTTGTGACCCTCCAGGCGCTTCCGTGCAACTGCCTTCTTCGCCAAATTTTGCCGATGGAAAGACTGAATGCGAACAGCAGCACGGTGATCCTCATCAGAAGGCCCAATATCTTCCACAACCTGCGTTTTTAGTATGAATGCTGTACATGAAAAGGTGCCATGCAGCGCCGTGACGTGCTACACTGAGTGCATCAACAGTTTTTTGACCCTGACCACACACACGCAGACCACAAAACACAAGCCACAGGGTGAAAAACAATTTTACACCTTCACCATCAAACCAATCCGCAAGTCTTGACTTGTGACCAGGTTACCCCCAATTGCAAAGGTCACATAACAAATGGCATCCAAGGTGTAGGGCTGAAGAACTTTCATCACTTCATAAAAAAGAGGAAGCAGAAAGATATGCAGATTGCCAATCCCTGCACCCAAGGGATGATATCCTATGGAGATTCTCCATCCCTGCAGGGATGGAGATTCAGCATCCATGCACTGCCAAAGGAATGCAGGTTGTGCATTCCTGATCGCCCAACGGGCTGCACTACCAAGGGGAGGGAGATTCCTCCTCCACCAAGAGGGTGGAGACTCACCGTGCCTCTGGCAGTGCAGGAATGGACAGATCTCCCTACCTTTGGCGGTGCAGCAATGGAAAATGTCCATCCCGTCGGCAGCGCAGAAATTCTCCAGCCCTTCAGCATCAACGGGATGGAGAATATCCATCACTGCACCGCATTCAGCATCACAATCAAGGCACCGTGGTTTGCGATCACAGCCCAGAGTATCAGAATCACAGCCCTGAGCATCGCAATCAAAGCCCAGAGCAATGCAATCACCATGATCAAAGCTTGGAGGGGGGGTGGCCATTGTGCAGTTATGGCCCCACCGCTGTGATGTGGCAATGGCACGTGCAAGACGTTCCCAATGCACAAACTTTTCATTTCATGGACATTCTAGATGCGAGTCACGAGCAACGCACCGCTAGATGCTGCACCATGCATGTAATGCTGGGACCACACTCAGATTTGATCCACCCCGGCACCCAACCCTTCATGTGGGTGCCGTGTTCATTGAGAATATCCTGGTGTCTGGCAGCAGGTTGGCAGCGGATATGCTGGTTCTGCTGAAGAACAAAGTGCTGATGATGCACAGGCGATACCTAATTGCCCGTCCCGTCACCCATCAACTCCAAAATAAACGCATTTATGCGTTTATTTTGTAATGTTTCCCGTTTTCACCCGATTTGGGCTGTTTTGTTTTTTTTTGTTGTGTTGTTTTGCTTTTTTTTTTGCAAAAATACATTTGTTTTCATTTGCTGTTTTCTTTTTTTGCACCTCATTCTGAACCATAAATGTAGGTCTTTTTTTGCAACACTGGCTCCTAGTACACCACGTTCATGCATACACAAGCTCCACAAAGGAGTCAACCCCCCACACCCCACCCCATCCCCCCCCTTCTTCAAAAACCCTCAAAAGGCTTTTTGCCAATGGTATGTGTGAAAAAAAAAAGCTGAAAATAACAAAACAAGAAATCTTTCTTTTCATCCTCCAGCCTGTCAACCCGTCAAACACCTCGTTGACAGGCGTTGTATGGCCTGATGATGCAAAACATATTTTGTGTGGTCTGAACTGCAGCACTCAGACAACAAAGCACCGACGGGACGAAGCACAGCAGGAAAAAAAAATTTTGCAACAAAACTTGAACATGCAAAATCTGTGATGTACACCGTGAAGAAAACATTGTTCTAGGGGAGTACAGAGAGCGCGCCGGGCACACCAGGCAAAGTTTTCCTCTGTTTTCCCAGTTGTCCCCCTTTTTTCCCATTTTTTGTTGCTATGTTGGGGACCGCCAAGAAGGCAAGGGTGATGTAGCCATTCTGCGCAGACGTGGGCCCCCAAGACAGCAAGGGTTAGGTAGCCACTTCTGATTTTCATGGGGTTTGCAGTTTAGTTCCAAACACAAACCCCCGCGTGTCCGGTGGGTACAAGCATCTCCCTAACGCCCGTCACGAAGGCTGTTGACGGAATGACAAGTTGGTACCATAAAAGCCTGTTATTTTCCTAGATTTTCTTTTTTTTTTGCTATTTTGTGTTTTTTCCAGGTTATTTTTGCACAAAAAGTGGGCAAATATTGATTTTCGGCGGTTTAAGGGGGTTTGGGGGGGAGGAGGGTTGGGGGGATGGGAACAAGGGTGAATAGTTCCTCAGCGCACGTGCTTTTTCCGTTATTCTTGCCCGTTCTTTTTCCATTTGTGGTGTTGATTTAAGGGGATTGGAGGGGCGGGGGGGGGGGGGGGACAAGGGTGAATAGTTCCTCAGGGTAGGTGTTTTTTCCGTTATTCTTGCCCGTTCTTTTTCCATTTGTGGTGGTAATTTGTGGCTTTCATGTTATTTCTCCAATTGTTGTGGCAATTTGTGGTTTTCCCATGTTATTGTCGCACAAAAAGGTGCCAAATATTCCTTTTGGGCAGTTTAAGGGGATTTGGGGGGGGAGGGATGGGAACAAGGGTGAATAGTTGTGAGGGTGGGTGTTTTTTTTCCGTTATTCTTGCCCGTTCTTTTTCCATTTGTGGTGTTCATTTGTGGCTTTTATGTTATTTCTCCATTTGTTGTGGCAATTTGTGTTTTTCCCATGATATTGTTGCACAAAAAGGTGCCAAATATTCATTTTGGGCAGTTTAAGGGGATTTGCGTTGGGGTGGGGGGGTGGGGGGGGGGGGGGGGAACAAGGGTGAATAGTTCTTGAGGGTAGGTGTTTTTTCTTTTATTCTTGCCCGCTCTTTTTCCATTTGTGGTGTTAATTTGTGGCTTTCATGTTATTTCTACATTCGTTGTGGCAATTTGTGTTTTTCCAGGTTATTTTTGCACAAAAAGAGGCCAAATATTCCTTTTGGGCAGTTTACGGGGATTTGGGTTGGGGTGGGGGGGGGGGGGGGGCTGGGGGAACAAGGGTGAATAGTTCCTCAGGGTACGTGTTTTGTCCGTTATTCTTGCCCGTTCTTTTTCCATTTGTGGTGTTAATTTGTGGCTTTCATGTTATTTCTCCATTTGTTGTGGCAATTTGTGTTTTTTCCATGTTATTTTTGCACAAAAAGAGGCCAAATATTCAGTTTGGGCAGTTTAAGGGGATTTGAGGTGGGGTGCGGGGGGTGGGGGGGGGGGGGGGGGGCAAGGGTGAATAGTTCCTCGGGGTACGTGTTTTTTCCGTTATTCTTGCCCATTCTTTTTCCATTTGTGGTGTTAATTTGTGGCTTTCATGTTATTTCTCCAATTGTGGTGGCACTTTCTGTTTTTTCCATGTTATTTTTGCACAAAAAGGTGCCAAATATTCATTTTGGCTGGTTTAAGGGGATTTTGGGCCTGGGGGGAAGAAGGGTGAATAGTTCCTCGGGGTACGTGCTTTTTCCGTTATTCTTGCCCGTTCTTTTTCCATTTGTGGTGTTAATTTGTGGCTTTCATGTTATTTCTCCAATTGTTGTGGCAATTTGTGTTTTTTCCATGTTATTTTTGCACAAAAAGGTGCCAAATTTTCCTTTTGGGCAGTTTAAGGGGATTTGAGGTGGGGTGCGGGGGGTGGCGGGGTGGTGGAACAAGGGTGAATAGTTCCTCAGGGTAGGTGTTTTTTCCGTTATTCTTGCCCGTTCTTTTTCCATTTGTGGTGTTAATTTGTGGCTTTCATGTTATTTCTCCAATTGTTGTGGCAATTTGTGTTTTTTCCATGTTATTTTTGCACAAAAAGGTGCCAAATTTTCCTTTGGGGCAGTTTAAGGGGATTTGAGGTGGGGTGCGGGGGGTGGCGGGGTGGTGGAACAAGGGTGAATAGTTCCTCAGGGTAGGTGTTTTTTCCGTTATTCTTGCCTGTTCTTTTTCCATTTGTGGTGGTAATTTGTGGCTTTCATGTTATTTCTCCAATTGTTGTGGCAATTTGTGGTTTTCCCATGTTATTGTCGCACAAAAAGGTGCCAAATATTCCTTTTGGGCAGTTTAAGGGGATTTGGGGGGGGGAGGGATGGGAACAAGGGTGAATAGTTGTGAGGGTGGGTGTTTTTTTTCCGTTATTCTTGCCCGTTCTTTTTCCATTTGTGGTGTTCATTTGTGGCTTTTATGTTATTTCTCCATTTGTTGTGGCAATTTGTGTTTTTCCCATGATATTGTTGCACAAAAAGGTGCCAAATATTCATTTTGGGCAGTTTAAGGGGATTTGCGTTGGGGTGGGGGGGTGGGGGGGGGGGGGGAACAAGGGTGAATAGTTCCTCAGGGTAGGTGTTTTTTCTTTTATTCTTGCCCGCTCTTTTTCCATTTGTGGTGTTAATTTGTGGCTTTCATGTTATTTCTACATTCGTTGTGGCAATTTGTGTTTTTCCAGGTTATTTTTGCACAAAAAGAGGCCAAATATTCCTTTTGGGCAGTTTACGGGGATTTGGGTTGGGGTGGGGGGGGGGGGGCTGGGGGAACAAGGGTGAATAGTTCCTCAGGGTACGTGTTTTGTCCGTTATTCTTGCCCGTTCTTTTTCCATTTGTGGTGTTAATTTGTGGCTTTCATGTTATTTCTCCATTTGTTGTGGCAATTTGTGTTTTTTCCATGTTATTTTTGCACAAAAAGAGGCCAAATATTCAGTTTGGGCAGTTAAGGGGATTTGAGGTGGGGTGCGGGGGTGGGGGGGGGGGGGGGGGGCAAGGGTGAATAGTTCCTCAGGTACGTGTTTTTTCCGTTATTCTTGCCCATTCTTTTTCCATTTGTGGTGTTAATTTGTGGCTTTCATGTTATTTCTCCAATTGTGGTGGCACTTTCTGTTTTTTCCATGTTATTTTTGCACAAAAAGGTGCCAAATATTCATTTTGGCTGGTTTAAGGGGATTTTGGGCCTGGGGGGAAGAAGGGTGAATAGTTCCTCGGGGTACGTGCTTTTTCCGTTATTCTTGCCCGTTCTTTTCCATTTGTGGTGTTAATTTGTGGCTTTCATGTTATTTCTCCAATTGTTGTGGCAATTTGTGTTTTTTCCATGTTATTTTTGCACAAAAAGGTGCCAAATTTTCCTTTTGGGCAGTTTAAGGGGATTTGAGGTGGGGTGCGGGGGTGGCGGGGTGGTGGAACAAGGTGAATAGTTCCTCAGGGTAGGTGTTTTTTCCGTTATTCTTGCCCGTTCTTTTTCCATTTGTGGTGTTAATTTGTGGCTTTCATGTTATTTCTCCATTTGTTGTGGCAATTTGTGTTTTTTCCATGTTATTTTTGCACAAAAAGGTGCCAAGTATTCATTTTGGGCGGGTTGTAAGGGGAGTTGTGTTGGGGGGGGGGGGGGGGGGACAAGGGTGAATAGTTAGTTCCTCATGTACGTGCTTTTTCCGTAATTCATGCCCGTTCTTTTTCCATTTGTGGTGTTCATTTGTGGCTTTCATGTTATTTCTCCATTAGTTGTGGCAATTTGTTTTTCCATGTTATTTTTGCACAAAAAGAGGCCAAATATTCAGTTTGGGCAGTTTAAGGGGATTTGAGGTGGGGTGCGGGGGGTGGGGGGGGGGGGGGGGCAAGGGTGAATAGTTCCTCAGGTACGTGTTTTTTCCGTTATTCTTGCCCATTCTTTTTCCATTTGTGGTGTTAATTTTGTGGCTTTCATGTTATTTCTCCAATTGTGGTGGCACTTTCTGTTTTTTCCATGTTATTTTTGCACAAAAAGGTGCCAAATATTCATTTTGGCTGGTTTAAGGGGATTTGGGCCTGGGGGGAAGAAGGGTGAATAGTTCCTCGGGGTACGTGCTTTTTCCGTTATTCTTGCCGTTCTTTTTCCATTTGTGGTGTTAATTTGTGGCTTTCATGTTATTTCTCCAATTGTTGTGGCAATTTGTGTTTTTTCCATGTTATTTTTGCACAAAAAGGTGCCAAATTTTCCTTTTGGGCAGTTTAAGGGGATTTGAGGTGGGGTGCGGGGCGGGGGGTGGCGGGGTGGTGGAACAAGGGTGAATAGTTCCTCAGGGTAGGTGTTTTTTCCGTTATTCTTGCCCGTTCTTTTTCCATTTGTGGTGTTAATTTGTGGCTTTCATGTTATTTCTCCAATTGTTGTGGCAATTTGTGTTTTTTCCATGTTATTTTTGCACAAAAAGGTGCCAAATATTCATTTCCGGCGGTTGTAAGGGGAGTTGTGTTGGGGGGGGGGGGGGGACAAGGGTGAATAGTTAGTTCCTCATGTACGTGCTTTTTCCGTAATTCATGCCCGTTCTTTTTCCATTTGTGGTGTTCATTTGTGGCTTTCATGTTATTTCTCCAATTGTTGTGGCAATTTGTTTTTTCCATGTTATTTTTGCACAAAAAGAGGCCAAATATTCAGTTTGGGCAGTTTAAGGGGATTTGCGTTGGGGTGGGGGGGTGGGGGGGGGGGGGGGGACAAGGGTGAATAGTTCCTCGGGGTACATGCTTTTTCCGTTATTCTTTCCCGCTCTTTTTCCATTTGTGGTGTTAATTTGTGGCTTTCATGTTATTTCTCCAATTGTTGTGGCAATTTGTGTTTTTTCCATGTTATTTTTGCACAAAAAGAGGCAAAATATTCATTTTGGGCAATTTAAGGGGATTTGGGTTGGGTGGGGGGGGGGGGGGTGGGGGGGGTGGGGGGAACAAGGGTGAATAGTTCCTCCTGAGGGTAGGTGTTTTTTCTATTATTCTTGCCCGTTCTTTTTCCTTTTGTGGTGTTAATTTGTGGTTTGCATGCTAATTCCAATTGTTGTGGAAATTTGTGGTTTTTTCTACATTATTTTTGCACAAAAAGGTGCCAAATATTAATTTTGGGCAGTTTAAGGGGATTTGGGTTGGGGTGGGGGGGGTGGCGGGGTGGGGGAACAAGGGTGAATAGTTCCTGAGGGGAGGTGTTTTTTCCGTTATTCTTGCCCGTTCTTTTTCCATTTGTGGTGTTAATTTGTGGCTGTCATGTCATTTCTGCATTTGTTCTGGCAATTTGCGTTTTTTCCATGTTATTTTTGCACAAAAAGGTGCCAAATATTAATTTTGGGGAGTTAAAGGGGATTGGGGGGGGGGATGGGAACAAGGGTGAATAGTTCCTGAGGGTACGTGCATTTTCCGTTATTCTTGCCCGTTCTTTTTCCATTTGTGGTGTTAATTTGTGGCTTTCATGTTATTTCTCCAATTGTTGTGGCAATTTGTGTTTTTTCCAGGTTATTTTTGCACATAAAAGGTGCCCAATATTCCTTTTGGGCGGTTGTAAGGGGATTTGGGGTGGGGTGGGGGTTGGGGGGTTGGGGGGTTGGGGTGGGAACAAGGGTGAATAGTTCCTCAGGGTAGGTGTTTTTTCTATTATTCTTGCCCGCTCTTTTTCCATTTGTGGTGTTAATTTGTGGCTTTCATGTTATTTCTCCAATTGTTGTGGCAATTTGTGGTTTTTCTAGGTTATTTTTGCACAAAAAGAGGCCAAATATTCATTTTGGGCAGTTTAAGGCGATTTGGGTTGGGGTGGGGGGGGGGGGGGGGAGGGTGGGCGGTTGCGGGAACAACGGTGAATAGTTCCTCAGGGTAGGTGTTTTTTCCGTTATTCTTGCCCGTTCTTTTTCCATTTGTGGTGTTAATTTGTGGCTTTCATGTTATTTCTCCAATTGTTGTGGCAATTGGTGTTTTTTCATTGTTAGACTTGCACAAAAAGAGGCCAAATATTCCTTTTGGGCAGTTTAAGGGGAGTTGTGTTGAGGTGGGGGGGTGGGGGGGGGGGCGGGTGGGGGAACAAGGGTGAATAGTTCCTCAGGGTAGGTGTTTTTTCTATTATTCTTGCCCGTTCTTTTTCCTTTTCCATTTGTGGTGTTCATTTGTAGCTTTCATGTTACTTCTCCAATTGTTGTGGCAATTTGTGTTTTTTCCAGGTTATTTTTGCACAAAAAGGTGCCAAATATTCCTTTTGGGCAGTTTAAGGGGATTTGGGTTGGGGTGGAGGGGGTGGGGGGGTGGGGGAACAAGGGTAGATAGTTCCTCCTGAGGGTATGTGTTTTTCCTCTTATACTTGCCCGTTCTTTTTCCATTTGTGGTGTTAATTTGGGGCTGTCATGTCATTTCTCCATTTGTTCTGGCAATTTGTGTTTTTTCCATGTTATTTTTGCACAAAAGGGTGCCAAATATTCATTTTTGGCAGTTTAAGGGGATTAGGGGGGGGGGTGGGATGGGAACAAGGGTGAATAGTTCCTCAGGGTACGTGAATTTTCCGTTGTTCCTGCCCGTTCTTTTTCCATTTGTGGTGTTCATTTGTGGCTTTCATGTTATTTCTCCAATTGTTGTGGAAATTTGTGGTTTTTCCATGTTATTTTTGCACAAAAAGGTGCCAAATATTCATTTTGGGCGGTTGTAAAGGGGATTTGGGGTGGGGTGGGGGTCTGGGGGGTTGGGTTGGGAACAAGGGTGAATAGTTCCTCAGGGTAGGTGTTTTTTCCGTTATTCTTGCCCAATCTTTTTCCATTTGTGGTGTTAATTTGTGGCTTTCGTGTTATTTCTCCAATTGTTGTGGCAATTTGTGTTTTTTCTAGGTTATTTTTGCACAAAAAGAGGCCAAATATTCATTTTGGACAGTTTAAGGCGATTTGGGTTGGGGTGGGGGGGGGGGGGCTGGGGGAACAAGGGTGAATAGTTCCTCAGGGTAGGTGTTTTTTCCGTTATTCTTGCCCGTTCTTTTTCCATTTGTGGTGTTAATTTGTGGCTTTCATGTTATTCTCCAATTGTTGTGGCAATTTGTGTTTTTTCCATGCTATTTTTGCACAAAAAGGTGCCCAATATTCCTTTTGGGCAGTTTAAGGGGAGTTGTGTTGGGCCTGAGGGGTGGG
The DNA here is from genome assembly GCA_964036045.1 of Eutreptiella sp. 'Long Island Sound 2002'. Taxonomy (NCBI): domain Eukaryota; phylum Euglenozoa; class Euglenophyceae; order Eutreptiales; family Eutreptiaceae; genus Eutreptiella; species Eutreptiella sp. 'Long Island Sound 2002'. The sequence goes on along the minus strand of OZ038382.1, from coordinate 128,201,818 downwards.
GGGGGGGGGGTGGGGGAACAAGGGTGAATAGTTCCTCAAGGTAGGTGTTTTTTCCGTTATTCTTCCCAGTTCTTTTTCCATTTGTGGTTTTAATTTGTGGATTTCATGTTGTTTCTCCAATTGTTGTGGAAATTTGTGTTTTGTCTAGGTTATTTTTGCACAAAAGGAGCCAAATATTCATTTTGGGCGGTTTGTAAGGGGATTTGGGGTGGGAGTGGGGCGGTGGGGTGGGTGGGTGGTGGGGTGGGGGGGGGGGGGGGGTTGGGGGAGAAAGTGTGAATAGTTTCTCACGGTAGGTGTTTTTTTCCGTTACTCTTGCCCGTTCTTTTTCCATTTGTGGTGTTAATTTGTGGCTTTCATGTTATTTCTCCAATTGTTGTGGCAATTTGTGTTTTTTCCATGTTATTTTTGCACAAAAAGAGACCAAACTCTTCATTTTGGACAGTTTAAGGGGATTTGTGTTGGGGTGGGGGGGGGGGCTGGGGGAACAAGGGTGAATAGTTCCTCAGGGTAGGTGTTTTTTCCGTTATTCTTTCCCGTTCTTTTTCCATTTGTGGTGTTAATTTGTGGCTTTCATGTTGTTTCTCCAATTGTTGTGGAAATTTGTGTTTTTTCCAGTTTATTTTTGCACAAAAAGGTGCCAAATATTCATTTTGGGCAGTTGAAGGGGATTTGGGTTGGGGTGGGGGGGGGAGGGGGGGGTGGGGGAACAAGGGTGAATAGTTCTCCTGGGGGTAGGTGTTTTTTTCCGTTATTCTTGCCCGTTCTTGGTCCATTTGTGGTGTTAATTTGTGGTTTTCATGTTATTTCGCCAATTGTTGTGGAAATTTGTGGTTTTTCCGGGTTATTTTTGCGCAAAAAGGTGCCAAGTATTAATTTTGGGCAGTTTAAGGGGATTTGGGTTGGGTTGGGGGCCGGAGGGGCGGAGGAACAAGGGTGAATAGTTCCTGAGGGTAGATGTTTTTTTCCGTTATTCTTGCCCGCTCTTTTTCCATTTGTGGTCCTTCATTTGTGGTTTTCATGTTATTTCTCCAATTGTTGTGGCAGTTTGTGTTTTTTCTGGTTATTTTTGCACAAAAAGTGCCAAATATTCATTTTGGGCGGTTGTAAGGGAATTTGGGCTGGGGTGGGGGGGTGGGGGGTAGGGGTGGGAACAAGGGTGAATACTTCCTCACGGTAGGTGTTTTTTCCGTTATTCTTGCCCGTTCTTTTTCCATTTGTCGTGTTAATTTGTGGCTTTCATGTTATTTCTCCATTCATTCTGGCAATTTGTGTTTTTTCCATGCTATTTTTGCACAAAAAGGTGCCCAATATTCCTTTTGGGCAGTTTAAGGGGAGTTGTGTTGGGCCGGAGGAGTGGGGGGAGGGGGGGGTGGGGGAACAAGGGTGAATAGTTCCTCAACGTAGGTGTTTTTTCCGTTATTCTTCCCAGTTCTTTTTCCATTTGTGGTTTTAATTTGTGGATTTCATGTTGTTTCTCCAATTGTTGTGGAAATTTGTGTTTTTTCCATGTTATTTTTGCACAAAAAGGAGCCAAATATTCATTTTGGGCGGTTGTAAGGGGATTTGGGGTGGGGTGGGGGTTGGGGGGTTGGGGTGGGAACAAGGGTGAATAGTTCCTCAGGGTAGGTGTTTTTTCCGTTATTCTTGCCCAATCTTTTTCCATTTGTGGTGTTAATTTGTGGCTTTCATGTTATTTCTTCAATTGTTGTGGCAATTTGTGTTTTTTCTAGGTTATTTTTGCACAAAAAGAGGCCAAATATTGATTTTGGACAGTTTAAGGCGATTTGGGTTGGGGTGGGGGGGGGGGGCTGGGGGAACAAGGGTGAATAGTTCCTCAGGGTAGGTGTTTTTTCCGTTATTCTTGCCCGTTCTTTTTCCATTTGTGGTGTTAATTTGTGGCTTTCATGTTATTTCTCCAATTGTTGTGGCAATTTGTGTTTTTTCCATGCTATTTTTGCACAAAAAGGTGCCCAATATTCCTTTTGGGCAGTTTAAGGGGAGTTGTGTTGGGCCGGAGGGGTGGGGGGGGGGGTGGGGGAACAAGGGTGAATAGTTCCTCAGGGTAGGTGTTTTTTCCGTTATTCTTCCCAGTTCTTTTTCCATTTGTGGTTTTAATTTGTGGATTTCATGTTGTTTCTCCAATTGCTGTGGAAATTTGTGTTTTTTTCCAGGTTATTTTTGCACAAAAAGGAGCCAAATATTCATTTTGGGCGGTTGTAAGGGGATTTGGGGTGGGGTGGGCGGTGGGGTGGGGTGGGCGGTGGGGTGGGGGGGGGGGGGGTTGGGGGAGAAAGTGTGAATAGTTTCTCACGGTAGGTGTTTTTTCCGTTACTCTTGCCCGTTCTTTTTCCATTTGTGGTGTTAATTTGTGGCTTTCATGTTATTTCTCCAATTGTTGTGGCAATTTGTGTTTTTTCCATGTTATTTTTGCACAAAAAGAGACCAAACTCTTCATTTTGGACAGTTTAAGGGGATTTGTGTTGGGGTGGGGGGGGGGGGCTGGGGGAACAAGGGTGAATAGTTCCTCAGGGTAGGTGTTTTTTCCGTTATTCTTTCCCGTTCTTTTTCCATTTGTGGTGTTAATTTGTGGCTTTCATGTTGTTTCTCCAATTGTTGTGGAAATTTGTGTTTTTTCCAGTTTATTTTTGCACAAAAAGGTGCCAAATATTCATTTTGGGCAGTTGAAGGGGGTTTGGGTTGGGGTGGGGGGGGGAGGGGGGGATGGGGGAACAAGGGTGAATAGTTCCTCCTGGGGGTAGGTGTTTTTTTCCGTTATTCTTGTCCGTTCTTTGTCCATTTGTGGTGTTAATTTGTGGTTTTCATGTTATTTCGCCAATTGTTGTGGAAATTTGTGGTTTTTCCGGGTTATTTTTGCGCAAAAAGGTGCCAAGTATTAATTTTGGGCAGTTTAAGGGGATTTGGGTTGGGTTGGGGGCCGGAGGGGCGGAGGAACAAGGGTGAATAGTTCCTGAGGGTAGGTGTTTTTTCTATTATTCTTGCCCGCTCTTTTTCCATTTGTGGTCTTCATTTGTGGTTTTCATGTTATTTCTCCAATTGTTGTGGCAGTTTGTGTTTTTTCTGGGTTATTTTTGCACAAAAAAGTGCCAAATATTCATTTTGGGCGGTTGTAAGGGAATTTGGGCTGGGGTGGGGGGTGGGGGGTAGGGGTGGGAACAAGGGTGAATACTTCCTCACGGTAGGTGTTTTTTCCCTTATTCTTGCCCGTTCTTTTTCCATTTGTCGTGTTAATTTGTGGCTTTCATGTTATTTCTCCATTCATTCTGGCAATTTGTGTTTTTTCCATGTTATTTTTGCACAAAAAGGTGCCCAATATTCATTTTGGGCAGTTTAAGGGGATTTGGGTTGGGGTGGGGGGGGGTGGGTGTTGGGGCTGGGGGGGGGGGGGGGCGGGAAAAAGGGTGAATAGTTCCTCAGGGTAGGTGTTTTGTTTGTTTTTCTTGGTTGTTCTTTTTCCATTTGTGGTGTTAATTTGTGGGTTTCATGTTATTTCTCCAATTGTTGTGGCAATTTGTGTTTTTTCCATGTTATTTTTGCACAAAAAAGGTGCCAAATATTCCTTTTGGGCGGTTGTAAGGAGATTTGAGGTGGGGTGGGGGGGGGGGGGGGGGGGAACAAGGGTGAATATTTCCTCGGGCTGTGTGTTTGATCTGTTATCCTTGCCCGTTCTTTTTCCATTTGTCGTGTTAATTTGTGGCTTTCATGTTATTTCTCCACTTGTTGTGGCAATTTGTGTTTTTTCCCATGTTATTTTTGCACAAAAAGGTGCCAAATATTCCTTTTGGGCGCTTTTAAGGGGATTTGGGGTGGGGTGGGGGGGGTGGGAGGGGGGGGGGGGGGGACAAGGGTGAATAGTTCCTCAAGGTAGGTGTTTTTTCCGTTATTCTTGCCCGTTCTTTTTCCATTTGTGGTGTTCATTTGTGGCTTTCATGTTACTTCTCCAACTGTTGTGGCTTTGTGTTTTTTCCAGGTTATTTTTGCACAAAAAGAGGCCAAATATTAATTTTGGGCAGTTTAAGGAGATTTGAGGTGGGGTGGGGGGGGGGGGGGGGACAAGGGTGAATATTTCCTCGGGCTGTGTGTTTGATCTGTTATCCTTGCCCGTTCTTTTTCCATTTGTGGTGTTAATTTGTGGCTTTCATGTTATTTCTCCAATTGTTGTGGCAATTTGTGGTTTTTCTAGGTTATTTTTGCACAAAAAGGTGCCAAATATTCCTTTTGGGCGCTTTTAAGGGGATTTGGGGTGGGGTGGGGGGGCTGGAGGGGGGGGGGGGGGGGACAAGGGTGAATAGTTCCTCAGGGTACGTGTTTTGTCCGTTATTCTTGCCCGTTCGTTTTCCATTTGTGGTGTTAATTTGTGGCTTTCATGTCATTTCTGCATTTGTTGTGGCAATTTGTGTTTTTCCCATGTTATTTTTGCACAAAAAGGTGCCCATATTCCTTTTGGGCAGTTTAAGGGGAGTTGTGTTGGGCCGGAGGGGTGGGGGGGGGGGGGGGTTGGGGGAACAAGGGTGAATAGTTCATTTTCATTCATTTTGGGCAGTTTAAGGAGATTTCGGGGGGGGGGGGGGGGACAAGGGTGAATAGTTCCTCGGGGTACGTGTTTTTTCCGTTATTCTTGCCCGTTCTTTTTCCATTTGTGGTGTTAATTTGTGCCTTTCATGTTATTTCTCCATTCATTCTGGCAATTTGTGTTTTTTCCATGCTATTTTTGCACAAAAAGGTGCCCATATTTCCTTTTGGGCAGTTTAAGGGGAGTTGTGTTGGGCCGGAGGGGTGGGGGGGGGGGGGGGTTGGGGGAACAAGGGTGAATAGTTCCTCAAAGTAGGTGTTTTTTCCGTTATTCTTCCCAGTTCTTTTTCCATTTGTGGTTTTAATTTGTGGATTTCATGTTGTTTCTCCAATTGTTGTGGAAATTTGTGTTTTTTCCAGGTTATTTTTGCACAAAAAGGAGCCAAATATTCATTTTGCGCGGTTGTAAGGGGATTTGGGGTGGGGTGGGGGTTGGGGGGTTGGGGTGGGAACAAGGGTGAATAGTTCCTCACGGTAGGTGTTTTTTCCGTTACTCTTGCCCGTTCTTTTTCCATTTGTCGTGTTAATTTGTGGCTTTCATGTTATTTCTCCATTCATTCTGGCAATTTGTGTTTTTTCCATGCTATTTTTGCACAAAAAGGTGCCCAATATTCCTTTTGGGCAGTTTAAGGGGAGTTGTGTGGGCCGGAGGGGTGGGGGGGGGGGGGGGTGGGGAACAAGGGTGAATAGTTCCTCAAGGTAGGTGTTTTTTCCGTTATTCTTCCCAGTTCTTTTTCCATTGTGGTTTTAATTTGTGGATTTCATGTTGTTTCTCCAATTGTTGTGGAAATTTGTGTTTTTTCCAGGTTATTTTTGCACAAAAAGGAGCCAAATATTCATTTGGGCGGTGTAAGGGATTTGGGGTGGGGTGGGGGTTGGGGGGTTGGGGTGGGAACAAGGGTGAATAGTTCCTCAGGGTAGGTGTTTTTTCCGTTATTCTTGCCCAATCTTTTTCCATTTGTGGTGTTAATTTGTGGCTTTCATGTTATTTCTCCAATTGTTGTGGCAATTTGTGTTTTTTCTAGGTTATTTTTGCACAAAAAGAGGCCAAATATTCATTTTGGACAGTTTAAGGCGATTTGGGTTGGGGTGGGGGGGGGGGGGGGCTGGGGTGGGAACAAGGGTGAATAGTTCCTCAGGGTAGTGTTTTCCGTTATTCTTGCCCGTTCTTTTTCCATTTGTGGTGTTAATTTGTGGCTTTCATGTTATTTCTCCAATTGTTGTGGCAATTTGTGTTTTTTCCATGCTATTTTTGCACAAAAAGAGGCCAAATATTAATTTTGGGCAGTTTAAGGAGATTTGAGGTGGGGTGGGGGGAGGGGGGGGGGGCAAGGGTGAATATTTCCTCGGGCTGTGTGTTTGATCTGTTATCCTTGCTTGTTCTTTTTCCATTTGTGGTGTTAATTTGTGGCTTTCATGTTATTTCTCCAATTGTTGTGGCAATTTGTGTTTTTCCATGTTATTTTTGCACAAAAAGGTGCCAAACATTCCTTTTGGGCGCTTTTAAGGGGATTTGGGGTGGGGTGGGGGGGGGGGGGGGGGGACAAGGGTGAATAGTTCCTCAAGGTAGGTGTTTTTCCGTTATTCTTGCCCGTTCTTTTTCCATTTGTGGTGTTAATTTGTGGCTTTCATGTTATTTCTCCAATTGTTGTGGCAATTTGTGTTTTTTCCATGTTTATTTTTGCCCAAAAAGGTGCCAAACATTCCTTTTGGGGCCTTTTAAGGGGATTTGGGGTGGGGTGGGGGGGTGGGGGGGGGGGGGGGAACAAGGGTGAATAGTTCCTCAGGGTAGTGTTTTTTCCGTTATTCTTGCCCGTTCTTTTTCCATTTGTGGTGTTAATTTGTGGCTTTCATGTTACTTCTCCAACTGTTGTGGCAATTTGTGCTTTTTCCAGGTTATTTTTGCACAAAAAGAGGCCAAATATTAATTTTGGGCAGTTTAAAGGGATTTGGGGGGGGGGGGGATGGGAACAAGGGTGAATAGTTCCTCAGGGTACGTGAATTTTCCGTTGTTTTTTCCCGTTCTTTTTCCATTTGTGGTGTTAATTTGTGGCTTTCATGTCATTTCTTCATTTGTTGTGGCAATTTGTGTTTTTCCCATGTTACTTTTGCACAAAAAGTTGCCAAATACTAATTTTGGGCGGATTTAAGGGGATTTGGGGTGGGTGGGGGGGGAGGGGGGGCTGGCAGGCTGGGGGAACAAGGGTGAATAGTTCCCGAGGGTAGGTGTCTTTTCTATTATTCTTGCCCGTTCCTTTTTACATTTGTGGTGTTAATTTGTGGCTTTCATGTCATTACTGCATTTGTTGTGGCAATTTGTGTTTTTTCCATGTTATTTTTGCACAAAAAGGTGCCAAATATTCATTTTGGGCAGTTTAAGGAGATTTGGGGGGGGGGGGGGGCAAGGGTGAATAGTTCCCCGGGGTACGTGTTTTTTCCGTAATTCATGCCCGTTCTTTTTCCATTTGTGGTGTTAATTTGTGCCTTTCATGTTATTTCTCCATTTGTGTCGTTATTTTGTGTTTTTTCCATCACAAAAAAGTGCCAAATATTCTAGCAGGAGCCGGTCGGCTGCCCGCTCCCACCACACATCCGAGCCCAACTCCCACTATGCCGCAACGGCAGAGGCGCACAATCCCAGAGGCTCGCCACCAAACTCTCCACCACCCAACGGGACACCAAATGCACCCATGGTAAACGGGCAAAACGTCGCATAGCCAAGCCGCCCGCCCATACAACCGCCGCAAGGTCTGAGGCATAGCCGGTGGGCTAACAGCTGAGCCCTTGTAGTGTCCTGCCGCATGCCAAGGGCCTCATACCCGCCGCGACATATTGCTCGAACGCCACCAACGGCAAAACAGCGAGGCTCGGCAATCCCGTTCGCAGTGTGAGTGGCACAAGCAGCCCACAAGCGCACTCCATGATCCGCGCCATAGTATTGCGTGGGGCATTGCGCACGCTTGCCGTAACCTCATGCCGCCAGCACCCACTGACTCCCCACGGCCGGACACATGCCTCCAGATGCCCCATGCCCTCTGGCCGACGACCTCGGCGCCCTGCACGCCCGAGTCGCGGCTCTGCCGGAGGCAAACGACGGCAGGACGGGAGGGAAATGGCGCAAGCCATGTGGAAGGAAACAACTACACGGCGGCCGCAAGGCACATCACAAAGAACGACAATGGGGTGGGCGGGTAGGACACAGAAATTTGCAGAGCTAAATAAGGACAACTGGTGACCAATTGCGAAAAATTGTGTAATGGGAGCAACAGCAAGCAATGAGTAACAGATGCATGACGCCTGGTGCCCACCGCCTGGTGCCCACCGACCCGTCACGACAAGCCGTTGGACAAGGAGACCGAGGAGCCGGACGGAGCGTGGAGGCAGCGGCAGAGGGAATGCGCGCCACAGGAAAAAACCACGAGATGAGCACACCGCGATGTGATCATGGTGTGATGAGTTCTAGAGCTTGGAAAAGGGCAAAGGAGGGAAAGGGAAAGGATTCGATGATGGGAAGGGAAAAGGGAAGGGAAAGGGAAGGAATGTCCAGTGTTGGGGGTGTGCGCAATACGGGCATGTGGTATGAGTGCCCGCAATGGCGCAAACGGCGCGGGGCGGTCGTGCAGCCACAAGCTGCCCCCACACAGGCGAGGCCACCCCCGAGCCAACCTAGCGAAAGGGGGCACCAGCGGAGCCAGCAGTAGGGATGCAGGGCTGCTAGGCAAGGGATCCTGGGCGCAGGGATGGCCACCCAAACATGACCACGATGGATGCAGCACCAGGCCCAGCCCAAGAGGCAGCCTGCAACACCGGCCCGCGCAGTACCACCAACACCATCTCCCGCACCACCACTAGTAGCACCTATTCTCGCAGCAGCACCAGTAGCACCAGTCCCCGCGGCAGTAGCCCCAACAGCACCGCCAGCAACAGCAGCAGGAGGAGCGCGGCACGCTGGACGGGCGGACACGACACCTACATTGCTGGCACCCAGGGTAGAGGGGTGACATGGGAGGAATGGAAGGCAGGGATGGTGGGATGGACAACGCAGACTTTCGCGTTGGCACGGGTGGATCCTAGGCAGACAAAAGAGGAGTTCCATCCAACGGCGAGCGAACCCAAAGAAGTGATGAGGGAGATAATGCGGGATTGGCAGGTACGGTGTGACTGGTGGATCGAGGAGCAACAGCGGCAGCATCAGCTGGAACATCTTAGACGGCAGCGGACAGATCAGTGGCCAAGAGGGAAAAGACCAAGATAGGAGTTCATACATGCACAAATCCAAGTGTCAGAATCCCCTCTGGTACCCTTACCCGTGATCCCAACTAGAGCCACAACCCCCACACAAACTCCGGTGCTGGCAACTCACCATACACATGATGCCAACAAGCCTGCGCCACAAGTAGTGCCATGGCCATAGAAGACTAGGCCTCAGCATCCAACCTGCTCGGGGGGTTGGCGAGCTGCAATTTTGTGGGTACCCAATGCGGAGCCGCAGTTGCTTGCCCAACCACGTGTGCGCCCACTAATTCACCAATTGTCAACCTGCCACGTGGCAATCACTGAATAAAAAAAAAAGAATTGCCAACCAAAACCACAGGCCAAACGAATAGCCTAGCACACACCCCAAAGCTCCGCACTGTGCGGGTATGCTTCGTCGTCAATCTAACGGATGAGCACCACATTTAAGTGGGGTGCGAAACCCCGTGCTAGGTACCTGAAGAGATCCGGAGCCGCATTCGCAAACAGTGCTGCAAAAGAATGTGATCCCAAATCCGAATATTGACAAATGGCCCGGACAACCGAGAAACGCCAGCTACGGCAGCACACCGGAATCCGAGGCACTTGAACAAGGTGTTGGGGTTCATTCAGTGGCATGTGCGAACAGCCCGGGGTATGGCGTTGTTTTCGGCGGGAGCGTATTGTTGCCAAAAGTGGGGTAAAGAAGGTTAGCGGATTCCACTACAAGCTTGGTTTGGCAGCGGCCATTGTATATGCCGTGGGGCCGTGGTTGCCTAAGGGAATCCACCATGCAAACAATTGAAGGAATGCGCGGGGGTGCCACCAAATTTTACGATCACAGGTATCAAAGAAATTACCCAGGAAAAAGATACCCGTTTCGGTTTCTTGTCCTCCCCCTGAAGGCATCACGGGCGTTTTGCTTTGCGTTCCAGCCGATTCGGGGCGCAGGGGGGGGGGGGGGGGTGATGTACCGTATGCGTAGGATGCCGTTCGGTTGGAAGTCTTCGCCGTTGGTCTGCCAAGTTGCACTACAACGCATTGTCCAGGGTCTCGTGCCTCAACATATAATTTGGTTTCATGCTTTTGGATGGCTGTCCGAGGGAGTTGGCTGAAGTCGCTCGGAGGTTCGTGGAGGTGATGACGAGGGTGGGATTTCTAATCTCTCCCAGGTCGGTGCTAGAGCCCACTACGCGTTCTTCAGTTCCACATGCGTGTAATACAGGGGGGCTCCCGACAGCCACGAACACAAACACTCGGACACCAGCTCCGAGGGGCACAAAGAGACTAGGGTCTGGGGGGGGGGGGGGGGCACTTTGTTGAAATCCACCGGGTGAAAAATCATTGACACCTTGTCCGACGGCTGCAAAATAACAAACGCCCAACACGTCGCCGGCAACTCTTGCCCAGCCGTAAATCGTTGCACCCCCCCCCCCCCCCTCCAGGTACTCGAGCATGGGCTCCCCCAACACATCCGTTTCACTCTGCTTGAAAATCCTGGGGGAGGGCTCCACATGAGGGACAAACTCCAGGCTAACTTCTCAACGTCCACCACCAGCCCCACGCACTCATCCCATAACTCATGAGAGATCTAGTGTTCCCTCAAATCGCCCAAACCGCAAGCCGCAAACCCCGGACTCCGGGGCCGGAGAAAAGGCTCGGGGGAGGTATACAAGTGCATCAACCCCCACCAGACCTCCGGCTGCATTTGTTCAAGCGACTACAGGCATACACAAAGGACACCCCCAAGCCGGAAGCCGGAAGGCGTCACGAACGCCCACAGCAGAAACAATTGCAACCTTGCCATGAGCAAACGCACGCTGAATGCCACCTCCACCACCAGCCAATCCAACACCCCCGTGAACGCCCTCAAGATCAGGAGGTAAAGGAGCTCCCGGTCACCCAACCGAAAAAGCGGTTTGCACCCACGGACCCGCTGCGCCACTTAAAAAGAACACAACCTTGACAACCAAACCAACCCCGCTTCACCCCGCCCCATCGCACGCGCAACACGCACAGGCTCACGCTCCCAGATCCCTCCGGGGGACGACCACCAGACTATCAAACCCGGAAAATTCGGCGTCCAAAAAATCTTTGGCAGCTAGCTTCGCAATCAATCTAGCAGCCTTGACCATCCTCATCTTCTCGACCAGGGTCGAAACCCGAAATGAATCTTGCTCGAACATTGCAACAGGCCACGCACCGAGCACTGGCAAATCCACAACACGCTCCACAATCTTTCCATCAGCCAAAGCAGACAACATCAGAGGGCACCTGACCTTTGGGTCGCTAAGTACGGGTAACGAGGGCTGGAGTTGATCGACTTGTGTATCGACCGATTGCATGGCTGTTGTTGTTAAATGGAGGTGTCATAACAATCAAAGGGGTATGAAACGATGCCTGCTAGACCCAGCTGGAACCCCCGCTAGAACCAGTTCTAGCCCCGCAACCCCCGTGGGAACCCCAGACTAGAACGGCTTTTGGCGCTCGAATCTCCCCGTTGGAACCAATTCCAGCGGGGGGTTCCAGCGCTGAAATCCCCATTGGAACCCGCTGTTGTAGGGGTTGCAATGCCCCTTCTAGCCAGTTGCGGACTCGCATCGAAGCACACCACAAGACCACAATTCTTGCAACACGGCACTAGAACACAATGTGTAGGCAAATTTCAGCATGTTCTAGAGATCCTCACTACCCATCAAGGGGATTTGGAGGCAGATAAAAGAAACCATCCCCACAAGTAGAATGACCAATAATTGTGGCGGGTACAGTTTGGCTTGTGGACCGCATGCATTGCTCAAAAGCACATCAAAGCAGATAGCATCAAGTGGCTGTTGCAAGGTGTATGTTAACCACGCTTAGGTGCTCATATAATCCATCCCACCCAAAATGAACCACCACCACCATCCCAAGGGGGGTATGTAGACAGGTGTAAGGGGTTGCGTACAGCCCAGAGTGCAGTACAGCATTGTCCCGGCGCCGGGATTTCACCGTTGACAATGGAACCCTAGGGCACGTTGGGGTGTCACAAGAGGAATACCCAAAGCAGTGTTGGGTGAAAATTGGTGTTTTCGGAAATCTAAGGATTTGTTGGGGGTTTGTGGTCATTTTTTTGCAACAATTGTACCTGCGGCTCACTGGTGGCTAAGTGGAAATGTGAAGTTGGGGCTCATTTGGGGCTCAGTTGTGCATTGCGATGTCTTTGTGCTTGTTTGTTGTGCTTTTAGCATGCTAGGTAATGTGCATTTAATGTTTTTAGAAGTTTTAGAGACTCACTTGGTCAAGGTTCAAGGGGGGGGGGTACTTTTTTTGGCGACGGCTCAGTTGACTGAGCGCCCCACTAAGCCGTCACTGAGCCGTCACCGAGCCGCTTCACTTAGCTCTCACTGAGCGCTCACTGAGCGCGCCAAATGGCTCACGGAGCGCTCACTGAGCGCTCGGTGAGAGCTAATTGGGGGCTCACTTAGAGGGTTCCCCCCCCTTTCCGCCTCTCCTCCGCCCCCCTATCCACCTACCCATCCATTCCTTCTCGCTCCCATAGGTCCTCTCTTTCACACCATGTCTAATGTCGCCCCAAGCCTGGAACCAGCGGCTGCAAAGGCTCTCACGTCTTTCCTTAGTCGCCCCCGGGTACCTATCGCTTTCACAGAGGCAGCGTACCCGGGGGGTGCCTTTGACGGACCTGGAGCCTTTGAAGCAGTGGGCCCAGCAGCTCCCTGCCCCTTCCCTAGAAGTGGTCCACATCACTGTGTCCGATGTGACCCTTCTTAGAAAGAGCTGGATGCACCGGTGCAACCAAATGTTGCGCCAGGTGCATCCAGCTCTTCGTGCCGTACGCTTCCGCTTTCCTGTGGCTGGTGTCTAAGATTTGTGGCAGCAGTCCTCAAGAAAGCTGATCGGTACCCCCCACGAGTTCGGGACAGGGGTTCATGACACCAAAGATGTGCCGCACGGTTGGACTGCAGATCTTGGTGTCAGCCATGTTGCTCCCAAGAAGGGAGTCCTTGAGGCCTTGCCTTTCGGGGTCGGGCCGGTGTCAGGGGAATGGTGGGAAAGCCTTTCGGCTTGTCCCATCATTTCCGAGTGGTGCCATGCGGTGCCCGACTATACCACCCCAGCCCTGTAGAGGACCAAGGAGTCCGTATTCCTCTGCGGTGCCGCCTCCCCTCCCCCCTATATCTCGATCCCTGGCTGCCCCGGTGTTCTCACACGAACTCCCGGCTCATGACCTTGAATCGGATGAGTTCTTGTGCGACTTGGGGCTCCGGGTGGTTAGGGGGGCGGTAGAGGCCAAGGAGTGCGAGAACTGGTACCGCATTCTCATCGACTCGTGCGGCACCCAGCCGGATGCAATTTGGGATCTGCTCTGCAATGCACACTCTCGCGAGGAGTGCTTGGCTGATCCCAAGCTGCCACCGCGCTGGGGTACTCGGCCCGGCAAGCTTATCTCTCTGTTGGGAAGGGACCCCTTGCAACAGGTTAGTCAGCAAGCAGTGCAGTGCTCGCTGGCCCGAGATGAGGGATCTCTTCCCAACGCAGTGGTCGGCAATTGCCGCCGGGGAAGATGCTAGGGAGCAAACCTGGCATACTGACGTAGATAGGTTGCCAGGTAGGCTCCCAAGCAAGGGTGAGCTGCCCGGGCTTCTCTCAATGATGCTTGTCCTCTCGGACAAGTATCATTTGGAGGTGCAGTTGGGTAGCCAACTGGGGAACCATGACGCCGTGCGTGTCGAGACCTTCGAGTTTCAGTGTGGGGACATGGTTCTCTTTGCCTCCACGCGGAGACATCGGGGTCTCGCTGCGTTGCCGGGGTCTGGGGAAGCAGGTTGTTCTCTTCCGCTTCCTCACCCTTGACGAGCGTCACAAGTGGGTGGACGTGGAACGGTTCATCCTTGACCCTCTGCCAGGGGCCAAGCATGAGCTGGCTTCACGGCCACGGGGAGACGGGCCGCTGCCCAACCCCAAGGCTCTCAGCCACTGGGGGCAGTACTTCGCCTTCGGCGAGGGGCTGCAGGGCGCAGTCGGTCTGCCGCGGTTTGAGCGGCTGGACGACTGGCTGGCCCCTGTGGGTCCGTCAGGCCCCGGCTGCCCATACCACCCGCTGCTGCTAGCCAAGCCTACCCTAAACGCTGCCGACCCCATGTGCCACGTGTACGTGGAGGAAGGCAACGTCCTGTGGACAAGCGGGCCATCATGGCTCGACATGGGTAATAGTGGACCCTGGGGAATTGAGCCTGCAAACGTACGGGGGGGGACTCCAAAAGTACAAGTTTTCGCTAAAGATGCAAACAGCAGCAACGCACTGCAACGGCCTAGTCCCGGGTTCCACCTCAGTGAGAGCTAATTGGGCTCAGTGAGCGCCCACTGAGCCATTTCGCGCGCTCAGTGAGCGCTCACTAAGCGCACCAAACGGCGCGCTGGGCGCTCACTGAGCGCGCCAAACGGCTCAGTCAGCTCTTAGTTGCCCCTGCAGACTGGCAACTGCAACTGGCGGCAGGATGCTAGAGCCGCCTCGGCACAGCCCCATGCAGGCCATCAACAGGCCCCCATACAGGTACAGGCCCCATAAAGGCGAGCAGCAAACTGGCACGGCCTGTGCAGGAGGCCCACGCGCTGCACACCTTGTGCACATGTTAAGCCCACTCGTGGGGCTCATATTCGGCTTTTTTGCCAGTGTGTGCAAAAAAAATCAAAACACATGGTCTTATTCACCAGACAGGCCCAAGCTGGCCGAAATTTCGGCCAGGTCCTTCAAAACTTGAAATAACGCCACAGAAATGGATACCTTTGAGGTTTTTTGGAAGTTGGCCGAAATTGAGGCCAGCTTTTCCATTGGTTCCATTGGAAACATGCATGTGTATATACACCTTTTAACGCTTCTGGCCGAAATTTCGGCCAGCTTTTTGGTTTAACGTTGAAAGACTATACTCATTTTCATTTTTTTAAGGGCTGGCAGAAAGTTCTCCAAGCTCTCTGGTCTAATCACCTTTCATACGTTCATATTCGGCTTTTTTGCCAGTCGGGTCCAAAAACATCAAAACACATGGTGTTATTCACGAGACAGGCCCAAGCTGGCCGAAATTTCGGCCAGGTCCTTCAAAACTTGAAATAACGCCACAGAAGTGGATACCTTTGAGGTTTTTTGGAAGCTGGCCGAAATTGAGGCCAGCTTTTCCATTGGTTCCATTGGAAACATGCATGTGTATATACACCTTTTAACGCTTCTGGCCGAAATTTCGGCCAGCTTTTTGGTTTAGTGTTGAATGACTATACTCATTTTTCATTTTTTTAAGGGGTGGTCAAAATTTCTCCCAGCTCTCTGCTCTAATCACCATTCATACACTCATATTCGGCTTTTTTTGTTGGTGTGGCCCAAATTTCGGCCAGCATTTCCTGTTTCTGCGCATATCAGCAATTGTTTTCCCATCCAACACATTCTTCTTGGTTCCAGGGTTTCCACAAAAGCCACCTATGCACCACAAGTAAAAGGGCAGCAAAGATACGGTTCATTGAATAGCAAACAAAACTACCCCCAAAGGATATACGTGCATTTCCTATTTTTATTAACCTGGCCGAAATTTTGGCCAGCTTTTCCAAGAACATCAAAACACATGGTCTTATTCACCGGACAGGCCCAAGCTGGCCAAAATTTCGGCCAGGTCCTTCAAAACTTGAAAGAACGCCACAGAAGTGGATACCTTTGAGGTTTTTTGGAAGTTGCCCGAAATTGAGGCCAGCTTTTCCATTGGTTCCATTGGAAACATGCATGTGTATATACACCTTTTAACGCTTCTGGCCGAAATTTCGGCCAGCTTTTTGGTTTAGTGTTGAATGACTATACTCATTTTTCATTTTTTTAAGGGGTGGTCGAAATTTCTCCCAGCTCTCTGCTCTAATCACCATTCATACACTCATATTCGGCTTTTTTTGTTGGTGTGGCCGAAATTTCGGCCAGCATTTCCTGTTTCTGCGCATATCAGCAATTGTTTTCCCATCCAACACATTCTTCTTGGTTCCAGGGTTTCCACAAAAGCCACCTATGCACCACAAGTAAAAGGGCAGCAAAGATACGGTTCATTGAACAGCAAACAAAACTACCCCCAAAGGATATACGTGCATTTCCTATTTTTATTAACCTGGCCGAAATTTTGGCCAGCTTTTCCAAGAACATCAAAACACATGGTCTTATTCACCGGACAGGCCCAAGCTGGCCAAAATTTCGGCCAGGTCCTTCAAAAGTTGAAGTAACGTCACCGAAATGGATACCTATGACAGTAGACATGCGCAAAGAGCACAGGTGCACTGACATTTGAAGATGGTGTACAATGTACCACACTCAATGACAAGCAAATACTTGCCAACTGACAAATCCACACAGGCTATGGGAAAAAACAATAGCAGTACACCAAAAACACTTAGGGACGCAGATGCTGGCCAAAATTTCGGCCAACCTTCGTACCGGCAAACAATATAACCCGTTAGGAATGGCAGTAGGCAACAGGAGACATACGAATGACTTTATAAAAAAGAAGAGCTTGGATGTAATCCACAGGCGGTGCGGCCTTGAGATCGTCGTAGCGCCGCTGCACACGATCCTCCGATGATTTATGGACGTGGCCAATGCTTCGGTTGTGGTCTATTACAATTTGGTCAAAGAAAACTTTTATTTTGGTTGTTGACGTGACCCAGTCGGATAACGTGATGGTGGTTGATGAATTTTTCATTGGTGGTGCCTTAGGCTTCCCTTGAAGTCTCTTTGTGCTTGCCTTATCCCCGTCCGGTTGATGGGCAGGGATTGCCCATTTTCGGACGCAGCTTCAGCTGGAGGGGAAATAAGGACCTCCTGTGATTCCATTGCAGGCCCGGTCATAAAAAAGGATGCTACATCAGGGGATTTCATGGAAGGAGAAATAACAAAAGTGGCAATGACAAGCGCAATTCAACACAAAATGGCCCAAAATCGACGTCTTGACACGAATGATGGAATACCATAGCCGAAATTTCGGCCAGCCATGCACTGGATGTGAAACCACTGTTCAAAATTGGGTTGCCGAGAAGCTGGCCGAAATTTCGGCCAGAAATGTGTGTCATTTGGAATCAGGGGTCCACATAAGGCAACTTTGGCCGAAATTTCGGCCAGCAAAATGCAAAACGGAGAATGTACACACAAAACAGTGGCAATGCGTGGCACACCCCATACGAGCATGACAGTTATAGTAATACCAGAACATTAACGCTGTGAGAAGAAAGCAGCTTTATAGGAGTGTACGGTGTAATATTTATGCACAACAAGAATTGCAAGTTGGCAGAAATTTCGGCCAGATGTTTTGGATGGGAAAACAATTGCTAATATGCGCAGAAATGGGACACACTGGCCGAAATTTCGGCCACACCGGCAAAAAAAGCGGGATACCAGTGTATGAAAGGTGATTAAACAATAGAGCTGGGAGAAATTTCGGCCAGCCCTTAAAAAAATGAAAATGAGTATAGTCTTTCAACACTAAACCAAAAAGTTGGCTGAAAATTTCGGCCAGAACCGTTAAAAGGTGTATATACACATGCATGTTTCCAATGGAACCAATGGAAAAGCTGGCCTGAATTTCGGCCAACTTCCAAAATGCTCAAGAGTATCCATTTCTGTGACGTTATTTCAAGTTTTGAAGGACCTGGCCGAAATTTCGGCCAGCTTGGGCCTGTCTGGTGAATACTACCATGTGTTTTGATTTTTTTGGCACACACTGGCAAAAAAGCCGAATATGAGCGTATGAAAGGTGATTAGACCACAGAGCTGGGAGAAATTTCGGCCAGCCCTTAAAACAATGAAAATGAGTATGGTCATTCAACGTTAAACCAAAAAGCTGGCCGAAATTTCGGCCAGAAGCGTTAAAAAGTGGATATACACATGCATGTTTCCAATGGAACCAATGGAAAAGCTGGCCTCAATTTCGGCCAACTTGCAAAAAACCTCAAAGGTATCCATTTCGGTGACGTTATTTCAAGTTTTGAAGGACCTGGCCGAAATTTCGGCCAGCTTGGGCCTGTCTGGTGAATAAGACCATGTGTTTTGATGTTCTTGGAAAAGCTGGCCAAAATTTTGGCCTGGTTAATAAAAATAGGAAATACACGTATATCCTTTGGGGGTAGTTTTGTTTGCTGTTCAATGAACCGTATCTTTGCTGTTCTTTTACTTGTGGTGTATAGGTCCGTTTTGTGGAACCCCTGGAACCAAGAAGAATGTGTTAGATGGGAAAACGATTGCTGATATGCGCAGAAAGAGGAAATGCTGGCCGAAATTTCGGCCACACCAACATAAAAAAGCCCAGTATAAGTGTATGAATGGTGATTAGAGCAGAGAGCTGGGAGAAATTTCGGCCAGCCCTTAAAAACAATGAAAATGAGTATAGTCATTCAACATTAGACCAAAAAGCTGGCCGAAATTTCGGCCAGAAGCGTTAAAAGGTGTATATACACATGGATGTTTCCAATGGAGCCCAAAAGCTGGCCTCAATTTCGGCCAGCTTCAAAAAAACCTCAAACATGATACACTAGATGAAGCGGATACCTAAGGCTAACACATCACCACCTATTTCAATGGATGTCACACAACGCTGGTACCAACATTGCTCACATATGTCAAATAGCATACTCAAACTAGAAATGTAGAATATTCTCACATCGTGCGTATATGGGGTCCTAGAGGGCGGGCAACTTGTGACGCCTAAGTTCTTAGCGGTAACGACCGGTGCACGGAATTGTCCACGGCACATAACCCGATCCGCGCGGGGGGGGGGGGGGGCTTCGGAGGACATCGTGCGTAGCGGAACGATGAAAGGAGGTCCCCGCTCGGCCTTGTGGATGAAGGGGCCGAGGGGGCAATCGTTGGGGTGGGTGGGCTTCGGGTAGTGTCGGGTATCGAGGCTGGTGGTAGTGAGGAGGAGGAAGAGGTGTGTGGCCGCGAAGCCACAGACGTCAGTGGACGCCGAGGACTCTGACTCCTCTTGCCCCACCCCCCAAACCACCACCACACCCTCCACGAATGTCGAGCTGAGGTCAACCTCCCCGGCACAGCTGATGCACTATATTGCCCTATGGTGCTTGCACAATGGGGCTTCACTTAAAACAAAACACATTTTGCGGCGTGGCGGCACCCTTCCACGCCGCATTTTTGTCGGCATGTGATAAGCTTGAAACTCAACAATGGTGTAAGGCCATTTGACCAGTGACCAGCTCGTTGTATATTTTGCTGTAAAATTTTGTTTTTCCCCAACTTCGTGAAGAAAATGTTCACAAAAATGATCCTTTTGATGCTTCTTGTGTCCCATATTAAGAACCTTCCATGGCAAAATGCCGAAAAACCTTTTTTTAGCATGCCATAGGTGCTATTCATCACCATATTTTCACCTGCAGATATGCTTTGAGTGTTTCTTTTTGCTTGTTTTTGGCCATCACGGTTTTGTTTTGGGAAATTGTGATGATACGTAAATTATTTTTGGATGGATTCTGTTTGTCACTCCTCATCTTTGGGACATGATCCATAGAGCCTTGTATATTTTTTTTGGAGGCAGTTGTTCCTCCTGTGATATTGTTTGCATGTTGTTGTTTCTTTTTGTGATATTTTATAGAGATCCTTCTATACTTTTGGGATGCCCCTCTTCCTGCTCTGTTGTTCTTAACATGTTGTTGTTTATTTTTGGGACATTCTGCAAAGAGTCTTGTAAAATTTTTGTGGAGACCGGTGTTGTGCGTCTGATGTGTTTTCCCATATCCCAAGCCATGAAATTCATGCACAGCAACGCATTGAACTCTTTGCTTAATGAAATGTGCAGATGGTGCGTGGGCCCAATCCCCCAACTACAAAAGAGCACAACTTAGAAATTAGGAGGCCACTCGGAACCCAACCATTGCGTGTTGGACTATGCGGCTCGGGTGACGTGGGTGTGCTACAGCGTCTTCAAGTACCCACTTGCCGGCAAATGCAATTGGTGAAGAGCGGCAGAGACACTCGGGAAATGCATCCAATTAGCACCTTCGGGTGCAACTGGGCTGAGTGGACGCATCCATATATCACCACTCCTCCCGAGGATTCCGATAGGAAAAAGGGTCTGAAAGGCATCCGGGATGACAAGAGAGCAAAAAGTTGTGAGTTGCACAACCAAGGGGCCTTGATTCTTCCGTAAATAATGCGCATAACACTAAGAAACATCAATAGACAACGGTGGTTGCTAAAAACCACCGGTGACAAAGCAGATACAAAAAACTATTGTGCTCACCAATGTTGGATGGACTGGACAAGAAAAAACAACACGAACACAAACCCAAAATGGCAAGAACCACACAAAATGCACAACAAGGCAACCCAAAACCTTCACCAAGCAGTGCAGGAAGGTGATAAAACACAAATATACATCAATATACATCAATATACAACGGTGTGCACCCTAAATGTGGCGTGTTCTAAAAAAAACATGTAAAACCACATATAGTTTTGATTTGACAGGTGGCACAACCAGCATCTAATTATTACTTGGCATGCGAGTGGGTCCTAGGAGGGGTCTGCACGGACAATGGGGGGGGGGGGGGGAAGGATGGGGACCATGGCCTCGTAGTTCATCTAGTTGGTGCCTATGGCCACAAAGGCAATTATGCACGCATGACTGAAGAGGATGCCAATAGGGACCCCCTCCCCTTGGTGGATGCAACGGTTGTCGAACACGCCAAAGTCCCCCATCCCCACTACCAGTGGGGCAATCACCCAAGGGTGGGGGATGCCATCCTACGACCCCAATACCACCGTGCCCACATTCTCATCCACTCGGCCACTATGATGTCCATGTTGATTGCGCTGAAAACACTCAGCGCATGGACACCCAACCGGCCAAGGGCAAGGGCAATGTTGATATGCCAAAATTGGCAATCCTCACCTGCATGCGGCAAGCATTTGCACCTTCAAGTGTGGGGTTAGAAGGTTAACAAGTTTCCACGCGAAGCACTACAAGTGCGGCAGCTTGTGGGTGGGGGTGGTGTCCTCAAGGGAGTGGGGGGTGCTTGTGGCCCAAGGCTGGCATGAAACGCAGCCGTGTGGCTAGGGTCTTCTTCCCTCTAGGTGTCAGGGAATTGGGCATTGAAAATACCTTACCAGTGGCGGCCGGGTAGGCATTTGGCCGCCGTGCAAAGGTCAACAAGGAGGGGGGTGTCCTCAAGGCCCCCAACGGCTTGGATAAGGTGGGTGTGGGGATAGGTGCCAATGACCATCAACCAGGTGGCCACTATGGGAACACGGCAAGGGTCTTGGTGGATGGCGGCCTCATTGGGGCCGATGAGGGTGAGGGCATGGGTGAGCAGTGCAATGAAGTTGCCGGGGGCCTCCATCAAAACGGGGGGTGGTGAGACCAAGTTTATCGGGTTGCCAGCAACCGGGGGTGTCAAGGGAGAGGGAATGGTTTGGTGGTGTTGCGGAGACATGGGGCTTCAAGTAGCAATGTGTGTGTTTGTCGGGGTGGGTAAGGGTGTAGAACTACTTGCCCGGATTCTTGGGGGTGGGCTTGTTGGTGGAGAAGAGGGGTTCTCCCCGAGGGGCCTTGCCCACGTGGTGGCGGATGGTGGTGTTGGGCTCCGGGTTGGCTATGGCTCCGACAACCTCCTACAGCGCCTGGGTGTCCAGTGCCGCTAAGTCAAATTAAATGATGGACACTAGGGCGTTCCTATCTGTCACGCCCTGTAGGAATGCACTCAGCCCCCCGGGAGCCCAGCTGCTCATCAGGGGCCTATGGACTCAAAGGCGGGCTGTGATGATGCCGCAAGGCAGGTCAATGGGACCCGCGGGGTCCGGGACGGCGGCCCCGGGCGTAGGGTAATTGCGGCAGCCTACCATAGCCGCTTGTCCAAACAGCATGGGCGGCAGCCATGTGGAACTCGGGGAGAGGGGGAAGGGCACACGGTCAGCCGGACGTGGTCAACAATGCAAAAATTGAAAAGCAAACATGAAATGTAACAAAAAAAACCGCTAGAACCTTCGTTGGAAGCCCCGCTTGAACCGGTTCTAGCGCTGGAACCTCCACTCGAAGCCCCGGTGGAACTTCCATAGGGGGGGCTTCTAGCGCTCGAACCTCCATTGGAAACCCCCGCTGGAACCTGCTAGAACCGTTTCTAGCGGTTTTGGGCCATTTTGAAAAAGAGCCCAATGGAGTGTCCGGGGGCAAATATGTGTAGGCAGCCCCACCGGAACATTGTCCCCCATCCCCCGCCCAGTGGGGTCGCATTGTCAATCACAACTATATTAGGTGAGAGGGGGTTGAAAAAGGGGGGGGGGGGCGGCCCAATGCCTCCGGCGGGATACCCCATGGCCCCCAAATACTTGTCAAGGCCACACACAATGGTCCCGTGAGATGGAATGCAGCGGGGCCAGTTGCCGGGGGGGGGGGGGGGTTCCCGCCTATTGTGACCGGGTGGGATGCAATGTGCCCTACAATTTACCACTCGAAACCATATCCAGCCCCAAATGGGAATCATGGAGTACTAGTTTCCCTATTGTGTTCCTTGCTTCTCAACGTTTACAAATGTTGGCTCACCCCGGCCCTTCTGTTGGCGCCGCATGTCGCGCGTCCCTTCTTGTTGACGCCGCATGTCACACATCTTGTGTCCATGGCATGAAATTTGCCATGTATGGGGGATGACCAGATTTGGTGCACAGTCGCAGATTTGATGTGTCAACGTCTTTAACGTTTGTGTTCTCCCCCCAAATTACGTATTGTGGCTCCATCAAATCCTATTTGTTCCAAAGGCGGTGCCCCGGGGTTTTGATGCTTCTTCAGCGTTGGGGATATGGCATATTTGGGTTTTCACCCCATTCTACCCATTTTCACCCTTTCTTTACACATTTTTTGCTCATTCCCTCGCATGTTCTCCATTTTAGGTGGATTTTTGGTTGTGAAGGCAAAGACAAAGCCTAATAGTGAGGAGACTTGGCCCCTCTAGCAATGTTGGACTCACTTAGTTTCATTGTTAGGTGGTGATGCACAGTGCATGCGTGCACTCTTGCACTTGCAGCAATTTTTGATTTGAAGACGAGTACGGTACCCTCCATATCGTCCGTGGGAACACGTGCCTGTACATGTATGGGTCGCACGTGCACAAGAGGACAATGGTGATGAGGATGTCGTGGGTGACAATGCGGATATATCTCCCGGCTATGTCTCCCGTGTAGCGACATCCTATGAGACACACCCCCGTGGTGGATGAACCCCTTATGTGAAGGCCCGGAGGGACATGGGACAAGATCTAAAGGTGGGTGGGGCCCAAAATACCTTCTCAACGCGAGTAAAGCTCAAATGGGGCACCAGAAGAGGCATCTGATCGGTACACTTAGCCTCCACTCCCCAGAGCCATGTTGCACGGTGTCAAGAGGATGACATGGGGGGGGGGGGGGCTACCGACTCCCTCCATAATTACTCCACAATTACCTTCAACACACACATGCCCAACACCTTTCTTCAACACAATCCTATTACAACGCTCCACAAGCTGTGCAATGGGCTTATTTCACTGATCACCTTTACCCACCACAGCCTCCTCACAATTCTTGGGTCCATGGGGTATGCCCGGCCCCACACCCACACGGACCACACAGAGCACAGACCTAGGACTGTAATAGGACCATAGCCCTTGTTTAGTCCACATAGTAGCCAGCTTGGGGGGGGAGCAAACAGAATTCTTCCCAGACCCACCTCCGGTGCAAGCCATGACCCAACCCAACCCAACCCCCCTTGCTTTGCCACCTTCATAGAAGGCCACACCGGGTACCATAGCCACGCATTGGCTTATCATGGGCCCCTCATCGTGTGGCCGACTCACAGAGCTGGGTTCCCAACCCCCTAGCCTCCGAGCCATCCCCCATCCCCCTGCCATGCTCCCTTCCCTACCTCCCTTCCTTGCCTCTTCTGCCATTGCCGTCCACCCTCTGCTCCACCCATTGCCTACCGTGAGATCTGCCCACACTCTAATACACCACTTGTCCACTGTCTCATGCACCCACTATTCCCCTCTTGGACCAGTTGCCAGGTGTGACCCTTTCCCAACCTCTTGCAACCGACCACCATAGCCCTCACGGTCTCTTTCCTCCTTATCTCGATTTGTCTGAGTCACGGCCACGGCCAATTGGCCTACTTGTGTCCCGGCCCCGTCTTGGTTAGCCAGCCTTGTCATGTGCAACAATTGGTCAGGCCACACGGGCGAAGTGTTCCTCCTCCCTCCTCCCTTTCCACCTTTGCACGTCATGTTGTGATCGTGGGGCTGCCAAGATAAGGCCCACATGGTCCTCCATACATCACCTGGGCATCACCTTTGCATCGCCACCCTAGTGTTTGCCATTGGGATTCCTACACCCTATGTTCCCACTATCCCATTGTCCACCATTTGATTTAACCACGCTTTGATCCATCTGTCCACAATCCCTTCCCATTATGCCCTTCGATCCACCCACATCCACCACCTGTCCCAACAAGGTGGTGTGGGCAATGCGCCACTGCAGTGCAGTGCTGCAGTACTGAGGCTAGGGTGCCGCCACTAGGGCAACACCAAAATGGTGTGCTCATGAAGCCACTGTTGGAGGTAGGTGTGGTCATGGTTCCAGTACAGATGGCACAGCAAAGTGTTGTGCCCATGGTGCGGCCATGGCGCCACCAGGTCGTCTGGCCACAGATCCACTGGCGTGCAGTGCCATTGCCCCAAGGCACCTACCAAGGTGGTGCGGCCATAGTGCCACCCAGGTAACGTGCTCGCGGTGCCACCAGGATGGTGTGCACATGGTCCAGGCATGCCAGCATGGTAGTGGTGCCACTAGGCCGGTGTGGCCACAGCGCCACCAGATTGGTGCTGGGGCACCACTGGGATGGTGTGCACAGGATGATGTGGCTACGCCCATAAAATGGCGTGGCCATTGAGTCACGACGGTGCATACTGGTGTGCTCACGGTGGCCCCATCCAAGCTAGTAGCTTTCATTGATTGATGCTGAGTTGGGCTGCTCGCGGCTTGCGGCATCAATAGCTGCATTGCTTATCCTTAGGTCTTTTTCTGATAGGGGCTTGCAGGTAGACATTGTGGTGTACCACAGTTGCTTGGTGTCAGATGGTTGTTGGTTGCCAGGGAACAAAGGGGGCGTTGGTACGGTGCAGTTTGACTGGTGTCTTTGCCATATCTTTGTGTGAGCATGCTTGCTGATCAGGGGCAGTATGCTTGGGGGGGGGGGGGGAGGGTGGCGAAAAGACATGAAAGCAGACCGACCAAAATATCTAGCGTACTTTACAACCATTTTTGATGGTCGTTTTGGGTCTCATTTTGTCTCTTGTCAAGGTGGATCCAGGGACATGTGGTGGTCAAAAGGTATGAGGGGCGGGCTGTTGCATGTCAAGATATGGAGGCATGGGGCGTTGTCTCAAATTTGGCTGGGGTTTGGAATGTCTGACAACATGGTGTGGTGCATCCCTGTAGAGATTCTTAGGGCAGGCTGCACACCTGTGGAGGTGGTGTTCCGTCCCCTTCCTCACGGCGACCCATCACCTCCTCCTCCAGGTCCGAGTCTGCACGAGCGGCTGCCTCCAGTGCTCTCTCGCGGGCCTCGCGCTCCTCCTGCTGCTGCTCTCCATTGAGTTTGTCTTGGATCTGATTGCCAAAAAGAGTCATAACATAACAGTTCCAAGAAGTGTTTAGGTCATATCCTGGCATGGACATTTCATACAGATGTCCATGACGATAAGTGTATTGGCTGGCAGCCCTTTGAATTTAGAATTTTGAATTTACAGGCGTGGGTGGCCAAACCATAGGGGTCTCTGAATGGTCGAGTCTGCACACCTTGCTCCAGTGGTGCAACATGTCCGGTGCAAAAAGAGGTGTATGTGCATGCGTGCTTGTGTGTGTGCGCGCACAAACGTGGGGGGGAACCATACTGTGGAGGGCACACCCTATTAAGGTCCTGGGCGCCGATGCGAAGGGGAATGGAGGGGGGTTAGCGGGTTAGAGCCTGCCTGAAGCCTGCCCCAGCCCTCCGCCGCCCCACCTGGTGTATCGCGGCACGACAGGAGGACCCAATCCGCCGCCTCTTCTTTGGAGGAGCGTCCATGCCCAGACTGCAGGCTGCACACGTTGTTGCCGTTGCCCACTGGCACGGCCACCGCTCGGGCACCCCCCCTTCAGCTGCACCTGTAGGGTGAAGCCCAGCCCCAAGAGGCCCCCACCCTGGGTCAGTGGCGTCACCGAGCCCTGCATAGAGTGCCACGCCCCATGCTGCCGCTAGCAGCAAAAATGAACCTCCCTGTGTCCTACGCAAGCAAGATATACCGGTGTGTCATGCTCCGTATCAGCATGGGGTGCCTCTACCAGGCTGTCCCCCTCAACGTTGTGTTGCTGACCACCACATTGCCGCGCACTGCCAACGGCCGCCTGGGGGGTCAGAGGCGGGGTGTGATCCCTCTCCCTGCCCTACCCCTGAAGGGCCCCTGAGCCTACTGCCTACGCCAGCACCTGGCTGACAGTCAACCTCAGGACCTCGCAGGGCCGTCGGCTGAGGAGAAGACAGGGAGGTAGACAGGTCCTGCCCAACGGGGGAGGGCGGGGGGATGTGCTGCCCCTCACTGGTTGCTCTACTCAGCGCAACAAGCATGGACCCAAAAACGTCCATCAATCCCACCTGGAGCCGCCCCCTCCCTGATCCCAGGAGGGGGGGGTGCACCCCTGCTATGGCTAGCAACGGGAGGGTGACACGCATTCGTCCCCCCTGTGACAGCATGCCTAACACCATCAAGCTTTCCAATTGCGGCTCTGGCGCCCCCCCCCCTTGTCCCTGAACCCCTGGGGGTGGTGGGGGCTGGACCCCGGGCGGAGGCAACCAGAGTGCCTGTGCCTTGGTGGGGAGTGCACCAGCATGGCGCCTCACGGTGGGGGCCTACACAGCGGCGCCCCACTCCCAAGGTGCCACCGCCAGTGCAGGGCAGGACGGCGGCTTGCGGCAGCACTACAGCGCGGGGGACGGTGTAGCAGCGTCGCCGCAGGCTACACAGGTGCAAGAAGCATGACGCAACAGCGTGTTCAGCGTGCATCGCCACACACAGGGGGTTACCTTTTTGCTGCCGATGGTGGCACGGGGAGCACAGCCTGCCAAGGGGGGGGGACTACTGTCAGGTCTGACAAGGTTCATTGATGCACAAAGATACAGACACAGAAACAGAGTCTGAGACAGAGACAGAGCTGTGTGGACAACGGCACACATGCCGGCACATGCACACGCAAACACACACGCACGCACAAATGGGACAGTGCAGACCTCCTGCTGAGTTTTCATCGCCTTCCTGACAGAATGGCCCCGGAAGCTGCTCTGGATCAGTTGGGCCGCAAAGCTCTCCTGAACGACGTCAAAGGAAGATACAACAACATGATATGGGTTTATGATGTGACTTTATGTGGGAACTGCAAAGGATAGTTGGCACTGGCGCCCACTCCGCAAAACCTGCTGACACCGACTGGCGCATTGTTGGGGCAAAAGGGTTCCAAAGAGCAGCACACCATTACAGCAGACACTACATCTTAAGCTGCACCCACAGAGCCATTTGGCGCACTCTAACATCCCGAAAACCACTCAAAGGCAAGGCACCCACGACTTCTCGCCACTATGCATGCACTGCACAAGTTGTGCCCATGGCGAAGGTAGAAGGCCAAGCAACAAAACAGCTGTTGATTGTTGTTGCATGTTCTTCTCAGTCTTGCCAGCATGATGCAGCACCCTCCGAGCGCATACCTCCAGCTCAATACGCTTGCGTTTGCTTTCCTGCCTGCCACGGAAGCCTCGGTACCAGGCCTGGATGATGGTGGCTGCAGACTCCAGCGCTTGCTGCTCATCCCGCTGCTGCTTTTCCTACATTCCAGTGACATCAAGGATGCGTCCAACGCAAGTCATAAAACCGTCGTTGACATTAACAAAAAAAGAAACACTCTGTTACACCCAAACCGAAGAAAAGGCTGTCTTCAACAGCACAGTCTCAGACACCACAGAGACGTCTCGGTATCTTTGCACATCTTCTGCTTCCCATTTTCTCTGTGCCTCTACCGCAAAATGCGTCTTGTTGGTGTAACTTCATGCCTCAGGCCGCAGCAGGACCTTCTGTGGAGTTCTGTGCCTTGCACGGCGCTTGGGCTTTGCCATCCCAGCGGGCCACTCAAACCCAAAAACACGCATTTCAGGCCCATACATGCAGCATGCGCAGATTTGTTTGTGGGCCAAATAGGAACCAGAATCACACCAAATCGACTCAAAATGCCTGTGGGAGCAACCCAAGCGGTTCCGGTGAGACTCCACAACATGGAATATGTCGGAGAAAATGGCCTGTCAAAGTCTTGTCAATTTCTGCACATGTCAACTAGGTTTTAGGTCTTTTGTGGGCAGGAAAAAATCATCTTACAGCTGGGTCACTTGGTAGCCCAGGCTTCCCAAAAAATTCTATTGCCTTCGGCAGTGCACCTCGAAGAGAGGTTGACAGTCAGCCAATCAGTCCCTTAGCCAGGCCAGCAGTCAGTCAGACAGAAACACACAGTTTGGGTTTTTTGTCAGTGGCAGACGCGGCCCCAAGCAGTGGGGAGACCTTTCACCTCAGACCAAGCAGTGGCCGAATGGTAATGCAGCTGACCAGAGTCTTTTTGGTCGGCGTTTCGAACCCCTGTTGGGTGAATACGGCGCCGCCGGCGCCGCCAACAGTCGGCCGACCAGGATTCGAACCGCCGACCGAAAACTTTGCGTCGGCTGCGTTACCATTTGACCGGCGGTTGTGTGATAGCGATATGCTTCGCCACTGCTTGGAGCCTTCTGAGCGAAAAATTTTGACCCCCCCCCCAAGCCCCCCCCCTCAAAAAAGTGATATCCAGTTTTAGGGGATAGGGGCCTCAGAATCAAAAAATCCATTGGGGGATGGTCTTATTGGGCAAAATAATGATTTTACAAGGGGTTGGACATCCAATATCATGCCTTGGGGTATGCTACGCGAATGACCCCAAAAAAGGGGGGGTATACGACGCCCGCGCCTGCGCTTGATCTAACAACCTCTCTTCGAAGTGATTTCTTCTAACTTCGCCTGTGAACCCAATTGCAGCTTGTGAAGCTGTTTTTGAGGCCACAACTGCAGCCTTGGCGTCTGCCCTAGCCATGCATCCGAGCAGTGGACTGAAAATCGTAAGACTGGTCCTGCCGCACATGCAACTGCACTCTTGGACTCTCCTCAGTGCCCTTCATCACCACCTCTGTGCCACTTACCACGTCAACCGAGCCTACATGAGACAGCCAATGCATCACACAAAACACACAGTGCATACTTCCAAACGTTGCTTGATTTCCTGCCTGCCAACAAAGCCACGGTATGTTGCCTGAATAGCCGTGGCCGCCCCGGTCTCCCTGTTGCCCTTTGTGTCCTGGGTGTTAATGAGTAAGGCTGAAGGCTAGGATGAGATACAACACCAAGATAGATGGGGAGCAATCAAAGATGCGCCAAGACAAACTGCCTATCGCCCACAAGCGGCAAAAATGTTGGACCATAAACAGCACCCATGCACCATCACTTCAGGCAAAATGACCAACCTCTTGTTTTTTGCTTGTGCATGCCAACCAGCTGCCCAAAATTTGTGCTGCCCACAACCACACATACTTCAGTGTTTTCTCACTGCACAAAAATTCATTTCTGGAACAAGAACAAATGGTTGGGTTTGGGTGTTTGAATAATTTGATAGGAGAAGCATGGCCCTCAACCAAAAGAAGCTTTAGCAAAACCCGAACCTGATCCATGCTCCTGTACAAAAGATAATTTGATTTGCGCTTGGTGTGCATATGGTCTTGCTATCGTGCCTTTATCTGCCCTCCACAGGCCCTGCACGTTAACACTGCCCTAACCAAAGAGCACATACAAGTAGGTAGGTCCGCTATGAATGTCATGGGTGATGTGGCCATGCACTCAGGAGCCACACCACACCACACCACACCACACCACACCACACCACACCACACCACACGGCACAACCCAACAAAACACCACACAACACAACACAGCATAACACAACACAACACAACACAACACAAAACACAACACAACACAACACAGGACACAGGACACAGCACACAGCACACAGCACAACACAACAGAGGAGGAGGTGGGGGAGGAGACACGGCCATACTGGCCTGCCAGGCTATCCCATGGAGCCAGTGTCAGCACTGTGGTGTGGTGTGGTGTGGTGTGGTGTGGTGTGGTGTGCCGAAGGCGCTGTTACCAAAAGGCAAAGGCCGGGATGTCTACCCACGGGTACAGGTAAACGGGAGGGCTGTGTGTGTCGTGTGCGTGCTGTGTGCGAGTGTGTTTAGAAAGGGGCGGAGAGCAGGGAGAGGGAGACCCGGAGGCTCTCCACCAGGCTATCGTAGTTAGCCCAGGAGCTCCCGCGGGACCCCCTCCCTCTCCGCCTGCTGGTGCAGGCGTAGCTCCTGCAACACCCACGCCATCATGCTGTTTGGGCCCAACCAGGCCTTCAGCAGCGTGGCGCGCACCTTGGGGTGGGTGTACCACACCCGCATGGACTCCTCAATGACGTGGCGCACGAACTCCGTCCCCAACGTATGGGGCCCGGAGCAATCCATGTGGGCCTGCTTCATGAAGGGGGTTTGTAATGCAGCCGCCCACTGCTCCAAAGCTACTGGCTCCCACAGGTGGGTGCGCACAGGCGCAACCCCGGGCCTCACATAACGGTCAAGCCACGCCGCGAGCCTCTCTCAGGCCGGGTACCACTCATGGGATTGGGCCGAGTAGACCCACAGGTGGGGCGCCGTTTCCTGCTGTGTTCCACACGGAAGGCACGTTGTGTCCAGCACCGTGGCACGGCGGGACGACCTGTGTGCCTGGACAGTCATTGTTGGGACGTTGTCCATGCGGTGCGCCAATATGTGGCGCTTCTGGTCCCTGTCGAACTAGTCTAGAGGGAGAGCTCCCCCCGGCGGTGTAGTGAGCCTCCCCCCACCATGTAGTTGGCCCCCAAACGGGGCTCATATCCGACCCGCAGCGGAATGGAGGCCTGCTTCTGCAGCTAGTCATGCGGCGCCGTGGGGTAGAACTGGCACGGGTCCCGGTAGGCCACCGGGGGTAGGAAAGAGAATGGGCGGCATAGGAGCCAGGTCAGGTCTACCTCGGGCGGATCCTGCGCCGCTGCATCCAACGGGACATTGAGGTCATTGAGCCGGCAGGTCGTGGAACCAAATCCCACGTTCGGTTTTGGGGACCAGCACCTTGGGGGGGGTCGGTAGCCAGGCCATGTGACGCAAATAACGCTAGGTCTCCGTGGTGCTCCCGGAGATGCGTCTTGAGGGTGGAGTTCAGCCGGCAGTGTACCCACTGTGTGGAGTGAGTAATATAGGGGCCCTTTGTACAGCTGACCGGGGGACTAGTACGCCACGCACACGGCGGGGTACTTGAATTTGGCCACCGCGGTCAGCGCCACTGCAATCCATGGCCACGGCGACACCGAAGTGGTCACCGTGACCAGTGGGGCGGGTGATGTACACACCCACTGCCAATAGGCCTCTGCCGGCGGCCTTGACAGCCAAACGATGGTGGGCACATGCACCCCTGTGTCCTGGAGGTGTTCAAGGGACACATGCTAGTGGTCCGCCCAGAGCGGGCGTGCAGCGGCGCATTCACCTGCACGTGTAACCCCAGCAATGCCACCACCAGGCGATGCAGCCGGGTGTCACTGGGCATGGCGTCACGGGGCTGACGGCACACCCAGAGTTCCGGTGCCCAGCGCTCGGCTTCCATGGTCTCCTTCATAGCGGTGGAGACATTCAGGGCATGTCCCCTCTGGTATACAGTCTCCTCCCTGGTGGTCTTGGCAACTCGTCCCCCGACGACGGCCTCCGCCTAGTAGTCCAGCACAGCGCCCGGATCCAATCCTTGGGGACTGCTTGCCACCTCAGCGGGGGGTGCCCGCAGAAGGGGTACTAGGACGGCGCCATGGCGGGCAAGCCACATGCAGAGGCCCGGGAATCCTTTGCAGGCCGGCGCCCACTCCTTCAGGGCCCTCTCCCCAAGGATTGGGTGGTCCGGGATGTACAGATCCCCCGATGGTGGTACCCCAAAGCCTGCACTGTTTCATAGACTTTGGGGGGCACAACCACCTGTGTGACATCCCCATACGGGGTGGGGTATACCTCCACCTGGGGGGGAGGGGGGGGTGGGGGTCACCGGCGCCCCCGCCTGGGGCAGGCTCGGGCCCTGCACCAATATCGGGGTGACACCCGAGCACTGGCCCGGCATCGACATCAGTAGGGACACCTCGTCCACCACTCGTTGCAACGTCTGGATGAGGTGGGGGCACTGCACATGGTGGGTGTAGTGCCCCGGGGTAAGCACTGCTGGGCAGCCCCCCCGAAGAGCCTGGTGAGTCCGCAGAGTGTAGGTTTGGGACATGCGGAACGCCTCCTTGGCCCAAGCACCCTACCGGACCCACTCCCGGACCACCGCAACTTGCCAGGAGTGGGAGGAACGGGTGAGGCCCCACAATGCGTGCGTGGGGACATGGCGGGAGGTGCCCGTCATGTGCTTGTACCCGCTGACAATAAGGGCGTCATTGGCCGCATGTACTTTGGCCGTAGGGCAATAGACGTTGGCTGGGGGGGGGGGGGGGCTTGCTCGGGAGTTTCGCCATGAGCACCATCATGGCGGTGTCCTGAGAGAGCCATTGGGGGCGCAGCTGCTTCCAAATGCCTGCCCCAACCTCGGGCATTTTATAGGGGGCCGTGGGCGTGCCCTATGGGTAGATGTCGGTCCCCATGTATCTAAGGACCCGAGAGGGCGGGATTTCGGGGGCACTGGCCAGTGCCTCCTCCCGCGCCTCCGGGCTATCCATCACCCACGCATGGCCCACATGCCGGGCCACGGCCTCCACTGTGGGAGAGCGTAACGGCTGGGGTCCGCCGTAGACCTATGCTGGATCATGCGGTCTAGGACGTCCACACACAGGATCCCCTGGTAGTACCTCCGGTGATCCAGTTAAACCCCTTGAACGGGGCGGGGATCACCGCACTCCAAGATGACGATAGTGTCGTCCACCCACAACCCCGGGAGCGAAAGGGCATCACCACAAAGGCGTGGTAGGCAATGTCCATGAATTTGAGAAAGGAGAGGGCTGCCGTGGCGCCAGCATGGACTCCCTGGATTGTCCCTTGGGGGGGGGGTACCCAGGAGCTGTGCCACGGAATCCGGTTGCTAGGGGCCTAGTGGTAGGGTATACGAGAGGCCCTCCGTGTGGGTGGCCAGGTGGTCTTCGTCGCCCAGGCCCACGCGGCCCCTAGATTCGGGTGGACATCCTGGGCGATGACGTCAAAAAACTTGGCGAGGTCGGTGACTAGGTTGTCCACCACCCGGTGCTGGAGCTTGGCCAGGTCCAATTTCATGTGCACAGTGCGCATTCGCTGGAAATGAGCCCAGCGCACTGGGTCGTCCCGAATGTGGTATGTGTGGCCCTGGAGCCTCATCCGGCTCATGTACAGGGTAGACAAGGTTTCCCTGGGGTCGAGCAGCACTTTGTTTGCCAAGGGGATTTCCGAAAAATCCCCGTCCACGTTGCGCTGTAGTCCCCGGCGGCGCCGCTGAACTTCGCACCACTGCTCTAGGGTGCGCTGAAGGTCTTCGGTCTCCTGGGAGCGCCGGATACTCTGGCGCCTTTTCCCAGAGGCTCTGCCGGCGCCGAGCTTCCCCGCGCACCACTAGGCTGCGCTTGAGGGCATGCCCTACGGACACCAAGCCACCGAGCATGCTTTGGGGCACGGCTGCCAACCGATGCATTGGGGGGAGCATGCTGCGCGCTGGGAAACCGCTGGGCGTGACCGCAGCTAGTAGTGCCTGAAGTTGAGGGTCTTGATGCGACCCGTATCACCAGCCCGATCTTGAATAGCTCGCTACAGGCACTTCAGCCAATGGACTAGGGCAACGTCGGGATTGATGTCGCGCCTTTGGATCACCGAGGCCCGGAAGTCGGCCTCATCCACCGGGGAGAGGGCTACCGGGCCCAAGTGGTGCTCAGGTGTGCAAGACACTGTGTGGGGGCGGGGCCTGTCCAGTCAGACCACCGGGTGGGTGAGGGTGAAGAGGAGGGCCCCACGGTCCTCATTTTGGTTGAGGCTCAATCCAGAATGGGCCATGAAGAGCCCCCCCGTTCTTGGACTACACATGCCGTGTCGTCCTTCCCGCTGATGGCAAGGCGGGGGCCGGTTTTGACGTGTATGTCCGCTCGGGGACAACCACCGGACCAACTCTGGGGCCATGCGGACACTAATGCCCTCCTGATGGAGGTGCTCACCCCGTGGGGCAGGCATCACGTGCTGGCAGCCCAAATCAACATCGGCTATGAGCCCTATGTCCAATGGTGGGCGGAGATATGACGCGAGGTCACCCACATGGTTGACCCGACATCAGTGTTGGTGGTGGAGGACACCAACTCGGAGGCCCGGCCGGCGGACAGGGGTACCCAAGAATCCGGATGACACGGGCTATAGGTCGTTTTTGAGGGCCTTCAACCTCAGACGTGCACCCTGTCCCCGCCGAAACCTACTCCTATTTTTTAGCTGCTCGCTCCCACATTGCCACGGTCGCCTGCCACAAGGACGCTATGGTGGCCGTGACGTCCTAACACTATTGGGGCAGCACCCTCTTTTCTGACCACCATGCCCCGGCGCGCTGCCATGTGTAGGGCCTGCACCAGCGGTCGCAGCCGTAGGTACCTGGCACGGACATTGAGTCATAGGTAGCCCATGGTATGTAGGTCCTTTGGCGTGCCCTCAAATTTGAGATGGCAAGGGGGGGGGGGGGCGTCCTCCGGCTCCACAGCCCGCCCCTAGGGCCCCCCGGGCGCGGGCTCCTCCTAGAGGTCCACATTGGGCTCCGGCACATGGGCGGACGCTTGTGTGGGTGGGTGTGGTGTGGTATGGTGTGGTATGGTGTGGTATGGTGTGGTGTGGTGTGGTGTGGTGTGCCGAAGGTGCTGTTACCAGAAGGCAATGGCCAGGATGTCTACCCGCTAGTGCAGGTAAACGGGAGGGTTGTGTGTGTAGTGCGCGCGCGGTGCGTAAGTGTGTGGTTTTGGGCGGTAAGAGGGGGAGTCGGGGGAACCTGGACGTCATCCCCCTGGCGACAGTCGTCATCCCACGGGCACCCGATGTACTCCCTCTCTCTCCGCCTGCTGGTGCACGGGTAGCTCCTGCAACACCCACGCCATTGTGCTGTTTGGGCCCAGGCGGGATTTCAGCAACGTGGCACGCGCCTTGGCGTGGGCGTACCAGACTCTAATGGACTCCTCGGTCACGTGACGTACGAACTCCGTCCCCAGCGTGTGGGGCCCTGAGCACTCCATGTGGGCTCGCAGCATGGAGGGGGTCCGCAAGGCTGCTGCCCACTGCTCCAGTACAGCCGGCTCCCACAGCTGGTGGCGCACCGGGGCTGCTCGTTTCCCCACCTTCTGATCGAGCCACTCCGCGAGCCGCCGGCGAGCTGGCTCCCAATCATGGGAATAGGCCGAGCAGGCCCAGAGGTGGGGTGCCGTTTCAAGGTGTGCTCCGCAGAGGAGACACGTGGTGTCTAGCACCGTGTCTCGGTGGGAGGACCGGTGTGCCAGGACAGTCATCGTAGGGATGTTGTCCATGCGGTGCGCCGTTATGTGGCGTTGCTGGTCACTATCGAACCAGTCGAGGGGGAGTCCACTCCCCGATGTGCAGTTCACTCCCCACATAGCCGGCCCGTGCCGGTATGGAGGCCCGCTCCTGCAACCAGTCGCTCAACACTGTTGGGGAGAGCCGGCATTGGTCCTAGTAGGTCACCGGGGGGAGGAAGGAGAAAGGGCGCCGGAGGAGCCACGTCAGGTCAACCTCCGGCGGCTCCTACGTCGCTGCATCAACTCGGATGTTCAGGTCTGTTATCCAGTGCGACGGCTGGCCTCCCAAGACAGTGGCGTAGAGGTGGTGTATGCCATCTCCACAATGGAGGGCGCCCACTACCGCCTCGGAGTCCGGCACCAGCCAGCATACCCTCGTTTGTTGCGCCAGCCTGCGGACGTACGAGAGGCGTATCATGGCCTCCCCCTCCTGGGAGGTGCCCACCCCGGAGGCCACATGGGTCCGGTAGGCCTCGGGCCCGATCTTGGCGACTCCCGCCATAGCCATGCCTGCCTGCATGGTCCCGGCATCCACTGCGGCTACGGTGCCGCGGAGAGTGGCCAGCGCCGGCAGGTCATGGAACCAAATGCCCGGCTTGACCTCAGGGGCTAGCAGCCGCGGGGGGTCGGTAGCCAGGCCGTGCGGCGCCAGGAGGGCCAGGTCCCCATGGTGCTCACGGAGGTGGGTTCGCAAAGCAGGGCCGAGCTCTGCCGGTACTGTTCCCGCCGTACCAAGCGAGTAGTAGAGGGGCTCTTTGTTCGGATGCCCTGGGCACTTGTGCGCTACACACTCCGCGGGTTACTTGGACTTTGCCACTGCAGCCGGGGCTATGGCTATCCAAGGGCACGGCGGCAGTGCCATGGTGACGGTGACCAGGGCGGCCGGCGTCGCCTGGGGCCATTTCCAGTAGGCATCTGCAGGAGGCGCAGACATCCACACGATGGTGGGCGTCCACACCCCCGCGCTCCGCAGATGGTCCAGGGACACATGGTAATGGTTGTCCCACACATGGGCATGCAGGGGCGCCTTGACCTGCACTTGGACGCCCAGAAGGGCCAACAGGAAGCGGTGTCACTCGGCAGCGCGTCCCGGGGCTGGCAGCACACCCGGAGTTCCGGCGCCCAGTCTTTGGCCTCCATGGTATCCTTCATGGCAGTTGTCACCTTGATTGGATAGCCTCCGTGGTACACGGTTTCCATCCGGGTGGTCTTGGCCAACCGGCCTCTGATGAGCACTTCCGCCGGGTATGCGGGCACGGCGCCCGGGATCTAGTCCTTGGGCGCTGCCTGCCACCGCGGCGGGGGCACCCTCAGTAGGGGCGCCCCGACGGCGCCGTGGAGGGCCAGTCATGCGCTAAGGCCAGGGATACCCTTGCGGGCTGGCGCCCGCTCCTTAAGGGCGCACTCACCTTTGACGTGGTGGTCCTCAGTGTAAAGGTCTCCCAGCTGGTGGTACCCCAGGGCCTGCACCCTTTTTAGATGGTCGGGGGGATGATCACCTACACCACATCGCCGTATTGGGTCGGGTACACCTCCACCTGGGGGGCGGGGGCTGCTGTCGCCCGGGCCCCGTATCGGGATGGGGGTTGTCCCTGAGCAAGGGCCTGGCATCCACATGGGCATGGACACTTCATCCACTACCCGCTGCAATGTAGCGATGAGGTGGGGGCACCCCGGGTGGTGGGTGTACTGCCCTGGGGTAAGCACCGCAAGGCACCCCCCTCTGAGCGCTTGGTGTGCCTTGAGGGCATAGGTCTGGGATCTGGAAATTCTTTCTTGGCCCAGGCCACCTGCCGGAACCATTCCCGGGCGCCGAGTGTGAGGACCGGGTCAAACCCTGGCAGCCATGCTCCCAGGGCCCCAGAGTGCTTCGGTGTGGGCATGGCGGGAGATTCCCGTCATGTGTTTGTATGCCCGCACCATTAAGGCGTCGTTGGCCGCGTGCACCTGGGCCGTAGGGCGGTAGATGCTGGCCAGTGGGAGCAATTTGCTCGGGAGCTTGGCCAGTAGCACCATCATGGCCGCGTCCGGGGAGAGTCGCTGGGGCGGAGCTGCTTCCAGACCGCCGCCCGGATCTCCGGTAGGTTACGGGGGGCCGTGGGTGTGCCTTGGAGGTAGATGTCTGTCCCCATGTACCGGAGAATCCGGGAGGGCTGGATCTCCGGGGCCCCGGCCAAAACCTCCTCCCATTACTCCGGGCTGTCCGTTGCCCACGCGTGGCCCACATGCCGGGCCACGGCTGCCGGAGTGGGCTATCGCAAGGTCTGGGGGTCACAAGTCGACCCGTGCTAGATTTTGCAGTCTGGGACATCTACCCGCAGGATACCCTGGTAGTACGTCCGCTGATCCAGCAGGACCCCCTGTATTGGGCGGGCTTCGCCCTGTTCCAGTAGGACGATCGTGTCGTCCACCCACATGAGCCCTTGGAAGCGAAACGGCTCTACCGCAAAGGCCCTGTATGCGATGTCCATGAAGCATAGGAACGGGAGAGCCGCCGTGGCGCCCGCATGGACCCCTTGGATAGTGCCCTGGGAAGTACCCAAGAGCCGAGTCAGGGTACTTGACTAGGGCCCAAGGGCCGGGTATATGAGAAGCCTTCAGCGTGGGTGGCGAGGTGGTCAACCTCTCCCATGCCCACGCGGGCTCCCACAATGGGGTGGACGTCCTGGGCGATCACGTTGAAGAATTTTGCGAGGTCCGTGATCAGGACGTCCGCCACCCGGTGCTGAAGCTTGGCGAGGTCTAACTTCATGTGCAGCGTGCGGACCACTTCTTGGAGGGACACTCCTCGTATGCCTCCTACGAGGCAAGGGCCCCCCGGGGCCCGCTTGTAGATAGCCGTCGCCAAGGAGTAGAAAGCCGTGGGCTCCAGCCTTGAGACGTG
This sequence comes from Eutreptiella sp. 'Long Island Sound 2002', assembly GCA_964036045.1. Taxonomy (NCBI): domain Eukaryota; phylum Euglenozoa; class Euglenophyceae; order Eutreptiales; family Eutreptiaceae; genus Eutreptiella; species Eutreptiella sp. 'Long Island Sound 2002'. The sequence goes on along the minus strand of OZ038382.1, from coordinate 128,163,395 downwards.
GGAGGAAATGGTGATGCCCCGGAGCTTTGCCTCCCGGATGGGCTAGTCCGGGTTTTTAAGGAACACGGTGACCAGTCCACGCCTGCCCACCGTGCGCCAGACTAGGGGGCTGCACACGACAGCGCGCACGGTCGCCGACCGCCTCCGCCAGGTGCCGGTACCAAGATATGTCAATGCATACGGACGCCTCTGGCAAGCGGAGGTCTGGGCCGCGGGCCTTACCGGATTGCACCTCCCAGAAGTGGCGAGGCTACACGTAGGCTTCCCGGGCCGGCGGGGCATGCTGTGGCACCAGCTCCACGTATAGTTTGAAGTGGGCCCACCGTTCGGGGTCGTCCCGTATGCGGTAGCTGTGGCCCTGGAGCTGCATGCAGCTCACAAATTGGGTGGACAAAGTCTCACCGGGGTTCAGGAGCGCCTTGTTGTCCCATGGGATTTCGGAGATATTCCGCAGGGGGCCTGGTGAAACCGAGAGGTTGCGGAGATAGGCACAACCCTAATGGCTGTGGGGTATCACGGAATAACCTCAACCTCCTTGCGCAAAAGGTCCAAGGGCACAGTACCTGCTCAAAACCCATGTTTTGACGCAAAAGGTGCTTTGTCCCGGCCCCGGCTGCGCCGTTGCACCTCCCGCCACTGCTCCGGGGTGCGTCGGAGGTAGCGGGTCTCCTGTGTACGCCGCAGGGCCCGGCGTTTGATATCCCGGAGGCTTTGCTGGCGTTGGGCCTCCCCCAGCGCCACTAGGGTCCTTTTGAGGGCATGCCCCACCACCACGGGCTTTCCCAGCATGCTTTGGGCTGTCGCCGTAAAAAGTCCCATTGAGGGGAGCATACTGCGCGCCTAGAAAGGCGGCTAGGGGGGCTTCGAGGGAGGGGCTCGCTCCGCGGGAAGTGCCCGGAGGCGGTAGTGCCGGAAGCGAAGAGCCCGGACCGTGCTCGCGGCGTGGGCCTTTCAGCCCTCGGGCTAGGGCGAGTTGGGGGTCAATGTCTCTCCTGCACTCAGCCCACAGAGCCACTCAGCCCTAGTGGTACTCCGGCATGCGGGAGACCGTATGGGGGCTGGGTTTGTCTAGCCGGACCACCGGATGGGCGATGGTGAAAAAGAGGGGGACATGGTGGTCCGAGAGGAGGGTGCTCCCCCAGTAGTGGTAGGTGGTGATTTGCGCCTCGCTGTGACAGGCGATAGTGTCAATGCGGGAGCGCGCGGTCCCTTGGAAGCAGGAGTACGTCCCTTACGGGACCGTGTGCAGGTCCTTGAGGTTGAAAGCCTGCAGGAACGTGCGGTAGCATGTATCATCGGGGCGCGGAGTTCCCTGGTCCGCCGGTTGGGCCATTGAGTTGGGGTCGGTCACCACTAGAACGGTCACCGGGTCCACGATGCAGGTGACCTCGCACCAGATGCCAGCCCACCATCGTACATATGGCTCAACGCCAATGTTGATTTGGGAGGCATGGGCCGCCAGCATGTGGTGCTTACCCCAAGGGGTTAGCACTTCCATGAGGAGGGCGTTCACGTCCTTCTTGCCCCAGAACAGGGTGGCCCAGGTGGTAGTCCCGGCGCGGACAGACACGTCGAGGCCTGCCCCGTCTTTCCATGGGCGGGGAGCACGACGTGCCGGGTGTAGTCTTGGAATGGGGGGTGCTCAGGGCCTGCCTTGGATTGGGCCTCGGCCAGGATGAGGATTGTGGGGCGGCGTGCCGCCATGTGTAGGGCCTGGGCCAGCAGGCGTTGCCGCAGGTATGTGCCGCGGACATTCAACCACAAATACCCAACGGCATGCATGTCCTCCGGCGGGCCCTCAATTCTGAGAGGGCGAGAGGCTGGGTCCTCCGGCGCCGGGTTGAGCTCGGCTGGAGTAGGCTCGCCCCGGGGGCTCACATTTGGTGCCGAGGTGTTGGCAGTCTCTTGGGCGGCACGCATGTCGCGCCCGATGAGGCTGGACACCTTTGTCAGGGAAGGGGTCCCTGCCGGCCGCTCGCCGGTGAGCCTGGGGACTATCCAGTCACGCAGGGGTTGGGCGCGCGCTCCAAGGACTTTGAACCCATGGGGCGGAGAGGCTGGAGGGCCCGGGCGTAGCTTACCCGGGTCGCGCTCCAGCCTTTCCAGTCGGTGTCATGGAGCTGTTGGGCCCCTAGGGCCGAGGGGACCAGGATCAGCCCTCCTCGGGCCTTGTCATAGGTGGCCTTGGCCACCATGGGCCTGGCGATGACCAAGGGCGTTCCTCCGGGCGGGTGAGAGTGGCCCGGTGGTCCCCGAGGTCTAGCCGGGCCATGTCCACTGGGGCATACCGGTCCCCCCGCTTGACACAGATTTGCACCGGGGATGGGGTGGCCGCCGGGGTTCCCCGTGGGACATACACTGGGCATTGGCGTATCAGCACCAAAGCCCGGAGGTCCGGGGGACCGCCCGGGGTGGGGGCGGGGCCCACCAGGCATACGCATATGCCATGACCTGGAGCCACCAGCCAGGGCGGGTGTTCCCGTCGGGGGTGACAAGGCGGAGCTGTACCTTCCCCTCGATCACGTAGTAAACCGTGATGCCGAGTCCCGGCGGTTGAGGGGCAGGGATGGCATCTCCCTCCCAGCTAGAGAGGGAGAAGCAGGGGACCCCCAGGGTGAAATCCACGAGCTGGAGCAGCTCGCAGGTCCGCCTAGCATACTGTGCCAGGAGGGCGGACGGGCCATCACTCTCAGAAGAGTGGGGGCCGGGGACGGGGGTGGCCTCTTGGCCCGCCGCGCGCATGCGGCGTCCCACCGCCGACAGGCGCTCGCTGTCGAGGCAGACAGCGACGTCCATGGCCTTGCAGGGGTTCAGCTCCCCTAGGGCAGCGTCAGCGATGAGTGCCGCAAGGCCGGACTTGTGTTGGCCCATACCGCCAAAGGGGCTTCCGGGGGGGCCTGTGGTAGGCTACTCGAGGTCTTTGTCTGACGTGTCCGCGGGTTGTGAGATGTCGGGGGGGCCAACCCCGTCAGCATCGTCCGCCATGAGGTCGGCCAACTGGGTGGCCGTGCCCTAGGAGGCGTCTACGGCCATGGGAGGGGGGGGGCTGGAGGGCCGCGACAGTGCTTGGGGCCTCAGTGGCCAAGGCGGGTGGGGCAGCACAGGGCCGATCTTCCTGAGCAGGCTCAAGCGCGGGACTATCTTCAGGGGCGGGCTCCGCGATGGCCGTGGTGGTCTCTTGGGGGACGGGCCGTGCGGGGCATTGGCCGCAAGGGCGGGGTCGCCAGAAGTGGCAAGCGGCGCATCATTCGAGGGCTTACTCGCCCGTGGGGCTCTCCAGCGCCAGGGGGGGCGGATTCCGAGCGCTCTCCGGGGCCCTGGGGGGCCGCGGGCCGGTGGGTCGTCTCCTGGGGGTTGGCCGCGGGGGCCGGTTGGGCGTTAGCGGGCGCAGGATGCTCGTGGGTTTCATGGGGGTCTATTTCCATGGCGTCTTGGGACAGTTCCACCCCTGTTGTCGGCGGGCATTCAGGGGGCCCGGACCGTGGGGCACCTGCCACCCCGCTTGCCGGTGCGGGCCTTGTGGGGCTCTGTCCAGGGCGGGGGCCGGGGGCCTGCCTGCCTGGCCTTTGTGGGTAGGTGCCGGCGAAGCCGGCTGCCTCGGCGCTTGTCGCCTTTGGCTTCGGCGACTCGGCCGGGGCCACGGGCCTACGTGGCTGCAGCTCTGGCGCTGCTGCCTGGCCTTTTTGTTGTGGGGGATCAGGGCGCCGGGAGGGGGGTGTCGGCTGCTCAACCGGGCGCGCCGGGGGGTGGGGGGGGAGGGGGGGGGCGGGCCTGCCAGCAAGAGCCGCACGGCATCGTTCGTGGCTAGGTGCCGACTTTTGGGTGGGCGGCCTGACCTGTGTAGGCGCCACACGCGGCAGCTGGCCAATGGCATCGGCTATGAGGCGCCTGACGTGTGCCTCCGTGAGGGGGGGCCGATCCAAGCGCGGGGGGGGGGGGGGGGGGCCTGAGTGGGCAGCGCCTCCCGCCGGCCTTCCGCCAGGGCGTCATGCCGTGTATACACCTTGAGGCCACACATGACATCATAGTGAACATAGGGGACAGCCGGGGCAACTGCCCTGGTGGGGTGCAACTGTTCCCGGGGCAGCACTAACCATAGCGCACGCAGCCACCGCTTGACCGTTGGAGCGGAGAGTGAGGTACCCATGATTGTCTCCCAATGAGAGGGCCTCTGCCACTCCTACCGCTCCATCCATCCACATAAAATGGTTGTCAAGTGGCGGTGGGACCATCCCACCAGGAGGCGTCGCAAATGCAGGACGGTAGGCGCATCCCTGTTGCGGGGCTGCTGCGGGGCTTGCGCCGCTCTTTTGGGGGGGGACATCTCCCGCACCTCGGAGCCCCGGGGTGGTCTGTGTGGCCCCTGTACGTCTCTTCTAGGGCGTTTGCGGGTTGCCACCCCGGGGCGGCTGTGTTGTTTGTGGGCGGGGGGGCACGGGGCCCGGCGTCGTCTGGGTGCCCGTGAGGGCCTGAGTGGGTGGCCTGTGCGGGGTGCCAGTAGACGGCTGAGTCGCCGCCTACCGGCCCTTCTTACGCCCGCGCTGGCATTTGCGCAGGGGCTCCTCTTGCGTCATATGCGGAGGGCGGGTATGGGGAGCCGTTCCAGGCTCCCATGCAGACCTGCACCTTGTGTCTCGCGCATCATAGCGCAGGCGCCGGGCGGTATCGGGGCTAGGAGACCGATGTCTGCGCCGGTTAGCGTAGTCCCGCCGCCCATGGGGCCCTCTCTCGGGGGCGGTGTCGGGCGTGTCACGGCAGGGGCAGTCGTCACGCCGGACCGGGGCACGGTCGTTACCTCGAGTGGCGGGGGCGGGGCCGCCTCAGGAACGCCTCTCCGGTCGCGGCTCAATAAACCGCTCCGGGAGGATAGGACCGGCGACAAGCTGTACGGTCGTCTCTCCTTGCACTATCATAGTCGCGGCCCCGGTGGCGCCCTTCACGTCCGCTCCGGGGGGAAGGGGATCGGCGGTGGGCAGGTGCTGGGGGTCGTTGCGGCGCCTAGGTGGGCACTTCGGGACGGCGGTCCTCTCGGGGTTCGGCCACACGCGGCGGCGCTTCCTGAGGCGCCGGCACCGTGACGTCGACCATGTCAGCAACAGGGTCAAGTCGCGCTAGGGGCGCCTGCCGCGCGGCCCCCTAGGGGGGCATAGGGTTCTCGGAGCGGCGGTCCAGACCTGCCACATGGCCTCACAGGTAGGCCAGTTCCAAGTCCCGCCGATCAGATGGTGGCACCACCGGCAGTGGTGAGGGCGGTGGGGGGGGGCTGGGGCAGCCCATAGCGCGGTTCCCGTAGATAGTACACCGGGTAGGCCAGCTGCGAGTGGACCTCGAGCAACGGCTCGTGGGGCGTGTAGGGGCTCTCGGTATACTGGGGGGGCGCCCCGGCGTAGCTTGGGGACCCCGCAGGATGCGGCAGCAGCGGGCTCCCCGGGATGAAGGGGGGTACGATGCATAAGGGATGGCAGGCGCTGTAGGGAACATGTTGTGTCGCTGGGCTGCACAACGAGTGTGGGGAGGCGTGGTGGACAGCTCATGCATGGGCCTTGCCCTCCCTGATAACCGAGTCGCCTAGTGCTAAGCTGCCGGCTTCTGCTCCAGCTCTTGCGTGGGTGGCCTTCGGCGGCCGGCCTTAAGGGCCCGCGAAGCGGTACGCTTATCGCGTTGTGGCCCTTCGCGCGGCACGACTGCAGCTAGCGAAGCACCTAAGGGGGGGAAACAACGGCACCCCAATGGTGCGGTGCCCTCAGTTTCAGGGAGGGGGGGGGGGCTGGCGTTTCAGGGGGACGGCAACCCTTCGTAAGTTCAGGTTCACCAGCCTGGGGACAGAGGGGGTCTGCCTAGGCGGTGGCCGGGGTTGACAGTGAGCCTGGGGGGGGACAGAAGTCCGCAAAAGGTCCAGGTACGGGGGGCAGCAGTTCCGTGGCCCGGGCACACCAGCCTCGGGGAGCGGGGATTCCTGCCCAGGTGGTGGTTGGCGCTCAAGGAGGGCCTTGGGGGCACCATCTCTCAACAGTCCGGGCACACTAGTCGGGGGGGGACAGGAAGCCCTGCCCAAGCGGAGGTCGGTGCTCAAGGAAACCTCAGGGGGGGCGGTAGCTTCCTACGGCCCGGGCACACCGGCCTTGGGGGACGGGGATTCTTGCCTAGGTGGTGGTTGGCGCTCAAGGAGGGCCTTGGGGGCACCATCTCTCAACAATCCGGGCACACTAGTCTGGGGGGGACGGGAAGCCCTGCCCAAGCGGAGGTCGGTGCTCAAGGAAACCTCAGGGGGGGCGGTAGCTTCCTACGGCCCGGGCACACCGGCCTTGGGGGACGGGGATTCTTGCCTAGGTGGTGGTTGGCGCTCAAGGAGGGCCTTGGGGGCACCATCTCTCAACAGTCCGGGCACACTAGTCTGGGGGGGACGGGAAGCCCTGCCCAAGCGGAGGTCGGTGCTCAAGGAAACCTCACGGGGGGCGGTAGCTTCCTACGGCCCGGGCACACCGGCCTTGGGGGACGGGGATTCTTGCCTAGGTGGTGGTTGGCGCTCAAGGAGGGCCTTGGGGGCACCATCTCTCAACAGTCCGGGCACACTAGTCTCGGGGGGACGGGAAGCCCTGCCCAAGCGGAGGTCGGTGCTCAAGGAAACCTCAGGGGGGGCGGTAGCTTCCTACGGCCCGGGCACACCGGCCTGGGGGGATGGGGATTCTTGCCTAGGTGGTGGTCGGCGCTCAAGAGGGGCCTTGGGGGCACCATCTCTCAACAATCCGGGCACACTAGTCTGGGGGGGACGGGAAGCCCTGCCCAAGCGGAGGTCGGTGCTCAAGGAAACCTCACGGGGGGCGGTAGCTTCCTACGGCCCGGGCACACCGGCCTGGGGGGGCGGGGATTCCTGCCTAGGTGGTGGTTGGCGCTCAAGGAGGGCCTTGGGCACACCATCTCTCAACAGTCCGGGCACACTAGTCTGGGGGGGACGGGAAGCCCTGCCCAAGCGGAGGTCGGTGCTCAAGGAAACCTCACGGGGGGCGGTAGCTCCCTACGGCCCGGGCACACCGGCCTGGGGGGATGGGCATTCCTGCCTAGGTGGTGGTTGGCGCTCAAGGAGGGCCTTGGGGGCACCACTCCCTACATTCCGGGCAAACTAGTCTCGGGGGGACGGGAAGCCCTGCCCAAGCGGAGGTTGGTGCTCAAGAAAACCTCACGGGGGGCGGTAGCTTCCTACGGCCCGGGCACACCTGCCTGCGGGGATGGGCATTCCTGCCTAGGTGGTGGTTGGCGCTCAAGGAGGGCCTTGGGGGCACCATCTCTTAACAGTCCGGGCAAACTAGTCTGGGCGGGACGGGAAGCCCTGCCCAAGCGGAGGTCGGTGCTCAAGGAAACCTCAGGGGGGGCGGTAGCTTCCTACGGCCCGGGCACACCGGCCTTGGGGGACGGGCATTCCTGCCTAGGTGGTGGTTGGCGCTCAAGGAGGGCCTTGGGGGCACCATCTCTCAACAGTCCGGGCACACTAGTCTGGGGGGGACGGGAAGCCCTGCCCAAGCGGAGGTCGGTGCTCAAGGAAACCTCACGGGGGGCGGTAGCTTCCTACGGCCCGGGCACACCGGCCTGGGGGGACGGGGAGCAGTGGTTGGTGCCCTAGGAGGGCCTTCGGGGGGTAGCCATTCTCAACTGCCCGGGCACATCAGCCTTGGGGGACGGGCACATCAGCCTTGGGGGACAGAGAGTCCCATCCACGCGGTGGCCGGAGTGTAAGGAGGGCCCGCGGGGGGGCTACTGGGCGCGACTACACCGTTCTTCCATCATTATCCCGTCACGGCGTGGTAGGTTGGCGTGGGAATCTCCAAAAAGGGGGCCGATGTGTGACTCACCGCGTTAAGGGTCTCACCTGTTGTGCGACGCGTCCAAATGCACCTGCTTTGTACATTTGCACCACTAAAGTAGCCAGGGAGGTAAGCCACCCCTACAACGCGGGGTGAGAACACTACTGGTCGAAGGGATCCATTGCAGCGTTAGGGTTACCCCTCACATGATGGGCAGCGCCCCTCCCATTCGCAACCCCTGTCAGGGTTTGAACCGTAGTTCGCACCTATGTGAGTCGTCTAAGTCAGACGCATTAACACCCCACGGGTCGGCGCCACCTGGGCCGCCGGCAACGGACAGCAGGCGTCACCGGCCTTATCGCTGGTGCTCTAGCAGGGTCGAAACGAGCACCGTGGGGTCCTCACATTGTGCTCGGACGCCTAGCATAGAATGTTGTTCTCCTCAACATAAGTGCTACGCTCCCCCCTCCCGAAAATTTTTCGGGGGTGGTGTTTCTTGCACGCTTTGCGGCCCCAAGACGGACACCCGGTTTTTCAATCCGGGGACCGAGGTCGGCCTGGGCATCGGACCCGATACCGGGGGCTCCTTTGGAGGGCGAAATGCAAGCAAAATTTTCAATGCTCCCGCCAGCCCCTTCCGCAGAACTTTCCGGGCAACCACCTATTACGGCACAATTTCCGCGCTACTCAATATTCCTAGTGTTTGACGCCGACCCAAGTGCCCAAACCCTCAAATTTCTAACTGCCGATGGTCTCACACCTCAAAACACGTGCCCAGACCCTAAAATTTCTCAATGCTGACGGTCTCAAACCTTGAAACGGGGTGCCCGAAGGTTTTATATCTAAGTGCTGATGGTCTCAAACCTCAAAACCGGTCCCCAGACGCAAAAATTCCTCACTGATGACGGCCTCACCCCCTGAAACGGGGTGCCAGAAGGGTTTATGTCCAACTGCTGACGGTCTCACACCTCAAAACACGTGCCCAGACCCGCAAATTTCTAAGTGCTGACGGTCTCACACCTCAAAACAGGTGCCCAGACCCTGAAACTTCTAACTGCTAATGGTCTCACACATCAAAACAGGATGCCAGAAAATTGTATATTCAACTGTTGATGGTCTCACACCTCAAAACCCGTGCCCAAACCGTGAAATTCCTAACCACTGATGGTCTCACACCTCAAAACAGGTGCCGAGACCCTGAAATTTCTAACTGCTGATGGTCTCACACGTCAAAACGGGGTGCCAAAAAATCGTACATCTAACTGCTGATGGTCTCCGACCTCAAAACACATGCCCAGACCCTGAAATTTCTAACTGCTGATGGTCTCACATGTCAAAACGGGGTGCCAGACCCTTAAATCCCTACTTGCTGCTGATCTGAGGCCTCAAAACAGGTCCCACATGGTTTAAATTCAGTGCAAGCTATGTACAGTGCTCTACCACTCCTCAATGACAAGGTTCCCCGGTTACCATGGCCAGGCGTGGCCAATCACAGGTCCCCGATCCTAGGACCAACTCACAGAGCGCCGGGTTCCCCCCCCCAAGCCCCCCCCCCCCCCCCCGCAGCCCGGTTAGCCCGTGTCCTTTGTAACTGCAAGCTCGGTATCGGTAGGAAAGAAGTCAGCCTCACTCAACAAATGCTGTTGAGGGGCACAACTGGATTCTGCATCCACATCTATGACAGCAGGCAGCTGAGTTGCGTGGTTGCTTGCACGCACAGCTATGCGACGAAACTTCTTTTTGGGCGGAGGTGCAGCCGGGGGCTGTCTCCGTTTCTGAACTGCTTGTGCTGGTGTTGCAATCACTGCTGACGTCAACCGCACTACTTGTGGCAGCACTGCTATCCCCCAAACCCGCACTCCCGAGACTGTCACTTCCACTATCACTGTCACTCACACTATCACTGTCACTGCTGCTGCTCCTGCTATTGCTGCTACTGCTAGACGCTTGTCCCGTGACATCCGAATCAAGCGCCTCAACAATGGTCACACGCCTCGGCTTTGCTGCCCGCACAAGCTAAACCCGAGAGGGGGCATCAACCACCTCTGCTCGGAAGGACGCATCTGATTCCACAGGATTGGGGTCGGCAACAATCTCAACAGACGCTGGTGCAAAAAAAGGGGCCCGAGGGCACTCCAAGTTCTTCTTGCCCTTGGGACCCTTTCGTTTCTTTGGAGGCTTATATACACGCAAACTTTGCAAGCCAAGCGTGGGCTAGGCTGTGACTACTGAAACATCCAACGGCACGCATTGGCGTGGGCCACTGCGTATGGAACCACAGTAGCCGTAAATGCAAAACACATCGCTAGCATCTTGGGCAGCCCCGTCATACCCCAATCGTACAGAACGGCCGGCGGAATGCATGAGCATTGTACACTCCGGCACTTGTACCAACACATTCAGCAGCCGCAGAAAAATTCTTTGCCATGCTTCATCACCACCAATCACCCCTTGCTCAAAGATTATTGGCCGCCGGACAAGCTACCAAAATGCAACCAACCTACATCTCTTTTTGCCTTTGAAGAATTTATTGTACATTGGGCGATCATCGAGGTCTAGCACCGACAGGTTGCCCTCCGCACGTCTGGCCCGAACATTGTACATGTCCTAGACCAAAACGTCCACGGGGAGCGCTGGGATGGGGGCGGGTGGTGCTGGTGGAACCGGGGGGGGCTGGAGCAGGGGCCGGAACAGGGGCAGGGGCAGGGCGGATGGGGCAGAGGAGGAGGCTATCTCTTCGTCCTCGACCTTGACCTTGGCTCCTTGCGCTCATGGTCTTACACCTCAAAACGGGTCAACAGAGGGTCTAATTCCTAACTGCCGATAGCCTCACACCTAAAGAGGGGTTGCCAAACTGTTTCATTTCTAATTGCTGATAGTCTCACACCTCAAAACTGGTCCATACCCCCAGCGCCATAAACTGGGACAAAATCATAGCGGGTCCCAAAAGAGTTTAAATTCCAACTGCAGATAGTGTCACACCTCCAAGCAGGTTCTCAGGGAGTTTCATTTCTAACTGCTGATAGTCTCACAGCTCCAAACAACTGCACAGGGAGTTTGATTCCTATCTGCTGATGGTCACACACCTCAAAGCGGGTTCCTAGTGAGTTTAATTGCTAACTGCTGATGGTCTCACACCTCTAGACGGGTCCCCTGAGAGTTTAAATTCCAACTGCAGATAGTGTCACACCTCCAAATGAGGCCCAGAAGAATCCCCCTACCCGAGGGAGCCCTGCGGCTGCCCTCGCCACCGGGGCGCCCAGGGCCGTAGCGCTATTAGGCTATGGGTGTGGAGACACCCTCCGGCTCGTGGAAAGGTTAACCCGCAGGGCCACAACGGGGAGAGTTCCAAAAAGTTCATTGATTACATTGCCTTGCCCGTATCGCCCATCGATTTCGATTTGCTGGAATTTGGTGTGATTTTCGGAGTGCAAAAGGAGCCTCTAGGTGGCACAGCGCCCGGGGGGGGGGGGGGGGGCAGAACAATTAGTGCGCATTTCGGGGCGGGTTCGGGGGGACTGCTGCGGTCCCGGTGTCTGCGGTTACGTTTGGCGGTGGCGTCGGCGGTGGCGTAGGCGGCTTTTCGAACTCACATAGGTCCTCGTCAGCAGGTTTTCAATAATGTGGCAAACAGACGGAAGCTTACAACTGAGTTCAAACTCTGATGTATTCTCCTCACAAGAATGGACCAGGCAAAAGGCACATGTGCATGCTGGGGATTTATTGGCATACCCATGCACCACTGGTATATACACCACAATGTAGCCGTGCGATGGTTGCGCCTGACGAGACCCACGCAGGCAAATGCAGGCTGTCCGCCAGCCAGAATTGTGCACCACGTGGCGAATGGTGGAGACACCCATATTGACGCAGCCCAAAACACATTGCTCCCCTGAAGGACGAGGCACAGCCACAGCCCGCCGACCCGCCTCCCAACAACCCGCCAACGCCCTCGACACGTGCCAGGTATAGTACACACACCCCCACAGTCCCCACTCAGTGGGATGAATGCGCCGGAGGGTGTCCGGTTCCCTCTTTGTGGCGACAATGTCATTGCGGGAGGGGCAGACGACCCACCACACGTCCGTAACCACCGGCAACAACGCCGCCAAGCCTGCCACAACTTGCCCCACCAAATGGTGCATGACCGCCCCATCCCCCCGCGCCGTATTATCCCACGGCTGCCCCGTGTAGGACAAGCCCACCATATGATCCCGACCGGCCGCGCTGCGCCCCTCAAAGAGCACGAGACGCTTTGGGGGGTTGGCCACCCACACGTCCGGCATCGGCAGTCAGTGGTCGCCCGGGGAATAGCGGGTGAGGGGCTGCCATCCCCACAGCATGGCCACCCAGCGCCGCCAAAGCTGGGGCCAGGGCGTTGGTACTGCGTGGGGCGCTGCGCACGGGCTCACAGAAATGCGAACAGCGGGTACCGCCTGCCAAAGGTGACCCGCAGCGTGGTGCCCTTGATGCCCGGGTCCGGCACAGCCCCGGGCACACGCACAGCGTGCAGCCACACGCGTGAATCCGTGAGGCGCCACGCGGCGCTCGGGGTGTGGCGCACCCCGTCCAAGCAACTCCCGAGCAGGTCGCACATGCGGACAGCACCGGGGCAATGCGCTCCACGGGCGCAAGCAAGAAAACACGACGCGCCCACACAGCTCTATCCCCGGTTGGCGGAAAGGCGCCCACGGCCACAGAATGCCAGCGGTGCATAACCGCAACCGCAAACCACCGAGCGGGCCTCGTGGGGTGCGCCGGGGCTTGGGCAGCACCACGCCCCTTTCCACGCCCCCTTCCACGTCCACGTCCACAGGCCATGAGCAGACAAATAGATCTGGCACAAACGCACACACACCAACTGGACATCGACAAAACACAGCGCGTGTTCCACCAAGCAATGCCCCCAACCCTGCCCGGTGTACCCAGCCCACGTTACCAATGCCGCTAGCTACTTTTGCATGGGATGCGCCGACTTTTGGCCTACACGAAACACTCGCAGTTGGGTACCAAGTCCCCGTCGGATATCCATCCACATTAGACCTCAGGCGACTATGTGCGTGGCAGGTCGTAAGAAACATGCCGGTTTGTGGGGTCGGCCGCCCCCCCTGGTCGGGGCCCAGTTTGGCACGTCGTAAAAGAATGCCGGTTCTGGGGTCGGGGCCCAGTTGATACCTGATTCACCATTATCTAAGAACAAAGCAACCCCCCCCCCCCCCTCTGGTCTGCAACCCCCAGTCCCCACCAAAAAAAAAAGCGTTCTGGCGCCCCCTTCCCCTGCCGTGTGACATCCCCTTGTCTGCCCACAATTGAGTCACTCAACCCCCTCTATTATTACGTTTGCGGTGCAAGACAGGCACAAAGGCAAGCAACAAAATGGCAGGCAGTGAACCGAAGGTGGAGTACATCCAACGCCGGCACCTACCAAAAGTTCGCACATTGTACAATCACATCCGGCCGGTTTGGACGGATAGGGGACCTCAACATGAGCATAGTATCATATGTTTCCATGGTCCCCCATCCCTCCACTGCCATACCAATAGACACCTTCATCGGACGCGGCCGGCACTTAAGGGGCTCTCCGGTCAAAAAAAACCTGTACAGAGAGTGGGGAGGGCAAGGCAAGGCAGGGTAGGGTAGGGCAAGGCATGTGTTTGATCACTTGGTCATTCAAATGAAAAACAAAGGCTACAAACCGCGTCCGGCAAGCAGCTTTTTCCAGGCCCTATGTGCCAGCCAAGTCGGGCTGGGCATCGGACCCGATATCGGGGGCTCCTTTGGAGGTGGATTTTCAGCCGAAAATTTCCGGGCTCCATGGGACCAAACCAAAAAAATTCCAACCGCCTTGTGGCATCCATTGCGGCAGCAAAACGTATCCGAAAGAAACAAATCAGGAGGAAAAAGCGTATGCTAATTCGGTGGTACGCCAATATTCTATGCTAGCCTAGAGGCGGAATGTGTCTATCCCCTGTCCTTCCTTCTCACGCCGCGAACACGCTTGTCCAACCAAGGGGGTGCCCTAGGATGGGGCGCTTCTGGTGGACTTGTGCACCGTATTCTGGGGGCATTGGCCCCTGATGCCCGACGCGGTGCCACCCCCTTAGGGGGACGGGGTGTCCTGTCCAAGCACCAGTCGGTGCTCAAGAAGGGCTTGCGGGGGGCAGTAGCCCCCGAGGCCCGGGTACGCCAGCTTGGGGAGACGGCGAATCCTGCCCAGGCGGCGGTCGGCGCTCAAGGAGGGCCTGCGGGGGGCAGCAGCTCCCAAGGCCCAGGCACATCAGCCTTGGGGGGACGTGGAGTCCTGCCCAGGCGGCAGTCGGTGCTCAGGGAGGCCGTGCGGGGGGCAGCAGTTCCCAAGGCCCCTGCACACCAGCCTGGGGGGACGGGGAGTGCTGCCCAGGTGGTGGTCGGTGCTCAAGGAGGGCCCGCGGGGTGTACCTGCGGCTCACTTGGAAATGTGAAGTTGGGGCTCAGTTGGGGCTAAAACGGCTCATTAGGGGCTAAGTGGTGTTTTTCAAGGGGTTTCATGTGAAAAGTTGTGGCTTTCGGGGTTGGGTTGGGGTTTTGGAATGTCCCCAAAGGGACACCAATCCCTAGGCCAAGAGGATTTGACCGGGGGGGTTTCTTTTTTTCGACGGCTCAGTTGACTGAGCACCCGACTGAGCCGTCAGTGAGCCGTCACTGAGCCGGCTCACTGAGCGCTCACTGAGCGCGCCAAATGGCTCAGTGAGCGCTCAGTGAGCGCTCACTGAGAGCTAATTGGGGGCTCACTCAGGGCTCACTCAGGAGTTTCTCCTCCTTTCCGCCCTCTCTTCCCACCCTTGCTGGCCCACACTTCACCCTTTTCACACCAACATTGGTCCGCAGTTCTCACCACGTCTTTTCTCCAAGAACTTGAGCGTGCATGCACACATACATACTTGCATACATGTACCCGTGGCGACAAACACACAAACATCCAAACACACACACTTCGTCAGGGACACAAATATCCAAACACATACACACACATACACCATACACACGTCCACACACACATGCACATGCACAAATTGACAACCACATTCATTCTTGTGTGCAATTATCTTGCGTGTACATAAACACATGGCCACATTGAACCATGTGAAGTGAAGGGCTAGGGAGAGATGGTTACGGGGTTGGGGTTCAGGGATATGAACCTAACCATTTGCGAGGGTGTTCCTTGTTGCCTCATGAAAATGGCACCCACCCACCCCATACACACACACACAGACCATGAAGCACAAATAGGGCACGAAGGACATTGCTCGCTTTTGTGAGGTTGATCATACAACCCTCGTGACCTGCACCATGACACATTGATACCCCTCCCTCCTTGTCCCCTCCCCTCCCCTTTCGTTATGCTGCGTTCCCCCGCTTCCCTCGTGCGTAGCCCTTCTGGTCTCTTGCCTGTCCCGTCCCCTTTGTCCTACCTTTCCTATTTTTGGCCATGGCATCACATGCATGATGGTGGCGGCAAGGACGATGACCTTTGCAGGTATGTTGTGCTATTATGTGTGTGGGTGCGTGTGTGCGTGCTTGCGTGCGTGTGTAGTTGTGCCCATGCGCATGTGCGCAGCTATAGATGGTTTGTTCGTTCTTGGTTTCTCTCATTTAGTGTGTTTGTATGTCTGCTTGTGTGTGTGTGTGGGGGGGGGGGGGTTGCATGGATCGATGCGTGAGTGAAGGTGTCTTTGTGTGTGAGTGGTTGTGAGTGTGTGATTGCGTTCTTTGGTTTCTGGTTGCCTAGGTTCGTGCGTGTATGTGGATTCGTGAATGTGTGTACGCGCAGGTGTGTGTGTGTGTGTGTGTGTTGCAGCTGTTGTTTTGGATGTTGTTGTTGGTTTTGGTGTTGTGTGGCATAGGCTTTGATTGTGTGCGCAAAACATTGTGTTTGTGGCTGCAGACGCAGGTATGCTTGTGTTTGTGGTTGTGGCTGTGGTTCCGGGCTTGCGTACGGTTGTTGCCATGGCTGTTGTGGTAGCTGTCGTTCTTGGTGTGGTTATGGTAGTGGCTGTGGTTGCGGCTTTGCTTGTGGGTGTGGGTGTGGGTGTGGGTGTGTGTCTGCAAGCTGTGTTGTGTGTGGATTTGGTTGTGGTTGTGTCAGTGTGTGTGGCCCTGGCTGTGGCGAAGGCTGCAGTTGCAGCTTTCACTGTGGCTGCAGCCGTTCTTTGGGTTCAGGCTGTAGCTCTGGGGGGGGGGTGGTAAAGGACTACAAAGAGGGGGGCTGAAATCACCATCCACCCCCTCCCAAAAAAGACCGCACCAAGTTTACAGTGACAGTGTACAGTGACAGTGTACAATGACAGTGTATAGTGAGAGCATACAGTGCGTGTAGAGTGACAGTGTAGAGTGCTAGTATAGAGACTTGGGCGTTGTGGCGGACGTACTGTGTGTGGGGATACATTCTATGAGACCTTGGGGAGTACAGTGTACAGAGTACAGTGTACAGTGTACAGTGTACAGTGTACAGTGACAATGTACAGTGACGGTGTATAGTGACAGTGTGCAGTGGCAGTGTGCAGTGTGCAGTGACAGCGTACAGTGCCAGAATACAGTGTACCATGTACAGTGACAGTAGATAGTGACACCATTGACAGTGTACATGGACAGTGTACAGTGACAGTGTACAGTGACAGTGTACAGTGACAGTGAACCATGAGTGAGCCCTCACTGAGCGCTCACTGAGCCATTTGGCGCGCTCAGTGAGCGCTCACTGAGCCATTTGGCGCGCTCACTGAGCGCTCACTGAGCGCGCGAAACGGCGCAGTGAGCGCTCAGTGAGCGCGCCAAATGGCTCAGTGAGCGCTCAGTGAGGGCTCACTCATGGTTCACTGTCACCGTACACTGTCATTGCACACTGTGTATTGCACACTGCACACTGCACACTGTGTATTGCACACTGCACACTGCATACTGTGTATTGCACACTGCACACTGCACACTGTGTGTTACAAATTGCACACTGCACACTGTAATGCACACTGCACACCCTGTAATGCACACTGCGCACTGTGTATTGCACACTGCACACTGAGCGCCCAAATGCTTGCACTGTACGGTGTGCAGTGTGCATGACACAGTGTGCAGTGTGCATTACACAGTGTGTAGTGCGCAGTGTACACTGTGTACTGCACCCTGCGCACTGCACACTCTGTATTGCACACTGCACATTGTGTATTGCACACTGCACACTGTAATGCACACTGCACACTGTGTATTGCACACTGCACATTGTGTATTGCACACTGCACACTGTAATGCACACCGCACACTGTGTATTGCACACTGCACACTGCACACTGTGCAATACAAATTGCACACTGCACACTGTAATGCACACTGCACACTGTGTATTGCACACTACACACCGCACCCTGCGTAATGCACACTGGGTATTGCACACTGCACACGGTGCACTGTGCAATACCCAATGTGCAATACACACGGTGCAGGGTGTAGTGTGCATGACACAGTGTGGAGTGTGCATTACACGGTGTGCCGTGTGGATTACATCACACACGGCATACTACACCCTGTGTAGTGCACACTACACACAGTGTGCAGTGTGCAGTGTGCAGTGTGCAGTGTGCAATACACAGCGTGCAGTGTGCAGTGTGCAATACACAGTGTGCAGAGTGTATTACACAGTGTGCAGTGTGCATTACAGTGTGCGTTGTGCAATTTGTAACACACAGTGCAATACACAGTATGCAGTGTGCACTGTGCAATACACAGTATACAGTGTGCAGTGTGCAATACACCGTGTGCAGTGTGCATTGCAGTGTGCAGTGTGCAATTTGTAACACACAGTGTGCAGTGTGCAGTGTGCAATACACAGTGTGCAGTGTGCATGACAGCGTGCTGTGTGCAGTTTGTAATGCACAGTGTGCAGTGTGCATGACACAGTGTGCAGTGTGCATTACAGTGTGCAGTGTGCAATACACAGCGTGCAGTGTGCATTACAGTGTGCAGTGTGCAGTACACAGTGTGCAGTGCGCAGTGTACACTGCACACTACACGCTGTGTAATGCACACTGCACACCGTGTATTGCACACTGCACGGTGCACACTGGGCATTGCACAGTGCACACGGTGCACTGCGCAGTGTGCACTGTGCCACTGCACACTGGGTATTGCACACTGCACACGGTGCACTGTGCAGTGTGCAGTGTGCAATACACAGTGCGCAGTGTGCATTACAGGGTGTGCAGTGTGCATTACAGTGTGCAGTGTGCATTGCAGTGTGCAGTGTGCAATTTGTAACACACAGTGTGCAGTGTGCAGTGTGCAATACACAGTATGCAGTGTGCAGTGTGCAATACACAGTGTGCAGTGTGCAGTGTGCAATACACAGTGTGCAATGACAGTGTACAGTGACAGTGAACCATGAGTGAGCCCTCACTGAGCGCTCACTGCGCCGTTTCGCGCGCTCAGTGAGCGCGCCAAATGGCTCAGTGAGCGCTCACTGAGCGCGCCAAATGGCTCAGTGAGCGCTCAGTGAGGGCTCACTCATGGTTCACTGTCACTGTACACTGTCACTGTACACTGTCACTGTACACTGTCCATGTACACGGTCAATGGTGTCACTATCTACTGTCACTGTACATGGTACACTGTATTCTGGCACTGTACGCTGTCACTGCCACTGCACACTGTCACTATACACTATCACTGTACATTGTCACTGTACACTGTACACTGTACACTGTACTCTGTACACTGTACTCCCCAAGGTCTCATAGAATGTATCCCCACACACAGTACGTCCGCCACAACGCCCAAGTCTCTATACTAGCACTCTACACTGTCACTCTACACGCACTGTATGCTCTCACTATACACTGTCATTGTACACTGTCACTGTACACTGTCACTGTAAACTTGGTGCGGTCTTTTTTGGGAGGGGGTGGATGGTGATTTCAGCCCCCCTCTTTGTAGTCCTTTACCACCCCCCCCCCAGAGCTACAGCCTGAACCCAAAGAACGGCTGCAGCCACAGTGAAAGCTGCAACTGCAGCCTTCGCCACAGCCAGGGCCACACACACTGACACAACCACAACCAAATCCACACACAACACAGCTTGCAGACACACACCCACACCCACACCCACACCCACACCCACACCCACACCCACACCCACACCCACACCCACACCCACACCCACACCCACAAGCAAAGCCGCAACCACAGCCACTACCATAACCACACCAAGAACGACAGCTACCACAACAGCCATGGCAACAACCTCACGCAAGCCCAGAACCACAGCCACAACCACAAACACAAGCATACCTGCATCTGCAGCCACAAACACAATGTTATGCGCACACAATCAAAGCCTATGCCACACAACACCAAAACCAACAACGGGATCCAAAACAACAGCCGCAAAAGCTGCAACACACACACACACACACACACACACATTGGCACACACACACACACACACCTGCGCGTACACACATTCACCAATCCACGTACGCAAACAAACCTAGACAACCGGAAACTAAAGAATGCAGTCACACACTCACAGTGACGCACAAGGACACCTTTACCCATGCATCGATCCAAGCAAGCCCCCACCCCCCCCCCGACTCACACACAAACATACATACAAACACACTAAATGAGAGAAACCAAGAGGGAACAAACCATCCACACTTGCGCACATACGCATGGGCACAAGCACACACCCGCGAACACACACACTAGCACAACATACCTGCAAAGGTCATCGTCATTGCCGCCACCATCATGCACTCGATGCCATGGCAATAAATAGGGAAGGCATGGCAAGGGCTGGGCAAGGGGACGCGACAGGCAAGATAAGAGAAGGGGTTGGCATGGGGTAAGCGGGGGGATCAGGCATGGCAAAAGGGGACGGGGGGGGGATAAGGACGGAGGGGAATGAGTGTGTCATGGTGTAGGTCACGATGGTTGTATGATCAACCTCACAAAAGCGAGCAATATCCTCTGTGCCCTATTTGTGCTTCATGGCGCGCGCGCCCGTGTGTGTGTGTGTGTCTGGGGGGGGGGGGGGCCATTGTCATGAGGCAACAAGGAACACCCTCGCAAATGGTTAGGTTCATATCCCCGAACCCCAACCCCGTAACCATCTCTCCCTAGCCCTTCACTTCACATGGTTCAATGTGGCCATGTGTTTATGTACACGCAAGATAATTGCACACAAGAATGAATGTGGTTGTCAATTTGTGCATGTGCATGTGTGTGTGGACGTGTGTATGGTGTATGTGTGTGTATGTGTTTGGATATTTGTGTCCCTGACGAAGTGTGTGTGTTTGGATGTTTGTGTGTTTGTCGCCACGGGTACATGTATGCAAGTATGTATGTGTGCATGCACGCTCAAGTTCTTGGAGAAAAGACGTGGTGAGAACTGCGGACCAATGTTGGTGTGAAAAGGGTGAAGTGTGGGCCAGCAAGGGTGGGAAGAGAGGGCGGAAAGGAGGAGAAACTCCTGAGTGAGCCCTGAGTGAGCCCCCAATTAGCTCTCAGTGAGCGCTCACTGAGCGCTCACTGAGCCATTTGGCGCGCTCAGTGAGCGCTCAGTGAGCCGGCTCAGTGACGGCTCAGTGACGGCTCACTGACGGCTCAGTCGGGCGCTCAGTCAACTGAGCTGTCGCCAAAAAAAGTACCCCCCACCTTGAACCTTGACCAAGTGAGTATCTAAAACTTCTAAAAACATTAAATGCACATTACCTAGCATGCAAAACGCACAACAAACAAGCACAAAGACATCGCAATGCACAACTGAGCCCCAAATGAGCCCCAACTTCACATTTCCACTTAGCCACCAGTGAGCCGCAGGTACAGGGGCAGTAGCTCCCAAGGCCCGGGTACACCAGCCTGGGGGGACGGGCAGTCTTGCCCAAGCGGTGGTCGGTGCTCAAGGAGGGCCCGCGAGGGGCAGTAGCTCCCAAGGCGCGGGCACATTAGTCCGAGGATGGGGAGTCCTGCCCAGGTGGTGGTCGGTGCTCAAAGAGGGTCTGCGGGGGGTAGCGGCTCCCAAGGCCCGGGCACACCAGCCTGGGGGGATGGGGAGTCCCGCCAAGGCGGCGGTCGGTGCTGAGGGAGGGCGTGCAGGGGGTTGCAGCTCCCAAGGCCCGTGCACACCACCTTGGGGGGACGACGAGTCCTGCCCACGCGGTGGTCGGTGCTCAAGGAGGGCCCGCAGGGGGCAGCAGCTCCCAAGGCCCCGGCACACCAGCCGGGGGGGACTGGGGTCCTGCCCAGGAGGTGGTCGGTGCTCAAGGAGGGCCCGCGGGGGGCAGTAGCTCCCAAGGCGCGGGCACGCCAGTTTGGGGACATGGAAAGTCCTGCCCAGGTGGTGGTCGGTGCTCAAGGAGCGCCTGCGGGGGGCAGCGGCTCCCAAGGCCCGGGCACACCAGCCTGGGGGGACGGGGAGTCCTGCCCAGGCGGCGGTCGGTGATGAGGGAGGGCCTGCGGGGGCATCAGCCCCCAACGGCCCGGGCGCACCTGCCTTGGGGGGCACACGGCCCTGCCCAAGCGGCGGCCAATGTCTGGGGGGCGCCGTCAGGGGGCGGTAGTCTGCTGCGGCGCGCGCTCGCCGGCCGGGGGGTCATAAGGCCCTTCCCGGTTGGCGGCGGTTGCTGCGACGCGTCGTGGCCGGCTCCCCATACCCACTTCGGCGTCGGGCTTCCCCATCAGTAAAGCCCCGGGCTGGGTCCTCTGAATTGAACCGTACTCACTCCCCGCCTCTGCGAGCTCTATGGTGGGGTCACCCTTCGCCCCTAACCGGCTATGCTAAGCAGCAAGCACACGAGGTAAGCAGGCAGTAGGGCAGATCATAACCCCGGGGTAACAATAGCGGGGACTCAACGTGAGTCCTCTTAACCAGAACCCTAAGTCCCGCCATGCTTAACTCCTGAACAATACGGTACTTAGGGCCCCGTTGGGCAGTTTCAGCCCGCGGAGATGCGAAGAGGCGCGACCACCAGCACTTACGGCTGGCCTGTCATACCGAGACTCTTGGCTTGCCTCAACGCAGCCGGTTGAGTCCGGCTCTGAGAGGCGCACTTAACTGCGCCTGGGGAGGTCCTTTAACCATTTAAGCATTAGTTAAGGCAGTAAAGGGGAGGGAATTGCGCTAATTGGGTAATACACATTTTAACCCCGCAGACATGCCCCCTCTGGTGGTGCGCTCACCTTTGGGGCTGCCTTTGGGCGATCCGGGACTATTACCCCTCCCGGGCAGCCACCCTGCTGTGGGCGCCGGGGTGGTGGCCCAGGGGCCTTATACCTTACCCATACTCAAAGGATATTGTAATACATTACATGGGGTTGTCGAGCCGGGTGGGGGGAACCAGGGTAGTCCAAATGTGTAATTTTCGGTCAATCCCAAAACAAATCGTGGACCAGGCCGCGCAAGGGCGGCGTGGCCTCAAACCGCTAATCTGCGGGGCCACGCCTCCCATTCTGGGGGGGGGGGGGGTTGATGGGGGCTCTTGGCCCCCTTTTGGAGAGTTCCGCCCTTCATAGGGCACGACCCACAAGCATGGGAGGGTTCCGCCTGGCATAGGGCACCAGCCACAAGTTCTGGTGTCAGGGGGGGGGGGGGCTTGTGGCAGCACGGGGTGGGTGCCATTGCCGCGGCGCAGTGGCGCTGTAGCGGTGGACTTTGGCACCATCCCCGGCCGCGGGGGGGGGAGGGTTGGTTGTGCGGGGGGGAGGGGGGAGGGGGTCCTACCGGGCCGTCCTACCACTCCCTTTCGCCCTGCGGGTCCCCTTTCCCTCCCCATGACCTGCTTCCCCTCAACCCTCTTTCCTGCTATCCTCCAGACGGACGTGGCCGCCGGCGAAGCCCCACTGCACGGGGCCGGATCGTGCCCGGGGAGGCAGATTCTTCTCCCGGCCCATGGAGGTGACCCACCTGCGGAGTAGGGGTGCCAGGAGAGGGGGTTCACGGGGGTGGATGCAGTGGGCTAGCGGCGGAAGCGCTATCATGCGCGAGGGGAGGGGGGAGGGGGGGGGCCAACCCCTCCGTCCCTTAACCCCTGCCCTACCCTGCCGTCACCCCCCTCTTCACCTCACGTTGGGTCCCCCCCCTTGGTACCCTCTTCCCATGCATCCCTTGCACACACTTGGCCGCCCCGGTGCCGGCGAAGCCCCACCGTTGGGGGGCCCCCGCGCCTTTGGCCTGGCCGCCTGTGGCGCAGGGGTGCATGTGGGGATGGGACAGGGGGGAGCACTGGGACTCGTGCGGTGGCAACGGCGGGGGGAGGAGGGGGACAGAAGCACGCAGTGCGGGGCATGCGCACGCCAGGGCTTCCTGGAGGGCCCCGTGGGTGGGGCAGGGGTGCTGAGGGGGAGAGGAGGGGGAGGCTGTACGAGCCGTCCTCTCTAGGGACTGCTGGTCCTTTCCTAGAGCACTGGCAGCTGGTACTAGGGGGCCGCGGGCTCCCTTGGGGGTGGTGCTTAGCGCTGGAGCGCGCGTACACCCGACACTGTTAGTACACCCCCTCTAAGGTGGTGCCCGGGCCCTGTCGTTTGGGGCTTCGCACCAGGCACCCAAGTCGTGGGTGGAGCTAAGGAGTACTCACGGTGTGGCGTGGTCTGGTGTGGTGTGGTGTGGTGTGGTGCGGTGTGGTGTGGTGTGGTGGGGCTCTGTTGTGTGGTGTGGTGTTTGAAAAGCTTCAGAAATGGTAGTGCCATGGATCACACTAAACCTACGATGTGCACATCATGTGACATTGTGCACAACATTTTGTGTGCAAAATGGCCGATTTAGAAACTGCGTAATGCTGGCTTAAAAACACGTAGTATGTAGGAGGGTATTGCATGGGATAGATTGTTGTTTCTGTAAGCACACTAAAGGAGGAGGAGGAGGAGGAGGTGTTGTCCCCCGGTGGGCGCACCCGCTGCACATCCCCATGGTGCCCGCCGGCCCTCATCACTGTGACTGCGACATAGGGGGGGGGCCTCGGTCCCGACCCGTCCAGCTAAGCATCATGGCGGCGGCTCTCCTCTTTGTCTCCTACCCTTATACCCTGGCCCACACAACGCGCACGCACTCCCGCCCCACATGCTGCTGGAACCCCCCAGCGGCACCAATTGGGGGGCGTGGCAGAGCGCCGGCTCCACTTCAAGCACGGTCTGCCACCCCCCGTCGGGGAGAGGGACGCAGACTACGGGTGTGGGCCCCTAGCCCACCAATGACTACGGACTGGGCGGCGTATGGCCGTCAAGTCATGGGGGCTTGGTCCGTAGCCACATACCCCGCCCCCATGCTGAACACCACTCCTACCGGAGGTGCTCGTGCGTGCACCTATACTCTCTACCCCTTCGGCCCCGCCCCCGGGAACGTACCTGAGTCGGAGCATGCCACGGGGTTCAGCGAGAGGGTCAAAGGGCGAGCCCCAATAGCGGGTAAGAGACCCGTGGCTGGTACCCGGCCATACGCAGTGTGGCTAGTAGCATATCCCGCAGACCGCGTACCAGCCGCCGGTCATGGGGCTCTCTCGTCTCGTACAGTCCAACGTAGCGGCGTGGCGGCCCATAGGCGATGAGCCAAACCAAACGCCGCGCGGGAAGGCGCAGGGAGACCACCCGGCCTGTTGATGATAACCACCTGCGCCCCCCGGACCGTATGGGCCAACGGCTCAGGGTCATGGGCAGTGGTCGGTCGGAGTACCAAAATACACGCTACGACCCACCCCAGAGGCGGCAAAATACACGCTCCGGAGGCATGACGGCAAAGAGCTGCCCACGCTCCAACACGGGCCACAACAGGCTCGCCCCGGGCCAAAACCCCGCCATAGCTAACCGGGCCCCCCATTCATAGGCGGTCCGGTCAAAGCGCTCCGCGACCGGGACCGCCAAATTCTAGGTTTGCCCCCAGACGTCCTGGTAGTGGACCTCCCGGGCTGCTGGGATGATGGGCATCTCGCGCTTGCGGTCCAACGCATCCAAAAAAAGTACGACGAGGGCTAGCAACCGCTGCGCGGCCCCCACCAGCAGCCCTCGGTCGTACAGATACCCCAGATCCTTGACTTCCCAATCGCCGAAAAGGTGCGGGTATATGGTACGGACTCTTGGTCCGCGATGAGGATTGTGGTCGTCGTGCGAGCCCACGCTGAGGCCGAACGCGCCTGGACCATAGAGGACTAGGAATCCCCATGCCGATACCGCGCGCCGCTTCCAGCGTGCGCACAAGGTGTCTAGGCACGGCGCATGTGGAACTCGGTGTGCACGGCCAAATAATATAGATGCCGCCATGGGCAAGTAGTGAGCCAATGTCAGGTCCCCACCTCTCTCTGGCATGCGGGGCAGGGGCGGGGATCCCCCGCCCCTGCCACCCAAACGATACCCAAACGGCCTACGGAGGTCCTACCGAACATGTCCGGCAACGGGAACAAGCTATGGGCTGGGCTTATGGTATGGGCCTCCCGTCAAGTGGGCGGCGCTAGCGTGGGGGTGCCGGTCACCCCATTACCAAAGGGGTTGCCGCAAATACGGGATTGGCCTTTGGGGTCCTACGGGGCGCTTTCCAGGCGTCCACCCTACCGGTTACCACGGTAGAGGCTATGGGGGAGTTACTGGGCGATATCACGCCCTCTTGGGCCACCCGTGCTGGCACTGCTCGCGAGTCGGGGCACTGAAGCCCCCCTCACCGCGATCTCCTGGACGCATATCTCCTCCCGGGCGGGGGAGGTGGAGCCACGGGGGACCACGCTGGCCTTGCTGGCGGTGACGTCCCGCCGGTGGTGGACGTAGACGCTGAGGGGGACGAAGACCCCACACAAACCTTCGTCAACGTGGACGGGGTGGACCCCACGGTAACGGATCCTTGGAGACCCTTGGAGACTTCCACTGGCCCTCCGGCCGCATTGGCCCTTTCCTTCCGGGGGGGGGGGAGCTCAGTTGGGGGGGGGGGGGGGGGAAGCTCAGTCCCGCCTGAGGACAAAACCCCGCTGGGGGGTTCCCCCTCCAATCCTTTGGGGGTCAACCGCACCATCCAATTTGGGGCCAGCTCGATCTACAAATATGACGCGGACACCCCGATTGGGGGACCTTTGGAGGACTCTCCCACCCCGGTGGTGATCCCAGGCCCCGGGGTGCCCGAGCAGGGGAACGTTCCCCTGCCCGCAATCCCCCACACACCCAGCAGGGTTGGCATTTGCGGCGCACAAGCCGGCATGGAGGCCGCCCCGAGCCTCCCCAGCCATCCAGACCAGGCCAGGACAACAGTTGTGCCGGGCACCACAGGGGCACCGCACGCTCCCCTCTCGGGGACCAGTACACACGGCGTTGAGTACGCCCTAGGAGGGACCACGACCACGGGGCCCGGCAGGGATAACCCTCCGGCCAAAACCCTCGAAGGTGGGGTGGTGCGGATCGACGGGGGGTCGATGGCCCCACCCCGACACGATACCGTTCGGGCCGCCCCGGCGCGTCTCCCCCGCCCGAACCCCGGGGGAATATCACCGCCAGGGGGGGCCGGATACCGGGGGTCAGGCCCCAGCAAAGGGGGCCCGGGGCAAGGCAACCCATTGGGATAGCCGCCGCATTCAAGACCTGGAAGGCGACCTTGATGCCGCACAGGCCATCCGCCCGGCTTTGACGTCCGAGCAGGAGTGCCACCTTCAGGAGGTGATGCGGGCTTGGGCGGATCTCCGCCGAGCGGACAACGACCTTTCCGCCATGTGTCGAGACCATGCGATGGTCAACGGGGAACTCGTGGGGTAGCGATCCCGCACGAGGTCCCTCGAGGAGGATGGCAGCCGCTTGCGTCGGCAACTCTCCGACGCCCAGTGTGCCACGCGTGACGTGGACAGGGTGGTGGACCGGCGCCTTAACGAGCACCTCCCCGCCATCCTCGAGGCCGCCTACATGGTGTGGGACGAGCGGATTTCCCCTCTCACGGTGGAGCAGGCTTTCAGCGGGTGGGTCCCTAAGGGGTACACGCCACACTCTACGGCCAACCCCAATTTTTGGGAAATCTGTGCGACCCTTGTCTGCGCCGCGGTCCTCCGTGTGGACCCCCCACCCTCTTTAGAAGCCCTCTCGCGGCATGCGGATCACGGCACAGCCCGTTCTCCGGTTCCTGACGGAGGCCGTCGGGCAGGGGCCCCGGCGCCACATGTCACCGTAGTGCTCGTCCTACATAATTTTCATACCATGCTTTCTTGCCTCCGTAGGTTTGAAAATCACCTGTGTACCCTAGGTGCATTTGCACACGTTAAAAACCAGCGATTATGCATGCTCGTTGCCGGGAACCTACACCTGTAAGTTTTTGGACGTTCCCTGCCATAATGCTTGTAAAATTACCTGCAGTTCGTGTAGGCTTTGCCTTCAGGAATACCCGTCAAATGTGCCTGTAAAATTGGCCGCAGTTCGTGTAGGCTTTGCCTTCGTGATGACCCGTCAAATGTGCTTGTAAAATTACCTGCAGTTCGTGTAGGCTATGGGTACATTTTTACTGGACTGGCAGCAAGCACCGCCGCAAGGCGGATTCCGGGGAAAACAACACGCGATTTTTACAGGTAATTTGGAAAATATTGTAGGTAAATTTCCTGGTTTTAATGTACCCAAATATGTAGGATGAAGGACGAGCACCACGGTAACATGTGCGGGGCGCCCAAGGTTTCCCAGCCGTCAGGCCTGGCCCACGCGCCGGGCGATGTACAGGTGGCCACACCGTCAGCTTCCACGCCCGGCCAGCACCATGGCGACAATGCTGCCAGGAGGACCTCTGGAGGGGACAGGGCATCCTCCGTGTCCGACCAGGCCACTGCCACCGCCACGACCCCGGGACGGGAGGGGCTTCGTTGCTGGTGCACCTCAACGAGGTACCCCAAGAGGGGCCATCTGAGCAGGCCCACAAGCTCCACCCGTACTTGGCCACCAAGTCCGACCTCCCTCCGGAGTTTCCGCAGAGTAATGTGCGGGGCCTATGCACGGCCTTGGGCAAGCTCCTGCCCTCACGGCCCGAACTGGACCGGCTTCGCGGACAGTTCCTCCACGAGCACCAGCAGGCGCCCCCCGCCCTTCACGACCCGCCGCCCCACGCGCCTGAGTCCGAAGGGGCGGCCCGAGTGGCGGCGGCCCATAGGTCCAACCAGGCCGGCGGGAGTAACAAACCTCCCGGGAAGGGCAAGGGCGGCGCGGACTACGACACTTACTCCGTGGCCGTCATGGTCCAGTGGCAGATCAACCCACGTGACCCCCTAGAGCCCATCTTCCCAATGTCCCCGGGGCGCCTAAGCATGGTCTTCAAAAAGGCCTTTAGCGACTTCCGTGTCTCGTACATCAAGGACGAGGCGCAACTTTGCCACACGGAGGAAGGGGGTTGGGCCATAGTTGGCATGCGGCCTGAGGCGGCTCCCGTCCTTCAACTGCACGGTGGGGACTCCGATAAGCAATTTGGCTACGAATGGTCCAAGGCCAACCGGCAGCCATATGCAGGGGGTCTCCTTTGTTCCCATCATTCGGAGAAGAGCAACGAGATTGCCCAACGCCCTCATAGCGGGGACCTCTTGGCGGAGCCCAACGGGGTCGTTCAGCCCCGAGACCGAGACGAAACCAGGGACGAGGGCTGTAAGTGGCGTCGCTCCCCCCCCCCCTCCCGGACGGCCCGCAAGTCGGGGGACGACTACACGCCCTGCCGGGGGGAGGGGGGGGTAGATACTTCTCCCTAGAGGAGGAACCGTACAGGGGTCGCCGCCGTCATACTCTGCAATCGGCGACGGACGGGCGGGACAGCCGCTACAACGATTGGAGGCACACCATCAAGCGGTCCCCAGCACGGGGGGAACCCAGTCGCCACTCGCCGCCATGGCTTCCCCGAGAGGACACGAGGGGGGCTGAGCGCAGGCAGTACCACCCCCATGTGGTTTGCGGGGAGCGTTTGGCCTACCCACGAGCCGAGTCCTGCCCCGTGACCCTAGCACCCCAGGCACCTTTGGCAAGCTTGCCGCCCACGGCATACTGCGGCCCGCCGCCCGTGGACCCGCGTTACTCGGGGGATGGCCGGCCGTCCCCGTACGGGACGGCCGTGCCCCCCTTGCAATGCACTAGCGGGGAACTTTTAAAGGCAGAAAAGAATCTGCTCCCCTTGTTTCATAGGGGACTAACCAATGCACACTTGCTTGTGGATGTCTGTTTTTTTTCTGCTGCGGAGTGCAGCCAAAAAGATGAAACCGTGCACACAGGAACTGACCCGTTTGTCGCTATTCATGTTTGCGGATGGGGCTTCCCCGCATGGCCGCGGCAATATTAATTTGCAAGTGGCCATTGTAGATTGTTCTGGCAACCTTATCCCCCTCATAGACACCGCCATACCTGGTAGCACCATGCTAGTTACGTGGCAGGAGATGTCAAAGAAGGAATTCAATGTGGCGGATGGAAGGACGCATCGAGGAGCCAAACTCTCTGCAAAAAATGAAATTCCCAACCGCACAAACCACCGGTGTCATAAGCCCAGATTTCATGTCAAGGGACCACCATTTTATTTGGTCAGAGACCCGCACTAATAAGTGTTCAGTGTGTCCGTGGTCGCGCAAGGACCACATGCAAAAGCTTTTCTTGGGTGCACACAACCTCACCACCAATCCTGGATTTTGGCTCACTGCAGTCCAAAGTGTAGAGAACATGCAGTTTGTGCAGCCCATCCTTCACAACCTAAAGGGTACTTTGTCTCTTTTTTTTGGAATCTGTGGACGAACCATGGATGGCCCCCAGCAGGTTACATTTTGGGTGCTTTCGAGGGTGGCAAAAAGATACGCTGTTGCTGACAATGCACAACAGGCACGGGCACAAGCCCGTCAACGGTTTATATCAGGACTGAGTCTCACAGGGCGCGAGTCACGTGAGCTGATAGCGACGGTCGTTTTGGAAATGCATCCGCCTTTGCCCTTCCACTTTGCTGCTCCGGCATTGTGCCATGTGGCAGTATTATTGTATGCATGTGACCTCTAGCTGCCTACTGTTCAATGGAGAGCAGCAGGTGCCACTTATAGCTTCCTTGCACTGCTCGTTATGGAACTCGCAGAGGGCGG
Source organism: Eutreptiella sp. 'Long Island Sound 2002' (assembly GCA_964036045.1). Classification (NCBI taxonomy): domain Eukaryota; phylum Euglenozoa; class Euglenophyceae; order Eutreptiales; family Eutreptiaceae; genus Eutreptiella; species Eutreptiella sp. 'Long Island Sound 2002'. Next base: position 128,133,541 of record OZ038382.1, on the reverse strand, counting down.
GAGCACGTGTACGTTGTATTGTCGTTCCATGTTACACACATGGGGTTTGTCCATACTATCTCTACACACTAGTGATGAGGCCGGTGAGCGCAATCTCCGTCTCACCAAGCGCTTTGCCCGCGTAACCTCCACAGTCCCTGATGACAGCATTTGTGAGTGTCTTACGCATGAATTGTATATGAAGCTAGTGCACACAAGTGCAACTCGGCGTCAAGGTCGCTTGTGGCGACCGGAACGTAGGCCCATCATCCTGGAGCCATGTATTTTTGGAGCCGGCATAGCATGGCGGGAGGGCATGGTGCATGTACTGACGCTGTGGATGGCCATACCAGAGACCATATTGTACATGGACGAGGGTACCCACAGATTGAAGTTGGGACTGCCAGGTGTGAAATGACATAGTGACATCTGCTGTGTATGTGGGTGGTGTGCACAGGCAGTGAGCCACACACGGCACTGGAGGCCATTTGATATGACCACGTTTCAGTGTTGGCCCTTGGTCCCGTGCACACCAAATCGCGTCTTTTTGTCTAGTAAGGAGAGGAAAAAGGGAGCGGTGGACATCAATAGCAGCAGCCGTAAGCCACCCATCGCATGTGATGCTGAGTTCAGCCAGGCTGGATGAGAAGCAGACCATTGCAGGCGACACAGAAACTTTGTCCGCAAGTGCCGTGTGGCTTTGATGGGCAAAGTATATAAGGAGGAGGGCAGTGCCAGTGATTCTGAGGCAGGCAGCAGTGAGGATTTGCACTCAATGCTTACACAAAGTACCACGCCCAAAGTTACTTTTGGGTCCAATTCTAGCAGCAGTAGTAGTAGTAGTAGCAGCAGCAGCAGCAGTAGTGGCAGTAGCAGTGGAACAAACACTGAATCAGTGAACACTAGTGATGGTGCGGACGTTGCATGTGTAATTGACTTGGGTGAGGCAGGGTGGTCGGATCTGTCTCCAGCTGTGCACATGCTCATCAAATGTGCCTGTAAAATTACCTGCAGTTCGTTTAGGCTTTGCCTTCCGGATGACCCGTCAAATGTGCCTGTAAAATTACTTGCAGTTCGTGTAGGGTATGGGTACATTTTTAATGGAGTGGCAGCAAGCAGCGCCGCAAGGCGGATTCCGGGGAAAACAACACGCATTTTTTGCAGGTGATTTTGAAAATATTGTAGGTAAATTTCCTGGTTTTAATGTACCCAAATATGTAGGATGAAGGACGAGCACCACGGTAACATGTGAGGGTATTACACACCCACCGGAGGGCTCGGTGACTTGGGTTCCCCGGTCGACCTATAGCCGGGGGCGCGTCATGCTCAAAGTGGCCTCCGGCAACTGCACTTCCTACGTGGCGGCCAATATCAACGCTAGGGCGTTGGGAAGGTATTTGCGGCGGTCCACGGTACTAAGGCTGCCCGCCAAGGCCCAGCAAAACGTGCTCCGCCGCCCGGAGAACACGCCACGCCCGAAGGGCCGGGGGATGCCTGACCCAGCACACACCTCGGTGCCTGACCCCCCTCGGGGTGGGGAGGATTTTTGGGCAGCGAGCCTGAACCTCCGTCTTGGGCTCGCAGGCAAGGTTGCGGCCTTGGGCTCCTTTTTGCGGGGCTGGGGCTACCCGGACGTGCTGGGACTACAGGAAGTCGGCAAACTGCCGGTCCACATTGTGGCCCACGCTATGCATTGGGCCGCTTTTACTCAGGCGGCGCACCTAGCGGCTGGCGTGGGAATATTGATACGTTGGCACCCCACCCTTTTTTGGAGGTGGGGCGAGACACCCATTCCAGTGGGCGAGGCGTTGCCCTGGAGGATCGGAGCCGCGGGGGGCGCATCCTGGCTGTGGTGGTCTATTTCCCCGTGAACTAGACGTGGACATGGTGCGTAGTCTCCTCGCATGGGTCCTGAGTGTCCTGGCCCCCTGCCAAGAGGTGTTTGCCCTGATGATGGGGGGATCTCAACGCCAACCCGGGGTGGGCGACGGGATTTCGGATGGTCCCAGCCGTCCTTGCCTTTCTGAAGATTTCCTACAAGACACAGGGCCTTCCCGGTGCACACCTGCGGTAGAGGTACCTACTTGGATAGACGGGCGCGGGTGCGTGGGGGTCATTGACCACGTCCTACAGGGACTACCCCTAAGCGGGGGAGCCTGTGGGTGGACGAGGCCTCGCCTTTCCCATCGGACCATCGCTTGGTGGTGTAGGACGCCCAGGGAGCCCTCGACCCGGAGACCAGACCCCAGGTACTCCTGCGCGCCGAGCATTTCCAGATCCGTGACCAGGGCATCGCGGGGGCCTACCATGCGGCCTTGGTGGCCGCCCGCCGGGAGCAGGGCGCACGACCAGGAGACGTGGCAAACCTGTACTCGTACTTCCTAGCCTCTACCATTCAGGCGGTGGAGGCGGTCCACGGTCCCCCCTGCGACTTCGGGGAACTCTCTGGGCGCGTGGACCAGGTCCACCGGCAGCTCCAGGCCCACGCCAGGAAGAGGCCCCGATAGTGGGAGTCTGTGGATACCCTCAAGGGTATGTTGGATCTACGTAGCGACCTGGCCGAGTCATGGGAAGTGGGGAACTTGCAGCGGTACCTGGCGCACCTCCCGGAGATAGCCCCCTTCACGCGGCCTTCCCGGGGTGGCTTCCTGTGCCTTTATGGGCCAGCTCGCACCCCGCCAGTCCAACCGCCGTTTTCACCCCAAGTGGACGTGGCCCCACGGATCCAGGCCAAGGTGGCCGTGGACCAGGTCCGCCAACGCCACCAGAGAACACTGCGCAAGTTGACCCCGGACAATACAAGGCGTATTACGGGGTGGGTCACACCAGCAGTCTGGCTGGAAGTGCCTACGGCGACGTCCCCTCACCTACGCCGAATTTTGCAACGCACCGGCAACATGGCGCCGGCGCGGGATCGGCTGCAATACTCGATGCTGTGGGAGATGGACGACAATGGCCTCGACATCGTGTGCGAGATCGTTAACAACTTCATGATGGGGCAGAGTGTAGAGGCCCTGGCACACCGGGACCTCCACCTTCTCCCTAAGAAGCCTCCCCATGGTATAGGGGCTAATGACCACCCGCTCACGAACCTAGTCTCTCTATGCAAGGTCGTGGGCCTAGTGGTCAAGGAGGAGGAGCAGCCCTGGCTTCGAGGACACGGCTTCGTACCCCCCTCCCAGTTCGCCTTATGCCCGGGTACATCCGTGTGGGACTGCCTGCGAGTCCTCGGCGATTACTTTTGGCCGCGTTGGCTGTCCCGGGGTGAGGCCTCGCCCATCCTGGACGATGTCTGGCACGCTTTCGGGTCCCCGGACCACGTCTCCCGGAATTTGGTACACAGGCTGGTGGGATATGACCGGAACTTGTGCCGACTCCACCGATTCCTGGTGGAGGAAGTGCGCCTCAACATGGGCGGAACAGATGACGTGGACCACGCAATAGGGTGGTTCGATGCTGGCTCCGGGCAAGGCTGCCCCCTTTTCCCCGCTGGACTACGCGCCCATGGGGGAAGTCCGGGCGAGGATGGTGCCCAATGCCTACCCCGGGGTGCACACCCCGGTAGGTCTCCTGCACAGCATGGCCTCGGCCGACGACACGGTGTGGTTGGGCGGCTCCCCGGAGGACACACCTAGCAATGCCGGGGCCCTAGCCGCTGCGGAGGACGCCGTGGCCACGGGGGGGGGGGGGCGCCAGGACCGGACCCTTTACGCCAACCCCCCCCCCCCCCCCTCCCTGCTTGGTTTTGGTTGGAAAGTGCCGGACCATGGGCACCAAAGGCGCCCTAAGGAAATTTTGCTTGACTTATTAGAGGGTGAAAAAATGGGTTTCCACCCCATGTGGCTATACCATGTGGCTATACTCAAAATGCTCAGTTTTTTCACGAGAACCCAATAGTGGATAAAAAGCAAATTGGACCAAATAGGATTACCACCTGTGTGCAGAGGTATGTCAGAGATGGGCCATACCCTTGTTGGTAAAGCAGTGCCTTTGCGCATTCGGTACGGGGCACCCTCAGTCTAGATGAACGGAGTCCGGCTGCCCGTGCCATCGGAGTCGGTGTACATCCGCTCCCTAATGCGGCACGCCCTCCTGCATGTGTACGATAGGGAGGACCTCCGCAAATCGATGACGGCTTCACGCCGTTCGTCGCCGGTGATGCCCCTCAAATCTTCGCGGGCACAGTACCCTCCGGCCATGTACAACGCGAAGGCGGGCGGCATGGTGCGTTTCCAAGCCGGGGTCCGACCCCCCCACCCCCGGTCGGGGTTAGGAGAACCTACCGGTGCACCGCGTGCTAAGGCCGGTGCAGGCGGGGCTCTCGGGCATCTTGCCCCTGGGACCCGACATGTTGACCACGTTCGTGCTCAACTACACACAACAGCTGAACCACCCCAATCCCGCGCCTCCGCCATATGGGGGCTAATGTATATGCCCTCTGGCGGTTGAGCCCGGACATGCGCTACGTGCGCTAGGGCTTGGTGGATTGTGCGTGCCACCCTACGCTCCACGATCGGTTCCTCCGGTACACGTGGCTCATCGAAACCAGGGTCTGGGCCGTCTTGGAGGACCATCACGTGGAGGTGCCTTAAAACCTGTGGGGGTGTTGAACACCGTCGACGAGGCGGATGACGCTCGAGGGGCCCTGGCGGCCGGTTACCGGGATTGGCCTGCACCCGCGGAACTGGTTGGCCCTAGTTGTTTCGCGGACCGGGGACCCTCCCTGCATGGTCCCGGCATATGCAGTGGGCCCAGGAGCAAATCGCCGAGGGCATCACCTTGCGGGATATCCCACATGAGGCAGTTTTTGTGCAGGACGCCTCATGGTACCCCAATCACACATCTGCGGGGGGCTTGGTGCTAGCAGATCCGGAGATGGGGTAGCGCTAGGTGTACGCCATACCCATTCCCGTGGGAGTACAGGTGTTGAGGTACATTGAACCCCCCGGCCAGCACTCCCCGGCGGGCCCGTAGCACGTCGTCCAAGTGCGGTGAGGACCCCAGGTTACAAGATTGAACTGCGTCTATGTACCCCTTGCTGTCGTGGAAGGACCACTGCTGGCCCCGAGTGCCTTAGATCACCCAGTAAGCCCCGCGTGCCCACAGCACCTCCCCACCGCGTCGGCACATTTTTGGACTCCCTATGGGACGACACCGACGGCGTGGCCAAGCGCCAGGCCACCAGGGCCCGGCCTAAGGTGGGATGGATCCATGGACTCCAGGCACCACGGGTGTGCTTCACCCATAACACTGTCCAGGTGCACAACCTGCACCGGTTGGTTCAAGCCGCGGCTCGCCGCCTGCGGCATCTCCACACGGAGGCCCCAGAGCAGGCCGTGCGCAAGTCCTTGTCGGTGTACCACGCCGTCACGGCCGTCACGGAACGCGGCCTGATTCGTTGGGGGGCTCACTTCCGCACAATGGCATGGTGTGAGGGCCTGGGACATGCAAAGCCCAGAGAAGCGTATTGGATCCTTGGCCCCCCAGCGTCCCCAGTCGGCTTGGCGACCGGGGGAGAGACACGGGGCTACGGGACGCAATACCACGTTGATCGTGGTGTGATGGACCTGTGGCGCACTGGCCGACTCGGCTAGGGTTTCTTGCACCTTCAGCATCCGCGCTGGGCGCTTCCGCGGCCTAAGGGTGTCGAAAGGGGCGGACCCCAAAATGACCCTGCGGGCCAGGTCAGCGTGGCGCGGATGCATGGTACTCCCCACATAATGAACCGGGGGTCCCCCGGCGGCCACCATAAGGGGAACTTCCCGGGAGACGAAGGCCTACGTGTTGTACGATCTTGTGACCGTTGCAGCGAGGCATAATCTGCAGAGAGTCCATATGACCTCCATGGAGGTGATAGCGTTGATCACCCCCAACTGCCAGGCCCAAAGGAGGGCGTCCGGTACCTCCTCCGGTCGCCCTCGGGCGACCTGAGAAAGAGGATCCGCGGCAGCCCGCAGCACTGCCTTGTTGTTGGCCACAAACCAGCTGTCTTGCAGGCGCTTTTGCGTCAACGACTGCCCCCGCTGGATAGCGTCCAGCAACGGGGATTCCCGAAATTCGGGCTCCCCGGGGAAGGCCAGGTCGATTGGGTGGGTCATGGTGCGTTCTCGGGGTCCTGCAAAGACGGGGGCACTCCGGTGCTCCGCACCCCTCCCTCCGCGATGGAGGGCGGCACACCCGAACGTTGGCCCGTAATGGGTCCCCTAGATGAGGCCATTCCTCGTAGCCTGACAAGGTGCAGGGGTCACTCATAATGGGCGCACCCCGCACCTTGTGGTTGCCTCGCTGTGCCGGAACGCCTACGTATAGAAGGATCCCATTCCTCCCTGGAAGCTCCGCGCTGGACCGGAAAACCGGAGTGGCTCCTCCATGGGGGACAGACAAACGTTGGTGTCTGCTCCTCCTATGAGGCAAAACCGGGGGGACGCGGGTGTCTCCGCCATGGTGAGCGGAAGCCCGACATGTAAACGCCTCCCTTCCCCCCCGGTTGCCCTTGTCCTCTGCAAAGGGCGGGCTGGACTGTGAGACTCGGGCGCCTCCCTAGGAGGCTGCTAGGGCCCCGCCCCGGAAATATACCCGTTGGTCACCACCGTCTATACCTTGTCCTGCTGCGACGTGGTAGGTTGGCGAGGGGGATATCAAAAAAAGGGGGCCAATGTGTGACTCCCCCTGTTAAAGGTCTCCACTGTTGTATGCCACGTCCAAATGCACCTGTTTTGTACATTTGCACAACTAACGTAGCCAAGGAGGTAACCCACCCCTGCACCACAGGGTGAGAACACTGCTCGTCGAAGGATTCCCTTGCACGGTTTCCCCTGATGGGTGGTGCCCCTCGCAGATCACAGCCCCTCTCAGGGTTGGAACCGCTGTTCGCACCTATGGGGGTTGCCTATGTCAGACCCATTACCACCCTACGGGTCGGTGCCACTTGGGCCGCTGGCAACGGACACCAAGCGTAACCTGCCTTATCGCTGGCACTCAAGCAGGGCCGGAACGAGCACCGTGGGGCCCTCTATCCCCTGTCTGTCCCTTCCACATTGCCCACAGGCCAGTCCACCTAAGGGGGTGCCCTGGGATGCGGCGTTCTTGCCGGACTCTTCCACCTTACCCCGGGAGCACAAGCTCCTCGCACCTGGAAGCGTTGTTACTCCCTAACCCACCCCTGAGTGAAACGGGTAAGACCCGTGGGACTCGGTAAGAACGCACCCATCCCCCACATAGGCAACCCTATCCCCCAGAATGCCCAAGCACGGCCGTATGGTTGCGGTTGTGTCCACCGTGGGGAGAAAACTCTTGGTCCCATCCCCACTTGCTCCCCGCGGGCGTCCCTACCCCCCAAAAGACCGAAGCCGGACCGCAGGGACACGGGTGACTCCGCCGCACCGTGGAAGTGGTAGGCCGACCCCTCCCGTCCCCGCCCGCGGGGTGTTGGAGGGACTCGTGTGCCCCCTCCGCTGCGTGGGGAGGACCGGAAACCCTCTCCTACATGGCTCTATCCCCCAAGCAGCCCAGGATGGACCGGAGGGACTCGGGTGTATCCGGCGTTGTGTGGGAGGGAAACTGCAGTTTCAAACGCGCATGGCCCACAACGAGGCGTCCCCATGCCCCAAACGGTCCAGGCAAGACCGGAGGGACTCGGGTGTATCCGCCGCTGTGTGGGGGGCTGGGAGGGTCTATCATACCCAAACTCCCCACGGGGCGTCCCTATCCCCCAAACAGCCCAGCCAGGACCGGAGGGACTCGGGTGTATCCGCCATTGCGTGGGGGGCTGGGAGGGTCTATCATACCTAAACTCCCCACGCGGCATCCCTATCCCCCAAACGGCCCAAGCAAGGCCGGAGGGACTCGGGTGTATTTGCCGTTGTGTGGTAGGGAAATTGGAGTTTCAACCGCGCATGGCCCCCTATAAGGTGTCCCTATCCCCCCAACGGCCCAAGCAAGACTGAGGGACTTTGGTGCCTCCGCCGCTGTGTGGGGGGTACTGGAAATCCATATGCGCCTGCCCCCCCACGGGGCGCCCCTGTCCCCCAAACGGCCCAGGCAGGACCGGAGGGACTCGGGTGTATCCGCCGCTGTGTGGGGGAAGTGGGAAGGTCGATCTTACCCGATCCCCCCACGAGGCACCCCTATCCCCCAGAAGGCCTAGGCAAGACCGGAGGGACTCGGGTGTATCCGGCGCTGTGTGGGGGGAAATTGGAGATTCAAACGTGCATGGTCCCCCACGGGGCGTCGCTGCCCAAGCACGACCAGAGGGACTCAGGTGTATCCGCCGCTGTGTGGGGGGTACTGGAAATCCATACGCACCTGGCCTCCCCACGGGGCGTCCCTATCCCCGAAACGGCCCAGGCAGGACCGGAGGGACTCGGGTGCATCCGCCGCTGTGTGGGGGGCAATGGGAAGGTCAAACATACCCGACCCCCCCACGGGGCGCCCCTATCCCCAAACGGCCCAAGCAGGACCGGAGGGACTCGGGTGCCTCCGCCGCTGTGGGGGAGGGGGGGGATGGAGATCCACACGCGCCTTGCCCCCCCACGAGGCGTCCCTATCCCCCAAACGGCCTAGGCAAGACCAGAGGGACTCGGGTGTATCCGCCGCTCTGTGGGGGGATTTGGAAGGTCAAACATACCCGACCCCCCCCACGGGGCGTTCCTATCCCCCAAACGGCCCAAGCAGGACCGGAGGGACGCAAGTGTATCCGCCGTTGTGTGGGAGGGAAACTGGAGATCCAAACGTGCATGGCCCCCCACGGGGCGTCCCTATCCCACGTACAGCCTAGGCAGGGTCAGAGGGACTCGGGTGTCTCCGCCGCTGTGTGGGGAGGCGTGGAAGATTATCAGACCCTCCCATGGCGCGCCCCTATCCCCCAACCAGCCCAAGCAGGACCGGTGGGGCTCGGGTGTTTCCGCCGCTGTGTGGGGAGAGCTGTCGAGGTGTTGACGCTGTGCCCCTACCCCCCTCCCTTCATCGAGAATTCGGGATTGGAGCACTAGTAGGTTGTAGGCCTCGTTCACACCCCATAGGGCGCTCCCATCTCCGCGAGGGTTTCTGGCGGGGAGTGGGAACATTTTCCTTGCATGGGGTGTGCTAGCGGGGGCTCCCCCGGTTAGGGCCCTAACTGACCCATATCACAAGGGTTTCTACCCTCGCCGCCGGGGACCTCCACGTCCCCGGGGCGTCCCGTCCATATTTTCTCATTCCCCAGTCCCCCATCCCCGTCTATATCGTACCGTAACCCTAGGTGTAGGTGGGTGGTTAGCCCTATTACTGAGGAAGACTATTGCAATTGCTGCCAAGTGGTTGGAGCGACCCGGTGCCGCGGGTCCCTCTGACCCTACCCGTGGCGGACAAGGTGGCGGTGCCCCCGTCACCAGAGGTTCTTAGGGGGGTTCCAATGCACCGGCGTCGGAGGCCCAGGAGGAAAATGAAGGAGAGTGTTGGAAATCTTATCATTGTTGGGTGGATGGTGGTTGGGTGTTACCCCACGGAGAACCCCTTAGCCAGTGGTGGCCGGGCTGGCAGATCTCCCCGAGGGGGGTCCGGGACTTTTACCTGTTCCCCCGGCCTTCCCAGGCTGTCGACCGGAGGTTTACATTATACAATACTGAGGTTCATTCGTTATACTATTACTTCACTTAATACATACACATCCCAAAGGGCAAACAGGTCTCGGGTCGCGGAGTATCCAAACTTCCCTGTCACTGGTAGCTCAAGGGGGGGGGGGGGGCACGGGCATGGAACGTGGCTCGGGGGGTCTCCCCTTACTTCACGGAGTATCCAAACTTTCCCGTCGGCTGTAGCTCAGGGGGGATGGCGCCCCGCGGACCCGGATGCGCGACTCGGGGAACCTAGCCTTCCTTCACGGAGTATCCACACTTCCCTGTCGGTGGTAGCTCAAGGGGGATGGCGCCCCCCACAAACACGGATTCGTGGCTTGGGGGGGCCTCCCCTTACTTCACGCAGTCACCCAGCTTCCCTCTCGAAGATGTGGGGGGGGTGCCCCCCACTCACACGGTCTCGTAACTTGGGGGAACTCCCCTTGCTTCACGGAGTCACCCAGCTTCCCGTGCGGCGGGAGAAGTAAGGGAGGGCGTCCCCGTCTGCCCCGGTCAAGTAAATGGGGGGCGTCCCCTTACTTCATGAGGCCCCCACAGACTTCTGCTTAATTTGCCGGGCGTCGGAGGGGCCACGATGGCCGCCATGCCGCCGCACTCGGTCCCCATCCCATAATGTACCTGTGCAGGAACAAACGGTGTACATGGGCTGGGGAAGACCAAACACAAGCCCTGGGATGGAGTGGGCCACAGAGAGACCCGGAGAACCCTCGCAAACTGCCACAGCTTACCGGATTAAACCGGACTTGGGGTTCGGCAGACTTATCGGCTGGGAGGACTTTCGGCCGGCCGAAAGTCCGGTTTAATCCGTCACCCCCCCCCCCCTTGTTTCGGCCGAGAAAATGGCCGAAAGTCCGGCCGGACTTTCGGCCGGCCGAAAAGCCAGTTTAATCCGTCATCCCCCCTTGTAGTAATACCCCCATATACTAACAACCCCCCCCCCCCCCCGTATATTGATAACAAGACTCCTGTCAGTGAATGCATGGGAGTTATTGGTCAAATGCCAACTGTCACAGGTGAATCATTACCTTGCTGTTGGCAAAGTGCCTGACACTGCAATACTGCGTTGAAACGTTGAGTTCCCCCAGCGTGAGGCATCAACAAGAGCATTGTGGGTGGTTTTGTTTGAGTCCAGTGTGGCTTACAGCAGAGGCACACACAGCACCCGCCCGCACACACAAACACACACACACACACACACATGCTGCTAACACACACACACACACACACACACCATAAAGCAACACAGACACCAAAACACTACACAACGCCCATCACAAACCACAGACACCATTAAACATACCGCATTCTTCAGGTGAATGGCACATCCGCTCATGCGTGCGTGCACACTCCTGCCAATTATGTATGCATTTGGGTGGGTCCATTGGAACAATTTGGACTTTCAAAGAAAACTGAACAACTGTAATCACACAAACCTTATTATTGATGTGTTGTTCCAACCCAAGTCCCAGGATGGGGGCCTACAAGATCTTGCCCTTGGTTGGCATATTGGGACAATATATTGTTGGGTCAGTCATTGGTGCTTGCAAGATCTCCCTTGCCATAAGGGGTATTTTAGCCCATCATGTAAGATCTCAAAGAACTCCAAGATCTATGATCTCCCCACCGCCGCCCAGGGGCGCGTGACCTCACCGTGGTGTGGGGGTGAAACCAGGGGGTGATCCCCTGGGCTAACATGCAATCTGGGGGGCGACCCTGTTCAGCCGCAGCGGCTGGGTCGTGAGATCGCGTGCCCCGCCGCCCGCCGGCCATCGTGGGGGAGCCACGATGGTACAGGGCGGGCTCCACCGGGAGGTGGCGGTTGGCCCGCCGGATTTAGCCGGACTTGGGTTCGGGTGACCTATCGGCTCAGTGGACTTATCGGCTCGGCGGACCTTCGGCCGGCGGATCGGCCGGCCGAAAGTCCGCCCGGACTTTCGGCCCGCCGACTCGGCCGGCCGAAGGTACGGCCGGCCGAAAGTCCGGTTTAATCCGTCACCCCCCCTTGGGTCTGTGGCCACCGCAGGAGTCATGTTATTTAAGGGGCCACAGGCAAGGCGGTACACATAGAAGGCGGTGCACACACAAGGCGGAACACACAAAAGGCGGTCTGTGGCCACTGCAGGAGTCATGTTATTTAAGGGGCCACAGGCAAGGCGGTACACATAGAAGGCGGTGCACACACAAGGCGGAACACACAAAAGGCGGTCTGTGGCCACCGCCTGCGTTCAAAATTCATGTTCTGATTTCACTGCTTCCAATCACCACGTTTTATTGGTTGCACATCAACTGTACCCTTGAACCTGACCACTGTCTTCACCATGAATCAACACCACTGCACTCTGTAAGGGGTGTCCTGAGTCCATGTCCTGCACTTCTTAACCTGAGGCACGCAGCTCCTACTGATGTGTATTTCAGGCTTTCTGCAAGGGGGGCATCAAATGTCGTCATGAATCCCCTTTGCACAAGGAACTGCAAAGCCTGGGAGGGGGGTAAGGGTCTGGGCCCCTCCAACAAATAAGACCCAGCTGCAACTTCAAAACACAGAACTGACATATTGAACGGCGCACACCTTCAGATTTTTCTTGCTGTGCTCTCTCACAAGGTGGCCACGGAAACTGGACTGAATCCGTATCGCCGCCCCTTTCTCCTGAGCAGCCACAGGTCAGGGTCCAAAAGAAGCACAGTCATGGTCAGGGTCCAGTAGCGGAGGGCCATGGCACTCCTTACATTCAAAAAAACCATCATCAACCCCAAAAACCAAATCGTGTGTTTTGCTGTAAGAAACCAGTAAAGCAACTACGGTTGGAGAGAGAGAAAAGATTTGCAGTCTGGAGAGCTGGGGTGGGGGGGCTGTAGAAGCAACACAAGCACAGGCAGTGTGCACCACACCCAGTACAAAGCCGATTTTTGCAAGTAGACCACAGCAGTACACAGAAAAATTTGCGACCCGCCAAATGGCCATATCTGACATCCATTTTTTTGGTTTTCATTTGCTTTTCTGCCTTTTTGTCCCCCTTGCACACAAGAAGCAGCCCGGAAGGCAGGGGCCTGAGGGGGCAACTACAACCAGTCCTAATGCAACACCCCCCCAGCTATCCGCCAAAACTTGCAGGTGGGGGGCGGGGGGGGGGGGGGGGGGGGCAGTTGGGGCGGGAAGGGGGGGTCGGCGGGAGGGGGGGGGGGGGGGCTGAGGGGGTATTTGCAGCCCGGCCGGGGGGCTGCGCGCGACCCACTACTACAACATTCATACCTCAAGGGGGTGTGTGTTTCTGGGGGCATGGGGGTACAGAGGTATGTATGAGATAATAGTGATTTCTCGTCTTTGCCGGGAAGAAAGTCGAAAGGGTCTTAAGGACCAAAGGCATAGTACCCCCTTCAACTAAGCATGAGACAAAAAATTCTATTGCCTTCGGCAGTGCACCTCGAAGAGAGGCTGACAGTCAGCCAATCAGTCAGTCCGACAGGCCAGCAGTCAGTCAGACAGAAACACACACTTTGGGTTTTTGTCAGTGGCGGACACGGGTCCAAGCAGTGGGGAGAACAACAGGTCTCGGAATTGGCAGTGGCCAAATGGTAATGCAGGCGGCCGCAGACATTTTGGTCGGCGGTTCGAACCCTGGTGCGGCCAATACGGCAGCGGCGCCGCCGCCGGCGTCCACCGACCACGATTCGAACCGCTGACCAAAAACTTACGCTGGGTGCGTTACCATTCGACCAGGGGTGGATGTGACACAAATGTGTCTCCCATTGCTTGGAGCCTTTTCAGCGAAAACCTTTGACCCCCCCCCCACCACACCCCACCCCCACCCCCTCCCCAGAAAAGTGTTATCCAGTTTTAGGGGATAGAGGCCTCAAAATCAAAAAATCCATTGGGGGATGGTCTTATTGGGCAAAATAATGATTTTACAAGGGGTTGGACATCCAATATCATGCCTTGGGGTATGCTACGCGAATGACCCCAAAAAAGGGGGGGTATACGACGCCCGCGCCTGCGCTTGATCTGACAACCTCTCTTCGAGGTGATTTGGCGCCGTTGGCGCCACAGCCCCTGCACCACTATGTTTCAAAACTCAGGGGGGGGAGGGGCAGGGGGGGGGCTGAGGGGTGTCGCATACAAGGAACGGGCCCGGCCGCCCCGCTGCGCCCGGGGGGCGGGGTGGGCTTGGAATCTATTGTCTAGAGCCTGGGTGGGTGGGGGGGATATGGTTTGCGGGGGTAGGAGGTTGTTCAAGCCTCTTTTCTAGACCCCCAGGGTGGCTCCCATGAAAGGGCCCTAGAACACCCCCTACGGCGGCACAGGGGGGCTGCTGTGACAGAGGCCTCAAAATAGGCCCCCAGGGGGTGTTTGGGATGGGGGGGGGGGGGGGGGCTGCTCCAATGATGTTGCCTAACCCCCCCCACCCCCGACCAGCTAACAATGTTGGTACTTATGCCTGGTCAATTCTGGCTGCTGCTCATACCCCAAAAAAATTATGATGCAGCGCCGAACCTTGACCTTCTGTTGGAAGTCAAAATTCATCATTTGAGGAATCACACGCAACACTTGCAGTGCTGTTCTTGGCCACCTCCGTTGAGTATCTGGCTCAAACTGATTGTACTTCATACTCATAGGTACCATCCACCAAAATTGTATTGCCTTCAGCAAGGCACTTCGAAGAGAGACGAGCAATGTTGTGGGGAAGTCGTAATGTGTAGGCCGATGAAGTGCTGCCCATAGTAGTGCAAACACACCCAAAAAGGCACTTTTGGGGGCCAATAAGCACCATTGAGAGGGCATAGTTGGTGCTACATGAGTTTATACGTACTCCCACTGTCACCGAATGATCACTCAACAACGGCACAAGGGACTCCAGGGGTTGTTGGAGGTCACCCCAAAATCGCAATTTTTCGGCCAACCCATGCTGGCTTGAAAACGGCAGTCCTCACCAGTGGGGCCCTATAGGGGGGCCGATCTTCAAAAGTCGGAGATAGCACCTGGGACCCCTGTCATTGGTTAGGGGGTCCATGTAGAAGAAAAAGGTGGAACGGGACCTGGGTCCGAATCGACGCACACTGACGCTATAGGCCAACCAAATTTTGCCCACCACGGTGCAAATAGGCTCAAAACGGTGCTTTCGGGCCAAATAAGCACCAGGTTACGGGGGCCTAGCTGCTACTACATGGCTCCCCATGGCTTTATACGTACTCCCATTGTCATGAAATGATCACCCAACAACAGCCCAAGGGTCCCCGGGGTGTCAAGAAAGAAAAAGGGGAATGAGACCTGCGTGTGAATTGACGGACAATGGCGACTACACGCCAAGTTTTGACCCCCCCCCCAGCCTTAAAAAGAGGTACCTAGAAAGGGGGGGGGGTGTCAAAATAGAAAAATTCATTAGGGGATAATTTTGTCCCCCAAACTGATGGTGTTCACAAGTGGTTAAACATTTGACAGCACCGATTAGGGTATGCTATGGCGTATGACCCCAAAAAGAGGGGGGGGGGGGGGGTGCTCGCACCTACGCTTCGTCGAATGAGCTCTTCAAGGTGCTTTGGAAAATGTAGCTCAATTGTGGAAATAAGCGTAACTCGCCTTTTTTTTTGTGGTGTAAGTTGCGTTTTTCCGGAGGGGATGAAGCATACAGCCCGCACGGAAATTTTGGGTACCTGCGGCAGAGGTAAAGCAATGGAGCCCTGGCGTGCGGGGTGGTTTTTATACTCATCGCGAGCAGATGGCAGAAGTAACCATATGAGGTGCTCATCATGATCGCAAACGAAAAATGCAATTTGCCCTTCGGCCTTTGGCAAGCAGTATCAAAATGACTAATTGCTACCGGCGCCAACGGCTACGAAGCTCAAGCCAGCGATATCACCCCAGTCCGGTCACCTTGGGCCAACTATATTCTTCGCATGCAACCATAATAGTGTGGTGCCAACTACAAGAAATTGGCGAACACACGCTTAGAGATCAAAGCACTCTTTGTGTCCGATGCCCTTGGCTTTGCACGCGGATTGCTTTTCCGCGCATCCAAGCGTCGCGGACGTCCTTCGCAAGGAACCATTCCAGCTCGTCAATAAATTGTCGTTCACCAACCCACCCTCTGCCACGGGGGGGGCGACTACAACCGGTCCTGATGCGACATACCCCCCGGCTATCTGTCAAAACTCCGGGGGGCAGCCGGGGTCGGGGGGGGGGGGGGTGTCTGGCCGGGGTCAGGGAGGGGCGTCCAGCCAGGGGTGAAGGGGGGGGGGGTTAGGGTTAGGGTCACCGAGCTGGTGGAACCAGTCTTGGTTTTATAACCCTTTTTAGTGTCTAGGGTGGACCTACCAAGTTTAGCGGCAGGGGCAGCAGCAGCAGCAAGCAGCACGCGCGAAATGGGTAAAAATCAGAACTCCGTCGTGGTGCTTCAGATTTGGGTGAAAGTTTGGTGGATGATACCTATGGGTGTGAAGTACAATCACACAAAGGTTGAGCAAGAAACTCAACGGTGGCGGCCGGGAACGGGATTCGCAAGTGGCGGACCTCGGCTTCAAAAACTGCACTTTAGGGCCAAAAACAGCCATTTTTGGGCCAAAAAAGCCCTGGAACACATTCAAAACAGCCAAACGAAGGGAAACGGGCGTGCGGCTTGACTTTCCCATGTCAACGAGCTCTTTGCGGCCCTCTAACTCCATGATATGTCCCGGAAACGGCCCAAAAAGGCCCCCACAATCTCCAAATGCCGACAGCCACAAACCAAGAATAGGCCATATCTTTGGCTACATGGCTCAAAATGTGATTCCGAGGGCACCTACTCCACCCGCAACCCCCCACTTTTTGTGGTTTCCACCCCTCAGAATTGCCCAAACGGACGCCTAGACCCCAATACCTAGGCCCACTAGACTGCAGCAAGCTGCAAGCTCAAGCCCAAACAGGTGGGTGCCCAAATGGGTCAACAGGGTCCAGTAGGGGTAAAAAGATGACTTTTCTCAAAAATGATCCTAGACCATGTGCGACGCCAAAACAAGTGTCTTTGGACCGTTTTGAGCTTGTGGTGGCCCATTTTGGTCCTCCAAAAGTCCCAAAATGCCTTGAAAATGGGCTGTTTTGGGACACAAAATGGGTCAAAAATGGGTCAAAAACGCATTTTTCCAAGCCTCATCCTAGACCATTTGGGGTGCACCAACGGGTGAAATGGGCCCATTTTGAGCCCATGTTGGGGGCTTTTTGGCCCCTCACAAGTCCAAAAAGCCTTGAAAGTGGGCCTCATGGTGATGGGGTTCACTTTGCAGGCTGATTTCACTTTGTCAAGAGCCATCAATGTGTGAATCATTCTTGATGTCCCTCACTAGTCATAGCTTATGTTCCCTCCCCCACCAGCTCAGTCCCAATATTCAGTCTTGATTAGGCTTAAGGTTAGGGTCACCGAGCTGGTGGAACCAGTCTTGGTTTTATAACCCTTTTTAGTGTCTAGGGTGGACCTACCAACTTTAGCGACAGCAGCAGCAAGCAAGCCGCAGCACGCACGAAATGGGAAAAAAATCAGACCTCCGTCGTTGTGCTTCAGATTTGGTTGAAATTTTGGTGGATGATACCTATGGGTAAGAAGTACAATCACACAAAGTTTGAGCAAAAAACTCAACGGTGGCGGCCGGGAACGGGATTCGCAAGTGGCGGACCTCAATTTCAAAAACTGCAGCTTAGGGCCAAAAACAGCCATTTTTGAGCCAAAAAAGCCCTGGAATACATTGAAAACGGCCACACGAAGGGAAGCGGTGGGTACACTGCACGTGCGGCTTGACTTCCCCATGTCAACGAGCTCTTTGCGGCCCTCTAACTCCATGATACGTCCCAGAAACGGCCCAAAAAGGCCCCCACAATCTCCAAATGCCGACAGCCACAAACCAAGAATAGGCCATATCTTTGGCTACATGGCTCAAAATGCGATTCCGAGGGCACCTACTCCACCCGCAACCCCCCACTTTTTGTGGTTTCCACCCCTCAGAATTGCCCAAACGGACGCCTAGACCCCAATACCTAGGCCCACTAGGCTGCGGCAAGCTGCAAGCTCAAGCCCAAACACGTGGGCGTCCAAATGGGTCAACAGGGTCCAGTAGGGGCAAAAAGATGACTTTTCTCAAAAAATGATCCTAGACCATGTGCGACGCTAAAACAAGTGTTTTTGGACCGTTTTGAGCTTGTGGTGGCCCATTGTGGTCCTCCGAAAATCCCAAAATGCCTTGAAAATGGGCTGTTTTGGGACACAAAATGGGTCAAAAATGGGTCAAAAACACATTTTTCCAAGCCTCATCCTAGACCATTTGGGATGCACCAACGGGTGAAATGGGCCCATTTTGAGCCCATTTTGGGGCATTTTGGCCCCTCAGAAGTCCAAAAAGCCTTGAAAGTGGGCCTCATGGTGATGGGGTTCACTTTGCAAGCTGATTTCACTTTGTCAAGAGCCATCAATGTGTGAATCATTCTTGATGTCCCTCACCAGTCATAGCTTATGTTCCCTCCCCCACCAGCTCGGTCCCAATATTCAGTCTTGATTAGGGTTAGCCCTAGGGTTAGGGTTAGGGTCACCGAGCTGGTGGAACCAGTCTTGGTTTTATAACCCTTTTTAGTGTCTAGGGTGGACCTACCAGGTTTAGCAGCAGCAGCAGCAGCAAGCAAGCAAGCAAGCAAGCAGCAAGCAAGCAAGCAAGCAGCAAGCAAGCCGCAGCACGCACGAAATGGGAAAAAAATCAGACCTCCGTCGTGGTGCTTCAGATTTGGGTGAAAGTTTGGTGGATGATACCTATGGGTGTGAAGTACAATCACACAAGGTTTGAGCAAAAAACTCAACGGTGGCGGCCGGGAACGGGATTCGCAAGTGGCGGACCTCAATTTCAAAAACTGCACTTTAGGGCCAAAAACATCCATTTTTGGGCCAAGAAGACCCTGGAACACATTCAAAACGGCCACACGAAGGGAAGCGGTGGGCACACTCCACGTGCGGCTTGACTTCCCCATGTCAACGAGCTCTTTGCGGCCCTCTAACTCCATGATATGTC
The DNA here is from genome assembly GCA_964036045.1 of Eutreptiella sp. 'Long Island Sound 2002'. NCBI lineage: Eukaryota > Euglenozoa > Euglenophyceae > Eutreptiales > Eutreptiaceae > Eutreptiella > Eutreptiella sp. 'Long Island Sound 2002'. The sequence goes on along the minus strand of OZ038382.1, from coordinate 128,114,933 downwards.
CCGGAAACGGCCCAAAAAGGCCCCCACAATCTCCAAATGCCGACAGCCACAAACCAAGAATAGGCCATATCTTTGGCTACATGGCTCAAAATGCGATTCCGAGGGCACCTACTCCACCCGCAACCCCCCACTTTTTGTGGTTTCCACCCCTCAGAATTGCCCAAACGGACGCCTAGACCCCAATACCTGGGCCCACTAGGCTGCAGCAAGCTGCAAGCTCAAGCCCAAACAGGTGGGTGCCCAAATGGGTCAACAGGGTCCAGTAGGGGTAAAAATATGACTTTTCTCAAAAATGATCCTAGACCATGTGCGACGCCAAAACAAGTGTCTTTGGACCGTTTTGAGGTGGTGGTGGCCCATTTTGGTCCTCCAAAAATCCCAAAATGCCTTGAAAATGGGCTGTTTTGGGACACAAAATGGGTCAAAAATGGGTCAAAAACGCATTTTTCCGAACCTCATCCCAAACCATTTGGGGTGCACCAACGGGTGAAATGGGCCCATTTTGAGCCCATTTTGAGCCCATTTTGGGGTATTTTGGCCCCTGAGAAGTCCAAAAAGTCTTGAAAGTGGGCCTCATGGTGATGGGGTTCACTTTGCAAGCTGATTTCACTTTGTCAAGAGCCATCAATGTGTGAATCATTCTTGATGTCCCTCACCAGTCATAGCTGATGTTCCCTCCCCCACCAGCTCAGTCCCAATATTCAGTCTTGATTAGGCTTAAGGTTAGGGTCACCGAGCTGGTGGAACCAGTCTTGGTTTTATAACCCTTTTTAGTGTCTAGGGTGGACCTACCAGGTTTAGTAGCAGCAGCAGCAGCAGCAGCAAGCAAGCCGCAGCACGCACGAAATGGGAAAAAAATCAGACCTCCGTCGTGGTGCTTCAGATTTGGTTGAAATTTTGGTGGATGATACCTATGGGTTTGAAGGACAATCACACAAAGTTTGAGCAAAAAACTCAACGGTGGCGGCCGGGAACGAGATTCGCAAGTGGCGGACCTCAGTTTCAGAAACTGCACTTTAGGGCCAAAAAAAGCCATTTTTGAGCCAAAAAAGCCCTAGAACCCATTCAAAACGGCCAAAGAAAGGGAACGGGTGGGTGCACTCTATGTGCGGCTTGACTTTCCCGTGTCAATGGGCCCTTTGCGGCCCTCTAACTCCACCATATGTCTCGGAAACGGCCCAAAAAGGCCCCGAGAAGCCCCCAATTTTGTGTAGATTGGCTAGCAACAGTCACAAACCAAGAATAGGCCATATCTTTGGCTACTTGGCTCAAAATGTGATTCCGAGGGCACCTACTCCACCCGCAATCCCCCACTTTTTGTGGTTTCCACCCCTCAGAATTGCCCAAACGGACGCTTAGACCCCCGTACCTAGGCCCGGTAGGCTGCGGCAAGCTGCAAGCTCAAACCGAAACAGGTGGGTGCCCAAATGGGTCAACAGGGTCCAATAGGGGCAAAAAATTGACTTTTCTCAAAAATGATCCTAGACCATGTGCGACGCTAAAACAAGTGTTTTTGGACCGTTTTGAGCTTGTGGTGGCCCATTTTGGTCCTCCAAAAATCCCAAAATGCCTTGAAAATGGGCTGTTTTGGGACAAAAAATCGGTCAAAAATGGGTCAAAACCGCATTTTCCCAAAAATCATCCTAGACCATTTGGGGTGCACCAACGGGTGAAATGGCCCATTTTGAGCCCATTTTGGGGGCATTTTGGCCCCTCAGAAGTCCAAAAAAGCCTTGAAAGTGGGCCTTGTGGTGAAAGGGATCACTTGCAAGCTGATTTCACTTTGTCAAGAGCCATCAATGTGTGACTCATTGGTGTCCCTCACCATTCATAGCTGATGTTCCCTCCCCCACCAGCTCAGTCCCAATATTCACTCTTGATTAGGGCTAGGGTTGTTGTTAGGGTCTGCAGCCCTCCTGTAGCCCTCCTTCAGGTCAAAATTTTTTCTTGTTGTTTTAACACAAATATGAATTCTCTACAAACTTTTGAGTATTTTGAGTATAAACACATAGTATGAAAAAAAGAATTGGCGCCTTCGGCACCGGACAGTTTTCTCTAGGGACACTTGTTGGTGGCCGACCCGGCACCACTATCTTTCAAAACCCGGGGGGGGGGGGGGGGGCTGGGGGGTGTCGCATACAAGGACCGGGCCCGGCCGCCCCCCCGTGCCCTCTGCGCCCTTTGGATATGCCTCCGGGACCTCGACACGCTTTCCACGGATGAGCACATATGGATGGGCATCATCACTTGTGGGGGGGTTAGAAGAGGATGTGGATTGCGGAGGGGCCTTAACATTGCCCTTCACTAACTTCCAATCTCAGGGCACATCCTCAGAGTTGGAGGCTGGAGGGAGGAGGTTCTCCAAGTGTTGGCTCCGAGGAGGAGGCAGCAATGTTGCCCTCGGGGTGCGAAAGAGGTTCCTCTTTATCAAAAAGGAGGGGGGACGTAGATGGGGGCGGGGACTCGGAGTCGGAGACTAGGGCGGGAGGAGTCTCTCCACACTTCCAACAACTCACTTCCCCCTCCCACCCATTCTCGGGGATGGTGCCGGGGACTCGGGGAGCGATCTACATTGATGATGCGCAGTGCTTCCTTGATGAATCCTTTTGGCAAAGGTGTCACAATAACATCAACGCCCCGTAGGCTTCCCCTATGGCCAGCCACCTCATCACAAAGATGCAACGATTCATAGCCACATGACCAACCATCCTTTTGAAAACCCAAAGCCCGTGCATGTGCGGAAACACCCTTTGATTGGAGGCGCTTCAACATTGGCCGGACGGAAGTACCCGAAAGTGGCCCCGAAATGTGGACTTTGAAGCCCATACTGGCACTCTGCAGTCGACAAACAAACCAATGCAGCCCTTCACGATCGTCACTACCACCTATAAATATGTGGCGGCGCCTCCCGGCCAAACCAACGGTTGTATGGGTGGTGCCCTTATTGTCTTCGTACTTCCTCATGATGTTCAGGCAGGACACAATGTATGTCAACGCCGTAGTCCATGCCCGTGGCTCACCAACCTGATTGTGGTACAACTTGTTGTCAGAGTGGGGGACAAAAACAGAAGTGGCCCACAAGTGGGCAGATTGGCTACATCACCCCTTCCGTCTAGGGGGTCCCCAACGCTTCAAATCAGGGTAAAAAATTAGATTAGAAGTGGCCCACAAGTGGGCCTAGTGGCCACATCACCCCTGCCGTCTGTGGATCCCCAACACTTCAAAGCGGGGGACGAACTCCAAAGTGGCCCACAAGTGCGCAGATTGGCTACATCACCCATGCCTTCTGGGGGTCTTGGGGGTCGCCAACGCTTCAGACCGGGGGACAAAATCAGCAGTGGGAAGTTTTTCTGTTTTTTTTTTGGGGGGGGGGAATCACGTTTGTTTTAAAAAAGCATAACTCGCATATTTTTTTGCAGTAGGTCGCGTATCAAAAAAGACGTAGGTCGCGTCACAGAAAAAGCATAACTCGTTTTTTTTTTTAAAAAGGCGTAACTTGCTTATTTTTTTTGTAGTAGGTAGCGCATCAAAAGAAGCGTAGGTTGCGTAACAAAAAAAGTGCAACTCGCTTTTTGTTTTTTTTTTTGAAAAAGCGTAACTCGCTGATTTTTTTTTTGCAGTAGTGTCGCGAGTAGGTCGCGTATCAGAAAAAGCAAAACTCGCTTTTTATTTCTAAAGCATAAGTCATGCAATTTTTTTCTGGCGTAGGTCGCGTCACAAAAAAAAGCGTAAGTCGCGTGCCATACATTCTCAAGCTTTTTTCCCCCACATTCGACTTAAACCTAAAAAAAAAATTTAAGTGACTTACGCCAAAAAAAAATGGGGGGGGGGGGTTGCGGCGGGAAATTTTCGCCGTGGGATATTTCGCAGTGGGTTTATTTCGCATGCAGTCCTGAATTTGCTGTGGAAAATTTCGCACCCACATGCTGTGAGCCGACCTTTGGTTGGTGGTGGTTGCTGTTATTTGCTGATGCTTTGCAGTTGAGTCCTAGAGGGTTGTTGTTCCTTCCTGATGAGTTGCTGGTGTGCTCTAGCAGTGGCTTTCAAATGCTGGAACATTGCAGAAATGTCCTCTTGGCGTTCATCAGTTTTGAGCTGGGGTTTCAAAAAAAAGGCGGAGAGATAACTGCACAGTGTATGCAGAAAATGGACGACTGTGCAAAAAAAGGAGATACCCCACAGGTGCATGTGTTTTACTGGACCCGTGATTTTAAGGAGAGGTACAATATGCCTTGGACGTCATCTGATGCTAACCGTGCCCCGTCTACGTCTACTCAGTTCAGCACCCCATTGCTGGCAGTTGGCTATGGACGAGACTGCTGTCTATTATTCTCCATCCCTGCAAAGAATGTAGCAAGCTGCAGACAAAGTTCGCAAAGGAACATTGCATACAGCGATGAGAAACGTATGATCACAAGATCCCCCATCACAGATTCTGACGGCAATATTTCTCTGTTTCAGCTCTTGTGGAAGGGCACACAGACTTATGCTCAGGCAACTGTTGGACAAGACATTTTGCTAAATTTCGCAGCGGGTATATTTCGCACAGCGGCCTGAAAATTACATGGGAAATTTCGCACGAATTTGAAACGCAAAATATCCCACGGCGAAATATTCCCACCGCAAAGTCCCCCCCCCCCCTGTAAGCAACTTACACCTGACACCTTTTCAACAGCCACTGATCAGCCTACGAACAGTAAATTCAGGGCTTGGGGGGGGGGGTTGATGGGGCAGGGCTCTAGCTACATGGACCCAGCGACTAGGAAATGGGTCCCTCAGGGAGCCACAGTACCCATATTGGCACCAAATGATGACCCAGACCTATGCCAAAAGTCTTGGAAGATTTTCAAAAATTTCCGACGCTTTCAAATGCCACTGAACAGCCTAAAAACTGCACTAACACCCAGCCCCACCAAAACCCGAGCCAAAACCCCCACAGTGGGGGGGGGGGGGGGCAAATTTTTTCGGTTCCAAATAAAAAAATTACAGAAAAAAAGATTCATGCTTTTTGACACCCCCCTCCTCCCTCAAAAGCGGTACCCAGCAACAAGATGGGGGGCTGGGGAGGGTCAAAATCAGAAAATTCGTTGGGGGAATAATTGGTCTCCCAAAATGCTGTTTTGACAACGGGCTAAACATTGCATGTGAATCCCTCCAAAATGGAGGGGCATCTGGCGTGCGCGCCTGCGCTTGATCTAAACAACCCTCTTCAGAGTGATTTTCTCTCTGGCACCTGTGGCGCCACTGGAAATAATGGTCCCTGTCAATTGAGATCTTTTCCCCAAACCCACCCCACCTAGTTTTGAGGGGCTCTATTGACCCCCCCCCCCCCCCCGGTGAAAATGAGGGGCTCTATTGACCCCCCCCCCCCAGTGAAAATGCAACTTCCCAAGTCAAGAAAATGGCCATGCACTCCCGCTTTTGTTGAAATAATACCTTCCCCAAAAAAATTCCAAGTATTGCGAAAAAATGCCACCACTTCATACCTTCTTCATTTGCTTAACCTGCTCCTTGCTCTTGCCAAGCCGGAATCCAGCCTGGATCTTGGTTGCAGCAGTCATCTCAAGCTCCTCCTCCTGCAGGCAAACAAGGGCCAACAGTGATTGATACTAAGGGCAAGCGTGCCACGACAGATGTCCATGGAGGATGTCATACCAAACAGTCAGAGTGCACTGCAGTGCTACACAGGACGGCACCACGCAATTTGCCTACAAACATTTACCACTGTGATCGGGACATGCACACTGGCCCACTGATCGAGAGTTACCAACCACGACCTCTTGAGATGGGACATGGAATGTGGTGTTTGCCCTTGCCCTTGCCCACGCCCTTGCCCTTGAAAGGAAAAGCCAAATCCGAAATCAGAGCACCATTCGTTCGCAAGGGTCAGCAGGTAAAAAGCCATATTCCATCCAAAAGAGGGAGGGGGATAGAAACACCCTTCACCATTTGGACATGGCCAGTAGAATTATGGTGAGTAGCCACCGTGGACCATAGGTACCTCTTGACACAAAAGAGGGACGGGAAGGCACCAGCGAGTGACCGCCCCCTCCCCAGTCCAACAGCCAGATTACTACCTCCCCATAAATCCACTGCAACCAAGCAAGCAACGACAACACGCAAGAAACAAGCATTTCACCAATCCGTTTTGCGAATTACTCTGACATACCAGCCCAGGGTGGGTCGCAAGTTTAGTGGCTTACACCCCACACATGGCCTTGCCAAATCTTGCATTTGAGCTCACAGCTCACCGGTGGGGGCCCAGGGCACTGGCCTTAAGTTGTGGGTTCACCCTCAGAACTGGCCCTGTTTTGCCATTTTTGGCGACAATCAGCGCAACACTGGACCAAAACGGCCACAATTTCGGACACATTTGTGATTATACTGAACCCATTGTTTCACCTTCTAACCCAGCAACATATCCAGGCAGTGAGCCAACAGTGGTGCATTTTGGCCAGATGCAGCGCAACAGCCCCAAACCAAGAGTCAGCTGTAGCTGTAGGCTACGTAACTAGAAATCCAATGCCGAGGGCACCTAGTCCACCCGCAAACCCGACCTTTTGTGGTTTCTATCCCTCAGAATGGCCCAAACACACACCCCTGTACTAGTCCGCGCCTGGTCCTGCCAAGCCAGGACACAGAGCCCACCCAGACTGTGTGTGGCCAGTTTTGACCACAATCAGCCCCAAATCTGGCCGAAATGGTCAAACCATTGGAAACAGTTGTGACTTTACCAAACAAGCTTGCTATCCTCATGTCAATACCCAATCCAATACCGGGGTCGTTTCACCTTCTACCTTTATGACACGTCTGCACAAGGCCCTGAAAATGCCTCAAAATGGCTAAGAATCGGTGTGTTTCAGCACTGGTGCGCCCGCGCCTGGAGCCCACAAAGGTAGAGGTGTGGAGGGTGCAGATTGGTAAATATGCGCACCAATTCTGGAGCATTTGGGGGCATTTTTGGGGTGTTGTGCGGACATGCCGCAAAATTAGAAGCTGAGAGAACCTTTCTTTACACGAGGACAGCAAGCTGGTTTGGTAGATTCAGAACTGTTTCGGATGGTGCAGCTGTCTTGGCTCCGTTTGGGGCTTGGGTGAACACTGGCGACATGCAGTCTGGGTGGGCTCGATGCCATGGCATGGCAGGGGCAGAGGGTCTAGGCCAGGGATGGGCGTCTCTAGGGGGGGTGGGTGAATTATGAGAATCACCCAGCCAGATTTTGGGGAGACCCAGGGGCCCAGAATTGTCCCACCCCACGGGGGGGGGGGGGCGGGGTTGCACAGCCACCCACCCACCCACCCACGCAGTCAGCCACCAAAGCAGTACACAAGAGTACACAAGACACGAGCAAAATTTCCTTGTGGTGCTGCCAGTGGGCCCTATGGTTAATTGACTTTTGTACTTACAACAAACACACATAACCATGCATGCATTATTCTCTTTAAGGGAAGCATGGAGCAGAATGGGAGAAGAAATGTGCAGGACAGGACAGGGACACGGGCTCCCAGCCACCCAGCCACCCACCCTAATACATCCCTGCCGCAAACCCATCAGCACCCATACACCTAAAAACGCCCCAACCCCACGACGGGGGAGGGGGGTAGTTGGACACCACGCAGAATTTCCAAAACACCCACGCAGCCCAAGATACAGCCAAATCTTGGTTTGCACTGCATCTAGCCAAAATGCACCATTTCTGGGTCACTTTGGGCCATTTTCAGGGCATTGCGCAGGACATATCGCAGAGTTAGAAAGTGAAACAACCTGCGTGACACAAAGAAAGCAAGCTGGTTCGCCAAAATCACAAATGTGTGCAATGGTGTGGCCATTTTAGCCAATTTTTGGGTCAATTTTCGCGAAAAAAACGGCGAAAAAAACAGGGCCAATTCTGAGGGTAGACCCCCAACTTGTGCCCCATAATTACACTGCATGCAAGCAACAACAAGCAACAACAAGCAAGCAAAGAACCATTTTGCCAACCTGGTTTGTGAATTACTGTGTCACAGCAACCTGTTGCCAGCCACAAGTTTAGTGGCTTACACCTCCAAACATGGCCATGCCAAATCCTGTGTTTGACGGCATATCCTATCATCCTGCCCCCCAAAACAAAAATGCACGCCACCATAAGATCAGACGGGCAAATTCTCTTCACTTGCAGGCGCTTTGAGCAAAATGGACATGATCAGTGGGATGTCATTTCTCTGAAAAAATAGAAAATGGTGTTTTTGTTGTCCAGCTCAACAGTGCGGGATCTCCGGGGACGCACAATAAAGGCTGGTGCATGTTCTTGGCCGATCAGGGGTACCCTGAGATCGAGCCTGGGACCCCCACCATTCGTTAGGGGGTCCACACAGAACAAAAAATTTCTCTGGGACCAGGGTCCAAATCCACACACAGCGTCGGCTAAAGGCCATCCAAATCTTGCCCGTGACACATAAGCCCAAACCGGCACTTTCAGGCCTAGTGGGCACCATGAGGAGGGCCTAATTGGTGCTACATGGCTCCCCGTGGGTTGTCAGAGGTCATCCAAAATGGCTATTTTTCAACCAACCAATTCCAGCTCGAAAACGTTGAACTCCTCATAGGATCGGGGGTACCCAGAGGTAGAGCCCAGGACCGGCCATTGGTTAGTGGTCCATACAGAAGAAAAACGTGGAATTGCATCAGGGTGCAAATCCATGCACAGTGGTGGCTATAGGCCAACCAAGTGTTGCCCACCACAGGGCCGATAAGCACCACTAGGAGGGTTTAATTGGTGCTACATGGCTCCCCATGGGCTGAGATGGAATCCCCTTGTCACCAAATGACCACCCAACCCTGTCCAAAGCGTCCAAAGCGGTCGTCATGGGTTGCCAGAAAAAAAAAGCATTTTTCAGCCAACCAAAACAGGTCACTTGGGGTGGAAACAGTGATTTCGTGTATTTCAAACAGGCCATGGCAAGCGCTAAGCAAAGCTTCAGGCTACATTAAAATGGCCTTTTGCATCCGAGCACGGGTATACTTCGAAAAAATGCACAGGCTACCTGTCTATGAACACAGCTTCATGGAATCACCAGCCAAAATACCAGCCAAATCAGAGAGGTGGCACAAAAGGTTCTGTCCCATCCACAACAGAACTGTGGGCGGCTCCCAAAACAAGCATGCTGTGGCCCTGGTGATGCGGTTAGACTGGATACATGAGCACCCTTTCCTCATTACCTAGATGCACAGTGCAACACACCATCTCCTGCTCACGCCTTTCCCGCATCTCTTGAGCCAGTTTGCGGTCTTTATATGCCCGGAAATTGGATTGAATCCTCACAGCAGCCTGGCCCTGGATACATTGCGAACCACAAATGCACATCCATGCAGATTCAAGAGAACCTTTATGGGGGGTCTTGCACCGGGATCTTTTCACACGAGAAAATTTCGACGAGGGTATATTTCGCATGCAGTCCCGAATTTGCTGTGGGAAACTTTGCACCCACATGCTGTGAGCTGTGAGCCTGCCTTTCACAAGGCTAGACTTGCCACATTGCTTTTTGGCTTGTTGCAGCTTGTCTTTTAGTGGCAATTTTGCTTGAAATATTGTTTCCAGAATCCTATGCCGTTTTGCTATCTAGTGGTTTGCTAGTAACTGCTAGTGGTTGCTGGTACTTCCCGGTGGTTGCTGTTGTTTATTCCCGCTGGGTTGTTGTTGATTTCTAGAGGGTTGCTATTAATTGCTGGTGGTGTGTTGTGAATTTCCAAAAGGGTTGCTATTAATTCTTGGTGGCTTGCTGCTGATTGCTGATTGCGTTGATTGCTGGTGGTTTCTATGGTTTTCCATTACTGCTAATTCCTGATGGGTTGCTGTTGAATTCTGATGGGTTGGTGTTGATTTTTGGAGGGTCGTTGTTAATTCTTGGTGGCTTGATGATAATTCTTGGTGGCTTGCTGTTAATTCCTGGAGGGAGCCTTTTTCGAACAGGGAGCCCAATGCATTTCACGACATGCTCCAACAGTGGCTTTCAAGTGCTAATCGCAAAAAATCTTCTCCCGGCGTTCATCTGCTTTGGACTTACGGAATGCTTTCTGCACGCTGCAGGTGCGTTGCGGGCGCGCCGCAGGGAAAGGGTGATTAGCTTCAGTGTACACTGTCCAAGAAAATGACCCATGGACCATACGGCTTGTACTTGACGTTGCACTTGTTGATGAAATGCTGTTCACAGCATGGACCATCCAACGGAGTCGTAGGATGCACTTATCCCCAACTTGGTGCACGGCTCGCGGCACACAGCCCAATTGTACAATTGGGCAAACAGATGCTCTCCAGGGCCTCGAACGAAAGAGTGCCCATCACGGATCAACACCATAAGGAATCAAATGCACCATTTGTGAAAGATAGAGGCCCAAAAAGGGGAATGTACAATCAAATAGGGGAAAAAAATGGTGTGGGGGGGGGGGGGGACGGTATATAACAAATGTGTGTATGTATGCGGCACTATTCCGCCTGTATTCTGGTATAATTACCCAAACTGCGCGCCGCAGGGCACGCCGCAGGGCGCACTGCAGGCGCCGCACAGAAAGCGTTCCCGTAGGCATCAAAAAACGAAGCATGGCAAAGAGAGAAATGCACAATGCATTGGCCACCCACCGCTCGGGGACCCCAAAAAGGCAGGGGTTAGGGGTTATGTAGCCGCTTCTGATTTCGTCCCTTTTGTTGTCCACCGGGAGGCGGGCAAAAGAACGGAAGCGTTGATCCCTTGGACAAGCGCTATTAGGCCCCCTTTCACTACCTCCCTGAATTCCACCACTTCAATCACCGACCCCAAGGAGTGGCCGGGAATTGACTCTGAGGTGCTATGCCCTTAAACAAAACCACCACCTAGCATGCCCCCCCACCCACCCCTTGTTGCAAATTTTGTATCTTAACATATATCTCTCTGGGACACCGGATTTCCTGCCAACACGGAGCGTTTTCAGGGGTTGGTGCGTTTGTCGCCTCATTTGTGCCCGCTGAGGGTCCCAAAGGGGGGGGTATGTGGGGTATATTCGGAAAGCCCTTGAAAAGGGCTTTTCGGAGATGTATGGGTTAGGGGGGGGTCCGGAACCATATTTTTTCGAAAATTGGCCGTTACCGTTGACAGGTTGGGTTTTTTTTGCCTGTTCTAGTCTGGTTTCAGACAGACTGCACCGCACCCCTACCCCCATTACTCCAACATATGGGCATATGAGGGTCAAGTCATTCGGGTGGATTTGTTGCATTTGATGTGTAGAATACATGTGCAACATGGGTCCCCACAAGACCCCAACATGTTGAAGACTTTGACCAATAACTACCTTGGACACCCGGGTGATGCCTGGTGCAACTTGCAACATCAAGCTCACCAGAGTGCAAGAAATCAAAGATGGCAGAATTTCTCGAACAGGCTGTCAAGTTGGGACATGAGACCACAATATTTGGATTCAGCACATCAAAATGCATCCATTTACCTCCTTTCACTTTGCTCCAACTCCACAATATGTCGGAGCACCCAGGGGAAAACTTGTGAGTTGGTGTCCCCCACGCGTGAGCGGAGCAGCCTGAGGCCCGAAAACGCTGAAACGCCAAAAACTTTGGCCTCGGTACTCAAAAATATGGTCACCTATCCCCCCCCAACCCATACATTTCTGAAACGGCGTTTTCTCACAGATTTCGAAAAACATACACAAACCCCCCCCAAGGTGACGACATTTTGGTGCATTAGACCAAAAGTTGAGAAAAGTCTGAAAAAATGTGAAAACGCTCCGTGTTGGCAGGGAACGGATGTCCCAGAGAGATATACCACAATATGATCAGCGCAATGAGCATTTTAAGCCATATATGTTGGGGTCCGGGAGGCCCCCCTTCCGGCCAGCCCCAGACCCAGCCCCCCCGCTGCGGGATACGAGAGTTGAATGCTACACTGCTAAAGCAAGCAGGCGAGTGCAATACAACAAAGTCAGAACAAAAAGCTCTTCAGTGACATTGCCATAGGCGCCTTTCACTGTGAAACAGAAGGTACCCCGAGGTACAGTGCAGATGAGGGCTCATTCCTGTGACACGCACAAAGCTACTCCTACTGAAATGTCGGACACACAAATCAAATACATCAGACCAACATCAGTGCACCCCCCTCCCCCGGTGGACTCCCCAGCCCACCAACGCTGGACCCTCTGCCGAGTTAGCCAGGGCACACAAGGTGTCGCCGTCTGCTGCCCAATCACCGCACCACTCCGTACAGGGTCCCTCGTGTGGTACATGCCACGACGCATAGAAACCCAACCTCCATTCGGCCGTTCTGCGCAACCATCCCCACAGGTCAGCCACAGAAAAAGACATATCCTGTGGCAAGCGCCCTGTTATAAAAGAAATCCACTGCACCGTCTTCCCAGTGTCCCAGGGTGTACGGGCGAGGACACGTACAGCGGCGCATATCATTGCACTGCGCACCACGGACACGGGGTACTGTGACAAAACCGCAAGCTGCATCCAGGCTACAAGGGAAAGAAGGAAACCTCCCCATGTGGCTACAGACGGCAGTGCATTGCACAGGGCCCCAATAAACGTGTTCGTGACCCGTTTCCGCGTGGTGGCCCAAAAACTCTGGAGAGGGATCCCCATTTTTAAATTCCACTGCTTGCCCAGGGCATTTGGGTGTGCATGAGCCAACACGTCAAGAGACCCCAGATGCACGGAAATGCCCATCGCCGTCACCGACTTGCGCATGCAAGCACCGGTACAGTGCAGGTCAGGGTTTTTCGTCCGGCAGTCACATACAACTTTTAGGGACCACACCTCTTCAAGGACAGAACATACCGGTTTCATCACGTCGGTGGCCTCCGGGCCTTGTGACGCAACGACGAGGTTATCCCTAAATTGCTGGAGAGCAAACAGGGTGTCCCCTGCAGACCACTGAACTACCCCATCACTGGTTTTGGAAAACTGGCCCCACCTCCTCAACAGATCAACTCGCAACTTGCAACACCACACTAAGTGGAGGTCTGCGCTTTGCGCACTGAAAGACCCGCCCATGGGTATAGCTCCAGTGCGTTGCCACAATTCTCCCGCCGCCACCACCACATTATCCTGAGACAGGCTGAATTCTACCAAAGAAATAAGGTCATTCATCGACAAAACATGGAACGTGCCCCGTTTACCTTCACCAGCCCTGTCATGTGACTTATTGGTTTTGTGAATGCTCCAGACCAGTGTGGTAGCCCTCCACCTCCTGCGTGTAGTGAGCCAAATGGCTGCGTCACGCATATGCTGCAGTACAGAGGAGGGTGGGATGACATTAAACTGCTCTTTGCAGCCTGCTTCACCTATGAATTCTGCACCCCATTTTCCCAGTTTTTGCAGCCAGGCTCCCATATCCTGCAGGCGCAGAGTTAAAAAAGACCCGGGTATCTCCGCAGCCAGAGTACGCACAAACAGGGTAAATGCACGGGCTGCCACCCTCGGCTTCTGGCGACTAACAACTGGTGCCGCAGAAGCCGCAATTGGGCGCCATAGCACCTCCGCCGGCACCTGCGACTTGGCCTTCCCAATCAGGTACAAAAGGCACTCACGATAATTGTGCCCCCGTATTCCGCACCATAGACACACGCCGTATTGCGCTTGCCCACCCTCTGGCTCGTGAATTGGCGCACCGTCGACGGCGCATTTCGCTGTGCAGTGGTCGTCTGTGCCACATCTCAGACACCAAACTGCAGTAACCGGGGCTGAGGATCTCGGGTTGGCTCCCATGGTTTCCGCGTAACGGTGGCATTCTCTCACCCAGTGCTGGTCTGATCTACACAGCAGGCAAACACCTTTTTGCATACGCTCTGCTCTAACAGGACAAGCTGACGCATAATGGAGTTCACCACAGGACCAGCAAGGTTGAATAGAACGCTTAACAGGGGAAGCAGAGGACACGGCTGCACCGGCGTCGGACCGCTTGGGACATTCATATGGTCGATGACCGCTCTTGTGACAAATGCCATAGATAACAGGCTTACTGAAAGTTTGCATACCCCAACCGAGAAATTGTAGTCAAAAGTTGAGAGAGATATTGAGACCCTGTGTACACTACGATGGTCTGACAAAATTCGAAAGCGGATGTGTCAATCGCGCCGAACGGAAGCAACTTGCTGCGCCAACGGCTGCGGCGTCCCCGCTGCGGGATACGAGAGTTGAATGCTACACTGCTAAAGCAAGCAGGCGAGTGCAATACAACAAAGTCAGAACAAAAAGCTCTTCAGTGACATTGCCATAGGCGCCTTTCACTGTGAAACAGAAGGTACCCCGAGGTACAGTGCAGATGGGGGCTCATTCCTGTGACACGCACAAAGCTACTCCTACTGAAATGTCGGACACACAAATCAAATACATCAGACCAACATCAGTGCACCCCCCTCCCCCTGAATGTGGCAGGAAAGTGGGAGGGAGTAAGCATATGGCCCGTTGCTACGCCCCCCCCCCCCCCGCCCCCACCAGTGGAAGCCGCACCAGTGTGGGCCTGGGGGACCCACTGCCTATGGCGTATTTTGCACACCAGTGAATTGTTGGTCCCACATTTCTTATAATGGCAGGCGGAATGTTGTTGTCTTTGATTCTGCCATGAATTCTAAAACATCCCAAAAAAGACAACATCCGTTCACAGATGTCTAGGAAGTAACAATATTATCATAGAACAATGGCATTGGTTGCAAAAAGTTTTCGGGTGTCCACCGACGCCGCCCTATCTCAAAACAGTTCACCAAGGGGGGGGGGGCTCTCTAGGGGGGAGGGGTAACCATGAGATGGGAGCCCCCCCCCCCCCTCAGCCTCCCATCTCAATGGGACAAAATCAGAAGTGGCTGCATATCCCATGCCTTCTCAGGGGGCCCAAAAGTGGGCAGAATTGCTATGTAACACCTGCATTATTGGGGGTCCCCAGAAAAGGGGACAAAATCAAAGCACAGCACAGCAAAGAAAAAAGGGGGGGGGGAGCCATATTACCTTTGTGTCTCCATCTCTGACTATGGTCCTGCAGTTTGCACTGGGAATTGCCCCCAGACCTGTCAAGTATAGAGGCACTGTTTACCCACTAGGGCAGGGGCCTTCTCTGGCAAATGCCTGCTCAGGAATGGCATTGATATTTGGTCCAATATTTTTTTCATCTAGTATTGGGTTCTCCTGAAAAATCCAAGTATTTTGCGTATCAACACATGGGGTGGAAACCATTTTTTCACCCTGCTGCATCAAGAAAATTTTCCTCATGGCGCGTTTGGCGCCGACGGTCCAGCACTTCCCTGCCAATTTCCAAGAGAAAAGGGGGGGGGGATGTAAAGGGTTCGGGCCCAGCGCCCCCCACCCCCATGGCGGCTGCGCTACATGGCCGGCTACTTGCTGCTCCAACTCCTCCTTGGCTGAATGCAGCTTTCAGTGGACTATCACGGGGCAGGTCAGACTTGGAGGCGAGGGCACCCGACCCGTGATACAACCAAAACCCTCAGATCTACACCATTTGCCCCCTTGAGTTTCGAACCATACATTTTCTCCCTCCCTGTGCAGCGTCCATGTCCATGCCCAATACCTGTGGTCGTTTTTGTGGGGGCTTGTCTGAAATTGCAAAGCAGATGTACCAAGGAAAAAACGCCATCCTGCAGTACCCAAAATTGCCACTGTCCCCATGACCCTCAGTGGTCCCTGACACACATCGACATTTAATTTGCATGCCAGATTGCTGGCTACATAACCACCACAACCATAGCGATTGCCACGTCTCAAAACATCTACAGCCCCTCCTCCCATTTCCATGCCAACCCCCCCCCCTCCTCGTGAGAGACCCCCCTTAATAAGATTTTTCGAATGGGAGTGGCTGATGCCAGAAAATGGTGCAACAAAAAGATGAATCAACAGCAAGGCTTCATACCCACAGGATTTGACAAGACCCAGTCTACAAATGCTGAGCATGTGGCTAAAGCAGTTGTACGACAGCAATTTTGCTAAATTTCAACATGAGTTATTTCAGCCTGGAAATTGTGTGGGAAACCTTCACACAAATTTGACACGCAAAATATCCCACAGCAAGAACTTCCCCTTGTCTCCGCCCCCCTGTAATGGAATAAATCGCCACTGTCAGTGGCCTTCATTCACACTTAACTGTACTGGCCCACAGGGCCCCTCCAGGACAGCAAATGACCAAATTGTCTGTGTGTGGCTCCCTGCCTTCCACATGATGCACCAAAAGCAACCTGAAGATCTTCATCCTCGTCAGCATCCCAGTAATCGCTGTCAAGGATCTGTGAGACACAGAAGGCTGAACTGAAGGCGCACCAGGGCTGAAGTGGCATGTCTGAATACCACAACTTTTGGGCCTTTTCCCACTGTTTGTGCAGGAGCAGTGGTATGTGCCCACCGCTTGTGTATGGCCTTGGTCACATGCGTGACAGGACTCTTGGCTCGTGTGCCTCACATAAATTCAATGGTACATGGGCGGCTGCAGGTGTAGCAGGTCCAAAAACGTCCGATACCCATCTGAAAAGAAACAATGAACGTTCATTTCCATGTTTCCAAAACGTGATGCAAATGCTGTAGGCGGAAGCGTGGGGGCTAATCTAATGAACTTAGAAACACAGAGGGCAATGCAACGCCCTGGATCATCACACTGCATGGTGCATACAACTGGGCCTGTGGATGGCTTTCGTTAGCAGGAGTGTACCAGGAGATAAACACAAGCAGTTTCTGTTGGTATTTGCACTACTTCCACTGGTTTAGCCGACCCAACCCTCCATCCCATCCCATGGACCATGAACTCCCAACCTGGAATGACATGGGTGCCGACTGCTGGGGAGCTTGGATTTCCGGTGCATACACCTCAGAGCTCATCCAGAGTTCCAGGAGTAGGAATCAGATACCATTTCTATGACAAGGCACTTGTGGTATCTTCACCCCCACAGCATTGCAGTACTCCCGCCCCCCTCATTGTCCCAGTACACTATGGCATGCACCCCATGGCATCCACAAAAAGGCACAATGCATCTTTCGATCCCCAGATAATACAAAGGTTGCACTCCCAAACCCAAAACGGCAGATCTCAGGCCTACCGTTGTCTGTGCCAAACGTACGGCCTTTGCCTTCCTCAACTCCACTGCTCGAGGCTTAGCGAGGCACAAACGCATCACGCTTTGAATCTTCACCGCTGCGATCCTTTGACGTGCCTACAGAGACAGAAACGGCCCAGTGGTTTGAAAGGGTCAGAGCTATCGACTCATTGGAAAACGGATTGGCTGAATCAGGATTGCCACTACATGTGAAAAAAAAAAAAGAACTCGTGGCCCCCCGATTAGCCGCATGCAGCACCAACCTGGTTAGCGCCATGTGGACTCCGACCCCTGGCAGACATGGCCATGGCTTCTACAGCACCTTGGTTCACTGCTGACTGAGGCAGCGTTCACCCTCTTTTCAGGTCAAACAGTGATTCTACGTCTTTGACACAGGCCATGGCCGGCCCTAGGCCTAGAGGTCGCAAAAGGTGTCCTTTTGCACCCTGGAAGAGGTATAGGGTCACAACATCCCCCATCCCACCCCTCAAGGGGGCACCACAGGGTGCTCAAAGGCACCAAACATGCGTTCTTCACAAAAACGGCTGAAAACTGCATAAACTACATAAGCACTCATCCAACACCTCCTAAACAAGCCCCACCCTTAGCAAGCCCCCCCCCACCCACAGGATCCCAGGCTCAACCGACAGGTGTAGAGTGTAATAGCGCAGCTAGAACAAGGACCTGATCCCAGACTGAGTGTTGACGTTCAAAGTACCAGAAGAAAAAAATTTAAAATACGCATCAACAATGAGTCTCATTTCAGCCTGAGGCAACCAGATGTTGAGGTCGTTGAGTTGGTTTGTGCACTTGCCTTGGGTCCTGGGGTACCAGGTGCATTTCCTAGTTTTTGCAACTCTCAACATACAATATATTGCATCGCAGGACACTGTTCTGTTTACTTTTGCCCCAAAGATGTCATCAAGTGACGTAGACATTGATTCACAGAGGAGAACAACACATCTATGAACAATGCCCTGTAAAGGGCACAATTTGGCTAATTTTCTTGGTGGATCACACAACCCGCTTGGTGGCACCCATCTCACAGCAAGCCCCCCCCCCCCCACGCCACTGGCTGCGTCAACAGAGCCCCTGGATGACCTGTCCTGTTTGACTACGGGTCAGCTGTCCTAGAGACGGGCTGTTGCCCATGCTAGTCCATGCTGGGTTGGCCGACTCCAGCACTGACTTGTGCACGCCAGTGTGTGCATCTGCACAATAATTTTCTGAACAGGGGCTTCTAACAGCCACAATGATTCTTTCCCTTTTGTCCTTTCCTTTGCCTCCTTCTGCGCTCTGCACCAACTTTGGCAAGTGCGGTCTACCCTGCCCTGTTACCTCCCCTTGCTTTCCCCTGACCCCCTGCCCAGCTTCCTCTTGGTTCCCCATGTTCGTCATCACCTGGGGGTTAAGGGACAGCGTGAGAACGTGTTGCTGTGGGGAGGGGGAGGGGATGGGTGCAGCCGGCAACGGAGGTGGCCGTTGTGCCCTGTCCCTTCTTTCCCCTCAAGGAGGAACGTCCTGGCTCCAGGGGGTTCCTTGTTGGTGTCGGTGTACTTGGTGTTGCTGGTTTTGGCCACTTGCTTCTGCTAGCCCCCATCTCCGAGTCTGTCCTGGGCGTAGTTTCATGCTATTTGTTGGCATGAATGCCTTAGTTGGCGCGGCCATGGTGAACCATGCACACAACGCCCGCCATCAGACCAAGGGTTCCGGACCGGGGCTAGTTCCCCTTCCTACACGTCCCCGCAGTTGGGGCAAGGGGGGAGTCCGCGGCCTGGCCCCCCCTCCCCTCTCAAGGTTCCTAGGCTGCACTCTGCTGGTGTCGGTGTTGTTGTGACGTTGGCGTCCTGGTTGGTGTTGTTGCTGGGGTGTGGCAGGGGGTGTTTGTTGCAAGTGGCGTGAGCATTGTGGTAGGTGATGTTGCCTCCTGTGGCAGAGGCAACTAAATCAATCTCAACGTCCGGGTCCTAACAGACTTGTGTCTGCATTGGTGACCATGTCCCCCGGTCTCTGGTTCACCTGTGGTTCGGTCGCTGCCAACATCAGTGATCCACCACTCTTGAATCCACCCCACCTCGCCGTGCCCCTGTGTGGTTGTTGTGGTGTGTGGTATAAATAGACCTTCTCCTTGTTGTTGTCTATGGTAATGTCCATACGTTCTCGTTCTTAGTTCAGCTGCTATGATGTTTGCGCGGTTTCGTTGTGCTGTGGTCTCCCTAGAGGGGGGGGGGGGTAGAAAAAAATTCCTGGTACCGGCGTACAGCTTTTTTTTGGGGGGTACCCCCGGAGGGGGGGGGGGGGGGGTACAAAAAAATTCGCGCGAATATTTTTTCCGGACCCCAAAACCTGAAATTTCCTTAACTCTACCCCACGTGCTTGGGTTTGGAAGGTGCTGACCCAGCTCTGGACCATGGCTATGGGTGCCCTTCCCTCTAGTAGGATCAAACTGAGGTGCATTCCCAGCGTGTTTGTGGCGCAAACGTCTTGCGCCGACAACACTGGCAAGTGATTTGGGTGTGTATGTATCCACCCCAACCACCAACCTCCCATGCCCCTTCCCCACTTAATCGCCTCCACCACTTCCCAACCTCCTGATGGAGGAACATGAATGTACCTCCTAGGATCAGACAGGCTCTACGTGGTGTAGATAGTGGCAAGCTAATTTTGGGTACCGGAGGAAAGGATATGGGCACCGGAAGTATTTATCATGGGAGAAGGGATACACTTCATGGTAGATGACCTAGGGAGACGGGGGGGTGGAAAAAATTCGCGCAAATTTTTTTCCTACCCCCCCCCTCCGGGGGTACCCCCCGAAAATAAAAAGCTGGCACCCCATGTAAGATCTTTTTTCGCCAAGAGGAATTTTTTTACTGTGTGCTACTTGAACTTGCATGGCACCTTCACTTTGCCACATTGTATATGACATTGGCACATGAACTACTACTGAGATAAAAGTAATTGGTTTTTTTTTGCATGGCGCCATTGATTTCTCCCCAGTAGCGGGGGACACTTGTTAAATGCAATCGTCAGCCCGCGGACAAGGGGCCCCTCGCACGGGCCGCCGCCACCCACATTGAGCATTGTGTTTAAATTGTTTTTCCCCCCATGGGCTTGGCACTTGCTGCCGCGCCCCCACTCACGTGGCTCTCTCCCACTGCTTGCCCAAACCACCCCCACTGCAACCCAGCGTCACCCCAAGCAGGCACGTCACCCCAAGCAGGCACGGACACTGCTGCAACTCGCAAAGACATATCGTGTGACCAGTCGGCTGCTGTGCCGGCAGCCACCGTCACCACCAACACCAGAGAACACGGCACACCACAAAACAAACAAACACTAGGCGAGCGCGCACAAGTTGCCCTCCTCGAACCCCCTTGCCCAATTTGGACTCAAGTTTACTTCATAAACTTTAGTCTGATCCATCTACTCTCCAGGCGGAGCCGCTAGCCTTGCTACGCTAGTGGTGCCCCACTCAGCAATGAGTGTGGGCGAAGCGTGGAGCCGCGTGACCACCAGCATTTGGTGGCCGTGTGGCAACCTGGGAGTGGAATTGCGGTACACAATGTGAAATGTGGGGTGTTCCACTTGTTTGTTTGTTTGTTTCACAACCCCATATTGGTCAGTATTGTTGCGCCCCTTGAGTTGGGGTTAAGGACTCGCAATCCACGCTTTGTTGCTTGCATGGTTGTAGAGAGCCGCAATCGATCATTAGGGAGAAGACAAAAGAGGGAAAGAAAGAGGAATTTGGGCAATAATCCATCAAAATTTGGGTTCAATTGTACATGTTATTTGCTTTTCCTTCTCGCGGACCTTTTAGATGTCGTCAGCGATCAACATCGCATGGGGCCAACGGGATGCCCATGGGTGGACATGTCCCTCAGGTGAGTGCTTATCAGCTCTAGCTACACCTGACACGCAGTCCTACCAGTTGCATTGCCAGGGCAAGAAGCATCGCGCAGGCATTTCCCCCGTTGTCAAGGGACGCTAACTGTCCATGACGCGCTTTTTCAACAACTCGTCCCAAGGGTCGCAGCCCTCTCAGCCGCAATCCCAGGAATCATCACGGCCATCAAAAGACCCCACGAGCCCATGTTCTGGGGCTAGTGAACCCTTGGCACTGCCACTCTCGCCTATTGTGTTGCCTAAGTGCATGGGTGCTTTGCCACTGGGTGTGCCTAGTCCGATTGCCCTTCGTGGGCGTTATCCACTAATGCGCCACTCCCACGAGAAAGTGCACTGGATATATGTGGATGGAGTTGGTTGTTTCTCGCGTGACCCGCCATGCAAGGGTGAGGCTCAAGTCGATGACAATGGGCATTTGATGCCTTGCACCCCATCCGAAGTACTTCCGCGGGACCACACAATGTGCAAATGGATGCGCGAGGAACGCACAGCTGATTCCAATATTGAGCATTGGAAACTAGGCTTCCTGAAGCTATCAGGGCGTGTTGCGGGGCACCGTGCTGAGAAACGAGCTGTTGTCAGGGAATTGCGCTGAGTGTCTGAGGTGTGTAAAACTGTCGTGCAGAAGTGCGATGCGCACAAGGCCCTTATTCTCGCCATTGGCTAGGACAAGCGGCCACTGGCATCTCGTAGGGCCGCCCGTCTAATAGCAGCCAAACAAAGTGCGGCTGCTGTTTTGGAGGACATGTCGAAAGCTATTCAAGTGAAATTGAAGAGCAAGGACGGGACAAACCCCCTCCGGCAATACCTCCATGATGTGTTCACGTTGCCAACGAACTTGCTCATGCGTGAAGCGATTGCAGGAGGTCACCTGCCACAGGGGGATGACGCGGCAGTGGTCGAAATCGTGTGCCACGATGGAGATGATTGTGCCGTACTCGCCCAAGTGAACGTGGTCTTCAGACTCCAAGCGAAGCAAGAAAATCAATTTGCTCCTCAGACCGAAGTGGAAAAGGAGTGGCACAACATGGTGTGCAAACACCAAAGGCGTTCATATTGCGCGTAATGCCAACCATTGCGTCCAAGAAGAACTCATCTGTCACCACATCCCACAGCAGAGGGCGGTCCGCAGTGGGCAGGCAAGACACAATGAATTCAGCTGTGGGCGCCTGGTTCGGACACAAGGGCGGCTCCAAACGGCAATGGCTTCTAGACATGTCCTCAGAGGGCAAATGCCTGGCCCGATTTAGGGCACACGGCAAGCGGCTGCCTCCAATACCAATGGCCGCGAGACATGCCAAGTCGCAGCCTCCATATGGCAAAGACGAAATCAGCCAATGCACGGTGGCAACCTACCTCAGGGTCATGTGCACATCATTGCTTCTGGAGAGTCAGTATGGCAGCCCTAGCAAAGCAAATTGTGCACAACGAGCACATCCAATGTGTTGTCCCTAGGTGTGGCCGCTGGGAATCTCGCTACAACATGCCCGGCCACCTGCTGGTTGATGACACACATAAGAACCTCCCCTTCACAGAGCAGCATCGGGCGCTATGGGAGGTTGACGAGGAGGAGAAGGCCATCCTGCAGAAAGGAATGACTGCCTGGGGAAAGGAGTTGGCTGCAAAGGAGAAGGAGTGCGAGAAGATGCGCATGAAGGGAAAGCGGCAGAATTTGAAAGATGAGACGAGGTTGCAACGTGACATTGTTGCCAATGCAGACAATGTGGCAGAGCAAGCAGCAGCAGCGAAGGCCCTCAAGGCACCAGACAAAGCAGCAGCATTAGTCATGGCGGTTCAGGAACAACATGATGCAGATTATGACCCCGACGAGAA
This sequence comes from Eutreptiella sp. 'Long Island Sound 2002', assembly GCA_964036045.1. NCBI lineage: Eukaryota > Euglenozoa > Euglenophyceae > Eutreptiales > Eutreptiaceae > Eutreptiella > Eutreptiella sp. 'Long Island Sound 2002'. The sequence continues at coordinate 128,092,144 of OZ038382.1, read as the reverse complement.
CGAGGACAACACCAGTCAAAGCAGCAGTAGCAGCAGCAGCAACAACGATAGCCGAAGCAGCGACAACAGCAGCACCAGCAACAGCAGCAATAGCAGCAGCAAACAGAGTAGTAGCGACACGCGGGCTGAGAAGCGGAAGAAGAAGAAGATTCCGAAGACCGAGAAGCGAAAGATGAAGAACACAAAAGCGAAATCCCCGGTAAAGCAGCAGGCTCCGCGCAACACAAGCCCGAAGCGACCCACAGCTTCCCAAGGTGGGAAGCCAAAGAAGCGATAAGTGGCCGCTGGGAATAACCGGTAACAAGATGCGTTGGCCGGCAATGGGGTGACCGCGTAATGCCACTCGAAACGCGAAACGACTCAAAACGGCCTAATGGGAGTGGGCACCCCGTTTGGCGGGCGAAACGTTGGCAAGCCAATGAAGGTTGGTAGGACATGCAGCTACGGTTGGGGGGGTCAGGAGGAACGATGTGCATGCGGTGCAGCGATAAACACGTGTTTAACTAAACGTTTTTTGTAATCAGATAAAACCACAGGAGAGAATTTTATTTGGTGATGTGCGCGCAAGAACGGCGCAGTGCAACAATGTGCACCATTCACACACATACACAGACATACTATCACACCAACACACAAACCGTACCCTCACTTGTTGCCGCTGGGCCGGAAGGCCCACTCTATACTGTCCGGCCGCGGGGCAGGGGCCACGCGGCCGCCAGCGACGCTCATCTGTAAAGCTGACCCCAATGATTATCCCGCCGGATTAGGGCTCTCTCACTGTTGGCAACGGAAGAGGTTTCGGACGAACCGAAAGCATATTTGTGGATGGCAGGTTGGGCCCTACAATGTTATTTATGGGCCTTTTTTTTTACTGGCCAGAATCCCGATTTTTGGTCGAAAATCGGTGCGCACGCGTGACCTCTGGCAGTCCCCGACATTGTCGATCTTTGTTTGGGCCCGTCCAACTCAGCCCCTAAGTAGAGTGGACGAAAATTCGATTTAAGACCATAAATGTGAAGGGTTTTAAGTCCCCAATAATGCTGTCAAATTGCTTTTTCGCAAAATTGCACGAATCACTGTTCTGGAACACCGATTGTTGATTTCCGGGATCTGGGTGTTAGACGCCGAGAATTTGACTAAATATTCGTGTTCAAAAACTGCCCAGATTTAGCTTTCAGTTTATCAAATTCGAGCCAATAGGCCAAAGATATGACTTTTTTAAGCTTTCATATAGTTGGCCCAGTTTGGCCATTTTGACCTGTTTCATAGGCCTGTTGTAGCGAGCTTGTATCTTTGAGTTTTCGCCCCGATGTGCTCTCTATAGAGGCCATAGGGACGTAACATTGCTTATCCCCGTTCCATTGGACCCATACGGGACTAGTGTACACAAAGGTTCAATACCTAGGCCGGGATACAGCGCTTTGACAAGGCTGTACAATTGAGACAGGCAACCTCAACCAAGTACTGCTTTTTCTACCTTTTGTACCCTCCTTCTAAGCATCAGGAGGAGGCTAGAGGGGTCAACCTTGGGGATTTTCACATCATTTGGGTGCAAATGAACTTGGATTGTCACTTGGTTCGTTGCTAGAGCCTCGTGGTTTAGCAACACCAACCTACGAAAATCATGGGTCTCCCCCCCGGTGTTCCGGTTGCATCCCTATGCTTCCGTGGGACTTCAACCAAGCATATTTGAGTAGTTTGGACCTAAAGGGCACTACTTTGCCTAGTGTACCCCCAACGGCCCCTAGATATATCAGCCGGGGGTTTGGCTTTTTCGTCAAAAATGGACATTTTGGGTTTGTGGGTCCATTCGTCGGAGCTCGTTCTCCGACATACCGTGGAGTTAGAACAAAGTGTTGGGCTCGTTTGAAAGCTGAGAACAAGTCCTAAAAGGATAATAGGACCCGTCACAGGCCGTCCCACACCCATTTCTTGCAAAAATGGCGTTTTTACGTAAAATCAGATGTATGTTTTGTAGACCCTTCCATATCAGAACTTGTAGCTGTCGGCACGTAGTCGGGTAGGAAGCACATAGGTTACCAGCCCTCAACCAAGCATATTGGAGTTGTTCGGACCTAGAAGGATGCAAAGCGACACCTATTTGCGCGTTGAAGCCATGTTGGCGCTAAGTTGTAAGCGTTGGGGGTTGTGCAGTTTAGTCAAAAGTAGCCGTTCTTCAGTTCATGCTTCCGCTTGTCGGAGGTCGTTCTCCATCATATCGTCGAGTTGGAACAAACCGTTCGGCTCGTTTGAAAGGGGAAAACATATCCTAAAAGGATATGAGGACCCGTCATAGGTTAGCTCACTCCCAGTTTTGGCAAAAATCAGGTTTTTGGTCATCATTTTTAGCTAAAATCTGACATGCTAAAATCAGAACATGGCATATGCAAACATGTTCCTGTTGGCACGTAGCGAATCTTCTGACACCTTTGGCGTTTCTAGGCTTGGGGAGGAGGAGCGTAGCGATTACTTCCCAAGCCTAGTCACAAAGCTAATGGCATCACTGAGGTCTTGCTTTATTGAATTGTATTTTTGCTATTGGTTTGTGTGTGTGTGATGGGTGAATTCTTGTTGTTGTCATATGTTTTTCTGCGGCCCTTTTTTTTTAATGCTGAATCGCAAAAAGGCAAAAAGAGACGTCGTGGGTAGGTATGGTAGCATGTGGTGATTTTGTTTGTACCACACAATATTGTTATTATGATAATGGAATGTACTGTGTGCTGAAATTCGTTCACGCACGAAAGTGTCATATGATACCATTTTTTTTCTTCATAAACGAGATTCATGAATTGCATACGTTTTTCCTTCACCTGTGGTGATTAGGTAGGGTCCAAGGATAGGAGGCAGGTCTATTAAAGTGTGTCAACCGTTGAGAGAATGGAACAACGTGGATGGTACAATTGTATATATGTTATTGCTAGCGCTGCCACTACTAACACTTACCACCATCACCACTGCTACTACTTACTACCTGCTACCACATTTACCACTCTCCCGCCGGGTCTTGTCGCGGGTGGGCGGGCCGGGCTTCCTACAGCGCTTGTTGGCAAGCCATTGTGGCGTAGCGGTCATCAACCGGCATGCGAGAAGGCAATGGGGACATAACATTGTGGGGTCCACTGTAGGCTTGGGCAACCTGCAGAATGGCCAGAATGGACATCAATCACCCTTGTCCTTCAATGCTACTGGTTCCGTTTCTCGCCCCAAATAGGGTGTATTGCCATATTTGGGGACTCTTTCCTGCCGTTAAGAGGCCAGGGTGGGGCGCTGCACTGCAGCCGGAATAGACCGGGGTTCTTTGTGCCCTTAAACACAAATACCACCCACATTGGCTCAAATACCGATGGTTACCTTGAAAAATAGGTCAGCGCCCTAAAAACCTATAAACACCCAAGAGGCAGCATCGAGGTGTGCAAGTGTCTCTCTTTGGGCCTCCTCCATCTTGTTCTCTCACAGCTTGCTCTTCTCCTTCAATGTCATCATTGGCGGCCGTGCTCTTGTCTTGTTGCTGTTCTTTTACCCCTTTTCCACACTTGTCTGTGGTCTTCACCTGCCGCCTTAGTCTTTCTTTTCTTTCTCCTCAATCTATTTTTGGACTCCTGCTTTCTTGCACTTACACTGGAACTCCTTCTTTTCTCTGGGCACCTTCCAAGCCTGAGCGGCTGTGTACCCTGCACATTGCAGATGAATCCAATGTCCCTTGCCACACTGGACCGCACCCTACCCACTCCGTACTGGCTTGTTGCATAGCCCACATGCGTGCTTGGGTCCTTCCCAAGCTGCCTCCCGTGCTTTCTTGTTCTGAGACCACTGTTTAGGTCCCAAGGTTGAGGCCGTCCCTGTTGACAGTGTAATTGTCTCCTGTTTTGTGGACCATGCTCCGTCTGTTGGTTCCCTGTCCTCTGTGTGGGGCCCCCTCCCCCCCTCCCCCCCCCTCCCCCTCTTCTCCCCTCTCCTCTCCAATCATTTCCCCCTTTGCTTGCTCCGTCGCCACGCCTTCTGGTTTCTCCGTCATCTCTTCAACGCACCCGCTCTTCTCTTGCTCCTCACTATGTCCGTCTGTGTGTTGATTGTCGCATTTCTCTTGTGCCATCAAGTTTTGGTCCTTTTCCCTTGTGCCTTCCCCTCTCCCTTGCTACAAAGCTCGACTTTGTTGTATCCATCACGTATTGTGTCGTAGCGCCCCGCCCTTGGCCTCATTTGCGGTAACTATGATCTTGATCTCCGATTGTTCCCTGTCTGTGGTCGTCATGGGGGGACTTGGGAAGGGACCACGGAGAAAAGAGGAACCTCAAAGAGGAAGGAACAAGAAAGCGAAAAGCAGCAGGGGAATGCGGGCGGAGCAACAAAGGAAACTTTATACGGCACAAGATCATAGGGCACACGGGTGGGACTAGAGGTTGGCCAGAGGGTGCCATTGGTTGGAATGAAACAAGGGGACTTAGAGGGGTGCAGGGGAATAATTGAAGAATTAGGGGAGGGGAAGGTCTAGATACTCTTGGTAGGGGGAGCGAGGAGAGTACGAGAATTGAAAGTTTGTGTGGTATGGTTGTGGGGCGGCTTGGTTTCCCCCTCCCTGCCTTGTCTGTGCCGTGTTACCCTTCCGTTTCTGATATACTATGTTCAACGCCTTGAACAACTCCGTTGCCTTCTCCTAGTTGCTCTTGTTTTTGTCTAGGTAGAAATTGAGTACCATCTTCTTGTAGGCCACCTTGACAGCCTCCTTCAAGCCCCAAGTCTCATTCCTCAATGCGCATGCAGACCGACCTCCGCAAAGTCTACTTCTACTGGCTCAACCACCACATCCATTCTCAGCCTCCGGATGTCCACTCAACCCTACATACTATAGATTGAATTCTTAACAAGGCAGGGAAGAGGATAGTAAGGACCTAGAGTCGGAACACACGCAGAGTTTGTGGTTGTGGGGAACAAGAAAAAATTGACAGGCGGAACCACGGTCGACAAGACACCACGAGTATGCAACACAAACACGACTAGACCACTAACCTTCGGGGACAAATTGAGAAGGTACACGGCACACCTGCTGAGGCTACAGGGAGAACCAATTTTAAAGGAAAAGAGGAGAAGGAAGTGGATAGGAGACTACCCATATGCAGGAACATGAATGTACATCCCCACCACAGACTCCCTTGTGGTCCGTCGTTCATGCGCGGGGGGGGGGGGGGTCATGAGTCCTTCCACTTTTACTCCTTTGGCTGTTTTGCCCCCCCACAACAACCCAGTGCTTTCATTCCATTCTCATGCTTGGGCGGCAGCTGCCTTGGTCCACCAGCGTAGAAGGTCCTCCTGAATTTCTACGGAACCCTCCTCCTTGAGGTCTTCCCTTATTTCCCGTTCCTTTTTCCGCTGGCAATTGCTCTCCCCATCCTCCTCCATCTTCCTTCTTATTTGGCGACTAGCAGTGGTCCTCCAAGTTCCCTTGATCTCCTTGCCCCCCATTTCCACTTGGGCTTTTGGGTGTGTTCCCGGCTCTTCTTTTGTTCCCTTGTTCCCTCGGCCCTTCTTGCTGTGTCCGACTGTGGTCCTCTAGGGGCTTCCGTGCCAATGATTCCCCAATTGTGCTCACTCCTTGGACCTCCTCTATTCCCCTTCCCCTCGGAAATGCGTGGTGCTTCTCTTCTCCCTCTTCCACTTCCTCTCTTTCCTATCGGTCCCCCCTGTGTGTTGGTGGTTGTGGTGTTGTGTTTGGGGAAATTGCCCCCAAAATTTTGTTTGTGGGTCTTTGGGCGTGTACAAAGAGACATCCCCTCTTTCTGCAGTCCCACCCATCTCAGCACCTTCGTGCCTTCACCTCCTCCTTTTGTACTTCCGTTTTCCCCTACTTGGTCATCCTCCCAAACCATACTTCCGTTTCTCCCATTGCCACCTCTTGCGCCTCCAACTGCCAACACTGTGTCATGAATTTGCCCCACGTCCTTTTACGTTCCCTCATCCCATAGCCTCTCCTCCCAACCGCTGCTGTGACCGTCTGTGTGGCCTCCTTGAATCTCCTCACTGTGCAACACAACCTAATGGCCTGCACCTAATGCCCTGTTAGCACCCCCTATCGCGTGGTGTCTAAAACCACACTCTCTTTCACCGGCCACCGTCTAATGGTAATGGGGTAGCTCCCTTCCCTGAAATTTACCCCTGTGGAGAATCTGGTTTTGCCCTCCTCATCTTCTTCCCACCACCGGTCCGCTCCTACGAAAACTAAGTGTCCTCTGCTGTCCGCAGCCCTTTCACCTTTCTTTTTTTGTGACCCAGTGGTTATAGCACAGGTCTCACAAATGAAACTTGTGAGTTTGAACCCTCCCGTACACAGTTTTACCTCCTGTTATGGAGTGGTCAACCTGAAATTGCTCTGTGACCTCCCCCTCAAGGTATCCGGGTATCCGGCAGGTGGGTGGGTGGGTCTGAGAGTGGGTGGGTGGGTCAGCCAAAATCCCGGGAGGGCCAATTTAGCCCCCCCCCCCCCCAGTATCGCTTTGCAAAGGCCAGTTGGGAACCCCCTCCCCGAAACCCACTTTTTTGGGGGAGCGGGTTGGGGGATGTCGAAAAAAGTGAAAAGAAATGCCCCACCTTTTTTGAGTTGAAAATCCTGAATCTTTTGGAATTGAACCTTTTTGAACATTTTGCAATCTTGTATGTCTTAAACCCCCCCCCCTCCCCGTTGTGCAATCCTCATTTTGATCCAGTAAAAGCATCCTCCAATGACTTTTTGGCCAAGACTTTCCTAGCCCCCCCCCCTCTCGTCGATACCGTCAGAGGAGGAGCACCAACTGCAGTCCCTGCCATCCCTCGCTTGAGGACCATGTACAAACTGAAGTGAAAGTAGTGACCATTACAAAAGTGTAAAGCAAAACAGGTCTGGACAAAGTGGCAGCACTCCCATGTGTCACAATGTGCCTTGGCCCATGAACAACGTTGGCGGTCTACCAAGCTCAGCAACACCCACCCACCCAACAAAGCAGACACCCCCCCCCCCCGGGGAGGGTACCTGCATTTTTCCCAAAATCGGGGAAAACCCAGACAAACCCACCCACCCATCCTCAGACCCCCCCCCCCCCGGTATAGTATCCACCAGCCACTAAGCAAAGGCCTGGTTCCCAACCAAAAACTCATCAGGGAATACTTTTGTTGAAGAAAATAAGGATTTTGTGAGGGGTCAACCCCCTTGAGCTATGGTACAAGAATAGGCCCCCCAACAAAAGAGTATGCGGTGTTTCCCATGTGAATATGTAGGCCTGTGTAGTGTTGACATATGAGGTGATTCGTGTGATTGGGGGGTTGCGCGGGGGGGGGGGGGGGGTTGCAGGGGGGGTCAAAATACGGGGGAGTCATTTTTCGGCCCTCCGAGCCAAGTTGAGAACTTGGGCCTTCTGGAAAAACTTGGGAATCCCCTGCTTCGAAGGTGCCCATCAAGAAGAAAAGATTCCCAAATATGAACAAACACCGGCATATCCAAACCAAAGCCCCCCAACATGCAATAGGCGCTGAGTCGCGGCTGGGTTGATCTGAAAACATAATGATGTGATTTCTTCTGGCTCCTTTGGCGCCAACCTTTAATGTAGGCTCCAGGCCTTGGCCTAGCCGCACCAACTTGGCCCTGAAGGGCCTGCGCGGGGTTGGTATTAGGGTCAGAACAAACCGGCACTCCATGGGGCAATTAGCTGCATAACCCCCCGCATATTGGGGGTCCCCAAAGCAGGGAGGTGATGTGGCTACAATATCAGGTCCCCACGGCATGCAGGAAGCATGGCTTCATAACTCCCACTGCATGGGGGTCCTGTTACATGAATACAACAATACAGGCCCATCAGCACTTTGCCAACAACATGTGAACATGCATCCCTGACATTCTTGTCCTCTGAATTGCGTCCCAGGAGCCCAGGGAAAAGGAGGGCCGTGTTCGGGGGAGGGGTCTGCCTTGCACCACACACCTCTGAATCCACTGCCGGTGCTGCTGGTGCTGCTGGTGGTTTTAGGGCCTCAATGGGAAGCTGTGACGAAGAATACATGCGATCATGAGAAGTGACATGTTCTGGCCCCGCCTGTTACGCCACCAGATGTCTCTCGCAACGCCCTTGGTTAGTGCTGCGTCCACAAACCGCTCCCCCGCGTGTACTAGAGCACAACGACCTCTCCATGAAACCCTCAACACAGTGGCCCTGCCCACGTCCTCATCTCATGCGGCGGTACGGTGGCAACGTTGGCTCGGCCGAAATCACTTGGCCAGCGGAAGTGCCAGCCAACACTTCAGCCAGCCGAATCGGCGGGCCAACAGTGCCTGCCAGCCGAAAAGCGGGCCGATGCGCTGGGGCGTGCTTCAGCCGGCTGAAGCAACAGAGTGCGTCTTTGTCTTTCACACATGCGGTTCCAAATGCAGCTGCCCTACCGGTTTTGGCTAGAAGAGCTTTCGGCCCCCCTTCCTGATGTTGGCTCTTCATGTCTACAAACTACAATCCGCTTGCAGCATGGCGGCATAGTGGTCGGCCAAAGTGCCGGACACCTGCTGAAATTGCAAGGAGGCGATATTCAGGAAGGGCTCCTCGCCAAAAGCAGTGATGCAACTGCATTTGCCTGTGCAAATACTCCCCAAGTTGTCGTGCCCCGCAGTGGCGGTGTTGAAAATGTCAGCGGTTGCGGTTTGAGGACAGTGGTGATGACCGGCGAAGGTTGCGGACCCATTTCGGCCGAAATGCCGCAAAGGCTGTGCTCGACGATCCCTCCCACAAGGGGTCCTTGAAAGAGAGGGAATCACTCCTGGTTGCTTTTTTTCTGCTCAGAGGCGTCGCCAGCTCACAACGACCAGGGAGGCGTAGGCACAAGCCTTCAAGTATGCCGTCCTTGTTCTGTGCCCACAATCTTCATGCAGGCGCAGTCCATCCACCGAAATGGATACTCGTGGTAGGCAGCGCACCAAAAGCCCGCGTCTCAAAGGTCGGGACAACTGCAACTACCTGCCATTGCCATCGCTAATGAGCTGTGCCAATTGACAACCACCGGTCGCTGAACCAACAATTGCCATCGACCTGCCATCAGCCAAACCGCCGAACCACCGCTTGGACCCCAAAACCATGGGGGCACTTGAGGGCGGTGGTTGAGGGCTGCTCTTGTGTCTCGTGGTGGCAATAGATATCTGGGAGAAGGCAGCAAAAATCCTCCCGAGTCCCCTCATGGGAAGTGGCACCGCAACACACACTCCACATGCACGGTCCACGTGCAATGCCCCCATACCTGCAGTGACATGTATCCCCTCTTCAGCACATGCTCTGCAATACTGATTGGCACGTCACAGCGTTCAGGCTCCTGCAGAGGACAGCGGACCCATCTAAGCTAGAAACTACCCGCTGTTGGTCTAAACGAACCTCCCAAGCGACGCCACATGTTTGTTCGAATGTGTGCCCCACTCGTGCAGAGCTGTTGTGCTGTTCTCTGAAGCCTGCTACACGGGATCCCATCTGGAGAAAACCACCGGAGACTGCAAAAAGAATCATCGTAGGACCCACCCGAGGACCGGCCCTGAGTGACCTCTGGCGATGATCTGGTCTGAAACAGGGAATGGTACCGGCCTTAGTCTGAGACTAAAACCAGGTACAAGAGGCTCAATTTCAACCGCGGTGAATTGCGGTTTGATGGCAACCGACGGTGGTCGGCATTGACAGGAGCGGTTCGGTGTTCTTTTTCGGCAAGGGACAAGCAAGCCTTGTGCTCACAACGCCACAAGAGATAGCATTGGCAGCAGGGCAATCCACAAACGAAAAATAAATTGCACCTCCCTGATGCATGACGATAGTGGGTTGGGAGAACGCCCATGACGTTTTGGGATGGGCCGCCAACCACTTGCCCCGCTCTCTATGCTGGAAAAATGCATGGTTGATCATCCATTTTTGACCAATGTAAGCCATTTCAGCCCTGGAATACTTCCCAACATGTGTGCTGGGCACAGCACCTCCAGTTCACCTGGGTGGACCAAAAAGCCTCCCATTTGCAAAAATGCACCTGGAAGAAAGCATTAAGCAAGTGCCTTTCAAACTGGTGTACGTGGGGTGTACGTCAGTTTCAATCAGAGCAGGTGCACGCACAATGTCGCAAAGCCAAAGGTGAACACAAAGGATTCAGTAGGATGCCAGGCAAAATGTGCTGCAATAATGGTATGGAGAAAATGTAGTCAGAAGAAATGGCAGAAACAGTGGCTGGGCAGGCGAATTCAGACCTCTGACGCTTCTCGTGAAGAATCCCAAAAATCCGGCTGCAGGGGCAAAAGATGGAGAAATTTGCAGGTCCATTGGGCACATGGAGCACACGAAGCACACAGGTTTGCAGGCTGCAATGTGTATGTTGCGCGTCTGAGTCCTGCTAAAGCCAATCATGGGTGTCCGAACCCCAGGTATGCCAGCGCATTCAAGGCTTCCTGTCCAACGTCGCGCAGTGCTCAGACGTTTGTTCTTGCCGACAAGCCTAACAGCAGCAAAGTGCGCGATCCCTTGGCATGTTTCAAATGCCAATCCAACGTTCAGTAAACCGTTCCAGATGCGTTTTAAACTCTTTAAAGTGCACCAGGCGATGCAGACTGGTCACACAGGGGTAACACAAGAATCTGGAAGAAACCAACTACGTCTGGGAAGGACTGCAGCAAGCCATTCCAGCGACTGTAGGGAATGCGCCCGTGAACAAGGGCTGGGCGCTGTGGCTCACGTGGATCTACAAATTGCATTGTACTAGAGCAGACATCCTCAAGGGTGATTACAGGACGTGAACGACTGTAACCCATCCCCTCAGCTCATGTGGCACATACCGACACGCTTCTCAATAACCACAAGTAGGGGAAGTCGGCAGGCTGCGTTGCGTCAATCAGGTCAGCCAAGAGGGGGACCTGATATGAGGCCCGGGATATACGGTTCCAAACGCCCCTGCATGGGTTCGGCCTGCAGCCCTGCCCACAAATGGGTTCTGCCTGCCTCGCTCACAAAGGTTTGGTCTGCGGCCTCGCTCACAAAGGGTTTGGCCTGTGGCCACAACCACAAGGAATTCCAAGCTTCAGCTCACTCAAAACGGACTGGCCCAGGGCTAGGCGATGTGACTTGCATGAGCCCTGTGCCCTATGAGTACTGGTACTGCAATCTCCGTTTTTTTGTACCTTAGGATGCAGTGATGCAGGTTGAAAAAACAAAAAGTCCGGATGCCATCCCCACTCCACACAGTTACAGCAAATGTTTGCTGTGATGGGGATTATTTATCATAAAGAACGTCGCCACCAGGAAGCCTTTTTCACGGTGCTAATGATCGTAATTTGGTACTTCAAGTAGGCTCTAGGTTATACGTGGATCGGCAGCATGCTACGCGATTCAACTGTGATCGTGAAACGGGTACTGCACCCTGCATTTTGCAGACCTTATCACCACGGCACCAGGCTCATCGAATTGTAAAGTGGCCCTACCCTCTCCTGCTCCCCTAGGCCAGCAGCTGACTCCCCTCAGCCCCCCATCCCACCCCACCCTCCAAAGGTTTTCACACGGGAGAAAGGGGGGGGGTTGGCACGAGGCCATGGTGTTAGTTTGTTTGCCCCTGGCGGCGCCTATTGGCCTCTCGCCATTGCACATTCTGACCCTCTCCCGAATAAATCTGGCTTCTGATCACCCAAGGCACACCAAACCGCATGACTGAAACAGAAACCATCCCAGAAACCGCAAGTCAGTGACTGTCCGACTGTCAACGAAGCAAAGCTGAAGCAAAGGGGAAAGGGTGCCTGGTCAGCAGGAGGCCAGCCATTGCTTACGAAAGACCCCAAAAGGAGTCGAGTCCACTGCCTTGATTCCAACAGAGCACTTGCTAAGGACAGCAAAAGGGTGGCCAATGCAAACCTGCGGCTTGGGTGATGATGATGGTGGCCTACCCAAAAAGTACGGCTGCAGAAGCAAAAAGACGCACATCCACATGGAATCGCGTGGCATGGAACGAGACGCGAATCTGCATATCTGTTACAGGGGGTACGTTGTGTTCCTTTCCAAGGATCCCTGGAGGATGGGGGCATGCAAAACCATCTCCTCAGCTGATGCCTCACATACCGACACGCTTCTCAACAACCACAAATGAGGACACTCGACCGGCTGTGCTGTGTCAATCAGATCGCCCAAGAGGGGCACCTGATGTGAGGGTGCCCAAGGAGAGAGATGGTAATTTTTCCAGGCTTCGGCCTGCGGCCCCGCCCACAAGGGGTTCGGCCTGCGGCCACGACCACAAGCGCAAGGGTTGTCTTGCTCCAGTGCAAGCTGATGGGGCCAGGCAAATTGACCCTCCTGCCCTCCACCAGCCCAGAAGGTATCAAAACACAGCTGCTGTGGAATTGCAGCAATGTCCCTTTTGTTGCTTCTTGCGAGGTGTGGATTGTAAAGTTCACATTTCTCCGTCATGCTCAATGACTCACTGCAGGAGTTAGGATATGCATTGTAATTTGATGTATGTAGTGACGCAGTTGCAGGGGCTGCACAATGTAGCACGCAATCCGGATAACACTGTCACAGATGATCGTCAGGGGTGCTGAGTGCGTTGTAACCCACAGCCCGATCAGCATGGTCAAGAAAGCGTTCAGTGGGGTGTAGCCTTGCAAGCCTCTGCTCACTGGTGCGCCTCACAAAACAGGGCGGAGGGTATTCTTCATGCGACCTTCCCACCCAGCAACAAATTATGGCTGGTCCAGAGCAGGACCCATGCGATCCAATAGCTGCCCGGTCTCAGTTGCTGTATCCTCTAAATTGTTTCTTCGTCCCATATATAGCACTGTTCAAGCTTTCTGGTGGTGCGCATAACCTCCCAGGGTGTGGGTGGGGGTTGGTGGGTGCGTGGGTGGGGGGTGCATATTTATTTCACTGCAGTGCAAGCGCGTAATGCTCGGAAGAGGTCCAGCTCTGAAGCTCTATATCCCTGAGAATGCATGCACGACACAGAAAGAGCAAAACCGAAGACCGCACATAGGCTGCACACAGCACATGTAACCCCAACGCCAAAACACGCATCAGTGGTGCAGACTCAACACAACTCAAAAATGTGTTGCAGGACATCCACTTTTACTGCGGTTTTGCCATTTTCAGGGACCCCAAAGCCAGTGGACACACCGGAGTGTTTCATTGTAATTGCAGAGTGTTGGTGCGCACACTGATCCTGTTGGCACATGCCTCCACCCAGGGCTCAACTCGAGAACTATCTTCAAGCAAACCTCTTGGCGTCTACAAACTGCAGAACTCCCGCCTGCAGCCGCCCATCATCACTGTCGTTGTCTTACACATCGCCAACCCCGCTGCTGTGCAGCACTACATCCCCCCCCCCCCCCCCTGGTGCTCCAAACACAACCCCTGCCTCGTACCCCAACACGGTTGGCGCAATCCTGAAACTAAGGCGCATCCCTCAGTATGAAGCGGCACATCCCTCTGTATGAGCTCGCAAAGATCTTGTTACTGATTAGCCCTTGATCAATATGAACTTGTCCGTAGGGACTTTGATGAAACGTTGATGAAAGGTGAGAAGAATAAAGGACCTGGACACCCAGTGCACACCTGTGGCTCCGGTGACGATTCCCGAGACGAGCTCAAAAAATCGGGCTGCAGAGAGAACAAGTGCACGATGCTTATTCATGCATTCCCACCGAGGCGAACTACGGAGCTTGAGGGAAGCTTACATTTGCCTCCAACAGGAACTACAACCAAAAAATGGCATGTCGCTCAGGTGAAATGCACATCCCATCCCGTTCCCACCCTTCCTGTCTTTGCATTTACGAAGCATTGTTGCAGTGTACAACGATTTTCCTACAAAAGACACATTGGAAAATGTAACCTGTGTACGGCACAAAGCAGCGCAACCTGCGTACCTTGTCTTTCTTCTGCAAACCGTGTACATAAGACGAAGGTTATGCTTTTTGTATGCAGGTTGCAGCAAAAAAAGGAAGGAAGCCGGGGTACACCATACACACACAATTCTGTCTTGTTCCATAACCTGCTCTTTCACCGCTGCTCCATCGCTTCTGTGCAGCTCGGGTGCCTTGGGCCGACCAGCGTCGATTGGCCACCAACCGCCAAGAGTTGGTTGTTCGCCAACAACCGGAGGTTAGCTGCCAAGCGATGGCGGCTAACTACTGCCACTGCAGCACCGCCGGCCATTCGAGCCTAACATGCTATCCCTTCCTGCCTAGATTGGCACGTATAGGATGTAGACTGACTCAAAATTGACTCAATTGCCGTTCGAGCACCCCGAATAGTCTGAGTGAGGCTACACAAAAGAAATTTGGTATGTTGCAGAAACTACTCTGCCAATTCTTTCACATATTGTGTTTCAAGGGATTTTGGCCCCTATTGTGGGCTGAACGCCCCAATCCAGCGAGTTTCGTGGCTGCAAGTGGGTTCACAACTGTTCAACAATCCCAATTGACAACAAGGATCTCTCTCTCGAATGGGTATGCTGCGGCTCGCGACACAAGCTGGAGAGAAGCACACGGAAAAGAGGGAAAATTGCGCAGTGTTTTGTAGATCGTAGAAGTGGTTCAAGAGATTCAATCACCATTGCAGCCAAGAACCCGGTGCAAAACCCCAAAGGCAGCAGAGCCCGGCCCCTCAAGGGACAGCAAATGTTTTTTTGTGAGTTAAGGACAAGTGTAACGAGCGCCGGCATTCTGCTGTGTTTAAAACTGGTCCACAAGGCGGAGGCCTCAGGTTGTGAACCTCCTTCGTGCGCAGGTAAACATGAAGAGTAACTCAACAACCACATCTAAAGCAACACAGGGCAGTGCCCTGGTTCCTCCAGACCCCAATACCCCAGACTGAACCACCACGTCGCCTCCACCCCTGCCCCACAAACCGAAACAGTCCGCAGCATGCACAAATACGGGTAATCGGTGGGTCGGATTGCGTCAATTAGATCGGCCAGAAGAGGTGGCTCCTGATGTGAAACAGACGTGGCAGGGCTGGCCCCACTGACATCATTGGGGCTGGCATCGCTTCACACCCCAATCCTCCCATCCCCTGCGCAACACCGAAGCTTTGCGTTGTTTTTCCGCCACGCCTTTACCTAACCAATGCTTGCTCATTGTTCCATGTACCCCCAGCTGCTGTCTCCCACTCCTGTTGACCAACCTGCAGACCGACTTGCTGCGGCCTCTGTCCTGTATGCACCTCCCTGTCCACTGCTGCCACCTGTGGTGGTGCCCAATAGGCACGTGCAGAACCTTGGAGCAGCACTGTGATGCTCCCACCCAATGCCCCATCACAAAATCTAGGCCCCACCACCGAGGTTCCTGCACCCCCCCCCTCCACTGCAATGAGCCATGTGGTGTGAGATGGGATGTGCTGGCTCCATCAGTGTTGCCCCTCCCCACCTCCGTTGCCTGAGGGTCAAGAACATTCAAATGTGCCATATTGTTGAAAACGGAGAGGGTTGGGAACACTGCACGCGGGTCTTCCAAATAATGGCACACGAAAAATAAGAACACAAAAAATAAAAACACGCACATGCTCTTATACGGGGGGGGGGGGTTAAGCTTTTAGCACCTTTTTAAAGCAAGATCCTTTTGGTTTGATGATGTTTTGGCTGCCAGAGAGGAGGATCAGGCAATTGTTGATGGTTGCTATGAGGCAGCCACAGATGCCTCAGACTATGCCGGTAGTGTGAGTGGAGGTGACAGCAACAATGACCATGATGACCATGATGAACACAGCCCACCAGAATTCTATGATGATGGGGATAATGGGTATGAGTGTGCCCATATGCTTAAAATGCATATCTTCAATGGAAAGAATGACATTTTCTGTACCATGGTGCTCCAAAGTGGTGGCTTGTCCCATCATGTCTGCCAAGGAGGTAGGCATTTGATCGTAATTGATGAATACCTTAAAAGTGGTGGGCTGCAAGTACAAAAAGGCATAAAACTTATTAAAATTTTTCTCCCGCTCCTCATTAGAAAGTTGAGAACGGCGCTGTGACTTGCGGAGCACAATGCAATGCCGGCGGCGGAAGCGTTCAGGCCATTTTGGTGAAATTTTGTGCCCATTTGCTGCTGCATAGTCATTTGCCATTTTCTTCAACATTTGGGAAGAAACAGGCAAGTTTTGAGCACGCCGGTTGCAGAACCACTTCCATAAATCACGATTAACCTCTCCTTATTGTGCTTTTCGGCCACCTCCACAAATGCGCTTTGGCCCACCTGGTAAGGCAAGTCCCTCAATTTTCTGCACCGCCTTAGTCCACCCATCCAATCGTCGTTGGTTCATCAAGTACATCTTTTCCCCGGTTACATCCCACACATGTTGACGAACCTCTTCAAGGGTGTGGCCTGCATGAATCATGCCAACTGCCCACTGTTTGATGCGCATTGGGGGGGGTACAGTGCTGCACCTTGCCAACATTGTTATGGGCACCTTTTCCTCTGTTGAACATCCGTTTCATTTCCTCATACCGCGCAGCCTTCGCCTTAGCAGCTGAGTCATCAAGAGGGACATCATCAGGAGGTACATACTCAGGAACCTCCACTGCTGCATCCTCCCCATCACCTACGCCTACTGTAGCTTGGACAAGGCTGTAGACACCCGGGTTCAAAAAGAGAAGATTGCGCGGTGAGCCGGTGAAAGAAAGAGGAATATAATGCACTAATGCACTAATGTCCCCAAAATAAGCTATGTGGGTTCAAGTGGGCAAACACTCACAACAAATGTGTCCATGACCCTATGTAACCGGCAAATTTGTCACCAAACCCATGTCTTATTTGGCCACACTACACACTACATTTGTACCGAATCAAATTAGGTACCAAATTAATACGGTCCCTACGCCTACTATAGCTTGGACAAGGGCGTGGCTTAGACAAAGGGGGGGGGGGGAGGTGTGCGCAAGGGCGGTGATGCAATGGTCACTATGGATTTTGACCCTGCAATCATTTTAAAGTGCCATACACAAAAGGTCATTGCCAACCCCCATCAGTTGCTCATTGTTGATAATGCAACTGGGGTGATAAATTCTGTGTTCATCAGACACAAATTTATACCATATCTTGTTGCGCAACTGCAGGACAGTGCCACGCAAAGCCGAAATTGTAGTGGATTCCGCCAGTGCACATAGTTCTACACCGGTGCTTGCCGCCTTTCCTGCTATAGGTTTAACTTGTGTTGTCATCCCCGGAGGATCCACATTTTTTATTCAAGCAATTGACGTTTTTCTAGCGTTCCTATACCGTTCATGCCACCATTAGTTGTGCATGCAGATGGCCGAAAACAAAAAAAAGTGGAGGGCAGCGGACGCTCGTAATGTGTTTGTGGGTTGAGTCACAAGGGTTTAAAGATAGCAAAGTCCAAGTTCGACATGCCGACCAATTTCAAAAAATTGGGGTACATAAACCCATGTGATGTCTAGCTTCGTGTTCCCTAAACTTTTGTCCCCACTACACCCCTGTCCCCCTTGTCGCTGCACAGGGGCCATTGCTCAGCCCGCTGCTCCTCATGTGGCTGCCAAACCTAAACCAAAAGCAGCACCCAAGCAAGTGTCAATGACAGCCTTCTTGAGCCCTAATTGAGGATTGTGTGAAGCCCGCTACTTGTGATGACTGTTTGGCACAATTGATCAACCACTGTTGTGCACTAGTATGCCGATTTCTAGTATGCCAACAGGGGCTAGTAGGTGCAGAAATTGGGACCCTAGGACCTATGGCAAGCATTAGACAGAGAACGAAAAATTCTTGGTATGCGAGCAAGGGATGGTAGGTGCAGAAATTGGGACCTGTGGCAAGCATTAGACTGAGAACCAAAAATTCCTTGTTTGCCAGCACAGGCTTGTAGGTGGAGACATTGGGACCACGAGACCTGTGGCAAGTGTTTAGACTGAGAATCAAAAATTCTTGGTATGTCAATAGGGCTTGTAGGCGCACAATTTGGGATGCTGGGACTTGTGGCAAGCATCAAAGTGAGAACGAAAAATTCCTGATATGCCAACATGGGCTGGTACGTGCAGAAATTGGGACCCTGGGACCTATGGCAAGCATCAAAGTGAGAACGAAAAATTACTGATATGCCAACATGGGCTGGTAGGTGCACAAATTGTGACCTTGGGACCTGTGGCAAGGGCCGGAGCCGCCCGTCCGGCTGCTACAAAGAAGGCAGCACAAGGCATGAAGAGCGTGAGAGGACAGGCAGGAGGATGGCGAGTGCACGGCATGCAGAACGGGGAAGAAGTACCACCAGAGGATCACGCGGAGGAAAGTATCGCCGGAGAACTTCCTTGAGTAAAAGAGAGTTAGGCCCGAAGGGCGCCCGAGGGCCAAAAGGCGGTAGGGCTCGTGCGCCAAGGCCGCCGCGGGATGACAAGCGACCGGTCCCACGTCGGGAAAACGGAAGGGGACACATGGTGCACCAGCCGTAGGCCTGTGAACCTGTCTCCCGGGTGAGCCGGCACACCATGCCGAGGGGGCAGGGGAGGTCGGGAACTGGAAAAAACCCCCATGGGAAAGGGGACTACCTCCAGGAGCGGACCTAGAGCACCCCTCCGAAATCATCCCACCAGCTGCACCACAATGAAAAGAAAAAACAAAAAGCATCGACCTGCGAAAGACAAGTATCCGCTGCGGTGCCTCCTTCAACAAACCGCCCAGGTGAAAATCGACCCTTGGCGGGGTGCAGCAGCAAAGGCGGCAGGAGTATGTGGAGGACCAGAGGCAATTACCGATTCCGGAGCCGCATGATAAGTTTGACAAGACGCCACAACCACCAGCAGCGGACTGGTACAAAGACTTGTCATGGGAAAATTGGCGGTGTTGGTTGGTTAAGTGTTGGCGGCGAAAACCAGAAGATTGGCGAACCGCGGCGATCCGCCGTTTCTTGCAAAAACGCAATGCACACCCACGCAATCAAGGGGTGCAATGGGAAGAGGCAAAGGAGATGGTGCGGCACTCGGGATGGATATGTGGCCTGTACCATTTTGCCACAGGTCGGTGGTATTGTGGGCAAACCGTCACCCGGATATGGGCGCGTGGACAAGGGCATTGGTATGATCGGTTGTGCGAAGGAGAGACGTTACATGAAGCCCTGGCCATGGAAGACAATCCTTTTTCCTTTATGATGGTGCCTTTGGAGTGGGTGCAACCGGAAGAGTACAAGAGTAAAAGTGGTGGAAGAGGAGAGTGGAAGCACCGTTTTAGGTGGGCAGCTACGCCGAAGGAGCGTTTTTGGATTGAAGAGGAGCAGACCCCGGGTCAATTTCGTGAAGAATGCCACGAAGCAGATGCCGCAGGGGTTTCTGGGTTCTCGAAACGCCATTGAGGAGGCCCAAGAGCTATTGGCCTTTGTTCCGGATCATCGAGCGCCGCACATTTTTGTGATGACCTACACGTGAAAGTACATGCTGCGAATGGCGCAGCACCTGGCCACAGCGGAAGTGTTTGAGGTGCATGAGATATGGAATGAGATGAGGAATGAACAAGCCGCGATGGGATATGAAACAAGCACTGGAGTGCCGTATCATCATGGTGTTTGGAAGCCGTTAAAAGGGGATTATCAGTTCACCACCGGCACTAGAGCCAATGCGAACGAAGGAGCCATAGAAGATGGAAGAAGGCAAAAAAGGACCGGACTCCCACAAGCGCCAACATATGACATGGGAGAAGAAATGGTGAAGATGTTGAATGCGGTTACGGAGGCCCTGCGACAAATTGATGCGGACTGACAGGCACGCGGTGAACCGGCCTGTTTTTGGGCCTTGGAATCCATTGATGAGTTCACACGTTGCGTGCAATGCAATGAGTAGTACATCGTCCAGAACGATATGGGCTGCTGGGATTTTATCGGAATGTACACAAAATTGCAGCATAATGATATCCTGGAGAGTTTCGCCGAGACCTTGCAGGAGGTGTGGTCGTACAGGGCGACTTTTGCCCTGGAAGGAGCTGAAGACCCAATGTTGTCTAGGAAAGGATGGGTGTACGCTGATGGTTATACGTATCACGAGGTGATGGCGCGAGTTGAATATTTGTTGGCCCATTGTTATACCCGGGATGGTGACCGGTTGGCACGGCAAGCAATGGGTATTCCAATGGGAACCAAGCCGGACCCCCATTTCGCCAACATCACGTGCTATCCGAAAGAAAAGACACACACGGCACACGCCACCTAGAGCCACCACAGGACGACTGTCTCCGGTGGGATGCCCCATAAGGCAGCCGCCCCCAGCCACACACCCTGGGCCGGGACCCGCCGAACCCCAAAGCGCCGACCTGCAGTGGCAAGAACCCCCCAGGGGCGTCCTGACCTGCATCGACGAGCCCTCCCTCGCCCACAGGCCAGCAACGCACCGGGAAACCGTCCCACGCACCGGCGCCAAAACGCCCCCCCCTACATGCCACTGACCACGGGCCCCGAACGGGTCCCCCACAGACTTACGCAGGACCTTGGCTGCATCCAACCCACCCGGCGCACTCCGCGAGTGCACCACATTGCCAGCCACATAGATCCACCACACACCGCGTTCACCAGCGGGGGGGTGGGGGGGGCAGCCGGGGAGAAGGGTGCTGGGGCTAATGAAAAGGTTCATGGATGACATTTGGGCATGCGGCAGGGGACCACCTAGTGAAGATGCGTATCAAATGAAATGTAAGCGAATCTCGACCGATACCAAGAAGGTGCCATTTATGGGCATTCAAGTGGAAGTGTGCGAGGACCGGGTGCACACCATGTTGCACGACTAGGAGTACGAATATCCATATCACATTGAGCGTTATCCAGCCGGTGACGTTGCTGCCCTGCAAACACAGTTGAACGGAGTGTTGATGAACCGGTTGATTGCTTGCATGCACACGGCCCATTATATGACGGATTTCAAAGAGAGTGTGGCAGATGTGGTCACGCGGCCGATTGCCCGCCATATGGATTACTCCGTGGCCCAGAAAAAATTCCGGAATTTTTTGCACAAGCATTGGCAGGCAGGGGATGTGCGGAAACCAGAGCTGATGAAGTGGTTCTACAGCACTTGGAGATTTTTGACCAGCCAATGTACCGGAACCCCACATCCACAGCATGGGAACCAATTCGGCCAACCAGGCCAACCAGTCAATTTTGGAAGATTTTCGGACTGGCCCTGGACCCTAGACAGTCCACCCTACACCACCCACGCCCCAGTGCAAGGGATAGAGAAGCATTGCAGACTTCACGAAATGGGGTGCTGGAGTCCACAGAGGCCGCACCCGTTAAAGGAGCCACACGGTTTCGAAAGCGCACAAATGACCCAGCCGGGGAGCACGCACAAACCGGCGGAAATGGCATGCAACTCACTCCCCTATGGATGAGAGACTGATGGAGGCAGTCGACAGTGTGGAAAAGGATACCGTCATGGATGTAGATGAAAGTTCTGATGACGAGAGCGTAGCTGAAATTTTGGCCCATTTGCGGATGCAGACAGCGAGCCCCCAGCCGAGAAAGATGCGCAAATGGCGATTACGTTTCAGCGCACAGGTTATTGAGGTCCCCAAGGAAACAGAGAAGCAGACCTAGGAGGTTTGAGTGGACAGACGGGAGCTAGAGGCAGATTTGAGAACGGAAGTCGTGGAGGAACTAAGTGATGAGGAGACGGCAGAGGCAGAGGGGCCAAGCTGGACATACGGAATGGAGACCCACATGCAAAGTGGCCCCGGGATCGGACATCGGAAATGCCGAAGGAAGAGTCCCTGCCTAAAGGGGAATCTTTGCAGTGCGCGCGCACTGCACGCTACTTTTAGACTATGCTCCCCCCAAAGAGCCCCCAAGCACACCCCTTGGAAACGCCCTTAGAATTAGGTGACCCAAACTGCCCCAGCTCAAGTAGGTAGGTAGGTAGGCAGGTGCACTCGGTCGTGGAGAGGCGCCCCATGGTTCCCCCTACCATTGCCCCTGTGACGGTACAGGAAGAGGCTCTGCGCTTGAAGAGGGGAGGCGCCATGATGCCCCTAGGGGCCCTGAGTATCTGAAAGTAAGGGTCTCTAGTACAGCCAGGCGCCCAAAAGGTTGCACTGCGCGCGCACTGCGCTTAAGGCTTAGGCGGCCCTTTACGCACGTACCAAAATTGCCACAGTTCCCAAATGGGTACCACCCCAAAACGGGGGCTGAAAAAACCACTTTGAAAAATTGCACAATTGCGCTCTGCAGGGAACACCCCTAAAATCCCGTGAATTATCCAAAATGACTATGTGTAGGGGGTACAACATGTGCCAGTCAAAATTCATGTATCCCTTTCAAATTTGGGCACTGCAGTGTCCATCCAAAGAAAAATCCAATTCTTCGAAATCATCCGCTGCTGCATTTCAAACCACACCGTAAAATGCAACCTAAAAAATGAAGCAAGGAGGACAACAGGCAAACACATGCAAAACTCTGGTTTGCTTTTTGTTACAGCTGCTGCTGACCCAGTCACTGTGATTGTATGCGAAGCGTGACAAACAATGCACCACCAATGCAGCCAACAAGCAATGGAGGCGCCGCCAGTGCAGCCAATGCAATAATAAATGAGGGCAACAATGCCTGCAAAAGAAATGGCGCAAGAGGAGTAAAAAAATGGTGAGTGGATGAATTTGGGCACTGCAGCGCCCAAAATTACCAAAACATGAAAAAGGGCACCAGTCTCACACCTGTGTTACACAAGACACATGGCAATGTGCAGTCCGCGCCCAAAACAAAGCAGAAGGTTACACCAAGCTTGCGACCCTATTGTGAAATGGGTCGTAATGTGTTGTTGTTGTTCTCATAGGCGCTTGTACGATGTATTGAAACGGAACTCTCACATTCATGTACCCAATATGGGCTAAAATTTGACTTTCACTACTTTGGAGCATTGCAGTGCCCAAATTTTTAAAAAGTTGGCAAATTTACCCGCTTCAATTCATTGTGGTGCATAGGTTCCTCGAAGGGCAAGAAAGGCCAACGCTTGTGCTTGCGTTGCGTTGGGTGGCATTCATGGTACCAAATATTTTTTGGCTACGGAGAGACAGACAAACGGACAGGCAAGCAGACAAACAGACAGATAGACAGAGAGACAGTCCAATGGACACCCCGACAAACGGACGAACAGATAGACACATACACGGACGGACAGACCGACAGGCAAACAAACAGACAGACAAATAGACAGACATACAGGCAGACAACAGACAGACGGACGGACGACTGGACGGACGGACTGTGGGACAGAGAGACACAAAGAGAGAAACACAGAAGACAAACCGTCAGACAAGACAAGACAGACGGACGGACGGACACATGGACAGACGGAGAGACAGGTACAATGGCTGTCCTCCTACTACCACACGGTTGCTCCCTCATGCATCTGCCAAACGTTGCGCACAGAATATTGACCTCCTTCCGCCCAGATTATCATGCAAATGAGTTTTGAGTTCATTTGGGAGCTGCAGTTCCCAAAATATTACAAACCAACATTTTGAGGTCTCTAATGTACTATGTCGGGTGCCTGCCTCAAAGTCTCACCCCCTGTAGCAACCATTATCGGGTCTTGCCATCAGTTGTGCACGATATGTGCAATGTAATCATCCACGTGATCAAATCCCCCCCTCTAAACTACTGCGCCATTCCATGTTGATGAAATACACCCTGTATAGGTGTTGCCTTGATCTTCAACACTTTGGCACACTTATTCTAGTAGGGGCATTGTTGGTTGATGGAGTTTGGTTGTCCGTGTGTAGTGTAATGGTTGATATGATGAACACCCCCACTCTCCAGTGCACCACCGTTGCGCGGTGCTGAGGTACACTCCTGCACAAGTGTTATGCCATTGGTCCAACACTTTCACACGCATTTTTTACTGGGGGCCTTGAAGGTGGATGCGGATTCGGTTGTCTATAGGGTGTCTTCCAACACGGAGTCAATCGTGTTTTCGAGTGTTTCATCACAATTTGTGGTTGTTATTTCTAAAATGGCTGTAGATGGTGCAAGACTCCGCACAGCCAACCAAGTTTGTCTCTACCTTCAATGCCCCTGGTAAAAAACGTGTGTGAAAGTGTTGGACCAGTGGCACAACAACTGTATAGAGGTCTGCTTCATCACCGCGCACGGTCGTGCTCTAGAGAGGGGTGGCATTCATCATGTCAACCATTATACTACACACAGACGACCAAATTGCATCGACCAACAATGCCCCTACTAGAATATTGGTGCCAAAGTGTTGAAGATCTAGCACAACACTTATACGGGGTGTACTTCCTCACCGTCGAATGGGGAAGAAGAATAGAGGGGGGTATTTGATCATGTGGACGATTACATTGCACATACCTAGCATGAATTGTGCCGAGATCCGGTAATGCTTGCTATAGGGGATCGGACTATGAGGCATGCACTGGACAAAACATTAGAGACCTCAAAATATTGATTTCCTAAATTTTGGGAACTGCAGTGCCCAAATGAACCCAAAGCCCATTTGCATGATCATCTGGGCGGAACGCTGTCAATGTTTTTTGCAAGGTTCTGTACATGCATGATGGAGCAGCATTGTGGTAGCAGGAGGACAGATAGTGTGTCTATCTCTCCGTCCGTCCGCCCGTCCATCCGTTCGTCTGTCTTGTTTCGTATGTCTATTTGTCTTCTGTGTGTCTATCTGTGTGTCTCTCTGTCGATCCCTCCGTCCGTCCATTTGTCTGTCCGTTGTCTGTCTGTGTGTCTATTTGTTTGTCTGATTGTTTGTTTGCCTGTCGGTCTGTCCGTCTGTCTATGTGTCCATCTGTCTACCTGTCTGTCCGTCTCTCAGGGTGTCTGTCGGACTGTCTATATGCCTCTCTGTGTCTATCTGTCTGTTTGTCTGCTTGCCTGTCTGTTTGTCTGTCTCTCCGTAGCCAAAAAATATTTGGTACCATGAATGCCACCCAACGCAACGCAAGCACAGGTGTTGGCCTTTCTTGCCCTTCGTGGAACCTATGCACCACAATGAATTGAAGCGGGTAAATTTGCCAACTTTTTAAAAATTTGGGCACTGCAATGCTCCAAAGTAGTGAAAGTCAAATTTTAGCCCATACCGGGTACATGAATGTGAGAGTTCCGTTTCAATACATCGTACAAGCGCCTATGAGAACAACAACAACACGTTACGACCCGATTGACAAGAGGGGGGCAAGCGTGTAGTAACTTTGTGCAACGTGGATTCACCTATAGAGACAACTAGACACACACTTTCAATGACCCCCCTAAAAAGTACAATCCGAAGATTTGGGCACTGCAGTGCCCAAAAATTTCAAATGCTAAGATTCCAAGCCCAGAAGCGGGGGTGTATATGTGCAGCTCTAAGAGCAACAAAAGGCTAGGTTGTTGGTCCCCACGACGAAAACACAAGTGTAGTTGGCCGAAAAATGGGTATGCTTTTTTTGGGTGTAAAAACTCGGCGTTGACATCGCCAAAAATTGTGGCTTTTAGCGACGAAGTCTACGTGCGTAAAGGGCCGCCTAAGTAAGGCGCCCCCTAAGCAGCAAGCTACGTCTAGTGCTGCAGACATCCGTGCAGCCGAAAGAATGGGAACAAAAACAAAGGCAGGATGGAGACACTCAGAAAATGACCAAAAAAAAAAGCAGAAGCGTTTACCGTAGGCAGGCAAGGACACCACCCGTCCAAAAGGACTACCGCAGCCCACGGAGCATAGGAGGACCGTAGCCACCAACGCCCCTGCTCCACCCCTTTCCCGTTTACCACGACTGCCACCGAACAGGAATGGCCGAATTGTTTTCAGACGCCCCCGGAGAAGAGACCGAGCTTTCATATGAAGCGGACGAAGAGGTAGGAGAATGGACAGACGAAGAAGCCATGGAGATATATAGTGTATACTTGCCGTGAACTTGTGGGAGGCCCCTTGGGAGTATTTTCGGAAGTCAGCTGAGGCCCCAAAAGCCAATCTGGTTCGAGCATACACAAATCTGGCACGGTAGCTGCACCCAGGTCGATGTGAACATCCGCAAGCGAATG
Source organism: Eutreptiella sp. 'Long Island Sound 2002' (assembly GCA_964036045.1). NCBI lineage: Eukaryota > Euglenozoa > Euglenophyceae > Eutreptiales > Eutreptiaceae > Eutreptiella > Eutreptiella sp. 'Long Island Sound 2002'. Next base: position 128,066,192 of record OZ038382.1, on the reverse strand, counting down.
AAGCCATGGCCGTGCTGAATGAAGGTTACACATGGGTCACAACGCGGGATGAGTGGCAGGCAGAAAAGGCGGAACGCTGCACACGGGCCGCAGAGGCTCAAAGAACCAACACAAAATGGCAGGAGAGCTTGAGGTGTGGAAGTGCACTAGTGGCATTTGCCCTACAGGAACGGGAAGCCCGGTTGTATAATGAGGTGGAGCTAACATTGGAGTGGGTGTATGGGATGGAAATGGATGAATGGTGGCGGATGGGGATGGATTGGACCAAAGGGTTTCGGTTTGGGGAAGCACAAGCCCCGGGCCGAAAAACCAGCGGTCAAGAAGTGGAGCGGCTGTGCGGCTTGACCGGTGGAGGGGGGGGGGGGGGGGCATGGGTATTGTTGCAGGTAGCCCCGGACAGCACACCCACAGTCAAAAAGAAAGTGTATTACGTAAAATTGTTCGGTATCCACCTAGATGATTGTGCGCACCTGGATGCATCCCATGCAGTGCAAATACTGCGGAGTGCCTAGCAATGGGTGCAAGCCAACACCCCACCATCGGAACAAGGGGACGAAAGCGAAAGCCGCTGATGAGAAGGTCATTACTAAAATAGTCACGGGAACCAAAGTTGCATGTGCCTCATTTATTCAAATTACAGTGCGAACAAACGCCCGGGTGGTTTCGGAGGCTGAAAGTAAGCTAGCACGTACCAATTTAGCGGAGTGGCGGCATGATTGTGAAAGGGACCTCAAGCGGCCCCTCGAGGACCAGCTGCGTGAAAACGAGGAGTTTGTCCGACGAGGCCTCGCTTTGACCCAAGGGGCCCATCGTAATGTGCTACAACAGGACGTACCGGGGCCAGTGCAGCGAGTTCCGGGGCGGGGTGGACGAACATGGTTAATTTTACCGTCACAGATTCATGCCCGCACGCCGCAAAGGGAGAAAATAACCCAGCAAGGAAATGAGCCTTCCTCGGTGGGGAACCAAAGACCTCCACAAGAGGGCAGTGAAGCGGACGACCCGGTTACGGAAGAAAGCCCGGACCTGTTGCAGTGGGGGTAGGATGAGGATAATGCAGATGTAAAGAGCCTCGACAAGGTACAGGAATCACCATGAGACAAAGATCCTGATAAAGATGCAGCAGACAACGCCCGCAACACAGCGGGATAGGCGAGCCCGCCGAAGCAAGGGGCACCCGTAGGTCAAGTCATGTCCTATCCAATTTCAGTCAACCATCAAGAGCACACCACAACGGTGTGAAGTATGAGCACTTTGCGGAAGCCATCGGGAGTGGTCCAACCTGCCGGCAACCCGCACGGATCTATACCTTCCCGGTGGATCGCAGACAAGACCGGAACTATGAGAAAGCCACAAGGACGTGGCGAGGACGTTCACCATTCATCGCTTATCAAGGGAAGGGACCAATGTCGTCTGGGCCGCTGCGGAAAGAGTATGATGTCAGGGCGGGACGACAAAACAACTCGCAACCTCGGTGGCTGGGGAAACCAAACCACTAGTCATGGAAACAAGGATCGGGGTCCCACAGTTATTATCCAACACGTCACCACATTTATTATCAACCACGTCAGAAAGAGTACTTTCGCGTGTCCCGGTGGTGGACGCCAACTTAGGCCCATCCGAGGCGAGCCCATGTGGGGGGGGGGGGGGGCAGAGCCAGGCTACTGCACAAAGCAGGGCTCCACACTCTCTTTCTGGCCGTCATGGATACGCCGGGAAATCGCCTTCGCGGCCGGGGAAGCTTCCCGACTTGCTGGGGGATCGCCTCCCCTTTCCCATGGGGGTTTTTTCCAGTTCCCGACCTCCCCTGCCCCCTCGGCATGGTGTGCCGGCTCACCGGGGAGACAGGTTCACAGGCCTACGGCTGGTGCACCATGTGTCCCCTTCCGTTTTCCCGACGTGGGACCGGTCGCTTGTCATCCCGCGGCGGCCTTGGCGCACGAGCCCTACCGCCTTTTGGCCCTCAGGCGCCCTTCGGGCCTAACTCTCTTTTACTCAAGGAAGTTCTCCGGCGATACTTTCCTCCGCGTGATCCTCTAGTGGTATTTCTTCCCCGTTCTGCATGTTGTGCACTCGCCATCCTCCTGCCTGTCCTCTCACGCTCTTCATGCCTTTTCTTTGTAGCAGCCGGACGGGCCGCTCCGGCCCTGTGCCGGCCGCCCGTCCGGGTGCTGCAAGTTCATGGCACCAGAATGAAACCAGGCCCGGGTCGGGATCCCATTGGGTTCCCGATAATGGCGTGTTTGTGTTCTGGCGCCTTTTCCTTTTCCTTTTCACACCGGTGTCCAGTAATTTTTGGTTGGAACCTTTGGCTGCCCCCAATGCTCTGGTCTCCTCCTGTAGCTGTATGACTTTTTAGCGCTCAGCCGGGGGTCACTTGTGGGCGCTCTTCCCCCATTCTTGATTGGTCCCTCTAGCCTGCGGTAAATTTATAGCTACACTCGTTGTAGGGCGTATTCGCAGTATACCGACGTGGTCTCTGACCTGGACATTTTTTCCACCATGGTGCCTAAAACTTCGGCCTTTGAGGACAGTGGGAGAGAGTCATCAGTTTCCAATCCCAATTTGGTGGGCCACGTTGTCACACTACCTCCACCCTGGGTACACGCTAGAATACCCAATCTCGTTCTAGCCTAGAACCGGCTAGAGCGGCTAGAACGAAAAAAGGGGGGGATACCCCCCCCCCCCCGCAGGGGGGGGGGATGAGGTGTCTAACCTAGACCCCCCTATCCATACTCGGGGGCCCATACTTTTTTTTTTACAATTTCATTGTTTTCACCTGATTTTGGAGTCCAAAAATTTTTCGTTCTAGCGGCGTTCTGGCGACGTTCTAGCGAGCGTCGCTAGAACGCCGCGAGAACGGTTCGCTAGAACGCCGCGAGAACGATATATATGAATGCTCTGCCACTCAAAGAGAAGCTGCCCCGGCTACCATGGCCAGCCGTGGCCAATCACAGGGTCCCGATGCCGGACCCGACTCATGGAGCGCCGGGTTCCCCCCACCCCAACCCCCGGTTAGCCCGGTTAGCCCCCCAACGCACCCCATAGGTCACTTGGAAGGTCACTTGGCGGGCCGGCGCCGGGTCACCTGGTGGTGGGTTAGCCCGATTAGCCCGGTTAGCCCGATTAGCCCCCCTGCCCCCCCAGGCCCCCATTCGCGAGTTGCGACATGCAGGTTACCCCTCCTGCGTGGTGGGGGGTTGCCGGGGCTCACCCTTGCTCCCGGCACCCCCCTTCTCACCCCCACCCCCCGTGTCCCCTTCCTTCTCACCCCCCTTGTCACCCCCCACCTCACCCCCCTTGTCACCCCCCTCCCCCTTGTCACCACCCTCGTCCCCCTTGTCATCCCCGTCATCCCCGTCGTCCCCGTCGTCCCCGGCCTCCAAGGCCTCCCGGAGGTGGGCCTCCGCCTCCTCCCGGGTGAGGAAGAGGAGCTCCCCCGCCACCCGGAAGGTGCCCCCCTCTTTCTCCCGCTTCCTCTTCGTCCCCTTCTTCCCCTTCTTCCCCCCCTCCCCCTTCCCATTGGACCCCTGCGACACCACCCACCACTCCCCCGGGTCCAACTCCTCATCCGAATCCCCCAACACCGTCACTTGGCTGACCGTCCCCACATTGCCCCCCTCTGCCAAAGGGACATACCGGGTGTCCCCCACACCCGGCACATTCCCATAGGGGTCCCGGCCCCTTTCTTGCAAGGGGGGGGCTTGGGGTTTGGGGGGGGGGGTGGCTTTGCCCTTGCCCTTGGCCTGCAGCTTGGCCTTGGGCTTGGGCTTGCCCTGCTGCCCTTGGGGGGGGGGGCGCCTCTTCGTTGCTACTCTTGAAGTGGCGGGGGCGGGGTCTTTTCTTGGGGGCCTTGGGGGGGGGGGGTTTGGGGGCCTTGGGGGGGGGGTGTCTTCTCCCCGCTGCTGGTGCTACTGCTGCTGCTGCTGTCATCCCCCCCGCCGGTCCTCCAACCTCCCCCAACCCTTGCGCTGCGGGTCCATGCCCCCCGCACTCCTGCCCGCTTCCCACCTACCCAAACCCTCCAGCACCGAGAGGGCCAAATTGGGGTTCGTCCCCAACATCCGGCTCAACTCGGTGACCCCCACGAGGCGCGTCCGCCCTCCACCATCGCGCCACTCCACGCGCACCCCGCGGGGGTCGCCTGCACACGTCTGCACGCTGACAACATGAAGACAAAAACAAAATGCAGGTGTGTTCTAGCGGCGTTCTAGGCAACTGTTCTAGCGGAGTTGTAGCGACGTTCTAGCGGCGGCGGCACGGCGGTGGCTAGATCAACGCTAGAACGGTTCGCTAGAACACCGCTAGAACGCAATGAACATACCGTGCCTTGGCGGTCCAGGGCGGGGGAGATGGCCCCCAGTGCCTTGGCGAAGGCGTCCGCGGGTTTGGGGGGGTGCGGCTGCGGGGGGGGCCCAACGGGTGCTGCGGCGGGCTTGGGCTTGGACTTGGGCCGGGAGGCGATGCCGTGCACCATCCCGGCATACACCCCCCGGTTCGCCGCCTCAGGGTTGAAAGGCCCCCAAAGTCCAGCAGCGCCGACCAGGTCGGCGTCCACACCCAGGCCTTCCCCACCCACTCAACCCCCCCCCCCCCCCCCCCAAGCCCAGCCCCTGCCAGCAGTGGGTGACGAATCGCCAGCGGGTGCCCCCCACCTTTTCCAGCTCGGGGGTGAATATGTTGGTTGGCGCCAACTCAAACATCTTCACCCCCCTTTCGGGGGGGGCCCCCACCTCCCCCCATCGCTTCCCCGGCCCCGGCAACTCACGTTGCCACCCCCACGACCCCTCGACCACCCCCAGGCGCAGGGGGTTGTCCCGGTGGACAACCCCCCCCCCCGTCCACCCATACCCACCGCCCCGCCCCCAACAGCCGGTGGTGCACCCGCACCAACAAAAACCGGAGAGTCCTCCGGGTCGACCAGGACGGGGGTGTCCAGGTTTGGGGGGTGGGGGCCAGCCAGGACTGCCGGGTCCCATGGCAGGTCCTGGATGGCCCCCGCAGCCCTCGACCCCATCAACCCCCTGAGCCACTTGCTCACCCCCCCCCCCCCCGCCGGCGCCGCCTCCACCACCTTCGTCTCCTCCTCCTCCTCCTTCACGATCGCCTCCTCCATCTCCCCCTCCACGTCCACCTCCACCACCTCGTCCACCTCCTCGTCCTTCACCCTCGCCACCACCGCCGCCAACTCCCTCTCGCTCCGCCTCACCGCCCGATCGAACCCCTCGATCGCCTCCTGCTTCTTGGCCACCTTCGCCCTCGCCTTGCAAAGGTTGGCCTCCCCCCAGCGGATCCTCTACTCCTCCGCTCCCTCCTCCCGGAGGCTGGCCAATTTTGCCTCCCAGGCCGAGACTTTCGTCTCAGCCCTTGTCTTGGCCGCTTTGGAGGCGGCGCGGGAATCCAAGAACCCTTTGAGCCCCCCCCGCGCCTCCTCCACCTCCGCCGGTTCCTCCTCCTCGGGGACCGCTGCCGCCCCCTGCTTCCGGGCGACCAATGGGGGAGGGGGTGGCGATGGTGGATGTGGAGCTTGGGGTTGGGGCTTGGGCTTGGACTTGGGCCTGGCGAGGGGGGGTGGCTTGCCCTTCGGGGCCTGCTCCGCCTCCTCGGCCGGAGCTGCACGCCTCTGCGCCTCCAGGATCTGCGCAATCAGCGCCTTGGTCGCTGCATTCTGTAGCACAGGAGCGTTCTAGCGGCGTTCTAGGCAACTGTTCTAGCGGCGTTCTAGCGACAGTCTAGCGGCCGATCGTGCTGCCTAGATCAAGACTAGAACGATTCCCTAGATCACCGCTAGAACGCACAGCACGAAATATACCTGCCTCACCAGCTCGTCCAACTGCTCTTGCGATGCCATCTTGTTGCGAAATACTCTGGTTCGGGGAAGCCTGCATGTGACCTTGGCCCCTCCTTACCTCCATGGCATCCCTGCCCGAGCATGGCACTTGCGACCGCGGCCCCCCATGCACAACCCACGACACGTCAAAGTACGCAAACAACCATGTCATGCACTGCGCTTGCACATTGGCCTCCCTGTGGATGGCGGACCACTGACGACCCGACACCTTGTCCACCCCCTCCACCCGAAAGCCCCCCCCCCCCCCGGTTGCTGTGCTCGTTGTGACCATGTTTCAGAAAGCAGTTAATGCTTTCCGAAATGTCACCGGAGAACATAGCCAAGCCAAATGGCTTAATGTTCTGCAACATGGTATCTACATCCTGCTCAAGGCTTAGTAGATACCATGATGCTGTTCCAACAGTACAGTGTCGCCGGAAATCGCGCGCCACAGCAGCACAATTCAATGGGTTAGGGCCCTGATATGTACAATAAAGGGCCTGCAGCAAGTCCCACATGTTCGCGATGGCCTTGTACTTGGCCGTGCTTGGCCTAATGCCAAGGCACTTAGCAATATCCGGCCATGCGTCAAAAAAATTGGCCGTCTCCTCCCCGTCCGGGGATGCTGACCCATAAACGCTCCAACCTGCACGCCTCTCCGATAGGAGAACTTGCAAGTCTTGACGGAGCGCAGGGGTGACCGACCTCGCCTCCCGGCCGACAAACTCCCCCAACAAGCGGCCCATGGCCATTGTCAAGTGCAAAATGCACAAGACGACCCAGGCACGTGGCAATTTCAAAATGGGTTGCGTACTGCAGCCGGCGGCTTGCAAGGATGGCGTCCCAAGGAGGAAGGCCGTGTAGTTGGCCTCATCACCCTCCATGGTCCGCGGGTCAGCACTAGCCTCCCAAGTCTTCGTTGGGGCATTCCATATCCCCTCATTGAACATGGAGCCCACTTGGGGGCATGTGGACACCCCGATCACCCGTCGCGTCCACGGTTGATCCCCCCCGAGGATCACCTTTGCCTGCTCCTTGGAGGCCCCCCATTGAGCCAGCCCCGTGTCGATGATATCTTGAATCACCTAAACACGAGACATGGGGGGTGGTTAATTTCGTTCTAGTCTAGTCCAATCTAGCGTCTAGCGAGCGGTGTTTGAGGCTGACTAGATCAAAACTAGAACGAGTGAAAGGCACTAGGTGAGAGGAGTACCTCCCAATTGCTCTTCAACAACGTCCCAAGGGTGTCCATGGCCTTGTCATCGCAATTGGCCATGCTCAACACCCAAAGGCCCGCAAGGGAGCGGGCCAAGCGCTCGAAGTTGGCCAAGGAGATGGTGAGTTGGGTCCAATTGCCCCCGGCCACGGGGTAGGCATCTCCCCGGACGATGAACGTCAACGGGAAGGTGCGGTTGATTGACCGCACCAAGCGCGGCCGGGAGAGGATGTATGTGACCCATGAGGCGAAGGGCCATGAGATCCCGGTGGCCTTGGGCAATACCGTGGCAACCGGGTTATCCAATTGCACCGGGGCGACCAACTCCTTCCAACGGGCTTGGAAAGCCCGCTCGGTACAAATTGGACGGGAGTAGGGGCCACTAGGGACGGTGCGGTGATACTCCAACTTACGGAGCGTGTAGAGCTCCGAGAGGGTCCTCCACGAGGACTTGGGGGCCCTCATGTTGAGCACTAGTTCACACATGGCGGTGGGGGGAAGTAGGGAGGCGGCGTATGCCTCAACGGCGGCCTTGCATGCCTCACCTGTGGTATGGGTAGAAGTGGCGGAGTTCACATATTGGACGGCGTTGTTGAATTGCCGCCGTGCTAGGGGGCATGATAGCGCCCACGTGGCCAAGTAATGGCCCACCCGCTCATCCTTGAGGTTTGAGGCCCCACTCAACTCCCGTAGTGCCTTAGACAAGAGGGAAGTATCCTTCCCGGTTGAGGAGGGAGCAAGGGGGGTAGTGGCGGGGCGTTTCATTGCAAAGAAATGTGCAATATCTAAGCGGGAAAGAAGGAAGCATGGAACAATGCACCACGGACAATAGCAAGCATGCACGGCAGAGCAACGAAGAAATTGGGATATGTTGGTAGCCATTATATCGTTCTAGTATTGATCTAATCTAGGCTAGAACGTTCTAGCTAGAGCGTTCTAGGCTAGATCAAGATTGGGTCTTCTAGCGTGTACCAGGGGCAGGAGCGGACCCAGAGCACCCCTCCGAAATATACCACCAGCAGCACCACAATGAAAAGAAAAAACAAAAAGCATCGACCTGTGGCAAGCATCAGACCGAGAATGAAAAAGGAATTGGCACCCTGGGACCTGTGGCAAGCATCAGACTGAGAATGAAAAAAACCTGGTATGCCGTATGCCAGCACGAGCTAGTAGGTGCGGAAATTGGGACCCTGGGACCTGTGGCAAGCATCAGAATAAGAATGAAAAATTCTTGGTATGCCAGCAGGGGCTTGTAGGTGCACACATTGGGTGGGACCCTCAGACTTGTGGCAAGCATCAGAGTAAAATACAAAGAGGTATGCCAGCAGGGGCTGGTAGATGCAGAAAGTGGGACCCTGGGACCCTGCGTGTTCTTATTTCGGACCAACTAACAAGAAAATGCATGTGTGTTCTTATGTTGACTATGTGTTCTTATGTTGACTTGTGTGTTCTTATGTTGACTGCATGTTCTTATGCGCGGGGAGGGGGCCAATATGCATTGTGCCCTCTCTCCTTCATTATATCTCAGTTTGTTCCTCCCACTGTTCCCCTATGTGCCCTCAATCGCACCACCCCAAGCTCGCACTGTATACGTGTAAAAAGATGTAATCAAGCGAAACCTTATCTTGCCAGAAGAGTTTGGACAGAGGACTGCATGTTGTGTAAACCTTCCACATTGTGGGTGTGAGTGTGTGGCTGCGTGCGTGCGTTGGAGCCAGAACACCAGCACAACCCATTCTGCCACTTCAGTGGCGGGGGGCAGTACAGGGGGGGGGAAAATTTCGCCCGGGGACAATTTCGCAGGGGAAAATTTCGCCAGGGGAAAATTTCGCCACCCTTGAAATCCCCAAAGCCCCAAGCAAGCATGTGTCTCGCAAAATGTCTCTCGATTTTCAAAAAAAAAATTTTGTCTCTCGGTCTTTATATGCCCCTTGAGGACATAGATGCCAGATCTGGTCATTACTCCAGTGGTACATGCACTTGGTTCTGATGGCACAGGCGTTGGTTCAAACCCCAGTGATGTGAATCTGATGAGATTGGTTTTTCATGCACAAACAAACCCTGCCTGAAGCAGTCTCCAATGGTCACAAAACAACAACACATGCACTACACAGGGGGTCCAAAACTGCAACAGGCTGGCACAACATGGTCCCAGAATTGTGTTTTCCAAGAGGAGCCAGGCGCGCCTACGAACGCGCCTGAGCCAACCGTTTCTTGCGCAGCTTCATGAAATCTGGTGCAGACGATCCAGTAACTGGTGCAGAAGGTGCAGGCTTCTTTTTCAAGGCATCAACAATCCTTAATGCATGGCCATCCAGGACACCACATTTTTTAAGTGCTGCCATATTAATAAGAGTGAGCTCTTTCATGCATGCAAATCCAGCAGTAATTGCGCCTGGCCCTGCTCACGAAACACAATGCCTGCAGCTGTGGTGAAAGATGGAACTGTTACGCCAAAATTTCGCCAGGGGAAAATTTCGCCACCTTTCTTAACGGCGAAATTTTCCCCGCGAAATTCTCCCCTGGCGAAATTTTCCCCCCCCCTGTAACGGGTTGGTGTTGTGCAGAAATGCAGGCATGTGGGCCCGTGACACCGAACCTTCCCCCCTTGCACCTGTGGTATTGCTCTGTCCCCTTCATAACTGACTTGCACACGCAGGCGCACTCGCACAGGCGCATGCACACACGGCGCGGGTCGAGTGGTAATCGAGGCTTGCCTGAGCGCAGCGGGTAGTGATTGGGTACAAACACGCGCACGTCGCCCACACGCACGCACGCACGCATCCGCATTTACATACAGACACGCAGTCGTACACAGACAAACATACGCTCGCACGCATGCTTGTGCACACGCATACATGCCCCCGCATGCACACACCTCTGTTTGGGACACCACAGCTGCTTCTTCGGGGGCCATATTCTCCTGCTGAGAAGATGGTGGGATGATACCAAAATCCGATTGTCGTGTACCGACTAATCGTTGCTGGTCTGTCCTTAAAGACAATGAACACTCCCCCGCAGCACAACCAGAAACCCAAGAAACCTCCCTGTGGTATCACATCGGAACCCGAAACTGGTACATCTCATGCCCTCAGCACACAGAACATCGCCAGATCCCTTAGTGTAATAGGTGAACCTCCGCCCCAATCTGATTGGTCAGGATTTAAAAAAAAAACTGTCGAAAATCTGATTTTGGACGATCTGAGGCTGAACGGAGGCCCCAAATTCAAAAAAAGAACTCAGCCCCCCCCCCCCCCTCCGGCGTTGCAGAATGGCAGATCTGCCACACCCCACACAAAGAGGGTGTTTGTCACAAAGAGTGGTCACAGGACAATCTGGAAATTTCGACTCTCTAGCACTGTGTGCACAAAACTGCTAAGGCAGGGGCGACAGGGGCACCCAGACATCCAGGGCTGTCATATATTTGTTGCCAATTCCACCCAAATTGATTCCCACTTTGGCTGATAGTCCCTCATCGCAGACGACATGTATCGGGGGGGGGGGGGGGCTGCATTGGGGAGGCAGTAGGGCTTACATTTGACCCTGCTCTGCCCTGCAGTGGTGGTAAACCACTTGGCAAAAAATGTGAGCACCGCTGTACAAAGTGTTGGAAAATGAGTCTGTATCTGGGACAGTGATGGGCTAAGGCCACAAGAAAAATGAACACACCTCTTCTACAGGAGCTGATGACTTCATACTTGCCGCCAGTTCTGCGGCATCTGCTGCTTGCTGAGAGGAAAATGGAAGGGTCTAGGAACTGTGAAAGAATCGGCAGCATCACAAACCGCGGCAGGTTAGTTTTCCTGGGGCCACTCCTGGTCCCTCTCCTGCCCATCACCCTGGCAGGCAGCCTGAGGGGGCTGTCAACCTGATACCAATCCCCTCTGGTTAAGAGGGCAGGCTGCAAAAAGGGAGGGAGTGCAGACCTGTGCTTCCTGGGCAAGCTGCTCCATCCTCACAGTGGCAGTGACAACGCACTCTCGCCTGCTGTTTGTCTCCTCAAGCTTGATGGCATTGCGCTGCTGCTCCTCCTGAGCCTCACAAGTGTGCAGTGCATCCTGTAGACAAAGGCAAATGTGGTGCTGAGCAGGGCTGGGTGAGGACTGTGTGGAGGGATGTCACCGGCTGCAGGCCTTATTATGACCAAGCGTGCTGTGTGTGATTGTGATCTGCTGAAATCTTCTGTGGATACTCCTTGAACCTCTGTGCAGGCTGGGGGGGCGTCCAAGGCACTAGGCGCCGCAGGGCAGGATTAATCCTCTTAAACTGTAGAAACAGTGAAACTTGCAACAAGAAGGAAAAAACACCACTCCATGACCATTTGGAGTACCCGCCTGTACAAAACCCACTGAGTGAACAGCACAAAGACCGCACTTGAGCCGGGGAAGAGCTGGGCATTTGGTAAAACCTAGTATGTGCCGTAGTAAAACCTAGTAAAATGTAGTAAAACCTAGTAAAAAAATTTTTTTTTAAAAATTTTTCAAATTTTTTTTTTTTACTGTTAAAAAAGGCGAAAAAATTAAAAAAAATTTGTGGCCAGCGGTTGAAAGAGCGCATCTGCGTCCTGTGGCTGCAGTTGGTCCGCAGGCAGCGCTTTATTCCCACTACTGAGGAGTCGGCCGTGGGCGGGACTGTGACCTCTCTTAACCCCTTAACCCTCCCGACCCACCCTTCACAGCCCACGATCAACTTCGCAGTACCCCTCAGAAATCCTTGACAATCCCTGTGACCTGTATGACACTGTGCGCGCATCTTTGCGAAACCCAGAGCTGGTGCATCCATTTGACATTTTGCGCGCGCACACATCTTGGATGGATGAGGCTTCCCAGACTGCCGTGCACAAAATATAACAGGAACGCCGCAGCCTCGCTCCAATGGGGAGGCACATGGCGATCGAAAATCAGGGGGAAGGAGATAGATTTGTGCTGTGCTGTCATGTGAGAGAAGCAGTGTACCCGGATCTGCGCCAGTTTCTGCAGCTGGTTGACCCAATCCTCAAATAAAAAGGTTTGCTTCTCCATTTCCTCCAACACAATCTCACCTCTGATCTTCTCCTCCTCTGCCTGCAGCTGCTGCAGCCAGTGCACGTTTGATATCTGCAGTAAAACCCACAAAATAATGCATCAACAGTATTCTTCTGACACTAGCGATGCATTCCTTGCACTACATCCCACATACGGCCCGTTGCAAAACTCACTGCGCCTCCCATGCACCGCCCAGGCACACACCACACCCCCAGACACCCCCGCTATGCACAGCCCGTTGCACAACCCATGCACATCCCATCAGCTCATCACAGCCCGCATGCACATGCCATGCCAAATCCTGCAAATCCATGCACATCCCTTGCACATGCCATGCAATCCCGTGCACGTCCCCAGCACAGCCCACACACAACGGACACGCAACCATGGTCCATGGCTTGCAATGTGCTGTGACATCACATACTGAAGTAGGCAAGCTGCGCACAAGCGGTCGAGGCATTGAAGCTGGGCGGGGGGCAAACTTCGGTGGTGCAGGTGATCGCTTGGAAGACGTAGTAGAGGATGGACTTTTCGGTCCAATTTGTCGGAAATTGGCCTGAACAGCGGGCAACACAAGGCTTGTGGCCTTGCGCTGTCATTGGCCCCAGCAGTGCCCAGCTGCTTTGTAGACCCCGGCACTACCCTGTGCATGCCCGCACCCATCAGCGTGTCCAGATGGATTCTGCTAATGGCCAACTGTGCTTACCGCGAACCCCCTGACCCCCCTACTTCCTCCTGCACAAGTACATGGGCTGTGAGGGCGCACCATTCCACAGCTCCCCTCCAACGCGCATCGTCCACTGAGCCGGGGCGTAGCCCTACAGGATGGCAGGGGAGGGGTCCTAGATACACTCCCAGTACACTTGGGGTCAGGATGGCTACAGATGGATCCAACTGCGCACTTTGCGGTGGGTGAAATACACCCGGTCGGGAATCGACCATCAAGCCTCAGAAATACCTGGACGAGGTGGGTGGTAATATACCCAGCAACGTACCCGTAATGTACCCAGTACCAGGAAAAATGGGGGGAAATGGGGGGAAACGGGGGAAAATGCGGGGAAATGGGGGACAATGGGGGGCAAATGGGGGGAAATGGGGTGTTATGGGGGGAGGTGGGGCAAATAACAAAAATTTTGGGGCTGGGGTGGACTGGTTTGATTTCCCCATTTTCCCCCATTTTCCTCCATTTGTCCTCGGGAGCTTTCACCAATGCCACCCCCCCCCCCCCCAAGCCTTGTTGCCAATCAGAACCACGGGGGGGCGACTACAACCGGTCCTAATGCGACCCACCCCCCAACTATCTGTCAAAACTCGGGGGGGGGGGGGGGGGGGGGGCGGGAGGGGGTAGTTCTGGGGGGGGGGGGTCGGCTGGGGGGTGTAGGGGGGGGATTTCGGCCGTGGGGGGGGGTTTCTCAAGGTGGGGGGGCTTGCGCGCGACCCACTACTACCACATGCATACCTCCTTGGGGGTGTGTGTTTGGGGGTTTGGGGGTGTGGAGGTATGTATGCGATAATAGCGCTTTCTCGTCCTTGCCGAGAAGAAAGTCTGAAGGGTCGCCGTGTTGCCCCCCTCCCCCCTCCCCCCTCCCCCGTTCCCCCTTCCCCCACCGCCCGTGTGTGGATTGTGAGTCCCTAACCCCAACTCGAGGGGCCACGCAACAAAGCGTGGGAAGGAGAAAGAAAGATTGAACGAATGTGTTCGCCCCAGAAAGAAATTGGCGCTACACTCGGGCCGGGGTTTTGCTCCGAATGCAAGATCTTCAGGTAGCAACAAACCATTTGTATAGCGCCCCGTCTTGCTAATCCGCGCTGAAAGCACCTCGCAACAAACGACATTTGTATAGCGCCTCGTCTTGCGAAATCTGGCGCTCACACTAGCAGGCCTATGCGCTCGCCAGCGCTAGACGACGTCTGCTCGCCAAAGGATAGGAATTATGGGGAATTATGGGGAATTATAGGGAATTATGGGGAATTATGGGGAATTATAGGGAATTATGGGGAATTATGGGGAATTATGGGGAAATTTTGGGGAATTATGGGGAATTGTGGGGAATTATGGGGAATTATGGGGTTCTATGGGGAATTATGGGGTTCTATGGGGAATTATGGGTTTCTATGGGGAATTATGGGGAAATATGGGGAATTGTGGGGAATTATGGGGTTCTATGGGGTTGTATGGGGAATTATGGGGTTGTATGGGGTTGTATGGGGTTGTATGGGGAATTTTCATGATGCGTGTGCAACACAAGTCCGGAAGACATTCATTCACGTGGCCTCATGTCAAACGCCCATAGGCAGCGGAACAACACCGTTCATCACGAAACTTAAGCGTCCCAAATGATGCGCATCTTTCAAGGAGTGTTGCTTGTCCGTGCGGGTAAGTTTGTAAAAGGTATTGCACCGCTCAACGTCGGCAGCAGTGTGCGGGATGGATAACGTGCGATAATTCCCCATAATTCCCCGGAATTGCCCATAATTCCCCATAATTCTTCAAATTTCCCCATAATTCCCCATGGATGAAGCAAAATTGTCCCATAATTCCCAATAATTGCCCATGGTTGAACCATAATTCCCCATAATTCCCCATAATTCCCCATAATTCCACCCAACGGTCCCTACGCGCCATTGGCCGAGAACCACTCCCACAGTACCCCTTTAGGAATTATGGGAAATTTACTCGCCAAAGCCAAAGCAAGTCCACTCGCCAAGCTTGCCAAGGTTTTGGCGCACGCATAGCCCTGCACTAGAAAAGGGGGCGCCGTTGGCGCCATGTCCCCAGCCCACTATCTCTCAAAACCCGGGGGGGGGGGGGGGGCTGGGGGGGGGGGTCGCATACAAGAACCAGGCCTGGCCGCCCCCCCGTGATCAGAACCATGTTTTGTGACCTTTTCAGCCCCAAAATTCCCCATTTCCCCCCAAAATTTCCCCCATTTCCCCCTGTTTTTCCTCGGGGGCTTTCACCAATGCAGCCCACCCCCCCCAGCCTTGTTGCCAATCAGAACCATGTTTTTTGACCCTTTCGGCCCCAAAAATTCCCCATTTTTCCATCGAGCATCCAAAATTTCCCACACTTTTCCCCACTTTCCCCGATTTTTCCTAAATCAGTGTTTCGGGGATAAGTGCCCCGTAACGTTCCGGAAACAGGTATTTCTGAGGCCTGGACCATGAAACAACGTCGCACATGAGTGAGAGCTCCCCGATGACTCTCAGAGCTGCAATCTGCCTGCAGTTGTTTTCTGCTGTTGCTGGTGCTGGGGGAAGTGCCTGGTGCTGTGCCTTTTTGCAGTGCAGCAGCAGCAGCAGCAGCAGCAGCAGCAGGAGAGGGGATAGCAACATCATTGATCGTGGCACAAGAAGCAACGGCGGCAGCGACGCTTCGATACTGCGTTGCTGGGTGATTCTTGGAGACATTGTGTGGCATCACCACGAAACCCAAAACAAAACAGATTGCAGGCATCCATTTCCATCTGAGGGCTGAGTGAAGGATAGAATCACAATCAGAATCCATGAAGGTCAGTGAAGAACAAATTTGGATCAATAATGGCGAGCAACATGGTGAATGGGACCGTGTGCAGGCCATTGCTCAGCGAAAAGAGGAACACGTGCGATTCACGACTTTTTGGTCCATCGCAACTGCCCCCTCCTGACACTCAGACCCCTGCACAGCCCTGCCATTGGCACTTCCTCTCGACGCCTTCATCCCACTGCTCCCTGCGTTTGTCTTGTGCACGCCAGCACACTCCAGTGGCAGTGCTGCTGAGTGCACGGGTGCACTCACTGCTGCTGGGTATGTGCCCCTGCCTGGCCTATCTTAACTCCTCGTATGTAGGCAACCTCAGGGGATGCTACGTATTGCAAACAGGACATGCTTACCCGAAAAGCGGTGACTCAAGCCGGGGGACGCCTGAGCTCCTCAAACCGGAGGTTCCAAAGCAAAACCCACTCCGTTTGAGCTCTTCTGGCAAATGAGCCTTCAAGCACTTTCTCTGGGCTGAAGCGGACAGGGCTTCGGCTGCAGGTGAGGCGCGTACTTCCCATTTCGAACCTCGTAAATTTGAAACCCATATTTCCGGGCGTGTCCCTGCAATCTCATAATTGCACTACTCCCGGGAGCACAATGCACCATCACACCTCGTTCGTGCGCATGTGTTGCAGAAGCGGATATGACATACCACAATGCCGACGGATTTGGCGTGTTTCTCAAGTGTGTCGAGTTCCACAGCCTCAGAAGTCTCGATCTTGAAGCGGCTGAGGGCCTCGATTTCTGCATAAACATTTCGCCTGCGCGACAAAATGCGGAACTACAAATGTGGGCTTCCATCGCGATTACGGACCCTCCCAGAGGTCGTGCATTGCGAGCGATTCCTTGCGGGAAAATCTTCATTGTTATATCAACCAACGCGCCAACGCGCAGAGAATGATATGGAAGGGGGCAGGGGCATGAACACCAAACTAACAAAGCATTTGGCACACCTGGCAAAGCAAATTTTTGTCCATAAAGAAAATATGCATCACTGAAACACATGGTGCGGACGGAGCCTCCGGAAGGCAGACCCCTTTAGCACAGGAGCATCTGAAACGTAATTGGAGACAGAAAACTGACATCACTTGCTTTCTTTTGTTCCTTTGGCCATCAGGGGAGAGGTGAACCACAACTGGTATCTGGAGTGGGGGCTGATAAAAGCAACATTGACACGTCCTGTGTCAAATACAATATCAGGGCTGCAGGGGCAAAGGTTCGAGCTAATACAACCACGTTGAGTTGTGGGTACTTGGAGAGGAATGGAAAATTGGACGGGTTGCAGGAAGTTGGAGAAAATGGGCGACCTAGGGAGGGGGCAGGGAGGGGCACCAAAGAGGGAACAAGTGCACAGCGTGCTTGCTTTTCATTGCTTTTTCACGCACTTTGGCAGATTTCCAGGGTGGGCAGGGACCTTCAGCACGGCCCGCACTGAAGAGGGTACCCCACAGGGTGCCCAAGCCTGTGGGGCAGTTGTTTCAACACGGTGCACGGTTTGGACTGCATCCCTTCAAGTGCCCCATAGGGTGCCCACGCCTGTGAGGCAATGCAATCAGCCCGTTTCAGGATTCCGATCACCACCTCATGGGGTGCTCGTTCCCATGAGGCGGTTGTTTCGTGGTTCCACATCACTCACTTGGAGTCCTCCTCCTCATTCTCATCATCGTCAGTGAGGATCCAAATCCAAGTTCCAGCGCCTGGTTGCCTTGGGCTGTTTGAAGATGACTGGCGGAAGATGACCCCATTCTCCTATGGCTGATACCGCACATTGCATGCAGTGACAAGCTCTAGTTGTGCTTGTGGGAGAGTGATGTTTACAGCCCGCAGTGACTAACCGAAAAAACAGTGCATTCATTAAATATCACAGCGTACGCGCATTTGCCTCAAAGCCAAAGCTGTCAGAATCATGCGGCAGTAATATGCTGCATACCGGGCGCCATCCTCATAGTATTCTATGGCTGTGCGGCGCTCTGTCTCAGCGCCCTGGATCTCGCCCAGCAACGCGTGGTCCGACGCATGGTTCATGAGGTGCATGGCTCCGGCAGCGCTTTCCTCCAGAAGACCAAAGAGCTCGGTCCAAGCATTGTTCTGCAGCTGACGCCGCTGCTCCGCCTCGCGGTGCTGCACCCGCAGCATCTCCTTTGTGGCACTGACTGGGCGGTCGAACTGCACCTCTGCGTCACGGTAGCGCACGTCGTACGTATTGGTCTGTGCATCTGTGGTCAACCCATTGAGACAGACATGTGAACAGACGGACAGATGGACGGACAGGCAGACAGAAACACAAACAGAAACACGGAGGCAGGTACAGCCAGGCAGACAGAGGAGGAAGAGGCAGACAGAAGCATTCAGGCATTCAGGCATTCAGGCATTCAGGCAGGCAGGCAACCATGAGAAACACGTCCAACAGAGAGATGTGGTGCACTGGCCTATGGTGTTGCGGCCATGATGTTTTGGTCTTGGTGCAAGCGTGATTGTGTGGTCTTGGTGCTACCATGTTGGTGTGGTTGTGGTGCTAGCACAGTGGTGTAGCCATGGGGCTACCAGCAGAGTGTGGCAGACTGCTACCAAGACAGCGTGGTGACGGCGCCATCGTGATGGTGTGCTCACCATGCTACCATGATGGTATGGTCGTTACCAGGACAGCATGGTGGCACCATGGGCACCAAACTGCATCATCAAGTAGCTGAAACTTGATGCTGTGCAACCACAGGAGTGTTGCAGAACTTGATCATTCAATGTGCATGAACAATCTGCTGAAACTTGATCTTGGAAGATTGCATGATCAAGCAGCTGAGAGTTGATGCCACACAGCATCATCGGATCCTGCACCAAAACTGCAAGATCAAATTGCTGAAACTTGATAATGTAAAACCGCATCAAGGAGTTCCTGAAAATTGATCCAGCAGATCAAATTGGTGAAACTTGATCATGCAAAGCTGCATACTCAAGTTACGGAGACTCCACAATGCAAACTGCAACTTCATGCTGCACCAAATTGCTGAAACTTGGTCATGCCCAAATGATGCCAACCCCTGCCCAACTGGTTCCGAACTTATGCCCAACTCATGCCAAAAAAGGTGCCTAGCTCACACCCAACTCATGCCAACTCATGTGCAACTCATGCCAACTCAGGCCCAATTGGTGCCCAACACATGCCCAAATGTCAGCTTCTGCCAATGCATGCCCAAATAGTGTGTAACTCATGCCCAACTTCTGCCAACCCAGCACCAATGGGTGGAAATTTTCCTGCCTGTACCAAAGGATGGAGTTTCTTTGTTCAGGCAGAAAACCGAAGCAGGTAGTTTCTACCTCCGTGCACCAGGGGTGGAGGTTCTCCAACTCTGCTTGGTCCACGGATGGAGTTTGTGCCTCCTCGCAACACAAGTGATAGGGGTTCGCATCACCATTGTGGTGTAGCCATGGCACCATCTTGGAAATGTGCTCATGGTGCCCCCATGAAAAAATGCTCATGGTGCTATCATGGTGGTGTGGCCAGGGTGCCACTGGGGTGGTGTGGTCATGGGGCCACCATGGCTGTGTGTTTGTGGCGTCCTCATGGTGGTGTGCTCATCATGGGTTGATGGGGAATCTGTAAGTAACACTAGGGACAACAACACAGGAGGATTGAATGGTGCTCGCGGAATACCCCTGCCATACACCATTTGAGCCGTTCATCTGTTGATGGTGAAATCACAACACAGCATGTGTCCACTTCTTGGTACCACTGTGGTATGTACAAAGGAACACAATGATTGGCTGTACACGCCCCTTGAAGAAGTGGAAGGAGCCATGCAAACTGCACCAAAGAAAGTTCCCAATTTTTGCTTTCAGCCGCAGCTTTTGTTGTTACAAATCTTCCACAACAAACGTACAGTGTCGGCTGCATTGGCGCTCTGCCATGCCATGTGAGTCCCCATTATTTGGCAAAACAACACAAGAAGTTTTCAAAGAAGCATAATGTGCACAAAGCGCCCAAATGAAGATATTTTTTGAATCCTACAAGGGTTGCATCTAACAGGTGAATGCTGGTGGCAATGATACTTACAACACCTTTTTAAGGAGGAACTCCTGAGGTATGGCAGGATAATCCTCACAGGGAAACTTTTGCGTGATTTTTAGGTCACAAACCCTTTGGTCTAAGCCACCCTCCCTTGCTCTAAGGCGAACATGTACGTACTTACGGAGGTACCAACCGGCATAATCTTTCAGCCTTTGTGGCACGGCACCCCCCTAAAATAGGCCACATATTTATATTTCTATGGTGCCCCCCCCCCCCCCCCCCTCCGTCCGCCCTCGTGATCAGGTGAGGTGTAGTGGGGCCCTCCCCACACCTGCCCCGCTCACAAAAATGAGGAATGGATGTGGTGGAAGCCATGGAAGGGCATAGGGTGGGATTTTGGTGGCTATTTTTAGGATTTGGAGGCTGTTGGGGGCAATGATGTCACTTGGTAAGAACCCCATTTTTTGACTTTGAAAGCCGGTGCCCTCTGTGTCAAACTCTCGCGGAAACCTATATTTTTTTGTGGCAACAACCAACCCTAAAATGGGTGGGTGGGTATGCGGACCCCCTCCTGTGGCCATTGGGCGCCCATGGGTTGGTGGGGGGTCGCATTTTGTGCCATTTCTATACATCTTTAGATTGGGTTTGTGGTAGGGGGGGGTCTGCACTGCCTCTGTTGCCCATATGTAAGTAACTTGGAGGCTTTTCTGTTGCATTCAGAAGGGATGGAGCCATTTTTGGGCCCTGTCCAATGATCTGCAACCAGCATTTGAGGAGTTTCGGGCCCAATCCAAAGCCCGTGCAAAGCTATGTAAAAGTACTGCAATTTCAGCAAGAGCCCAACATGAGGCAAAACGTTCAATTTTCTGTAAGTTTGTCACTCCGTTGGGAGTTTCTGGGTTTTTATTTGTATGGGAGGGGGGGCGCCATCAATGATTTTGGTATTCAACATCGCCCCCCTGGCCCACCACCACCAAGAAGGCATGGTATGCGGTTTTGAACATTTGAGGTATGCATGTGCTATGGGCAAAGGCTGTGGAGACGTTCTCCAGCATCGGACACCAGAATCTGCACAACATGCTCAGGACACAACCTGCAAAGGCATACACACAGAGACAAAGAAGTATTGGTCAAATAGTGTCCAGATGTTGAATGATAAAAAACCCATTCTTCAAATTTGTTGCAAACCACATTGCTCTGCTTTGCATCATGCTAATGTTTTCATTCAGAAATTTTTGGCGGCTCATGCGTGTTACGTGGTGCGTGGCATGCCGAATGCAGAGAGCGAGGGAACAGACACAGCCATGGCGAGCGAGTGACCTGAAAAATCCGTGCGTAGCGAAGAAGGGCCTTGCAACGGGCCATCATGTGATACTCTGTATCCCCTGATACACGACAAACACGAAAATCCTACGTGAGGGCTTCCCAGCAAGAACACACAGGCATGGCAACACATGGACAGCAAATGACCCAGAAACTTGCAAATGAGACCAAGTCCATTTGATGCCACCACAGGACCACTTGCATTGATTCCAAAATGAGCGCCTAATCCTCTTGTACACACCAGTGCTCCACAGACATTGGCAACTTCGAATTGCTCTTGGGGTACTTTCCCCAGTCATTTCTGAATTTGCCCTCCTGCAGTTTGGCGACTTCATTTGCACAGAGAAGATTCCCAATGGATCCCAAAATAGACAGTGCATCCTCATCTTCACATTCTCCCACCCCACAGCACGCAACTGCATGATATCGCTGACTCTAAAGGGTCAAGTTGGGTTTGCCTGCAGTTGCTGTCCACAGTTCTCGTATGGTGCGCTGTCGTGCCTGTGGTCTAATCCCCCACCTGCTGTGTGCTGGCCCTGCCCTTGCTGAGAGATACAGAGACGGCCAAAGCAACAGAAAAACACTCAAAGGGACAACCAAATACTGAGGGCTCTTGAGCCATAGCGTGACCCTCATCGCCTACAAACAAGGTTGGCAATCAACCCATCAAAACGACATCCATGCCACCAAAATGGCGATTTCGTGTCTTTCAAATGGGTTGACCGTCCCTAGGGGCTCGAGGCTGCACAACATATCTGCTTTCATCTTAGCATGGGTATCCTGTCGCAACATCCCCAACCCCACCCCTCTAGGGGTGTGCCACAGGGTCACAAGGCCGCAAAAAAAGGCTGTCATAGCCAGAAAGTGGCACTCCCCCCACTCCGCCTCAATCAGCACCATGGAGTTGGGACCGAAAAACCCTTTTCAGCTCAAAATTCTATTGCCTTTGGCAAATCCACCTTTGGCCATTGCCCCTGACAATGCCCCACCAAATGGCCCTAGCGACTTGCCTATCTATCTATGCAAATGGGCTGATATATCCCTGAAACAGCCCTTTCACAGCGCCATGGGCCTCAATAGGGGGTAGATAGCTGCTAGGTGGTACATAGGTGCACCATGGCTCCCTATGGGTTTATATGTGCCCCCAATACCACGAAATGATGACCCAAGCAAGGCCAAGGCCACCCAGTGGTCATTGGAGGTCACCAAAAAATTGCGATTTTCAGCCAACGCATGCAAGCCGGAAAACAGCCTGAAAATAGCAACTCCTCACTGATGGGCCCTACTGGGGATACCTGGAGATAGAATCTGGGACCCCAACCATTGGTTCAGGGGTGCATGTGGCAAAAAAGGCCCAATGGACCAAAGGTCTGGATCAACACATAGTGGCGCCAACCAATTTTTACACACCTTGGTGCCAAACAGGCCAAAAGGACGCTGCTTTTACGGTTACTGGACACTATGAGGCGGCCTTTGGGAAATGCACGTTGCAGAGAATTGCCCCTAACAATGCACCACCAAGTGGCCCTACAGTTTTTCTTATCCATTTATACAAATGGGCTGAGAAAGCCTCAAGACACGCCTTTCATTGGTCACTGGGCCCCAATACATATGAAAATTGGTGCCACACAGCTCCCCATGGCTATATATGTTCTACCATTATCACCACATGGTGACCCAAGCCTGGCCCAAGGCCACCCAATGGTCATTGGGGGTCACCCAAAAATCGCAATTTTGGCAACAACCCATGCCAGCTGGAAAATGCCCTAGTCCTCAGCATAGCAGCAGCTATAGAACTACTAATTTGTGCCCAACTTGGTGCAACAACCCAAAACGCCGTTGCACCACCAGGACCTAATTGGTGCTACATGACTCCCCATGGGTTTACATCTACTTTCACCATCAAAAAATGATGACCCACAGCTGGCCCAAGGCCACTCGGTGGTTATTGCAGCGCACCAAAAATCGTGATTTTTCAGCCAACCCATGAACATGGCTAACTCTTCACTGGTGGGGCCCCATAAGGGGGCTGGCTGATCAGAGATACCCGGAGATAGAAGCCAGGACCCCGCCATTGTGCCTGGTGCAAAACACCCCCAAATGCCACTTTTCGGGGCCAAAGCACCACTACTTGGGGGGCTAATTGGTGTACATGGCCCCATGGGTTTATATTAAGTCCCATCGCCCATTGTCACCAAATGATGACCCAAAGGTTCCACCAGATCCTCACAGGTAGTCAGAGAAAAAAAATCGAATTTTCAGCCAACACATGTGGGCTATTTTCAGTGGAGGCCACATGTATCCCCCCCCCCCAATTTTGGGCCCATTCGCATACCATACCACAAAGGGGTCAATTTGCGGGGTAGACCCCTTGTAAAATCCTTATTTTGCATCAGCCCCCCTTTTTCTGGGCCGAAAATCACGAATCTTTGGTTTTCTTCCATTTTGAGCCACAAAAGCATGTTGGGCTCCCAATTCCATGGGGCTTGGTGAGGCAGAATGGGGTGAGCATTGTTGTGCATTTTTTAGCCATTTTGTGATGACAGCCTTTTTTTTGCCGACCTTGGTGACCTTGTAGTATCCGATTAGAGGTTGGAGTGGGGATGTTGTGGCAGCATACCCACGGTTGAATGCAAACAGACATGGCTTGCAGCCTCTTTCCCCACTTATGCTGGCCCTTCTGCAAGGTTGTTGTTTGTGTTTTCCAACTCACAAAAAAAGGGGATCATTTTCAGCCCTCCCGCTCCCCCTACTACCCATACTTGGGGTTCTGGGCCTACTGGGAAACCCCTAATTTTGAAGGTGCAATCAAGAAAAAAAAAGGCCCCCTCCCACAACAAGCCTAAAAAAAAGAGTGGCACACGCTTTCTTATGGCCAGGTTGATCTCACAACATCTGGTGAAGTGATTTGGTGGAGATTTTCGGATGGCGGAAAATGAGATTGGCAGGGGCAGGCAGAAAAAGGTAATATGGAAAATTGTATCTTTTGCCCCTAGTGCAGTGCACAATTACGACCCCCAGAGGAGGGTGAGGTTTGCCATAAAGGCTGACGTAGATGGGGGGCACATAAAAAACGTAGTCCTGGCTCAAAAAGCACCTTGAAAAGGCTGTTTCTTTTCGAGACCACCCCTAGCATTGCATTCGTGGCTGGTAGCAACTTATCACAAAAGACACATGCATCCAATTTGCAGATTGCACACCTCTTTGCGTATGCAGCAGCAGGGGGCTCATCAAGCATGTCGGCCAGATCAATTGGCTCCTCCTCCTCTGAGCTGGTACCATCCGCAGGAGGTGGGGGTGGTGGTGGCATACGCTTCTTTTTGGGTGACTTGTGGACGGATGGAGGGGGCGCGGCAGCTTGGATGCTGCCACGGGAATACTTCTTCTGCGCCGGGCGGGGCCCCGCGGGCTGTGTGGGGGCCTTGGGGGCAGCTTTGGTCGACCCATCCCCCTGCGGCAGGCGGTGTGGAGGCGTCGAGGTACGTGGAAAGCACGATTCCACAGCAACGCAGTACTGCACTGCAGGCCGCCATTTTTTATCGGTTCATCGTATCGCAATTCACTGACGGCGGTCAAGTGGTTGAGCACAACTTGCTGGGCAACCACCGGCAATTATTTCCATTCAAGTTGGTAGCGTGCACCTCCAAGGAGGAGGAGGTGGGAGAAAGAAAATTGTGAGGATTCAACAGCATCGCGTTGCATCGTTGCTCTAGGAATATTTCATCAAAGGAAGACCGCAGAGAACATTAATTGAAACACTCGGATTATGGGACAAATTGTTCTGGGATTCCGGATCATAGTGTTCAGGGGGCATCACGATACGGGGCACAATGGGGCATAGTGTTCCAGGAGAACGTACTCAATAGTATTCCAGGGGCACAGTGTTCTCGGGATACAGCGAAAAGGATTCCACTAGAGGGACATGATTGTTTTTCTTTGACAGTTTCCGTACTGTTTGGCATCATTGCCCTACTCTGTTTCCCCAAGGGAGCAGGCAGCAGATATTAATAGCCATTTCCAGCATTTTCGGGGTTCTCATCTTGGAGTTTCAAAGGCTTAATGTGGACAAACAACAATGCTGACCCCTTGAACCCAGAGGATTGCACCACCACACTCAGAAACACGCTTTGCATACCACACATTTTTGGATTAGGGTTGCCATTAGGGTCGCCATGTACCAAAAATTGGAAAACAGGGTGCATTGGGGCATGAGTTGGTTTGGATGTTTGCGAATTGCATGCCGATGAGCATTTGAGGCAGAACGATTGAGTGTTTGATTAGGCTGCTGAGTTGAGGATGCCCTGCGTGTGGAAGAACTGGCACTTGCGTTGTTGGGACTGACAAGCCACCCAATTCCAGGCTAGCGTGGATTCCCCCACAATATCTAATATCTATTGACATGCCTTCACTAACGGGACATCTCTGGAACCATCAGAACATGTACCTCTGGCCATTGGAGCCCCAGAGGGGATGGTACGAACCAACGAGGAAGCAGGGATGGGGATGGGCTGGTTTCCACTACCCGGCCTGCAAGCAGGCGGTTTGGTAGACTGCCAATGCGCAATGCAGTGTGTGTTGGTGCCGGGAGGAGCAAAACCCTCGGAACGGTTGTTGGTCTCTAGTCCCCGTCATATTGCAGAGCGTGGTGACGATCCCAGACAGCCCCGTGTGCAGCGCTCGCATGCAAGAAATTCCGGTCCTTTCGGCATGTTCCCCTTCTGAGGGAGTGGAAAGGATTCCTAGTGTCATCTCTGTGAACAGCTGTGGTGGTGTTATGGGCCCAACCTAGGAAGCAGTGGTACTGTGCACAACACATAGGGGCCGGGGATTGCCGGGGGACAATTGCAGCAAGGATGTGCAACCCTACTACCTTGAAGTCTAGTGACCTTTCAAAGTGGCATGCACGTCTCAATCAAGCACTGCAGACCAATGACCCCACACGAGTGGTGTGGGGGTTTGAGAGAAAGACCGAAATATCAAATAATAAAATATAACAAAAGAATTCCAATCTAGTGTCTTTTGTTTCAAAAGGCATTGCCAAGTGGCTCTTGTGTTCGCGCTTGTGGCTGAAGGCCCCCAGAGTAAAATAAAATGGACTCCCCACTGGGCCACTAGAATAACAAAACTATTCAAAAAGAAAGCAAGTCCAAGTGTTTATGGGCCAAAAGAAGCCCAACTAAGCCCAAAAAGTGGCGGTGTGACGTCCGAGTTACTTAGATCCTTATTGCATCTAAGCAAATCTAATCAAGGGTTTGGAGTGTGGGGTACTGTTTAGTGTTAGGTGGGGTTGTTTGAGTTTGACTTTACTCACCCTCCAGTCGAGGTTGGCGCCCAATCTTGCACTCACCATTTGGCGCCGTTGCACAAGCGCCCAATTGTGAGCGCCCAGGTTGTCGACTTGGCGCCCTTGTCGTCATGGCGCCCTTGTGGACTTGACTTGGCGCCCTTGTCCACTTGACTTGGAGTCCTTTTCCACTTGACGCCTACGTCGGCTTTGCGCCCTTGTTGACTTGACGCCTATGTTGACTTGACGCCCTTGTCGGCTTGACGCCCTTGTCGACTTGGCGCCTTTGTTGAATTGAAGCATCAATGCGCTGGTCAAGGCACCTCCAGCAATGGCGCTTTAAACGAACCAAAGGGCGCCACAATGGGCACCATGGATGGTGGCACCCAAATCAAAACCACGCCGCCATTGTAACACCAAAGCACCTTTGTTGAAGCCCATGGGCGCCTTGCAATGACCAAGCGCCTTGTTGAAGCTGCTAGGTGCCTTGGAACGAGCAAAGCGCCTCCAAACAAGCTAATAAGCGCCAACTAAAGACCAAGGTGCCTTGATGGGAGCTCGTAGGCGCCACAAAAGGAGGACTCCACCAATGAGAAATAGTTAAATCAAATTAAGGCAAAGCGGCATAGAAAAGGTGCCCAAAGGCTACATACGAAGGCACCCTCCGCAAGGGCGCTTGAATAGATGGATTGCACATACCAATAGAGTCCAAAGCCAAGCAAAGTGAAGCAAAGCCCAATAGGGCAACCATTTAGCAAGCTAGGAGGGCTTATTGAGAATGCCTCCAACAGTGGCTTTTTGAATTCGGAGGAAGAGAGGAGATGCAAAGCAAAGCAAACAACAAGCAAGGCCAATACCTACCCTTGGTGAATCAGGCTGTCCAGCAAAAAATTGACCAAGTGGAGCAAGATGTCAAATGCCATAGGAATGACAATTTTGCAACTCTACTACCTTGAAGTCTAGTGACCCTTCAAAGCGTCATGCACGTTTCAGTCAAGCAATGCAGATCAATGACCCCAAATCCGAATGCACGTTGAGAACTCCAAAGTAGCGCAGCTGAAATTGTCATAGTCCTATCATAGGGTCTATGAACAACAACAAGCATTCTAATCAACAGTGCAAATCTGAACTAGCTCCACTAACTCAAACTGAAGCTGCAGGCACTTTAATTCTAATCTAAACTCGATAATTCCATATCCCAAATCCCAAATCTCACTTTCAATCTCGACTTATAATTAACTATTGCACTATGCGCGCGTCCATCTTATTATGCACGCGCTCTCTTTTGCAGCTGGCGCTTTACTATTAATCACAATACGATCCCATTGGTCAGGAGGTCATGCTTAGTTAGCTTGCTCTTTATTATTCTATTGCAGGATGATTTCGCTAAGGGAATTGTTTGCCAGAACTGAGATTCCAAGGGTCAATGAAACTTCTTATTGGGATCCCTAAATGCTCATACCACTGTCATAGCTTGGAGGGTTGTAGCCACAGGAAATGCAAACATGGGCAGATTGGGAACAGAACGGTGATGGAGCATTATTTGTATTTGCTGCAAATGCCGACAGTGAGCAATGGTTGAGGAGGCAACATTAATCTACATGATTTCTAGGGCCTCTTGGTAGCGTTTCTCAAACATCACTCACAGCCTACCACACTCAAAAACAAACCTGAATGCATGCAACCCCTGTTGCAAAAAAAAAATCCCAAATCTGTTTCCTACAGGCCCAACAACTACCATATCCTCCACAGCTTGCAATTCACAGTCAGGCCATTGCTCACATGTGTCAATGGTCCAAACCTCAAAGCCTGGCATTTTGCTAGGGGAGTATTTGACCAGTGAAATTTTCTCCGCCAACTTTTTCCCTCCCGAAGTCGTTCCCCCTTCCCGTGCACTGCAGGGGGTTTGTGCGGCACAGAACCTGGAGTGGTGAATCGTATGCGTATGCACCCTTGCTCAGCAATTTGGGTTTGGTTCCAAAAAGGCTGGTTGCAGGCTTCGTTTATAAGGGGCTGGGGGGTTCGCACCCAAGACCAAGCCACCCACCCAGACCCCCCCGACCCTTATAAACATTTGAGGGGGGGGGGTTGAGGCGCTCTCCCGGGGCTGAACGGCTCCCCAGTCCCACCTGAGGTGATGCTACCACGGCTGCCGAAGCACATGGTCCCGCCTTTGTTGCTGGTGTTTGTAATGCTACTGCTGCTGCTGCTGCTGCTGCCCACAGGGTTCTGCTCCTTCACAAAAAATGCTGAAAGAGTCTTTGTAGTCTGCTGGCTCTTCAACCATTTTTGGTGTCGATCACTTTTGAAGTGCTCACGTTCAGCCTTTCCCACATTGGGTATGAGTACTCCACAACCGCAGCGGTACTTCCCAGGCTGCTGCATAGCAAAGCAAACAATGAGGTCTGCAGATACACACAAAGCGACCCCAATGGCGTGACAAAAAAATGTCACTGTAGCTCCGAACCTTGCAAAAAAAGCGGAGCTCAAAACAGTTTCCCTCACCAGAAATTGAACCACAGACTTCTAATTCTACACACAACTGCACTACCGCTCAACTACAGTCTGATTTTGCTGTATTTTCCTCCCATTCAGGTTGTTGAACACAATTGAAATCGAAAAAAAGCGCCACCAGCCTGCACACTGACATTAAACGGGGGGGTCCTAGACTACAGACCCACCCACCCAGAGTACTATTCTAAGAGGGGGGGGGGTCCCAGACTTTTGACCCACCCACCCAGGCTGGGGCACCCACCCTGACCCCCCCCCCCCCCAGACAACTTAATTCCTTATAAACGAAGCCTGGCTGGTTGGAGACATTGTGGTACAACCATGTCTAGTGGCACATCTTTTGTTCTTCTCTCGCCCAGAAAACCGCCTTTTCCTCCCACACTCGAGAGACACACATGGTCTCAATTAAGAATCAGATCACACACTGTTTGCCCCCTTGGTCACACTTGTAGCATGTCAACTCCCCTGTCAGCCTGGAGAAGCTTCACGTGCAAGCATTCCCAGGTCCATGAAATTCAAAAGGTTCTCTCCACCTAATGTGGGAATTTTAACACAGTGGGCCCTGGGGCACAAAATAGTACTCGTCAGTTGTATGCTACATTTCCAGGCATTTTGCCCTGGGCCCTGCTGGTAGAGAGTGCCATGGCACAGGCACAGGTGGATTGCCCATTTCCCATCTCCATGCCCTGAACCCGAGGGGCGGGGGCTGGGACTCCGGTGCTGTGGAGGTTCGCAGACAGTGCCGATGGGGTCAGAGGAGCGTGCAGATGAGGAAGCAATATTGTGGGGGCCGATCCTGTGGGGCTCACCGACCCAGCCACTTTTCTACATCGGGCAGTATAAAGCAGGGCCAAAATCTTATTCATTCAACACCAAGACGTTTGGAAGACGACACATGTCCACAAGCTTTGGTTTGCGGCATGAGGACGGGTGCATGCACCGCCAAAGGGTACACTTCACATACCGGGGGCTGGTCCATGAACTGGCGCTTCCACTCCTCCATCTCCTTGCGATGCTTCTCAAACTGCGACCTGAACGCATCCAACTCGCCGCTCTTGGACATGTGCCCTGCAACGGATCGGTCAGGGGTCTCCCCATCTGTGTCCCAGGGATCATCCGATGGCGCCATCGAAGGGCGGCCCCGCTTCTTTTTCTTCTTCTTGGCCTTTTCGGTCTTCCAGTGCTCGTAGGGTTCCTGCGTGCAGGTGAGTAAAAGCGGTGCTCGCAGGGACGGGGAAACTGCAGACAGCACTCAGCCGGGGCTCCATGGACTCCATGGTTTCCCATGCAGCGCGCAGCTCCGAAGAAAATTTGCTTTTGGAACAGGTAGGAGAGGGATTTCTCGGGGTCCACAGAGCCCCTCCGTCCCCGGCCCAAGACCTGAGGAGGGCGTTCCGAACGGGGCTCTTGGGTCACACACATGCGCCTTCTGTTTTGGTGAATGATTGGAGGACCCATGAAATGCGCACCTGAGACATCTAACAAGGGGGGGCGGGGCAGTAGCAGGGTCTGGGGAGGGGACATGGAGATGAATCATCACAGCAGGGGGCTCCTTGGTGGCAAGGGTTTATATCGTGCAAGTGGGGCGTGCCACACAGGCGCAAAACAGCACGGGTGGGGACCGGCGCATTGCAATAACCAATACAACAGTGAGGAAAGGGGGGACCCTCTGCCAGGCATCCGCCTGGCAGCATCTGCGCATCAGACCACTAGTTTACTCAGAGGCACTCAAACATGAATTCCAGGTGCCACACCGGAGTGGACAGTGGGGGGCATGGCACCAACTGGCAACAAAGGCACAGGTTTTCTTTTGCACTGCAGTAGACCCAAGCAGCACTGTTGCAAGGTCACTCGTCAGACCCCAACATCCCAGTGGCGGAGAAAGACTGCATGTGGAGCCCGTAGGGAAGGCAGTGTGTGGGCAGACGCCACATCTGTTTTTCAAGTGCAAACTCAAGACCCTCTGTGAAAAGGCAGTGCATTTGAGACAGATTTTCTTGCCGGTTTTTGAAACCGAATGGATGCGAAAATGGGACTGCATGCATCAAGAAGAATAATCCAACAACTGAAAGAGAAGAGGTTGGAGGGACGAAAGGAAATCTCGAAAGACAAAGCGGGGAGCTCTGATAACAAGTGTGAGGAAGGAGGTGGGTACTGCCGTACAGGCAATCAAGCCATTTGGCTGTGTTTGCAGCAGAACTTCTTTGGGCTCCTTCTTTGGAACTCTCTAGTTCCGATGGCAAAACCAACTGTACTTACCCCCATGGCACTTTGTCTGGTCCCAGGGAATCATTCATTGGGTCCCCGAAAGATAACAGTGTGAAACCCTCTCTAAAACCATTGACCCCCGCTCGTCAGCAACCACCGAGCACACGACAGGTGATCGGCAGCTCAGGTGTCTTCATGCACATATATTGCATTCGCTCCAGAAGTTGTGGCTGTGGCTTGTGTCTTTGCCTTCTCCTCATTCCCAGATGACCCCCATCCCCTGTGCGCTATGCACGTGGACAAAGCATGCACAGGAATTTATTCAAGCAGAGCAGTAATCCAGCTGATTATTGTTTTGTATCTATCAGCGTTGCGTTTAATAATTGATCAATTAACACCAGCATCTATAGGGGAAAAGAATTAAGAGTACTGGTGCTTTTGTCGGGGGGAGGAGGGTATCAATGAAAATGTTGATGCACTTGATGTCTCCTGTTGTGGGGTTGCACAACTTCTAAAGAAGCAGGGGGTGGGAAAGGGGGGAAAAAGGGGCCCGTGCCAGCCTGCCTGAGGACCAGTAGTGGCTTGTCATTCGCATGCACAGAACACACTGAATATTTCATAAAACAACAACTCCCCACCCTCCCGATAGATTATCAATACTCTTAGTTTTTTGGCCCCAAGAAAATTGGCCAAGATGGGGGTATTTCAACCGTATCACTTGCAGGTTTGGGTTGATTTCCACACAAGACTGTCTTGTGAACAGCTTGTAAACATAAGTGAAAATGGCAGTGGCAGCCCCAAAATGGAACAATGGATTGACACCACCCAACCAACAATTCAAATCTCTACCTCCACCCAAGCCCTTAGCCCTGCCATGGCTCCTTGCTATGCCCATGACGCAAGTAGTTGCCGGAACGGATTTGATGGTATTCTTGTCTTGCGAAGGGAAGGGCGTCATGACGCATGGATGAATTGCTGTCTGCAGCTGGCAGCATCACTTCTTCCATTTACGAGCCATTCCCAATGCTTGCCCCTACAGTAAGCGCACTCTCTCGGGGGCCTGCAATCCGTACGGAAATTCTTTCCTGACGTTGCCAGGAGGCACTCGACACCTTCCCTGATGCGAAATTTAAACTTCTATTGGCCTCTCACCACTTACCCTTGCCCTTTCCTTGCCTTAGGGGGGCGGGGAGTACCTGGTTTGTGTAGCCTTGTTATCCACCCCAAGCCAAACAGCGCACAGCCTGTCACTTATGGCAGCAGATGCGGTTTTCATACCTTGGGAACAATTCCAGAGACCATTGGCACCACAAAAGGCTGCTTTCCGGACGTGGACTTCGACTTATCCAGACGGCAATCCGTGCTTACCTTCCTTTCTGAGACGTCCCGTGACTTGCGGCGAGAGGACTGGGTCTCGTAGTTCTTCTGCTGGGCGGGTGGTGATGGGTAGCTCATGGGCATAAACGGGTTGCCGAAGGGGTTCATTGGGGGGTATGTTGTGGCCATGTTTGA
This sequence comes from Eutreptiella sp. 'Long Island Sound 2002', assembly GCA_964036045.1. Classification (NCBI taxonomy): domain Eukaryota; phylum Euglenozoa; class Euglenophyceae; order Eutreptiales; family Eutreptiaceae; genus Eutreptiella; species Eutreptiella sp. 'Long Island Sound 2002'. The sequence goes on along the minus strand of OZ038382.1, from coordinate 128,033,761 downwards.
GTACTGCATCATTTGAATAAACTCCGGACTGAAAAACATGGGGTAGGCCGCCGGGCCCACTTGCATGGGGTATGCAGCCGCCGCTCCCTGCAAAGAGGAGAAATGGTGTTCCAGCCAGTGCCCTAGACCATGGGTCGGGCTTGCTTCAGTTTTGCATGTCCGCAGCATGGGGGCGCCAAAGGGCGCCGCTTTTTATTGATAAGAGGGGGAGGTACACGCACTGTGCGTGTTCTTTCCAATGTAGTCTCGAAAAATTTCAGTGACGCGGTGGCCTAAGGGGTAAGCATACAACAACAGAGGCCTCCACTCCATCCTCCTCACCAATTGCATGGTGGATGTATCCTGCAGCCACAGCAGACGGGCTCACCGGGGGGGGGGGCGGGTGCTACAGGGCCGGTGAGGTACTGAGAAAAAGCACAAAGGGGGACTATGGGAAAAGAGTCAGCCACACTACCCTAAAGACCACACACCGTGCATCGCACCACGCGCTGTACCGCCCCCAGAGACTCGCTCAGGAACCATCGTGGGACTGCCACCACCTCCACGGTCGGTTGCTCTCCCACCGCTGTCATCCTCCAACTGCTGATCCTCCAGCAGCCATTTGGTATGCAACTGCATTTGTGCATTTCCCGCAATGCCATCCCAGTTATGTGGTTTCTGCTAGGTGATCACATTTGTGCGAGTTCTGCCATGCCATCAAATATATGCCAAATGCAGCCCATTCAACCCCAGCTCCCCCTCCTGAGCTCACTCAGTTTGCGCCAGCTCCATTGTATTGTGCGTGTGTGTCAGCATGCGAAGCAGGATAGCAGGCCATTGTTGTTGGAACAAGATCACGTGATACAACGCAAGAGGGCCAAACAAAGGAGACATGGCAATCTGCAAAACAAAATCCCATTTGGAGAAAAGCGTAGGTCGGGAGCAGAAAAAAAGCGTAATTTGCGTGCTTTTATTGGCGTAAATCGCGTGCACTTTTTTTTTTGCGTGGGTTGCGCATGGAAATAAATGACAATTTTTTTTGACGTAGGTTGCATGCACTTTTTTTCAGAAAAAAAAAGAGAACACAAGAACCACCCAACAATGAAGCTAGGAGGACACTTATGATGTCATCCTTATGCCTTTGCCGGAAGGATTCATCCAACAATGCGCATCATCAATGTGGATCGACTCGCAGTGCATGCTTTGTAGCACATTCTCCTCCTCCTTTCTCTCGTCTCCTCTTCTCTCCTCTCAACGCACCCTTCATGCCATGGGTCCATTGCTTTACCCATGCCAGAGGTTCCCAAAGTGTCTGTGGGGACTGAAGGCGCTCTGTTGTGGCACATTCTGAATGTTCCAGGCTTCAAGGTGCCCACCTAATATTCCTCAGAATTGATTGCCGAACGGCCCTTTAAGGTAGGACTTGTGGAACGCTTGGGAGTGAAACAACAAGGACCACAATCTCATGAGGATGGTGCAAAGTCTCATGCCTCTAAGGTTGCTGTGGCAGTGCACCCAAAAGGTGATTCCGCCCCGCACAAGCAAACACCGCACCTGTTGAACCTTTTCTGCCCCTCCTAGATTTGTGGGTGTGAGAGGAAAGTGTACCTATGGTGCATGCAATGCGAAGGGTGCAGTTTTTGCTTGACCACCGTTTGGTTTCCAGCTTGTGGCCGAGGCCCTACCGATGAGGATGTGTGGCTTTTTAAGAAGTGGAAAACGGAGGTTAACGTGGATTCCCTCTTGGAAACCACATTGCCCTTTTGTCCCGTTGAAGTCTAGGAGGACACGTATGAGGCAATTGCACTCGCCAGTAAGCTAATGGATGAGGAGCCCCTTATAATTGATGAGGAGTCCCTCTCTCCAACCAAAGTAGCCAAACCTTTGGATGCCAAGACTTCCAAGGAAGATACCACTGTGCACACTCAAACGTACCTGCAGGACACGTGTGGCTGGCACAACACCTGTTGTGGAGGGAGATTGGTTGAGTGACAAGGTATTACGGCATGGCTCAGCGACAAACTGTATTTGTGGGCACGGATTATGGTGGTGGCATATGTTGTGTGACCTGCAAAAACCAAAGTATGAAAGCACCGGGGGTGGTTCATACCCCGCGACGTACCGGAAAGTACCGCGACGTAAAAATCAGAAAACTCATTGGCCAGACGGACATGATGTTAACCATGCAAAAGCCTCCCGCCGAGCGGTGCGGGCGTCCCTACCAAACCATCCAAAACAAAGAGGTATTTGCAGTGCTGAATTCCGCAAGAGTTTGTTTGGTTTTGCAAGGCATGTTCAAGCCATGGGAGGTAACAACACACTGCGGGTCTTGCGTGCTTGTGCAATGGTATATTCCTGTTCCAAATGTTGGGATTTCAAACTCCTCACAAGAATCTCCCTCCTCCTCTTCTTGGTTGGTGCCTGCTCGGGGACCACACCTTGCAGTTGAAGAGCTAGATGAAGCAGGGCAATGCTGGTCATCAACGTCTATGGTATGATGGGGCATGTCTTTGGGTGTGTGTTCCCAGGGTCCATATGGTGCAAATTTCCATTTCCTACGAAGGACAAATGCCACAATTTGAAGCAAAACATTCAAACGCTTCTCAAAAGCATGGTCACCATACTCCTCTTTGCACCCATAAACATTTTGGACGAGGGGCCATGTCTAGGTGTACCCGAACAATTGCTCAATAGGGGACCTCTGGAAACCATATCCATCATTGTAAAACACAGCTGAATGAGGGAAGGGGGCATTAGGGGGCTTCCGTGCTAGGGCCACCACTTGTTGTCTTGCACTAAAAGCACCATCTCCAAGGAAGACATGTTGAGGGTCTTTGCCACGAATGACCTTCCAGGGGGCTCGTTCCGTCCACATGTTGCCATCATAACAGGGCCCCAACTCAGGTCCAGCCGCAAAAACAATCTTGCCTGTGATATCTGTTGCGATGAGAATATTCTGAATAGGAGCAGCATACTTAGCTTGGTATTGCTCTGATGGGGTTGCCCCTGTGCATAATGCTACGGGCACTGTGTCCACCGGCCCAAGGGCCCAATAGGGAAAATAGGGGGTGTGGTTGAACAAGTTATATACGAATGCCAAATCTATCTCATCCATGACAGACTGCAGAAAATTTAGAGTGACATGATGGAAACAATAGACTTTCGGTAGAAAGTGGAGGCATAAGAGTGTGCCTCAGTACCTATGTAACTTTGGTTCCTTCCACCTTTAGTGCGCAATTCCACCCAACTACACAACTACACATCTGCACACTCCACACAACCCCTTTAATTCACCCTGCCACGAAATTAGTCTCCGACACCAGTTGTTCACTACCGTAACGTACCGCGATGTACCGCAACTTGAACAACCCCCACTAAGGTAACCCATGGTGGTCTGGCCTGGAGGCGGTGCCACATATTGTGACCATCGCAAAAAGATCCACTGGTTTGTGTGTGCCGTTGATTGCACTGTGCCAGCATGGGCATGTGGATTTGGGGGCCGCTGTTTGGAACATCCTGGATTCAACCTATGTCGAAACGCTTGAGACCAAACGGTGTTTCCACACATGCTTGGGTATTGGGTTTCAATAGGATGGTTGGTCATGTAGCTACCAATCGTTGCATATTTCCAATGAGGCGATTGCCCATTGGGAGGAGGTGAAGCGTTCACACATGGCATATGTACCATATGTTGGGCATGCGCAGCACTATGCGGTGACCTAGTGGATTGACAGGAAGTCAACAAAGTTCTTCCATTGTACTAAATTGCCTTTCTCTATCTTGCGGGGCACCGTTGAGGCATCAACAATGGGAATCATCTTTGCGTCTTTTTTTTTTGGAACTTCTCCCCCGGATGAAAATAGAGGGAATGGAGGGCTCGCATGTGGGCAAGGTGGCTACATCCGTCTCAGTTGTCCCCAACGCTTGGCGCGGGGACAAAATCGATGGCTACATAACTCTTGCTGTCTTCAGGGCTTGTATGTGGCCAAGGTGGCTACACAACCCTTGCCCTCTGACAGTTCCGCAGCGCTCAGTCTCCGGACAAAACTACAAATTGCTTCTTAACCCCTGCTGTCTTGGGGGCCCACATGTGGGCAACATGGCCACATAACCCTTGCCTTTTTGGGGTTCCCAACAAGGGGACAAAATCAGCCGTATCTTTATGACCCCTGCCTTCTCGGGGTCCCCAAACAAGGGGGTCAAATCGGAAATGGCTGCATAACCCCTGCCGTCTTGGGGGCCCACATTTGGGCACAATGGCAACATAACCCTGCCTTCTGCGGGGTACCCAAAAAATGGCCAACATTGGCCCCTAGAAAAATGCCCTTAACAACCCCAAACCCCCCCTTGCTGTCTTGGGGGCCCCCAATTTGGGGACAAGAGGCAATATAACCCGTGCCGCCTTGGGAGCCACAAGTGGGCAACAAAAAAGGCCACACAACCTCTAACTTCTCGGGAGTCCCCAGTGTGGGGACCAAACCAAATAGGCAACACAAACCCTGCCATCTTGGGGGTCCAATGTGGGCAAAATGGCTACATAACCTTTGCTGTCTTGGGAGCCCGAATGTGGGCAAAGTGGGTGAAGTAGGACCGCCCCGAAAGGGGAGGAAATCCAAGTGGCTATGAAACCCATGCCGTCGTGGCATCCCTAGAGAGGGGTGGATTCAAACGGGCCGCATAGCCCTCTAAACAAAAAAAAATCGGCGGAGTTCATTTTGTTCTTTGCCATGGGTCGGATAAAAAAAACTTGTAAATTGGATACTTTTTGTTGGGGTGTAGGTTGCGTACCCACAAGGTTTTCACTGAGCAGCGGCTTATGCCTAACACTCCCAATTACCAGGCCCTTACAGAGGAGAAAGAATAGCCTTAACATAGGTCATAGGTGAGGTTCACCCTACCAAAGTGGTCAGCGTTGCTTACATTGTGTGGTACAACCATTGCTTGGCGGGTATAATCAGCCCATACTTGCATAAAAGGCTACTAGGGTTTGGTGAAAGAGTGCCATTGAGTAGAAGAAGTACTCTAAACCCATCCATTGTTCCAATCCCACAATTTTTGTAGTCCCCATGGTTGTCCTTTGTCGCAAGCATCCATGAGGTTGTGGCACAATGGCATGGACGGTTGGACGTGGCACCTATGATGTTAATGATTTAGATGTACCTCCCAGTGGCTCCACCCTTACCTCTAGCTCTACCTTAGCACCGAGAACAACTTTTGGACGAAAGGCAGAAACAAACTAGGAAGAAGAGGTGCAAAAATGGGTCAAAAATAGGTCAAAAATGTGTTTTTCCAAAAAATGATCCTAGACGATTTGGGGTGCACAAACAATTGCCCTTTTTGAGCCCATTGCAAGCCATTTTGGCCACTCCAAAGTCACAAAATGCGTTGAAAATGGGTTGTTTTGGTACCAAAAAACAGTCGAAAATGGATCGAAAATGTGTTTTTCCAAGCGCACTTTTGGACTATTTGGGGTGCACAAATGTAGATGGCTGCATAAACCGACAAAGGTGCAATACTCGCAGCAGTGCTTCTATTTCGTGGCTAAACGTGCAACAATTCAAAACAATTTGTTGGCGTGCTGTCAGAAAACACCACTGTGGCAATGCAATGGCATAAATATGGCATGGTAGAAATCACATAAATGCGATTACTTGTGGCTGACAGTGTTTACAAACCGCATGGGTGTTTCTAAACAACCAACAACTAATTGAGCTCCGGTGCCCCCAAAAATCGGAGCCCGATTTTCTAGACGTCCAGACGAAATACACAAAAATGTCAAAAAATGCCAAAAAAATCTAGGTTCGAAAATTCCAAGCCTAATTTCATTAGACGTCCAAATCCCCTAGCCGTACTTCACAGGATGTCAAAATTTTGGGCTAGATTATATAAAATTTGATCCTGGACGTCAGAAGGCGCCAAAAAATCCGCACTAGATCTTGTTTGGGTTTCCTTTCCACCACCTATACTTAGAGTTGTGTGTGCTTATGAATGTAAATTGTGTACAACAGAGATTCAATGCATGGTACAAATGCTCAGTGGTTTGTGCCGACCAAATGCAAGTTGTGAACAATGGTGATTCAACGCAGTGTAGAAACTCACGGATTTAGCACGACTCCTAGTCGTAAACGAACGGCCTGAACTTTTTGACATCCCATGAAATCGGGCCTAGATTTGTGAAATCCTATTTGAGATCCTCAGATCGATCGGTGGTGGATGATTGTTTGGCGGACACTGGTTGCCATGTCTGTGAAAATGTAAACAGGAATGGATGGGTCGGAGGGGGGGGGCAATCCGGCAACGTGGCTGACACCCCCCACTATCTACCATTTGATGGTTCAGGTGCATAATGGGTTTGCAAGGTGGTTGGGGGAAAAGCGCAAAGACATGTGCCGGGACGCCAAAGGATTATGAGCAGCAAGCGTGCAGCCTGCACTATGGAGCATACCACAATTGAAGGTCGTGCAGGGATGCTTGGCATTTGTCCACTTGGAGGTTGTGGCGGCAAATTTCCATCCTGGAATGTGATGCAGCAGCACATTTTTCAACGTACCTATTCAAAAAAAAGCCCACCTTCCTTTGGAATCAACGGGGAGACAACAGTAGGTATTGCTTTGATGGCGCAAGGCAAACCAGGGCAACAACAATAACAACACAACAACATAACAACAACGACGATGAGAAGCTCCCAACCCCCTAGCAAGCATCAGCCAATGATCAAGAGGTAGATTGTTGTGTTCAAAAACGCAACATGGGAACAAGAATACGGTGCCTCAAGCACGAAAAGTTCACCGCATTAGTTTTGTAATGGGAACACTATGCAAAGCCACATGGTATGGCAGTATGGAAAGGAATTTCGCCTGCTACTATGGGGATGCAATTTTGGGCTCTTAAATTGTAATGCGGATGCTAGAAGTTGATTCCACGCGAAAGTTTGGGCGTGACATTCGGCCATCCATGTGATGCTTTTGCGATCCCTCAAGTACTCTGGTATTGTCTTGAGTAGAATTGTTGCACACTTGTGATAGTTTCACCACAAAATCTCACTCTCCACAAGTCCCCACCATGCCTTGCCAACCAAAGGAACGCAATATTACCACACTGACCCGATCCGGCTAACATACCACCCAACTAACTTGGAGAAAAGCAAGGTAAAAACAAGTGAGAAGCAATTGTAGAAAAGAAGGACATTGCATTATTGTAGGAAGCAACCACAAACATACTTGAGGTTGCCAAGCAGCCAAGGGCACCGCTGGCGGTGAATAGGCCGCTGACTGTTGCTCGGTACTACCACTGTTCCCCAAACCATTTGTCAAGTGCCACGTTTGTAGTGCATCGCCGCTCTTCGGAGACCCCTAATGCAAAACCGGGTGAGAATACTGGGCTATTTTCCGCTTGGATGACGGATGGGTATTTCGAGCCAACACGTGGCATAAACTAGGTTCGCACGCAACTTGGTAAATCATTCACCTGTGAGGGCAAGGTGAGTGCTAACTAGTTAATCTCAACTTTTGTAACCCACTTTACGAGATGTATTTCGACACAAGGTGTGAGCATGTTGTGAGCATGTGCTGCACAACTAGCATTACTTGGCGGACTGCGAAATGCATAACTTGCATTGAACGATGACTTGACTTGTAGGAATTACACACTCTTCACCAAAAGAAATTCGGTGCTGGAAAGCATAACATACACACCTCAGTCCCACCTTCAGACATGTCGGTGCGCTCGTTGATAGGTGGAAGGTAGGATGCCATTCTTTGCCTTTTGGCACTTAAAACAACATCCCGTATATTCTCTGAGAGGAAAGTTGCAAAAAGCCGCCTCCTAGGCGTTGCACAAATTCAAGCCACCACAACTTTTGCGACACCCACTTACACATACACTTACAGCAGTATTCCGCCAAGTGCAACTAGGACCAACAGCAAAAAATGTCGGAAATAGACCGAAATTGTATCAAAGAGACAAATAAAGTTAGGTCACTGGCTGGTTTTGCAGCCAGAGTGCACATGCAGCCGAGGGATGGTTCCTAAATTTAGGAAGCTGTAAATCAGTGTGCCAGGTCCAAATCACATTGAACTCATGGTTTGGCAGCACCGTGAGGAACATAGTACTGTTAAAACCTCGCAGTTTGGGCTTGATTCGAATGGCCTTGATAAAATTGGGTGATGTTTGCCGAGCAAAGACCTGCAAAAGTACCATATGGTACATGCGACAGGACTGAGATCTCCGTGCGAGCGTGAGACTAGTCGGGTAACGAAGCTGGGGCCGGTGCGAGCTTCGAATTGGTGTCTATCTCTGTTCCATCATCAAATGCACATTTTCGTCTCTATTTTCTGGAATTTTTAATGTGTTTCGATATTAATTTTTGCTTGATGTTGGAAGCATCTTGGAAAACAGTCAAACGGGGCATTCGTATGCGCATGGGCAAACATTCCAATCATTTTCATCAATAGCTTTGCTCATTGACATGGAGAGTCCTCGTTTTCATGAACCTTGTAGATTTCCGGGGGTGTTTGTGACGAAGAAGAAAAGACGCGAGAGTGAAAGCGGACCCAACTCTTTGAACAATAGTTTCAACGATGGTTGGTCGGCATCCGACGCGTCCAAAGACGCAGCTTCGGTATGTTCCGAGCTTTGTGAGTGTCCATTTTTTTCGCTTCGTTTGACAAGTTTTGCGACTTGGTGTGCTTTGCAATCAGCCCTTACTCCTCGCAATTTGATTGCTGCGCCGCACCTTTCATTTGACGCCTTTGAAACTTAAGGCTTGTCCTGAAGACACCGATGACCTTCAAAGTCCCGGAATGCAAGATTCCGACAACTCCCCTCTAAGGGAACAGGTTTGGACGCACAAGAACTTCGTTTCCGTGCAAGGGTGCATGGCTAAAAAGGAGGACGAATAAATCACGATTGTAACGCTCTTATGCCTTTTACTTTGCGCTTCATGGACACGAATTCAGAACCTTGCGCGGTTGTCCCGCCAAATTGAGGCTCGTACCCTCGGGCACATCCTTGACATGGGTGGAAAAATTCTAGGCACCACGACGAATGATGGATGCCATGGAAAGTATGCTTTTCCGACACACACTTGATTGTACAGTTGATAGGGGTGCACCGTAATACTTTCCGCCTCTCCCCCCACGATTAGCATTTGAATGCTTTCGTCGCAAACAATGGTGGGTGGTGGAGTGGGCGAAATTGGAAATGGGCACCACGGAGACCGGTTTTGGCCGATGTGGGGCTTGCTTTTCGTCGTCTTTCATGACGACGGCGGGCGCCGCCAAAAGCTCTCTTGAAAAAACGGGGCGTCTAGAAGGGAAAGGGCCTTTCTCGCGGGGGAGTCGTGCAATTTGTCTGCCTCCCATCATCTCTCGCACCCCCATACACCTCACAAGTCAACATCGTATGACTACGCTCCGTCTCAGTTCGCTGTGTCGTGATGCCAATTCACCAATGGTGCGTTGCAGCCAAAAGCTTCACGACACTCGTGCATTCGCTCAATCAAAAACGCTTTCTTCTCGTAGAATAGTGATGATGGGGCGGATTCGGAGGAGGGATCTTTCGTCGACTCCATCAGCAAACCATGCGCTAAAGAGAGCCCCCCGACAGCCTCATGGGCGGAAGAAAGGTGTTGTGGATGGGTTGCGGCTCCGTGGTTGGGTTAGCTTCGTGGTTGGGTCAGCTACCAACACTATCCGCCATCGCTTGCTTTTAGTCCCAACCAACTTTTGGGCGGACAACATTCGATTGTGCATTACCTTGAAAGGTGCATTACCTCGAGGGCATGCGATAGTGTTGGATTCTCGAGTGCGAGGACAATATCGGGGAAATGCATGATGGCGGTGACTGACACACAAATTACGCTTCACGAGGCATTAACGAAGGCAAGAGAATAAGTAAGACCCTTGTTTACAATCACCGTGCGCCACGGCCCCAAACACCGAATAACACGGTGCACCCCCGTTGAACACACCACGCCACGAGCGGGGACGAGGAAAATGGCCACATGTTCCGTAAGGGGGTTTTGCGCCCCCCTTCCCCACACCCATGAAAAGTGGAGTACATGGATGCGCACAGTTGTGGTGGCTCTCGCGCGAAAGTTGTGGCAAATAATTCGACTCAAGGGTCGCAGGAAGAGCCACAAGGCCCGAAGTCGCGGTGGGGCAGGGTAGTGGGATGGTGCGATGGAATGGCGCAACCAATCTTATCCTTCCGTTGTCTACTTTGATCATCGACACGCGCACCAAGTACCCACATGCACCATAGCCAAAACAAACAAACACAAATACATTGGCAAAGAACGGTCGCGTGCCCGGGTTGGGGCAGCACCACCGCACACGCACAAAAGATGTAGTTGCCGTCATTGAAAGAGGAAAGACTTAGTCACTGCCTACTTTGACCCAAATTCGACACGACATTACAATGTGAGGTGGACACTTGTGCGGTTGGCCGCGCTTTTGTCCCATCGCGGGACCCCGCAAAGCCGACGATGCATTGTGAGTGCGTTGTGTGTGCAACCGCTTCGCCAAGAGTTAACCCCCGAGATCAACGACGCGAGCACCATCTCGGAGAAAAAAATCCTTGGGGGCACTGATGCTTACGCAGTCAAACAATCCGTGGGTAGCACAATATTTCCGGGTAGCCCGCACTTGGCGCCAAGGGCTCCTGGGACGAGATCTTCATGTGGGCGTGCATGGTGTTTTGGGTTTGGTTAGATGCCTCTGTGGGCTTGCCGTTCCATGAGGAAGGAGGAGGTTCCGTGAGGAGGTTGTCATGGCCACGGCGAAGGGTATGGGGAGGGAACGAGGAGGACGGGTGTGTGTATTTCACTTTCAAGCATCTCTTTTCGTAGCATCTCGACCGAGAGCTCACACCCTCCATCAAATCGGTGTCAAATAAACGATCCTTACTGTACTCATACGGCAGCCGAGGCACAAAACAACTCTACGGAGCCCAAGCGGTTCCCACCACGAAGATATATGGTGGCAAACCAGTATCCACCAGGTGCAAACTGCTTGAGGAGGGAAGGTTCTTGTCACGTCGGGGTAGTACATTGGGGTATTGCAGAAGGGCGTTGTTATACCGAGCTGCGTTGAATGCCAAGAATGTGTCACAGCGTGACGAGTGCGGCTATTTTGACCATCTGTGGCCTTCCTTCTCTTCGTTCGGTTCGTTGCTAAGGAAGCAATGCTTATTGCCACCCCCGCCGTTGAAGCGGGTTAGTCCAATGTCGGCATGCGATGACACCTAGCCAATGGCGAGGGCCGTTGCCGTCCTCTGGGTGGACCCGACACAGAGTCGTGGAATAGCGAAAGTCCGGGTGCTCCTGTGGCACAGCCGACAAAGGGAGGGGAAGTGATGGGTCCCGTCAGCTCGCAAGGGAGAGGGTTCATGGGAAGGACAAGGGTCAGTGGCGTGAGGCCAAAGGGCGCCGCAAGCTGCATACAGCAACACAACGAGGCGTCATGCCAAACCCCGCCCTTCCGCCGTCAAGATCCTTGATGTTTTGGTTGGCACGACCCGCCACCATGAAGCAACAGAATCTCAGGACCAAAACAAGGGCTTGGTGGACCTTCAAGAGTAAAAGAGGAAAGTAACGAGTAACTAATAGGGGATAGATGTGGGTGGGCACAGGGGAGATAACCCAAAAATTTTAGACAGCAGGTATGAGCCCCTCCAAGGCCCCTGGACATCCGCAGTTGCCCCTGGATGCTGTGCGACAGAAAGTTCGCCGCAGAAATTAGGTCGCTGTTCCAGCAAACTCCTGCTCCCTTACCTGGAAAACCATGTGTTACAGTTTGGGCCACTTGATCCGAAATTGTCACGCTCCATCCATGAGTCATCTAATCTTGTTGAGGCCGGTTGCGCATGGAGTGGGAAAAGAACACCGGAAGGACGCATGCCACCGCATGGAGCATGAAGACACGGGTGGCAGAAGAAATGTTGAACGGAAACGGCTCAAAGGCACAAACGCCAGATTGAGCTTCCATTCATGATTAGAGGCTGATTCCGCACCAGAATTCGAGGTTTAACCATTCCTCGGAAATCCGAGAAGTGTAGTGCTAGGCAACTCGGAATCGTGCCCTTACTGCAGGTTACTCTCCTGTGCTGTGTTCTCCGCCAGCTTCGCCTTCTTGCCAGCCGATCCGAGCCCCGCATCAGCACCACTATTTTCAACCGCACCAGCAGTTTCATTACCTTGTGCCTTTCCATTCCCACCACTCTTCCAACCAGCCCGACCATCCGCAGACCCATAACCACACCCACCACCACCTCCATCATCATCCCCATCACCATTTCCGCTCCCACCAGTTTCACCACCATCACCACCACTGCTGCTACCAACATACGCCCCATCATCACCCACCGCCAGCCGGCTGTGAACGGCGTGACCACACATGCCCAATCCACAGCGCAGCACAACCCCAAGCTCTTTCCACAAGGTATTTGAGCCTTCAGCCTCCCAAGCCAATCCATGCTTGGCCTGGTGCCTTGTTGGGGTGAACAAATTTTTGGAATAGTTGGCCAGGGCCTCCCCACAGTGATGTTGTTGAACTTGCCCGTTGCTATTGACAATATTGTTCACTTGATTGTGGCGCGGTCACACCAAGTCCGCGGTCTTGATGCTTTCCCTCTGTATTCTATATGTTTATCACCCTGGGGCCGTCTCTCCCAAGTGCAAATCCCTTTTGCTGGAGGTTCCTCTCTTCCCCAGCTTGGGCACTTCCATGCAGTGGGATTCACATCTCAATCGGCCCTCTTTCTTTTTTCTTTGCCTTGTGTTGTTGTTGTCCCTGTCCAAGGGGGAGGGGTGGTGAGTCAGCTTCCGCTCTGGGCAGCGAGGACTAGAGTGGCCTCTATGCTCACCATCACCTACAACCTGTGAAGAGTTCAATGTGAAATACTCAAGGAAAAAAAGGCACACTGAGTGCTTTCCAAATAGACCTTGACAACCATCAATACACAACCAATTTGCCTTGCACTGTGCATTCTTTGTGTGTTATTCCACCCTTTAATATACCAGTAGGTGCGTGGGAACCATCACTTTACCCATGTTCCGTAGCGATGTGGGGGAACCATCGCAGGTGGGCAGATTTAAAGGCGGTGTTCATGAGAGGTTTGGGATCCCATTGAATTATTGCTGGTATGCAGGCTATTCAAATGGCGTCATCATAAGCACACTGTCCATGTCCGTACACCAGCACCACGATGTAATGCCACGTGTTGCAAGGTCAACAAGACACAGTACCTCGAGGACACCCCTGCGGAGCGGTGGCCACCCAAGCAAATGGGTGAGGCCACCACAGCTACGAACATCCCGACACATGTCACAAGAGGTTGGCCCGCAGAAGCAAAGAACCCAACCCGCAACCCACAGCACCGGATGCCCATCACAGTCCACCACCCACCACCCACCACCCACCACGAGATCATCACACCGTGGCGTCATGCCAAAACCACCACCCACCACACCGGATGGCACCCATGCCACGGGAGAGAATGGAGACACAATACACACGCCACGGACACAAGGGGCGCGGGCGGTACATGATGTGCTCGCCACAAGGAGGACTGAGCACGGGAATGGACGGCGAAAGGTTGTTATGTGCTGGTGTCGAGGAACTGACCCTGCAAGTGGACATCTTAGGGCCCACAGGCCGCCGTTAGGGAGGGGTTCCCGACCGCTGGTATTGGGTGCCCACTTGGATGCACCGGGCCAACGGCGAGCGCAGTTGCCCTCCTCTGTGTGGACCCAACACAGTGAAACAGGGAAAGTCCGGGGGCCCCGTTGGCACAACTGACAAAGGGAAAGGAAAGGGAATTAGAGAGGGAAAGATAGGCCAAGGAGGAAGAGGAAGGACACATGGTGGTGAGAGGCCGATGGGCACCACCGCCTATGGAGGGAAAGGGTCCAAGGGAAGGGCAGAGAATGGCAATCGGCCAATTGGCACCGCCGGCTGCACACCAAAACACACCTATGTGCCATACCAAATCCCCCCTCGCGGACAACACCCGCCACAACCCACACCCATGCGCGCCATGCGTGGCTAAGGAGACGCAACACACGCAGCAAAGGCACGAAGGAGAGGGTAGGGGGTTTGTGTTGCGCTCGCCAAAGGAAGGACTGAGCGCAGGAACTTGGAGGAGAAAGGTTGTTATGTGCCCCCGTCGGGGAAACGACCCCACAAGTGGACATCCCAAGGCCCACCTGCTGCCGTTGGGGAGAGGTATCTTACCGCCGGCTTGGGATGGCCGCTTGGACGCACCTGGCCAACGGCGTAGGCATTTGCCTTCCTCTGCGTGGACTCAACGCACAGAAGTGAAACAGGGCAAGTCTGGGGGCTCCGTTGGCACAACCGACCAAGGGAAGGGAAAGGGAAGGAGTGGTGAGAGGCCGATGGGCACCACCGCCTATGCAGAGAAAGGGTCCAAGGGAAGGGCAGCGAATGGCGATCGGCCAGTGGGTGCCGCTAGCTGCAGACGAGAACAACACACAATGGTGTCATGCCAAAATCCCCCCTCGGTGGGACTGGGGAGTGAACTTGGGTTTCGGGCATGTGGGCATTGGATCATGGTCCGGATGTTCTGAGGGATGCACCAGGAGGCTGTTCCACATTCCGAGCGACCATTGACCTTACAATTTCAGATAAGCACCCGCAGAGTGGTGTCAACATGATCAAGATGCATGGATTGTAATGCTATTCAGTGTACTCCGTAGCACAGAGATGTATGCCAACACACACACCACCAACACACAGGAAATCCTCAAACTACCTGTCTTTTGCTCTGCAATTCCTGCTTGAAGTTGTGCCTCCAACAACTTAAGTTTCGAATCTGATGTTGATGTCATGATGCATGAGTTGGATGTAGCCTACATTTTTGCAAAGTGGTGGTACAAGGGTACACATGAATTTCTCCTGGCCAATGCATGCCGCGCTGTTGTTCGTTCAGGATTGTGGATGCACCTGTCCTCCAATCTAGCAGCCAGCTGCCAACCGGACGCCAGCAAACGGTAGAGCCGCCTTGTGTTGTGGAGCCATACAGGCCATTTTCAGATGCAATGGCAGATAATGGTGTGTGCATCTGTGTGTCGGTATCTCTGTGTGCAACTGCCCACTGTGTGTTGTCACTAGCATAGCCGAACCGTATGCCTGCAGTGAACAGTTGTGCAAGTGCTAGTGGTGTAGGGGACAAAGTCTACCAAAGCGCTGCGCTTGTGGTTATGCACTACGAAAAGCTCACATTGTTCGAGAGATCACGTCATGTTGAGTTAAGAGGGGTGTTTGGAACAAAGCCATGAGACGTTGCTCCTCAGCTGGTAGTTAAAGTAAGAGGAGCGTGTGTTTCTTGCCCCAAGACGATCGAGTGTTAGTTGCATCATTGAGGCAATTGGGTGCAGACCAAGCGGCCGCAAGCCCAGGGATCACCTGCTTTCAGCACAGCCCATGCCAACCCTCCGCTGAGTCTCTCTAGACATCTCTGCCCACACCGTCTCACACTCTGACAGCAGCGCAGGAATTCCAGAAGAAGTCCTGCCATCCTCTTTCCCAAGCCCACCAATGGCACTGCAAAACTGACCAGAACTCGGTTTCATGTCCAGACCTCTTCTTTGCAGCCAATGACCCCTGTGCCTCAGCGCCACATCCAATCTATTCTGGTGCAGAAAGGCCGCCACAAGCGTCCTCAGCACCGCAAAGCCCCACAGGAAACGGCAAGGCAGGTGCGTTGGATGTCAGGTTTGGACTCTCAACAGCACTGATTCTGAGGGGAGGCCCTGCTTGCTTGCAAACCCCCTCCTGCTGCACCTCTGTCAGATTATAAGGTTGAATTCGGTTGGGCCAGCAGACTGAAGACGCCCCTGTCCTGGCCGCGGATGCTCCACCACAATCTTTTGAAACTCCAATCCCAAAGGATACGCGACACCATAAGAACATGTCTTCATGTTTTCAAAATTCGTTCAAAATGATATGCAAACCAATTGCCTAAAGTCAACACAACACGGCAGGTGGGTACGCATGCAATGCCACTTCCTCGCAAAGAATGCAGCCACTGTTTGCCTAAGGACTAGTCTTGCAAGAGGCTTTGGGGCCTGTACACTGCATCACAGGCCGCAGTGGCTACAGCATGGGGGGGGGGGGGGTTCTCAGAAATCCGATAGCGTGGGGGATTTTGGAAACCCCCCCTTTTTTAAAATGCCCCGTTGGGGTTTTTTAAGGGTTTTTTTTTATGCAAGCACACCATTTGTGAAAGAAGTTTCTGGTGGCATTCGTTTGGGCTGCACATCAACAGTTTTTGGTGGCCCTTAGAGTTGGGGATATGGACTCGTAATCCACAATATTTGAGCCCCCTTGAGTCGGGGATACGGACTCAAAATACCGTACAAATCCTAAAGATTTGCGAAAATATTTAATTCCCGGCACAAGGTGTTGTTGTCCACAAAAAAAATAGAGTAGGACGCAGTAAATAAATTCATTTTTGGCGTCATGCTCTACGCAAATATGGGTTCCGCAAAAAAACCGCAAAAATAAAGTATTTTTTGTCCCTGCCCCGTTTTTGCAAGGATGCCAGAATTTCCAAGAATGGCATTTCTCTTTCACAGCCATGTACACTGCTGTGGTTTTTCTCGTTTCTGCTGGGATGGAAGGCCCGCTCTACGCTGTCTGGCCGCGGCGGAGGGGCCACACGGCCGCCAGCGACGCTCAGCTGTAAAGCTGACCCCGATGGTTATGTTGGCGGATTGGCCCTACGTTACAGCTGGCAACGGAAGAGGTTTGGGACGAACCGAAAGCATATTTGTGGATGGCACGTCGGGCCCTACAATGTTATTTATGGGCCTTTTTTTTTACTGGCCAGAATCCCGATTTTTGGTCGAAAATCTGTGCGCACGCGTGACCTTTGGCAGTCCCCGACATTGTCGATCTTTGTTTGGGCCTGTCCAACTCAGCCCCTAAAGAGAGTGGACGAAAATTCGATTTAAGACCATAAATGTGAAGGGTTTTAAGTCCCCAATAATGCTGTCAAATCGCTTTTTCGCAAAATTGCACGAATCACTGTTCTGGAACACCGATTGTTGATTTCCGGGATCAGGGTGTTAGACGCCGAAGTTTTGACTAAATATTCGTGTTCAGTGTCAAAAACTAACCAGATTTAGCTTTCGGTTTATCAAAATTGGAGCCGGTAGGCCAAACATATGATTTTTTTAAGTTTTGATACGGTTGGCTCAATTTGGCCACTTTGGCCTGTTTCGTAGGCCTGTTGTAGCGAAACCACGAGGCTCTAGCAACGAACCAAGTGACAATCCAAGTTCATTTGCACCCAAATGATGTGAAAATCCCCAAGGTTGACCCCTCTAGCCTCCTCTTGATGCTTAGAAGGAGGGTACAAAAGGTAGAAAAAGCAGTACTTGGTTGAGGTTGCCTGTCTCAATTGTACAACTCTATCAAAGCTCTATATCCCGGCCTGGGTATTGAACCTTTGTGTACACTAGTCCCGTACGGGTCCAATGGAACGGGGATAAGCAATGTTACGTCTATAGAGAGCACATCGGGGCGAAAACTCAAAGATACAAGCTTTTTAAGCTGTGTTTTTTGGTTTTGTCACAACACCAGCCTACCAAAATCATGGGTCTCCCCCTCGGTGTTCCGGTTGCATCCCTATGCTTCCGTGGGACTTCAACCAAGCATATTTGAGTGGTTTGGACTTAGAGGGAGGGGAATGGCCACTATTTTGCCTAGTGTACCCCCAACGGCCCCTAGATATATCAGCCGGGGGTTTAGGCATTTTCGTCAAAAATGGACATTTTGGGTTTGTGGGTCCATTCGTCGGAGCTCGTTCTCCGACATACCGTGGAGTTAGAACAAAGTGTTGGGCTCGTTTGAAAGCTGAGAACAAGTCCTAAAAGGATAATAGGACCCGTCACAGGCCGTCCCACACCCATTTCTCGCAAAAATGGCGCTTTTAGTGGTCATTTTTACGTAAAATCAGATGTATGTTTTGTAGACCCTTCCATATCAGAACTTGTAGCTGTCGGCACGTAGTCGGGTAGGAAGCACATAGGTTACCGAGCCCTCAACCAAGCATATTTGAGTAGTTTGGACCTAGAGGGAGGGGAATGGCCACTATTTTGCCTAGTGTACCCCCAACGGCCCCTAGATATATCAGCCGGGGGTTTTGGCATTTTCGTCAAAAATGGACATTTTGGGTTTGTGGGTCCATTCGTCGGAGTTTGTTCTCCGACATACCGTGGAGTTAGAACAAAGTGTTGGGCTCGTTTGAAAGCTGAGAACAAGTCCTAAAAGGATAATAGGACCCGTCACAGGCCGTCCCACACCCATTTCTCGCAAAAACGGCGTTTTTAGTGGTCATTTTTACGTAAAATCAGATGTATGTTTTGTAGACCCTTCCATATCAGAACTTGTAGCTGTCGGCACGTAGTCGGGTAGGAAGCACATAGGTTATGGAGCCCGAAACGAAGCATATTGGAGTTGTTCGGACCTAGAAGGATGCAAAGCGACACCTATTTGCGCGTTGAAGCCATGTTGGCGCTAAGTTGTAAGCGTTGGGGGTTGTGCAGTTTAGTCAAAAGTAGCCGTTCTTCCGTTTATGCCTCCATTTGTCGGAGGTCGTTCTCCATCATATCGTCGAGTTAGAACAAACCGTTCGGCTCGTTTGAAAGGGGAAAACATATCCTAAAAGGATATGAGGATCCGTCATAGGTTAGCTCGCTGTTAATATCGCCAAAAATCAGGTTTTTGGTCATTATTTTAGCTTAAATCTAACATGCTAAAATCAGAACATGGCATATGCAAACATGTTCCTGTTGGCACGAAGCGAATCTTCTGAAACTTCTAACGTTTGGCGTTTCTAGGCTTGGGGAGGAGGAGCGTAGCAAGTCCTTACCAAGCCTGGTCACAAAGCTAATGACATCACTTAGGTTTTGCTTTTTTTTTTTATTGTATTTTTGCTATTGGTTTGTGTGTGTGAGACGGGTGAATTATTGTTGCTGTACATATGTTTTTCTGCCGTCCTTTCTTTATTAACTTTTTTTAATCATGAATCGCAAAGAGGTAAAAGGAGACGTTGTGGGTAGGTATGGTAGCATGTGGTGATTTTGTTTGTACCACACAATATTGTTATTATGATAATGGAATGTACTATGCGCCGAAATTCGTTCATGCAGGAAAGTGTCATATGGTACCATTTTTTTGTGCGTCATGAACAAGATTCATGAATCGCGTACGTTTTTCCTTCACCTGTGGTGATTAGGTAGGGTCCAAGGATAGGACGTAGGTTTGTTAAAGTGTGACAACCGTTGAGAGAATGGAACAACGTGGATGGTACAATTGTATACATGTTATTGCTAGCGGTGCCACTACTAACACTTACCACCATCACCATTGCTACTACCTACTACCTCCTACCAAAGATAACACCCCCCCCCCCGGGTCTTGTCGCGGGTGGGCCGGGCTTCCTACAGCGCTTGTTGCTACCTGTGCCGCTACAAGCACTTACCACCATCACCACTGCTACTACTTACTACCTGCTACCACAGTTACCACTCTCCCACCGGGTCTTGTCGTGGGTGGGCGGGCCGGGCTTCGGACAGCGCTTGTTGTCTGCTACCGCATAGTTTTCTGTGGCATTTTTTCAGCATTTGATGCACTATAATCGAGGCGAACTGACAAGGCAACACTTCACGTGCTATGGGCACTATTATGGACGAGTTTGGAACCGGTTTGTTGAAAAACCGGTAGACCTGCATCATGCTTGTTGGTGCTTATCTGTGCTATGGACTATCCCAGAGTCCAACTGATCGACATTTGTATGCTTGTGCAGGATTGGACTGCAATCTCACAGCCCAAGGTACGCACGGTCAACAAAATTCATCAACCCTAATCCCCAAAATGCAAAAAAAAAACCGCAAAAAATAAAATCATTTTTGGCGTCATGCCCTACCAAAAATGGGTTCCGCAAAAAAAATCGCAAAAATATAATATCTTTTGCCCATTTTGGATGCTGTCGCAAAAATTTTCCTTATTATTAATTCAGAGCACCCAATGCAAAAATTAGGATTTCGCGAATCTTTAGGATTTGTACGGTATCGACAGAATTTGGTGGCCCATGGAGTTGGGGATTTGGATTTCGGCTTAGCCGTTTCACTGAACGCTTGCCCGCCATGTACCTAATGCATGAGCTACTCCACTACGTTGTCCCAACAAACTGTTCATTTTTTGAGCACCAGCTTGTAGATTGTGCAAGACGAGGCACTAAACAAATGTCACTTGTTGCGCTTTGAAGATCCCACTGCCAAAGGTCAACCTTGGCACGAGGTGGTGGTTGTTGTGGGGCGAAACTTGTTGCGGGCCACGATACTGGGGGACCTAGCGCTCGTTTCAGTGGTGTACATCGCTTGTTGAAGATTCCGTGGGTATGACGGCAATTGTACCAAACAACTCATGAGGTGCGGTACGGGGTTGTATGTTGTTGCTGTGTTGTTGCGTGCAATCCCTTTGCGATGGGGGATTGCCGTTGTACTCTTGTTGTTATACTGTACAATCGACAATCCACCCACGTTGTGTGGCCCCTTGGGTTAGGGATACGGACCTGGTGCGTGGCCCCTTGGGTTGGGGATATGGACATGCCATCCCCGTGACAAGTCAATTTTTTCCCTTTGTTGCAGCGAGCAACATTCCGACCTTGTTGCGGTGGACGGGACACTTTGGTCTGGAATGTGAGTTTCAGAACGGGCATTTGGTGTTTTTGGATACCCAAATGGATGCAGATGGTCGGTGGGTCATTCTAGTGGCCACCCTTTCCGCCTTTGTGAAAACCGCAAAGGTGCCAAATTGTTCCCATTTGCGCGCAAAGCCGTACACTGATTCGGCGCATACTAGTGTCTGGGCCAACATAATTTTGTTTGTTTTTTGGAGTGGTCATTGCTTTGGCAAGGATTGCAATCATGTGACAGTGTACTTGTAGAAGGGAGAGGTGGTAACTTACCCTAGGATGCATGGTGAGGCAGAGCCTTGTGGTTTCTGTGATCGCAGTACAGGCACATGCACAAAGAGTATTGTGTGCAAGAAAATCAGCAGCACGTGCCAGTGTGTAGTCACATTCACGCCAGCGGAGGCCATGAGCAAGCAAGAAACCATTTCCCGTGAATGTCCCATTCCTTGGTGCCACCCCGTGGTTGGCTTTCATAGCTTTCCTTTTGGGGAGAACTTCCACCCCAGAAGACGAGGAAGAACAGAAGGATGATGCTATTACCATCTTACGAAGATGCTGAACTCTTGTTACCACTTGACGAATGAGGATTTGCTGCATACCGTGATTTCGCGGAGTTTGCATCCTACTGTAGTCTCCATTCCCGATCCGAGCAGCCAAGAGAGAGGCTTCAGAGAAAAATGCGCCCTCGTTGTCAACCGCCTGAGCCACATTCAAAGTGATCCGGGGCTTCATCAACATGGGGAGTCTTTCGTCTTGCCCCTTTTTGTTCTCGTCACTCCTCGCTCACTACAACCCATTATGTCAAAATCAACGGTGTTCGGTGGCAGGGCGCAAGGCCACAAAGCGGTCCATTACCAATCCCCATCACAATGCTAAAACGTGCTGCACAGTGAAGACGTCTGCGCGCAAGAAGTAGGCTGACACACACACATACGACACAAACTAATACCTCCGCCACCCCGCAGAACCTCCTTCCTCTACCTCTCCTTCCCCTTTAGCAGCATGCACGCAAGGACTGGACAGCCAACACAAACGCGCGGAGAGAGAGGCTTGGCCCACCATAGCTTTGGGGGTCTCCCAAGTTGCATCTGCTGACCGGTATAGTATCACCCCCCCCGTTTTCGGGGGGGGGGGGTGCCCTTTTAGGGCAGCGAATGGCGATCGGCCAGTAGGCGCCGCCAGCTGAAGACGAGATCATCACACCATGGCGTCATGCCAAAACCCCTCCTTTTCTCAAAAAAGCTGCCCAACAACAACATCAAGGGAAAGAAACAAAAGGACGCGGGGTGCCGATGGACAACGAACGGCACGGACGAAAGGAGAAAAGGAGTGAAGAAGGAGAGATGGGAGGGCAAGTAGAAACCTTTGAACTATGGAATGGGGTGATGCTAGTAGGGATGAGACAGCCGGAGCTGGAGGGCCACAAGGGTGTGTTGGAGGAGATCTGCAAGGACAAAGTGCAAGTATTGGTAGTGGGAGGGATGCGTCGAGTAGAAGTGGACAAGAAGAAGGTGGTCCCGGAGGTAGTTGAGCCCGTTGACGTGCTGCCCCCGGGTTTTGAAGGATGGAGCTTTCAACTAGACCAGGGCACTAGACTAGGTGTACAAAGTACGAGTGCTAGCCTCAAGCGTGTGGGTGCCGGAGGTGAGACGTTGGGAGCCGGAGGTGTTCATCATTGACGAGGGCATCAACTTCACGGTGGAGGACACAACCAGGTTGATGCAAAACTGGCATAGGGCAAAGTTGATTGCCGAGCAAGTAGGCATCCGGCTGTACAAGGAGTGGCAGCTGGAAGCCATGGGAGAAGCGGGCAAGCCCCACAGGTGGGTGACAAAAGGGCATGGAAGCGCACGGTTTCATAGTTCCGACGGTGTCAAGGTGACGAGGTGCAACTTGTTCAGCGCAGTGCCGAGCACAAAGGCATGACCCGGAACGCACCATGGCATGGCCTAGGCCTTGAAGCAAGAGGGACTGAGACCGGGTGCCAAGCGACCAAGCAACCCAAGGGACGGGCAACCCTGCACTAGCAGAAGAAAGAAGAACAAAAAAAGCAAAAAGCTTGTTAGAAAGGAGAGTCTCACACCATCAACATGGCTCAGCTGGGGAGGAGAAGATCCTCCCGCCACCGAGACTCACGCTCGGGAGCCGCGGCCCCCAGTGATACAACAACAAGGCACAACGATGTGGTTCGAGGTACAGCTGTGGATGGGCCTCTGGACCCCCCCGCCCAATGGAAACAGCCCCGCAGTCTCCATTGGATGCGCCCCGGCAACCACAGCACGCAGCGAGCTTTCTTGCCAGCGGAGTAGGGGGCAAGGCCAAACACAAGGCAAGCGGAAGGCAACCCTCGCTTTTTTGTAGCCAGGTTGGTGACCAACACGAGCCACACAAGCCCAATGAAGTCTACACGTGCACCGAGTTCTTCTCCGGGGGTCCAATGGGGCCTCAGCGAGATGCCTGATGTGGCAATGCAAGCCCACCGGGGGCCGCGCTCTCAAGGGATTGACCACAGCAGTAAGTACGAGCGTGCTCGCATTGAGAAGCAAGCACCGGTGAGACATCTTCCTTGGCGTAGTGACTCAACCAAAAAAGGGACCCACCACGTTGTCAAGCGCCCGGACCAAGCCCTGATAAGGGGGCCAGCAAGGGACCCTACACACCTCCATCCGACACGGGACAACACCGTCAACCCAGCATCATCTTGCTCCTATGTGGAGGTGGTCCGGGTAGTCGCACTAAGAAGTGGGCGGCCAGCGACGGGAAGCGGCCCACCCCACGTTACCCGCTACATCTTACTCCCCCGCGATCACACCCGCATCCCACAACACCCAAGAGAGGGTGGGGCGTTTGTGTTGCGCTCGCCACAGGAAAGAGTGAGCGTGGGAATTTGGAGGCGAAAGGTTGTTATGTGCCCCCGTCGGGGAAACGACCCCGCAGGTGGACATCCCAGGGCCCAACTGCTGCCGTTGGGGAGAGGTACCTCACCGCCGGCTTGGGATGGCCGCTTGGACGCACCTCGCCAACGGCGAAGGCATTTGCCTTCCTTTGCGTGGACTCGACTAAGAGAAGTGAAACAGGGCAAGTTTCGGGGCTCCGTTGGCACAACCGACCAAGGGATTGGGAAGGGAAGGCTTGTGGTGAGGCCGATGGGCATTGCGGCCTACGGAGGGAAAGGCCAAGGGAAGGGAAAGGGAAGAGAAGAGGGAAGGTTAGGGCAGGGAGAAAGACGAAGGTCAAAGGGTGGTGAGAAGCCGATGGGCACCACCGCCTACGGAGGGAAAGGCCAAGGGAAGGGAAAGGGAAGAGGAGAGGGAAGGTTAGGGCAGGGAGGAAGAGGAAGGTCAAACGGTGGTGAGAAGCCGATGGGCACCACCGCCTATGGAGGGAAAGGCTCCAAGCGAAGGGCAGCGAATGGCGATTGGCTAAGAGGCGCCGCCAGCTGCAGAAGAGATCATCACACCATCTCAGGATGCCAAAACCCCTTTGCCTTCCCCATGGCCCTGCTGCAGCTGGTTGTAAGGGCAAATGGTGTCCGGGTGTCTCCTTTTTTTGGGGTGAATGACAAGGTTTGGGAGTGCGTGGTAAGCCAGTTTAGGGTGCCAGCCGACTAAGTTAGGGTGCTAAGGGGGAAATTTGAGGAGGAGGTTGAAAAGTTTCAGGCAGCAAAGCCGTGGGTGCGGGAGGCGTGTGGGGGGAAGAGGTAGGGGGGTGATGGCCTCCGGGAGAACAAGCGCAGGCTACGCGACGCTGCCAGTGCCCCCATCAAAAAGGCACAGGGGCTGCTGGAGCAGGTGCGTGCTTCATGGGCTAAGGCCAAAAAGCGCCACCTCCTTAAGGCACCATTCCCCAAAATGCCCACCTCCACCCTCTTGAAATTCGGGGTATGGGAGTTGACTTGGGGCGGGAACAGGTGATCCACGGCCTTGTTGTCGCGGATGGTCGAAGTTTATGACTTGGCTGGCACCAGTGCCTCGAAGTCATGTTGTGAGCATTTGCGGAAAGGGGGGGCTGCAGTCACCCTTTATACAAGCTCCTCGCACTGCAATCAAAAAAATTGTTTGTATATTGCAGTACGGGTGTTCCTGTTGTACCTACAACACCTGCCGGGGGAGTGACCTAAGCCAACCCCCATTAACAATTTTACCATGCCAGGTTGGGAGTGTAGGGCCATGTTTGAACTGGCAGTAGATTGGGTGGGAACACCCGGGAATCTCAGCCTCCGGCGCACGGGTTGGGCCCCCGTTGTGCTGAAGGAGATCGCGAATGTGGCTAGTGAGCTGCTGCCCGTGGGGGGGCAAAGGGCGAGTCCCTTTTGCCCCCCTCACGGGGAACATGCTCCCCCCGCTGATGCTTCACCACATCGCGACAGCCAAAGATGCCGAGGATGAGTCGGAGTGTGACCTAGATGTCACTTTGTCCTCCACAAGGGTGAAGGGGAAGAGGAAGGGAGCTTCCCTGCTCCCCCTGTGCCTAAACCTTAGATTGAGTCGTCTGGGTCTGACCCTGATGCCCCTTTGTCCTTTACAGAGGTGAAGGGCAAGAGGAAGATGGTGGCAGCCTCTGTAGGGGGGAAGAGGAAGAAGAAGAAGAAGAGCGCCCCTAGCCCCTACTGCTCGTGGAAAGGGACAGAGTTGGGGGGGGGGGGGGTGAGCCAGGGGGGGCAGGGAAAGAGGGGCGGATAGTCCGGCAAAGCCCAAAACGATGAGTTGGTGAGAGCTCACGGTCGGGTCTTCCGAAAATGCCTTACTTGTAGGAAACTGAAACAGTGGGCCCCTAGACAGGGGCGGATCTTCGACCACATTTTGAGCCTCCAGATCTCAGTGTTGGTGTCAGCAAATAGCCTAAAATCGAATTCTCCTCAGAGCTTGTCGGGGCGTTCCAAAAATGCCTTACTTGTAGGAAACTCAACTAGTGGGCCCCTGGACTAGGGCGGACCTCAAGCACATTTTGAGCCTCCGGATCTCTGTGTTGGTGTGAGCAAATAGCCTAAAATCAAGTTCTAGTGAGAGCTACTGGTCAAGGCTCCCCAAAACTAGTTTACTTGCAAGAGACTGAACTAGTGGGCCCCTAGACATGGGCGGTTAGCGAGCACATTTTGAGTCCCCAGATCTCAAGCTTGGTGTGAGCAAATAGCCTAAAATCAAGTTGTGGTGAGAGCTACTGGTCAAGCTTTCCAAAATGCTTTACTTGCGGGAAACTAAAACACTGGGCTCTTTTTGCTGTAGACAAGCTGCTTTGCCCCGCCTCTAGGGAGAGGTACCTCACCGCTGGCTTCGCATGGCCGCTTGGACGCACCTGGCCAACGGAGAAGGCGTGTGCCTTCCTTTGCGTGGGGTCGACGCAGAGCAGTGAAGCAGGGCAAGTCGGGGGGCTCCGTTGGCACAACGGACCAAGGGATTGGGATGGGAAGGAGTGGTGAGAGGCCGATGGGCACTGCGGCGTACGGAGGCAAAGGCCAAGGGAAGGGAAAGGGAAGGGGAGATGGAAGGTTAGGGCAGGGCGAAAGAGGAAGGTCAAAGGGTGGTGAGAAGCCGATGGGCACCATCGCCTATGGAGGGAAAGGGTGTAAGGGAAGGGCAGCGAATGGCGATTGGCCAGGAGGCGCCGCAAGCTGCAGACGAGGTCATCACACCATGGTGTCATGCGAAACCCCCCCCCCCCCCACATTGTGACATGGTGTGCCTTCAAGCTCTGGCTGCCGGTTCCCAACCTTACCGTTCCCCCCCCCCTCCCTTCTCCATCAAAATCGTTGTGCTAGGGAGGAGAAGATCCTCCAGCCACCGAGACTCACACTGGGGAGCCGCGGCCCCTAGTGATACAGCAACAAGGCACAACGATGTGGTCCAAGGTACGGCCCTGGACGGGCCTTTGGACCCCCGCCCAATGGAAACGGCGCCGCAGCCTCCATTGGATGCGCCTCAACTACCAGAACGCGCAGCAAACTTTCTCGCTGGCGGAGTGCGGGGCAAGGCCAAACACCAGGCAAGGGGAAGGCAACCCCCGCAGTTTTTCAGCCAGGGTGGTGACCAACACCGACCTGAACAACACAATGAAGTCTACACGTGCATCGAGTTCTTCGCGGGGGGTCCAACGGGGTCTCAGCGAGATGCCTGATGTGGCAACGCAAGCCCACCGCGGGCCGCGCTCTCAAGGGAGTGACCAACGGCGAAGGCATCCTCCTTCCCCTGCGTGGACTCGACGTAGAGAAGTGAAACACGGCAAGTCCAGGCGCTCCGTTGGCACAACCGACCAAGGGAAAGGGAAGGGAAGGAGTGTGGTGAGGCTGATGGGCAATGCGGACTACAGAGGGAAAGGCCAAGGGAAGGGAAAGGGGAGGGGAGAGGGAAAGTTAGGCCAAGGAGGAAGAGGAAGGTGAAAGGGTGGTGAGAGGCCGATGGGCACCACCACTTATGGAGGGAAAGGGTCCAAGGGAAGGGCAGCGAATGGCGATCGGCTAGTAGGCGCCGCCAGCTGTAGACGAGATCATCACACCATGGCGTCATGCCAAAACCCCCCTTCTCCTTGGTGTGGAATGAGCCAAGCGTGCCGGGAGCATGCTAATGACACCGCGGCTCACGTGGAGCTCCCACAGAAGAAGATCTGGTACAGCGAGAGTGCGAGCACCCGCCACGACTCCGTACCACTGCATCGCCGGGGGTACGGCATGTGGTTGACAATTGAGCATGTGCCGATGGTGTTGAGGAGGGTCTCGCGGCTTGGACCGGGCACCACCGTTGACGCTCCTGTTCAGCCGTGAACATGTGACACATGGGAGGAAGTGGTGGCGTGTGCTGCGTTTACACAAGTCACCCACATGTGCGATGGAAGCACTCCGCCATGAGCATGAACATGACCTCGTGGAGGTGAAGGGTGTTGCCGTATGGATCCTTAATGTTTTGGTCGACGTAACCCGCCACCATGGAGAAGCGGAAACGGCGGACCAAAACACCAGCTTGGTGGACCTTCACTGAACTAAAGGGAAGGGAAGGGCAGTGAATGGCGATCGGCCAGTGGGCGCCGCCAGCTGCAGACGAGAACACAATAGCATGGCTTCTTGCCAACACCCCGTCATACCACGCATGACGTGCATTGCCCCCCCACGTGGGCCATTGGGGTGTGGAACGCGCCAAGTGTGCCGAGAGCATGCCAATGACACCGCGACTCAGGTGGAGCTCCCATAGAAGAAGATCTAGTACAGCGAGAGTGCGAGCACCCGCCACGACTCCGTAGCAGTGCATCGCCGGGGGTATGGCATGTGGTGGACAATTGAGCATGTGCTGATGGTGTTGAGGATGGTCTCGCGGCTTGGACCGGGCACCACCGTTGACGCTCTTGTTGAGCCGTGAACATGTGACACATTGGCGGAAGTGGTAACAGTTGTGCTCGTTTACACAGCTCACCCACATGCGCGATGGAAGCACTCCGCCATGAGCATGAACGTAACCTCGTGGAGGTGAAGGGTATTGCCGTATGGATCCTTAATGTTTTGGTCGACGTAACCCGCCACCATGGAGAAACGGAAACGGCGGACCAAAACACCGGCTTGGTGGACCTTCACTGAACTAAAGGGAAGGGAAGGGCAGTGAATGGCGATCGGCTAGTGGGCGCCGCCAGCTGCAGACGAGAACACAATAGCATGGCTTCTTGCCAAAAGCTCCTCCTCTTGGCAGTTTGCCAAGCCCTGGTGGTGGGAGCATTTGGGCATCGCCCTTTGGGGGTCGGAAAGGGGTTCGGTGCAGAAGGGCGGTTCACTTGAAATAAAGGGGGGAGCGGATGACGATCCCTGAAACAATTGCAGAATAGTGGTGTTGTAGAAAGTGGGGTGGGTGTTGGCCGGGATATGAACCTTTGGTTGGATGGTGGGATGGAAAACGTGCGATTCCTCCGGTGACCCCAACAGAGTTGGCCCCTCGCAGGCCCCCCTCAACTTTGTTGATGGGAACGGCTACATTGTCCTTCGGGGGGTAGTGGATGCAAATTATTGCGAGGGGGGGGTAGGGCAAGGTGATGAGGGCGTGGGGCAGTGGCGACGAGAGTATGGTGGGAAAAAATTCGCGTTGCTGTTCAACGCCGGGCTTAGTCAGGAGCAGGCTACGGACCCTGCACTCCCGCGGCGTTGGCAAAGCAAAGGCTCACTGCGTTAGTGGGTGGGGGGGGGGCGCTTTTCAAGAAGTTCCACCCCCCCACCCCTCTTAGAAAAGAGAGTCGCACACCATCAACACACTTTAGCAGGGGAGGAGAAGATCCTCCAGCCACCAAGACTCACACTGGGGAGCCGCGGCCCCCACTGGTACAGCAACAAAACACCACAATGCGGTCCGAGGTACGACTGTGGACAAGCCTCCAGACCCCCCCCGCCTAATGGAACCGGCGCCGTTGGATACGCCCTGGCTACCACAACGCGCAGCGACCTTTCTCGCCGGCGTAGTAGGGGGCTTTAGCATGACGCCATGGTGTGATGATCACGTCTGCAGCCGTAGGCGCCTACTTGCCGATCGCCATTCTCTGCCCTTCCCTTGGACCCTTTCCCTCCATAGGCGGTGGTGCCCATCGGCTTCTTGCCACCCTTTCACCTTCCTCTTCCTCCCTGCCCTAACCTTCCCTCTCCCCTCCCCTTTCCCTTCCCTTGGCCTTTTCCTCCGTGGGCCGCCGTGCCCATCGGCCTCACCACACTCCTTCCCTTCCCTTTCCCTTGGTCGGTTGTGCCAACGGAGCCCGCGGATTTGCCCTGTTTCACTTCTCTGCGTCGATTCCACGCAGAGGAAGGCAAATGCCTTCGCCGTTGGCCAGGTGCGTCCAAGCGGCTAGGCCAAGCCGGCGGTAAGATACCTCTCCCCAACGGCGGCTAGTGGGCCCTGGGATGGCCACTTGCGGGGTCTCTTCCCCGACGGGGGCACATAACAACCTTTCTCCTCCAAGTTCCGGCGCTCAGTCCATCCTTTGGCGAGCGCAACACAAACTCCCTACCCTCAACGACTTAGTGCTATGTGGAGGTGGTCCGGGGAGTCACGCTGAGAAATCGGCCCCTAACGACAGCAAGTGGCCCACCCCACGGCACCCGCTACATCGTACTCCTCCGTGGACCCACACACACCTCGCAACACCCATCCGCTTGTTGGGCACCAGTCCTTCCCCGGTCTTTAATGCACCGCAAGAAGTGCGCCGCCCAACACCCGTCTTGGCGTGGAGCTGCCTGCTGCTACCCATCACCGGACACACCCGCCACAACCCACACGCACGCACGCCATGGCTGGATAAGGTGACGCAACACACATAGCAAAGGCATGAAGGAAAGGGTAGGGGGTTTGTGTTGCGCTCGCCAAAGGAAGCACTGAGCGGGGGAACTCGGAGGCGAAAGGTTGTTGTGTGCCCCCGTCGGGGAAATGACCCCGCAATTGGCCATCCTTGGGCCTACCAGCCGCCGTTGGGGAGAGTTACCTCACCGCCGGCTTGGGATGGCCGCTTGGACGCACCTAAACAACGGCGAAGGCACTTGCCGTCTTGTGCGTAGACTCGACGCAGAGCAGTGAAACAGGGCAAGTTTGGGGGCTCCGTTGGCACAACGGACCAAGGGAATGGGAAGGGAAGGATTGGTGAGAGGCCGATGGGCACCGCGGCCTACCGAGGGAAAGGCCAAGGGAAAGGAAAGGGCAGCGGAGAGGGACAGTTAGGGCAAGGAGGAAGAGGAAGGTCAAAGGGTGGTGAGAAGCCGATGGGCACCACCGCCTATGGAGGGAAAGGGTCCAAGGGAAGGGCAGAGAATGGCGATCGGCCAATAGGTGCCGCTAGCTGCAAACGCGATCATCACACCATGGCTGCGCCATGTTGGGGCGGTGTTCCCCAGGTGCCACAGCGTAGTGGGCTGGGTGGGGGGCGCAACGCCGGAGATGGCGAAGCGCATCGCCTCGCCCTGTCGACCTGGCCATCCTTGATGACCTACAACCGGCGCACCAGCCCGGCGGAAAAGAGCACCGAGTGCTCGGCCACCTCCAGGACGGCCAAGACGTCAGCCGAGGCGAAGCAAGAAAGGAAGGTGGGGTGGAAGGGGCAAGAGGGGGGGCCGGACGTGGCCGCCTCTGGGGCGTCCGCGAACGTGGCTTGGGCGGCATCCCATTCCCACAACCCCACCCTCCCAATGGCCCCCTTCCGCAACCACAGCATGTGGTCCATGTTGGGGCACTCCCAGCTCGACAAGTCCCAAGCAACGGGCAGGGCCGCGAGGGGGGGGTTTGGGCATGACACAGCCCCAAGTGCACGCGTGGCGGGGCCTAGTCCATCTGCTGCCCGTGCAATGGTAATGTATGCCCTTTGTGCAATTGTGCATGTTTGCTTACATTTTTGACAAATTCGCAGAAATTACCACGAAATTCCTACAAAATTCGAAGAAATTTCGAGCCCACGAATGTATGGAGCAAGTGTCTGAATGCAGAACTTTCTGTGAAATTCCCACGAAATTCGAACGAATTTCTGCGAATTTGTCCGTTATTTCTACCGCTTGCATTCGGTTGCACCCATCGCCGTTGCATGGGCGCTCCCTCTTCCTCGAGTGTTACCCCCAATACTTTGCTTTTGTTTCTAGGTGCCATTCCACGCGTGGTCCCCGGAGGTGCGCCACCACGCGCGCAAGCGGTTTACCCCTCATCAGTGAGTGTAGGTGAACGGTGAGGGCAACAAGCGGGGCAAAGTGTCCAGGGCTCGGCGGTCCTCCATTGAGGCCCAAAGTGACCGCAGTGACTGCTCCGACTGACAAGCCCGAAGTGCCGGAGATAGCAGGGAGGCAACCCTGGGTGGGCGGCGTGGGCGCAGGGCCGTGGCCGAGGTGGTCATCCCCATCCCGTTGCGTGAGGACCTCGGCACCGCCCACCTCGACCTCCCTCTGGCCGCCGGCTGGCCGCAGCCTGGCCGCCGGGCAGCCAGAGCCTGCCTGGCAGCAAATGCTCGCGCCCGGCCCCGACGGGCGGTAGACGCATCTTTCTACCGTGTGGGAGCTGGCCATGGAGACCCATGGGGTGCAGGCGGACCTCCGCATCCCCTTCCCCTGCCGCCTTGTGTTCAAGGGGAGTTTCCACCTGCCCGAGGGGCAAACGTTGGTTGGCATGTTTGCCTACCGGCGAGCGGGCAATGCCGGGGGCAAGCGGGCTTGGCGGGAGTGGGGCAGGATGGGTACGTTACTGTGGCCATAGTCATTCCGACGGCCTCGGTCGTGGGTTGGGACCAGAGGAGGGCGGAGGGGGCGGACGTGGCATGGCTTGCCATGCACGTTTGTGTGGGGAGGATGCGAGGTAGGGGGCGGGCTGACGTGCTTGCTTTGCCCCTCAGCTACCCGCGCAGCAATCCCAAGGGGCGGGCAACCTATAAGGTCACCCCCCTCAGAGCAAAGGACCCCCTCCCATGCCCTAGTCTCAAAAGCTTTGATTAAGCAAGTACCCATTTGAAGCGCCTTTGCTCTTTTCTCCAAACCCCTAGCCCAAACGTACAATCTTTCATCACACCCTCCCAATTCCTTGAATCCGGTGATTTGCGCACCATGGTCCTCACCATAGCTGAAACCCTAAGCAAAGTAGCACTTATTCGAACCGCTGACAAAGGTGTTTCCTCTTTGCGCAACCATGTACCGGCATTTTTGTTGAGAGGCCAATGATGTGCCTGAACGGTGGATGATAAATTGCCTTTCACTGCATCGGAGGAGGACAAAGGGAGTGGTGTATAGTTTTCACAAGTGAGGAACCTATCCACGCTGTCCTAGACCCAAGCGGCACAAAATCCTCAAAGTATGAAACATTGTGGAGCATCCATAAGGATAATCTAGCACACGACTGCCCGGGCATGGGTCAACATACACAATTTGAGGATATCACTCAACATTATTCAGCAGCCTTAGTTAAATTCTCCCTCACAAATGACATCTATGCCCAAGCCGTTGGGCAGCTTTGGTGCCGAAGTGCCACCATCCCCATGGGCAGACCTTTCAGCGCCCAAGGAGCCGACTTGCGCTTCATCTGGCAAGCAAAAAAAAAGTCGTTTTCTCCGCATACTTGGAACACTTAGATTTTCCGACACACAACACCCCTTGTGGGATACGTCCCGCGGCAATGCTGTTTGTTGAGCACAATTTAGAGATAACATCCTTAGGGCCGCCACAGGACCCACCTCCAAATTTGAAATGGCCCTCGTTTGCTCGGCCCTAACCCAAGCGTGGGGACTACCGTTCATCAGCCCGTGCATCACCCCGACCCAACCCACATGCAAACAGGCCTGCATGTCCACCTCCACCACAACGATAGGCATCAACATAGACGTACGGCAAGGTTGTGGCTCAGCCACCACACAGGGCCAACCCAGCGGGCTCATTGCCTCTTGCTCCCTAACGTACTGCCCCACCATGCAAAGCCCATGGTCCGCCTCCCATCGCCATGCAAGAAGCATTATGACAGGCTCCATTTTAAATGTTCTCCCCTTTTTAAATTCATGGAGCAGCATGCTCCTTAACTGCGGTGCTTCGATTCAGCTGTCTTTTCTTAGCAGCTACCCTAAGTCTCCCATTCACCGTGCATTGCAAGGCGCAATCCCACGAGTATTAAGCCGTACCCCATGGGACATCTCCCTCTCTCTTTCCTTCTGTCGATCCATTCTCCCCCTACGGCCATGTGATAAGTCACGCATCATGAAACACCTCACCACATGGTTGTGCATCCATGCTGTTGGGCAAAATAATGCCTGCACCCCCTGGCATCTACCCTTTTCCCAAGACTGTGACGCCTATTGCGCTGTTTGGTGCCATGATTACCGCATCCTCAAACAAATGCGTAGCTTCGCCCCGCGGGGACACGGGCGGGAGGTGGCAAAGCCAATGGCCGTGCCATTCCCTCACGTACAGGGACAAATCGCGGGTCCACAGTGATAGCTTAGCGATGACCTCGGTGTACCGCTCCCACAATGTGTAGAATCGTCGTCACCACATGTCCATGGCTTAGGTGTAGGGTTGTGATCAGGGACATGTGCATTACATTCATTGCTTTACACATTGTCTCCCTATCACATCGAAAGGCGCCTATGGACATGTTTCACTGACGAGCTTTTCTCTGTGCTGTGGCATGCTGACGTGCTCCCTTTGCCCCTCAGCTACCCGCGCAACAATCCCATGGGGGGGGGTCATTGACGTCGAGGCGCAGGATGTCGACCCCCCCCCCCGAGAAACAGCAAGGGAACGTTCGAAAGGCGAGGAACGGAGTATTCAGGTTGGGTGAATGATGAGGAGGGCATAGGAGGTGGCTTGTTGAAGGAAATTCCGGAATTGGGAAGGAGAGAAGGGTCGGGGAAGGGGAAGGGAGGAAAAGGCAGAGGGAAGGCAAGACATCACAAGGAAGAAACAGTAGCAAGAAGCGGAAGAGGAGTGCGTTGGAAGATCGAGCAGAGGAAGGTTAGGGCAGGGAGGAAGAGGAAGGTCAAAGGGTGGTGAGAAGCCGATGGGCACCACGGCCTATGGAGGGAAAGGGACCAAGGGAAGGGCAGTGAATGGCGATGGGCCAGTATGTGATGCCAGCTGTAGACGAGATCATCACACCCTGGTGCCATGCCAAACCTCTGCGTTGCCTTCCTCTGCGTGGACTCGACGCAGAGAAGTGAAACAGGGCAAGTCCGGGGGCTCCGTTGGCACAACCGACCAAGGGAAAGGGAAGGGAAGGAGTGTGGTGAGGCCGATGGGCACGGTGGCCTACAGAGGGAAAGGCCAAGGGAAGGGAAAGGGGAGGGGAGAGGGAAGGTTAGGGCAAGGAGGAAGAGGAAGGTCAAAGGGTGGTGAGAAGCTGATGGGCACCACCGCCTATGGAGGGAAAGGGTCCAAGGGAAGGGCAGCGAATGGCGATCGGCCAGTAGGCGCCGCCAGCTGTTGACGAGATCATCACACCATGGCGTCATGCCAAAACCCCCCCCACCCCTTGTGTCCCCGTGGCCACGTGCACCGAGTGCTTCTCGGAGGGTCCAACGGGGCCTCATCGAGATGCCCGATGTGGAAACGGAAGCCCAACGGGGGCCGCGCTCTCAAGGGAGTGACCACGGCAGTAAGTCCCAGCGTGCTGGCACTGAGATGCAAGCAGGGGAGAGGCATCTTCCCTCGGGTAGCGACTCAACCAAAAAAGGGACGCACCACATTGTCAAGCGTCCGGACCCAGCCGGGATAAGGGGGCCAGCTAGAGGCCCTACACACCTCCAACCAACATGGGACAACACCGTAAACCCCACAACAACTCGCTCCTATGTGGCGGTGGTCCGGGGAGTCGCGCTACGAAGTTGGTGGCCAACGACGGCAAGTGGCCCACCCCACGTCGGCCGCTACATCTTACTCCCCCGCACAACCACACACACCCCACAACCCCCATCCGCGCAGCAAAGGCATGAAGGAGAGGGTAGGGGGTTTGTGTTGCGCTCACCAAAGGAAGGGCTGAGCGCGGGAACTTGGAGGAGACAGGTTGTTATGTGCCCTCGTCAGGGAAACGACCCCGCAAGTGGCCATCCCAGGGCCCACCAGCCAACGTTGGGGAGAGGTACCTCATCGCCGGCTTGGGATGGCCGCTTGGACGCACCTGGCCAACGGCGAAGGCATCTGCCTTCCTCTGTGTGGACTCGACGCACAGATCCTCTGTGTGGACTTGACGCACAGAAGCGAAACAGGGCAAGTCTGGGGGCTCCGTTGGCACAACCGACCAAGGTAAAGGGAAGGGAAGGAGTGTGGTGAGGCCAATGAGCACTGCGGTCTATAGAGGGAAAGGCCAAGGGAAGGGAAAGGGTAGGGCTGAGGGAAGGTTAGGGCAGGGAGGAAGAGGAAGGTCAAAGGGTGGTGAGAGGCTGATGGGCACCACCGCCTATGGAGGGAAAGGGTCCAAGGGAAGGGCAGCGAATGGCGATCGGTTAGTAGGCGCCGCCAGCTGCAGACGAGATCATCACTCCGTGGCGTCATGCCGAAACCCCCGCGGCCTTGAGCGGAAAGCCCCCGCCCCAGTAGATACAGGTCCCCCACCTCCCAAGGCCCCGTCGGGGAAACGACCCCGCAAGTGGCCATCCGGGGGCCCACCAGCCACCGTTGGGGAGAGGTACCTCACCGCCGGCTTGGGATGGCCGCTTGGACGCACGTGGCCAACGGCGAAGGCATCCGCCTTCCTCTGCATGGACTCGACGCACAGAAGTGAAACAGGGCAAGTCCACGGGCCCCGTTGGCATCAACCCACCAAGGGAATGGGAAGCGAAGGAGTGTGGTGAGGCTGATGGGCATTGCTGCCTACGGAGGGAAAGGCCAAGGGAAGGTAAAGGGGAGGGGAAAGGGAAGGTTAGGGCAGGGAGGAAGAGGAAGGTCAAAGGGTGGTGAGAAGCCGATGGGCACCACCGCTTATGGAGGGAAAGAGTGCAAGGGAAGGGCAGCGAATGGCGATCGGCCAGTAGGCGCCGCCAGCTGCAGACGAGATCATCACACCGTGGCGTCATGCCAAAACCTTTCAAGGCCCCCCGTACAAGCACCCCCGGAGAGCATGCGGCACGTGAGCGGGTCAGGGGGGATGTGGCTCAGTTGTAGCAGCAGCAGCAGCACTAGACGCAAGCGTTGCAGACCCGGGCTATCTCCGCCGAGGCTGCCGTAAGGGAAATGGAGCAGCGCCTTGCTAAGGCGAACGATGAGAAGAGGGCCGCTGAGGTGGCGCGTGGCGCCCTTCGCTGCGACAAGGAGCGCCTCACCGCCAAAGTGAAACCCTTGCAGCGGCAGGCGTAGCGGGCGAAGGGGCCAAGGCTCCCGGACCGACGTCACAGGGGGAGCCCGAGGCCCCTACAGCCGAGAGGGCATGGGCGGGGGGGGGGGCACCCAACTCAACGCCCAGCAACCTCAAGCGGGCGCCCAACCCCGCCCGCACCCGGTTCCTCTTGGCCCTGGTGCAAGTGTGGCATGGCCAAGCTGAGGCGGCCCACAGATGGATGTTTGCCGTCGCCACGGGCGTGCGCATGGCAGCGATGTAGAACTACATGGACGTGGAGGTTGGGACGGTCGCTGCCAATCTAGCCAAGGTCGCACAGGCCCAAGATTAGCGCGTGTAGCAGTACCCCCCCACCGCCTCACGGCGGCGGCGTTGGACGCCAGCTGCGGGGCAGAGGAGCAGAGCTCCTAGGGCTCCGCCGGCCTGAGTTCCGTCGCACGGGGGAGGGGGGGGGTGTAGTTCTGCCCTTGACCTCGGGACTTCTTGTCCCATATAACTTGCACGAATAATATTTGTACATATGGATATATGTATATGTGTAAATACAAGTACCGCCCCCTCCCCCCTTGTGGAGTGGCCTCAGCGAGATGCCCGATGTGGCAACGCAAGCCCACCGGGGGCCGCGCTCTCAAGGGAGTGACCACGGCAGTAAGTCCCAGCGTGCTGGCACTGAGAAGCGAGCAGGGGAGAGACTCCTTCCCTCGCGTAGCAACTCAACCAGAAAAGGGACGCACCACGTCGTCAAGCGCCCGGACCAAGCCGGCAGAAGGGGGCCAGCAAGGGGCCCTACGCACCTCCATCCAACACGGGACACCACCGTCAACCCAACAACAACTCGCTCCTATGTTGACGTGGTCCGGGGAGTCGCGCAACGAAGTGGGCGGCCAGCGACGGTAAGAGGCCCACCCCACGTCAGCCGCTACATCCTACTCCCCCGTGCACCCACGCATCCCCCACAACCCCCGTCCGCGCAGCAAAGGCATGAAGGAGAGCGTAGGGGGTTTGTGTTGCGCTCGCCAAAGGATGGACTGAGCGCGGGAACTTGGAGGAGAAAGGTTGTTATGTGCCCCCGTCGGGGAAACGACCCCGCAAGTGGCCATCCCAGGGCCCACCAGCCGCCGTTGGGGAGAGGTACCTCACCGCCGGCTTGGGATGGCCGCTTGGACGCACCTGGCCAACGGCGAAGGCATTTGCCTTCCTCTGCGTGGACTCGACGCAGAGAAGTGAAACAGGGCAAGTCCGGGGGCTCCGTTGGCACAACCGACCAAGGGAAAGGGAAGGGAAGGAGTGTGGTGAGGCCGATGGGCACGGTGGCCTACAGAGGGAAAGGCCAAGGGAAGGGAAAGGGGAGGGGAGAGGGAAGGTTAGGGCAAGGAGGAAGAGGAAGGTCAAAGGGTGGTGAGAAGCTGATGGGCACCACCGCCTATGGAGGGAAAGGGTCCAAGGGAAGGGCAGCGAATGGCGATCGGCCAGTAGGCGCCGCCATCTGCAGACGAGATCATCACACCATGGCGTCATGCCAAAATCCCCCCTTGTGGAGGTGTCGGAGAAACAGTTGCCCGTATTAGCACACACCACAGCCACTGATAGTGTGGACACCGCGTGAAGGCAGGGTGGAACCCCAAAGGAGAGAAGCGGAAAATGCGCATCCACAAGGGGTGAGATCAACTAAGAACGTCGGAGAGGAAGAGGAGGTGAGGAACTGTGGTGTCTGGCGGGAGACGGTGGTGGTCGTGGACTTGAGGGAACCAACGATGGTGCCGCCAACGCAAAGTGACAACCGCAAAGTTGAGTGCGCCAAGACCACAGAGGACGCACGCATCAACAAAAGCCCGACAAATGATGCTCACGGACAACAAAAGGAAGAACAAGAGAAGCAGCAAGAGGCGGAGAACCAAGAAGAGAAGGGAACAAAAGAAGTTGAAGACCGTGACACTGACCGTGACGTATCAATCTTGAGATGGCTGAAGGGTTTGAAGACAAGGGGGGAGGGAGGAGAAATGAAGGGTCACAAGGACTTGCGGCCGGAGGTGGTGGAAGAGGAGGAGATCGCGAAGCTACAAAGGCAAGAGAGGTAGAACCACACCGAAGACCATAGAGGGCCTCGTCCACCACCACAAGTGGGGCTGGACGTGGGGGAAAAGGAGGAGAAGGAATAAGACCACATACAAAAGGAGAAGAGCGAAATGGAAAGGCACAAGGAACAATACTCACCGCAACGGCAAGAGGATGAGCAGCAAGGTGAAGAGAGCGGAAGACACGGAGAAGATAGTGACACCGACAGTGACATATCAATCTTGAGATGGTTGCAAGGGCTAAGGAAAGAGGGAGCAAGAGGCCAAAGCCATGAGAACCCGGAGCCGGACGTGGTGGAAGAAGAAGAGACAAAGGAACAACCAAGGCAAGAGGACAAGAGAAATGTCCCCGGCCAAGGAGACCTAGAACCATCTCGAGAAGTGGCGGTGGAGGGGGTGGAGAAGGAGGCTTTGGATGAACAACCAAGACGAAAAATGAAAAACAAGGAGGACTGCAGCAAGGTGCAACACCCAACGGGAGTTGGAATCCACGGGTGGAAGGAAGCTGAAGAGAGAGGGCGGACATAAGTAAAGGTGACCTCGGAGGAGGGGAAATCGGGAGGAGCAAAGCCACAACCAAGGAAGGGTGAATGGAAAGTGGAGCTCCCCAAGGACATACTGGAGACATGGAACCAAGCAGTCCGGGAAGCAGCAAGCCAAGGGAAAGAGACCATGGGATTGGTTTGTGGGGGATAAGGACCAAAAATGGGGTCAAAGTAGGGGACGTACACATACTAAGACACGACGTACAAACAAGCAACCAATGTGCAGTGGGAGACGAGGCTCTCACAGAGGCGGTGAGTTGGGGCACATCCTTGGGAGAGAAATTGGTTGGTTGGATACGCACGCATCCAGGACATGAGCCGGTGCTATCAACCTTGAACGTGTGCACCCTCAACACAATTGGCCAAACACTATGGTCAATTATACCGGAAGGAGGCCCAGCAGTTGGAGTAGTGCAAAGTTGGGAAAGAGTCGGGAAAGTCGTAACACTAACAGGCATGAGGAAAAACATGGAATTGGAGGGGACAACAGGCGAGATCGATAGCATCATGGAGGAACAAGGAAAAGTAAGACTCCAAACGGATTGTGGCAGAAGGGTTTTCGTGTCATTGGACAGGGTCGGGGTGCAAGAGGTGGAGCACATGAAGGGCGTTGAGGACTCAAGAACTGCACAACAACAACATCAAGGGAAAGAAACAAAAGGACATGGGGTGCCGGTTGACCATGAACGGCACCGACGAAAGGAGACAAGGAGTGAAGAAGGACAGATGGGAGGGCAAGAAGAAACATTTGAACTATGGAATGGGGTGAGGCTAGTGGGGATGAGACAACCGGAGCTGGAAGGCCACAAGGGTGTGTTGGAGGAGATCTACAAGGACAAAGTGCAAGTATTGTTAGTGGGAGGGATGCGCCGAGTGAAAGTGGACAAGAAGAAGGTGGTCCCGGAGGAGGTGGAGCCTGTTGCGGTGCTGCCCCTGGGGTTTGAAGGATGGAGCTTTCTTGAACAGATTGGAGTGGGTAGTACACCCACCACGGAGGAAGTGAAGGCCGCGTACATAAAGTGGGTTTTGCGATTGCTTCCGGACAAGAACATGAACAATGTTGCTAAAGCCACCCGACTCTTCAAAAGGTTGACCTCCGGCTACGAGGGATGGAAAGGTGCGCCCGGGGTGGCACCGCCAAGGCCGGCGGAGGAACCACCCAACTACCAGTTCAACCCCACATACTTTCGATCCAACTTCTGCAACACCACAAGTTCGGCGGGGCAAACGGCCGCGGAAGAAGCGCAACCAAGTGCCGACAACCCAGAAACGAAGGGCGATGGAGAGGGTTTTCGGTCATTCTTGTGGAGATGCAAAAGGCCCGGCCGTTCTGAACATGCGAGTTGAATGGGGGCTAGCCACGGTGAGGGTACACCGAAGGGGGCACTGCCACGGGGGTTAGGAACGCCACGGACCCGGAGTCTCATGTTCCATGAGAAGTTCCGGTGGCACACGCACAACGCTTGCGCCATCCAATCTCACGGGATCCTCGCCGAGAAAAGGAGGAGAGGGTGGTTCTCGGACTACCCAGAGGCAGGAAGCAATATGTACTTATCCGCACCAGAC
The DNA here is from genome assembly GCA_964036045.1 of Eutreptiella sp. 'Long Island Sound 2002'. NCBI lineage: Eukaryota > Euglenozoa > Euglenophyceae > Eutreptiales > Eutreptiaceae > Eutreptiella > Eutreptiella sp. 'Long Island Sound 2002'. Next base: position 127,993,135 of record OZ038382.1, on the reverse strand, counting down.
CAGGTGTACAAAGTACGAGTGCTAGCGTCAAGCGTGTGGGTGCCGGAGGTGAGACGTTGGGAGCCGGAGGTGTTCATCATTGACGAGGGCATCAACTTCACGGTGGAGGACACAACCAGGTTGATGCAAAACTTGCATAGGGCAAAGTTGATTGCCGAGCAAGTAGGCATCCGGCTATACAAGGAGTAGAAGCTGGAAGCCATGGGAGAAGCGGACAAGCCCCACCCGTGGGTGACAAAAGGGCGTGGAAGTGCATGGTCACATAGTTCCGACGGTGTCAAGGTGACGAGGTGCAACTTGTTCAGCGCAGTGCCGAGCACAAAGGCACGACCCGGAACGCACCATGGCATGGCCTAGGCCTTGAAGCAAGAGGGACTGAGACCGGGTGCCAAGCGACCAAGGAACCCAAGGGACGGGCAACACCACGCAACACCACGAGAAGGAAGAAGAACAAAAGAAAGCAAAAAGCCTGATGGAAAGGAGAGTCTCACATCATCAACATGGCTCAGCTGGGGAGGAGAAGATCCTTCAGCCACCGAGACTCACACTCGGGAGCCGCGGCCTCCAATGATACAACAACAAGGCACAACGATGTGGTTCGAGGTACGGCCGTGGACGGGCCTCCGGACCCTACCGCCCAATGGAAACAACGCCGCAGTCTCCATTGGATGCGCCCCGGCAACCACAGCACGCAGCGAGCTTTCTCGCCGGCGGAGTAGGGGGCAAGGCCAAACACCAGGCAGGGGAAAGGCAACCCTTGCTTTTTTGCAGCCAGGGTGGTGACCAACACGAGCCACACAAGCCCAATGAAGTCTACACGTGCACCGAGTTCTTCTCGGGGGGTCCAACGGGGCCTTAGCTAGATGCCCGATGTGGCAACGCAAGCCCACCGGGGGCCGCGCTCTCAAGGGAGTGACCACAACAGTAAGTGCCAGCGTGCTCGCACTGGGAAGCGAGCACGGGAGAGACATCTTCACTCACATAGCGACTCAACCAAAAAAGGGCTCAACCACGTTGTCAAGCGCCCGGACCAAGCCGGGATAAGGGGGCCATGAAGGGGCCCTACACACCTCCATCCGACACGGGACAACACTATCAACACAGCCACGACTCACTCCTGTGTGGAGGCTGGCCTGAGGAGTCGCGCTACGAATTGGGCGGCCACCGACGGCAAGTGGCCCACCCCAAGTCGCCACTACATCCTACTCCCCTGCGCACCCACAAACACCCCACACCACCCATCCGCTCGCGGGGCACCCGGCCTTGTGCAGCAAAGGCATGAAGGAGAGGGTAGGGGGTTTGTGTTGCGCCTGCTGAAGGAAGGACTGAGCACGGGAACTAGGAGGCGAAAGGTTCTTATGTGCCCTTGTTGGGGAGACGACCCCGCAAGTGGCCATTCCAGGGCCCACCAGCCGCCGTTGGGGAGAGGTACCTCACCGCGGGCTTGGGATGGCCGCTTGGACGCACCTGGCCAACGGCGAAGGCATTTGTCTTCCTCTGTGTGGACTTGACGCATAGAACCAAAGTAGGGCAAGTCCGGGGGATCCGTTGGCACCAACCAACCAAAGGAACGGGAAGGGAAGGAGTGTGGTGAGGCCGATGGGCAATGCCGCCTACGGAAGGAAAGGCCAAGGGAAGGGAAAGGAAAGGGAAGGGGAGAGCGAAGGTTAGGGCAGGGAGGAAGAGGAAGGTCAAAGGGTGGTGAGAAGCCGATGGGCACCACCGCCTATGGAGGGAAATGCTCCAAGGGAAGGGTAGCGAATGGCGATTGGCCAGTAGGTGCCGCCAGCTGCAGACGAGATCATCACACCACGGCGTCATGCCAAAACCCCCACCGTCGGACATCATGCAGCCTTGGCGCCGACGGCTGCATTGGTTGCCTATTGTAGTGGATGGTACATCGAGGCATGAGGCCTCGTATGTCCATTGCACACTAGGTGGGACCGCTTGCTGCAACGAACTATCCATTTGGTGGCTACTAGGGGGTACTGAACAGTGGGAGACCCTCTACGCGGTCTCCAGAGAAATAGACTTTGATGATGACTAGCGCAAGGCCGCAACCGTAATTTTTAAGGATACGGGAGGGAATGATAGGCAGTCGCTTTTTTTTCTGTGTGCAGATGGGAAAGCAAAGGTGCTCATGGCGGGCTGCCAAAACTAGAAGGCAGATCGGCCCGGAGCCACGGTGTGCTAGGTCTGTATGCGGAGTTGTGCTTTTAGATAGGGGTTGTTGCCATAGGTGCGATATATAGGACCATTAAGGGGGATAGGCGAGTGCGTGATTATGGCCTCCATGGGGTCCTCCGTGTCCTGTTGTGCAGCATCAACGGGACACGGGACCTAGTTGTACAATTGACACTTAAGGCACCGGCCAGTGTGGCACGCAGCATGCTGTGGTCATTTTTACATGAGGCACGGCTTGCTGCAAAAACTTGCACCCGTGCCTCATTAAACAATGAGAAGGCAAACAGGGAAGGTAATGATGGAGTGTGCTGCTGCCGTCCACTTCATGCGGAAGGGAAAAGGTAATTGATTCTTGCCTACAACACCCCAGTGTGAGGCAGCATCAAGTAGCAGGGAAAAGTTGGGAGTCAGTGTGCAACACCTGGTGGGAGAAGTTTGCAAGCATGTGTGTGTTCGCTTGGCGTTCCGCATGGTTCTCTAGAGCTAACTTGGGGCTCCGGAGACATGGCATAGCCATGGGCACTACCCACAATGAGCTCCACTGGGGCAAACTTCTGTGGACGCCTCTTTGCATCGACCACGTGTATTTTTTTTGCAAAGAAGTGGAGAATCTTGTCACAGTTCTCCTGCTTTGCCATGGAGGGGAGTAACCGGAGGCTAAAGCGCATGTTGCGCAACAGCGGGGGCCTAAGCCTCCTCCAGGGGAGACTAGGAGTGCAAGTGGTTGTGGACAACCACCCCATTGATGATAGCGTGGCGACGCATGGGTGGGATACGACCAAAAGGGCACAACATGGGCAACGGCCCATCAGTGTACAAAGGTACGCGAGCCGTACAAGAAGACCACTTCTCACCAACATGTAGCACCTTCAGACCCTAGAGCGGCGGTACCGATGTCGCAAGAGACGGTTGTGAGAATACAACACGACCCCGAACCATTGTTGGCTGTGGCCGGCGTGCATGCAGGGGTGCATTGGTGGGGGTACTCCGGGTGTTAGGGCAAATGAGGGGGTGTACAAGGGTGAAATTTGTATGAATTGGCACGAAATTTGCACGCAATTCTCACGAATTTTGTAATTCGTGCGAATTCGTCCAAATTGGTGCCTATGGATCGGCTACATGCTTGCCGGGTTTTGCCACTTTTCGTTTTTGGCGCCGTTTGGGCATGGTCGGTGTTTTTGGGGCGGGGCTTTCACTGGATGATGCGTAATGAAGTTGGGGCATGGATTTTACCCCCTCATATCCCTCAAAAGCAACCAAAAATATGGCGTTTTCCTCAAAAAACCTCAAAATTCGGGTAAATTTGCGCGAATATTCATCCCCCATTCAAACGGCCCCTTATCCCCCATTCACAACGGGTACATTCCTCTTTGGCCATTGGCATTGTACCTCCTCATGAAGGGGAGGATAGTACAGCCTCATTTCAGGGCCTTGATGTACTTACTATAGAACAACGTGTTTAGCCTGCACGAAAAGCTAAAGTTGATGCGCATCCCCATTGTTGACCCCCCGAGCAAAACTCGGTGCACGTGTAGACTTCATTGGGTGTTTATCGTTGGTGTTGGTCACCACCCTGGCTGAAAAGGTGCGGGGGTTGCCTTCCCCATGCCTCTTGTTTGGCCTTGCCCCCTACTCCGCTGGCGAGAACGCTCACTGCGCATTGTGGTAGTCGAGGCGTATCCAATGGAGAGCGCGGCGCCGTTTCCATTGGGCCAGGTTGGGGTCCCTAGGTGGGTGGGTGGGGGGGTTGGCAGCTCACCGCGAAGCAACCTCAAGGGGTTGGCATGACGCCATGGTCTGCACCTGGCAGCGCCCACTAGCCGATCGCCATTCGCTGCCCTTCCGTTGGACCCTTTCCCTCCATAGGCGGTGGTGCCAATCCGCCTCTCACCACCCTGTGACCTTCCTCTTCCTCTGTGCCCTAACCTTCTCTCTCCCCTTCCCTTTCCTTTCCCTTGGCCTTTCCCTCCATAGGCTGTGGTGCCCATCGGCCTCTCACCACCCCTTCCCTTTCCATTCCCTTTGGTCCGTTGTCCCAACGGAGCCCCTGGACTTGCCCTGTTTCACTTCTATGCGTCGAGTCCACGTACAGGAAGATAAATGCCTTTGCCGTTGGCTAGGTGTGTCCAAGCGGCCGTCCCAAGCCGGGGGTGAGGTAACTCTCCCCAACGGTGGCCGGTGGGCCCTAGGATGTCCACATGCGGGGTCGTTTCCCCGAAGGGGGCACATAACAACCTTTCTCCTCCAAGTTCCCGCGCTCAGTCCATCCTTTGGCGAGCGCAACACAAACCCCCTACCCTCTCTTGTACGCCGTTGCTGAACGTGTTGTGTCCGCTTTCCGACCCATAGCGCGCACGGGTATGGGTTGTGGCGGGTGTTGTGGGGTGAGTAAGTTGCCATGATTGGCCACCCACTTGTTGGCCTGACTTCCCGTACCACCTCCACGAAGGAGTGAGTTGTTGCTGGGTTGAGGTTGTTGCCCCATGTTGGGTAGAGGTGTGATGGGCCCCTTGCTGGCACCCCTATCCCGGCTTGGTCTGGGCGCTTGACAATGTGGTGCGTTCCTTTTCTGGTTGAGTCGCTACGCGAGGGAAGGAGTCTCTCCCCTGCTCGCTTCTCAGTGCCAGTGCGCTGGGACTTACTGCCGTGGTCACTCCCTTGAGAGCGCGGCCCCCGGTGGGCTTGCGTTGCCACATCGGGCATCTCGCTGAGGCCCCGTTGGACCCCCCGAGAAGAACTTGGTGCACGTGTAGACTTCATTGGGCTTGTGTGGTTGGTGTTGGTCACCACCCTGGCTGCAAAAAAGCGGGGGTTGCCTTCCCCCTGCCTGGTGTTTGGCCTTGCCCCCTACTCCGCCGGCAAGAAAGCTCGCTGCGCGTTGTGGTAGCCGGGGCGCATCCAATGGCGACAGTGGCGCTGTTTTCATTGGGCAGTGGGGTCCAGAGGCCCGTCCACGGCCGTACGTCGGACCCCTTTGTTGTGGGTTGTTGTTGTATCATTGGAGGCCGTGGCTCCCGAGTGTGAATCTCGATGGCCACAGGGTCTTCTTGCCCCCAATTGCGCCATGTTGAAGCAATGAGACTCTCTTTCCCATCAAGCTTTTTGTTTTCCCATTTTTCTTCTTTCTAGCGGCGTGGGGTTGCCCGTCCCTTGGGTTCCCTAGTCTCTTGGCGCTCAGTCTCGGTCCCTCTTGCTTCAAGGTCTAGGCCATGCCATGGTGCATTTACGGCCGCGCCTTTGTGCTCGACACTGCGCTGAACATGTTGCACCCCGTCATCTTCACGCCGTTGGGAGTTTGCGACCATGCGCGTCCATGCACCTTTGTCACCTCAGGTGGGGCTTCGCTGCTTCTCCCGTGGTTTCGGGCTTCTACTCCTTGTACAGCCGGATGCCTACTTGCCTTGTGCAAGTTTTGCATGAACCTCGTCGTGTCCTCCACCGTGAAGTTGATGCCCTTCCAATGATGAACACCTCCGGCTCCCACACACTTGAGGCTAGCACTCGTACCTTGTACACCTGGTCCGGTGCCAATAAGTACATATTGCTTCCTGCCTATGGGTAGTCTGAAAACCACTCTCTCATCCTTTTTTCTGTGAGGATCCGTGTCGCTTGGATGGCGCGGAGGTTGTGTGTGTGCCATTGGAACCTCTCATGGAACATGGGGCGCCGTGTCCGTTGCGTCACATGTTGCTGAGACACACAACATAGAAGGTAAAAATTGGATTCAAAATGCTACTCATATTGCTTAGGATTTTTGAAGGGAATGGAAAGGGAAGGGGCGGTGAGAGGCCGATGGGCACCACAGCCTATGGAGGGAAAGGCCAAGGGAAAGGAAAGGGAAGGGGAGAGGGAATGTTAGGGCAAGGAAGAAGAGGAAGGTCACAGAGTGGTGAGAGGCCGATGGGCACCACTGCCTATGGAGGGAAAGGGTCCAAGGGAAGGGCAGCGAATGGCGATCAACTAGTAGGCGCCGCCAGCCGCCGACGAGAACAACACACAATGGTGGCGTCCCCACCTAGGGAGGGGCATGTTGCCATCGATTCTATTGCTCGGGGGGTCTAGTGAGTGTGCCTTCGAGAACAGTGCTAGCACGTGTTGTATGTCTTTTGCTCTCACACCCAATCTGAGTTACATGCCCTTTCCCAAATTGGTGGGGTGTGTTCCCACCCCCTTGGCAAACACTAGTCTTGGTGCAAAGCCCAAGTCCTCTGATACGAAGATTGACCTCATCTACCAACGTGCATTATGCAATTACTTGTAGCGGGTACATGTTTTGTAGGCTTGTCGTGTTACAATATTTTCCTCGGACTATTTGGTGTACCAAAGGTGGAGCGTATAAGCATGCCATTATATTGGCCGCATCCCAATGCCTTGGTGGCCATAGAGAGTTTTCTCATATGCGCCACTACCTGCAGCGGTCTGCTCGTTGCATGTAGGAGCCTTTGGGCCTTGAGTGCACTTGGATGGATTTATGCCCCTTTCGATATCCTTGTATTGGCCAAGCTCGAATTAAATGGTGGCCGCACAGAGTACTTTGTGCTTTGTGGACTCGGCGTCCCATCGTTAAGGTTGCTATGGGGTGCTGTACGGAACCAGCAATTGTACATATTGCGTATGTATTGTAAAACTAGCATTTTTTTTAAATTTCCAATTGTTTTGTATAATCACATGACTTAGTGAAAAAAAATTGCGCACCAAAGATGTTTTTTTTTTTCACTGGTTTGATTTTGGTTATAATTACACGACTTACCGCAAAAAAAATACACGGCTTTACTGCCAAAAAAATGCACAACTTTGACGATTTTTTTTGCACATGAGTAACATTATTCACTCACTAACCTTGGCCATGATAGTTAAGTCAGGAGATGCAGATCCAATAGACAGCAAAGCAAAGCACAGCAGAGCAGAGGAGAGCAGAGCAAAAAAAATCATGTGCACGAGAATGAGCTCCCCTCGAGGATGAGCTCCCCTCAGGCTGCCATTTATCGTTCTGCGGTGCTTTAAGGTCACTTTCCTGAAATGCCACTTTCCATGTGGACTGTGCCCTCATCCTGCGGCCCAAACTCATTGTCACATTGTCAGCGCATCCCATTCTTTAGCACATACCTTGTGCCTTGCAGCCTCCAGCAACACAGATGGGAAGTCTGCAGCGCTTTCAGCATTCTCATTTGCTGACTTCTTCATGGCCTACATGAGTACCTGCAGTACTAAAACTGCAGAAAATGGAGCAGCAGGTGTACACTTCAGGGCACCCATATTTGTGCAGGGTGTGTAGGGACGCAAGGATAGGCAAGGCTGGGAGATCAAGAGCACTAGGTGGTGCGTGGCCAACCTACCGCCACCTACGGACTGAATGGGTTCAAGGAAAGGACAAAGGGAATTGGCGAGAGGCCAATAGGTACCACCAGCTTCAGACAGCAATCCACGCAGGCGTCGTGCCAAACCCCCCCTCTCTGTTCCCACTCGCTAGCAGGCCTGAAGTTTTGCAAATCCCTAGGGCAGCACCTCTGGTATGATGGACATGGCGGTTCTCCCTCTTCAGTGCTGCGATGCAAATGCCAGTGAATGCTTTGTCGTCGGCTTTGCAATGGAATCGGTGTCCTTTCTGGCGCAAGAAATACGCAACTGCGTTCAACATATGTGATTGCGGCCCGCCAACTTTGTTGATGCTTCAGGAAAATGTTCATTGCTTGAGCCATATTATGTACTTTCAAATTCCAGCTCTGTACACTACTCTCAGGGGTGCAGCTGATGGATTCAAATATGTACATGGTACCTTGTGTGTTGCACATTTATGATGATGCCAGCATGGACAGTGAGCATGGTTCAGCAGCACCATGGTTGCATCATCAGTTGCACAGCATGTGCACGTTTAATGGCCTGGTTGGTGGTACTGCCGAGGTAATTTTGATGCAGGCGTGATGGAACGTGGACCAGGAGTCTCATATTTTTGAATGGCTGTACTGTGTTACATTCCTACAATGTCATTTTTGACAACAGTAAACGTGACGTACATTATGTGGTCAACAAGAGTACCTGGTTTTGTGCGCATCCTATTTCTTGTAACGGGCACTTGGTTGGGAACTTTCAACACGTTTGTGGACTGCAACTGGAGTTCCGGAAGGCAACACGGAAGAAAAAGAACCCGTGGATTGAATGCCGTGATCAGGGTTGATGGACACAAAGTAAACTCCCTTCAGGCAGAAGTACAAGATAAAGTTTCTTTGTGTTCAAAGGTTTGAAGGTGACATTGAGAGTTCCCTGTGTGGAAACCTTTTGTGTCTTTGTGTTGTGTCAAGAGGTGAGTGCTTAAGTGGTGTTTTACCGGCCATTTGAGATTTCCTTGTGTTGCAGGAACCTCTCCTCGTAATTCCCCTTCCTCCGAGCTTGACAGCGCTTGCCGCTGCAAAGGGTCAAAGAGAGTGGATGGAATGAAACAAGCAACAGCAGAAGGGAAGAGAGGAATGTCGCAAGACTTCCAGAAGTCAAGCCAAATGGCTGCATGCTTTAACACACAAAAGCAAATGCCTGGAACACTGCACAACCCCAAACTAGGAGCCAAGGGAACGTGAAATCAGCGCGCTACTCTGAATTGCGCGGTTTCTCAAACAATTTCAGCGGACCAAGTAGATGTTCGCTTTAGGGAGGAACTGGTACTCATTGCTGAGGCTAGTGCTTTTTTCAGCAGACAGAAACAACTACTCATTCTCAGAGTGCCACATCTTTTGGTGAAGCGTTGTTGTCTGGTGGTGGTGATGATGGTGCAGGTGGTTTGGTCTCCTGTTGGAAAGACGCACGAAAATCAGAAATGCCATTGAATACTAGCGCATGCGTACAGTGTTGCAGCAGTCGACATTGTGTTCTGGGATTGTGTTGGGCCATTCCCCGTTCTCTCCGCCACAAATTTGATTCTTTAGATGGCGACAGCAATGGCGACGGCAACGGCAACAGCAACGGCAATGGCAGTTTCAGCGGCACCAGCAATGTTAGTTTCAGCAAGACAATACCTGCCGCTGCTGCAGGCCGGTATGCGGCGGCGGCATTTATCGAGCAGAACCGCAACACTGGCTTGATCCCCAGCACTTTTTTCGAAGGTGTGTGGCCGCCCAGCTTTTGTCCCATTCCACGTCGGCTTCAAACTTCAAAGAGCCCATCGTGTAAGGTCCTCGGCCCAGGCATTTGTTTTCGGGTGTTGCATGCGCCTCCCCTGTGGGAACCCCAGTGGTTGCTGTATGTTCAGGCGCTGACGATTTGGAGTCCAAGTTGGAACGGCTTGAGCGCCTGGACAAGTCCGCCGTCGATCCCCGTAAGTACAAGACCCGGCTGTGCCACAACTGGCAGACTACTGGCGTTTGCCCGTATGAGCACACATGCTGCTTTGCTCACGGCGAATCAGAGCTCAGGTCTGCACAACACGTCCAGGGAAGAGCAGGATGAGCTTCAGTGAGGCCTCTAGTGCGTAGTTTGACCATGGAGCATGACCAAACAAATCCCCTGAACGAAACATCTGCAGCACTGCCCTAAACTGGGAGAGCGCCTTGGCTTCAATTTGGCTGACAAAAAATACGTCCCACAGAATTATAAAAGGGAGAGGGTCCGATTGGGCCTCTGCAACACTTTGCACTGTGTCAGGCGTACGTCATTTTTTTTTTTGGGCGTACGACACGTTTTTTTTTGGCGTAAGTCGAGTTTGGAAAAAAAACTTGAAAATGCATGGCCCGCAACTTATGCTTTTTTTGTGATGCGACGTACGCCCCCCAAAAAGCTAGGCAATTTACGCTTTCAAAATAGAATATGCGACTTACCCTACACTTTAAAAAAAAATTACGCGACTTACGCTTTTTTTTTTTACTATCTGACCTACACTTTTTTTGTTACCCAGCCTGCGCTTTTTTTATTATGTGAGCTACGGCAAAAAAAAAGCGAGTTATGCTTTTTTTTTAAAAAAATAAAACCGCGAATTACACCTTTTTTTAAAAAGTATGCAATTTGCGCCCAAAAAGCAAAAAAAAACTCTCCCCCGCTCTGAAGCGCCGGGGACCCGCCAAACGGCAGGGGTGATGCAGCCAATCTGCCCACGTGTGGGCCATTGCTGATTTTGTCGCCTCGAGTTGGGTTGACTGACTCCCATGCTTTGGCCTGGTCCCTCGAGTTGGGGTGACGGACTCCCACGTGTTGGAGTGGCCCCTTGAGTTGGGGTGTTGGAAGTCATGCTTTGGCGTAACCCCTCGAGCTGGGATGATGGACTCCCACGCTTTGGCGTAACTCCTCGAGTTGGGATGATGGACTCCCACACTTTGGCGTGGCCCCTCAGCCAATGTTGAAACGCCTCTGGCAAAGGGTGTTTCAACACATGCTCGGGTTTGGGGTTTTCAAAAGGATGGTTGGTCATGTGGCTATGAATCATTGCATCGTTGTGACGAGGTGGCCGGCCATCAACGTGGCTATGAATCATTGCATCTTTGTGACAAGGTGGCTGGCCATCTATAGATAGGAAGTGTGGAGGACATTGGCGTTATCTTGACACCTTTGCCCAAAGGATTCATCCAGGAAGCATTGTACATCATCAATGCGAATCGCTCCGTCCGAGTCCCTAGCACCATTCCGGAGAATGGATGGGAGGAGGAAGTGAGTTGGTGGAAGCCCGGAGAATCTCCCCTTGCCCCAGCCCGTGACTCGGAGTCCCCGTCCCAATCTACACCCCCCCACCTTTTTGAACAAGAGAATCCTCTTTCGCAACCCGAGGGCAACATTGCTGCCTCCCCCTCGGAGCCAATAGCCGGACAATCTTTGGCCACGGAGGGCCAAATCCACCACCACAAGTGGGGATTAGAGGTGGGGGATAAGGAGGAGAAGGATGAAGAACTCAGGCAAAAGGAGAAGAGCAACTTGGAAGGCCACAATGAAGAACAATCACCACAGCGGCAAGCGGAGGAGCAGAAAGGTGATGAGTGTGGAACATATGGAGAAGATAGTGACACCGATGGTAACGAAACAATCTTGAGATGGTTGCAAGGTCTAAGGAAAGAGAGAGTGGGAGGTAAAGGCCATGAGAGTCGAGAGCTAGAGGTGGTGGACGAAGAAGAGACAAAAAAACATCCAAGGCAAGAGGAGAGGAGAAATGTCCGTGGCCATGGAGAGCCACACCCATCCAAAGAAGTGGGGGCGGAGGGGGTGGAGAAGGAGGCGATGGATGAATAAGGCAAAAAACGAAAAAAAGGAGGATGGCGTCAAGGTGCAACACCCAACAGGGGTTGGACACCATGTGGGTAAGGAAGCCCAAGAGAGGGGGCGGAAAGAAGAGAAGGGGAGCTCAGAGGAGGGAAAATGAGGAGGAGCAAAACCACAACCAAGGAAGGGTGAATGACAAGTGGAGCTCCCAAGGTCATATTGGAGACATGGAACCAGGCAGTTTTGGAAGCAACAAGACAAGGAAAGGAGACCATGGGATTGTTGTGGGGGAAAAGGACACAGAATGGGGTCAAAGTAGGCGTTGTACATCTCCCAAGACACAGCGTACAAACAACAAACCATTTTACAGTGGGAGACGAAACTCTCGCGGAGGCGGTTAGTTGGGGCACATTCTTGGGACGGAAATTGGTTGCGTGGATACACACGCATCCGGTACATGAGCCGGTGCTATTAGCCTTGGATGTGTGCACCCTCAACACATTAGGCCAAAAGCCATGGTCAATCATATTGGAAGGAGACCCAGCTGTTGGAGTAGTGCAAAGTTGGACCTCACTAGCGGATGTAGTGGCGTGTACCCCGCTGAAGGGTGGTCTAAAGGCCCACACAATTTCGCCTTGGGCACGAAGGTGGCAAACAAATGTGCCGCAATCCGCAGACACCGGGAGTGGAGCATTGGTATCGTGAGCACATTGCTAGAGTATGAGATGATGATGATCCGCACCCAATTTGGAGGGAGCAAGAGGAAGTGCGGCTGGTCCTCGTAGAGATTGAGGAAGGTGTTTGTATGGACATGGGAAACAACAAGTGGTGGACCAAATGGTCAAGCGTGGGAAGCTCACCAAAGGAAAAGGAGAGCACAAAGTCCAACAAGGAAGAGGAGAGTGACAATAGCACGGGCAGCAAAGGGACAACAAGCACGGCGGGACCAAAAGCCTCGCCGCAAAAGCGCGGGCCCCAGCATGCATGTGGACTGTGCTGCAGACCGCCGAGGGCAAAAGAGGGAGCAGTGAGGTGTAGTCATGGACATTGGATGCACTTGAAGTGTGCGGGAATCACTGTCTCCCAGGCAAAGAAGGTTTTCCGCAGCAACGGGGTGTTCCAATGCATGTGCAGAAAGGCAAGGCCAGCCAAATGGTTGCAGTAGGAAAGAGACAGGCCGTAGCAGAGGAGTAGACAACAACACAACATCGCGAGGGAGGTAGGGAGGGCGCCGGAGGAACAACACCCCAAGCCACAAGCAAGAGTTGAACCAGAGCAAAGCAAGTTGGCGAGTGTGGAAGTGGTAGGGATGGATGGTCATCACATTGTTATAGGGGGAAGAGCTGCACTAACAGGCATGAGGAAAAAGAAGGAATTGGAGGGGAAGATAGGTGAAGTCAAATGCATCACGGAGGAACAACGAAAACTAAGAGTCCGAATGGATTGTTGCAGAAGGGTTTTGGTGTCACTGGAAATGGTGAGGGTGCAAGGGGTTGAGCACATGAAGGACACCGAGGTCTCAAAATCTGTGCAATAACAACATCAAGAGAAACAAACAAAAGGACAAGGGGTGACGTTTGACCAAGAATTGCACGCACGAAAGGAGAAAAGGAGTGACGAAGGAGAGAAGGGAGGGCAAGAAGAAACATTCGAGCTATGGCATGGGGTGAGATGGTAGGGATGAGAAGAAGGTGGTCCCGGAGGTAGTGGAGCCAGTGGAGGTGCTGCCCCCGGGTTTGGAAGGATGGAGCTTTCTTGAGCAGCTTGGAGTGGGTAGTACACCCACCACGGACGAAGTGAAGGCTGCATACAAGAAGTGGGTGTTGTGGTTACACCCGGAGAAGAACATCAACAATGTGGCCAAAGGCACCCAACTCTTCAAAAGGTTGACCTCTGGCTACGAGGAATGGAAAGGTGCATCCGGGGTGGCAACGCCAAGGCGAGTTGAGGAACCACCCAACTACCACGTCAACCCCACATACTTCGAATCTAACTTCTGCAACCCCACAAGTTCAACAGGGCAAACAAGTGCCCAAAACCCGGAAACGGAGGAGTTCGTAGAGGGTTTTTGGTCATTCTTGTGGAGAAGCAGAAGCCCCGGCCGTACCGAATATGCTAGCGGAATGGGGGCTAGCTGGGGTGAGGGTACACTAGAGAGGCCCTGCATGCCACCCCCAAAGTCATGAAGTTAGGGATTTGTCACCGTGGCTTCATGAACGGGCTCCCCAACTCTCTTGACGTGTTTTCGACAAGCGGAGGGACATATCGCGGGTCCACGGTAATAGCTTAGTCACGACCTCGGTCTACCGCTACCACACCGTGCAAAATTGTTGTCACCGCATGGCCACAGCTTAGAGCTGTGGACATGATACACTGACGTGCTTTTCTTTGTGTTATCGCGCGCTAACGTGCTCCACGTTGCCCTTTAGCTCACCGCGCAGCAATTCCAAAGGGTACACCAAAGGGGGCATCGCCACCGGGATCTGGAACGCAACGGACCCGGCGCCTCATGTTCCATGCGAGTTTCCGGTGGCACATGCACAACCTCCGCGCCATCCCAGCGGCACGGATCCTCACAATCCTCGTAAAGAAAAGGATGAGAGGGTGGTTTTCGGACTACCCATAGGCAAGAACCTGGTCTGGTGTACAAAGTACGAGTGGTAGCCTCAAGCGTGTGGATGCCAGAGGTGAGACGTTGGGAGCCGGATGTGTTGATTCTTGGGGAGGGCATCAACTTCACGGTGGAGGACATGACGAGGTTCATGCAAAACTTGCACAAGGCAAATAGGGTTGCGGAGCAAGTAGGCATCCGGCTGTACAAGGAGTAGAAGCCCGAAACCACGGGAGAAGCAGCGAAGCCCCACCCTCGGGTGACAAAGGTGCGTGGACGTGCATGGTCGCAAACTCCCAACGGCGTCAAGATGACGGGGTGCAACATGTTCAGCGCAGTGCCGAGCACAAAGGCGCGACCCGGAACGCACCATGGCATGGCCTAGGCCTTGAAGCAAGAGGGACCAAGACTGGGCGCCAAGCGACCAAGGAACCCAAGGGACGGGCAACCCCACGCCGTTAGAAAGAAGAAAAATGGAAAAGCAAAAAGCTTGATGGGAAAGACACTGTCATTCAATCGACATGGCTCCGCTGGGCAAGAGAAGACCCTCTAGCCATGGAGATTCACACTGGGTAGCCACGGCCGCCAGTGATAAAGCAACAAGGCACAACAAAGGGGTCCGAGGTACGGCCCTGGACGGGCCTCTGGCGGAAAGGGCGCCGCTGTCACCATGGGATGCGCCCCGGCTACCACAACACGCAGCGAGCTTTCTTGCCGGCGGAGTAGGGGGCAAGGCCAAACACCAGGCAGGGGGAAGGCAACCCCTGCACCTTTTCAGCCAGGGTGGTGACCAACACCAACCACAAAACCCCCATGAAGTCAACACGTGCACCGAGTTCTTCTCGAGGGGTCCAACGGGGCCTGAGCGAGATGCCCGATGTGGCAACGCAAGCCCACCGGGGGCCGCGCTCTCAAGGGAGTGACCACGGCAGTAAGTCCCAGCGTGCTGGCACTGAGAAGCGAGCAACGGAGAGATATCTACCCTTGTGTAGCGATTCAACCAGAAAAGGGACGCACCACGCTGTCAAGCGCCCGGACCAAGCCGGGACAAGGGTGCCAGGAAGGGGCCCATCACACCTCCACCCAACACGGGAAAACGTGGGGTAGCAACCTCAACCCAGCAATAACTCACTCCTTTGTGGAGGTGGTACGGGGAGCCGCGCCAAGAAGTGGGCTGCCAACCATCAAAAAGGGGACACAACACGCGCAGCAACGGCGTATAGCAGAAGGTAGGGGCGGCACATAACAACCCGTTGCCTCCAAATACCCGCCCTCAGCCCTCCCTTTGTACCCCCTACCCTCTCCTTTATGCCCTTGATGTTTCTGTTGTTTGCACTTTCCCATGCGTGGCACGCATGGGTATGGGTTGTGGCAGGTGGTGTTGGTTGTTGGGTAGGGGTGGGCGGTTCCTCCTCGGCGCGGTGATCGTGGGGCCTCATCTCATGTCATCATCATCAACTCATGTCATGGTGGGTGTTGGGTGGCCTCGTGGGTGGCGTAGGTTGAAGCGCGGGGATGGGCTCATGCTCCTCGGGGTGGTGGGTGTTGCCAGGTGTAGGTGGGTGCGCGGGGATATACATTGTAGCATGTGTTGTGGGGTGGGCTAGTTGCCATGGTTGGTAGCCTACTTCTTGGCGTGACTCCCCGGACCACCTCGTCATAGGAGTGAGTTGTTGCTAGGTTCAAGTTAGTGCCCCATGTTGGATAGAGGTGTGAGGGGCGCCTTGCTGGCACCCGGCTTCGTCTAGGGGCTTGATGATGTGGTGTGTCCCTTTTGTGGCTGGGTCGCTGCGCGAGGGAAGATGTCTCTTCCTTGCTCGCTTCTCAATGCCACCATGCTGGGGCTTACCGCCGCGGTCACTCCTTGCAGAGCGTGGCGCCCGGTGGGCTGGCGTTGTTGCATCGGAGATCTCGTTGAGGCCCCGTTGGACCCCCCAAGAAGAATTCAGTGCACGTGTTGAGTTCATTGGAGTTTGTGGTCGGTGTCCCTCACCAACTTGGCTGAACTAAAGTACGGGCCCGCCCCACTTTGCCGGCGAGGAAGCTCGTTGCGCGTTGTGATAGCCGGGGCGCATCCAATGTTGACAACGGTGCCGTTTCCATTAGGCGAGGGGTACCCGCCCTCAGCTACCGCGCACCAATCCCAAGGGGGGGGGTCTGGAGACCCGTCCACGGCCGTACCTCGGACCCCATCGTTGTACCTTGGTGCTTTATCACTACGGGCCACGCCTCGCTAGTCTTAATGTTCGTGGCCGGAGTCTGCGAACCTTTGTCACCCGGGGGTGCGGCTTCTACGGTTTCACCCGTTGTTTGTAGCTTCTACTCCTTGTATAGCTGGATGCCCACTTGCTGAGCAATCACATTTGCCTTGTGCAAGCTATGCATCAACCTTGTCAGACCCTCCACCGTGAGGTTGATGGTTGCAACTATGATGAACACCTGTGGCTCCCAACGTCTCACCTCCGGCACCCATACGCTTGAGGCCTCCACTCCTACTTTGTACACTTGGTCCGGTCCCAATAAATTCAGATTGGTTCCTGCCTATGGGTAGTCCGAGAACCACCCTCTCCTCCTTTTCTCTGCGAGAATCTGGTCCCGTGGGATGGTGCGGAGCCTATGCATGTGCCACCGGAACCTCGCATGGAACATGAGGCGCCGCGTCCGTTGCGTTCCAGCTCCCGGTGGCGGTGCCTCCTTTGGTGTTCCCGCACTCTAGGTGTCCCCCACTCCGGCAGGACGGGACAAGTCAGAGGCTCCATGGAGTGCAAAGGCTGCAATGAATGCGCGTCGAGAGACACAATGGTTGCAGTCCTGGAACATCGGTATCACACCACAATACTTTGTGTCTCGCCATCAAGGACCGCTCACGGGACTTCAATCGCATGTGGTCCCGGAATTGCAAATATCATCTGATGCATGGTCCAATGCCAATCCCATGGCCGCATGGTTCTGGAACTACACACCAATGTGCAAGCATCCAAAACATTGGTCTTGCTGACTGCAACGACGGCAGGTTGGAACGCTACACAAATGCTGCTGCTACCACTTCGGCGAACGCATCGTCTGAGACGGTCTTCTCCTCATATTTGCCGAGGGCTTTCGCCAAGTGGACTGCGAGCAGGTGCTTGCACTGTACAGCAATGATGTGCGCACACGGCAGCGAATGCCAGGAGAGCTATGCCTGGGACACCATTGGCTCGATGCACTGCAACCACAGCTGCCGTGGCATCGAGAATACATGAACGACCACACAAGAGCAGTGCATTGACGGAGGGCAAAAACGCAATGCCCTTAATTCCAACTCTTCGAAAAAGCAGAGCCACTTCAGCATATGTCACATGGTCCACGTTGCACATACGAAATACTGCTCGGGCTTTTGTACGACGCTGAACGAGAACGCCGGGTATGTGCAGAAATCCCCCATGCACATGTACTGTGATGTGCTCTTCCCTCGGACCTGCAGATGCAGATGATGGGACACCTCCAGGTGAGCCCCTCTGGGCTCGGCAGTACCACTTCATGGCACCCCAACCTTGTGGCTGCTACTGCCACTCTGACACTGAAACGATCCGGTGGGATGGGTGGGGGGCTTCGGTGTCTACTGCCCGCAGCTTAGGAAAAGCATGCCATGCCAAACCCGGAGGGAGAGAGGCGGACAAACAATGCTGCCGAACTATTTGCCGTGCTCTGGGTTCTGGACCACTTAATTCACCACCGGAAAAATTGTGATTGCGCTAGATAGCAAGATTGTAAATGACGCCATCAAGGAAGGGGTGAAGAAATGGAAAGCTTGCATTTTTGGAAAGGCCGGGCCTTCTACTTATCCACAAGAATGACCAAAAACATTCTCCATCGTCCGGCATTTATGTTTCTAGGTTTTTGGTCATTGTTTGTGCTCCCTCCGCCGCTGCTTGCCCCACGGTACTTGTGTGGTTGCAAAAGTTCGAACTAAAGTATTTGGGGTTGAACTCGTAGTCGGGTGGATTCTCCGCCGGCCTTGGCGGTGCCACCATGGGCGCTGTTTTCCTTTCTTCATAGCCAGTGTTCAACCTTTTAAAGAGTTGGGTGCCTTTGGCCACATTGTTCATGTTCTTATCTGGGTGTAACCGTAACACCCACTTCTTGTATGCAGCTTTCACTTCCTCCGTGGTGGGTGCACTACCCACTCCAATCTGCTAAAAAAAACTCCATCATTGAAATCCCGGGGCTAGCACCTCCACCAGCTCCATTGTCTACGGGACCACCTTCTTCTTGTCCACTTTTACTCGGCGCAACCCTGCCACTAACAACACTTGCACTTTGTCCTTGCATATCTCCTCCAACATACCCTTATGGTCCTCCAAATTGGGCTGTGTCATCCCTACTACTCTCACCCCATTTCATAGCTCGAGTGTTTCTTCTTGCCCTCCCGTCTCTCCTTCTTCATTCCTTTTGTTTGTTCGTAAGTGTAGTTCTGAGTCAGCTGTCACCCGCGTCCTTTTGTTTCTTCCTCTTCTTGTCGCTGTTGTGCAGATTTTGTGTCCTCGGGGTCGTTCATGTGCTCCACCTCTTGCACCCTCCCCACCCTTCCCACCATGGATGAAGTGAAGGCCGCATACAAAAAGTGGGTGTTGCGGTTACATCCGGACAAGAACATGAACAACATTGCCAAAGCCACCCACCTGTTCAAAAGGTTGACCTCCGGCTACGAGGGATGGAAAGGTACGCCCGGGGTGGCACCGCGCCGGCGGAGGAACCACCTAACTACCACGTCAACCCCACATACTTTCGATCCAACTTCTGCAACAGCACAAGTTCAGCGGGGCAAACAGCCTCGGAGGAAGCGCAAGCAAGTGCCAATAACCCAAAAACGGAGGGCGATGGAGAGGGTTTTCGGTCATTCTTGTGGAGAAGCAAAAGGCCCGGTCGTTCTGAACATGCGAGTGGAATGGGGGCTAGCCACGGTGAGGGTACACCGAAGGGGGCACTTCCACGGGGGTTAGGAACGCCACGGACCCGGCACCTCTTGTTCCATGAGAAGTTCCGGTGGCACACGCACCACGTCCGCGCCATCCAAGCGGACCGGATCTTCGCCGAGAAAAGGAGGAGAGGGTGGTTCTCGGACTACCCCGAGGCAGGAAGCAACATTTAGTTATCCGCACCAGACCAGGTGTGCAAAGTACGAGTGCTAGCCTCAACCGTGTGGGTGCCGGAGGTGAGACGTTGGGAGCTGGAGGTGTTCATCATCGACGAGGGCATCAACTTCACAGTGGAGGACACAACCAGGTTGATGCAAAACTTGCATAGGGCAAACGTGATTGCCGAGCAAGTAGGCATCGGGCTGTACAAGGAGTAGAAGCTGGAAGCCAAGTGAGAAGCGGACAAGCCCACCCGCAAGTGACAAGAGGGCGTGGAAGCGCACGGTCGCACAGTTCCGACGGCGTCAAGGTGACGGGGTGCAACTTGTTCAGCGCAGTGCCGAGCACAAAGGCGCGACCCGGAACGCACCATGGCATGGCCTAGGCCTTGGAGCAAGAGAGACCGGGCGCCAAGCGACCCAAGAACCCAAGGGAAGGGCAACCCGGCACCGGGAGAAGAAAGAAGAACAATGAAAGCAAAAAGCCTGATCAAAAGGAGAGTCTCACACCATCAACATGTCTCTGCTGGGGAGGAGAGGGTCCTCCAGCCACCGAGACTCACACTGGGGAGCCGCGGCCCCCAGTGATACAGCAACAAGGCACAACGATGTGGTCCAAGGGACGGCCGTGGACGGGCCTCTGGACCCTGCCCAATGGAAACGGCGCCGCAGTCTCCATTGGATGCGCCCCGGCTACCACAACGCGCAGCGAGCTTTCTCGCCGGCGGAGTAGGGGGCAAGGCCAAACACCGGGCAGGGGGAAGGCAACCCCTGCACCTTTTCAGCCAGGGTGGTGACCAACACCGACCGCAACAACACAATTTAGTCACCGAGTGCACCGACCAAAACAAAACAATGAAGTCTACACGTGCACCGAGTTCTTCTCGGGGGGTCCAATGGGGCCTCAGCGAGATGCCCGATGTGGCAACGCAAGCCCACCGGGGGCCGCGCTCTCAAGGGAGTGACCACGGCAGTAAGTCCCAGCGTGCTGGCACTGAGAAGCGAGCAGGGGAGAGACTCCTTCCCTCGCGTAGCGACTCAACCAAAAAAGGGCTGAACCCCGTTGTCAAGCGCCCGGACCAAGCCGGGATAAGGGGGCCAGCAAGGGGCCCTACGCACCGCCACCCAACATGGGACAACACCGTCAACCCACCAACAACTCGCTCCTATGTGGAGGTGGTCCGGGGAGTCGCGCAACGAAGTGGGCGGCCAACGACGGCCAGTGGCCCACCCCACGTCACCCGCTACATCCTACTCCCCCGTGCACCCACGCACACCTCACAACCCCCATCCGCGCAGCAAAGGCATGAAGGAGAGCGTAGGGGGTTTGTGTTGCGCTCGCCAAAGGATGGACTGAGCGCGGGAACTTGGAGGAGAAAGGTTGTTATGTGCCCCCGTCGGGGAAACGACCCCGCAAGTGGCCATCCCAGGGCCCACCAGCCGCCGTTGGGGAGAGGTACCTCACCGCCGGCTTGGGATGGCCGCTTGGACGCACGTGGCCAACGGCGAAGGCATTTGCCTTCCTCTGCGTGGACTCGACGCAGAGAAGTGAAACAGGGCAAGTCCGGGGGCTCTGCTGGCACAACCGACCAAGGGAAAGGGAAGGGAAGGAGAGTGGTGAGGCCGATGGGCACTGCGGCCTACAGAGGGAAAGGCCAAGGGAAGGGAAAGGGGAGGGGAGAGGGAAGGTTAGGGCAGGGAGGACGAGGAAGGTCAAAGGGTGGTGAGAAGCCGATGGGCACCACCACCTATGGAGGGAAAGGGTCCAAGGGAAGGGCAGCGAATGGCGATCGGCCAGTAGGCGTCATGCCAAAACCCCCACCCTTTCCACAGACACCAACACCCTTTTGCCACAATCCATTTTGACCCCTTGATCCTCCATGATGCTTTCTACCTCCCTTGTATTCTACTCCAATTCCCTCTTTTTCCTCATGCCAGTTAGTTTCACTCTTCCCCCTATGATGATGCGATGGCATGGCACCCCTACCACTCTCTCTCTCTCTCTCTCTCTCTCTCTCTCTCTCTCTCTCTCCCTCTTTTAGGGAGTTGCTTTGGTGTGGTTCAACTCGAGCTTGTGAATCGGGGTGTTGTTCCTCTGGCGCCCTCCCTACCTCCTTCGCGCTGCTGCGATGCTCTCTCCTCCTCTGCTTGTGCCCCACTCTTCCCTCCTGCAACCATTTGGCTGGCCTTGCCTTTCTGCACCTGCATCGGAACACCTCGTTGCTGCTGAATACCTTCTTTGCCTGGGAGACAATGACTCCTGCACCCCTTAGGCACATCCAATGTCCATGATTGCACCTCACTACTCCCTCTTTGGCCCTCATTGGTCTGTAGCACAGCCCACATGCTTGCTTGGGCCCGCATTTTTGCGACTAGGCTTGTGGTCCCGCCGTGCTTGTTGTCCCACTACCCACCATACTGCTGTCTTTCTCCTCGTCGTTGTTGTGCTTCGTGCACCCCTTTTCCCGTGGTGTACTTTCCACTCCCAACCATTTGGTCCACCATTTGTTGTTTCCCATGTCCATACAACCACCTTCCGCCATCTCTACAAGGACCAGTGGCACTTCCTCTTGCTCCCTCCAAACTAGGTGCAGATCATTGTTATTCCATACTCATGCAATATGCTCATGATAGTGATGCTCCACTCGCGGTGTCATTCTGCGGATTGCGGCACATTTGTTTGGCACCTCCGTGCCCAAGGCCGACATTGTGTAGGCTCTTAAGCCACCCTTCAGCGGGTTACATGCCACTCCATCTGCTAGTGAGGTCCAACTTTGCACTACTTCAATTGCTGGGCCTCCTTCCGGTCCCGCAAGTGGACATCCCAAGGCCCAAAAGCCGCCGTTGGGGAGAGGTACCTCACCGCCGGCTTGGGATGGCCGCTTGGACGCACCTGGCCAACGGTGAAGGCAGTTACCTTCCTTTGCGTGGACTCGATGCAAAGAAGTGAAACACGCCAAGTCCGGGGGCTCCGTTGGCACAACATACCAAGGGAGAGGAAAGGGAGGTAGAGAGGGATTCACGCGGCAAGCAAGGCGAGGAAGGACACAAGATGGTGAGAGGCGGATGGGCACCGCGGCCTATGGAGGTAAAGGACAAGGGAAAGACAAGGGAAGTAGAGAGGGTGTGGCAGGGCAAGGAGGAAGATGAAGGATACACGGTGTTGAGAGGCCAACGGGCACCACCGCCTATGGAGAGAATGGGTCCAAGGGAAGGGCAGCGAATGGTGATCAGCCAGTAGGTGCCGCCAGCTGCAGACAAGAACAATACACCATGGCGTCATGCCAAGCCCCCCCCCCCTTTTTTGTTTTTGTTTTTGTTTTGTTTGTTGTTTTTGTTTTTTGCTTTTTTCCCATATGCAACTTACGCCAAAAAAAAACGTGACTTACGCTTATTTCCGCAATCGGGCTACTTTTTCCTCCTTTGCACTGCATGCGTACTGCGTGCGCAGCCATTTTGCTTGCTGCTGCCTGTTTCTAGCCCTGCTTGCTGCTGGTGACTCATGGTATTGTTGGTGTGTTGTTGTTGCTCTGAGGAATCAGAAAGGCAGAGGGCATCGTTTCGCATGGATGTGCTGGTCTAACGCACGTGCAGCGCAGCGGCTGTGAAGGGGGAGTGCAGGGGAAAGCCTACTGAGGTACTGGGGGTAGAAACAGGGAGACACTCTATGCTTTCCTGTTTTGGTTGTACTTTGCTCCACTTGGCAAAGGTCCTCCAGGTCTGGTATTGCAACAGCCTGCCTATGGCCGCATCCCAACCCACTAGCCCCATCCAGGCCTGGTTTGTGCTACCAAGATGGCGCCTGGACCCAGTGCACAGAATCGTGCACGCTTCTCTACATGCAATAGTACAGCGATTTCCCACTAACCTCAAGACACAATTTCCACCTCCACAGAGATTTGACGAGTAACCATCAACTGCTGGCGTCCATCGGGTACTTCTCAAACGTCATACTGCTTGCGATGAGCAATACCCAGAAACCGGCCCTGCCCCCGCACTCATTGTATCAGCAGCCACAGATGTTTCCAACGCCTGCAACGGTGGAGCAATTGAAGGTGTGCGGTGGTCTACCTATGGGAGTTTAGTATCAAGAGGTCTGTTCACAGATGAAGCGCAATGTTGCCTTTCAGAGCAAGTGCAGGACTATGATCGAGGCAATATCCCATTTTGGTTGGAGGGAAAGGATAGGAGTCCAGTTTGCGTGACAACAAGTCCTTTCTGGGGATGGGATCACGCGACAAGAGGTGCTGCACTTGGAGGTGCAGCATTTGGAGAGGGCTCTCAGGGTACTGGTAAATCCACACAAAGCAGAAAAGAGCAGGCTATAGGAGACGAGATCAAGTCCTTCATCAGTGGGGAATGGTAAGAATAAGGGAGATGGTGCAGCGGGTCTTGCAAAATGGGTTCGTCAAACACAAAAGGGTGGTATACAAACAAAAGAAGGGATTTGGGTTGGGGTTAAAGTGTGTGCTTGGTTAGCCATCTGGGCTTGCTACAGGATAGAAAGGAGGTTTCTAGAAGAAGAAAGGAGGAGAGCGGAGCAAGTAGCGCACAACTGCTGCTTAGTAGATGTTATGTTCTCTCTAACAGCAAGAGTTGTGCCATGAGAAGATACCGACAGGCTCAAATGAAGTGTGTAGAGAGCCGCACATGGAGGACACCCAATCTTTTTGGGTGCAAGCTAGTGGTTGAGCAAACATTGCAAAGGAGACACTACATTTACCAAGAGGAGTACAGTGGAGAGAGAAAGGCTATCCTATTGCAAGTAGGAGGTACCTAGTGAGGCAAAGCATGATCTTGGATGCACAACAGCTCGGAGTGTTGATTGTGACTGGACAATGCATTAGATGCTTGAGGCTCTACTCGGTTTTGAGCCTATTCAAGGAGGCAGCCCAAATCATGATGAGAGCAAAAGGAGATATGGGATCTGGGAACATAAACGAAAATGGGGCAAATTCTTGCACGTGTGTTCGGGGTGTCAAAATGTAGCTATGGGAGAAATGCGGGTACGGTTTAGTTGGATGCTTAAATGGGTGACAGAAGAGGTAAGAAAAGCGGGGGGGGCAAAGCCAATGGCCGTGCCATTCCCTCACGTACAGGGACAAATCGCGGGTCCACAGTGATAGCTTAGCGATGACCTCGGTGTACCGCTACCACACTGTGTAGAATCGTCGTCACCACATGACCATGGCTTAGGTGTAGGGTTGTGATCAGGGACATGTGCATTACATTCATTGCTTTTCACATTGTCTCCTTATCACAGCGAAAGGCGCCTATGGACATGTTTCACTGACGAGCTTTTCCATGTGCTGTCGCGTGCTGACGTGCTTGCTTTGCCCCTCAGCTACCCGCGCAGCAATCCCAAGGGCACAAAAGGCGCTGGTAAGGGTGGTGGTCTCCCAAAACCGGGGGGCGCCCTCACCGACAAACCAAAGTAGGTTTCAATTTTTGTGGTTGAATTTTTTGTATGGCTGGTGTCTATTTTTGGCCATGTCCTTGGGCTTTTGTTATCCTTTGTTGCTCCTGCTGTGTGGATTGATTGTCGCTACCTCTCTCCTAGCTAGCTAGATGCTACTGTCATTTGTGGTTTCACAGTAGCTTGGCCAAGAAAAGCGGGGTAACCACGTGTAGTTTGTTCTAATTTCTCCCCAATGTGCCCGCGATTGTCATCACAACAATGAATCCTTTCTATTGTGTCCTTTTCCTCTCTCCTCCCTTCTTGCCCTTGCCCCAACCAGCCTCTATTTTGCTTCCCATAAGCAGACCATTGCTCCTTGGCATGTCCCCAATGAATGACATCCACACCCTCAACCCCCATGTCTTTTAAATGCGCTCCGTCGATCATGCACTTCCATGACATGGGCTCTTGCTCTGTATTGTCCTAACTTGCTGACCCACGAACACCAATCAAGGTCACCCCAAATTGCTCTTTGCACTTGTACCGCTTTGGACCTTACAGAGCCGAAAGGCGCCTATGGGTTACAATGTCCTTGTGTGTTCTTCGCTACTGCTTGTGCTGCTTTGATTTGGGGGCTGTGGCTGCAGCATTAGAGACCCTGAGCAAGAACTAGGACTCCCCGTTTGTACCCACTGACAAGTGACCTTTCCCGGAAAGTCACCCCATTTACATGACTACCCGGGGGGGGGGGGGCACAAAAAGCGAAAGGCGCCTATGGACATGTTTCACTGACGAGCTTTTCTCTGTGCTGTCGCGTGCTGATGTGCTTGCTTTGCCCCTCAGCTACCCGCGCAGCAATCCCAAGGGGAACTTGGCGCCATTGGCATTATCTCGCAAGAGCGAGCGTCCGTTTGGCCGACCCCCTATCTGTCTTCACGTCCCCGTGTCTCTACGTCTCCGTGCTACGCATCCTACCCTCCATCATGTCCAACATTGCCCCCCGCATACAAATATGCGGCCGATGCCACCATGCAGGGCACAGGGCATACACTTGTCCATCTCGCCCGGACAGCAGCATCGCCACCGTTAGCCCCGTCACCGGAATTCACCGCCCCCCAGACGCATGCTGGTCTTGTGGGGAACTTCACTATAGCGATGAATGCGCCATCCAAGCCCAACGGAAAGCCAACAAGCAATGCATCATTTGCGGTGATGAACGCCATTGGATGAAGGCATGCCCACGCTACAACGAGGTTGTCAAGAACCCAAAGCCGTGTCCAAACAATTGCCTTTGGTGCTTGCGCTGCGCCACAGAAGGCCATTCCAGCTCTCGGTGTGACACAAATGGAGCCGCCATCAACTTCCCTCAAGAGAATGCCGACCGATACGGGTGCTTGTGGTGCGGCATTAGCGGCCATGGCATGCAAGACTGCATGCGACGTCTGCCGAGCGCCTGCGCGGACCATGAGAAACGGATCTTGGCTGTCACCAATGATCAGGTCGGACTGCAAGGCCGCGTGACCCAGCTAGAAGCCGATGTAAAAGCCCTCCAAAAGTCCGAAACCACCTTGCGAGACATTCAAGGCAAAGTGGCGACCATGCAACGCCAAGTGCACGATATCTTTACGTTTCAACGGGAAACCACCCCCAAGTTGCGCCAAGCCGAGACCTACCGGAAGAAATTCGACGACTTCCTTTCTAATGAATGGACACCCATGAAAAAATCCTTTGACGAACATCTGCTCGGTGGCTGCACGGAGAACAAAAGGGAGGCTGAACCTCTTAGCCAAAATACGTCGAATGACGGCGATGAGGATATGGCAACTTCGCGTCTCACCGGGAAGCGTGACCGAATCCCACTTTCAACACCAAGGAAACGAGGGTCTAGCACCTCATCGCAATGGTGGACGGAAATGTGCCCCGTGCTGCGCTCCGAACTCCGTGCCACATGGCATGACGATATCCACGATGCGTTGCTCTCCGAATGGAATTCCGAGAAGATGTCCCGCCTCTCAGATTGGGTGGAAGAATAAGCCACCGAGAAAATGAGGCAAACACTGATCTCACTCACGTCCACCGAGCAAACCAAGCGGTCCATGAATAGCGGCATCAAGGCCATTCTTGTGGTCCCACATACCAAGACACGACGTACAAACAAGCCACCACTGTGCAGTGGGAGATGAGGCGCTCACAGAGGCGGTCAGTTGGGGCGCATCCTTGGGAGGAAAATTGGTTGGTTGGATACACACGCATCCGGGACATGTGCCGGTGCTATCAGCCTTGGACGTGTGCACCCTCAACACAATTGGCCAAACACTATGGTCAATTATACCGGAAGGAGGCCCAGCAGTTGGAGTGGTGCAAAGTTGGACCTCTCCAGCGGATGAAGTGGCGTGTGCCCCACTGAAGGGGGGTCTAAAGGCCTACACAATGTCCGTCTTGGGCAGGGAGGTGGCAAACAGATGTGCCGCAATCCGCCGAAAGAAACCGGGAGTGGATCACCGGTATCACGAACATCTTGCTGGAGTTTGGGATGATGATGACCCTCACCCGGTTGGGAGGGAGCAGGAGGAAGTACCGGTGGTCCTCGTGGAGGCCGAGGATGGTGGTTGTATGGACATGGGAAACAACAGGTGGTGGACCAAATGGTTGGGAGCAGGAAGCACACCTAAGGAAAAGGAGAACACCAAGCCCGACAACAATGAGGAGAGTGATAACAGCACGAGCAGCAACGGGACAGCGAGCACGGTTGGACCCGAAGCTTGGTCGCAAAAGCGTGGTCCCAAGCACGCATGTGGGCTATGCTGCAGACCGTTGAGGGCCAAGGAGGGAGCAGTGAGGTGCAGCCAGGGGCACTGGATGCACTTGAAGTGTGCTGGGGTCACTGTCTCCCAGGCGAAGAAGGTGTTCCGCAGCAACAGGGTGTTCCAGTGTAGGTGCAGAAAGGCAAGGCCAGCCAAATGGTTGCGGGAGGAAAGAGAGAGGCACAAGCAGAGGAGGAGAGAACAACGCAGCAAAGCGAGGAAGGCAGGGGTGGCGCTGGAGGAACAACCCCCCAAGCCACAAGCACGGGCCGAACCACAGCAAAGTGACTCCGAGAGACCGGAAGTGGTTGGAGTGGATGGCCATCACATTGTTCTCGGGAGAAGAGTAGCACTAACAGGCATGAAGAAAAAGAAGGAATTGGAGGGGAAGACAGGTGAGGTTGAAAGCATCATCGAGGAACAAGGAAAAGTAAGACTCCGAATGGACTGTGGCAGAAGGGTATTGGTGTCATTGGATAGGGTCAGGGTGCAAGAGGTGGAGCACATGGGAGGCGCCGAGGACTCAAAAGCTGCCCAAGAACAACAACACGGGGAAGAAACAAAAGGACGCGGGGTGGCGGGAGACAATGAACCGCCTGGAAGAAAGGAGGAAAGGAGTGAAGAAGGAGAGATGGGAGGGCAGGAAGAAACATTTGAACTATGGAATGGGGTGAGGCTAGCAGGGATGAGACAACCGGAGTTGGAGGGCCACAAGGGAGTGTTGGAGGAGATCTACAAGGACAAAGTGCAAGTGTTGTTAGTGGGAGGGATGCGCCGAGTAAAAGTGGACAAGAAGAAGGTGGTCCCGGAGGTAGTTGAGCCCGTTGACGTGCTGCCCCCGGGTTTTGAAGGATGGAGCTTTCTTGAACAGATTGGAGTGGGGAGTGCACCCACCATGGATGAAGTGAAGGCCGCATACAAAAAGTGGGTGTTGCGGTTACATCCGGACAAGAACATGAACAACATTGCCAAAGCCACCCACCTGTTCAAAAGGTTGACCTCCGGCTACGAGGGATGGAAAAGTGCGCCCGGGGTGACACCGCCAAGGCCGGCGGAGGAACCACCCAACTACCAGTTCAACCCCACATACTTTCGATCCAATTTCTGCAACAGCACAAGTTCGGCGGGGCAAACAGCCCCGGAGGAAGCGCCACCAAGTGCCAAAAACCCAGAAACGGAGGGCGATCCAGAGGGTTTTTGGTCTTTCTTGTGGGGAAGCAAAAGGCCCGGTCGTTCCGAACATGCGAGTGGAATGGGGGCTAGCCACGGTGAGGGTACACCGAAGGGCGCACCGCCACCGGGGTCGGGAACGCAACGGACCCGCCGCCTCTTGTTCCATGAGAAGTTCCGGTGGCACACGCACCACGTCCGCGCCATCCAAGCGGACCGGATCCTCGCTGAGAAAAGGAGGAGAGGGTGGTTCTCCGACTACCCCGAGGCAGGAAGCAACATGTACTTATTGGCACCAGACCAGGTGTACAAAGTGCGAGTGCTAGCCTCAACGGTATGGGTGCCGGAGGTGAGACGTTGGGAGCCGGAGGTGTTCATCATTGGGGAGGGCATCAACTTCACAGTGGAGGACACAACCAGGTTGATGCAAAACTTGCACAGGGCAAACGTGATTGCCGAGCAAGTAGGCATCCGGCTGTACAAGGAGTAGAAGATGGAAGCCAAGTGAGAAGCGGACAAGCCCCACCCGCGGGTGACAAGAGGTCGTGGAAGCGCACGGTCGCACAGTTCCGACGGCGTCAAGGTGACGGGGTGCAACTTGTTCAGCGCAGTGCCGAGCACAAAGGCGCGACCCGGAACGCACCATGGCATGGCCTAGGCCTTGAAGCAAGAGGGACTGAGACCGGGCGCCAAGCGACCCAGGAACCCAAGGGAAGGGCAACCCGGCGCCGGGAGGAGAAGGAGGAACAATGAAAGCAAAAAGCCTGATGGAAAGGAGAGTCTCACACCATCAACATGGCTCTGCTGGGGAGGAGAAGATCCTCCAGCCACCGAGACTCACACTGGGGAGCCGCGGCCCCCAGTGATACAGCAACAAGGCACAACGATGTGGTCTGAGGTACGGCCGTGGACGGGCCTCTGGACCCATGCCCAATGGAGACGGCGCCGCAGTCTCCATTGGATGCGCCCCGGCTACCACAACGCGCAGCGAGCTTTCTCGCCGGCGGAGTAGGGGGCAAGGCCCCGGCTACCCCAACGCGCAGCGAGCTTTCTCGCCGGCGGAGTAGGGGGCAAGGCCAAACAACAGGCAGGGGGAAGGCAACCCCCGCACTTTTTTAGCCAGGGTGGTGACCAACACCGACCAAAACAAAACAATGAAGTCTACACGTGCACCGAGTTCTTCTCGGGGGGTCCAATGGGGCCTCAGCGAGATGCCCGATGTGGCAACGCAAGCCCACCGGGGGCCGCGCTCTCAAGGGAGTGACCACGGCAGTAAGTCCCAGCGTGCTGGCACTGAGAAGCGAGCAGGGGAGAGACTCCTTCCCTCGCGTAGCGACTCAACCAGAAAAGGGACGCACCACGTCGTCAAGCGCCCGGACCAAGCCGGGAGAAGGGGGCCAGCAAGGGGCCCTACGCACCTCCACCCAACACGGGACACCACCGTCAACCCAACAACAACTCGCTCCTATGTTGAGGTGGTCCGGGGAGTCGCGCAACGAAGTGGGTGGCCAGCGACGGTAAGAGGCCCACCCCACGTCACCCGCTACATCCTACTCCCCCGTGCACCCACGCACGCCCCACAACCCCCGTCCGCGCAGCAAAGGCATGAAGGAGAGGGTAGGGGGTTTGTGTTGCGCTCGCCAAAGGATGGACTGAGCGCGGGAACTTGGAGGAGAAAGGTTGTTATGTGCCCCCGTCGGGGAAACGACCCCGCAAGTGGCCATCCCAGGGCCCACCAGCCGCCGTTGGGGAGAGGTACCTCACCGCCGGCTTGGGATGGCCGCTTGGACGCACCTGGCCAACGGCGAAGGCATTTGCCTTCCTCTGCGTGGACTCGACGCAGAGAAGTGAAACAGGGCAAGTCCGGGGGCTCCGTTGGCACAACCGACCAAGGGAAAGGGAAGGGAAGGAGTGTGGTGAGGCCGATGGGCACGGTGGCCTACGGAGGGAAAGGCCAAGGGAAGGGAAAGGGGAGGGGAGAGGGAAGGTTAGGGCAAGGAGGAAGAGGAAGGTCAAAGGGTGGTGAGAAGCTGATGGGCACCACCGCCTATGGAGGGAAAGGGTCCAAGGGAAGGGCAGCGAATGGCGATCGGCCAGTAGGCGCCGCCAGCTGCAGACGAGATCATCACACCATGGCGTCATGCCAAAACCCCCACCGTCCGGCGGCCAGCCGGCAAACCGGTGAGTCCACCAGTGACAACCATTCACACCATCCTGCACGAACTGCACACGCTGTCACGGCAACTGTCACTGGTGGAGCATGTTTACGAATCTGCAAAGGCCCTTTCACTCCATTCACCTCCACAATACACCCCCCTGGCTCTACCCACAGCACCAAGATCAATCTTGCATCACCGTTATTCCTTGTGCCCCCTGTCCTGTAAAATACTCATTTTTTGCATTGCAAGACACACTAACAATCCTGCGATCATCTTTGACCCCCAAACTTTGCCATCATACACTACGCCACTCATCCCAGCAACACGAAGCTCTCCATCAATACATCACCTTCCACAAGCCCCCTGACCCACTATCCCCCGAAGAATGCCCCCCAACGCACACCACCCGCTACATATGTTCCGTTCTGCAAGCGGTAAACGTATGGCACCACCCTAGTGCACTTGCCTCTTTTCCCACACTATCCAAGCACCCGGCATGGGACTTCATGAACTCAGATACCACAGCAGTTCAGCACGCCCTATTACATATTCATGATATTCCCAGCCCCAAGTCCATCCCCTCCCACTTGCACCCCTGGTACTGGTCTACGTCCCAACATCCACTACCAAACTTCTATACCGTTGCTACAGCCCGCTTCCATCGGGTTCAATGGCACCTTTTCACCACCCACGCCGCCATGCAAGCAATCAACGAAAATCAACGACTCTGAGTGCATTGCTTCTTCAAGTCTCACCACCACTCCACATCCACAATATGGTCACCACACCCACACGCCACCAACATTTACAAAGCTTTCAGCCACCAAATCCAGATTGCGTTGCAAAACAAAAACCTCACCGAATGGGCCCGCCTCCTCCAAGCTCGCGTCCCTTTCCTGCCCTATGAAACCAATCCTTTGCTTCAGCTTGTACGCAGCATGTCCCGTGTTGCAGTTTGGTACACCTCCGTCACACCACCAGTTATCCTTGTTTATGTTGCCGTCCATAGCCACCTCTTGTGTTGCTACGTCGGCAAGACAACATTCGCCACCACACAACGCCTTAGAAAACACGTCACTACAACACAAGCAGGATCAGAAGAATCAACATTCCAGGATGCATTGCGGCGTACGTCCGAGGTCGATTGGACCTTAGTACCCGTACAGCTTTTCGAAGATAAATTACAAGCATGTTTCGGCGAACGCCAATCGTGGTACACCCTACGACGATGGGCCTTGAACGAGCGCACCGGCCATCCCTCACGCCGACTCATCTAAGCCACCGACAGCACAGCATGGTCGAACACTACAGACCCTCCTACGCCAGGCCTCGATTGCCACACGCAACCACGAGTACGCGCGTGCAAGGGCACTAAATGACCAAATCCAAAACACAGCCTCGAAACTCAACGTTCCCTTATGCAAGCCTTTTTACATCACGGTGCCCTACCTCCAACCCTCCCAGAGGCAACCACTTAACAAAGTCATTGACCATGTTGTCAACTCCCTCCAACGACCCCCACATGAACGGTGCGCTATTCGTGCTAACATCAAGCTCGTCCGTTCAGTCCCATTAACCGTGCGATGAGCTTTCGAGCGACACGCAAATGCACAATGCAAGTCCTCCACGCGCCCACCATGCCACTGTGACATGCAACACCTGCCTACTTGGTTGATGGGTGGGACAGTGTACACCATTGACAATCATTTCTGCCTTCTCCCCGTTACCATCCCATTTAAAGGTCAACCCCTCAGAGCAAAGGACCCCCTCCCATGCCCTGGTCTCAAAAGCTTTCATGAAGCAAGTACCCATCTGAAGCGCCTCTCCTCTTTCCTCCAAACCCCTAACCCGAATGTACAATCCTTCATCACACCCTCCCAATTCCCTGAATCCGGTGATTTGCGCACCATGGTCCTCACCATAGCTGAAACCCTAAGCAAAGTGGCACTTATCCGAGTTGCTGACAAAGGTGCGACCATGCTTTGGGGATTTTGTGCCGCTTGGGTCCGGGACAACGTGGATAGGTTCCTCACCTCTGAAAACTATACACCACTCCCTTTGTCCTCCTCCGATGCAGTGAAAGGCAATTTATCATCTGCTATTCAGGCACACCATTGGCCTCTTAACAAAAATGCCTCGATGCCTCTACTCTATATATTGGCTAAGGCTAAATCACTCACGAAGCAAATGATTGTATGGCGCCCTATCGCAGCCGTTGTCCAACCCTTCATTTTGCGGCATTGGCTCTGTCTACCGGCACGAGCTTTCACTTTATTTTTGAAAACCCTTGTGTCTGAATTACCCGCATGCTTCTTGCACTTGCGCATTACCGATTTAGCTGAATGGGTGTCCGCCCTGGCCTCTTGGAACTGTCAAGTCATCGGTGAGGCTGATTGCACTCAACAGTTTGACAAGGTCCCACCGACCTCTATAGTTGATAGTCTCAAAGAAGCCAAAACATGGTTGCGCAAAAAGAAACAATGGAGGGCACACGAAACAGTGTGGAGCATCCACAAGGACAATCTAGCGCATGACCGCGCGGGCATGGGTCAACATACACGATTCGAGTATATCACTCAACAACAGTTAGAAGCCTTAGTTGAATTCTCCCTCACAAAAGACATCTATGCCCAAGCTGCTGGGCAGCTTTGGTGCCGAAGTGCCTCCATCCCCATGGGCGGACCTTTCAGCGCCCAAGGAGCCGACTTGCACTCCGTCTGGCAAGCAAAAAAGAAATGTCATTTCCTCCGCAGATTGGGAACACTTTGATTTTCCGACACACTACACCCCTTGTGGGATACGCCCCGCGGCAATACTGTCTCTTTAGCACAATTTAGAGATAACATCCTCACGGCCGCCACGGGACCCACCTGCAATTCTGAAATGGCCCACGTTTGCTCGGCCCTAACCCAAGCCTGGGGGGCTACCGGTCATCTTCCCGTGCATCACCCCGACCCAACCCACATGCACACAGGCCTGCATGTCCACCTCCACCACAGCAATGGGCATCAACATAAATGTACGGGAAGGTTGTGGCGCAGTCACCACACATGCCCAACCCAGCGGGCTCACTGACTCCTGGTCCCTTAAATACTGCCTCACCATGCAGAGCCCATGGTCCGCCTCCCACCGTCATGTAAGAAACATTATGACAGGCTTCATTGTAAATGTTCTCCCCTTTTTAAATTCATGGAGCAGCATGCTCCTTAACTGCGGTGCTTCGATTCAGCTGTCTTTTCTTAGCAGCTACCCTAAGTCTGCCATTCCCCGTGCATTGCAAGGCGCAATCCCGCGAGTGCTAAGCCGTACCCCATGGGACATCTCCCTCTCTCTTTCCTTCTGTCGCTCCATTCTCCCCCTATTGCCATGCGATAAGTCACGCATCATGAAACACCTCACCACATGGTTGCGTATCCATGCTGTTTGGCAATATAATGCTTACACCTCCCGGCATCTCCCCTTTTCCCACCACTGTGACGCCCATTGCGCTGTTTGGTGCCATGATTATCCCATCCTCAAACAAATGCGTAGCTTGGCCCCGCGGGGACACGGGCGGGAGGTGGTATAGCCAATGGCCGTGCCATTCCCTCAAGTATAGGGACAGATTGCGGGTCCACAGTGATAGCTTAGCGATGACCTCGGTGTACCGCTGCCACACTGTGTAGAATCGTCGTCACCACATGACCATGGCTTAGGTGTAGGGTTGTGATCAGGGACATGTGCATTACATTCATTGCTTTTCACATTGTCTCCTTATCACAGCGAAAGGCGCCTATGGACATGTTTCACTGACGAGCTTTTCCATGTACTGTCGCGTGCTGACGTGCTTGCTTTGCCCCTCAGCTACCCGCGCAGCAATCCCAAGGGGCACAAAAGGTGCTGGTAAGGGTGGTGGTCTCACACAAGTGACTGCAAACCCCTCTCCACCCATTATGTCCGCTTGCTCTCCTTCCTTCTGTTTTCACCCTGCCCAATGAGCAATGGGTTCCTCCCTTAAATCTATGACCTCCACACTTCTCTGTGCACCTGCCCCCTGGCCTCCCTCCTTCACAGTGCAAGCTCTCCTTTTCTTTCTCCGCTTTCTCATCTGATTTCCATCCTATGGTGTCTTCTTCTCCTTTTGGGGCTTCCGGCCCCAATGATAGCGGCTTCAGTGCGGAACTGCACAATTTCTGACCAAAAATGGTACAGACCTCCCCAACGTTTTGGACCTCCTGGGGGGAAGGGGGAATGAGGAATGGGGGGTGTTGGTGTCAGGGCCTGAGTCCAGCTGCCTCCATGCGGAAGACACTAATTTACATGATTTTTCTGTAAAAAGAAAGAACCCAATTCGGATACAATTGCCCCACACACAAAAAACCAGCCAAAACGGGCCCAGGTTCGGTTAACAAGGGCATTTCATCCGAAGGTGCATACATGTTGTATGTACACTGTGCATACTGCACAGAATGGATACAGAGTTGGCTTGAGCCTTAATACTCTGTGAGTCAATGAAGGGCTATGGGGCTCTGGTTTGCCATGTAGGGTGTCCACACATGTTCATTTGTCGTGGTGTGGGGGAAATCCTTGAAGGGGTGTCGGGATTCACCCGGTCTGTGTGGAGACGTGCTTGTCCATCGTATGGGGATCCAACCTTCTCGGGTTGGATTGGTGGAGATTTGCCGTATAGCTGGGAAGTGGGTCGCCAATGCACAATCTCGGGCTTACATGCACTGTACGTGAAGTCCAGGAACCCCAACATGGTGCTTCCTGATTGTGGCAGGACCCCATCTGCCACTCCCTGCTCCGTCTCATGTCCCCATGATGCAGGCCTGCACCGAGTCCCTGCCGGATGGTGTGTCGTTCCCTTTCCAAGAGCCCATGCAGGCCGCCTTCCGTGGCCTCAAAAAGTCCGACGAGGGCACCAACGACGAGCAGGCGACTGGGCGCCGGCACCGGCGCCGGGGTCGCCGGGGCCGCGGCCGTGAGCGTCAGCGGCACCAGCAGCAGGCGTCCTCCCAGTGCTGAGCGCATCCGACGACGCGGGCGCGCTCCTGGACTGGGCCGTACTACACACAACCTCCGTCTGAGTTGCTGCTGTGCTGTGGCGTGCAGCAGTAGTCTCGAAGGTCCACCAGAATTTTGTGCTGCAGGGGCCGCCGCCCTTCACGCACAGCCGTGAAAACCAATTGAAAGTCTTGTACCTGAGAGCATTTTCCAGTTGTGCTGCTTTTGCCGTCCATCCGATTCCGCACAATTCGCCGGTGTTTGCCGCCATGTGAAAGCCCGTGCCACCCTCCCCTGCCCGTTCTACTCGGTGCTATTACGTTGGTGCCTGCCTTGTGCATACCTCAGCACCTACTACACTGCATTTGGCGAGCCGCTCCCTCCCGCCCTCCACTCGTCAGAGCAGGCGTACACAGGACGTCTGTCGCCCTGAGCTGCAGCCCCAACCCTACCCTCTCCTTCCCAACCCCCGTAATCGCAGACTGCACCACTGCTACTATCACCGTGGCAGTGTCCGCATCACGGCGATGAGCTCCCGCTCAGTGCCAAGGCTGTTGCTGCCCAGCCGTTGGTGCGCGCACGACCTGCGCCAGAGCCGTTCTGTCCGGTACCTCCGGTCCACCATGTGTGGCTCTGCGCCGCCCGCCACACGACCCCGGGTCGCTGCCAGCCAGTGCGTGTCGCAAGACCTGCGCCACACCATTTGTGTCCACTTGCCCCTTCTCTTCAGTCCTCCCATATTCCTTGCTTCACTGTCAATTGCCATCAGATTTGCTTTTAATTGTTGTCCAAACAGTATAACGGGGCCACGCTTCAAAAATCTTCTTGCTTTGTCCCGAACAAGGGCTGTTGACCGTGGTAGTGATCAGTATCCATCCACTCAACCCTCTGGACACTTGTGGCCATGGGTTCTGCAGGGCCCTCACCAAGCAAAGGCTTGTCGCACACCGAACAGAGCACCAGGGGCAGTTGCTTCTTCCTTTGCTGCTACCGGTGTCACTCATCAACATCTCTCACCATCAGCACGAGCCTGAGCACCAGCATCAGCATCAGCATGAGCGACAGCGACAGCACCAGCACCAGCACCAGCACCAGCACCAGCACCAGCACCAGCACCAGCACCAGCACCAGCACCAGCACCAGCACCAGCACCAGCACCAGCACCAGCACCAGCACCAGCACCAGCGCAGCACCAGCACCGGCACTCACGCCATAATCAGAACCTCCACCAGCACGAGCACCAGCACGAGCATCAGCACCAGCACCAGCACCAGCACCTGCACCAGCACGAGCGTCAGCATTTGCACCACCAGCACCGGCACCAACACCAGCGTTGGCAGCAGCACCAGCATCAGCACCAGCACCAGCACCAGCACCAGCTTCAGCACTCGCGGCAGCAGCAAGAGCAGAAGCGTCCACAGAAGCAGCAGCAGCAGTGACACAGACTTCAACCCGGATGCTTTGGCCCGTACTTTGATCCTGAGTCCAGGTGGTATTTGTGCATTTCCACGGGTATTTGGACTTTCCAAATCTTTTGCCCCATCGACAATACCCCTGTCATTTGCACAAACACTGCATTCCGTCACCTCAGTCCAGTGCTCATGCTATATACAAGTCATGTCAGGCTGCATCAAGCCATCCCCATGGCCTTATATACCTCTAACCCACATGACCTTCGTGTTGCAATGCCCATGTGCACCCCTGCATGCATGCACTCTCCATGCGCCCATGCGCCCCTATACTCCCAACCCGAGGCAATCACCCCCGGGGGGTGCGACTCCACAGCTCCTAGGACGCCAACTGCCCCCCCCCCCCACCCACCCAACATGGGGCAACAACCTCAACTCAGCAACAACTTGCTCCTATGTGGAGGTGGTCCGGGGAGCCGCGCCAACAAGTGGGCAGCTAACCATGGCAACTGGCCCACCCCACAACACCCGCCACAACCCATACCCTTGCGCGCCATGCGTCGGAAAGGGGACACAACACGCGCAGCAACGGCGTACAAGAGAGGGTAGGGGGTTCGTGTTGCGCTTGCCAAAGGAAGGGCTGAGTGCGGGAATTTGTAGGCGAAAGGTTGTTATGTGCCCCCCGTCGGGGAAACAACTCCGCAAGTGGACATCGTGGGGCCCACTAGCCAACGTTGGGGAGAGGTACCTCACCGCCGGCTTGGGATGGCCGCTTGGACGCACCTGGCCAACGGTGAAGGCATTTGCCTTCCTCTGTGTGGACTCGACACAGAGAAGTGAAACAGGGCAAGTCCGGGGGCTCTGCTGGCACAACCGACCAAGGGAATGTAAAGGGAAGGGGTGGTGAGAGGCCGATGGGTACCATGGCCTACGGAGGGAAAGGCCAAGGAAAAGGAAAGGGAAGTACAGAGGGAAGGTCAGGGCAAGGAGGAACAGGAAGGGTACAAGGTGGTGAGAACCGGATGGGCACCACCTCCTATGGGGGGAAAGGGTCCAAGGGAGGGGCAGCGAATGGCGATCGGCTAGTAGGTACCACTAGCTTCAGACGAGGTCAATGCACCATGGCGTCATGCCAAAACCCCCACATACCACGCCTGACGTGGATGGCTCCCACACAGGTGCCGTATGGCCTTAAAACCGCTCTACGTACCAAAGAAGAGGCACGACAACAACCCCGTTGGCCACACACAACGTGGAAAGGACACCATCAGATGTAAATGACGGAGGAACCACACATCGGAAGCAATGGATCGGAAATATCCAACCTTTGGAAAGAAGTGAGGTATGGGAATGGACAGGACACGGGAATGAGCAAGGTTGGAAAGGGAACATGGCTCTCAAATGCAACAGTGAAAATGACCAACTATTGGGGTGCCCTACAAACAAGGGCCGCAAAAGGAGGAAACGGCAAGGGAATTGTTGGTGGGCGAGGAACGGAGGACCCAGGTTGCATGATTGAAGAGGAGGGCAGGAGAGGTGGCTTGCAGAGTAAAACACCGGAGTTGGGAAGGAGAAAAGGGAAGCGGAAGGGGAAAGGAGGAAAAGGCATAGCGAAGGGGAGACATTACGAGGAACAAATCGAAGCAAGGAGCGGAAGAGGAATGGGTCGGAGGATCCAACACCAACGTCACCTAGGAATGGAACAAACCGAGGAAAGGAGACGCAGGGGAATAGAAAGGAGGATGCACTATCTGTGTTACAAAGATAAGGTGCCACCACAACGCACAACGGTGGAAGGACAGGTGAGATGGACATGGCAACAACACATGGAGGATTGCTGCAAGGTTTGGCAAGAAGGCCCAAAAACACAAAAATTGAGTGGATGGTGGCAACTAATAAAGGAAGAAAGATGGAAATGGAGGACAAGTGGACAAGAACATCGGATCCCAAGATGGGAAGAGGAAGGAGTGGCGGAACCATACATGATGTATCACAAGCCGACAGGCAAAGCGTACGCGGAAGTAGCCTTCAATGGACACCAAGCACGGTTAAAGGAGAGATGGAGCATGCGGTGGGGGGATGAGGACTTGGTAAGTACGGCAATGAGAACAAGTGAATCCATGGCTGAACGAATAGTATGGCCCGTGGAGAGGTTTCTCGGACAACGAAGAGGGCATGTGGCGTTTTGGAGGCGGTTAAGCATGAGGGAGAGGTTTTGGGCCAAAAGGGTTCAATGAGGGAACGACAAGAGGAGAGCACAGGGAAGGGGCCAAGAGGGATTGGGCACACAAAAGGTACACATTCTAGAGGGTGCATAGGGGAGGTTTGGAAGATTAGTGGGCGGAAACGAGGAAAAGCTTGAGGAGAGCATTGGAAAAGATTCAGGCTAAGGAGACCATAGTGTTTGAGGTGGTCAAAAAGATGTTGGTGCAGGAAGCAAAGAAGTTCTTGCAAGTAATTTATGCAGATGGAGTCACCGGACAAGATGTACAACGACTCGATACAGCATTGAGGACCAAGATTAACACCCGGAAGGAGGAAAAGAAAAAGCCAATGGGTGACTCCATCAAGTTCTTGATCACGCACAAGGCGTGGGGAAAACTGAGAACCAGAGATGTCCTCAGAGACCCTAAAGTAGTCGAAAGGCGCCTACAGTGAGAGGTGGCGGAAACCATGTGGGTGTGTGAGAAGAATGTCCCGCCAATTGCCACATAGTTGTTGAACTACATGGACATCGACAAGGAGGAAGGATTGACGGAGGAGGAAAAAAGGGTATTTGTGGAATGAGATGAGCAATTTGGGCATCTCAATGAAGAAGAACATCCATGGGTGACGTTGTGCAATTGTTTTAAACATGTGCCATACCCAACAGAGTAGAGAATTTTGAGGGGTTATGTTGCCGTGACGGAGATGGGGGGCTTCAATAGTCCAATTTTGGAAGCAGTGGAGAAAGAAAAAGGATACGAATTCAAGCAGCAAGAGCCAGAATGGAAGGTGCTCCACCACCTCGAAGAGGGGTTAGTTGAGTATGTCGAACACAAAGTAAGGTGTGGAGCAGGGCAAAGAGAGGATTACAAAGGCTGGAAAGACATGATCAAGAAAAAAGTGATGTTGCAAGTGGACAAGGAGGTGTATGCATTGCCACAAGGCACACAAGGGATGCAAAAAGTGAAGGACATGAAAACAGATTTTGCATTCTTGAAGGAGGATAGGGGTCTGCACAATTGGGTTGGAATATGTAAATGACTATACAAGCACCAGAGGGACATATACCTTCAAAGTGATGGCTTTGAGGTGGCTCCGGAAAGTGTGGAGGCGATCTTACAACGCCATGAAGACTACCATGCAGAGAGGCTCCTCGCAACATAAGTCAACATGCAACATAAGGTTGCCGTACATATATGGAATATGGAAGGCCAAGAAAAGAGACATAAGATGGATGACTGGATCGAGGAAACAAACCGAAGAAGAGAAAGACAAGCCGGAAGCAAGCATAGCAAGAGTCGGAGATGGCCTGGTGCAAGCGTTAACGCAAGTATGTAGAAGCTTGAAACACAAGGATGTGGAATGGAGGAAGAAAGGGAATCCGAAAAGGGTTTGGTGGATAGATAGTGTCGAGGAGTTCATGTAGCCGGTCCGATACGAGGAGGAATTGATAGCGCAATGCAAAGGTTTGGCGGAAGTCGGAGATTGTGTGGCAATATACCCAAGCATGGATCAGAAGTATGTTTCCACAAATGTATTGGAGGCAGTTGAGCAAGCTTGGGATTGGGAAGAACAAATTGCAAAGGATGACGGGGAGGGGGGCAGAGCAGGAAGAACTACGGGTTGGAAAAGATGGTTGGAAGCTCGGACGAAAGGGAGAGGAACCCCAAGTGGACAGCTGGAGCAAGAAAGAAGTGAAGAAGATGGTTGAGTGGGTAGTAAACAATGGATATGTCAAGCAAGGGTGTGTGTTGTACAAGTGAAAGAAAGGTTATGGCATGGGACTGAAATGTGCCGTCTTCTTGACGAAATTGGCGTTTCAAGGGATAGAGAAGAGGTTTGCCGAAGAAGAAGGAAGGAGGCCGGAGCAAGTGGAACACCACTATCGCTTCGTGGATGACATGTTTTCCTTGATAGGCGTAGTACCGGGAGAGGACACATACAAACTCAAGAGAACGGTCCGAAGAGCCGTGGATGGAGGCCACCTCGTCTTCTTCGGGGCAAACTTGTGGTGGGAAGAACATCAAAAAGGGAACATCACGTTTGAGACCGGAGTACATAAGAGAGAGAAGGACTATCCGATAAAAATGAGGAGATATCCGTTGAGGGACAGCATGATTTTTGACGCCCAAAGGCTGGGAATCTTGACTAGGAAGTGCATCCCAGCATTGAGGTTGTGCTTATTTTTGCGATTATTCAAGCAGACGATCCAAACCATCACCAAAATGGCCACACGGAGAGGTCATGGACCACATCAAGAAAAAGAACAATGGGGCAAGGTCTTGCGAGTATGGTGGGGAGGACAAGACATCACCATGGATGGGATGCATGTCTCATTTGAAAGGATGGAACCGTGGGCAAGGAAGGATATACCAAATGAGGAGAGAAGTAAGAAGAGATGCTGGCACGGGTGGAGGTGTCGGAGAAACATCTGCCCCTATGAGCACGCACCACATCCACCGAACGTGTGGACACCGCCCAGATGTGGGGTGGACCCCCAAAAGAGGGAAGCCAAAAAGGCACAGCTTGAAGCGGTGAGGACAACCCAAAACGTCGGAGATGAAGAGGAGAGCAGCCACGGTGCTTGGCGGGAGACGGCGCAGGTCGTGGATTTGAGGGAACCACCGAAGATGCCGGCAACGCAAAGTGAAAGCCGCAAAGAAGAGTTCGCTAGCACCACTAAGGGTGCCAGTACCTAAAGCAAAAGCTA
The DNA here is from genome assembly GCA_964036045.1 of Eutreptiella sp. 'Long Island Sound 2002'. NCBI lineage: Eukaryota > Euglenozoa > Euglenophyceae > Eutreptiales > Eutreptiaceae > Eutreptiella > Eutreptiella sp. 'Long Island Sound 2002'. The sequence goes on along the minus strand of OZ038382.1, from coordinate 127,951,212 downwards.
GACAAATGATGAGGAGACACAACAAGAGAAAGAATAGGAGAAGCAGCAAGAGGGTGAGAAAGAAGAAGAGAAGGAAGCAAAGCAAGTTGAAGACGTTGACACTGACCGTGAGGTATCAATCTTGAGATGGTTGCAAGGCTTGAAGATAAGGGGGAAGGGAGGGCAAAGGAAGGGGCACAACGACTTGAGGCTGGAGGTGGTGGAAGAAGAGGAGACGGAGGAGCCACAAAGGCAAGAGATGATGAGCCATACCGAAGGCCACGGAGGGTCAAATCCACCACCACAAGTGGGGATTAGAGGTGGGGGAAAAGGAGGAGAAGGATGAAGAACTCAAGCAAAAGGAGAAGAGCAACTTGGAAGGCCACAATGAAGAACAGTCACCACAGCGGCAAGAGGAGGATCAGAAAGGTGATGAGTGTGGAACATATGGAGAAGATAGTGACACCGACGGTGACACATCAATCTTGAGATGGTTGCAAGGTCTAAGGAGAGAGACAGTGGGAGGTAAAGGCCATGAGAATGGAGAGCTAGAGGTGGTGGACGAAGAAGACAAAAAAAAAGCCAACGCAAGAGGAGAGGAGAAATGTCCATGGCCATATAGAGCCACACCCGTCCCGAGAAATGGGTCGGATGGGGGTGGAGAAGGAGGCGATGGATGAATAGCCAAGGCAAAAAACGAAAAAAAGGAGGATGGCGTCAAGGTGCAACACCTAATAGGGGTTGGACACCATGTGGATAAGAACCCCCAAGAGAGGGGCTGGACGGAAGAGAAGGGGAGCTCAGAGGAGGGAAAGTGAGGAGGAGCAAAACCACAACCAAGGAAGGGTGAATGGCAAGTGAAGCTCCCCAAGGTCATTTTGGAGACATGGAACCAAGCAATCCTTGATGCAACAAGACAAGGGAAGGAAACCATGGGATTGTTGTGGGGGAAAAGGACACCAAATGGGTCAAAGTAGGGGTTGTACATCTCCCAAGACACAGCGTACAAACAACAAGCCATTTTACGATGGGAGACGAAGCCCTCGCGGAGGCGGTCAACTGGGGCACATCCTTAGGACGGAAGTTGGTTCATTGGATACACACGCATCCGGGACATGAGCCGCTGCTATTAGCCTTGGAGTGTGCACCCCCTACACAATTGGTGAAACACTATGGTCAATCATATTGGAAGGAGGCCCAGCAGTGGGAATAGTGCAAAGTTGGACCTCACAAGTGGATGTAGTGTTGTGTACCCCGCTGAAGGGTGGCTTAAAGGCCTACACAATGTTGGCCTTGGACACGGAGGTGGCAAACCAACGTGCCGCCATCCGCAGACAGACACCGGGAGTGGAGCATTAGTATCATGAGCATATTGCTGGAGTATGGGATGATGATGATCCGCACCGAGTTTGCAGGGAGCAGGAGGAAGTGCCGCTGGTCCTTGTAGAGACTCAAGAAGGTGGTTGTATGGACATGGGAAACAACAAGTGGTGGACCAAATGGATGGGAGTGGGACACTCACCAAAGGAAATGGAAAGCACAAAGCCAAACAAGGAAGAGGAGAGTGTCATTTGCACGGGCAGCAAAGGGACAACAAGCACGGCGGGACCAGAAGCCTCGTCGCAAAAGCGCGGGCCCCAGCATGCATGTGGACTGTGGTGCACACCGCCGAGGGCCAAAGAGGGAGTACGCACGGAGTTTGCAGGGAGCAGGAGGAAGTGCCGCTGGTCCTTGTAGAGGCTCAGGAAGGTGGTTGTATGGACATGGGAAACAACAAGTGGTGGACCAGATGGATGGGAGTTGGACGCCCACCAAAGGAAATGGAAAGCACAAAGCCAAACAACGAAGAGGAGAGTGTCATTTGCATGGGCAGCAACGGGACAACAAGCACGGCGGGACCAAAAGGCTCGTCGCCAAAGTGTGGGCCCCGGCATGCATGTGGACTGTGGTGCACACCGCCGAGGGCCAAAGAGGGAGTGCTGAGGTGTAGTCATGGACATTGGATGCACTTGAAGTGTGCGGGAGTCACCGTCTTCCAAGGAAAAGAAGGTTTTCCACAGCAACAAGGTGTTCCAATGCATGTGCAGAAAGGCAAGGCTAGCCAAATGGTTACGGGACAAAAGAGACAGGCACCAATAGAGGAGGAGAGAGCGACGAACATGACGAGGGAGGTACGGTGGGCGCCGGAGGAACAACACCCCAAGCCACAAGCAGGAGTTGAACCAGAGCAAAGCAACTCCGCGAGTGCCGAAGTGGTAGTGGTGGATGGTCATCACATTGTTATAGGGGGAAGAGCACCACTAACAGGCATGAGGAAAAAAAAGGAATTGGAGGGGAAGATGGGCGAGGTTGAGCGCATCATGGAGGAACAAGGGAACCTAAGAGTCCAAATGGATTGAACGAAGAATCGAAGGTGCTCCACCACTTGGAAGGGGCGTTAATTGAGTATGTCGAACACAAAGTAAGGTGTGGAGCAGGGCAAAGAGAGGATTACAAAGGCTGGAAAGACATGATCAAGAAAAAAGTGATGTTGCAAGTGGACAAGGAGGTGCATGCATTGCCACAAGGCACACAAGGGATGCAAAAAGTGAAGGACATGAAAACAGATTTTGCATTCTTGAAGGAGGATAGGGGTCTGCACAATTGGGTTGGAATATGTAAATGACTATACAAGCACCGGAGGGACATATACCTTCAAAGTGATGGCTTTGAGGTGGCTCCGGAAAGTGTGGAGGCGATCTTACAACGCCATGAAGACTACCACGCAGAGAGGCTCCTCGCAACATAAGTGAACATGCAACATAAGGTTGCCATACATATATGGAATATGGAAGGCCAAGAAAAGAGACATAAGATGGATGACTGGATCGAGGAAACAAACCGAAGAAGAGAAAGACAAGCCGGAAGCAAGCATAGTAAGAGTTGGAGATGGCCTGGTGCAAGCGTTAACGCAAGTATGTAGAAGCTTGAAACACAAGGATGTGGAATGGAGGAAGAAAGGGAATCCGAAAAGGGTTTGGTGGATAGATAGTGTCGAGGAGTTCATGTAGCCGGTCCGATACGAGGAGGAATTGATAGCGCAATGCAAAGGTTTGGCGGAAGTCGGAGATTGTGTGGCAATATACCCAAGCATGGATCAGAAGTATGTCTCCACAAATGTATTGGAGGCAGTTGAGCAAGCTTGGGATTGGGAAGAACAAATTGCAAAGGATGACGGGGAGGGGGCAGAGCAAGAAGAACTACGGGTTGGAAAAGATGGTTGGAAGCTCGGACGAAAGGGAGAGGAACCCCAAGTGGACAGCTGGAGCAAGAAAGAAGTGAAGAAGATGGTTGAGTGGGTGGTAAGCAATGGATATGTCAAGCAAGGGGGTGTGTTGTACAAGTGAAAGAAAGGTTATGGCATGGGACTGAAATGTGCCGTCTTCTTGACGAAATTGGCGTTTCAAGGGATAGAGAAGAGGTTTGCCGAAGAAGAAGGAAGGAGGCCGGAGCAAGTGGAACACCACTATCGCTTCGTGGATGACATGTTTTCCTTGATAGGCGTAGTACCGGGAGAGGACACATACAAACTCAAGAGAACGGTCCGAAGAGCCGTGGATGGAGGCCACCTCGTCTTCTTCGGGGCAAACTTGTGGTGGGAAGAACATCAAAAAGGGAACATCACGTTTGAGACCGGAGTACATTGGAGAGAGAAGGACTATCCGATAAACATGAGGTGATATTCGTTGAGGCAAGGACATATTGGAGGGTCTCCACTTGCTAGTCACCCTTCTTTGGTTGTAGTTTTGCTCCTCCTCTTTTCCCTCCTCTGAGCTCCCCTTCTCTTGTGCTTGCCCCTTCTCTTGGGCTCCCTTACCCACATGGTGTCCACACCCCTGTTGGGTGTTGCACCTTGCCGCCATCCTCCTTCTTTTTCATTTTTTGCCTTGGCTATTCATCCATCGCCTCCTTCTCCACCCCGCCGAGATGTGGGGTGGAGCCCCAAAAGAGGGAAGCCGAAAAGGCACAGCTTGAAGGGGTGAGAACAACCGAGAACGCTGGAGATGAAGAGGAGAGCAGCCACAGTGTTTGGCGGGAGACGGCAGTTTTCCTCGATTTGAGGGAACCACCGAAGATGCCGGCAACGCAAAGTGAAAGCCGCAAAGAAGAGTTCGCTGGCACCACTGAGAGTGCCAGTATCTAAAGCCAAAGCTAGACAAATGATGAGGAGACACAACAAGAGAAAGAATAGGAGAAGCAGCAAGAGGGTGAGAAACAAGAAGAGAAGGAAGCAAAGCAAGTTGAAGACGTTGACACTGACCGTGAGGTATCAATCTTGAGATGGTTGCAAGGCTTGAAGATAAGGGGGAATGGAGGGCAAAGGAAGGGGCACAACGACTTGAGGCTGGAGGTGGTGGAAGAAGAGGAGACTGAGGAGCCACAAAGGTGAGATATGATGAGCTATACCGAAGGCCACGGAGGGTCAAATCCACCATCACAAGTGGGGCTAGAGGTGGGGGAAAAGGAGGAGAAGGATGAGGAACTCAAGCAAAAGGAGAAGAGCAACTTGGAAGGCCACAATGAAAAACAGTCACCACAGCGGCAAGCGGAGGAGCAGAAAGGTGATGAGTGTGGAACATATGGAGAAGATAGTGACACCGACGGTGACACATCAATCTTGAGATGGTTGCAAGGTCTAAGGAAAGAGAGAGTTGGAGGTCAAGGCCATGAGAATGGAGAGCTAGAGGTGGTGGAGGAAGAAGAAGGCAAGAGGAGAGGAGAAATGTCTGTGGCCATACAGAGCCACGCCCATCCCGAGAAGTGGGGGCAGAGGGAAGTCCAAATTTTCTGTGGTGCGTGCTCATAGGGGCAGATGTTTCTCCGACACCTCCACTCGTGCTAGCATCTCTTCGTACTCCTCTCCTCATTTGGTATCTCCTTTCTTACCCACGGTTGCATCCTTTCAAACGAGACACGCATTCCATCCATGGTGATGTCTTGTCCTCCCCACCACACCCGCAAGAACTTGCCCTATTGTTTTTTTTCTTCATGTGGCCCATAACCTCTCCGTGTGGCCCTTTTGGTGATGGTTTGGATCGTCTGCTTGAATAATCGCAAAAATAAGCACAACCTCAATGCTCTCATGTATTTCCTAGTCAAGATTCCCAGCCTTTGGGCATCCAAGATCATGTGGTTCCGAAGGAACAAGACAAGGGAAGGAGACCATGGGATTGTTGTGGGGGAAAAGGACACAAAACGGGTGAAAGTAGGGTGTGTACGTCTCCCAAGACGAGGCATACAAACAACAAACCATTGTACAGTGGGACATGAAGCCCTCGTGGAGGCGGTCAGTTGGGGCACATCCTTAGGACGGAAATTGGTTGGTTGGATACACACACATCCGGGACATGAGCCGGTGCTATCAGCGTTGGATGTGTGCACCCCCAACACAATAGGCCAAACACTATCGTCAATCATATTGGACGGAGGCCCAAGAGTTGGAGTAGTGCAAAGTTTGACCTCACAAGTGGATGTAGTGTTGTGTACCCCGCGAAAGGGTGGCTTAAAGGCCTCCACAATGTTTGCCTTGGGCACGGAGGTGGCAAACTAATGTGCCACCATCCGCAAAAAGACACCGGGAGTGGAGCATTAGTATCATGAGCATATTGCTGGAGTATGGGCTGATGATGATCCGCACCCAGTTTGGAGGGAGCAAAAGGAAGTGCGGTTGGTCCTAGTGGACTGTGTTGCAGACCGCGGAGGGCCAAAAAAGGAGCACTGTGGTGCAGTCATGGACATTGGATGCCTTCAAGTGTGCGGGATTCACCGTTTTCCAGGCAAAGAAGGTTTTCCCCGGCAACAGGGTGTTCCAATGCAGGTGCACAAAGGCAAGGCCAGCCAAAGTGTTACAAGACGGAAGAGAGAGGCTATAGCACAGGAGGAGAGAGCAACACAACATGGCGAGGGAGGTAGGGTGGGCGGCGGAGGAACAGCACCCCAAGCCACAAGCAGGAGTTGAACCAGAGCAAAGCAAGTTGGCGAGTGCGGAACTGGTAGTTGTGGTCATCACATTGTTATAGGGGGAAGAGTAGCACTAACAGGCATGAGGAAAAAGAAGGAATGCAAGGGGAAGACAGGCGAGGTCAAACACATCATGGAGGAACAAGGAAAACTAAGAGTCCGAATGTACCGTGGCATAAGGGTTTTGGTGTTGCTAGAAATGGTGATGTTGCAAGGGGTGGAGCACATGAAGGACACTGAGGACTCAAAATCTGTGCAACAACAACATCAAGAGAAACAAACAAAAGGACAAGTGGTGACGTTTGACCAAGAGCTGCACGCACGAAAGGAGAAAAGGAGTGAAGAAGGAGAGAAGGGAGGGCAAGAAGAAACACTCGAGCTATGGCATGGGGTGAGATAGTAGGGATGAGACAACCGGAGTTGGGGGGCCACAAGGGTGCGTTGGACGAGATCTACAAGGACAAACTGCAAGTATTGTTAGTGGGAGGGATGCGCCGAGTAAAAGTGGACAAGAAGAAGGTGGTCCCAGAGGTAGTTGAGCCCGTTGAGGTGCTACCCCCGGGTTTTCAAGGATGGAGGTTTCTTGAGCAGATTGGAGTGGGTAGTGCACCCACCGTGGAAGAAGTGAAGGCCGCATACGAGAAGTGGGTGTTGCGCCTACACCCGGAGAAGAACATGAACAGTGTGGCCAAAGGCACCCAACTCTTCAAAAGGTTGACCCCTGGCTACGAGGAATGGAAAGGCGCACCCGGGGTGGAACGCCAAGGTTGGCTAAGGAACCACCCAACGACCTCGTCAACCCCACATAGTTTCGATCCAATTTCTGCAACAGCTCAAGTTCGGCGGGGCAAACAGCCCCGGAAGAAGCGCCAAAGACTGCCCAAAACCCGGAAACGGAGGAGTTTGTAGAGGGTTTTCGGTCACTTTTGTGGAGAAGCACAAGGCCCGGCCGCACCGAATATGCGACCGGAACGAGGGCTAGTTGGGGTGAGGGCACACCACCGTTTGGCAATATGATGCACCTACACCTCCTAGCATCTACCTTTTTCCCACCACTGTGGCGCCCATTGCGGCGTCTGGTGCCATGATTACCCCATCCTCAAACCAATGCGTAGCTTGGCCCCACGGGGACACGGGCGGGAGGTGGTATAGCCAATGGCCGTGCCATTCCCTCAATCATAGGGACAGATCACAGATCCACGGTGATAGCTTAGCGATGACCCCGGTGTACCACTGCCACACTGTGTAGAATGGTCGTCACCACATGACCATGGCTTAGGTGTAGGGTTGTGATCAAGGACATGTGCATTACATTCATTGCTTTACACATTGTCCCCCTATCACAGCGAAAGGCCCCCATGGACATGTTTCACTGCCGAGCTTTTCCATGTACTGTGGCGTGCTGACGTGCTTGCTTTGCCCCTCAGCTACCCGCGCAGCAATTCCAAGGGTACACCAAAGGGGGCGCAGCCGTCCGGATGTGGAACACAACGGACCCGGCGCCTCATGTTCCATGCAAGCTTCCGGTGGCACACACACAATCTCCGCGCCATCCAAGCAGACCTGATCCTCGCAGAGAACAGGAGGAGAGGGTGGTTTTCGGACTAACCGGAGGCAAGAAGCAACATGTACTTATCGGCACCAGACCAGGTGTGCAAAGTACGAGTGCTAGCCTCAAGTGTGTGGGTGCCGGAGGTGAGACGTTGGGAGCCGGAGGTGTTCGGCACAGGGGAGGGTATCAACTTCACGGTGGAGGACACGACGAGGTTGATGCAAAACTTGCATTGGGCAAACGTGATAGCCGAGCAAGTAGGCATCCGGCTGTACAAGGAGTAGAAGCCGGAAGCCAAGTGAGAAGCGGCGAAGCCCCACCCTCGGGTGACAAAGGTGTGTGGACGCGCATGGTCACAAAGTCCTCACGGGGTCAACGTGACGGGGTGCAACATGTTCAGCGCAGTGCCGAGCACAAAGGCGCGACCCGGAACGCACCATGGCATGGCCTAGGCCTAGGTTTTGAAGCAAGAGGGATGGAGTCTGGGCGCCAAGCGACCAAGGAACCCAAGAGACGGGCATCCCCGCGCCGCGAGAACGACCAAAAATGGAAAAGGAAAAAGCCCGATGAAAAAGAGAGTCTCATTCCATTGACGTGGCTCCGCTTGGCAGGAGAAGATCCTCTAGCCACCGAGACTCACACTGGGCAGCCGCGGCCCCCAGTGATAAAGCAACAAGGCACAACGAAGGGGTCCGACGTACGACCGTGGACGGGCCTCTGGACCCCACCGCCCAATGGAAATGGCGCCGCTGTCACCATTGGATGCGCCCGGGCTACCACAACACGCAGCGAGCTTCCTTGCAAGCGGCGCAGGGGGCGAGGCCAATCAAGAGCTAGGGGGAAGGGAACCCCTGCACCTCTTCAGCCAGGGTGGTGACCAACACCAACCACAAAAACCCCATGAAGTCAACACGTGCACGGAGTTCTTCTCGGGGGGTCCAACGGGGCCTCAGCGAGATGCCCGATGTGGCAATGCAACCCCACCGGGGGCCGCGCTCTCAAGGGGGTGACCACCGCAATAAGTCCCAGTGTGCTGGCACTGAGAAGCGAGAAGGGGAGACATATCTCCCCTCGCGTAGCGACTCAACCGGAAAAGGGACGCACCACGCTGTCAAGCACCCGGACCTAGCCGGGATAAGGGTGCGAGCAAGGGGCCCATCACACCTCCACCCAACATGGGGCAACAACCTCAACCCAGCAACAACTCACTCCTATGTGGAGGCGGTCCGGGGAGCCGCGCCAAGAAGTGGGCAGCCATCGACGGCAACTAGCCCACCCCACAACACCCGCCACAACCCATACCCGTGTGCGCTATGGGTCAGAAAGGGGACACAACACGCGCAACAATGGCGTACAAGAGAGGGTAGGCGGTTCGTGTTGCGCTCGCCAAAGGAAGGATTGAGCACGGGAATTTTGAGGCGAAAGGTTGTTACGTGCTCCCCGTCGGGGGAACAACTGCGCAAGTGGACATCGTGGGGCCCACTAGCCACCGTTGGGGAGAGGTACCTCACCGCCGGCTTGGGATGGTTGCTAGGACGGATCCTGCCAACAGTGAAGGCACTTTCTCTGTGTGGACTTGACACAGAGAAGTGAAACAGGGCAAGTCCCGGGGGTCTGTTGTCACAACCGACCAAGGGAATGGAAAGGGAAGGAGTGGTGTGTGGCCGTTGGGTTCCACGGAGTATGGAGGGAAAGGTCAAGGAAAAGGAAAGGGATGTAGATAGGGAAGGTCAACATAGGGAGGAGGAGGAAGGTCACCAGGTGGTTGGAGGCTGGTGGGCACCACCGCCTATGGAGGGAAAGGGTGCAAGGGAAGGGCAGCGAATGGCGATCGGCCAGTGGGCACCGGCGGCGGCAGACGAGATCATCACACCATGGCGTCCTGCCAACCCCCCCCCCCCCCGAACCTCGCGTAGCAACTCAACCAGAAAAGGGACGCACCACGTCGTCGAGCGCCCGGACCAAGCCGGGAGAAGGGGGCCAGCAAGGGGCCCCACGCACCTCCATCCAACACGAGACACCACCGTCAACCCAACAACAACTCGCTCCTATGTGGAGGTGGTCCGGGGAGTCGCGCAACGAAGTGGGCGGCCAGCGACGGTAAGAGGCCCACCCCACGTCACCCGCTACATCCTACTCCCCCGTGCACCCACGCATCCCCCGCAGCCCCCGTCCGCGCAGCAAAGGCATGAAGGAGAGGGTAGGGGGTTTGTGTTGCGCTCGCCAAAGGATGGACTGAGCGCGGGAACTTGGAGGAGAAAGGTTGTTATGTGCCCCCGTCGGGGAAACGACCCCGCAAGTGGCCATCCCAGGGCCCACCAGCCGCCGTTGGGGAGAGGTACCTCACCGCCGGCTTGGGATGGCCGCTTGGACACACGTGGCCAACGGCGAAGGCATTTGCCTTCCTCTGCGTGGACTCGACGCAGAGAAGTGAAACAGGGCAAGTCCGGGGGCTCCGTTGGCACAACCGACCAAGGGAAAGGGAAGGGAAGGAGTATGGTGAGGCCGATGGGCATGGTGGCCTACAGAGGGAAAGGCCAAGGGAAGGGAAAGGGGAGGGGAGAGGGAAGGTTAGGGCAAGGAGGAAGAGGAAGGTCAGAGGGTGGTGAGAAGCTGATGGGCACCACCGCCTATGGAGGGAAAGGGTCCAAGGCAAGGGCAGCGAATGGCGATCGGCCAGTAGGCGCCGCCAGCTGCAGACGAGATCATCACACCATGGCGTCATGCCAAAACCCCCCCCCGAACGCGGTTCAACGCGCAGCGAGTTTTCTCGCCGGCGGAGTAGGGGGCAAGGCCAAACACCAGGCAGGGGGAAGGCAACCCCCGCACTTTTTCAGCCAGGGTGGTGACCAACACCGACCGCAACAACACAATGAAGTCTACACGTGCACCGAGTTCTTCTCGGGGGGTCCAACGGGGCCTCAGCGAGATGCCCGATGCGGCAACGCAAGCCCACCGGGGGCCGCGCTCTCAAGGGAGTGACCACGGCAATAAGTCCCAACGTGCTGGCACTGAGAAGCGAGCAGGGGAGAGACTCCTTCCCTCGCGTAGCGACTCAACCAGAAAAGGGACGCACCACGTTGTCAAGCGCCCGGACCAAGCCGGGAGAAGGGGGCCAGCAAGGGGCCCTACGCACCTCCACCCAACACGGGACACCACCGTCAACCCAACAACAACTCGCTCCTATGTGGAGGTGGTCCGGGCAGTCACGCAACGAAGTGGGCGGCCAACGACGGCAAGTGGCCCACCCCACGTCACCCGCTACATCCTACTCCCCCGTGCACCCACGCACACCCCACAACCCTCATTAGCGCAGCAAAGGCATGAAGGAGAGCGTAGGGGGTTTGTGTTGCGCTGGCCAAAGGATGGACTGAGCGCGGGAACTTGGAGGAGAAAGGTTGTTATGTGCCCCCGTCAAGGAAACGACCCTGCAAGTGGCCATCCCAGGGCCCACCAGCCGCCGTTGGGGAGAGGTACCTCACCGCCGGCTTGGGATGGCCGCTTGGACGCACGTGGCCAACGGCGAAGGCATTTGCCTTCCTCTGCGTGGACTCGACGCAGAGAAGTGAAACAAGGGAAGTCCGGGGGCTCCGTTGGCACAACCGACCAAGGGAAAGGGAAGGGAAGGAGAGTGGTGAGGCCGATGGGCACTGTGGCCTACAGAGGGAAAGGCCAAGGGAAGGGAAAGGGGAGGGGAGAGGGAAGGTTAGGGGAGGGAGGAAGAGGAAGGTCAAAGGGTGGTGAGAAGCCGATGGGCACCACCGCTTATGGAGGGAAAGGGTCCAAGGGAAGGGCAGCGAATGGCGATCGGCCAGTAGGCGCCGCCAGCTGCAAACGTGATCATCACACCATGGCGTCATGCCAAAACCCCCCCCGGGGGAGTACGCCATGGCTTGATGCCAACCCCCCCCCCCCCCACGGGAAGAAGAGACAAAGGAACAACCAAGGCAAGAAGAGAGGAGAAGGGCTCCTGGCCAGGGAGAGCCAGAACCATCTCGAGAAGTGGCGGCGGAGGGGTTGGAGAAGGAGGCTTTGGATGTACAACCAATTCGAAAAATGAAAAAGAAGGAGGACCGTAGCAAGGTGCAACACCCAACAAGAGTGGGAATCCACGGGTGGAAGGAAGCCGAAGAGAGAGGGCGGACAGAAGAGAAGGTGACCTCGGAGGAGGGGAAATCAGGAGGAGCAAAGCCACAACCAAGGAAGGGTGATTGGCAAGTGGAGCTCCCTAAGGACATACTGGAGACATGGAACCAAGCAGTCCGGGAGGCAGCAAGCCAAGGGAAAGAGACTATGGGATTGTTGTGGGGGATAAGGACCAAATATGGGGTCAAAGTAGGGGCCGTACACATACCAAGACATGACATACAAACAAGCAACAGGTGTGCAATGGGGGACGAGGCTCTCACAGAGGCGGTCAGCTGGGGCACATCCTTCGGAGGGAAATTAGTTGGTTGGATACACACACATCCAGGACATGAGCCGGTGCTCTCAGCCTTGGACGTGTGCACCCCCAACACAATAGGCCAAACGCTATGGTCAATTATACCGGAAGGAGGCCCAGTAGTTGGAGTAGTGCAAAGTTGGACCTCTCGAGCGGATGAAGTGGCGTGTACCCCGCTCAAAGGTGGGCTAAGGGCCTACACAATGTCGGCCTTGGGCACGGAGGTGGCAAACAAATGGGGCGCAATCCGCCGGGAGACACCGGGAGTGGACCACCAGTATCGCGAGCACATTGCTGGAGTATGGGCTGATGATGACCCTCACCCGGTTTGGAGAGAGCAGGAGGAAGTGCCGCTGGTCCTCGTGGAGGCCGAGGATGGTGGCTGTATGGACATGGGAAACAACAGGTGGTGGACCAAATGGTTGGGAGTGGGAAGCTCACCAAAGGAAAAGGGGAGCACAAAGCCCGACAACAATGAGGAGAGTGACAACATCACGAGCAGCAACGGGACAACGAGCACGGTCGGACCAGAAGCTTGGTCGCAAAAGCGTGGGCCCAAGCATGCACGTGGACTATGGTGCAGACCGTTGAGGGCCAAAGAGGGAGTAGTGAGGTGCAGTCATGGGCATTGGATGTACTTGAAGTGTGCTGGAGTCACTGTCTCCCAGGCGAAGAAGGTGTTCGGCAGCAACAAGGTGTTCTAGTGTAGGTGCAGAAAGGCAAGGCCAGCCAAATGGTTGCGAGAGGAAAGAGAGAGGCACAAGCAGAGGAGGAGAGAGCAACGCAACAACGCGAGGAAGGTAGGGGTGGCGCCGGAGGAACAACAACACCCCAAGCCACAAGCACGGGTTGAACCACAGCAAAGTGATTCCGAGGGACCGGAAGTTGATGGCCTTGCATTGTCCTCGGGGGAAGAGTAGCACTAACAGGCATGAGGAAAAAGATGGAATCGCACGGGAAGACACGCGAGGTCCAAAGCATCAAAGGAACAAGGAAAAGTAAGACTCCGATTGGATTGTGGCGGAAGGGTTTTGGTGTCATTGGACAGGGTGAAAGTGCAAGAGGTGGAGCTCATGAAGGGCACTGAGGACTCAAAAGCGGCACAACAACAACATCAAGGGAAAGAATGAAAAGGACACGGGGTGCCGGTTGACCATGAACCGCACGCACGAAAGGAGAAAAGGAGTGAAGAAGGAGAGATGGGAGGGCAAGAAGAAACACTTGAATTATGGAATTGGCTGTGGCTAGTAGGGATGAGACAGCCGGAGTTGGAGGGCCACAAGGGTGTGTTGCAGGAGATCTCCAAGGACAAAGTGCAAGTATTGTTAGTGGGAGGGATGCGCCGAGTAAAAGTGGATGAGAAGAAGGTGGTCCCGGAGGTAGTTGAGCCCGTGGAGGTGCTGCCCCCGGGTTTTGAAGGATGGAGGTTTCTTGAACAGATTGGAGTGGGTAGTGCACCCACCATGGATGAAGTGAAGGCCGCATACAAAAAGTGGGTGTTGCGATTACATCCGGACAAGAACATGAACAATGTTGCTAAAGCCACCCGACTCTTCAAAAGGTTGACCTCCGGCTACAAGGGATGGAAAAGTGCGACTGGGGCGGCAACGCCAAGGTTGGCTGAGGAACCACCCAACTACCTCGTCAACCCCACATAGTTTCGATCCAATTTCCGCAACAGCACAAGTTCAGCGGGGCAAACGGCCCCGGAAGAAGCACAACCAAGTGCCAACAACTCGGAAACGGAGGGCGATGGAGAGGGTTTTTGGTCATTCTTGTGGAGAAGCAAAAGGCCCGACCGTTCTGAACATGCGAGTGGAATGGGGGCTAGCTACGGTGAGGGTACACCGAAGCGGGCACCGCCACCGGCGTCGAGAACACAATGGACCCGGCGCCTTATATTCCATGAGAAGTTCCGGTGGCACACACAGAAGCTCCGCGCCATCCAAGCGGACCGGATCCTCGCCGAGAAAAGGAGGAGAGGGTGGTTCTCGGACTACCCAGAGGCAGGAAGCAATATGTACTCATTGGCACCGGACCAAGTGTATAAAGTACGAGTGCTAGCCTCAAGCGTGTGGGTGCCGGAGGTGAGACGTTGGGAGCCGGAGGTGTTCGGCACAGGGGAGGGCATCACCTTCACAGTGGAGGACACAACCAGGTTGATGCAAAACTTGCATAGGGCAAACGTGATTGCCGAGCAAGTAGGCATCCGGCTGTACAAGGAGTAGAAGCTGGAAGCCATGGGAGAAGTGGACAGGCCCCACCCTCGGGTGACAAAAGGGCGCACAAGGGCACGGTCACATTGATCCGACCTCGTCAAGGTGACACGGTGCAACTTGTTCAGCGCAATGCTGAGCACAAAGGCGCGACCCGGAACGCACCATGGCATGGCCTAGGCCTTGAAGCAACAGGGACCGGGCGCCAAGCGATCAAGGAACCCAAGGGACGGGCAACCCCACGCTGGGAGAAGGAAGAAGAACAAAAAAAAAGCAAAAAGCCTGATGGAAAGGGCAGTCTCACACGATCAACATGGCTCTGCTGGGGAGGAGAAGATCCTCCAGCCACCAAGACTCACGCTGCGGAGCCGCGGTCTCCAGTGATACAGCAGCAAGGCGCAACGATGTGGTCCGAGGTACGGCCGTGGACAGGCCTCCGGACCCCCCCGCCCAAGGGAGACGGCGCCGCAGTCTCCATTGGATGCGCCCCGGCTACCACAACGCGAAGCGAGCTTTCTCGCCGGCGGAGTAGGGGGCAAGGCCAAACACCAGGCAGGGGGAAGGCAACCCCCGCACTTTTTCAGCCAGGGTGGTGACCAACACCGACCACACAAGCCCAATGAAGTCTACACGTGCACCGAGTTCTTCTCGGGGGGTCCAACGGGGTCTTAGCGAGATGCCCGATGTGGCAACGCAAGCCCACCGGGGGCCGCGCTCTCAAGGGAGTGACCACGGCAGTAAGTCCCAGCGTGCTGGCACTGAGAAGCGAGCAGGGGAGCGACATCTCCCCTCGCGTAGCGACTCAACCGGAAAAGGGACACACCACGTTGTCAAGCGCCCGGACCAAGCCGGGAGAAGGGGGCCAGCAAGGGGCCCTACACACCTCCACCCAACACGGGACAACACCGTCAACCCAACAACAACTCGCTCCTATGTGGAGGTGGTCCGTGGCCTCGCGCTAAAAAGTGGGCGGCCATCGACGGCAAGTGGCCCACCCCACGTCACCCACTACATCCTACTCCCCCGTGCACCCACACATACCCCACAACGCCTAGAAGACGGTAGGGGGTTTGTGTTGCGCTCGCCAAAGGAAAGACTGAGCGTGGGAACTTGGAGGCGAAAGGTTGTTATGTGCCATCGTCGGGGAAACGACTCTGCAAGTGGCCATATCAGGGCCCACCAGCCGCCGTTGGGGAGAGGTACCTCACCGCCGGCTTGGGATGGTTGCTTGGAAGCACTTGGCCAACGGCGAAGGCATTTGATTTCCTCTGCGTGGACTCGACGCAGAGAAGTCAAACAGGGCAAGTCCGGGGGCTCCGTTGGCACAACCGACCAAGGGAAAGGGAAGGGAAGGAGAGTGGTGAGGCCGATGGGCACCACGGCCTACGGAGGGAAAGGCCAAGGGAAGGGAAAGGGAAGGGGAGAGGGAAGATTAGGGCAGGGAGGAAGAGGAAGGTCAAAGGGTGGTGAGAAGCCGATGGGCACCACCGCCTATGGAGGGAAAGGGTCCAAGGGAAGGGCAGAGAATGGCGATCGGCCAGTAGGCGCTGCTAGCTGCAGACGAGATCATCACACCATGGCGTCATGCCAAACCCCCCCCCCCCTCTGGGGAGGAAGCATACAAACTCAAAAGGACGGTCCGAAGAGCCGCTGATGGAGGCCACCTTGTCTTCTTGGGGGCTGACTTGTGGTGGAGAGAGGATGAGAAAGGGCGCATCAAGTTTGAAACCGGAGTGCATTGGAGAGAGAAGGACTATCCCATAAAAATAAGGCGATATCCAGTGAGGGATAGCATCATCTTGGACGCCCAAAGGTTGGGAGTATTGACAGGGCAATACATCAGAGCATTGAGGTTGTGCTCACTTTTGCGATTATTCAAGGAGGCGATCCAAACCATCACCAAAACGGCCACACAGCGAGGCTATGGGACACACGAGCAAAAGAAACAATGGGGCAAGTTCTTGCGAGTGTGGTGGGGTGGACAAGACATCACCATGGGGGAGATGCACGTGTGGTTTGGACGGATGCAACGGTGGGTAAGGAAGGAGATCTCAAAAGAAGAGAGGAGAAAGAAGAGATGTTGGTACGGGTGGAGGTGTCGGAGAAAGAGCTGCCCGTTTGAGCACGTACCACCGCCACCGAAAGTGTGGACACCGCCGGAAGGCGGGCTGGAACCCCAAAGGAGGGAAGCCAAAGATCCGCACCCACAAGGGGTGAGAACAACTGAGATCGTCGGAGAGGAAGAGGAGATGCCGAACTGTGGTGTGTGGCGGGAGACGGTGGTGGTTGTGGACTTGAGGGAACCACCGTTGGTGGCGCCAACGCAAAGCGACAAGCGCAAAGTTGGGTGCGCCGAGACCACGGAGGCTGCAAGCACCAACAAAAGCCCGACAAATGATGTTGAGAGACAAGAAAAGGAAGAACAAGCGAAGCGGCAGGAGAGGGAGAGCCAAGACGACAAAGGAACAAAAGAAGTGGAAGACGGTGACACCGACAGTGACGTATCAATCTTGACATGGCTGCAAGGCTTGAAGATAAGGGGCGAAGGAGGGCAAATGGAGGGACACAAGGACTTGCGGCCGGAGGTGGTGGACGATGAGGCGACCGTGGAGCAACAAAGGCAACAGAGGAAGAGCCACACCGAAGACCATGGGGGGCCTCGTCCATCACCACAAGTGGGGCTAGAGGTGGGGGAGAAGGAGGAGAAGGAAGAAGACCACAAGCAAAAGGAGAAGAGCGAAATCCAAAGCCACAAGGAACAATATCCACCGCAGCGGCAAGAGGATGAGCAGCAAGGTGAAGAAAGCGGAGGACATGGAGAAGATAGTGACACCAACAGTGACATATCAATCTTGAGATGGTTGCAAGGGCTGAGGAAAGAGGAAGCGGGAGGCCAAAGCCAGGAGAACCCAGAGCTAGACGTGGTGGAAGAAGAAGAGACAAAGAAACAACCAAGGCAGGAGGAGAGAAGAAATGCCCCTGGCCAGGGAGAGCCACAACCATCTCGAGAAGTGGCAGTGGATGGGGTGGAGAAGGGGGTGTTGGACGAACAACCAGGTCCAAAAGCGACAAAGAACAAGGACCGCAGCAAGGTACAACACCCAACGGGAATGGGAAACCACGGGTTGAAGGAAGCCGAGGAGAGGGGGCCGACAGAAGAGAAGGTGACCTCGGAGGAGGCAAAATCAAGACGAACAAAGCCACAACCAAGAAAGGGTGAATGGCAAGTGGAGCTCCCCAAGGACACATTGGAGACATGGAACCAAGCAGTCCGGGAAGCGGCAAGCCAAGGGAAAGAGACCATGGGATTGTTGTGGGGGACAAGGACCGAAAATGGGGTCAAAGTAGGGGGTCTACACATACCAAGACACGACGTACAAACAAGCCACCACTGTGCAGTGGGAGATGAGGCGCTCACAGAGGCGGTCAGTTGGGGCGCATCCTTGGGAGGAAAATTGGTTGGTTGGATACACACGCATCCAGGACATGTGCCGGTGCTATCAGCCTTGGACGTGTGCACCCTCAACACAATTGGCCAAACGCTATGGTCAATTATACCGGAAGGAGGCCCAGCAGTTGGAGTGGTGCAAAGTTGGACCTCTCCAGCGGATGAAGTGGCGTGTGCCCCACTGAAGGGGGGTCTAAAGGCCTACACAATGTCCGTCTTGGGCATGGAGGTGGCAAACAAATGTGCCGCAATCCGCCGAAAGAAACCGGGAGTGGATCACCGGTATCACGAACATCTTGCTGGAGTCTGGGATGATGATGACCCTCACCCGGTTGGGAGAGAGCAGGAGGAAGTGCCGGTGGTCCTCGTGGAGGCCGAGCATGGTGGTTGTATGGACATGGGAAACAACAGGTGGTGGACCAAATGGTTGGGAGCAGGAAGCACACCAAAGGAAAAGGGGAGCACAAAGCCCGACAACAATGAGGAGAGTGATAGCAGCACGAGCAGCAACGGGACAGCGAGCACGGTTGGACCCGAAGCTTGGTCGCAAAAGCGTGGTCCCAAGCACGCATGTGGGCTATGCTGCAGACCGTTGAGGGCCAAGGAGGGAGCAGTGAGGTGCAGCCAGGGGCACTGGATGCACTTGAAGTGTGCTGGGGTCACTGTCTCCCAGGCGAAGAAGGTGTTCCGCAGCAACAGGGTGTTCCAGTGTAGGTGCAGAAAGGCAAGGCCAGCCAAATGGTTGCGGGAGGAAAGAGAGAGGCACAAGCAGAGGAGGAGAGAACAACGCAGCAAAGCGAGGAAGGCAGGGGTGGCGCTGGAGGAACAACCCCCCAAGCCACAAGCACGGGCCGAACCACAGCAAAGTGACTCCGAGAGACCGGAAGTGGTTGGAGTGGATGGCCATCGCATTGTCCTCGGGGGAAGAGTAGCACTAACAGGCATGAAGAAAAAGATGGAATTGGAGGGGAAGACAGGTGAGGTTGAAAGCATCATCGAGGAACAAGGAAAAGTAAGACTCCGAATGGACTGTGGCAGAAGGGTTTTGGTGTCATTGGATAGGGTCAGGGTGCAAGAGGTGGAGCACATGAGGGGCGCCGAGAACTCAAAAGCTGCACAACAACAACAGCACGGGGAAGAAACAAAAGGACGCGGGGTGGCGGGAGACAATGAACCGCACGGAAGAAAGGAGGAAAGGAGTGAAGAAGGAGAGGTGGGAGGGCAGGAAGAAACATTTGAACTATGGAATGGGGTGAGGCTAGTAGGGATGAGACAACCGGAGTTGGAGGGCCACAAGGGGGTGTTGGAGGAGATCTACAAGGACAAAGTGCAAGTGTTGTTAGTGGGAGGGATGCCCCGAGTAAAAGTGGACAAGAAGAAGGTGGTCCCGGAGGTAGTTGAGCCCGTTGAGGTGCTGCCCCCGGGTTTTGAAGGATGGAGCTTTCTTGAACAGATTGGAGTGGGTAGTGCACCCACCATGGATGAAATGAAGGCCGCATACAAAAAGTGCGTGTTGCGGTTACATCCGGACAAGAACATGAACAACATTGCCAAAGCCACCCACCTCTTCAAAAGGTTGACCTCCGGCTACGAGGGATGGAAAAGTGCGCCCGGGGTGACACCGCCAAGGTTGGCGGAGGAACCACCCAACTACCAGTTCAACCCCACATAGTTTCGATCCAATTTCTGCAACAGCTCAAGTTCAGCGGGGCAAACAGCCCCGGAGGAAGCGCCACCAAGTGCCAAAAACCCAGAAACGGAGGGCGATCCAGAGGGTTTTTGGTCTTTCTTGTGGGGAAGCAAAAGGCCCGGTCGTTCCGAACATGCGAGTGGAATGGGGGCTAGCCACGGTGAGGGTACACCGAAGGGCGCACCGCCACCGGGGTCGGGAACGCAACGGACCCGCCGCCTCTTGTTCCATGAGAAGTTCCGGTGGCACACGCACCACGTCCGCGCCATCCAAGCGGACCGGATCCTCGCGGAGAAAAGGAGGAGAGGGTGGTTCTCCGACTACCCCGAGGCAGGAAGCAACATGTACTTATTGGCACCAGACCAGGTGTACAAAGTGCGAGTGCTAGCCTCAACGGTATGGGTGCCGGAGGTGAGACGTTGGGAGCCGGAGGTGTTCATCATCGGGGAGGGCATCAACTTCACAGTGGAGGACACAACCAGGTTGATGCAAAACTTGCACAGGGCAAACGTGATTGCCGAGCAAGTAGGCATCCGGCTGTACAAGGAGTAGAAGATGGAAGCCAAGTGAGAAGCGGACAAGCCCCACCCGCGGGTGACAAGAGGGCGTGGAAGCGCACGGTCGCACAGTTCCGACGGCGTCAAGGTGACGGCGTGCAACTTGTTCAGCGCAGTGCCGAGCACAAAGGCGCGACCCGGAACGCACCGTGGCATGGCCTAGGCCTTGAAGCAAGAGGGACTGAGACCGGGCGCCAAGCGACCCAGGAACCCAAGGGACGGGCAACCCGGCGCCGGGAGGAGAAGGAAGAACAATGAAAGCAAAAAGCCTGATGGAAAGGAGAGTCTCACACCATCAACATGGCTCCGCTGGGGAGGAGAAGATCCTCCAGCCACCGAGACTCACACTGGGGAGCCGCGGCCCCCAGTGATACAGCAACAAGGCACAACGATGTGGTCTGAGGTACGGCCGTGGACGGGCCTCTGGACCCATGCCCAACGGAGACGGCGCTGCAGTCTCCATTGGATGCGCCCCGGCTACCACAACGCGCAGCGAGCTTTCTCGCCGGCGGAGTAGGGGGCAAGGCCAAACAACAGGCAGGGGGAAGGCAACCCCCGCACTTTTTTAGCCAGGGTGGTGACCAACACCGACCAAAACAAAACAATGAAGTCTACACGTGCACCGAGTTCTTCTCGGGGGGTCCAATGGGGCCTCAGCGAGATGCCCGATGTGGCAACGCAAGCCCACCGGGGGCCGCGCTCTCAAGGGAGTGACCACGGCAATAAGTCCCAGCGTGCTGGCACTGAAAAGCGAGCAGGGGAGAGACTCCTTCCCTCGCGTAGCAACTCAACCAGAAAAGGGACGCACCACGTCGTCAAGCGCCCGGACCAAGCCGGCAGAAGGGGGCCAGCAAGGGGCCCTACGCACCTCCATCCAACACGGGACACCACCGTCAACCCAACAACAACTCGCTCCTATGTTGAGGTGGTCCGGGGAGTCGAGCAACGAAGTGGGCGGCCAGCGACGGTAAGAGGCCCACCCCACGTCACCCGCTACATCCTACTCCCCCGTGCACCCACGCATCCCCCACAACCCCCGTCCGCGCAGCAAAGGCATGAAGGAGAGGGTAGGGGGTTTGTGTTGCGCTCGCCAAAGGATGGACTGAGCGCAGGAACTTGGAGGAGAAAGGTTGTTATGTGCCCCCGTCGGGGAAACGACCCCGCAAGTGGCCATCCCAGGGCCCACCAGCCGCCGTTGGGGAGAGGTACCTCACCGCCGGCTTGGGATGGCCGCTTGGACGCACCTGGCCAACGGCGAAGGCATTTGCCTTCATCTGCGTGGACTCGACGCAGAGAAGTGAAACAGGGCAAGTCCGGGGGCTCCGTTGGCACAACCGACCAAGGGAAAGGGAAGGGAAGGAGTGTGGTGAGGCCGATGGGCACGGTGGCCTACAGAGGGAAAGGCCAAGGGAAGGGAAAGGGGAGGGGAGAGGGAAGGTTAGGGCAAGGAGGAAGAGGAAGGTCAAAGGGTGGTGAGAAGCTGATGGGCACCACCGCCTATGGAGGGAAAGGGTCCAAGGGAAGGGCAGCGAATGGCGATCGGCCAGTAGGCACCGCCAGCTGCAGACGAGATCATCACACCATGGCGTCATGCCAAAAACCCCCCCCCCGCCCCCCACGGGCCCTCCGGGCAACGGTTTGTGGGGAGGGGATAGTTGACCATAGCATGACCATAGCTTAGAGCTGTGGACATGATACAGTGACGTGCTTTTCGTTGTGCTGTCACGCGCTGATGTGCTCTCCGTTGCCCTTCAGCTCACCGCGCAACAACCCCAAGGGGTAGTTGGCGTCCACACTAAGGAGTCCTCACCCCCCTGGCAGTCACCGCACCAGCACATCAGTAGTGTCATGCTAGATCCGGTCCTGCAATTTGCCTTTGCCAAGGAGGATCCATACATACATACATCTACATGCAGGCGCGCACACACGCTAGGACCCTGCTTACATATGTGAACGACGCCGTCACCTCCAGTGTGGTGCAATAGGATGCTCCTCTGCCCCAGTACCTGCCATGTGCCCATGTGCAGCAGTCACGCCAACTGCCCGCGATATGTGCACCCACCACAGTCTTGTGAGCTGCCAGGTCACCCTCCTGCTACACATCAGCCTTCTGCCATGGGAACCCTGCTTGTGAGTTCACTTTCAATTAAGGGTCACCGGCTCTTCACAAGATACCCCTCTGTACCAGGCCAACCTCCCATCATAGGGCACTCTCCACAGATCACCTCTACAGGTCAGCCGCATGCCACTCGTCACCTGCCCTCCGCATGTGATCATCACCTCCTGCCACAGATTACCAGCCACACCCACTGTGCAGTGCATGAGGTTTCTTTCAGGCAGACACCCCAAACACCCAAACATAGAGCCGCCCCATGACTGGTCGATTGTCCGGTCTAAATCCGCTGGGCATTTCTGATGTGTCATGATTGATTCATTCCTCTAGAGTGCGTGTTCTGGTGCATTGCATTGCTGTCCGTGGTTTTTCTCCATGGGTACAAGGGAAGTGCACTTCCGCAAGGGCATGCCCTTCCTTGCGCCCCCCCCCCCTTTTTTTTTTCCAGGGATGGCCTTGCATCGATAGTTTGCCGTTCATGGGAACACATGCTGCGGGCCAAGTTGTCAAAACAGATTACTAATGCAAGTTTAATGCAACTCGTCACTGATGCTCTGTTCCGTTGTGTCATGACAATGTCTGAGTGGGGTGAGTTTGCGTGGCAACTGTGTGCTTGTGGGTTTGTGGCTCTGTTTGTGTGCATGTGTTTCAATGCATGAGTGGGCCGGAGAACTTCGTCTAGAGGTAGAGGGGTTAGCGCGGATGTAGTCAATGCACTCTCTCAGGTGTGCTTGGTTTCTATTTGCTGTTCACACGTCAAGCTAATGGGTAGCAAGCATTGCTGCAAGGCTTAGATTGTGTGTATTGCAGACCGCTTACATCAATGCATTGTGTTTGTGCAGGCAGGGTATAATAGTCAAATACTTTGTGGTAGTAGGGGCATCATTGTTGTTTGGCAACAGGGTTTTAATGTTTCTCCCGATTGGGGATATGACATATTTAGGTTTTCACTCAATTTCACCCGTTTTCACCTATTTCACCCCCTTTCACACATTTTTTACTCATTTTTGTTGCAAGTTCTCTTTTCAAGGTCGATTTCTTCCCACTATGGGGACCCTTGTTTTGTTGCTACTAGTTTTTAGGCTGGCTATTCTCATACTCTAGTTTCCTATGCACCTTTGCTGGTTGCATTCCCTTTGTATGCAGGACATTCTCTTTCCCACTCTGCTTTGAGGTGAGAAAGAACACCGCCTAGGATTTGAGACAATATCCGCTCACGGCACCCAAATCGATGGTGAGCATGGATCCTAATGAAAGCGATCCCAACGATAGCAGCAGCAACGCCACTAAGTGCAATCTCACTGTAAGGGTGCAAGAACAATTATGTTAACAAACAGATCAAACAGACCTTGAAAAGATGCCCAGATTTTGGCAAAGTCTTGATGGCTTTGGAAACCCTATACCCGACATTTGAGAGCGACTTTAGCATGAGAAAAGATATCAAGGCGTTCATGGCCTATTCCATTTTGCATGACATCTCATGGGGAGAGAAGGTAGCGTGCAACTGTGTCCAGCTAGGGTAGCTGGGGTGGCCTCATTTTCAGGGCATTTGGAAAAGGGTGTGTTTGGGGCTCTTTGGGGGGGAATTTAGTCTAAAAGTAACGCGTGGTGCCTTTGCAGTGCGCACGCAGTGCAAGGATTCCCCCAACGCATTGTGTTCTGTATAGATAGGGTATAACAGTTAGATTGTGTATGTTGTAGATCCCTTGCATCAATTCATGTGTTCTGCGTAGGCAGGGTGTAACAATTAGGCATTGCTGCAAGGCTTAGATTGTGTGTATTGTAGACCCCTCCCATCAGCGCATTGTGTTCAGTGTAGCCAGGGCGCAACAGTCAGGTTCTGTCCCTGCTCTTCCGCTATTGCGTTTTGGTTGAGGTTTCGGGTCTGGGGATGATGTTTGGGCTGTGTTGCCAAGGCGTTGATGTGCATGCGGTGTAAGAACAACTTCAGGGTCAGAGCCATTACACGTGGAAGAAATGAGCAAGAGTTCTGGTCTTGTCAAACCGTCGTTTCTTGTACCATGACCCCAGACATTGCGCTGTGCATGCACTGCGCGCACTGTGCACAAGTCTTTTCGGTGGAGTTTTTGTGGTAGGGCATCATTCAACAAAGCAACTGTGCCATTTCATCACGGAAATACATGCATAGGCCAATGCACAGGCCTAGACATTGACCCTTGCCCATGCTCACTCTCTCCCTCCCTCAGCATCTTTTGAAACCTCCTTCAATAATGCCTCCTACGCATTAGTAGGTGCAAGTGCTATGCTGGCTGACTTGGAGCTTCTCATCTTTTTTTGGAACCACCGTACATTCAGCACTCAGCATGTTGAGGGACGATCGATGAAGCGATGGTGGCATATGAGTTGGCGACTATGTCCCAAAATGACTGCTGTTAGAGCGCACAGTAAATGTGGGGAGGTCTCGGCCAGTGTTGCGGCCATAGGTTGCATCAGTTGACACATGTAGCATTACAACAGTACGTCGTGTGTTGCTCTGGATTCGCACATCCAGACCCTACGGTCATACCCGGAACAGTATTCTGTGTGCCACACAGTGCTGTTGTGTGGGTAGGATGCACAGTTTCATGCAGCATTGATACCACACATCACCCACATATACCCTTGACTGCACAAAAGTTTCACAAAAGTTTGATCTGGGGCACACCCATGCCACACACACCCTTGGTGGCTGGTGCCCTAGTGCCGATTTTGGCCTCTTTCAATCCGCCTCAATCTGAACATGCGCACACAATGTGTTTCGGCAAGTGCAGCCATTCCTCTGGTGGACTGCTGCTTTGAATGGCTGGATGAGTAGTCTCCAAAACGTGGATTGGATTTCCAGGTCGTTGTGGAAATGTCGTTCTTTTTGTGGAGGACTTTCACTCCTGGATCTCTATGCACGTCTGCCTCTGCCCGCTGTCCCATGCACACATACCCCTGCAAGCACCAGCGGAGTCTCACAAGTAATCACAGCTCTGGTGATCTGTGGGCCATACACATGCATGCATGACTCTGAAGGCACCTGGCCATTGCTTCAGCAGCTCCAGTGATCTGTGGGCCACAGCTATGCATCCATGACTCAAAGGACGCATGGCAATTCTTTCAAGCAGTAGAATCCTCTGAATAATGCTGTAACTGCCAGTTCAAGCAGGGCCGCGGCTGAGCTTGGATGAGCGGCAATGTTGTTGGAGTGCTGCTTTGTTGGTACTGTGGTGTGCTGGTTCCAATGCTCAGCAGCAGTATTGGTTCCAACTACTCCTGCTACTAGTGTGGTACTAACATTGCATGGCATGATTCGCTGCTGCGTCCATGTTTGTGCCTCAGCCTGAATTGAATTGACTATTGCCTATGACTATTGCCAACTTCACCACTGAAATTCATGATTCAACTGAAACTAACACTGTCTGGGCTTTTTCCATTCAACTTCAACTCCTTTCATATTGATCGTTACACACCACACAATCTTGGATGTGCCCTTTTGTCTGCTTCTTTGTTGATTGCTGCTGGGGTCAGATTGGACTCATCTTGTGGGCCTCTGACTGACGACTCTTGTGAAGGCTGTCTTTTGCATTGTGTCAACAGTGGCAAACACCATTCACAATGTGTCAGCGGTCTCAATGTCACTTCATCTTGACATCACATAGCCCAAGACTGCCAGAAAGTTCTGATGCGCAAAAGAAACAAGAAAAAAATTGTCATTTGCAACAACAGGAAGAATGCTTGCATTCAATGTTATGATCAATGTATTTCTTTGTTTGTATTTGTGGCGTTGATGGTTGTGTTATGTAGGTTGCTGTGTTTCTTGGTTATCTGACTGGTTTTAAAGAATTAGCTGCACATTCTAATGGCATGTTTAGTGCCAAAATTGGGAACATGCAATGATATTTTATTGTGTTGCCGCCGATTGGCCAGGCAAGGAGAGGGAGGCACAAGGTAGTGAGAGGAGGAACCGGAGGAGGCAATTAGGTGGGGAAGGTGGATACATGCACACCCAAATCACTTGCAAGTGCCATCGGCGTGTTTGCGCCACAAACGTATTGGGGATACACCTCAGGTCCATCCTACTAGAGGGAAGGGCAGCCATGGTCCAGCGCTGGGTCAGCACGGGGGGCTGTGGAGTGGTCAGGGGGGCTGTGGAGTGGTTAGTGCCCTGAAAGGCTATAAACTGATCCAAGAGGGACAGGAGGCAACATTGAGGTGTGCGTCGAGGTGTGCAGCAAGGGCACGGAGGGCACTACAAGGACCCAAGCATGCGTGTGGGCTGTGCAACAAGCCAGTACGGACGGGGTAGGGTGCGGTTAAGTGTGGCAAGGGACATTGGATCCATGTGGAGTGTGCGGGGTACACAGAAACTCAGGTTTTGAAGGTGCTCAGAGAAAAGAAGGGGTTCCAGTTTAAGTGCAAGAAAACACAGGTACAAAAGTGGATAGAGGAGAGAATCGGAAAGACTACAGTGCCGCAAGTGAAGACCATAAGCAAGCGTGGAAGAGGGGTAAACGATCAACGATGAGACGAGAGCACAACCGCTAGTGATGATATTGAAGCAGAAGAGCAACGCCTGAGAGGAAAAACTGGAGGAGGCCCAAAGAGGACAAGGGAAGGGACCACGGACAAAAGAAGAACCTCGGAAAGGAGTGAACAAGAAAGCAACAAGTAGGAGGAGAATCCGGGCACAGCAACGGGGGAAACTACGGCAGCCACAACATGGCACATGGGTTGGAGTAGAGTCGGGCAAGGCGGTACAAGTGGTAGATAATTAGATTGGACTCTGAGGGGTGCAAGGAAATGATTGGGGAAATAGGGGAGGGGAAGGGCTAGATACTCTTGGTAGGGGTAGTAAGGAGAGTACGGGTGGACATCTAGAAATTGAGAACGGATGTGGTGGTGGAGCGAGTAGAAGTTCTACAAGTTTGCTTTCGGGAGGTCGGTTTCCATGCCAAGTTAGGGATCACACCAGGGGCAACGAAGGAGGACATCATGGCGGCCCACAAGAAGATGGCACTCCAACTCCACCCGGAAGGAACAAGAGTAACAAGGAGAAGGCAATGGAGTTGTTCAAGGCGTTGAACAGAACATACTAGATTTGGAAGGGTAACACGGCACATACAAAGCAGGGAGGGGAACCAAGCCGTGCCACATCCATACCACACAAATTTTCTGTTCAGTCAATTTTTGCGGGCAAAATGAGCCCCCCAGAGAGACCCCGCAACAGGCCCACCAACAAGGCAAGGAAGAGGACAGGAGGGACGAAGAGTTGGAACACATGTCGAGTTCGTGGGGAACAAGAAAACAGCCTAAAGCTCAGCCGTCAATGGCACCCCCACCATAGGGATGCAATGCACACACGTCTGGAGAAATCTAGGATGTACACAGCACATCTGTTCAGGCTATAGGTAACTTGGATTGTAAAAGAGACACGAGGACTATGGTGGAGAGGAGACTACCTAGATAGAGGACCACCAAAGTACCTAGAGGGAACAGACAAAGTTTACCTTGTGTAGATAGTGGTAGGCTGTGTGTGGGTACCGGAGGAAAGGATGTGGGCACAAGAAGTGTTTATTGTTGGAGAAGGAATACACTTCATATGACATGACTCGACTCCCTAGAATCAGTGGGACTCATGGCACAACCAAACCGAGCAAAGATCATCGCAGCTAAATTGGAAATGAGAATGCATGGACATTAACATCGAGAACAACATGGGGAAGGGTCTACCCAAACCACACACCCCAACTCCCGCCTGTGTCCCCGCGGGGCCAAGCTACGCATTTGTTTGAGGATGGGGTAATCATGGCACCACACGGCGCAATGAGCGTCACAGTGCTGGGAGTAGGGTAGATGCTAGGAGGTGTAGGCATTATATTGCCAAACAGCATGGATACGTAACCATGTGGTGAGGTGTTTCATGATGCGTGACTTATCGCATGGCAATAGGGGGAGTATGACCCGATAGAAGGAAAGAGAGAGGGAGATACCCCATGGGGTATGGCTTAGTACTCGTGGGATTGCGCCTTGCAATGCACGGTGAATGGCAAGCTTAGGGTAGCTGCTAAGAAAAGACAGCTGAATCCAAGCAGCGAAGCTAAGGAGCATGCTGGTCCATGAATTCCAAACGGGAAGGACATTTAAAATGGAGCTTGTTAGAATGTTTCTTACATGGCGGTGGGAGGCGGACCATGGGCTTTGCATGGTGGGGCAGTATTTAAGGGACCAAGAGTGAGTGAGCCTGCTGGGTTGGGCATGTGTGGGGACAGCGCCACAACCTTCCCGTACGTATACGTTGATGCCCATTGCTGTGGTGGAGGTGGACATGCAGGCCTGTGTGCATGTGGGTTGGGTCGGGCTGATGCACGGGCAGATTACCAGTAGCCCCCTAGGCTTGGGTTAGGGCCGAGCAAACGAGGGCCATTTCAGAATTGCAGGTGGGTCCCGTGGCGGCCGTGAGGATGTTATCTCTAAATTGTGCTAAAGAGACAGTATTGCCGCGGGGCCCATCCCACAAGGGGTGTAGTGTGTCGGAAAATCAAAGTTTTCGCAATCTGCGGAGGAAATGACATTTCTTTTTTGCTTGCCAAACGGAGTGCAAGTCGGCTCCTTGGGCGCTGAAAGGTCCGCCCATGGGGATGGAGGCACTTCGGCACCAAAGCTGCCCACCGGCTTGGGAATAGATGTCTCTTGTGAGGGAGAATTCAACTAAGGCTTCTAACTGTTGTTGAGTGATATGCTCAAATCGTGTATGTTGACCCATGCCCGCGCGGTCATGTGCTAGATTATCCTTGTGGATGCTCTACACTGTTTCGTGTGCCCTCCATTGGTTCTTCTTGCGCAACCATGTACCGGCTTCTTTGACACTATCAATTATAGAGGTCGGTGGGACCTTGTCAAGCTGTTTAGTGCAATTAGCCTCCCCGATGACTTGACAATTCCAAGAGGGCAGGGCAGACACCCATTCGGCTAAATCGGTAATGCGCAGGTGCAAGAAGCATGTGGGTAATTCCGACACAAGGGTTTTCAAAAATACAGTGAAAGCATGTGCCGCTAGACGGAGCCACTGCCGCTAAATGAAGGGTTGGACAAGCGTTGGACCCCCTACCCTCTCCTTTATGCCTTTGCTGCGCGGATGGGTAGTGTGGGGTGTGTCCGGGTGCGCGGGGGAGTAGGATGTAGCGGGTGACGTGGGGTGGGCCACTTGCCATCGTTGGCCGCCCACCTCTTACCGCAAGGCCACGGACCACCTCCACAGAGGAGCGAGTTGATGCTGGGTTGACGGTGTTGTCCCGTGTTGGATGGAGCTGTGATGGGCCCCTTGCTGGCCCCTTTATCCCGCCTTGGTCCGGGCTGCCTGACAACGTGGTGTGTCCTTTTTCTGGTCGAGTTGCTACGCGAGGGAAGATGTCTCTCCCGTGCTTGCTTCTCAGTGCCAGCACACTGGGACATACTGCCGTGGTCACTCCCTTGAGAGCGCGGCCCCCGGTGGGCTAGCGTTGCCACATCGGGCATCTCGCTGAGGCCCCGTTGGACACCCGAGAAGAACTCGGTGCACATGTAGACTTCATTGGGCTTGTGCGGTCGGTGTTGGTCACCACCCTGGCTGCGCTTGGGTGTGGGAAAGGGCGTTTTGTTCAAAATGGCGTGAGTGTTGTGGCTTGTGATGTTGCCTCCGGTGGCACTAGCAACGAAGTAACTCCCAAGGTCGGGATTCTAACAAGCTTGTGTTCCTCAGCGCTGACCCTAGCACCGGGTCTTTGGCCCACGTGTAGTTCAGTTGCTCCTAACATCAGTTACCCACCACTCTTCGGTCCTCCCCAACTTGCCATGTCCCTTTGTGGATGGTGGCAAAACCAACGGCCGTGCCATTCCCTCACGTACAGGGACAGATCGCGGGTCCACAATGATAGCTTAGCGATGACCTCGGTGTACCGCTGCCTCACTGTGTAGAATGGTCGTCACCACATGACCATGGCCTAGGTGTAGGGTTGTGATCAGGGACATGTGCATTACATTCATTGCTTTACACACTGTCTACCTATCACAGCGAAAGGCGCCTATGGAGATGTTTCACCGACGAGCTTTTCCATGTACTGTGGCGTACTGACGTGATCCCTTTGCCCCTCAGCTACCCGCGCAACCACCTCAAGGGTAGGGGGTTCGTGTTGCGCTCGCCAAAGGAAAGACTGAGCGCGGGAATTTGGAAGCGAAAGGCTGTCATGTGCCCCCGTTGGGGAAACGACCCCGCAAGTGGCCATCCCAGGGCCCACCAGCCGCTGTTGCGGAGAGGTACCTCACCGCCGGCTTGGGATGGCCGCTTGGACGCAACTGGCCAATGGTGAAGGCATTTGCCTTCCTCTGCGTGGACTCGACGCAGAGAAGTGAAACAGGCCAAGTCCGGGGGCTGCGTTGGCACAACAGACCAAGGGAATGGGAAGGGAAGGATTGGTGTTAGGCCGATGGGCATTGCGGCCTACGGAGGGAAAGGCCAAGGGAAGGGAAAGGGAAGGGGAGAGGGAAGGTTAGGGCAAGGAGGAAGAGGAAGGTCAAAGGGTGGTGAGAGGCCAATGGGCACCACCGCCTATGGGGGGAAAGGGTCCAAGGGAAGGGCAGCGAATGGCGATCGGCCAGTAGGCGCTGCTAGCTGCAGACGAGATCATCACACCATGGCGTCATGCCTAAACACCCAAGCAACAAGTGCATCAACCCATCAGGATGCCAATGCCACAACAACCCCGACAGCAGCATGAGGCGGTCCACGCTAGAGAAGACTCTCAGCGCACCACGGGTCCGGGGTGATATGCCAATAGAAACTTGAGATTAGAGGGGAAAGGTTGCAGACTTCGTCCAACTACTTCAAATGCGGGAACACTTGCCAAAGGAAACTAGCCCCGGCCACAAACCCTTAGTCTGACGGTTGGCGGTATGTGCATGGTCCACGACCACCGCACTAGCTCAGACATTCATGATAGCAAATAGCATTGAACTACGCCGAGGACAGATTGGGACAAGGGCGCTAACCATGGAGAAACAAAAACGGCGGACCAAAATAGCGGCTTGGTAGACCTTCACTGAAGGAAAGGGAAGGGAAGGGCAGTGAATGGCGATCTGCAAGTAGGCGCCGCCAGCTGCAGACAAGAACACAATACCATGGCTTCTTGCCAAAATCCCCTCATACCAGGCATGGCGTGGATTGTCCCCCCCACGGGACCTGTTGGGGCGTCGAATGCGCCAAGCGTGCCGAGAGCATGCTAACGACACCGCGACTCACGTGGAGCTCCCAGAGAAGAAGATGTGGTACAGCGAGAGTGCGAGTTCCTGCCGCGACTCCGTAGCACTGCATCGCCGGGGGTATGGCATGCGGTGGACAGTTAAGCATGTGCCGATGGTGTTGAGGATGGTCTCGCGGCTTGGACCGGGCACTACCGTTGGCGCTCTCGTTGAGCCGTGAACATGTGACACATGGGGGGCAGTGGTGACAGTCGTGCTGAGTTTACGCAGCTCACCCACACACGCGATGGAAGCACTCCGCCATGAGCATGAACGTGACCTTGTGGAGGTGAAGGGTATTGCCGTATGGATCCTGAATGTTTTGGTCGACGCAACCCGCCACCATGGAGAAACGGAAACGGCGGACCAAAACAGCGGCTTGGTAGACCTTCACTGAAGGAAAGGGAAGGGAAGGGCAGCGAATGCATACCTGCAAGTGGGCGCCGCCAGCTGCAGACAAGAACACAATACCATGGCTTCTTGCCAAAACCCCCTCATACCACGCATGGCGTGTATTGCCCCACCACGGGGGCTGTTGGGGCGTCGAATGCGCCAAGCGTGCCGAGAGCATGCTAACGACACCGCGACTCACGTGGAGCTCCCAGAGAAGAAGATGTGGTACAGCGAGAGTGCGAGTTCCCGCCGCGACTCCGTAGCAGTGCATCGCCAAGGGTATGGCATGCGGTGGACAGTTAAGCATGTGCCGATGGTGTTGAGGATGGTCTCGCGGCTTGGATCGGGCACCACCGTTGGCGCTCTCGTTGAGCCGTGAACATGTGACACATGGGGGGCAGTGGTGACAGTCGTGCTGCGTTTACGCAGCTCACCCACACACGCGATGGAAGCACTCCGCCATGAGCATGAACGTGACCCCGTGGAGGTGAAGGGTATTGCCGTATGGATCCCTAACGTTTTGGTCAACGCAACCCGCCACCATGGAGAAACGGAAACGGCGGACCAAAACAGCGGCTTGGTAGACCTTCACTGAAGGAAAGGGAAGGGAAGGGCAGCGAATGCATACCTGCAAGTGGGTGCCGCCAGCTGCAGACAAGAACACAATACCATGGCTTCTTGCCAGAACCCCTCATACCACGCATGGCGTGGATTGCCCCCCCACGGGGGCTGTTGGGGCGTCGAATGCGCCAAGCGTGCCGAGAGCATGCTAACGACACCGCGACTCGCGTGGAGCTCCCAGAGAAGAAGATCTGGTACAGCGAGAGTGCAAGTTCCTGCCGCGACTCCGTAGCACTGCATCGCCGGGGGTATGGCATGCGGTGGACAGCTAAGCATGTGCCGATGGTGTTGAGGATGGTCTCGCGGCTTGGACCGGGCACCACCGTTGACGCTCTCGTTGAGCCGTGAACATATGACAGATGGGGGGAAGTGGTGACAGTCGTGCTGAGTTTACGCAGCTTACCCACACACGCGATGGAAACACTCCGCCAGGAGCATGAACGTGACCTCGTGGAGGTGAAGGGTATTGCCGTATGGATCCTGAATGTTTTGGTCGAGGCAACCCGCCACCATGGAGAAACGGAAACGGCGGACCAAAACAGCGGCTTGGTGGACCTTCACCGAAGGAAAGGGAAGGGAAGGGCAGCGAATGCATATCTGCAAGTGGGCACCGCCAGCTGCAGACAAGAACACAATACCATGGCTTCTTGCCAAAACCCCCTCATACCACGCATGGCGTGGATTGCCCCCCCACGGGGGCTGTAGGGGGTGGAACGCGCCAAGCGTGCCGAGAGCATGCTAACGACACCGCGACTCACGTGGAGCTCCCAGAGAAGAAGATGTGGTACACCGAGAGTGCGAGTTCCCGCCGCGACTCCATAGCACTGCATCGCCGGGGGTATGACATGCGGTGGACAGTTGAGCAACCCAGTTGAGCAACCCGCCACCATGGAGAAACGGAAACGGCGGACCAAAACAGCGGCTTGGTGGACCTTCACTGAAGGAAAGGGAAGGGAAGGGCAGCAACTGCATATCTGCAAGTGGGCGCCGCCAGCTGCAGACGGGAACACAAGACCATGGCTTCTTGCCACCCACCCCCCCCCCCCGACCGGGGGCTCCGTTGGCACAACCGACCAAGGGAAAGGGAAGGGAAGGAGTGTGGTGAGGCCGATGGGCACGGTGGCCTACGGAGGGAAAGGCCAAGGGAAGGGAAAGGGGAGGGGAGAGGGAAGGTTAGGGCAAGGAGGAAGAGGAAGGTCAAAGGGTGTTGAGAAGCTGATGGGCACCACCGCCTATGGAGGGAAAGGGTCCAAGGGAAGGGCAGCGAATGGCGATCGGCCAGTAGGCGCCGCTAGCTGCAGACGAGATCATCACACCATGGCGTCATGCCAAAACCCCCCCCCAGCGTTGGTTGCGCCAACGCAAAGCGACAACCGCAAGGTTGGGTGCACCGAGACCACGGAGGATGCAAGCACCAACAAAAGCCTGACAAATGATGTTGAGAGACAAGAAAAGGAAGAACAAGCGAAGCAGCAGGAGAGGGAGAACCAAGACGACAAAGGAACAAAAGAAGTGGAAGATGGTGACACCGACAGTGACGTATCAATCTTGACATGGCTGCAAGGCTTGAAGACAAGGGGCGAAGGAGGACAAATGGAGGGACAGAAAGGATTTGCGCCCGGAGGTGGTGGACGATGAGGCGACCGCGGAGCGACAAAGGCAAGAGAGGAAGAGCCACACCGAAGACCATGGAGGGCCTCGTCCACCACCACAAGTGGGGCTAGAGGTGGGGGAGAAGGAGGAGAAGGAAGAAGACCACAAGCAAAAGGAGAAGAGCGAAATCCAAAGCCACAAGGAACAATATCCACCGCAGCGGCAAGAAGATGAGCAGCAAGGTGAAGACAGCGGAGGACATGGAGAAGATAGTGACACCAACAGTGACATATCAATCTTGAGATGGTTGCAAGGGCTAAGGAAAGAGGAAGCGGGAGGCCAAAGCCATGAGAACCCAGAGCTAGACGTTGTGGAAGACGAAGAGACAAAGGAACAACCATGGTAAGAGGAGAGAAGAAATGCCCCTGGCCAAGGAGAGCCAGAACCATCTCGAGAAGTGGCAGTGGATGGGGTGGAGAAGGAGGCTTTGGACGAACAACCAGGTCCAAAAACGAAAAAGAACAAGGACCACAGCAAGGTACAACACCCAACAAGAGTGGGAAACCACGGGTGGAAGGAAGCCGAAGAGAGGGGGCCGACAGAAGAGAAGGTGACCTCGGAGGAGGGGAAATCAGAACGAACAAAGCCACAACCAAGAAAGGGTGAATGGCAAGTGGTGCTCCCCAAGGAGATATTGAAGACATGGAACCAAGCAGTCCGGGAAGCAGCAAGCCAACGGAAAGAGACCATGGGATTGTTGTGGGGGACAAGGACTGAAAATGGGGTCAAAGTAGGGGGTGTACACATACCAAGACACGACGTACAAACAAGCCACCACTGTGCAGTGGGAGATGAGGCGCTCACAGAGGCGGTCAGTTGGGGCGCGTCCTTGGGAAGAAAATTGGTTGGTTGGATACACACGCATCCAGGAGATGAGCTGGTGCTATCAGCCTTGGACGTGTGCACCCTCAACACAATTGGCCAAACGCTATGGTTAATCATACCGGAAGGAGGCCCAGCAGTTGGAGTAGTGCAAAGTTGGACCTCTCCAGCGGATGAAGTGGCGTGCACCCCGCTGAAGGGTGGTCTAAAGGCCTACACAATGTCTGCCTTGGGCATGGAGGTGGCAAACAAATGTGCCGCAATCCGCCGAAAGAAACCGAGAGTGGATCACCGGTATCACGAACATCTTGCTGGAGTTTGGGATGATGATGACCCTCACCCGGTTGGGAGAGAGCAGGAGCAAGTGCCGGTGGTCCTCGAGGGGGCCGAGGATGATGGTTGTATGGACATGGGAAACAACAGGTGGTGGACCAACTGGTTGGGAGTGGGAAGCTCACCAAGGGAAAAGGAGAGCACAAAGCCCGACAACAATGAGGAGAGTGATAGCAGCACGAGCAGCAACGGGACAACGAGCACGGTCGGACCAGAAGCTTGGTCGCAAAAGCGTGGCCCCAAGCACGCATGTGGACTATGCTGCAGACCGTTGAGGGCCAAGGAGGGAGCAGTGGGGTGCAGCCAGCGGCATTCGATGCACTTGAAGTGTGCTGGAGTCACTGTCTCCCAGGCGAAGAAGGTGTTCCGCAGCAACAAGGTGTTCAGGTGTAGGTGCAGAAGGGCAAGGCCAGCTGAATGGTTGCGGGAGGAAAGAGAGAGGCACAAGCAGAGGAGGAGAGAACAACGCAACAACGCGAGGAAGGTAGGGGTGGCGCCTGAGGAACAACACCCCAAGCCACAAGCACGGGTTGAACCACAGCAAAGCGACTCCGAGAGACCGGAAGTGGTTGGAGTGGATGGCCATCGCATTGTCCTCCGGGGAAGAGTAGCACTAACAGGCATGAAGAAAAAGGTAGAATTGGAGGGGAAGACAGGTGAGGTTGAAAGCATCATCGAGGAACAAGGAAAAGTAAGACTCCGAATGGACTGTGGCAGAAGGGTTTTGATGTCATTGGATAGGGTTAGGGTGCAAGAGGTGGAGCACATGAGGGGCGCCGAGAACTCAAAAGCTGCACAACAACAACAACAGCACGGGGAAGAAACAAAAGGACGCAGGGTGGCGGTAGACCATGAACCGCACGGAAGAAAAGAGGAAAGGAGTGAAGAAGGAGAGATGGGAGGGCAAGAAGAAACATTTGAACTATGGAATGGGGTGAAGCTAGTAGGGATGAGACAGCCGGAGCTCGAGGGCCACAAGGTGGTGTTGGAGGAGATCTACAAGGACAAAGTGCAAGTGTTGTTAGTGGGAGGGATGCCCCGAGTAAAAGTGGACAAGAAGAAGGTGGTCCCGGAGGTAGTTGAGCCCGCTGAGGTGCTGCCCCCGGGTTTTGAAGGATGGAGCCTTCTTGAATAGATTGGAGTGGGTAGTGCACCCACCATGGATGCAGTGAAGGCCGCATACAAAAAGTGGATGTTGCGGTTACATCCGGACATGAACATGTACAACATTGCCAAAGCCATCCACCTGTTCAAAAGGTTGACCTCCGGCTACGAGGGATGGAAAAGTGCGCCCGGGCTGGCACCGCCGGCGGAGGAACCACCCAACTACCAGTTCAAACCCACATACTTTCGATCCAATTTCTGCAACACCACAAGTTCAGCGGGGCAAACAGCCCTGGAGGAAGCGCAACCAAGTGCCAATAACCCAGAAACGGAGGGCGATGGAGAGGGCTTTTGGTCTTTCTTGTGGGGAAGCAAAAGGCCCGGTCGTTCCGAACATGCGAGTTGAATGGGGGCTAGCTACGATGAGGGTACACCGAAGGGCGCACCGCCACCGGGGTCGGGAACACAACGGACCCGGCGCCTCTTGTTCCATGAGAACTTCCGGTGGCACACACACAACGTCCGCGCCATCCAAGCGGACCGGATCCTCGCCGAGAAAAGGAGGAGAGGGTGGTTCTTGGACTACCTTGAGGCAAGAAGCAACATGTACTTATTGGCACCAGACCAGGTGTACAAAGTACGAGTGCTAGCCTCAACCGTGTGGGTGCCGGAGGTGAGACGTTGGGAGCCGGAGGTGTTCGGCACAGGGGAGGGCATCAACTTCACAGTGGAGGACACAACCAGGTTGATGCAACACTTGCATAGGGCAAATGTGATTGCCGAGCAAGTAGGCATCCGGCTGTACAAGGAGTAGAAGCTGGAAGCCAAGTGAGAAGCGGACAAGCCCACCTGCGGGTGACAAGAGGGCGTGGAAGCGCACGGTTGCATAGTTTCGACGGCGTCAAGGTGACGGGGTGCAACTTGTTCAGCGCAGTGCCGAGCACAAAGGCACGACCCGGAATGCACCATGGCATGGCCTAGGCCTTGAAGCAAGAGGGACTGAGACCGTGCGCCAAGCGAACAAGGAACCCAAGGGTATGGCAACCGGGCGCCGGGAGAAGAAAGAAGAACTATGAAAGCAAAAAGCCTTATGGAAAGGAGAGTCTCACACCATCAACATGGGTCTGCTGGGGAGGAGAAGATCCTCCAGCCATCGAGACTCACACTGGGGAGCCGCGGAGCCTAGTGATACAAGAAAAGTTTATAGTGGTTTAAGCACTGTGTTTTGTCTCTCCTGCTGCTTGCTGATGGTGTAGGGTTTCCTGCTGCTTGTTTTTGGAGATGAAAAGCTTTTGTTTGCTGAAATAAAGTCAATCCAGGATAACCCAAGCCAGAGGTGTGCAAGGAGAAGAGAATCAGGATCAAAGCATGAAGGGCTGCAGTGTAAACAGTGATAGATGAAAGAATATTCACAGAAACTGCAACTCAGGTCAAATCGGAATGCATATTCACAAAGATAGCTAAAATGTTTTGGAAAAGAGTTGGAAAACTGCCCCATGGTCACCCTCTCTCCATAGTGCCATCTCAGGAGATGTGCACTCTTTGTTTTGGGTCCCATATGTGCTGAGGTGGCACGGCATGTGGCGATGGGGACACTGCCATGTCACATGGGATCTTCCTACTTAGCTAGGCTGACCAGGAATTGAACCCAGGACCTCTCAAAAAGAGGTGCCCAGCCCCCTAGGGTGCATACCACTAGAATAGCTAAGAATTCATGGAAAAACATAGATAAATTCATAGGCTCTGCCTTGGATATGTCACTTCTCAGTCAACTCAGGAAAAGATGATTTGCCTCACTTTGAAAGGGGATTAAGGGGTCCACTCCATATCCTGGTTGGGTGTTTGGTTCCATAGGTCAAAATGTGTTATCACCACTTTTGGTGGGACCAATACTAAGATAGAAATGCCTGGATGCTCAGTGCATCTCTAATACAACTAGAGTATGCCTCAAAGCAATGGAAAAGCACTTTTTCTTACTCCCTCCTTGTGCTGTGGTGGCCACCACTGTCGCATTTCAGGAAAAAGGGAATTTTTCTTGGCCTTTCCTTGGTTTCCACATCCACTTTAAAATACCTATAGTTTCCCTCACACTGAAAAATGGGCGCTCACCATGGCTGGCGCTGTTTTGCTGCTCTGTTTGTAACATTTCCTACAGAAGACTCAGCGCTCATGGCGCTGCCGGGGCTCCTGTGGCTTGGTTGGGTTAGTTTGGGAGCATGCCAAAACATGTGCATGTGCATCCCTCCCTCCAAGACGCAGCGCGACACAAACCCAACGCAAGACACAATATACACACTCGCATGGGTTCTCGTAAACCTGCTGGCGACCTGTGACCTGGCTTAGGGCGAAGGGAGTCGTGAAAAAATTAAATTGCCCCTTGGTGGGGTCTTGGCTTCTGCTCAGTCTCTCCAGGCTGCTGCGTTTCGGCCAGAACACGGCCTACTCAGCGAGGCTGCGCTTGGGTATCTGCATAGGCAGGAATGGGAGAATTATGGACGAATCCACGCAAAAACGAAGCGACGACACCAAAATCCGTCAAATGACGGCCTAGAATTTTTCTAAGACGACACACCTGAGCAGAATCCAATTGTGCATCAGAAGCACATTTTTATAAAAATTATAGTCATCTCTGGATTTTTTAAATCCAGAAATTCATACGCATAGAAAGGCGGCGCGCAGGAGCGGCTCCTAGCGAAGCGCCGGAAAATGAAGAAATAATGGAATTATAAATGTATGTCTCACGTAGTCTTGAAAATGACGAGACACACATTAATAAATAAACATACAGATTCCACCTACAATAATAGAAGTATCAAAAATTCAAGAATTCGAACATGAACGAAAAGACTTCAATGAATCAGGTATAAACTACAGGTATGCTCGTCTCGTATGCCGCATACACATTGCTCGTCTCGTGTCTCCGTGAACGAGTCTTGTAGCAGCGCTAACAACGATAGGACGCGATAGAGGGATTGATTAGAAAGATTGCAGATGATTAGAGGTCAGATCAGGGTGATTAGACATACACACAAGTGCATAGCAACGTTCTTCGCGTGCGCCCCTCTCTTGCTCTCTCTCTCCAGCGGTAGGTAAGGTGAGTAAGCCCAGGCGGGGCCACCCCCTGGTGGAGTTCGTGATTGAGGTACAGATGGGCAGGTTTGCCCAACGCCGTCGTGCATGCTTGCGCATTCACACACGCATTAAAGGGTAGGCCACGCGAAGTGCGCACGGTAAACCTTGTTTAGGCTACCCAGGGGCTCCTCGGTACGTTCTTTAGGAGAACCTGAGGAGTCCCTTAACGCTTGCTTGCTTGACAGGGGTAGCTGATTCTTCAGCGTGTTTGCGGACAGTGTATTATAGGTCACACTGAGAACCGTATAATACGGGGAGTGTGGCTTGGTTCCTCCGCCGCAAACGCCCCTTCATTTGCCTTTGCTTTACAGGTGGGCAGGTAGGGTGATTGGTGCAGCAGCATACCATTTTTTTCATGCCCTGCTAAACAAGGGCGCAGATCACACAAACAAGTAACTCCCCTCTGCCTGTGGCAGAGCAGGGAGTCCGACTCCTTCGACATCTGCGCCGTGCACGCAAGAGCACCTCTTCCCTCCAAGCCCTAGCAGGGGAAACGCGTTGTGGCGTCCCCTGTTAGGCCACAGTTGCTTAGCAGCGCTGTGTTCTCTTGTCTTCTTCACAGGAGGGTCGCTAGGACCCACAACATGTTCTTCAACAACACTCAGTAGAGTGTGCGTGTAGAAGTGGTAGTCCTGAGTGGGGGCTTGAGCCAGTTGCACCAGTGCTCGCCCACCAGGATGGTGCCACTGTAGGGTGTGTAGGACCTGTAGTGCGTGTGTCACTGTCCCAGCCGTTTCCTGCAATTTTAGCAGGGTTGGTGGGCTGTGGCAGTGGTTAGGTCAGTGTTTTGGCCACATAGCAAAACGGCGTTTTCATGCCTTCATAGCTTTTGGCCACCCCTCCCTGTAGTAGACAGATAGGTAGGGAAAACAATACCTGGATTAGTACGCTGGGTATTCCCCAAAGGTTTTGCGCCAGCACAGAAATTGGGCGCTTAGGGGAGGGGAGACCCGGGGCGTACCCCGTGGCATCAATAAGCCAACCCTCCAGGTTTAGCAAGCGTGCAGACTTGGGTATAATTAGGACACCACTTCTGCGGCTTGCTCTCAGGACCTTAGGAATAGCACACTCACACATACGCTTTGGCAGGTAAGGGTAAGGTTCAGTCCCTAGCTTTAGTCTTGGAGGCAAGCGTCTCAGCAAGCCTCAGCAACTCACCAAGGTTGTTCTGGGACAAGTAGTAAACCAGACTTGAGTTTAGGCGTCCCTCAGGTAGAACAAACGCAGAGAAGGGCTCCCAGGTAGCCTCTTCGACTCCAAACCCTTCCCAGAGGGTGAGGAAGCGCCAACCCTGGCGATAGCGGTGGCGTAGGATCGATTTCACCAGGTAGAAGCCCTCCTTAGCCATCTCCTCGGCGTTCATGTCGGGGAGTTCACCTTCAACTTCCATAGGGCTGGCAGCCCCTTGTAGGTCCAGAGCGGCGATTTCCTCGTCGTTCAGCTCCCACTCCTCCCCACAGAGGTCTTCAGGATCATGGTAGCGCTTCAGGTGTTGAGCAGCGCACACCAGGGTCCCCCCTAGACGGGGAGAACACCGCACGGTGATACGGTGTCCATCCACTGATAGAATCTTGTACGGCCCGAAGTATGGGTCATCGCTGGTAGAGCGTGGCCAGGCTGGTAGTCGGCTGTGGTGCACCAGCACCCAGTCCCCTTCTTGGTAGGTGGCCGGTACTCGGTGCTTGTTCTTCTTGTTCCACTGACGCTCCCTCACTCTCTGGAGCATAGCCTTGGCCTTGTCCACCTTCGCTTGTTGCTCTTGGACCCATTCACCCACAGAAGAATGGGTGTCCTCTGGATAGGGGGCATGTAGGAACCCTGCCGGGCGCCCTAGGAATAGCTCATGGGGCGAGTAGCCAGTAGCTGAACTCTCTTGGGAGTTCATCATCAAGGATATGACGGGGAGTAGTCTCACCCAGTCTCTGGTGCGTTCAGTTTTGCACCATATCCGTACGTTCTCCTTCAGGACACGGATCTGTCGCTCACATAGGGGGTTGCTCGTGTGAGAGTAGGGAATCCCCGTAGACACCTGGACATTGAGGG
Source organism: Eutreptiella sp. 'Long Island Sound 2002' (assembly GCA_964036045.1). Taxonomy (NCBI): domain Eukaryota; phylum Euglenozoa; class Euglenophyceae; order Eutreptiales; family Eutreptiaceae; genus Eutreptiella; species Eutreptiella sp. 'Long Island Sound 2002'. The sequence continues at coordinate 127,909,854 of OZ038382.1, read as the reverse complement.
ATCTCAGGACCCTCTTGTACCAGCCAGTATCTGAGCGTACTCGTACGTCCTCATCGGAGTTGATCTCTTTGGGCGCCCCATAGACACAAAACCACTCCTCCAGGAGTATCTTGATGATCTCCTCCCCAGTAATGTGCTTGGTACATGGGAACACCCTGGTAAACCTGGTCAACCCACAGGTTACCACGAGGGCGAAGTCATAGCCCCCGAACTTCGGCATCTCCGTGTAGTCCACGTATAGAACACTGTTAGCACAGTGAGGGATGGGCAGGGTCGAGTAGAGACCTCTGTCCCTGATATCCCCTGGTTTACAGGACCTGCACGGGCACTTGTCCACGATAGGCTGGAGGGTTTTCCGCAGTTGGTCGTCAGTCCACGTAGTGTGGAACCACTGCTTGAACAGCCTCAGGGTACGGTCAGCACCCACATGACCGCTGGACTCATGGGTCCACTTCAGCAGCGCTGGGACTCCGTCACTAGGCACCACGATGCGGTCCTCCTGCCAGAGGTAGCTCTTGTCCCTCTTCCACTGGTCTTGGTTGACCAGGAGGGGTTCAAGGCGTTTCTCCAGGCGCTTGTAGATATCCCCAAACTCCTTCAGGTACTCCGATTGTTGGAGTCCATCCAGGGGGCGTATCATCGTCATGTTGAGGTCCAAGTGGACGTCCATACGGCTGAACGCCTCCTTAGCCAGCGCTTCACACCGGGCACCAATCAGGGCGTCGAAGTTGTTGCGGCTGATGTAGTCGGCACACTCGTTCTTCACTCCCTGGATATGGTGTACCGTCAGCCATAGTTGACTGAGGTAGGTCCACCAGCGCCGTAGCTTGGCCTTCTCAGGTGGGGGACCCTTCTGGAAACTGCGGACTGGTTCTTGGTTGCACAGCCAGACCACAGGGTTACTCCCCAACAGTCGTGCTTGCGAGGATAGCACCAGCATACCCGCGAGCAATTCCTGCTCATAGGTGGAGTAGTTCCCCCTGGCCTGGTTCCATTTTCAGTTCCAGTGGCCCAGAGGTACTAGGACCCACTTGTCCTCAGGGTAGCTGTGCTTGAGGGTTCCATCTTGGTTGAGACCTTCCGTCCCCCATTGGGAAATGGCCGAGTCGAGCTCCTCCTTCTCTAGTGCTTGCCATTGGAACAACGTTCCACCACCGCCCACATTGCTGGCGTCGGTCACCAGGATAATCTCCCCTTGTGCCCTAGGCACTCCCAAGCACTTAGCGTTGGCTACCTTGTCTTTGAGCTCGTCAAACGCTTGTTGCTCTTGTGGGCCCCAGCGCCAAGTAGTACTCTTCTTAATCAAGTCCGTCAGAACGGCGCTGGTGTAGGTGAAGTTTTTGATGTGGCGGCGATAGAAGTTGCACGCCCCAATGAAACTGCGTACATCATGAAGTCCTTTCTTGGGGTCTTCGTGTCGTACCTTGGCATCCATCAGGGGTTTGGCCTTAGAGGCCGCTGGGGTCCACCACCCATAGCCAACATCAAACAGTTGCGTGGTTAACAACCCCAAGTACTGCATGGTCTCCTGCATGAACTCACACTTCTCCAGCTTGAGTCGTGTGTGGTTCTCCTGGCAGACCGCAAAGAACTCACCCAAGAGGATTAGGTGATCCTCCTGGGTATTGGTACCGAGGCATACATCGTCGATGTGAGCCTCCATCTGGGCACCACGGGATATGAGCTCCTGCACCTTAGGTCTCCTTCGTAGGATGGACAAGATCTTGTTCATCAGCTCTTGGAATAGAGCGGGTGCGTTAGCCACGCCAAACGGCATGACCTTCCACTTGAACACCCTCCCCTGAGGGGTGATGAAGGCCAGTAGTTCCTGTGCGTTGGGCGTCAGGTCCACTTGCCAGAATCCGCTCCTCTTGTCCATCTTGGTCTTGTAGCGGCAGGAGGCTATCTTCTCCAGGGTAGACTCCATATTGGGAATGAACCCTGAGTGGTTCAGCGTCTTCTTGTTCAGCTCTCCGTAGTCCACTACCAGCCGTTTGGCCGTAGACCCAGGTTTAGCCACCAGGAAACAGGGGCTGCAGTGTAGGGGGTAGTCCCCGTCCTTGTACTCCAGGACTAGGCCAGCGTTGATACATTCTTGTATCTGTCGCTCGATCTCGTCGGCCTGCTCTTTAGGAGCTGGATAGGGTCTCCTCCGGATCTTGTGACCCACGAACTCGGGTTTCAGCTTGAGGTCCATCTATACCAGCTTGTCACATGAGGCTGGAGGGGGTAGTTCTCCGAACACCTCCAGATAGGTCCTTATAAGCTTCTGTACCCGCGGGTCCAATACCTTGATCTTGTCCTCCATGTCCTCGTCAGAGTGTAAGTTGCTTGCCCCCTGAGTAATAGACGTCGGGAGGTGGTCCTCCACCGACTCTTCGCCCGTGGTAGTGTCCTTCAGCCCTTGGTAGGCATATAGAAGGTCTTGTTCAACCATCTCCGGTGGACGATGGCAACGTAGGCACGCTCGGGGGGGTTCACATACACATTCCTCCGAGAGGTCGTCCTCCTCTGGGGTCCTCACATGGGCGCCCCACACGCTCTTCATGAGCTCAAGATCTACCTCCCTTTGCGAGGTGGTGATCTTCTGTTCGAGGTCCTCCTTCAATTGGGATAGGTCTCCCATACGTCCTTGCTTCAGTGGCCATGAGCTGCGGGTAGGCTTCGCGTAGCATAGCTTTTTCGCCACCAACTTCCTCTTGGAATCCACATACTCCCTGAGCCTGGATCGAGGGTCCAGCTCCTCGTCCACGGGGTCTTCCACCCTCATGGAGAGTAGGGGTTTCAGTGGGGCGACGTACTCGGCGTTCTCCACTTCCTCCACACAGGTCTGCACGAAGAAGGCGTCGTGCTCAGTCTCGTCATCTGAGGGGATAGAGCTAGGTAGCTCAGATAGTCCACACTCAGAGACTCCATCGGGAACAGGTACATGACAGGGAAAGTTGGGTGTGTTGGTGTCAGTCACGACGTACCCATCTCCTCCGGGTGTAGTTTCAACAGCATCTTGAGGTCGTAGGCGATCCTTCAAGTCACCCAAGGCGAGTGCGTCGCTTTCTCGTTGTATAGCCTGGACCAGAGTTGGGTCCAGATCCTCCCAGGGGATGGAGGTAAGACCTCCGTCCACCACGCTCAGCATACTCCCCCATCCGGGTTTCCCAATAGGCGTCTTACGACCCAGAGGCACGTAGATGGCCTCATCAGGTAACCGAACAGAGCTGATAGCCAGCCTGTCCAGGAGGTTTCGCCAGTATTCGTTGCCCCCATGGGCTCCCCAATCGGGGGAACACAGGACCATACGGGAACGTTCCAAGGCCACCTTGGTCAGCACCTTCCCCAGTTCACTGAACCTGGGGTTCCCGTAGGCCATCCCGAAAGAGGGCCAGTAAAATTTGTAGCTGCAGTTCTTCCCCTTACTGCAGTATAGGTCCAGTACATGCTGCTTGTCGCTGGCGAACAACTCCACACTCAGGTCTTCTCGAGAGTAACCCAACTCCTTCAGACCTTGGTCTAGGACTTCCCCCAATAGTTGATAGTCCTCAGTTTTGGAGGCCGCCATCATGTTCGAGGGCTCCTCCTTAGATAGTCTCAGGTAACTCGAGGTCTGTTCCGACTGCTGCAGTGGCACAGACTCTCTGCCACTGCCGTGGTCCACGTAGAGGAGGTAGGGCGCTTGCAGCGTCAGGGATTGTATCTGGGAGTGCTGTACGAAGAAGTCAGTACCCAGTACAAAGTCGAAGGCCTCAGTGTCCATCACCTAGAACCGATGGGCGATAGTCCGGGAGCCCATAGGTACCTCCACTTCACAGTCCCCGCAGCTGTGCACCACATGTCCATCCCCCATGCGTATAGCAGTGGTGGTCATAGTGTTCTTCAGGCTCCCACAAGGTAAAATTTTCTTGGCCACTATAGATATGGTGGCGCCCGTGTCCAATACCCCCAGGTATTCGCGTCCCCCTAGTCGGAAACGTACCCAAAACACCAGGTCTTGGGTGCCACCAGAGCGTCCCCGTCAGAACTCCGCGGGACAGGTCACCTCGAACCCCTTGTTCCGCAATTTGCGGGCCATCCTCATGAAACGGCTCCTCTTCTTAGCGTTGCCGTCATCACCACCTTCATGCTCACGCCTGGCTCCTTGTTCTTGCTGGGCCTGCGTTTGTGAGCGTGTGGTAGGACCAGACTGCCCTCCAGTGGGCTCGGAGTTCCCCCCTGGATTAGGGTTGGGGTTGCCTCCATTCTTGTCCTTGTTCTTGTTGTCGGGCTGGCGGTTAGCGCCTCCTCCTCGTCCACCTTGACCCTTGTCTTGCCCTTGACCACGTCCTTTCGACTTGCCCTTGCCGGAGTCGTTGCCTTTGCCTTTGCCTCCACCTTTGCCTGAGCCTCTGCCAGGATCTTCTCCCTTAAGCTTCGCCGATAGGCGTTGCTTATGGTAGCACTCATCCTCGTAGTGCTTCCGCTTCCCGCAGAATGCACACGTGATGGTGCACCTGTAATGATCCGGCAGCTTCGCTTTGGCGCTGGTGTTCTTCTCCTGCTGCTTCCCCTGGACTACGAAGCAGTCTCGCTGCTCGCAGTCAGGGGCGTGCTGCAGGTGGCCCTGCTCATCTCTAGCATCACGGCAGAATAGCTCCTTCACGTTCTCCATGATACGGGCGTGGGCGTGTTTGGGGGTAGTCCCCTGCCCAGGTCGGGACCCTTGGTACCCTTTGCCATGACCTCCAGAACCTCCTCCTCCAGGTTGGTAATTGTTCAAGTGCTGGTCGCTCTCCTTCTCCGGCGCCAGCTCCGGGAGTAGCACGCATAGATCCTCGTAGCGGAGGGATCTAGCCTTGCGCGCCGCCGTCGAACGGCACTCGTCCCATAGCTCTCGAGGGAGCTTGGCCACCAACCAGAACAGCAGGTCGTCGCTGCTGTAGGAACCCGGCGTCAGTCGTCCAGCCCAGTGATCCAGGTCAGCCAACAACTCAGAGACCCTGCCAGGTTTGGGGTTGTTGGGCAGCACGGGCAGGTTCTGGATCTCGGCCCTGATGGAGAGGTCGGTTTCGTAGGTCGGGTACTGCCTCTCCAGGGCAACCAACACATCGGCAAAGGTGGCGGAGTTAGTCACGATCTGCCTGACCTGCTTGTCCAGGTACTTGGTCTTGCAGCACTGCAGGAGCAGATCGCACTTCACTCGCCCACTAGCGTGGGTTTGGCCGGTCAGTCGTAGAAACCGGCCAAAATTCTCAGCAAACTCGCTGAGGTCCTTGCCTGTGAACTCAGGCAGGTTCACCACGAACTTGGAGGTGGCAATAGCCTTCGCCTCCTGAGACCTGCGTCCCTCAGGGCGTCAGGTCTTCTTCTTCTTCTTCTTCTTCTTCTTCCCCTTCGGGTCCTCGGGGTCCTCCGGGTCATCGTCCTCCGAGGGCGAAGATGAAGTCATCGACGGCGGCTCATCATCGGAGGGGTCTCCGCCTAGATCACTAGAGCCATAAGGCTCTACGTCCACCATAGCCCTCAAGGCTGTTAGCCCCAGCCGGTCCAGCTCGGCCCTCGTCGAGTTCGTCACGTGGCTGTAGGGCGGCTGGGCCGTTCTCGGCACGAAAGGACTTCTCGGAATAGCTGCAGGAGTCGGCAACGGTCTGCTCCTCAGGCTCCCCAGGGTATTTGTCAACCCTGCCGCCAGGTGGTTGGCCTGTACTCGGTGGGGTGACATTCCCACCGTAGTAGGTGACGCTTGGGGCGGGATCAGCAGGGGCTCCAGTTTCTCTCGGATCTCTTGAGTGAGGTCGCCCACGATTTTTGGAGTGGCTCCTCGGAGCACCTCGTTGATCTCCGACCGCGTCAGGGACCTGTTGGAGGATCTTCCCGATCCTCTACTCCTGCCACCAAGAGATTCAGGTCCTCTCCTCAACCCACTCAAGGTTGCATACCCAGGTGCATACCCAGGAACATCCACATAGGTTCCAGTAGCGGGTAGTGGATGGGGATATTCAGCCGCATACCATCGCAGCGCAGAGCTGGAAGCCACCGGCTCACTGGCAGTAGTTGCCTCAGGGAGCGCAGTGGTAGGTGGGCCCATACCATAGGCGGGGTAGGGAGGCATGCCAGTAAAGCCTGTGCCCTCTGCCATAGGCGGGTTGGTTATGGGAGTGGATGTTGCAGCAGCTGGGAGTGTGGTGGTCATAGGAGAGGGTGATGCGTGGAGGCCAGAAGCGCTTGGTGCGCCTTCGAAGGTAGGGTCATTCTTCAGGTCTTGCCCTTGTTCCTCTCCTTCGTCTGCTTCGTCTCCAGCATCCTTCTCGCTCTCTCTCTTCCTCTTCACAGGCTGAGAGACCACCTCTTCGACAGACAGGGCCCCGAAGGCCGTCTGGAGTCCATTCAGCGAGTCCTCAGCCGCTTCCACTGGCCCATGTAAGGGCTCCGCCGAAGGTACAGCGCCAGGTGCTGGCCTTGCCGGTGCCTCAGGCGCTGGCGCTGTCTTCACGTCGGCGTCCTCCAGCCTTGTGTCCATCTTCAGTCACCCTTCTGCTTATATGTGCCTGTACTCGGCGCACTGGATGTACGGCGCGGGGTTGCTGCCGGTGCGCAGAGACAGACTGCCACTTGCTACCAGAAAGGTTTATAGTGGTTTCAGCACTGTGTTTTGTCTCTCCTGCTGCTTGCTGATGGTGTAGGGTTTCCTGCTGCTTGTTTTTGGAGATGAAAAGCTTTTGTTTGCTGAAATAAAGTCAATCCAGGATAACCCAAGCCAGAGGTGTGCAAGGAGAAGAGAATCAGGATCAAAGCATGAAGGGCTGCAGTGTAAACAGTGATAGATGAAAGAATATTCACAGAAACTGCAACTCAGGTCAAATCGGAATGCATATTCACAAAGATAGCTAAAATGTTTTGGAAAAGAGTTGGAAAACTGCCCCATGGTCACCCTCCCTCCATAGTGCCATCTCAGGAGATGTGTACTCTTTGTTTTGGGTCCCATATGTGCTGAGGTGGCAGGGCATGTGGCGATGAGGTCACTGCCATGTCACATGGGATCTTCCTACTTAGCTAGGCTGACCAGGAATTGAACCCAGGACCTCTCAATAGAGGTGCCCAGCCCCCTAGGGTGCATACCACTAGGATAGCTAAGAATTCATGGAAAAACATAGATAAATTCATAGGTTCGGCCTTGGATATGTCAGTTCTCAGTCAACTCAGGAAAAGATGATGTGCCTCACTTTGAAAGGGGATTGAGGGGTCCACTCCATATCCTGATTGGGTGTTTGGTTCCATAGGTCAAAATGTGTTATCACCACGTTTGGTGGGACCAATACTAAGATAGAAATGCCTGGATGCTCAGTGCATCTCTAATACAACTAGAGTATGCCTCAAAGCAATGGAAAAGCACTTTTTCTTACTATACAGCAACAAGGCACAACAATGTTGTCGGAGGGACGGCCGCGGACGGGCCTCCGGAACCCCCCTGCCGCATGGAGACGGCGCCGCAGTCTCCATTGGATGCGCCCCGGCTAGCACAACGCGCAGCGAGCTTTCTCGCCGGCGGAGTAGGGGGCAAGGCCAAACACCAGGCAGGGGGAAGGCAATCCCCGCACCTTTTCAGCCAGGGTGGTGACCAACACCGACCTCAACAACACAATGACGTCTACACGTGCACCAAGTTCTTCTCGTGGCGTCCAACGGGGCCTCAGCGAGCTGCCCGATGTGGCAACGCAGGCCCACTGGGGGTCGCGCTCTCAAGGGAGTGACCACGGCAGTAAGTCCCAGCGTGCTGGCACTGAGAAGCGAGCAGGGGAGAGACTCCTTCCCTCGCGTAGCGACTCAACTAGAAAAAGGATGCACCACATTGTCAAGCGCCCAGACCAAGCCGGGATAAGGGGGCCAGCAAGGGGCCCTACGCACTCCCACCCAACACGGTTCACCACCATCAACCCAACAACAACTCGCTCCTATGTGGAGGTGGTCCGGGGAGTCGCGCAACGAAGCGGGCGGCCAACGACGGCAAGTAGCCCACCCCACATCTCCCGCTACATCCTACTCCCCCGTGCACCCACGCACACCCCACAACTCCCATCCGCGCAGCAAAGGCATGAAGGAGAGGGTAGGGGGTTTGTGTTGCCTCTCCAAAGGAAGGACTCAGCGCGGGAATTTGGAGGCGAAAGGTTGTCATGTGCCCCCGTCGGTGAAACGACGCCGCAAGTGGCCATCCCAGGGCCCACCAGCCGCCGTTGGGGAGAGGTACCTCACCGCCGGCTTGGGATGGCCGCTTGGACGCACCTGGCCAAAGGCAAAGGCATTTGCCTTCCTCTGCGTGGACCCGACGCCGAGAAGTGAAACAGGGCAAGTCCGGGGGCTCCGTTGGCACAACCGACCAAGGGAAAGGGAAGGGAAGGAGTGTGGTGAGGCCGATGGGCACGGTGGCCTACGGAGGGAAAGGCCAAGGGAAGGGAAAGGGGAGGGGAGAGGGAAGGTTAGGGCAGGGAGGAAGAGGAAGGTCAAAGGGTGGTGAGAGGCCAATGGGCACCACCGCCTATGGGGGGAAAGGGTCCAAGGGAAGGGCAGCGAATGGCGATCGGCCAGTAGGCGCTGCTAGCTGCAGACGAGATCATCACACCATGGCGTCATCCCAACACACCCAAGGAACAAGTGCATCAATTCATCAGGATGCCAATGCCACAACAACGCCACCAGCAGCATGAGGCGGTCCACGCTAGAGAAGACACTCAGCGCACCACGGGTCGGGGGTGATGAGCCAATAGAAACTTGAGATTGGAGGGGAAAGGTTGCAGACTTCGTCCAACTGCTTCGAATGCGGGTACACACTCGCCAAAGGAAACAAGCCCCAGCCACAAACCCTTAGTCTGACGGTTGGCGGTATGTGCATGGTCCACGACCATCGCACTAGCTCAGACATTCATGATAGCAAATAGCATGGAACTACGCCGAGGACAGATTGGGACATGGGCGCTAACCATGGGGAAACGGAAACGGCAGACCAAAATAGCGGCTTGGTGGAGCTTTAGTGAAGGAGAGGGAAGGGAAGGGCAGCGAATGGCCATCTGCAAGTAAGCGCCGCCAGCTGCAGACAAGAACACAATACCATGGCTTCTTGCCAAAATCCCCTCATACCAGGCATGGCGTGGATTGTCCCCCCAACGGGGGCTGTTGGGGCGTGGAATGCGCCAGGCGTGCAGAGCATGCCAACGACACCGCGACTCACGTGGAGCTCCCAGAGAAGAAGATCTGGTACAGCGAGAGTGCGAGTTCCCGCCGCGACTCCGTAGCAGTGCATCGCCGGGGGTATGGCATGCGGTGGACAGTTAAGCATGTGCCGATGGTGTTGGTGATGGTCTCGCGGCTTGGACCGGGCACCACCGTTGGCGTTTTTGTTGAGCCTTAAACATGTGATGCATGGGGCGAGGTGTGACAGTCGTGCTGAGTTTACGCAGCTCACCCACACACGCGATGGAAGCACTCCGCCATGAGCATGAACGTGACTTCGTGGAGGTGAAGGGTATTGCCGTATGGATCCTTAACGTTTTGGTCGACGCAACCCGCCACCATGGAGAAACGGAAACGGCGGACCAAAGCAGCGGCTTGGTGCACCTTCACCGAAGGAAAGGGAAGGGAAGGGCAGCAAATGCATATCTGCAAGTGGGCGCCGCCAGCTGCAAACAAGAACACAATACCATGGCTTCTTGCCAAAACCCCCTCATACCACGCATGGCGTGGATTGCCCCCCCACGGGGGCTGTTGGGGCGTTGAATGCGCCAAGCGTGCCAACAGCATGCCAACAACACCGCGACTCACGTGGAGCTCCCAGAGAAGAAGATGTGGTACAGCAAGAGTGCGAGTTCCTGCCGCGACTCCGTAGCAGTGCATCGCCGGGGGTATGGCATGCGCTGGACAGTTGAGCATGTGCCGATGGTGTTGAGGATGGTCTCGCGGCTTGGACCGGGCACCACCGTTGGCGCTCTCGTTGAGCGGTGAACATGTGACACATGGGGGGCAGTGGTGACAGTCGTGCTGAGTTTACACAGCTCACCCACACACGCGATGGAAGCACTCCGCCATGAGCATGAACGTGACCTCGTGGAGGTGAAGGGTATTGCCGTATGGATCCTTAATGTTTTCGTTAACGCAACCCACCACCATGGAGAAACAAAAACGGCGGACCAAAACAGCGGCTTGGTGGACCTTCACTGAAGGAAAGGGAAGGGAACGGCAGTGAATGGCGATCTGCAAGTGGGCGCCCCCAGCTGCAGACAAGAACACAATACCATGGCTTCTTGCCAAAACCCCCTCATACCACGCATGGCGTGGATTGCCCCCCCACGGGGGCTGTTGGGGCGTGGAACGCGCCAAGCGTGCCGAGAGCATGCCAACGACACTGCGACTCACGTAGAGCTGCCAGAGAAGAAGATGTGGTACAGCGAGAGTGCGAGTTCCCGCCGCGACTCCGTAGCACTGCATCGCCGGCGGTATGGCATGCGTGGGACAGTTGAGCATGTGCCGATGGTGTTGAGGATGGTCTCGCGGCTTGGACCCGGCACCACCGTTGACGCTCTCGTTCAGCTGTGTACATGTGACACATGGGGGGCAGTGGTGACAGTCGTGCTGAGTTTACGCAGCTCACCCACACACGCGATAGAAGCACTCCGCCATGAGCATGACCATGACCTCCTGGAGCTGAAGGGTATTGCCGTATGGATCCTTAATGTTTTGGTCGACGCAACCCGCCACCATGGAGAAACGGAAACGGCGGACCAAAACAGCGGCTTGGTGGACCTTCACTGAAGGAAAGGGAAGGGAAGGGCAGCAAATGGCGATCTGCCAGTTGGCGCTGCCGACTGCAGACGAGAACACAATACCATGGCTTCTTGCCAAAACGCCCTCATACCACGCATGACGTGGATCGCCCCCCCACGGGGGCTGTTGGGGCGTGAAACGCGCCGAGCGTTCCGAGAGCATGCTAACGATACCACGACTCATGTGGAGCTCCCAGGGAAGAAGATCTGGTACAGCGAGAGTGCAAGTACCCGCTGCGACTCCATAGCAATGCATCGCCGGGGGTATGGCATGCAGTGGACAGTTGAGCATGTGCCGATGGTGTTGAGGATGGTCGCGCAGCTTGGACCGGGCACCACCGTTGGCGCTCCTGTTGAGCCGTAAACGTGTGACACATGGGGGGCAGTGGTGACAGTTGTGCTGAGTTTACACAGCTCACCCACACACGCGTTGGAAGCACTCCGCCATGAGCATGAACGTGACCCCGTGGAGGTGAAGGGTATTGCCGTATGGATCCTTAATGTTTTGGTCGACGCAACCCGCCACCATGGAGAAACGGAAACGGCGGACCAAAACAGCGGCTTGGTGGACCTTCACTGAAGGAAAGGGAAGGGAAGGGCAGCAAATGGCGATCTGCTAGTGGGCGCCGCAAACTGAAGACGAGAACACAAGACCATTGCAGCATTCATACGCGCGCACTTCATTTTTTTGCAAAGTGCTGCGCATTACATAATGTAGATAAGTGAAAGACACTCAGATTGTGTGTGTTTGTATGTTACAATTATCGAGATATCATGATTGTTTTATTATCATGTTTTTCAGGGACTATGAAAGGTCTTAGGACCAAATCAGAACTGCGTCCCCGATTTCAAGGATTGGTGTTGTGCTCTGGCCTGCTACAATTTTGTCATAACTGGGAAAATTTTCGGACATCGTTGAGATTGGGGTTGCAAAGAATCGTGGCCGCTGTGGAGAAGTTTAAAGCTACAGAGCAGGACGCAGAGATCTGCATTTACGTCCGAAGTTCGGGAACAAATTTTTTCCCCCTTTCACCGAATATATGCACAGGGCAGTGCTACAACCCGCCGAAGAGGACAAGTTGAGGAACGTTCTGCGCAGCCTGAGCACTGAGGACAGTTGGGGTGCCTCCGACGTTGGGTGGACCAAAAAACCAGTATGCCGTATCGTGAGTCTGGGCGTCGGGCACGTGGCGTGCGAGTGCTACAGGTACTGAGGCAGACTGGCAGCGCCACAGCGAGTCACGCTGAAGAGAGCGTGCCAAGGATATGCGGCGATGAGGCCGCCACAGCAAGCATTGAAGATGTAGCGGAGGCCAACGCTCGTGAGAAGGCGCAAAGACAGGGGTCCAATGACAATGAAGGAGTTTGCGAAAGGGAGCCATCGTTCGGGGGAGCGCCGGCGAGGGAGTACGACGTTGGAGTGCTGGAACAACGCGCGACAGGTTTGCGTATTCAATGTCGCAGAAGAAAGACAACGGCGCACACAAGAGAAGTCAATAAGAAGCAAACCTAAAGGTTGACTGTGTCTGTCTTTGCGTGTGTGTGCACGCATGCTGAATAGCTGTCTTCGTTACTTTTGTCTGGGTTTTTTTTTTCTCTCAAGTGCTGTATATTGAGTAAGATGCAGCTCAAAAATGAGCTGAATGTCAAAATGACGTTTGCGTTGAGGACCAGTTTTGGTCCGAAAAGCACAGTTTTCTGCTGACTAGGTTGCACGAACATGCACCTTTGCCTTTGTTTCGGAAAACTCTGTTGTATGTTTCATTTTTGATTTCACTGGTTTGCTGCTATGGCTGTTGTTGCCATTTTTGTGTTGAGTTGGTGGCTTTTGTGTTGGTTTTCTGCCGTATGGCAGATGGAGGTTTGAAGACTGGCAGGCAGCACAGCCTTTTTTTTCTACCTGTGCTCTGACGAACGTTGAAGCCTGTCAATTGGACAGTGCTGTTTTGGTAAGGGTATGAGGCCTGCAGCCATGGTGTTGCTTAGCAGGAGATTGGTATTTGCAGGTACTTCTTTTTTTTCTGCCTACGCCCGTCCACCCACACCCGCACTAGGAAAGTGTTGAAGGGTGTTGGAGGGTTTGGACACCTCGGCAGGGGCCCAGTTGGGTGTGTTGTGTGGGGTGCACAACACGTGGACTGGGGACATTAGTTTTTGTAATCCCCCCACTGCAGGAGGTCTGTAGCCTTGGTCAGATAAAAGGGTAGGCCACCCAAAGAATGGGCAGAGCCCTACTAAAGGCCAAAACAACTGTTGCCCCCCCCCTTCGCGATGTCTAACCTGCCCAATGCACCATTGTTTCTGCTCTTATGTCACAGGTCAAATCAGTTGAAATTAGTCAAAAATACAAGACGTCTGCACCTTTGCTTTGTTTTTGGCGCTTTTGATCGTCCCTCCCATCAGTTGAATTGCCTGTCTCTGCTTTTGCAGTGGAGAGGCACAGTGGAGGAGGAGAGAAGTTCAAAAAGAAGCACTCAGAAGTAAGGCACTTAAGTGCCCCACAAGGCTGCAGCACCTTGTACATTAGCTTAAGAGTTTGGAACCCAATGGGGAGTGGTTTCAACAAACATCATTGCCTTGGTTGTGCTGCTTGTTTGCCTGTGGTTGCGGCTGAGATGCGAAAATTTTGGAATTTTTTTTGATGAGAGAAACAGCATGTTTTGACCTGAGGCAAGACAATATCAGTTTTGTTTTGGTTATCAAAGCTTTTGGGTGTGACTGCCACTCTTTTATATAACAAACAAACTGTGGCTCAGCCCGATGGTACAAGGGTATCAGTGAGCTTGGGAGGGGAGTGCAGCAGTCACACGCGCGCACTTCAGATTGTTGCATAGTGCTGCGCATTACATAATGTAGATAAATGAAACACGCTCAGATTGTGTGTGTTTGTATGTTACAATTATCGAGATATCATGATTGTTTTATTATCATGTTATTCAGGGACTATGAAAGGTCTTAGGACAAAATCAGAACTGCGTCGCTGACTTCAAGGATTGGTGTTGTGCTCTGGCCTGCTACAGCCAACCACACCGCAGCTGCAGACGCCACATGACCGTAAACAGACCACACGCAAGCCGGCCAACACCAAACCAGCCAGGCGTGCACCGGTCGAAACGGGAACAGCGTCCAACGGGATGACGGCACTGTGGTGCGCCACGCCTGCCGAAGACCATACCCACGAACGCAACAGAACACCGCAACTCTACCATTACGAACGCAGCCAACCAACGTTGACAATTTACACTACGCTACACTTGGACCAACCAAGACGCAACCAGCCCGCACCGACACGGACGTGCTGGCTGCACAAACAACATTCGGCGATACGACCACCGGCAGCAGCGCGACGGAACCCACACAAGACAAGCCAACCATGAGGCGGCAAAGACAACCGCGCACCAACCACACTGTAGCTGCAGCCGCCACTTGACCGTAAAAAGACCACACGCACGCCAGCCAACACCAAACCAGCCAGGCGTGCACGGGTCGAAACGGGAACGGCGTCCAACGGGTCCAACAAGCCCGCCAAGGAACATATCCACGAACAAAACGGTGACTCTACCATCACGCGAAGGACCAACCAACATTAACAGACTACGCCCAACCGTTAAATGACCGACCAACCAACCACGACGACCTACTTTGAAGCCCCGGCCCCGCGGGAGAGCGCAAGCTCGACCGAGTCAGGAGGCGTGAGTGTGCGCCACGGCATGCGAGTCCCGTAGCACGTGCTTCTTCACGCCTACTGAAAACCAACCCAGGTGGGGGTGCCTGCAGGACAGGGCCTTTGGCCTGGCTCCCGGCCCCTGGGCCCCGCAATCCGGAGGTTGATTAGGATGTGCGATGGGACCCTCCCCCACGTATCATCCGCCCAAAGAGGAATGTGAGACTTCGGTCGAACATGGCTTACCTCTCTGGGCAGAACCCGCTGTAGGGTACTGCTCGCGGCAACCGCGCCCTTCCCCCATGTGGGGGAGCCGCTTTCTGGGGGCACGTGCAGTGGGGCCGTGGGTGGGTGAGCAAAAGCCCCTTGGTAAGACCCCCCAGCGGGGCAACACCGGTCCCGAGTTGAGCTACCTACCTACTACCTTGTTGTTGGGGTGGGTAGTTGGTTCCTCGCCATTCCTGGCTGAGGGTTGGGTGCTGGCTTACTTGGGGGTGGGTGGGGGGCTTCCCGTGTTGTGTGTGTTTGTGGTGCGGGCCGCTGTTTGTGGTGCTCATGCTTTCGTGTGTTTTGTGTTTTTGTGGCGCCTGTGTTGGTGTGGTGTGGGAGTGGCGTGAGTGTGTGCTCCGCGTACGCGCGCTGGTTTGGGTGCGTGTGTGCGTGTGGTCTGTCGGTGGTGTCTTTGGTTGCCTGCCCCTGCCTCTCCCGGCTAGGTCTTGCAGCCGGTGTTAGTGTGGGTGTGGCGGGTGTGTATTGTGGGTGGGCCCCGTGCAGGCCCCTGCCAGTCCTGGCTGAAGGCCCTCGGTGCAGTTCCCCGCCACTCCTGGCGGGGATCCGCTGCTGGTGGTGGTGGGTGGTCCCTCGCCAATCCTGGCTGAGGGCCGTGGGTGTGGTTCCCCGCCACTCCCGGCTGGGGTCCCCTGGTTTTGGTGGTGGGTGTTCGCTCGCCAATCCTGGCTGAGGGCCCTGGGTGCGGTTCCCCGCCAATCCTGGCTGCCATGCGCTGCTCGTGGTGGTGGGTGGTCCCTCGGCAATCCTGGCTGAGGGGCTTGGGTGCGGTTCCCCGCCACTCCTGGCTGGGGTCCGCTGCTGGTGGTGGTGGCTTGTCGCTCTCCAATCCTGGCTAAGGGCAGTGGGTGCGGTTCTCCGCCACTCGTGGCTGGGGTCCGCTGGTTGTGGTGGTGGGTGGTCCCTGGCCAATCCTGGCTGAGGGCCCTGGGTGGTGTTTCCCCCCACTCCTGGCTGGTGTCCGCTGCTGGTGGTGGTGGTTGGTCCCTCGCCAATCCTGGCTGAGGGCCATGGGTGCGCATTCCCCGCCACTCCTGGCTGCCGTCCGCTGCTGCTGGTGGTGGGTGGTCCCTCGCCAGTCCTGGCTGAGGGTCCTAGGTGCGGTTCCACTCAACTCCTGGCTGGGGTCCGCTTCTGGTGGTGGTGGGTGGTCGCTCGCCAATCCTGGCTGAGGGCCGTGGGTGCGGTTCCCCGCCACTCCTGGCTGGGGTCCGCTGGTTGTGGTGGTTGGTGGTCCCTCGCCAATCCTGGCTGAGGGCTCCGGGGGCAGTTCTCCGCCATTCCTGGCTGGTGTCTACTTGTGGCGGTGGTGTCGCCGCTGGTGTGGGCTTGGGGTGTGTCGTGTGTGTTTGTGGCGTGTGGTGTGTGTGTTCATGTGGTGTGGCCTGTGTATCTGTGTGGGTTTTGGCTGCAGTTCCCCACCATTCCTGGCCGGGGATGCCGTTTGTGTTCGTTGTGTGTGGCTTGCGCAGTAGTGTCTTGTGGTTTTGGGCGTGTTGTTTGTCGTCCCTTCTGTGGCGCGTTCGGTGTATGTGTTTGCGCGGCGTGGGTCCCTCCGCCCCGGTGTTGTGTGCGTGTTTTGGTGTGTTGTGCTGTGGGTGGTGCTTCCTCCTCTTCCCCGTGGCCCTGGTGTGTGTGTGTGTGTGTGTGTGTGTGTGTTGTGATTCGCCGTGTGTTGGTGTGGGTGTGTTCGGGTGTGTGTGCGGTGTGTGGTATCAGGTGTGCGGGTTTTTGGGTATGTCATACCTGTTTTGGTTCGAGTTGTCGGCCGCCATGGTCACGATAAACGGTACAAAACAAAGTCCTGTAAATGTGTAGCGTGTGGTTCGGTGGGGGGGCGGGCGTTCCGGCTTTTATCCGTGTCCCTGACCTTTCCTCGGTGTTTGTCCCCTTGCCGTTGCTTTGCCTCTTGGTGATACCTGCGGAGTGTAGAGGTGCGGAGCGGTGTGGTGGTACGCATTACGCGGTGGTTCGTGCGGTGTTGTGTTTGGCCGTACCCGCTTTTGGCTGTTTTTGGTCGGTGGTACGTATCACGTGGCTTGCGGTTTCGGTGCGATAACATATCTCAGTGTCATACCTTCTGTGTTTCTCCTATAGACCAAAGACAGTCCGAAGCACCTCATCTGCACCTTTTGACAAGCAATGGAGTTGGTCAGCAATCTGGAGCAATTAGGCTTGGCCACACACAGGATATGGCTTGGCCAGCATAGCCAAGCAACTAAATTCGGAATCAGTTAAAAATTAGGCTCCCAAAAGGTAGGAAAAACAGTCGAGTATAGGGGTCCTGAGGTGGGAGACCACTAGGCTTAACCAACAAGGCGCAAGGCATGAAATGCCTATTTTGTTTCGGTATAACCTGCATCAAGGAAGATACCTCTGCTCACTTGAGTGGTAGGGGTGAACTTCATGAAGGAGTAGGGTTGTAACCCTAGTCACTTTAAAAAACGTACTTAAAGCTTCAAAAAGAGTGATCAAAATGATTAAGTGTTAGTCTTCATTACTTCCCAAGGATTTGGGGGCGCTTGACCTGGATCAAGTACCCCAAGAAAGACATGGTAGCGACTTTTTCTTCCTCTCTACAGTGAACGTGTCCTCTGCAAGGGACGCTGCACAAGGGGATATGGGAAGTGGCCTCCAGGCATAGTTGGCTTCTGATGGGCGCGGCACGCTACATTTAGAGCAGCGCACGCAAAAAAAACTAGGGATGGAGCTCTTCGCTGAGCTCTCACAGCATGTGGACTTCTGGAAGTCGTCGTAAATGCCGCTATCGTCATTTTGAACTTCCCAGTGACGCTGGACTTCGTCTGGGCACAGATGTCACCAAAGGCGAGGGCTGCTTGGGTTTGGGTGTCAATGATGATGACATCCGGGTTGGCATACACTACTTTTGCGTCGGAGACCGTGTTGCGACCTTGGGTGCAGAGACTTTAGCGCCGCCCATCACCGCAGTCGCCAGGCATACTTGAAGAAGGACTCTTTGCAGTGTCAGCGGGTGACCTTGATCTCGTTCCCATCTCGTGGCGCTGCCAGCACCATCAAGCTCGCCAGACGCCCTACAAAGCGGATACAATCATTATTGGTGATTGATGCTGTTGTTGATTTTTGTCAAAGTCTCTGCAATGTTTCGAAATCACACCCATTTGGATTTGATTGACCCAAACCAAAAACCTGCAATTTTCCCCAAACTTCAAGAGCCTTGAGCTTCATCCTTCAGTCCAATTGACCCTTTGAACGAACGTGGTGACACAAGATCCTAGAGCCGTTCACGTGCCAGTTGTTGGTCGTACCCCATCATTGTACAAACGTTCATAGGAACCTTGCACGGGTTCCTGTGATTTTATCTGAGTATTCTACATTGTCTACAGACAAAATAAACAAAAACACAAGTCACGAACGATGCGCGAAACACACACCATGCACCGCTAATCCTGACCATCACCGTGGCTCAAACTAATCGTGCCCCTGATTCCATTTAATCCCAAAACCACCAAATCTGTGACTTTTTTATTATAAAACCCTGATTTTCACAGAGGAAAAACTCACAGGCCAATGTGGCTTGCGTCTTTCGGTCTGGCGCTCGCGACGGTGCTCAGGGCCAGAGTTCGGTCCTGATCCTTGCAAAATGGAGGTATCCTGGAGCAAAACTGCTCCTGAGTGCACCTGAACTAAGTATTGCTGGGCGGAGTAGGGGAGAGACCCTCAAATCCGCGTCATCACTGCCGCCCGTGACAGTAAGGTTATATTCCTGGTAGGGTGATGACCATTTTCCGAAGTGCCGCCATTGATATTGAAAAGAACATGTATCAATGATAGAATGTAAACTGCTTTGAAACATTTGCTTTGAAACGAAGAGGTTTCACCTTTTGTGACACGAAACAACTTGGTTGTCCCCTTTTGCCCCTAAAGGCAAAAGCCAATGCAAAAAACAAGAAGAACCTATGTGGTTGAAAAACGTTGAAAACCGTTGAAAAAACTAATGAAGCTAAAGCTACCACAACTGCATATCCAACCAATCTCAACAAAGTGTTCCCATATTCCCTTGCTGATTCGTGCAGTGGAATGCAAAAACCAAAGTTTGGGCACACGAATTTGCACGTTGAATGCCACGAACAAAGGGACTGGAGTTAATGTTTCCAACTTGAAAAGGTACATACAAGCATGCAACTCAATATTGACCACTCTCCGACGCCCAACTGTAGGCTAAACATGCAAACACCAACCACAAAGGAGAATGCACAGCTTGGCAGTCCATATGCCCAACATTGAGATCCCAACTAAAGGGTGCGATTGCATATTCCTCACCATACACGCCACATCAAAGCGCAAGAGCCGTAGAGGGGCCACCCCGAAGCCTTTGAATTCACATCGTTAAATCCTAGCACAGCTCCAAAGCGTAAAGGTCCATATCACAACTCACGGAAACCATGCCGAAGCATAGGAGTCCATATCTCCAACTCTAAAGTGCACACCAAAGCGTGGCATTCAATATCCCCAACTGCAAAGGGCCCCCCAAAACCTGCTAATCCTTATCACGAACTCTATCGGACACACTGAAGTGCCACAGTTGATATCCAACCGTGCAAAAGCCACACTCAAGTCTAATACCAAAGCAAAGCAAACCGGTGTGTACGTCCAACTCGAAAAGTCAGGGCAATGTGCTCGAGTCCATATCCCAAACTCTGAAATCCCCCCATTTTGCTATGCCCGAACCCCAAATCGACCAAATTTTTGTACAATCAAAGTTGTAGCCAGCCCCCAAAACCCTACCAAAAAGAACGAAATTTACCAAAGAATCCGTAAATTGTACAAAAAACCCCGTAAATCTTAGAAAAAAAGTGTCCAAACCTTACCAGGAAAACCCCCCCCGTTTTGGTAAAAAGAAAGTTTGACGGGGGGGGGGGCAGGCGTTGCTTGAACGTGGAGAGGTGCAGGGGAGGGGGGGGGTCCAAGAGGGAGGGGACGACCCCCCGGTAAGAATTCAACAAATACGCGAAGAATTGCAAAAATGTATCACAATGAGCCGGTCAGCACATACTTTTGTCAGAATGTCGGAAGACCAGGTAATTCAACTCATCTTTGCCGGGCCATACTTGCTTTTTGTTTGTGTCTGATTGGGACCTCAGGTGGACGACAGTGCAGGTTTGTTGGGGCTGTGACAGACAAACAATACGCATGTCGCAGCTGAACGTGTGTTCGTCGCAGTTGTGGTGCCCGATGTGCGCATAGAGCAAGCTGCATGAGGACGAAATCATGCGGCACGCAAAGTATCTAGCAGTCTTGTAGCACCATGATGGCTGTTTGTCGAAGGAACTCACACACAGTTGCTATTGCAGTGTGTAACATGCTTTCTGTGCAACATTGTATGCCTCTTGCCTTTTCTTCCAAGTCCATCTATGTTTAAAACTAAAATAGAGAGCTGTGGTTACAACGTCGTCGCGTTTTGTTCACGGGAACGGTTGGACCGGGGAGCCAAAGAACGCATTGATGGACCTTGATATGTGTTGCACAGGGGACAAAGGATACAAGCAGAATGGCCTAAGAACCTTAGTACACCTACGCCAAAGGCATAAGAGAACGTTTTCGCATACAAGCCAAAACGGTCCCACAACCTTGATTTTTAGGTGATTTAGAGCGGAAGGGGGGGGGGACCAGGGGCTCTGGGGGGGGCAGGGGGCAGGGGGGGAGGGGTCTGACCCCCGGTGGGAATTCAACAAACAACCAACAAAGTGCAAAATTGTATCACAATGACCCGGTCAACATTTACGTTTCTCATAATGTCAGAAGCAAAAGTAATGCTCATCTTTCTCGGTCCATACTTTTTTCTTGTTTGGATCTGACTGGGACCTCAAGTGCAGAACAGTGCAGCTTTGTTGGGGCTGTAAAGGACAGAAAACACGCATATTGCAACTGAATGCGTGTTCGTGGCACTTGTGGTGCCCAGTGTGCGCACAGGATGGGCTGCATGAGCAGGAACTCATGCGGCAGGCAGTGCACCTCGTGGTCTTGTTCCGCGATTACGGGTGCTTGTTGTTCAAACTGGCAGACACTTGCGATTGGACTTTTGAGACAAGTTATGGAACATGCTTTTTGTGCAGCATTGTATGCCCGTTGCGTTCCCTTCCAAGTCCATCTGTCTGCAAACCGAAAATACAGGATTACGGTTATAACATCGCCGCGTTTTCCTCGGGGGCACGGTTCGATTGGAGAGCCAAAGGACGCACTTATGTACCTTTGTGACCTGATATGTGTGGGACAGGGGACCAAGGGTACAAGCTGAATGACCAAAGAACCCTGGTATAGGTGCGCCGAAGGCACAAGAGAAATTGTTCGTGCACAAGCGAAACAAAGTTTCCAGAATCCTGAATTTTAGGTGATTTAGAGCGAGGGGGGGAGGGAAGGAGGGGGTCCAGGGGAGCAGGGGAGGGGGTCCCGGGGGGAGGGCCCTCCCCCAGTCGGATTGAAAATTGAAGCAGCTCCCGGCGGGGGCGGGGGAAGAGAAAAATGGGGGGGTCACACCACAACCCATCATCATCGTTTGCCCTCAAGCTGGGGCATATGACAAAACCCACCCTTTTTGTGCTAAAGAACCCCCCTTCTGTGCTAAAAAACCCGCGGCTCTAAAATGCACAAAAAAACCCATCTAATAAAAAAAACGCCGCGGTGGGTTTTTAATAAAGCTGGGGAGTTTTGGGGCACGACATTTTTAAGTACATTTCGGGGGGGAGGAGTCAGTACATTTTCGGGGGTCTGGTAGTAAATGTCGGGGGTCTCTTTTAGTACATTTTGCGGGGGGGGCCTTTTAGTACATTTAGGGAGGGGGGGCTTAGCACATTTTGGGGTGTTTTTTTACTGCATTTTAAGGGTCTTTTAGTACATTTCATTATAATACATTATATGCTTACATAGTCAGTGATCAGCATTCTGTGTCAGATCTGCTACTAGACTTCTGGCAGGCCATTACGTGAAAACACCAAAAAACTGTAAAATACATTGTCAGTGGTGTGGTGCATTTCAGCTTTAATACATGCTTACGTGCTGTATTGCATTGATATTGCCTGCGGGATATGGCAGTTTTCTTTTGGGAAGTGGGGAGATGCTTTGGAGGGCTGAGCTGTGGCCCGAAACAAAGAAACAACTCAAGATTTCGTATACTCGGAAGGCACACTGCAGGGGGGGCGGGGGGACATATGCAGTATCGCAGTAATGCTGGAGCACACGGTACCATAACAGTAAGTTTTGGAACCTGATAGTTCTGAAAATAAACGGTTTGAAACGATTATTTTTTCAAAAAAACCGGTTTTGCCGATTGATAGTTTTCAAAATAACTGGTTTTTCCGATTAATTGCCCTTTACTGACCAAAATCTTGCCTTTGGCACAAGAGAGCCCATACAAGTCGGAGCATAGTGACCAAAACTACGTCGGAAGTTGTAATTCACCATCCGCCATCATTGATTGCTACCAAAGCCGTTGCGTAGTGCAAAAATTCGACAAAATGAAATGCCGAAAAGAACCGGATAGATTTGCAACCATTCCGATTAATTGGTTTAAATCAGTTTTCAAAATAACCGATGGTGCCAATTATTTTGAAAATAACCTCCGATTATTGCCGATAACGGTTTTTCCGATTAATCGGTAAAACCGGTTCCGAACCCTACATAAAAGACAAGCAAGGAGCTGCAACGGACAGTTTTCACCCCCAAAGAACCTGGGTACAGCTGTGCGGGGTTGGCATGGTTTGAGACATGGTAAACGGGGTTTCTCCTATTTGGCGGACGTGATTTTTTGGAAATGGTGAAAAGGGGGGTTTTTTAGTACAAAAAGGTGGTATTTAGTACAAAGTGGGGGGTTTTTAGTAAAAAGCGGGGCACTTTTTAGTACAAAGCGGGGTGTTGTTTTGCTACAAAAATGGGGGTTTTTTGGCGGAATCATCATTCAAGCTGCAACGGTTCTTGTGTTCGAAGGAATATGCTATGGACAATCTAGATGCAATACAAAGTATCCATCTGTCATGAAAACTGCATCCATATCTACCATCAAACGCCGGTGTTAGAGCGTGTCCGACTGATGACTTTTTGGTTGGCACGTTCAACCTGCATGCCACATACCGTATGTTCTACCATCCACTGCTACTGTACTCAAGCACTCCTTCGGCTGTCCGTCGTTGTGGTAGTCCTACTTTGTGGTTCCTTGATGTGTTAGTGTGTTTGATTGCTGTTGATATGTCGTGATGCCCTTTTCATCTCGCTAAACTTGGTACCACATTGCTATAAAGTGGAGGCTGATTATTTTGACTCGCGTTTGCGTTTCTTCCTGGGAACGGACACTTCTGTGCTTGCAGAAGAATCTGACTCACTGCCCGTAGAGATAGTCTCCTCATCAGAATCAAAATTCAATGGGAAGACACTCGTATCAGCGCCCGTAGCAGTGGAACAACTTTCTGGGAGGGACCTGTCACAAGGGGTTTTTTGGTATATAAAAAGGGGGTTTTTGGTACAAAAAGGGCCGAGTTCAGCACAAAACGGAGGATTTTTTGCTACGAGACGGGGGGGTTTTGGTACAAAGCGGGGGGTTTTTTCATATTCTCCAGCCACTTGGCTCCCTTGCCAGCAATGTACCTTGGCACTCCAGCTTGAAGATGGCATGTTTGACGAAAGAACAATTGGACAAAAAAATGTCTTTTGACAGCGGTTTATTGACTGAATGACGTCGAACATCCGGAAAGGAGGAGATGAGAGCAGGAGAGGTCATCAAAGAACACGCACACTGTCCCAACATTGGGTCCGCCACAATGAAAGACTGACCAAAAAAGCATTGAAACACCCTGTCATTGCTGCAGATATGAACCTTGCACACACAAGCACTCCAACTTCCTCCCTAGAGCAACATAACACAACAAGATGCAGAAAAACCAGAATGTGGAATTAAAATAAGGCGAGTTGTTCGAAGATGCATGCATAATTTGTCCGGCTCGTCAGTGAATCATGTGACTCATCACTGCCTTGCTCTCGCTTTCCGGTTCTTCTAACTATTCTGCTTCCACGGGTTGCCAAGGGCCACAAAAATTACAAGGTGTGCAAGCAACATGTCTTGACCAAAGGCATGACGGGTAAGCACACATTTCTTCGGGGACTAGCCGGTGATGCCCCACCCCATCCCTGGGGATGGGCCTAGGGGAGAATCCTTGCACTGCCCGCGCCCTATGCGCGCGCGGATCGCGCAAGCTGCGCGCTACTTTTAGAGCAGTCCTTAAAGAACACCAAGGCACAGCCCTTCCAAATGCCCCTCAATTTGAGTCGCCCAAACTGCCCTAGCTAAAGACAAATGCAAGCTCCCTTCCCCGCACATACGACATCATGCAAAATGCGGCAAGACACGCACATAGCCTCTTTTTTGTTCAATTCCCAACTAAATACAAAATCAGAATGCTTCCGAGTGGCCGCATTTGAAAGCTCACTCACCCTACCAGCTAGTGCGAATGCCTCATATGTGTCCACCTCATCCTCAACTGGACCGGGGGGCAAAGTGGCTTGTAAGAGGGAATCCAGGTCAACCTCTTTTTTGGACTTGTGGTACAACTACGCATCGTTATCAGCAATGATGCAGCCTCGCATAGGGCATTCGACTGTGGTCAGCCAAAGACCGGGGACTCCGTCACCCCAACTCAAAAGCCCACACCACAACGTGCCAGTCCATGGTGGGGATGAGCAAAAAAGTCTGAAAAGCGGCGGAAATGGGTGAAAGTGGGTAAAAATCCAAAAATGCCATTGGCCAGGATCTGGCACTTGGTGCATATTGCGCACGCAGAGGCTAAGATGCTCACCGAAGAATACCTGTCACCTGTTTACTAAGGGGAAGACTGAAAAGTGTCAATACCATAGAGTTGGCCAGGTGAGTAAGAAAAAGTCCTTTTCCAATGCTTTAGGGTATACCTTAGTTGTATTAGAGGTGCTCTAAGCACTCTTGCATTTTTATCTTAGTATTGGCCTAACCAAAATGGGTGATAACACATTTTGACCCATGGAACCGAACGCTAAATCAGGATGTGGTGTGGACCCCTTAATCCCCAGGTCATATGCACTAAAACATCTTTTCCTGGGTGACTGAGGCACTGATATACTGAAAGCAGAGCCTATGAATTTATCTATGTTTTCTCATGAATATTTAGCTGTCCTAGTGGTATGCACCCTAGGGGGCTGGGGCACCTCTTTTTGAGAGGTCCTGGATTCAATACCCAGTCAGCCTAGCTAAGTAGAAATATCCCATGTGACATGGCAGTGACCTC
The DNA here is from genome assembly GCA_964036045.1 of Eutreptiella sp. 'Long Island Sound 2002'. Taxonomy (NCBI): domain Eukaryota; phylum Euglenozoa; class Euglenophyceae; order Eutreptiales; family Eutreptiaceae; genus Eutreptiella; species Eutreptiella sp. 'Long Island Sound 2002'. Next base: position 127,884,838 of record OZ038382.1, on the reverse strand, counting down.
AGCGCCACAAGCCATGCCACCTCAGCACCTATGGGACTCAAAAACAAGGAGTGCACATCTCAAGATGGCACTATGAAAGAGTGAGAGCCCATGGGGCAGTTCTTCAATCAGCTTTTCTCAAACATGTAAAATATTTCATCCTGAGTTGCAATGTATGTAAATTGCTGTGGTCTGTTGTTGATAGTTGTCTTTATCTAACTCTTTGTGACTGCAGCCCTTCGTGCTTTGATCCTGTTTATCTTCTACTTGCTTATATCTGGCTTGGGTTATCCTGGATTCGTTGTATCTCAACAATAAAAGGATTTCCTCATCAAAAACAAGCAGAAGGAACCCTACAACAGCAGCAAGCAGCAGGAGAGGCAAAACAGAAACACAGTGCTGAAAACACTATAAAACTTTCTGGTAGCAGAGGCAGACAGTCTCTGCGTACCGGCAGCAACCCCGTGCCGTACATCCAGTGCACCGAGTACTGTCATAAGCAAGAAGGGCGAATCTGGACACGAAGAAGGAGGACACCGACGTGAGGATGGCGCCTGAGGCACCAGCAATGCCACCACCTGGTGAACCTGGACCTGGACCTAGCGCTATACCTTTCCTGCCCTTACATGGGCCAGTGGACGTGGTTGATGACTCGCTGGAGGGACTTCAGGCGGCCTTCCGGGCCCTCTCAGTCGAGGAGGTGGACACGGACCCTGTGAAGAGAAAGCGGGAGAGAGAGAACAATGCAGGAGAAAGCATGGCAGACGAAGGAGTAGACCATGAGCACGACCCAACGAGTGAGTCGACCTTCGAGGGCACGCCAAGCGCCTCTGGCCTCTACGCATCACCCTCTCCTACAACCACCACACTCCCAACTCCAGACCCAGCCGCTGCAACATCCACACCCATAACCACCCTGCCTATGGCTGAGGGCACAGGCTTTACTGGTATGCCTACCTACGCTGCCTATGGTGTGGACCCATCTACCACTGCGTTTCCAAAGGCAACTACCGCCGGTGAGCCAGTGGCCTCTAGTTCTGCGCCGCACTGGTACGCGGCAGACTATCACCATTCTTTACATGCTACTGGAGTCTATGTGGATGTTCCTGGGTATGCAACCCTGAGTGGGCTGAGGAGAGGCCCTGAGTCATGCGGGAGCAGGAGTAGAGGATCGGGGAGATCCTCCAACAGGTCCCTGACGCGGTCGGAGATCAACGAGGCACTCCGAGGAGCCACCTCTAAAATTGTTGGTGATCTCACTCAAGAGATTCGGGCTAAACTGGAGCCCCTGATTCCACCCCAAGCGTCCCTTACCATCGTGGGAGTTTCACCCCACCGAGTACAGGCCAACCACCTGGTGGCAGGGTTGACAAACACCCTGGGGAGCCTGAGGAGCCGACCGATGCCGACTCCTGCTGTGATACCAAGAAGCCCTTTCATACCAAGAACGGCCCAGCCTCCCTACAGCCACGTCCCGAATTCCACGAGAGCCGAGCTGGACCGGTTGGGGCTGACAGCCCTAAGGGCAATGGTTGACGTGGAGCCCTATGGCTCTAGTGACCTAGGCGGAGACCCCTCTGACAATGAGCCGCCGTCCATGACTTCTGCTTCGCCCTCGGAGGACGAAGACCCTGAGGACCCCGAGAACTTGAGTTGGCGGAAGAAGAAGAAGAAGAGGAAGACCAGGCGCCCTGAGGGACGCAGGTCTTAGGAGGCTGAGGCCATTGCCACCTTGAAGATCGTGGTGAACCTGTCTGAGTCCACAGGCTAGGATCTCAGCAAGTTTGCTGAAAATTTTGGCCGGTTCCTCCGAATGACCGGCCAAGCGCATGCTAGTGGGCGAGTCAAGTGTGATCTGCTCCTGCAGTGCTGCAAGACCAAGTACCTGGAGAAGGAGTTCAAGCAGATCGTGACTAAGTCCGCCACCTTTGCCGACGTGTTGGTTGCCTAGGAGAGGCAGTACCCTACCTACCAAACCGACCCCTCCATCAGGGCCGAGATCCAGAACCTGGCCGTGCTGCCCAAAAACCAAAAACCTGCCAGGGTCTCTGAGCTACTGGCTGACCTGGATCACGCGGCTGGATGATTCACGCCCGGTTCCTACAGCAGCGACGACCTGCTTTTCTGGCTGGTGGCTCAGCTCCCTCGGGAGCTGTGGGACGAGTGCCGGTCAACGGCAGAGTGCAAGGCTAGAGTCCTCAACTACGAGGATTTGTCTGTGCTACTCTTGCAGCTGGCGCTGGAGAAAGAAAGCGACCAGCACCTGAACGCCTACCGTCCTGGAGGAAGAGGCTCTGGAAGCCATGGCAAAGGGTACAGAGGACCTAGACCTGGACAGGGGACTACCCCCAAGCACGCCCGTATCATGGACAACGTCAAGAAGCTCTTCTGGTGTGACGCCAGAGAGGGGCATGGCCACCTGCAGCACGCCCCTAACTGCGAGCAGCGAGACTGCTTCGTAGTGCAAGGGAAGAAGCAGGAGACCAACACCGGCGCCAAGGCTAAGATGCCGGTTCACTACAGGTGTACTATCACCTGTGCCTTCTGTGGGAGGAGGAAGCACTACGAGGATGAGTGCTACCACAAGCAGCGGCTGTCGTCGAAGCTGAAGGGCGAGGATCCTGGCAAAGGCTCAGCAAGGGCGTTGACAAGGGCAACGGCAACGACTCCGGCAAGGGCAAGTCGAAAGGACGTGGAAAAGGACAAGACAAGAGGCAAGGTGGACGAGGAGGAGGCGCTAACCTCCAGCCAGACAAGGACAACAAGAACCCGGACAAGAACGGAGGCAGCCCCAACCCTAATCCAGGGGGGGACTCCGAGCCCTCTGGAGGGCTGTCTGGTCCTACCACACGCTCCCAAAGTCAGGGCCAGCAAGAACAAGGGGCCAAACGTGAGCATGAAGGTGGTGATGACAGCAGCGCTAAGAAGAGAAGCCGTTGCATGAGGATGGCCCGCAAATTGCGGAACAAGGGGTTTGAGGTGACCTGTCCCGCTGAGTTCTGACGGGGACGCTCCGGTGGGGTCCTGGACCTGGTGTTCTGGGTACGTATCCGACTAGGGGGACGTGAATACCTGGGGGTGTTGGATACTGGAGCCACCATATCTGTAGTGGCCAAGAAAACTTTACCTTGTGGGAGCCTGAAAAACACCATGAGCACCGCGGCTATACGCATGGGGGATGGACATGTGGTGCACAGCTGCGGGGACTGTGAAGTGGAGGTACCAATGGGCTCCCGAACTATCGCCCATTGATTCTATGTGATCGACACTGAGGCCTTCGACTTTGTATTGGGGACTGACTTCTTCGTGCAGCACTCCCAGATACAATCCCTGACGCTGCAAGCGCCCTACCTCCTCTACGTGGACCACGGCAACGGCAGAGACTCCGTGCCACTGGAGCAGTCGGAGCACACCTCGAGCTACCTGAGGGTATCGAAGGAGGAGCCCTCGAACATGATGGCGGCCTCCAAAACGGAGGACTATCAACTATTGGGGGAAGTCCTAGACCAAGGTCTGAAGGAGTTGGGTTACTCCAGAGAAGACCTGAGTGTGGAGTTGTTCGCCAGCGACAAGCAACATGTCTTGGACCTTTACTGCAGCAAGGGGAAAAACTGCAGCGACAAATTTTACTGGCCCTCTTTCAAGATGGCCTACGGGAACCCCAGGTTCAGTGAACTGGAGATTCTTGACCAAGGTGGCCCTGGAACGTTCCCGTATGGTCCTGTGTTCCCCCGATTGGGGAGCCCATGGGGGCAACGAGTACTGGCGAACCCTCCTGGACAGACTGACTATCAGCTCTGTTCGGTTACCTCATGAGGCCATATACGTGCCTCTGGGGCGTAAGAGGCCCATCAGGAAACCCAGATGGGGAAGTATGCTCAGCGTGTTGGACGGAGGTCTTATCTTCATTCCCTAGGAGGACCTGGACTCGACTCTGGTCCAGGCTATGCAATGAGAAAGCGATGGACTTACCCTGGGCAACTTGAAAGATCGACTACGACCTCAAGATGCTATTGAGACTATACCCGGGGGAGATGAACACGTCGTTGCTAACACCAATGCTCCCAACTCTCCATGCCAAGTACCTGTTCCCGATGGAGTCTCTGAGTGTGGACTATCCGAGCTCCCCAGCTCTATCCACTCAGATGATGAAACGGAGCATGACGCCTTCTTCGTGCAGACATGTGTGGAGGAAGTGGAGGACGCCGAGTACATCGCCCCACTGAAACCCCTACTCTCTATGAGGGTGGAAGACCCCGTGGACGAGGAGCTGGATCCCCCATCCAGGCTAAGAGAGTACGTGGACTCCAAGAGGAGGTTGGTGGCAAAAAAGCTATGCTACGCTAAGCCTACCCGCAGCTCATGGCCACTGAAGCAAGGACGTATGGGAGATCTATCCCAATTGAAGGAAGACCTCGAACAGAAGATCACCACCTGGCAATAGGAGGTAGATCTTAAGCTCATGAAGAGCGTGTGGGCTGCCCATGTGAGGACCCCAGAGGAGGACGACCTCTCGGAGGAATGTGTATGTGAACCCCCTCGAGCGTGCCTATGTTGCCATTGTCCACCGGAGATGGTTGAACGAGACCTACTTTATGCCTACCAAGGGTTGAAGGATACTACCAAGGGCGAAGAGTCGGTGGAGGATCACCTCCCGACGTCTATTACTCAGGGGGCAAGCAACCTACACTCCGACGAGGACATGGAGGACAAGATCAAGCTATTGGACCCGCGGGTACAGAAGGTTTTAAGGACCTATCTGGAGGTGTTCGGGGAAGTACCACCCCGAGCCTCATGTGACAAGCTGGTACAGATGGACCTCAAGCTGAAACCCGAGTTCGCGGGCCATCAGATCCGGAGGAGACCCTATCCCACTCCTAAAGAGCAGGCCGACGAGATTGAGCGATAGATACAAGAGAGTATCGACGCTGGCCTAGTCCTGGAGTATAGGGACGGGGACTATCCCCAACACTGCAGCCCCTGTCTCCTGGTGGCTAAACCTGGGTCTACAGCCAAACGGCTGGTAGTGGACTACGGAGAGCTGAACAAGAAAGCGCTGAACCACTCAGGATCCATTCCTAATATGGAGTCTACACTTGAGAAGATAGCCTTCTGTCGCTACAAGACCAAGATGGACAAGAGGAGCGGATTCTGGCAGGTGGACCTGACGCCCAACGCTCAGGAGCTACTAGCCTTCTTCACCTCTCAGGGGAGGGTGTTCAAGTGGAAGGTGATGCCGTTTGGCGTGGCCAACGCGCCCGCTGTTTTCCAAGAGCTGATGAACAAGATCTGGCCTGGCCAGCCACAAAAGGCGCCGTTCAGTGCAAAAAAAGCTGATGAACAAGATCTTGTCCATCCTACGACGAAGACCGAAGGTGCAAGAACTCATATCCCGTGGGGCCCAGATGGAGGCGCACATCGACGATGTATGCCTCCGGACCAATACCCAGGAGGATCACCTAATCCTCTTGGGTGAGTTCTTTGCGGTCTGCCAGGAGAACAACAAACGACTCAAGCTGGAGAAGTGTGAGTTCATGCAGGAGACCATGCAGTACCTGGGGTTTGACGTTGGCTATGGGTGGTGGACCCCAGCGGCCTCTAAGGCCGAACCCCTGATGGACGCTGAGGTACGACATGAAGACCCCCAGAAAGGACTCCATGATGTACGCAGTTTCATTGGGGCGTGCAACTTCTATCACCGCCATATCAAAAACTTCACTTACACCAGCGCCATGCTGACAAACCTGATCAAGAAGAGTACTACTTGGCACTGGGGCCCAAAAGAGCAACAAGCGTTTGACGAGCTCAAAGACAAGCTGGCCAACGCTAAGTGCTTGGGCGTGCCTAGAGCACAAGGGGGAATTATCCTGGTGACTGACGCCAGCAATGTTGGCGGTGGTGGAACGTTGTTCCAATGGCTAGCACCAGAATAGGAGGAGTTCGACTCGGCAATTTCCTAATGGGGGCCCGAAGGTCTCAACCGAGACGGAACTCTCAAGCACAGCTACACTGTGAAAGTGCTGCCCTGGGTCGTTGATGGTGCCGGAGGGCTCGGGGCCGGCAAGACCAGTGGGGCAGGCACGCGAGGAGTCGACCTGAACGCTGCTATTGGGGGTAGAACCGGAGACTCGAACACCAACGGAGGCGAGAGCAGCAACAACGGAAGCAAGATCCATGTTGAGTGTTATCCGGCAGAAAATCCCAGTCTAAGAAGAAAATTGATGCGGATTATTCTAAATACATCTGAGTGTCCAAAACTATCTGAAAAGATTTATATAAATCCGATTATGAAAAATATTTGGCCGATCTGGCCCGCGAGCGCGCGTCAGCGGCAAATGGCGATTCCAGGCAAATGATCGGAACGCGGCGGACTTACGGAGAATGGACCGCGGAATCAGATCCGGCATATCAGAAATATATAGGTCTGATCCTGAGACTGAGCTGCGAGGCGACGATTCCGCCGAAGCAGAGAAAATGACCAAAATGTAGCCAATCTGGACAGAATGTCTGAAAATCTGAGCAGATGGGGCTAGCCGCACTTACACTCCCCCTCCAAAAACACACTGGGGTGTGTCGCTACGTCAACGAAGAACGTAGTGCGGGTAAGTCCCAGAAAAAAAAATAGAAATGTAGCCTCCATGGGGCGAAATCTGCTTGATCTGACCTGATTTGGGCTGAATTGGCACTGAATCAGGCTGGATGAACCTGAAATGAGACAGAATGAGGAGTGACGAACAGTCTTCCGTGCAGTAAAACATTAGGTTAAGGGCTAAAAAGCATGTAAACGTATCGAGAATCGATACCAAACCATGCATTGGTTGAGAATGAGGTAGATTATTGGTGGATTGAGTGGGGGGATCAAGAAATGGAGTGACATCTCAGCGCTCTGGCACAGTTTCGCTGTCGCGGGCACGCTACGGTGTCCTCGCCGAACTCTACATCGTGTTACTCCCGCTTTTCTCGTTCTGAAAAGTGCAGCATGTGCTTCAGATTTGGCGCATCTGGTGGATGATCACAGGATTCAGCAAGATTGAAAATCAAATTGGCCAGAGATGAAGGAGAATAAACAATCACAGAGAGGGAAAACAAATACAAATGTAGTCTACAGACCCTAAGTGAACCATTGAAGGTAGAGATGTTTTTCTGTGCACTTAGATCTAAACAGATCTTCGAGGAATGAGGGGAGATGACAAGGAGCTCAACCTAAAATGTCTTAAAATCAGCAAATTCCCTAAGATGAAGGTGAAATGAAGCGGAATGTCTAGAACTAAAACTACTAACACTTTCGTTTAGACTAAAGTTAATATATATTGTCGTTTATTCAGCTCAATTGTGCTTTCCGGCACGTTGGTTCGCGAGCATCTAACAGATTCTATGAAAATGTGCATCATGTGATGATGCATCATGATGGGACATGCTGGCCCTGGATCCTTGGCATGTAACGCGCCGAAGGTTCGCTGAAGGCGCTTTACTGACAGTATATAACTGAGAGACACCGAATTTACAGTGGCGGTGGTGTCAATCGACTTGGACAAGGCCAATCTTTCGATGGAGTCCCACAAGACACTTGGATTCACCATTTTCGACAGTTTCAGGTCGGATTGAGCTCACATTGGCGTGTGCCAAAAATACAACGAAGCTTACGGACTGCAGAGGTTGCTGTTAGAAGTCCCTAGAGCTCCTATGTGAAAGTTGTCTGAACAATTGACGGCTGGGTTTCGTGCAACAGTGGCAGAATGATGGACAAACCTGAGGAATTCAAGGTAAATTCAAGGAATCTGGATCTGAATCTGGACTTTGACTTCAGCATCACGGGAAATGAAGGTAAAATCTGAGTTCCTGGCGTCGCAACTGGTGCAGCCAGTACTACAGGGGGTGCCTGTAGGGGTGAATGTCACCGGCCGGTGTTTTTACTATGTACATTTGCTTCCATCTGCACGAGTAGCCAAATTCCAAAAATGCACAGACCAACAGAGACAAGATTACCCCGAATCTGCCTGAATTAAGCCTGAGTTTGGTTTTTTCTGAACACGGCAGCACACTCCGTGGCTTTCGGCAGCGTATCTACGCCTTGTCTGCCGAACGGAGACCAAAGAAAAGTTGATTGACGTCAAATTATCAAACATTTGCAGGTATCCACATCAGTTCGAAATCAGGAAGAATGAACAGTGGATTGAGCAGAATGTGGTTGGGGCGAGGCTGAAGTCGGCCACGCACGAATACATGTGACCACCAACCTGTCTGGTCGGGCCCTCGTACGGCTTGGGCGCTGCAAATCAGCGGCCGAACTTGAAGCTTGGTCTTCATTTGGCTCCTGGGCTGGCCTGACCGCAGGAGGGGGGATCGACGGATCAGCCCTGGAATGTGGCTGCTGAGGGCCGTAAAAGGCTGGATCTCGATTCACCACAGGTCTTTTTCCGTCGCTCTCCACTTGTCTGTCTGGTTTCGACAGACAGTCTGTCAGGAGTACGCCAATTTCGGGGTGCTTCTTGAGGAGGTCGATGAACCCCTTGGTGTACCCATGGACAAAAGAATGGGCTGGTTTCCAGTTGTTGTGACTGGAATCAAAGCCCCTGCACTCACATAGAAATTCCCATTCGCCCTTTCCGTCACGTCTTGCTTTTCAAATATTCTTGAGTTCGTACTTTTCCCCTTCGATGACCCGATCGGACAAAATTTTCGAAGTCCAAAAAAGGGGTTTAACCCGATCCTTGGGGGAGGGGATCTCTCTCTTGAGGCGATCGCCCGAAACGTCAATTTTCCTGCTGACATCCACACGAATCCTCCACCTGTTCTCACCAAGACGCGCTGTAACAGCGAATGGCCCCTCCCACAAGGGAAGAAGCTTATCATCTCCGTCCAGGGTGGTTTCGGATTTTCGAAGCCAGACTCGATCATCGACTTCAAAATTTTGGGGGTTTTTTCGGCCTTGATTCTGAACCCAAAGCCAGTCAGCTTGATGCTTATCGATTAATTTAGAGACAGTTTTATCTGCTCGTTGGACGTCGTCCAAAAACAACGAAGCATCTTTACAAGGGCGAGGATTATTCAACGGCATGTTCCACCAACACTTCTTTCGTCCAAAGACAATTTCATTTGGAGAAAGGCCATGGTACAAAGGCGTGTTGTGGTACCGGCGAAGCAATGCGAAGAGAACTTCCATCCAATGGAAATAATTTTCACTCGCGAGCTCCTTACGAAGCATATTTATAATTGAGCGGCCGGCTCTTTCACCAGGCAGCGCTCGATGCGAGTGGATTTCACATCGCAGGTGGTGGATTCCAAGGCGAGCACATAATTCCCTCCACCATTCGGAGGTGTACTCTTTGCCTGAGTCCGTAACCACCTCGGATGGGACGTCCCAACCTCCCATCCAGGTCTGCGCGCACCATTTGGCGGCAGCCTTGCCAGTCATCGACTCAATGTTGCAAGGCAACACTTGAATGTAGCCGGAATGACGGCACTGAATAAGGAGCACACCATTGACCTTTTTATTGGTCCAATGGCACTCTTCGTCATCGAGTTCACCGAGAAAGAAAAAATCACTGGTGACTCTGTTAAAGAGGCGCTCCGGAATAGGATGAGGCCTCAGATGGCCGTGCTTCTTCGCGCTGGGGGGCGTCGAGACAGCACATTGGGCACATCCGGCGGCTACTTTCATGCAGTGAGTATATAGCCGTGAGCCAAACAACCTATGTTTAATCATCGACCACAGTCGACGGCCATGTGCGTGAGGGGACTCCCATTTATGCCACCAGTTTCACACTCGGGGGGCCAGGGCGTCTGGTACGCACAATTTACCCTCCATCCACAGTTTCCCCCCATCCAACGAGTACTCAGAAAAAATCCCATCCTTGTGAGCATCTTTGGATTTGAGATTTCCAAAGACCTCTTTAAACATGGGATCCTGCAGGTAATCGGACGTCCAGTCACGGATGATCAGGGAATCTTTCGGCAGGGGTGGAGTTTTCGCCGGATCTCGACGCTTAATGCCCTGGATCAACCGAAATCGACTTACTCGTCGGGTATAGTCAAACCGTTTCACACTCCCTGAGGAGGGATCGGTGACTTTTTCCACGACTTTCAGTGTTTTGGTGCAGATCTCATGAGCATGCGCCGGATCTGAGATGGCCGTGATGTCATGGCACGGTAATGCGTGCTGTTTAACAGCGCATTGCATGCATGCACGTCGAATGAGTTTCTTTTCTTCTTGATCCCATTCGATTATTACATGGCGGTCCTGCTCCGTACCATGGATGTTGGTACTTTGCAGCCCCTCTGAAGCGGGGTAAGCCCATCGGCTCAGAGCATCCGCTACCGTGTTGTGTTTTCCAGGCAAATACGACACATGGAGGTCAAACAGACTGAGAAATTCGTGCCATCTGGCCCGTCGACCAGCTGGGCTCGCGACAGTATCAATGTGTTCGGTGGCCCAATACTCCAGAGATCGATGATCCGTCAGGACCTCGACTCGATTGGTGCCAACCCACGATTGGTACTTTTTCAGCGCACAGATTATGGCATATGTTTCTTGCTCACGCGGCGACCATTGCATTTGGCGTGGGGCTAGCTTCCGAGACCAAAATGCAAGAGGGTAATGATCGCCGGTGGCTTCATCAACATGTTCAAGGACAGCTCCGATCGCGTACCTAGAAGCGTCGGTTCTAATGTAGAAGGGTCGGTCAAATTGGGGCACATGCAACGTGGCGACTTCACAGAGGGCCGCCTTCAAGTGATGGAAGGCCTCCTCGCACTCGTCAGTCCACTTGACACGAACCTTTGAACCTGCCTTGCCTGCATCTCTCCCTACCTTCAATAATTCAGTGAGGGGGGCAGCAAATTTGGCATAATTCGGCACAAAAGTGTGGTAAAAATTGCAACAACCCAGGAATCCTCTCAACTCCGTGATCGTCTCCGGGCGCTTCCACTTCTGAATAGCGACGAGCTTCCCTGGACTGGGTCGTCGGGTGCCATTCTCTAGGAGAGAACCACAAAATTCGACTGATTTTAAAAATAATTTTCCCTTCTTTGGCCCACAAATCAGCTGATTAGCATCAAGAATGTCCAAAACTTGGTTCAGCTGCTTTTCATGTAGGGCCACCAGCTCGGCTTCGGTCAGTCCCTCCCCCTCCGTCGCGATGATTATGTCATCTATGTACACACTCACAAAGGCACGAAGCTCAGGATGGGCTGTAAAAAGCACATCCTCCATCATTCTTTGAAAAAACGAAGGGGCGTTCTTCAGGCCCATGGGCATGACTGTCCACTGGACTGGGCCACATGGCGTGCACATACAAGTGAGAGGTCGGCTGTCCTTCCTCAACGGCATTTGGTGAAAGCCGTGACGGAGATCCAGCACAGAAAACAAACGACCTCTTGCCCTCTTGGCGATTTCCTCCTCAATGAGGGGCAGGGGGTGCGAATCCACCTTGGTTTCGGCGTTGAGATTGCGAAAATCAACAACCATTCGCCAACCATCAATAGTGTTCTGGTCTGCAGGCGGCGGCTTCGGGACTGTGAAGGGTGCACAGCACCATTCGCTGGTCATACAACCCTCAAGCCAACCAAATTCCCTGAGATTTCTCTCGATGATTTTTCTGAGGATCTCATGTTTATGTCCATGGTTCTCATAAGGACGCTGTTTCTTCGCCTTGTAACCTTCACGAAGCTCGATGAAGGCTTCACCGAACTGCCCACGGACAGGGGGGTCTTTGATCAACTTCCCCGAAAGGGTTGTGTCCTTCCGTTCCTCAAAAATCTTTTCTCTTGCCTTGGAACACAATTCAGTGTCCACCTGATCGCCAGGAATTACTGTCGAAAAAACTTTGGCGACTTCTTCGGCCTTGGCAGGAAGAATCTTCTTACGGATGTCCCTAAAGAGGTCCGTATCAACTGCCTCTTGAAGAGAGGTGGGTCGAGTGTCGACATTCCAGAGATTATCTTCGTGATCCAGCTCCTCGAAAGGATCTATGAAAGCTTCCACAGGGGGTTTTTCATAAAAAACTCTGAATTTGCGGCGCGATTTAAGATTTTTCTTCGCCCGTGCACTGAAGATTCTTTTCGATGTCGATCGTATTGGGGAAGAGGGAGACGAGGCGGATTCATTTGACGTTGGATCCCCTTGGGTATCTGACGGACAAAAATCAGAAAAAATAGATTCATCATCAGTACCACGCTCAACCTCAGATTCAGACCCAACACAGGAATCTGTACTAGAATCAGCAGAATTAGAGTCAGAAAGCTTTCCATCCACCAGGAATGCAAGCGAACTCCAGGACCGCTGTGGCAGGGGACCTGTGTCGTCCCTGGCGTACAGCTTAATCTTCCTGGGAAGTTCGATGTAATCTACACAAATGTCTTGTAATTCCTGAAACCAAGGCTTGTCGTCCCACAAGGGCACAACTAAAATTGCCTGGGTTTTATCTTGCTTGATTTTGTGGATGACCTGCTGGATTAAGTGAAACGGAGGATTAATCCACAACTTCTTGTCCCATTCATGGGTCCAAGCGTCGCTAAAGTGCTTGTCAAAGCGCTTGTTCTTACGGTTAGCAAAGGCATCATACTGTGGCCAAAAGGAATGGTGTTCATGAAAATATTCACAAATTGCATCGCGCCATTTGTCGACAACTCTGTAGGATGAAGAGTGCCAGCGCGAAGGGCGTCGTGGCTGGGAGTCCCTACGAAGACATTGTAACTCTCGGGAGTAATCGGCACTCCCATTCACCTCTGCAATGGTGACATCTTCGCCAAATTTTGGTGTAACTTTTTGCTTCAAAAATTCTTCTGCACTTTTAAACCCTGCGTGCAAAAAACGAAATTCAGGACGCTCCAAGGGACCTGACTCCAGCAAAAAACAACGCCGATGACCTGCGGGCGCCACCCTGTTCTTGCGAAGCCAAGGATGGCCCAAGTAAAGGTCATACTTTATGTCGGCACGATAGAAGTAGTCATCCTTAAGGACAACTTCCTCCACATTACCTTCTTCCCAAAGGTCTTGAGCGACCAAATGAGTTGATATATAACAACCGCGTTGCCCACCTGCGAGAGAATGTCCAGAAACTCCCTCGAGGGTAACAGGATGAGGCGACTCAAACACGCAGTCGTCGGGTAAGAACGAATTGGATTGGAGATTTACCTCTGATCCATTGTCACACAAACAAGTGGCGAGGTGGAAATTTCCCTTGCAATCAGAGACCCACAGCTTTGTGACAAACTGACGGGCCCTGTGCTTGGACTGTACACCAACCTCGTCCACTACAACAGAAGGATCCGCTGCCGGATCCAGGGGAGAGGAGACAAGCGACCCTACATCAAGTAATGGTCGATCAGGAATCTGGGGATCATGCCTGAAATCTCCTGGGGAGGGAAGATTTTCGTGGCTCCCCTAGGCGTTCTGACCTCCAGTGGCTGCGTTAACATTGTGAACACACCCTGATTCGTCGACCCACTCATCCTGGAACGGATCATCTGCTGGATTCAAGGCATTTTCAACGTAATCTCGATCCGCATCGGACACCTGATCTGCACCTGAGACCTGATCCACACGATGGTTGCCCTTTCCACGTCCACGGCCACGGCCGCCGGATGATGGACCACCACCGTCGCCACGCCCTCTGCCCTTACCAGAGAAAGGGGTTCCTGAAGGATTTCCCTTACCTTTACCCTGTGATCCTGGAGCATTTCCTTTGTTTGTACCGGATTGAGGGGTTTGGCCTGGATTTCGATTTCCGCCTCCGGCGTTGCCATTGGGATTTTTCTGGCCGTTCGGCTGCCCACCGGAGCCGGATGGAGTCCGATTTCCTGTGCCTTGGGACCCGCCAGGACCTCCGGGATTTTTGTTTCCACCGGAGGGGGTCGAATTCCCTTTTCCCCCCTTTCCACCATGCACCTGTCTGTCATTCCTGTCTGAATTCTGCGGATTACTGATATTTTCACCAATCACCTTGTGATCGTAAGGAGACCATCGGTGATTACCAGTAGAATGCGACTTAGCTCGGTTCGCAGAACCTAAAAGAAGGCAGATGCTACAGTGATCCTGAACATTCCGGGTGTCATTCACTTTTTTGTTGCCCTTTTGGGCCCCATTTTGGGTGTTTTGCTGGGTATTCTTGTTTCCCCCAAGACCCTCATGGAAATTTTGATTGGCGGCGTCAGCGAGCCGCTCAACCTCTTCCCAGAGTTCCTGCGGGGTGAACGAAAACACCCAGTTCTTGGCCTTCAGGCGATGGCCGTGGAAACTTACTCCCCTGTTGAGGACTTGGACAAACAAGTCCCGATCCTCGTGTTCATTAAACTTGATTTTCCACGTGTTTTCAGTGAATTTCACCTTGGTAAACGACGTGGGGGAACACTTTTGAAGTGCTTCCCTGACGGAAAACCTGTTGGCCAAGGCATCGAAGCCTTCGACCTCCGCCCACCAGGTCTTGACCTTTTCTTCGGACTGTTTGTTCCGAAGGGTGGCGGCGGTTTCTGAGGGGATCTTGTCAAAAATCAGACTTTTCAGCTCGGCACTAGAAAATTTTTCGCCTGAATGTTCAGATTCGTCCACTAAATTCCAGAAGCGCTGTCTCTTGTCTTGCACTTCGTGCAAGATTCATCGCGAGAATGAAGGAAAATTCTTCAACATCTGGTGGTAATGGTCCTCTGGCAGCCGGGATCCACGTACCTCCAACTGTTCCCACACCTCATCAAAGGTAAGGGGGGAACTTGAATCCTCACGATCACTCCAGGTCCTGAGCCAAGTGTTGGCCGGCGCTCCCTCAAGGCAGTCCAAGAGAGCCATCAGGAACTGATCATCCTGGAGTTTTTGAGTCTTAACCCACAGTTTAAATTCCCGTTGGAACTGAGGCCAACGTCTGGGGTTCCCATTATACTTCGGTTGCTTGGCAACCTGACGAAGTCGCAATGAAGTAGGATTAAGAAGCGAATCCAGCCCAACACCGGCCGTAATGGCAGACACCTTGGCGGCATCATTCGCCACACCAGCTCCGGCGAGGGTCTGGGCGAGCAACAGCTGGGCTAATGCATTAGAATCAGCAGCAGGAGGGGCAGTACGGGAGGCAGTTCGCTTGGCATTCTGAGCCTCAGTCCTAGCCTTCGCCGTCCTACTCTGAGATCGAGAGATTGTAACCCTTTCCTTTAGCTTGGTCCTGCTGATCCTTGCATCGGTGGTCTTGGAGTCCACCGAAGGAGCAATTGAAAAAATTTCTGTCGCCTCCTCCGACGGTTCTGTTGTTTGTTCAACCGATGATGCGCCCTCAGATCGCATGTGCGTCTTGAAAAGATCTTTTATTCCCAGCGTTTGAATGATGAGTTGCATTTGATCTTTGAGCAATTGGAGCTCAGAGTCTCGCTGGAATCTGCAAGAGCAGTCGGCAGGACAGTACATACCGTGTCCTGAAGGGCCTGAGCAGGCTGTCAGACCGCTAATCTCAGTGGTCCGCAGCCAGGAGTCCACCTGGGGAGCTCCTTCAGCCCTAATTTCCAGGCTTGCCTGCCTGGCTGCCTCTAAAATTCCTTCCTCAACCGCGGCGGCTAGATCGTCGCGGATGGAAACAGGGGGATGAGAGGCGGAGGGCCCGGCAACAGGTGCCTTGGTCTTCTCCTTCGGGAAGGGGCTTGCCTCTCAGATCTGCAAAAAAATGGCAAAAGAGTCATCTTCTTGAGAACGCCACCACATCCTGGTATTAATTTCTTCCTGAAGTAGGAAAAAATATTCCATTAAAAAATCAGAGGCGAATCTTTCTTGTCCTATCAGCTTAGACGTGGCTAATAGACAAAGGGCCTCAAGCGCCTCAAGGTTACGGGTCACTTCTGAAGACAAATGGTTGTCCCATTGTGCCCAAGAGGCTGGTCGATTATAGGTAGGTACCTCACCTGGACCACCCATCTCAATGTCGTCAATGTCGGCGTCGATGGTCTCAAAATGTGGACATTGGTAGGGAGTATTGGTACCTGCCAGGTCCGTAAGCTCCACCGGAGCGTTGCCATCGGCGTAGGCTGGCAGATTCCAGCTACTTGATGGCCAATTTCGACTGGGATCTTGATGATAATCTGGGCCTCCACAGCTGCTGATTTGTGCCCTTCTTGGGCAGCTTGGGCTTGCGCAAGGCATTCCTCTCAAGGCCTCGTTCGCACAGCACCAGGGCAACGTAATCGTTACTTCTCCAGGAGCGGCGGAGTCTACGGGGCCGTACTGGGGAGCTAGCTGTGGTTGGGACACCAAAGGAACAACATTCAGGTAGCCTCTGCTACCATGAAAGTGCTGCCCTGGGTCGTTGATGGTGCCGGAGGGCTCGGGGCCGGCAAGACCAGTGGGGCAGGCACGCGAGGAGTCGACCTGAACGCTGCTATTGGGGGTAGAACCGGAGACTCGAACACCAACGGAGGCGAGAGCAGCAACAACGGAAGCAAGATCCATGTTGAGTGTTATCCGGCAGAAAATCCCAGTCTAAGAAGAAAATTGATGCGGATTATTCTAAATACATCTGAGTGTCCAAAACTATCTGAAAAGATTTATATAAATCCGATTATGAAAAATATTTGGCCGATCTGGCCCGCGAGCGCGCGCCAGCGGCAAATGGCGATTGCAGGCAAATGATCGGAACGCGGCGGATTTACGGAGAATGGACCGCGGAATCAGATCCGGCATATCAGAAATATATAGGTCTGATCCTGAGACTGAGCTGCGAGGCGACGATTCCGCCGAAGCAGAGAAAATGACCAAAATGTAGCCAATCTGGACAGAATGTCTGAAAATCTGAGCAGATGGGGCTAGCCGCACTTACACACTGACAACAAGTGGGTCCTAGTACCCCTGGGCCACTGGAACTGAAAATGGAACCAGGCCAGGGGGAACTACTCCACCTATGAGCAGGAATTGCTCGCGGGTATGCTGGTGCTATCCTCTCAGGCATGACTGTTGGGGAGTAAACCTGTGGTCTAGCTGTGCGACCAAGAGCAGGTCCGCACTTTCCAGAAGGGTCCCCCACCTGAGAAGGCCAAGCTACGGCGCTGGTGGACCTACCTCAGCCTACTACGGCTGACGGTACACCATATCCAGGGAGTGAAGAACGAGTGTGCAGACTACATCAGCCGCAACAACTTCGACGCCCTGATTGGTGCCCGGTCTGAAGCGCTGGCTAAGGAGGCGTTCAGCCGTATGGACGTCCACTTGGACCTCAACATGACTATGATACGCCCCCTAGATGGACTCCAACAAGCGAGTACCTGAAGGAGTTTGGGGATATCTACAAGCGCCTTGAGAAACGCCTTGAACCCCTCCTCGTCAACCAAGAACAGTGGAAGAGGGACAGGAGCTACCTCTGGCACGAGGACCGCATCGTGGTACCCAGTGACAGAGTCCCAGCGCTGCTGAAGTGGACCCATGAGTCCAGCGGTCATGTGGGTGCTGACCGTACCCTGAGGCTATTCAAGCAGTGGTTCCACACCACGTGGACTGATGACCAACTGCGGAAGACCCTCCAGCCTATCATGGACAAGTGCCCGTGTACGTCCTGCAAGCGGGGGATATTAGGGACAGGGGTCTCTACTCGACCCTGCCCATCCCTCACTGTGCTAACAGTGTTCTCTACGTGGACTACACGGAGATGCCGAAGTTCAGGGGCTATGACTTCGCCCTTGTGGTAACCTGTGGGTTGACCAGGTTTACGGGGGTGTTCCCATGTACCAAGCACATTACCGGGGAGGAGATCATCAAGATACTCCTGGAGGAGTGGTTTTGTGTCTATGGGGCGCCCAAAGAGATCAACTCCAATGGGGACGTACGAGTAGGCTCAGATACCGGCTGGTACAAGAGGGTCCTGAGATCCCTCAATGTCCAGGTGTCTACGGGGATCCCGTACTCTCACAAGAGCAACTCCCTATGTGAGCGACAGATCCGTGTCCTCAAGGAGAATGTAAGGATATAGTGCAAAACTGAATGCACCAGAGACTGGGTGAGACTACTCCCCCTCATATCCTTGATGATGAACTCCCAAGAGAGTTCGGCGACCTGCTACTCGCCCAATGAGCTATTCCTAGGGCACCCGGCGTGGTTTCTACATGCTCTCTATCCAGAAGACACCCATTCTTCTGTGGGTGCGTGGGTCCAAGAGCAACAAGCGTAGGTGGACAAGGCCAAGGCTATGCTCCAGAGAGTGAGGGAGCGTCAGTGGAACAAGAAGAACAAGCACCAAGTACCTGCCACCTACCAAGAAGGGGACTGGGTGCTGGTGCACCATAGCCGACTACCCGCCTGGCCACGCTCTACCAGCGACGACCCATACTTCGGGCCCTACAAGATTCTATCTGTGGATGGACACCGTATAACAGTGCGGTGTTCTCCCCGTCTAGGGGGGACCCTGGTGTGCGCTGCTCAACACCTGAAGCGCCACTGTGATCCTGAAGACCTCTGTGGGGAGGAGTGGGAGCTGAACGACAAGGAAATCGCCGCCCTAGACCTACAAGGGGCTGCCAGCCCTATGGAAGTTGAAGGGGACCTCCCCGACATGAACGCCGAGGAGATGGCTAAGAAGGGCTTCTACCTGGTGAAGTCTGTCCTACGCCACCGCTATTGCCAGGGTTGGCGCTTCCTCACCCTCTGGGAAGGGTTTGGAGGCGAAGAGGCCACCTGGGAGCCCTTCTCAGTGTTTGTTCTACCGGAGGGACGCCTAAACTCAGTTCTGGTAGACTACTTGTCCCAGAACAACCTTGAGAAGTTGCTGAGACTCCCTGAGACGCTTGCCTCCAAGACTAAAGCTACGGACTGAACCTTACCCTTACCTGCCTAAGCGTATGTGTGAGTGTGCTACTCCTAAGGTCCTGAGAGCAAGCTGCAGAAATGGTGTCCTAATTATACCCAGTTCTGCACGCTTGCTAAACCTGGAGGATGTCTTACCTGTGCCACGGGGTACGCCCCGGATCTCTCCTCACCTAAGCGCCCAATTTCTGTGCTGGCACAAAACCTTGCCGGAAAACCCAGCGTACTAATCGAGGTATTGCTTTCCCTACCTATCTGCCTACTACAGGGGAGAGGTGGCCAAAATCTATGAAGGCTTGAAAACGCCTATTTGCTACAATGGCCAGAATCTAGCCTAACCACTGCCACTGCCCACCAACCCCGCTAGAATTGCAGGAAAAGGGTCGGACAGTGACACACGCACTACAGGTCCTACACACCCTACAGTGGCACCGTCCTGGTGGGCGAGCACTTCTGCAACTGGCTCAAGCCCCCACTCAGGACTACCACTCCTACACGCACGCTCTACTGGGTGGCGTTGAAGGAGAGGTCACGAGCCCTAGCGGCTCACCTGTGAGATTGCGAGAAAAGACAGAGCTACAAAGAGTCTGTGGCCTAACACGGACGCCACAACGCGTTTCCCTGCTAGGGCTTGCAGGGAAGGAGTGCTCTTTGGCGTGCACAGCGCATATTATGATGGAGTCGGACTCCCTGCTCTGCCACAGGCAGAGGCGGAGTTGTTTGTTTGTGTGAACAGCGCCCTTGTTTAGCAGGGCATGAAAAAAATCAATCGCTGCTGCACTAATCACCCTGACCTTCCCACCTGTAAAGCAAAGGCAAATGACTGAGGTTTGCGGCTGAGGAACCAAGACTACCTCCACGTATTATACGCTTCTCAGGTAGCCCTATAATGTACTGTCCTCAAACCTCAGTACAAGCAAGCAAGCTTAAGGAACTCCACCCGTCCTCTTATAGAACGTGGGGTGGAGCCCCCGGGTAACCTAAACAAGGGTTGTAACGAGCGCACCACGTGTCGCCTACCCTTTAATGCGTGTGTGAATGCACGAGCATGCACGAGTTTTCCAACCTGTCAACCTTGATCAATCTTTCTCTTACCTCCCAATCTTACCCACAATCACGAACTCGACCAGGGGGTGGCCCCACCTGGGCTTACCTACCTTACCTACCGCTGGAGAGTGAAGCAAGGTGAGAGAAAAGGCGAAGCACAAGCGAGACACGACGCTGTGCATAAGTGTGTATGTTCTAATCAGTGCAACCCAAAGGGTGGTTGTGCTGTAAGAGCAGTTGTCACCGTTGCCCCGCATTGCACCGCAGGGCAGGACCATTAGCCCCCCATGACAACCACTCCCTGGCCGAAGGCCATCTGTTTTTCTTTCCTAATCTCACCTCTAATCACCTGCAAGCTTTCTAATCTAGCCCTCTATCGTTTGTTAGCGCTGCTACAAGGCACGTTGACGGAGACACGAGACCAGCAATGTGCATGCTGCATACGAGACGAGCACACCTGTGGTTTATACCTGATTCATTGAAGTCTTTTCTTTGATTTTCGAATTCTTGGAATTTTGACTCTTTCTGTCAGTGTGGGTGAGATCTTTATGTTTATTTATTAATGTATGTCTCGTCATTTTTGTCAGTATGCGTAACATACGTTTATAATCTTATTAATTCTTTATTTTCCGGCGCTTTGCTAAGACCCGCTCCTGCGCGCCGCCTTTTTCTGCGTGGGAATTTCTTGATTTAAAAAATCAAGAGATGACTACAAATTTTATAAAAATGTGCATCTGATGCACAATTGGATTCTGCTCAGGTATGTGCTTTCAGAAAAATTCTAGGCCGTCATTTGACAGATTTAGGTGTTGTCGCTTCGCGTTTGCGTGGATTCGTCCCTCATCCTTCCATTCCTCTGTTGTACAGATATCCTAGCAAAGTGTCGCTGAGTAGGCCGCTGTTCGGGCCGAAAAGCAGCAGCAGGAGACTGAACCAGAACCAGGACCCCTCCAAGCGGCAATGCTGATTTAATCGTTGAACCCGCGCCCCAGCACCAGGACAGGTGTCTCTATCAGGTTCCATGAGACTTAGATTGAGCGTCCTATGAGAGTCTGGCGTTGGGTTGTGTTACGCTGCAGCTTGGAGGGAGGGAGGCATATCCATATGGTCTTTGCATGCCCTATGCTAACCCCACCAAGCCACAGGAACCCTGGCAGCGCCGAGAGCGCTGAGTTTTCTGTTGGACATTGTCATGAACATTGCAGCAAAAGTCGCTGGCCATGGTAAAGCGCTCTTTTCTAGTGTTAGGGAAGCTATAGGTATTTACAAGTAGGTGTGGAAACCAAGGAAAGGACAAGAAAAAATCCCTTTTTCCTGAAAATGCGACAGTGGTGGCCAACACAGCACAAGGGGGGAGTAAGGAAAAGTGCTTTTCCAATGCTTTAGGGTATACTTTAGTTGTATTAGAGGTGCTCTAAGCACTCTTGCATTTTCATCTTAGTATTGGCCTAACCAAAATGGGTGATAACACATTTTGACCTATGGAACCAAACACTAAATCAGGATGTGGTGTGGACTCCTTAATCCCCAAGGTATATGCACTAAAACATCTTATCCTGGGTGACTGAGGCACTGATATACTGAAGGCAGAGCCTATGAATTTATCTATGTTTTCTCATGAATGTTTAGCTGTCCTACTGGTATGCACCCTAGGGGGCTGGGGCACCTCTTTTTGAGAGGTCCTGGATTCAATACCCAGTCAGCCTAGCTAAGTAGAAATATCCCATGTGACATGGCAGTGACCTCAGCGCCACAAGCCATGCCACCTCAGCACCTATGGGACCCAAAAACAAGGAGTGCACATCTCAAGATGGCACTATGAAAGAGTGAGAGCCCATGGGGCAGTTTTTCAGTCAGTTTTTCTCAAACATGTAAAATATTTCATCCTGAGTTGCAATGTATGTAAATTGCTGTGGTCTATTGTTGATAGTTGTCTTTATCTAACTCTTTGTGACTGCAGCACTTCATGCTTTGATCCTGTTTATCTTCTACTTGCTTATCTCTGGCTTGGGTTATCCCGGATTGGTTGTATTTCAACAATAAATTATTTTCCTCATCAAAAACAAGCAGCAGGAACCCTACACCAGCAGCAAGCAGCGAGAGAGGCACAACAAAAACACAGTGCTGAAAACACTATAAAACTTTGCCTCGATACTTCTGGTTGTAGTTATAACCAACAACATCGTCCGAAAACAAACTGTCCGGTCCTTGTGTCGACTCGCCACCATCGAGTATCGGCAATCGAGAGCCTTCGAGCGACGCTGGCCACGTTGACTTCTTTGCAGCTGTGGACATTGCCATACAGATCAATGATCTTGAGCATCTCAGTTCAAGAATCACCTTGAAGTCGACCAAGGTTTTGGTGCACGGACTATCTCTCGGCAAGAGTACTCTGCAGGGCGAATCGAACCGCCTCTACGGAGGGTTTCGAAAACCGGCCATACCTAGGGTTCCAGTATTTGCCGACATCCAAAACTTCGCACTCCCGTTGAACTCCGCACCACTGTCTGTAGGCAGCACCTGACCACTGTTTTGACAAACTATCGGGAAATGGAGACCCGGATTGGCCAATGTGGACAAAACATGAAAACCTATGCTAGAGGCAACAATGATGCCCCGTAGTATCACAAAGTATGGGTCTTTAGTAGGGCTAGATGCCCAAACAGTTGCACCGCCCAAACAGTTGCGCAACTATCGAAGATGATTCATCATCCGTGCCCTTTGATCCTGAGGCACTTTGTGAACGCCTCTTTTCCATTCTTTTGGAGTTGGCATTGAGAATGCAGGAACACCGCAAATCTAAAACCGTCCCCCGAATCCCTTCCTCACAAAAATCCCGTTTTTTCAAAAGCGGATCTTGCCTTAGCAAAATACACTTATGAATTAAACCACTTTCGGCGTTCCAAACCCTCTTCTCAGCCCATGGCAGAAGATACGGGCAACGGACAAGGCCGCTTCAATCCGACATTCCGCGGTAATCGTCGAAACAAGAATTCCAGAAATCAAGGCAAAGGCAAGGATGGAGGAGGAAAAGGTGCCTACCGCCCTTCCACGCCCAGACCCTCCGGTCGTGGGGATGCCCAAGGGTAATGGGGCCGAGGTAGAAACGGACCCTCACCGGTTGCGTAAAAGGTGGCAATGGTTGTCACACCACGCCCCGCCTCGTGTTTTGGATTTGCTCATGCGTGGGCTTTTTCCCAATATAAAACTCCCGGTCTTTAGGAAGGGGCATCCTGTTTCGTGTACGGACAAAGAACTCACTTTCGCCCGCGAAACTTTGTGCGAGTATGAGATGATTGGCGCCGTGGGGCGCACTCTCCCGTCTCTTATAAAGTATTTTGTGCCTTGGTTCGTCATTTCCAAACAAGAACAGAATGGGAACGTTGAAAGGCGCTTCATCACCAATCTCAAAAAGGTGAATCGGTTAATCAACAGCTAACCGTTCCGGTTAGATCATTGGGGCGTGGTCTTCCCGGAATTGCGCCGAGGCATGTTTGCCGCAAAGATCGACCTATCCCATGCCTATTTTCATTGTCCTCTCTCTCCCCACTTTTCCAATTGCGTTGGTGTGCAAGTAGGAGATGAATTCTTGGCCCCTGCGGTAGGTTCAGACTACAAACAGTCTCTTTGAAAAACGTATTGGCCTCTTGTGTGGTGCCTGTGTATTGCCTGTCTTAGGTGTGCAGTGACTGCGAGGTAAGTGAGAGCTCACTGAGCGCTCACTGCGCCGTTTGGCGCGCTCAGTGAGCGCTCACTGAGTGCTCAGTGAGCCCGCCAAACGGCTCAGTGGGCTCTCAGTCGGGTTGATGGCTGGGCCCTCCAATCGTTGGCCGCCACAGACTGGTGGTTGTGGGCAGGGGGTGCAAGGGGGATGTGCCACCTACCACAACGGACTGAAAACAGGGTGTGTGCCAGGGCTGTGGGGGGGGGGGGGGGGCTGCAGCACATATTACGGCATCAACCGGGGGGAGGGGGGCATCAAAGGGGGCAATGGGAGACGCTGCGGGGGGGGGGGGGGGATGATGGGACAAACACCCTGGCGGCATCCCCGGGGGGGGGGTATGACGGGACAAACACCCTGGCGGCATTCGTTTCCCTGGGCTCCCATTTGGCCTAAATGTTTCCCCGCAAATTTGGCAATCCGTTGTCAAGGTGCCATTACGCATATGGCGTTCACGTGGCCTTCTCGTGTTTGTTTATGTCGATGACATTTTGATTTTGGGCAATTGGTTCCACGAATGCAATTCTGCCACCGATGATGTTCTACGAACATTGCAGGAAGCAGGTTTTGTCATCAATTTGAACAAGTCCCAACTCACGCCTTCGCAACTAGTGGTGTTTTTTGGAATAGACATCGATTTTCGGTTGGCTGTAATTTCCATTCCGGAACGCAAGAGAAATTCCTACGAAAAGGATTTGGCTAAACTCATCACTGAAGAGGCAATTTCCTTGAAATCAGCAAGTGCTATATTAGGCAAGGTCCGAAGCTTGCTCGCTTGCTTTCTGGGCCTACGCATGCTCACCGATGAGTTAGTTGAGTTTGTACAACTCGCCCATCGTTACGGGTTCGACACGGTTTTACCCATTCCTCTCACATTGAAGAATCAAGTTTTAGCTTGTCAACACCATCTCCTTTCGTGGGGTGGGCGACCCATGCTCACTCCACCACAAGGTTTTTGGCAACCGACGCAAGCGATCAGAAACTTGGCACCGTTGACCTTTGTACACGTGCCATCACACACTCCTACACTCCCGCCTCCCTTCACATCAGCGTAAAAGAGTTACAAGCTTCCACTTTAGGACTGTTAGCCTCGTTCAAACCCCACGATGTGCTCAAACTTCTTATTGACAACACCTGGGCCTATCACTATTTACTCAATCCGGGTGGACGACGCAAGCACCTCAACCGGGTGATTCGCGAATTTTTCGAGCAGTGCTGGGCGAGAAGAATCCAACATCTTCCAGTTTGGGTACCCTCTGCCTCCAGTCCCGCCGACAAGATTTCGAGGCGCACCAAGGACCCACAGAAGTGCCGTCTCAACAGGGACTTTTTTCTTCAACGCACTTGCATGCTTCGATTGTCCACCGTGATGGACGCTTTTGCATCAGCAACCCACACTCAACTCCCCCTCTTCATATCACGCTACCCGCATCCGGTGACCTTTGCCGAGGACGTTATGAAAACCCATTTGGCTCGCATGCCTCTCATGTACGCATGTCCACCGTTGCCCATAGTAGGGCAGTTTCTCCGACAACTTCAGTTTGTTTTCTAACCTTCGGTGCATGCTCGTAGTGCAACTTTGGCCGCGTTGCCCGTGGTGGCCCCGTCTAATGCAACTTTGACATCTGCGATGCAAACCCGTGCGCGTCCTGCCGCGAATGGGGCTGTTTCTCGATTGCTTCAATCAGCTGATGCAAAAACCAAAAACTTCCCTTCTTTATGTTGCATTATCGAGCAAGTTTGGGGGGGAAAGGGGTACACTGACACGGCGCTCCAAGCGCTTTCAGAGAAGCAATCAAAATCTATAGTCAGATACAACTCGGGTTTCCAGCTGCTGTGCGCCGTTGGACTAGAGATGGGGTATTCTTTCCCCAATGTTTCAACCGCGCAATTGGCGAGCATTCCATGCACCATAGATGCCGACTCTGCGCCGCAGGCACCCTCCGCTTTATGCAGCGCTTCAAAAATTTCCAACCATGCATTCGCTCCAGTTGGACCCGACCATCCGGGCCATGCGCCAAAGATGGAACCAATCCACACCAAAGTAGACTGTTTTTTGGTCCGGTGAGGCACTTGTGGCCCATTTGCTTAGCCAATCGTTGGATCGGTTGTCACGTTTCCAATTACGTTCCGGTCTCATCATTGTACTCCGGTTGTTTCAACTTTACCGCTCTTTTGATTGCGCCAACATGGTGCGCTTATGCCGACACATTGATGATCAATGGTTTGTTCCCACATGTCGAAAGAGATGGGGCACCTTAAGATGGGACCGTATATTACGTTTGCAAAGTTTAGACCACATCTGTCCATTTTCTTTGCTCACCGCGTATGTTAATGTAACCGATGAGGGTGCTTTTTCCGATGGTTCTCCAGGTCCCGTGTTTTTGGCAGTCGCACCCCCATGTAGTCCTTTGACGCATTTCTTCTCTCACCAAAGAAATTGTGAAGAAGGCCGGCGTGGATGCCGATTTTTTCGGCGCTCACTCCACACGTGGGACCGGACTTGAACCATCTTCCAAACAGTTGCACTGCGCGCGCACTGTGCTTAAGGCGCCCCCTAGATCAGCGATTATTGGTACCCCACAGAATGACTCTAGTGTCTGTGGGATGGACCAGGCGGCGGGCGGGGGCGGGGGGACAAACTTGGCACTCTGACCACGGCAGTCCCTGAGTGCGAATGGCACACATGTGTTGACTGAACACTTTCAGCAGTACTTGGCACATAGCAGAATATGACACTTTTCTACGGTAGTACCCCCATGTTTCTGAGGAACAATATTTATCGCCCGGGGGGGCGACTACCAACGTTCCTGATGCGACCGGCCCCCCCGCTATCTGTCAAAACTCGGGGGGGGGGGGCAGTTCGGGGGGGGGGGGGGGTCCAGCCGGGGGTCGGGGGGGGGGTTCCTGCTGGGGGTCGGGGGGGGGGGTGTTCCTACCGGGGTCGGGGGTGGGCATCTGGCTAAGGGTCGGGGCGTCCAACCAGGGGTGAGGGGGGGGGGGGGCTAGGGTTTGGGTTAAGGTCACCGAGCTGGTGGAACCAGTCTTGGTTTTATAACCCTTTTTAGTGTCTAGGGTGGACCTACCGGGTTTAGCAAGCTGATTTCACTTTGTCAAGAGGCATCCATGTGTCAATCATTCTTGATGTCCGTCACCAGTCATAGCTGATGTTCCCTTCCCCACTAGCTCGGTCCCAACATTCAGTCTTGATTAGGGTCAGGGTTAGCCCTAGGGTTAGGGTCAGGGTTACCGAGCTGGTGGAACCAGTCTTGGTTTTATAACCCTTTTTAGTGTCTAGGGTGGACCTACCAGGTTTAGCAGCAAGCAGCAGCAGCTAGCAGCAAGCAGCAGCATGCGCGAAATGGATGGGGGTTCAGATTCGGGTGAAATTTTGGTGGATGATACCTATGGGTGCGAAGTACAATCACACAAAGTTTGAGCAAGAAACTCAACTGTGGCGGCCGGGAACGGGATTTGCAAGTGGCGGACCTGAGTTTCAAAAACTGCAATTTAGGGCCAAAAACAGCCATTTTTGGGCTTGAAAAGCCCTAGAACACATTTAAAACGGCCAAACGAAGGGAAACGGTGGCTACTCTGCACGTGCGGCTTGACTTCCCTGTGTCAACGAGCTCTTTGCCGCCCTCTAACTCCATGACATGTCCCGGAAACGGCCCAAAAAGGCCGCCAGAAGCTTCAAATGCCGACAGCCACAAACCAAGAATAGGCCATGTCTTTGGCTACATGTCTCAAAATGCGATTCCGAGGGCACCTACTCCAACCGCAACCCCCCACTTTTTGTGGTTTCCACCCCTTAGAATTGCCCAAACGGACGCCTACACCGCCGTACTTAGGCCCACTAGGCTGCGGCAAGCTGCAAGCTCAAGCCCAAACAGGTGGGTGCCCAAATGGGTCAGCAGGGTTCAGTACAGGCAAAAAGATGACTTTTCTCAAAAATGATCCTAGACCCTGTGCGACGCTAAAACAAGTGTTTTTGGACCATTTTGAGCTTGTGGTGACCCATTTTGGTCCTCCGAAAATCCCAAAATGCCTTGAAAATGGGCAGTTTTGGGACCAGAAATGGGTCAAGAATGGGTCCAAAACGCGTTTTTTCAAAAATCATCCTAGACCATTTGGGGTGCACAAACGGGTGAAATGAGCCCATTTTGAGCCCATTTTGGGGCATTTTGGCCCCTCAGAAGTCCAACAAAAGCCTTGAAAGTGGGCCTCGTGGTGATGGAGTTGACTTACGAGCTGATTTCACTTTGTTAAGAGCCATGAATGTGTGAATCATTCTTGATGTCCTTCACCAGTCATAGCTAATGTTCCCTCCCCCACCAGCTCGGTCCCAATATTCAGTCTTGATTAGGGTTAGGGCTAAGGTTGCTGCTAGGTCCTGCAGCCCTCCTGTAGGCCTCCTTCAGGTCAAAATCTTTTCTTGTTGGTTTAACACAAATATGAATTCTCTACAAAATTTTGAGTATTTTGAGTATAAAGACATAGTATGGAAAAAAAAAATGGCGCCTTTGGCGCCATACAGTTTTCTCTAGGGACACTTGTTGAGGGCCGACCCGGCACCACTATCTTTCAAAACCTGGTGGGGGGGGGGGGGGGGGGCTGGGGGGGGTCGCATACAAAGACCCGGCCCCGCTGCCCCCCCCCCCCGGGATTTATGGTCCATATACACAACAACATGCCCGCTGATGGATCACGTCTCGAGAGAGACACCCAGCAGAATGGGCCAAGCACGCTGCAAATGCTTCTGTTGTGTGGGCAGGTTGTTGCAGCAGCCTGGGCAGCACTTTCCCCCAGGACATTACAGATACTGTTTGGGGGTTCACGGTTTGTAGGGATGCAGGTCTCAAATATGATCCTGATGGACAGCAGCAGAAGAACAAGCACTCTGCAAACCAACACAAACAAAGCCACTTTGAGAAGCGGGTGGTGGCACTGCACCCCCCCCTCCATGCCCAAGGGGGGAATGGTTGCCCGGCGCGCTACTTTTAGACTATGTTCCCCCTGAAGAGCCCCCAAGCACACCCCTTGGAAGCGCCCTTAGAATTAGGTGACCCAAACTGCCCCAGCTCAAGAAAGTTGCAAACTGGGGTACACAGTACCACTCTCGCTCCTTTAAGGGCGATCTTGGTCAACACCTTACCAAGTTGGGAGAATGGGGGGTTAGGATAGCACAACCGCATCGATCTCCAGTAGAAGCGATGGGCGTTATTGAAATATTGCGAACAGTAGAGCTGCATCATAACATTGGTCCCACAAGTGTAGGTGTCAGTACATTCAGTACAATAGTGCTCCTTGCACTCATCACAAACTGCAACGGTGGAGCGATCTGGCAACACAACACACACACTTTTGCCTCATCCTCTGCCTCATCTTGCGTGCCACAACCGAGCAAACAGCTGCTTAATGTGTGCCCTATACCACCCGTGCACGTCATTGTAACATTGTTGGCGGGATGTCAAAGTGCCATTCTTTCTTCCAATGAATGGCACAATGACATGAATCTGGCCTTTATAAGCACCATCATGGCCCCCAACTTCGAAATCAAAGAAATCACCTCGGGTACGAGAAAGTCCATACCCATCCCAAATAAAAACATCTGCTGATGTCCCGGGGGCCAAGGGGCAAATCCATATAATGTTGCCCAACATATCAACGGCTACAGTCCACCGGTAGGGCACGGGTCACAAAAGATGCCCGGCGCGCGCCCGGCGCGCTAACGTTCCCCCAAGAACCAGCACTGTTTGACCGCGGAACCAGGGGGCGATTCTTGCGCACACTTTTCCCCCAAAATTCAACCGCGGAACCAGGGGTTGGTTCTTGCGCATGGCTGTGGGCAGCCCCGTACCGCGGAAAAAAAAAAATTTCCGGCGCGTTGCGCCAGCGTATGCGCAGCCTCTCCTTTCCCACAATTAACCACATTGACAAATGAACACCAAAGGAGTGAATCTCAGCTGACTGGGCTGTAGTGTGCCTTCCAATGTGCATGGAATGATCTAATGTTGAACTGGTTCGGACATGAAACCCTTCTTCCTGCGATACACCATCCTGAATTCCTGAATTCCCCTTGAGTGCCTGGGTGTCCTCTCCTCCCACCCAGTAGGGCAAGAAGGTGAAACCTGCCTAAACCTGCCCAGGCACCCAGCCATCAGACAGCACCTGTTCAACTAGGAAAGGATGGTTTGCCAAAAATGAAAAAAAAAATTGCAAAGTGGTGCTATCAGTGGCCCTCTGTGTTTAACTGACTTTTGTTTGTTTCCTTGTCAGGGGCTGGTTGCTTCGGGGAAGGGGTCGAGAGCAGTGGGGAGGGGCTTAAGGGGTATGTGCACCTGTGACTGACTGATAGGGTCCCCCCTGATGGGGGGACCCGCAGCAACACAACACATGAAATGTCGTCGTGCACACCTGAATAGCTGTCCTGCATCCACCAGAACCATGAAAAACCCAACACGGTGGTAAAAAAAAAGTGGTGCGAGAATTCGACCGCGGAACCAGGGAGCGGTTCTTGCGCAAGGCGGTTCTTGGGAGCAATGGTCGGTACTGATAGACTGAATGTCCCCGCCATAGACACTTTCAGCCATTAGGCGGTTCTTGGGCACGGGGGGGGGGGGGGGGGGGACTGTCACTTGAAGAAACGCAGTGATTTCCTTTTTTAATGTGCAGCAAAAGGTGTCCAAGGGTGAAGAAAGATACCCTGAGCCCCTCTCACATATTGGTTCTGAAAACAAGGTCCCATAGTACAAATCCAACCAGGCGTAAGTAAGGCTCATACTGAGCACCAGCACCACTCCCTTCAGCTTATTTACCATGCCCCCAGAATTGGCCATGTTGTTTCTGAGGCAAATGCTTCAAGAGCATCCAGCAGTAGAATCGAAATGATGGACGGTGAACAAGGCATGCAGAGTCAACCTCACATGAGAAAAATAAAGGCACTCAGAGCTTCTGAGTTTTGTTTGCAGATGGTTAGATGTGCAATATAGGGTGGGAGGGATCAAACAAAGCCAATGATGATGAAGAAAGCACAAACAAAGCTCAACAGACTTTCTCTGCACCAGTCAGCCTACAAAGAGGTGCTGCAGAGCGCCGTCAGCAAATCCACTGCACAGCACCGCTGTAAATGGCACCTGACGTTGAGCAGAGAGGACATTTCCAAAATCTTTGCCTCTCTGTTCCACAGCGGTTAGCATACGATACCAAGGCAAGGAGAGGAAAACACCTTAAACAGCACTGTCCCACCACCTAGTGGTGCCTAGACAGAGACAAGCAACGTCTCATTCTTTACCACTAGGGTGGACAGGAAGGGGTGGGTGGCATACACTACCGCAACCCCTGTCTGGGGAAATACTTGTAGTGTCAATCTATGGGTAGGGGTTGGTGCCTATGTCTCATGTCGGTACCTGCCGATTTGTTAGTGGAAGGCTCCTGCCGCTACAGCATCCCCTGAAACACACTACCATCATATGGTGTCCCATCTTTGACCCAAATCCAATCATTGCCATGACTCTTCCACCCCCTGTGTTCTGCCCAAAGTCTTCCACCAACATGCATGGTCTGGGCATGTGGACAATAAAAGCTGGCAGCACACACCCTTGTATCAGTGCCCCCCCCCAAAAGTTCTGAACTTTTGGGAGTCACACATCAGATCTCTAATGAGGCACACTCTACAGCTCTGCAGCAGCGACCCGCAGCTGTCTCATGGGGGGTTCTGGGTGGACATGCTATGTAAGAGAAAGTGCACCTGTGGTGCACTTGTGGCAACACATCGAAAGGACCGAAATTAAAAATTGAACTGCAGGGATAGCATATCTGGTCACCATGCGTGTGAGCATCCACTCGGAGCTGCCAGGTTGCACGTATGTGTTATCTGCAGTTTCCTGTGTCAAAAAACAGAGACGCCTTTAAAAAGGAGGGCAACGGGGGTGCGTGCACAGCGCACAGTTTGCAGGTTAAAATTGCGGAATTTGACCGTAATTAGCAATATTCTGGCCACCCACAAATGTACTTGAAATGAGGGGAAAACACACATGCAACTCATATAACTGTAGCAAAAGGGTCATAGGGGTACTGGGAAGTACTATTCAGCTTGGGTATGGTCTTGTGCACGCCATACGCCCCCCAGGGGGATGGGGAATGGGGCTAAGAAATTTGTGAAAGGTTGTGCCCTTTGCCAGTCATCTACCAGGTAATGCTGGACTCAATGTGGCTGTTTGGAGGGGTGAGGGTTAAAAGGGACACAAAGAGCAGTGTGGCTGGGCCAGCCACACTGCTCTGCTGAGCTTGGTGAAATGCTGCAAGAAGGGGATAAGGCTCTTGGCTCCCATGAGACTTGGGCGCATGTAGAGAGGCACTCTATTGGTTGAGTTCAAGTTCTAGATGACAGCAGGCAGGCCAGGGAGAGAGGAGGACTATAATACAGTTCCCAAGCCTAGCAAGATAAGGAAGGGGACACATGCATGCACGAGCAGTGCAGCAGCAGGGTGGCGCACAAAGAAGAGGAGGGGCGGGGCAGCTGACCTGACCTACCTGTGCCAGGTCTTGGACTTAGCACCTGAGCCTCAGGAGGAAAATCAAGGCGTGCCCCACTGAGGGTGCACCCTCAATAATTCAGGGGATACAGGTGACATGCCAACCTAGACTACCAAGCATGGGGATGGCAAGGTCTTGGGTGCAGGGGTTGAGGCTGGCACAACAGTGTAAGGGTCAACTGGCAAAACCAACCAAACACTTGCTGCCACCTGAAACTCGGTTTTGGGGGGGGGGTCCCTTGCACTGCGCGCACTGCACGCTACTTTTAGACTAGGTGCCCCCAAAGAGCCCCCAGGCACACCCCTTCCAAACGCCCCTAAATTCTATTGCCTTCGGCAGTGCACCTCGAAGAGAGGCTGAGGCCAGGTTGTTGCACTGTGTGCGCACTGCATGGGCACTGCGTGCATACTGCGCATGCGGAGGCCGGGATACTCACCCAAGAATACCTGTCACCTGACTGGTTGCACAGCGAAGCAACAAAGCCCACATGAGAAAGACGAAATGCCTTCAACTTGGCACTCCACTGTCCCTATGAACAAACCACTCAGCCTTGTAAAGTCCGCTTGCTTCGAGTGTTTCGGTGCCCGTGGCTTCGCTCTTGGGGGGAATGTTTGCCCGGCGCGCGCCCGGCGCGCTACTTTTAGACTATGTTCCCCCCGAAGAGCCCCCAAGCACACCCCTTGGAAACGCCCTTAGAATTAGGTGACCCAACCAAACTGCCCCAGCTCAAGAAAGTTGCAAACTGGGGTACACAGTACCACTCTCGCTCCTTTAAGGGCGATCTTGGTCAACACCTTAGCAAGTTGGGAGAATGGGGGGTTAGGATAGCACACCCGCATCGATCTCCAGTAGAAGCGATGGGCGTTATTGAGGTATCGCGAACAGTAGAGCTGCATCATAACATTGGTCCCACAAGTGTGGGTGTCAGTACATTCAGTACAATAGTGCTCCTTGCACTCATCACAAACTGCAACGGTGGAGCGATCTGGCAACACAACACACACACTTCTGCCTCATCCTCTGCCTCATCTTGCGTGCCACAACCGAGCAAACAGCTGCTCAATGTGTGCCCTATACCACCCGTGCACGTCATTGTAACATTGTTGGCGGGATGTCAAAGTGCCATTCTTTCTTCCAATGAATGGCACAATGACATGAATCCGGCCCTTATAAGCACCATCGTGGCCCCCAATTTCGAAATCAAAGAAATCACCTCGGGTACGAGAAGGTCCATACCCATCCCATATCAAAACATCTGCTGATGTCCCGGGGGCCAAGGGGCAAATCCATATAATGTTGCCCAACATATCAACGGCAACAGTCCACCGGTAGGGCACGGGTCACAAAAGATGCACGGCGCGCGCCCGGCGCGCGCCCGGCGCGCTAACGTTCCCCCTTGGAGGCGGCGATGAGGTGTCCCTTGACTCGGAGCGCGGGGCCGCGTTGTCCGTGGTCTCTTGGGTGATGGGGACCGCGAATAGGGTGAAGGGGAGGGCGGTGGTGATTCTGAGCGTGGACGCGACACACTTGTTGATGGCGAGCGAGATCAGTGATGTGGTGGGGATGAAGGCCGTACCACAAACTCCTCAAGGTCCGCGGGCTATGTATGGCTACATCACCCCTACCTTCTCGGGGTCCCCATAGTGGGGAGAGTCCAATATGGGGGATGGAAAATGGGTAAAAATGGTTGACATTGGGGGAGTCTTTGCACTGCGCGCGCACTGCGCGCTACTTTTAGACTATGTTCTCCCCGAAGAGCCCCCAAGCACACCCCTTGGAAATGCCCTTAGAATTAAGTGACCCAAACTGCAAGTTGCAATTGATTTTATAATGAAAACTGGCATCAGTCTGGCCTCAAGGATAGTCCCAAGCACTTTGTGTGCACACTTTGACATGCAATGAAGTTGGTTAGGAATCTAGGGCAAGTAGGTTGGGCCACACACAGGATATGGCTTGGCCAGCATGGCCGAGCAACTGAATTCAGAATCAGTTAAAAGGTAGGCCCACAATAAGTAGGTAAAACAATTGAGTATAGGGGTCCTGAGGTGGGAGACCACTAGGCTTAACCTACAAGGCCCAAGGCCCACCCCTGCATTCTCGGGGGTCCCCAACAAAGGGAACAAAATCAGAAGTCAAAGTCTACGCTAGGGGTCACCATGATGCCCCTAGGGGCCCCTAGTATCTCAAAGTATGGGTCTCTAGTACGGCCAGACGCCCAAATAGTTGCACTGTGCGCGCACTGCGCTTGAGGCGCCCCCATTGGGCAACAATGGGTGACAATTCAAATGTGCCACATCCCAAATGCATAGGAATCCCCAGCATGGAACCAAAAACTTGTCAAAAGGAGCCAAAAGTAGGGTTTGAGTATTGGCCGACATTCAAAACTTTGCACTGCGTGCGCACTGCGTATGCACTACGTGCGCACTGTGTGCATGGCATTCCCTGACAGTCAGCCAATCAGTTAGTTAGCCAGGCCAACAGTCAGTCAAACAGACAGAAACACATAGTTTGGGTTTTTTGGCAGTGGCAGACTCGGCTCCAAGCAGTGGGGCGGAACGCCGTCCTCGGGGCAAGCAGTGGCCGAATGGTAATGCAGCCGACCGCAGAATTTTTGGTCCGCAGTTCTAACCCTAGTCGGCCAAACATGGCGACGGCGCCGCCGACGACAGTCGACCTACCAGGATTTGAACCACCGACGGAAAATTCTGCAGTCGGCTGCGTTGCTGTTCGATCGGGCTTTGTTGTGACAGCAATGTGCCTCCAATGCTTGGAGCCTTCTGAGCACAAACTTTTGACCCCCCACCCCTCAAAAAAGTGATATCCAGTGTTAGGGGATAGAGGCCTCAGAATCAAAAAATCCATTGGGGGGTTGTCTTATTGGGCAAAATAATGATTTTACAAGGGGTTGGACATCAAATATCATGCCTTGGGGTATGCTACGCGAATGACCCCAAAACAGGGAAGGTATACGACACCCACGCCTGCGCTTGATCTAACAACCTCTCTTCGAGGTGATTTGTGTCACCTAAACTACCCTAGCTGAGGACAAATGCAAACTACCTTCCCTTCACATAAGACATCATGCAAAATGCAAAACCATGACGCACATTCGGGATCCTGTCGCCCCGGGTGGCCACTTCGGAGGTGTTTCCCGTCGATCCATGCATGCCAGTTTTCACCCACTGTGTCAACGAGGAGAAAACGTTAATAAAACCCTGGCACAACCTTAGCAGTTACACGCACAGGCAGGCAGCAAGTCGGTGAGGTCCACTGATGAGGTGTTGCAGATGATCGGGGGCTGGGCTGACATCAGCAGCACGCAAAGCATGCAAAAAATAGATAAAACAGAAAAGAACTCAACCTAGAATGGAGTGGATGTGGTGGAGATGAGCAAAAAAGTGTGAAAAAGGGTGGAAATGGGAGAAACCGGGTGAAAATCCAAAAAAGCCATATCTGCAAAGTGGAAGAAGCATCAAAACCTAAGCTAGGGGCAACAATGATGCCCCGGGTTGGCCAAAGTATCGGTCTCTAATCCGGCCAGACACCCAAATAGTTGCACTACACGTGCACTGCACTAAGTGCACCCGCTTGGACAACGGATGCAGCCAAAAGTGCACGCAGCATCTGGCATGCAGTACCAGGAGCTGGCATTGCACCAGCGGGTGGTGGTCAGCAAATGAGCTCTGTAGTCACACCTTGAACAATGTGCAGCATTACACCATTGCTCATGGCTGGCTGTTCTGCGACCATGGTTTCACTGATGGACTGCTGAATTTGTGGCAAAACAATGGACTTGCCCTAAATTTCTGACCCAGACCGCTGAGAATGATGAGGAAAAAAAAGGTACGCATTTCTGGGTAGACCAGCACTGAAAAATTCTGAGTGCTAGTTCATACACATTTTTAAAAAATTCCTGTGTTGCGGCACATGAGTGCATTGAAGGATTCCTGATCAATGCCTGGCAGTAGTGTAGATGTTTGACACACCCACATACGCATCTATGTATAAACATGCACACTTGGGCATGCCTGCATGGAAGCTGGAGAAGAGACAGAGGGAACAAGATGAGATGCAAGTGGGGCAGACGGTGGGGATGGCTACACGCCAAACCAACATATATATGCAGGAGGTTGGCTGAGAACCAGAGACAACTGGTTTGCCACCCACTGCAGGGCAGCACTTTTTGACCTCTACTGACCACAGCAAAAAAGACGTTGGCCCATCCATCAACCCATACAACCACCCACCAACCTTTTCTGGGACTTCTTGAGCCAAAATGTGCTGCGGAAGCTGCAAGCTGCACAACGGATCGAGTCGGTCATTCCTGGCGCCGGGCCACCTCCATCCTCTGTAGGACCAATCTGTGCACCTACACACCTCCTGAATAATAGACAGATGGTGAATCTCGCCAGCACCACGGGGGGGCGACTACAACCGGTCCTGATGCGACATACCCCCCAGCTGTCTGTCAAAACTCGGGGGGGGGGGGGGGGGCTGGGGGGTGTCGCATACAAGGACCGGGCCCGGCCGCCCCCCCCGTGGCCAGCACAGTACCATGGATTGCTTGGAAGGGGAGCACCGCAAGCATGTTGACACCTGCCTATCCATACAGGAGGCACAAGAGGGCACCTCTATATAGAAACTGCTATCTGACCGCTGCACCTTTGGAAATGCAATCAAACACTTGGACTCTCCATTTCCATATCCCCGTCAACAAGTGTCTACTTGCTGACGTGCTGGATCTCGCGTACAAGAGATGCATAGCCAGGGCTTGAGTCCCCTCGTGACAGGTCTTGTCGTAGGGAATCTACAACGGGACTCACACACCGAGGCCGACGCTCGTTTAGGAGCTACGGCACATGAATGGTCAATCTGACTACACCAACAAACAAATGCTCAGGTCCTTGAATGGCCTGCCCCAAGGCCATCAACAGAGGTACAATCCCATTCTTTGGTTAATGCACTTCTATCAGGATGCAACCAATTTGATGATACCACTCATCAATTGGCATCTACTTTTGCTGCATCAGTCTGTTGCAGCACAGCCACCTTGACCAAAAGAGACAAGCACAGCCACAAGGTCAGTTTGGAGAGAAATCGTCTTGCATCAAACTGTGCCCCAAGGCCACCCAGGGTTGTTTGGTTTCTTTTTGCTGTGTCTACGTGGGTGCGCGCATACATGTGCTGGGGCCATACAGCCTCTGGTAGTGGCATGTCCACATGAGGGACAATTCTGCAGCAGGGCAGCATCTGAACAGTGACTGAGCAAGTATGCAGGTCAACCCCAGGGACAAACGATAAGGAAGATTAGCGAGGGACAACACAGACAGATTTGGGAGGGGTGAGGCGGTCAAAAACAGGCTCCACAAATTGTTGCTGTTGGAACTAACTCGAGGTCCTTCTGCTTTGGAGAGCATGCGCGAAAAAAAAAGTCCACAACAACCTCATCGAACAATAATGGAACACAGTTGCTGTCCAGTGGACACTTTCGGGACCCATGGGGTACCAAACTTTGCAGGCCCTGTCTGCATGTAAAACGGCTTTGTTTCCATTCGCAGTCTGCATTCTGAATTCTAAATTCCAGGCCCACAGAGGCAACCTTGTTTGGCTCCTTGCTGTCCATCCATCTGTCTCTCACTCTCATGCTTCCTTACTTGATCTCATTCTTGCTGGCTCTTGGTGCAGAGTCAGCAAAGTGAAAAATGTAACTCGTGCACAAAAAAATTGTCAAGTCGTGAATTTTTTTTTGCGGTAAATGCGTGTAGAAGTGCCAGGGCCCAACAAACATACAGTGCAGTGGGTTCTTGGGCCAGATGGGGGTGGTTTGAAGGGTGTTGGCCAAGGTGGGCCATGATAAATGTCACTGAAACACTCGAGTTTAGCCAGCATGCCCCCGTTGGCCGTCACACCTCAAGACTTATCACACTGCCACTGTGCTGAATTTTGCCTTGAATTCACCAGGCTTGGTCAGTGGTTAGCTCAGACTTCAGTCCATACCCTCGGCCCACCCTTGCTGTGCTAGGGTATAGGAAAGGAAGGAGTACCTTCTTGGTACTCCTTGGTCACTTTATACCCCTTCCGAATCCCGTGCCCCTTCCCTCCCCTGCCCAATCAGCCTTGCTTGCTGCCTCCTCCAGGGAACATTTTCCTCACTCTTCTTGCAAACTGCTTGCACCATCGCTCAACCTCACATGTGTTGGAGAGAGTCAATGACTGCTACCTGCCTACACATGTAGGAGAGAAGGATTGAGATGATGTTCTCTGCTTCCTTCTCCACCACTTCTGATGGGGGCGAAGATTGCCAGCTCCCAGTGGAGTTTGGCAAACTATGCAGATGGCAGATATCACTTCGGAATTTGAAGAATGATCTGTGGAATCTGGTATGCACGCAAATTGCTGTTGCTCACGCACCATGCGTGCCTGTGCAGTGCAACCCTCCCCCACTGCAGGAATCTACGACACTTAACACTTTGGAACCAGTCCATCATCCATGCAAAGCTGCTGAAGTGGGGTTCCAGTTGGAGTCCAGTCCAGTTAGAATCCCAAGTGGAGCTGGGAACAAAGCATAGACCCCTTTGCAACCTTTGCAAAGGCACAGGGGTGCATATCTTCTGCAAATTGAACAATACGTCATTCAACAACACAAAAACAAAATGATAATCTTTCGGCCCACACCTCTTGTGTTGGGTGCATTCCCTATGCCATGGAATATCGGTGCTGACCTGCAGTTCTCGTGAGCAGGAAACCTGCTGAACAAAAGCTGCTGAAAAAGGGGGGGGGGAAGATGAAACACACCCGGTACACAGTGCCCACAGCAAATCATGAATGCATTTTGACCGACCAAAACGCAACAAACTGGCTGCATGCGTCGTGCCGTGCCCATCCGATGGGCCAGAGTGTGCTCTGGGTCTCCAGGTCTCTTCAGGGCATGTCCGCAAAGTGGGGAAAAGGGTAGGGGGGCTGCGGGACAATGTATCCAACTGCCCTTTCCCCATTTCATTTTGATGCAACCCTTCCTGCAAACAGGCAGACCTTCGCATCAAAGAGAATTTTAGTCGAAATTCATGAACTGCGTGAAAGCCTGCCAAGAGGCACCATGGCAGTGCCTGCATTGAGACAGCCCCACTCATTGACGCAAATACACCAATCAGGACATCTGCAGGTTTAAGCGGGGCCCAAACTGAAGGGCTTGTAGTGCCCCGGTTCCCATCACCATATTTCTTGCAAATCCAAAGTGCAGACCACAGCAGGGAGGGGGAAGAAGTTCCTGAAATGCAGCTATTATCGAAGGTTCAGTGAGCACAATCTGCTGTTTGTAACGCGAAAATCGCCAGAAGGCAATCTAAGTACCCCCCCCCCCCTTGTCGTTCCCCACCCCAGGGAAGACAGTCCCCCACCACCCCCTGGGGGACGGTCACCAAGTGACGGTCCCCCATCCCCCCCTAGGGGACCGCACCACCACCGTACACGCGGGGCGGAGAGGGAGCACGTGGCAGTGAGAGGCATGGTCATAAGTGATGCGGCAATATGGATCACCGTGCTCCGAATGTCCAACGACCTGCGCCAAAAAAGGTTCCCCCGTAGAGCGGATGAACATCACACTTGTCCCAGGGGGAAACATGGTTGTGCTATCAAGTTCCATTTCAGCGAAAGTGAGCAAAATGTCCTGCCATGAGTGCAAGGGATACAAGTGGCAGTGCCCCACAACACAGTCACCCACACAACAACACAATGAGCCGCAATGAAAAATTTTGGGTTGACCAAGTGTCGGTCCCCCCCCCCCCCCGGGGAACGACAAGGGGTGGGGAACGACAAAGGGGGGGGGGGGGTATGCCCACAAAATTATCTTGGCTGGGGGTACCAGGTAGCTGGCTTTGGAGCAGACAAAACCCAGCAATTTCACCTGAACAGGGAAAAAAGTCGGTAAGAGGAACAGCAATGTCAATGTGGGACACTGAAAAGCAAACTGTGAATAGCTAGCAATGTGCACCCTGCATATTTCGCATAAGCAAAACCACCATGCACGTACAGCAAGCACTGGTTGCACTGGATGAAACTGTGCTGCCATGTACTGGAAACTGGCATGCAATGTGCGTCTGATCTCTCCTGTGTGTTGCATGCAGGGCTTGATGGGATGCACAACGAACCCCTGACTGGACAGTGACAACGATGCACTGTTGTTGTGCGTGTGCGGGAGGACAGACGGCTGCCCCTCGATAAAATCCACGCCTTGAAGCATGTTCCACATCCCAGAACAAATGGCATGACCACGACCATCCCTCTCAGTATTTTCTTTCGCGAACAGATTTTCACCACATCCAAGAACAGCAAAAGGGCGGGGACAGGGTGGGGGCCTCCCCCGTGTCCTCCCATTTCAATGAGTTCAAACTTCTTGCAATCACAACAATTGAGGGAGTTCATGCACCATGCGCGCACCGCGTCAGGTATTTGAACAACCAGGAAATGGTCTACCTTTGAAGCCGTTGTAAATACTGTCCCCAGGTGGAAGTTGCTGGGGGAATAGTTATGGCATGAGGTTGTGAGGGTCGCCTTGGGCGAGCTCACATGTAACCAGTCCAGCATCAGGCTGAAAGATGACAAATTATTGCACACCCCTATTTTGCATGTGGCTACACAGTGTCAGGTGCAGTTTTGGGCAAAAGCATAGGCGCCAACAGTGCGTAGCCTCTAAACTAATTGAAACGGTCCACGCAACAACCCCATTGTACCCATTGTACGCACTGCGTGTGCACGCACCGCACGCGAGCCGCGTCTGATACTCCCCCATTGTCATACCATCGTGGATGTGATGCGGCGGGTGATGGCAACGCATAATGTGTATTACATGATGCATATTTGTACAGCATGCAGTATATTGGGGCTTAGTATGTGGCACTAATGCCAAAAGCAAATCATGTAAGTGGACAACATACATGCAGCTGAATGCCATGTACAAAGGAAACCAGCTTGGAAAACTGGGATGTTTTGTATGTATTATAAGGAACTTAACGATTTACTGCTGCTAGTGATTCCGGGTGTTCCAATACAAACACAACCATTCCTTGAGAGTCACAGGGTGCAACAATGACAAACCCTCCCTGGATGGAGCGCACATGCATTCGTTACTCTCCACCTCCGCCTCCAAATCATAAGCTGCTGGAGTCCTCTCAAGCCTTTGTGCCCTGTCCGCACCCCCGCCTCTTGGGTACCCATGCCTTCCTCTCTGTCCCCAATACCTCCATGTTGACTACTTGCAATAGGTGCCAACATATATCAACACATGCCAACACTCGTCAACACATGCTCACATTGCCAGGGCAATAAAAAAGAGGAATGGGACAGAGACACGTGTCCCCACCTGGAGGGATAAATGGTGCATTTGACTGCATTTGTTGAACCTCAACAGACTAGACTTCCCTGGATCCACTCAGTGCATGCCAGCCCTTGAAATCAGAAAATCGCACTCCATGTGGGGAATGGACATTGAAAATGAGCCTAACTGAGAGGGGAACTGAAAATGACATAAAAGAATCCATACAGGGAGCGCACTCCCACGTGCAGCACCCCTTGGGGGCAGCGGTGAAATTCAGGTTGGGGGTGGGGACGCTAAAATCTAACAAGTGGGGGTGGGGCAACTTACCAAGTAACGTTGGGCTAGGGAATGAGTAGTATAACTCAATGCATGAAAGCTGCAAATCACAATGCAGGCCTCTGTGATGGTGGAGAATTCTACCATCAAAATTCTATTGCCTTCGGCAAGGCACCTCGAAGAGGGGAGAGGGACGACCATTTTTGAGCTGTCGAGGCTATAAAACTGCATAAGCAGGTTGTGCCCCAGCCCCCTTGGGAGCCCCCCCCCCCAACATCCAAATAGGGCGAAGAACACACAAAAAGGGCATTCGTCTTTTAACGTCCATTGGTATATGTACAGAGGTTGAGAGGGGAGGTGGGCCGAGTCGAGTTCAGGTGCCCGTGGCCTCCCCTACAGGCCCCCTGCCTGTGCCTATGCCCCCCGCCTGTGCCTGCACGGCAGCCAAGAGGGACGAGCTGGATGGGACTAAGGCGCTTCCAGGCTCGCCCTCCCAGCCCTCATTGCCCAGCCCTGCTGGCTTATCGGCCACCCCGCCCCGCACACACAAAGAGGGGCGAAAAAATGCTTTACATAGGATATTTGATCATTGTGGATGGTCAGACTATCAAAGAAATGAGTTTTGGAAATTTCCATTTTTGAGTTGCCGAGGCTAGAAAATTGCATCAGCAGGTTGTGCCCTAGCCCCATTGGGACCCCCCCCCCCCCCCAACACCCAAATAGGGTGAAAAAACACACAAAGAGGGGCCAAAACATGCTTTACATAGGATATTTGATCATTGTGAGTGGTCAAAATATCAAGAAAAAATTCTAATGCCTTCGGCAAGTCCACCCCGCAGAGAATCTACCCCAAGCAACACACACCCAAAATAGGGTAAAAACTACATAAATACGGGCTAAGACATGCTTTACATATCTTGGATGGTCATTTTAGGTGATCACGGTATCCAAAAAATAAGTTGCGGAAACTTTGATTTTTGAGGTGCCCAAGGTGAAAAACAGCATACACAGGTTGTGTACCGATACCTTGGGAGCCCCCCCCCCCCCCCGGCGCCCAATACCCAAATAGGGTGAAAACCACATAATCAAGACTCAAACTAGGACCGAGCCTGGTCCTAGGGGAATCCTTGCATTG
Organism: Eutreptiella sp. 'Long Island Sound 2002'; assembly: GCA_964036045.1. Taxonomy (NCBI): domain Eukaryota; phylum Euglenozoa; class Euglenophyceae; order Eutreptiales; family Eutreptiaceae; genus Eutreptiella; species Eutreptiella sp. 'Long Island Sound 2002'. The sequence goes on along the minus strand of OZ038382.1, from coordinate 127,842,069 downwards.
CGCGCGCACTGCGCGCTACTTTTAGAGTAGGTCCTCCCTAAAGAACCCCAAGGCACACCCCTTCCAAATGCCCCCAAATTTAGGTCACCCAAACTGCCCTAGCTAAAGACAAATGCATTTGAAAGCTCACTCACCCTACCAGCTAGTGCCAAGGCCTCATATGTGTCCACCTCATCCTCAAATGGACCGGGGGGCAAACTGGCTTATAGGAGGGAATCCACGTCAAACTCCGGTTTCCACTTGTGGTGCAACCACGCATCCTTATCAGCAGTGATGCGGCCTCGCATAGGGCATTCGAATGTGGTCAGGCAAAAACCGGGGAGTCCGTCACCCGAACTCAAGGGTCCACACCAAAGTCTGGGAGTCCATGGTGGGGATGAGCAAAAAAGTGTGAAAAGGGGCGGAAATGGGTGAAAGTGGGTGAAAATCCAAAAATGCCATATCCCCAATCTGGAAGAAGCATCAAAACCTGCGCTAGGGGCAACAATGATGCCCCCTAGTATCACAAAGTATGGGTCTCCAGTACGGCTAGACGCCCAAATAGTTGCACTGCGCCCGCACTGCGCTTTGAGGCATGAAAATTCAGGTCCACACCCATGTTCTCACAAGCTATGAAGCATGAGAAGCCTACAAATGTTCGGATTGGAAACCCTTCTTGCGATCATACACCATGCAGAACAACTGCACATGCTCACCACTTGAAGATGCCTTTGAAGATGCCTTTGCCCGAGGTTTAGGGGCCGGTTTGGGCTCGGGCAACTTCAAATTCTTGGGAATGAAATTGCCTTGCATGTGGTCTCTTGTAAAGTACAACCTCCCATCAAAGGCATGGGCCATTCCCCACACACCTCGGGCAGCCTTAGCCCAAATAACTTCATCGGGATTGCATGGTGAGCTGGTGCAAGAAAGGGGGATATAGTTCACAAATATCCCCCAAATCAGAGCTATGTGGGTTCAAGTGGGCAAACACTCACAACACATGTGTCCATGACCCTATGTAGCTGGCAAATTTGTCACCGAACCCATGTGTTATGCGGCTGCACTACATTTGTACCGAATTAAAATTAGGTACCAAATTAATACGGTCCCTACGCCTACTGTAGCTATTACAAGGGCGTAGCTATTACAAAAGGGCGGGGGGGGGGGGGGTACTTGTCCCCTGTTCCCTTGCTAAACCTAAAGTGTCAAACAACAGGTAGGACCCGCGAAGGCAGGTCCTAAACTGTTTATGCTCTCCATGATGGTTCCAACGTTGTGCAGGGCTTGGCCGCGGATGATGAAACGGTTCAAATCACTCCACAATGCAGCATGCTCCAACGGTTCTCATCAAAGGGCGTCCGGATGATAGGCCCGGCTTCCTCAATAGCACCGGAAGGTTGAAGGCCCAAAATAACGCCCCCTCAAAGATGCCCGGCGCGCACCGTGCGCTAACGCCCATGCGGGGAGGAAATAGGGGGAAATGGTTGAAAATGGGCAAAAATGGTTGACAATGCAAATATGCAAAGTCCTAAATGCTCAGGAAGCTAAAAAAAACCCTGGTACGGAACCAAAAAATTGTGAAAAGGGGCCGAAACTAGGGTTCGAGTATTTTCCGAAATCCAAAACTTCGCACTGCGTGCACGGCATTCCCGTAATGCCCTCGAAAAGAGTTTTCTTGCGTATGTTGCTGCTGCTAAAATATGTTGCTGATCCTGGGACCCTAAGAAAGGGTTTCAAACCTCGAGAGGGTAAACCAAGCTCGGTAAATACAGCCTAAAACATGCTTTGCATACCTTGGATGGTCATTTTAAGTCATTTCACCAAATCAACAAAAAATTGCGAAAACTACAATTTTTGAGCTACCCACCGTGAAAAACTGCATACGCAGGCAGGTTGTGTACCGATACCTTGGGAGCCCCCCCCCCCCCCCCCCGCCCAATAACCAAATAGGGTGAAAAACACATAAATATGGCCTATAAAATGCTTTACATACCTTGGATGGTCATTCTAGGTGATCACGGCATCCAAAAAATAAGTTGCGGAAACTTTGATTTTTGAGCTGCCCAGGGTGAAAAACTGCATAAGCAAAGTGTGTACCAATCCCTTGAGAGACCCCCCCTCCAGCCGCGCGTCCAATACCCAAATAGGGTGAAAAACACATAAATATGGCCTAAAACATGCTTTACATACCTTGGATAGTCATTTTAGGTGATCACAATATCAAAAAAATAAGTTTCGGAAACTTCGATTGTTGAGTTGTCCAGGGTGAAAAACTGCACACGCAGGTTGTGCACCAGCCCATTCACTCATGTAAGCCATTATTGGTGGAAACGGTCATTTTGCGTCTTGGGCACGGGTTTTGACCGGCCCTCGGCAAGGCCACGGCCTGCAAAAAAAGTCCTTTTGTATCCCAGTGGGCATATACTGTCACAACATCCCCACTCACACCCCTAAGAGTGGGTAGCGCAGGGTCACCGGGGTCGCCAAAACCCCCAACATAGCCAAAATGGCCGAAAAGTGTAAAAACTGCATCACGCTCTCGTCCCACTCTGCCCCATACAAATCCATGGATTCGGGACCCGGAAACACTTTTTCGGCTCAAAATTGAAAAAAACCAAAAGCTTCATGATTTTCGACCGAAAAAAAGGGGGGGTCATTTTTTCCGACATTTTTTACCCCCCACACCTCCCTCAAAACCTCAAAAAAATGGGTTTCAAGTGGGGTAGGTATAGGGGGGATCTCGGGGGTCCCAGACCAAAAACTTATTGGGGGATGCGTTTACTGACAAAATAATGATTTTACCCCCCCCCCCCCCCGTGTCCGACGAATAATTATGTCCCAAAAAAATACGGGACGAACGGGTAGTGTTCGTTGGACACAGTGTTTGGTGCGCGCGACAATGTTGTGAACCGGCAGTAGCACATCCCTAGGCACGAGATACTTTTTTTTTTGGACTGACTCCAGAAGTTCAAAGAGTACTCAAGACTGTGCTTGGGAAATTGGGCGTCTCCAGCATATGATACAGTGGATCCCCGCAATGCGGGGCACATGGCAAAGACCCAGAGTTCACATGCGTATTCCAGAGGGCTCTTTGATGCGGTAGGCAAAACCGCCACGCCATATGGCAAGCCTATAATGCGTAAGATTTAAGGGGAAGGAAGGAAATCATATTAAGGAGCAATAGTCCATGGGGCTTCTACCCATTCCAGCTCCCAGCGTAAGATTTAAGGGGGTTAAGACATGCTGGATCAGGTGTGTGCCATTCCCCACAGGTCCTCAAGAGTGACAAGCTTTCGTCGCTTTGCAGGGGCCATGTCCGGTGGCGGGCGTTGGCCCAGGATGCCGGGATCCCTAGGCACAAGATACCCAGCCCATTCAAAGCACACTGAGAGGGGCGGATGGGTTTTCATAGTCGCGCCAATTTCGGCTGTACTTCAGCCGTACAAAGTCATCTCTATCATCGGAAGGCCCAAGAATTGTGGCTAGTACAAGCTCGCCAGTGTGGTACCGCTTGTACAGCACCTCACGGCCAGGTGCCAGTAGAGAATCGGTCATGGTGGACAACAGAGGTCCTATAGTTGAGGGATACCACTCCCTCACACCCCACTTTGCAGTTTTGCACACCACTTCTGCAACATACAGCACAACAGCCCCTCATTTCCGCGCACCTTTAGCCTGAAACCTCGGTTCTGAAGTTCGGTACCTAATTTAGTACCGAATTAATTAGGATCCAAAAAAAAAAAACGGTCCGAACAGGAAGTGTTCGTTGGACACGGAGGGGGGGGGGGGGGGGACAAGGGGTCAAACTAACAATTCAACCCCTTGGGGTACGGTACGCGAACAAGCCCAAAAAAGGCCCAAAAGGGGGGGTATGTGGCGTTTTCCCCTATATACGCCTGTGTGGCTTTGATCTAACAACCTCTGCGAGGTGATTTTCAAGTGTCACTAAATAGCCTACACAACAACAATTTTCGGGCTTTCGGAGGGCCCATGGCACGGGTTACATAGGCCTAGCGGCCACTACGTGGGTCCCCATGGGTCCTCAAGTACCCGTATTGTCACCAAATGATCACCCGAACCCATCCTAGGGGCAACGGAAGGGTTTCATGAAAAATCGAATTCTTCAAAGCAGCCTGTCCGGTGTGAAAACGGCAAAGTCCTCACTGCCAAGGGGCCATATGGGGGGGCCGACTGGGGGTACCTGGAGTTGGGAGCCGGGACCCCGCCATGGGTTAGGGGGTCCATATACGAGAAAAAAGTTTTTCAGGACCCAGGTCCAAATACACACACAGCGGCCACAATACGCAAAGAAGTTTTGACCCCCCCCCCCAAAAGGGGTTCCCAGGTGCGGGGGGGGGGGGGGGGGACAGGGGTCAAAATCCAAAAAAGCATTGGGAGATCATTTTTGGTCCTAAAATGATGATTTTACAAGGCGTTATACGTCAGAAACCATACATTGGGGTAGTCGAACGACCCCCAAGAAGGGGGGGTATACGACGCTCGCACTTGCGCTTGATCTAACAACCTCTCTTCGAGGTGATTTGCCGAACAGCTGGGCAACTGACATACTCCTGTGGAGTCAGATTTTGCATCTGACGGGGATGAGGCAAGCAAGAAGAGTGAATGCGCATCCTGCAGATTGACACACGTAAAAAGTTCACGTCGAGGGCCAGGGTACGTAACATGCACAATTTGTGACCCACCTGGGCCTCAGCAAAACAGGGGGGATATTGACAGGACCAGTCTGCATCACGGCTCTAAGTAGGTCCTGGGCCACACGATGCCACTGAAACCAACCATCTGTGGCGAACGGCGAGCCGGTGAACATCTGCACAAACTGCACAACATGTAGCAAGTGCAAGTTTGAAGTGTTGCACTTGCAAAATTGCAAAAAGCATGATGCAAATATAGCATCAGGACATCTGGAGATGCTTACATGCAGGCAAGCATGTATGTAAGCATCCACCCCAGCAGTGGCGAGATACCCCACTGCCAAAAGAGGGGTCACCAACCTGGGAATCAAAGACCTGTGCAAGCAAGCCCCATTCTCAGATTTGAATGGATCTGCGTCAAACCCTCATCATCCACATTCCCTAACTGGGTTCAAATTCCTCATATGTTTCCCGACTAGCCTACAATGAAATCATGGAGTCGTCTGAGGTAGGCCTAGGAGAAATGCATACAGCTCGTTTTCTGCTGGAAAAAGCCAAAGAATGAGAGGATTGAATCCACTGCAAACCTTTCGCTTTTTATTGGCCTTTGCCATCGACTCGCTCTAGCAAACCGTGCACTTGTTTTAAAAATTGCCTGCAGGCCACGGCAACACGGCTGAGGTCAGGGAGAGCTGCATCCATCAAGGTACCCCCAAAGAACAATGCAGCTGAGAATCTTGAGGGAAGGACTTGCATGCTTGCATGCATGCACAGGATCAGAGACATCTGGGCCACTGTCAATGATACGGGTTTGCTAAGAGTCACAAGGGGGAGACTCTGAAACACCAATGGGCCGCTGGAACCCAAAAAGTGCAGAATGAACACCCCAGTCAATAAAATGGCTGAAGAAATGGAGTGCGAATGGCCTTTGATCTGGTGTAAACCCATGTGGAATTCTTGCGTATCTGGGTGCACACCTACACATTTGTGACTGACAATTCCAGAAAATCATCTGCTCTGTCAGCGGATCGTTGATTTCCATGCAAACTGCGTACCCATGTCAATCAATTGCCTACCCATATCCTTCGGAGTGCTGCAAATCAAACTCTAAGCCTCCGATGATGATCCCAGTGCTCGGTCAGTAGATGGCAGTCTCAGAACGAGACTAAGCAGGCAGCGTTCACGGGTTTGCGGGGGGATTGCGCATACCCAGCAGGCTCTTGGAAACACACCCACAGTCAGGGAGGAGCCACATTCTGGGCACAGGGATGGTCTCACAGATGTTTGGACCACATTAAATCCCGAAAAACCAGAACCATGGCCAATGAGAGTGACACAATTCCAGCTGTGTGATTCCTTCTGCCAATGCGGAACCTCCGCCTTGTTCTCAGAAGGTTCTGGGTCCATCCAGAGGCAAGAGCCCTAAAGCCAGGTAATCCTCAACAGATGTGGAACAGGAAACAGGGGGTAATGGGTTCTTTCATCCAGCTTCTCGGGAGGAGTGGGGACAATCATTGCAGCACATGTTGAAAATACCTTGCGGAACACTGTGAGTCACCAGGCGACACCACAGGTCACTGCATGAAGAGGGGAAGCAGTTGCCGAAAGGGCACTCTGCGGCAACACTCTGGTCCCCGAACCGCGGATTCCTAGCACACTGTCTTGGGGGTCTTGGTGGTCTTGGTCCCCAGGAGACATTAGAACTCCTACCCTGCCAAAATGGTAAAATTTTTGCTTTGAATTCTGACCGGTAGGCAGAGCAGACAAAGTATGTGGGGCTGTGCCTGACGACAGGAATCTGTCCATGACTTCAGCATTGGCGTGAGAAGCAGTCATTGGAAAGTGGTGGAAAAAGAGATTGCCACATCGCCTTGACGGGTGCTGACTTAAACCCCAGTTGCACATGCACAAATCGTTGATATTGGAGAGCAAAAACGACTCTAAATGGGATGTACCATCCCGAAAGAGCAACGGATTCCACCCTCTCCGATGCAAAATGTCACAGGGGAGAGCCACTCATCCTGAACAAGAGCAAAAGATTGATGCAAAATCTGATGGCGTAGAGTAGTGGTTTTCCACTGAAACATCAATTCACAAACTTTGAAACATGGCTGGTGCATCCTGCTGTTATTCAATGAAATGCTGGTTTCCCAGTTGAGCGTCTGTATGGAACAAAAAAAAAAGATTGGCGAGATGCGAGTCTGAATATTTGGCTTAAGAAGGGGTAGCATCTCAGCTGACTCAGCCCTCCATCTGCGTGAATACCAACGGAAAAATTTACGGTGGAGCATCAGCCTGTGTCCCCTGTACCCCCAGAGGTTTGACTTCCTCCATCACGCTGTACACGCAAATTGGCAAGAAAGCTCTGCAATAGCGTCTGCCCCACACTGATCCCAAACCACCTGACCTCAACACACTTGAGCATCAATGCAAACCAAAGGGGGATTCTGAACACCACAGCCGCTGACTTCGATGTTTGACTCTGTGGCTATTGCCTGCCCGTAGTCTCAATTGTACCTGCGCCCCAATAAGCAAAACCCTTCCTTGCTGTCTGTCAAAAAAAGCCAGGAGCAAAGCTTCCGTTTTCCGACCAGCGACTGTTGTGACACACCTATCAACCGCTGTCGGTCGACCACAAACTGCGGTCTGCAGAATGGCAAGCACCTTCGGCAGCAGCAGATTGCTCAATGGCCAAATCCACAATGGCGTGTGACTGGCCGGCACCTCCATTGCGGGACGGAAGGCCGGCGTTCAGCCCTCGCCAGGGAGCCTTCAAGCAGAAAGAATCAAATTGTGTATGAAGGTGAAAGGATAATCCCGCGTGATCTCTTGTGTCTCCTGAACACGTCAACCCAAACCTTGGTCTAAAATTTGAACCTCGTCTGTTTAGTACATGGTACACGTAGTCTGGGATACTGATCAATGGGGTTGGGTTGCGACGGACTGGTCTTGCAGTTTGGTCTGCTCGTGTCTTTGAGGTGAGCCACAATTGCATATAATCTGTCTGCTCTCATCATTACAGACATTTCTGTGGCAAACCCGCACACCTTTGAACAGTGCTTCAGAAATACATAGCATTATGGCAAAATTCATGTGTGTACACACCAATCGAGGGACTGCATTAAAGCTGAAACACAAGGGAATTTCACAATATCCCACCCCAGTAGGATGTAGAACCGCATTTGCTTCCAAGCATTTGCTTCCAAGCCTTAGTACCGCCAGAAGATGTGGCAAAAATCAATTGCAAAAAAGGATGCGGGTTCAGAGGGCAGGCATCATCAATGCGGAGTCTTGGGAAATCCAGAAAACATCTTGTACGGGAGCCGTGTTCTGCTTCGTTGGCCATTCACTCTGCCTTTCAGTGTTTTTGTGGAGCGGCACCATCCTCTCCTCCGGCTGCTATCAGCATGCTTGCCATGCAGTCCGTCATGCATCACTGGTCAGCATGAGTCTAGCCTGTCGCCGTACCCTGCGCACAAATGTGTTGCGCTGCTCAAAATCTGCCACCATTTCCCTTGAGAACATGTTTATAAAATGCTGTCATGCAAAGGGTCTCCTGAATGGACCCCAAGAACTAATCTGCAAAAACACCACGCAGGCATCATCTACCCTCATGCCTCATCAGTCGCGTGTGAGGGACACCTAGGTAGGCGCACCTAGGGTGGTAGATGTATGTAGAAGATATGAGAATGCGAGCTGTTGCAATGCGCTGTGGATGTCTTAGTGGTGGAGCGCGAAGGTCATTGGAGAGATAGGATGGGCGAGATGCCCGGGGCGGAAAAGAGGGGGAATTGCACAAACTTCAGGAAAATATTCAGGTGCGAGGAGGTTGCAGGGTATATTGCCACTGGGACACCTCAAGGTAAGACATCAGAAACCATGTGAAACATTGTGCTGAACAGAGGGGTCTGCTGGATAATATTAATGAGACTCTGGTTGGCCAGACAATTCAGACACCATGTGGCCCGTGGGCGCCAAACACGAGGTTTTGTTGGATGATGAGAAGCTCTACAACAGTGTGGCCACCAGAAAATTCCTTCAAAATAAACCTACAGGAAAACCCCCCAACTTTCGTCTCCCCAGATACCCGTCGCAGAAACATCAATACTGTTCCATTTGCCTTGCTGGGATTGTCTGACAAACTTGTTGAGGCGATTCCACTGAGAACAGCCATACACACACCCCAAAAGGCTGTGCTGCAACTGCAACTGTAGATCATGCAGAGCAGCGTGTTATCTCTGTGCTTGTGGGGATCAACTCAACGATGGTTGGAATTGACTTTCGACATCCAGATCCGTGCTCGGTATGTCTTGTACAGGTCCCTCACCAGGTCGCGGAAATCTTGCCTGCAGACAACACCAACAGAGTCCGCACAAACACAGTGGTCTGCACTCAGGAATGCCTGAACTGAGGAATGCAGGGTCAGCATTGCAGTGGGCGCAGTCATAGCAGGGCAATGCAGATTGTAGGCATACAACTGCAACAGATCATAAAATGAAAATCCGTAGCATTGAAGCTCTGGTTTCTCCATGTGTCGCACCCCTCTGGTCCTTCCCGCATGCATGCTGCAACTGCTACCCCTGTCCTAAAATAGAACTCCCCGTTGCCCTGTTTCCTGACGCCTTTTGAGATTTGATCAACAAAATGATGACCACCAAAGTATTCTATTGTTTGGCAAGTCCACCTCGCAGAGAATCTACCCCAAGCAACACACACCAAAAATAGGGCAAAAACTACAAAAAGACAGGCTAAAACATGCTGCACATATCTTGGATGGTCATTTTAGGTCATTTCACCATATCAAAAAAATAATTTGCGGAAACTTCGATTTTTGAGCTATATAGGCTGAAAAACTGCATCAGCAGGTTGTGTACCAATCCCGTTTGACGTGCCCCCCCCCCCCCCCCCTCTCCCCCCCCACACACAATATGCAAATATGGTGAAAAACACATAAATATGGCCTATAAAATGCTTTACATACCTTGGATGGTCATTCTAGGTGATCACGGCATCCAAAAAATAAGTTGCGGAAACTTTGATTTTTGAGCTGCCCAGGGTGAAAAACTGCATAAGCAAAGTGTGTACCAATCCCTTGAGAGACCCCCCCTCCAGCCGCGCGTCCAATACCCAAATAGGGTGAAAAACACATAAATATGGCCTAAAACATGCTTTACATACCTTGGATAGTCATTTTAGGTGATCACAATATCAAAAAAATAAGTTTCGGAAACTTCGATTGTTGAGTTGTCCAGGGTGAAAAACTGCACACGCAGGTTGTGCACCAGCCCATTCACTCATGTAAGCCATTATTGGTGGAAACGGTCATTTTGAGTCTTGGGCACGGGTTTTGACCGGCCCTCGGCAAGGCCACGGCCTGCAAAAAAAGTCCTTTTGTATCCCAGTGGGCATATACTGTCACAACATCCCCACTCACACCCCTAAGAGTGGGTAGCGCAGGGTCACCGGGGTCGCCAAAACCCCCAACATGGCCGAAATGGCCGAAAAGTGTAAAAACTGCATCACGCTCTCGTCCCACTCTGCCCCATACAAATCCATGGATTCGGGACCCGGAAACACTTTTTCGGCTCAAAATTGAAAAAAACCAAAAGCTTCATGATTTTCGGGCCAAAAAAAGGAAGGGTCATTTTTTCCGATATTGTTGACCCCCCCCCCCACCTCCCTCAAAACCTCAAAAAAAATGGGTTTCAAGTGGGGGTGGGTCAGGGGGGTCCGGACCAAAAACTCATGGGGGGATTCGTTTTTTGGACAAAATAATGATTTTACACGGGGTTCAACCAACAACTCAACCCCTTGGGGTAGGGTACGCGAATAGCCCCAAAAAGGCCCCCGAAGGGGGGGTATGTGGTGTTTCCCCCTATATTCTGGCCTGCGTGGCTTTGATCTAACAACCTCTGCGAGGTGATGTTGCAATATTCTATGGCCCTCCGCAAGTCCACCTCGCAGAGAATCTACCCCAAGCAACACACACCAAAAATAGGGTAAAAACTACATAAATACGGGCTAAAACATGCTGCACATATTTTGGATGGTCATTGTAGGTGATCAACATATCAAAAAAATAATTCTATTGCCTTCGGCAAGTCCAACTGGCAGAGAATCTAATCCAAGCAACACACACACAAAATAGGGAAAAAACGACATAAATAAGATCTAAAACGTGCTTTACATAGCTTGGATGGTAATTTTAAGTGGTCACGGTATCAGAAAAATAAGTTTCGAAAACTTCGATTTTTGAGCTGCCTCGGGTGAAAAGCTGCATAAGCAAGTTGTGTACCCATCCCTTTTCGGAGCCCCCCCCTCTGGACCTAATACCCAAATAGGGTGAAAAACACGTAAATACGGCCTAAAACATGCTTTATATTGCTTGGATGGTCATTTTAGGTGATCATGGTATCAAAAAAAAAAGTTTCGAAAACTTCGATTTTTGACCTGCCCAGGGTGAAAAACTGCATGAGCAGGTTGTGTACCAATCCCTTGGGAGAAACCCCCCCTCCCCCCTGTGCGCCCAATACCCAAATAGGGTGAAAAACACGTAAATAGGGCCTAAAGAATGCTTTACATACCTTGGATGGTCATTTTAGGTGATCATGGTATCCAAAAAATAAGTTGCGGTAACTTCGATTGTTGAGTTGTCCAAGGTGAAAAATTGCATAAGCAGGTTGTGTACCAATCCCTTGGGAGACAGGGCTTCAACCCACAACTGGCTAGCAGCATCTGCTCATCAGCACCGCCCTCGCAACCAACTCACCAAGGCTAGCCCAGCACGGCGTATCCGCCGTCGAAGTGTCCGTGAGGCGCGGGGACCGTTCCCATTCGCGCAACCCGGACAAAATGGAGCTGGTACAAGGCGGAGAGGGCGATGGTGGCCTCGGCAAACCGGACCCGGTACCGGAGCCGAACCCATGTGATATTCGCCGGGTTCACCTCCACGTCTAGGATCCGTGAAGCGCAGTTCATAAAATGCGTTCATAAAACGTGTTCATAAAACGCGTTCACAATTCATAAAACGAACACGCGGCGTCGCCGAATTATGAACGGCAAAATATGAACACATTATGAACACAGATACCCTGAACTCCGGCTCTGGTCCAACGGTGCCCATGGCCTCGAGGGCAGCGCGAAAATGCACGGATGCACTTGGGGGGGGGGGGGGGAACCTAATTAAAAAACAGACAAATGCAAACCAGAGGTAATGCACTCCACAGTCAGGCATAAGTGCATCTTTATTCTCTATGCCAAACCTGGTTGAACCTCAAGACACACACTGTGCCTGAAACAGAAAACAGAACATCATGTCTGACTACATTAGTCAGACAATCACAGTCAGTAGCTGTCAGTCAGACATCAGCAATCAGTGTTGGATAAAGACACCATGCATTACCGGCATGGCCGAAAAGAGCAACCCGCCACTTGCCGGCTGGAGAAGACTCCTGGGGGGGGGGGGGGCGCAGGGTCGTAGTGCTGCTAGTGTCCGGGGCTGCACAACAAAGGGGCTTGATGGGTCACGTGATGGTGAGGCCCTCAACGCCCCCCCTGCACGAGGCCTCTTGCCTAGGGTCGTACACCCCTCCCAAAATGATTCCCACCATGGGATGAGTTCCAATTTGCGGCCGGAGCGCTTCCGTTTCACCAACCCTTTTCCCCCCCAGTGGAGGAAGCATAGTTCCCAATAGGACCCCCGCATCAAGGCACCCTGCGGGTCCGTAAAAACTAGCTTGCGTTAAGTCCCCGGCAACCATTGGTTCGGGGATGGGGGACACGGCTTTTCCCGGTTGGGGCTTTCATGTCCATGCCCCTCCTATGTACCGCCAGCCCCCCCCCCCCCCCCTGCACCCTTGTCGTGCCGCAAAAAGCGGCGATATGCCCAGCGCAGGGTGACATACGCAACATCGGCTGACGTTAAAAAGGGGGTATTGGGGAAGTCCACTGTTCAGGGATGCCTGCGCCTACACATCTGGGAGGGTTGCCACATTGCGTTGGTCGGTGTGGCTAAGGCCCCATGCATGGCCCCGTCCACGAGGTCACAACCAAATCCCCCCCACCCCCTGCGTCCTCCACTGCCTCCACCTCCACCTCCACCTCTGCTTTCACACCCTCAATCTCCTCAGGCACCCCCTCTTTCAGGCACCCCCCCCCACTACCTCCTTCTTCTTCTTCGTTTTCTCCTTCTCCTTCTTCCTCCTCTTCTTTCATTCCTCTTCTCCTTACTCCTCCTCTTCTTCTCGTAGGCTGACGAGTCTGACGATTCGCTACTTGAGGAGATGTCGGCGGGTGGGGATGCCGGCAGAGTGGCGGGGGGTTGCCCGGAGGAGTGGGCTTGAGTCCGAGCTTGAAGGGGAGGTTGAGGAGGAGCTTGGATTGGAGCTGGAGCTTGAGCTTGAGCTGGAGCTTGGGCTGCTAGTCGCTGCTCATGTGGGCGGGTCAGGAGTGGTTCATAAGTCATTCATAAAAACCGGTTCATAATTCACCGGTTCATAAATTAGTTCACAAAACATTTATGACGGCAGTTTCGGTTTTATGAGTGCCAAATTATGAACGCAACAAAAACAAAATCAGGAGCAGATGGCTTACCACTAGGGCGAGGGTCGCCTTCTGATTCTCCTCCAAGAGCTTCCTCGCTTGGGTGGCGTCCATGGATAGGCGAAGGGAAATAAAGGTGAGGGGCTGCAGAGGTCGCTTGGGTGAAGGGTGGTTGGGGGGTTGTGCTTAGAATGGAAGCGGCGGTGCACATAGCGGTGTGTGGGGTGTGATAGTGCAATAGTGGCAAATCAAATGTGAGAAACCACCATTCCCAAATGTGTTGGACGACCATTGCTTCCCGTTCCACCACCACCCCACCCCCCGCGCCGCCCAACCCCTAGAACTACTCCCATTGTACCCCTTCTTCAAAATGCAATTGGTGCTCTCCACAACGTCCCCCGACACGGCAGCCAATCCCACCCCGCATGCATCCGCACTCTCAAGCATTGTATTACAATCCTCTGCAAAGAACAACAATCGGCGGGAGCCTGATTCCCCGCAGTAGTGTTCACGAAACGCAGCACCAACATGTCGACACGTAGGGTGTGGCACAACCAGAATTGATGAGTACAAAGTGCGTAGCAATGTTCCGAGCCCACAACCGCTTGCCACGTGGGGTCCTCCTCGGCGTATGCAAGCAAGGGCGCAATGTGTTCCCTGGTCCACAACAGGTTGTGGGCCTCCTCCCCATCCGGTGCGCTGTGTGCCCCCAACCGCACCCCACACCGGTTCAGAATTTTGTGCACCTCCCCTGCAACCTCACACGGATGATCCCCCACCTCGGCGTCCAAAAAGGCCACAAAGAGGCGCCCCATCGCCATGCAACACTGCAAAATGCACAAAAATACCTAGTTTCTGGCTATGACTAGCAGCGGCTTGCGCCGCATCCAAACTTTTGCCAGTCACCCGATACTGACGATGATTAGCGGCGTCGGTTGTTCTCCGCACGTCGATGCCATCCCATTGTATTGTCCCCCATGGTTTGTTTGAAAATGCTCCCCACTTCGGGAGCCACGCTAATGCCCAGCAGCAGCCGCAACCACAGTTGGTCCCCCCCTAGGAGGAGTGCTGCTGGGCCTTACACGAATAAAAAAAAATTTGCGGTCAAAGATGGACCGCAGGACCTGTGTTCATAAAGGCTGTTCATGAATTGTTTTCACAAAACGTGTGCACAATTCAGAAATCGGCAGCGCGGTGTTTTATGAAAGGTTTTTTTTTATGAGTGCCCGAATTATGAACAACATATGAACATGAAAATGCGTAAACTGTAGGCGGGGGGGGGGGGGGTCCCCACAACACATGGGCCCAAACCCCCCTCACGTGAGGACTATGCCCAAAACGAGGCCAGCAGATCCACTATGCGCGCCCCAGAAACTGCTGCAAACGCCGCATACTACAGACGCCAATGGACAAACACAACCAATGGGCCAGTAGGGCCTCCCACGCATTCGCGGCCGTCCGTAGGCTTCCCCCACCCAAGTCCACGTCTTTCCCAAGCCACACCATGCGCGTAACCGGCTCCAGGGTGCTCTTATATATATATATATAGGGCTTATAACTCCACCCGCCGGACATAACGCCTGCACCGCACGCACAGCCTGCTCACGCACCCGCGCTCTACTCCGTCCCACAATGAGCACATTGTGGATGTAGATCAAAACCAACACCCCCACCAGACCGATCTCCTCCACCAAACGCTCCAAGACCTTCTGGCACAGAATTGGACTATACTTCCAACCAAAAGGCAAGCAACTGAACGATGAAACTGCTCCCTCAACATCCGAGATACAGAAAGCTCCCCAGAAGGGCGGCGCGGCGACCAGAAACAGTTACTGAGGTCAATATGGCACATACATAGCTCCTCATCGCCCCCCCACGGGCGCCCCAGCACCTCCGAGACGAGCCGGAGGCAACGTGCCCGACTATAGAGAGGGGGCAAGAAAAACGAAGAACCCGGCTGCGCCACCTGCACCAACAGGGCAAGGACCTCCACTGAAGGCAGCGAAAATTTCTCAACTTTCTCTGCCTTGCTAGAACTGCTGTTTCTTGGAGGGGGGGGTTAGACGGCCGGTGTCTCTCAGCACAGGAGGTGCAAATACCATCTGTGGTGCACCCTGGATGCACACGGAAATGACACTTGTGACATTCCACATCGAGGGAGGACCTTTCTTGTCCACATGCACGGCAGGTGCAGACAAAGCAGCGCACCTTTGATCCAACCATGGCCATGCACGCCTCATCAACCACCTTGTGGCACCTCTAATATGAATACTTGGTGCCAGAAATATTTGCACCACAACATGCACACCGTAGAGGAACAAGAAAAAAAAGGACTTAGGGAGGGGGTGGCGCGTGAGGACGATGGCGGTGCGACAACTGGCGCACTTGCATCAGACGACGGCTTTTTCATGGTGAACGCCCAGCCGTCAGGCGTGCCATCCGTCTTGGCGGCTCGCATGACCTGGGTGTGTACCAACTTCGTCAACGCCCCACCGTCTGGGGAGTGCAAATACCGGAGAGCAGCTGAGGCATTGTCAACGTGCATCCAATCGGCACCCTCGGGTGCAATTGGACCGAGGCGGCGCATCCATACATCACCACCCATCCCGAGACGCGAGACAGGAAAAGAGGGTCTGAGGGCTGCACAAACAAGACGGGAGATGATAATTCTCCTTGGAGAATGGAGAGACATAGGAACCACCGAAGTTCAGGTTCTGTCTATTTGTTGATGCTACTACTCACGGACATGCACCGAGTTACAAGCGAGAACTTCATTTATTTTGGGTGAAAACTTTTTGTTCAAATGTGGATCTACAAATGCAAGCAGTCACAAAGTGCCAAGAGGCACATTTCCGTAACCTTTTTTTCGAAGCGGTCATGTGTCCGTGGAGTAACCTTTTTTCTAAGCTATCATGTGTCCGTGGGCACCACATGTCGAGTATGATTGTTGCTTTACGGAACCCTGTATAAGTGACACATACCCAAAATGACGACTATCAAGCAAATGGCATAACGAGGCAGCCCAAAACCTTCCCCAATCCATGCAACAATCTGTGAAATCACAAATAAACATCAATAAACAGCCATTCTCTCCGAAAAACGGGCGTTTTATCGAAAATAAACGTATAAATATGTTTATTTTCCATTTGGCTGGTGACTGGTGGTTAATTAGAGACTGAGAAAATCAGCAAAACGGGTTTTTATCCAGATCCGGCAAATAGAGGTAATGTTGCCGTGGTTGTAGGCAGTCAATGTATTTGTCACGACCGTTCATCAATTGTGCTGGTAGCCAAAGAAAACTCAATGAGACTTTAAGGGTTTTAGGTTGCCATACCTCAACGATTCATGGGTAAGCGATTTCAAGCGGAGGCAAGGCTAGATTTGGAAGTCCACAGACACTGACCTACCCCCCTGTACATTAGCTGACTTGGTCAAGGCGCAAGTGTACTTTGCACACAACTACTTCTCCTCAAGGAACCAAGGGTTTGGGGTGTGACGAAACTTTCCCCCGGGAAATTTTCCCGTCTGGTGTCTAATGGCCCTACACCAAAATTGGAGGTGCCACGAAATTTTCCTCGGCAAAAATCTCCCTGGGTAAAATTACCCCGGTATCCGCGCCTTGTGTGGCACATTTCTCAAAACAACGTAGCGTGAACATAAAGGCTGCTGCAATTACTGCCATCGTTTGTGGCAATAAATGTAGCCAAATTCGCCGCCCTTGCCTTGGGGGACTGTGCGATAGCAATCCTCATGATTCCCACAACAGGGGGCATGCTCCTCCGTTCGGCGCCCTAGCAAAGCCCATGGGCAAAAACAACACGGACAGCTTGAAAAAGGGGGGAGGGGGGCATCCTAGCCGCAGAATGGTGGTTCCACCTTAGCTCCAGCTCAAGCCATGCGGCCCAGTGCCGCTGTATGCATCGGCGGACGTTGTCCTCTGCTTGCTATTGTTCACGGCCTTCCCCCTCAACCCCTAGGGGTGCGGGGGGGGGGGGGTAGGATGTGCCCCACTCTATCCATGCTGGCTCCAAACCCCCCGATATGGGCCAAACCCCCCCCCCTTGGGCATCAAGCGTAGAGACACCCAGAGCTACGCCCCCGGAGGTCCTCTGGGCCAAGGTGGTGTCTCGTCTAGTGTTAGAAAATGTGTGCGCTGCAGCCTCTGCCGCACCAAAAACCGTGCCGTGCTTAGTAACACTTAGACTGCTTGTGCCTGAGGCTCTTGCCACCGGGCTTGCTCTACCCCCCGCTGCCCAAACATAGCTAGGTGTGCATCAATCTCGTTGGCCCACAAAGCCGTGGGGGGGGCCTATGTGCCCAAAAGGGCCACCGCTGGCAGCGCCCAATTGACGGCGGCCCTGCTGGCACCACCCACGTTGCCTGCAACCAAGATGATACCAGCAGCCTGCAACCTTGGGGCCTCCTGACTCGCAGTAGGAGCCCCGCACGGCGACCTCGGCAGCCGCCACCGCGGCCAACACAGCCGTCCCCGTCCACTCTTGCTTGCAAGGGAGCCACAACAGCATTGTTGAACAAGGGTCCAATAGAGTTCTCGCGGCAACTAGGCCTAGGGCAATCTTGCACGTGCACTTGCCCCCCCCCCCCCCCCGCCGCCGCGTTGGCCGCACCGTGGTGGTCTTTTTAGCCGCTCTGCATCCGGCAGCTTACTTGGTTGTGCCGCACATGCCTTATCCGGTAACCCATTCAGGTTCCCACCGTCGTTTCCGGAGCTTTTAGCCCCGTCATCAGTGCTTCCACTATGATGGTGCAACACTACCTTGGCCTTCTCGGGCTCGGGTTGCGCAGGTCACGCCTCATTGTCATTGGGGAGCGGGATATGCGCCAACCACTGTGCTGGGCAGCACACGGGGCACGGGGCGTCATGAGCGGCGCCAGGGAGGCAACGCCACTCCGCACAGCTCAAGTAGAGGAGATCGATCTCACGGCCACAAGCAGGGTTTTTGCATGGGCGAGCTCCTCCCCCGCCGGTTGCGCCTCCAACCCCATGATTTGTGCCGCCCTATGGCATGCACAGGGGGGATACCTTATGGTACTCCGGTAGCCCCAGCACATGGGACAGGTCATCGATGACCTCCACATATGTCATTGCCACTGCCACCGCCGCTACCACAGCACCGATCGCCGCCGGAGGGGGGCGAGTCTTGGCCCCCGAGGCTTCAAGTGGCCCTAGCCGGCTGCCTCATCATTGTGCCCGCTACCCGTGGCGCGGTGGCGGGGCACGCACATGAGGCCCCACAGGTGAAGGAAGAGAGGGCTAGTGCCTCTTAGCAGCTGCCCCAACACCGTGGGAGGTCCCCCTTGACAAAAACATGGTTGCAGCTTGGCCTCACCATGTGCAGGCGCCAACAAAAAGCCTAGACAATAGTAATTTTGGGGCTTTCGGCTACATGGACCTAGCAGCCACTGCGTGGGTCCCCATGTGTGCTGGAGTACTGGTATTGTAGCCAAATCGCCCAAAACTATCCCAGGGGCAATAGAAAGGTTGCGGAAAAAGTCAATGTTTCAAAATTTTTCAGGCGACGCATGCCATCCTGAAAATGGTTGGTCCCCACCAACAAGGGCCCATAGCTAAGGGGGAGTTTGGGCCCGGGACCCCACCATTGTACGGAGTCCATGTACAAGGAAAAAATTGTTCAGGACCGCAAAAAGAAAAAAAATCAACCCAGCCCTCCCAAAAAGCACCCAGGTGCGGGGGCACTGAAGGGTCAAAATCAAATAATTCAGAGGGGGATCATTTTTGTCTCCCAAAATGATGATTTTACAAAGGGTTAGACATCCGATATCATACTCTAGGGGACGCTGAGTGAATGCCCCCAAAACAGTGCAGTATATGGCGCCCGTGCCTGCGCTTGAATGGACAACCCCTCTTTCAGGTGATTCGTGGTGGTTTTTTTTGCTAGGAAATGGCTCAAATCTAGGACCATGACAGAGGAACCCCCTTTTCTACCCACCCCCCCTGTCCAGCTGGCTTAACAAACCCAAGCCCCCTTGGCGGAGCAATTTTCCAACCGCCCTGAGGTACGTGCTGGTGC
Organism: Eutreptiella sp. 'Long Island Sound 2002'; assembly: GCA_964036045.1. Lineage (NCBI taxonomy): Eukaryota > Euglenozoa > Euglenophyceae > Eutreptiales > Eutreptiaceae > Eutreptiella > Eutreptiella sp. 'Long Island Sound 2002'. The sequence continues at coordinate 127,822,844 of OZ038382.1, read as the reverse complement.
CACATGCCCCAGCAAACAGGCTTTTGGGTGTCCATTTCATCCCAATCCACCGTGTTAGGTGGACCAGGGTTGGGCAGAGCAATGGAAAGAGGGGGAAGACCCACCCAAATGAGATTTCATTTCAACCCGGCCACCCCCAGCCAGTGGGGTGGGGTAAAACCTGCATAAAATGAGCTAACCAAAGGTGTAGGTGGAGACTTTGGAGTGGGGGGTGGGGGGATACCCATAAAAGCTAATTAATGTGCCAGTTGGTACTTCCGGGTGTACCTGGTTTGATCTGTCAGAATTTCTATCAATTAATTTTTCACGTTGCTTGCACCAGGTGATAGTGGGACACTTGTCCCTCTGCTGAAAAACGCACCCATCGCCCTGTGGCGTCCCTCTTTAAGCCAGACGGTGCTCACCTCAATGTGACAGGGGCAAGGAATTCGGCATAACTAAATGCTACCCAGCAGCAGTGCGCAGCATTTGTAGGCAGTCCCAACTGCCACAGAATGTAGAACAGGTCACAGCCCCGTGACGTCTGTCAAGGACAGACTGGATCCACGAAACCAGGCAAACGGAGCCACTGCTCCTTTCCAGGGCAGTCTAGTCTGGATTGTCCATAATCAGCACACAGGTGCACTGTGGGGGGTGGGGGATTGCTGTGTGTCTGGGTGAGGTCCTACAACCCAGCATTCCAACCCCTTACCAAAAGCAGAACAATTAAAAAAAACAACAACTCGTGGCAACCTCAAACATGCGGTTGTATTGGGGACTTTCATGCTGGGTTGGAATGAATCCTGTTAAAAGTTTAGCCCAGCCTGCGGAAGGGGGGGGGGGATTTCAGAATTTCTGTGTGGATGGGTCTCTGACAGACCCCCATTTCATTTTGCAGGCTGCAGTTGATGTTGCAACAAAGGCATGGCGTCCAAGTAGCCAGACGAGCAATGTGGGGGCGGACACACCGCTCGGCTGCGTCATAGTAGAAAGTGAGCTTCTTGCGATCAAACTGGTATTCAGCATCCACCACCACCAACACCAGCCCATGTTCAATGACCTGGTGCAAAGCATCGGCGAAGATGAAAATCCTTCGCCTCAGGGAATTCCCATGGAAAATAACAATCATCACAATGCACATTCTGCCGCATAATGTCAAAACACTGCCCACGGGGGCTGGCGCCAGCCAATGTGTGACCCCGAGGGGTGTTCGACAGTTTGGGGGGCTGTAGGGGGGGGGGGACCCCCACCCCCCTCCGAAGGGGGGGGGGGGCACCCCCCCCCTTCGTTGAGCCAAACCTAGCACCTTTTCCGGCAGGCCCCGTCCAAGCGCGCAAACACACAAAGCTAACAAGATGCACTGTGAATGGTGATTGTTTTGCTGCACTGCAGCACTTTCATAGCAGTACTGAATGTTGCCTTGAGTTCGCCCAAAGGCCTTTCCTTCCCCTTGTCACAAACCACAGACATAGAGGTAGAGAAGCGAAGGGAGTCTCATACAAAAATAGGGAGTCTCATACATATATATATCTTTAGAAGTGAAGGGAGGAGAGGGGCCTCAAGCATCGGAATCATCCTCCCACTCCTCGCGTGCCCTCTTGCCGGTACTCTTGGGGCGAGCACGCTTCTTTGGCCGGGCTGCTTGTGCTCTTGTGACCCGGCAGGCTGCCGGCCCATCAGACATGGATTCTGATGGCACATAGTCACTAGTGCCTGACGGGGCACTACTGCTGGAGGCTGCACTCGTACTGGAGGAGGCATTGGTGGACGAGCTGCTGCTACTACTACTGCCACTGCTACTACTACCTTGGTTTGGCCCAGAGAGAAGAGCAGGGAGAACAGTGGGCAGAGCCGGCGGCGCAGCAGGCTTCGCCTTCGGTGGCAATGGGGCCCGGAAATTGTCAAAGGCTTGCAACACCTTTGTTTTCTCTTCTTCGCTGCAACCGGCATAGTCATGGGACACACCAGGGTGCGCTTGTGCCATGTGGTGTGGCATGGCGTAGGTGCAATGCCATTTTCGGCAATCAAGCACCTTGCAGCGAACTGGCAAGTGGGTGCTAGGGTTCATCGCTGTTGGGGTTGCCGCGCTGTTGAGCCGTAGCCGATGGTACGCGAGATTGCAATGTCTGTCAATTTTCTTGCCGTGCACACTTGTGTGCATCAGAGCGGGGGGCAAAATCAGAAGTGGCTACTTAACCCCTGCCGTCTCGGGGAGCCCCACCACATCAGAGCGGGGGGCAAAATCAGAAGTGGCTACTAAACCCTGCCGTCTCGGGGAGCCCCATCGCATCAGAGCGGGGGGCAAAATCAGAAGTGGCTACTTAACCCCTGCCGTCTTGGGGAGCCCCACCGCATCAGAGCGGGGGGCAAAATCAGAAGCGGCCCACAAGTGGGCAAGGTGGCTACTTCACCCCTGGGGTGGGGGAAAATTGGCTTGCGCCCACGGGGGGTCACGGATGTCCATTTCCCAAACCCCCCCCCCCCCCTTCTGGTCCGCCGTGACGGGGCAATGACAACCGGTATACACAGCCCCCCAGTCCCCCCCCTACCCCCAACGGTGGTGGTATTTATGTCCGGTCTATTCCGGTTGCATCCCATAGCACGGGGGGGGGGGGGGGATGCAACGCCCCACCATGGCAGGGGGGGGGGGTTTAAGGGGTATGTGTGCCTGTGACTGACACAAAAGGTCCCCCCTGATGGGGGGACCTGTAGAAAACTGTCTTGGGGGGGGGGCATGCACATGCAAACATGCAAACATGAAGACATAAAAAAGACCAAAAAAGCGAAGGGAAAAACATTACATGAAGCGGGGATTAAACCCAGGACTTTGGAAATGGAGTCCAGTACAACTACAAACTAAGCTGGGTCAGGATCTGGCTGCATTCAAAAATCAGCGAGTGGATAGCATACTAAAAAAAAAAAAAGGCTGACAATGAGGACCATACATAGGTCCTGTCACAGGTGTCCATTTCCCAACCCCCCCCCCCTCCTTCAGGCGACAGCCGTGACCCCCCCCGGGCGCAAGCCAGTTTTCCCCATCCCCTGCCGTCTCGGGGAGCCCCACCGCATCAGAGCGGGGGACTAAATCAGAAGTGGCTACTTAGCCCCTGCCGTCTCGGGGAGCCCCTCCGCCTCAGAGCGGGGGGCAGAATCAGAAGTGGCCCAGAAGTGGGCAAGGTGGCTACATAACCTTTTTGTGCTTTTCAGCCATTTTTGAATTCTCCACAAAATTCTGAGTATTTTGAGTATAGACACATGGGGTGGAACAAAAAAATTCCCCCCGCCGTATGCCTAAAACAAAATCTGCGGCGCCTCCGGCGCCGACAAAGCACACTGTTCCGTGCAACAATTTTGGGGTCCGTAGAGCCCCCCCCCCGGTGGCAACGCAAGCCCACCGGGGGCCGCGCTCTCAAGGGAGTGACCACGGCAGTAAGTCCCAGCGTGCTGGCACTGAGAAGCGAGCAGGGGAGAGACTCCTTCCCTCGCGTAGCAACTCAACCAGAAAAGGGACGCACCACGTCGTCAAGCGCCCGGACCAAGCCGGGAGAAGGGGGCCAGCAAGGGGCCCTACGCACCGCCACCCAACATGGGACAACACCGTCAACCCAACAACAACTCGCTCCTATGTGGAGGTGGTCCGGGGAGTCGCGCAACGAAGTGGGCGGCCAACGACGGCCAGTGGCCCACCCCACGTCACCCGCTACATCCTACTCCCCCGTGCACCCACGCATCCCCCACAACCCCCGTCCGCGCAGCAAAGGCATGAAGGAGAGGGTAGGGGGTTTGTGTTGCGCTCGCCAAAGGATGGACTGAGCGCGGGAACTTGGAGGAGAAAGGTTGTTATGTGCCCCCGTCGGGGAAACGACCCCGCAAGTGGCCATCCCAGGGCCCACCAGCCGCCGTTGGGGAGAGGTACCTCACCGCCGGCTTGGGATGGCCGCTTGGACGCACCTGGCCAACGGCGAAGGCATTTGCCTTCCTCTGCGTGGACTTGACGCAGAGAAGTGAAACAGGGCAAGTCCGGGGGCTCCGTTGGCACAACCGACCAAGGGAAAGGGAAGGGAAAGAGTGTGGTGAGGCCGATGGGCACGGTGGCCTACAGAGGGAAAGGCCAAGGGAAGGGAAAGGGGAGGGGAGAGGGAAGGTTAGGGCAAGGAGGAAGAGGAAGGTCAAAGGGTGGTGAGAAGCTGATGGGCACCACCGCCTATGGAGGGAAAGGGTCCAAGGCAAGGGCAGCGAATGGCGATCGGCCAGTAGGCGCCGCCAGCTGCAGACGAGATCATCACACCATGGCGTCATGCCAAACCCCCCCCCCCCCTTGGGGTTGGGTCCCGGCCAGGGCCAACCCCCGTGACACTGCCCTACTTTACAAATCCTAAAGATTCGCGGAATCCTAATTTTTGCGCTGGGTGCTTTGAATTAATAAGCAAAATTTTTGCTACGGCATCCAAAATGGGCAACAAATATTTCATTTTTGCGATTTTTTTTGCGAAACCCATTTTTGCGTAGGGCATGACGTCAAAAATTAATTTATTTTTTGCGTTTTTTTTGTGTTTTGGGGTTGATTCTTTTTGTTGCTACTGCAAGAGACCGTGCATACCTTGGGCTCTGGGATTGCAGTCCATTCCTACATAGGCATACAAATGTGGATCAGTTGGACTCTGGGATTGCAGTCCATAGCACAGATAAGCACCAACAATGATTCAGGTCGCCCAGTTTTTCAACAAACCCGTTCCAAAATTGTCCATAATAGTGCCCAGGGCATGTGAAATGCTGCCTTGTCAGTGCCTCTAGATAATAGTGCATCAAATGCTGAAAAATGCCACAGAAAACTCTGCGGGATCAGACAACAAGAAAAATCACAGCACGGTACATGGCTGCAAAAGAGAAATGCCATTCTTGGAAATTCTTGCATACTTGCAAAAAGGGGGCAGAGGCAAAAACTATTTTATTTTTGCAATTTTTTTGGCAGAACCCATTTTGCGTACAGCATGACGCCAAAATTTAATTTATTTTTTGCGTTTTATTTTTTTTGTGGACAACAATACCTTGTGCTGGGAATTAAATATTTTCGCAAATCTTTAGGATTTGCACGGTATCCAACCATGACTAGGTCATTCCCAACATCTTCCTGGCCTTTTTTCCCCTTCTCCCTGTCTTGATTCCTTGAATACTCAACACCGGAAATATGCGCCAGATATTTTCAGGTGCAGATGCATGACATGTTTTGACAAATCCAATTGCTCAGGGCTGCAGAACGCTGTTGCCCCATGGCATTGGATTGAAATCACACCTTTTGTTGACAGACTTCTGTACAGCGCTTCTCCAACTCAGTCTGCACACTGTGCAAATGCTGCACCTCCTTCGGCGTGGATCTTCGGATGACTCGTCCCATTGGTTGGTCATTGGTAGGCACTACAATACGTTACAATAGAGGAATCCTGGGGTGCGCACACAGACACAAAGACTGTGCAGTGACTGTCCCATACGCGCAACAATACTGCCGCAGCAGCACCACAGTGAATCAATATGCAATCGGTTAGATGTCTCTGATGTCCTCATCTTTCTTCTGACCATTGCTGTCCAGGCATTTACATATGAACATATTTGGCTGTTTACACCTACTGATGGCTCACAGTGTGCTGCCGTGTGCACACCCGCTCCTTCACATGTGCAACCTTTTCAAATTGAAGGGAAAGGAAATTGGAAGCAGAATTCAGGGATGAAAAAAAATCACCCCGTTCGATGTGATATTTTTGAACATGTGTCTTCACACAGGCGCAACCTTTTTCGCTAAGTGAAACATCGAGCAACCGTTTTTTGCCAATGCCGAAAGCAATCAGCCCCCACGCAAAAAAATGTTGTCTGCTCACCTGAAATTGGATCACTGACGATCACGAGACATCAATACCCACGATGTTTTGTTGCTCGGTCGGCTCAGAATGATTTCCCCTTTGCGCATCCCTGGCCTGTAGGGCAAACTTCCTTCGCTGCAGGGTGGCTGAGATTTGCAAAAAACTGCAGTTTGTCCTGGTATGAGGTCACAGTCATCATGAGGATCGGCAGAGCTGGTTGTTGGGTGCCCAGGCAAAGTCTGGCCATTTAACAGAGTCATTTTGGGTGGGAGCAACAGGTGATTACCCCACCCGTCCTCTGGGCAAGGTTAGGGAAATGAACATACATGGGTTCCCAAAATTGTCGTATTGGACAGAATTACCATTGGTGCTGCCGCCTCCCCCAGGAGAGTTGGTACGATTGCCATCCTGGGCTGGAGCGACCCACGTGTGTACAACCATTCCAAGGTCCTCACCTCGGTCCCCACCAACAATGACATACTCACCTGTGGAGAACATCACACAGACCATCACGTCAGACACCCCACACAGGGCCAAACCCCAATCACAGGCATAGAACATCCAAAAATAGCAAATTACGGGAACATATATGTATTCTGATGTGTGTGCACAATTACAATTTCTATGCCCTAGGGTAATCACGCAAACTGCGCGCTGCAGGAAAAGCCATCTCAAATATCCTTTATCTGTGATAGGGACCTCTTACAATATTTTGACTAGAGGCCTCAAGAGGCCAAATGGTTTCGCAGATTCCCCCATTTTTTCCATGCAGCACATATTATGGTCTTTTTCCACTTTGTTGGTAAATTTTCTTTTCCCTGGTGTGCAATTTTTTTTTTGCAATGCGACATACAAAGATGTAAACCAGTTTGGTCCAATTTACTCCACTCCATTTCCAGCAACCTTCTCATTTCTGTTGTCCATAGATGAAAAAATGGATTTTGGAGTAGTTCATTCCTCCAGCATGCCTCAGCGTCCAGCAGTGCGTGCCTGCTTCCTCCTTTCCAAGAAACAACCGTTATTGTCTTCCTAGCCCTGCCAGTAAGCTGGAGCCTGTGACCACATTCAGATACAGCCAACATGCAAGCCATCTGTGATAGTGGCAAGCCAGATGCTCAACACATCATTGCATGCACACATATGCACCTTCATAAAGGAGTCCATGTGTCCACCACAACATGTTCAAACACACCTGGGGCAACATAGTTTGGGGACTCGTACTGCAAGGTGCGCCCGCGCTTGAACTCGACCAGACAGTAGATCTTGGGGCACATGATCACCGGCACAGGAATATTGGGGTTGCACTGTGGGGTCATGTACATTGCCTGGTCCATGCCATTCATTCCAGGCATCATTGGGCCATTCATGGGGTTGATGCCATTCATGTTGTTCATGTGGGGCAGGGGCTGGTGTGGCATATGACCGTTCTGTGCACAGCAATGGCAGGGTCAAAGGCCAAAGATCATGGGGAGAAGCAGGAGACACCACTTGTTCAACAAGGCATTCGGGTACTTACAACACCCTGTTGTAAACAAAGTCCATATCATGGTTCTTTGATGGGTCAAAAAAAAAAAAGAACTGCTGACACCCCCCCCCCCCTGTAACGAACGTCACTGAAACACACCCAGACGTGTGCCTTACAGGTCTCCCCTGGGACGTCTTGTCTACTGCACGCATTAAATTGACGCCATCGCCCTCTAGAATGCAAAAACTACAGCTCCAACCCAAAAGTGCATTCCTCCCTGGGTGAGAGCCAGCCCTGCCAGGCTTTGGGATGAGGCAACCAATCTCAGGTGGTTCCAAAAAAAACAATGACCTCTGTGATTATCACTGGCGTTTCATGAGACCAACCATTGTGACATCAAATTGAACAAACTTGCCATATGGGATGTGAACGGCCCATTCATTGTTGGCAGGGAGATCGAGCTCTGGCAGGGTTGGGTGGATGGGGCGCCCCCTGAAGTGTGGGAGCGCTGGGTTTTGGCGTGCTGCCGTTTCTTTTGGGATGGCTGGTGCCCAGTGGGGCGGTGCCCTGGCCTGTAGCGCCATGGTGGTGACGGCATGGGTGATCGCTGTGAGTTCCGGGCCGAGGCCGGGTTGGTCATCTGGTGGCTTGAGGCCCCCACTGACTACATCTTGCATCCAAACGCAACACACACGTGGAACCCAACGAGCGTTTGCTACGAGGACTGGTTGGACCCATATCCAGAAAGGGCAATTACTTGTAGGTTACGATCACACGTAGCCACTGGCAAAATCCATCCAGTCAAGAAATTCCCATCGTCTCTTGCTTTTGCACCTCTTTGTTTTTCTGGTGACAAGCCTCCAACCTGTAAACCATTTGTGCTTCACTCCAACGCTCACAGAAAAGAATCATGATCGAAAGAAATTACATTTGCACAAAAACATGGGGCCCAAACTAGCAAACACAACAAGCAGAGCACAGCAGCGGGGTTTACCTCAGGTGGGTAAAAAGGCTGCTGTGGTTGCTGCATGCCAGGCATGTTGGGCATGCCCATGCCGGGGCCTTGCGGACCAGGTGGACCACCATTCTGGTCCAACTGCATTAGTCGGAATAGTGGCTGTCCAGGATTGCTGGGGTCATCAGCAGGGACCAGCATTGTGTTTGGTGGCAGCGCCATGGGAGAAAAAGCGCCCTGTCCACCACCATTGATCAACGGACCTGTCAGAAATGGGTTCCAGGAAAGTCTGAATAAGTAATGCGTCATGCATGGGTACTTGCAAACAAGAAAGACAAGAAATATTTTTACTCTGTTTGTCACTACTGCTCTGATGCTAACAAAATTCTTCAGACATACGTGCCACCTGTTGTAATGCAATGAAAGCGTACATCGCTGAATGAAAACCAACCACGAGCGCGAGAAATCTGCTCCCAGGAACCTCTTACACGGCACTTGACACAATCACCCGTGGCATTTCTCCCTTGGGCAGCAAAAAGTAAAGCCACAGCAAGAGGTTCTTTAAGCAAACAGGGCCTCTAGTGGCGGGGTGATAGCAAATTGAATGCAACGTTATTCTCTGCCTAAACCTCTGTCCCTGCGGTGCGCAGCAAGGCATGTGTGGCATCATGCAAACCTACAGCCCCCATTTGCTGCGGCTGTGGCTGAGGCATGGCAGCTGGGTACTGGGGACTATTGGCCATGGGCATCTGCTGCATCCCATCCGGAAACAAACGTGGCATGCCATCGGATTGTGGTGAAACGACCTGGCCCATTTCAGGCGGTGGCATTGAGAACCCTGCAAAGACGAAAAGCACTTCGAACACCTTCACCCTTGACGTTGATAATCAGAACACCTGCACAGATGCATGCTGCAACCCAAACCACAGGGAAGCGAAATGGGGAAGGGGGGTGAGACCTAATTAAACAAAAGAGAAATGCAAACCAGAGGTAATGCACTCCACAGCAAGGCATAAGGGCATCTTTATTCTCTCTGCCAAACCTGGGTAAACCTCAAGACACACACTATGTCTGAAACAGAAAACAGAACATCATGTCTGACTACAGTTGGTCAGACAATCACAGTCAATAGCTGTCAATCAGAATTCAGCAATCAGTGTTGGATAAAGATACCATGAAATACTGGCATGGCCGAAAAGAGCTTCCGCCGCTTGCCGGCTGGGAAAGACCCCTGCGGGGTGAGACCTTATTAATTTCATAAAAAAACAGACAGATGCAAACCAGAGATAATGCACTCCACAGTAAGGCATAAATAGGGGGGGGGGGGGGCACACCACTGATGGATCACACTTGCCAATCGAACCAGTGGGTTGTGTTACATTTCCCACATCAGTGGTGCATGGTTGCACCCTCCTGACTTCACAGTCTTGGGAAATACTTCATATGAAACATACAGCACAGCATGGGAGTGCCAGGGGTAGGAGCATCACGCACCAAAACTGAGCTTCCCCACCATCTGTGGACACCCTTCCTTTCCCTTGGTAGGTTGTGCCAACAGAGCGCGGGACTGTACTGCTCTGTTGCCGGGCCTACACAGAGGAGGGCAATGGCACTCGCCATCGGCCAGGTGCGTCCAAGCGGACACCCCATACCAGCGATGGGGTAACCCTCCCCAACAGCGGCTTTTGGGATCCCTGAACGATGGTGGAGTGCCTTTGGCACACTGCCCAGCAGAAGGGGTTGTCTCGGGATGTTTGCTGTTGGGAGGCTCTCGCGCCGACCACACAGTCCCTCCACATAAATCCCCATCAGGAACTAGCGATGGTTTGTTTTTTTGCGATTCCTGATTGCGGGGCAGTGATGGGCTGCTGTGAATTGCTGGGGGAACCCCCCTCCCAGTTCCCAAATGGGGGATTCCTGTTCCCAGAGGACAATTTTCCACCATTCGGGAACCCGCCTGAAAATTGTGTCATGGGGAGAACCCCCTCCCCAAAAACTGGTGAAGGGGTTTCTCCCGGGAGAACAAAAATTCCCCATTCGGGAACCGGGAAGGGGATTTCTCCAGAGGACAATTTTCCCCTGTTGGGAACCGGCCTAAAAAAGAGGTAAAATACAGTCCAATTGTTTTTTCCACCAGTATTTGACCAGCCTCACCCTATTGGCAGCCACAACCAGCGGTTCGTCCACTGAGCTGCACCAGGCGGGGGAATGGGAGGTAAACAAACGACGGGGTGATGGGCGTTGTTGTGATTACAGTATGATTAAATTGAGCCCCCCCACCCCGTCCCATGCCCGCACATAATTGGGACTGGGCTGCGATGCTTGCAACAAAATTTGGGGCCAACAGGTGCTGTGGCATAAATAGTAACTGAGGGTCACAGTGCCGCATGCCACAGCATTATGTGCAACTTTACTAAGCTCATTGCTGCTGAGGGAAAACACACACTCGGAGAACCCCATCGAGGAGAAAAAACCCCATTTGGGACAAGGAGTTCCTCCCAGAGGAAAAATTTCCCCCAATCGAGAACCACATCCATCAACAACGACAAAAACTGGCTGAGTGTCCTTGATCCACCTCCGTATGAGATGTTCCTTGCTCCTCAAGGGTGGGTTGGGGGGCTGGTATGTCGCCTTGGATTTGTTGCTCTCGTCTGCAGCTGGCGGCGCCTACTAGCCGATCGCCATTCGCTGCCCTTCCCTTCCCTTTCCTTGAGAGGGGGGGGGGTGGACAGGGCCGCGCAGGGGGTTGCTGCACAGAGTTGCAATGCGATCTGCCATCGCGTTGCACTGGCAGCCATTACAAAGGAACCAGAGGAACTACCAAGCCTCCAACAAAGGCAAACTTGATTGGCGGGCACACCATCATGAGGCGCAATGGAACTCGCCAACGACGGCTGTTGCGGCTTGTCTGGGACCTTCATGTCAGCTGTTGTCGTGGCGGGGGGCACGGCGACACTCAAGATGCCATTCGCCTGTCACCGTAGAAGTGTGGTCAGTGCTCGACCAAAGCAACGACGTGTTGTTTCGCACGACCAACGTTTACCAGTTCACCAACATATAAGAAGGCATACTTTTCCCTTGATGGGGTGCAGTGGTGGTGGTTTTCCGAGATTAGGAGCTTCGGACTGCGGTGCCGCGCCTGGTGCTGCTGCGCTCTCGGGAAATAGCCTCCTCCTTGGCACCTCCCTTTCTGGGCGGGGCGCTTTAAGTGGCCTCGGATCCGTCTGGAGAAGAGCAGCAGAAATCTGATCTGGAGTCGCGGTTCATTTGCCTTATGATCACTGATTACAGATTGCCTCCTCCACATAATTCCGAAACAGACGGCAACCGAAAACAACAGCAGCCGAAGCTGCAGCAACCAACAGTAGTTGAGTCACACACCGCCGGAAGTTTTCCAAGCGTCGTATTGGCAGCAGGAGATGCCAAAGAAGGGAAGCCCATCCCCTGCAACACAGATGGTGCAGCGTGGTGATAACGCAGGGGTGCAGTGGTTTGAAGGTCGACACTGCAGCGGCACGAACTACAAACCGTGTAGACTGCAGGTGGCGTTGTTGCCCTCGTTTTCAGCAGTTTCTCTTTGAAAGCCGCGTCATCCCAACCCAAACTGAGCGCTTCAAGTTCTTCGTCCACTGGCGTCCTGAACACACGCATGTAGCGGGTGATAACGACCGAGTTGCAAGACACAGGCGGTCACCAACTCGGTGCAGGGCCATGGAACGTGAGTCCAGAAGAAAAAGGGCCGTGGAGCCCCTTCAAGGCGTCTGCTGCACCCACACAGAAACAATTCCACCTGTGCTGCTTTCGAACATCTGTGCAGAAATCAGAAGCGTCTCACGTGGTTTGTCAAACACTGTTCACCGGAAGATAAATGTGGGCAGTGTCAGCAAATTAACGCATACCAAATAGAACATGGGCTTGGCGGCGCTCCTGGTCCAGGGGAAGGCGCAGGCGGTGCAGCACGTGCAGGAGCGGGTGATGCAGGTGGCGTATTGAGGTTTGTCATTCTTTCTATGTCTGAAAGGAATTTGTCGATCACGACAATTGCAATTCTTGGATCTACCTTCGCATACAAGCAAGAGAGTAATCCGACGGAAAGTTTCAAAACAAGCAGGAGGTTTGCAATCGGAGGGGGATTGCAAATTGCGCTCAGCCTCAGTAGAAATGGCGACTTCTGGCGAAACCGAATTCCTCACTTCGGCTCGAGCAAAGTCGCGTGCCCTAGCAGTCCTGCGCTTGGATTTTGCCGCCACAAGGGCTCAAAGCCTACCGAACGAGAACCGAAAATCAGCCCTCTGTCTACACGGGCCGACGGGCCACCGCCCCTTTTCCCGTGCATAGACCATGTATGAATTACGTTTCGGCCGTTTTATGTTTGGTCCCTTCTCGGCTTGTGTGCCAAGTAGACCAAGAATTGGGAGTCCCATGGATTTTAGCCACCGACTTACCCCTAGACACCAGCTGTACCTTTCTGCTTGGGATTTCGGGCTTTAGGACCCCCTTGTTTGAGATTTTTGCTCTTAGACCCCCCGTCCTTGTTTGGGATTTCTGGCTTCAGGACCCGCCCTGTTCGGGATTTTTTAAGGTAGGACCCCTCCTGTTTGAGATTTTTGGCCGCGTGAGCTCCGCTGTTTCGGGCAGGATGCGGCGTGTATCGGAATTCTCGAGGCAGCATCTTCTCTATTCAATATTTCTGCAGGTAGCACACCTAGGGTTCGGAACCCGATTTACCAATTCATCGAAAAAACCGGTTATGGGCAATTAATCGGGAGTTATCTTCAAGTTAGATAAAAAACCGATTATTTTGGGGTAAATCAAAACCAATTAATCGGACGGGTGAAGAATGGTCACTAATTCTTGGGTAGTAGACCATGAGATTTTTCTTTTGCAATGAAAAAGAAATAATGTCAACACACATACTCACACAGTGCGAAAGCAAACCCTTGGAGCAATGTGTATCGGTTTGTATGTTGTTTTCTTTCAAAAATCAACAAAATAGTTGGTTTGAAAACCAATAATCGGAAAAGAACCGGTTAATTGGCTTGCTTGGTGGAAATGATCGCATTGAAACGGTTATTTTGAAAAGTAATAATCGGAATAACCGGTTATTTTGGAAAAACCAATCGAAAAAAACCGGTTATTTTTAACGAAAGAGGTTCCAAACCCTAAGCACACCAAGGGGTAGCACCCCTCCTTTTTGAGATTGCTTGAGGCAAGACCCGACCTGTTTGGGATTTTTGGCCACAACAACCCCGCTTTCAAGATTTTTGGCATGATGACCCGCCCTTTGTGCGATTCATGGAAGCAAAACTTTCAGTGTTTGCAATTTCTGAATGCAGCACCCTCCCCGTTGTTGATTTGTGGAGGCAGTAGCTCCGCTGTTTGGGATTTCTAGCTGTAGCACCCCCGCTTTTTGAAATTTACAAAAAAAGGGAACACGGCCAAATCAAGGTGCTTGATCAGGACGAAGTCGAAAACAAAATGGGTGAACTACGCCGGAATCGACCACAAACAGCAAAAATCCAAAACATTGTCTCGCGTGATCTAATAGAAGGTTTGAGGTTTGAGGTTTGAGGTTTGATTTTGCGGGTACTAGACGCCTTTCGGCCCCGGGGGGCCACCTGGTCGGGCCAGGTGATATCCTCCCCACCGGGTCCTAGTGGGGGGCCCTCGATGACGCACCTCCTTCCTGGTGGCGGAGTCCCCCGGGTTGACAGGGCTCGGAGCCCCGTTCCATCCCGGCTTCCCCATTTTGCCACTCCCTGGTCAGTGCATCAATTCGCAGCCGTGGCTGCGGGCGCTTACCCACCGCGTCGCCCCCCTAATGCGTGGTCGCCCGGGGTGCCGGCGCTGCCGGGCCCGTGCTATTGGCTTGTCGCCAGTGGGACCCCCTTGGGCTGGCGCGGAGGCTGCCTAGCCGTGGGGCTGGTGCGTGGCGCTATGCGCCACTACTGCCTTGGCGGGTGCAGTGCCCCGTCTGTGTGTGTGCGGCGCTCGCGGCCGGTTCGGGGGGGTTTGGGCCGGTGCCGGGTGTTGTGTCTTCCCCGTTTCCCCCTGCCCGCCCCGCGTTTCCTGCGCTTTGTGTGGCGGGCCGTCCCGTCTGGGTGTCCCTTATCCTCGCTCGCTGGTACGCCATTCGGTGCGGTTTGTGCGTTCCGCGGGCTCGGTCTGGTTGCACTTCTGGTTTTCCCCGTGTGTCCTTTGTGTGTGTGTGCGCTCGCGCTCTCGCGGCGTCCGCGCCCCCCCCCCCCCTGCCCGGGTTGGTGTGGCGCGCGCACCTCGCGCGGTCCCGGTGCTGGGCGCTGGTAGGGCCGTTCTACTTGGTCCGTGCCCCTCCGCATGTCCTGCCTCGGTCCCGTGCTCCGTTTGGCTTGCGGGGGGGGGGGCGGCCCGGTCCCGTTTCCCCCTACCTGGCTTGGGGCTGCGCGCTCCCCGTGGGTTGGGTGCGGGCGTGGGGACCCGTCACCAACCCCACTGCGCGCGCTCGTGCGAACTGCCTTGCGCGCTGGCTTGGCGCGCTGTAGGGGCGGCACGAGAGCGCCCGGGGGGGGCGCCTCTTGCCTTGGTGCGGAGCGTCCGGGGTTGGGCGCTCTCCCACCCCCGACCACTCGTCCTTTCGGGCGTGCGGCCGGGGCCCACTACCCACTGGCTTTTGGTGCGGGGGGTGCGGGCGTGGGGACCCGTCACCAACCCCACAGCGCGCGCTCTTGCGAGCTGGCTTTGCGCGCTGTGGGGGCGGCCTGAGGGTGCTAGGGGGGGGGCCTCTTGCTTGGGTGTGGGGCGTCCGGGGTTGGGCGCTCTCCCACCCCCGACCACTCGTCCTTTCGGGCGTGCGGCCGGGGCCCACTACCCAGTGGCTGTGGGCGCGGTGGGTGCGGGCGTGGGGACCCGTCAACAACCCCACAGCGCGCGCTCTTGCGAGCCGGCTTTGCGCGCTGTAAGGGCGGCACGAGAACGCCCGGGGGGGGCGCCTCTTGCCTGGGTGCGGAGCGTCCGGGGTTGGGCGCTCTCCGACCCCCAACCACTAGTCCTTTCGGGCGTGCGGCCGGGGCCCACTACCCCCTAGCTGTGGGTGCGGGGGGTGCGGGCGTGGGGACCCGTCACCAACCCCACAGCGCGCGCTCTTGCGTGCTGGCTTTGCGCGCTGGGCGGCATGAAGGTGACCGGGGGGGGCGCCTCCTGCATAGGTGTGGGGCGTCCGGGGTCGGGCTGAAGCCGGTTCGGACCCCCGTGGCCATCTTTGGGTCACTTGGGGTGTGTATCTATGGGCCGGCAAGCCACCATTGGCTGATATCATACTCTCCCATCCACCTGACCTAACCTGATGTGATAGTGTGATAGGCTTGGCCATTCCAGCTATGAGGGGCCACATTCAATACCGAGGCGCCGCCGGCTGAGATTTATATATCAAAATAGCAGGAATCTACGGGGTTTTTTTATCATAATGTTTCCGTAATTTTTCAGCTATCAGTTCTGATTGTCAATGTATCGGCGACTGTTAGTTGGCTCGCGATTTTGCGGTAACCGATTGGTTAACTGTTATTTCCAGAAAAGGGTTCGTTGCTTCCGCAATTTTCATGTTATACACTCGGAAAATTAATCCGATTTTTTCAGACATTCAGAATCGGATTTTTGACTTCGAGGTCGCCGCACGGGATATGATGAATTTCGAGTGGTCCTACATTTTTCCCCGATCACGAATCAACCTTCCTTTTGTTGTCTCCTTCATTTTTCTTGGAGATATAGTCGAAACAAAATTGATTCGTGAGGCCACTTTGAAGAATCATATCTCCGGCTCATTGCGAGGAATTTCAATTTTGAGATACGGGCTGGTATCGCCTTGGTCTCAACTTAATTTGGGAAGCATCAAACGCCTTTGATGTGTACACATGCCTGGTGTAGCAAGGGATAATGGTCAAGAGGGTAGAAAGTGATTTATAACTCTTGGACCATGCAACCGAATATTTTTATGCGACTTTCGAGTGTACCGCATGAGTGTTGGTGTTGCATGGAAACTTTCCTTGGGTTCCCACGTATTTTTAACGTGAAGTTATGTCCATGGAGGGGCATGGCATACCATGGTGGGAGCCACTTTTTAAGGGTATGTGTTATATGGATGGTATGTGCTTCGTTATGCTCACGCCCATGTTATATATCTCCGTTTGTAGGAAGATATGTGGAGTCATACGTGGCAAGGGCTTTGCCCATGTCCCAATGGTGAGCTCCATAGCGCTAGACTAAGTCTACCGCACATGTAGTGCATGTGGGAAGGCTTACGGAGCGACCCACAAGCGCCATTATCAATTTTCTCATTTTCATGGTGCGTATCGTGAGGAGGTTCGAAGGTGTCCCTATGCGTTCATGTGGGGATCCAAGTGGGGGGATTGTTTGCAAATGGTCCCAAGCAATTGTGTCTTGAACCATATGTTGATACCATGGGTGAGCGAAGTTATATACTATTGTGATTACTTTGAATTTAGCAACATTTGCATGTTTTTGACCTCATTTTATGCTCATTTTTGTATTTTATGTGCTCAACTGGTCGGCTAACAGTAAAGTGCCTAGAGATCCGTGAACTCTGGTATGTTGCTTATATGTTGGCATATGCTTCGGTGTTGCACCTCACCATATGCCGGATCACGGGGTCACTTTGGTGTGGCACATGAGGCCTCACAAAATTAGGTCTCAATTTGGTGAGTTGACTTGTGAGGCATGGCATGTATATATCCGGAGGGGTTTGGGAGCCAATGTTGGGATATTCTTGGGCATGGACCTTTGGTCTATATCACCCTTGTATACTACTTTCCGGATTGACACATGCATGGAGCATTTGAATACTTGCCGTATGCATTTTTGAGTATATAATTGAATTTTGGGCACTATGGTGTGATTTGCCTGATTTTGCTATGTTGTGAGGTCATTTGCATGGGGCAATTCTCCAAGCCCAATCGACCCCAAGTCCAACCAAAGTTATGTCAGGGTAGGGCATGGTCCTGAGTGCCACTCTAGGCCATGACACGCCACCTCCCCTATTGGGCTAGGATTTAGAGGCTTGGGAGTGAACACATTTTTGGGGTTTGTGTAGTGACTTTTGACACATGGCATTTAGCCATCTTATTTGACTTGGTTCAGGGCATCATGTTGGCGAGTCAAGGGAAGGTCCTGAGTCCAGGGAATGAGGGGTCTATGGCTGTGATTGTGTATGTTTCCATCTTTCCCCAATATTGCTTGATTTGTGTTCATATGCCAATTTCAGGGCTTCTTTTTCCATTATTCTATTGGTGCAATTCTATGTACATGCCCAACGCCCGTGTCTCCGTGTGCACCGTGAGACAACCGGCGTGTTGAAAGGAGTTGTTGAGTGTCAACGCGGGACCTCAAACACCCTTGGAATCCCTCAGTGTGGATTATTTTGATTGGAGCTATTGTACTTGGGAGTTGGTTATTGCAAGGGATCAGGATTTGTGTGAAGGAGCCATATTTTACTTTTTTTTGTGGGAAATTGTGCAGGATAGGGCAAGATCATGCAGAACCTGGTGAGAAGCAAGACCATAGGAGTGACACGAAATGGTGGAAGGGGTACAGCAGGGGCCGGTCCTGGTAGGGACCTTCTTTATGGTAGCAGAGGAGTACCTGCCCCCTACCGCCACACCGGGGAGTTGGGCCCTCATGAGCCCTGCCCAAGGACGCCCCGGGTGCAGATCGCGGAGTCCGTGGAGTCGACGCCGGACTTGGAAGCCTAAGAAGAGCGAAGATGCTCAGGACGGAGAGCCCTTGTAGGACATGGGCTAGACATGGAGGACCTGGCCTCCATGTGTGAAAGGCAATGCCGCAAGGCTTGCAATCTCCGCTCCGCTGCGGAGGAGTTGGAGGAGACTGGCAGCAACGGCACGGCCCGGCGTTACCGGAAGCGCGGGTCCCCAAAACCCGCGGAGGAAGCCAGGGCGATGGAGACGGATCCCAGCCCGGTCAGGCTGTGGTCAGCTGCAGATTCCGAGGGGCATTCCGATGGCTATCGGACCGCTTTCCCTTCGGAGTCGGAGGCGATGGCCAGACCGCCCACAAGGGCGCACACGGCCCCCAAGCCCAGCCTGGAGCATGACGCCGAGGCGTTGGAGAGGCCTACCAGAGCCAGAACGGCGCCTGTGGCCCGGCACACGGAGCCAAAGCGGGATGACATGGCCGACACACCCATGGCGGAGGAGTCCGACGCGCCGGGAACCGTGGGATGCGCCGGATCGGGTGGAAAGCACGTTGAGTGCCATTGCGAGCACGTATCCTTCCTCATTGGCAAGTACCCAAAGATGGGGATGGAAGCCATCGTGCAGCACCTCGACCGCCTGGACAACCAGAAGGACGGCCTAGAGGAGGACATCGCTGGGATCCTGGATGACCAGTCGGAAGCGGAGAGAGACATGGCGGAGCTGCGAGCGGAGCAGGACCGGTACCGGGAGAACCTGGAGATGGCCCTGCAAAAGCAGCAGCGAGTGGTGGACAGCCTCCTCCACCTGGTGGAGGACATGTCGGGACGCCTGAAAAGGCTAGAGGAGTCACAACCCCTCGCCTCGGGTCCGGAGCTCCCGGCAAGGTCGGCACCGGCAGAGCTGGTGGAGCGGGTTAAGACCCTCAGGAGCGCCATGGATAAACCCATGGGTGGCCCTGCAGAGGCACCATACACGCCTCCGCGTGTTGACCGGGGTGCGCTGCCGTTTGTTCCCATGTTCAGCGAATCCATAATGCTCGGGGAGCATACGGCACCGGCTGGGTCCATGCGGGAAGAGCACGCAACCACGGACCTGAGGAGCCTGACGGTACAGATGTCCCATGCCGCCCAGGATCAACCGATCGCTACAACTGCCCAGGCAGTTTATGCGGAAGAGGAGATCCAGACCATGCAGGGGCGAACCATGGGAAGGGCCGACGGACATGGTCGAGGCCATCCAGGCGGAAACGTGTGGGTGAAGGACCCCACTATGGGGATATGGACAGCCGGTGGAGCAAGTCCTTCCCGCATCCCAAACCCCATGGGTTCAGGCCCAACTGGACCGCACTCCATGGAGGAGAGGGATATACGGGGAGTGTACTCACACCCGCCGGCCACAGGTGGTATCCGTCTCGGTGGAGTGGTGGCTGCGGACGTCGGAGACGCCACCAGGATTGACGACCTCAGGGGAATCAAAATCCGCTATTACGATGGCAACCCCTCCAACCTGGATGACTTCATCCTGGATTGGGAGGACTTCGCCGAGGAGGTCGTCGGCGAGATGAAGGGAGCGCCAAGGGACAAGTGGGTATGTCGGACATTCCCACACAGACTGGCGCAGGACCTGAAGGAGGAGCTCAGGGATCAGATCCGCGAGGGATTGATCCAGACGGAGCAGGCCTGCCTCCAGTGGCTGGAGGACGAGGAGCGAGCGGACGCCCCCCACCAGAAGTTGGAGGATTTGTGGTCCATTCCGCTGCCGCTGGAGCGCGGTGAGCTGCGGGTCCGGGAATGGAATCGGTACATCCGCAAGTACCGAAGAAGCCTCAAGCTGGTGGAGGTCTGGAATGAGGCCAGCAAGATCCGACACCTGCTGAAGGACGTCCTGCCCGGCCACTGGAAGAGGAGAGTGGAGGACGAGGAAAAGAAGAGAGCAAAGAAGTGCGTGGCCGTACGGATCATGGCATCGGAGGATACCCACGCCGGAATAATGGAGTTTTTCTGGCGAAACCTCGGCGAGCCCAGCCGAATGTTGGGGTTGAAGAACGCCGTCTACGTGGAGGTATTCGGCGACACCATGGGGCAAAGGCTGATGCGCCTCAATAACGCGGAGTGGAGGCGCAGAGAGCCGCTGAGGATGCAGGTCATCTTCGCCCGCATGAGCCTGGACGAGATCGTGAAGTACATCACGGTGGAGCTGAAGCTCAACGCCAAGAACGAGGCCCACGTGCAGGATCGACAAGGTCAAGGACATCAAGGTCATCGGGAAGATCGCCAACACCGAGAGGTCAAGGGTGACACGGTCGGCACCGCGGAGGAAGGGAGTGGAAGCGGCGAAGATCTCTTGACGGCGACCACCCGAGAGGATCATGAAGAAGCCCACTTCTTCGCGTTCGTAGCGCACAATATGAAGGAGCATGGGCAGGACAGGTCCAGGTGGAACCGCCTGGGCCCAAGGGTCAACCAGAACCGCAAGGAACCGCGGAGGATCGGGAACCCGCCGCTCTCGTTCCACGAGTACAGATCGCAGCACGACGGTCGCTGGGTCTGCTACGGCAAGGTGAACAACCATGCACATGACCACCGGCATTGCAAGGTATCTGAGGAGGACAAGAAGACCTACTTCGCCGCCCATCCCGACAAGAAGCCCAAGGAGCAACGAATTGCCGATTGGAAGGCAAAGGGCGGAGACGGTGAAAAAGGCCAAGGAAAGGGCCAAGGGAAAGGCGGAGGAAAAGGCTATGGTGGAGGACCCGGCCCAGACCGACGCGTGAGGTCGATCGAAAGGTTGCTGAGGACATGTTGAGGACGTTGGAGGAACTCAAAGCCCAGCAACGTGGTGGACAAAGTCCGAGCGGATCGCAGCAGGAGGGAGCTGCGGCAGGCCACGTCTAGAAGAGCCCCCACGGGAGTGGGACCCCGGAGGTCTCTCCTCCGAAAATCAGTGGAATCCTAGAGAAAGCGAAGGCACATCGGGTGCCGCAGAAGGCTCCAGAAGAGCCAAAACCACTGAGTTTCGCCACTTCCAACCCCTGGAGCGCCCTGCCAAGGGAAGTGTATGTGGGCAAGGGACGTGGCAAGAAAGAAGGAGCGACCACGGAGAGCCCCGTGGACGGGCAGGACCAGCCCAAGATCTACACCATCCGTGACCATACCCTCGAAGTCCTGATGCACCCGGATGTGCTAGAGTTGCATGCCGTGAGAGTCGTCCATACACCGCAGGGTGACGAGCGGCAGTTGCACTTGAAGGTGCGTGTACGGTGCGGACAAGAGGAGTTGGTGGTGGATGTTTTGTCGGATACGGGTGCCCAGGTGAGCCTGGTCCGGAGAGGGTAATTCAAGGAGGAATCCCTGCAGCCCAGCCGTAGACCGGTACGCCTGAAGGTGGCCAATGGAGAGATTATAGGTGGTGGCACCCATGAGGCCACTATCAGTATGGACTTCTGGGAGCATGAGCGTTTGAACCGCCCCGATTCGGCGAAGAGAAGCACTCTATCCGGGAACTTCTATGTGGCCGACATTACAGATTGGGATATGATCATGGGGTATGACTTCATGGTGGGAAACGCCATTGGAGCCCTTCCCCATCGTGCAACGCTGGTCCGGGAGGATAATGAATGCCTTACATGGCTGTCCACGGACTATGCATGCGGATCATCCCAATGGAATGCTGAAGAAGAGGATCAGATCGTCCAAGCGGTGCAAGCTGTGGGTGCCAAGTCCAGAAGAGACCGCGGAGTTCAGCTCACGGAGTATGGAATGGCGCCGCGGTGTATGCCAGGATGATCCAGACGCTGGGTGCCGAAGCGCCCGAGACGGACGTCTTCGCTTCCTGGGATGCCCCACTTTTGAGGAAGTGTAGAAGGCATTGGCATCGAGGAGACTCAGCCTGGCACAGGCATTGGGGTTTGAAGGAGTGGGGGCCCATGTATTGGCATGGATCCCTGGAAAATACCAGACGTACGGTGGAGAAGATCGTCCCGGATAGGGCGAAGCGGATCCTGGTCATAACCGGCATAGGATCCACCCCATGTCCGCTGGAAGGTCTCAAGTCGACGCTGGATTCCATCACCCTGAACGAGATGTCATTCGGGCCAGAATAGGAGTTGTTCATCGACGCCAACGGTTTATCAATGCCCTCCCCGGGTCAGGCGTGGGGTACCAAGGCTTTCCTGGTGGATGGGGCGCAAGCCCAGCCCACGGGCGATGAAGCATTCATCCGCAGGGTTGAGGCGGTGCCCATGCGGGTCATGTTCCAGCCCAAGGAGGGGACGGATCAGCCAATGGATGGCATTGACGTCCTGTCCCACGCCGAGATCGACCACGTCGTCAACTACACGCGGATGGGGATGCACGACCGTGTGGCAGCCAAGAAGAGGCGGGCCATGGTCACATCCCCGCATTGGTGGGATGACAAGATGTTGTTCACCGGCAAGTACGAGAAGGATGAGTTCGTGGCGAGCGTCATGGATCATATCGCGGACCAATTTGATGGTCCGGTTGGGTCGGACCCGCCGACGTGGGGTTTTCCAAGAATTGGGGGCCGGTAGCGACAAGAACTCGGCTGATGCCGCGAATTTCCGAAGATTATTGGTGGGAAGCGCGCCCCACGACGATGAAGACGGCATATCGGACGAGGAGAAGTCGGACTCGGACCCGGAAGAGGCCTATACCGCAGTGCGGTCGGTTGTATGGATCCTGAAGCAAGCGGCGGAAGAGGCCCAGAAGAACCCGAAGGTCGCCGAGCTGAAGGAGAGGCTGATAAATGCCTATCCGCGGCTATTCAGTGGCGTCACCAACAAGAACCCTCCAGATCGTGGGAGGTTTGGCACAGCGAGGATCAAGCTGAAGCCGAACCCCAAGATCTATCGTCATCGGGAGTACCAACTTCAGGGCAATCGGGCCGAGGCCATGAAGAAGTTGTTGGCCGAATTCATTGAGCGGGGCTGGATTGAACCCTCCGACAGTGAGTGGGCCAGCCCAGCCTTTATCGTGCCCAAGAAGGAGAAGGGCGAGTGGAGGTTGGTGGTTGATTACAGGGGTTTGAACGAGCAAACCGAGCACGACTCGTACTCCCTTCCTCTGATCGACACCATCCTCCAACAACAACAAAAGCGGATCTTCACGGTGTTAGACCTGAAACACGGCTATCACCAGATGCCGCTACACCCGGACTCCAGGCCCTGCACAGGGATGTCGGCGCCGCTGGGGCCCACATAGGATTTTATGAGGTCCACTTTTCCCAGAACTGGTTGAACCGCGAGATGAACTACCATTCGACTTTCAATGTGCGGCTCAACCTTTGTTTTGCATACCGGAGGTATTGTTCTGTTACTGATGCTTTGAATTTTCATCAATTTTTTCTCATGTCACCCTGTCCTAACCAGCAGGTGTAGTTTCTTGAGAAAAGCTGGCCTTCAGTCATGAAAATAGTCACTTTTGAAATGAACTGCTACTTGGCGTTTCAACGTGCGTTTCAATTAATTGAAGCGCAACTTGGCGTTTCAAAATGTATCTCAAGTAACTATTTAAGCAAACGTAGGTTGAGGGTGGTAGGCTGGAGCTGCAGGCTTCCGGACTCATGTAACAGTAACTTGCCCTAACAAAGTTGTGGAAGCAGTGCGAAAAAGCAGTGAGCAGGCCACAAAAACGTTATTCGTGAATTGAACCTCAACATAGCGTTTCAATCAGTATCTCAACTCTCTGGGCATAACGTATCATTGCTTAACACTGTCAATAATCAATGATCAATGTTGAAGTGGTCCAGCAGCAAGTCCAATTTCCGTTCAATTCGTTGCAGGTACCGGCTCCCCGCTTGTTCAGTCACCTCCTTCGCCCTTGGTTGGACCACAAGGTTCCCTTCGTATTCCACAAATAGCAGATAAATGAAACCGCGACTGTTTTTTGGCACAATCAGAGTGTCACACAGTTTGAGCACGTGGAAGATGCAGCCTGTGGCCTGTTTTGCCTGGCGTTTTTGTCCATCAACACTGTGAATCTCAACAATTTTTTTAGCGCCCAGAACCATCAGAACTATCGACTTCTCAGTGTCACCATCAAAATCCATGATGACATTGTCCTTTCCTTCGTTGACACGGAATACATGCGTGACCCCTGGGTCTGCTTTCAGGCCATGGAATCGAATGAGCGAAGACAGTCCCTCCAGCAGTCCTTTGATGTTCTTGCTGTCCGGTTTCAACAGTGCATGCAGTCCACTATCGTCTTGTGTCGTCCATGCGTGGGACTTTTGCTTTGCTAAAACCTTACACAAAACTTCCACCTTCTTCTGCACCGAGGATTGTGTTGCCCAGAAGCGTACAGCAGGCTCCGATGAATCATATTCATCATCCTCTGGCGGCTCAACTTCCTCATCGCTGTCTGCAAACGTTGGACCTGCGAGCGCAGTTCAATCGGGCAAACAAAATAAGTACAAATGCAGTCGCAAGTTGTTACACCCTGCACCCTCTGCATCCCCGAGATGTTCATTGTCGCTGCATTTATCCGACTTTGGTCTGTATTGTACCTTGACACTACTGCTGCTTGTGGAAAGTGAGGACGTAATTTGAAAGTCATGTTTGCGTCTCAAAGCGCAGTTCAACCGGACAAACAAAAAAACTAGAACTGCACTCGGAAGTTGTTACAACCTGCACACTCTGTAGCCTTGGGCTTTTCATCGGCGCCGGATTCACTGGAGTCGCTAACGCTTGTTGAGGAATCGTTCCCGTCGTCGTGTGAATGCTGTGACTCCTGTGATACATAACATATCATCCGTAGCTGACGAAAACTAACAGTAATAATAGTAATGGTGAAAGAGTTACACGTACCTCAGAGTCGTCTTTTTGGACACATTGCTTCTTAGACTGTACCTCAGAGTCGTCCTTCTGGTCTTTCTGGACACATTGCTTCTTAGACTGCTGCGACTCCGCTGCCGCCGGTGCCGCTGTACTGTGTCTCCGCTGAGACGCAAAGAAGCGCAAATGACACATTTGAAGCGAAACAATAAATGACAATGAAATTATAACAATATTTCATCAGACCTTTATAGTTTTCTTCATCCAATACATCGCAAAATCGGCATATTGCTTTTCAAATCTTTCCAAGCAGCGTGAAGATCGCGATGGCGACCGCTGTACTGTGTCTCCGCTGAGACGCAAAGAAGCGCAAATCGCACATTTGAAGGGAAATGATAAATGTCAATGAAATTGGGACAATATTTCAACATACTTTCATAGTTTTCTTCAGCCAATACATCGCAAAATGGGCATATTGCTTTTCAAATCTTCTGCAGGCAGCGTGAAGATCGCGATCGCGAAGTTACCGGCGGTTACGCTGTTTACAAATTTGAACTACCATTTCGGATTTACTGGGTATTTGAAGCACATGAAGGAACCATTCTGTCTCTTGAAAGCAATCCTTATCATCTCCCATCCCTACTGGCCACCAAATGGTCTCAGCAAGCAATCAAACGGTAAGAAACAGTTGAAACGCACGTTGAAGCACACCTTGTGGGACATTGAAAGTCAAATTGTAGTTCATCTCGCGGTTCAACCAGTTCTGGGAAAAGTGGACGTCATAAAATCCTATGTGCCATGCAGTGGAAAGTGGTGCCTATGGGCGCCAAGAATGGCAACGCCGCTTTCCAGCGCATGATGGAGGACCTACTCGGTCCTGTCCGAAACTGTGCCGACCCATTTGTTGATGACATCATCATCGGGTCCGGCACGGAAGACATGACTGAGGACGAGCTTATCGAAGCGCATGAGAAGGATCTGCGCCGAGTGCTCAGCGAGCTGGACAAGCACAACATGGTGTGCAAGCCCACCAAAGCCTCACTCTTCGTGAAGGAAGTGGAGTTCGCGGGTCACGTGGTTGGTCACGGGCAACGCCGTCCCATGCCTGGGAAGCTGGCGTCCCTGCACCACTGGGAGAAGCCCCAGACCATCAGCGAACTCCGATCCTTCATGGGGTTCTGCAATTACTATTCGGGCTATGTCCGGATGTATGCAGAACTATCGGGGCCGCTGCACAAGATGCTGCAGGTGGGGAAGTTCGATGGCCGGAAGGGAAGCAAGAAGAAGCTTGACTGGACCCCTCAGGCCGAAGATGCGTTCAGCCGCCTGAAGGAGCGACTCCTGGGGCAGCTGGGGCTATTCTTGGTGGACCCGGACAAGGGATTCGTGCTACGGATGGACGCCTCGGACTATGCTGTAGGGGCAGTCCTCGAGCAGGTCCGGGACGACGGGTTGCACGTACCCGTGGCGTTTTGGAGCCGGATCCTGGCCGAGGGCCAACGTCGTACCTGGACCGCGAGGGAGAAGGAGACGTATGCCATTGTATGTGCGCTCAGGAAGTGGTCTGGCCACATCGGATTACAACCGGTGGTGGTTTGCACGGACCATCAGTCCTTACAGAGCTGGCACAAGGAGCATGTCGACACCCCCTCGGGACCGGCGGCAAGAAGGGCCTGGTGGCACGAGACATTCGCGAAGTTCGACCTCAGCGTCGTATATGTCCCGAAGAAGGACAACACTGTGGCAGATTGCCTCAGTCGATGGGCCTACCCCGCGGCCAGGCATGGATGGACATATCCAGCCATGGGGACGCCGAGGAGACCGAGGAGGCCAAGCGCATCATCGAGATGGAGAAGGCCATGGAGCAAGAGGGGGTCAAGTGCTTTGTGGTGATGGCAAACCGTACAGACCTGGCCAAGTTCCGGGGCGCCCGAGTCCAAGCTATTCGAGAGGAAACCCTCGAGCAATGGATGGTGGCCCCTGTAGAGCTAGTCAGGTCGGTGCTGACAGAGGACTGGTCGGATGACTATGCGGCATCCGACCACTGGAGCAGGTACTGGAATGCCGTGAGCGCCCCGTCGGACGACGAGTGGCCTGAGGGCTTGACTGAGGATGGGGATAAATTATTCCTCAAGGACAGGCTATTTGTCCCTGAGAACTAAATGGAAGCGCTCATTGACCACTGGCATAACGCCCAGCTCATGCATCCTGGTCGGGACAAGATGCAGCAGCACCTGGAGTGGCGTTTCAAGTTCCCACCGGGGTACTACGCCATCCTGGACAAGTATTGCAGCGACTGCGCCGTGTGTCGGGCAACGAAGAGCCCCAAACACTCCACGGCTGGCAACCCGGTGTATACGGCTATACCGGAGGCCCCTATGCGGTCCGTGGCCATGGATGTATTCGCCATGCCCGAGGTCACCGTGGAAGGAGAGACCTACGACTGTGTCATCCTGGCGGTGGATAGGCACAGCGGGTATATCGTGGCGGTCCCCGGCAAGAAGTCCAAGAAGAAGGACAAGAAGGACAAGCATGGAGTGGGGCTGCAGGCCAAGACCGTCGCCAACGCCATGATCTGGCATTGGCTGACGATTTTTGATGTCCCAGCTGTCATCCGCAGCGATCGGAGCAGTCAATTTGTGGGGACGTGGTTCAAGACAATGTGCAAGTACATGGGGATTCGGCACGCCAAGACCGTGGCGTACCACAGCCGGTCCAATGGCTGGCCTGAGGTTGCTGGGCGGCAGATGTTCGAAAAGTTCACGCAGCTGCACATTGACGAACCGGGCCGGAATTGGTATAATTCGCTGTGGAGAGTACTCCAGGCGTACCACGACCTTCCGCGGCCCACTGGACTGTCGCCCCATCGTATCCTGTTCCTACGGGATCGAGTGTCACGCACTCTCCGGTGGTTGAACCATGGCAAGGTGGCCCCGGATGCGAGTGCTATGATGGCTGAGGCCGATGACACGGCGGCCAAGGTGTGCAAGGCACTTCAGGACGAGCATGAGAAGAGGGCCAAGTACTTCAAGCAGCGAAAAGTCCAGAAATATACTCTCAGAGACACCGTGTGGGTGGAGCGGCACCACAAGGATGTCCTGTCCAGGCATCGGCAGGCGTCTTGGTATGTGCCGGGGGTAATCGTTCGGAAGGTCGGGCAGGATGTGTATG
Source organism: Eutreptiella sp. 'Long Island Sound 2002' (assembly GCA_964036045.1). Classification (NCBI taxonomy): domain Eukaryota; phylum Euglenozoa; class Euglenophyceae; order Eutreptiales; family Eutreptiaceae; genus Eutreptiella; species Eutreptiella sp. 'Long Island Sound 2002'. The sequence goes on along the minus strand of OZ038382.1, from coordinate 127,794,928 downwards.
CGGTTCGTGTGGGGGATAACAGGATCCCGGACCGCGACGATACCCAGGTTCGTCCCCGAGCACCAGACCCCAGCGGACGTCCCGTCACCTTCGAGTTCACAGCCGGCGATGTGGACTCGGATGAGGAGGGTGAGGACGACGACTTCACCGCCGAGAGGATCCTGACGGACAAGCCAGACCCGAGGACGCCTGGGGGGAGGCTTTAAAAAGTCCGTTGGAAGGGATTTGCTGCCTCCAGAGATTTGTGGGAACCTCCGAGCAGTTTTGTGCCGAGGTATACCACGGTCTTGATGGAGTATTTAAGGAAAAAGAACATTTCCTTGGATGTCAAGGACGTGTTGGCCGATTCGGTAGCTGCGGTAGCACTGTGATGCATCCCCGTTGGCATTTTTGTTTGTTTTTGTGCTTGGGAGACGGGTGAGGGCGTTCATCCAGGGATTTTGGGCCTCGATTGGCCATATACCCCCTTCACTCGGTCTCCACATATATATTTCATTGTGGTATCCGTATTTAGGTTAACCGATGACGTTTCTCTATCGTTGATCCCCTTGGTCCATGTTGTAGATCAAGAGGAGACCGGATATGGCGGAGGGCACCGATTATGAGTGTCCTCACCCCTCCCTTGGGGCATGGGGGACGCCTACGCCGTATGTGGGGCCTCCATGTGTCCTTGGGACATGGGGGGGGGGGGGGTTGGAGCCCATTGGGGTCCTCCCGTCCTCTCTTCAATGACTTTCGAGCAGATACAACGCTCTGAGAAGGGGGGTGAAGCCGGTTCGGACCCCCGTGGCCATCTTTGGGTCACTTGGGGTGTGTATCTATGGGCCGGCAAGCCGCCATTGGCTGATATCATACTCTCCCATCCACCTGACCTAATCTGATGTGATAGTGTGATAGGCTTGGCCATTCCAGCTATGAGCGGCCATATTCAATACCGAGGCGCCGCCGGCTGAGATTTATATATCAAAATATCACGAATCAACAGGGTTTTTTTATCATAATGTTTCCGTAATTTTTAGCTATCAGTTCTGATTGTCAATGTATCGGCGACTGTTAGTTGGCTCGCGATTTTGCGGTAACTGATTGGTTAACTGTTAATTCCAGATATTTTAGCGGAAACCCCGATGAAGGGTTAAATTTCATCAGAAAAGGGTTCGTTGCTTCCGCAATTTTCATGTTATACACTCGCAAAATTAATCTGATTTTTTAAGACATTCAGAATCGGATTTTCGACTTCGAGGTCGCCGCACCGGATATGATGAATTTCGAGTGGTCCTACATTTTTCCCCGATCAGGAATCAACCTTCCTTTTGTTGTCTCCTGCATTTTTCTTGGAGATATAGTCGAAACAAAATTGATTCGTGAGGCCACTTTGAAGAATCCTATCTCCGGCTCATTGCGAGGAATTTCTATTTTGAGATATGGGCTGGTATCGCCTTGGTCTCAACTTAATTTAGGAAGCATCAAACGCCTTTGATGTGTACACATGCCTGGTGTAGCAAGGGATAATGGTCAAGAGGGTAGAAAGTGATTTATAACTCTTGGACCATGCAACCGAATATTTTTATGCGACTTTCGAGTGCACCGCATGAGTGTTGGTGTTGCATGGAAACTTTCCTTGGGTTCCCATGCATTTTTAACGTGAAGTTATGCCCATGGAGGGGCATGACATACCATGGTGGGAGCCACTTTTTAAGAGTATGTGTTATATGGATGGTATGTGCTTCGTTATGCTCACGCCCATGTTATATATCTCCGTTTGTAGGAAGATATGTGGAGTCATACGTGGCAAGGGCTTTGCCCATGTCCCAATGGTGAGCTCCATAGCGCTAGACTAAGTCTACCGCACATGTAGTGCATGTGGGAAGGCTTACGGAGCGACCCACAAGCGCCATTATCAATTTTCCCATTTTCATGGTGCGTATCGTGAGGAGGTTCGAAGGTGTCCCTATGCGTTCATGTGGGGATCCAAGTGGGGGGATTGTTTGCAAATGGTCCCAAGCAATTGTGTCTTGAACCATATGTTGATACCATGGGTGAGCGAAGTTATATACTATTGTGATTACTTTGAATTTAGCAACATTTGCATGTTTTTGACCTCATTTTATGCTCATTTTTGTATTTTATGTGCTCAACTGGTCGGCTAACAGTAAAGTGCCTAGAGATCCGTGAACTCTGGTATGTTGCTTATATGTTGGCATATGCTTCGGTGTTGCACCTCACCATATGCCGGATCACGGGGTCACTTTGGTGTGGCACATGAGGCCTCACAAAATTAGGTCTCAAATTGGTGAGTTGACTTGTGAGGCATGGCATGTATATATCCGGAAGGGTTCGGGAGCCAATGTTGGGATATTCTTGGGCATGGACCTTTGGTCTATATCACCCTTGTATACCACTTTCCGGATTGACACATGCATGGAGCATTTGAATACTTGCCGTATGCATTTTTGAGTATATAATTGAATTTTGGGCACTATGGTGTGATTTGCCTGATTTTGCTATGTTGTGAGGTCATCTGCATGGGGCAATTCTCCAAGCCCAATCGACCCCAAGTCCAACCAAAGTTATGTCAGGGTAGGGCATGGTCCTGAGTGCCACTCTAGGCCATGACACGCCACCTCCCCTTTTGGGCTAGGATTTAGAGGCTTGGGAGTGAACACATTTTTGGGGTTTGTGTAGTGACTTTTGACACATGGCATTTAGCCATCTTATTTGACTTGGTTCAGGGCATCATGTTGGCGAGTCAAGGGAAGGTCCTGAGTCCAGGGAATGAGGGGTCTATGGCTGTGATTGTGTATGTTTCCATCTTTCCCCAAATGTTGCTTGATTTGTGTTCATATGCCAATTTCAGGGCTTCTTTTTCCATTATTCCATTGGTGCAATTCTATGTACATGCCCAACGCCCGTGTCCCACCCCCGACCACTCGTCCTTTTGGGCGTGCGGCCGGGGCCCACTACCCATTGGCTGTGGGTGCGGGGGGTGTGGGGTGGGGACCCGTCACCAACCCCACAGCGCGCACTCTTGCGTGCTGGCTTTGCGCGTTGTGGCGGCCGCATGAGGGTGCCCGTGGGGGGCGCCTCTTGCCTGGGTGTGGGGCGTCCGGGGTCGGGCGCTCTCCCACCCCCGACCTCTCGTCCGTTCGGGCGTGCGGCCGGGGCCCACTACCCACTGGCTGTGGGTGCGGGGGGTGCGGGCGCGGGGACCCGTCACCAACCCCACAGCGCGCGCTCTTGCGAGCTGGCTTTGCGCGTTGTGGCGGCTGCATGAGGGTGCCCGGGGGGGGCGCCTCTTGCCTGGGTGTGGGGCGTCTGGGGTCAGGCGCTCTCCCACCCCCGACCACTCGTCCTTTCGGGCGTGCGGCCGGGGCCCACTACCCACTGGCTGTGGTTGGGAGGAGTGCGGGCGTGGGGACCCGTCACCAACCCCACAGCGCGCGCTCTTGCGAGCTGGCTTTGCGCGCTGTGGGGGCGGCATGAGGGTGCCCGGGGGGGGCGCCTCTTGCCTGGGTGTGGGGCGTCCGGGGACGGGTGCTCTCCCACCCCCGACCTCTCGTCCCTTCGGGCGTGCGGCCGGGGCCCACTACCCACTGGCTGTGGGTGCGGGGGGTGCGGGCGTGGGGACCCGTCACCAACCCCACAGCGCGCGCTCTTACGAGCTGGACTTGCGCACTGTGGGGGCGGCATGAAGGTGCCCGGGGGGGGCGCCTCTTGCCTGGGTGTGGGGCGTCCGGGGTCGGGCGCTCTTCCGCCCCCGACCTCTCGTCCGTTCGGGCGTGCGGCCGGGGCCCACTACCCACTGGATGTGGGTGCGAGGGGTGCGGGCGTGGGGACGCGTCACCAACCCCACAGCGCGCGCTCTTGCGAACTGGCTTTGCGCGCTGTGGGGGCGGCATGAGGGTGCCCGGGGGGGGCGCCTCTTGCCTGGGTGTGGGCGTCCGGGGTCGGGCGCTCTCCCACCCCCGACCTCTCGTCCGTTCGGGCGTGCGGCCGGGGCCCACTACCCACTGGATGTGGGTGCGGGGGATGCGGGCGTGGGGACCCGTCACCAACCCCACAGCGCGCGCTCTTACGAGCTGGACTTGCGCACTGTGGAGGCGGCATGAAGGTGCCCGGGGGGGGCGCCTCTTGCCTGGGTGTGGGGCGTCCGGGGTCGGGCGCTCTCCCGCCCCCGACCTCTCGTCCGTTCGGGCTTCCGGCCGGGGCCCACTACCCACTGGATGTGGGTGCGAGGGGTGCGGGCGTGGGGACGCGTCACCAACCCCACAGCGCGCGCTCTTGCGAGCTGGCTTTGCGCGCTGTGGGGGCGGCATGAGGATGCCCGGGGGGGGCGCCTCTTGCCTGGGTGTGGGCGTCCGGGGTCGGGCGCTCTCCCACCCCCGACCACTCGTCCTTTTTGGGCGTGTGTCCGGGGCCCACTACCCACTGGCTGCGGGTGCGGGGGGTGCGGGCGTGGGGACCGGTCACCAATGCCACAGCGCGCGCTCTTGCGAGCTGGCTTTGCGCGCTGTGGGGTTTGAGGTTTGAGGTTTGATTTTGCGGGTACTAGACGCCTTTTGGCCCCGGGGGCCCACCTGGTCGGGCCAGGTGATATCCTCCCCACCGGGTCCTAGTGGGGGGCCCTCCAAGACGCAACTCCTGCCTGGTGGCGGAGTCCCCCGGGTTCACAGAGCTCGGAGTCCCGTCCTTCCCCGGCTTCCCCGTTTCGCCACTCCCTGGTCAGTGCATCAATTTGCAGCCGTGGCTGCGGGCGCTTACCCACTGCGTCGCCCCCCTAATGCGTGGTCGCCCGGGGCGCCGGCGCCGCCGGGCCCGTGCTACTGGCTTGTCGCCAGTGGGACCCCCTTGGGCTGGCGCGGAGGCTGCCTAGCCTAGGGGTTGGGGCGTGGCGCTGTGCGCCACTACTGCCTTGGCGGGTGCAGTGCCCCGTTTGTGTGTGCGCGGCGCTCGCGGCCGGTTCGGGGGGTTCGGGCCGGTACCTGGCGTCGTGTCTCTTTCGTTTCCCCCTCCCCGCCCCGCGTGTTCCGCGCTGCGTGTGGCGGGCCGTCCCGTCCGGGTGTCCCTTACCCTCGCTCGCTGGTACGCCATTCCACGCGGTCTGTGCGTTCCGCGCGCTCGGTCCGGTTGCCCTTCCGGTAGTCCCCGCGTGTCCCTTTCGTGTGTGTGCGCTCGCGCTCTCGCGGTGTCCGCTCCCCCCCCCGCTGGGTGGTGTGGCGTGCGCATCTCGCGTGGTCCCGGCACTGGGCGCTGGTAGGGCCGTTCCACGTGGTCCGTGCCCCTCCGCGTGTCCTGCCCCGGTCCCTTGCTCCGTCTGGCGTGCTTGGGGGGGGGCGGTCCGGTCCCGGTTCCCCCCTACTTGGCTTGGGGTTGTGGGGGTGGCGGCAGGGCGTCCCCGGGGGGGGTGTACTCTACCGTTGCGTGGGGTGTCTGAGGTCATGCGCTCCCCCTCCCCCGACTGCCCGTCCTCTGGGCGGGTTGTCGGGGTCCGCGATCCACGTGTTGTGGGCGCGGGCGTGCGGGTGTGGGGGCCCTGCTCTGTCCCTGTGGGGGCTGCGCGCCGCGGGGCGGGTCCGTGGCGTTCATTTGCTGGGGGGCGCGCTTTTGGGGGGGGCGGAGGGGGGGCGTGCGCCGTTCCCCCCGGTTGTGCGGCCGGGGCGGGGCCTGTGGGGCGGGGGGTCGCTCTGCCTCACTCCGTCCCTCTGCCTTCCCTGGGCAGGCAACAAAGCGGGCGTCACTGGCGTTGTGCTGTCCATGGGGGGCGTGGCCCCCCATACCACTCCGGTTCGTGCTCATCCGGCTTCTCTTGGTACGATCTGTGCGGCGTCCCGGTGCGCAGGCGTGGGCTCGCTTGTTCTTCGCGGCCCCCATGGGTGCCGGCGGCTGGGGCGGGGGGGGCGGGTCGCACTCCGGCTCCTCTCTCGGGCGGGGGGGGACCATCCCCCCTGCCTCGGGGGGTGGGGGCCGGGGCCCCCGCGGCTTGCGGGCCGGTCGGGGGGCGGGGGGGGGGGGGGTGTCGCGCCGCGGCCTCCCTGCTCTCCTTCCGGGCGGCGGCCTGCGGTACTCCATCCTGGTCCCCTCCGTGTCGCCGGCGCGTTCCCTTCCGGCGTGCGCGTGTGGTCGGGGCTGAAGTGCCGCCCCGGGGTGGGGGGGGGTGAGGGGCGGCCCGTGGACCGCTCCCCCGGGGGCCCCAGCAGACCTGAACCCCCCCTCTGTCATCCCTGAGTGGGCTATGGTTACGGGAGGGTCATGTGGGGCGCGGCCTCCTTTCTGCTCCGTTGTGCGCGTTGCTCCGGCACGCCGGTGTGGGTTCGCGGGAGCAGGTCCAGCCGCCGTTCCCCTTACCGCGTCGCCGTCCCTTCTGAGGGGGGGCGCCCCCTCGGCCCTGGGGGGGGCGGAGGGCCGCGCCTGTGGCCCCCCAGCTGGGGTGGGTGCGGGGGGGGGGGGTGTGGGGGGGCCGCTCCCCCGCCCGCTCTCGGACCTGTGTGGCTGGGGGGGGGGGAGTGGGGGGGCCCCTTGGTCCCCTGGCGCCGCCTCCTGACGTCCGGGGGGGGGGGGGGGGGCGGCATGGCCGTCCTGGCCCCGGGGGCCAGCCATCGGCTGGGGGGTCGCGCCCTTCCCCCGCCCCCCTCTACCTAGTGCCGGATCCTCGTGCAGGCCCTCGCTGGGGCCCCTCCTCCCCCCGGCCGTTGTCGCGCGGCGCTGGCTGGCCGGGGGTGGCCGTGAGGGTTAGCGGTCAGTGGTTAGCGGGCTGCGGGGCAGCAGGTTCCCCCCCGCGCTCGTTGTCTCCGCTACCCCTTCCGAGGGAGGTGGCACGCTCTCTTGCGTCGCGCCGTACCGTGGGGGGGGCGTGGGTCAGGGGCCCAGCCCCCCCCCCCCACTCTCTCGTATCCGCCGTCTGGGCCATCACCTGCGCCGCCGCTTGTGTGGGGGCTGGGGCTGTGGCGGCGGCGGGTTGTGCCGGCAGTAGCGCCAGTGGGCGAGGGCGCTGCGCAAAGCCCGGGGGAGCCAGTTGTTGGCGTCCGCATCCGTGATGCGGAGCACCGCTCCCCCTTCCAGGAAGGCCGGCCACGTCGGCTCCCTGTCGGGCCACGCCGCCCGGATCACTGACCTGAGGACCCTCTCATGGTCCTGTGGGGCTGCCCATCCCCCCGGGGGTGCCTCTCACTTTCCTCCGTCTCTCCGGAGGAGCACGGCATCGAAGGGCCGGTTCCTCGACCTCCTGGAGGTCCCCTGGTTGGCCCAGCACAACCACCCGTACACCTCCCCCACTAGGGGGAGGGTCTCCTCCCCCAGAGGGTCCGGGACCGCGCCCCAGTCCCGGTCCCATGACCGGCCCTCCTCTGCCCCCCGTGCCGGCCCCCCTCACTGCCCCTGCGCCTGCGGCGCCGATGCCGCGCCCCGCCCCCCCTCCGCCGAGGCCATCCGCGCCGGCTCCGCCCTGGACGCGGGGGGGGCTGGCTGGTGCCGGGGTCGTAGGGGTTTGGGGGGGGACGAGCTCGCCGGCGTCAGGGTCGGTGTTGTAGAGGTGGTGGTGGTGGTGGTGGTGGTGGTGGTGGGTGTGGTGTGCCGGCATCTGTTGGATGCCGGGGGGGATGCACCTCACCGGCTGCACGTCCGGCTGCGGGGGCGCCCCGCCCTCTGCCCCCCTCCCTTCGTCCCGTCCTCCCCCCTGGGCTCCCACGCCCTGTCCCGCCTGTCCCTTGGGGCCCGCGGCGCCCTTGCCCTTGCCCTTGCGCCCCTTTCCAGCCCCCTGCCCGTGTCGCGGGTCCCGCCTCCCGTCCCCTACGCCCTGGCCCGCCCGCTCTCCTACCTCCCCTCGCCCTGCCCCCTGCACCTGGGCTCCCTGCCCGTGCCCCTGCGCGCCCTGCCCGTGCCCCGGCCCCTTCCCGGCCCCCTGCCCCGAGTCGCGCCGTCCGCTGCCTGTGCTCTGCTCCCCCCCGCTGCTGCGCCCTTCCTGGACCACTCGCCGGGCGTCCCGCTGCCTTTGCGGCTGCGGCAGCGTGACGCCCGGCGGCGAGCGCTCGCGCGCTGGGGGGCGGACGTGCCGCTCCCGCCCCAGGGGGAAGGGCTTGGGGGGGAACGGCTTGGGGGGGCTGGTGTGGGTGTGGGTGGGGTTGGCGTTGGCGCGGTACTTCGCGCTCTCCCTGCCCACTGCTGCTGCTGCGGCGGCCGCCGGCGAGGCGTCCGTGGCCCGTGCGGGGTTCTTCCCTCGTTTGCGCGGCGTGCTGGGGGTCGCGGCGTGGCCGGCCGAGGCGGTGGCGCGGCCCGCCGGGGCCGCGGTCGCAACCCCTCGCGCGCCCTTCTCGTTCTCCTCTGCTGCCGCGGCGGCCGCCGGCGAGGCGCCCGTGGCCCGTGCGGGGTCCGTCCCCCGCGTTGGCGGCGTGCTGGGGGTCGCGGCGTGGCCGGCTGAGGCGGTGTCGCGGCCCGTCGGGGTCGCGGCCGCAGCCCCTCGCGCGCCCTCCTCGCTCTCCTTCGCTGCTGCGGAATTCTTCCCTCGCTTGCGCGGCGTGCTGGGGGTCGCGGCGTGGTCGGCCGAGGCGGTGGTGCGGCCCGCCGGGGCCGCGGTCGCAATCCCTCGCGCGCCCTTCTTGCTCTCTTCGGCGGCTGCGGCAGCCCTCGGCAGCCCTGCGCCGGGGCTGTCCCCCGTGTCGGCGGCGTGCCGGGGGCCGCGGTCGGGGCCGCGGCGTGGCTCGCTGGGGCTGCGGTCTCCGCTTCCTGCGCGTCTGGGGCCCCCTCCCGGGGCGGGGCGGCGGGGCTGGCTGCTGGGGTGGCGGAGGCGGCCATCTCGGCCGGCTCAGGCTCCCGGGCCGGCGGCGGCGGCCCGACCAGCACCGCCGCCTCCGCCAGCCTCCGCTCCTCGCGCTCCGCGAGGGTCTCCCCCATCCACTCCGGGGAGGAGGCGGGGGAGCGGGAGCGGGACCGGCGGTGGTGGCGGTCGTCCCGCTGGGGGTACCCATCGGAGTCTGCCATCACTGTTACCCTGGTAGGCATGCGTGGTGGCAGGCGCGCCCTTCCCACTACCTCCTGGTGCATCAGTGCCGTGCCGTGGGCAGTGCCGTGTGGTGCTCTGCGGGGGGGAGGGGGGGAGGGGGTGGGGGGCCGGCTGTGGCGTCAGCCCCGCACGGCCGGGGGCCTGCGGCCATCCACCGGCATTGGGAGGGGAGGCGGGGGAGCCACGCGGCCCACGCGTCGCGCCATAGCTCCCAGTCTGGGGCGGGGCCCAGGGCCCCGGGCCCCCGGGGGTCGTCGATCGGTGTCGGGGGGAGCCGCACCAGGTGGACCCCCGTAACGGCGGTGACCTCCTGTGTTCGCAGGAAGGTGTGTACTCCGTCCCGCGCCGCGGGCGCCGGGAGGGGGGGGCGGGGTACGGGTGTTGCCCCATAGAGGTGGGTGGGGGTGATCCCCAGGATCCGCCCCGGGTCCCCGCGGGTCGCGACGACGAGGAGGAGCAGGGGGGTGCCAGGGCACTCTTGCCAGAGGACCTGCCCCCTGTGGTGGGCACCCCTGGTTCTGGAGAGGGGGGGGGACAGGTCTGGGTTAGCCCAGCCGCGGGGCGCGTGCGTCGCCGGCGGGAGGGCGGGGCACCAGGTGGGCTCCCTGGGGAACGCCTCGCAGACGATGGCGTACGGGGGGGTAGGCCTGGTGCCGTCGTACACCGGGTTGGTCGGCCGGGGGCGGGCGGACGCCTCGTCCGCACCTTCCACGAACACCGTGACCTCGCCCACCTCCAGGTCCTCGTCCGCTGGGTGTAGAAGGTGGAGCGCCGCATCCAGCTCGGACAATCCTCCCGGGTACGTGGCCCACGCCTGGTTCAGGTACGGGGACGCGTCCCCGGGGTAGCGCGTCCTGAGGGCGTGCAGCAGGGCTGGGGCGCTGCTGCGGAGGGACATGGCAGACCCTGCTCAAGTCAGCCGCAGGGTGTCTGCCATGGACAGGGGCTGGCCCGACCGATTGGACTCGCGCCACTCCATCCAGTGCCCGTAGAGGGCCGCCTCCGGGCTGATGAGCCCCGGCTGGACGGCGTTCACGATCTGGTGCATTGCCGGGAGCAGCGTAGGGGCCCCCGCTCCGTTCAGGGCGCGGACGGCTGGGAGGGCGGTCTCGTTGAGGAAAGCCCTCGCACTGCCCTCCAGGTCACACTGTGCGGCAGCGTGCGCTTCGTGTGCCTCCGCCACCGCGTCCGCCACCAGGCCCCGGACGGCCGCCTCCTGCGCTCTGCGGCGGGCCCTGGTGTGTCCCGGCCCATCCCCCCGTCGGCGTGGCATGGTGCTGCGGGCTCTGCAAAGGGCGGCGGCGGGTGGGGGTTAGGGTGCGAACAGGTGCGACAGGTGCGCAACGGACGTGGGGTCCCGCAGGTGCACGTGGATCCACAGAAGGGCAGCGCCCGCGGGGCCGGCTCGTTCGTGCGAGGGGGTGTGTGCCCCCTCGATGCGCCGGCGCAGGGCCTCCTCCTCTGTGCGCCTGCGCGGGCCTGCGGGAGGTTCGGGCCAGGGGCACGCGGCACTTGGGCGCACCGCGCGCACCTGTTTGCGCCTGTCGACGCTGCGGAGGACAGCGTGTCACATTCCCCGCAGAGTCGGCAGGTGTGTGGGAGGTGGGAGGGCGGCGACCAAGGGTCGAGACGGCGGAGCCAGAGGTCGTCCCACCTCTGTCGGAGGGGGTCCCGGATCTCCAGCAGGCGGGCGCGGACGCGGCGCCGGTAATCCTTGCCAAGCGTCTTCCGCTGGACCTCCTGCCACGTGTCGTCGGGGAGGATCCCGCGGTCGTGGAAGGCGGCGATGAGGTCGTCCCACGCCGGGCGGGGGTGCCCCTGGGGGGGGCTCGCCATGTACACGTGGCGCCCGGTGAGGTGGGGCGTCAGCGCATCCCATCGGCACCCGTTCGCGGTGTCTCTGTGGTGGAGGGCCAGCAGGGTGCCGTCCGCGCTGTGGGGGCGGCATGAGGGTGCCCGGGGGGGGCGCCTCTTGCCTGGGTGTGGGGCGTCCGGGGTCGGGCGCTCTCCCACCCCCGACCACTAGTCCTTTAAGGCCTGCGGCCGGGGCCCACTACCCACTGGCTGTGGGTGCGGGGGGTGTGGGCGTGGGGACCCGTCACCAACCCCACAGCGCGCGCTCTTACGAGCTGGCCTTGCGCAATGTGGGGGCGGCATGAGGGTGCCCGGGGGGGGCGCCTCTTGCCTGGGTGTGGGGCGTCCGGGGTCGGGCGCTCTCCCACCCCGGACCACTCGTCCTTTCGGGCGTGGGGCCGGGGCCCACTACCCCCTTGCTGTGGATGCGGGGGGTGTGGGCGTGGGGACCCGTCACTAGCCCCACAGCGCGCTCTTGCGAGGTGGCTTTGCGCGCTGTGGGGGCGGCACGAGGGCGCCCGGGGGGGGGCGCCTCTTGCCTGGGTGTGGGGCGTCCGGGGACGGGCGCTCTCCCACCCCCGACCACCCGTCCTTTCGGGCGTGGGGCCGGGGCCCGCTTCCCACTGGCCGTGGGTCAGATGTGCGGGCGTGGGGGCCGTGCTGTCCTTGGCTCCTCGCCCCGTGCCGCGGTTCGTCGTGTGTTGTGCGCGCTTCCCGGGTTCGCGGCACCCGGTCGCCGTTGTGGCTTGGCACCTGTCCACGTGCCGTGGTTGTGGCCGGCGGCGTGCCTCTCTGGCAAGCCTCGTGGCCCCGCGTTGGTGCGCCGCGCCTCGTCCGGTCTGGTAGCTCTCGATGCTCCGGTTGGCTTTCCTGTCTCGGTGGTGCCTTCCCCCAACCCGGGGGCTGTCGCCCCCGGCTTTAGTGGGTGGCTGCACGGGGCACGTGGAGGCCGGCCGAGAACCGGGCTCTTTGTGCCTGCCGCTGGCCCCTGCCGAGGCAAGGGCGCTGGGCGCGCTCCGCGTTGTACCCGTTCGGGGCCCCGCGATGGGGTTGTCCCTGGCGGGTCCCTCCGGCTTCGATCTTGGGCTGCGTGCGCTGCGGTGGTTTGGCGTGTGTGGACCCGGTCACTGACGCGTCCGGTTTCCCGTACCGTCCGTCTTTCGACGGGGGACTCGCCAGTGCACTGGGGCTGTTTCGTGTGGACGCCGACACCGCCACTTTCTGGACGGAGGACGCCACGCCCGGGTCCCGCGAGTGTGTGCCTTTGCATGCCCCGCTTGGCCGGGTCGGGCGGGCCGGCCTCCCGGGCGCCTTCTGGTGCGCCTCACCTTTTCTTTGGCCGGTCTTGGTGCGCTCTTTGCTTGTTCGGCCCGCTCCGGGCTGGGGTTGCCCCGTTTGTGGTTGTTGTTGGGGGGTTTTTTTTTTTCCCTTCCCCCACCTCGTTGCGCCCCCTTTGTGTCCTGCTTTGCGTGTTTTCTGGCCTCGGGTGCCTTGGGCCTTGGCGTCTTGCTGCCCCCCCCCCTTTTTTTTTCCTCCCCCCCCCTCGTTGCGCCCCCGCTGTCTCCTGCTTTGCGTGTTTTCCGGCCGCGGGTGCCTTCGGTCTTGGCGTCATGCTGCCCCCGCCCCCTCTTTTTTTTTGCCCCCCCCCCCCCCCCGCTGTCTCTGGCGTTTCCTGTTTTCCGGCCTCGGGTGCCTTGGGCCTCTGCACCTTGTCCCCCCCCCTTTTTTTCTGTTTTTTTTTCTTTTGCTTCTTGTTTTTTCTTTTTCTGGTTTTTTTTTCCCTTCTTTTTTTGCCGGCTGTGCGGTGCGGGGCGGGTTTGTGTGTCTTGGGCCGTCGGGTGTGCCTGTGTGTGCCTCGGTGGTGCTGTTCCGGTCGTTGCTCTGTGTGCGCTGGCTGTTGTTGTGTGATGCTGGCTGTTGGGCCTGGCTGTCCTCTGCTGTCTCCTGGTGGGTCTTGGTGTCGTGTTTCGGTGGTGCTGTCCTTGTCTGGCCGCGTGGCTCGCCGCCCTGTGGTTTTGCGTGGTGTGTCTTGGTGTTCCGCTGCCCTGTGTTGTGTTCTGTTGCGCTGTGCTGTCGTGTGGTGGTGTGCTGTCGTGCTCTGCCGTTTGTTTGCATCGTTGCCTGTGCCTGTGGTTTGTTTCTTGCCGCTGCGCGTCTGCTGTGTGTGTTCTGTGTGTGTCCTGGGGTGTCGTGCTGTGTGTTCCCTGTCCTCTCCGCCCTGTGCGGTGCCTTGCTGCGCTGTGCTGGTGCCCTTTCGTTGTGCTGTGCGCGTTGTCTGTGGTGTTTCTGGTGGCTGGTGTTGTTGGTTCCTGGTGTCGCTGCCTTTTGTTGGGGGTCTGCTGGTGGCTCTGGTTGCCCGGCGTTGTCGTTTGGTGGTGTGTGTCGGCTTTGGTGCCCGTGTCTGGTCCGGCGGTCGCTCGGCGTCTTCCCTGTGGTGTCCTGCTCCCCTGTGTTGTGTCCTGTGGCGCTGTGCTGCCGTATGGTGCTGTGCTGTGGTGCCCTGTCTTCTTTTTTTGTTTTTCTCCTTGCTGGTGGCGCTGGTTTCCTGTTGTTCCCTGTTGGTTCTGGGCTCCGGGCCGGTTCCGGGTTGTTTGTGTTTATGTGCTCTGCCTGTGCTGTGCTGTGCTGGTGTGCCTGCGTCGTTGCTCTCTGTGTGGTGCTCTCTTGCCCTTGCGGGGCTGGCTGGTGTTTTGTGTTGTTGCCTGTTGTGTTCTTGTGTTTGCTGTTGGGCCTGGCTGTCCTCTGTTGTCTCCTGGTGGGTCCTGGTGGCTCCTGGTGTCATGTCTCGGTGGCGTGCTGTGGTGTGTCCCTGGGTGCTGTGCTGCGCTGTGTTGCTGCGCGTTGTGCCGCCTGGCGTTGCGTTGTTGTGCGCTGTGTTGTTTCGTTTTGCTCCGTTTGGTGCTGCCGCGCGCTGTGTTGTGTCCTAGGGCGCTGTCCGTCGTCTTGGGGTCCTGTGCCTTCTGGCGCCGTGTTTTGTCTTGTCCCCCCGCGCTGTGTGTGTTTTGCTGTGGTGTGTCGCTGTGTGGTGTTGTTCGCCGCTGTGCTTTGTGCGGTGTGCGCCCTGGGGTGTCGTGTTGTGTGTTTCCTGTCATCTCCGCCGTGTGCGGTGTTGCTGTGTGGCCCGCTCTCCCTCGGTGCCCTGCTCCCCTGTGCTGTGCCCCGTGGTGCTGTGCTGCCGCGTGGTGTTGTGGCGTCCTGCCCTGCTGCCTTGTCGTGGTGCTAATTCTTGGGTAATAGACCATGAGATTTTTCTTTTGCAATGAAAAAGAAATAATGTCAACACACATACTCACACAGTGCGAAAGCAAACCCTTGGAGCAATGTGTATCGGTTTGTATGTTGTTTTCTTTCAAAAATCAACAAAATAGTTGGTTTGAAAACCAATAATCGGAAAAGAACCGGTCAATTGGCTTGCTTGGTGGAAATAATCGCATTGAAACGGTTATTTTGAAAAGTAATAATCGGAATAACCGGTTATTTTGGAAAACCAATCGAAAAAAACCGGTTATTTTTAACAAAAGAGGTTCCAAACCCTAAGCACACCCAGGGGTAGCACCCCTCCTTTTTGAGATTGCTTGAGGCAAGACCCGACCTGTTTGGGATTTTTCGGCCACAACAACCCCGCTTTTAAGATTTTTGGCATGAGGACCCGCCCTTTGTGCGATTCATGGAAGCAAAACTTTCAGTGTTTGCAATTTCTGAATGCAGCACCCTCCCCGTTGTTGATTTGTGGAGGCAGTAGCTCCGCTGTTTGGGATTTCTAGCTGTAGCACCCCCGCTTTTTGAAATTTACAAAAAAAGGGAACACGGCCAAATCAAGGTGCTTGATCAGGACGAAGTCGAAAACAAAATGGGTGAACTACGCCGAAATCGACCACAAACAGCAAAAATCCAAAACATTGTCCCGCGTGATCTAATAGGATAGTATTGGATACTATGGGCAACTGAAGCGCGTTGCTCAATCTCAAAGGGGTGCATCAAATTCCTTGCCCACGTTGTTCCTTCCCGAAAACAGGTGGAACCAATGACCTTAACAAGCATCATGTTTGGCTCCATGAAGATGTAGTATGGGTCGGACATGACAAAAGCTGTTGGTAAGGAAGCGTTGATAAAAGCTATTCATAATTCATGGTTCATTTAAGAAAAATGCATTGTGGACAACACTCCAGTGTTTGGGATTTGTGGCCGTAGCAACCGAGCTGTTTGGGATTTCAGGCCTCAAGACCCGCCTTATTGGGGATTATTGGCCTAAAGACCCCCGCTTGAGATTTCTGGCCATAGCAATTGCCTTGTGTCGAATTTCTAGAAGCAGGACCTCCCATTGTTTGCCATGGCTTGAGACGACACATAGGATTTTGCACCGAAAAATGTCACTGTACACAAAAAATACACCCAAATTAATGTTTTGGGTTGCTACGCGTTGTTTTTTAGACTCAGCCCACCCGAAATTTGGTGTACCGAGTACGCAATGCTAGGGCTCATCTGCTATATTTGGAAGATGGAAAAGCACGTGGGCTATCTAAAAAATTATATTCTATTGCCTTCGGCAAGTCCACCTCGCAGAGAATCTACCGCGAGCAACACACACCCAAAATAGGGTGGAAACTACATAAATACCGGCTAAAACATGCTTTACATACCTTGGATGATCATTTTAGGTGATCACGGTATCAAAAAAACAAGTTTCGAAAACTTCCATTTTTGAGCTGCCCAGGGTGACAAACTGCATAAGCAGGTTGTGTACCAATCCCTTGGGAGCCCCCCCCCCCCCCTTGGACCTAATACCCAAATCGGGTGAAAAACACGTAAATACGGCCTAAAACATGCTTTACATACCTTGGATGGTCATTTTAGGTGATCACAATATCACAAAAACAAGTTTCAAAAACTTCCATTTTTGAGCTGTCCGGGGTGAAAAACTGCATAAGCAGGTTGTGCACCCGTCCCTTGGGAGACCCCCCCCCCCGACCTGATACCCAAATAGGGTGAAAAACACGTAAATACGGCCTAAAACATGCTTTCCATAGCTTGGATGGTCATTTCGGGTGGTCACAATAGCAAAAAAACAAGTTTCGAAAACTTCGATTTTTGAGCTGTCCGGGTTGAAAAACTGCATAAGCAGGTTGTGCACCCGTCCCTTGGGAGACCCCCCCCCCCCCCCGACCTGATACCCAAATAGGGTGAAAAACACGTAAATACGGCCTAAAACATGCTTTGCATAGCTTGAAATGTCATTTTGGGTGGTCACAATATCAAAAAAACAAGTTTCGAAAACTTCGATTTTTGAGCTGTCCGGGTTGAAAAACTGCATAAGCAGGTTGTGCACCCGTCCCTTGGGAGACCCCCCCCCCCCCGGACCTAACACCCAAATAGGGTGAAAAACACGTAAATACGGCCTAAAACATGCTTTGCATAGTTTGAAATGTCATTTTGGGTGGTCACAATATCAAAAAAACAAGTTTCGAAAACTTCGATTTTTGAGCTGCCTGGGGTGAAAAACTGCATGAGCAGGTTGTGTACCTCCCCATTCACTACGCCATTATTGGTGGAAACAGTCATTTCGCGTCTTTGGGACGGGTTGTGAACGGCCAGAAGCAGGGGTAGACACGGCAAAAAACGTGCTTTCGTATCCTAGTAGGCATATATTGTCACAACATCCCCACTCGCACCCCTCGGAGTGAGTACCACGGGTTTACCGAGGTCGCCAAAACCGCCAACATAGCATAAATGGCTGAAAAGTGCACAAACTGCATAAGCGCTCGTCCCACTCCGCCCCATACAAACCCTATGGAGTCGGGACCCGGAAACACTTTTTCGGCTCAAAATCGAAAAAAATCAAAAGATTCATGATTTTCGACCCAAAAAAAGGGGGGGTCATTTTTTCGACATTTTTGACCCCCCCCCCACCCCCCCACCCCCACCCCCACCCCCCCCAAAAAAGTGGGTTTCAAGTGGGGGGGGGTCTGGGGGGGTCCGGACCAAAAACTCATTGGGGGATGCATTTATTGGACATAATAATGATTTTACAAGGGGTTAAACTAACAATTCAACCCCTTGGGGTAGGGTACGCGAATAGGCCCAAAATGGGGGGTATGTGGCGTTTTCCCCATATATACGCCTGCCTGGCTTTGATCTAACAACCTCTGCGAGGTGATTTCTCTACATGTGGAAAATCCATGTGCCTTAATGGCTATAAACAGGTGTGTTTCGCCTTGACTATTTTTTCATTTCCAAAACCTACCTGAGGGAACAATTGCACTACACAATGCTCCACAACACAATACAAAACATACAAACATTGTAATGATTCGGGCCTTTACTCATCCACAGGCTTGATCTTTATCTACAACAGATGTGGCGCGCGCAGTGACAGCAAATTTGCGCCGCGATTCCATTGTTCATCTGTGTTTTAAGATCGCTTTTAATGGTGGTGATTATGTTGTGATGTTATGGCAATGATTAGATAATGTTGATGTGGGGTTCAGCAGGCTGCAATACTGCCTGAATTATCATTCAAGCTTTTGTCTTGCGTCGTTTTAGACCTTGCACCATTTGATCATGTTTATGAACTAAGAGTCGGTTGAAGGAACAGTGTCCGGGACTATTACTGACTTTGGACGATCACGAGTCATTTCGATTGTCTTGTTGGTGCTAGTGCCTTTGTGGTTGTATTTTTCATTTCGATATTGATTTTGGAGCGAGCCCATAAATCTGCAACAAGGTAAAATGAATGGAATACCAACGGCAATAAGACGACCAATTACATAGTAGCAGAGGTGATCCCTGTAGGAGCCATTGTCAATGTGCTCCTCGACATTCCTGTAGAGGTGCATGAAGGTTCCTATGCTCGTTTGGGGATGCGCAGTAGTTTTGCCGCCTAGCTTTTGCATATTGTGATTGGTGTAATTGATCCTAATTACCGCGGGAATGTCACTACAGCGTTTGAAAATCATGGTCATTGTGAATTCCCCATTCACCGCGGTGACAAAATTGCTCAAATTGTGCTTGAAAATATTGTTACACTCCCTATGGTGGGAACACATAGGTTGTCTGAGACAAGTCGTGGCGCTGGAGGTTTGGGCGGCACTAGCTCAGGGTCTCAGGACAAGTTTTCTCTGCAGGAAAACTGTGACAATAAAACTAATCCATCACACATACACACACGAAAGCACACACACATACATGATACTGTTGTGAAATCTGATTTTTGGATGAATAGTGTGTTTGGTGTGTTGTGTACCCTTTGTGCAACCTTTTAGCTACAAAATCTGGAAGTGGAATTTCAGGAACCGTAAGTTGTAAGTAAGTGGAGACCCCGTGTCCGTAAGTCCTGAATGTGGAATCTCAGGCACCGGAAGTAGAAACCCGGAATCGAAAAGTCTTAAGGGTATAAAATCACACACCAGAAGTGGAATCCCGGTTGCAAATGAACGTGGATGTGGAACCCCAGGCCCTAGACGTGAAATCCCAAGTAACCAGCCGGGAAGTGCATACCCGGAGCTATACACGGTGTTACAACCGTTTACGGGACTAGAGGTACCCAATAATCTTCAACATGTTAATACGGCATTTAAGGAGTTGTTACAGTGAAGTGAAGTCCCGCTTACACACATGGCAATTTTGTCGTATGTTTTGAACATGGTTTCAGCTTTGGCTGGCCTTGGTTCACCGGGTGGTACAAGGATTATGTCCTTCCAGGTGTCAATTCAGGTTCACCCGATTTCTACATCTACAACCCTACCATCACCTGCACAGGACGATTGCCACACATACGGTGTTTGAGTGCTATGTTGAATGATGATGATGTAATATATGATGCACAAAACACTTTTTTTGCTCAGCTCTGCAGGACCAGGCAGTCGGTTGTGACAGACCCCCCCCCCCTTGTTGTGAGTCTTACGCCCTTGATCGTTGGATGGCAGGGTGGAGGTATCCGAGATCCACTGTTTAATATTCTTCGGTGGTGAAACAGCAAACATTGCCCCCGAATGATGCAGAGCATTTTGATGATGGCCTTACGGCTCTGAATTTACTAACTGTAGACAGGGCCACTGACCCCTTGTTTCCCCTTGACAACAAGATTATTCACTTGTCTTCTCTCTTTGATGTAGCTTGTTGTCAGGCCATCCTAGAAGCAAGAAGTCCATACCCAGGGGTCAATACCAAGTTCCATCATCCATCATCAACAAGTTAAGTGCTTGGATGCTTTACATATGACAACCCATTAGTGTACAAATATATGCCGAACGTGGTTTGCAATTTTTTGGACGTGGATGGTGTTCCACAGTAGATGCATTAAATCAATCATGGAATGATGAGGTATTATGAGGTTTGAGGTTTGAGGTTTGATTTTGCGGGTACTAGACGCCTTTCAGCCCCGGGGGGCCACCTGGTCGGGCCAGGTGATATCCTCCCCACCGGGTCCTAGTGGGGGGCCCTCCAAGACGCACCTCCTGCCTGGTGGCAGAGTCCCCCGGGTTCACAGAGCTCGGAGCCCCGTCCTTCCCCGGCGTCCCCGTTTCGCCACTCCCCGGTCAGTGCATCAATTTGCAGCCGTGGCTGCGGGCGCTTACCCACTGCGTCGCCCCCCTAATGCGTGGTCGCCCGGGGCGCCGGCGCCGCCGGGCCCGTGCTACTGGCTTGTCGCCAGTGGGACCCCCTTGGGCTGGCGCGGAGGCTGCCTAGCCTAGGGGTTGGGGCGTGGCGCTGTGCGCCACTACTGCCTTGGCGGGTGCAGTGCCCCGTCTGTGTGTGCGCGGCGCTCGCGGCCGGTTCGGGGGGTTCGGGCCGGTACCTGGCGTCGTGTCTCTTTCGTTTCCCCCTCCCCGCCCCGCGTGTTCCGCGCTGCGTGTGGCGGGCCGTCCCGTCCGGGTGTCCCTTACCCTCGCTCGATGGTACGCCATTCCACGCGGTCTGTGCGTTCCGCGCGCTCGGTCCGGTTGCCCTTCCGGTAGTCCCCGCGTGTCCCTTTCGTGTGTGTGCGCTCGCGCTCTCGCGGTGTCCGCTCCCCCCCCCGCTGGGTGGTGTGGCGTGCGCATCTCGCGTGGTCCCGGCACTGGGCGCTGGTAGGGCCGTTCCACGTGGTCCGTGCCCCTCCGCGTGTCCTGCCCCGGTCTCTTGCTCCGTCTGGCGTTCTTGGGGGGGGGCGGTCCGGTCCCGGTTCCCCCCAACTTTGCTTGGGGTTGTGGGGGCGGCGGCAGGGCGTCCCCGGGGGGGGTGCCTTCTACCGTTGCGTGGGGTGTCTGGGGTCATGCGCTCCTCCTCTCCCGACTGCCCGTCCACTGGGCGGGCTGTCGGGGTCCGTGTTGTGGGCGCGGGCGTGCGGGTGTGGGGGCCCTGCTCTGTCCCTGTGGGGGCTGCGCGCCGTGGGGCGGGTCCATGGCGTTCTTATGCTGGGGGGCGGGCGGGGGGGGGGGCGTGCGCTGTATCCCCCGGTTGTGCGGCCGGGGCGGGGCCTGTAGGGCGGGGGGTCGCTCTGCCTCATTCCGTCCCTCTGCCTTCCCTGGGCAGGCAACAAAGCGGGTGTCACTGGCGTTGTGCCGTCCATGGGGGGCGTGGCCCCCCATACCACTCCGGTTCGTGCTCACCCGGCTTCTCTGGGTACGATCTGTGCGGCGTCCCGGTGCGCAGGCGTGGGCTCGCTTGTTCTTCGCGGCCCCCATGGGAGCCAGCGGCTGGGGCGCTGGGGCGGGTCGCACTCCGGCTCCCCTCTCGGGCGGGGGGGGACCATCCCCCCTGCCTCGCGGGGTGGGGGCCGGGGTCCCCGCGGCTGGCGGGCCGGTGGGAAGGCGGGGGGGGGGGGGTGTCGCGCCGCGGCCTCCCTGCTCTTCTTCCGGGCGGCAGCCTGCGGTACTCCATCCTGGCCCTCTCCGTGTCGCCGGCGCGTTCCCTTCCTGCGTGCGCGTGCGGTCGGGGCTGAAGTGCCGCCCCGGGAGGGGGGGGGGGGTGAGGGGCGGCCCGTGGACCGCTCCCCCGGGGGCCCCAGCAGACCTGAACCCCCCTTCCGTCATCCCGGAGTGGGCTGTCGTTACCGGAGGGTCATGTGGGGCGCGGCCTCCTTCCTGTTCCGTTGTGCCCGCTGCTCCGGCACGCCGGTGTGGGTTCGCGGGAGCAGGTCCAGCCGCCGTTGCCCTTACCGCGTCGCCGTCCCTTCTGGGGGGGGGGTGCCCCCCCGGCCCTGGGGGGGCGGAGGGCCGCGCCTGTGGCCCCCCAACTGGGGTGGGTGCGGGGGGGGGGTGGTGGGGCCGCCCCCCCGCCCGCTCTGGGGCCTGTGTGGGAGGGGGGGGGGTGGGGGGGGCCCTTTGGTCCCCTGGCGACGCCTCCTGACGGCCGGGGGGGGGGGGGGGGGCGGCATGGCAGTCCTGGCCCCGGGGGCCAGCCATCAGCTGGGGGGTCGCGCCCTTCCCCCGCCCCCCTCTACCTAGAGCCGGATCCTCGCGCAGGCCCTCGCTGGGGCCCCTCATCCCCCGGCCGTTGTCGCGCGGCGCTGGCCGGCCGGGGGTGGCCGTGAGGGTTGGCGGTCAGTGGTTAGCGGGCTGCGGGGCAGCAGGTTCCCCCCCGCGCTCGTTGTCTCCGCACTCCCTCCCGCGGGAGGTGGCACGCCCTCTTGCGTCGTGCCGTACCGTGGGGGGGGCGTGGGTCGGGGGGCCCAGCCCCCCCCCCCAAACTCTCTCGTATCCGCCGTCTGGGCCTTCACCTGCGCCGCCGCTTGTGTGGGGGCTGGGGCTGTGGCGGCGGCGGGTTGTGCCGGCGGTAGCGCCAGTGGGCGAGGGCGCTGCGCAAAGCCCGGGGGAGCCAGTTGTTGGCGTCCGCATCCGTGATGCGGAGCACCGCTCCCCCTTCCAGGAAGGCCGGCCACGTCGGCTCCCTGTCGGGCCACGCCGCCCGGATCACTGACCTGAGGACCCTGTCATGGTCCTGTGGGGCTGCCCATCCCCCCGGGGGTACCTCTCGGTTTCCTCCGTCTCTCCGGAGGAGCACGGCATCGAAGGGCCGGTTCCTCGACCTCCTGGAGGTCCCCTGGTTGGCCCAGCACAACCACCCGTACACCTTCCCCACCAGGGGGAGGGTCTCCTCCCCCAGAGGGTCCGGGACCGCGCCCCAGTCCCGGTCCCATGGCCGGCCCTCCTCTGCCCCCCGTGCCGGCCCCCCTCACTGCCCCTGCGCCTGCGGCGCCGATGCCGCGCCCCGTCCCCCCTCCGCCGAGGCCATCCGCGCCGGCTCCGCCCTCGGCGCAGGGGGGGCTTGATGGTGCTGGTGTCGTAGGGGTTGGGGGGGGACGAGCTCGCCGACGTCAGGGTCGATGTTGTAGAGGTGGTGGTGGTGGTGGTGGTGGTGGTGGTGGGTGTGGTGTGCCGGCATCTGTTGGATGCCGGGGGGGATGCACCTCACCGGCTGCACGTCCGGCTGCGGGGGCGCCCCGCCCTCTGCCCCCCTCCCTTCGTCCCGTCCTCCCCCCTGGGCTCCCATGCCCCGTCCCGCCTGTCCCTTGGAGCCCGCGGCGCCCTTGCCCTTGCCCTTGGGCCCCTTTCCAGCCCCCTGCCCGTGTCGCGGGTCCCGCCTCCCGTCCCCCATGCCCTGGCCAGCCCGCTCTCCCACCTCCCCTCGCCCTGCCCCCTGCACCTGGGCTCCCTGCGCGTGCCCCTGCGCGCCCTGCCCGTGCCCTGGCCCCTTCCCGGCCCCCTGCCCCGAGTCGCGCCGTCCGCTGCCTGCGCTCTGCTCCCCCCCGCTGCTGCGCCCTTCCTGGACCACTCGCCGGGCTCCCGCTGCCTTTGCAGCTGCGGCAGCGTGACGCCCGGCGGCGAGCGCTCGCGCGCCGGGGGGCGGACGTGCCGCTCCCGCCCCGGGGGGAAGGGCTTGGGGGGGAACGGCTTGGGGGGGCTGGTGTGGGTGTGGGTGGGGTTGGCGTGGGCGCGGTACTTCGCGCTCTCCCTGCCCACTGCTGCTGCGGCGGCCGCCGGCGAGGCGTCCGTGACCCGTGCGGGGTTCTTCCCTCGCTTGCGCGGCGTGCTGGGGGTCGCGGCGTGGCCGGCCGAGGCGGTGTCGCGGCCCGCCGGGGTCGCGGCCGCAGCCCCTCGCGCGCCCTCCTCGCTCTCCTTCGCTGCTGTGGCGGCCGCCGACGAGGCGCCCGTGGCCCGTGCGGGGTCTGCCCCCCGCTTTCGCGGCGTGCTGGGGGCCGCGGCGTGGTCGGCTGAGGCGGTGGTGCGGCCGGCCGGGGCCGCGGTCGCAACCCCTCGCGCGCCCTCCTCGTTCTCCTCTGCTGCCGCGGCGGCCGCCGGCGAGGCGCCCGTGGCCCGTGCGGGGTCCGTCCCCCGCGTTCGCGGCGTGCTGGGGGTCGCGGCGCGGCCGGCCGAGGCGGTGTCGCGGCCCGCCGGGGTCGCGGCCGCAGTTCCTCGCGCGCCCTCCTTGCTCTCCTTCGCTGCTGTGGCGGCCGCCAACGAGGCGCCCGTGGCCCGTGCGGGGTCCGCCCCCCGCTTTCGCGGCGTGCTGGGGGCCGCGGCGTGGTCGGCCGAGGCGGTGGTGCGGCCCGCTGGGGCCGCGGTCGCAATCCCTCGCGCGCCCTTCTTGCTCTCTTCTGCGGCTGCGGCAGCCCTCGGCGATGCGCCCGGTTACTGCGCCGGGGCTGCCCCCCGTGTCGGCGGCGTGCCGGGGGCCGCGGACGGGGCCGCGGCGTGGCTCGCTGGGGCTGCGGTCTCCGCTTCCTGCGCGTCTGGGGCCCCCTCTCGGGGCGGGGCGGCGGGGCTGGCTGCTTGGGCGGCGGAGGCGGTCATCTCGGCTGGCTCAGGCTCTCGGGCTGGCGGCGGCGGCCCGACCAGCACCGCCGCCTCCGCCAGCCTCCGCTCCTCTCGCTCCGCGAGGGTCTCCCCCGTCCACTCCGGGGAGGAGACGGGGGAGCGGGAGCGGTACCGGCGGTGGTGGCAGTCGTCCCGCTGGGGGGACCCATCGGAGTCTGCCATCACTGTTACCCTGGTAGGCATGCGTGGTGGCAGGCGCGCCCTTCCCACTACCTCCTGGTGCATCAGTACCGTGCCGTGGGCAGTGCCGTGTGGTGCTCTGCGGGGGGGAGGGGGGGAGGGGGTGGGGGGCCGGGCGTGGCGTCAGCCCCGCACGGCCGGGGGCCTGCGGCCATCCACCGGCACTGAGAGGGGAGGCGGGGGAGCCACGCGGCCCACGCGTCGCGCCATAGCTCCCAGTCTGGGGCGGGGCCCAGGGCCCCGGGCCCCCGGGGGTCGTCGAGCGGTGTCGGGGGCAGCCGCACCAGGTGGACCCCCGTAACGGCGGTGACCTCCTGTGTTCGCAGGAAGGTGTGTACTCCGTCCCGCGCCGCGGGCGCCGGGAGGGGGGGGCGGGGTACGGGTGTTGCCCCATAGAGGTGGGTGGGGGTGATCCCCAGGATCCGCCCCGGGTCCCCGCGGGTCGCGACGACAAGGAGGAGCAGGGGGGTGCCAGGGCACTCTTGCCAGAGGACCTGCCCCCTGTGGTGGGCACCCCTGGTTCTGGAGAGGGGGGGGGACAGGTCTGGGTTAGCCCAGCCGCGGGGCGCGTGCGTCGCCGGCGGGAGGGCGGGGCACCAAGTGGGCTCCCTGGGGAACGCCTCGCAGACGATGGCGTACGGGGTGATAGGCCTGGTGCCGTTGTACACCGGGTTGGTCGGCCGGGGGCGGGCGGACGCCTCGTCCGCGCCTTCCACGAACACCGTGACCTCGCCCACCTCCAGGTCCTCGTCCGGTGGGTGTAGAAGGTGGAGCGCCGCATCCAGCTCGGACACTCCTCCCGGGTACGTGGCCCGCGCCTGGTTCAGGTACGGGGCCGCGTCCCCGGGGTAGCGCGTCCTGAGGGCCTGCAGCAGGGCTGGGGCGCTGCTGCGGAGGGACATGGCAGACCCTGCTCCCGTCAGCCGCAGGGTGTCCCCCATGGACAGGGGCCGGCCCGACCGATTGGACTCGCACCACTCCATCCAGTGCCCGTAGAGGGCCCCCTCCGGGCTGATGAGCCCTGGCTGGACGGTGTTCACGATCTGGTGCATTGCCGGGAGCAGCGTAGGGGCCCCCGCTCCGTTCAGGGCGCGGACGGCCGGGAGGGCGGTCTCGTTGAGGAAAGCCCTCGCACTGCCCTCCAGGTCACACCGTGCGGCAGCGTGCGCTTCGTGTGCCTCCGCCACCGCGTCCGCCACCAGGCCCCGGACGGCCGCCTCTTGCGCTCTGCGGCGGGCCCTGGTGTGTCCCGGCCCATCCCCCCGTCGGCGTGGCATGGTGCTGCGGGCTCTGCAAAGGGCGGCGGCGGGTGGGGGTTAGGGTGCGAACACGTGCGACAGGTGCGCAACGGATGTGGGGTCCCGCAGGTGCACGTGGATCCACAGAAGGGCAGCGCCCGCGGGGCCCGCTTGTTCGTGCGAGGGGGTGTGTGCCCCCTTGATGCGCCGGCGCAAGGCCTCCTCCTCTGTGCGCCTGCGCGGGCCTGCGGGAGGTTCTGGCCAGGGGCACGCGGCTACCTGGGTGCACCGCGCGCACCTGTTTGCGCCTGTCGACGCTGCGGAGGACACCGTGTCACATTCCCCGCAGAGTCGGCAGGTGTGTGGGAGGTGGGAGGGCGGCGACCAAGGGTCGAGACGGCGGAGCCAGAGGTCGTCCCACCTCTGTCGGAGGGGGTCCCGGATCTCCAGCAGGCGGGCGCGGACGCGGCGCCGGTAGTCCTTGCCAAGCGTCTTCCGCTGGACCTCCTGCCACGTGTCGTCGGGGAGGATCCCGTGGTCGTGGAAGGCGGCGATGAGGTCGTCCCACGCCGGGCGGGGGTGCCCCCTGGGGGGGCTCGCCATGTACACGTGGCGCCCGGTGAGGTGGGGCGTCAGCGCATCCCATCGGCACCCGTTCGCGGTGTCTCTGTGGAGCAGGGCCAGCAGGGTGCCGTCCGCGACTGCCTCCCACCCCACTCGCAGCCCTTCGCAGCCGTCTAGCTCCTGGCGCAGCGCGGCTGCAATGCCGGTGGGGAGCATGAGGAGCAAGGGCCCCTGGGTGTCGCCCAGCCGGGACAGGGCGTCGTCGTATACCGGCCCCCCATCTTTGAAGTGCGCCACGGTGAGTTGGGCGGCCCCGTCCTCTCGGGGCTGCCACCGGACGGTGGCCACAGCGTGTCCCCACGTGCGTATCTCCGTGGCCCGGAGTACGTTGGCGGCTTGAAGGACGATGCGGGGCGGGACGGGTGTCCTGACGAGTGAGGACACTTCCCCAGTCCATCCCGTTTGCGGCCCCGGGGCCGCCTGCAGCCATTCCCCCGTGGCCGCGTCCCACGGGTGGTCAGGCCCCGCCCCGCGGATCATGGTGGGTCTCGGCCGGGTGTCCGGCCCCCACCCCTGGAGCGGGATGTCGGCGTATCGTTGCGCAGGGGTCTCCGGGGCGCGCGTGGCGGCGCACCACCGGCTCCACTCGCGCGCCCACTCCTCACCCACGATGCGCGCCTCCCATGCGGTCATGGAGCCGCGCCCGATGATCCACGGTGGGAAGAGGGCGTCTTGTAGGTGCCTCGAGAACCCCCCCGGCAGTTCCTGGTACGGGTGGGGGCTCTCTTGGGGCGGGCACTCCAGAGTGCCATTCACGACACGGAGGGAGGCTACGAAGTCCTTGTCAGGGCGCGGGGGAGGGGGAGGGTGGTCGCCCTCCGCCGCAGTGAGCCACCGGTGCGCCCGGGCCGCCGCGCTCTGGGGCTCGCGGAGGAGTTGCTCCAGCCGGTGGTTGCGAAGCTCCCACGCGAAGTCCCCCAGCCGGAGCATGTGGTGGAGGAAATCGTCCACCGAGGTCCCTCCCGGCGGGTCGTATCGGGTTATGGCGCGGAGATGCGCCTCCGCGTCCTTGGGCACCAGTCCGGAGCAGAACACCTCCGTCCACGTGGCGCCTGCGGAGCGCCAGGAGGCCACCCACAGGGCTTTGTCCCCAGGTGGGAGGTGGCGGGCCGCCTCGTGTACCGCCTGGCGGTAGTGGGGCCAGAGGAGCCGTGAGTGGGCGCATCCCACGTGCATGTGCACCGGGGTCTCCTCCGGGCCGCCGCAGAAAAGGCACGGTTGTGGGACGATGGCGACGCCGGAGAGCCGCTCCTTCCGGACGCGGAGCCTGCGCTGCACCGGCGTGTGGCCGTCTCGAGCCCGCAGCGCCCGGCGGTTGGTGGCCGCCGCGCTGAGGTCCCAGGCGTGGACATAGGCCGTGGCGTGGGCCCCGCCCAAAGGTGTGTGTCCCCGGTGCGTCAGCGCATGGTCCGTCTGCGCCCGTTGCGCGACCTCGCCGAGCACCCGCATCGTGGGGGGCCGTAGATCGAGATGGCCGTCACGGCCGGCGACAATGAGTTGGGCGTGGCCAGGGTCCGGGGGCGTGTTCTGCAGGACGGTGTCCTGGGACGCCGCCCAGTCCGCCTTGTGCAGTAGGGCGTCACTGTGGTGCAAGGTGGCTCGGACGTACCAGAACGGGTGCCCGGCGTGTCTCCCTCGTGCGTACAGGCTGTCCCGGAGCCACCTCAGGGGCATCTGGTTGACCACCTTCGCTGCGCCCGCGGGGACCCCCGTGGTTCGTTCCCGATCTGCGTGCCGCAGGAGGTGGAGGATGACTGCGGCGTCCACCGTGTGGACCCATGGTCGGTGGGCACCGTATTGTAGGGGGAGGAAGGCGGCCACCCCCTCCCCGTCGGGCACCGTGCCCGAGATGGCCACCGCCCACGTGCGGGTGAGGTCGGCGGCGAGAGCAACGCTGGTGGCGTGTTTGCAGGGTCCGCCCCCGGACGCGTCAGAGGAGGTGTGTCCCCAGGCCTCCGGGATCCAGTAGTATCCGGTGGGGCTGAGCCACCCCGCGTTGAGGTCGGCAGAGTGCCACCGGACGTCGGGGTTGCTGGGGGTCAGTTGGTCCACGCTCAACCCCTGGTGTCGCCTGGGCTGATCGCCGGGTGGTCGTGCAGCCGGATCTCCGCTCCGGTGATCGTGCTTGCCCAGGACCGTAGCGGCGTCACATGTTCCTTGAGCCACGCCGGGCCCCCGCGCTGGTGCACCACCAGGTGTCCCGTGTCCTCCGGCTGGTCCTCCAACGCGTGTACCGCCATGTGTGGGTCGTGCGGCACCCCCGTAGCCACCAGCAGGGCGGTGCCACGGGGGAGCCAACGGGGTTCGGGCTGGCCTGCCCCCACCTGCACTATTACCCACTCGGCCCGCAGCTGCGCTTTCCCCGTCGCTTGGGTGCATTGGTCGTCCGTGGTCACCAACCACAACGGCGTCGGCGTGTGGGGCCGGGGGCGCAGGGGCTCTGGCCACGCCACGTCCGAGTTAGGCTCTTGCTGCTCGCTTTCCGCGAGTACGTCGCGGAGGATGTACATGAGGGCTGCTGGCGGGTGGTACGCCGCCCCCCGCGTGGGGGGGGATAGGCCGTCCCGGCGGCGGTAGCCCCCGACGTGGAGGTGCAGGCTGTCCGGGGTCACCCGTGGGCCGGTGTGGGCGTCCTGCTTAGCCCTCGTGGGGTGGACGAGTCTCAGGCGGGGGTCCCGTGTGCCGGTGGTGTGGAAGAGGTGCGCCAGGGCGTCGCGCCACCCGGGGTGGTTGGTGGGCTCCTGCTCACAGCGGCAATAGTGGAGGTTTTCATCGGCGCATTGGTTGAGGCACTCCCCCACCGCCGTCGGCCACGGATTGTCGTTGTCGGGGAAGGGGTGGCGTGGCCCGTGGTGCCCATGCCACGGCGTTGTGTGTGGCACCGTCAGGCGGCACGTGTCGCGGTGTCGCAGCTTGGCGGTGCGCAGCGTGACGATGTTGCCCGGCGGGGACTGTAGTTGGACATGGGCCGCCCTGGGGCACGCGATGGGGTTGTACAGCCCCACCCCCAGGGCGGCCAGGGCCCGGGGTATGCGGTGGACCCAGTTACCTCCCGCCAGAGTTGCGAATTCCGGGACGGGGTAGTGCACCTCGGGACATATTCTGTGCGCGCCGGCTATCTCCCAGAACATCTTGGTGACCTCGGCGCGCACGGAGGTTGCGCGGTGGTGGACGAGTGTACCCACGAGGGCCACCGCTGCCTGCTGGCACCGCGTGGGCACCCGCGTGAGTCCCAGGGTCCGGTGATCCTGCAGGCTGTCCCGCGAGGCATCGAAGGGGTACCGCGCCCTGTCCTTCGCGACCTGGACCGTGATGTGGTCCAGGTGGCGTGCAGTGTCGGGGTCGTCGGCGATGAAGGGGGCGACGTACTGCGTCACCCCCCCGAGGATCGCCAGGATGACGTCCTGCACCACTTTCGGTGGCGCGAGGGTGTTAAGGCACCAGTGGTGCACCGCCGGCAGGCGTAGCCGGTGCTTGCGCTGCAGGGAGAACTCCCCGTCCGGCTGCAGCTGGAGTCCCAGGTAGGGGACGGAGTCCGCCGCTGGTACCCAGTGCCACGGGTCTTCCAGGTGGGGGCAGAGGCGCAGCTGCAGGCCCGGGACCCCCTCCGTGGTGGCCATGGCGCACTTGCGGGGGTTGAGCTCCATGCCCATCATCCCCAGGTACGCGGCCACCGCCTCCACGCCCACGACGAAGTGCTGCAGCGTGTGGGCCACCACCAGCAGGTCGTCGATATAGGCCTGGATGAGGCCGTGCTCGGCCCCTCCCGGCGGGCGCAGGCGGTGCCCCTGTGCCCTGAGCAGGGGCTCCAGGAGGAGCGCGTACAGCAGGGGGCTCTCGGGGTTGCCCTGCCGGACGCCGCGTAGCATGTAGACGGGCTGCGTTAGCCCATGTGCTGTGACGATGCGCAGCCTGGCGCACGTGTGGAGGAAGAGCAGGAGGTCGATGACGTCCGGCGGCACGGAGAGGTGGCACAGGATGAGGTGGAGGGCGCCGTGTGGGGCGGTGTCGAAGGCCTTGCGGGCGTCAAAGGAGAAGACGTAGTTGGGCCTTCCCCGCTGGAGCTGCCGCTGCGCCATGAACAGCGGGGGGCCTGTGTTGGAGCCAGGGAGGGCCCCCTGCTGCCAGTCGCTGACCACTCCGTGCCGTGTGAGCACTTCCGTGATGCGCTGGGTGAGGGGGCCCGTGAGCAGCTTCATGTCTAGCTGGCCCAGGGCTATGGGCCTGTAGTCGTCCAGTCTGGCAGAGCCCGGTACCTTGGGGCTGAGCCAGACGTGCGCGTCCCTCCAGTGCATCGGCGGCGGGGCGCCGCGGAGGATGGCCCGGTAGGAATGGACCAGGAGCCACTGTACGGGTGCTGGGAGGGCCTTGATGAAACTGGCCTCCACGTGGTTGGGACCTGGGGCCTTGCCGTCGGCCTTGTCCAGGGTGGACTTCAGGTCCTGCATGGAGTACTGCTGGACCTGTGTCCAGGCCCCCTCAGGGACCCGGGGGACGTGGCGGCCGAGGACTGCCTGGAAGCCCGGGAGGTCCACCGGGCGTTTGTCATACAGTTCTCGCCAGAAGGCGCGAACTGCGAACATCACGTCGTGGGCCTCCGTGAGGAGCGTTTGGGTGTTGGGAACCCGCACGTTCCAGAGGCCTGACGGGCTCGGGGCCTCTACCTCTATGGCTCCCCGCACGGCTTTCCACCGCTGGGCGATGTCGGGGGCGTGGCGGCGCCAGAAGTCCTTGATGGCGCGCTTGCGGTCTGCCGCCAGGAGGGCGCGGAGCTGGCGAATGTCCTCCTCGAGGGCGGCTGCTTGCCTCTCCAGCTCCTCCTGTAGCTGGCCGCGCGTGGTCGGGCGGAACCCGGGCGACACACCCTGCAGCTCCTCCGTGAGCCGGAGCGCCGCCTCGGACCGGATGCCATGCCTGGCCGCGTCCGCCTGGTACGCTGCCGGCGCGCGCGCTGCCAGGATGTCATAGCGGAGGACCGCTGCCTGGGGCTGCTTTCCGCTCTCCGGGAGGT
This sequence comes from Eutreptiella sp. 'Long Island Sound 2002', assembly GCA_964036045.1. Lineage (NCBI taxonomy): Eukaryota > Euglenozoa > Euglenophyceae > Eutreptiales > Eutreptiaceae > Eutreptiella > Eutreptiella sp. 'Long Island Sound 2002'. The sequence goes on along the minus strand of OZ038382.1, from coordinate 127,764,235 downwards.
CCCCCTTTGCCGGGTCCGTCCCCGCCGGGGACGGCTGCCGGCGTCCCACCACGCGCGCCAGGGCGTCATGCGTCGCGTGGAGCCGTTCGAACACCTTGTCCACCGCGGCCGCGGGCATGGACCGGTAGTCGTGCTGCTCTGCGGGACCCAGCCAGGGCGCCAGGGAGGGTTCATTCTGCGCGGCGGTGACCGCTGCCCACAGGCAGTGTTGGACGGGTGCGGCCTTGGCGTCGTACGGGAGGAGGCGGCCCTCCGTGTGGCTGTAGGGGGTGGGCATTGCCGCGCGCCCCGCTGCGCTGAGGAGACCCGGCAGGGCCAGGCGGACCGGGAGGTGGTCCGAGCCGACCACCTGGCGGTGTGCCATGCCGCGAGCCCAGACACTTTCCCGCAGGGACCACGGCAGGAGGGGCCAGTTGATCAGGAAGGTGTCCACCCTGTGCAGGGACGGGTGGAGCGTGGGGGTCATGTCCTCCTCGCCGCCTGCCGCGGCCCTTCGGAAACCGCAGGCCTCCCAGCCCGCTCGGAAATGCTCCGTGGCCGGGTTGGCGGGGACATCCATGTAGATGTTGGTGTCGCCGGCGATGACCACCGGGTGCCTCCAGCCGAGGCTGCGTGCCGTGGCATACATTTGTATGTCGGCCCAGAACGCCGCCCGTCCCGCCCACGGGGAGCAGCCTGCTTGCGGCCCGGGGACGTTGATGAGGGTGAGACCTCCTCCGTCCGTGCGGATCTCCAGGGCCGCGTCCTTCCCGGGGACAATTTCCGTGAAACTGAGCACCTCGTGCTCCGCCACGTACTTGCTGCTGACCGCGGTGAGGAGGCCCCCCCCTCTCAAGGTGGAGGTGGCTCCCGTCTCCGCCAGCCGGCTGCTGAAGAAGGCGGTGTACCCCTTGTCCCGGAGCGCCGCGGCCACGTGCATCTCCTGCGCCCGGGTGGCGATCCCCGTTTCCTGGAGCATGATGGGAAAGCCCCCCCCCTGGGGCAGCATGCCGGTGATGAGGTGCTCCTTGTCGGTGCAGGCCGCCGGCCCCCGGCGCCGCCGGAGTGTGTCCTGGATGGAGCGGTCTGGCGGCACGAGGCCGTTGCGCAGGTCCCACGAGAGGAGCCACAGGGCGTCGCCCGTCATGTCCTCCTGGAGTCAGCTATCCCGCATCGGCATCGCCGCCGGGTTCGCCGGCGCAGCCAGGGCATCTGGGTGCGCCGCATCCGCTGAGCCCATTCCCAGCGGGGCCCACAGGGGGGCCCGGGGGACCGGGGGAGCCAGGGGGGCCAGGGGGGCCAGCCCCGCGGGGATGGACATGGACCCTGGTGGGGCCGCACCGCCGGCCCCCGGGGCCGCTCCGGGTGCCTCCTCATCTCCGTCTGTGTGGTCCGCTGCCTGGGGCGGGGGGCGCCGGGTGTAAGGGGCGTGCCATGGGGACCTCCGTGCTCTCCCCTGCAGGATGTTGGTGGCCGCCTCCTTGTCGTCCGCCGGGGCCGCAGCGTGCACCGCGTGCCACGCCAGGTGTTCCAGCATTGCCCCGCTTGTGTAGTACTTGTCCGCACACAGGGGGCATTTCGTCAGCTCCGTGGCCCCTCGCGGCGGGGGGAGCGGCACCGACTTCCGAATGGCGCCCTCCGCCGCTGGTTCGAAGGGCAGGTTGGCCAGTGGCACCGTGTGTGGCGCCAGTGTGCGGCCCGGGGCCGCCGCATCGAGGGCTCGTGTCGCGGGCGCGGGCCCGAGACCCCGGATGGCATCGCGCTGCGCGTCTGCTTGCAGCCACGTTTGCCAGTGCGTGGAGCCGATTTGGCGGTCGGGCTTGCCCCTCCATCGCAGGTCGTGGAAGGCCTGTAGCCAGTGGTACACTGCGGTCGGGACCGCCAGCTGGAGCTCCAGGTCGGCGGGGTGCGCCGCTGCCGGCCACACTCCCGGCCTCGCCGCCCGGGCGTTGTCCTTCAGCCTGACTTGGAGCAGGAGGGCGTGGTGTTCGCCCTCCCGCAGCGCCTTGATGATCATGCGGGTGCAGTCTACCACGCGGATCACGGCTTTGTGCCCCGGCAGGCGTTCGGGGTCGCAGACGACGATGTGCGCGTCCGCCGGGCTGAACATGCAGACCACCCACTGCGGGTTCTGCTGTCCCCGTTGGGCCACCGCCAGGGTAGCAGCTGGGCGGGCGTGCGTGATTGGCCCCGCGTGGAGGTCCGGGACGTCCGTGGCCCTGATGGCGTCTCCCTGCCACGCGGCCCGTAGATGCTCCTCCTGGTCGGGGCTCCACACCAGTGTGGGGGGGTTGACCCACCCCGGTTCCTGCCTCTTGTTGGGGGCGCTGACGGTGTGTAGCAGGACCGCCAGCCGCCAGGGGTCCGCCGGCATATAGTAGGCCTGGGTGGGCCCCTGTCGCCAGTCGATGTGGGGCAGGGGCGGGGAAGCCCCTTGCCTGGCGGTGCTGTGCCAGACCGTCCATCGGCCTCCGGGCAGGACGTGCGACCGGTACTCTCCGGCGTGGCCGTGTATGATGGCCTGGTAGCCTGCCGTCTGCAGCACCAGTGCCTCCCCCTGCTTAGGCCCGGGTGGGGGTGTGCCATCGCCCGCACCCCAGACGCGGGTGCGCCCGCGGAGTGTGGCATGCCACGGGTCTGATGCATCGCGCTGAGGCCCTTGTATGCATCCCGCAATCTGCGCTGGGACGTGGTGGTGGACGAAGCTCTCCCCGCCGTCCGCTAGCAACGCAGCCGCGACGATGTATAGCTGCTCCGCCGTGAGGGGTGCCGTCGGCGCGTGCGTCGCGGCCGGCCGACGGGGCCGCGTGTCGCGGCAGGGGACGTGGGGCAGCAGTTGCGCCGGCCACGCCGCCACGGGACCCATGGTGACGGCCGCGACCGCGGACGCCAGCGCCGTGCGGTCCGTGGGTCTGTACTGCCGGAGCCCCGTGGTATCTCGGGCGAGGTGCCTGCAGGCTGCCATCCAGGCCACCGCTCCGCAGTTCGTGCAGTCCGGTTCGGCACCATCTGTGCCGTCGCTTCCCCTTTGCTGTACCGTGGTGGCGGTGTCGAGCGGGGGGCCCTGCTGTGACGCCTCCGGGTCCTGCCCCGGCGGGAGGGCGGGCGGGACTGGCTGCGGGTAGTTTTGCGCTTCGGCGCTCCGGGTGCGTGTGGTACGGGTTTTGCCGTCGGTGTTCCGGGGCTGCCCGTGGTTGGAAGAGGAGTTGGTGCAGGTACCAGTGGCCCTCCGCGGTGGACGGGTTGCGGAGCGTTAGCCACTGTGCCACCACGCCTCCTGGGTGCGCGGCCTGGACGCAGCGCTGCAACCCCAGGCGGCCTAGGCGGTTGGACGTGCCCGCGGGTGGGATGTGGGGTTGCGGGTAGAGCACCCGCAGCGGCTCCAGCGCCAGGTCCAGCACTTCGTCGTTGAGCTGCTTCGTGAGAGCCGACGCCCTGTGCAGGGCGTGGAGGACCCCGGGTGTGGGGGCCGTGAGCTGTTCGAGCACCGGTCCCGGCGGGTACCGCGCACCCGGGTTCGTTAGCCACTCCCTGGTGTGGCTCAGTACGGCCTTCCACACGTCCCTTGTAAAGGCGTGCTGGGGGGCCAAAGAGGGGACCATCCGTAGGAGGCGTTGGCACGCCGGCGGCGATTGCATGGGCTGTGGGGCGGCCGCTGTGATCCACCTGCACGCCGTGCCGGGCACGATCGCCCCCCATTCCACGGTCCCCATGCCCTCGGCGTGGATCAGCGCCTGGCCCTGGACCATGGGGAAATAGGGGCTCGAGCGCCCCTTTCCTTCCTTCCACCGTACCCAGGCGGCCCCCGCCTGCAGGCTGCGGAGCAGGGCCACGCCGGAGAGGAGCGGCTGCGGGAAAGCCCCCTTGACGGCCTGGGTGGCTCGGGCCAAGGTGCGCATGGGCAAGTACCACAACGGGAGGGTCCAGGGGCCCGGCAGCGGTTGCGCCACCCCTGCGTCCAATCGCCACTCGGAGTCTGGCGGGTTGGCCGGGACCGTGCCCGTCTGCAGGAAGTGGCGTGCCTGCTTGTCGGGGTGCCGCTGGAGGGTTGCCGCGAGGCTGAGCCCCTCTGCCGCGGGTGCCACCGGGAGGCCGCCCCGGGGCCCGCGCCAGGGGTAATCCTGGTCGGCCGGCCAGGTGTGGAGGTCCCGGGCGATGTCCTCCGCGGTCCCTGTGGGGGCGTCCTCTGGTGCCAGGTGCCACATGACGGCGAGCACCGCCCACGTGGAGAAGGGCCACGCCCGCGGGGGGGTGTACACCTGGATGGTCCACTGTGGGCACGCGCCCCGCACGTAGGACGCGTGGAGCACCCCTCGGACCATGTCCGCCGCCAGGACGAGCACCATTCCCGAGGGTTCCAGAATGATCCCCTCTGCGGGCCCGCCGTGGGGGCCCCGGGTGTGCAAGGCCACTGCCGCCTGTCCCGCGTGGGTGACTCGGTCGACCGCCTCCTGGATGTTCACGCTGCCGCGCGCGGTCTCATCCAGGATCCAGCCTCCGCCACCCCGTAGCGTAGGGTGGCGCGTGCGGCCGCGGGTTGCACCTCGGGCAGCGCTCCGTCATCGGGGCCGGGCTGGGGGTGCTGTTTGGGGCACCAGCCTTCGCCGGTGCAGTGGCCCCGTTTCCACGCGGGGCAGATCGCGGGTACGCTGCCCGCCGGCGGCGCAGGTTCCGCGGGCGCGCCTCCCGTGGGGGGCTCCGGCAATGCCTCCATGTCGGAGTCCGTGCCCGCGTCCCCTTGTGGGGGGTCTCCTTCGCCGTCTCTGAGTCCCAGCGCCCTGATGACCTGGTGTGCTTCGTCCAGCGTCGGAGATCGGGGGCGTGTCTTGCGTGGTGCCGCGGGTTCCGCCATTGCTGTGTCGCTGTGCCTAAGAGCAAGGGGTGGGGTGCGGATGTCCCGTGGCTGGTGCGTTGGTGCGTTGGTGCGTTGCTCGGTGTGGGGGTGGTGGATGGGCATCCCCGGGGGGGCGCTTTCCAGCGTTGCGAGGGGCATCTGGTGTTAGGCGCTGTCCCTCTCCCGGCCGCCCGTCCTCTGGAGTGGGCAGCCAGGGTTCCGTTACCCACGTGTCCCGGGTGCGGTCGGTGCGGGCGTGGAGGCCCGGCACCGGCCCCACAGCGGGTGCCTTCCACTATTGCGAGGGGCGTCTGAGGTCAGGCGCTGTCCCTCCCCCGACTGCCCGCCTCCTGGGAGGGCTGTTGGGGTCCGCCACCCACGTGCTGTGGGCGCGGGTGTGTGGGTGTGGGGGCCCAACACTGTCCCCTTGGCCTGCATGCCCTGCGAGGGCTGCATGCCGCGGGGATGGTGGGGGGCCGTCCCCGGGGGGGGTGGCCTGCCACCGTGGTGAGGGGCGCTGTCCCCCCCCCGGCCGCCCGTCCTCTGGAGCAGGCAGCCAGGGTTCCGCGTCCCGTGTGTCCCGGGTGTGGTCGGTGCGGGCGTGGGGACCCAGCAGCGGCCCCACAGCGTGCGCCCTTGCGGGCTGGCGTTGCTCGCTGTGGGGGTGGCGGAAGGGCGTCCCCTGGGGGGGTGCCTTCCACCATCGTGAGGGGCGTCTGGTGTCAGGCGCTGTCCCTCCCCCGACTGCCCGCCCATTGAGCGGGCTGTTGGGGTCCGCCACCCACGTGCCGTGGGCGCGGGTGCGTGGGTGTGGGGGCCCAACACTGTCCCCTTGGCCTGCATCCTCTGTGGGGGCTCCGCGACCCGTGTGTCCCGGGTGCGGTCGGTGCGGGCGTGGGGACCCAGCACCGGCCCCACAGCGTGCGCCCCTGCGGGCTGGCGTTGCTCGCTGTGGGGGTGGTGGAAGGGCGTCCCCGGGGGGGGTGCTTTCCACTGTTGTGAGGGGCGCCCGGCGTCAGGCGCTGTCCCTCCCCCGGCCGCCCGTCCTCTGGAGCGGGCAGTCAGGGTTCCGCGTCCCGTGTGTCCCGGGTGCGGTCGGTGCGGGCGTGGGGACCCAGCATCGGCCCCACAGCGCGCGCCCTTGCGGGCCGGCGTTGCTCGCCTTGGGGGTGGCGGAAGGGCGTCCCCGGGGGGGGTGCCTTCCACCATTGTGAGGGGCGCCCGGTGTCAGGCGCTGTCCCCCCCCCGGCCGCCCGTCCTCTGGAGCGGGCAGGCAGGGTTCCGCGACCCGTGTGTCCCGGCTGCGGTCGATGCGGGCGTGGGGACCCAGCACCGGCCCCACAGCGTGCGCCCTTGCAGGCCGGCGTTGCTCGCTGTGGGGGTGGCGGAAGGGCGTCCCAGGTGGGGGTGCCTTCCACGATTGTGAGGGGGCCTGGTGTCAGGCGCTGTCCCTCCCCCGGCCGCCCGTCCTCTGGAGCGGGTGGTCAGAGTTCCGCGTCCTGTGTGTCCCGGGTGCGGTCGGTGCGGGCGTGGGGACCCAGCACCGGTCCCGCAGCGTGCGCCCTTGCGGGCCGGCGTTGCTCGCTGTGGGGGTGTGTAAGGGAACCAGTGAGCGAGGGTCGGAGAGAGCGAGTGAGTGAGTGAACGATGGGCGAGGCGTAGTGTGAGCCCGAGTGAGTGAGAGAGCGAGCGAGGAACGCCAGAGCCAGCACACGCGCGAAGCGCACAGCGCATGCACACAGAAGAGGAGATCGGATAGACCAGAAATTTTGCGACTTTCGTTGTTCTGTTGTGTGATTTATGTATACTTGATTATAGCTCTGCAATGTACTTTATGTCTATTATTCTATTAGGGTATGATACGAGCCTGAATCGGCTCTTGCCATGGGCTCTTGCCAAGGGCTCTTGCCTCAAGGGTTTTCTTGCCCCTTTGGAGTTCTGGACTCTGGGATACACGGACCTCTCAACAACTGGGTATTCGAGTTCTTTGCCATGTCCGTGCCATGCTTGTTTGCTATTGAGTTCGTGCCATGCTTGTTTGCTATTGAGTTCGGAGTTCTAGAGTTTTGGCTTTGCCGATCAGTCCTCAAACATTCCATAAACAAGAGGAATCAAAGTCAAGGTCTACCCATAGACATCTCAGTGCAGTTACAAGCCTGTTTCTGCAGTTACAAGCCGATTCAGTGATGATCACTTGGCTTATGAGGCACTCAGGGTCAGAGGAGAGTGAGTTCTGCTTTCGCGTTCTTGATCCGGCCTCAAATCAGTGTCTTGGCAGCTCAGCAGCATCCGCCGCAGAGACAGAAGGACGTTTGTCCAGACACAACAAACCGGCAGCTTCGCCGCCTAACAAAAGGCTCAGCACAACTGAAGAAGACTTACCAACCACTCTGTTGTCACTGCTCGTGGTGTGGATGAGTTTGACAGTGCTGCGCCAAATGACTGTGCACTCGAAACGAAGGATGAGTCTTTACAGAGTCAGCGTGAGGAACGCCGTTTGAGGCTGAAGTCCAGTTATCGACTGCACCAAGGTCAAAATCCCACTCCTGGTTCCAAAATTCTTGTGGAGTTTGCAACCCTTCCTGTCCTTCGCCAACTATGACATTGATGAAGGTCTTTCTCCTATTGTCCCAGTCTTGAAGAAAGTTGAGAGGTCGAACTGAGGTGCCAGTACGGCGCCACCAACAAAATTTAGTGATCGGTATCAGTGTTTCACATCAATTCTTGAGCGGACCCTGATGAACGGCAACGACGCCAACACGGGCGACGACAACGCCAACAAGGGCGACGGCAACGACCACTTCAGCGAGCAGCCTTTTTAAATGGTTACAATCTTTTGCCCTATTCACAGCTACAGACAGTCATGTTGGTTCAGGTCAAGGTTCATTTTTAAATTTTACTGTGTGTTGATTCATGACAGTTTACACAGGTTGACAGTTAGTGGTGTTTGCAATTTGTTTGCAGTTTTTGTTCAAGTTGAGTAGTTTCGACGTGCCTATAGTGGCTGAAACTGATTCGCCAGTTATATGTTGTGTGTTGTATGGCTTGTGCCAACGGCCATAGCCAGTCGCTGCATGTAAATTACACAGCCAGCAGAAGCAGTCAGACCGACACCCAGAACAGAAACCACGAGCCACTACCACGAGCCACAGCAGGCAGACAGAGCTTAATTGCCACAAGTCACACCTGCAGTCAAACAGTTTTTCGCCACAAGTCAGTTAGTAAGTCAGAAAGTCCAATGTGTTGAAGGTTAGCAAAGGTTGATAGGTTTACCCAGTCAGTTGGTCCACAATTGCAGTCATCATTCCATCAGTTTTCCAGTGGGTGTTCAGAACTTCAGTTACAGTGTCAGAGTTGTGTCCAAACAGAGTATCTCAGGTGCCAAAGTTTGAGCCTCAGTTGGTCAGTCCCGCACAGGTTTTCTTTCCTTACTGTGTGTGGGTCATGCAAGTCCAGTTTCCGCACGGGTCTTCAGTTTCTTCTACCGTCTGTTAGGCAAGGTCTGTATTTCGCCTGTCAATCATCAGCCTGCCACCACCGGTGACCGCTCAAATGTGTACATTTCCCTTTAGAAGAGCCTAGTGTTGTGGGGAACCAGGCGTCTGAACCAGGCGCCACTAAGATGTCAAGTCACAGTAAGGGGCAGTGTGACAAGGGTGAGAGTGAGTGAGCCGAGAGTGTAGCGACCAGTGACCAGAGACCACAGACCACAAATGAGTGATCAACCAGAGCAGACCAGGGAGGAACTGAGAGGAACAACAAAACACAACACACGAGTGACGGCTTCAGTGACGCCTCAGCCACCAACACCACCACACGGACCCACAACAGAGAAGACACAAAGGGAGGACGGAGCAAGGACCAGGGAAGCCAGGAACAACCAGACCAGCCACAAGATCATTGAGTTTCGCACCTAGATCAGGCACAGCACAAGCACAGAGACAGACATCACACTGACAGTGAGGGACAGTCGGAGGATGCCATCAGGGCAACAAAGTTTCGCAGCTAGATCAGGCACAGCACAAGCACAGAGACAGACACCACACTGACAGTGAGGGACAGTTCGATGATGCCAGCATGCCAACAAACATTTTCTTTTGCCAAGTCTGAGTCACGGTTGGGTCATGTCGTCAATTTGATTTACTGTTCACATCAGAATTCCCTGGCGGATCGGAGGCGCAAGCCTGACGACGACCAGTGGTTCATACGCTCAGTTCTGCAGCGTGATTGATACGCTCAGTTCTGCAGCCACCATCTGTCTTCATTCCAATTTTCAGATGCAGATTCAGAATTCTTTTTTCAATATTGCATTTTCTAATGCCTCCGAGCAAGCTCTCCGGCATTAGGGGAGAGTCGCTGCGCCACTCCCTACTTTTTACTTTGTGCCCTACAGTGTGTGTGTACAGCTCACTGGAACTTACTGAGTTTACATGTCCACTGGGTCCTTTTACCAGATGGGACAGACAGTTTTTTTCCGCCGCCCGCCCCAACCATCCTCACCGCCCGGCTTAGGGGAGTGTAAGGGAACCAGTGAGCGAGGGTCGGAGAGAGCGAGTGAGTGAGTGAACGATGGGCGAGGCGTAGTGTGAGCCCGAGTGAGTGAGAGAGCGAGCGAGGAAAGCCAGAGCGAGCACACGCGCGAAGCGCACAGCGCATGCACACAGAAGAGGAGATCGGATAGACCAGAAATTTTGCGACTTTCGTTGTTCTGTTGTGTGATTTATGTATACTTGATTTTAGCTCTGCAATGTACTTTATGTCTATTATTCTATTAGGGTATGATACGAGCCTGAATCGGCTCTTGCCATGGGCTCTTGCCAAGGGCTCTTGCCTCAAGGGTTTTCTTGCCCCTTTGGAGTTCTGGACTCTGGGATACACGGACCTCTCAACAACTGGGTATTCGAGTTCTTTGCCATGTCCGTGCCATGTTTGTTTGCTATTGAGTTCGTGCCATGCTTGTTTGCTATTGAGTTCGGAGTTCTAGAGTTTTGGCTTTGCCGATCAGTCCTCAAACATTCCATAAACAAGAGGAATCAAAGTCAAGGTCTACCCATAGACATCTCAGTGCAGTTACAAGCCTGTTTCTGCAGTTACAGGGTGGCGGAAGGGCGTCCCCGGGGGGGGTGCTTTCCGGCGTTGTGAGGGGCGCCCGGTGTCAGGCGCTGTCCCTCCCCTGGCCGCCCGTCCTCTGGAGCGGGCAGCCAGGGCTCCGCGTCCCGTGTGTCCCGGGTGCGGTCGGTGCGGGTGTGGGGACCCGGCACCGGCCCCACAGCGTGCGCCCTTGCGGGCTGGCGTTGCCCGCTGTGGGGGTGGCGGAAGGGCGTCCCCGGGGGGGGTGCCTTCCACGATTGTGAGGGGCGCCTGGTGTCAGGCGCTGTCCCTCCCCCGGCCGTCCGTCCTCTGGAGCGGGCAGCCAGGGTTCCGCGTCCCGTGTGTCCCAGCTGCGGTCGGTGCGGGCGTGGGGACCCAGCACCGGTCCCACAGCGTGCGCCCTTGCGGGCCGGCGTTGCTCGCTGTGGGGGTGGCGGAAGGGCTTCCCCGGGGGGGGTGCCTCCCACCGTTGTGAGGGGCGACTGGTGTCAGGCGCTGTCCCTCCCCTGGCCGCCCGTCCTCTGGAGCGGGCAGCCAGGGTTCCGCGTCCCGTGTGTCCCGGGTGCGGTCGGTGCGGGCGTGGGGACCCAGCACCGGTCCCACAGCGTGCGCCATTGCGGGCCGGCGTTGCTAGCTGTGGGGTCGGCGGAAGGGCGTCCCCGGGGGGTGTGCTTTCCACCGTTGTGAGGGGCGCCCGGTGTCAGGCGCTGTCCCTCCCCTGGCCGCCCGTCCTCTGGAGCGGGCAGCCAGGGTTCCGCGTCCCGTGTGTCCCGGGTGCGGTCGGTGCGGGCGTGGGGACCCAGCACCGGCCCCACAGCGTGCGCCCTTGCGGGCCGGCGTTGCCCGCTGTGAGGGTGGCGGAAGGGCGTCCCCGGGGGGGTTGCTTTCCACCATTGTGAGGGGCGCCTGGTGTCAGGCGCTGTCCCTCCCCCGGCCGCCCGTCCTCTGGAGCGGGCAGCCAGGGTTCCGCGTCCCGTGTGTCCCGGGTCCGGTCGGTGCGGGCGTGGGGACCCGGCAGCGGCCCCTCAACGTGCGCCCTTGCGGGCCGGCGTTGCTCGCTGTGGGGGTGGCGGAGGGGCGTCCCCGGGGGGGTTGCTTTCCACCATTGTGAGGGGCGCCTGGTGTCAGGCGCTGTCCCTCCCCCGGCCGCCCGTCCTCTGGAGCGGGCAGCCAGGGTTCCGCGTCCCGTGTGTCCCGGGTCCGGTCGGTGCGGGCGTGGGGACCCAGCACCGGCCCCACAGCGTGCGCCCTTGCGGGCCGGCGTTGCTCGCTGTGGGGGTGGCGGAAGGGCGTCCCCGGGGGGGGGGTGCCTTCCACCGTTGTGAGGGGCGACTGGTGTCAGGCGCTGTCACTCCCCCGGCCGCCCGTCCTCTGGAGCGGGCAGCCAGGGTTCCGCGTCCCGTGTGTCCCGGGTGCGGTCGGTGCGGGCGTGGGGACCCAGCACCGGCCCCACAGCGTGCGCCCTCGCGGGCCGGCGTTGCTCCCTGTGGGGATGGCAGAAGGGCGTCCCCGGGGGGGGTGCCTTCCACCGTTGTGAGGGGCGCCTGGTGTCAGGCGCTGTCCCTCCCCCGGCCGCCCGTCCTCTGGAGCGGGCAGCCAGGGTTCCGCGACCCGCGTGTCCCGGGTGCGGTCGGTGCGGGCGTGGGGACCCAGCACCGGCCCCACAGCGTGCGCCCTTGCGGGCCGGCGTTGCTCGCTGTGGGGGTGGCGGAAGGGCGTCCCCGGGGGGGGTGCCTTCCACCGTTGTGAGGGGCGCCTGGTGTCAGGCGCTGTCCCTCCCCCGGCCGCCCGTCCTCTGGAGCGGGCAGCCAGGGTTCCGCGACCCGCGTGTCCCGGGTGCGGTCGGTGCGGGCGTGGGGACCCAGCACCGGCCCCACAGCGTGCGCCCTTGCGGGCCGGCGTTGCTCGCTGTGGGGGTGGCGGAAGGGCGTCCCCGGGGGGGGTGCCTTCCACCATTGTGAGGGGCGCCTGGGGTCAGGCGCTGTCCCTCTCCCGACTGCCCGCCCACTGCTGGGCGGGTTGCCGGGGCTCGTTGAGTGTGTGCGGTGTGTGTGGTGTCTGTGCCGTGCGTGTCGTGGTGCGTGGTGCCGCTCTTCCCTTGTTCCTCCGGTGCTCCCCTCTCCGGTGTCTCGGTGCGGTGTTGTGCTCGCCGTGTGCCTGCCGTGTCCCCTCCCCTGTGCGCGCCCCTTGGTCGTCCGCTGGCTACCCCTTGTTTCTTTCGCGGCTTCGTTGCTCTTTACCCTTTCCTCTACCCTTCTCCCTGACATGCACTTTTTTCCTGCCTCCGCTTTGTTGTGTGTCTCGGTCTTTTTCCTTGTCGGCCCGGGCTTTCTCCTTTGAACCTGCGTAGAGAGAGGAGAGGGCGTAAACGGGGGTGCGGCGGCCGCGGTTTTGTCGCGACACGGCACCTCGAGCTGGCTGGTACGTCATGCGACATGCGTGTGCGACAGGCGTGTGCGTAGGTTTATTTTCTACTTGCTCTCGTCTTGACTCCACACCCCTTTGGCCGCTACCTTTGCTCGTTGCCCGTTCCGCGCGCGCGGCGTGACATGCAACATACCTGTTTCTTTCCCCACTACCTTAACGTGTCCTAGTCCTCCCGCCTTGCCGGGCGTTCGCTAATGAGAGACGACGGCACGACGCAAAACTTGCCTAAGCGTCTAAGACAACCCTACTTGAACGCCCAGACGACGCAAACACGAGCACACGCTTCTCCTTGGGACCTGTGAGGGGAAGGGAACGTGGGTGCATGCACAAGGCAGGTAGCGTGGCAACGTGTGTTTGTCGGAACCCGGCACACGACGGCGCTATGCTATTTGTGTGTATGCTCCCCGTGTCAACCACCCCCTGGCCGAAGGCCATTTCTTTTTTCCCCGTCTCGGTTGGTGGCGCGGGCCGGGCGGTTGGCGGCGTGGCACGACATGGTAACATACTTGCGTTCTTGGTGGCGGTGTGTGGCTTGCCTACTATTTGTTTGCATGCGGCGGCATACCTTTTGTCCCCTTTCGCTCCCTTTCGCCTCCTACGTAAGCGGGCGTGCGGGTGGGGGGTGGGCACGTCTCGGTTACGCCTTGTGGTCACCTTTTACTTTTGTTGGCGTGGTTGCCGTTCTTGTCTCGTGTTCGTTGCGTAGCGTAGCGTGGCATGCAACATACTTGGACCCAACTAGCCATGTGTGTATGTTTAGTTTTTGTTTGTGTGTTTTTTTTTGTGTGTTGTGCTTCACCTCGGTGGCGCGTGGCCTCCTTCGCGCATTCTCCTCTCCTTTGTCGGTGTCAATTCAGGTTCACCCCCTTTCTACATCTACAACCCTACCATCACCTGCACAGGACGATTGCCACACATACGGTGTTTGAGTGCTATGTTGAATGATGATGATGTAATATATGATGAACAAAACACTTTTTTTGCTCAGCTCTGCAGGACCAGGCAGTCGGTTGTGACAGACCCCCCCCACCCCTTGTTGTGAGTCTTACGCCCTTGATCGTTGGATGGCAGGGTGGAGGTATCCGAGATCCACTGTTTAATATTCTTCGGTGGTGAAACAGCAAGCATTGCCCCCGAATGATGCAAAGCATTTTGATGATGGCCTTACGGCTCTGAATTTACTAACTGTAGACAGGGCCACTGACCCCTTGTTTCCCCTTGACAACAAGATTATTCACTCGTCTTCTCTCTTTGATGTAGCTTGTTGTCAGGCCATCCTAGAAGCAAGACGTCGATACCCAGGGGTCAATACCAAGTTGCATCATCCGTCATCAACAAATTAAGTGCTTGGATGCTTTACATATGACAACCCATTAGTGTACAAATATATGCCGAACGTGGTTTGCAATTTTTTGGACGTGGATGGTGTTCCACAGTAGATGCTTTAAATCAATCATGGAATGATGAGGTATTATGGTTGCATCCTTCTGGTCACAGTGGCCGCAGGCAGCCCTGAAGATGGCTTTCAATGCTTGTAAGGGCATTGCAGTCGCGCCTGTGGTTCAATCACAGCCGTGGTGGTGGTTGATTCCAGAGGTTGCGGTTGATTGGGTCGAAGTGCCCAAGGGTTACCCGCTTTTTGTTGATTCTGACGGGCGCATATGCTGAACATGCTGCCCGTACCGAATCGTGTACTTTGACGCTGCGGGATACCCGCAGTCCCAATATGAACAAGTTACAGTTGAATGTCCCTGGATAGATCCACAGGGTCACCCGCAGGGTGATCGCTCCGATGATTGGGATCTTTTGCCCAAAGATGTTGTGGATTGCAAGCGTGATTCTCGGAGGCTCAGAGTCCAGGCTGAGCTCACTTTCTGAGTGTCTTTTTTTTTCGCACTTTGATATGCCGAATTCTGTGCCTGCTACGTCTCCCACACCCCAAGGCGTCGGGTCAAAGATTGAGGCCTTCGTGCAAACGCAAACGCCACTGTCCAAGGCGCAAAATCAAACGAGTACCACTAGCTGAGTTTCGCCGAAAGATCAGGGCGAGTCCCACTGGACCTAAATGCACGACGCCACCTGATTACTACTCAAGCAGTGATCATGTCGACACCACGTTTCTACAACACTTCCCTCTGCTGCCCACAAACTCCCACGGCGAACATAGAGCACCCGCCTCACAAAAAAGGCTCAGATCACGCAGCGCGAAGACTCCCGCCAGAGAACTCTTCACGGTCAGCCCACAAGAGATTCGAGACGCGAGCAGTACTTCACAACTGCATTCTGTGTCTTGCTATGTTTCATCTGCCAATATCAACACCTCCTTTACAGCAGAGCTGTCGTTGACCTACGGCCTTAGTCCGGGAGTAGTCGAAAGCCACGTCATCGACACATTGCGTCGAAGACGCAAGGACTGGCGCTGTTCTTGTGGTTACAGCAACTTTCAAGCTAGAGATGTGTGTCGCTCCTGTTCCCAACCACGACTACGCTGCCAAGTGACACCGAACGAAGATGTCGAGCCCCGAAAATCGGATTGCCTTGTGCAGTAGTTCAAGCAGCAGGCGCACTTGATTTCAATGACTTCATCTTGACTCTTAAATCTGATGCATCTAAATTTTGAAGAGTTTGTCAGCGAGCTTTCTCTGGTATATGAGCTACTCTTCGGGCTTAAGCCAACTCACTGATATCTGCCCTTGCTCTGTTTTTTTTTGCATCTTAGCTTCTTATTCCTTTTACTCCGTCGAGCGGCCCCACAGTACAGTCGCTTCGTTTAGCAGCGACGAACATCCTGTGTTCCGGGACACTGGTGTCTTTAGCCCAACGCGGCAGCAACTGTGTCTGTCTAAGGGCCACGCTGATACGCTGTGTTTTCAACATCTGTGTTGCTGTGCGTTTGCAGGTGCCACCTGCTTTGAGCGCCCACTCTCGCTGCGACGACTTGGTCTGGCAGTGAGATGTGACAGTAAGTAAACTACTGTCGTACTACTTTCTGCAGTGAACGTGCCTTCAGAGAACACGTGTCTCCTAACTCGTTGTTTCAACAAGCATTACCATCTTTTTGTTCCGTTCAGTCTTTTCTGCCCGCCTACTTTGGTTGAGTTAAGATGGCACGAAGAACAAAAATATTTTCACCTGCCCACACCACCGTCCAACAGGCACCATTCCTGTCAGCACCGCACTACAGACGTACTGCTACATACTCACACATACTCACACACACACACACACACACACACACACACACACACACCATTGCCGCAGTCCTGGCAACAAACACCAAATACACTAGCACACTCAATTTTATGTCACTGGTACTGACACGTCAGTTTTGTGGCAGCAAACTGACAGCATCGCCCCTAGGCCTGCAACTACACTGATCACTGTCCCTCTTCACCAATCATCCAGTTACTTATGGCCTAAATACCTGAGTTCAACCACTTATTATTTTCATCTACCCGGCTTTTCCTTCAATTATTTTCTTTTGGAAACCTTTGTCCCTTATGCAGCAATGCACAGCAACCAGCTTACGTGCCCAGTGGCCTTTGCTGAGTACAGGTCACCTTCACACTCCAACTATTCAGCTTTTCTTCTCAACTTTTCAACCTGATGTAGAGCTCAAGCCGTCATGCTCTGACCCCCAAGCCGCAACCGTACCGCCTTCAGAAATCAGGCAGAGGCCCCAGCTCTGCGGTTGTCTATAACGAGGCTGCCAAGTCTCATTGAGATAGGGCAGAGGAGAACAGCAACGCGCAGCGGTACTCAGCCCGCGATTGAACTTGGTTTCGGGCTCCCGCCCCTCCACGAAAAAGCTTGGCGCGCAAGAGCCTTTGCGCCCGGCCTGGCCAGCCACAAAAGGCGCCGTTCAGTGCAAAAGGAGTCCAGGCTGAGCATGTACAGAACACACTGCCCTGTGGTCAGCTTGCTGTGAGTGATTCAGCAATGCGTTGTCATGGTAAATGGCGTGGCCGTCGGATGATGCGAAAAAAAATTCCATCTTCCATGCCGTCGACTGAGGTTGATCGCTGTTATTGGATTGACCATTCAGGTTTGTCTGATACCCCTCCCTAAGCCTGTGTTACATGATCTTGACATTGGATCAGATAATGCCATTTCTGATGAGCAATACTGATCAAATGACGATGTTGGGTTTGCGGAAAGGGGTATGTGTGTATGTAATGACAACATTTCGCATAGCCTTCTTTCAGTGGCTCAGGCTGATAAGGAGTTTTGTGACTGTCAGGATTCACGTGATGCAATCCTTGACAAGTTCAAAAAATCCGTGTTCAGGTGGAAGACCTTCAAGGATGTCAATAATGCAAACCGAGGGGCGTAGGACCGAGTGAACCTTGAGCAAATGCAGGATGCGGTGATTCATACTTGTAAAGCTATCCGGACTGTAGAGATACACAAACAAATTGTATAACAAACAATTAAAGACTTCGAGAATTAGCAATTTCGACGGCCTCTGGGCGCGGACAAAAATTCTGATCGGGTGTCCACAGTGTTCCTGGTGCCGAAGCCCAATGGCAAGTGGCGGCTTGTCATTCACTACATGTATCTGAACATTCAATTAAAGGGTATAAAATTCTCCCTACCCGTAATTGAGGGTCAGCTAGCGCGCGAGGTGGGAAATTCTTTTTTTTGGTGGATTTGAAGGGTCGATTTCACCAGATGCATATGAAACCCACCTGCTGCCACATGACAACGTTCGTCACCCCTTTTCGGGTATCTGAGTGGTTACTGACGCATTCCCGTGGGGGGGCCTGGCCACGGGACGCTGCGGTGGACACGCACAAGCAAGCAGACAGGCAAAGCACTGCGCTCACAAGGGCATCCTCATGCTCGTGTCATGTGACAAAGCGTTTCAGGATCCTTGCCACTCTGAAACAAGGAAACAAAAGTATGTACAGCAACACATCAGGATAAGAAAGATGTCCTTGATTAGTGCCCTAGATATTTTGATGAAATCCTGCAGGTTTTGAAGTTGAAAACCCAAACCAAAGCAGCAAGTAGATCAAGAACAGGATGTGGATCGAATCAATGAATAGTTTTGAAATACAGTGTAACACAGAAGGGCTGCAGATAGACAATGCAGGTATAAACACAAAGATTCAATCACAATTGGATAATACAAAAGATTTATATATGAAAACTGGACTGACTCTGGCCTCCAAGATAGCATTAGGCACTTTTTGTGCACTCTTTATGGTGAAATGGTGCTGGTTAGGAATGTGGAGCATAGATGTCAGGCCAACACAGAAAATGACTTGGCCAAGCAACTGAATTCAGAAACAGTTAAAAAGTAGAACCACAATAAGTGGTAGAACCAATTGAGTATAGGGGTCTTGGGGTGGGAGACCACTAGGCTTAACCTCCAAGGCCTAAAGCATGAAATGCCTATTTTATTTCAGGATATCCTCCATGAAGGAAGGTACCTCCGCTCAGTTGAGTGGTAGGGGTGAACTTCATGGGGGGGCTAGGGTTAGTACCCTAGTTACTTTGAGAAAGTGTACTTTAGGCTTCAACAGAGAGATAAAAATACTTAAGTTAGTCTTAGCATCAACAAAAGGGTTTTAAGGGGGGCTTGGCCTGGATCAAGCCCTCCAAGAAAGACATGGCAGTGACTTTTTCTTACTCCCCCCTGAAGTACTAGTTAGCTAAGCTAGTAGGACCAAGGAAAAAGGCTCAAATATTCCCAAAATTACCTCAGAAAATACATCAAACTTACCAAAAACATCCTCATCAGTTCATAGAAGCCTATCACACTGTAGGTACCCTCGAAAAACAGTGTAATGTACCGTGAATGATGTCCCTTCGATGGGGCATTCCTCAAAAGTGGCTGGCGTGCGACGAACAATTTTGGTAAAATTTTGGGGGTAGTGGGGTTCGAACCCAGGACTCCCTCCCCAGAGCACATGTGCTTGCCCACTAGGGTACAGTCGACCGCTCTGATGCGGACGGCGATCGCTGTATAAACAGCGTTTCAGTAAACGTCCTGACCAAGGGCCAGGGCGGAGCGATACTTCCAATGGAGGACACAAATCTCCAGGAGCTGAAAAAAATAGAACATGTAACCAACAGGGAGTGATTCCTGCGGTTTAGCGAAAGTGGTAGCGATTTAACAAGTCAAATCGCTAAAAATTGACGAAATCACGCGAGAAATTGTCATTTTTTACACCAAACTCAAAGTCGCAGACAAGCGCAAAGGAAGCGGACTTCAAAAACAAGGTTGCGCAAACGTACACAGCTTTTGAAAAAGAAGGTATGAGCCGTAGTTTTTAAAGTTCTAAAGAAAATTTTTGCACAGTTGCATCAAAATCTTTATAAACTTTAGAGAAAAGTATTCAAACTCAACCCACACGGCAGAGCAGGTGGACAACCCACCTCTCAGGTATGCCAGTGTCATCCCACACGCATGCATTGCGTTCGTGTTGGTTGGTTCGTTAAAAGGATAGGGTTGTCAACGCTGTGTTCGTTGGGGGTTTGGGCGCTCATCTCCTTTGCTCTGCACAGATCAAAACAGGAATGAAAGGTATGCGATGCGAATGGAGCGCGCTGCGCCTACGTATGGTTAGAATATGCGCTGTGCTCGCAATGCATGTGCCTAATTGAGGCATTCACACGCTGTGACGCTTTCCCTGTACCCGAATTCATCCTTGTTCTCTCTTCACAGGTAAGAAAAGAAAGTGTTTGCTCGTGTGTAGCCCTAGCGTTAAAGTAGGGTTGCTTAAAGCGCTTAGGCTTGTTTATAACTCGCAATAGGGTTGTTTTGCGTTCGCTTCACTTCGGCATTCACACGATGCATGGTGAGTAAGGTAGGTAAACCCAGGAGGAGCTCACCTCCTGGTTGAGTCAGTGTGGTCACGGTTCCGCCTCCCTTCCCTGCATGCGTGCACAAGATGCATTAAAGGGTAGGCCACGCGAAATGCGCACGGTAAACCTTGTTTAGGTTACCCAGGGGCTCCCCGGTACGTTCTTTAAGAGAACCTGAGGAGTCTCTGGACGCTTGCTTGCTTGACAGGGGCGTTTGAGGACAGCGTATTATAGGTCACACTGAGACGCGTATAATACGTGGAGTGTGGCTTGGTTCCTCAGCCACAAACACCCCTTCACTGGCCTCTGTTGTACAGGTGGGAGAGGTTCAGGGTGAATGGTGCACGCAGCAGCTGCCTTCAGCGGCTATCCCATTTTTCTGCCCCAGCTAAACAGGGGCACTGATCACACAATCAATTGACTGCGCCTCAGCCAGGAGTGGCGTGGTCAGTTGGACTCCATCGACATCCGCGCTGTGCACGCAACAAGAGCACCCCTTCCCTCCAAGCCCTAGCAGGGAAACGTGTTGTGACGTCCCTGTTAGGCCACAGTTGCTTAGCAGCGCTGTGTTCTCTTGTCTTCTCCACAGGAGGGTCATTAGGACCCGAGACTTCCTTGACAGCAACACCAAGTAGCCTGTGTACGGGTTAGGGTCAGCAGGCCTGGCAGGAGTTGAGTGCAGGTGATGAGTGCTCACCCTGCCTTCGAAGGCCGGTGCTGGCGTTCGTGAGTGTAGTGTAGTGGTGTCTCCTGTCCCGCGTGCTTTTCCTCTTGGGCAGGGGAGTGCGTTAGCTTTTGGCCCTTAGCAAAAATGGGCGTTTTGTATGCCCTTAGCACACTTGGCCACCCCTCCCCTCTAGTAGGTAGGGCTTTCCGTCATTCCCCAAGGATAGGCGCCAGCACAGAAATTGGGCACCATAGGAGTGGTAATAGTACCTGATTAGGACCTTTGGTCCGACGTCGGCGAAGCCCGGTCTCCAGGAGCCACGCCGGGGAGAGAAGTGAGACACACACAGACATACGTAGCACACATAGGGGTATGGTAAACCCTGTAAGGAAGGGTAGTGTAACCGCTGCATAGTGGCGGATCTTTCTTGTGATTGCGAAGCCTGTAGCCTTGATGCCCCAGGGGTCGTAACGCCCGACACTGCCCCTGATATCTCCGAACCCAACTGACCCTCTTCAGACCCATATCCAGCCTCTTGGAGCGACATATGCGAAGCACTTGTAAGTCCAGTTAACTCCATGGTGGAATATGAATAGTCAGAAAACCCGGTCTACAAAAATGGAGCAGGCATAGAATCTCAATGCGCATTCATCGCACATAATGACAGAACGTGAAATCATTCGAAATAATTTAAATAAATCCGATTGGGAAATCACGAAAGACAAATGCGACTCGACGCGCGCTCACAGGCGACATCTGGCGGGCGAACAGAAAACAAGAAAACAAGCGGAAAATTTGCTGCACTAATGTACATCTGAGAATCATTGAAATTCTGATCACATTGATGTATAATCTGAGTGCTGTCACTGCTGCCGTTATACTCCCCCTCTGAAAACAAACGCCAGTATGTCAGGCTGGGTCAAGTGAAGTGAACGAAACGGCGAACGTGACCAAAAACCGACTAATCTAAGACAAAATGTGGGAAAATGAGCTGAATAGAGCAAAATTGTGCTGAGATCTGTGCTTCGCGATGGCCATCGACTTGAATGAAACGTATAGGTACCTTAGGGCACACAGAAATACCTTCGTTCCAGCTCGAAAATTCGAAAATTGAAAGTCTGAGTGAAGAATGTACATGCATGATCAAGATCCATGATCCATTATGAAATCAGGATCTGACATTCCACTACCAGAAAACAGAAAAACGAGCGTCGCCATGTCGTCGAGCGTCCAAAAAATAGGGTATCCCTTCATGGAGTCCAAGATATGTGAAACTGGATGGTGTCATTTGCAGTCATGAGACCAGATGCCAGATTATGGTACAAAATGTGCCTGAATTGAGACCAAAATCAGTGAATCGCACACGGATTGAGGGCGGCGAAGTCTGCAACAAGCCAATATAGGTCCAATTCATTGTCGATAGACTCTGTGTGTTGTGTTGAACGGAAATCCAGTTCTCATTCATAGCCAATCCAGGTCAAATCCTCATGAAGATGATGAACTCCCAATAGAGCACACATGTTCTCCCACCAAGTCCCAATGAACTCCTTCCCACTGTCCGTCAGAATTTCACTGGGAACATCCCAGTTACTCATCCACTGACTTGCAGTCCACTTGGCAGCCTTTTCAGAGGTGAGATGCTTTGTGTTGCAAGGGAGGACCTGGATGTAGCCACTGTGGCGGTCTTGAATTAACAAAACCCCATCAATTGGCTTCCTCGTGTAGAGACATTCCTCCTGGATTTGTCCCAACTCGAAGACATCCGCCGTCACCTTGTCGAACAACCTCTCAGGAATTGGTAATCCCTTCAGTAGTCCTTCTGCCTTTTGATTCTTGGGGATGGTCGCTTGACATTGCTTGCATCCTTTGGCAACTCGCTCACAGGCACTCTTGAGGTCCCGTGTGTACACTCTGTGTCGTAGCTCCTGCTCCAGAACACGAGAATGTGTGTGGGCTGTCTCATTCCGATGCCAATGTTTGACATATTGGTCAATTAGACAATCAGGAACACAAATCCGTTCTTGCCAAAACAACTTGTCGCCTTGGATTTCGAAATCAGACGTCTCTTCAGAGTCGTAAGGCTTGTCCCCTTTCAACTTGTGGTATACAGACCCAAAGAATCTGTCCTCCTTGTACATCTTCGTCCAATCCACATAGAGGAAGGAAGTTTTCTTGTCCTTTTGTTGTGGCGGGAGCGTGAATTTCCCCTTGGATCTTGTCACTGGAAACACATTAAGGAGCAACAATTTAGCGAGTCGCGCGATCGCAGCAGAAGAATAATACAAAACTAAGAAAACGACGCACCGCCAGCAAAAATAAAGCGAAAAATCGTCTTTTCCGACCTCAGAAACCCCCCCAAAAATTTTACGCCGCTGTTTGGCGAGGTTGCAAAATTTAGGACACTCACAAAACAAACACGAACAATAGTGTCGCGATGGCGAAGAACCTGAGCGTTGCATGCTCCGGAACACCTAGCAAAGTGCGTGTCCTAGGCGCTAGGGACTTGTGCGCGCTCCACCAACAAAGAAGAAGAAAAGAGGCGAACACCAAAAACAAGCGAGCCACGACGACGAAGACAAGAACAAAGCGAGCTCCGAACCACCTAGCAACGTGCGTGCCATAGGAGCTAGGCGACTTGTGCGCGTCAAAAAAAAAAAAAAAAAAGAGAGAAGGAAACGCAACAAAAGGAGAAACACCAAACCACAAACAAAAAAGACGCGACCACGGACCACGGGAAAACAAGGTATGACAACCAAGTATGTTACGGCCCCATGCGTCCTACATATCGTATCCACCGCTACACATACGTGGATGAGAAAACCAAGTATGTTGCGAAGGAGGGCGCCCAAGGGACAACACCGCACGCAAAAAAGAACGACAAACCGCCACGCACGTCAAAAGGCATGCCCGCAAACACAAACCACAACCATATATCCCCCATATTTATTCCTCCATAGGCTCGGACCGCCGCGAGATACACGAAAAAAAAAAAAGTCAACAAAGGCGCAAAAGGTATGGGGCGGCCACGGACAAAGGGGAAACAATGAAAAAGCGAACAAGCGAAGCCCACCAACCACGGGGAAACAACGGTATGGCGAGCAAGTATGTTAACAATGCGAGGGAGGGCGCCAAAGGGACGGACCACGCACACACGCACACACATAAACGAGACCGCAAGGTGCGAGAAGACGGAGACAAGAGCAAGGAAAAACAAGGTATGACACCCCACACCGCCCCGCCCGCAAACACGCACACGCTCTCGCTATAGGGGATGGCCACGTACCACGGGGAAACAATGGTATGGAGGTATGACGCACAAGTATGTTAAAAATGCGAGGGAAGGCGCCAAGGGGACGAAAACACAAACGTACACAAAGCCGCAAGATGCACAAAGACGGAGACAAGACAAAGGAAAAACATGGTATGCAACCCCACCCCCGCCCCACCCACAAACAACCACACGCTTTCTCTATAGGGGACGGCAACAAGAAGCGGCACAAGGTATGACAAGTATGTTTGAAAAAAAAACAAAAAAACACGAAAGCGCCTTCCACGCCCGCTCTATAGGGGAAACGCAACGCGGAGAGGTATGTTATCGAAGACGTAACGAGAAAAAAAAAAAAAGGGAGGAGACACAAAACACAACACGCAAAAAAAAAAAACAAAAAGGACCTGCGCACGCTCTTTCTCTACAAGGGAAGAAAACATGATGGGACAAAAGGAAAGGTACGTGCTACGCATCACGCATGCCACGCATTTCTGCTACGCATCTACAGGGACTCTTCTTCTGCTTTTTGAAACATGCCGACGACCGACGACGAGAACCAGCCAAGGTATGACACACCCCACCCCACCAACCTCACACCGCGAGCACACACACGCGCACGCACGACAGCCACACCGCGCACGACCCCCCCCCCCCCCACGCCACCCACACCAACACGAAGGGCCACACAGCGCACACACACACACCAGGGCCAAGGAGAAGGGCACCCGGAAGACACACCCACCGCACCACCACACCACACCACCAAACACTTAGACACCACAAACACACAACACACAACACAGCACGGCCACCGCGCACACCCACACACACCACAAACACACACAACAAAGGCCACCCCCGCCCGCGAAACACACCACCACAACCGGCGGGCCCCAGCCAGGAGTGGCGGGGAGCCCCACACCACCACCGGCAGCGAAGCCCAGCCAGGAGTGGCGGGGAGTAGCACACAGGAACCTCCGCCAGGAGTGGCGAGGGACCAACCACACCACACACCAGCCACAAACCCACCACACACGCCACCGCCGCACGCCACACGCCACACACCACACACCACACACCACACACCACCGCCGACAGCGAAACCCAGCCAGGAGTGACGGGGAACCGCGCCCGGGACCCTCTGCCAGGAGTGGCGAGGAACGCCCACCACCGCCGGCAGCGAAACCCAGCCAGGAGTGGCGGGGAGTAGCACACAGGAACCTCCGCCGGGAGTGGCGAGGAACCAACCACACCACACACCAGCCGCAACCCCACCAGCACACCACCGCCGCACACCACACACCACACACCACACACCACACACCACACACCACACACCACACACCACACACCACACACCACCGCCGCCAGCGGACCCCAGCCAGGAGAGGCGGGGGACCACACACCACCACCGGCACCGAAACCCAGCCAGGAGTGGCGGGGAGTAGCACGCAGGAACCTCCGCCAGGAGTGGCGAGGGACCGACCACGCCACACACCGCCGCCAACGGACCCCAGCCAGGAGTGGCGGGGAACCGCGCCCGGGACCCTCAGCCAGGAGTGGCGAGGACCGCCCAGCACCACCGGCAGCGAAACCCAGCCAGGAGTGGCGGGGAGTAGCACACAAGAACCTCCGCCAGGAGTGGCGAGGGACCAACCACACCACAAACCAACCACAACCCCGCCACCACACCACCGCCGCACACCACACACCACACACCACACACCACACACCACGCACCACCGCCGCCAGCAGGCCCCAGCCAGGAGTGGAGGGGAACCGCACACCACCACCGGCAGCGAAACCCAGCCAGGAGTGGCGGGGAGTAGCACACAGGAACCTCCGCCAGGAGTGGCGAGGGACCAACCACACCACACACCAGCCACAACCCCACCACACACCACCGCCGCCAGCGGACCCCAGCCAGGAGTGGCGGGGAACCGCGCCCAGGGCCCTCAGCCAGGAGTGGCGAAGACCGCCCACTGCCACCGGCAGCGAAACCCAGCCAGGAGTGGCGGGGAGTAGCACACAGGAACCTCCGCCAGGAGTGGCGAGGGACCAACCACAGCCACAACCCCACCAACACACCACCGCCGCACACCACACACCACACACCACACACCACACACCAGGCACCACCGCCGCCAGCAGGCCCCAGCCAGGAGTGGCGGGGAACTGCACACCACCACCGGCAGCGAAACCCAGCCAGGAGTGGCGGGGAGTAGCACACAGGAACCTCCGCCAGGAGTGGCGAGGGACCAACCTCACCACACCAGTCACAACCCCACCACACACCACCGCCGCCCAGAGACCTCAGCCAGGAGTGGCGAGGACCGCCCACCACCACCGGCAGCGAAACCCAACCAGGAGTGGCGGGGAGTAGCACACGGGAACCTCCGCCAGGAGTGGCGAGGGACCAACCACACCACACACCAGCCACAACCCCACCA
The DNA here is from genome assembly GCA_964036045.1 of Eutreptiella sp. 'Long Island Sound 2002'. Classification (NCBI taxonomy): domain Eukaryota; phylum Euglenozoa; class Euglenophyceae; order Eutreptiales; family Eutreptiaceae; genus Eutreptiella; species Eutreptiella sp. 'Long Island Sound 2002'. Next base: position 127,738,706 of record OZ038382.1, on the reverse strand, counting down.
ACACACCACCGCCGCTCACCACACACCACACACCACACACCACACACCACACGCCACTGCCGGCACCGGAACCCCACCCAGGAGTGGCGGGGAACCGCACACCACCACAGGCAGCGAAACCCAGCCAGGAGTGGCGGGGAGTAGCACACAGGAACCTCCGCCAGGAGTGGCGAGGGACCAACCACACCACACACCAGCCACAACCCCACCACACACCACCGCCGCCAGGAGACCTCAGCCAGGAGTGGCGAGGACCGCCCACCACCACCGGCAGCGAAACCCAACCAGGAGTGGCGGGGAGTAGCACAAGGGAACCTCCGCCAGGAGTGGCGAGGGACCAACCACACCACACACCAGCCACAACCCCACCAACACACCACCGCCGCTCACCACACACCACACACCACACACCACACACCACACGCCACTGCCGGCAGCGGAACCCCAGCAAGGAGTGGCGGGGAACCGCACACCACCACAGGCAGCGAAACCCAGCCAGGAGTGGCGGGGAGTAGCACACAGCAACCTCCGCCAGGAGTGGCGAGGGACCAACCACACCACACACCAGCCACAACCCCACCAACACACCACCGCCGCACACCACACACCACAAACCACGCACCACACACCAACACAGACACCACGCGCGCACGCACCGCGCCACAAACACACACACCGACGGCGAACCACGCCCAGAGGAGGGGGCGACACGCACACAAGCAACACAGCCAGGAACAGCGAAAACCCCACCCCCCCCCACCACCACCACCCCACCCCGGAGAGACGGGACACCAACCACCGCAAACCGCACAGCGAAAAGGGGGGCGGGACGAAAAGGGCCCACGGGAGACGCAGGCGAGGGACCCAACCTCAGGGGTTTGGGCCCCCCCCCGGTGACCGTATCGGCCCCACCTGAGCACACGCAATAAGGTGGGATACGCCCGGGACCGTTGGTCAGCGGCCCGCGGTGGCACCGGCCTGGGGGGGTGACCAATGGGCCTGACCAAGAGCACTCCCCACGGCACGTACTGCGGTTCGGGCCCAGCGAGGGGCTGCGGGTAGGGCACACCGTCCATCGGGGCAGGCAAGAGACGCGCCTCTCCCACAAGGACTCCCCAGCGACCCACAGTGTACCCGACCCCGGTGTGGGGAACGGCTGGAGTACCTGGCTACGGAGCAGGTCCATTTGTACCGAGCGAGTACAAATGGACGGCCCGTACAACAGAGTTACACCCTGACGGGGAGTGCAAGCATCGGCCCCCCCGCGGGGAAACACCAGGGGAAGGGACCCGAGCCGGCGACAAGGACCCCCCCCCACCCACCAGAGCCGGGAAGGACTGGGCACGACACCAGAGAAACACCGCCCCAAGCGACACGGAAAAGAGACAGAAGGAGGAGGGCACGCAAAGGGGACAGCAAGGGGACACACCACCAACAGACCCCAGCCAGGGGGGGCGGGGAACCACACAGCCGAGACAGGGGGGGGGGCACGACACACAGCCCCCACACCAAACAGGGCCGCCAAACCACGCCCACAAAGGCGAGGACAGGCACCCAAACGCACCACCAACACACCGCACACACGCCCGAGCGTGCACACAACACACACCCCCACAACCGCCACCGACACGAGCCCCACAAACACACACCACACACCAAAGCGCAGGCGCCGCCCGCACCACACACCCAACACACACAAACCCAAACAACAGGTACCCAGCAACCCCCCCCGCCAGGGGGGCTGCAGGGCCGCCAGAAACCGCTAGGACGCAAAGGAGGACCCACCAAGCCCGCAGCCAGGAGTGGCGAACGGCCACACCCAGTAACACCAGAACGGCCACGCCCAACACCAGGACCGGGCACTACGACACCCACACCAGCACCGCCACCAACGCCCAAACCGGACGCCACAACACCCACGCCAGCGGACACACCCGAAACCAACGGAGGCACCATCGGCAACACCAGCGACCCCAACACCCATCAAAACACTAGGACATAGGACACCCTCACCAACAACAGACCAACACAAAAAGCCACCCAACACTGACCAACGACCGCACCCAGCCGATCCGGTCCCCCACCGACCCGCACCCAGAACCACCGCCACCGGCATCCACGCCATCGGAAACACCAGCACCGCCAAAAATCAAGCCAGCACAACACCCTCACCAACACCGTCACCGCCGGCACCATCGCCTACGAAACCTACGCACGCCACCGCCGGTTCCAGCACCTACATCACCCAAGCCAACGGCATCAAGCACACCATCGCCGGCAACACCCCACCATCAGCGTCGCCACCAGCAACCTCCGCCACCGGAGGACACCAAAGCCACCACAGCCGGTGAGCCAACAAACCACCAAGCCCCGGCCAGGGGAAGCGAGGGCACATGCCCGGAACCATCCACAGCAACACCCCCCCACCACCAAAGCGACCGCAGGGCGCCATCCACCATGCAATCCCCGGCGACACCCACACCACCGGCGCCGCCAACACCACCCTCACCCACGACACCACCCGGAGCAAAGCCTGCGCCACCTACACCAACAGCAGCACCAGCAGACCACACCACCTACTGCACACCCTCCCAGACAGAGCCACAGAAACCGACCACCGCCCTGAACACAAGCCGCTGACCACCCACACACAGACCCACGCCAACCACCACCAGCATCAGCAACGTCCGAGACGCCGTGAACCATAGGGGCGCCCACAACGACCTCACCACCGACATCACCGACACCGGCACCAGCAGTGCGGCCTCAGCACCAACAAACCAGAGCGTCAACGGCAACCGCCACGGCGACACCGCCCGGTACAACACCATCGGCATCAACGACACCAAGGGAGCCAACACGCGGGCCAGCGACACCCATGGGTACCTCCAACCCCGCCGTCAGAACACCACCATCCACCAGGGCAACACCTGCAGCGCCCTCGCCTTCGACATCGCCCACAGCTCCGCCGGCGGCGTCCTCGCCAGCACCGTCACCAACACCGCGACGACCAGCCACGAGTGGCACGCCCGGAACCGCCGACCACCCAAACGCAGGCCGCGCCCAGCACCAACACCAACAACACCCACGCCAACAGACCACCACGACACACGCCAACCACCAAGTAACACCTATGGCACCCTCGCCATCGGCAACACCAACGCCACCAACACCCACGGCACTGTCCACACCACCACCAACCCCACCAACGACGGGCCGAGGTGCCGTCACCTACAGCGCCCCCACCCCTACCACCACCACCACGGCCCCGCCACCTAGGGCAACCCCACCAACGGCGTCACCAAGGACGCCAGCACGGCTGGCGAACGAACGCCACCGAGCCCTCAGCCAGGAGTGGCGAACGCCCACACCCAGCAACACCCAGACGGCCACGCCCAGACCCAGGGCCAGGAACTACGACACCCACACCTGCACCGCCGCCAACACCCAAACCGAACACCACAACACCCTCACCAGCGGAGACGCCCGGAACTAACGGGGACGCCGTCGGCAACACCAGCAACCCCGACACCCAGCACGACACCTGAGACACTCTCGCCAACAACGGACCAACACAAGAAACCACCCAGCGGCCAAGTTACACCCAAGGCGTTCCAACCGCGCCACCCACCGACCCGCACCCAGAACCACCACCACCAGCAGCAGCAGCCACTGACAACCCACACACAGACCCACACCAACCACCAGCAGCATCAACAACATCAGAGACACCATGAACCATAGCAACGCCCGCAACGACCCCACCACCGGCATCACCGACGGCACCACCGGCAGTGCGACCTCACCGACAGCAACCCGGAGCATCCCGCATCCCGCATCCCGGTAAGACGCCATCGGCAGCAAGGACACCGAGGGGGCCAAGGCAAACCCACCAGCCAACGACGCGCATGGGAACCTCCGGCAGGAGTGGCAAGGTCCCCCCTCCGCCGTCAGAACACCGCCAGGGCAACACCTACAACACCCTACAACGCCAACACACACAGCTCCCCCGGCGGCGCCCCCACCAACACCAACACCGGCACCACCGACAGCGGCAGCACGGCGACACCGCCACCCAACCGCAGCATGGTCACCCTAAACCGCAACCGAAGCAACACCTATCACTACAGACCCACGGACAGCCGAAGGGAATATCCCAACACCAGGGACAACCGACACCACCAGGACCACAGGCCGGCCAAACACCAGCCACGAATGCCACGCCAGGAACCACCGAACACCAACACGCAGGCCACCCAGCACCAACACCAAAAACACCCACGCCACCAGACCACCACGAGACACACCACCGCCAACCCCACCAACGACGAACCGAGGTACCGTCACCCACAACACCCCTAACACCACCACCACGACCCCGGCACAGAGTAACACCTAGGGCGCCCCCATCGACGACAACACCAAGGACGCCACCACGGCTGGCGAACAAACGCCACCAGCGCCACCCACCAGGCCCCCAGCCAAGGGTAGAAACAGCAACGCCACACACCATCACACCCACCGCATCGAAATCACCGAGAGCATCGTCAACATCAAGCAGCCGTCCCCACCACCCACCCAAGCAGCACAAAACACCACAGCAACACCACCACACCCTCGCCACCAGTGACACCGCCAGCACCCTCCGCCAGGGATGGCGAGGAGAAGGCCCAACAACGCGGACCCACCCAACGTCCCCGGCACCCTCACCATCGGACCGCCACCACCGGCGCCGACCCCCAGCACACCACCGTCACCAACGCCACCGACCCCTGACGCAAAAACCACACAGCCCGCACAAACGGCACCAGCCAGAGCATCGCCGACACCACTCCCGGCCAACTCACAAGAACACCACCGAAAGCACCACCGTCGACCGAACGCCACGGCGACCCCAGGGTACGAGTCCCCCTACCCACCCCCCACCATCTGCACAACCAGCGACACCATCACCAGCACCAACCGGAACACCGACAACGACAGCCTCACCAACAACCGACACCCCCCTACCGCTGCCACCCACCAGTCACGCCACCCACCGTCGAAGCCACCCACCAATGCCGCACCCCGAACCACACTTACACCCGAAACCGGCACCAGCACGCCCGGCCGAGCCGTCAATGGCACCACGGCCCATGGCACCACCTACACTCACCGGGGCCACCACCACCCCGCGCCAGGCCAGGAACCCCCGGCGTCGCCAACGGCCTCAACGACCACCGACACCACCAACACCACCACCGCCGGACGGGGACTACCCACAATCCAGGAACATCTCCACCACCAACAACCAATACACCACCCGCGGCACCCCACCATCGCCAACGCCACCACGGCACCCAACACACCTCCACCACCGGAGGCAACGTGGTCCACACCACCCGTCAACTACAGCACCCCCGCCACCACCGCCACATCCGGCCCACAAACGTTACGCCCAAACGACCAGGAACAACACCCTCACTATCGACACCACCGACAACACCACATACGCCCATACGTCACCCACGCCATGCTCACCAACCATCACCTCGTCATCAGAGGCACCAACACCACCGGCAACGACGACAGCGACAACAGCTGACCCACCAGCTAACCACCATCAACCATAGCCCAGCACCAACTTCATCTACTCTAACGCCCATACCACCCTCGCCAACAGCGCCGCCACCGACACAACCATCCACTCCGGCGCCCACACCATCCTCACCACCAACATCACCACCACCCCCCCAGGGTCAGGGCCCGCGGGAAACAGAACGGCAGAGCGAGCACGCCACCACCCGCACGCGTCGCCCACCCTATCGTACACCGCTCCGCAAAACGCCCCCCCCCCCCGCTTCCCCTGACAGGGCGTGCGCTCCAGCCCACTGCTAGGAAGACGACTTCCACATCCTCCCGGCCATCCGACACCTACTGGCAGCCACGGCCCCGCGCCCACAAGCCCACCAGCAACCCACGGAACCGCAAGAGCCCGACCACCCCATGCCACCACGCTCCATATCCCCCGCGTCCACCGCAGACCGGAACGCGGAACACCAGCGAGAGGAGCCCGACCCCGGCCGCGCCGCCACGCCCCCACCGCCCCCCCCCCCAAAGGACATCTACGCCACGCTGGCCAGCACCCTAGCCCCCATGGACGCCGAGCAGTACTACCAGTCCGTCCAACGAGACCTCCCTGGGGACCACGCGACCCTCCAGGGGTGGAAGCAGCAGAAAAGGAACGACAACGAGTGGGGCACAGAGGAAGACCTTCTCTGGGAAGACACCTGGAAAGGCACCGCGGACGCTTTCCTGGAGGCAGCAGCCGAAACCTACCCCCGCCCGCCCGGCGACACTAGACACGGCCTCCACGCCCACCTAGCGTTCCACAGCTGGAAACACCGCCACACCGTCACCCTCCGACCCCTCGACCACAATCCACACCGATGGACACCTGAAGATGACGCCACAGCCACCATCACCGTACAGCAAAGCCCCGAGAACCCGGAGGAATACCACATCACTTGGGACGATCCGGCACCCCACCCCGGCGCCTCCCCCACCCTCCCAGATGTCTTCGCCACCATCAGTGCAGAGCTCCAGGAGGCGAAAGCCCCACAGCAACTGGACGAAGAGATGCCCCAGGCACCATCACCATCAACCACACAAGACCAACCCCGCACAGAGCCCCTCACCCACCCCATCACCACAATGGAGCTCCCCCCACAACACCGCACCACCCCGGACCGAAACGGGTTTTGAGACCTGCCGCGGGAATGGGCGGTCCACAACGACACACTCCGATGGGACGAAATCACACCGGGCCTCCAAGCCATCCGCCTCCACTCGATCACAGAGCCCACCACCACCTGGGCACTACCGACGGACCGCCACCACCTCCTCCTCACCGTCCAAGGCGATGCCACGATCACACCCACGGAAGGAGACCCCGTAACAGCAGCCCCCGCCCACGCCGTCCACATACCCCCGCAAGCATCGTCGGCACCTATGACGGTGCATCCAGGCCCCACCCCATGGCAGGCCATCGTCATCACCTACCCCGCCCCCAATGACCACACACACACCTGGCAGCAACGGTGGGAGGACATCCGGGGGGACCTCCTCCAAGAACACCTAGGGCTCACACGCACCCACCACACCCTACAACCGATACGAAGAGTAGGCCAAGCACCACACGGCATACACGCCCCGGGAGTATGGGCGTACGCCACACCCATAAACCCACAAGCAGCGGAGGACATCAAGACCGCCCTATCCATCCAGCAAGCCCAGACCCAAACCCCGCACCGCAACACCCAACGGGGCTACACCATTTGGTGGGCATACCAAGACCATGACACCCTCACCCCCCAAACGGGGGCCCCCCCTCTAGACACCAACACCACCGCCCTCCTCCAAGCCGCAACAGCGGCAGCCACACAGGTAGGGGCCCCGGAAACCTGGGGCCCACAATACCAGGTCGAAACCAAAGTGGCGCCCCACGCGAAGGGCTAGGACAAGCCCCCAACACCGAAGCCGCTCCACCCCCCGCTCAAGCTAGACCCGACGGAACACCCCCCCAAAGATGAATGGGCGACCCACTACATCATCCCCCACGCCACCACCCGCAAAAACGACGCCGCCAAGATCACCGTCACCCGCCACCTCCCCCACACCACACAGGTGTATGAGCTGACGGCCCCCAACGTCCTCGTCCCCCGTCGCCGACACGACGAGCGATACACCCTACAGGCAGAAGGGGCCGCCGCGACCACCCTGTACACATGGGCAACACGGGGGGACCTCCCACACCCCACCCTCCACCACGCCCCCTCCTGGCCCACCCCCTTCCACACAGCGGACCGCCCCAACAAGAAGCCCAAACACACGGGTGTGCACACCCACGCCCAGGAGGCCCGGCACCGACACGATGCGAGACGCAAGGCCCGCACCCTCCACGACGACCACACCATCCCCCGCATCGGCGCCCCCCCCGCCAGGGTATCAGATACCACCCACAACCGCACGATCACAGGCATCACCACGGACTGCCTGAACCCAGCGGCGTCGCGGGCAGACGCCGTGTGGATCAGCGAAGGGCGCTCCCACACACGGGCGGTGGCGCGCCTCCACAACATCCAACCCCACAAACTCCAGCGCGCCGTTGGACCCTTCGCCGTACACGTCACCCCGTACGGCATCAACCACCCCCGGTGTGAGCACCATGACCCGCCCTGCTCCGCCCCATGCACCCCGCCCCTGCGCCAACCGCTGCCGGCCCCCACCATCACGGGCAACATGTACCTGGGCACCGTACCGGGAGACCCGGGCATATACATCCTGCCCAACAGGTCCAGGGAACACGCCATCCCCCTCCACGGTGTAGAATCCCTCGCCCTGGGACCACCCCCACCAAAACACCAACACCAGCACATCCCGGGGGACAAACAGACACAGGCCCCAGACGGGGGAAAAAAGGCCCACCAACGCGCCCTGGCCCACATCACCGTCCACCCCGCAGCCCACCTACCAAAGGACTTCGGCACGGAGCGCCACATCGTCCTGGAGGGGCAAGCCCACCACATCATCACCGCCGCCCTGTACACCCTCGCCGCCCACGAACGCCACTGGGACCCCACAACCATCCCAGCAATGCCCCCACCGCCCCAAGGCCCCAAAGATCCCGTCACCCCCTTCCACATCGATCAACTCCTAAGCCGCAAGGCCCCCCCACACCTCCACCCCTCCAGGATACCACTAGCCATCGCATCGTGGGACACCCTGGACACCCCCCCCCAACAACCCGCCATCCACATCCTCAAAGCGGACACCCAATGGTGGGTCCTCCACTGGGCACACGGAGTCCTCATGGCGGCCCAGGCCTATACCCCGGAAATGGACCCGGAAGACCCCCCACGGGGCCAGCAGCGACTCCTCCAAGCAACCACCCTCACAGGCTGCGAAGGCGCCCCCTGGGAAGCCCTCCACACAGCACTCTACTGGGCTCAAGGCTCCCCCAACGGCCCGGACACACCGGAACCCACAGAGGCCTGGGTCATGCAGGCCAAGGCCATGAGGAACTACCACCTACACCACCCCTTCGACGACAGCCCCGCCGCACTGCCATGGCCAACAGATCCCCCGGAGACCGTGCGCAAGCTCGCCGACATCATACGCAGCCACGCGAAAGCGAAAATGCAAACACCGGCAGAACCCCCACTGAGGGATCCAGACCAGCAAGCAACGCACCCCTTCTTCAAACCCCATGCCCCCCCAGCCCCGCTACTTCCAGTCCCACCCAAGCGAACGAGACGACAAAGGGGCGCATCCGCCCCCAGCCAAGCCGGAAAAGCAGCGACCTCCCGACCCCCCGCATCCCACCCGACCCACCCGGCGAACCCAGACCAAGCATCCTCGTCATCCTCCCTCCCACCAGTACCACCGCCCCACCCGGACCAAGCATCCTCGTCATCCTCCCTCCCACCATTACCACCGCCCCACCCGGACCAGGCATCCTCATCATCCTCCCTCCCGCCACCAGCACAGCCCCCGCCCAAAGCGTACCCAGGATTCGAAAAAGGTGCGAGGGTCCAACAGCCCTTCCACAACGACCACACAGGCGACTGGATCTGGTGTGAGGGCACGATCCAGTACCGCCTCAAGGAACCGGGGGACAACGGGGGGCCACAGGTCCGGGTGATCTGGCACCGCCAAAAGGAGCTAGACCAAGGCAGCAGCACCCCGGACAAACCAGTCGCCGACACCCTGGAACTCACCAGCGCCCACCCCATCCGGCTCCGCACCGAAGAGAACAAGGCCCACACAGGCACCAAATACACTGGGGAGCTCCCCCCGGAGTGGAGCCAAGGCCTCCCCCCGCCGCGCCTACCCAAACGCCCACAAACCGGCAAAAAGTACCCGAGCCCCAGTCCCCCTCCCTGACGGGGCAAGGGCCGAGGGCACAAGCCTCCACAGCCCCGGCCCGCCCCCACCGAGGCCACCGTCAACCTCCTCGACCTCAACAACCCGGCCGTCACATACTCCAAGGACGCCACAACCGCCCTCCAAGAGCTCCCGATGGCACAGGGGCCGAGGTGGGTTCCCCACCTCCTCACCTTCCAGGAACAAGGCCTACAGCGCGACGACCCCCAAGAAACCACCCCCATATATACCCCGGACCAGAAAGCATACAAATGCTACTGGCACAAGGGGACCCCCCTATACGCCCAAACCGGCATCCACGTCCACCTCGTCCACCACCTCAGCGTCCCAGGGAGGCTAGGTGTCTATCAGGTCATCGGGGAGGGATGGCAACTCAACGTCATCAACACCCACGTCCCCTTCGGCGAAGCCACGGAACCCTTCTTCAAAGCCCTGGCCGAGGCATACCGCCAGATGGCCATGCTCGCCCCCACAGTCATCATCGGCGACATGAACGCCGCCCCCACCCCAGCGGACCGAGGGGGACAGGCCACACCCCAGGACCAAGCAGTCCGCGACACCATCGAAATGCTGGGGCTCGTGGACCTAACAGCCAGCCTGGAAGGCCAACCATCCCACTTCCCCCACCAAACAGATGCCGCCCCATCCCGCATCGACGTATGCTATGGCGACCCCACCACCATCATCCGAGCGGAGGCCCGGTATGGACCCCTCCCGCTGGGACCCACAGGCCATAGCCCCCTGCACATCCGCCTCACCATCCCCAACCTTCCCCCCAGCCCCCCAGAAGATGCGGACCAAGGCCTACCACCCCCCCTGAAGATGCCCCCGCTGCATGACAAGCATGCCTGGTCCCAATATCACAGGGCCATAGACCGCGCCCGGCGCATCCAACCAGACCCCACCGACCTACTCACAGCCATGCGCACGGCCGCCGTCGCCTGCGGCTTCCAAGAACACCCCCACACAGACGACGACCAACCACCCACGGCCCTGGGGGACATGCTCCATGACCTCTGGCATGCGAAGCAACAACTGGCGACCCTCCTCCACACCGACACCCCCCAAACCCGCCGCCAGATACACCACTGCAGGACACAGATAGCCCACATCAGGGCGGACCTGCAGCGGTGGCACATCCACAGGCAACAGCGCATCGCCCAGGAACACGAACGGTATGCGCAACATGAACTCCCCTACAAGGCCATCCGCCACCTCAACGACGCCATGACCGACACCGGCCACCGCACCATCACCACGGTCCGGCAGGACGACGGCTCCCTCACCAACGACCCAGCCACAGTGCTCCAAGCCACCCAAGACAGCTTCCTCCGGCAACACACCCCCACCCAAGACACACTGGACCCAGACACCCAGGCCAAAATCGACCGCCTCCCTCGGGTCTTCAACCACGCCCAGAGGAGGCACCTGGAAAAACGCCCCTTCACCATCCACGAAGTCCGGAAGGCCATCCACAGTCTCCGGCAACACAAAACCCCAGGCTACGACGGCCTCCCTGCAGAGGCATACTACCACCTCCCCGCCCACCTCCTCCGCGTCCTCGCCCACCGGCTCTGGGACATTGTCACGGGGCGGACCCCCCTGCCACCAGACTGGGCAAACGTTGTCCGCTCCCTCTACAAAAAAGGGGACTGGGCAAACCCGGACAACTGGCGCCCCATAGTCTGTGCGGTCACGGAGGTCAAAATCGTCTGGACCATCCTCCTGCGCCGCATCCGCCCCCACCTGGACCCCCACATGCCAGCGAGCCTCTGGGGGGCCATCCCAGGCCGCTCCCCACACGAGGCCATCTTCCTCCAGGACACCATCGCGGACATGGACCCGGTGGACCTCATCATCGCCTCCCTCGGCGTCAAGGGAGCCTTCCCGAACACCCCCTGGCTCCTTCTAGAAGCGGTGTGGAAACGCCTAGGCCTCCCCTTCTACAACTTCACCTCCGACTACATCCGCACCCGCAAATACACGGTCCGCACAGGAGCAGGCCTCATCCCCTTCCTGGAGCCAGGCAGCGGGGTCCCCCAAGGGGGAGCAGAAGGCCCCTTCCTGTACCTTCTAGTGACGCTCCCCCTGGCCCTCGCAATCGAGCAGGATTACCCGGCCTACGCACCCTACCCCCTCCTCTCCCCCCTGGTCGGCTTCGCGGACGACACCAACCTCACCGTCGCGCACACCCCACACGACCCCCATGCCCCGGACTCCGGACGAACGGTCACCCAACAGGCCAACGACTTACTGGACATGACCGTCTCCTACCTCTCCCACAACAACCTCATCGTCCACCCCACAAAGTCAGTGGCCATGATCAAGGGGTCTGCCGCACCTCCCACCCTAGGGCCACAAGGGCCCCCGATGCACGTCGTGACGACCACCACCCACCTGGGGGTAATACAGGCCGCCAACCCTGAGGACGCCACCCTCCCTCCCAAGTTGCAGTCACACCTCGCCCATCTCCCAAGATATGCGTCCCCGACCACCAAGGCCCTCTCCCTGTCCCACCAGAGCCTGGCGTACTACCTCACTGGGGTCTTGAACGCCTCCATAGGCTTCCAAGCACTCCACCTGACACACCCCACCACCGCCCTCCAGCCGGCCACACGCGCCGTGACCAAGGCATGGGCAGCACACGGGGGCTGGCCCACCTCCATACCCACCCGCGCCATCCGAGCGGCATGGCCCCACTATGGAGACGCCATAGGGGACGAGGTGAAAGCGGCCTACACCAGACACACCGCCCTCCTCCTTCACCGCATGACCCACAACCACTCACCGGAGGTCCGCGAGGTCACCGCCATCCGCCTCCAAGCCGCACAACGGGCCCGCAACACATGCCCGCGCTGGGTACTCCACCAGACGGGCATGCCCACCAGCATGAACACGCGCCTGTGGAACCACCTGCAGCTTCTCCTCCCATCCCCACACCACGCCATACTCACCAACCACACGTGCCCAGAGGAAGGGCCACTAGCGGTCCTCTGCGGGGACCTCCACCATCACCCCAAGGGCACCATCCACACCATAGACCTTGTCGGGGCCTCCATCACCGTAGTATACGTCACCCTCCCCCAAATGCGGGTCCTGCACCACAGCGGGGCACACCACACCCCCTTTCTACAGCTTCCCGAATGGCCACAATACCGCCTCTTCCACCAGTACCTCACGCAGACGGCACGAGCAGCGGGACACACTCTACCGGACAGCAAAGACATGCGCACAGCCTACCGAGAATTCAAAAAGCAACACCCGCGACCCATCCCAGCGACACCGCCCTACGCACCCACCGGATCCAAACACGACCCCGTCCCCCCGGTGACGGGCCCAGTCCCACCACTAACCCTACTACTGGCCCCGAATGAAGCCAAACCCACGCAGACCACCGTCATCCACCACGGGGCAAAATGGCGCATACCGAAACACCACATGACCGCCCGAGACCTACCAAAGGTCCCCCAAGATTCCCAGAGCATGCCAGGCACATGTTGGGCCTGTGACCCCGAAGCACCAACCACACCATGGCCTGTACTACACCTCATAGCACGCCACCACACCCACCCCACAACCCACCTACCACCACAGGCCTACGCATGGATAGCCCCATGGTTCCACCGCACCGACACTAACCCCACGGTAGCATGCAACCCCGACCACGCGCCCAAATGGCTCTTCACCACTACACCCACATGCCCCCGCCCCGACCCGGCAGGGGTCGCCATCCGTTACAGCATGTACGAGCCAGGCAGAACGGAAAAGCACGAGCACCCCTACTATCCGCTCCACCACTCCTGCCACACACCGGAGCACCGAACACAAACCCTCACATGCCACGACCTAAACCCCGACACAGCCTACATCCTCCACTACATCTACTCCTACCTCACACAAGGACAGCCGGAGCAGGTACTCATAGCCCTGTCCCCCCAAGCGAAACACATCATCTCCAAAGGAATAGGGGTGTACGCCACCCCCATCCTGCAGCCCACAACCCCAGTAGCCCACCTCGCCACGGGCCTTGCCATATACGCCTACCTGCCCATGAACCCATGCCGCCTCCCACAACCATCACCGGCGGACCGGCTCTTCTTCACCGACGCCTCAGGCGAATCCGCCCTCACGCCCATCACCGGGGGGGCCACCCTGCAGCTGACCCACACCGGGGGACACTACCACATGGACCACCACACGGGCCACACCACCTATGGGACCTCTTCCCATGGGGAGCTAGGGGCCATGGCCGACGCCATCACCCAGGTCGCGGCCCACCTACCCGCCCACTCCCCGCACATCGTCCGGGTCTGGTTCGTGGTAGACGCCACTGTCGACACGCACCTGCTCCTCCGCAGAGCAAGGCAACCACTTCACAAAGCAACCGCGACGAGCCTCGGCACCCAGTCACTGCTACTCTGGAAAGCCCTACGCAGCCTTCCCCCCTACGTCCAACTCCACATCGTGAAACAAGAGTCCCACAGACACCAATACGGAAATGGTAAGGTCGACAACCAGGCAGTACACCAGCGCACAACACACCTACCAGCCCTCCAGATCCCTGACCTCGGCCGCAACCACACACACCTCCAACACGTGCCCCCTGTACCAGAGCCCCATCAGACCCCGGACTGGGTACCAGAGGACGCCCCCTATTCCTCCCACGACAGAGCGTACCACTACCCCAACCCCATCCAACATCTCGCCCGCGTGCTTGGCGACGCAGACAGCCGGGCGCACATCCAGGAGCTCCAGGACAGACTGCAAGTCCCCCTCTACCACTCAGTGCTCCGCCCAGCAAACGTCCCAGCCCACCTCCAAAAACGACACATCCAGCTCCTCAGGGAGCAACTGCCATTCCTCACCAGGGTCGCCAGATGGCTCGCCCGCAAGCACATCCACGTCCCCGACGAACACACCCGTTGCCCATGCGGCCACACCAACCCGGAGGACTGGGAACACTTCAAGAAATGCCCCCTCCATACAGACAGGGACACCCTAGTGGGCTGGTCCCCGGCGGAAACCCTGCGACAACACGAAGGATGGCCAACCCACAGCCACGCACACCAGGCCACCGAACACCTCTTCCGGGACCCCCTGATCAAAGATGCCACCATGAGAGGGGCAGTGACACAGGCCCTGCACCGATACCTCACCAAACACACGGAAAGCCCCATGGAGGCAGCAGCACACCTCCAGCTAGAAGCAGTCCGCAGAGCAGCGGCCCAAATGGTACACCGCAAACACCTCCTGCTAACACACGCGGAGCAACTCACTGACCCCACCGCCAGGGAACACATGCAGCGTCTCATCCATTACCATGCCGTGCATGACCCAGACGTCCACTAGCCCGCTCCGCGCCCCGCACGCGCCCCCCGTCTCCATCCACAGGTCTCCAAGGCACCACCACAGCGCCCCGAGACCCGTCTCACACCCAAGAAGCCACCCGGCACCGCCCAGTCCGGCCGAGCCCAGCCAGGGCCAACCATCCATCGACGTAGACGCGCAAGACCCCGGCAGCCCATCCGGCCCACCCCCCCGGGACCCGGGGCACCCCCCCCTCACACTGGCCACCATCCGCGACCCCGACCTCCTCCGAGCGACCCTCCAAGATAGCGCCCCGACCACCCCCCTGGGCTGGTACCGCCTACAAGAGGACTGGACCAAGCTCACCGTCAAAGCCCTCCGGGACCTGACCACCCCAGGCAGCGGCCTCCACGAGACCATAGTAGACCTCGTGCTCTGGCGAGCCCGCAAACACACCCGAGGCCAGCCCATCTGGATCCCCCCCATTGAGTGGGGCCAGGACCTGACGCACGACACCGGCATCAACGTCACGCGTCAAGGGACCGTACGCCTACGACGGGCCCGAGCGGAGACGGACCACCCAGCGGACCCGAACCACCCGGAGCAGTGGAAACAGGCCACCGCGCCCAACCGCGACACCGCCCTCCGCGCCGCCGGCCTCCGCACCCCGGACGACGACCTCCCCCCCCCACCTACAGACAGTGACCACCCCCCGCCGGAGGTCTGGGTTACAGTCCTCGAGCGCGGCCACTACTACGTGATAGCCGCTACGGCTACGTCCCCCGGCCCGCAATGGATCATCCAGGGGACAGACACCATGTTCGCCCCGGAGACCGCCCCACCAGGGGCAGTGGAGGACCCCACCACCCAGCACAGGATCCTCAGGGGTGTCCTCCAGCCAGGGGACACGCCCCCAGCCCGCGCCCTGGCCCAAATCACCTCAGGGAAGCCGGGCTACCACCTGGGATTGGCCATGCTCTGCCTAACCCACTGGATCCAGCGCCGCTGGCCACCCACAGGGACCGTGCTCTGGGTTTGGGCCATCCCCACCGCCCACACACAAGTCGAGGCAGGCCCGGACACACGACCAAACCCCCCCCCCAGACCGCAGCAGTCCCTCACCTGCGGGTACCACACCATCCACAGGGTCCTCAACCGCGCGGGTCTTAGCCCAAAGCTAGCATGCCCCCTTCCCACCACTGACCAAGAGGTCCACCAGATACGAAAGCTCGTCTGCGAAATCCTTGCCGCGGCAGCAGAAGACGGCAAGCTTCTCCTCCAAACCGCCCGGCCTACAACTGCCCACGCAAGCGCGCGGCAAGCGGACACATACACCGACACAGCACATCCCGCCGCACAATCCCCGCCCATGCCCCCCCCCTCTCGCTGCTCAACCGGAGACCCACACACGCCCACCATCGCGCGCACCCCCGGGCCCCGCGACACGGGCCTCCCCCACCCGCCTGAAAACCAGCACACGCCCGCCACACACCCACCCACCGGACACCCTTCACCGCCCCCCACACTCGACAACCCACACGCACCCGCCGAGGGGAGCCCCGCCCCCCGCGGCACGCCCACCCCACCCAGTGGCCCGCCCACGCCCCCCACACACACCCCAGAGGACCCAGGCCCACCCCCCCCGGCCCCTGAATGCAGCCCACGCGAACTGTTCCCCCCCGCGGACACCAACCCACACGACCTCGCACATTGCAGGACCCGGGCCCAGCCGAGCCCAGAAAGAGAAGGCCGCAGCCCCGCGCCTCCCTCCCCCGCCGCTGCCGACCAGATTGGTCCGCCGGGCCGCCAGGTCACGACCGGGCACCCCAAGCCGCCCGCCCCCAACCTACAACCCGAGGACATGCCCTCCATCCTCCCCGCCGTGGCCGCAGCAGAAGCCGCCGCCCACAAGCCCGCCCGCATCACAGCCCAACCCGCGTCCACCACCTCCTCCTCATCCTCAGCCTCGTCCACCTCCTCCACCTCATCCTCCGACCCCCCCCTCCCCGCCAAACTCATCCTCAAGGCCACGGCGAAAGCCAAAGCCAGGGCCGCACGCACCGACCCCCCAACCCCCACACAGGCGACTCAGGCACCCCGGCAACCCACCGGGACGACCCCCGACCCGACATCGGCGCCCTCACACCTCCGGACAGAGGTACTCCTCGACCTGGAACCGGACCCCAACCCCAAACGGGACGCCAACCCCAAACCCGACCCCAAACCCAAGCCGGCGCCCACGCGAGCACACACAACACCGCATACGCAACGACACAAACCCACCCGACACCACCCCCGCCCGGGCCCTCGCCCAAGCCAGGACCTCCCATCCACCGCAACCCGCGCCCCCCTCCCGCCGGCACCCACCACCACCGCAGAGACGGCCACCCAGCACGACCCCATCCAAGCCCTCGTCCACATCCCCGTCACCAAGCGCCCCGTCATCCATCCCCCACAAACCACCACCACCGCCGGCCAAACCGACCCAGGGACGTGGGACCCCTTGACCACCGTCACCGTCAAGCCCGGCCCCAAAACCCTTCCCCCATGCCCACCACATAGTGCAGCCCCGGGGACTGCCCACGATGCCCAACCCCCGAACCCCACAAGGGGGACCGGAAAACCCACAAGGAGTCCATGGGCCATACCCGCAACACCAACCCCACCACTACCCACACCACCACCACCAGCGGCCCCACCACCACCACTACCAACACCACCCCCACCACTACCACTGCCCACCGCCCTACCCCACCGGGCCACAACCCCCCGTGCGCGAACAGCACCAGCGGACGGGATGGCAGCCACCTAGCGCCCCACCCGCCTACCCCACCTACCGCCAGGAGCCATCCCCCCCGTACCAGCCACCCCCCCCGTACCAGCCAGCACCCCCGTACCCCCTCGGCCACAATCCGATGGCCGAAGGGGCCCCATGGACGACGGGGGACCTCCCCCCCCAGGCGGCACCGCGCGAGGCCCCCCAGGGGCCGCTGACGCTTCCGGACTGGCCCGAATCGAGCGATGAGGCCCAGTCCCGCAAACGGCGGCGCTCCCGCTCCCCCCCCGCACGGCACACTCGCCCACGGCGCCCACACTCCCACCGCGCCTCAACCACCCACTCGCGCCGCTCCCGCTCCCCCAGGTACCACCACGACCCCCCGGGACCCCGCTCCCGTCGCTCCCGCTCCCCCGGGCACCACCACGAGCGCCACCGCCGCCCCATGTCCCCCTCCCCCTCCCCCCACCGGCCAAACAAGACCCCCACCCCCAGCCCCCGCCACCACCACTCCCGCTCCCCCCGACGCAGCCAGGCACGCCACTGCCGCCCCACGTCCACCTCCCCCTCCCCCCACACGCCCCGCCGGGCTCCCCGCTCCCCCCGCCACCCGTACCCATCCACCACCCCCAGCCCCCGCCACCACCACTCCCGCTCCCCCGGACGCCAGCGAGCGCGCCACCGCCGCCCCATGTCCACCTCCCCCTCCCGCTCCCCCCTCCGCCCGTACCCGTCCTCCACCCCCAGCCCCCGCCGCCGCCGCTCCCGCTCCCCCAGGCACCGCCACCCCCGCCACCACCGCGGGTCCACGTCCTCCCGCCGCCGCACCACGACCACGGGCACGGACCCCTCCCCCCCCCGGGCCCCCGCCTACCTCGCCTGGTGGTCTCCCCCCGCTCTGCAGGAGCTCCGCCGCTGGGTGAAGTGGGCCGGAGGAGCGGGAAGGCACGAAGGGGTGCACATGGTGCATACCTTCGAGGAGGTGCGCACCCGCACCCCCGCAAACCCCAACGAGGCCGCCCCGGAGGCCATCATGCCGCAAGCGGCATGGGAGGCCCTCTTCCGCGATGCGGTCCAGGGCCTCCGCCCCCCCTACACCCTCCAAGCCCTCCGCCAGTGGCTCCAGGCCACCCACCCCCAGGCCTGGGCCACCGGCGCCCCCCCCCCACCCCGCCCCTCCCGCCACCACCACACCAGGAAGGGGCAGGACAAGGGCAAGGGAAGGGCAAGGGGCACCAAGGAGCACTCAGGCAAGAGGGCACGGAAGGGCCCCAAGTGAGGGCAGGCACACGCAGGGACAGGGCGCCGGAAGCGACACCACATGGGGGCAGGAAACCACCCAAGAACCAGGAAGGGGCGGGAACGGGGACCAAAACACGGAGGAAAAGGGCACCACGGCAGGCACCACGACCCACACCCAGGAAGGGCACACCATGACGGGGAGACCAGCGCCGCCCCAGCCCCACCAAACACCCCAACACACACCACCGAAGCAAACATCGGACGCCATGCGGATCACACCAGCGCACGCCCACCGGCCACCGGAAACCACACGGAGAACGGAGGGCGCACCTACACGGGAAGAACGGGCCACACCCACAGAGGAACCCGCAGGGAACGCCGCCGCACGGCGCACCACCACGCCCTCACCGCCAGGCGACGACCCCGGCCACCAAAAAGGCCACCTCACAGGCACCGGAAGAGGACGAAGGCACGGCCGCGGCACCCACAACTAGGGACCGAAACCCCCAGAGGACACGGGACCAAGGCACAGGCCCCCAGGGAGGGCAACCCCACGGACCGTCACGCCACCACGTCTTTGGCTATAAGGGCTGGGCTGCGTTACCGTCTCGGTTTGACGCAGAGTATTGCTATGCACTTGGATTGACGGCCGGGGGCTTGATCTCAGCTGGTCTCACGTCCGTGAGGGCGTCCGTCACCGACCTGTTGCGTCCAATGGAGGAATGGCACTGCGGCGGCACGCCGATCCCGTCCATGATGAATTTCGAGCGCCGCAAGGGGAAGTGAAAGGCTGTGATCGAACGCGAAGGCCTTGGTGCTGCTGGACGGTGCCCCCTTCAAGGCCTTCTCCGAGCGCCGTGAAGACTGGAAGTGCCAAGATTACTACCGGTGCCCCGGACCCCTGCAGTTCAGCACCGGAGATATGGACATCCCCCTGACCCTGAAGTATGAGCTCATGCCTGCCAGCGGCACCGACCCGGACCCTCATGTCCCTGCCAGCGCAGCCGAGCTGCAGTGCAAGCCTTTCACCACTCAAACGGCGTTCGGAAGCCACCTCCACCGTCCGACTCCTGATTTCTGTTTGTCTGCCTTGGAGAAGGAACGCCTTTCCTACACCCCGAGTACGCCTGCCTGTCTGCGAGGCCCGGTGAAGATTGATTCCATGGGTGAGAGTCAGCGTGCACGCCCCAAAGACACCGTGATCATTCAGCAGAATTTCCCGAAGACCTACCCGACCCCCCAGCCCGAGCGGCACGCCCAAGCCCCCACAGCACGGACCCAGCGAGCCACCCACACCTAACCGCACCCCCCAACCACCAGCCGGCCACACTCCGGCCCGCACTCCGCACCACGACACAGGCCAGGCTGACCTCCACTGACCCACCGCGGCACCACGCGAGACCACGGCACACCGCACCACAGCGCGCCACAGTGCAACGCACCACAGCACGACGCGACGCGACGCGGCACAGAGCGGCACAGCACGACACAACTGACCCTAACCTGAGGGACTAACCGAAGCCAGCCACCGCACACCCCGGAAGGCGCCGCGCCACCCCGCCACACACCAGCACCGCAGGCCACACACGGGGCCACAGCGCGCCAGGCGACAACGGTGGCGGACCACCCAGAAGATTACAGCCGGCACCGCAGAGGGGAAAGGACACGAACAACCCCAGCCCCCTAACCCAAAACCACAAGCAGCCGCCTGGCGCAGCCGCCCAGCCGGCAGAGCCAGGACCTAACCCGGCAAGAAGGGGCGCCGAGCCCACTGTGTACATAGCCCACCCGACCCATGGGACCGGAACGCGGCCACACAGAACGCAACTGAAGACAGCAGCCCGGAAGACAACACTGAAAGCAGGCCAGTGCGTGCGCCAGCCCAGGGGTGGCAGAGGGAGGAACAGGCAAGCCCCCCCCCCCCCCAAAAGAAAAAGGAGGGGGGAGGGGGAAAAGGCACGAAAACAGCCCACAGCCGCCAAACCGCCCGCCAACACCACCACAGGCGGCCAAGCCCCCCCCCAGAAGGCAATGAAGACAGGACCCCCACAGAGGCACAGGGGGACCACCCACCCAAAACCGGCAACACCGAGCCAGTAACAGCGGTCCACGGGGAAAAGGGACACGGGAAAGAACAAAAAAAAAAAAAACAAAAAGAGAGCCACCAGCCCAGCCCGAAAGAAAGGGGATGGAGGGACAGGGACCACAAAGCCTGGAAAAAAAAAAGAAAAGAAAAAACCAAAGCGCAAAAAACACACCCCGACAACCCAGCCAAGAAGGGCTGGGCACAGGCGGGACCCTGGCCCAGCACACACGCCCACACCGCACGCCGGAACCGGAAACGGCGGGGGGCAAGCGGGGCGCCCATGAAACCACACACGTCCCAAAACCAGGCCGAAACCGAAGCCCAACCACGAACACCACAAACAGCCGACACTAGAGGGACAACACCACAAACCGTGCCCAAACACACCCACCCAAGACCCCAGCCAGGACTGGCGGGGTTAACAAAACCCGCACCCAACCGTCAACCGGACCCAAACACAAACGCCACACAACAGTAGGACACCCAGTGCCCACAGCCCGGGTACTGAGGCAGCCCGTGCCATGCAGGTGACCCGGCCAAACGAGATCCGGAGACCGGGGGTAAGGCTGCATCCTAAGGCCTGCGCTGCTTTGGGACTCGAGGCGGAGCGTGCGACACCCAAGCGCCTCGGAACCCTAGTACCAAGAACGTGCATGCACGCCTTGGGAAAGGGATACGCCAGCAAGTCCGGTGAACCCCTAGGGTTCCGCCCAAAGGAGGGGACGTGCGCAAGCACGGGGGCACACCCTCCTGGCGAGACAAGCATGTCACGCTGGCGGCGATCAGCCCTCCCGGCGTAGCCCGGGGCCGCTTTGTTGGGGGCCAACAGTCAGGTCTAGCGGGAAGTAAGCCGCCCCCCCTCTTCACGCGCGAAGCCTCTTCCTGTTCGTCACAGTGGCGACGCCAGGGGGAACCATGGGGCGCCTCTCCACGACCGAGTGCACCCACCTACCTACCTCCAGAACACGAGAATGTGTGTGGGCTGTCTCATTCCGATGCCAATGTTTGACATATTGGTCAATTAGACAATCAGGAACACAAATCCGTCCTTGCCAAAACAACTTGTCGCCTTGGATTTTGAAATCAGACGTCTCTTCAGAGTCGTAAGGCTTGTCCCCTTTCAACTTGTGGTATACAGACCCAAAGAATCTGTCCTCCTTGTACATCTTCCTCCAATCCACATAGAGGAAGGAAGTTTCCTTGTCCTTTTGTTGTGGCGGGAGCGTGAATTTCGCCTTGGATCTTGTCACTGGAAACACATTAAGGAGTGGCAGCGCCGACTCAGAGTCAGAGTTAACTCCTGCAGTCTGATCTGCCTTGATAATCTCCTTGCATCTGACCAATTCAACCTTCATCCGATTGTTAATCGAACATTGAAGACAATGTTTCTTGATCAGTGCTTGTTCCTCCTTATCAAACTACATCACTTCAGCTTTATCCGTCGCTGTCCCATGAAAACTCACTGCAGAGTAAGCCTCTGAGGCTGGGTAGGCCCAGCGACTCAGGGCGTCCGCCACTGTGTTGTAGCGACCCGGAATTTAAGTCACATGGAGGTCAAATCTGCTGAGAGTTTCATGCCAACGGCCTCTCCTCCCAGCTGGTCCACCAGGGGTATCCACATGTTCTGTCCTCCAACTCTCCAGTGACTTGTGGTCAGTCAGTACCTCAACGCGATGGCCCAAGATCCAACCTTCATAACGCCGTAAGGCACAAAGGATTGGGTAGGCTTCTTGTTCCCTTGAACTCCAATTTCGCTGTCTTGTTGTAAGCTTGCGAGACCAGAAAGCCAGAGGATGATGGTGACCTTCGTCATCGACTTGTTCGATCGTAGCACCAATGGCGTAACGACTGGCGTCTGTACGAATATAAAAAGGTCTTCCATCCAACCACGGAGTCTTTAATGTAACCACATTTGCCAGTGCTTCCTTGAGACCAGTAAAGGCCTCTTCACATTCTGGCGTCCACTTGAGCTTGACTTGAGATCCCTTCTTTCCTTCTATTTTGCCAACCTTGAGTAACTCTGTCAATGGACCAGAGAACTTGGCGTAGAGAGGAAGGAAATCGTGGTAGTATTTGCAACAGCCTAAAAAGGCACGAAGCTGCGTGATGGTTTTAGGCCTTTCTTATAGCTGCAGGGCAGCCATTTTTCCTGGGGCTGGTCTTCTTGTCCCATCTTCCAAGACAGAGCCACAAAATTCCACACTCTGGAGGAACATTTTGCCCTTCTTGGGTCCACACACGAGCTTCTCTTGTCGAAGGACTTCGAGAACTTTTCGAACTTGTTCTTCGTGCAACTTCAGGCACTCATCAAAGTTTTTTCCCAACGGCGTGGCAATCAGAAGGTCGTCAATGTAGATGCTGCAGAATTCTTGTAAATCCAGAGACTTGTGCTTCTGAAAGAAAATAGTCTCCATCATCTTCTGGAACATCAATGGCGCATTCTTCAGACCCATCGGCAGTACAGTCCACTGGACAGTGCCACAGGGCGTGCACATTGCCGTCAAATGCCTATCCTCCTTTCGAAGTGGCATTTGGTGAAAGCCATGGCGCAAATCCAACACAGTAAAGAGCTTACCTTTGGCTCTCGCGGCGATCTCCTTCTCGATTAAAGGAAGGGAATGCGCGTCAGGTACCGTGGCGGCATTCAGGGCTCTGTAATCCACCACTAGACGCCAAGCATCTATGCTGCATTGGTCAGCAGGTGGGGGTTTTGGCACAGTAAATGGTGCTGAACACCACTCAGAACTCATGCAGCCCTCCAACCAACCGAACTCATAGAGATTGCGCTCAATAATCTTTCGCAGGGCATCTGCTTTGGTGCCGTGTAGATAGAATGGACGTTGTTTGTGCACCTTTGAGCGTTGGATTATCTCAATCTTGGCTTCCCCATTTTCACATCGAATTGGGGGGTTTTTCCACAACTTCCCACTCAGCACGTCATCTTTATAATCTTCGAACACTGCGTCCCTTCTTGCAGATATCTTGTCTCCGTCGACCTGATTCCCACATTTAATCACCGACATTATGTCCATCAATTTGGGAATTGTTGGTTGTGGTCTCATATTCTTGGCCACTTCATTCCAAACTTATTCGTCGCATTGTTGGCGGATGAAGCTCACCTGAGCTCGCTCCTCCGTGGGATCCCACCAATGAAGGGGGTCCACGAATGTCTTGATGGGATGGTCGGACGAATTCAGCTGCATTCCTGTCAATTCAGGCGAGATTCTTGGAGATTTGTCATCATTCTTGCTTGAAATCTTGACATTTTTGGCTTGATTCTTGTCTGATGGGGACGAATTGGAATGGACGGAGGCGTTCTCTTGAGGGACGCCGATTGTCCTTTCCTTCTTCCGCGACGTTACGTCGGGATTCCGCTCTCGATCGTCTTCATCCACCTCAATTTCGTCGATTCTTGAGGAATTTGAGATGACCTCTTCTGTTCCCATTTCACTGTCATCTTGCCAATAATCTCCCAGATTCCCGTCAACTAAGCACGCCAACGTGCTCCACCAACGCTGTGGCAAAGGCTTGCCATTGCCTTCGCAATACAGTTTCTTTCCCTTGTGAGGTAGCTCGACAATGTCGATGGAAATGTCCATAATGTCCTTGAACCAAGATTGTCTTGGCCAGTTTGGGACAATGAAAATCGCCTTTGCGCCGGATTGCTTCAGCTTCTGCACCACACGAGGAAAAACGTCGAAGGGCGGATTGATCCATAGAGGTTCAGACCAGTCCTCACTCCAGGCATCGTCGTAGAACTTCGGAAATCTTTTATTCTTCTTGTTTGCAAAGGCATCAACTTGAGGACGAAAATTGTGGTTCCTTTCGAAATAATCCACCAGAATGTCCCGCCATTTGTCGACTACACGATAGCAAACTGACTTCCACTTCTTGCAGTTCAATGATTCCACCTTTCCTTCGTCGAATTCCTCTTGATTCCCTGTCCATTCCTGCCCATCTTGCTGAATATGCAGCTTATTTCGCTCCTTGAATTGGTGGATACTCTTGGTATATGGGTGCAGATAATACAGGTCAGACGGGTCGCTGGTCGACGGATCCTGGAGGAAGCATGTCCTGTGTCCCATGGGCGACACACGGTGAGCGTGAAGCCAAGGTTGACCCCAGAATAAATCATACTTTATGCTGGCTTCATAGAACTTTCCAGAAAAACACTCCTCCGTGACCGTCTCCTCCACGCTCCAGACAGATTGTTTCACCAATCTGACCGCCAAATCTGCCTCTCTGTTGCCACCGTCAAGGCGATGTCCGCTGACTCCCTCCAGCTGGACAGGTGTCGAGGACATCTTCGCCTCGTCCTCCTGCAGAAAGCCTTTCCTCACCAGATTGACCTCTGAACCATTGTCAATCAGACATTTGGCAAGTTTAACTTTACCATCTGTCGTCCTGACCTGGATCCAGCAGACAAACTGGCGCTGCTTGCCTCGCTGGACAGCGCTGAGGACCCAGGCAGGGTACAGGAGGCCGGAGCAACGCGCCAGCCGGTCCCAGCAGCGTCCATCCACCGCCCCAACTACCCTGATGGGCTTTGTCTCCTGCCACTCAACCCCAGTGTTGGGACTTGGGTCAAGTTGGCTTCCCTATTGCCAATCTTCTTCGACGTTCGGCTGCACATCCTGTGCTTGTCCTTTGTCAACCCATTCTTCTCCTGCTTCGACGGCATTGACTCCTTTTCCACGTCCACGACCACCAAATGACCTCCCACCACCACCTTTCTTACCTCCTTGGCCTTTGTTGTTGGAGGTGTTGGAATTGGGGTTGGATTCGTTGGATCTGCCCTGCCTCGACCTCCAGTATCCTTGTTGTTGCCGAAGGTCTTGTTTGCTGGCGTCTCCGTATACAGGGGGTTGCCATTCACCTTGGAATCATCTTGATTCCCGGACTTTCCTTGTCCCTTTCCGCTCTTTTCGCCAGATTTTCTACCAGATTTTCCACCAGCATCGGTCCATCTTGAGCCACTTGGATCTCCGCCTTGCTGCGAGTAATCTTTTGGTGTCCAGTCTCTGTTCTTTCCTTTGGACTGCCCTTTACCCTTCCCCCTTCCATGCTGGTCAGCATCTCGTGCTCCATCCTGCTGGGGATTTTTGGGAGAATTTCCCTTTCCATCCATTTTGGACTGAATTGTCTTGAGATCTGAGGGCGTCCACCTGTGATCTGCGGTCGTGTGAGTCGCCGCTCGACCTTCCTTTCCAAGGGCAATGCACGCAGAGCATCCCTTCTCACCAACGGCGTTGACCTTGCCTCCGAAGCCTTGTGCATCCTGTGACTTCTGGCGTTCTAAGTTTACATACTTTACAAGTTGGTCCCAGATCTGCTGGACTCCATACGAGAAGATCCACGGCCGCACCTTCAAAACTGTTCCCTTATACTTCACTTTGCCATCCACCATGCTGCAGAAAAACTCCGACTGTTCAGAATCATGGAAACCAACTCTCCATCTGCCCTCACGAATAGTGATGTCTTTCAATCCTGTAGCACTGATAGAGTGTAGCAACTCACGAACTGCCATTTTTCCCATAGTCTCCGGCAATCCTCGGACTTCAACCCAGTTGCCCAGGACTTTTTGATCCGCCTGATCCTGATCTTCTGCTTGGTCTCTGGCGTGAGCTTGCTCAGGAGAATCTTCTTCATCTCGCCTTCAGAAAGTCCTTCTCCCGAGTTCTCCGCCTCTTGCACCAAAAACTCCCAATCTTGCCTTGCTATTTGGATCTCTTGAAGAAACAATTTCTTGATCGCCCTGAAGTTCTCCAGACGGTTCCTGTAATGATCTTCAGGAAGTCGAGAGCCTTTCTTCTTGAGACTTCGATACAACTCTTCATAAGTCAGGGGATCTCCTTGATTCTGCCTTTCCACATAAAGGTTATATGTACTTTCTCTGAGTTTGCCAGTCAAACAGTCCATCAACCCGAGGATCCAGAGTTCCTTGTCGAGCTTCTCCGTCTGCAGCAAAACCATGAACTGCCTCTCGAAGGACGCCCAGTAATTGGGGTGTCCTGAGAACTTGGGGTGCTTCATCACTGAACCTCTCAGCCTCATGTGCAACGGATTGAGCAGGTGGTTCAGGTTGAAACCTGTGGATGTGCCAACAGGATTGACGAAAACTGGGTTCACGGCGGCGCCTCCCATTGCCTGTGCTTGTGCAATTGCGGCCGCCAGCAACGCCTGGTCCACAGTAGGCTGCACGAACGGCGTTGGTTGTGCTTGATGCAGCCTCATCTCCTGAAGCCAGTTCGGACCCCCGTGGTCATCTTGTGGTCACTTGGGGTCTGTATCTATGTGCCGGCAAGCCGCCATTGGCTGATATCATACTCTCCCATCCACCTGACCTAACCTGATATGATAGGTTTGGCCATTCCGGCTATGAGCGGCCATATTCAGTACCGAGGCGCCGCCAGCTAAGTTTTATATATCAGAATATCAGGAATCAACAGGGTTTTTTTTATCACAATGTTTCCGTAATTTTTCAGCCTTCCGTTCTGATGGTCAATGTATCGGCGACTGTCAGTTGGCTCGCGATTTTGCGGTAACGGATTGGTTAACTGTTATTTCCAGATATTTTGGCGGAAACCCCGATGAAGAGTCAGATTTCATCAGTAAAGGGTTCGTTGCTTCCGCAATTTTCATATTATACACTCGCAAAATTAATCCGATTTTTTCAGACTTTCAGAATCGGAACTTTCGACTTCGACATCGCCGCACTCGATATGACGAATCTCCAGTGGTCCGACATTTTTCCCCGATCACGAATCAACCTTCCTTTTGTTATGTTCTTCGTTTTGCTTAGAGATATAGGCGAAACAAAGTTGATTCGTGAGGCCACTTTGAAAGGTCATATCTCCGGCTCACCGCGAGTAGTCCCAGATTCGAGAATTGGGTTGGAACCGCATTGGTCTCAACTTAATTTAGGAAGCATCGAACGCCTTTGGTGTGTACACATGCCCGGTATAGCAAGGGATAATGGTCAAGAGGGTAGAAAGTGATATATAACTCTTGGACCGTGCAATCGAATATTTTAATGTGACTTTCGAGTGTACCGCATGAGTGTTGGTGTTGCATAGCAACTTTCCTTGGTTCTTACGTATTTTTAACGTGAAGTTATGTCCATGGAGGGTAATGGCATATCATGGTGGGAGCCACTTTTGAGGGTATGTGTTATATGCATGGTATGTGCTTCGATATGCTCACGCCCATGTTATATATCTCCGTTTGTAGGAAGATATATGGAGTCATACGTGGCGAGGGCCTCGCCCATGTCCTAATGGTGAACTCCATAGCGCTAGGCTAAGTCTACCGCTCATATAGTGCATGTGGGAGGGCTTACAGAGCGACCCACAAGCGCCAATATCAATTTTCCCATTTTCATGGTGCGTGTTGGGAGGAGGTTTGAAGGTGTCCTCATGCGTCCATATGGGGATCCAAGTCGGGGGATTGTTTGCAAATGGTCCCAAGCAATTGTGTTTCCAGTCATAGGTTGACACCCTGGGTGAGCGAAGTTATATACTATTGTAATTATGTTGAATTTGGCATTATTTGCATGTTTTTGACCTCATTTTATGCTCATTTTTGTGTTTTATGTGCTCAACTGGTCGGCTAACAGTAAAGTGCCTAGAGATCCGTGAACTATCCTATGTTGCTTATATGTTGGCATATGCTTCGGTGTTGTACCTCACCATATGCCGGATCACATGGTCACTTTGGCTTGGCACACAAGGCCTCACAAAATTAGGTCTCAAACTCATGAGCTGACTTGTGAAGCATGTCATGTACATAACTGGAGGAGTTTCGGAGCCATTGATGGGATATTCTTGGGCATGGACCTTTGGTCTATATCACCCTTGTAAACTACTTTCCGGTTCGACACATGCATGGAGCATTTGAATATTTGCCGTATGCATGTTTGAGTATATAATTGAATTTTGGGCATTATGGTGTGATTTGCCTGATTTTGCCATGTTGTGAGGTCATCTTCATGGGGCATATCTCTAAGCCCATTCGACTCCAAGTCCAACCAAGGTTATGTCAGGGTAGGGCATGGTCCGGAGTGCCACTCTAGGCCATGACACGCCACCTCCCCTGTTGGCTAGGATTTAGAGGCTTGGGAGTGAACACATTTTTGGGGTTTATGTAGAGACTTTTGACACACGGCATTCAGCCATCTCAATTGACCTGGTTCAGGGCAATATGTTGGTGAGTCAAGGGAAGGTCTTGAGTCCAGGGAATGAGGAGTTTATGGCTGTGAATGTGTACGTTTACCTCTTTCCCCAACTTTGCTTGATATGTGTTCATATGCCACTTTCAGGGCTTTCTTCCTTGGTGCAATTCTTGTACATGCCCGCCACCGTGAGACGACCGGTGTGCTGAACGGAAGCCCGCAGTGTGGATTGGGTTATTGCTGTATTTGTGGGATCTGGTTGCTGTTCAGGGTTGAAGGAGGATAGTATTTTCTGTATTTTTGGATTTGGAACCCTGGATTTTGATAAATGCAATCGTTGATCAGGAGCAAGTCAGCAGGGGTAACAGGCGGAAGGGGCACAGCAGGGGCCGGTCCTGGTAGGGACCTTCTTTATGGTAGCAGAGGCTTACCTGTTACGCGGGTCGCCCAAGCCCGCGGCAGGTGACGCCAGGGCTATGGATACAGACCCCAGCCCGGTCAGCCTGTGGGAGTCCGAGGGGCACTCCGATGGCTATCGGACTTGTTTCCCCTCGGAGTCGGAGGAGATGTCCGCGCCGACCGCCAGGGCGCATACGGCCCCCGAGCCTGCCCTGAAGCACGACGCCGAGGGCTTGGAGAGGCCAGCCAGGGCCAGAACGGCACCTGTGCCCCGGCACACGGGACCAGAGATGGACGCCATAGGCGATACGCCCATGGGCGATGAGTCTGAGGCGCCGGGAACCGCGGGATGCGCTGGATCAGGTGGAAAGCACGCTGAGTGCCACTGCGAGCACGTGTCCTTCCTCATGGGCAAGTACCCAAAGATGGGGATGGACGCCATCGTGCATCGCCTCAACAGCCTGGACAACGCGAAGGACGGCTTAGAGGAGGACGTCGCCTGGATTCTGGATGACCAGTCGGCTGCGGACAGTGACATGTCGGAGCTGCGAGCGGAACAGGCCCAGTACCGGGGGAATCTGGAGCTGGCCCTGCAGAAGCAGCAGCGAGTGGTGGACAGCCTCCTCAACCTGGTGGAGGACATGTTGGGACGCCTGAGAAGGCTAGAGGAGTTACGACCCCTCGCCTCGGGTCCGGAGCTCCCGGCAAAGTGTAAGTGCGGCTAACCCCCATGTGCTCAGATTTTAGCAGATCTGCCCCAGATTGACTACATTTTGGTCATTTTCTTTGCTTCGGCGGAATCGCCGCCTCGCAGCTCAGTCTCAGGATCAGACCTATATATTTCTGATATGCCGGATCTGATTCCGCGGTCCATTCTCCGTAAATCCGCCGCGTTCCGATCATTTACCTGGAATCGCCATTTGCCGCTGACGCGCGCTCGCGGGCCAGATCGGCCAAACATTTTTCACAATTGGATTTATTTAAATCTTTTCAGACAGTTTTGGACACTCAGATGTATTTAGAATAATCCGCATCAATTTTCTTCATGGACTGGGATTTTCTGCCGGATAACACTCAACATGGATCTTGCTTCTGTTGTTGCTGCTCTCGCCTCCGTTGGTGTTCGAGTCTCCGGTTCTACCCCCAATAGCAGCGTTCAGGTCGACTCCTCACGTGCCTGCCCCACTGGTCTTGCCGGCCCCGAGCCCTCCGGCACCATCAACGACCCAGGGCAGCACTTTCACAAAGCCGGCCGCGGCAGAGCTGGTGGAGCGGGTTAAGACCCTCAGGAGCGCCATGGATAAACCCATGGGCGGCCCTGCAGAGGCACCCTGAGCGCCTCCGCGTGTTGACCCGGGTGCGCTGCCGTTTGTTCCCATGTTCAGGGAATCCACAATGCTCGGGGAACACACGGCACCGGCTGGGTCCATGCGGGAAGGGCACGTAACCACGGATCCGAGGAGCCTGACGGTACAGATGTCCCATGCCGCCCAGGATCTACCGCCAACTACGAATACCCATGCAGTTTATGCGGAAGAGGAGATCCAGAGCCAGACCATGCAGGGGCGAACCATGGGAAGCGCCGACGGACATGGTCGAGGCCACCCAGGCGGAAATCTGTGGGCGAAGGACCCCACTACGGGGATATGGACAGCCGATGGAGCAAGTCCTTCCCGCCTTCCAAACCCCATGGGTTCAGGCCCAACTGGACCGCACTCCATGGAGGAGAGGGATGTACGGGGAGTGTACTCACACCCCCCGGCCACAGGTGGTATCCGTCTCGGTGGAGTGGTGGCTGGGGATGTCGGAGACGCCATCAGGATTGACGACCTCAGGGGAATCAAAATCCCCTACTACGATGGCAACCCCTCCAACCTGGATGACTTTATCCTGGATTGGGAGGACTTTGCCGAGGAGGTCGTCGGTGAGATGGGGGGAGCGCCGCGGGACAAGTGGGTATGCCGGACATTCCCACATCGGCTGGCGCAGGACCTTAAGGAGGAGCTGCGGGATCAGATCCGGGAAGGACTGATCCGTACGGAGCAGGCCTGCCTCCAGTGGTTGGAGGATGAGGAGCGGGTTGACGCTCCGAACCAGAAGCTGGAGGACTTGTGGTCCATCCCGCTGCAGCTGGACCGCGGTGAGTTGCGGGTCCGGGAGTGGAACCGGTACCTGCGGAAGTACCGACGGAGCCTCAAGCTGGTGGAGGACTGGAACGAGTCCAGCGAGATCCGCCACTTGCTGAAGGACGTCCTCCCCAGCCACTGGAAGAGGAGAGTGGAGGACGAGGAGAAGAAGAGGGCGAAGAAGCGCGTGGCGGTGAGGATCATGGCGGCGGAGGATACCCATGCGGGTATCATGGAGTTCTTCAGGAGGAACCTGGGCGAGCCCAACCGGATGTTGGGACTGAAGAACGCCGTGTACGTGGAGGTATTTGCAGACTCCATGGGGCAAAGGTTGCTGCGCCTCAACAACGTGGAGTGGAGGCGCGGGGAGCCGCTGAGGATGCAGGTCATCTTCGCCCGCATGAGCCTGGACGAGATCGTGAAGTACATCACGGTGGACTTGAAGCTCAATGCGAAGAACGAGGCCCACGTGCAGGATCGACACCGTCATGGACAACGAGGCCACTGAGAAGACCGCCATCATCGAGAGACCCAGGAGGACACGGCCAACTCCGCAGAGAATGGTAGTGGAAGTGGCCAAGACCACTGGACCTGGTCCCGGGAGGATCACAAGGAGGCCCATTTCTTCGCGTTTTCTGGCGCACAACGTGAGGGACCATGGGCAGGATCGGTCCAGATGGAGCCGGGTGGGACCCAAGAAGGGCAATGAGCCAAGTAGGATCGGGAACCCACCACTCTAGTTCCGGGAGTACAGGTCTCAGCACGACGGGTGCTGGGTTTGTTATGGCAAGGGAAATAACCATGCACACAACCACCGTCAGTGCAAGGTGTATGAGGCGGACAAGAAGGCCTACTTCGCCGCCCACCCCGAGAAGAAGCCCAAGGAGCAGCGGATTTCCAATTGGAAGGCGAAGGGCGGAGACGGGGGAAAAGGCCAAGGCAAAGGCCAAGGAAAAGGCGGAGGAAGAGGCTATGGTGGTGGATCTGGCCAAGACCGACCAGTGAGGTCGATCGAGGAAGTTGCTGAGGACATGTTGTGGACGTTGGAGGAACTCAAAGCCCAGCAACGTGGTGGACAAAGTCCTGGCGGATCGCAGCCGGAAGGTGCTGCGGAAAGTCAAGTCTAGAGGAGGCCCCACGGGAGTGGGACCTCGGAGGTCTCTCCTCTGAAAATCAGTGGAATCCCAGAGAAAGCGAAGGCACATCGGGTGCCGAAGAAGGCTCCAGAAGAGCCAAAACCACTGAGTTTCGCCACTCCCAACCCCTGGAGCGCCCTGCCAAGGGAAGTTTATGTGGGCAAGGGACGTGGTAAGAAGGAAGGAGCGACCACGGAGAGCCCCGTGGACGGGCAAGACCAACCCAAGATCTACACCATCCGTGATCATACCCTCGAAGTCCTGATGCACCCGGACGTGCTAGAGTTGCATGCCGTGAGAGTTGTCCATACACCGCATGGCGACGAGCGGCAGTTGCACTTGAAGGTGCGTGTACGGTGCGGACAAGAGGAGTTGGTGGTGGATGTTTTGGTGGATACGGGTGCCCAGGTGAGCTTGGTCTGGAGAGGGTTGTTCAAGGAGGAATCCCTGCAGCCCAGCCGTAGACCGGTACGCCTGAAGGTGGCCAATGGTGAGATTATGGGTGGTGGCACCCATGAGGTCACTATCAGTATGGAATTCTGGGAACATGAGCGCTTGAACCGCCCTGATCTGGCGAAGAGAAGCACTCTATCCGGGAACTTCTATGTGGCCGACATTACAGATTGGGATATGATCATGGGGTATGACTTCATGGTGGCAAATGCCATTGGAGCCCTCCCCCATCGTGCAACGCTGGTCCGGGAGGATGATGAATGCCTCACATGGCTGTCCACGGACTATGCATGCGGATCATCCCAATGGAATGCTGAGGAAGAGGACCGGATCGTCCGAGCGGTGCCAGCTGTGGGCGCCAAGTCCAGAGGAGACCGCGGAGGTCAGCTCACGGAATATGGAATGGCGCCACAGGTGTACGACAGGATGATCCAGACGCTGGGAGCCGAAGCGCCCCAGACGGACGTCTTCGCTTCCCGGGATGCCCCACTTCTGCGGAAGTGTAGGAGGCATTGGCATCGAGGAGACTCAGCCTGGCATAGGCATTGGGGTTTGAAGGAGTGGGGGCCCATGTATTGGCATGGCTCCTTGGACAATACCAGACGTACGGTGGAGAAGATCGTCGCGGATAGGGCGAAGGGGATCCTGGTCATAACCGGCATAGGATCCACCCCTTGTCCGCTGGAAGGTCTCAAGTTGACGCTGGACTCCATCACCCTGAACGAGATGTCATTCGGGCCAGAGGAGGAGTTGTTCATCGACGCCAAGGGTGTATCAATGCCCTCCCCGGGTCAAGCGTGGGGTACCACGGCTTTCCTGGTGGATGGGGCGCAAGCCCAGCCCACGGGTGATGAAGCATTCATCCGTAGGGTGGAGGCGGTGCCCATGAAGGTCATGTTTGAGCCCAAAGAGGGGACGGATCAGCGAAACGATGGCATTGACGTCCTGTCCTACGCCGAGATCAGCAACGTCGTCAACTACATGCGGATGGGGATGCACGACTGTGTGGCAGCCAAGAAGAGGCGGGCCATGGTCACATCTCCGCATTGGTGGGATGACAAGATGTTGGTCACCGGCAAGTACGAGAAGGACGATTTCGTGGCGAGGGTCATGGATCACATCGCGGACCAATACGATGGTCCGGTTGGGTTGGACGCACCGACATGGGATTTTCCAAGAATGGGTGCCGATAGCGACAAGAACCAGCCCGACGCCGCAAACTTCCGAGGATTATCGGTGGGAAGCACGCCCCACGACGATGAAGACGGCATATCGGAAGAGGAGAAGTCGGACTCGGACCCAGAAGAGGCCTACACCGCAGTGCGGTCGGTTGTATTGATACCGAAGCAAGCGGCTGAAGAAGCCCAGGAGAACCCGAAGGTCGCCGAGCTGAAGGAGAGGCTCATTAATGCCTATCCGCGGCTATTCAGTGGCGTCGCCAACAAGAACCCTCCAGATCGTGGGAGGTTTGGCACAGCGAGGATCAAGCTGAAGCCGAACCCCAAGATCTATCGTCATTGGGAGTACCAACTTCAGGGCGATCGGGCCGAGGCCACGAAGAAGTTGTTGGCCGAGTTCATTGAGCGAGGATGGATCGAACCCTCCGACAGTGAGTGGGCCAGCCCAGCCTTCATCGTGCCCAAGAAGGAGAAGGGCGAGTGGAGGTTGGTGGTGGATTACAGGGGTTTGAACGAGCAAACTGAGCACGACTCGTACTTGCTTCCCCTGATCGACTCCATCTTCCAAAAACAACAGAAAAAGTGGATCTTCACGGTGTTGGACCTGAAACACGGTTATCACCAGATGCCGCTACACCCGGACTCCAGGCCCTGCACAGCGATGTCGACGCCGCTGGGGCCCATGCAGTGCAAGGTGGTGCCTATGGGCGCCAAGAATGGCAACGCCGCTTTCCAGCGCATGATGGAGGACCTACTCGGTCCTGTCCGGGACTCTGCCGATCCCTTCGTGGATGACATCATCATCGGGTCCGGCACGGAGAACATGACTGAGGACGAGCTCATCGACGTGCATGAGAAGGATCTGCACCGAGTGCTCAGCGAGTTGGACAAGCACAACATGGTGTGCAAGCCCACCAAAGCCTCACTCTTAGTGAAGGAAGTGGAGTTTGCGGGTCACGTGGTTGGTCATGGGCAACGCCGTCCCATGCCTGGGAAGCTGGCGTCCCTGCACCACTGGGAAAAGCCCCAGACCATCAGCGAACTCCGATCCTTCATGGGGTTCTGCAACTACTATTCGGGCTATGTCCGAATGTATGCAGAACTGTCGGGGCCGCTGCACAAGATGCTGCAAGTGGGCAAGTTCGATGGCCGGAAGGGGAGCAAGAAGAAGCTTGCCTGGACCCCTGAGGCCAAAGATGCGTTCAGCCGCCTGAAGGAGCGACTCCTGGGGCAGCTGGGACTATTCTTGCTGGACCCGGACAAGGGATTCGTGCTACGGACGGACGCCTTGGACTATGCTGTAGGGGCAGTCCTCGAGCAGATCCGGGACGACGGGTCACACGTACCCGTGGCGTTTTGGAGTCGGATCCTGGCCGAGGGCCAACGCCGCACCTGGACTGCGAGGGAGAAGGAGACGTACGCCATTGTATGTGCGCTCAGGAAGTGGTCTGGCCACATCGGATTGCAACCGGTGGTGGTTTGCACGGACCATCAGTCCTTGCAGAGCTGGCACAAGGAGCACGTCAACACCCCCTCGGGACCGGCGGCAAGGAGGGCCCAATGGCATGAGACGTTCGCCAAGTTCGACCTCAGCGTCGTATACGTCCCGGGGAAGGACAACACTGTGGCAGACTGCCTCAGTCGATGGGCCTACCCCGCGGGCAAGGCTTGGATGGACATATCCCGCCATGGGGACGCCGATGAAACCGAGGAGGCCAAGCGCATCATCGGGATGGAGAAGGCCATGGAGCAAGAGGGGGTCAAGTGCTTTGTGGTGATGGCAAACCGTACAGACCTGGCCAAGTTTCGGGGTGCCCGCGTCCAAGCTATTCGAGAGGAAACCCTCGAGCAATGGATGGTGGCCCCTGTAGAGCTAGTCAGGTCGGTGCTCACAGAGGACTGGTCGGATGACTACGCGGCATCCGAGCACTGGAGCAAGTACTGGAATGCCGTGAGCGCCCCGTCGGACGACGAGTGGCCTGAGGCTTGACCGAGGATGGAGACAAGTTGTTCCTCAAGGAAAAGCTGCTGGTGCCCGAAAACCGGTCGGAGGAGCTCATTGACCATGGGCACAACGCCCAGCTCATGCACCCTGGCCGAGACAAGATGCAGCAGGACCTGGAGTGGCGCTTCAAGTTCCCACCGGGGTACTACGCCATCCTGGACAAGTACTGCAGCGACTGCGCCGTGTGTCGGGCCACGAAGAGCCCCAACCACTCCACAGCGGGCAACCCGGTGTATACGGCTATACCGGAGGCCCCTATGCGGTCCGTGGCCATGGATGTATTCGCCATGCCTGAGGTCACCGTGGAAGGAGAGACCTACGACTGTGTCATCCTGGCGGTGGATAGGCACAGTGGGTATATCGTGGCGGTCCCTGGCAAGAAGTCCAAGAAGAAGGACAAGAAGGACAAGCATGGAGTGGGGCTGCAGGCCAAGACCGTCGCTAATGCCATGATCAGGCATTGGCTGACAATTTTTGATGTCCTGGCTGTCATCTGCAGCGATTGGGGCAGTCAGTTTGTGGGGACGTGGTTCAAGACGATGTGCAAGCACATGGGTATTCGGCACGCCAAGACCGTGGCATACCACAGCCGGTCGAATGGCCGAGCTGAGGTGGCCGGGCGGCAGATGTTCGAGAAGTTCCGCCAGCTGCACATCGACGAACCGGGCCGGAACTGGTATAATTCGCTGTGGAGAGTACTCCAAGCGTATCACGACCTTCCGGGACCCACTGGAATGTCGCCCCATCGTATCCTGTTCCTACGGGATCGAGTGTCACGCACTCTCCCGTGGTTGAACCATGGCAAAGTGGCCCGGGATGCGCACGCTATGATGGCTGAGGCGGACGACATGGCGGCCAAGGTGTGCAAGGCACTTCAGGACGAGCATGACAAGAGGGCCAAGTACTTCAAGCAGGGAAAGGTCCAAAACGTATGCTCTCCAAGACACCGTGTGGGTGGAGCGGCACCACAAGGATGTCCTGTCCAGGCATCGACAGGCATCTTGGTATGTGCCGGGGGTAATCCTGCGGAAAGTCGGGCAGGATGTGTATGCGGTTCGTGTGGGGGATAACAAAATCCTGGACCGCGACCATACCCAGCTTCGTCCCGAGCACCAGACCCCAGCGGACGTCCCGTCATCTTCGAGTTCACGGCCGGCGATGTGGACTCGGACGACAAGGGTGAGGACGACGACTTCACCGCTGAGAAGATCCTGGCGGACAAGCGGGACCCGGGGACGCCTGGGGGGAGGCTTTATAAAGTCCGTTGGAAGGGATTCGCCGCATCCAGGGATTCGTGGGAGCCTCCGAGCAGTTTCGTGCCGAGGTATACCACGGTCTGGATGGACTATCTGAAGAGAAAGAATATTTCTTTGGATGTCAAGGACGTGTTGGTCCATTTGGTTGCTGCTGTAGCACCGTAATGGATCCCCCTTGGCATTTTTGTTTGTTTCTGTGCTTGGGAGACGGGTGAGAGCGTTCATCCGGGGATTTTTGGGCCTTGATTCGCCATCTACCCCCTTCACTCGATCTCCACATATATATTTCTTTGTGGTATACTTATTTAGGTCGACCGACGACGTTTCTCTATCGTTGATCCCCTTGGTCCATGTTGTAGATCAAGAGGAGACCGGATATGGCGCAGGGCGGCGATTATCAGTGTCCTCACCCCTCCCTTGGGGCGTGAGGAACACCTACGACGTGTGTGGGGCCTCCATGTGTCCTTGGGACATGGGGGGGGGGGGGGGTTGGAGCCCATTCGGGTCCTCCCGTCCTCTCTTCAATGACTTCCGAGCGGTAACAACGCTCTGAGAAGGGGGGTGAAGCCAGTTCGGAACCCCCTGGCCATCTTGGGGTCACTTGGGGTCTGTATCTATGTGCCGGTAAGCCGCCATTGGCTGATATTATACTCTCCCATCCACCTGACCTAACCTGATGTATCAGGACTGGCCATTCCGGCTATGAGCGGCCATATTCAGTACCGAGGCGCCGCCAGCTGAGATTTATATATCAGAATATCAGGAATCAACAGGGTTTTTTTATCACAATGTTTCCGTAATTTTTCAGCCTTCCGTTCTGATGGTCAATGTATCGGCGACTGTCAGTTGGCTCGCGATTTTGCGGTAACCGATTGTTTAACTGTTATTTCCAGATATTTTGGCGGAAACCCCGATGAAGGGTCAGATTTCATCAGTAAAGGGTTCGTTGCTTCCGCAATTTTCATATTATACAGTCGCAAAATTAATCCGATTTTTTCAGACTTTCAGAATCGGATTTTCGACTTCGACATCGCCGCACCCGATATGACGAATCTCCAGTGGTCCGACATTTTTCCCCGATCACGAATCAACCTTCCTTTTGTTATGCCCTTCGTTTTGCTTACAGATATAGGCGAAACAAAGTTGATTCGTGAGGCCACTTTGAAAGGT
This sequence comes from Eutreptiella sp. 'Long Island Sound 2002', assembly GCA_964036045.1. NCBI lineage: Eukaryota > Euglenozoa > Euglenophyceae > Eutreptiales > Eutreptiaceae > Eutreptiella > Eutreptiella sp. 'Long Island Sound 2002'. The sequence continues at coordinate 127,699,478 of OZ038382.1, read as the reverse complement.
CATATCTCCGGCTCACCGCGAGTAGTCTCAGATTCGAGAATTGGGTTGGAACCGCATTGGTCTCAACTTAATTTAGAAAGCATCAAACGCCTTTGGTGTGTACACATGCCTGGTATAGCAAGGGATAATGGTCAAGAGGGTAGAAAGTGATATATAACTCTTGGACCGTGCAACGGAATATTTTAATGCGACTTTCGAGTGTACCGCATGAGTGTTGGTGTTGCATAGCAACTTTTCTTGGGTTCTTACGTATTTTTAACGTGAAGTTATGTCCACGGAGGGTCATGGCATATGATGGTGGGAGGCACTTTTGAGGGTATGTGTTATATGCATGGTATGTGGTTCGATATGCTCACGCCCACGTTATATATCTCCGTTTGTAGGAAGATGTATGGAGTCATACGTGGCGAGGGCTTCGCCCATGTCCTAATGGTGAACTCCATACCGCTAGGCTAAGTCTACCGCTCATATAGTGCATGTGGGAGGGCTTACAGAGCGACCCACAAGCGCCAATATCAATTTTCCCATTTTCATCGTGCGTGTTGGGAGGAGGTTTGAAGGTGTCCTCATTCGGCCATATGGGGATCCAAGTCGGGGGATTGTTTGCAAATGGTCCCAAGCAATTGTGTTTCGAGTCATAGGTTGACACCCTGGGTGAGCGAAGTTATATACTATTGTAATTATCTTGAATTTGGCATTATTTGCATGTTTTTGACCTCATTTTATGCTCATTTTTGTGTTTTATGTGCTCAACTGGTCGGCTAACAGTAAAGTGCCTAGAGATCCGTGAACTATGGTATGTTGCTTATATGTTGGCATATGCTCCGGTGTTGTACCTCACCATATGCCGGATCACATGGTCACTTTGGCCTGGCATACGAGGCCTCACAAAATTAGGTCTCAAACTCATGAGCTGACTTGTGAAGCATGTCATGTACATAACTGGAGGAGTTTCGGAGCCATTGATGGGATATTCTTGGGCATGGACTTTTGGTCTATATCACCCTTGTATACTACTTTCCGGTTTGACACATGCATGGAGCATTTGAATATTTGCCGTATGCATGTTTGAGTATATAATTGAATTTTGGGCATTATGGTGTGATTTGCCTGATTTTGCCATGTTGTGAGGTCATCTTCATGGGGCATATCTCTAAGCCCATTCGACTCCAAGTCCAACCAAGGTTATGTCAGGGTAGGGCATGGTCCTGAGTGCCACTCTAGGCCATGACACGCCACCTCCCCTGTTGGGCTAGGATTTAGAGGCTTGGGAGTGAACACATTTTTGGGGTTTATGTAGAGACTTTTGACACACGGCATTCAGCCATCTCAATTGACCTGGTTCAGGGCAATATGTTGGTGAGTCAAGGGAAGGTCTTGAGTCCAGGGAATGAGGGGTTTATGGCTGTGAATGTGTACGTTTACCTCTTTCCCCAACTTTGCTTGATATGTGTTCATATGCCACTTTCAGGGCTCTCTTCCTTGGTGCAATTCTTGTACATGCCCGCCACCGTGAGACGACCGGTGTGCTGAACGGAAGCCCGCAGTGTGGATTGGGTTATTGTTGTATTTGTGGGATCCGGTTGCTGTTCAGGGTTGAAGGAGGATAGTATTTTCTATATTTTTGGATTTGGAACCCTGGATTTTGATAAATGCAATTGTTGATCAGGAGCACGTCAGCAGGGGTAACAGGCGGAAGGGGCACAGCAGGGGCCGGTCCTGGTAGGGACCTTCTTTACTCCTTCAATTTCTTCTGCTTTTCCTTCAATTTGGCCTCGTTTTACTTCTTTTCCTTGCCCTTTCTCTTCAAGGCCATTGATCTCTCCTTCACGGTGGTCCTTGCTTCTCCGTCAATATCTTCAACAGTACCAACAGACAGTACAGACCTCTCCGACGAAGATTCTCCTCCTTCAGTACCCAGATTGAGCCCAATAGGACTTCCAAATCCGGTACGGGGGATACCAGAATTTCCAGTAAAAGTTGGATGTGAACCAGTAAAAGCTGGAGGTGCCGGAGAATGTGGAACGCCGTAAGGCGTGGATGCAGGTGCAGCTGAGGAGGTAGGTGCTGGGTGGCTTGCCATTGTAGGCGCTGGTCCGGTGAGCCCAGTAGTGCTCAGATTTTGTACCAGATTGGTCAACTTTTCCAGTCTCTGCTCCGTCTCCTTCCACTTGCTGTCGTCATCCCTCTTTTTCTCCTTGGCGGCCTTCTTCAGCTCCTTCACCCTGTCTTCCAGCGACGAAATCTGGCGTCGACAGGAGCAGTCCTTGGCACACTCGCCACATGACGGGCATCTTGTACCTTTTCCTTTGCTTCTCACTTCATCAACCCAGCTGTCAACACTGGAGTTGGAGTTCGGAAGCTTGGACAGTTGCTCCCTGGAGAGGTGAGAATGTGTCGAATCACACCTCATTTCGTCGACCTCTTCGTCGTTCGGACCGCAGGCGCCCGACGGACCAGCGTGCGGATGCACATTCTGGCGTCTCTCCTCGGCAATGATGGCCATCTGCACCATCAAGGCAGCCTGATGGTCGAACTGATCCATCAGCTCTTCCCAGTCCTCTTGTTCCTGCAATGTGGCGTCAAATGGCAGGCGGCCACTGTCCCTGATGAACTGGCACGACGCCCTGAACCAGTCCCTCAGGCGGCCACGATAGCCCGCCTCCGCCAGCAGCCAATTCTGGCGATGCAGGAATTCTTGGTTCCAGATTTCGTGGAAGTGGTTTTCCCAGTAATCACCACTAATTCCAGGTTCAGACGGCTCTCCTTCGCTGCTGCTGTCTTCAAGATCAGGCAAAGCGTGGGAGCTGGAACCAGATTCACTCAAGGAGGGAGATTCTCGACCGGGTTTGAGGTTGGGTGGGGCGTTCACACAACAATCAGCACAAGTATGAACTCCAGGCCAATGTCTATGGCCACAGTAAGGACACTCAGAAGGGTGATCTTCGGTTCGCTGGGGAGATGCCACGAATGTAACCTCAGGGGGAACACGCAGTGACTCAGAACGAGTGATAGCCTCGCTAAAGTCCGATGATTTAAGGGTGTCCGTGGAGATTCCAGAAGCAGAGTCATGATTTCCTCTGCTACCATGTAACTGCTGCATAGTGGCGGATCTTTCTTGTGATTGCGAAGCCTGTAGCCTTGATGCCCCGGGGGTCGTAACGCCCGACACTGCCCCTGATATCTCCGAACCCAACTGACCCTCTTCAGACCCATATCCAGCCTCTTGGAGCGACATATGCGAAGCACTTGTAAGTCCAGTGAACTCCATGGTGGAATATGAATACTCCGAAAACCCGGTCTACAAAAATGGAGCAGACATAGAATCTCAATGCGCATTCATCGCACATAATGACACAACGTGAAATCATTCGAAATAATTTAAATACATCTGATTGGGAAATCACGAAAGACAAATGCGACTCGACGCGCGCTCACAGGCGACATCTGGCGGCGAACGGAAAACATGAAAACAAGCGGAAGATTTACTGCACTAATGTACATCTGAGAATCATTGAAATTCTGATCACATTGATGTATAATCTGAGTGCTGTCACTGCTGCCATTACAGGTAGAACCCCATGGGTCTGGACCAGTCAGGGGTCCTAACTGTGGGCTTGTTTGTCCCCAAGGAGGGAAGGCACACCTTGCCTCATAACACCTTTCTTGTCATTCCCCCCTGGTGTATTAAGCCACCGTTCTTCGTTGGCTCCCCAAGGTCATTACATCAGGGCAGTCCCCATGCAACGCATGGTCAAAGAGGCATACACTCGCTGGGTGGCTGCGATCCTGATAAGCGGCCACCTGGCCCACGCTGGAAACCATAGGCATGGGTCTGCAGTGCACAGACAGGGTCAGTGCAGTGCTCAGTAAGCAGTAGTCTGTGAAAAACCAATGGTCTTCGGCCAGGGAGTGGTTGTCAAGGAGGGCTAACAGTCCTGTCCTGCGATGCAATGCGGGGCAACTGTGACAACTGCTCTTACACCCATACACAGGCACGTCTGCAGAAGAGGGCTCACTGCACCCGTCAGTAGACTGACACAGGGAAATTAGTTTCGCTTTTTACGCTGGGACATAGTCTCAGCACGGGTTAGGAGCTGCCCCTCGTTGTTCACCACAAGGTAGGTGCGGAAGATGGGGTTGCTACTCCCGTCTGGTTGTATGAAGGCTGACATAGGTTCCCAGGTTGCCTCAGATAACCCATAGCCATCCCACAGGGTTAAAAAGTTCCAGCCCTGTTTATACTCGTGGAGAGCAATACCTGCAACCACGTAGTGACCATCGACTGCCATCTCATCGGCAGTCATCTCTTCGAGTTCGTCTGCCTCCTCTGGACTGGCAGCGTTCTCTAGGTCTATACGCTCGACCTCACCGTCGCTGAGGCGCCACTCATCCCAAGACAAATTGTCAGGGGATTGATAGTGCCTCAACTGTTTAGGTGCACACAGCAGTTCACCACCTAGACGTGGACTGCACCTGACATGGATCCTGGATCCATCTATCCTGATGATACGATAGGGTCCAAAATAAGGGTCCTGTAGGCAGTTACGTGGCCAGGAGGGTGGGCGTGAATGGTGTACCAAAACAAGGTCACCAACCTTGAAGCTGGCAGGTCGCCGTAGGCGGTTCTGGCGGCTCAGTCCACGGTCACGAATGTGTCTCAGATTAGTCCCAGCCTGGTTAGCCAGATACTGCTTGTGTTCCAGCCAATCTCCCACAGGGCTCTTGAAGTCCTCAGGAAAGGGGGTTTTGAAGAACCAAGCAGGTCGTCCTCCATGGAACAGTTCGTGGGGGGTGAAACCCGTAGAGGAGCTCCGCTGTGAGTTCATGGTCAGCACTGCCCAGGGCACTAGGCGTACCCAGTCCTTGGTACGCTCCTGTTTCATCAGGATTCTTGAGTTTTGCTCCACCACACGGTTCTGTCTCTCACAGAGAGGGTTAGACGTGTGGGTATAGGGCACATCTGTGGTTACCTCCACGTTGAGGGCATTTAGCACTGGTTTGTACCACCCAGTGTCACTGCGGATGCGTACATCCTCATCAGAGTGCACCTGCTTAGGTGCTCCGTAGGGTTCGAACCATTGTTCGACCAACATTTCCACAGTATGCTCACCTGTGATTTTCTTATTGCAAGGGAACACACGGGTGAAGCGAGATAGGCCACAGGTGTCCACTAGGCAACTATCATAGCCGCCGAAGCGTGGTAGGCCGTGGATAAGATCCACGTAGAGAAGAGAGTTAGCACAATAGGGTACGGTTAAGCTGGAGATCAGGCCCCTATCCCTACTGTCGCTCTGCTTGCTGGCATGACAGCCACAAGCATCCACAATGGTCTGCATACGCGACCTCAGTTCAGTCAGGGTTAGACTAGAGTAGAAGCACTCACGGAAGAAGTCCACTGACCGATTAGCACCAGTGTGACCAGAACTGAGCTGGGACCACTGTAGGCACCCATCCAGTCGTGCCTCAGGCACCACAATTCGGTCCTCGTAGAAGAGGTACTGATTGTTTTTTTACCACTGGTGCCCGTCAATGACACGGGGTTCGAGACCAGTGCTGAGTGTTTGGAGAATTTCTTTGTTCTCTGACTGATAGTCGGTTAGACTCCAACCCTCCAGCATTCCAGCAGTGCGCATGGACAGGTCAAGCTGGACATTCATACGCTGGAAAGCCTCTCTGGCGAGCGCCTCAGAGCTCTCACCTATAAGCGCATCGAAGTTGTTGCGCGATATATAGTCAGACAGTTCATTCTTTATTCCGGGAATATGATGCACGATGCACTGTCAGCCTGAACTGGCTCAGGTAAGTCCACCACCGTTTTAGCTTTGCTTTCTCTGGTGGTGGGCCCTTCTGAAATGACTTCACAGGCTCCTGGTCACACAACCAGACAATAGGGTTAGATCCCAGGAGTCGGGATTGTGACGAAAGCACCAACAGAGCGGCCAGGAGTTCCTGGTCATAGGTGCTGTAATTGGAACGCGCTTGGTTCCATTTCCAATTCCAGTGTCCCAGTGGCACCAGTCGCCACTCACTGGTAGGATAGTCATGTTTCAACGAACCATCACAGTTCAGTCCACTAGTACAATAATGGCAGTGGGTTAGTTCAGCGGGGTTAAGCTCCTGCCATCGGTAGATCGTACCACCCCCCCCTACATCACTGGCATCAGTGATCAGGACTATCTCGCCCTTAGGGCAGGGTACTCCCAGGCAGTTGGAGGAGGCAATCTTCTTCTTCAACTCCTGGAAACACTCTTCCTCTCTGGCGGTCCACCTCCAGGGAGTAGTTTTCTTGATTACGTCAGTGAGGGGGGCAGAGGAGTAAGTAAAATTGTGGATGTGACGCCGATAGAAATTACAGGCGCCCACGAAACTCCTCATGTCGTGTAGACCCTTCTTAGGGTCATTGCGAATCTGCATGTCCTGTAGGGGCTGCATCTTAGACGCGGCTGGATTCCACCAACCATACCCCATGTCGAAACCTAAATATTCCATCTCCTCTTTCATAAACTCACATTTTTCAAGTTTGATTCGGAGATGGTTTTCTTGACAAACAATGAAAAATTCACGGAGGAGAAGGATATGGTCCTCTTGGGTAGTAGTACCCAAACTCACGTTGTCGATGTGAGCCTCCATTTCTGCACCCTGAGAAATCAACTCTTGTACTAGAGGCCTGCGCCTCAGTATGTACAAAATTTTGTTCATTAGCTCCTGGAAGAGCGCTGGGGCAATAGCCACCCCGAGGGGCATAACCTTCCACTTAAAGACATGGCCCTTAGGGGCTATAAAAGCCAGCAGCTCCTGAGCTGCGGCGGTTAGGTCCACCTGCCAGGAACCAGAGCCCTTGTTCATTTTGGTCTTGTACCTGCATTTGGCAATACGCTCCAGGGTATTTTCCATGTTAGGAATACTCCCTGAGTGGTTCTGGGTTTTCTTGTTGCCCTCACCATAGTCAACAACCAGTCGTAGGGCAGTCGACCCTGGTTTGGCAACCAGGAAACAGGGACTGCAGTGATGGGGGTAGTCCCCCTTCTTATATTCTTCAACGAGGCCAGCATCAATACATTCCTGGATCTGGCGCTCGATTTCTTCAACCTGTTCCTGTGGAGCGGGATAGGGACGACGCCTCACTCGCGTCTTTTCAAATTCAGGTTTAAGTTTCAGGTCTATCTGGACCAGTTTTTTACAAGAGAGGGGAGGCGGCAAGGCGCCGAACACCTCCTCATAGGTTATCAGCAGTTTCTTCAGTCGGGGGTCAAGGTTAAGACTCTCGAGTTACTGCAGGAAATCCTCCTCAGCATGGAGGTTGCTCTTTCCATGTTCTTTCTTTTTCTGCCGATCAGCAGTTTCGGCAGGCACAGAACCATCGTCCCACTCAGGGGGACATTGCTGCCCATAGTGCAGGGAATACACTAGCGGTATCTCAGGTTCAGGCAGTGTATAGGAATCATCATCCTCCTCAGACCAGATGGAGGATTTCCAGGTCTGTCTGAGGTATTGCAGCCGCTCTTGGCGCTCAATACCTTCGACCTTCAGGTACAACAGCCGTCGGAGTTCCTGAGTGTCATGCTCAGACAATGGCATGTTATTAGAAGCAGTTCGCGCCAGAGCATCAGCACTCCGGGCCACGGGGTCACCTGTGTGCATAGGCTGCATGTGTAGCACCGGCTTCCCGACAGGGGAAGCGGGCTCAGGGGTTGACTCCAGATCTACCTCCTCTAGCAACAGCTGGGCTAGGAAGGCACTGTGTTTTAGGTCAACACAGCTGGGATCAACAGGAGGGATAGTGCTGGCGATCTCAGACAGCTTGTTGTCAGCATCCTGCTTTACAGCTGCAGGTTCCAGATAGTCATCGGGAGACTCACACCCTGTAAATGTGGCAGATAGGTGCTCAGGAGATCGATTTTTGAGATCAGAAAGGGTCAGGCCACGAATTTTTGGCCATGACCTCCTTCAGTAGCACCTGGTCTAGGTCACACGGGGGTACAGGATTAAGAGATCCATCCACGATGGACAAGAAACTGGCCCATTCAGGGGCCTGCATAGCTGTGTCTGAGTCCCCAGGCACATAGATGGGGCCGTTGGGGAGTTGCACTCTTCCCACGGTCATTCAATCTAGCATACGGCGCCAGTAAGCATGTTCACCAGAGCAGCCCCAGTCAGGGGTGCACATGACAACCCTTGCTCCCTCATAAGCGATTTTGGTTAGAACCTTCGCGAGCAGGGAGAAGGGAGGGTTAGCATACACTAGGCCCATTGCTTTCCAGAAGAAACGGAAAGCATTGTTCAATTGTTTCGAGCAGTACAACTGCATGATGTGCTGTTGTTGGCTCGCAAATAATTCCACCTGGATCTCATCCAGGTTTACCTGAAGGGCCGCCAGTCCATTTTCAAGAACGTGACGGGCCAATTGGTAGTTTTCAGTACGATAGTTAGTCTTGGATGCGTAGCGCAGCCCAGAGTCTTTTCGTCCTGACAGCTCCAAAGGTACGGAGAACAGCCCACTGCCAAAGTCGCAGTGCAAAGAATCGGGGCGCTGGAGAGACAGCATTTTTACCTGGGAGTTTCTTCGTAGGAAGTCTGTACCAATGACGATGTCAAAGGCGTCCGTGTCCAGCACTCTGCAGTGTTGGGTCACGGTTTCGTCGCCCAGGCATGTAGTCACATCGACCCCCCCCAAGGAATGGATGGTACGCCCATCCCCTACTCTTATGGCCACGGTCTTAGTTTTCTTGAAAGTCCTTAGCAGGCGCCGGGCCACTATGGAAAGTGTTGCCCGGTGTCAAGCACCGCTCGAAAAACTCGATCCCCGATTTTCACGAGGATCCAGGAAACCAAGTCCTCCTCTTCGGAGCCGCCCCCCTACTCCTCATCAGGGAACTTGACATCCACCCCTGCAGCTATGAGGCACCTGGCCATCCAGGCCAAGCGCCTCTTCTTGGAGTTATTCCCCTCAGGGGTAGCGTTATCCCCCTGGGGGCGCTTCTTGGGATCACCTGCGGCAGGAGGGAGTGTAGCAGCAGGAGACGGTGTAGCAACGGGCGCTGATGAGCGCCTCTGGGGGTTAGGGGCTCAATTTTTGCCACCCCCCTTGCCACCTCCTTTATGACCTTTATCCCCATTCTGAGAGTTTTTGGTGGGTGTTTGGGTCTTCTGGCGTTCGGCCTCCTGACGCTTGAGTTTATCACTCTCGCGTTTCTTTATGTGACATTCGTCTTCGTAGTGACGACGTTTGCCACAATAGCTACAGGTGATGGTACACCTGAAATGATACTGATGGGTCACAGGTTTCCCATCTTTGGTATGCTGCTGTCGTTTCATCTGCAGCATACAGCTACTGCGGTGATCGCAGTCAGAGGCATGACAAGGCCCCCCCTTGTCATTGACAGGTTTGCAGTAGAACAGAGGGGGTGTACCTGCATCAGGTTTAACCTCATTCATGGCACGTAGGTTACCCCTCCCTTTACCACCTCCCTGGTTGCTGTTAGTGGGGTGTTTAGGCCCTTTCCCTTCGCCACGTTCGGGGGTAGGGGTACAACCTCGACCCAAGTGCTTCTTGAGGAATTTCTCCATGTGGGAGTCATTCTCCCTCTCAAGAGCTAGCTGAATCAGGAGGTCCACCAGTTCATCGTACGAGTGGGTCTGACTCTTCCTCTCAGAGGTAGAGCGGCAATCCTCCCACGTACGTTCAGGGATTCTACTCATGAGACACAGGTGGGGCTCAGTGGCTCCGTAGGAGCCCACGTTCATCCGCGAAAACAGATACTCCAAGTCGCACACGTATTCAGAGATTCGCGCAGCGGAAGGAAACTCAGGGAGCATAGGTAGCTTTTCTATCTGTGTGTGCACACTGAGGTCAGTCTCATAGACTGGGAACGTTTTCTCCAACCTCTGGAGTACCTCTGCCCAGGTGGAACAGGTTTTCACAATGTGTTTCACCTGTTTTTGCAAAAATTTCTTTTTGCATGAGCGTTTCAGCAGTGAGCATTTGGTGGCCACATCCACATGGGATTGGCCAGTCAGCAAAAGGAACTCAGCAAATTCTTCTGCCCATTCGGGCAGATTTTTGGGGTCGAACTCCGGCAGTTCCAGCTGGATAATCGCCTGGGCAATAGGTCTGCCCTTCTTCCCATCCCCCGGATTTAGGCCAGAAGGTGATACGCCGGCAAAAGGTGCCAGAGCTGCCAGCCCTCTTTTCTCAGTCTCTGTCACAGGCACGTCCTGTAGTTCAGCGATAGGGACTGTCCTGGCACGGGGTTGAAAGGGGCTGGGGCAGGTGACCTTAGGCAACAGCCTTGAGACCCTTGATCTCTTAAGATCATCGGCCAGGGTACTCAGTATGGGGGAGGGGGAGGACAACTCTTGCTTGGGTAAGGGTTCTGCAATACCTAGTTTTGCCTTAATGGCCTCCGATAGGGCCGTCACATCTGGATCTTCTGATCCAGACAGAAGTTTGGCCAGCAGTTCGGCCGTATGAGCCAGGGCACCGTAGGTTGGCCTTGGACGATGTTGTCCCTCAACTCGAGTCGGGCTTACTTCGGGAGCCCTTGGGTTTGGACAACATGCTCTTGGATACTCGGATCTCGGTCGTCTTGGCAGGGATGCTGTCTCGGCTCTGTCGGACGGCGGGCCAGAGTGCGTGTAGGACCCTAGGTTTGTACGTGGTCTGGATCCGTGTACTGCCAATGGCTCCTCCCCATCTTCTCCACGAATGGATTTGTAGTACTCCTCATGGAGGATGTATTCATCCCTTTTCTTCCTCAGTTCCTCGTATTCCTCAGGACCTCCAATCGCTGTTGAGGATGATGCCGAAAAAGCGGATCGGAAAACTGAGGCTGCTACGCGCCTGTGGAGATGATGCAGGCTGTCTCCACCGTGGGCCGCTAAGGCGTCGGTGGTAAGGATTGTATTTTCTTCCGCCCTTGTGCGATCTGGATCTCCTTGGGACCCAGATGCGACACTGAGATGTGGAGCTCGGTAAGGTGGTTCACTCATAGGGTGGGCCATGCTGCCCATTTGTACTTGGACAGTTCTTATGGGCCAGGTCCTGACGCTTGGCGTGGACATGATGAACTTGTTGTTGAGCTTTGTGTGCTGCACTTCTCCTCAGGGTCGGTTCCAAAGGTCACAAGGGACTGTCTCTGCTACCGGAAAAATGTCCTTGATTAGTGCCCTAGATATTTTGATGAAATCCTGCAGGTTTTGAAGTTGAAAACCGAAACCAAAGCAGCAAGTAGAGCAAGAACAGGATGTGGATCGAATCAATGAATAGCTTTGAAATCCAGTGTAACACAGAAGGGCTGCAGATAGACAATGCAGGTATAAACACAAAGATTCAATCACAATTGGATAATACAAAAGATTTTATATGAAAACTGGACTGACTCTGGCCTCCAAGATAGCATCAGGCACTTCACGTGCACTCTTCTGGGTGAAATGGTGCTGGTTAGGAATGTGGAGCATAGATGTCAGGCCAACACAGAAAATGACTTGGCCAAGCAAATGAATTCAGAAACAGTTAAAAAGTAGAACCACAATAAGTGGTAGAAACAATTGAGTGTAGGGGTCTTGGGGTGGGAGACCACTAGGCTTAACCTCCAACGCCTAAAGCATGAAATGCCTATTTTATTTTGGTATATCCTCCATGAAGGAAGGTACCTCCGCTCAGATGAGTGGTACGGGTGAACTTCATGGGGGGGCTAGGGTTAGTACCCTAGTTACTTTGAGAAAGTGTACTTTAGGCTTCAAAAGAGAGATAAAAATACTTAAGCTAGTCTTAGCATCAACAAAAGGGTTTTAAGGGGGGCTTGGCCTGGATCAAGCCCTCCAAGAAAGACATGGCAGTGACTTTTTCTTACTGGATATGTACACATGGGGTTAAGACTGGACTGGGGTAAGGGCATAACAGGACAATAGACACTCGGTCCCAACTCATATTCCCATCCCAGGTCCGACCCTCTCAGTGGCTGGCAGGGGCGGGGGCTCAAACACGACCGATGCCCTGCTCAGTCCGGACCCTGAAACCCTGCCCATAGGGGAGGGTGTCTCGCCCAGCCACAGGATAGTTCCTGGGAACCAAGAAGCTACAAGGCCAGCCTACAGTAGCTCCCCATGCTCCCTTTACAGCAGGTCCCAACTCCCCTTTGAGCCAGAGATGGGGACCCGCCATTATCCCCTAGGAGTTGGTAGCTGAAAATGGGCTGTTTCAGCCCAAACTGATGTTAGTTCGAAAAACTCCAAAGTTGACCCCTGGTCTGGACCATCCAGAGGTAGGGACGAGGCAACTGACTCTATGCCCCTCAAGTACTAACTCCCCGAAGCCCTCACCCAACCTGGCTCCGTCTGCTTCCCCGGCATCAGGGCGCCACGGTTTCGCCATGTGGGGTCATGATGCCAAATTCATCAAAATGGGAGTCCCTTCGACGGGCGGCTTGCTCCGCCAGGGCAAGGCCAGTGGCTCACAGGATAGCAGGCAGCACCTGGGACCTATATCTAAGTGCACAACTTGAAATTAGGTCCGGGCTGCCCATGGGCATAGAGATATCAGACCGCCAACTGACCACATGGGGGGCCGAAATTGGGGTCCCAAAAAAGGGGTCATTTTGGCTGCTCAAAATGAGCCAAAATTGAAGGTATCCCCAATGGTATATCTCCACGCCAGCTTGGAGATCAGATCCAACATTCCAAATGCGAGCCACTGGGCCTGGAACAGAGACTCACATGTATTTGGCTGTCAAGGATCCCCATGGGCCTAGGCGTGGTGATGACCCAAACTGGGTCCACAACTGCCAAAATTGCAAAAACGGCCGTCTCAAGCGACCGTCCAGGGTAGGAAGCCCTGTCGATCTTGTCGCCCCAAGCCTTGATTCACAACCCTTGATATCCCCTCTGGTCCAATGCCCTGGGTTATGGCTTGCCGTCAAACTGGCTGCTTACTGTTCACCGAGGGGATGAACACACGGATGGGGCAGAAAGCAGCATGCGGTGCAAAGGGGGGGAACATGGATCGCACTAAAATTTGAAGAACTCTGGATGAGCCAGAGGAGCATGTATGAAACTCAATGGTGTTCAACCCTTCGTCATATGCTACAATAATTGCTGTTTCTTTCCGGCTGGGACTCTTGCCCCATGGAGATATGGTAGTTCCAATATGGCATACAATGGCAAAAACAGCGAAATTTGGCCAAAATGGCCCGCACTCATGATTCCATATCTCCATGGCCACGGCGAGGATTCTTGCAACCAAAGATGCTTTAGACACATGGGACTTAGGTCCCAATATATGCCACTTGCCAAACCTCATGGTCGCCTCTAGCTATTTTCCCCATTGGGGGGAAAATGACACACAAATGGGGCAGAATGGCAACATACCCCAAATTGGGTGACTCACAACTCTCCCTTCAAGAGGAGAGGCCACATGGGGAAACACCCCATTCGATGCGGGTTTATGTGCCCTCTCCGATTCGTCCTTACCCTTGGCCAAGTGGCGCACGCAACCTCGGGCCGAACATTAAGGGGGAGATGAGGTTTGTGGCCATTCTGGGCAAAACGGCCAAACTTCACGGAAAAGTGGTCACTCGAAGAATCGTATCTCTGTATCACAAGAGAAATGAGCCTCGGGCTTTTGCATGGATGCAAAGCGAAGCTTCGCTTCCCTTTTTGCAACAAGGGTTGGGGTTCAAAGCATAATGGAAGCATTTTTAACACCCCAATCCTTGAAGCACACTATTTATGGGAAAAAGTGCATATATCGGCGATATTGGTATGTACATATCTTTGGGTCATTGAGGCACAAAGATATGAGTAAACCTTTTTTGGAGTAGGCCCATAATAGGTGCTTTCAAATATGCACACTATGGTTAGATTGTCTCCGCCCACTCGTGTCATTAGTGTTTGCATATGAGCGCGTGTGCAAAGAGGCAGTATGGCACGCGTGCTCACAAGGCGACGTTGTATAAAATAGAAGACAAGGTTACAAAAATCAACCAAGCCGTCCACGATGTCCTTGGTGGTCTCTACTTTACATATTGCCTTGGTTCAAGGCTCAACTCCCCATAGGCTTCGAGTACGAGCCTCGGGGATTGGCCATTTTTGGCCTAATTTTTGACCAAAATTTGCCCTTTCTCAGAAAGTGCGTTTTGGTACGCATTGAATTGCGTGCAGCCATCGTTGAGTTGGCTCGAAAAACGAAAATAGCCTAGGGTTTTGGGTCTTGTCAGCATTGTAATCGGTTATTAACGTGCATGCTCACAAGGCCACAAAGTTAGCGTTTGCGCACGCAAATAACTTCGGTTTACAAAACCCATATGCTGCCTAAAACATCTCTATTGCCCGCTTCCCTATACAAGATGATATGCCCATGTGAAAGGGGCATGGATGAAAGGCATAGGGGGGGAATGTAGGGTTCCGTCCAAACTCATGGTCCTTGAGACCCAGGAGTTCGAGCGATCCACGGAAAAGCTTGCGTGCTGATTTTCTCTCAGACGCAACGGCGAAAAATTCTGGTGAATACACCAGATCAAAGTACAAGAAAAACCCTCTAGATCCAGCACTTAAGTTCCTTCCGAACCTCAAAGGTACTCAAGAAAAATCCATCACAAAACTCGCCACGGAGAAGCGACGAAAGCGCGCGAACAGGCGACAATAGGCGGCGATTTCACGACAATCAAAAATCGCGGTAGAAATCGGGTATATCACCGATTTCTAACCGAAAATCGACCAAGACAGTAAAATTATGGTAATTCTACATCGAATGTATGGTTAGGGATCGGAATCCAGATCCCGCGGATTAGAGAACAGGGATATCCCGCTGACAGCCGGTTTCAACGGCTTCCGCACGGGTGTGAAGCTCACAGGCCTTTTGGCCATGGGCCGTAGGTTCTGGGTACCGCTTCACCCCCCTCCTGAGAGGAAACCCCTGGGGGGGCTCGATAACACCCAAGCATGGCAGCGGGTACCCAGGACCATCCCCTGAAAGGAGGGGGGGTCACACTCCCACTTCAGGCCGATTTGCGGGTTGGGTTGTTCATTACAATCCAACAGTAAGACACGTACGGTGCTGTAGTTGCTGGTAACCGCAAGTATAGTATCAAGTATCAAGTCACGGGTCCTGGCGGCGATTGTTTGGCATCCAAAAGGTCCCGCTAACCCATACCAGGCGCACCGGGTGCCGGCTGCGGCGGTCACCACCACAGTGGTAGTGGGAATCACGGCCAACAAAGGCGTCACACGACGACCGAGGTGGTCCAACAAGTCGAAAGCGACCACAGAGATCCATCAGGCTACCCCAGGCTTCCTAAGGCCGCAGGCTGGGGGAGAGTCCCCACGGGTCTTCCCTTGGGCGCACCATGTCCATATCCGCGACGCGAGTCCAGAGTGGTAAAGCCGCACCAGCTCCTCCATAAGGGATCGGGCATCAAGGCCGTCTTTTCCCTTGCCCCATTACCACGAAGGCCATGCATGCGGGAGTCCCCATGCAGTCTGGGCGGAGGCATCGACTCCTCAAACCACCAGTTTCCCGGGCAGACTGACCGAGGTCAGGGCACCGGAGGTGGCCACCCGACTGCAGGTGCGTCTGCCAGTTGGTAGGCTCACACTGGGACTGACAGTGGCGGACCGGTGGGAGTGTAGTCAGGCAACTGGGCTTCCCGCCTGGCGCCATCAGGATCTCAGCACATCACAGCCCCTAGGGCACACGGTATCACGGGCAGTCAAACATGACAATCTGTACTTAGGTACTGGTCCAGGCTGGACCTTATGTAAGAGCATGTACACGGCGACTGAGGGCACCTTCGTATTCCGATTTGCGTCCCCTCGGGGGGGGAAAACGGTCCATATTTCGGTGATAGGCTGATAACACGCAACATACAGATGCACACATCCTGGGGGGCAGAAAGGTGAGCAAGAAATGGGTAAATAGGCGTGTAAACACACTCTGGATAGAGCGCCAAACCACGCCCCGGTCAGGATGAGGCATATGCAGGAGGGTGGACAGAAAAACGCCTGAGTGCAGGCCATATATAGTCTGCAGACACACATAGACTGGGCTGGATCCCGCAAGTGCCATGGGACCAGACCACACACCCAAAAATCGCAATGCCGATGACAGCGGCATCCGTTGCGCAACGTCGTATGGGCCTTAAGGCCTCAATCTGGGATAATGAAGGGGTGCCATCCGCCCTGGGTTCCAACGAATTCAGCAGGGGGCTATGGCCGTCCAAGCACGCGGGGGAAATGTCAGCAGGAAAATGCTCACGGACAATGTTTGCCGAAAGCATCTAAGCCTGAACTGAGCACCCGGCGTATGCACAATCCACCACTTTCAAACTGCAATGATATGCTTTGCAATTTCATGGAGCCTGGATTCCAAAATTACACTGGAACGTCCAGCGATGCTCACAGGGGAGAGCCCAGGGCGGTGATCAGGCGCCTCTGGCTGCAATCGCCCGGGTGAGTGCTGCCAAGTCCGAGACATGGAGCTTGGTCTTTTGCTTGCGGATGTAGTTCATGAAGGGGGTGTTAATCCGCGGCATGAACGAGGAGACGGGTTCCCAGGTGTCATGGGACGGCCCATAGCCTCGCCAACGAACCTTGAACTCCAGGCCTGCGGGTGCCGAGGCGTTCGGACGCTGGGCCAGGATCTTCGCGACGGTATAGTCGTCCTGCTCAGCATAGTCGTCGTCCAAATCAGCCTCATGTGCGGCATAGTCCAGAGACACATGTTCGCCACGGAGGTCGGGTTCCCGCACACGGAGTTCACTCTCGTGGCGGTCCCGGAACTGTCCGTGACCCACCTTGATGCGGTACGTGTCCTCACCAATCCTGCGGACCACCTTTCTGGGTGTGAACCAGGTTTTGGTGTGGTGGGTGCCCATAGGGCGGGGTCTGATCACCCACACCAGGTCTCCCACCCTGAACGTTTGCGCTGTCGAGCCCGGGGCGGACTTCTGACGCTTGGCATGCTCCTTCTCGAGCTGCTGGCGGATGTCCCGCGCCTTTGCCTCCTGCCGCGCAAAGAATTCCTTGGCGTCCATGGCCATACCATCACCGGACAAGGGAAGTCCCCGACCCAGGGGTTCCTGCCGAACAAAATCTGGTGAGGGGACAATCCATCTGGAGTGGCGGTGTCATGATGGGCCTTCAGAGCAGGCCACATCTCCTCAAAGCAGTTCCGACGTGGGTTGGTGATATGAATCTTGCGTAGCTTCTTGAACAGCCGTCTTCCAGCCACTTCAGCCCGGCCGTTGGACTGGCTGAGATAGGCGACGCTCTTGGCATGACGTATTCCCATGAAGGAACACATGGCCTTGAACCAGCCACCAGTAAACTGGGGCCCTCGTTCACTGCAAATGGTGCGGGGGATGTCAAAGACGGTCAGCCAATGACGAATCATCATTACTGCCACTTCCTTCGCAAGCAACCCCCTTTTGCGTGCCGGAACGGCTACTACGTAGCCGCTGTGGCCGTCCACACAAAGGACCAGACAGTCAAAGGTCTCCTTGCCTATGTGAACTTCGGGCAGGGAGAAGACGTCCATGGCCACGCTCTCCATTAGCTGGTCAGGCACCGGAGTCCGTTGGGCTTCCCCCTTGATGTTCCGGTTGTCGGGATTGCAGGCCTGACAGACCGAGCAACCCTTTCTGACCTTCTTGATAGTGTTGTAGAGATTGATCTGGTCGATTTCGAACCGGCGCTGCATATCCAAGGCTTGCCTCCTGACCCCCGGGTGCATCATGTGGTGGTGCCAACCCTCACACAGCTCGAGCACTCGGGACTCCAGGACCCGCAGCTTACCATTCCGGTAGAGCTTGCCATCCTCCTCAGTCAGCCCCTTTGGCCACTTCTGCCCGTCATCAGGGTCGGTCACAGCCCTATACTCGGCCTCAAAGGCCTCAGACTTGGCGTAGTCGTCGGTCCAGTCGTCCTGGAGGCAAGATTCAGGGAAGAGGTGCTTGTCGGACTCGGCTCATTCAGGGGCGAGTACTCTGACCGCTCTGCCCATCCTCCTTCTGAGGGGGGCATCCGCAGCCATGACGACCAAGCATTTAACACCCTCCTCCTCCATCAGGCGCTCCATTTCTATGATCCTCTTGGCCTCAGCGGTCTCAGCCTCATCGCCATGGGCGGAGACATTCGTCATGCCCTTGCTGGCGGGGTAGGCCCACCTACTGAGACAGTCCGCCACGGTGTTATCCTTACCGGGAACATACACAACCGTGAGGTCGAACTTGGCCAAGGTCTCATGCCATCTTGCCCGTCGGGAGGCGGGACCAGAGGGGGTGTCCACGTGCTCTTTGTGCCACGACTGCAGACTCTGATGGTCGGTGCAGACGGTGACGAGATGGAGGGCTATGTACCCAGCCCATTTCCTGAGAGCCATGACGATGGCATACGCCTCCTTTTCTCGGGGCGTCCACGTCCGTCTCTGGCCTTCCGCCAGGACTCGGCTCCAGAAGGCCACGGGCACGTGCCTCCCATCATCAAGCACTTGCTCCAACACAGCGCCTACAGCGTAGTCGGAAGCATCAGTGCGCAAGACGAACCCTCGGTCAGGATCCACGAGGTGCAGACCCACTGCGGATAGCAGCGCCTGCTTCATCCCTTCAAAGGCACAGTCAGAATCCTCATTCCAGACCAGAGCCTTCTTGGACCCCTTCTTGGTCTCCTCTCGGTTGCCCTTGAGCATGGTCGTCATGGGGGCTGCATACTCGGCATACATCTTGATATACCCTCGGTAGTAGTTGCAGAACCCCAAGTACGCCCGTAGCTCAGAGACCGTTTTGGGCTTCTCCCAGTGCTCAATCGCAGCCATCTTGCCAGGTATGGGCTTCCGCTGCCCGTTCCCGACTACATGGCCAGCCAAGACCACCTGGCTTACCGCAATGGTGGCCTTGTCACTGCTGCCCGTGAGCTTGTGCTGAACCAGGAGGTCCAGCACTCTGGTGACGTCCCTCTCATGTGCCTCCAGGAGCTCATCATAGCTCATACTGGGGCCCCCGGACGCGATGATCACGTCGTCCACAAAGGGGTCCGCACAGTCACGCACCGGCTCAAGCAGGTTCTCCAGCATCCGCTGAAAAGCCGCGTTGCCGTTGGTAACGCCCATGGGCATTACCTTCCACTGGAGGGGTTCAAGTGGGGTTCTCATTGCTGTGCAGGCACGGGACTCCTCGGCGAGAGGCATCTGATGATAACCATGTTTCAGGTCAATCACCGTGAAGATCCTCCGCCGGTGTTGCTTTTGCAGCATGTCCTCGATGAGGGGCAGCGTATAGCTGTCATGCTGCGTTTGGGCTTATGGGCCGCGGTAGTCGACCACGAGCCGCCACTCTCCGGCCACCTTCTTGGGGACGACAAAGCACGGGGAGGCCCATTTGGAGTGGCACTGCTCAAGCCAGCCTCTCCCGATGAATTCACGGAGGACCTTCTCCATGGCCTCCTTCCTCTCGCCCCTCAGGGCGAACTCCCGGTGTCGGTACACACGCGGGTCCAGCTGCAGCCGTATTTTGGCTTCACCATACGGTCCACGCACCGCCGGGGGAAATACACGCTTTCCGCTGAAGAAGGTATCATCATAATTCTGCTTCAGCCTGGCCCTCAATGCCTGGATCTTGGGGCACTCATCGGACTCCGCCTTGGCCTTTCCGGGCACCTGAACCACTGAGCTTACTTGCGGGGTACCGCCGCATGGTTTCGGCTCAGGTGGTCTCCCCAGGTGGCCCAAAGGGCCATTTCTGGTCTTGCCTCGGAACAAGTCACCGTAGGTGGGTGGGTTCCCGCCCATTGGCTCGTCCTGCCTGGACATGTGGTCCAGCACCCTCCTTACGAAGGTATCCCCATCATAGGAACCAGAGACAATGGAGTCCACTTGCCACCAGGCTTTGTCCTGGCCCTTGCCCTCACGCTGGCTTCCTCAGTCGTCAAAGGGCTGATCCATATACCCCTGAACCAGGTCTAGCTCCTCCTCAGCGAGGAGGTCCTCCGATTCTCCGATGTCAACAGGGGAAACCGCAAAGCATTGCCGCCAGGGCTCCGCTATGATGCGGTTGACACACACGAAGTCCGTGGTGTCGGCCTGCTCGAGGCCCCCATCCACATAGTGGAATTCCGTTGGCCATCTCTGGGGTGGCAAGGGCTGTCCCTTAGCGTCCTGATAGACACTCTCTCCAGCCGGTAGGGCGACCTTGTTTAAGGTCACGTTGGTCAGTGAGACCACCCGATCTCGGGTGCTTTCCTCCTTGGTGCATCCCATATGAACAACCAGCACTGCCTTGGAGCGGTCCTTGCGAATCTTCGCTACCGCCCTTGGAATGTCCCATCGGGGGCAATGGATCCACATCAAACCCTGATGCGGACCCCAGTGGTTCTTCCACGCGGAGTCCTGGGCACTCCTGTACTTCTTACAAACCCGAAGATGGGCGGAGGGTCCTGAAGAGAACACATCCAGGGCCAGATCCAAAGCTCCCAGGTCCGCAACCACTCGGTTCGCCACTTCCGGCATTACGCCGTACTCCTGGTTTGCTGGCCCAGCTGGCTCAGTCCCCAGCACGGCTACTTCGAGCTGATTGCGTTCCGGGTGGATCCATTGGCACTCCACATGGTGCTCAGGTGACGAAAGCCATGAGAGCTGGTCGTCCTGGTACAGGGTCATGGAGGCCTGGGCCGGGAGAACGCCGGAGTCCGTCTCCATCATGAAGTCGAACCCCACGATCATGTTCCAGTCCATCTGGGCCTCGTAGAAGCGACCTTGCGGGAGGATATCCTTCCCGAGGTCCGGTCGGCTCAGCTCACGGTGGTTCACGAACTGCAGTGCAATGGCGGCTTCCCTCGTACCTCCCACCATGTACTGGCCGTTTGCCACCTTCAGCCTGACAGGCCTCCGACCGTCGGTCAAGCACTCTGGCGGGAGTATGCCAGCCTTGACCAGGCTGACCTGAGCTCCCGTGTCAACCAACACGTCGAAGACCTTCTCCACTTCCCCGCATAGGGCACGGACCTTAAGGTGCAACTGCCGCTCACGCCCAACGCGGCGCACGACGTGCAACCTCAGGATCTCCGGCCGTTCCAGAAGCTCGATAAGCGACTGGTGCAGGTTGTGGACAATGGGCTCAGGCTGCCCATCTGCAGCATCCAGCTGCGGTCCAGGTGATCCTCCGGTACTGTCGGAAAGATCTTGAAGCACATCAAACACATTCTTGGTCGCGAAGGATGGACGGGTGCAAGGGTCCCTGCCTTCACTTGCCCCCGCCCTGCCACTGCAACTGTCTTTCGTCTTGGGTGCCAGACCGCGCCTTCCGCCCGCGGCAATCCTTTTGTGCGCATTGTCTCCCGAATTGCATGGTGTGGCGCTTCGCGCAACACCATCCTGCGACCGCCCTAGCCGGGGCCCTTGGCTGCAGGGGCTCCGCTAAGGGGCGTCCCTTGTGGTAGCAGGGGTACTCTCCTCCGCATCAACCTCGTTAACACTCTTCTTCTTGCCCCCTTCCTTACCCTTCTTGTCCCTGTCCTTGTTCTTGTCGTCCGACTTGGGAACCCAGGACCTCTTGATCTCCTGGATCTCCTTGGCCAACTCGGTCCCCACTGACATCAGCTTGAAGAGCTCGTCCTTGGTGACCTCCACCTTGCTCTCCCGGATACCCACGGGTGCACGCTTTTTCGACCCGTGCACCTTCTTGTAAGCCTCCGTGTCGACCTTGTGGATGGGACATGTTCGGTGGTCATGGTTGAACCCTTTGTTCCTTCCATAACACACCAAACAGCCCTGAGGGTGAGCTCTTATGAACTCCCCGAAGGACAGCGGAGGGTCGCCCATGCGGCGTGGTTCCTTCTTCTCCTCCTTGCTCCAACCCTTCTGCAGGGCCTTCCAGCTTCCCGGGTTGCTCCCCGCGTTCAGGTTGTTGGCCACGAAGGCACAAACGGCCGTCTCGGCAGGCTCATCGTCGTCGTCCTCATCGTCGAGGACCTCACCGCCTTCGGTTCCTGCTGGGTCCATGGCAGATTCCCTGCCCGACCCTTCGCCAACATAGTTGACTTCACGGTCACCGGCCTTCAACCCGCGGGTGTGGTGGAGATTCCTGTACTCTTTGAGCATTTCCTCTCCACCCCACTCCAAGACCTCGTCGCAGGTCATCCGCGCCGGGATAGCCTGCAGACGGAGGGTCTGGCCGCCCACGTCACACTCGTCAAGGCGCAACATCGCGGTCTTCTCGCGATCGCCCGTGACAGTGATGAGGACGGCTTTCCGCAGCTCTCGCCGCATGACATCCCGCGCCACATGCTTCTTTGTCCACGCCAACACGTTTGGATTATAATCCTTGGGGAGCATCATCTTCAACCTGTGATTGAACTTGGCTCTCTTGGTTTCCTCCTTGGTGACTCTCTTGATCCATGCTTCGGGCAGCATGGAGAGCAGGCGGGCCTGCTCGTCACCCTCATTCCAGTCCTCCACATTGCGGCGGAAGAGGGTGTATTGCCCCAGCAAGTCTCGCCATCCCCGTAGGCGGATCTCCCGACCATCATGCTGAAGCTTGATGGCCCTCCACCTCTTGACAGCCACCTGCGGAGCGTCCACCCGCTCTTGCTCGTTGAGCCACTTCTTGGCTTCCTTGAGGGTCTTGATTTTCCCCTCCTTGGTTGGCACGAAGTACAGTTCTTGGAGCACTTCCGGCAGGTGCCACCTGAACCGTTCGAAGACATATTTCTCCGCCTCTGCGGGATCCATGTCTTCAGTGACGGTCATCCCCCAATCGTCCAGCTTCTCCAAGAAGCAGTCGAGGTTGAGGGGGTTGCCATCGTACGTGGGGGGCTTGATCTCCTTCAGGTCCTCCCATACGGCGGCATCCGCGGCCTTAGAGACCATGAACGCTGGCCGCGAGGTCGACCGAGGTTCCCATCGGCGTCCCCCACGGACTCCCACGGCTGCTACTTCCATCTCCTCTGCGGTATCCATGTGGCTACGCCGTGGTTCCTCCAAGTACACCCAACCTAGATGTTCACGCCGTACTCTCTCCATGTACACCTCCTCATCACGGCGCCGGCAGCTGCATTCAGCGGCCTCCCGTTGTACACCACGCGGCGGGGTAATGCCGAACTCCTCCAGGTCTTACTCGCCTCTGCCGACATCCCATTCCACGTCCCCTCCGGGGACCTCATCTCTGAATCCACCGTATCGCCGCCCATCCACTGGGATTGGCTCCTGGACTGGTGCGGGGTGTCGGGGGCGTACCGGTGTCCGCGGTGGAGCACGGCGGTTGTGGTACTCCGAACTGAGCCACTCGTCACGCCACTCTTCACTGCCACTGCCTGGCAGCACACGCTCGTTACGGCGGCCCGCGCTGTGATGAGAGCGGGCACTGAGAGAGGGGGCACTGGCGCTGGGGCGACTCCTGGGGGCTCCGCCGGGGGCGAGGGCTCTGCCTGGATCTGGTCCAGGGCCCCAGCCGTCGTCCAACGAGCCGGATTTCAGGGGTGGGGACTCGCTGCCTAAGCTCCCTTGGCTTTCCAGCCTGTCCAACCTCTGCTGCAGGCCGTTGATGACCTTGTTCAGCAGCTTGGTCTCGCTCCTGGCGATGTCCAGCTCCCTCTGGGCGGCGGTGGCGACCTTGGCGATCTTGACCATCTTCGTTCTGGCGATATCCAGTTCCTTCTGTGTGCCCGCGGCGAACCTGGCGATGCAGATCACCTCGCTCTTGCCCGTCTCTACCTCGCGCTCGAGGGCGTGGGCCCTCCTGCGGAGGTGGACGATCCACCGCCAAGTGGCCTCCGGGTCACCATTTTCTGGTGGGCCGTCGGGGTCCCCAGGGGGTCCTCCAGGAGGGCCTCCGCTGGGCCCACCCGGTCCAGGGGGTCCTCCCCCGCCAGGGGGTCTGCCCTCGGGGGGTCGACCTGGTGGGCGTCCTGCAGGGGGTCACGACGGGCCTCCGCCAGGGGGTCCCGGTGGGTCTCCGCCGGGTCGCTTCGGTGGGTCCGAGGATGGCGGCTTCTCCGTGTAGCCAAAGTCCATGTCTTCATCCTCGTCCATGTCGCCCCATCTGGCCGTCTCGGTCTCGCACGCGGTGGACTCTGAGCTCCGGTAGGGAGGAGGGAGATCCTCACCCTCACCCTCTGGCTGCATGGGGACTTCTCCGCCTCCTCCGCCAGTCATTCCCTGACGATGTCTGCGGTCTCGTCCGTCCGCATCGCTGGCGGTGAAGAAGGGGTCGGAGTCGTGGGGATGTCCGTCCACTGGCCTCCGGGCCCTCTTGGGGGTCTTCCCCTTACCCCTCCTCCGTCGGTAGGCGGTGGGGCCACTGTCCCCACTGCTGCCTGTGTCGTCCTCCCCGAGGTCCAGCTTCACCTTGGAGGAGGCGTCTCCTTCGAAGACCTTTCGAATGGTCTCCACTCTGGATCCTCCCGGGGTTGTCTTGCGCTGAAGCTTGGCATCCGCCTCCTCCATTGCGGCAGCCGTGGCTGCGGCAGCTCCCCTTTTGGCCTCTTCTCCGGCACGGGCGTCCTCGGCTTCCCGAGCCCGCTGCAGCCGAGCCTTCTCAGCTTCCAACGCTGCCAGCTCTGCCTCAGTCTTCGCCCTCTTCTCAGCGACCTTCCGTCGCGCGGCCACGATGGCGTCCTTTCTGGCGGTGTCCGCTTGGGCCTTGGTCGTTGCTTCGGCGTGGGCCCTTTCCTCCGCCTCCTTCCTTGCCCTCTCTTGGGCAAGCGCCTCTTCCAACGCTTTCACCTCGGCCTCCTTACGGGCAATGGCCTCCTGGGCCAGGAGGGCTTCCTGGGCGGCCACCGCTTCCTGCACGGCTGCCGCCACCTCACTCCTGACCCGGGCAGCCGCTGCTTCCTGTGCAGCTGCAGCCGTGACTCCGGCCGCAATGGCCGCCCCGGTCGAGGCATGGAAGGCCATGCCCCTGCTTCACTCTGCAGCCTTCTCCTGGGCAATGCCGACGGCGCCCTCCACGGCAGCGTTCTGCTGCGTGGCCTGTTGCCGGGCAACCCAAAGGTTGCAGGGCACCCCGCAGGCATTCTGGCAGGCGCAGGCCACGTCCCTTTGGTCGGGGGCGACGCTGCTGCTGGAGCTGGCCTGGTCGGCCGGCATCCTCCCACGGTGGGCCGACTCCACGTCGCTGCTGTGGCCTGACTTCCTCAGGTGCAGCTGACGGGTCCTGGCCTTGGCCTTCTTGGCGACTTCAAAGAAGTTGCCAAGGGTGGTGTGGCCGGGGTGGTGACCGCCACTGGCCCGTTGGGGGCTGGGGGCTGGGTTTCCGCCCTCGGTCTCGTTCTCCGCGGCTTGGGCGGCTTTGGCGGCCAGGGATTCCTGGTACTCCAGCCATTTCTTGTCCCGCTTCTTGTCCCCGGCGGATCGCTTCTCCTTCGCAGGGGACGCACTGCTCTGGCTGCCCTGCAGCGTACGCTCGTCCCCCGGTTCTTGGAACTTCCTTTCGATCATGTCTCATATAGAGACGTTGATAGTAGCGCCCGACGGGTACTTGCTGGGGTTCTCGTCCTCATCAACCCCGTCGGGGCGCAGCCGTTCGCCGGGCCTGTCCGGGCGGGTCCAGGAGCTCTAGCGCTTTTGGCGGAAGCGGTAGGCGTATCCCTTCACTCGCAGCCAGTCTTCTACTGCCTGCAGGCGGTCAGCGCCCATATCCTCGCGTAGCTCGAAGCTCGCGGGCATGCCGCCTTCGCACTGGGGGTTGCTGTGGCGGTAGTGCTGCCCCCACACCAACCCACGCAGTAGGTACCCAGCATGGGGGTGGCGCAGCGGCCACGTCTTGCCCGCCTCCTGTCAGTTCACCATCGGCGCTCGTTCCCCTCGATGGACTAGTCCTGGGGGTGGCTGTTGAAGCGGTTGTTGCGGTCCACTCTATCTACAGGGCTGGGACCCAGACGCCCGATGGTGGTTGTGGAGGTGGGTGATGCAGCTGGGAGTGCGGCCGGTACTGGTCCGCCGAAGGAACTCGCTAACGTCGGAGTTCCGGTCGCTACACCTCCTTCACGGACTTGGCGCTGTTGCTGACGCTCGGGGCGATGCTCCGGGCAGCGCTGCGAAGCCCGTGGTAGTCGGAGTTCAGGCAGCCCGGAGTGGCACGCGAGGGATGTGTAACCCCGCGGCGGTCAAACGCTTTTGACGCGTTCCCGTGGGGGGGCCTGGCCACGGGACGCTGCGGTGGACAGGCACAAGCAAGCAGGCAGGCAAAGCACTGCGCTCACAAGGGCATCCTCATGCTCGTGTCATGTGACAAAGCGTTTCAGGATCCTTGCCACTCTGAAACAAGGAAACAAACGTATGTACAGCAACACATCAGGATATGTACACATGGGGTTAAGACTGGACGGGGGTAAGTGTATAACAGGACAATAGACACTCGGTCCCAACTCATATCCCCATCCCAGGTCCGACTCTCTCAGTGGCTGGCAGGGGCGGGGTCTCAAACACAACCCATGCCCTGCTCAGTCCGGACCCTGAAACCCTGCCCATAGGGGAGGGTGTCCCGCTCAGCCACAGGGGAGTTCCTGGGAACCAAGAGGCTACAAGGCCAGCCCACAGTGGCTCCCTATGCTCCCTTTACAGCAGGTCCCAACTCCCGTTTGAGCCAGAGATAGGGACCCGCTATTATCCCCTAGGAGTTGGTAGCTGAAAATGGGCTGTTTCAGCCCAAACTGACGTTAGCTCGAAAAACTCCAAAATTGAACCCTGGTCTGGACCATCCAGAGGTAGGGACGAGGCAACTGACTCTATGCCCCTCAAGTACAAACTCCCTGAAGCCCTCACCCAACCTGGCTCCCTCTGAGTCCCCGGCATCAGCGCGCCATGGTTTCGCCATGTGGGGTCATGATGCCAAAATCATCAAAATTGGAGTCCATCTCACGGGCGGCTTGCTCGGCCAGGGCAAGGCCAGTGGCTCACAGGATAGGAGGCAGCACCCGGGACCCATATATAAGTGCACAACTTGAAATTAGGTCCAGGCTGCTCATGGGCAGAGAGATATGGGACCGCCAACTGACCACATGGGGGGCCAAAATTGGGGTTCCAAAGGAGGGGTCATTTTCGGCTGCTCAAAATGAGCCAAAATTGAAGGTATCCCCAATGGTATATCTCCACGCCAGCTTGGAGATCAGATCCACCATTCCATATGCGAGCCACTGGGGTTGGAACGAAGACTCACATGTATTTGGCTCTCAGGGATCCCCATGGGCCTAGGCGTGGTGATGACCCAAACTGGGTCCACAACTGCCAAAATTGCAAAATCGGCCGTCTCGGGCGACCGTCCAGGGTAGGAAACTCTGTCGATCTCGTCGCCCCAAGCCTTGATTCACGACCCTTGATATCCCCTTTGGTCCCATGCCCTGGGTTATGGCTTGCCGTCACACTGGCTGCTTACTGTTCACCGAGGGGATGAACACACAGATGGGGCAGAAAGCAGCATGCGGTGCAAAGGGGGGGAACATGGATCGCACCAAAATTTGAAGAACTTCGGATGAGCCGGAGGAGCATGTACGCAACTAAATGGTGTTCAACCCTTCGTCATATGCTACAATCATTGCACTCTCTTTTAGGCTAGGACCCTTGCCCCATGGAGATATGGTAGTTCCAATATGGCATACAATAGCAAAAACAGCGAAATTTGGCCAAAATGGCCCGCACCCATGATTCCATATCTCCATGGCCACGGCGAGGATCCTTCCAACCAAAGATGCTATAGACACATGGGACTTAGGTCCCAATATATGCCACTTGCCAAACCTCATGGTTGCCTCTAGCTATTTTCCCCATTGGGGGGAAAATGACACACAAATGGGGCAGAATGGCAGCATACCCCAAATTGGGTGACTCACAACTCTCCCTTCAAGAGGAGAGGCCACATGGGGAAACACCCCATTCGATGCGGGTTTATGTGCCCTCTCCGATTCGCCCTTACCCTTGGCCAAGTGGCGCACGCAACCTCGGGCCGAACATTAAGGGGGAGATGGGGTTTGTGGCCATTCTGGGCAAAACGGCCAAACTTCACCGAAAAGTGGTCACTCGAAAAATCGTATCTCCGTATCACAAGAGAAATGAGCCTCGGGCTTTTGCATGGATGCAAACCGAAGCTTTGCTTCCCTTTTGCAACAAGGGTTGGGGTACAAAGCATAAAGGAAGCATTTTGAACACCCCAATTCTTGAAGCACACTATTTATGGGAAAAAGTGCATATATCGGCGATATTGGTATGTACATATCTTTTGGTCATTGAGGAACAAAAATATGAGTAAACACCTTTGGAGTTCGCCCATAGTAGGTGCCTTCAAATATGCACACTATGGTTAGATTGTCTCCGCCCACTCGTGTCATTAGTGTTTGCATATGAGCGCGTGTGCAAAGAGGCAGTATGGCACGCGTGCTCACAAGGCGACGTTGTATAAAATAGAAGACAAGGTTACAAAAATCAACCAAGCCGTCCACGATGTCCTTGGTGGTCTCTACTTTACATATTGTATTGGTTCAAGGCTCAACTCTGCATAGGCTTTGAGTACGAGCCTCGGGGGATTGGCCATTTTGGCCTAACTTTCAACCAAAATTTGCCCTTTTTCAAACAGTACGTTTCAGTACGCATTGAATCGCGTGGAGCCATCGTTGATTTGGCTCGAAAAACGAAAATGGCCTATGGATTTTGGTCTTGTGAGCATTGTGTTCGGTTATTAACGTGCATGCTCACAAGGCCACAAAGTTAGCGTTTGCGCACGCAAATAACTTGGGTTTACAACACCCATATGCTGCCTAAAACATCCCTATTGCCCACTCCCCTATACAAAGTGATATGCCCATTGAAAGGGGCATGGATGAAAGGCGTAGGGGGAGAATGTAGGGTTCCGTCCAACCTCATGGTCCTTGAGAACCATGAGTTCGAGCGATCCACGGAAAAGCTTGCGCGCTGATTTTCTCTCAGACGCAACGGCAAAAAATTCTGGTGAATACACCAGATGAAAGTACAAAAAAACCCCTCTAGATCCAGCCCTTAAGTTCCTTCCGAACCTCAAAGGTACTCGAGAAAAATCCATCACAAAACTCGCCACGGAGAAGCAACAAAAGCGCGCGAACAGGCGACAATAGGCGGCGATTTCACGACAATTAGAAATCGCGGTAGAAATCGGGTATTTCACCGATTTCTAACCGAAAATCGACCAAGACAGTAAAATTATGGTAATTCTACATCGAATGTATGGTTAGGGATGGGAATCCAGATCTCGCGGATTAGAGAACAGGGATATCCCGCTGACAGCCGGTGTCAACGGCTTCCGCACGGGTGTGACGGCTCACAGGCCTCTGGGCCATGGGCCGTAGGTTCTGGGTACCGCTTCATTGCCCATGGGAGCTGAGGTTGGGTCCAAGGTGTTACAACGCCTGGTGCAGTGGGTTTTGCGTACATATCCACACAGTGACCATACATTGATGACGTGGTGACTGGCACAAGGGATCCACAACGGCCCCGCACCAGTTTTTGCGGTGTCCGCCGGTTGTTTGACAGCCAAACATATCAAAACGAAGGTGGTGCGTGGTTTCTGCGACCTTTCTCCCCCCTTCCCCCGTGTGGCCTACTGGCTCTCGAAATCTTGATATGTCCTCCCCCTACTTTTATGGTTTTCATGAGAGCCCTTCCCAGCGGGATCATTTGTACTTTCACTACTTGTGTCTTCAAGAGGTCTTCAACGCCATTGCAAAGGGTTACCTCACAGTTAAACCATCGAGGTGTTTTTTGCTCATGGAGCAAGTGCACTATGTAGGGCATGTGTTGTGCAATGGCAAACGCTTTCCTAGTGCTGCCAAGTATGAGGCGCTCCGTGAACGGAAACAAGAGCACATTACTACGGCCAAAGCCTTGAAGGGTTTTCTTGGCTTGGTCAATTGGTACAATATGCAGGTAAAACATTTTGCCCAGCATGCGGCCCCCCTCATGGAGGCCTTGAAGGGTAAGTATGTGTATGACGAGCGTGAGGGAGGTTCTCGTGTGGATGGTGATGAGTTGCCTGTAATGGGCAGAAAGCTACACCTCACCGCCAAACAAGCTGCAATTCAGTGGAATGCAGAGATCGTTAAGGATTTTGAAGCCATCAAGAACAGTTTGATTACACGTGTTGCCGTATATTTACCTAAGCCAGGTGCCAGGTCGAGGCGGTTCACAGATGCCTCTAACTACGCCATCGGCGGAATGCTGGAACCTGAGCGGGAAGATGACAACTGGCATCCGTTTGCATTTTTTTCACGTACGTTACAAGGCAACAAGACAGGTAAACATGAGGATAAGGGTATAGGACAAGTGGGGTGGACCGTACGTGATAAGAAGACATACCCTGTAGTGTGTTGTCTCCTCAAACTCCAGTCTTGGATGGGACGTAAGGGGTTTGTAGTGGGCACTGACCACAGTAGTATTGTACAGTGGTATAGGGAGGATGAATGTAGTGTAAGGTTTCAATCTTCTTGTCTAGTGCTGTGCTTGTGACTCGCTGGGCTAAGGGAAACGCGCCCGTATCGGCCCTGTTTACACAGAAGTGGGTAAAATGGCACCGGGAGTAATTGGAAAGGAAATTTGGCCGTTTAGGACAATTTCACTTTATACTGAATGACTGAATTGACACGACTCAAAAATGTGTGCCACCAACCAGACCGACCTAAACGTCCTGATGCTGAAACTCAGAGTGAGCGCAGCGATCGCAAAAGTAGCCCTTTTGCACCCAAAAGGACGAAAAGAGATACATCATGCAACCACAAAAACACTTTGTGCACAAGAGGAATCGCCACAAAAGGAGTCAGAGCAATTAGAAAGGGTCCCATACAGAAACAAGGGTAGGTATGGGAACCTAGAACCTTCACCCTGACACACATAGGGGGGCAGGTTGCAACTCAACGTGGGCCCTGAGATTTATTGCAGGCATCGCGGCACACAAGCAGTGAAGACCAAATATCACAGGTCACTGACGTTCGACTGCTCCCCAGCCAAGGTGGGGGAGTTTCACAAGAATCAGTGTGGAAGCATCAAAAGGGCAACAGTCTACCAACATGATCCCAAAAACAAAGTGTGAACAGCTTTCACTGATGATGTTCTTGATGTGTTTGTTTTGTATTCTGCTCCTGCTTGCTCCTGCTGCTTCTCAGTGATGCCTTGCTTTCCACTCGCCAATTTGTTTTGGTAAAATAAAAGGATAGTCCAAAGCCCCCCAAGTACCCACAGTGCAAAGGATGAAATTCAGCATCCAATCCGCAACATGAAGGGCTGCAGTCAATGGAGAAAAGATGGACAGTGTATTTACACAAAGGAACTCACAAACACTACAGATTTAGAAAAGATACTTCAAAAACTGCCCACATGGGCACTCCCTCCTTTTATAGTGCCATCTAGGGATGTGCACTCTTTGTTTTGTGTCCCATAGGTGCTGAGGGAGCATGGCTTGTGATGCGGACGTCACTGCCATGTCACATGCAAGCTTCCTACGTAGCTAGGTTCATTGGGTGTTGAACCCGAGACCTCTCAAAAAGAGGTACCCCGGCCCCCTAGGGTGCAGACCACTGGGACGGCTAAGCATTCATGAGAAAATATAGAAAAGTGTAAAGGCTCTGGACTCAGGGCAGCGCCTCAGTCGATCAGGAAAATGGTGTTTATGTCAAAACAGTGGGGGGGGTCAGGGGTCCACACAACATCCTAGATTTAGTGCTTGGTTTTGTAGGTCAAAATGCTTTGTCACCCCTTGTTTTTTTGGCCAATACTAAGATAAAAATGTAATATGCCTCTAGGCATCTCTATCACAACCAAAGCTTACCCCTAGGCATGAAAATACACTTTTTCTTACTCCCTCCTTGTGCTACGGTGGCCCCCACTGTCGCATTTTAAGGAAAAAAGGGTACTTTTCTTGG
This sequence comes from Eutreptiella sp. 'Long Island Sound 2002', assembly GCA_964036045.1. Lineage (NCBI taxonomy): Eukaryota > Euglenozoa > Euglenophyceae > Eutreptiales > Eutreptiaceae > Eutreptiella > Eutreptiella sp. 'Long Island Sound 2002'. The sequence continues at coordinate 127,667,612 of OZ038382.1, read as the reverse complement.
CCTCCCCATGGTTTGAGCATCTTTTTAAAATTACCTATAATCTCTCTCACACTGAAAAGGGTCGCTGCACCAGGGCAGTTGCCATGCTTTGCCTTGTCATAACATTCACCTACAGCCCCCACTGAGATTTTAGCGTCCCTGGGGCGGCTGTGGCTTGGTAGGGGGTTAGAATGCGCATGCAAAGTCATGTACTCATGCATCCCTCCCTCCAAGTGGCAAAAGACAAAACCAAACACAGGACATGGTCAGAGCTTGTGCTGTGAGTCGCTATCGTACCTGCAGGCTGTACCTGTCCTGTCCTTAAAGCCGGGAGTCGCGTTTATTTATTTCCCCATTAACGGGGTCTTTGGATCCTGGCCAGTCTTCCTTGAGGCTGTGGTTCGGCCGAAACGCGGCCTACTCTGCTTTAGCCACTCCGGGACATTTGAACGGAAGAGATGTCAAGGAGGAGGGCCTGATTACGGATCAACGATGGACGATACACCAAAATCCGTTAGATGACGGCCTATAATTTTTCTGAGGGCACATACCTGTCCAGAATCTCCTTGTGCATTAAATGCACATTTTTATGTCCTTTTTTTGTCATCCCAAGAATTTTTCAATTCATGGATTCAAATGCAGAGAAAAGCGGCACGCGGGTGCGCATCCTAATTCACGGCCGGAAAAACCAAAAAAAATAAGATGTTAACAGTATGTCACGCATTTATAAAGAAATGGCGAAACACACAACAAATTATAATGGTAGAGATTCCACCCTTGCTTATAGGAAAATTCAAGATTCCAGAATAGAAGAATTCAGAAAAACGAATAAAACAACAGGTGTTTCGTGGTCACAGGTATTGCTTGCACAGAGCCTGCCTCGTGTCTTCGCCCATTAGGCATACACATTGGCGTGCAGTAGCAAACACGTAACATAGAGAGATAGATTAGAAGATCGCAGGGCATTAGACATTACATCAGGGCAAAACAGATGGCCTTCGGCCAGGGAAGGATTGTCACTGGGGGCTACCGGTCCTCCCCTGCGACGCAAGGCGGGGCAACTTGGACAACTGCTCTTACACCACAACCCCCCCTTTTGTGTAGCTCTAATTACAACATACACACAAGTGCATGCTCATTCGGTTTCGTTCTGTTGGTTTTCCCTCCCCCTTTCTCCCGCTCTTCAGCATGTGTACATGTTGTGCATGAAGAAGACATTTTGTTTCCTATTCGTGATTGTGTGATCAGCGCCCCTGTTTAGCAGGGCTTTGCAGTGACACCAATTCACCCTGCCCCTTTCCCACCTGGGAGATTCACGTGCAGAAAGGTTTGGCCCTGCAACCTAATAGGCCTCGCCGTATTATACGGGTCTCCGACCTGAAAATAATTGGGTATTCCCAAACCTTCCTATCAAGCAAGCAAGCTTATGGAAGTCTGCCCCTTCTGGATGGACCGACCCCTGGTTGCGTCTGAGATGGGCAATACGGATTGGAATGGAATGGATAAAGGTAGGTGTTTAGGACAAGTGCACGGCTGTGCACAAAAAACCTATAACAAGGGAAACATGCACTGGATTGCACCAGGTGCTGGACCTTGTGCATGCATATGACGCATTAGAGGGTAGGCCACGGGTGGTGCACTCCGTATAACCCTTGCGTAGGTTACCCTGGGGCTCCGCCCTACGTTCTTTAAGCGCTGTGCACGCCAACAGAGCACTCCTTCCCTCCAACCCCTAGCAGGCAAATGTGTAGTGAGGTCCCTGTTAGGCCACAGCTGCTTAGTAGCGCTGTGTTCTCTTGCAATTTCACAGGTGGCCCACTAGGGCCAGAGTCCTCTTCATGAACGCCACCAAGTTGCGTATGATTGTCGGTGTGGCAGGCCTGGGTGAGGGGTAGAGCACGGCAGTGTTCGCTCATCCTTCGAGGGCTGGTGCCACAGTAGAGTGTGTAGGACCTGTAGTGAGTCTGTCACTGTCCCCCCTGTTTCCTGAAATTTTATCAGGATTTTTTGTGGGCAGTGGCAGTGGTGGGCGAAGAGACGTGGGGCGTACCCCGTCGCACCGTGTAAAGACATCCCCCGGGGTTCAGCAAGGGTGCAGACTTGGGTATAATTGGGACACCACTTCTGCAGCTCGCTCTTAGGTCCTCAGGCTCAGCACACTCACACATACATAGGCAGGTATAGGAAGGATTCAGTCCTTAGGCTTCTTTTGCGAGGCAAGCATCTCAGCGAGCCTCAGCAACTCTCCTAGGTTGTTCTGGGACAAGTAGTCCACCAGAAAGGAGTTGAAGCATCCCTCAGGGAGCCCAAAGGCAGAGAAGGGTTCCCAGGTAGCTTCCTCCACTGCAAACCCTTCCCAGAGGGTGAGGAATTGCCCCCCTTGCCGGTAACGTTGTCGGAGGATAGACTTCATCATGTAGAAGCCTTCCTTGGCCATCCCCTCATCGTTCATGTCGGGGAGTTAACCTTCCACTTCCATGGGGCTAGCAGCGCCCTGTAGGTCCAGAGCGGCGATATCCTTGTCGTTTTATTCCCACTTTTCCCCACAGAGGACTTCAGGGTTGTAGTAGCGCTTCAGCTGCTGGGCTGCGCTCACCAGGCCCCGCCCTAGTCGGGGAGAACACTGCAGCCCGATGCGGTGACCGTCAATGGACAGGATCTCGTAGAGCCCAAAGTAGGGGTCATCACTGGTGGAACGGCGCCAGGTGGGGGGCAACTGTGGTGCATCAAAGCCCAGTCTTCCTCTTGGTAGGAAGCAGGCGCTCAGTGCCTGTTTTTCTTGGTCCACTGTCGCTCCCTCACTCGTTGGAGCATTGCCTTGGCCTTGTCCACCTTGTCTTGTTGCTCCTTCAGGTAGGTAGGTAGGTGCACTCGGTCGTGGAGAGGCGCCCCATGGTTCCCCCTGGCGTCGCCCCTGTGACGAACAGGAAGAGGCTTCGCGCGTGAGGAGGGGAGGCGGCTTACTTCCCGCTAGACCTGACTGTTGGCCCCCAACAAAGCGGCCCCGGGCTACGCCGGGAGGGCTGATCGCCGCCAGCGTGACATGCTTGTCTCGCCGGGAGGGTGTGCCCCCGTGCTTGCGCACGTCCCCTCCTTTGGGCGGAACCCTAGGGGTTCACTGGACTTCCTGGCGTATCCCGTTCCCAAGGCGTGCATGCACGTTCCTGGTACTAGGGTTCCGAGGCGCTTGGGAGTCGCACGCTCCGCCTCGAGTCCCAAAGCAGCGCAGGCCTTAGGATGCAGCCTTACCCCCAGGCTCCGGATCTCGTTTGGCCGGGTCACCTGCATGGCACGGGCTGCCTCAGTGTCCGGGCTGTGGGTCCTGGGTTTCCTACTGTTGTGTGGCGTTTGTGTTTGGGTCCGGTTGGCGGTTGGGTGCGGGTTTTGTTAACCCAGCCAGTCCTGGCTGGGGTCTTGGGTGGGTGTTTTTGGGCACGGTTTGTGGTGTTGTCCCTCTAGTGTCGGCTGTTTGTGGTGTTCGTGGTTGGGCTTCGGTTTCGGCCTGCTTTTGGGACGTGTGTGGTTTCGTGGGCGCCCCGCTTGCCCCCCGCCGTTTCCGGTTCCGGCGCGCGGTGTGGGCGTGTGTGCTGGGCCCAGGTCTCGCCTGTGCCCAGCCCTTCTTGGCTGGGTTGTCGGGGTGTGTGTTTTTTTTTTTTGCGCTTTGGTTTTTTCTTTTTTTTTTTTTCTTTCTTTTTTTTCCGGCTTTGTGGTCCCTGTCCCTCCATCCCCTTTCTTTCGGGCTGGGCCGCTTTTTTTTTTTTTTTTTTTTTCTTTTTTCCGTGTCCCTTTTCCCCGTGGTGCGCTCCTACTGGCTTGGTGTTGCCGGTTTGGGGTGGGTGGTCCCCCTGTGCCTCTGTGGGGGTCCCTTTTTTTTTTTTTTTTTTTTCTTTTTTTTTTCGTTGCCTTCTTGGGGGGGGGCTTGGCCGCCTGTGGTGGTGTTGGCGGGCGGTTTGGCGGCTGTGGGCTGTTTTCGTGCCTTTTCCCCTTCCCCCCTCCTCTTTTTTTTTTTTGGGGGGGGGGGCTTGCCTGTTCCTCCCTCTGCCTTCCCTGGGCTGGCGCACGCACTGGCCTGCATTCAGTGTTGTCTTCCGGGCTGCTGTCTTCGGTTGCGTTCTGTGTGGCCATGTTCCGGCCCCATGGGTCGGGTGGGCTTTGTACACGGTGGGCTCGGCGCCCCTTCTTGCTGGGTTAGGTCCTGGCTCTGCCGGCTGGGCGGCTGCGCCAGGCGGCTGCTTGTGGTTTTGGGTTAGGGGGCTGGGGTTGTTCGTGTCCTTACCCCTCTGCGGTGCCGGCTGTACTCTTCTGGGTGGTCAGTCACCGTTGTCGCCTGGCGCGCTGTGGCCCCGTGTGTGGCCTGCGGTGCTGGTGTGTGGCGTGGTGGCGTGGCGCCTTCCCGGGTGTGCGGTGGCTGGCTTCGGTTAGTCCCTCAGGTTGGGGTCAGTTGTGTCGTGCTGTGCCGCTCTGTGCCGCGTCGCGTCGCGTCGTGCTGTGGTGCGTTGCTCTGTGGCGCGCTGTGGTGCGGTGTGCCGTGGTCTCGCGTGGTGCCGCGGTGGGTCAGTGGAGGTCAGCCTGGCCTGTGTGGGTCGGTTAGGTCTCCGGGAAATTCTGCTGAATGATCACGGTGTCCTTGGGGCGTGCACGCTGACTCTCACCCATGGACTCAATCTTCGCCGGGCCTCGCAGACAGGCAGGCGTACTCGGGGTGTAGGAAAGGCGTTCCTTCTCCAAGGCAGACAAACAGAATCCAGGACTCGGACGGTGGAGGTGGCCTCCGAACGCTGTTTGAGTGGCGAAAGGCTTTCACTGCAGCTCGGCTGCGCTGGCAGGGGCTTGAGGGTCCGGGTCAGTGCCGCCGGCAGGGATGAGCTCATACTTCAGGGTCAGGGGGATGTCCATATCTCCGGTGCTGAACTGCAGGGGTCCGGGGCACCGGTAGTAATCTTGGCACTTCCAGTCTTCACGGCGCTCGGAGATGGCCTTGAAGGGGGCACCGTCCAGCAGCACCAAGGCCTTCGCGATCGATCACAGCCTTTCACTTCCCCTTGCGGCGCTCGATATTCATCATGGACGGGATCGGTGTGCCGCCGCAGTGCCATTCCTCCACTGGACGCAACAGGTTGGTGACGGACGCCCTCACGGACGTGAGACCAGCCGAGATCAAGCCCCCGGCCGTCAATCCAAGTGCAGAGCAATACTCTGCGTCAAACCGCGACGGTAACGCAGCCCGGCCCTTATAGGCCATGGTGTGGTCGCGTGACGGTCCGTGGGGTTGCCCTCCCTGGGGGCCTGTGCCTTGGTCCCGTGTCCTCTGGGGGTTTCGGTCCGTAGTCGTGGGTGCCGCGGCCGTGCTTTCGTCCTCTTCCGGTGCCTGTGAGGTGGCCTTTGTGGTGGTCGGGGTCGTCGCCTGGCGGTGAGGGCGTGGTGGTGCGCCGTGCGGCGGCGTTCCCTGCGGCTTCCTCTGTGGGTGTGGCCCGATCTCCCCGTGTAGGTGTGCCCTCCGTTCTCCGTGTGGTTTCCGGTGGCCGGTGGGCGTGCGCTGGTGTGATCCGTACGGCGTCCGATGTTTGCTTCGGTGGTGTGTGTTGGGGTGTTTGGTGGGGCTGGGGCGGCGCTGGTCTCCCCGTCGTGGTGTGCCCTTCCTGGGTGTGGGTCGTGGTACCTGCCGTGGTGCCCTTTTCCTCCGTGTCTTGGTCCCCGTTCCCGCTCCTTCCTGGTTCTTGGGTGGTGTCCTGCCCCCATGTGGTGTCGCTTCCGGCGCCCTGGCCCTGCGTGTGCCTGCCCTCACTTGGGGCCCTTCCGTGCCCTCTTGCCTGTGTGGTCCTTGGTGTCCCTTGCCCTTCCCTTGCCCTTGTCCTGCCCCTTCCTGGTGTGGTGGTGGCGGGAGGGGCGGGGTGGGGAGGGGGCGCCGGTGGCCCAGGCTTGGGGGTGGGTGGCCTGGAGCCACTGGCGGAGGGCTTGGGGGGTGTAGGGGCGGCGGAGGCCCTGGACCGCATCGCGGAGGAGGGCCTCCCATGCCGCTTGCGGCATGATGGCCTGCGGGGCGGCCTCGTTGGGGTTTGCGGGGGTGCGGGTGCGCACGTCCTCGAAGGTATGCACCATGTGCACCCCTTCGTGCCTTCCCGCTCCTCCGGCCCATTTCACCCAGCGGCAGAGCTCCTGCAGAGCGGGGGGAGACCACCAGGCGAGGTAGGCGGGGGCCCGGGGGGGGGAGGGTTCCGTGCCCGGGGTCCTGGAGCGGCGGGGGGAAGATGTGGACCTGCGGTGGTGGCGGGGGTGGCGGTGCCTGGGGGAGCGGGAGCGGCGGCGGCGGGGGCTGGGGGTGGAGGACGGGTACGGGCGGAGGGGGGAGCGGGAGGGGGAGGTGGACATGGGGCGGCGGTGGCGCGCTCGGTGGCGTCCGGGAGAGCGGGAGTGGTGGTGGCGGGGGCTGGGGGTGGTGGATGGGTACGGGTGGCGGGGGGAACGGGGAGCCCGGCGGGGCGTGTGGGGGGAGGGGGAGGTGGACTCGGGGCGGGAGTGGCGTGCCTGCCTGCGTCGGGGGGAGCGGGAGTGGTGGTGGCGGGGGCTGGGTGGCCGGTGGGGGGAGGGGGAGGGGGACATGGGGCGGCGGTGGCGCTCGTGGTGGTGCCCGGGGGAGCGGGAGCGACGGGAGCGGGGTCCCTGGGGGTCGTGGTGGTACCTGGGGGAGCGGGAGCGGCGCGAGTGGGTGGTTGAGGCGCGGTGGGAGTGTGGGCGCCGTGGGCGAGTGTGCCGTGCGGGGGGGGAGCGGGAGCACCGCCGTTTGCGGGACCGGCCCCCGTCGCTCGAGTCCGGCCAGTCCGGAAGCGTCGGCGGCCCCTGGGGGGCCTCGCGCGGTGCCGCTTGGGGGGGGAGGTCCCCCGTCGTCCATGGGGCCCCTTCGGCCATCGGATGGTGGCCGGGGGGGTACGGGGCCTCACGCGGTGCGGCCTGGGGGGGGAGGTCCCCCGTCGTCCATGGGGCTCCTTCGGCCATCGGATGGTGGCCGCGGGGGTACGGCTGGTACGGGGGTGGTGGCTGGTACGGGGGGGGTGGCTCCTGGCGGTAGGTGGGGTATGCGGGTGGGGCGCTCGGTGGCTGCCATCCCGTTCGCTGGTGCTGTTTGTGTACGGGGGGTTGTGGCCCGGTGGGGTAGGGCGGTGGGCAGTGGTAGTGGTGGGGGTGGTGTTGGTAGTGGTGGTGGTGGGGCCGCTGGTGGTGGTGGTGTGGGTAGTGGTGGGGTTGGTGTTGCGGGCATGGCCCATGGAGTCCTTGTGGGTTTTCCGGTCCCACTTGTGGGGGTGGGGGCCTGGGCATCGTGGGCGGTCCCCGGGGCTGCACTATGTGGTGGGCATGGGGGAAGGGTTGGGGGCCGGGCTTGACGGTGACGATGGTTGAGGGGTCCCACGTCCCTGGCTCGGTTTGGCCGGCGGTGGTGGTGGTTTGTGGGGGATGGATGACGGGGCGCTTGGTGACGGGGATGTGGACGAGGGCCTGGACGGGGTCGTGCTGGGTGGCCGTCTCCGCGGTGGTGGTGGGTGCCGGCGGGAGGGGGGCGCGGGTTGCGGTGGGTGGGGGGTCCTGGCTTGGGTGAGGGCCCGGGCGGGGGTGGTATCGGGTGGTTTTGTGTCGTTGCGTATGCGGTGTTGTGTGTGCTCGCGTGGGCGCCGGCTTGGGTTTGGGGTCGGGTTTGGGGTTGGGGTCCGGTTTGGGTTTGGGGTCGGGTTTGGGGTTGGGGTCCGGTTCCAGGTTGAGGAGTACCTCTGTCCGGAGGTGTGAGGGCGCCGATGTCGGGTCGGGGGTCGTCCCGGTGGGTTGCCGGGGTGCCTGAGTCGCCTGTGTGGGGGTTGGGGGGTCGGTGCGTGCGGCCGCGGCTTTGGCTTTCGCCGTGGCCTTGAGGATGAGTTTGGCGGGGAGGGGGGGGTCGGAGGATGAGGTGGAGGAGGTGGACGAGGCTGAGGATGAGGAGGAGGTGGTGGACGCGGGTTGGGCTGTGATGCGGGTGGGCTTGCGGGCGGCGGCTTCTGCTGCGGCCACGGCGGGGAGGATGGAGGGCATGTCCCCGGGTTGTAGGTTGGGGGCGGGCGGCTGGGGGGGCCCGGTCGTGACCTGGCGGCCCGGCGGGCCGATCTGGTCGGCAGCGGCGGGGGAGGGAGGCGCGGGGCTGCGGCCTTCTCTTTCTGGGCTCGGCTGGGCCCGGGTCCTGCAATGTGCGAGGTCGTGTGGGTTGGTGTCCACGGGGGGGAACAGTTCGCGTGGGCTGCATTCAGGGGCCGGGGGGGGTGGGCCTGGGTCCTCTGGGGTGTGTGTGGGGGGCGTGGGCGGGCCACTGGGTGGGGTGGGCGTGCCGCGGGGCGCGGGGCTCCCCTTGGCGGGTGTGTGTGGGTTGTCGAGTGTGGGGGGCGGTGAAGGGTGGCCGGCGGGTGGGTGTGTGGCGGGCGTGTGCTGGTGTTCGGGCGGGTGGGGGAGGCCCGTGTCGCGGGGCCCGGGGGTGCGCGCGATGGTGGGCGTGTGTGGGTCTCCGGTTGAGCAGCGAGAGGGGGAGGGGCATGGGCGGGGATTGTGCGGGGGGGTGTGCTGTGCAGGTGTATGTGTCCGCTTGCCGCGCGCTTGCGTGGGCAGTTGTAGGCCGGGCAGTTTGGAGGAGAAGCTTGCCGTCTTCTGCTGCCGCGGCAAGGATTTCGCAGACGAGCTTTCGTATCTGGTGGACCTCTTGGTCAGTGGTGGGAAGGGGGCATGCTAGCTTTGGGCTAAGACCCGCGCGGTTGAGGACCCTGTGGATGGCGTGGTACCCGCAGGTGAGGGACTGCTGCGGTCTGGGGGGGGGGTTTGGTCGTGTGTCCGGGCCTGCCTCGACTTGTGTGTGGGCGGTGGGGATGGCCCAAACCCAGGGCACGGTCCCCGTGGGTGGCCAGTGGCGCTGGATCCAGTGGGTTAGGCAGAGCATGGCCAATCCCAGGTGGTAGCCCGCCTTCCCTGAGGTGATTTGGGCCAGGGCGCGGGCTGGGGGCGTGTCCCCTGGCTGGAGGACACCCCTGAGGATCCTGTGCTGGGTGGTGGGGTCCCCCACTGCCCCTGGTGGGGCGGTCTCCGGGGCGAACATGGTGTCTGTCCCCTGGATGATCCATTGCGGGCCGGGGGACGTAGTCGTAGCGGCTATCACGTAGTAGTGGCCGCGCTCGAGGACTGTAACCCAGACCTCCGGCGGGGGGTGGTCACTGTCTGTAGGTGGGGGGGGGAGGTCGTCGTCCGGGGTGCGGAGGCCGGCGGCGCGGAGGGCGGTGTCGCAGTTGGGCGCGGTGGCCTGTTCCCACTGCTCCGGGTGGTTCGGGTCCGCTGGGTGGTCCGTCTCCGCTTGGGCCCGCCGTAGGCGTACGGTCCCTCGACGCGTGACGTTGCTGCCGGTGTCGTGCGTCAGGGCCTGGCCCCACTCGATGGGGGGGATCCAGATAGGCTGGCCCCGGGTGTGTTTGCGGGCTCGCCAGAGCACGAGGTCTACTATGGTCTCGTGGAGGCCGCTGCCTGGGGTGGTCAGGTCCCGGAGGGCTTTGACGGTGAGCTTGGTCCAGTCCTCTTGTAGGCGGTACCAGCCCAGGGGGGGGGGTCGGGGCCCTGTCTTGGAGGGTCGCTCGGAGGAGGTCGGGGTCGCGGATGGTGGGCGGTGTGAGGGGGGGGTGCCCCGGGTCCGGGGGGGGTGGGCTGGATGGGCTGCCGGGGTCTTGCGTGTCTACGTCGATGGATGGTTGGCCCTGGCTGGGCTCGGCCGGACTGGGCGGTGCCGGGTGGCTTCTTGGGTGCGAGATGGGTCTCGGGGCGCTGTGGTGGTGCCTTGGAGACCTGTGGATGGGGACGGGGGGCGCGTGCGGGGCGTGGAGCGGGTTAGTGGACGTCTGGGTCATGCACGGCATGGTAATGAATGAGACGCTGCATGTGTTCCCTGGCGGTGGGGTCGGTGAGTTGTTCCGCGTGTGTTAGCAGGAGGTGTTTGCGGTGTACCATTTGGGCCGCTGCTCTGCGGACCGCTTCTAGCTGGAGGTGTGCTGCTGCCTCCATGGGGCCTTCCGTGTGTTTGGTGAGGTGTCGGTGCAGGGCCTGTGTCACTGCCCCTCTAATGGTGGCTTCTTTGTTCAGGGGGTCCCGGAAGAGGTGTTCGGTGGCCTGGTGTGCGTGGCTGTGGGTTGGCCATCCTTCGTGTTGTCGCAGGGTTTCCGCCAGGGACCAGCCCACTAGGGTGTCCCTGTCTGTATGGAGGGGGCATTTCTTGAAGTGTTCCCAGTCCTCCGGGGTGGTGTGGTCGCATGGGCAACAGGTGTGTTCGCCGGGGACGTGGATGTGCTTGCGGGCGAGCCATCTGGCGACCCTGGTGAGGAATGGCAGGTGCTCCCTGAGGAGCTGGATGCGTCGTTTCTGGAGGTGGGCTGGGACGTTTGCTGGGCGGAGCGCTGAGTGGTAGAGGGGGACTTGCAGTCTGTCCTGGAGCTCCTTGATGTGCGCCCGGCTGTCTGCGTCGCCGAGCACGCGGGCGAGATGTTGGACGGGGTTGGGGTAGTGGTACGCTCTGTCGTGGGAGGAATAGGGGGCGTCCTCTGGTACCCAGTCCGGGGTCTGATGGGGCTCGGGTACAGGGGGCACGTGTTGGAGGTGTGTGTGGTTGCGGCCGAGGTCAGCGATCTGGAGGGCTGGTAGGTGTGTTGTGCGCTGGTGTACTGCCTGGTTGTCGACCTTACCATTTCCGTATTGGTGCCTGTGGGACTCTTGTTTCACGATGTGGAGTTGGACGTAGGGGGGAAGGCTGCGTAGGGCCTTCCAGAGTAGCAGTGCCTGGGTGCCGAGGCTCGTCGCGGTTGCTTTGTGAAGTGGTTGCCTTGCTATGCGGAGGAGCAGGTGTGTGTCGACAGTGGCGTCTACCACGAACCAGACCCGGACGATGTGCGGGGAGTGGGCGGGTAGGTGGGCCGCGACCTCGGTGATGGCGTCGGCCATGGCCCCTAGCTCCCCGTGGGAAGAGGCCCCATAGGTGGTGTGGCCCGTGTGGTGGTCCATGTGGTAGTGTCCCCCGGTGTGGGTTAGCTGCAGGGTGGCCCCCCCGGTGATGGGCGTGAGGGCGGATTCGCCTGAGGCGTCGGTGAAGAAGAGCCGGTCCGCCGGTGATGGTTGTGGGAGGTTCATGGGCAGGTAGGCGTATATGGCAAGGCCCGTGGCGAGGTGGGCTACTGGGGTTGTGGGCTGCAGGATGGGGGTGGCGTACACCCCTATTCCTTTGGAGATGATGTGCTTCGCTTGGGAGGACAGGGCTATGAGTCCCTGCTCCGGCTGTCCTTGTGTGAGGTAGGAGTAGATGTAGTGGAGGATGTAGGCTGTGTCGGGGTTTAGGTCGTGGCATGTGAGGGTTTGTGTTCGGTGCTCCGGTGTGTGGCAGGAGTGGTGGAGTGGATAGTAGGGGTGCTCGTGCTTGCCCGTTCTGCCTGGCTCGTACATGCTGTAACGGATGGCGACCCCTGCCGGGTCGGGGCGGGGGCATGTGGGTGTAGTGGTGAAGAGCCATTTGGGCGCGTGGTCGGGGTTCCATGCTACCGTGGGGTTAGTGTCGGTGCGGTGGAACCATGGGGCTAACCATGCGTAGGCCTGTGGTGGTAGGTGGGTTGTGGGGTGGGTGTGGTGGCGTGCTATGAGGTGTAGTACGGGCCATGGTGTGGTTGGTGCCTCGGGGTCACAGGCCCAACATGTGCGTGGCATGCTCTGGGAATCTTGGGGGACCTTTGGTAGGTCTCGGGCGGTCATGTGGTGTTTCGGTATGCGCCATTTTGCCCCGTGGTGGATGACGGTGGTCTGCGTGGGTTTGGCTTCATTCGGGGCCAGTAGCAGGGTTAGTGGTGGGACTGGGCCCGTTACTGGGGGGACGGGTTCGTGTTTCGATCCGGTGGGTGCGTAGGGCGGTGTCGCTGGGATGGGTCGCGGGTGTTGCTTTGTGAATTCTCGGTGGGCTGTGCGCATGTCTTTGCTACCCGGTAGAGTGTGTCCCGCTGCTCGTGCCGTCTGCGTGAGGTACTGGTGGAAGAGGCGGTATTGTGGCCATTCGGGAAGCTGTAGAAAGGGGGTGTGGTGTGCCCCGCTGTGGTGCAGGACTCGCATTTGGGGGAGGGTGACGTATACTACCGTGATGGAGGCCCCGACAAGGTCTATGGTGTGGATGGTGCCCTTGGCGTGGTGGTGGAGGTCCCCGGAGAGGACCGCCAGTGGCCCTTTCTCTGGGCACGTCTGGTTGGTGAGTATGGCGTGTTGTGGGGATGGGAGGAGAAGTTGCAGGTGGTTCCACAGGCGCGTGTTCATGTTGGTGGGCATGCCCGTCTGGTGGAGTATCCAGCGCGGGCATGTGTTGCGGGCCCGTTGTGCGGCTTGGAGGCGGATGGCGGTGACCTCGCGGACCTCCGGTGAGTGGTTGTGGGTCATGCGGTGAAGGAGGAGGGCGGTGTGTCTGGTATAGGCTGCTTTCACCTCGTCCCCTATGGCGTCTCCATAGTGGGGCCATGCCGCTCGGATGGCGCGGGTGGGTATGGAGGTGGGCCAGCCCCCGTGTGCTGCCCATGCCTTGGTCACGGCGCGTGTGGCCGGCTGGAGGGCGGTGGTGGGGTGTGTTAGGTGGAGTGCTTGGAAGCCTATGGAGGCGTTCAAGACCCTGGTGAGGTAGTACGCCAGGCTCTGGTGGGACAGGGAGAGGGCCTTGGTGGTCGGGGACGCATATCTGGGGAGATGGGCGAGGTGTGACTGCAACTTGGGAGGGAGGGTGGCGTCCTCAGGGTTGGCGGCCTGGACTACCCCCAGGTGGGTGGTGGTCGTCACGACTTGCATGGGGGGCCCTTGTGGCCCTAGGGTGGGAGGTGTGGCAGACCCCTTGATCATGGCCACTGACGTTGTGGGGTGGACGATGAGGTTGTTGTGGGAGAGGTAGGAGACGGTCACGTCCAGTAAGTCGTTGGCCTGTTGGGTGACCGTTGGTCCGGAGTCCGGGGCATGGGGGTCGTGTGGGGTTTGCGCGACGGTGAGGTTGGTGTCGTCCGCGAAGCCGACCAGGGGGGAGAGGAGGGGGTAGGGTGCGTAGGCCGGGTAATCCTGCTCGATTGCGAGGGCCAGGGGGAGCGTCACTAGAAGGTACAGGAAGGGGCCCTCTGCTCCCCCTTGGGGGACCCCGCTGCCTGGCTCCAGGAAGGGGGTGAGGCCTGCTCCTGTGCGGACCGTGTATTTGCGGGTGCGGATGTAGTCGGAGGTGAAGTTGTAGAAGGGGAGGCCTAGGCGTTTCCACACCGCTTCTAGAAGGAGCCAGGGCGTGTTCGGGAAGGCTCCCTTGACGTCGAGGGAGGCGATGATGAGGTCGGCCGGGTCCATGTCCGCGATGGTGTCCTGGAGGAAGATGGCCTCGTGTGGGGAGCGGCCTGGGATGGCCCCCCAGAGGCTCGCTGGTATGTGGGGGTCCAGGTGGGGGCGGATGCGGCGCAGGAGGATGGTCCAGACGATTTTGACCTCCGTGACCGCACAGACTATGGGGCGCCAGTTGTCCGGGTTTGCCCAGTCCCCTTTTTTGTAGAGGGGGCGGACAACGTTTGCCCAGTCTGGTGGCAGGGGGGTCCGCCCCGTGACGATGTCCCAGAGGCAGTGGGCGAGGACGCGGAGGAGGTGGGCGGGGAGGTGGTAGTATGCCTCTGCAGGGAGGCCGTCGTAGCCTGGGGTTTTGTGTTGCCGGAGACTGTGGATGGCCTTCCGGACTTCGTGGATGGTGAAGGGGCGTTTTTCCAGGTGCCTCCTCTGGGCGTGGTTGAAGACCCGAGGGAGGCGGTCTATTTTGGCCTGGGTGTCCGGGTCCAGTGTGTCTTGGGTGGGGGTGTGTTGCCGGAGGAAGCTGTCTTGGGTGGCTTGGAGCACTGTGGCTGGGTCGTTGGTGAGGGAGCCGTCCTCTTGCCGGACCGTGGTGATGGTGCGGTGGCCGGTATCGGTCATGGCGTCGTTGAGGTGGCGGATGGCCTTGTGGGGGAGTTCATGTTGCGCATACCGTTCTCGTTCCTGGGCGATACGCTGTTGCCTGTGGATGTGCCACCGCTGCAGGTCCGCCCTGATTTGGGCTATCTGTGTCCTGCAGTGGTGTATCTGGCGGCGGGTTTGGGGGGTGTCGGTGTGGAGGAGGGTCGCCAGTTGTTGCTTCGCATGCCAGAGGTCATGGAGCATGTCCCCCAGGGCCGTGGGTGTTTGGTCGTCGTCTGTGTGGGGGTGTTGCTGGAAGCCGCAGGCGACGGCGGCCGTGCGCATGGCTGTGAGCAGGTCGGTGGGGCCTGGTTGGACGCGCCGGGCGCGGTCTATGGCCCTGTGATATTGGGACCAGGCATGCTTGTCATGCAGCGGGGGCATCTTCAGGGGGGGTGGTAGGCCTTGGTCCGCATCTTCTGGGGGGCTGGGGGGAAGGTTGGGGATGGTGAGGCGGATGTGCAGGGGGCTATGGCCTGTGGGTCCCAGCGGGAGGGGTCCATATCGGGCCTCCGCTCGGATGATGGTGGTGGGGTCGCCATAGCATACGTCGATGCGGGATGGGGCGGCATCCGTTTGGTGGGGGAAGTGGGATGGTTGGCCTTCGAGGCTGGCTGTTAGGTCCACGAGCCCCAGCATTTCGATGGTGTCGCGGACTGCTTGGTCCTGGGGTGTGGCCTGTCCCCCTCGGTCCGCTGGGGTGGGGGCGGCGTTCATGTCGCCGATGATGACTGTGGGGGCGAGCATGGCCATTTGGCGGTACGCCTCGGCCAGGGCTTGGAGGAAGGGTTCCGTGGCTTCGCCGAAGGGGACGTGGGTGTTGATGACGTTGAGTTGCCATCCGTCCCCGACGACCTCATAGACACCTAGCCTCCCTGGGACGCTGAGGTGGTGGACGAGGTGGACGTGGATGCCGGTTTGGGCGTATAGGGGGGTCCCCTTGTGCCAGTAGCATTTGTATGCTTTCTGGTCCGGGGTATATATGGGGGTGGTTTCTGGGGGGTCGTCGCGCTGTAGGCCTTGTTCCTGGAAGGTGAGGAGGTGGGGGACCCACCCCGGCCCCTGTGCCATCGGGAGCTCTTGGAGGGCGGTTGTGGCGTCCTTGGAGTATGTGACGGCCGGGTGGTTGAGGTCGAGGAGGTTGACGGTGGCCTCGGTGGGGGCGGGCCGGGGCTGTGGAGGCTTGTGCCCTCCGCCCTTGCCCCGTCAGGGAGGGGGACTGGGGCTTGGGGACGTTTTGCCGGTTTGTGGGCGTTTGGGTAGGCGCGGCGGGGGGAGGCCTTGGCTCCACTCCGGGGGGAGCTCCCCAGTGTATTTTGTGCCTGTGTGGGCCTTGTTCTCTTCGGTGCGGAGCCGGATGGGGTGGGCGCTGGTGAGTTCCAGGGTGTCGGCGACTGGTTTGTCCGGGGCGCTGCTGCCTTGGTCTAGCTCCTTTTGGCGGTGCCAGATCACCCGGACTTGTGACCCCCTGTTGTCCCCCCGTCCCTTGAGGCGGTACTGGATCGTGCCCTCACACCAGATCCAGTCGCCTGTGTGGTCGTTGCGGAAGGGCTGTTGGACCTTCGCACCTTTTTCGAACCCTGGGTACGCTTCGGGCGGGGGCTGTGCTGGTGGCGGGAGGGAGGATGATGAGGATGCCTGGTCCGGGTGGGGCGGTGGTACTGGTGGCAGGGAGGATGACGAGGATGCTTGGTCCGGGTGGGGCGGTGGTATTGGTGGGAGGGAGGATGACGAGGATGCTTGATCTGGGTTCGCCGGGTGGGTCGGGTGGGATGCGGGGGATCGGGAGGTCGCTGCTTTTCCGGCTTGGCTGGGGGCGGGTGCGCCCCTTTGTCGTCTCGTTCGCTTGGGTGGGACTGGAGGTAGCGGGGCATGGGGTTTGAAGAAGGGGTGCGTCGCTTGCTGGTCTGGATCCCTCAGTGGGGGTTCTGCCGGTGTTTGCATTTTCGATTTCGCGTGGCTGCGTATGATGTCGGCGAGCTTGCGCACGGTCTCCGGGGGATCTGTTGGCCATGGCAGTGCGGCGGGGCTGTCGTCGAAGGGGTGGTGTAGGTGATAGTTCCTCATGGCCTTGGCCTGCCTGACCCAAGCCTCCGTGGGTTCCGGTGTGTCCGGGCCGTTGGGGGAGCCTTGAGCCCAGTAGAGTGCTGTGTGGAGGGCTTCCCAGGGGGCGCCTTCGCGGCCTGTGAGGGTGGTGGCTTGGAGGAGTCGCTGCTGGCCCCGTGGGGGGTCTTCTGGGTCCATTTCCGGGGTATAGGCCTGGGCCGCCATGAGGACTCCGTGTGCCCAGTGGAGGACCCACCATTGGGTGTCCGCTTTGAGGATGTGGATGGCGGGTTGTTGGGGGGGGGTGTCCAGGGTGTCCCACGATGCGATGGCTAGTGGTATCCTGGACAGGTGGAGGTGTGGGGGGGCCTTGCGGCTTACGAGTTGATCGATGTGGAAGGGGGTGACGGGATCGTTGGGGCCTTGGGGCGGTGGGGGCATTGCTGGGATGGTTGTGGGGTCCCAGTGGCGTTCGTGGGCGGCGAGGGTGTACAGGGCGGCGGTGATGATGTGGTGGACTTGGCCCTCCAGGACGATGTGGCGCTCCGTGCCGAAGTCCTTTGGTAGGTGGGCTGCGAGGTGGAGGGTGATGTGGGCCAGGGCGCGTTGGTGGGCCTTTTTTCCCCCGTCTGGGGCCTGTGTCCGTTTGTCCCCCGGGATGTGTTGGTGTTGGTGTTTTGGTGGGGGTGGTCCCAGGGCGAGGGATTCTACACCGTGGAGGGGGATGGCGTGTTCCCTGGACCTGTTGGGCAGGATGTATATGCCCGGGTCTCCCGGTACGTTGCCCAGGTACATGTTGCCCGTGATGGTGGGGGCCGGCAGCGGTTGGCGCAGGGGCGAGGTGCATGGGGTGGAGCAGGGCGGGTCATGGTGTTCACACCGGGGGTGGTCGATGCCGTACGGGGTGACGTGTACGGCGAAGGGTCCAACGGCGCGCTGGAGTTTGTGGGGTTGGATGTTGTGGAGGCGCGCCACCGCCCGTGTGTGGGAGCGCCCTTCGCTGATCCATACGGCGTCTGCCCGCGACGCCGCTGGGTTCAGGCAGTCCGTGGTGATGCCTGTGATCGTGCGGTTGTGGGTGGTATCTGATACCCTGGCGGGGGGGGCGCCGAAGCGGGGGACGGTGTGGTCGTCGTGGAGGGTGCGGGCCTTGCGCCTCGCTTCGTGTCGGTGCTGGGCCTCCTGGGCGTGGGTGTGCACACCCGTGTGTTTGGGCTTCTTGTTGGGGCGGTCCGCTATGTGGAAGGGGGTGGGCCAGGAGGGGGCGTGGTGGAGGGTGGGGTGTGGGAGGTCCCCCCGTGTTGCCCATGTGTACAGGGTGGTCGCGGCGGCCCCTTCCGCCTGTATGGTGTATCGCTCGTCGTGTCGGCGACGGGTGACGAGGACGTTGGGGGCCGTCAGCTCATACACCTGTGTGGTGTGGGGGAGGTGGCGGGTGACGGTGATCTTGGGGGCGTCGTTCTTGCGGGTGGTGGTGTGGGGGATGATGTAGTGCGTCGCCCATTCATCTTGGGGGGGGTGTTCCGTCGGGTCTAGCTTGAGCGGGGGCCGGAGCGTCTTCGGTGTCGGGGGCTTGTCTTGGCCCTTCGCGTGGGGCGCCACTTTGATTTCGACCAGGTATTGTGGGCCCCAGGTTTCCGGGGCCCCTACCTGTGTGGCTGCCGCTGTTGCGGCTTGGAGGAGGGCGGTGGTGTTGGTGTCTAGAGGGGGGGCCCCCGGCTGGGGGGTGAGGGTGTCATGGTCTTGGTATGCCCACCAAATTGTGTAGCCCCGTTGGGTGTTGCGGTGCGGGGTTCGGGTCTGGGCTTGCTGGATGGATAGGGCGGTCTTGATGTCCTCCGCTGCTTGTGGGTTTATGGGTGTGGCGTACGCCCATACTCCCGGGGCGTGTATGCTGTGTGGCGCTTGGCCTACTCCTCGTATCGGTTGTAGGGTGTGGTGGGTGCGTGTGAGCCCTAGGTGTTCTTGGAGGAGGTCCCCTCGGATGTCCTCCCATCGTTGCTGCCAGGTGTGTGTGTGGTCATTGGGGGCGGGGTAGGTGATGACGATGGCCTGCCAAGGGGTGGGGCCTGGATGCACCGTCATAGGTGCTGACGATGCTTGCGGGGGTATGTGGACGGCGTGGGCGGGGGCTGCTGTTACGGGGTCTCCTTCCATGGGTGTGATCGTGGCATCGCCTTGGACGGTGAGGAGGAGGTGGTGGCGGTCCGTCGGTAGTGCCCAGGTGGTGGTGGGCCCTGTGATCGAGTGGAGGCGGATGGCCTGGAGGCCCGGTGTGATTTCGTCCCAACGGAGTGTGCCGTTGTGGACCGCCCATTCCCGCGGCAGGTCTCGAAACCCGTTTCGGTCTGGGGTGGTGCGGTGTTGTGGGGGGAGCTCCATTGTGGTGATGGGGTGGGTGAGGGGCTCTGTGCGGCGTTGGTCTTGTGTGGTTGATGGTGATGGTGCCTGGGGCATGTCTTCGTCCAGTTGCTGGGGGGCTTTCGCCTCCTGGAGCTCTGCACTGATGGTGGCGAAGACATCTGGGAGGGTGGGGGAGGCGCGGGGGTGGGGTGCCGGATCGTCCCAGGTGATGTGGTATTCCTCCGGGTTCTCGGGGCTTTGCTGTACGGTGATGGTGGCTGTGGCGTCGTCTTCAGGTGTCAATCGGTGTGGATTGTGGTCGAGGGGGTGGAGGGTGACGGTGTGGTGGTGTTTCCAGATGTGGAACGCTAGGAGGGCGTGGAGGCCGTGTCTGGTGTCCCCGGGCGGGCGGGGGTAGGTTTCGGCTGCTGCCTCCAGGAAGGCGTCCGCGGTGCCTTTCCAGGTGTCGTCCCAGAGAAGGTCTTCCTCTGTGCCCCACTCGTTGTCGTACCTTTTCTCCTGCTTCCACCCCTGCAGGGTCGCGTGGTCCTCAGGGAGGTCTCGTTGGACGGACTGGTAGTACTGCTCGGCGTCCATGGGGGCTAGGGTGCTGGCCAGCGTGGCGTAGATGTCCTTTGGGGGGGGGGGCGGTGGGGGCGTGGCGGCGCGGCCGGGGTCGGACTCCTCTCGCTGGTGTTCCGCGTTCCGGTCTGCGGTGGACGCGGGGGATATGGAGCGTGGTGGCATGGGGTGGTCGGGCTCTTGCGGTTCCGTGGGTTGCTGGTGGGCTTGTGGGCGCGGGGCCGTGGCTGCCAGTAGGTGTCGGATGGCCGGGAGGATGTCGAAGTCGTCTTCCCAGCAGTGGGCTGGAGCGCACGCCCTGTCAGGGGAAGCGGGGGGGGGGCGTGTTGCGGAGCGGTGTACGATAGGGTGGGCGACGCGTGCGGGTGGTGGCGTGCTCGCTCTGCCGTTCTGTTTCCCGCGGGCCCTGACCTTGGGGGTGGTGGTGTTGGTGATGTTGGTGGTGAGGGTGGTGTGGGCGCCGGAGTGGATGATTGTGTCGGTGGCGGCGCTGTTGGCGAGGGTGGTATGGGCGTTAGAGTAGATGAAGTTGGTGCTGGGCTATGGTTGATGGTGGTTAGCTGGTGGGTCAGCTGTTGTCGCTGTCGTCGTCGCCGGTGGTGTTGGTGCCTCTGATGACGAGGTGATGGTTGGTGAGCATGGCGTGGGTGACGTATGGGCGTATGTGGTGTTGTCGGTGGTAACGTTTGTGGGCCGGATTTGCCGGTGGTGGCGAGGGTGCTGTAGTTGACGGGTGGTGTGGCCCACGTCGCCTCCGGTGGTGGAGGTGTGATGGGTGCCGTGGTGGTGTCGGCGATGGTGGGGTGCCGCGGGTGGTGTATTGGTTGTTGGTGGTGGAGATGTTCCTGGTTTGTGGGTAGTCCCCGTCCGGCGGTGGCCGTGTTGGTGGTGTCGGTGCTCGTTGAGGCCGTTGGCGACGCCGGGGGTTCCTGGCCTCGCGTGGGGTGGTGGTGGCGGTGGTGAGCGTAGGCGGTGCCATGGGCGGTGGTGCCATTGACGGCTCGGCCGGGCGTGCTGGTGCTGGTTTCGGGTGTAAGTGTGGTTTGGGGTGCGGCATTGGTGGGTGGCTTCGACGGTGGGTGGCGTGACTGGTGGGTGGCAGCGGTAGGGGGCTGTCGGTTGTTGGTGAGGCTGTCGTTGTCGGTGTTCCGGTTGGTGCCGGTGATGGTGTCGCTGGCCGTGCAGATGGTGGGGGGACTCGTACCCTGGGGTCGCCGTGGCGTTCGGTCGACGGTGGTGCTTCCGGTGGTGTTCGTGTGAGTTGGCCGGGAGTGGTGTCGGCGTTGCTCTGGCTGGTGCCGTGTGTGCGGGCTGTGTGATTTTTGCGTCAGGGGTCGGTGGCGTTGGCGACGGTGGTGTGTTGGGGGTCGGCGCCGGTGGTGGCGGTCCGATGGTGAGGGTGCCGGGGACGTTGGGTGGGTCCGCGCTGTTGGGCCTTCTCCTCGCCATTCCTGGCGGGGGGTGCTGGCGGTGGTGTCGCTGGTGGCGAGGATGTGGTGGTGTTGCTGTGGTGTTTTGTGCTGCTCGGGTGGGTGGTGGGGACCCCTGGTTGATGTTGACGATGCTCCGGGTGATTTCGATGCGGTGGGTGCGATGGTGTGTGGCGTTGTTGTTTCTACCCTTGGTTGGGGGCCCCGTGGGCGGCGCTGGTGGCGTTTGTTCGCCAGCCGTGGTGGCGTCCTTGGTGTTGTCGTCGATGGGGGCGCCCTAGGTGTTACTCTGTGCCGGGGTCGTGGTGGTGGTGTTAGGGGTGTTGTGGGTGACGGTACCTCGGTTCGTCGTTTGTGGGGTTGGCGGTGGTGTGTCTCGCGGTGGTCCGGTGGCGTGGGTGTTTTTGGTGTTGGTGCCGGGTGGCCTGTGTGTTGGTGTTCGGTGGTTCCGGGCGTGCCATTCGTGGCTGGTGTTTGGCCGGCCTGTGGTCCTGGTGGTGTCGGTTGTCCCTGGTGTTGGGATATTCCCTTCGGCTGTCCGTGGGTCTGTAGTGATAGGTGTTGCTGCGGTTGCGGTTTAGGGTGACCTTGCTGCGGTTGGGTGGTGGTGTCGCCGTGCTGCCGCTGTCGGTGGTGCCGGTGTTGGCGTTGGTGGGGGTGCCGCCGGGGGAGCTGTGTGTGTTGGCGTTGTAGGGTGTTGTAAGTGCTGCCCTGGCGGTGTTCTGACGGCGGAGGGGGGACCTCGCCACTCCTGGCGGAGGTTCCCATGTGCGTCGTTGGCTGGTGGGTTGGCCTTGGCCCCCTCGGTGTCCTTGCTGCCGATGGTGTCTCACCGGGATGTGGGATGTGGGATGCTCCGGGTTGCTGTCGGTGAGGTTGCACTGCCGGTGGCGCCGTCGGTGATGCCGGTGGTGAGGTCGTTGCGGGCGTTGCTATGGTTTACGGTGTCTCTGATGTTGTTGATGCTGCTGGTGGTTGGTGTGGCTCTGTGTGTGGGTTGTCAGTGGCTGCTGCTGGTGCTGGTGGTGGTTCTGGGTGCGGGCCGGTGGGTGGCGCGGTTGGAACGCCTTGGGTGTAACTTGGCCGCTGGGTGGTTTCTTGTGTTGGTCCGTTGTTGGTTCCGGGCGTCTCCGCTGGTGAGGGTGTTGTGTTGTTCGGCTTGGGTGTTGGCGGCGGTGCAGGTGTGGGTGTCGCAGTTCCTGGCCCTGGGTCTGGGCGCGGCCGTTTCGGTGTTGCTGGTTGCGGGCGTTCGCCTCTCCTGGCTGAGGGCTCGGTGGCGTTCGTTCGCCAGCCGTGCTGGCGTCCTTGGTGACGCCGTTGGTGGGGTTGCCCTAGGTGGCGGGGCCGTGGTGGTGGTGTTGGGGGCGTTGTAGGTGACGGCACCTCGGCCCGTCGTTGGTGGGGTTGGTGGTGGTGTGGATAGTGCCGTGGGTGTTGGTGGCGTTGGTGTTGCCGAAGGCGAGGGTGCCTTAGGTGTTACTTGGTGGTTGGCGTGTGTCGTGGTGGTCTGTTGGCGTGGGTGTTGTTGGTGTTGGTGCTGGGCGCGGCCTGCGTTTGGGTGGTCGGCGGTTCCGTCGCGGTGTTGGTGACGGTGCTGGCGAGGGCGCCGCCGGCGGAGCTGTGGGCGATGTGGGCGCTGCGGGTGTTGCCCTGGTGGATGGTGGTGTTCTGACGGCGGGGGTGGGACCTCGCCACTCCTGGTGGAGGTACCCATGGTTGTCGCTGGCCCGCTGGCTCCCTTGGTGTCGTTGATGCCGATGGTGTTGTACCGGGCGGTGTCGCCGTGGCGGTTGCCGTTGACGCTCTGGTTTGTCGGTGCTGAGGCCGTACTGCCGGTGTCGGTGTCGGTGATGCCGGTGGTGAGGTCTTTGTGGGCGTCGCTATGGTTCACGGCGTCTCAGACGCTGCTGATGCTGGTGGTGGTTGGCGTGGGTCTGTGTGTGGGTGGTCAGCGGCTTGTCTTCAGGGCGATGGTCGGTTTCTGTGGCTCTGTCTGGGAGGGTGTGCAGTAGGTGGTGTGGTCTGCTGGTGCTGCTGTTGGTGTAGGTGGCGCAGGCGTTGCTCCGGGTGGTGTCCTGGGTGAGGCTGGTGTTGGCGGCGCCGGTGGTGTGGGTGTCGCCGGGGATTGCATGGTGGTTCCGGGCGCGTGCCCTCGCCTCCCCTGGCCGGGGCTTGGTGGTTTGTTGGCTCACCGGCTGTGGTGGCTTCGGTGTCCTCCGGTGGCAGAGGTTGCTCGTGGCGACGCTGATGGTGGGGTGTTGCCGGCGATGGTGTGCTTGATGCCGTTGGCTTGGGTGATGTAGGTGCTGGAACCGGCGGTGGCGTGCGTAGGTTTCGTAGGCGTTGGTGCCGGCGGTGACGGTGTTGGTGAGGGTGTTGTGCTGGCTTGATTTTTGGCGGTGTTGGTGTTTCCGATGGCGTGGATGCCGGTGGCGGTGGTTCTGGGTGCGGGTCGGTGGGGGACTGGATCGGCTGGGTGCGGTCGTTGGTCAGTGTTGGGTGGCTTTTTGTGTTGGTTTGTTGTTGGTGAGGGTGTCCCATGTCCTAGTGTTTTGGTGGGTGCTGGGGTAGCTGGTGTTGCCGATGGTGCCTCCGTTGGTTTCGGGTGTGTCCGCTGGTGAGGGTGTCGTGGTGCTGGTGTGGGTGTCGTAGTGCCCGGTCCTGGTGTTGGGCGTGGCCGTTCGGGTGTTACTGGGTGTGGCCGTTCGCCACTCCTGGCTGCGGGCTTGGTGGGTCCTCCTTTGCGTCCTAGCGGTTTCTGGCGGCCCTGCAGCCCCCCTGGCGGGGGGGGGTTGCTGGGTTCCTGTTTTTTGGGTTTGTGTGTGTTGCGTGTGTGGTGCGGGCGGCGCCTGCGCTTTGGTGTGTGGTGTGCGCTTGTGGGGCTCGTGTCGGTGGCGGTTGTGGGGGTGTGTGTTGTGTGCACGCTCGGGCGTGTGTGCGGTGTGTTGGTGGTGCGTTTGGGTGCCTGTCCTCGCCTTTGCGGGCGTGGTTTCGCGGCCCTGTTTGGTGTGGGGGCTGTGTGTCGTGCCCCCCCCCCTGTCTCGGCTGTGTGGTTCCCCGCCCCCCTTGGCTGGGGTCTGTTGGTGGTGTGTCCCCTTGCTGTCCGCTTTGCGTGCCCTCCTCCTTCTGTCTCTTTTCCGTGTCGCTTGGGGCGGTGTTTCTCTGGTGTCGTGCCCGGGCTTTCCCGGCTGTGGTCGGTGGGGGGGGGTCCTTGTCGCCGGCTCGGGTCCCTTCCCCTAGTGTTTCCCCGTGGGGGGGCCGTTGCTTGCACTCCCCGTCAGGGTGTAACTCTGTTGTACGGGCCGTCCATTTGTACTCGCTCGGTACAAATGGACCTGCTCCGTAGCCAGGTACTCCAGCCGTTCCCCACACCGGGGTCGGGTACACTGTGCGTCGCTGGGGAGTTCTTGCGGGACAGGCGCGTCTCTTGCCTGCCCCGATGGACGGTGTGCCCTACCCGCGGCCCCTCGCTGGGCCCGAACCGCAGTACGTGCCGTGGGGAGTGCTCTTGGTCAGGCCCATTGGTCACCCCCCCAGGCCGGTGTTACCGCGGGCCGCTGACCAACGGTCCCGGGCGTATCCCACCTTATTGCGTGTGCTCAAGTGGGGCCGATACGGTCACCGGGGGGGCCCCCAAACCCCTGAGGTTGGGTCCCTCGCCTGCGTCCCCCGTGGGTCCTCTTTTTTTCTCCCCCCCTTTCCGCTGTGCGGTTTGCGGCCGTTGGTGTCCCGTCTCTCCGGGGTGGGGTGGTGGTGGTTTGGGGGGGGGGGGGTTTTTCGCTGTTCCTGGCTGTCTTGCTTGCGTGCGTGTCGCCCCCTCCTCTGGTCGTGGTTCGCCGCCGGTGTGTGTGTTTGTGGCGCGGTGCGTGCGCGCGTGGTGTCTGTGTTGGTGTGTGGTGCGTGGTTTGTGGTGTGCGGTGTGCGGTGGTGGTGTGTTGGTGGGGCTGTGGCGGGTGTGTGGTGTGGTTGGTCCCTCGCCACTCCTGGCGGAGGTTCCTGTGTGCTACTCCCCGCCACTCCTGGCTGGGTTTCGCTGCCTGTGGTGATGTGCGGTTCCCCGCCACTCCTGGCTGGGGTTCTGCCGCCGGCAGTGGCGTGCGGTGTGTGGTGTGTGGTGTGTGGTGTGTGGTGAGCGGCGGTGGTGTGTTGGTGGGGTTCTGGCTGGTGTGTGGTGCGGTTGGTCCCTCGCCACTCCTGGCGGAGGTTCCCGTGTGCTACTCCCCGCCACTCCTGGTTGGGTTTCGCTGCCGGTGGTGGTGGGCGGTCCTCGCCACTCCTGGCTGAGGTCTCCGGGCGGCGGTGGTGTGTGGTGGGGTTGTGGCCCGTGTGTGGTGTGTTTGGTCCCTCGCCACTCCTGGCGGAGGTTCCTGTGTGCTACTCCCCGCCACTCCTGGCTGGGGTCTCCGGGCGGCGGTGGTGTGTGTTGGGGTTGTGGCTGGTGTGTGGTGTGGTTGGTCCCTCGCCACTCCTGGCGGAGGTTCCTGTGTGCTACTCCCCGCCACTCCTGGCTGGGTTTCGCTGCCGCTGGTGGTGTGCAGTTCCCCGCCACTCCTGACTGGGGCCTGCTGGCGGCGGTGGTGCGTGGCGTGTGGTGTGTGGTGTGTGGTGTGTGGTGTGCGGCGGTGGTGTGTTGGTGGGGTTGTGGCTGTGGTTGGTCCCTCGCCACTCCTGGCGGAGGTTCCTGTGTGCTACTCCCCGCCACTCCTGGCTGGGTTTCGCTGCCGGTGGCGGTGGGCGGTCCTCGCCACTCCTGGCTGAGGGCCCTGGGCGTGGTTCCCCGCCACTCCTGGCTGGGGTCCGCTGGCGGCGGTGGTGTGTGGTGGGGTTGTGGTTGGTGTGTGGTGTGGTTGGTCCCTCGCCACTCCTGGCGGAGGTTCCTGTGTGCTACTCCCCGCCACTCCTGGCTGGGTTTCGCTGCCGGTGGTGGTGTGCGGTTCCCCGCCACTCCTGGCTGGGGCCTGCTGGCGGTGGTGGTGCGTGGTGTGTGGTGTGTGGTGTGTGGTGTGTGGTGTGCGGCAGTGGAGTGTGGGCGGGGTTGTGGCTGGTGTGTGGTGTGGTTGGTCCCTCGCCACTCCTGGCGGAGGTTCCTGTGTGCTACTCCCCGCCACTCCTGGCTGGGTTTCGCTGCCGGTGGTGGTGGGCGGTCCCCGCCACTCCTGGCTGGGGTCCGCTGGCGGCGGTGGTGTGTGGTGTGTGGCGGTGGTGTGTTGGTGGGGTTGTGGCTGTTGTGTGGTGTGGTTGGTCCCTCGCCACTCCTGGCGGAGGTTCCTGTGTGCTACTCCCCGCCACTCCTGGCTGGGTTTCCCTGCCGGTGGTGGTGGGCGGTCCTCGCCACTCCTGGCTGAGGGTCCCGGGCGTGGTTCCCCGCCACTCCTGGCTGGGGTCCGTTGGCGGCGGTGTGTGGCGTGGTCGGTCGCTCGCCACTCCTGGCGGAGGTTCCTGCGTGCTAATCTCCGCCACTCCTGGCTGGGTTTCGGTGCCGGTGGTGGTGTGTGGTCCCCCGCCTCTCCTGGCTGGGGTCCGCTGGCGGCGGTGGTGTGTGGTGTGTGGTGTGTGGTGTGTGGTGTGTGGTGTGTGGTGTGTGGTGTGCGGCGGTGGTGTGCTGGTGGGGTTGCGGCTGGTGTGTGGTGTGGTTGGTTCCTCGCCACTCCCGGCGGAGGTTCCTGTGTGCTACTCCCCGCCACTCCTGGCTGGGTTTCGCTGCCGGCGGTGGTGGGCGTTCCTCGCCACTCCTGGCGGAGGGTCCCGGGCGCGGTTCCCCGCCACTCCTGGCTGGGTTTTGCTGTCGGCGGTGGTGTGTGGTGTGTGGTGTGTGGTGTGTGGCGTGTCGCGTGCGGCGGTGGCGTGTGTGGTGGGTTTGTGGCTGGTGTGTGGTGTGGTTGGTCCCTCGCCACTCCTGGCGGAGGTTCCTGTGTGCTACTCCCCGCCACTCCTGGCTGGGTTTCGCTGCCGGTGGTGGTGGTGTGTTTCGCGGGCGGGGGTGTCCTTTGTTGTGTGTGTTTGTGGTGTGTGTGGGTGTGCGCGGTGGCCGTGCTGTGTTGTGTGTTGCGTGTTTGTGGTGTCTGTGTTTTTGGTGGTGTGGTGTGGTGGTGCAGTGGGTGTGTCTTCCGGGTGCCCTTCCCCTTGGCCCTGGTGTGTGTGTGTGCGCTGTGTGCCCCTTCGTTTTGACGTGGGTGGCGTGGGGGGGGGGGGGGTCGTGCGCGGTGTGGCTGTCGTGCGTGCGCGTGTGTGTGCTCGCGGTGTGTGGTTGGTGGGCTGGGGTGTTTCATACCTTGGCTGGTTCTCGTCGTCGGTCGTCGGCATTTCCCAAAAGGCAGAAGAAGAGGTCCTGTAGATGCGTAGCAGAGATGCGTGGCATGCGTGATGCGTAGCACGTACCTTTCCTCTTGTCCCATCATGTTTTCTTCCCCTGTTGAGAAAGAGCGTGCGCAGGTCCTTTTTGTGTTTTTTTTTTTTTCGTGTTGTGTTTTGTGTCTCCTCCCTCGTGTTTTTTTTTTCTTGCTGCGTCTTCGATAACATACCTCTCCGCATTGCGTTTCCCCTATAGAGAGGGCGTGGAAGGCGGTTTCTTTTTTTTTTTTTCAACATACTTGTCGTACCTTGTGCCGCTTCTTGTTGCCGTCCCCTATAGAGAAAGCGTGTGCTTGTTTGTGGGTGGGGCGGGGGTGGGGTTGCATACCATGTCTTTCCTCTGTCCTGTCTCCGTCTTCGTGCATCTTGCGGCTTTGTGTACGTTTGTGTTTTCGTCCCCTTGGCGCCTTCCCTCGCATTTTTAACATACTTGTTCGTCATACCTCCATACCATTGTTTCCCCGTGGTACGTGGTCTTTCCCTATAGCGAGAGCGTGTGTGTGTTTGCGGGCGGGGCGGTGTGGGGTTTCATACCTTGTTTTTCCTTGCTCTTGTCTCCGTCTTCTCGCTTTTTGCGGTCTTGTCTATGTGTGTGCGTGTGTGCGTGGTCCGTCCCTTTGGCGCCCTCCCTCGCATTGTTAACATACTTGCTCGCCATACCGTTGTTTCCTCGTGGTTGGTGGGCTTCGCTTGTTCGCCTTTTCATTGTTTCCCCTTTGTCCGTGGCCGCCTCATACCTTTTGCGCTCCTGTTGATTTTTTTTTTTTCGTGTATCTCGCGGCGGTCGGGGCCTATGGAGGAATAAATATGGGGGATATATGGTTGTGGTTTGTGTTTGCGGGCATGCCTTCTGACGTGCGTGGCGGTTCGTCGTTCTTTTTTGCGTGCGGTGTTGTCCCTTGGGCGCCCTCCTTCGCAAGATACTTCGTTTTCTCATCCACGTATGTGTAGCGGTGGATACGATATGTAGGACGCCTGGGGCCGTAACATACTTGGTTGTCATACCTCGTTTTCCCGTGGTCGGTGGTCGCGCCTTTTTTTGTTTTTTGGTTTGGTGTTTCTCTTTTTGTTGCGTTTCCTTCTCTCTCTTTTTTTTTTTTGACGCGCACATGTCGCCTAGCTCCTATGGCACGCACTTTGCTAGGTGGTTCGGAGCTCGCTTTGTTCTTGTCTTCGTCGTCGTGGCTCGCTTGTTTTTGGTGTTCGCCTCTTTTCTTTTTCTTTGTTGGTGGAGCGCGCACAAGTCCCTAGCGCCTAGGACACGCACTTTGCTAGGTGTTTTGGAGCATGCAACGCTCAGTTTCTTCGCCGTCGCGACTCTATTGTTCGTCTTTGTTTTGTGAGTGTCCTAAATTTTGCGACCTCGCCAAACAGCGGCGTAAAATTTTTTGGGGGGTTTCTGAGGTCGGAGAAAACGATTTTTCGCTTTATTTTTGCTGGCGGTGCGTCGCTTTCTTAGTTTTGTATTATTCTTCTGCTGCGATCGCGCGACCATAATTCGCAGGCCCCATCCACAGAT
Source organism: Eutreptiella sp. 'Long Island Sound 2002' (assembly GCA_964036045.1). Lineage (NCBI taxonomy): Eukaryota > Euglenozoa > Euglenophyceae > Eutreptiales > Eutreptiaceae > Eutreptiella > Eutreptiella sp. 'Long Island Sound 2002'. The sequence goes on along the minus strand of OZ038382.1, from coordinate 127,639,352 downwards.
CCCTGTTGTCCTTGTTGCTCCTTCACCCATTTCCCCACCGTAGAGTAGGAGTCTTCCGGATACGGAGCGTGCAGGCACAACGCCGGGCGCCCCATGAATACTTCATGGGGTGGATAGGCAGTTGCTGAACTCTCCTGAGAGTTCATCATCAAGGAATTAGTCTCACCGAGTCTTTGGTGCGTTCAGTCTTGCACCATATCCTGACGTTCTCCTTGAGAACTCGGATCTGTCGCTCACATAGGGGAATACTCGTATAAGTGTAGGGAACCCGCGTAGACACTTGGGTATTGACGGACCTCAGGAGTCTCTTGTACCAGCCAGTGTCTCAGCGTGCTCTGAGGTACTTGTCGGAATTTTTGTCTTTGGGTGCCCATTAGACACAGAATCACTCTTGGTGGCGTATCTTGATGGTGTCCCCCCCGGTGATGTGTTTGGTGCATGGTAACACTCAGGTAAACCTGGTCATCCAACAGGCCCACCACCAGGGCAAAGTCATAGCCCCCAAACCTTGGCATCTCCTTGTAGTCCACATACAGCACACTGCTGGAACAGTGTGGGATGGGAAGGGTGGAGTACAGACCTCTGTCCCTGATATCACCAGGTTTACAGGACCTGCACGGGCACTTGTCAACGATAGGCTGGAGCGTTTGCCGCCGTTAATCATTACTCCACGTAGAGTGGAACCACTTCCTTAACAGCTTCAAGGTACGGTCAGCCCCAACATGACCACTAGACTCATGGGTCCACTTGAGGAGTGCCGGGATACAGTCGCTAGGCATGACTATCCGGTCCTCATGCCAGAGGTAGGTCTTGTCACGCTTCCACTGTTCCTGGTTGACCTGGACAGGTTCCAGACGCTTCTCCAGGCGTTCGTAGATATCCCAAAACTCCTTCGGGTCCTCCACTTGTTGGAGTCCATCTAGAGGTCTTAGCATGGTCATGTTCAGGTCATTGTGTACATCCATACGGCTGAACGCCTCCTTGGCTAGCTCCTCAGACTTGGCATCAATCATGTCGTCGAGGTTCTTGCGGGTGATGTAGTCCGCACACTCGTTCTGTGACCCCCTGGATATGGTGCACTGAGAGCGGTAGCCGGCTCAGGTAGGTCCACCAGCGTCTGAGCTTAGCCTTCTCAGGCGTGGGTCCCTTCTGGAAGGTGCAGACCCGTTCTTGGTCACACAGCCACACCACAGGGTTGCTCCCCAACCGTCTGGACTCGGAGGGTAGCACCAGCATACCCGCGAGCAGTTCCTGCTCATAGGTAGGGTAGGTAGGTGTACTCGGTCGTGGAGAGGCGCCCCATGGTTCTGCCTGGCGTCACCCCTGTGACGACCGAGAGGAGGTTCCGCGCATGAAGAGGAGCATCAGGATCACAGTAGCGCGCTCTGTCCTGTTGCCAGATGGAAATAAAAATATAAGTAAAACACGACGAAAAAATTTTGTAAATAGCCCAAAATAAAGCTAATTAGCATAAAAAACGGCTAGGCGAAAAAGCGCGCTGCGAAACGCGTTAAAATGTGACGGAAAATATTTCGGCCTTAAATAGGTGAATAGTTAACGCCATAAGCACCGTAGCGAACGTACGAGTAGAATGCTGTGCCCCTTGCCCTCTAACACGCCCTATACGTAAAGAAAAACGCTCCGTGAGCAGCGCGTAAAAACCGAAAAATATTTTTTAAGACGCTACGCCTCTGAACTCGTGCCCTCTCGCTTTATTTTCTTCTCCATGTACCTCACCTTCCCGTCGCCGCCCCACTCTCGCCGTGTTCGCCCTCCGTTTTGCTGCAGGCAAGCCAAGTCGACGACGAACAAGACAACTTTATCAAAAGCAACGCGGCTGGAATCAGCAATCAAGCGTCGAATGGCGAGACCAGATTCACCGACTACGTGAACCACCGACACAGAGACGGGGCGCGGGGTCACACAGGGTAATAATCAGTGTTTTTTGTGCGTGCCGGCAGGGGGGGGGAAAGGGCAACACAGCACGCAGACACCACCAACCGGGCAAAAAACAACACAGACAATCAACAGCGCAACACATCGCAGCACGACAGGCCACAGGAGGGCAAAGCAAGCACCAACAACACCGCAAAAGGACAGCAGAGCACAACAGCACAGCATCACACGACAGCACAGCACCACAGATCACGACAGAGGGAGGCAGGGGACCACAGCAAACCACACCAACCACAGGGAAGCAGAGAACACAGTCAGACAGGGACACCGACACCGAAACACACCACCAGCAGACAACCACGGGCCACCAGACCCAGAACCGCACCACAGAACACCAAAGGAAACAGCACAATACACAGCAGCGCACCACAGTACCAGGCGCCAGCAAAAGCACGCACCACGCGAACAGCACAACGCAAGCGCACCAGCACAGCGAAGCACAGCAGCACACAGAGCGGAGCGGACAGGGAACGCACAGCACAACACCCCAGGACACACACAGCAGAACGCACAGCGGCGTACAACAGCGCGCACCAACACGCCACGACAAAACACACACAGCATAGAGCACACAGCGCGGGGGAACAGCGCAAAACACAGCACCGCAAAGCACAGGGCCCCGAGGCGACGGGCAGCACCACAGGGCACGGCACAACAAGCGGCGGCACCGAAACGAGCGCAACAAAACAACACAGCACACAACAGCACAACACCGGACGGCACAACGCGCCGCAACCTGGTGCACCACGGCATCCAGGGACACACAGCACACCACAGCACACGGCACACAGCATCGAGCGGCGGCGACGAAAACTGTGAGACACGAAAGGGGGGGGGGGGGGGGGCAGCAGCCACCATTGAGCAGCCAACGGCCAGGCGGAAAACACAAAAGGAGTGAGAGCGCACAGAGAGCTGAGAAGCGGGAGGCCAACAAAGCAAACAACACACAGCGCCGAGGCCCAGGGCACCCGGGGCCGGAAACCAGAGAAAGCCAGAGACAAGGGCAGCGAAAAAACGAAGGAAAAAAAAGGAAAAAAAAAGGGGGAGCACCAAGCGGCAGCGACGAAAACCGCGAGACACGGGGGGGGGTTGTTGGGTTGGGTTGGGTGAAGGCCTCACCTGGTCGCCTACCCACGGTCCGCGCCGCCTTCCCTGCCGGACCCGACCGGGCGGCTGTACCAGGGTGTCCGGTCACAAGGCCTACCGGACTGCTGACCGCCCCCAGACCCCGCGGTGGCGCTCGCGGGCGGGAGATGCCGCCGTGCCTGTGTGTATGTGCCCTTGTGTGTTTGTGGAGGGGGGGGGGGGGGGGGCTGTGGCACACCTGCTTGCTCCATTGTTGTTCGGCGTTGGCGCACATGGTGCGGGGAAGTGTGTGCCTGGTGCTCCAGGCCCCGGCAGGGAGGCTGGAGAGCCTGACTCTGAGCCCGCCGGGGGAGATGTGGGCCTGGGCTCGCAACCTCCACGTCACTAGGACATGCTACCCAACCACTCCACGACTGCCTATTGGCACGGGAAGGCGGTGGTACGTGGCACGACTGGGGTCAGACCCGCACTCCTTGACTGCCTTAGGCACAGGTGGTGCTGCCACGCGGGCTGGGTCCGGCTCCCCACGGCCGAGGGCGTACCGCGGGCAGGTGGAGGGGCACCAGGGCGCAAAGAGTGCTTCCCTGCCCTGGGTGCCACCGGTGCTGGCTGCACTGGCTGCGGCGCTACAGCCCGCGTAGACGAGGGGGCCCAGAGGGCACCACACCCGAATGGCCTCTCCGTTGAGGAAGGGGGGGGGGGGGCAGGGGTCGGCAGGTGGCTGTCTGGCCTCCAGGGGTCGCCCGCAACTGCACTGGAGTGCACGGGGCTGTGCTGGCCTAGGCGTCTGTGATGAAGTTGGAGGGGCACGCGCACACCTGGAGGTTCCCTGTGCAGGTCGCTCAAGGGATACCCACAGCGGTCAAGCTGTGAGCCCTTCACAGCCTCCACTTTTTAGGCCCTGAGGGCGCCGACTCCGTGCACCCCTCCCGTCGGGGGCGCAGGCTGGGGGGGGGGGGGGGGTTAGTGGTGGATGGCTCTACCTGCTCACTTGTTTGGGAGAGGAGGACCACCTGCTGGGTTACCATGCGGGTCCCAGATCCCAACATACTCGTCGTTCGGCGTCCGCTCCCTGTCCGTGAGGGGTGGGACCTCGATCACCATGTGACCGCCTGCAGTGAGGGTGCGAGGGCATGCTGGGGGGGGGGGGGGTGCTGGGCCTGCTTTCGGTCCGGCCCCATTTCTGTTGGGGGGGGGTAGGGGCAGCAAAAGGTCTGCTCCCCTTTTTCCTGGTCCCCAAGGGGAACCAGCCCACGGCCTGCACCCTCGCTTTGTGGTGGCTGAAATTTGGGCCGACTGGGGGGGGGGGGGGGGCAGCAACCACCAGGGAGCAGCCGACGGCCAGGCAGGAAACACAAACGAGGCGAGAGCGCACGGAGAGCTGAGAAGCGGGAGGCCAACAAAACAAACAACACACAGCCCCAAGGCCCACGGCACCCGGGGCGGAAAACCAGAGCAAGCCGGAGACAACGGGGGCGCAGAAAGGAAAAGGAAGAAAAAAAAAAGGCACCGAGCCGCGGCGACAAAAACCGCGAGACATAAAAGGGGAGGGGGGGGAAGGGGGGGGCCGGCAACCACCAAAGAGCAGCCAACCGCCGGGCAGGAGACACAAACGAGGCTAGAGCGCACGGAGAGCCGAGAAGCCGAAGGCCAACAGAACAAATAACAGACAGCGCCACGGCCCAGGGCACCCGGGGCCGGAAACGAAAGAAAGCCTGAGACAACGGGTGCGCAGAGGGAAGGAAGAAAAGAAAAAAAAACACAGGCCGGGGGGGAGGGAGGAAAGGAAAACAAGGCGCCAAGGCCCAAGGCACCCGGGGCCGGAAACCAAAGAAAGCAAGACACAAAGGGAGAGCGGGGAAAAAAACAAAGGAAGAAGTAACAAAAAAAAGGACCAAGAAAGGGGCAACCCCAGCCCGGAGGGGGCCGAGCAAAGCAGAAAGACAAAGCGGCTACAGGAAAAGGTGAGGCGCACCAGAACGCGCCCGGGAGGCCTGCCTGCCCGACCTGGCCAAGACGGACGAGCACACGCACACACGCACGGGACCTGGGCGTGGCGTCCTCCGACCCGCAAGGGGAGGTATTGGCGTCCACACGAAACAGCCCCGGTGCACCGGCCGAGTCCCCCGTCGAACGACGAACGGCACGGGAAACCAGATGCGTCAGTGACCGGGTCCACACACACCAAGACGCCGCAGGGCACGCAGTCCAAGACCGACGCCGGAGGGACCCGCCAGGGACAACCCCATCGCGGGGCCCCGAACGGGTACAACGCGGAGCAAGCCCAGCGCCCCTGCCTCTGCGGGGGCCAGCGGCAGGCACAAGGAGCCCGGTTCTCGGCCGGCCTCCGCGTGCCCCGCGCAGCCACCCAGTAAAGCCGGGGGCGATAGCCCCTGGCCTGGTGAAAGGATCCACGGCGTCGGGAAAGCCGACCAGAGCACCGAGAGCGACCGGACCGGACGAGGCGCAGCGCACCACGTGGGCCCATGAGGCACGCCAGAGAGGTACGCCGCCGGCCACAACCAGTGCGCACGGACAGGTGCCAAGCAACAACGGCCGCCAGGGGCCGCAAACCCGGAAAGGGAGCACAACACGCAACAAACCACGGCACAGGAACCGGTGCCAAGCAACACCAGCCGCCGTCCGGATGAACGAGTGCGCGCCTGGAGTGTACCCAGCTCCTGCCGGCTACGAACAGCCCCCGTCCGGATGGACGAGTGCGCGCCCGGAGGGTACCAAGCCCCTGCCGGCTACGAACAGCCGCCGTCCGGATGGACGAGTGAGCGCCCCACAGCGACGCCCCAACACGCCACAGCGCATGCGCAACCCAAAGCACAGCACACCGAGGGACCACACCGGTGAACAAGAGCCAAGCGGCCCAGGACAACGTACACGCAACACAACTGGCAGAGTGGGCACGCCGGTGAACAGGAGCGGAGTGGCGCAGGACACCGCATGGGCAACACAACCCACCAAGCGGGCGCACCGGTGAACGGGAACCACGTGGCCCAGGACAGTGCACAGGTAAAGTAACACACAGAACAGGCACAGCGGTGAACAGGAGCCAAGTGCCCCACCACACCGCAGAAGCAAAGCAAAGGACGGAGCGGGCACACTGGTGAACTGGAGCCAAGTGGCCCAGGACACGGCAGATGCAACACAACACACCGAGCGGGCACACTGGTGAACAGGAGCCAAGTGGCCCAGGACACTGCACACGCAAAACAACACACCGAGCGGGCACACCGGTGAACAGGAGTCAAGTGGCTCAGGACACCGCACAAGCAAAGCAAAGGACGAAGTGGGCGCACCGGTAAACAGGAGCCAGGTGCCCCAGGACACCGCACATGCACCACACTACACCGAACGGGCACACCGGTGAACAGGAGCCAAGTGGCCCAAGACACCGCACACGCAGCACAACACACCAAGCGGGCACACTGGTGAACAGGAGCCAAGTGGCCCAGGACACCGCACACGCAAAGCAACCCGACGAGCGGGCACACCGGTGAACAGGAGCTAGAGGCCCTGGACACCGCACATGCAACACAACACACCGAGCGGCCATGCTGGTGAACAGGAGCCACGTGGCCCAGGACACCGCACACGCAACACAAAACACCGAGCGGGCACACCGGTAAACAGGAGCCAAATGGCCCAGGACACCGTACACGCAACACATCACACCGAGTGGGTAAACTGGCGGACAGGACCGAAATGGCACAGGACGCCGCACACGCGACACAATAGAACGAGCGGCCGTCCTGGTGAACATGAGCCAAGTGGCCCAGGATACCAGACACGCAACACAAAGCACCCAGCGGGCACATCGGTGAACAGGAGCCAAGGGGCCCAGAACGCCGTACACGCAACACAAAACACAGAGCGGGCACACCGGTGAACAGGGACCAAGTGGCGCAGGACACCGCACATGCAACACAACACACAGAGCGGGCACACCAGTGGTCAGGAGCCAAGTATCCCAGGACACCACACACGCAACAACACACACCGAGCGAGCACAACTGTGATCAGGAGCCAAGGGGCCCAGGACACCGTACACGCAATACAACTCACCGAGTTAACGTACTGGTGAACGGGAACCAAGTGGCCCAGGACTCCGCACACGCAAAGCAACGCACGGAGCGGGCACACACCTGAACAGGAGCCACGTGGCCCAGAACACCGCACAAGCAAAGCACAGGACGGAACGGGCACATCGGTGAACAGGAGCCAAGTGGCCCAAGACACCGCACACGCAACACAACACACCGAGCGGGCACACCGGTGAACAGGGGCCAGGGGCCCTGGACACCGCAGATGCAACACAACACACCGAGCAGGCACGCTGGTGAACAGCAGCCAAGTGGCCCAGGACACCGCGCACGCAACACAAAGCACCGAGCGGGCACACCGGTGAACAGGAGCCAAGTGAATCAGGACACCGCACACTCAACACAACACATGGAGTGGGCAAACTGGTGAACAGGTGCCAAATGGCCCAGGACACCGTACACGCAACGCAACACACCGAGCGGGCACACCGGTGAACAGGAGCCAAGTAGCACAGGACGGTGCACACGCGACACAACACACCTAACGGGCACGCTGGTGAACAGGAGCAAAGTGGCCCAGGACACCACACACGCAACACCACACACCGAGCGGACACACCTGTGAACAGGAACCAAGTGGTCTAGGACACCGTACACGGAACACAACACACCGAGCGGGCACACCGGTGAACAGGAGCCAAGTGGCCCAGGACACCGCACACGCAACACAACACACTGAGCGGGCAAACCGGTGGTCAGGAGCCAAGTGGCCCAGGACATCACACACGCAACAACACACACCGAGCGGGCACACCTGCGAACAGAAGCCAAGGGGCCCAGGACACCGTACATGCAACACAACACACCGAGCCAGCACACCGGTGAACGGGAGCCACGTGGCCCAAAACACCGCACACGCAAAGCAACACATGGAGCGGGCACACACCTGAACAGGAGCCACGTGGCCGAGGACACGGCACAAGCAAAGCACAGGACGGAACGGGCACACTGGTGAACAGGAGCCAAGTGGCCCAGGACACCGCACAGGCAACACAACACACCCAGCGGGCACCCTGGTGAACGGGAGCCAAGTGGCCCAGAACACCGCACACGCAACACAACACACCTAGCGGGCACACCGGTGAACGAGCCAAGTGGCCCAAAACACCGCACACACAAAGCAACACACGGAGCGGACACACACCTGAACAGGAGCCACGTGGCCGAGGACACGGCACAAGGAAAGCACAGGACGGAACGGGCACACTGGTGAACAGGAACCAGGTGGCCCAGGACACCGCACAGGCAACAAAACAAACCATGCGGGCGAATCAGTGAGCAGGAGCCAAGTGGCCCAGGAAACCGCACACGCAACACAACACACTAAGCGGGCAAACCGGTGAACAGGAGCCAACTGGCCCAGGACACCGCACACGCAACACAACACACTAAGCGGGCACACCGGTGAACAGGAGCCAAGTGGCCCAGGACACTGCACACGCAAAACAACACACCGAGCGGGCACACCGGTGAACAGGAGTCGAGTGGCTCAGGACACCGCACAAGCAAAGCAAAGGACGAAGTGGGCGCACCGGTAAACAGGAGCAAGGTGCCCCAGGACACCGCGAATGCACCACACTACACCAAACGGGCACACCGGTGAACAGGAGCCAAGTGGCCCAAGACACCGCACACGCAGCACAACACACCAAGCGGGCACACTGGTGAACAGGAGCCAAGTGGCCCAGGACACCGCACACGCAAAGCAACCCGACGAGCGGGCTCACCGGTGAACAGGAGCTAGGGGCCCTGGACACCGCACATGCAACAGAACACACCGAGCGGCCATGCTGGTGAACAGGAGCCACGTGGCCCAGGACACCGCACAAGCAACACAAAACACCGAGCGGGCACACCGGTAAACAGGAGCCAAATGGCCCAGGACAGCGTACACGCAACACATCACACTGAGTTGGCAAACTGGTGGACAGGAGCGAAATGGCACAGGACGCCGCACACGCGACACAACACAACGAGCGGCCATGCTGGTGAACAGGAGCAAAGTGGCCCAGGACACCAGACACGCAACACAAAGCACCCAGCGGGCACACCGGTGAACAGGAGCCAAGGGGCCCAGAACGCCGTACATGCAACACAAAACACAGAGCAGGCACACCGGTGAACAAGGACCAAGTGGCGCAGGACACCGCACATGCAACACAACACACAGAGCGGGCACACCAGTTGTCAGGAGCCAAGTATCCCAGGACACCACACACGCAACAACACACACCGAGCGAGCACAACCGTGATCAGCAGCCAAGGGGCCCAGGACACCGTACACGCAATACAACTCACCGAGTTAGCGTACTGGTGAACGGGAACCAAGTGGCCCAGGACACCGCACACGCAAAGCAACGCACGGAGCGGGCACACACCTGAACAGGAGCCTTGTGGCCCAGTACACCGCACAAGCAAAGCACAGGACGGAACGGGCACATCGGTGAAAAGGAGCCAAGTGGCCCAAGACACCGCACACGCAGCACAACACACCGAGCGGGCACAGCGGTGAACAGGGACCAAGTGGCCCAGGACACCGCACACGCAACACAACACACCGAGCAGGCACACCGGTGAACAGGGGCCAGGGGCCCTGGACACCGCACATGCAACACAACACACCGAGCAGGCACGCTGGTGAACAGGAGCCAAGTGGCCCAGGACACCGCGCACGCAACACAAAACACCGAGCGGGCACACCAGGTGAACAGGAGCCAAGTGGCCCAGGACACCGCACACTCAACACAACACATGGAGTGGGCAAACTGGTGAACAGGTGCCAAATGGCCCAGGACACCGTACATGCAACGCAACACACCGAGCGGGCACACCGGTGAACAGGAGCCAAGTGGCACAGGACGGTGCACACCCGACACAACACACCTAACGGGCACGCTGGTGAACAGGAGCCAAGTGGCCCAGGACACCACACACGCAACACCACACACCGAGCGGACACACCGGTGAACAGGAGCCAAGGGGCCCAGGACACCGTACACGCAACACAACACACCGAGCCAGCACACCGGTGAACGGGAGCCACGTGGCCCAAAACACCGCACACGCAAAGCAACACATGGAGCGGGCACACACCTGAACAGGAGCCACGTGGCCGAGGACACGGCACAAGCAAAGCACAGGACGGAACGGGCACACTGGTGAACAGGAGCCAAGTGGCCCAGGACACCGCACAGGCAACACAACACACCCAGCGGGCACCCTGGTGAACGGGAGCCAAGTGGCCCAGAACACCGCACACGCAACACAACACACCTAGCGGGCACACCGGTGAACGAGCCAAGTGGCCCAAAACACCGCACACACAAAGCAACACACGGAGCGGACACACACCTGAACAGGAGCCACGTGGCCGAGGACACGGCACAAGGAAAGCACAGGACGGAGCGGGCACACTGGTGAACAGGAACCAGGTGGCCCAGGACACCGCACAGGCAACAAAACAAACCATGCGGGCGAATCAGTGAGCAGGAGCCAAGTGGCCCAGGAAACCGCACACGCAACACAACACACTAAGCGGGCAAACCGGTGAACAGGAGCCAACTGGCCCAGGACACCGCACACGCAACACAACACACTAAGCGGGCACACCGGTGAACAGGAGCCAAGTGGCCCAGGACACTGCACACGCAAAACAACACACCGAGCGGGCACACCGGTGAACAGGAGTCGAGTGGCTCAGGACACCGCACAAGCAAAGCAAAGGACGAAGTGGGCGCACCGGTAAACAGGAGCAAGGTGCCCCAGGACACCGCGAATGCACCACACTACACCAAACGGGCACACCGGTGAACAGGAGCCAAGTGGCCCAAGACACCGCACACGCAGCACAACACACCAAGCGGGCACACTGGTGAACAGGAGCCAAGTGGCCCAGGACACCGCACACGCAAAGCAACCCGACGAGCGGGCTCACCGGTGAACAGGAGCTAGGGGCCCTGGACACCGCACATGCAACAGAACACACCGAGCGGCCATGCTGGTGAACAGGAGCCACGTGGCCCAGGACACCGCACAAGCAACACAAAACACCGAGCGGGCACACCGGTAAACAGGAGCCAAATGGCCCAGGACAGCGTACACGCAACACATCACACTGAGTTGGCAAACTGGTGGACAGGAGCGAAATGGCACAGGACGCCGCACACGCGACACAACACAACGAGCGGCCATGCTGGTGAACAGGAGCAAAGTGGCCCAGGACACCAGACACGCAACACAAAGCACCCAGCGGGCACACCGGTGAACAGGAGCCAAGGGGCCCAGAACGCCGTACATGCAACACAAAACACAGAGCAGGCACACCGGTGAACAAGGACCAAGTGGCGCAGGACACCGCACATGCAACACAACACACAGAGCGGGCACACCAGTTGTCAGGAGCCAAGTATCCCAGGACACCACACACGCAACAACACACACCGAGCGAGCACAACCGTGATCAGCAGCCAAGGGGCCCAGGACACCGTACACGCAATACAACTCACCGAGTTAGCGTACTGGTGAACGGGAACCAAGTGGCCCAGGACACCGCACACGCAAAGCAACGCACGGAGCGGGCACACACCTGAACAGGAGCCTTGTGGCCCAGTACACCGCACAAGCAAAGCACAGGACGGAACGGGCACATCGGTGAAAAGGAGCCAAGTGGCCCAAGACACCGCACACGCAGCACAACACACCGAGCGGGCACAGCGGTGAACAGGGACCAAGTGGCCCAGGACACCGCACACGCAACACAACACACCGAGCAGGCACACCGGTGAACAGGGGCCAGGGGCCCTGGACACCGCACATGCAACACAACACACCGAGCAGGCACGCTGGTGAACAGGAGCCAAGTGGCCCAGGACACCGCGCACGCAACACAAAACACCGAGCGGGCACACCAGGTGAACAGGAGCCAAGTGGCCCAGGACACCGCACACTCAACACAACACATGGAGTGGGCAAACTGGTGAACAGGTGCCAAATGGCCCAGGACACCGTACATGCAACGCAACACACCGAGCGGGCACACCGGTGAACAGGAGCCAAGTGGCACAGGACGGTGCACACCCGACACAACACACCTAACGGGCACGCTGGTGAACAGGAGCCAAGTGGCCCAGGACACCACACACGCAACACCACACACCGAGCGGACACACCGGTGAACAGGAGCCAAGGGGCCCAGGACACCGTACACGCAACACAACACACCGAGCGGGCACACCGGTGAACAGCAGCCAAGTGGCCCAGGACACCGCACACGCAACACAACACACTGAGCGGGCAAACCGGTGGTCAGGAGCCGAGTGGCCCAGGACACCACACACGCAACAACACACACCGAGCGGGCACACCTGTGAACGGAAGCCAAGGGGCCCAGGACACCGTACATGCAACACAACACACCGAGCCAGCACACCGGTGAACGGGAGCCACGTGGCCCAAAACACCGCACACGCAAAGCAACACACAGAGCGGGCACACACCTGAACAGGAGCCACGTGGCCGAGGACACGGCACAAGCAAAGCACAGGATGGAACGGGCACACTGGTGAACAGGAGCCAAGTGGCCCAGGACACCGCACAGGCAACACAACACACCCAGCGGGCACCCTGGTGAACGGGAGCCAAGTGGCCCAGGACACCGCACACGCAACACAACACACCTAGCAGGCACACCGGTGAACGAGCCAAGTGGCCCAAAACACCGCACACACAAAGCAACACACGGAGCGGGCACACACCTGAGCGGGAGCCACGTGGCCGAGGACACGGCACAAGGAAAGCACAGGACGGAACAGGCACACTGGTGAACAGGAACCAGGTGGCCCAGGACACCGCACAGGCAACACAACACACCCAGTGGGCACACTGGCTAACAGGAGCCAAGTGGCCCAAGACACCGCACAAGCAACACAACAAACCATGCGGGCGAATCAGTGAGCAGGAGCCAAGTGGCCCAGGACACCGCACACGCAACACAACACACTAAGCGGGCACACCGGTGAACAGGAACCAGCTGGCCGAGGACACCGCACAAGCAAAAAAACACACCGAGCGGGCACACTGCTGAACAGGAGGCTAGTGGCCCAGGACTCCGCAGACGCAACACAACACACCGAGCGGGCACACTGGTAAACAGGAGCCAAGTGGCCCAGGACACTGCACACGCAAAACAACACACCGAGCGGGCACACCGGTGAACAGGAGGCAAGTGGCCCAGGACACCGCACAAGCAAAGCAAAGGATGGAGCGGGCGCACTGGTAAGCAGGAGCCAGGTGCCCCAGGACACCGCACATGCACCACACAACATTGAACGGGCACACCGGTGAACAGGAGCCAAGTGGCCGAAGACACCGCACACGCAGCACAACACACCGAGCAGGCCCAACGGTGAACAGGAGCCAAGTGGCTCAGGACAGCGCACACGCAAAGCAACCCAACGAGCGGGCACGGCGGTGAACAGGAGCCAAGTGGCACAGGACACAGCACACGCAACACAACACACCGAGTGGGCAAACTGCTGGACAGGAGCCAAATGGCCCGGGACACCGTACACACAACACAACACACCGAGCGGGCACACCGGTGAACAGGAGCCAAGTGGCACAGGAAACTGCACACACAACACAACACACCGAGCGGGCACACCGGTGAACAGGGGCCAGGGGCCCTGGACACCGCACATGCAACACAACACACCGAGCAGGCACGCTGGTGAACAGGAGCGAAGTGGCCCAGGACACCGCGCACGCAACACAAAACACCGAGCGGGCACACCGGTGAACAGGAGCCAAGTGCCCCAGGACACCGCACACTCAACACAACACATGGAGTGGGCAAACTGGTGAACAGGTGCCAAATGGCCCAGGACACCGTACACGCAACGCAACACACCGAGCGGGCACACCGGTGAACAGGAGCCAAGTGGCACAGGACGGTGCACACGCGACACAACACACCTAACGCGCACGCTGGTGAACAGGAGCCAAGTGGCCCAGGACACCACACACGCAACACCACACACCGAGCGGACACACTGGTGAACAGGAGCCAAGGGGCCCAGGACACCGTACACGCAACACAACACACCGAGCGGGCACACCGGTGAACAGGAGCCAAGTGGCCCAGGACACCGCACACGCAACACAACACACTGAGCGGGCAAACCGGTGGTCAGGAGCCAAGTGGCCCAGGACATCACACACGCAACAACACACACCGAGCGGGCACACCTGTGAACAGAAGCCAAGGGGCCCAGGACACCGTACATGCAACACAACACACCGAGCCAGCACACCGGTGAACGGGAGCCACGTGGCCCAAAACACCGCACACGCAAAGCAACACACGGAGCAGGCACAGACCTGAACAGGAGCCACGTGGCCGAGGACACGGCACAAGCAAAGCACAGGACGGAACGGGCACACTGGTGAACAGGAGCCAAGTGGCCCAGGACACCGCACAGGCAACACAACACACCCAGCGGGCACCCTGGTGAACGGGAGCCAAGTGGCCCAGGACACCGCACACGCAACACAACACACCTAGCAGGCACACCGGTGAACGAGCCAAGTGGCCCTAAACACCGCACACACAAAGCAACACACGGAGCGGGCACACACCTGAACAGGAGCCACGTGGCCGAGGACACGGCACAAGGAAAGCACAGGACGGAACGGGCACGCTGGTGAACAGGAGCCAGGTGGCCCAGGACACCGTACAGGCAACACAACACAACCAGCGGGCACACTGGCTAACAGGAGCCAAGTGGCCCAAGACACCGCACAAGCAACACAACAAACCATGCGGGCGAATCAGTGAGCAGGAGCCAAGTGGCCCAGGACACCGCACACGCAACACAACACACTAAGCGGGCACACCGGTGAACAGGAGCCAAGTGGCCCAGGACACTGCACACGCAAAACAACACACCGAGCGGGCACACCGGTGAACAGGAGTCGAGTGGCTCAGGACACCGCACAAGCAAAGCAAAGGACGAAGTGGGTGCACCGCTAAACAGGAACCAGGTGCCCCAGGACACCGCACATGCACCACACTACACCGAACGGGTACACCAGTGAACAGGAGCCAAGTGGCCCAAGACACCGCACATGCAGCACAACACACCAAGCGGACACACTGGTGAACAGGAGCCAAGTGGCCCAGGACACCGCACACGCGACACAACACAACGAGCGGCCATGCTGGTGAACAGGAGCCAAGTGGCCCAGGACACCAGACACGCAACACAAAGCACCCAGCGGGCACACCGGTGAACAGGAGCCAAGGGGCCCGAAACGCCGTACAGGCAACACAAAACACAGAGCGGGCACACCGGTGAACAGGGATAAAGTGGCGCAGGACACCGCACATGCAACACAACACACAGAGCGGGCACACCAGTGGTCAGGAGCCAAGTATCCCAGGACACCACACACGCAACAACACACACCGAGCGAGCACAACTGTGATCAGGAGCCAAGGGGCCCAGGACACCGTACACGCAATACAACTCACCGAGTTAACGTACTGGTGAACGGGAACCAAGTGGCCCAGGACACCGCACACGCAAAGCAACGCACGGAGCGGGCACACACCTGAACAGGAGCCACGTGGCCCAGGACACCACACAAGCAAAGCACAGGACGGAACGGGCACATCGGTGAAAAGGAGCCAAGTGGCCCAAGACACCGCACACGCAGCACAACACACCGAGCGGGCACACCGGTGAACAGGGACCAAGTGGCCCAGGACACCGCACACGCAACACAACACAACGAGCGGGCACACCGGTGAACAGGGGCCAGGGGCCCTGGACACCGCACATGCAACACAACACACCGAGCAGGCACGCTGGTGAACAGGAGCCAAGTGGCCCAGGACACCGCGCACGCAACACAAAACACCGAGCGGGCACACAGGTGAACATGAGCCAAGTGGCCCAGGACACCGCACACTCAACACAACACATGGAGTGGGCAAACTGGTGAACAGGTGCCAAATGGCCCAGGACACCGTACACGCAACGCAACACACCAAGCGGGCACACCGCTGAACAGGAGCCAAGTGGCACAGGACGGTGCACACGCGACACAACACACCTAACGGGCACGCTGGTGAACAGGAGCCAAGTGGCCCAGGACACCACACACGCAACACCACACACCGCGCGGACACACCGGTGAACAAAAGCCAAGGGGCCCAGGACATCATACACGCAACACAACACACCGAGCGGGCACACCGGTGAACAGGAGCCAAGTGGCCCGGGACACCGCACACGCAACACAACACACTGAGCCGGCAAACCGGTGGTCAGGAGCCAGATGGCCCAGGACACCACACACGCAACAACACACACCGAGCTGGCACACCTGTGAACAGAAGCCAAGGGGCCCAGGACACCGTACATGCAACACAACACACCGAGCCAGCACACCGGTGAACGGGAGCCACGTGGCCCAAAACACCGCACACGCAAAGCAACACACGGAGCGGGCACACACCTGAACAGGAGCCACGTGGCCGAGGACACGGCACAAGCAAAGCACAGGACGGAACGGGCACACTGGTGAACAGGAGCCAAGTGGCCCAGGACACCGCACAGGCAACACAACACACCCAGCGGGCACCCTGGTGAACGGGAGCCAGGTGGCCCAGGACACCGCACACGCAACACAACACACCTAGCAGGCATACCGGTGAACGAGCCAAGTGGCCCAAAACACCGCACACACAAAGCAACACACGGAGCGGGCACACACCTGAACAGGAGCCACGTGGCCGAGGACACGGCACAAGGAAAGCACAGGACGGAACGGGCACGCTGGTGAACAGGAGCCAGGTGGCCCAGGACACCGCACAGGCAACACAACACACCCAGCGGGCACATTGGCTAACAGGAGCCAAGTGGCCCAAGACACCGCACAAGCAACACAACAAACCATGCGGGCGAATCAGTGAGCAGGAGCCAAGTGGCCCAGGACACCGCACACGCAACACAACACACTAAGCGGGCACACCGGTGAACAGGAGCCAACGGGCCGAGGACACCGCACAAGCAAAAAAACACACCGAGCGGGCACACTGCTGAAGAGGAGGCTAGTGGCCCAGGACTCCGCAGACGCAACACAACACACCGAGCGGGCACACTGGTAAACAGGAGCCAAGCGGCCCAGGACACTGCACACGCAAAACAACACACCGAGCGGGCACACCGGTGAACATAAGGCAAGTGGCCCAGGACACCGCACAAGCAAAGCAAAGGATGGAGCGGGCGCACTGGTAAGCAGGAGCCAGGTGCCCCAGGACACCGCACATGCACCACACCACACTGAACGGGCACACCGGTGAACAGGAGCCAAGTGGCCCAGGACACCGCACACGCAGCACAACACATCGAGCAGGCCTACCGGTGAACAGGAGCCAAGTGGCTCAGGACAGCGCACACACAACACAACACACCGAGCGGGCACACCGGTGAACAGGAGCCAAGTGGCACAGGACACAGCACACGCAACACAACACACCGAGTGGGCAAACTGGTGGACAGGAGCCAAATGGCCCGGGACACCGTACACACAACACAACACACCGAGCGGGCACACCGGTGAACAGGAGCCAAGTGGCACAGGAAACTGCACACGCGACACAACACACCGAGCGGGCACGCTGCTAAACAGGCGCCAAGTGGCCAAGGAAACCACACAAGCAACACCACACACCGAGCGGACACACCGGTGAACAGGAGCCAAGGGGCCCAGGACACCGTACACGCAACGCAACACACCGAGCGGGCACACCGGTGAACAGGAGCCAACTGGCCCAGGACACCGCACACGCAACACAACACACGGAGCGGGCAAACTGGTGGTCAGGAGCCAACTGGCCCGGGACACCGCACACGCAACACAACACACGGAGCGGGCACACCTCTGAACAGGAGCCAAGGGGCCCAGGACACCGTACACGCAACACAGCACACCGAGCGGGCTCACCGGTGAATGGGAGCCAAGTGGCCCAGGACACCACACAGGCAAAGCAACGCACGGAGCGGGCACACACCTGAACAGGAGCCAAGTGGCCCAGGACACCGCACAGGCAACCCAACACACCCAGCGGGCACACTGGTGAACCGGAGCCAAGTGGCCCAGGAAACCGCACACGCAACACAACACACCGAGCGGGCGCACCGGTGAACAGGAGCCAAGTGGCCCAGGACACCGCACACGCAACACAAAACACGGAGCGGGCACACCGGTGAACAGGAGCCAAGGGGCCCAGGACACCGTACACGCAACACAACACATGGAGTGGGCAAACTGGTGGACAGGAGCCAAATGGCCCAGGACACCGTACACGCAACACAACACACCGAGCGAGCACGCCGGTGAACAGGAGCCAAGAGGCACAGAATACACCACACGCGACACAACACACCGAGCGGGCACGCTGGTGAACAGGTGCCGGGTGTCCCAGGACACCACACACGCAACACAAAACACCGAGCGGGCACACCGGTGAACAGGAGCCAAGTGGCCAAGGACACCGCACATGCAACGGGATTCAACGAGGGGGCACACCGGTGAACCGGAGGCTAGTGGCCCAGGACACCGCAGACGCAACACAACACACCAAGCGGGCACACCGGTGAACGGGAGCCAAGTAGCCCAGGACACTGCACACGCAAAACAACACACCGAGCGGGAACACCGGTGAACAGGAGGCAAGTGGCCCAGGACACCGCACAAGCAAAGCAAAGGACAGAGCGGACGCACCGGTAAGCAGGCGCCAGGTGCCCCAGGACACCGCACATCCATGACACCACACCGAACGGGCACACCGGTGAACAGGAGCCAAGTAGCCCAAGACACCGCACACGCAGCACAACACACCGAGCAGGCACACGGGTGAACGGGAGCCAAGTGGCACAGCACACCGCACACGCAACACAACACACCGAGCAGGCACGCTGGTGAACAGGAGCCAAGTGGCCCAGCACACCGCACACGCAACACAAAACACCGAGCGGGCACACCGGTGAACAGGAGCCAAGGGGCCCAGGACACCGTACACGCAACACAACACACCGAGTGGGCAAACTGGTGGACGGAAGCCAAATGGCCCAGGACACCGTACACACAACACAACACCCGAGCAGGCACGCTGGTGAACAGGAGCCAAGTGTCCCTGGACACCACACACGCAACACAAAACACCGAGCAAGCACACCGGTGAACAGGAGCCAAGGGGCCCAGGACACCGTACACGCAACACAACACACCGAGCGGACACACCAGTGACCAAGAGCCAAGTGGCCCAGGACACCGCACGGGCAACACAACACACTGAGCGGGCAAACCGGTGGTCAGGAGCCAAGTGGCCCAGGACACCACACACGCAACAACACACACCGAGCAAACACACCTGTGAACAGGAGCCAAGGGGCCCAGGACACCGCACACGCAAAGCAACGCACGGAGCGGGCACACACCTGAATAGGAGCCACGTGGCCCAGGACACCGCACAAGTAAAGCACAGGACGGAACAGGCACACCGGTGAACAGGAGCCAAGTGGCCCAAGACACCGCACACACAGCACAACACACCGAGCGGGCACACGGTGAACAGGAGCCAAGTGGCCCAGGACACCGCACACACATCACAACACACCAAGCGGGCACACCGGTGAACAGGAGCCAGGGCTCTGGACACCGCCCATGCAACACATCACACCGAGCGGGCACACTGGTGAACAGGAGCCAAGTGGCCCAGGACACCGCACACGCAACACAAAACAACGAGCGGGCACACCGGTGAACAGGAGCCACGGGGCCCAGGACACCGTACACGCAACACAACACAGCGAACGGGCACACCGGTGAACGGGAGCCAAGTGGCCCAAGGCACCGCACACACAGCACAACACACCGAGCGGGCAAACCGGTGAACAGGAGCCAAGTGGCCCAGGACACCGCACACGCAACACAACACACCGAGCGGGCACACCGGTGAACAGGAGCCAGGGGCTCTGAACACCGCACATGCAACACATCACACCAAGCGGGCAGACTGGTGAACAGGAGCCAAGTGGCCTAGGACACCGCACAAGCAACACAAAACACCGAGCAGGCACACCAGTGAACAGGAGCCAAGGGGCCCAGGACACCGTACACGCAACACAACACACCGAGCGGGCACACCGGTGAACAGGAGCCAAGTGGCACGGGACACTGCACACGCGACACAACACACCGAGCGCGCACGCTGGTAAACAGGAGCCAAGTGGCCCAGGACACCACACACGCAACACCACACACCGAGCGGGCACACTGGTGAACAGGAGCCAAGGGGCCCAGGACACCGTACACGCAACACAACACACCGAGCGGGCACACCGGTGAACAGGAGCCAACTGGCCCAGGACACCGCACACGCAACACAACACACCAAGCGGGCGAACCGGTGGTCAGGAGCCATGTGGCCCAGGACACCACACACGCAACAACACACACCGAGCGGGCACTCCTGTGAACAGGAGCCAAGGGGCCCAGGACACCGTACACGCAACACAACACACCGAGCGGGCACACCGATGAACAGGAGCCAACTGGCCCAGGACACCGCACACGCAACACAACACACCAAGCGGGCAAACCTGTCGTCAGGAGCCATGTGGCCCGGGACACAACACACGCAACAACACACACCGAGCGGGCACTCCTGTGAACAGGAGCCAAGGGGCCCAGGACACCGTACACGCAACACAACACACGGAGCGGGCACCCCAGTGAACGAGAGCCAAGTGGCCCAGGACACCGCAACGCAAAGCAACGCAGGGAGGGGGCACACACCTGAACCGGAGCCAAGTGGCCGAGGACACCGCACCAGCAAAGCACAGGACGGAACGGGCACACCGGTGAACCGGAGCCAAGTGGCCCAGGACACCGCACACGCAACACAACACACCATGCGGGCAAACCGGTGGTCAGGAGCCATGTGGCCCAGGACACCACACACGCAACAACACACACCGAGCGGGCACTCCTGTGAACAGGAGCCAAGGGGCCCAGGACACCGTACACGCAACACAACACACCGAGCGGGCACACCGGTGAACGGGAGCCAAGTGGCCCAGGACACCGCACACGCAAAGCAACGCACGGAGGGGGCACACACCTGAACCGGAGCCAAGTGGCCGAGGACTCCGCACCAGCAAAGCACAGGACGGAACGGGCACACCGGTGAACAGGAGCCAGGTGGCCCAGGACACCGCACAGGCAGCACAACACACCCAGCGGGCACACTGGTGAACCGGAGCCAAGTGGCCCAGGACACCGCACACGCAACACAACACACTGAGCGGGCAAACCGGTGGTCAGGAGCCAAGTGGCCCAGGACACCGCACAAGCAACACAACAAACCACGCGGGCGCACTGGTGAACAGGAGCCAAGTGGCCCAGTACACCGCACACACATCACAACACACCGAGCGGACACACTGGTGAACAGGGGCCAAGTGGCCCAGGACACCGCAGACGCAACACAACACACCCAGCGGGCACACCGGTGAACGGGAGCCAAGTGGCCTGGGACAGCGCACACGCAACACAACACACTGAGCGGGCACACCAGTGAACAGGAGCCAAGTGGCCCAGGAGACCGCACACACAACACAACAAACCACGCGGGTACACCGGTGAACAGAAGCCAAGTGGCCCAGGACATCGCACACGCGTAGGGCGGCCGAGGGACAGGAAAGAACCAACATCCCATGGGTCGGACGCACTGGGGTGACCCAGCCGACCCAGCGGGCCAATGGCAGGAGCGGTACTCCAAGGCCACTGGTCCGAGCCCGGCCAGGCTGCATCGGAGACCATGGCAAACGTCACCCGGAGCCACGGAAGCAACCGTTGACAGGCGAGCCGGTACACAGTCTAGGAGGGGGTCGCCTGCCAAGCAGAGTGGCCCCGCAACTCAAGCCACAAGGGTGAGGCGGTCGTACTGTAGACAAGCGGGAGCAATACCCCTTGTGGTGAGAGATACTCCACACAGCTGGGCAGCCCCGGGAGCTGCCGCGCAAAGGAGGGGGCATGTGGCCCTACCCATGGACACATGTGGGGACACCCTCCCACCTGGGACACCTGGACCGGGTGGCCGCGACAATGCCTTCCCAAGCGAATGCGGGAGCGGCTCAAGAGGCACCTGACATAGGGCAGCGAGTGTTGGTTGGGAGTACAATGAAGGGCCTCGTGCGATATGGGGTCCATTGGCGGGTTAGTCTGGGAATGGTGCACCCGCCAAATGGGCACGCGATTTGACACCAAATATGGCATACAACCCTACTCATACCTTCTACACCCAACCTAGTGGCCTAGAACCAAAGTATGCCTATATTCTAATGTAACTTTGGTCCCTTAACACGCATGCAAGTGCTTTGGTCGAAAATTGACCTCCTTTCGGAAAGCCGATTTTTGCATGCACGCAAAATATGTTGCCTATATATATATGGAGATCATATATGCACTATCCGGGGAAGACAAGTGATATGTCCCGGATGTAGAGGCAAGCAAGGGTGGGGCAAACGCCAACTCAACATACTTCTACACGTACTTGGACGCCAAGTACGTGAAAAAGTGCACTTCTTGGAGAGCACTCAAAATAACTAACCCTTTGGGCCTATTGAGTTGGGATTGTTGGGCCTCATCCTATGCCTATGGGGGGCAAAACCTCATACACAGTGCCTATGAGGCACATTAGTTCGTCCTTGGGCGCTTGAACGCTCGTAACCCTTGTTATATCACTTGGGGGTTCGAAGCGCCTTCAGCTGCCCAGATTTTCTGGGAAAAATCTGGGACGCGATCCGTTACATCAAGGAAAAAATTGCGGATCACTTGAAGACTGTTTCAGTCTTAACTTCAAGAGAAATCGTATTACAGAATAATCTAATGCACTCCACGGAACAGGCGACGACAGGCGGCGCGACTGCGGCGTCTTTCCGACAATCAGAATTCGCGGTAGAAATCGGGTATTTCACCTATTTCCGACCGAAAATCGCCTGAGACAATAAAGTTATGGTAAATCTACATTGATTCAATGGTTAGGGATCGGATTCCAGATCCCGCGGATTAGAGAAAAAGGATATCCCGCTGACAGCCGGTGTCAACGGCTTCCGCACGGGTGTGACGGCTCACAGGCCTCCGGGCCATGGGCCATGGGTTCTGGGTACCGCTTCAGTGGGAGGGACAGGACGTCCCCTTTGTAAGACCTTCTTCCTGCATTGTCAAAGGAGGCATCCGGAGCTCCCGAAGATACCTACCTACCTACCTCCTTGAGAACTCGGATCTGTCGCTCACATAGGGGGATACTCGTATGCGTGTAGGGAACCCCCGTAGACACTTGGGTATTGACGGACCTCAGGAGTCTCTTGTACCAGCCAGTGTCTGAGCGTGCTCTGACGTGCTTGTCAGAATTTATGTCTTTGGGTGCCCCATCGACACAGAATCACTCCTGGAGGCGTATCTTGATGGTGTCCCCCGCGGTGATGTGTTTGGTGCATGGTAACACTCGGGTAAACCTGGTCAACCCACAGGTTACCACGAGGGCAAAGTCATAGCCCCCAAACCTTGGCATCTCCTTGTAGTCCACATACAGCACACTGCTGGAACAGTGTGGGATGGGAAGGGTCGAGTACAGACCTCTGTCCCTGATATTTCCAGGTTTACAGGACCTGCACGGGCACTTGTCCACGATAGGCTGGAGCGATTGCCGCCGTTAATCATCACTCCACGTAAAGTGGAACCACTTCCTGAACAGCTTCAAGGTACGGTCAGCCCCAACATAACCACTAGACTCATGGGTCCACTTGAGGAGTGCCGGAATACTGTCGCTGTTCCTGGTTGACCTGGACAGGTTCCAGACGCTTCTTCAGGCGTTTGTAGACATCCCAAAACTCCTTCGGGTACTCCACTTGTTGGAGCCCATCCAGAATCTTATCACGGTCACGTTCAGGTCATGACGTACATCCATACGGCTGAAAGCCTCGTTGGCTAGCTCCTCAGACCTGGCATCAATCATATCGTCGAAGTTGTTGCGGGTGATGTAGTCCGCACACTCGTTCTTGACGCCCTGGATATGGTGCACTGAGAGCCGTAGCTGGCTCAGGTAGGTCCACCAGCGTCTGAGCTTAGCCTTCTCAGGCGCGGGTCCCTTCTGGAAGGTGCGGACCCGTTCTTGGTCACACAGCCACACCATAGGGATGCTCCCCAACCGTCGGGACTTAGAGGGTAGCACCAGCATACCCGCGAGCAGTTCCTGCTCATAGGTAGGGTAGGTAGGTGTACTCGGTCGTGGAGAGGCGCCCCATGGTTCCCCCTGGCGTTGTCCCTGTGACGAACAGAAAGAGGTTCCGCGCATGAGGAGGGGGGGCGGCTTACATCCCGCTAAACATGACTGCTGGCCCCTAACAAAACGGCACAGGGCAATACCGGGAGGGCTGATCGCTGCCAGCGTGACATGCCTGTCTCGCCGGGAGCGTGTGCCCCTGTGCTTGCGCACGCCCCCTCTTTTGGGCGGAACCCTAGAGGTTCACCGGACTTCCTGGCGAATCCTGTTCCCAAGGCATGCATGATTGTTCTTGGTACGGGGGTTCTGAGGCGCTTGGGTGTCGCACGCTCCGCCTCAAGTCCCAAAGCAGCGCAGGCCTTAGGATGCAGGCTTACCCCTGGGCTCCCGATCTTGTTTCGCCGGGTCACCTGCATGGCATGGGCTGCCTCAGTGCCTGGGCTATGGACACTGGGTTTCCCATTGTTATGTGGTGTTTGTGTTTGGGTCCGGGTTGTGTGTTGGCTCGGGTTTCCGTAACCCCGCCAGGCCTGGCTGGGGTCTTGGGTGGGTGTGTTTGGGTACGGGTTGTGGTTTCGCCCCTCCTCTCCCGGCTGGGGTTTGCGGTGTTTGGGGTTGCGCTTGGGTTTCGGCCCGCACCCCACGATTCTTGGTTGGGGTTTTGGGGCGTGCGTGGTTGTGTGCGCGCTGCGCCTGTACCCCGCCGTTCCCGGCTCGGGCGTGCAGTGTGGGCATGTGTGCTTGGGCTCGGGTTTCAGCTGCGCCCCGCCACTCCTAGGTGAGGTGTTGGGGCGTTTGTGTGTATGTGTGCTCGTCCCGCCCGGTCCCCTGCACCTCCCGGCTGGGGGTGCTGTGCGGGGGTGTGTGCTTGGGCCTGGGTTGCAGCCGCGCCCCGCCACTCCTGGCTGGCGTGTTGGGGCGTGTGTGTGTTTGTGTGCGCGCCCCGCTTGTACTGAACCCTGCCATTCCTGGCTGAGTTTTGCGGTGTGGGCGTGTGTGTTGGGCTCGGGCTTCGGCTGTGCCCTGCCACTCTTGGTTGGGGTGTTGGGGGATGTGTCCGCTCGTGCGTGTGCCCCGCTTGCACCCTGCCATTCCTGGCGGCGTGTTGTGTGTGTGTGTGAGTTTGAGCTTCGGTTGCTCCTCGGTTTTCCTGGCTTCCTGGCTTGGCTGCTGGGGCGCGTGGCCTCTTGTGTGTGCCGCGTCCGTTTACCGTCACCTTCTGGGGGGCCGCCTGTGGCATGGGGGTTGTGGGGGTGTTACCGTGGGCGGGGTTTGCCCCCCCCCTCTCTTTGGTTTTTTTTTTGGGGGGGGGGCGTTGTGGCGTGTCGTCTCGTGGCTTTTTGGTGTCAGTCGGTCGCTGTCCCGGCCTTGGGTCTCGTGGTCTCCCTCCCCCCTTCCCCTCCTGTTTGGGCTGCGCCTTTGTGTGTTTTTTTTTTTCGGTCTCCGCCCTAGCGTGGTGTGTGTTAACATGTTCGGGGTGTCCCCTCTTCAGGTGGGCCGCTGCTCTCGGTTTGGTGTCGCTGGTTTTGGCTGGGTGGTCCTCCGGTGTCCCTTCGGCGGGTCCCGCCTTCAGTGCCGTCTGGCTGGAGGGCCTCTTGTGGTGTGGGTGGGCGGCTTCGTGGCTCTGGGCCTTTCTCGTGCCCCTTCCCCCTGGTTTTCTTTCTTGGGGGGGGGGGCTGCCTGAACCTCCCTCTGCCTTCCTTGGGCTGGTGCACGCACTGGCCGGCATTTGGTGTGGTCAACCGGGTTGCTGTTGGTGCTTGCGTTGTGCTACGCCTTGCCCCGGCCCCATGGGTTAGGTGCGTTATGCACACGCTTGCCTCGGCGGCCCCTCCTGCCGCGTTAGGTTCTGGCTCTGCCGGATGGGCGGCTGCGCCAGGCGGCTTCGTGAGGCCCTGGGTTAGGGGGGCTGGGGTTTTTCGTGTCCCTCCGCCTCCGTGGTGCCGGTATTAACATTCTGGCGGCGGTTTGTGTGGGGGGACTGCCACCGTCGTTGCCGGGCGTGCGCTGGCCCCTGGCCGGTGTGTGGCGGGCTGGTGCGGCGCCTTCCGCGGTGTGTGGCGGCTTGGCTAGGCTAGACCCTTGGTTAGTGTCCCTTGCTCTGGTGTTGTGGTGTGCTGTGGTGCGCCGTGCTGCGTTGTGGCGTGTTTCGCTGTGCTGCGTCGTGCTGGTCCGTGCTGTGTTGCGGTGCGCCCGGCTGGTTCGTGCCGTGTTGCGCCGTATCATGCTGTGGTGTGCCGCGCTGTGCCGCGTCGCATCGCGTCGTGGTGTGGTGTGTTGTGTCTTGGGGTGCCTTGTCGTGGTGCGTTGCACAGTGGCGACACGACGAGCGATACACCATCCAGGCGGAGGGGACCGCTTGACCACCCTGTACACGTGGACAACACGGGGGGACCTCCCACACCCCGGCCTCCATCACGGCCCCTCCTGACCCACCCCCTTCCACACGGGAGACCGCCCCAACAAGAAGCCCAAACACACAGGCGTACAAACCCCCACCCAGGAGGCCCAGCACCGACACAACGCAAGGCGCAAGGCCCGCACCCTCCACGACGACCACACCATCCCCTGCATCAGCGCCTCCCCCGCGAGAGTGTCCGATACAACCCACAACGGCACGATCACAGGCATCATCACGGACTGCCTGAACCCGGCGGCATCACGGGCAGACGCCGTGTGGATCAGCGAAGGGCGCTCCCACACACGGGCGGTGCCGCGCCTCAACAGCATCCAAGCCCACAAACTCCAGCGCGCCGTCGGACCCTCCGCTGTACAAATCACCCAATACGGCATCAACCACCCCCGCTGTGAGCACCATGACCCGCCCTGCTCCACCCCATGCACCTCGCCCCTGCGCCAACCGCTCCCCGCCCCCACCATCACGGGCAACATGTACCTGGGCACCGTACCAGGGGACCCGGGCACATACATCCTGCCCAACAGGTCCAGGGAACAAGCCATCCCCCTGCACGGGGTAGAGTCCCTCGCCCTTGGGCCACCCCCACCAAAACACCAGCACCAACACATCCCGGTGGACAAACGGATGCAGGCGCCAGACGGGGGAAAAAAGGCCCACCAACACGCTCTGGCACACATCACCGTCGACCCCACGGCCCACCTACCAAAGGACTTTGGCACGGAGCGCCACATCGCCCTGGAGGGGCAAGCCAACCACATCATCAACGCCGCCCTGTACACCCTCGCCGCCCACGAACACCACTGGGACCCCACAGCCATCCCAGCGCTGCCTCCACCACCGCAAGGCCCCAACGATCCCGTCACCCCCTTCCACATCGATCAACTTCTAAGCCGCAAGGCCACCCCACACCTTCAGCCCTCCAGGATAGAACTAGCCATCGCGTTGTGGGACACCCTGGACATGCCCCCCCAACAACCCGCCGTCCACATCCTCAAAGCGGACTCCATTGGTGGGTCCTCCACCGGGCACAAGGAGTCCCCATGGCGGCCCAGGCCTACACCCCAGAAATAGACCCAGAAGACCTCCCATGAGGCCAGCAGCGACTCCTCCAGACCACCACCCTCACAGGCCGCAAAGGCGCCCCATGGGAAGCCCTCCACACAGCACTCTACTGGGCTAAAAGATCCGCCAGCGGCCCAGACACACCGGAACCCACGGAGGCCTGGGTCAAGCAGACCAAGGCCATGAGGACCTACCACCTCCACGACCCTTTCCACAACAGCCCGGCCGCACTACCATGGCCAACCGACCCCCCGGAGACCGTACGCAAGCTCGCCGACCCCATGCGCAGCTACGCGAAAGCGACCATGCAAACGCCGACAGAACCCCCACTAAGGGATCCGGGCCAGCAGGCTACGCACCCCTTCTTCCAACCCCACGCCGCCCCAGCCTCACCACCTCCAATCTCACCCAAGCAACCGAGATGGAAAGGAGGCGCACCCGCCCTTAACCAAGCCAGAAAAGACGGCAGGGCAACAACCTCGTGACCCCCCGCACCTCCCCCGACCCTCCCGACAAACCCGGACCAAGCATCCTCATCATCATCCCTCCCACCACCACCACCACCCCACCCGGAGGAAGCGTCCTCATCATTCTCCCTCCCGCCACGAGCACCGCCCCCACCCCAAGCGTACCCAGAATTCAAAAAGGGCGCGAAGGTCCAGCAGCCCTTCCGCAACGACCACACGGGCGACTGGATCTGGTGTGAGGGCACAATCCAGTACCGCCTCCGCGACCTGGGCCCTAACGATGGGGTACAAATCCGGGTGGTCTGGCACTGCCAAAGGGAGCTAGACCAAGGCAACAGCGCCCCGGACAAGCCAGAAGGCCACACCTTGGAGCTCAACAGCGCCCACCCCATCCGGCACCTCACTGCCGAGAACCAGGCCCACAGAGGCACCAAGTACACCGGAGAGCCCCCCCCTGGGTGGAGCCAGGGGCTCCCCCTGGCGCGCCTATTCAGGCGCCCACCACCAGGCAAAAAGTCCCCGAGCCTCACCCCCCTCCCTGACGGGGCAAGGGCCGAGGGCGAAAGCTTTCGCAGCCTCGGCCCGCCCCGACCGAGGCCACCGTCAACCCCCTCGACCTCAACCATCTGGCCATCACATACTCCAAGGACGCCACAACCGCCCTCCAGGAGCTCCCGATGGCACAGGGGGCCGATTGGGTTCCCAACCTCCTCACCTTCCAGGAACAAGGCCTACGACGCGACGACCCTCCAGAAACCACCCCCATACATACCCGGGCCCAGAAAGCGTACAAATGCTCCTGACACAAGGGGACCCCCCTGTATGCCCGAGCCGGCATCCACTTCCACCTCGTCCACCACCTCAGCATCCCAGGGAGACTAAGCGCCTACGAGGTCATCGGGGACGGATGGCAACTCAACGTCATCAACGCCCAAGTCCCCTTCCGCAACGCCACTGAAACCTTGCCCCAAGCCCTGACCGAAGCATACCGCCAGATGGCCATTCTCGCCCCCGACATGAACGCCGCCCCCACCCCGGCGGACCGAGGAGGACAGGCCACACCCCAGGACCAAGCAGTCCGCGACACCGTCAGAATGATGGGGCTCGTGGAACTGACGGCCAACCTCGAAGGCCAACCATCCCACGTCCAACACCAAACAGAGGCCGCCCCCTCCCGCATCGACGTATGCTATGGCGACCCCAGCACCATCATCTGGGCGGAGGCTCGATATGGGCCCCTCCCGCTGGGACGCACAGGCCATAGCCCCCTGCATATCCGCCTCACCATCCCCAACCTTCCCCCCAACCCCCCAGAGGATGCGGACCGAGGCCTACCACCCCCCCTGAAGATGTTCCCACTGCACGACAAACAGGCCTGGTCCCAATATCACAGGGCCATAGACCGCGTCCGGCGCATCCAACGGGACCCCACCGACCTACTCACAGCCATGCGCACAGCCGCCGTCGCCTGCGGTTTCCAACAGCACCCCCACACTGAGGACGACCGACCGCCCACAGCCTGGGGGGACATACTCCATGACCTCTGGCATGCGAAGCACCAACTGGCGACCCTCCTCCACACCGACACCCCCAAAACCCGCCGCCACATCCACCACTGCAGAACGCAGGTAGCCCACATCAGGGCAGACCTGCAACAGTGGCACATCCACAGGCAACAGCGCATCGCCCAAGAGCACGAACCGTATGCGCAACATGAACTCCCCTACAAAGCCATCCGCCACCTCAGCGACGCCATGGCCAACACCGGCCACCGCACCATCACCACGGTCAGGCAGGAGGACAGCTCCCTCACCAACAACCCAGCCACTGTGCTCTAAGCCACCCGAGAGAGCTTCCTTCGTCAACACACGCCCACCCAAGACACATTGGACACAGACACCCAGGCCAAAGTCGACCGCCTCCCTCAGCTCTTCAACCACGCCCAGAGGAGGCAACTAGAAAAAGCGCTCCTTCAGCATCCACAAAGTCCGGAGGTCCATCCACAGTCTCCGGCAACACGAAACCCCAGGCTACAACGGCCTCCTTGCGGAGGTATACTACCACCGCCCCGCCCACTTCCTCCGCATCCTCGCCCACCGCCTCTGGGACATTGTCACGGGGCAAGCCCCCCTGCCACCAGACTGGACAAACGTTGTCCGCCCCGTCTACAAAAAGGGGGACTGGGCCAACCCAGACAACTGCTGCCCCATAGTCTGTGCAGTCACGGAGGTCAAAATCGTCTGGACCATCCTCCTGCGCCGCATCCGCCCCCACCTCGACCCCCACATACCCGCCAGCCTCTGGGGGGCCATCCTGGACAGGTCCCCACACGAGGCCATCTTCCTCCAGGACACCATCGCGAACATGGACCCCGTAGACCTCATCATTGCCTCCCTCGACGTCAAGGGAGCCTTCCCCAACACCCCCTGGCTCCTTCTGGACGCAGTGTGGAAACGCATGGGCCGCCCCTTCTACAACTTCGCCTCCGGCTACATCCGCACCCGCAAGTACACAGTCCGCACCTGAGCAGGCCTCACCCCCTTCCTGCAGCCAGGTAGCGGGGTCCTGCAAGGAGAAGCGGAAGCCCCCTTCCTGTACCTCCTCGTGACACTCCCCCTGGCCCTCACAATCGAACAGGATTACTCGTCCTCCGCACCCTACCCCCTCCTCTCCCCCCTGGTGGGCTTCGTGGACTACACCAACCTCACAGTCGCACACACCCCACACGAACCCCACACCCCCAGACCCCGGACCAACGGTCAGCCAACAAGCCAACAACTTACTGGACGTGACCATCTCCTACCTCTCCGGCAACAACCTTATCGTCCACCCCACAAAGTTGGTGGCCATGATCAAGGGGTCTGCCACACCCCCCACCCTAGGGCCACAGGGACCCCCCATGCAACTCGTGACAACCACCACCCACGTGGGAGTGATCCAGGACACCAACCCTGAGGACACTACCCTCCCTCCCAAGTTGCAATCACACCTGGCCCATCTCCCCAGATATGCGTCCCCGACCACCAAGGCCCTCTCCCTATCCCACCAGAGCCTTGCGTACTACCTCACCGGTGTCTTGAAAGCCTCCATAGGCTTTCAGGCACTCCACGTGACACACCCCACGACCGCCCTCCAGCCAGCCACACGCGCAGTCACCAAGGCATGGGCAGCACACAGGGGCTGCCCCACCTCCATACCCACTCGCGCCATCCGGGTGGCATGGCCCCACCATGAAGACGCCATAGGGGACGGGGTGAAGGCGGCCTACACCAGACACAACACCCTCCTCCTCCACCGCATGACCCGCAACCGCTCGCCGGAAGTCCGCGAAGTCGCCACCATCCGCCTCCAAGCCGCACAACGGGCCCGCAACACATGCCCACGCTGGATACTCCACCAGACAGGCATGCCCACCAACATGAACATGCGCATGTGCAAACCACCTGCAGCTTCTTCTCTCTTCTCCACGGCATGCCATACTCAACAACCACACATGCCCGGAGGAAGGACCCCTGGCGGTCCTCTGCGGGGACCTCCACCATCACCCCAAAGGCAGTATCAACACCATAGACCTCGTCGGGGCCTCCATCACCGTAGTATACGTCACCCTCCCCCAAATGCGGGTCCCCCACCACAGCGTGGCACACCACACCCCCTTCCTGCAACTTCCTGAATGGCCTCATTACCGCCTCTTTCACCAGTATCTCACGCAGACGGCACGAGCAGCGGGAAAAACTCTGCCAGGCAGCAAAGACATGCAGGCAGCCTACCGGGACTTCAAAAAGCAGCAACCCCGACGCATCCCAGCAACACCGCCCTATGCACCCACCGGCTCGAAACACGAACCCGTCCCCCTTCTGGCGGGCCCAGTCTTTCCGCTAACTCTACTACTGGCCCCGAACGAAGCCAAACCCACGCAGACCACCGTCATCCACCACGGGGCGAAATGGCGCATACTGAAGCACCACATAACCGCCCGAGACCTATCGAAGGTCCCCAACCACTCCCAGAGCATGCCAAGCACATGTTGGGCCTGTGACCCCGAAGCACCCACCACGCCGTGACCTGTATTGCACCTCATAGCACGTCACCACACCCCCCCCACAACCCACCTACCAACACAAGCCTACACATGGGTAGCCCCATGGTTCCACCACACCGACGCGAACCCCACGGTGGCGTGGAACCCCGTCCACACACCCCAATGGCTGTTCACCGCGACGCCCACCTGGCCCCGCCCCGACCGGCAGGGGTTGCCATCCGTTACAGCATGTACGAACCAGGCAGAACGGGCAAACACGAGCACCCCTACTATCCTCTCCACCAGTCCTGCCACACACCGGAGCACCAAACACAAAGCCTCACATGCCGCGACCTTAAACCGGACAGGGCCTACATGCTCCACTACATCTACTCCTACCTCACACAAGGACAGCCAGAACAGGGACTCATAGCCATGTCCCGCCAAGCGAAACACATCATCTCCAAAGGAATAGGGGTGTACGCCACCCCCATCCTGCAGCCCACAACCTCGATGCCCCACCTGACCACGTGCCTCGCCATAAACGCCTACCTACCCATGAGCCCATGCCTCCTCCCACAACATGACCGGCGGACCTACTCTTCTTCACCGACGCCTCAGGCGAATCCGCCCTCACGCTCATCACCGGGGGGGCCACCCTGCAGCTAACCCACACCGGGGGACACTACCACATTGACCGCCACACAGGCCACACCACCTACAGGGCCTCCTCCCACGGGGAACTGGGGGCCATGGCCGACCTCATCGCCGAAATTGCGACCCACCTACCCGCCCACCTCCCACACGTTGTCCGGGTCTGGGTCGTAGTGGACGCCACTGTCGACACACACCTACTCCTCCGCATAGCAAGACAACCACTGCACAAAGCCAGCGCGACGAGCCTCGGCACCCAAGCACCGCTACTCTGGAAAGCCCTTCGCAGCATTCCCCCCTACCTCCAACTTCACACCGTGAAACAAGAATCCCACAGGCACCAATACGGAAATGGTAAGGTCGACAACCAGGCAGTACACCAGCGCACAACGCACTTGCCAGTTCTCCATGTCCCCGACCTCGGCCAAAACCACACACACCTCCAACACATACCCCACAAACCGGAGCCAGATCGGACCTCGGACTGAGTACCGGAGGACGCCCCCTATACCTCACACGACAGATGATACCATTACCCCAATCCCATCCAGCATCTCGCCCGCTTGCCTGGCGACACAGACAGCAGAGCGCACATCCAAGAGCTCCAGGAGAAACTGACCGTCCCCCTCTACCACTCGGCACTACGCCCAGCAAACGTCCCAGCCCACCTCCAGAAACGGGGCATCCAGCTCCTCAGGGAGCAACTACCATTCCTCACCAGGGTTGGCAGATGGCTCGCCTGCAAGCACATCCACGTCCTGGAAGAACACACTCGCTGCCCGTGCGACCACGCCACCCCGGAGCACTGGGAACATTTCAAGATATGCCCCCTCCATACGAGCAGGGACACACTAGTGGGCTGGTCCCCGGCAGAAACCCTACGGCAACACGAAGGCTGGCCAACCCACAGCCACGCACACCAGGCCACCGAACACCTCTTCAGGGATCCTCTGGTCAAGGAAGCCACCATGACAGGGGCGGTGACACAGGCCCTACACCGACACCTCGCCAAACACACGAAAAACCTGATGGAGGCAGCAGCGCACCTCCAGCCAGAAGCAGTCCGCAGAGCAGCGGCCCAAATGGTACGGGGCAAAAACCTCCTGTTGACACACACAGAACAACTCACCGATCCCACCGCAAGGGAACACATACAGCGTCTCATCCATTACCATGCCGTGCATGACTCAGAACCCCACTAACCCACTCCGCGCCCCACACACGCCTCCCCCCGGATCTCCGTACGCAGGCCTCCAAGACACCACCAGAGCACCCCAAAGGGCCAGCAGGCCGCACCGCACGGCCCCCCTGCCACAAGCAACCATGGCACCCCACAGCCCACCCCCCAACCAGGAGGCCACCCGGCACCGCCCAGCCCAGCCAAGCCCACCCAGGGCCACCCCTACGTTGACGTGGACGCGCAGGACCCCAGCAGCCCAACCAGGCAGCCCCCCCCGGACCCGGAGCACCCCCCCCTCACACGGACCACCATCCGCGACCCCTACTTCCTCCGGGCAACCCTCCAAGGCAGGGCTCTGAGCACCCCCCTGGGCTTGTTCCGCCTACAAGAGAGCTGGACCAAGCTCACCGTCGAAGGCCCCCAGGACAGCAGGACCTGGCCACCCCAGGCAACGGCCTCCACGAGGCCATCGTAGACCTCGTACTCTGGCAAGCCCGCCAACACGCCCACGGCAAGCACATCTGGATTCCCCCCATCGAGTGGGGCCAGGCCCTGACACACGACACCGACACCACCGTCACACGTCGAGGAACCATACGCCCACGAAGATCCCCAGCAGAAAACGACCAACCAGCGGACCCGAACCACCCGGAGCAATGGGAACAGGCCACCGCACCAACCTGCGACACCGCCCTCCGCGCCGCCGGCCTCCGCACCCCAGACAAAGACCTCCCTCCACCACCTACAGACAGCAACCACCCCCCGCCGGAGGTCTGGTGTACAGTCCTCGAGCGCGGGCACTACTATGTAGTGGCCGTTACAACAACATCCCCCGGCCCACAATGGCTGGTCAAAGGGACAAACACCATGCTCGCCCCAGGGGACGCCCGGCCAGGGGCAGTAGGGGACCCCACCCCCCCGCACAAAGTCCTCAGGGGCGTCCTCCAGTCGGGGGACAAACTCCGGCCCGCGCCCTGGCGCAAATCACCTCAGGGCGGGCGGGCTACCACCTGGGACTGGCCATGCTGCCTGGCCCAATGGATCCAGCGCTGCTGGCCATCGACCGGGACCCTGCCCTGGATTTGGGCCATCCCCACCGCCCACACACAAATCGAGGCAGGCCCAGACACGCGGAAGGACCCCCCCCCCCCCAAGGGCCACAGCACTCCCTCACCTGCGGATACCACGCCAACCACAGGATCCTCCACCGCCTGGGCCTTAGCCCAAAGCTAGGATACCCTCTTCCCACCACTGACCAAGAGGTGCACCAAATACGCATGCTCATTTGCAAAATCCTTGCCGCGGCCGCAGAAGAGGGCAAGCTTCTCCTCCAAACCGCCCGCCCTACAACTGACCACACAAGCGTGCCGCTGCAAGCGGACACACACACCAACAAGACAAACTCCCGTGCGCAATCCCCGCCCCTGCCCCCCCCCGCGCCACACCCGACGGACCACACACTCCCACCATAGCGCGCACCCCCGGGCGCCGCGAAACGGGCCTCCCCCACCCGCCCAATCAACAACACATGCCCGCCACGGATCCACCCGCCGGACAACCCTCACCACCTCCCACACCCACCGCAAAGAAGCTCCACGCCCCACGGCACACCCACCCCGCCCAGTGGCCCGCACACGCCCCCCGCACACACCCCAGAAAACCGAGGCCCAACCCCCCTGCCCCCTGAATGCAGCCCACGCGAACTGTTTCCCCCCGCGGACACCAACCCACACAACCTCACGCATTGCAGGACCCAGGCCCAGCCAAGCCCAGAAGGCGAAGACCGCAGCCCCCCGCCTCCCTCCCCCACCGCTGCCGACCAGATTCGCCCGCCAGGCCGCCAGGTCACAGCCGGGCCCCCCAAGCAACCCATCCCCAACCTGCAGCCCGAGGACATGCCCTCCATCCTCCCCGCCGTGGCCGCAGCAGAAGCCGCCGCCCACAAACCCGCAACCGCCCGCATCACAGCGCAACCCGCGTCCCCCAAAACCACCACTTCCTGCTCGTCCTCATCCTCATCGACGTCCTCCACCTCATCCTCCAACCCCCCCCTACCCGCCGACCTCATCCACAAAACCACGGCCAGAGCCAAAGCTGCGGCCGCACGCCAGGCTACCGGGGGCTCCCCGGACCCACACAGGCGAACCAGGCAACCTGGCAGCACACCGGGAACCACTCCCACCCAGCACCGGCGCCCTCGCACCTCCGGACCGAGGTCCTCCTCAACCTCGAACCGGACCCCAACCCAAAGCCCGACCCAAAGCCCAAGCCGGCACCGAAACAATCACACCAGCAGCAACAGCACCACCACCAACACCACCCCACGCAGCCCCCAACACCACGAAAAGCAACGACGGCAGCCCAAGCGACACCGCCCTAACCCAAACTCTAACCCAAACCCTAACCCAAACCAGGACCCCCCTACCGCAAAAACCCGAGCCCCCCTCCCCCCAGCGGCCGCCGCCACCACAGAGGCGGCCACCCAACACGACGCCGTCCAAACCCTCGTCAACATCGCCATCTCCAAGCGGCCCGTCATCGAGCCCCCACAAACCACCACCGCCGCCGGCCAGACCGACCAAGGGACGTGGGACCCCTCGACCTCAGTCAGCGTTCAGCCCAACCCCGACCCGCCCCCGCTACCCACCAAGCAGTACAGCCCCAGGGACCGCGCATGATGCCCGACCCCCCAGCCCGACCGGGGGGACCGGCATATCCACAAGGAATCCTAAGGGCCATACCCGCAGCACCATCCCCACCACTACCAGCGGCACCACTTTCAACGGCCCCACCGCCACCACCACCAGCACCACCCCCACCACTACCACTGCCCGCCAACCTACCCCACCGGACCACAACCCCCCCTGCACGAGCAGCACCAGCGCATGGTATGGCAGCAACCGAGCGCTCCACCCCCATACTCCACCTATCACCAGGGACCAGCCCCCCCGTACCAGGAACTGTATCCCGCCGGCCACCACGTCCACGCCGAAGGGGCCCCCCGGGCCCAACCCCACCAGGGACAGTCACTCGACCAGTACCATCAGCCGCCGCCGCCGCCGCACCCCTACGCGGCGCATCGATGGAGGGTGGGGCACCCCCCCCCCCCGTACCAGGCGGCACCACGCGAGGCCCCCCAGGACCCGCCGACACCTCCTCACTGGCCAGGCGCGCCCCGCGATGAGGCCGGGTCCCGCAAACGGCGGCACTCCCGCTCCCCCCCTGCACGGCGCACCCACCCCCGGCGCTCGCGCTCCCCACAGAGCCACCGCTCACTCGCTCCGCTTCTCGGATTTACCCGAATAGGTGAGGAGGAAAGAAGAGATGGCGAAGCAATAGCACTACACAAGACACATAAGACACATAAGACACGCCAGGGCATATATGTGTCTTGTGTAGTGCTATTGCTTCGCCATCTCTTCTTTCCTCCTCACCTATTCGGGTAAATCCGAGCTGGCTCAGCTAGCACTACACAATCCCCATATATGGGCAACAGAACGGAAGACTGAGCTCCCGTGAACTGAACCCTTCATAAGAATTAATTAATCGCCAGGCGCGAAGCGCGCGCCGCTTCTCCAGTCGCCAGATCAGGAGGGACCAGAACTTGCGCAATGCGCAACAGAGCTCTGGTCCTGTCGTAAAACGTTCTGAATGTATCGTAACAGGACCAATCACCCAATGCTGCTACCACATGCGGATCCACGCCAAGATAGATTAGTGCAGTTGCTGCTGCTCCTCGTGTAGAATGCGCGGAAAACGAATCCGTCTCCAGTTCCCCCAATTCCAGTAGGTGTTTCCTTAACCAGCGAGTAGTGAGACCGTTGATGGTATCAGATGATAAAGGCTTCCGTGGCTTTCGTAGGGACACAAAAATCTCAGAACCCTCGTAATCACCAGTAGCCTCCAAATAACGCGCTAAGCAGCGCTGCGGATCAATTGACGGTGGCGTAACATTGTGAATAGGATAACGTGCATAGTATCTCCTCCCTTTGCGCTTAGCAGAAATGAACCAAGGCTGAGCAGCGCGTTGGTTATCCCTACGTGATCGCGCCAGATCAACGCCTCGGAACAAGGCAAAGAATCTCAAGGACAAAATGGCTTGCAAGCGCAGCTGAGCTTCCGTCTCCACAGGTTGCTGATGCATGACTTGTATAAGACGCCGTACATCATAGAAACGATGATAATGAGGAACACTGACGAACCAGTCACGTTTCAAGTTGCGTAGCATACCCTCGAAACGTAGTTGCGAAATTCACGGGAATAAACACACTGCTGAATACGCCATACGCCCAGCACTTAAAGAATGCGTGCGTGAAAACTTTAAAAGTTGCACCGCCACCGTCATCAGTGGGATTTGACCAAAGCGCTCCACCTTTAACAGTGGAGCAAGCGCCGCGTCTTGTAACAAGAACGTACCAAACATGTGCCACGCAGAATTGTAACGTTTCAAGGTGTCCTTCCCGATTTCATTGATGATAAGCGTCGCCTCTTCGTTGGTAGCTCCTCGCAATTGATAGTATTCACGCAAACATACGCCAAGGTCAACACGAAACGTGGTTGTGTCTCCGTGCCGTCTGGCATTTGCAAACGGAACTCCGACGTGTTCACTGCGAACTTCACGTGTCTCATCAATAGGTTCCACCAAACCTCGCGCGGCCTGTACGGCAGAGCCATGAGAACCTTCACCCCTGGTGACTCCAACACTTTGTTGACCAACTGAGGTATGTGCTTGAACGGCGGGAAGACCCACCCCGGTGAAAGTAAAGTTAGATTCTGGGAGAAGACATCGATGGCGTAAGCCCCCGGCTGAGGACACGGACTGACGAACTTGCTGCACACCGCATTGGAACTCCTTGACATCCAATCGATTTCCGGCTGAATCCAACTTTTGAACTCCTCCAGGATCCAAGTCAACACGTCTGACGGGAAGGTAGCCTCCGACGGTGTCCAACGAAGCCGAGACCAAATGTCCGCCGGATTCACCGAGGTGTGCACGTAAAACGGTTGAATCTCGATGCGATTGGCTTGTGTAAAATTCCACAGTTGGAGAATCAATGCGTTGAACCGCGGCTTGCGACCTCCCCACTTGCGGAGATACCAGTAAAGGACCATTGAGTCGGTGAAAAATCGCAGCGTGGTGTCCCTCAGCGCATACGCTTGAATAGTCAGTAGGGCTCCCCTGAACTCTTTGACGTTTATGTGTTCCTCTCGATTCAGGAACCAACCGAACGCTGCTTGGGCATTCCCTTGAAGGACTCCGCCCCACGCCAGATCTGACGCGTCCGAGTACATGTCCCTGACGTGACCCATGGAAACTACGAAGGTGCGTCCCTTCCACTGGTGTAACTCGTCCGCCAGATCCATCAACTGACGTGACACGAGCTCTGGGAGCGCCACGTCTGCCTCCCAGCCAGCCTGGACTGCCACCGCCACGTGCACCGCCAGGGTGTCGCTGAGGAGTCGGATATGGGGCATGGCGAACAACAAGGAACGGATTCTTCCAAGAACGGAGGCGCATCGCCTCACTGATGGTGTGTGACTGTGTGCCAGTCTGTTCACGTCCCGAAAAATTGCTTGTAGGCGCTTTGGAGGTACCGCGACGAATCCTTCCCTGAAGTTTAGCATAAAACCAAGCATTATAATTTCTTGAGACGGCTCCAAACATGATTTTGGGACATTGACCAATATACCCAACCGATGCAAAAGTTGTACCAAAAAACGTGTGTGTTCCAGACATTCACGGTAAGTATTGCCAATGATGAGGCAATCGTCCAAGTAGACCCAAATGAGTGCTCCGCGTTCGCGCACGGCATTTAAAATTGGTTGCATGAGGCGTTGCCATTCCCGTGGTGCAACGTTTAATCCAAACGGCAAAACGCACCACCTGAGAAATTCACCGTCGACGTAGACCCCCAAATAAGGTTGATCCCGCGGATGGATACCCATGTGAAAATAAGCACTTTTCAAGTCAATTTTGCAAGCATACTGACCGGGTCTCAAGAACGGTAAAATGCCCCACAGAGTGACCAAACAGAAATAGGTGGTCTGTACAAACTGGTTCACGTTCTTCAAATTGGTGATAGGTCGACGGCCTCCCTCAGGATGTGCCTCGTCTGACGCTTTGTCCACTGCGAACATACTTGCACAACACTTAATGTCTTTTCGCTCGACGCTTTCCATGCAACCCTGTTGCACTGCATCCAACACGTGTTTTACCAATTCAGGGTCGGTTACCTCTGCGTGGGAAGAACGAGGACGGAAGTCGTCGGCTGGCCGATCCGGATCAAAACCGTCAACCCAATCAAGCTGCAGCCCATTGCGAATCACTGACGCCGCGTATGTGTCCTTCAACGCTTCCCATTCATGCAATTGTGCACGACAGCGCAAATAGAGTGGCATGTGGGGATGGATCGGCAGTGGCACGCACACGGCTGGCGCCAATAAATCCTCTACAGTCAAGCTACTGCTGTGGTCGTTCATCTAACTTGTCGTTACGTGGCACAAATCTTTGGGTGAAACCCTTACCTTTGCCTTTGCCTCCTTTGCCAGATCTCCGTGGATCAAAACGACCTCGTGTTGAAAACGAACGGAAAGAACTACGATGCGAGTAAGGGGAGAAACGCGTGCCTCTCAGGTCTTTTTGTAATTTGTTGCGCGACTGAAGTAGTGACATGTCATCCTTCGAGAGTAACTCTGGTGCAATCGCAGGTTGTTCACTGTACTGCCACTCGCCGTGAGCTTTGGATGCTGTAGTCCAACGCACCCAACATTGCAAACAAATGTTCACATAGTACCAATGAAACAGGTGGTTCCGGAGCCACCGTCGTGTCCTCTTTGCGTGCTAAGACTACTCCCAGGACTCGCATGGCGTCTTTTACCTGTTGTTCCCAACGACGCTTCTCTGCGTCCGCTGGATGTTTGTGCGTTGGCGCGTTATTAACAGCCGCCCTATGGAACTCGTCGAACACTGGAAGGTGCTTCAACATCTTTTTTCTGCGAAACTCGTCTTGCAAAACCTTTCGCTCTTCCGGGAGTGCAGACAAGCGTGAAGGAAGCGACAGAACCTCATCGCGCCACACGAACGTGGACTCCTTGTCCGACGCGGGGCCAGCGTGGTCCTTGGGACCGCTCAAAGTTTCGCATGCCAAGAAGACGTCTTCGCGATGCGACGACGTTCCTGTTCTGCCAATGTCGTCGCCCTTTAAGGTGAGTAAGGCATCACGAACCAAGGCCATCGTGTCTTTGACAGTGGCCAGTGTTTTCTTTCCTGTAAGTTTGGAATACAGTGACGCTGCCTGCCAAGGACTGAGACCACTCATTGCGCCTTCCTTTGCCAACTGTGCTGCATGTTCCAACGACTCAGAACTCAGGTTCCACGCCGAATCCGGCAATTTCAGCACGAACTCGTGAAAATCCAGTGTCTCATTTCCTTCTGTCATTTTGTTAAAATTTATATCCTTAAAACATTTTGGATTGCATCAGAAATCAAAGCTCTGGGTACAGCAAATCACTAGTTGAACAACTCAGTGAGCGCGTGACCGGTTTTAAGAGCATGGGAGGTTAATAGTGGTTGGAGCATGTAAGGAGTACTGATTTACACAAGACCCAAGGCGCCACCACAACCCCCCAGCGCCCGGCTCCCGCCGCTCCCGCTCCCTTGAGGGCCACCACGCGCGCCACCGCCGCCCGGTGTCCACATCCCCCTCCCCCCATGAACAGCACCGGGCGTGCCGTTCTCCGCGCCGCCTGTACGCATCCTCCATCCCCAGCCCCCGCCACCGCCGCTCCTGCTCCCCCGGGCGCCGCCAAGCGAGCCAACGCCGTCCCATGTCCCTGTCTTCCTCACCCCACGAGCCCCAACGAGCCTCCCGTTCCCCCCGCCGCTTGTACGCGTCCTCCACCCCCAGCCTCCGCCACCGCCGCTCCTGCTCCCCCAGGCGCCGCCAGGCCCACCAGCGCCGCCCCGTGTCCACCTCCTCCTCCCGCAACTCCAGGATCTCAAGCTGGGAACCCCCCCCCCCCCCAGGGCCCCCGTCCACCTTGCCTGGTGGTGTGCCCCCGCCTTGCGGGAGCTCCGCCGCTGGGTGAAGAGGGCCGGGGGAGCGGGAATGCGAGAAGGGGTGCACATGGTGCACACCTTCGAGGAGATCCGCACCTGCACCCCCGTCAACCCCGACGAGGCCACCCCGCAGGCCACCATGCCGCAGGCGGCATGGGAAGCCCTCCTCCAGGACGAGGTCCAGGGCCTCCGCCCCCCCTACACCCCTCCAACCCTCCGCCAGTGGCTCCAGACCACCCACCCCCAGGCCTGGGCCATCAGCGCCCCACAGCCCCCCCCCCCCACCCCACGGCCACCACACCGGGAAGGGAAGGGGGACGATCAAGGGAAGGGCAAGGGGCGGGAAGGGATACCCGGACAAGAGGGCAAGGAAGGGCCCAAAGTGACAGGCAGGCGCCCACAGGGACAGGGCAGCGGGAGCGACACAACATGGGAGCAGGAAACCACCCATGGGCCAGGAAGGGGAAAGAACAGGGACCGTGGCGCAGGGGAAGATGACACAACGGCGGGCACCAGGGCGCACATGCAGGAGAGGCATGCCGCAACGGAGGGACCAGCACCGCTCCACCCCCAGCGA
This sequence comes from Eutreptiella sp. 'Long Island Sound 2002', assembly GCA_964036045.1. Lineage (NCBI taxonomy): Eukaryota > Euglenozoa > Euglenophyceae > Eutreptiales > Eutreptiaceae > Eutreptiella > Eutreptiella sp. 'Long Island Sound 2002'. Next base: position 127,596,400 of record OZ038382.1, on the reverse strand, counting down.
GCACCGATCGACCGCCAGAGGCGCATGCCCCATACACACGCCGCCGAAGCACGAATCGGACGCCGTAGGGACCACACCGGCTCACGCCCACGGGCCACCAGAAACCCTACAGGGGAAGGAGGGCACACCTACACGGCGAGAAAGGGCTACACCCACAGAGGAAGCCGTGAGGAACACCGCCCCGCAGCCCGCCACAACGCCCTCACCGCCAGGCGACGACCCTGGCAACAGCAAGGGCCACCTCACAGGCACCCGAAGAGGAAGAGGGCGCGGCCACAGCTCCCAGGGCTAGAAGCAAGGACCCCCAGACGACACGGGACCAAAGCACAGCCCCCCAGGGCGGGCAACTTGGCGGACACCTGCCAGACGCACCAGCCCGAGCGGCATGCCCAGACCCCCACAGCACGGACCCAGCGAGCCACCCCACACCTAACCGCACCCCCCAGCCACCAGCCAGCCACACTCTGACCCGCACTCCGCAGAAACACACGGGCCGGACTAACCTCAACCAACCCACCAGGGCAAAACACGAGGCAGCATGGCACACCGCACGGCAGAGTACCACCGTGCAACGCACCACAACAAGGCATCCCACGACTCAACACACCACAGCACGACGCGACGCGAGGCAGCACAGCGCGGCACACAACAGAACGACACGGCGCAACACGGCACGAACCAGCAGGGCGCACCGCAACACAGCAGGGACCAGCACGACGTAGCTCGGCGAAACACGGCACGACGCGGCACGGCGCACCACAGCACACCACAACACCAAAGCAAGGGACACTGACGGAGGGTCTAACCCAGCCAAGCCGCCACACACCCCGGAAGGCGCCGCACCAGCCCGCCAAAAACCGGCCAATGGTGACCGCACGCGCGACAACGACGCTGGCCGTGCACCCACACAAACCGCCCCCAAAATGATAATACCGGCACCACGGAGGCGAAGGGACGCAGAAAACCCCAGCCCCTCTAACCCAGGGCCTCACGAAGCCGCCTGGCGCAACCGCCCAGCTGGCAGAACCAGAAACTAAGCCGATCGGAAGGGCCGCCGAGCCAAGCGTGCACATAACCCACCCGACCCATGGGGCGGGAGCAAGGCCTACCAAAACGCAAGGGCCAACAGCAACCTGGTTGACCACACCAAATGCCGACCAGTGCGTGCACCAGCCCAGCGAAGGCAGAGGGAGGAACAGGCAAACCCCCCCTCCAAAAAAAAACAGGGGGAGGGGCACGAGAAAGGCCCACAGCCACGAAGCCGCCCACCCACACCACAAGAGCCCCCTCAGCTAGACTGCACCGAAGGCGGGACCCGCGAAAGGGACATCGGAGGACCACCCAGCCAAAACCAGCAACACCAAACGGAGAGCAGCGGCCCATCAGAAGAAGGGAAACCCCCAACATGCCGACACACACCACGCTAGGGCGGAGACGGAGGAAAAAAAAACAAACACACGAAGATGCAGCCCAAATGAGAGGGGAAGGGGGGACGGAGACCACGAGACCCAAGGCCGGGACAGCCACCGCCCAACAACGTAGAGCCACGACACGACACGCCACGATGCCCCCCCCGAAAAAAAGTCAAAGGGGAGGGGGCGGGCAAACCCCGCCGACGGCAACACCCGCAAACCCCCCAGCCACAGGCGGCCCCCCAGAAGCTGACGGGAAACGGACGCGGCGCACACGAGGGGCCACGCGCCCCAGCACCCAAGCCAGGAAGCCAGGGAAACCGGAGAGCAGACGAAGCCCAAACCCACACACACACACACCAGCCCGCCAGGAATGGCGGGGTGCAAGCGGGGCACACACACAAACGCACACACACCCGAGCACCTCAGCCAAGAGTCGCGGGGCACAGCCGAAGCCCGAGCCCAACACACACGCCCACACCGCACAACCCAGCCAGGAATGGCAGGGTACAAGCGGGGTGCGCACACAAACACACACACCCCCCAACACACCAGCCAGGAGTGGCGGGACGCGGCTGCAACCCAGGCCCAAGCACACATTGCCGCACCGCACCCCCAGCCAGGAGGTGCAGGCGACCGGACGGGACGAGCACACAAGCACACACACGTGCCAACACCTCACCTAGGAGTGGCGGGGCCCAGCCGAAACCCGAGCCGAGGCACACAGGCCCACAGCTCACATCCGAGCCGGGAACGGCGGGGTACAGGTGGAGTGCGCACACAACCACGCACGCCGACAAACCCCAACCAAGAATGGTGGGCTGCAGGCCGAAACCCAAGCCCAACCCCAAACACCGCAAACCCGGGCCGGGAGAGGAAGGGTAGAACCACAACGCGCACCCAAACAAACCCACCCAACACCCGAGCCAGGGCTGGCGGGGTTACGGAAACCCGAGCCGAAACACAACCCGGACCCAAACACAAGCACCACACAACAATAGGAAGCCCAGTGTCCATAGCCCGGGCACTGAGGCAGCCTGTGCCATATATGTGTCTTGTGTAGTGCTATTGCTTCGCCATCTCTTCTTTCCTCCTCACCTATTCGGGTAAATCCGAGACCCGGCGTAACAAGATTGGGACCCCGGGGGTAAGTTTGGATCCTAAGGCCTGCGCTGCTTTGGGACTGGAGGTGGAGCGTGCGACACCCAAGCGCCTCGGAACCCCAGTACCAAGAACATGCATGCATGCCTTCAGAACAGGATACGCCAGGAAGTCCGCCGAACCTCTAGAGTTCCGCCCAAAGGAGGGGACGTGCGCAAGCACAGGGGCACACGCTCCCGGCGAGACAAGCATGTCACGCTGGCGGCGATCAGCCGTCGTGGTGTTGCCCGGGGCCGCTTTGCTGGGGGCCAACAGTCAGGTCTAGCGGGATGTAAGCAGCCTCCCCTCTTCACGCGCGGAACCTCTTCCTATTCGTCACTGGGGTGACGCCAGGGGGAACCATGGGGCGCCTCTCCACGACCGACTGCACCTACCTACCTACCTACCTCGTCGTGCGTTGCACGGTTGTGCGCTGCGGTGCGGTGTGCCGTGCTGCCTCGTGTTTTGCCGTGGTCGTTTGATGGAGGTTAGTCCGGCCCGTGTCGTGGTGCGGAGTGCAGGTCGGGGTGTGGCTGGCTGGTGGCTGGGGGGTGTGGTTAGGTGTTGGGTGGCTCGCTGGGCCCGTGCTGTGGGGGTCTTGGTGTGCCGCTCGGGCTGGTGGGTCTGGTAGGTGTCCGCGGGGTTGCCCTCCCTGGGGGCCTGTGCTTTGGTCCCGTGTCATCTGGAGGTCATTGCTTCAAGCCCTGGGCGCTGTGGCCGCGCCCTCTTCCTCTTCTGGTGCCTGTGAGGTGGCCCTTGCTGTGGCCGGGGTCGTCGCCTGGCGGTGAGGGTTTGGTGGTGGGCTGCGTGGCGGTGTTCTCGGGGGCCTCCCCTGTGGGTGTAGCCCTTTCTCCCCGTGTAGGTATGCCCTCCTTCCCCTGTGTCGTTTCTGGTGGCCCTTCTGCGTGAGGCGGTGTGGTCCGTACGGCGTCCGATTCATGCTTCGGCGGCGTGTGTATGGGGCATGCGCCTCTGGCGGTCGCTCGGTGTTCGCTGGGGCTGGGGCGGTCCTGGTCCCTCCGTTGTGGCATGCCTTTCCTGCATGTGCGCCCTGGTGCCCGCCGTTGTGTCATCTTTCCCTGCGCCACGGTCCCTGTTCTTTCCCCTTCCTGGCCCATGGGTGGTTTTCTGCTCCCGTGTTGTGTCGCTCCCGGTGCCCTGTCCCTGTGAGCACCTGCTTGTCACTTTCGGCCCCTCCTTGCCCTCTTGTCGGGGTGTCCATTCCGGCCCCTTGCCCTTCCCTTGCCCGTGCCCTTTCCCTTCCCGGTGTGGTGGCTGTGGGGTGGGGGGGGGGGCCTGTGGGGCGCTGATGGCCCAGGCCTGGGGGTGCGTGGTCTTGAGCCCCTGGCGGAGGGTTTGGCGGGGTGTAGGGGGGGCGGAGGCCCTGGACCGCGTCCCGGAGGAGGGCTCTCCATGCCGCCTGTGGAATGGTGGCCTCCGGGGCGGCCTTGTTAGGGTTGGCGGGGGTGCAGGTGCGGATCTCCTGGAAGGTGTGCACCATGTGCACCCTTTCTTGCCTTCCTGCTCCCCCGGCCCACTTCACCCAGCGGCGGAGCTCCCGCAGGGCGGGGGCCCACCACCAGGCGAGGTGGACGGGGGCCTGGGGAGGGGGGGGTCCGAGCTCCAGGTCCTGGAGTGGCGGGAGGAGGACGTGGACACAGGACGGTGGTGGTGGGCCTGGCGGCGCCTGGGGGAGCGGGAGCGTTGGTGGCAGGGGCTGGGGGTAGAGGACGCGTACGGGCGGCGGGGGGACCGGGAGGTCCGGTGGGGCTCGTGGGGGGAGGGGGACGTGAACATGGGACGGTGGTGGCGTGTGTGGCAGCGCCTGGGGGAGCGGGAGCGGCCGTGGTGGGGGCTGGGGTAGGAGGACGCGAACAGGCGGCACGGGGAACGGGACGCCAGATGCTGCCCGTGGGGGGGGGGGGGGATGTGGACATGGGGCGGCGGTGGCGTGCGCGGTGGCGCTCGGGGGAGCGGGAGCGGCGGGGACGGGGCCCTGAGGGGTCATGGTGGCGCCTTGGGGAGCGGGAGCGGCGCGAGTGAGCGGTTGAGGCGCGGTGGCGCTGTGGGGAGCGTGCGCGCCGGGGGTGGGTGCGCCGTGCAGAGGGGGAAGCGGGAGTGCCGCCGTTTGCGGGAAAGGGCCTCGTCGCGGGGCGCGCCCGGCCAGTGACGAGGTGTCGGCGGGTCCTTGGGGGCCTCACGCGGTGCCGCCCGGTACGGGTGGGGGGGGGGGAAGTCCCCCACCCTCCATTGATCCGCCGCGTAGGGATGCGGCGGCGTCTGCGGCTGCTGGTACGGGTCGAGTGACTGTCCCTGTTCGGATCGGGCCCGGGGGGCCCCTTCGGCGTGCATGTGGTGGCTGGCGGGATACGCCTCCTGGTACCGGGGGGTTGGCCCCTGGTAGTAGGCGGGTATGGGGGTGGAGCGCCCGGTTGCTGCCATTCCATCCGCTGGTGCTGCTCATACACGGGCGGTGGTGGCATGGTGGGGTGGGGTGGTGGGCAGTGGTAGTGGTGGGAGTGGTGCTGGTGGTGGTGCTGGTGGGGCTGTTGGTGGTGGCTGCGCTGGTAGTGGTGGGGATAGTGCTGCGGGTATGGCCCTAGGATCCCTTGTGGATATGCCGGTCCCTCCGGTGGGGATGGGAGGTCGGGCCTTGTGCGCAGTCCCTCGGGCCGTACTCCTTGGTGGGTAGTGGGGGTAGGTCGGGGTTGGGCTTAACGGTGACTGAGGTCGAGGGGTCCCACGTCCCTGGGCTGGTCTGGCCGGCGGCGGTGGTGGTTTGCCCGGGCTCGATGACAGGGCGCTTGGAGATGGGGATGTTGACGAGGGTTTGGACGCCGTCCTGTTGGGTGGGCGCCTCTGTGGTGGCGGCGGCCGCTGGGGTGAGGGGGGCTCTGGTTGTGGTGGTAGGGGGGTCGTGGTTTGGGTTAGGGGTTGGGTTAGAGTTTGGGTTAGGGCGGTGTCGCTTGGGCTGCTGTCGTTGCTTTTGAGAGTGTTCAGGGCTGCCAGGGGTGTTGTTTGTTGTTGTTCCTGTTGCTGCTGGTGTGATCGGTTGGGTGCTGGCTTGGGCTTTGGGTCGGGCTTTGGGTTGGGGTCCGGTTCGAGGTTGAGGAGGACCTCGGTCCGGAGGTGCGAGGGCTCAGGTGCCGGGTGGGGGGGGGTTCCCGGTGTGCTGCCGGGGTGCCTCGGTCGCCTGTGTGGGGGTTGGGGAGCCCCCGGTAGCCCGGCGTGCGGCCGCAGTTTTGGCTTTGGCCGTGGCTTTGTGGATGAGGTCGGCGGGTAGGGGGGGCTCCGACAATGAGGTTGAGGACGTCAATGAGGATGAGGACGAGCAGGAAGTGGTGGTTTTTGGGGGACGCGGGTTGCGCTGTGATGCGGGCGGTTGCGGGTTTATGGGCGGCGGCTTCTGCTGCGGCCACGGCGGGATGGATGGAGGGCATGTCCTCGGGCTGCAGGTTCGGGGTGGGTGGCTGGGGGGGCCTGGCTGTGGCCTGGCGGCCTGGCTGGCCGATCTGGTCGGCAGCGGTGGGGGAGGGAGGCGGGGGGCTGGGGTTGTCGCCTTCTGAGCTTGGCCTGGCCTGGGTCCTGCAATGCGTAAGGTTGTGTGGGTTGGCGTCCGCGGGAGGAAACAGTTCGCGTGGGCTGCATTCGGGGGCCAGGGGGGTTGGGCCTGGGTTTCCCTGGGGTGTGTGCGGGCCACTGGGCGGGGTGGTGTGTGCTGTGGGGCGTGGGGCTCCTTGCGATCGGTGTGTGCGGGTTGCCGGGTGTTGGGGGAGGTGAGGGGTGTCCGGCGGATGGGTCCGTGGCGGGCGTGTGTTGTTGTTTGGGCGGGTGGGGGAGACCTGTTTCGCGGCGCCCGGGGGTGCGCGCCATAGTGAGCGTCTGTGGGCCGCCGGGTGTGTGGCTTGGGGGGAGGGGCAGGGGCGGGGATTGCGCGGGGGATTTTGTCTTGTTGGTGTGTGCGTCCGCTTGCAGCGGCGCGCTTGTGTGGTCAGTTGTAGGCCAGGCAGTTTCGAGAAGCTTGCAGTCTTCTACGGCCGCGGCAAGGATTTAGCAGACGAGCATGCGTACTTGGTGCACCTCTTGGTCAGTGGTGGGAAGAGGGTATGCTAGCTTTCGGCTAAGGCCCACGCGGCGGAGGATTGTGTGGATGGCGTGGTACCTGGAGCTGAGGGAGTGCTGTGGCCTGGGGGGGGGGTCCTTCCGCGTGTCTGGTCCTGCCTCTATGTGTGTGTGGGCGGTGGGGATGAACCAAATCCAGGGCACGGTCCCCGTCGATGGCCGGCAGCGCTGGATCCACTGGGCCAGGCAGAGCATGGCCAGTCCCGGTGGTAGCCCGCCCGCCCTGAGGTGATTTGGGCCAGGGCGCGGGCCGGGGGTTTGTCCCCCGGCTGGAGGACGCCCCTGAGGACTTTGTGCGGGGGGGTTGGGTCCCCTAGTACCCCTGGTGTGGTGGCCCCTGGGGCGAGCATGGTGTCTGTCCCTTTGACGCGCCATTATGGGCCGGGGGATGTTGTTGTAGCGGCCACTACGTAGTAGTGCCCGCGCTCGAGGACTGTACACCAGACCTCCGGCGGGGGGGTGGTTGCTGTCTGTAGGTGGGGGAGGGAGGTCGTCGTCTGGGGTGCGGAGGCCGGCGGCGCGGAGGGCGGTGTCGCGGGTTTGTGCGGTGGCCTGTTCCCATTCTTCCGGGTGGTTTGGGTCTGCTGGGTGGTCGTTCTCCGCTGGGGCTCGTCGTAGGCGTATGGTCCCTCGGCGTGTGACGTTGGTGTCCGTGTCGTGTGTCAGGGCCTGGCCCGACTCGATGGGGGGGATCCAGACGTGCTGGACGTGGGCGTGTTGCCGGGCTTGCCAGTGTACGAGGTCTACGATGGCCTCGTGGAGGCCGTTGCCTGGGGTGGTCAGGTCCCGGAGAGCTTTGACGGTGAGCTTGGTCCAGCTCTCTTGTAGGCGGTACCAGCCTAGGGGAGTGCTCAGGGCCCTGCCCTGGAGGGTTGCTCCGAGGAGGTCGGGGTCGCGGATGGTGGCCAGTGTGAGCGGGGGGTGTTTCGGGTCCGGGGGGGGGCTGGCTGGGTGGGCTGCCGGGGTTCTGCGCGTCCACGTTGATGTATGGGTGGCCCTGGGTGGCTTGGCTGGGCTGGGCGGTGCCCGGTGGCCTCGTGGGTAAGAGGTGCGCTCTGGGGTGCCGTGGCTGCTTGTGGTGGGGGGGCCGTGCGATGGGGCCTGCTGGCTTTCTGGGGCGCTCTGGTGGTGTTATGGAGGCCTGCAGACGGAGATTGGGGGGGGGGCGCGTGTCGGGCGCGGAGTGGGTTAGTGGACTTCTGGGTAATGCACGACATGGTAATGGATGAGACGCTGCATGTGTTCCCTGACGTTGGGGTCGGTGACTTGTTTTTGTTTGTGTCAACAGGAGGTGTTTGCGGTGTACCATTTGCGTCGCTGCTCTGCGGACTGCTTCTAGCTGGAGGTGCGCTGCTGCCCCCATCGGGTTTTTCGTATGTTTGGCGAGGTGTCGGTGTAGAGCCTGTGTCACTGCTCCTCTCATGGTGGCTTCTGTGACTAGGGGATCCCTGAAGAGGTGTTCGTTGGCCTGGTGTGCGTGGCTGTGGGTTGGCAAGCCTTCGTGTTGCCGTAGTCTTTCTGCCGGGGACCAGCCCACTAGTGTGTCCCTGCCGGTATGGAGGGGGTATATCTTGAAGTGTTCCCAGTCCTTCGGGGTGGCGTGGTCGCACAGGCAGCGAGTGTGTTTTTCTGGGACGTGGATGTGCTTGCGGGCGAGCCATCTGCCGACCCTGGTGAGGAATGGTAGTTGCTTCCTGAGGAGCTGGATGCGTTGTTTCTGGAGCTGGGCTGGGACGTTTGCCGGGCGTAGTGCCGAGTGGTAGAGGGGGACCGTCAGTTTCTCCTGGAGCTCTTGGATGTGCGCTCGGCTGTCTGTGTCGCCAAGCACGCGGGCGAGATGTTGGATGTGGTTGGGGTAATGGTATCATCTGTCGTGTGAGGTATACGGGGCGTCCCCTGGTACCCAGTCTGGGGTCCGATGGGGCTCCGGTCTGGGGGGTATGTGTTGGAGGTGTGTTTGGTTTCGGCCGAGGTTGGGGACGTGGAGGGCTGGCAAGTGCGTTGTGCGCTGGTGTACTGCCTGGTTGTCGACCTTACCATTTCCGTATTGGTGCCTGTGGGATTCTTGTTTCACGATGTGAAGTTGGACGTAGGGGGGAAGGCTCTGAATGGCTTTCCAGAGTAGCAGTGCTTGGGTGCCGAGGCTCGTCGCAGTGGCTTTGCGGAGTGGTTGTCTTGCTATGCGGAGGAGCAGGTGTGTGTCGACAGTGGCGTTTACTACGACCCAGACCCGGACGACGTGCGGGAGGTGGCCGGGTATGTGGGTCGCGATTTCGGCGATGGCGTCGGCCATGGCCCCCAGTTCCCCGTGGGAGGAGGCCCCGTAGCTGGTCCGGCCCGTGTGGTGGTCCATGTCGTAGTGTCCCCCGTCGTGGGTTAGCTGCAGGGTGCCCCCCCCGGTGATGGGCGTGAGGGCGGATTCGCCTGAGGCGTCGGTGAAGAAGAGTAGGTCCGCCGGTGATGGTTGTGGGACGCGGCGTGGGTTCATGGGCAGGTAGGCGTATATGGCGAGGCCCGTGGAGAGGTGGGCCACCGGGATAGTGGGCTGCAGGATGGGGCTGGCGTACACCCCTATTCCTTTGGAGATGATGTGTTTCGCTTGGGGGGACATGGCTATGAGTCCCTGTTCTGGCTGTCCTTGTGTGAGGTAGCAGTAGATGTAGTGGAGGATGTAGGCCGTGTCCGGTTTAAGGTCGCGGCATGTAAGGGTTTGTGTTTGGTGCTCCGGTGTGTGGCAGGACTGGTGGCGAGGATAGTAGGGGTGCTCGTGTTTACCCGTTTTGCCTGGTTCCTACATGCTGTAACGGATGGCAACCCCGGCCGGGTCGGGGCGGGGCCAGGTGGGCGTTGTGGTGAACAGCCATTGGGGTGTGTGGACGGGGTTCCACGCCACCGTGGGGATCGCGTCGGTGTGGTGGAACCGTGGGGCTACCCATGCGTAGGCTTGTGGTGGTAGGTGGGTTGAGGGGGGGGTGTGGTGACGTGCTATGAGGCGCAATACGGGCCACGGCGTGGTGGGTCCTTCTAAGTCACAGGCCCAACATGTGCGTGGCATGCTCTGGGAGTGGTTGGGGACCTTCGGTAGGTCTCGGGCGGTCATTTAGTGCTTCGGTATGCGCCATTTTGCCCCGTGGTTGATGACGGTGGTCTGCGTGGGTTCAGCTTCGCTCGGGGCCAGTAGTAGGGTTAGCGGTGGGACTGGGCCCACCAGCCTGAGGATGGGTTCGTGTTTCGAGCCCGTGGGTGCGTAGGGCGGTGTCGCTGGGATGGGTCGGGGGTGCTGCTTTTTGAAGTCCTGGTAGGCTGGCTGCATGTCTTTGCTTCCTGGCAGAGTATGTCCCGCTGCTTGTGCAGTCTGCGTGACGTACTGGTGGAAGAGACGGTATTGAGGCCTCTCAGGAAGTTGTAGGAAGGGGCTGTGGTGTGCTCCGCTGTGGTGAAGGACCCGCATTTGGGGGAGGGTGACGTATACTACGGTGATGGAGGCCCCGAGGAGGTCTATGGTGTTGATGGTGCCTTTGGGGTGATGTTGGAGGTCCCCGCAGAGGACTGCCAGGGGTCCTTCTTACGGGCATGTGTGGTTGGTGAGTATGGCGTGGTGCGGGGAAGGGAGGAGAAGCTGCAGGTGGTTCCACAGGCGTGTGTTCATGTTGGTGGGCATGTCCGTCTGGTGGAGCATCCAGCGTGGGCATGTGTTGCGGGCCCGTTGTGCGGCTTAGAGGCGGATGGTGGCAACTCTGCGGATCCGGCGAGTGGTTGTGGGTCATGCAGTGAAGGAGGAGGGCGGTGCGTCTGGCGTAGGCCGCTTTCACCTCGTCCCCTATGGCGTCCCCATAGTGGGGCCATGCCGCCCGGATGTCGCGAGTGGGTATGGAGGTGGGCCAGCCTCCGTGTGCTGCCCATGCCTTGGTGACTGCGCGTCTGGCCGGCTGGAGGGCGGTGGTGGGGTGTGTCAGGTGGAGTGCCTGGAAGCCAATGGAGGCGTTCAAGACCCCGTTGAGGTAGTACGCAAGGCTCTGGTGGGATAGGGAGAGGTCCTTGGTGGTGAGGGACGCATATCTTGGGAGATGGGCTAGGTGTGATTGCAACTTGGGTGGGAGGGTGGTGTCCTCAGGGTTGGCGGCCTGGATCACTCCCAGGTGGGTGGTGGTTGCTACGACTTGCATGGGGGGTCCTTGTGGCCCTCGGGTGGGGGGTGTGGCAGACCCCTTGATCATGGCGGCCGACTTTGTGGGCTGGACGATGAGGTTGTTGCGGGTGAGGTAGAAGATGGTCATGTCCAGTAAGTCGTTGGCTTGCTGGGTGACCGTTGGTCCAGGGTCTGGGGTGTGGGGTTCGTGTGGGGTGTGTGCGACCGTGAGGTTGGTGTCATCCGCGAAGCCCACCAGGGGGGAGAGGAGGGGGTAGGGTGCGTAGGCCGGGTAATCCTAATCGATTGTGAGGGCCAGGGGGAGTGTCACGAGGAGGTACACGAAGGGGCCTTCCGCTCCGCCTTGGGGGACCCGGCTGCCTGGCTCCATGAAGGGGGTGAGGCCTGCTCAGGTGCGGACTGTGTAGGTGCGGGTGCGGATGTAGCCGGAGGCGAAGTTGTAGAATGCGGGGGCCCATGCGTTTCCACACCGCCTCCAGAAGGAGCCAGGGGGTGTTGGGGAAGGCTCCCCTGACTTCGAGGGAGGCGATGATGACGGCTACCGGGTCCATGTCGGCGATGGTGTCCTGGGTGAAGATGGCCTCGTGTGGGGACCGGCCCGGGATGGCCCTTCAGAGGCTGGCGGGTATGCGGGGGTCTAGGTGGGGGCGGATGTTGTGCAGGAGGATGGTCCAGAATATTTTGACCTCCGTGACTGCACAGATTATGGGGCGCCAGTTGTCCGGGTTGGCCCAGTCCCCTTTTTTGTAGAGGGGGCGGACAACGTTTGCCCAGTCTGGTGGCAGGGGGGCTTGCCCCGTGACGATGTCCAGAGGCGGGGGGCGAGGATGCGGAGGAGGTGGGCGGGGAGGTGGTAGTATGCCTCCGCAGGGAGGCCGTTGTAGCCTGGGGTTCTGTGTTGCCGGAGACTGTCGATGGCCCACCAGACTTCGTGGATGGTTAAGGGGCGCTTTTTTGGTGGCTTCCTCTGGGCGTGGTTGAAGACATGAGGGAGGCGGTGGACTTTGGCCTGGGTGTCCGTGTGCAATGTGTCTTCGGTGGGCGTGTGTTGACAGAGGAGGCTGTCTTGGGTGGCTTGGAGCACGGTGGCTGGGTCGTTGGTGAGGGAGCCTTCCTCCTTCCTGACCGTGGTGATGGTGCGGTGGCCGGTGTTGCTCATGGCGTCGTTGAGGTGGCTGATGGCTTTGTAGGGGAGTTCGTGTTGCGCATACTGTTCGTGCTCTTGGGCGATGCGCTGTTGCCTGTGGATGTGCCACTGTTGCAGGTCTGCCCTGATGTGGGCTATCTGCGTTCTGCAGTGGTGGATGTGGCGGCGGATTTGGGGGGTGTCAGTGTGGAGGAGGGTCGCCAGCTGTTGATTTGCATGCGAGAGGTCATGGAGCATGTCCCCCCAAGGCTGTGGGCGGTCGCTCGTCCTCAGTGTGGGGGTGCTGCTCAAATACCGCAGGCGACGGCGGCTATGCCCATGGCTGTAAGTAGGTCGGTGGGGTCCCGTTGGATGCGCCGGGCGCGGTCTATGGCGCTGTGATATTGGGACCAGGCCTGTTTGTCGTGCAGTGGGGGCATCTTCAGGGGGGGTGGTAGGCCTTGGTCTGCATCCTCTGGGGGGCTGGGCAGGGTTGGTACCATACAGTACGTGTACCGTTCGGTATCGATACCATACAGTACTCCGGTGTCCTGTATGATATCGCCTAGTCCCAATGAAGACCTAGTAGGCACCACCAAATGTCCGGATTCCTTGGGTTTGCGATGTATTTAAGCTGATTCCAACAACCAAACGTTTGTCCGAAAAACACCAGAAAATTTCAACACATATTTGTTACCACAGACCTGCTTTGAAATGTTTCTCAAAACACCCTGCAGATGATTCACACCTTAAATTGTTTGCTTCCCTTTTACCCACTACCCTGCCTGCAGCTCAGCCAAAAAGACAATGTTTCTTGAACACCCTGCAAATGACTTTTCAGCTCCACCCTGGCCTGCCCTGCAACTCAGACACAAAGAATACTTTAACGTTGACTTTACTGCACACTGTCTTCTTCATCAGAGTCACTAACGTATTGCAGGACACACGGCTCCTGAAAATCGGGGTTCGGCACCTTGCGCAGCATGCGCATATCGTTGTATATGTACACCAGTTTCTCAGCTTCACCTGCATACAGCCTGCTTCTGGCCTTGGAGTGTATGAACCCAAAAATGCTCCAATTTCTCTCTGGTGAAGACGCATCACTGACTACAGAACACACTCGTAGTGCACACTCACGCAATATTGCATTATCATAACAAAAGGTCTGCCACCACATCAGGGGGCTCATGGTCAGACCCCCCCCCTCTCACAGTGCTGGCTCAGAAAATTCCCCAGATCGCATCAGGAAGGATTGATACTGCAACCTGGCCTGTGCAACTTTTTACTGGCCCACAAAGGCCTGAAACACTTTGTTTAGGTCATCACCAAATTCCTTTCCACTGAGAGGGTCCATATCAGGTGAGATGAGCTGATGATTGAAACAGTAGGCAGCATTGTGGACAGGCACATGCAAAAATCTCCACCTTTCAGATACCAGTTCTTTCACCCTTTTCAAGTCAACCTTTGTGATTCCCTGAAATGACATCACGTGCTGCTGCAAACGTGACATGTCGTGATACACTAAACCCGTATATGATGGACCCTCAGTGTCAGCTCTGCGAATTATTTCAGCCAATGGCTTCAGCAGAGCCTGGGCATTGTCCAAAGCCCCCCAAAAGTCACCACTGAGCACCAGATTAAGAACATCCCCAGCCCGAACACTCTCAGCACTGGCCACACTCCACCTGGTTGCCACCCAGTCAGGACTCACCACTGCTGACTGCAACGCAGATTTATTTGTCTGAAGCCAGCGCATGCAAGGGTAATTCGACGCAAACCGTGTCTCCCCGGGGAGGGGGGGGCTTGTTTCTGGCAGACCATGCTTTGTTTGTTCATCCTTTAGAATGCCTGCTGCACGGAAGCGACCGCAAAAAAACCTCAGGATCACCCTCCCTGACTCAGTTGTCTTCTTCACAGAGGGGAGGTTGCTGATGTCCTTGTAAAGGAGATTATATGCATGGATGCAGCACCCTACCTTCGTCAGGTAGTGATCAGCTGCATATTTGTGGTCGGTGTCCGGAAGTCCTAGGGCGGATGGCATTGCTGACGCATTGTCACTAATCACAGTGCTCGATGGGCAAGGCAGTTCGAGTTTTCGAATGCAGTCAAGCGCACTGTGGATGCCGTCCGCAATCCGCTGGGGGTCCTTAATGTCTTTCCCTGGGCACTCTGCTTTTACGAAAACAGCACCCTTCCTAGCAACTACGTTATAATTAATTACAGAATCACGTCGCACGTTTGAATAACCGTCTCCTGTTAAGTTCAGATGGTGGTCAGAAGCAAACACTGCAGGAATCTCAGAACCCACTTTTTAGTACACAATGTCCACCCACTTGTCCTACAAAATGTGACGTTCAGGAGAAACAAAACACAGGCAACCAGTTTATCCAACCACTTACGTAGCATTACGTCCCCCGTGATGTGGAACTGGATCCCACTGTGGAATGCAAATTCTGCAAAAGGCAAGGTCCAGCCTCTCCTTCAGTCTCTTTTGCATGTCAACAATTTTCGGCTGCTTGGCGGCTGGAGCTCCATCAGGCAAGCCCTCTGCAGCACGCTTCTTCTCATTGAGTTCCTTCAGCTTCTCTTGGAACTGGAGCCTATGCAGCTTCTTTTTGGTGTTCTCCTCAAGTTCTCGCAGCACTGCCTCTTTGATCTCTTCTGGGACCTTCGGGCATGCTGCCACACCGCATCCACCTTGCCCTGCAATATGTGCTTTGCCAAGCGCCGGGCCATCCCATGCCTTCCCCAGGTAGTCACAATATTTACACTTCCAGTCCTTTCCTTTTTTTGCAGTCCTTGTGGCAACAGAAAGGGTGAAGTGCTCCTCCAGAAACCCACTGCTCCTAAGAGCCATGTTCTGCGCAAGCAACACTTGAAGCCTTGTCCATGCTTCGAAGCAATCGCATCAACACATGCTGCCTATATCGTCCAAGCTGCAACCATTGGTTCCCAGAAACTCAGGGCATCTGCGTTCGCTCACAGAACCACTGAAATTCTGCATAGCGCTCCATGTCCCATTGACGGCTGAACACCTCTGCCCAATAATCGTTCGACGACGCGTCTTCGTCCATTTGTGGGGACCCTGGTTGCGTTGACGCGTCTGCACGTGTCGTCGTCTGAGCGCGCGTCACGAGCGGGTCCTCACATGGCAACTAAAAGAAGGGAGTTGAAACTTTGCGATCAGTGTTATTCAGCGTATACGGCACCGCTGCTGGAAAATCATACACCGATGAATGCACATTTGCAACGGGATCACAACAATAGTAGTATTAACAACATTCGTTCTTATGTTCCCAAAACTGTGAAATTACGATTCAAGACTAAAAGTGGTGCCGTAATGTATAATGATGCTAATTACCAACATCGGTATTGAACTTTCGATCCAGCAGCGTGTTTTTCACAATATTTCAATTCATCTGGCAATTTTCCGTCTAGCGTGCGCGCGTGCTGCAATGCGGTGTCTGTCTGCGGCACCATCTCTACTACGCACGTACTGTGCGGTATTAATCCAAGACGGTACGCGTTCGCGGACAGTACGCGTTCATGAACGGCGTACGGTACCAACCCTGGGGCTGGGAGGAAGGTTGGGGATGGTGAGGCGGATATACAGGGGGCCATGGCCTGTGGGTCCCAGCGGGAGGGGCCCGTATCAGGCCTCTGCCCGGATGATGGTGGTGGGGTCGCCATAGCATACGTCGATGCGGGAGGGGGCGGCCTCTGTTTGGTGGGGGAAGTGGGATTGTTGGCCTTTGTCCGTCAGCTCCACGAGCCCCAGCATTTCGATGGTGTCGCGGACTGCCTGGTCCTGGAATGTGGCCTGTCCTCCTGGGTTCGCCGGGGTGGGGGCGGCGTTCAGGTCGCCGATGATGATTGTGGGGGCAAGCATGGCCATCTGGCGGTATGCTTCGGCCAGGGCTTGGAAGAAGGGTTCCGTGGCGTCGCCCAAGAGGATGGGGTGTTGATGACGTTGAGTTGCCATCCCTCCCCGACGACCTCGTAGACGCTTAGTCTCCCTAGGATGCTGAGGTGGTGGACGAGGTGGACGTGGATGCCGGCTGGGGCATATAGGGAGGTCCCCTTGTGCCAGTAGCATTTGTACGCTTTCTGGGCCCGGGTATATATGGGGGTGGTTTCTGGAGAGTCGTCGCGCTGTAGGCCTTGTTCCTGGAAGGTGAGGAGGGGAACCCACTCCGCCCCCTGTGCCATCGGGAGCTCCTGGAGGGCGGTTGTGGCGTCCTTGGAGTATGTGATGGCCTGGTGGTTCAGGTCGAGGAGGTTGACAGTGGCTCCAGTGGGGGCAGGCCGGGGCTGCGGAGGCTTTCGCCCTTGGCTCTTGCCTCGTCAGGGAGGGGGGTTGGGACTCGGGGACGTTTTGCCTGGTGGTGGGCCCTTTGGTAGGCGCGTTGGGGGGAGGCCCTGGCTCCACTCAGGGGGGAGCTCCCCGGTATACTTGCTGCCTCTGTGGGCCTTGTTCTCGGCGGTGAGGAGCCGGATGGGCCGGGCGCTGTTGAGCTCCGAGGTGTGGCCTTCTGGCTTGTCCGGGGCGCTGTTGCCTTGGTCTAGCTCCTTTTGGCGGTGCCAGATCACCCGGATTTCCACCCCATCGTTGGGGCCCAGGTCGCAGATAAGGTTTGGAACGTGATAGTTTTGAAAATAACCGGTTTTAAACGATTATTTTTGCAAAAATAACCGGTTTTGCCGATTAATAGTTTTGAAAAATAACCAGTTTTTCCGATTAATTGCCCTTTACTAACCAAAATCTTGCCATCCGCAGAAGAGAGCACATACAAGTCGGAGCATAGTGACCAAAACTACGTTGGAAGTTGTAATTCACCATTGCTACCAAAGCAGTAAGAAAACGTCACTGCCATGTCTTTCTTGGAGGGCTTAATGCAGGCCAAGCCCCCCTTAAAACCCTTTTGTTGATGCTAAGACTTACTTAAGTAGTTTTATCCCCCCTTTGAAGCTCTAAGTACACCTTCTCAAAGTAACTAGGGTCATAACCCTAGCCCCCCATGAAGTTCACCCCTTACCACTCAACTGAGCGGAGATACCTTCCTCTATGGAGGATATACCGAAATAAAATAGGCATTCCATGCCTTAGGCCTTGGAGGTTAAGCCTAGTGGTCTCCCACCCCAAGACCCCTATACTCAATTGTTTCTACCACATATTGTGGTTCTACTTTTTAACTGTTTCTGAATTCAGTTGCTTGGCCAAGTCATAATGTTTGTCTGGCCTAACTCCTTTGCCCCATATTCCTAACCAACTCAATTTCATCCAAAAGAGTGCACATGAAGCGCTTGAGGGTAATTTAGAGGCAAGAGTCATGCCAGCTTTCAGATAAAAAATCATTTGTTTTATTCTGTTCTGATTGAATCTTTGTATTTATACCTGCTTTGTCTATCTGCAGCCCTTCTGTGTTACACTGGATTTAAAGAAATATTCATTGATTCGATCCACATGCTGTTCTTGCTCTACCTGCCCCTTTGGTTTGGGTTTTCAACTCCAAAACCTGCAGGAATTCACCAAAATATCTAGGGCACTAATCAAGGACATCCTTCTGGTAGCAGAGGCAAACCCTGAGTACCTTTCGAACCGACTCTGAGCAGAAGCACAGGAAAAGCACACTGAGAAGCACATTGAACATGTCCACTCAACTGTCCTACCAAACCTGGCCGATCAGAAGTGTAAAAGTCCAACTTGGCAGTGTAGCCCACCCAAAGAGTCCTCCGCCACTCAGAGCAGCATCTGGGTCTCAGGAAGATCCAGAGCAGAGAAAGGCGAATCAAAATCCACCCAGAACAACCCCTTTAACCATGGAGAATTTAGCGGCCCATGGTGAGGACAGCCTGCAAAGGCTTCGCAGGCGTGTCGAAGCCTCCATCGCCCGGTTGGCCTGTCCGGCCTCTTCTTCTACTGTTCTTGAAGGTGGTCCTGAAGAACAAGAGGACCTACGAAGGAGGATGGAGGAGTTTATGCTCCACGAGGAATACCACAAGCCCACCGTAGGGGAAGATGGAGAAGTACCTCTTGATGCCCTCGGTTCTCCGCCTCAAACTGAGATGGGTTCCTCCCCTTTTCGGGGCCATCTACAGACATGGCGGACACAGTATCACTACCGAGACGACCAGGAGTACACGAGCACCTGAGAGCATGGCATCCAGACCTGCCGACAACTTCAAGGGCTCCTGAAAAGAGTCTGGATCCTCTTCACCCAGAGCCCACCTATGGGGCTCTGGATCGCACGGCCGAACTTTTGGCCAAACTTCTATCCGGATCTGAAGACCCGGATGCGACAGCTCTGTCAGAGGCTGTCAAGGCAAAATTGGGTATCACCGAACCCTTACCCAAGCCAGCACTACTCTCACGTTCAGCCAGATTGAGCACGTTTGGTGATGATATCAAAAGATCAAGGGTGTCCAGGCTGCTACCTGATCAGCGATTGCATTTCTCAAAATCCAGGGTCCAAAATCCAAAAATATAGAAAATACAATCCTCAATCAACCCTGAACAGCAACCAGATCCCACAAATACAGCAATAACCCAATCCACACTGCGGGCTTCCGTTCAGCACACCGGTTGTCTCACGGTGGCGGGCATGTACAAGAATTGCACGGAAGAAGAAAGCCCTGAAATTGGCATATGAACACAAATAAAGCAAAGTCGGGGAAAGAGGTAAACATACACAGACTCAGCCATAGACCCCTCATTCCCTGGACTCAAGACCTTCCCCTGACTCACCAACATGATGTCCTGAACCCAGTCATATAAGATGGCTAAATGCCATGTATCAAAGGTCCCTACACAAACCCCAAAAATGTGTTCACTCCCGAGCCTCTAAATCCTAGCCCAATAGGGGAGGTGGCGTGTCATGGCCTAGATTGGCACTCAGGACCATGCCCTACCCTGACATAACCTTGGATGGACTTGGAGTCGATTGGGCTTGGAGAGGTGCCCCATAAAGATGACCTCGCAACATGGCAAAATCAGGCAAATCACACCATTATGCCCAAAATTCAATTATATACTCAAAAATGCATACGGCAAATATACAAATGCTCCATGCATGTGTCAAACCGGAAAGTAGTATACAAGGGTATTATAGATCAAAGATCCATGCTCAAGAATATTCCATCATTGGCTCCGAAACCCCTCCGGTTATGTACATGACATGCTTCACAAGTCAACTCATGAATTTGAGACCTAGTTTTGTGAGGCCTCGAGTGCCACGCCAAAGTGACCATGTGATCCGGCATATGGTGAGGTGCAACACCGAAGCATATGCCAACATATAAGCAACATACCATAGTTCACGGTTCTCTAGGCACTTTACTGTTAGCCGACCAGTTGAGCACATAGCACACAAAAATGAGCATAAAATGAGGTCAAAAACATGCAAATAATGCCAAATTCAAGATAATTACAATAGTATATAACTTTGCTCACCCATGGTATCAACATATGATTCAAAACACAATTGTTTGGGACGATTTGCGAACGATCCCCCCACTTGGATCCCCACATGGACGCATAGGGACACCTTCGAACCTCCTCCCAACACGCACCATGAAAATGGGAAAATTGATAATGGCGCTTGTGGGTCGCTCCGTAAGCCCTCCCACATGCACTATATGAGCGGTAGACTTAGTCTAGCGCTATGGAGTTCATCATTGGGACATGGGCAAAGCCCTTGCCACGTATGACTCCATATATCTTCCTACAAACGGAGATATATAACATGGGCGTGAGCATATCCAAACACATACCATGCATATAACACATACCCTCAAAAGGTTGCTCCCACCATGGTATGCCATGCCCCTCCATGGACATAACTTCACGTTAAAAATACGTGGGAACCCAAGGAAAGTATCTATGCAACCCCAACACTCATGCGGTACACTCGATAGTCGCAATAAAATATTCGGTTGCATGGCCCGAGAGGTGTAAACCACTTTCTACCCTCTTGGCCAATATTCCTTGCTACACCCGGCATGTGTACACACCGAAATCGTTTGATGCTTCCCAAATTAAGTTGAGACCGAGGCGGTCCCAACCCGATTCTCGAAATTGGTATTCCTCGCCGTGAGCCAGAGATATGATTCTTCAAAGTGGTCTCACGAATCACTTTTGTTTCGACTATAACTCCAAGCAAAATGAAGGGCACAACAAAAGGAAGGTTGATTCGTGATCGGGGAAAAATGTATGACCACTCGAGATTCATCATATCGAGTGCGGCGATGTCGAAGTTGTAAATCCGATTCTGAAAGTCTGAAAAAATCGGATTAATTTTGCGAGTGTATAATATGAAAATTGCGGAAGCAACGAACCCTTTACTGATGAAATCTGACCCTTCATCGGGGTTTCCGCCAAAATATCTGTAAATAACAGTTAACCAATCGGGTACCGCAAAATCGCGAGCAAACTGACAGTCGCCGATACATTGACCATCAGAACGGAAGGCTGAAAAATTACGGAAACTTTATGATAAAAGAGCCCTGTTGATTCCTGATATTCTGATATCTAAATCTCAGCTGGCGGCGCCTCGGTACTGAATATGGCCGCTCATAGCCGGAATGGCCAAACCTATCACACTATCACATTGGGTTACGTCAGGTGTATGGAAGAGTATGATATCAGCCAATGGCGGCTTGCCGGCACATAGATACACACCTGAAGTGACCCAAAGATAGCCACGGGGGTCCGAACCGGCTTCACCCCCCTTCTCAGAGCGTTGTTACCGCTCGGAAGTCATTGAACAGAGGACGGGAGGACCCCAATGGGCTCCAACCCCCTGCCATGTCCCAAGGACACATGGAGGCCCCACACACGTCGTAGGCGTCCCCCACGCCCCAAGGGAGGGGTGATGACACTCATAATCGGTGCCCTAGGCCATATCCGGTCTCCTCTTGATCTACAACATGGACCAAGGGGATCAAAGATAGAGAAACGTCGTCGATCGACCTAAATAAGTATACCACAATGAAATATATATGTGGAGATCGAGTGAAGGGGGTATATGGCCAATCAAGGCCGAAAAATCCCCGGATGAACGCCCTCACCCGACTCCCAAGCACAGAAACAAACAAAAATGCCAAGGGGAATCCATTACGGTGCTACTGCAGCCACCAAACGGACCAACACGTCCTTGACACCCAAAGAAATGTTCTCTTTCTTCAGATAATCCATCCAGACCGTGGTGTACCTCGGCACAAAGCTGCTTGGAGGCTCCCACGAATCCCTGGATGCGGCGAATTCCTTCCAACGGACTTTATAAAGCCTCCCCCAAGGCGTCCCCGGGTCGAGCCTGTCCGCCAGGATCCTCCCGGCGGTGAAGTCGTTGTCCTCAGCCTCGTCATCCGAGTCCACATCGCCGGCCGTGAACTCGAAGGTGACGGGACGTCCGCTGGGGTCTGGTGCTTGGGGACGAAGCTTGGTATGGTCGCGGTCCAGGATCTTGTTATCCCCCACACGAACCGCATACACATCCTGCCCGACCTTCCGCACGATTACCCCCGGCACATACCAAGACGCCTGCCGATGCCTGGACAGGACATCCTTGTGGTGCCGCTCCACCCACACGGTGTCTTGGAGAGCATATTTCTGGCCCTTTCCTTGCTTGAAGTACTTGGCCCTCTTCTCATGCTTGTCCTGAAGTGCCTTGCACACCTTGGCCGCCGTGTCGTCCGCCTCAGCCATCATAGCATTCGCATCCTGGGCCACTTTGCCATGGTTCAACCACGGGAGAGTGCGTGACACTCGATCCCGCAGGAACAGGATACGATGGGGCGACAGTCCAGTGGGTCCCGGAAGGTCATGGTACGCCTGGAGTACTCTCCACAGCGAATTGTACCGATTCCGGCCCGCTTCGTCGATGTGCAGCTGGCGGTACCTTTCGAACATCTGCCGCCCGGCCACCTCAGCCCGGCCATTCGACCGGCTGTGGTACGCCACGGTCTTGGCGTGCCAAATCCCCATGCGCTTGCACATCCTCTTGAACCACGTCCCCACAGATTGACTGCCCCGATCGCTGCAGATGACAGCTGGGACATCAAAAATCGTCAGCCAATGCCTGATCATGGCATTAGCGACGGCCCACTCCATGCTTGTCCTTCTTGTCCTTCTTCTTGGACTTCTTGCCCGGGACGGCCACGGTATACCCGCTGTGCCTGTCCACCCCCAGGATGACACAGTCGTAGGTCTCTCCGTCCACGGTGACCTCAGGCATGGCGAAAACATCCATGGCCACGGACCGCATAGGGGCTTCCTGTATAGCCGTGTACACCGGGTTGCCAGCCGTGGAGTGGGTTGGGCTCTTCGTGGCCCGACACACGGCGCAGTCGCTGCAGTACTTGTCCAGGAGGGCGTAGTACCCCGGTGGGAACTTGAACCGCCACTCCAGGTCCTGCTGCATCTTGTCCCGACCAGGATGCATGAGCTGGGCGTTATGCCAGTGGTCAATGAGCTCCTCCATTCGGTTCTCAGGGACCAATGGTTTGTCCTTGAGGAACAGTTTATCCCCATCCTCGGTCGAGCCCTCAGGCCATTCGTCCTCCGACGGGGCGCTCACGGCATTCCATTACTTGCTCCAGTGCTCGGATGCCGCATAGTCATCCGACCAGTCTTCTGTCAGCACCGACCTGACTAGCTCTACAGGGGCCACCATCCATTGCTCGAGGGTTTCCTTTCGAATAGCTTGGACGCGGGCGCCCCGGAACTTGGCCAGGTCCGTACGGTTTGCCATCAACACAAAGCACTTGACCCCCTCTTGCTCCATGGCCTCCTCCATCCCGATGATGCGCTTGGCCTCCTCGGTCTCCTCGGCGTCCCCATGGCTGGATATGTCCATCCAAGCCTTGCCCGCGGGGTAGGCCCATCGACTGAGGCAATCTGCCACAGTGTTGTCTTTCCCCGGGACATACACGACGCTGAGGTCGAACTTGGCGAACGTCTCATGCAATCGGGCCCTCCTTGCCGCCGGTCCCGAGGGGGTGTCAACGTGCTCCTTGTGCCAGCTCTGCAAGGACTGATGGTCCGTACAAACCACCACCGGTTGCAATCTGATGTGGCCAGACCACTTCCTGAGCGCACAAACAATGGCGTACGTCTCCTTCTCCCTCGCGGTCCAGGTGCGGCGTTGGCCCTCGGCCAGGATCCGACTCCAAAACGCCACAGGTACGTGCGACCCGTCGTCCCGGATCTGCTCGAGGACTGCCCCTACAGCATAGTCCGAGGCGTCCGTCCGTAACACGAATCCCTTGTCCGGGTCCACCAGGAATAGCCCCAGCTGCCCCCGGAATCGCTCCTTCAGGCGGCTGAACGCATATTCGGCCTCAGGGGTCCAGGCAAGCTTCTTCTTGCTCCCCTTCCGGCCATCGAACTTCCCCACCTGCAGCATCTTGTGCAGCGGCCCCGAGAGGTCTGCATACATCCGAATATAGCCCGAATAGTAATTGCAGAACCCCATGAAGGACCGGAATTCGCTGATGGTCTGGGGCTTCTCCCAGTGGTGCAGGGACGCCAGCTTCCCGGGCAGGGGACGGCGTTGCCTGTGACCAACCACGTGACCCGCAAACTCCACTTCCTTCACGAAGAGTGGGGCTTTGGTGGGCTTGCACACCATGTTGTGCTTGTCCAGCTCACTGAGCACTCGGCGCAGATCCTTCTCATGCGCTTCAATGAGCTCGTCCTCAGTCATGACCTCCGTACCGGACCCGATGATGATATCATCCACAAAGGGGTCGGCACAATCCCGGACAGGGACGAGTAGGTCCTCCATCATGCGCTGGAAAGCGGCGTTGCCATTCTTGGCGCCCAAAGGCACCACTTTCCACTGCATGGGCCCCAGCGGCGTCAACATCGCTGTGCAGGGCCTGGAGTCCGGGTGTAGCGGCATCTGGTGATAGCCGTGTTTCAGGTCTAACACCGTGAAGATCCGCTTTTTCTGTTGCTTTTGGAGGATGGTGTCGATCAGAGGGAGCGAGTAAGAGTCGTGCTCGGTTTGCTCATTCAAACCCCTGTAATCCACCACCAACCTCCACTCGCCCTTCTCCTTCTTGGGCACGATGAAGGCTGGGCTGGCCCACTCACTGTCGGAGGGTTCGATCCATCCCCGCTCAATGAACTCAGCCAACAACTTCTTCATGGCCTCGGCCCGATCACCCTGAAGTTGGTACTCCTGATGACGATAGAGCTTGGGGTTCGGCTTCAGCTTGATCCTCGCTGTGCCAAATCTCCCACGATCTGGAGGGTTCTTGTTCGCGACGCCACTGAATAGCCGCGGATAGGCATTGATCAACCTCTCCTTCAGCTCGGCGACCTTCGGGTTCTCTTGGGCCTCTTCAGCCGCTTGCTTCGGTATCGATACAACCGACCGCACTGCGGTATAGGCCTCTTCCGGGTCCGAATCTGACTTCTCCTCGTCCGATATGCCGTCTTCATCGTCGTGGGGTGCACTTTGCACCGATAATCTTCGGAAATTTGCGGCGTCGGGCTGGTTACTGTCGCTATCGGCCCCCATTCTTGGAAAATCCCACGTCAGCGGGTCCGACCCAACCGGACCATCGTATTGGTCCGCGATGTGATCCATGACCCTCGCCATGAAGTCATTCTTCTCGTACTTGCCGGTGACCAACATCTTGTCATCCCACCAATGCGGAGATGTGACCATGGCCCGCCTCTTCTTGGCTGCCACACGGTCGTGCATCCCCATCCGCATGTAGTTGACAACGTCGTTGATCTCGGCGTGGGATAGGACGTCAATGCCATCAAATGGCTGATCCGTCCCCTCCTTGGGCTCAAACATGACCTTCATGGGCACCACCTCCACCCTACGGGTGAATGCTTCATCACCCGTGAGCTGGGCCTGCGCCCCATCCACCAGGAAAGCCTTGGTACCCCACGCTTGACCCGGGGAGGGCATTGATACACCCTTGGCGTCGATGAACAACTCCTCCTCTGGCCCGAATGACATCTCGTTCCGGATGATGGAGTCCAGCGTCGATTTGAGACTCTCTAGTGGACATGGGGTGGATCCTATGCCAGTTACGACCAGGATCCCCTTCGCCCTATCCGCGATGATCTTCTCCACCGTACGTCTGGTGGTGTCCAGGGAGCCATGCCCCCACTCCTTCAAACCCCAATGCCTGTGCCAGGCTGAATCTCCTCGATGCCAATGCCTCCTACACTTCCGCAAAAGTGGGGCATCCCGGGAAGCCAAGACGTCTGTCCCGGGCGCTTCGGCTC
Source organism: Eutreptiella sp. 'Long Island Sound 2002' (assembly GCA_964036045.1). Classification (NCBI taxonomy): domain Eukaryota; phylum Euglenozoa; class Euglenophyceae; order Eutreptiales; family Eutreptiaceae; genus Eutreptiella; species Eutreptiella sp. 'Long Island Sound 2002'. The sequence continues at coordinate 127,571,201 of OZ038382.1, read as the reverse complement.
CCAGCGTCTGGATCATCCTGTCATACACCTGCGGCGCCATTCCATACTCCGTGAGCTGAACTCCGCGGTCTCCTCTGGACTTGGCACCCACAGCTTGCACCGCTCGGACGATCCGATCCTCTTCCTCAGCATTCCATTGGGATGATCCGCATGCATAGTCCGTGGACAGCCATGTGAGGCATTCATCATCCTCCGGGACCAGCGTTGCGAGATGGGGAAGGGCTCCAATGGCGTTTGCCACCATGAAGTCATACCCCATGATCATATCCCAATCTGTAATGTCGGCCACATAGAAGCTCACGGATAGAGTGCTTCTCTTCGCCAAATCAGGGCGGTTCAAGCGCTAATGCTCCCAGAATTTCATACTGATAGTGGCCTCATGGGTGCCACCACCCATAATCTCTTCATTGGCAAATTTCAGGCGTACCGGTCTACGGCTGGGCTGCAGGGTTTCCTCCTTGAACAACCCTCTCCGGACCAGGCTCACCTGGGCACCCGTATCCACCAGAACATCCACCACCAACTCCTCTTGTCCGCACCATACACGCACCTTCAAGTGCAACTGCCCCTCGTCACCATGCGGTGTATGGACGACTCTCACGGCATGCAACTCTAGCACATCCGGGTGCATCAGGACTTCGAGGGTATGGTCACAGATGGTGTAGATCTTGGGCTGGTCCTTCCCGTCCACGGGGCTCTCCGTGGTCGCTCCTTCCTTCTTGCCACGTCCATTGCCCACAAAAACTTCCCTTGGCAGGGCGCTCCAGGGGTTCGGAGTGGCGAAACTCAGTGGTTTTGGCTCTTCTGGAGCCTTCTTCGGCACCTGATGTGCCTTCACTTTCTCTGGGATTCCACTGATTTTCGGAGGAGAGACCTCCGAGGTCCCACTCCCGTGGGGGCTCCTCTAGACATGGCCTGCCGCAGCTTCTCCTGCTGCCATCCGCTCAGACTTTGTCCACCACGTTGCTGGGCTTTGAGTTCCTCCAACGTCCTCAACATGTCCTCAGCAACCTCCTCGATCGACCTCACGCGTCGGTCTGGACTGGGTCCTCCACCATAGCCTTTTCATCCGCCTTTCCCTTGGCCCTTTCCTTGGCCTTTTCCACCGTCTCCGCCCTTTGCCTTCCAATCGGCAATTCGTTGCTCCTTGGGCTTCATCTCGGGGTGGGCGGCGAAGTAGGCCTTCTTGTCCGCCTCATACACCTTGCACTGACAGTGGTCGTGTGCATGGTTGTTTCCCTTGCCATAACAGACCCAGCATCCGTTGTGCTGAGACCTGTACTCCCGGAACGAGAGCGGTGGGTTCCCGATCCTCTTTGGCTCTTTGCCCTTCTTGGGTCCCACCCGGCTCCATCTGGACCTATCCTGCCCATGGGCCCGTCACGTTGTGCGCCACAAACGCGAAGAAATGGGCCTCCTAGTGATCCTCCCAGGACCCGGTTCAGTGGTCTTCGCCACTTCCACTACCATCCTCCGCGGAGTTGGCCGTGTCCTCCTGGATCTCCCGATGATGGCGGTCTTCTCGGTGGCCTCTTTGTCCATGACCATGCCGATCCTGCATGTGGGCCTCGTTCTTCGCATTGAGCTTCAACTCCACCGTGATGTACTTCACGATCTCGTCCAGGCTCATGCGGGCGAAGATGACCTGCATCCTCAGCGGCTCTCCGCGCCTCCACTCCACGTTGTTGAGGCGCATCAGCCTTTGCTCAATGGTGTCGCCGAATACCTCCACGTAGACGGCGTTCTTCAACCCCAACATTCGGCTTGGCTCGCCGAGGTTTCGCCAGAAGAACTCCATTATTCCGGTGTGGGTGTCCTCTGATGCCATGATCCGTACAGCCACGCGCTTCTTTGCTCTCTTCTTCTCCTCATCCTCCACTCTTCTCTTCCAGTGCCCGGGGAGGACGTCCTTCAGCAGGTGTCGGATCTCGCTGGCCTCATTCCAGTCCTCCACCAGCTTGAGGCTTCTTCGGTACTTGCGGATGTACCGATTCCATTCTCGGACCCTCAGTTCCCCGCGCTCCAGCGGCAGCGGAATGGACCACAAATCCTCCAACTTCGGGTTTGGGGCGTTCACTCACTCTTCGTCCTCCAGCCACTGGAGGCAGGCTTGCTCAGTCTGGATCACTCCCCCGCGGATCTGATCCCTGAGGTCCTCCTTCAGGTCCTGCGCCAGCCTGTGTGGGAATGTCCAACATACCCACTTATCCCTTGGCGCTCCCTTCATCTCGCCGACGACCTCCTCGGCGAAGTCCTCCCAATCCAGGATGAAGTCATCCAGGTTGGAGGGGTTGCCATCGTAGTAGGGGATTTTGATTCCCCTGAGGTCGTCAATCCTGATGGCGTCTCCGACGTCCGCAGCCACCACTCCACCAAGACGGATACCACCTGTGGCCAGGGGGTGTGAGTACACTCCCCGTACATCCCTCTCCTCCATGTAGTGCGGTCCAGTTGGTCCTGAATCCATGGGGTTTGGAATGCGGGAAGGACTTGCTCCACCGGCTGTCCATATCCCCGTATTGGGGTCCTTCACCCACAGGTTTCCGCTCGGGTGGCCTCGACCATGTCCGTCGGCGCTTACCATGGTTCGCCCCTGCATCCCCGGCTCTGGATCTCCTGTTCCGCATAAACTGCATGGGCAGTCGTAGTGGTCGGTGGTTCCTGGGCAGCGGCATGGGACATCAGTACCGTCAGGCTCCTCGGGTCCGTGGTTGCGTGCCCTTCCCGCATGGACCCGGCCGGTGCCATGTGTTCCCCGAGCATTGTGGATTCGCTGAACATGAGAACAAACGGCAGCGCACCCGGGTCAACACGCGGAGGCGCGTAGGGTGCCTCTGCCGGGCTGCCCATGGGTTTATCCATGGCGCTCCGGAGGGTCTTAACCCGCTCCACCAGCTCTGCCGCTGCTGGCTTTGCCGGGAGCTCCGGACCCGAGGTGAGGGGCTGTCGCTCCTCTAGCCTTTTCAGGCGTCCCGACATGTCCTCCACTAGGTGGAGGAGGCTGTCCACCACTCGCTGCTGCTTCTGCAGGGCCAGCTCCAGATTCTCCCAGTACCGGTCCCGTTCCGCTCGCAGCTCCGCCATGTCTCTCTCCGCGGCCGACTGGTCATCCAGGATCCCCGCAACGTCCTCCTCCAGGCCGTCCTTCGCGTTGTCCAGGCGGTGGAGGTGCTGCACGATGGCGTCCATCCCCATCTTTGGATACTTGCCGATGAGGAAGGATACTTGCTCGCAGTGGCACTCAGCATGCTTTCCACCAGATCCGGCGCATCCCACGGTTCCCGACGCCTCGGGTTCCTCCACCATGGGTGTGTTGCCCATGCTATCCCGCGTTGGCTCCATGTGCCGGGCCACAGGCGCCGTTCTCGCTCTGGCAGGCCTCTCCAACGCCTCGGCGTCATGCTCCAGGCCTGGCTCGGGGGCCGTGTTCGCCCTTGTGGGCGGTCTGGCCGTCTCCTCCGACTCAGAAGGTTGCTCATAAGCTGTCCCATAGCCCTCGGAGTGCCCCTCGGAATCTGCCGCTGACCACAGCCTGACCGGGCTGGGATCCGTATCCATAGCCCCGGCGTCCCCTGCCGCGGGATTGGGTGACCCGCGCTTCCGGTAGCGCCGGGCCCGTCCTCCACTGCTGCCTGAATGGCAGGTCTCCTGAGAGTCCTCCACGGCGGAGCGGAGGTTGCATGCCTTTCGGCAGCGACGCTCACACATGGAGACCAGGTCCTTCATGTCAAGTCCTCCTCTTCCCGAACGTCGTACTTCTCTTCGGGCTTCAGCTTCCGGAGTTCGCCATGCTCCTGAGCGTCTCGGCTCTTCTCTGGCTCCAATCTCCGGCGTGGTCTCCAACGAGTCCACAATACGCACCCGGGGCGTACTTGGGCAGGGCTCATAGGGGCCCAAGTCCCCGGGTCGGCGGTAGGTAGGGGCAGCAGGTACGCCTCTGCTACCATAAAGAAGGTCCCTACCAGGACCGGCCCCTGCTGTGCCCCTTCCACCTGTCACCCCTGCTGACTTGCTCCTGATCAGCGATTGCATTTCTCAAAATCCAGGGTCCAAAATACAAAAATATACAAAATACAATCCTCCCTCAACCCTGAACAGCAACCAGATCCCACAAATACAGCAATAACCCAATCCACACTGCGGGCTTCCGTTCAGCACACCGGTTGTCTCACGGTGGCGGGCATGTACAAGAATTGCACCAAAGAGGAAAGCCCTGAAATTGGCATATGAACACAAATAAAGCAAAGTTGGGGAAAGAGGTAAACATACACAAACTCAGCCATAGACCCCTCATTCCCTGGACTCAAGACCTTCCCCTGACTCACCAACATGATGTCCTGAACCCAGTCATATAAGATGGCTGAATGCCATGTATCAAAAGTCCCTACACAAACCCCAAAAATGTGTTCACTCCCGAGCCTCTAAATCCTAGCCCAATAGGGGAGGTGGCGTGTCATGGCCTAGATTGGCACCCAGGACCATGCCCTACCCTGACATAACCTTGGATGGACTTGGAGTCGATTGGGCTTGGAGGGGTGCCCCATGAAGATGACCTCACAACATGGCAAAATCAGGCAAATCACACCATTATGCCCAAAAGTCAATTATATACTCAAAAATGCATACGGCAAAAACCACTGCTCCATGCAGGTGTCAAACCGGAAAGTAGTATACAAGGGTATTATAGACCAAAAGTCCATGCCCAAGAATATCCCATCATTGGCTCCGAAACCCCTCCGGTTATGTACATGACATGCTTCACAAGTCAACTCATGAATTTGAGACCTAGTTTTGTGAGGCCCCGTGTGCCACGCCAAAGTGATCACGTGATCCGGCATATGGTGAGGTGCAACACCGAAGCATATGCCAACATATAAGCAACAAAGCATAGTTCACGGTTCTCTAGGCACTTTACTGTTAGCCGACCAGTTGAGCACATAGAACACAAAAATGAGCATAAAATGAGGTCAAAAACATGCAAATAATGCCAAATTCAAGATAAATACAATAGTATATACCTTCGCTCACCCATGGTATCAACATATGATTCAAAACACAATTGTTTGGGACGATTTGCAAACAATCCCCCCACTTGCATCCCCACATGGACGCATAGGGACACCTTTGAACCTTCTCCCAACACGCACCATGAAAATGGGAAAATTGATAATGGCGCTTGTGGGTCGCTCCGTAAGCCCTCCCACATGCACTATATGAGCGCTAGACTTAGTCTAGCGCTATGGAGTTCACCATTGGGACATGGGCGAAGCCCTTGCCACGTATGACTCCATATATCTTCCTACAAACGGAGATATGTAACATGGGCGTGAGCATATCCAAACACATACCATGCATATAACACATACCCTCAAAAGGTGGCTCCCACAATGGTATGCCATGCCCCTCCCTGGACATAACTTCACGTTAAAAATACGTGGGAACCCAAGGAAAGTATCTATGCAACCCCAACACTCATGCGGTACACTCGATAGTCGCAATAAAATGTTCGGTTGCATGGCCCGAGAGGTGTAAACCACTTTCTACCCTCTGGGCCAATATTCCTTGCTACACCAAGCATTTGTACACACCGAAATCGTTTGATGCTTCCCAAATTAAGTTGAGACCACGGCGGTTCCAACCCGATTCTCGAAATTGGTATTCCTCGCTGTGAGTCGGAGATATGATTCTTCAAAGTGGTCTCACGAATCACTTTTGTTTCGACTATAACTCCAAGCAAAATGAAGGGCAGAACAAAAGAAAGGTTGATTCGTGATCGGGGAAAAATGTATGACCACTCGAGATTCATCATATCGAGTGCGGCGATGTCGAAGTTGTAAATCCGATTCTGAAAGTCTGAAAAAATCGGATTAATTTTGCGAGTGTATAACATAAAGATTGCGGAAGCAACGAACCCTTTACTGATGAAATCTGACCCTTCATCGGGGTTCTCGCCAAAATATCTGTAAATAACAGTTGATCAATCGGTTACCGCAAAATCACGAGCCAACTGACAGTCGCCGATACATTGACAATCAGAACGGAAGGCTGAAAAATTACGGAAACTTTATGATAAAAAAACCCTGTTGATTCCTGATATTCTGATATATAAATCTCAGCTGGCGGCGCCTCGGTACTGAATATGGCCGCTCATAGCCGGAATGGCCAAACCTATCACACTATCACATCGGGTTAGGTCAGGTGGATGGGAGAGTATGATATCAGCCAATGGCGACTTGCCAGCACATAGATACACACCCGAAGTGACCCAAAGATGGCCACGGGGGTCCGAATCGGCTTCAAAGGTCACTTGCCCCAGCCCTTTCAATCCTCGCGCTAGGACAGTCCCAACTGCTGAATTACAGGACGTGCCTGTTACTGAGACTGAGAAAAGAGGGCTGTCAGCCCTGGCACCCCTTGCCGGCATATCTCTTTCCCCTTCAAGCCTAACCCCAGGGGTAGGGATGATTGGCAGACCGATTGCCCAGGCGAACATCCAGCTAGAATTGCCGGAGTTCGACCCAAAAAATCTGCCCGAATGGGCAGAAGAATTTGCTGAATTTCTTTTGCTAACTGGCCAATCCCATGTGGATGTGGCCACAAAATGCTCACTGCTGAAACGCTCATGCAAAAAGAAATTTTTGCAAAAACAGGTGAAACAAATTGTGAAAACCTCTTCAATTTGGGCAGAGGTACTCCAAAGACTGAAGAAAACATTCCCAGTCTATGAGACTGACCTCAGTGTGCGCACACAGATAGACGAGCTACCTATGCTCCCTGAGTTTCCTTCCGATGCGCGAGTCTCTGAATACGTGTGCCACCTAGAGTATCTGTTTTCACGGATGAACGTGGGCTCCTATGGAGCCACTAAGCCCCACCAGTGGCTCATGAGTAAGATCCCTCAACGTACGTGGGATGACTGCTGCGCTACTTCTGAGAGGAAAAGCTGGACCAACTCGTACGAAGACCTGGTGGACCTGCTGATCGAGCTAGCTCTTGAGAGGGAGAATGACTCCCACATGGAGGAAATTTTTCAAGAAGCACTTGGGTCGAGGTGGTACCCCTACTCCCGAACGTGGCAAAGAGAAAGGGCCTAAAAATCCCACTAACGCCAACCAGGGAGGTGGTAAAGGAAGGGGTAACCTGCGTGCCATGAATGAGGTTAAACCTGATGCAGGTACACCCCCTCCGTTCTACTGTAAACCTGTCAATGACAAGGGAAGACCTTGTCATGCCCCTGACTGCGACCACCGCAGTAGTTGTATGCTGCAGATGAAACGACGGCAGCACTCCAAAGATGGGAAGGCTGTGACCCTTCGGGATCATTTCAGGTGTACCATCACCTGTGGCTATTGTGGCAAACATGGTCACTACGAGGACAAATGTCACATAAAGAAACGCGAGAATGATAAACCCAAGCGGCAGGAGGCTGAACGCCAGAAGTACCAAACACCCACCAGAAACCCCCAGGACCTCTCTGCTTGGGGGAGAAAGTCGCGCGCGCTGGGGTCCAGTCCCAGAATGAAATAAGAGAGTAGGTAAAACACGCCTAAAAAACCTTCTGAATAGCTGAAAATAAAGCTAATTAGCACTAAAAACGCTTAGGCCAAAAGGCGCGCTGCTAAACGCGTAAAACGCGACGAAACTCTTTTCGACGTTAAACAGGTGAATAGTTAACGCCGTAAGCACCGTAGCGCTCGTAGGACCCTAACGCCGTCCCTCTGTCGTCTCACTTGCTATAGGCGCAAAGAAAATCGCGTTGCGAGCAGCGCGTAAAACTCCAGAATTTTTTCATAACTCGCCACGACCCCTCACGTCGCGCCCTGCTGCCTTTTTCTTATTCTTCCCCATGCACCTCCCTCTCCACCCTCGTGCCCATTACACCCCCTGCCCTGCAGGTCAGGCGGTGGCCCTCAGGAAACGCGGTCAACCCTGGCAATGGACACGGACACTCTCCACGAGGTCAAGCACAAGTACAAGGACAAGTACATCAAGATCGACGGGTAGCACGTAAGACATTGAAGCGTACAGGGTCTTGCTGCACGCGAGTGTGTTGGGTCTTGTATAATTTTTTTTATTTTCAAAAGCCAAAAAATATTTTAACAAATGTTTCAGCGGTTTTTCAAGTAGGAGAGACCACGCAAACGCAAGAAACAAACCCGACAAGGCAGCAGGGCAGGACACCACAGCACCACGACAAGGCAGCAGGGCAGGCCGCCACAACACCACGCGGCAGCACAGCACCACGGGGCACAGCACAGGGGAGCAGGGCACCGAGGAAGAGCGGGCCACACAGCAAAACCGCACAGGGCGGAGACGACAGGAAGCGCACAGCACGACACCCCAGGGCGCACACGGCACAAAGCACAACGGCGAACAACACCACGCAGTGACACACCACAGCAAAACGCACACAGCGCGGGGAGACGAGACAAAACACGGCGCCAGAGGGCACAGGACCGCAGGACGACGGACGGCGCCCCAGGACACAACACAGCGCGCGGCAGCACCAAACGAAGCAAAACAAAACAATACAGCGCACAACAACGCAACGCCAGGCGGCACAACGCGCAGCAACACGGCGCAGCACAGCACCCAGGGACACACCACAGCACACCTCCGAAACACGACACCAGGAGCAACCAGGACCCACCAGGAGACGACAGAGGACAGCCAGGCCAATCAGCAAACACGCAAACACAACAGGCAAAAACACAAAACACCAGCCAGCGCCGCAAGGGCAAGAGAGCACCACACAGAGAGCAACGACGCAGGCACACCAGCACAGCACCGCACAAGCAGAGCACAGAAACAGAAACAGCCCGAGCCAGCCCGGAGCCCAGAACCAGCAGAGAACGCAACAGCGCGGGGCAACAAAACAGGACAAAAAAAGCACAACACGGCCTGGCACAACACTGCGCCAAACAACACGGCACAAGAACCCAATCGACACAAGCACCCCACACACCACCGGGCACAACACAAAACGCACGACAGACCGTGGCGCCACACGGCACGAGGCACGACGAAGCACAACAAAGGACACCACAACCGAGGGGGGGGGGGGGGGGCACGACTGGCAAACAGCAGAGGAAGCACAGGGGAGAGCAACGGCGCCAGCACGGCCCCACGGGGCACACGCAACACAACAGGCAACAACACAAAAGGAAAAGGCACAGGCAGGGGGCACCGAAGGATGGAGCGCAAGAGCACACTGGCCCCCACCGAAGCCCAGGCCCCCAGCAACACGCACCAACACGCCCCAGAGCCCAGGACAGACAGCACCGCAGCACCGCAGCACCGCACAACCGGCAGACCACAGCACGGAAAAAAAGGAAAGAAAAACAAGAGAGAGGGGGGGGGGGGGGGGCGCAAGACGCCAAGGCCCAAGGCACCCAGGGCCGGAAAACACGGAACGCCGGAAACAAGGAATGCGCGGAAGAGGAGGAAAAAAAACACCAAGAGGGGGGGGGGGGGGGGGGCACAAGACGCCAGGGCGCAAGGCACCCAGGGCCCAAAAACACGGAACGCCGGAGACAAGGGGGGCGCAGAAAAGCAAGGAAGGGAAAAACAAACAAGAGAGGGGGAGAGGGCACAAGACGCCAAGGCCCAAGGCACCCGGGGCCGGAAAACACGAAACGCCGGAGACAACGGGGGCACAGAGGGGAAAAAGGTAGGCAAAACCACAAGCAGGGCAACCCCAGTATGGAGGGGGCCGAGCAGACAAAGAGAGCACCAGGGACCTCCCACAAGAAAGAGTGAGGCCCACCAAAACGCGCTCGGGATGCCGGCCTGCCCAATCCGCCCAAGAAAGCACGCACACGCGCAAAAGCACGGGACCCGGGCGTGGCGCCCTCTGACCTGAAAGGGGAGGTGTCGGCGTCCACACAAAACAGCCCCGGTGCAGCGGCCGAGTCCCCCGTCGAAAGACAGACTGTACAGGAGACCGGACGCGTCAGTGACCGAGTCCACACACACCAAACGACCGCAGCGCATGCAGCCCAAGACCGAAGCCGGAGGGACCCGCCAGGGACAGCCCTATCGCGGGATCCCCGAACAGGTACGACGCGGAGCGCGCCAAGTGCCCTTGCCTCGGCAGGGGTCAGCGGCAGGCACAAAGAGCCCGGTTCCCGGCCGGCCTCCACATGCTGCGCGCAGCCACCCAGTAAAGCCGGGGGCGACAGCTCCGGGACGGGGGGAGGCACGACGGCGACGGAAAAGCCGTCCGGGGCACAGAGAGCGACCGGACCCGACGAGGCGCGGCGCACCAACGCGGGGCCAAGAGGCACGCCAGAGAGGCACGCCGCCGGCCAGAACCAAGGCATGAGGACAGGTGCCAAACCACAACGGCCGCCGGGTGCCGCGAACCCGGGAAGCGCGCAGAACACACGACGAACCGCGGCACAGGAGAAGGTGCCAAGGACAGCCCGGCCCCCACGCCCGCACCCCCCGCAGCCGCAGCCAGTGGGAAGGGGCCCCGGCCGCACGCCAAAAAGGACGAGAGGTCGGGGGCGGGAGAGCGCCCGTCCCCGGACGCCCCACACCCAGGCAAGAGGCGCCCCCACCCGGGCTACCTCGTGGCGCCCCCACAGCGCGCAAAGCCAGCTCGCAAGGGCGCGCGCTGTGGGGTTGGTGACGGGTCCCCACGCCCGCACCCACAGCCAGTGGGTAGTGGGCCCTGGCCGCACGCCCGAAAGGACGAGTGGTCGGGGGTGGGAGAGCGCCCGACCCCGGACCCCCGGCACCCAGGCAAGGAGCGCCCCCCTCAGGCACCCTCATGCCACCCCCACAGCGCGCAAAGCCAGCTCGCAAGAGCGCGCCCTGTGGGGTTGTCGACGGGTCCCCACGCCCGCACCCCCCGCACCCCCAGCCAGTGGGTAGTGGGCCCCGGCCGCATGCCCGACAGGACGAGTGGTCGGGGGTGAGAGGGCGCCCGACCCCAGACGCCCCACACCAAGGCAGGAGGCGCCCCCCCCGGGCATTCTCATGCCGCCACCACAGCGCGCAAAGCCAGCTCGCAAGAGCGCACGCTGTGGGGTTGGTGACGGGTCTTCACGCCCGCACCCCCCGCACCCACAGCCAGTGGGTATCGGGCCCCGGCCGCACGCCCGAAAGGACAAGAGGTCGGGGGTGAGAGAGCGCCCGACCCCGGACGCCCCACACCAAGGCAAGAGGCGCCCCCCCCGGGCATTCTCATGCTGCCACCACAGCGCGCAAAGCCAGCTCGCAAGAGCGCGCGCTGTGGGGTTGGTGACGGGTCTCCACGCCTGCACCCCCCGCACCCACAGCCAGTTGGTAGTGGGCCCCGGCCGCACGCCCGAAAGGACGAGTGGTCTGGGGTGGGAGAGCGCCAGTCCCGCAACGCCCCACACCCAGGCAAGAGGCGCCCCCCCAAGGTACCTCGTGCCGCCCCCACAGCGCGCAACGCCAGCTCGCAAGAGCGCGCGCTGTGGGGTTGCTGACGGGTCCCCATGCCTGCACCCCCCGCACCCACAGCCAGTGGGTAGTGGGCCCCGGCCGCACGCCCGAAAGGATGAGTGGTCGGGGGTCGGAGAGCGCCTGACCCCGGACGCCCGACACCCAGGCAAGAGGCGCCCCCCCCGGGCAACCTCATGCCGCCCCCACAGCGCGCAAAGCCAGCTCGCAAGAGCGCGCGCAGTGGGGTTGGTGACGGGTCCCCACGCCCGCACCCCCCGCACCCACAGCCACTGGGTAGTGGGCCCCGGCCGCACGCCCGAAAGGACGACTGGTCGGGGGTGGGAGAGCACCCGACCCCGGACGCCCGACACCCAGGCAAGAGGCGCCCACCCCTGGCGCCCTCGTGCCGCCCCCGCAGCGCGCAAAGCCAGCGGGCGAGAGCGTGCGCTGTGGGGTGGGTGACGGGTTGCCACGCCCGCAGCCCCCGCACCCAAAGCCAGTGGGTAGTGGGCCCCGGCCGCACGCCCGAAAGGACGAGTGGTCGGGGGTGGAAGAGCGCCCAACCCCGGACTCCCCACACCCAGGCAAGAGACGCCCCCCCCGGGCATCGTGATGCCCCCACCACAGCGCGCAAAGCCAGCTCGCAAGAGTGTGCGCGGCAGGGTTGGTGACGGGTCCCCACGCCCGCACCCCCCGCACCCACAGCCAGTGGGTAGTGCGCCCCGGCCGCAGGCCCCTAAGGACGAGTGGACGGGTGTGGGAGAGCGCCAGACCCCAGATGCCCCACACGAAGGCAAAAGGCGCCCTTCCCGGGCACCCTCTTGCGGCCACCACAACGCGCAAAGCCAGCTCGCAAGAGCGCGCGCTGTGAGGTTGGTGACGGGTCCGCACGCCGGCACCCCCTGCACCCAGAGCCAGTGGATAGTGGGCCCCGCCCGCACGCCCGAAAGGACGACTGGTCGGGGGTGGGACAGCGCTAGACCCCGGACGCCCCACACCCAGGCAAGAGACGCCCCCCCCGGGCGCCCTCGTGCCGCCCCCACAGTGCGCAAAGCAAGCACACAGGAGCGCCTGCTGTGGGGTTGGTGACGGGTCAACACGCCCGCACCCCCCGCACCCACAACAAGTGGGTAGCAGGCCCCGGCCGCACGCCCGAAAGGACGAGCCGTCGGGGGTGGAGGAGCGCCCAACCCCGGACTCCCCACACCGAGGCAAGAGGCGCCCCCCTCAGGGCGCCCTCGTGCCGCCCCCACAGCGCGCAAAGCCAGCTCGCAAGAGGACGCCCGGTGCTGTCGGTGACGGGTCCCCACGCCCGCACCCCCCGCACCCACAGCCAGTGGGTAGTGGGCCCCGGCCGCACGCCCGAAAGGACGAGTGGTCGGGGCTGGGAGAGCGCCCGACCCCGGACGCTGCACACCGGGGCAAGAGGCGCCGCCCCCGGGCGCCCCCGTGCCGCCCCCACAGCGCGCAAAGCCAGCTCGCAAGAGCGCGCGCTGTGGGGTTGCTGACGGATCCCCACGCCCGCGACCCCCGCACCCACAGCCAGTGGGTAGTGGGCCCCGGCCGCACGCCTGAAAGGACGAGTGGTCGGGGGTGGGAGAGCCTCCGACCCCAGACGCCCCACACCCAGGCAAAAGGCGCCCCCCCCGGTCCCTCTCGTGCTGCCCCTACAGCGCGCAAAGCCAGCTCGCAAGAGCGCGTGCTGTGGGGTCGGTGACGGGTCCCCACGCCTGCGTCCACCCCATGGGGAGCGCGCAGCCCTAAGCCAGGTAGAGGGAAACCGCACCGGCCTCCCCCCCCCCAAGCAAGCCAAACGGAGCACGGGACCGGGGCAGGACAAGCAGAGGGGCACAGACCGCGTGGAATGGCCCTACCAGCGCCCAGCACCGGGACCGCGCGAAGTGCGCGCGCCACACCAACCTGGGGAGGGGAGGGGCGCTGACGCCGCGAGAGCGCGAGCGCACACACACAAAGGACACGCGGGGAAAAAGAGAAGGGCAGCCGGACCGAGCCCGCGGAACGCACAGACCGCATGGAATGGCATACCAGCGAGCGAGGATAAGGGACACCCAGACGGGACGGCCCGCCACACACAGCGCAGGAAACGCCGGGCGGGCAGGGGGAAACGGGGAAGACACAACACCCGGCACCGGCCCCAACCCCCCGGAACCGGGCGCGAGCGCCGGGCACACACGACCAGGGCACTGCACCCGCCAAGGCAGTAGTGGCGCACTGCGCCACGCACCAGCTCCAAGGCTAGGCAGCCTCCGCGCCAGCCCACGGGGGTCCCACTGGCGACAAGCCAGTAGCACGGGCCCGGCAGCGCCGGCACCCCGGGTGACCACGTATAAGGGGGGCGACGCGGTGGGTAAGCGCCCGCAGCCACAGCTGCGAATTGATGCACTGACCGGGGAGTGGCGAAATGGGGAAGCCGGGGAGGGACGGGGCTCCGAGCCCTGTGAACTGGGGGAGTCCGCCACCAGGCAGGAGGTGCGACATCGAGGGCCCCCCACTAGGACCCGGTGGGGAGAATATCACCTGGCCCGACACGGTGGCCCCCCGGGGCCGAAAGGCGTCTAGTACCCGCAAAATCAAACCTCAAACCCCAAACCGAGAATGGGGATAAAGGTGGTAAAGGAGGTGGCAAGCGGGGTGGCAAAGGTGGACCCCCTAACCCCCAGAGGCGCTCATCAGCGCCCGCTGCTACTCCCCCTCCTGCCGAAGGTGACCCCAAGAAGAGCCACAGGCGGATAACGCCTCCCCTGAGGGGAATAACTCCAAGGAGAGGCGACTGGCCTGAATGAGCCTAGTCCCTCATGGCTGCAGGGGTGGATGTCAAATTCCCTGCTGAGGAGTAGGGGGGCGGCTTGGAAGAGGAGGACTTGGTTTTCTGGATCCTCGTGAAAATCTGGGATCAAGTTTTTCGAGCGGTGCTTGACACCGGTGCAACACTTTCTATAGTGGCCCGGCGCCTGCTAAGGACTTTCAGGAAAACTGTGACTGTAGCCATAAGAGTAGGGAATGGGCGTACCATCCATTCGTTGGGGGGGGTCGATGTGACTATATGTCTGGGCGACGAAACTGTGACCCAACACTGCAGAGTATTGGACACCGACGCCTTTGACATCGTCATTGGTACCGACTTCTTACGAAGAAACCCCCAGGTAAAAGTGCTGTCTCTCCAGCGCCCCTATTCTCTGCACTGCGACTTTGGCAGTGGGCCCTTCTCCGTACCTTTGGAGCTGTCAGGACGAAAAGTGTCTGGGCTGCACTAGGCATCAAAGACTAACTATCGTACTGAAAACTACCAATTGGCCCGTCACGTTCTTGAAAATGCACTGGCGGCCCTTCAGGTAAACCTGGATTATATTTGCGAGCCGAGATTATATTGTTTGCGAGCCGACAACAGCACATCATGCAGTTGTACTGCTCAAAACCTTTGAACAACGCTTTCCTTTTCTTCTGGAAAGCAATGGGCCTAGCGTATGCTAAATGGAATGACCGTCGGAAGATTGCAGATCCCCTACGGTCCCATCTATGTGCCTAGGGACTCAGACACAGCTATGCAGGCCGCTGAGTGGGCCAGTTTCTTATCAATCGTCGATGGATCTCTCAATCCTGTACCCCTGTGTGACCTGGATCAGGTGCTACTGAAAGAGGTCATGGCCAAAAATCGTGGCCTGACTATTTCTGATCTCAAAAATCGATCTCCTGAGCACCTATCTGCCACACTTACAGAGTGTGAATCTCCCGATGGCTATCAGGAACCTGCAGCTGTTACGGAGGATGCTGACAACCAACTGTCTGAGATCGCCAGCACTATCCCTCCTGTTGATCCCAGCTGTGTTGATTTAAAACACAGTTCCTTCCTAGCCAAGCTGTTGCTGGAGGAGGTAGATCTAGAGTCAACCTCAGAACCCACTTCCTCTGTTGAGAAACCGGTGCTACACATGCAGCCTATGCACACAGGGATTCGTGATGCTCTAGCGGAGCCTGCTTCTAATAACATGCCACTGTCTGAGCATGACACGAAGGAACTCCGACGGCTGTTGTACCTGAAGGCCAAAGGTATTGAGCGCCAAGAGCGGCTGCAAAACCTCAGACAGACCTGGAAATCCTCCATCTAGTCTGAGGAGGACGATGATTCCGACACGCTGCCTGACCTTGAGATACCCCTAGTGTATTCTCTGCACTATGGGCAGCAATGTTCCCCTGAGTGGGACGATGGTTCTGTACCTGCCGAAACTGCTGATCGGCAAAAACAAAAAGAACATGGAAAGAGCAACCTCTGAAGCCGGTTCGGACCCCCGTGGCCATCTTTGGGTCACTTGTGGTGTGTATCTATGTGCCGGCAAGCCGCCATTGGCTGATATCATACTCTCCCATCCACCTGACCTAACCTGATGTGATAGTGTGATAGGTTGGCCATTCCGGCTATGAGCGGCCATATTCAGTACCGAGGCGCCGCCAGCGGAGATTTATATATCGGAATATCAGGAATCAACAGGGTTTCATTATCGTAAGGTTTCCGTAATTTTTCAGCCTTTCGTTCTGATGGTCAATGTATCGGCGACTGTCAGTTGGCTCGCGATTTTGCGTTAACTGATTAGTTAACTGTTATTTCCAGATATTTTGGCGGAAACCCCGATGAAGGGTCAGATTTCATCTGTAAAGGGTTCGTTGCTTCCGCAATTTTCCAAATATGCACTCGAAATTTTATTCTGAATTTTTCGCGATGTCGAAATCGGATTTTCGACTTCGACATCGCCGCACTTGATTTGGTCTTCTTCGAGTGGTCATACTCCTTTCCCTATGCCCAAATCAGGTTTCCCTTATACTTGCCGCCCATTTAACTTGGAGATATAAGGGAAACAAAAGCGGATCGTGGGACCACTTTGAAGGGCCATATCTACGCGCGAGTGTGAGGAAAGAGAATAAAGAAAATTTGGGTTGCAAACGCCTTGGTCTCAACTTAATTTAGGAAGCATCAAACGCCTTTGGTGTGTACACATGCCCGGTATAGCAAGGGATAATGGTCAAGAGGGTATAAAGTGATATATAACTCTTGGACCGTGCAACCGAACATTTTATTGCGACTTTCGAGTGTACCGCATGAGTGTTGGGGTTGCATAACAACCTTCATTGGGTTGCTACGTATTTTTAACGTGAAGTTCTGTCCATGGAGGGACATGGCATATCATGGTGGGAGCCACATTTTGAGGGTATGTGTTATATGCATGGTATATGTTTGATATGCTCACGCCCATGTTATATATCTTCGTGTGGCCGAAGAGATGGGGAGCCATACGTGACAAGGGCTTTGCCCATGTCCGAGTTGTGGAATTCAAAGCGCTAGACTAAGTCTACCGCATATGTATTGCTCATGGTATGTTTGGCAAAGAGATCCATGAGTGCACTCCCATTTTCATGGGGCATGTAGATATGACTGGCGAAGGTATCTCCATGCGCCTGATTGGGGATGCAAGTGGGGGAATTGTTCGCAAATGGTTCCAATCATTTGTGTATTGAATCATGAGCGGATATCATGGGTGAGCATAGAGATATAGTATCATGACAACTTTGTATTTGGTCATATTTTCATGCTTTTGACCTCAATTTTTGCTCATTTTTGCGTTTTGTGTACTTACCTGGTCGGCAAACAGCGAGAAGCCTTTGGAGAGTCGAACCATGGTATGTTGTTCATATGTTGGCATATGCTTTGGAGTTGAACACCACCATATGCCGGATCGCGTACTCCATTTGGCTTGGCGCACGAAGGATCACAAGAATTGGTCTCAAGATCATGGGCTGACTCGGGCAGTACGTGGCGCCCATATCTGAAGGGGTTTCGAAGGTAAGGTGGGGATGTACATGGGCATTGGCCTTTGGTCTCTATCCTCCATGAATACTAGACTTCGATTCCATGCATGCTTTGAGCCTTCGGATAAGTGGTAACTTCAATTTTGAGCATATATTTGATATATGGTCAATATGGTGTGGATTGGCAGTTTTTTGGCATGTTATGAGTCCAAACTCATGTGGCATATCTCCGAGTCTCTTCAACTCCAAGTCCAACCAAGGTTTTGTCAGGGTAGGGCATGGTCCTGAGTGCCACTCTAGGCCATGACACGCCACCTCCCCCCATTGGGCGAGGATATATAGGCTTTGGAGTGAACACATTTTTGGGGTTTATGTAGTGACTTGTGACACATGGCATTTAGCCATCTCATTTGACCTGGTTCAGGGCAATATGTTGGTGAGTCAAGGGAAGGTCTTGAGTCCAGGGAATGAGGGGTTTATGGCTGTGAATGTGTATGTTTACCTCTTTCCCCAACTATGCTTTATTTGTGTTCATATGCCAATTTCAGGGCTTTCCTCTTTGGTGCAATTCTTGTACATGCCCGCCACCGTGAGACGACCGGTGTGCTGAACGGAAGCCCGCAGCCCGTATTGGATTGTGAATTGGGCTATTGCTGTATTTGTGGGATCTGGTTGCTGTTCAGGGTTGAAGGAGGATTACATTTTCTATATTTTTGGATTTTGGACCTTGGACTTTGAGGATTTTGAGAAATGCAATCGTAGATCCGGAGTAAATCAGCAGGGGTAACAGGCGGAACGGGCACAGCGGGGGCCGGTCCTGGTAGGGACCTTCTCTATGGTAGCAGAGGCGTACCTGCTGCCCCTACCTACCGCCGACCCGGCCACTTGGGCCCTTATGAGCCCTGCCCAAGTACGCCCCGGGTGCGTATTGTGGACTCGGTGGAGACCACGCCGGAGATTGGAGCCATAGAAGAACCGAGACATTCAAGAGCATGGCGAACTCCGGAAGTTGAAGCCCGAAGAGAAGTACGACATTTGGGAAGAGGAGGACGTGACATGGAGGACTTGGTCTCCATGTGTGAGCGTCGCTGCCGAAAGGCATGCAACCTCCGCTCAGCCGCGGAGGACTCTGATGAGGCCTGCCATTCAGGCAGCAGTGGAGGACGGGCCCGGCGCTACCGGAAGCGCGGGTCACCTAAGTCCGCGGCAAGGGACGCCGGGGCTATGGATACGGACCCTAGCCCCGTCAGGCTGTGGGAATCCGAGGGGCACTCCGAGGGCTATCGGACAGCCTCTGAGCCACCTTCAGAGTCGGAGGAGACGGCCAGACCGCCCACAAGGGCGAACACGGCCCCAGAACCCAGCCTGGAGCACGACGCCGAGGGCTTGGAGAGGCCAGCCAGGGCCCGGACGGCACCTGTGCCCCGGCACACGGGACCAGAGACGGACGCCATAGGCGATACGCCCATGGGCGATGAGTCTGAGGTACCGGGAACCGCGGGATGTGCTGAATCCGGCGGAAAGCACGCTGCGTGCCACTGCGAGCACGTGTCCTTCCTCATGGGCAAGTACCCGAAGATGGGGATAGACGCCATCGTGCATCGTCTTGACCGCCTGGACAACGCCAAGGATGGTCTAGAGGAGGACGTCGCGGGGATCCTGGACGACCAGTCGGCCGCAGAGAAAGACATGGAGGAGCTGCGAGCGGAACGGGACCGGTACCGGGAGAATCTGGAGCTGGCCCTGGAGAAGCAGCAGCGAGTGGTGGACAGCCTCCTCCACCTGGTGGAGGACATGTCGGGACGCCTGAAAAGGCTAGAGGAGCTACAGCCCCTCGCCTCGGGTCCGGAGCTCCCGGCAAAGCCGGCCGCGGTAGAGCTGGTGGAGCGGGTTAAGACCCTCAGGAGCGCCATGGAGAAACCCATGGGCGGCCCTGCAGAGGCACCATACGCGCCTCCGCGTGTTGACCCGGGTGCGCTGCCCTTTGTTCCCATGTTCAGCGAATCCACAATGCTCGGGGAACACACGGCACCGGCTGGGTCCATGCGGGAAGGGCACGTAACCACGGACCCGAGGAGCCTGACGGTACAGATGTCCCATGCCGCCCAGGATGTACCGATCATGACGAATATGGTAGTTTATGCGGAAGAGAAGATCGAGAGCCAGACCATGCAGGGGCGAACCATGGGAAGCGCCGACGGACATGGTCGAGGTCATCCAGCCGGAAACCTGTGGGCGAAGGACCCCAATACGGGGATATGGACGGCCGATGGAGCAAATTCTTCCCGCATTCCAAACCCCATGGGTTCAGGCCCAACTGGACCGCACTCCATGGAGGAGAGGGATGTACGGGGGGTGTACTCGCACCCCCCGGCCACAGGTGGTATCCGTCTCGGTGGAGTGGTGGCTGGAGACGTCGGAGACGCCATCAGGATTGACGACCTCAGGGGAATCAAAATCCCCTACTACGATGGCAACCCCCCCAACCTGGATGACTTCATCCTGGATTGGGAGGATTTCGCCGAGGAGGTCGTCGGCGAGATGCCGGGAGCGCCGCGGGACAGGTGGGTATGCCGGACATTCCCACACCGGCTGGCGCAGGACCTGAAGGAGGAGCTGCGGGATCAGATCCGGGAAGGACTGATCAGTACGGAGCAGACCTGCCTCCAGTGGTTGGAGGATGAGGAGCGGGTGGACGCTCCGAACCAGAAGCTGGAGGACTTGTGGTCCATCCCGCTGCCGCTGGACCGCTGTGAGTTGCGGGTTCCGGGAGTGGAACCGGTATCTGCGGAAGTACCGCAGATGCCTCAAGCTGGTGGAGGACTGGAACGAGGCCAGCGAGATCCGCCACCTCCTGAAGGACGTCCTCCCCGGCCAATGGAAGAGACGAGTGGAGGACGAGGAGAAGAAGCGCGCCAACAAGCGGGTGGCGGTGAGGATCATGGCGGCAGAGGATACCCATGCGGGTATCATGGAGTTCTTCAGGAGGAACCTGGGCGAGCACAACCGGATGTTGGGACTGAAGAACGCCGTGTATGTGGAGGTGTTTGGAGACTCCATGGGGCAAAGGTTGCTGCGCCTCAACAACGTGGAGTGGAGGCGCGGGGAGCCGCTGAGGATGCAGGTCATCTTCGCGCGCATGAGCCTGGACGAGATGGTGAAGTACATCACGGTGGAGTTGAAGCTCAATGCGAAGAACGAGGCCCACGTGCAGGATCGACATGGTCATGGACAACGAGGCCACCGAGAAGATCGCCACCATCGGGAGATCCAGGAGGACACGGCCAACTCCGCGGAGGATGGTAGTGGAAGTGGCCAAGACCACTGGTCCCGGGAGGATCACGAGGAGGCCCATTTCTTCGCGTTTGTGGCGCACAACGTGAAGAACAATGGGCAGGATCGGTCCAGATGAAGCCGGGTGGGACCAAGGGGCAAAGAGCCAAGGAGGATCGGGAACCCACCGCTCTTGTTCCGAGAGTACAGGTCTCAGCACGATGGGTGCTGGGTCTGTTATGGCAAGGGAAACAACCATGCACACGACCATCGTCAGTGCAAGGTGTATGAGGCGGACAAGAAGGCCTACTTCGCCGCCCACCCCGAGAAGAAGCCCAAGGAGCAGCGGATTTCCGATTGGAAAGCGAAGGGCGGAGACGGGGGAAAAGGCCAAGGCAAAGGCCAAGGAAAGGGCGGAGGAAGAGGCTATGGTGGTGGACCTGGCCAAGACCGACGAGTGAGGTCGATCGAGGAGGTTGCTGAGGACATGTTGGGGACGTTGGAGGAACTCAAAGCCCAGCAACCTGGTGGACAAAGTCCTGGCGGATCGCAGCTGGAAGGGGCTGCGGGAAGCCAAGTCTAGAGGAGCCCCCACGGGAGTGGGACCCCGGAGGTCTCTTTTCCGAAAATCAGTGGAATCCCAGAGAAAGCGAAGGCACATCGGGTGCCGAAGAAGGCGCCAGAAGAGCCAAACCCACTGAGTTTCGCCACTCCCAATCCCTGGAGCGCCCTGCCAAGGGAAGTACATGTGGGTACGGGACATGGCAAGAAGGAAGGAGCGACCACGGAGAGCCCCGTGGACGGGCAGGACCAACCCAAGATCTACACCATCCGTGACCATACCCTTGAAGTCCTGATGCACCCGGACGTGCTAGAGTTGCATGCCGTGAGAGTCGTCCATACACCTCATGGCGACGAGCGGCAGTTGCACTTGAAAGTGCGAGTACGGTGCGGACGAGAGGAGAAGGTGGTGGATGTGTTAGTGGATACGGGTGCCCAGGTGAGCCTGATCCGGACAGGGTTGTTCAAGGAGGAACTCCTGCAGCCCAGCCGGAGACCGGTCCGCCTGAAGGTCGCCAGCGGAGAGATTATGGGTGGCGGCACCCATGAGGCCACCATCAGTATGGAATTCTGGGAGCATGAGCGCTTGAACCGCCCTGATCAGGCGAAGAGAAGCACTCCATCCGGGAACTTCTATGTGGCCGACATTACCGATTGGGATATGATCATGGGGTATGACTTCATGGTGGCAAACGCCATTGGAGCCCTTCCCCATCGTGCAACGCTGGTCCGGGAGGATGATGAATGCCTCACATGGCTGTCCACGGACTATGCATGCGGATCATCCCAATGGAATGCTGAGGAAGAGGATCGGATCGTCCAAGCAGTGCAAGCTGTGGGTGCCAAGTCCAGAGGAGACCGTGGAGTTCAGCTCACGGAGTATGGAATGGCCCCGCAGGTGTATGCCAGGATGATCCAGACGCTGGGAGCCGAAGCGCCCGAGACGGACGTCTTCGCTTCCCGGGATGCCCCACTTTTGCGGAAGTGTAGGAGGCATTGGCATCGAGGAGATTCAGCCTGGCATAGGCATCGGGGTTTGAAGGAGTGGGGGCCCATGTATTGGCATGGCTCCCTGGATAACACCAGACGTGCGGTGGAGAAAATCATCGCGGATAGGGCGAAGGGGATCCTGGTCATAACCGGCATAGGATCCACCCCATGTCCGCTGGAGGGTCTCAAGTCGACGCTGGACTCCATCACCCCGAACGAGATGCAATTCAGCCCAGAGGAGGAGTTGTTCATCGACGCCAAGGGTTTATCAATGCCCTCCCCGGGTCAAGCGTGGGGTACCAAGGCTTTCCTGGTGGATGGGGCGCAGGCCCAGCCCATGGGTGATGAAGCATTCATCCGTAGGGTGGAGGCGGTGCCCATGAAGGTCATGTTTGAGCCCAAGGAGGGGACAGATCAGCCAGTTGATGGCATTGACGTCCTGTCCCACGCCGAGATCGACGACGTCGTCAACTACATGCGAATGGGGATGCACGACCGTGTGGCAGCCAAGAAGAGGCGGGCCATGGTCACATCTCCGCATTGGTGGGATGACAGGATGTTGGTCACCGGCAAGTACGAGAAGGATGAGTTCGTGGCGAGGGTCATGGATCACATCGCGGACCAATACGATGGTCCGGTTGGGTCGGACCCACCAACGTGGGGTTTTCCAAGAGTGGGAACCGGTAGCGACGAGCACCAGCACGAGGCCGCGAATTTTGGAAGATTATCGGTGGGAATCGCGACCCACGACGATGAAGACGGCATATCGGACGAGGAGAAGTCGGACTCGGACCCAGAAGAGGCCTATACCGCAGTGCGGTCGGTTGCATCGATACCGAAGCAAGCGGCTGAAGAGGCCCAGGAGAACCCGAAGGTCGCTGAGCTGAAGGAGAGGCTGATCCACGCCTATCCGCGGCTGTTCAGTGGCGTCGCCAACAGGAACCCTCCAGATCGTGGGAGGTTTGGTACAGCGAAGATCAAGCTGAAACCGAACCCGAAGATATATCGTCATCGGGAGTACCAACTTCAGGGCGATCGGAACGAGGCCATGAAGAAGCTGTTGGCCGAGTTCATTGAGCGGGGATGGATTGAACCCTCCGACAGTGAGTGGGCCAGCCCAGCCTTCATCGTGCCCAAGAAGGAGAATGGCGAGTGGAGGTTGGTGGTGGATTACAGAGGTTTGAACGAGCAGACCGAGCACGACTCGTACTCGCTTCCCCTGATCGACTCCATCCTCCAAAAACAACAGAAAAAGCGGATTTTCACGGTGTTAGACCTGAAACACGGCTATCACCAGATTCCGCTACACCCGGACTCCAGGCCCTGTACAGCGATGTCGACGCCGCTGGGGCCCATGCAGTGGGAAGTGGTGCCTATGGGCGCCAAGAATGGCAACGCCGCTTTCCAGCGCATGATGGAGGACCTACTAGGTCCTGTCCGGGACTGTGCCGATCCCTTCGTGGATGACATCATCATCGGGTCCGGCACGGAGAACATGACTGAGGACGAGCTCATCGACGCGCATGAGAAGGATCTGCGCCGAGTGCTCAGTGAGCTGGACAAGCACAACATGGTGTGCAAGCCCACCAAAGGCTCACTCTTCGTGAAGGAAGTGGAGTTCGCGGGTCACGTGGTTGGTCACGGGCAACGCCGTCCCATGCCTGGGAAGCTGGCATCCCTGCACCACTGGGAGAAGCCCCAAACCATCAGCGAACTCCGGTCCTTCATGGGTTTCTGCAGTTACTATTCGGGCTATGGCTGGATGTATGCAGAACTCTCGGGGCGGCTGCACAAGATGCTGCAGGTGGGGAAGCTCGATGGCCGGAAGGGGAGCAAGAAGAAGCTTGCCTGGACCCCTGAGGCTGAAGATGCGTTCAACCGCCTGAAGGAGCGACTCCTGGGGCAGTTGGGGCTGTTCCTGGTGGACCCGGACAAGGGATTCGTGCTACGGACAGACGCCTCGGACTATGCCGTGGGGGCAGTCCTCGAGCAAGTCCGGGACGACCGGACTCATGTTCCCGTGGCGTTTTGGAGCAGGATGCTGGCCGAGGGCCAACGCCGAACATGGACCGCGAGGGAGAAGGAGACATACGCCATTGTATGTGCGCTCAGGAAGTGGTCTGGCCACATCGGACTGCAGCCGGTGGTGGTTTGCACGGACCACCAGTCCCTACAGAGCTGGCACAAGGAGCATGTCGACACCCCCTCAGGACCAAGTTCGACCTCAGCGTCCTGTACGTCCCGGGGAAGGACAACACTGTGGCAGATTGCCTCAGTCGCTGGGCCTACCCCGCGGGCAAGGCGTGGATGGACATATCCAGTCATGGCGACGCCGAGGAGACCGAGGAGGCCAAGCGCATCATCGAGATGGAGAAGGCCATGGAGCAAGAGGGGATCAAGTGCTTTGTGGTGATGGCAAATCGTACGGACCTGGCCAAGTTCCGGGGTGCCCGCGTCCAAGCTATTCGAGAGGAAACCCTCGAGCAATGGATGGTGGCCCCTGTAGAGCTAGTCAGGTCCGTGCTCACAGAGGACTGGTCGGATGACTACGCGGCATCCGAGCACTGGAGCAAGTACTGGAATGCCGTGAGCGCCCCGTCGGACGACGAATGGCCCGAGGGCTTGACCGAGGATGGGGACAAGTTGTTCCTCAAGGACAAGCTGCTGGTGCCCGAGAACCGAGTGGAGGAGCTCATTGACCATTGGCACAACGCCCAGCTCATGCACCCTGGCAGGGACAAGATGCAGCAGGACCTGGAGTGGCGTTTCAAGTTCCCTCCGGGGTACTACGCCATCCGGGATAAGTACTGCAGCGACTGTGCCGTGTGTCAGGCCACGAAGAGCCCCAACCACTCCACAGCGGGCAACCCGGTGTATACGGCTATACCGGAGGTCCCTATGCGGTCCGTGGCCATGGATGTATTCGCCATGCCTGAGGTCACCGTGGAAGGAGAGACCTACGATTGTGTCATCCTGGCGTTGGACAGGCACATTGGGTATATCGTGGCGGTCCCTGGCAAGAAGTCCAAGAAGAAGGACAAGAAGGACAAGCATGGAGTGGGGCTGCAGGCCAAGACCGTCGCTAATGCCATGATCAGGCATTGGCTGACGATTTTTGATGTCCCGGCTGTCATCTGCAGCGATCGGGGCAGTCAATTCGTGGGGACGTGGTTCAAGACGATGTGCAAGCACATGGGAATTCGGCACGCCAAGACCGTGGCAGACCACAGCCGGTCGAATGGCCGGGCTGAGGTGGCCGGGCGGCAAACGTTCGAGAAGTTCCGCCAGCTGCACATCGACAAACCGGGCCGGAATTGGTACAATTCGCTGTGGAGGGTACTCCAAGCGTATCACGACCTTCCGGGGCCCACTGGACTGTCGCCCCATCGCATCCTGTTCCTACGGGATCGAGTGTCACGCACGCTCCCGTGGTTGACCCATGGCAAAGTGCCCCGAGATGCGAACGCCATGATGGCTGAGGCAGACGACACGGCGGCCAAGGTGTGCAAGGCACTACAGGACGAGCATGACAAGAGGGCCAAGTACTTCAAGCAGGGAAAAGTCCAGAAGTATGCTCTCCAAGACACCGTGTGGGTGGAGCGGCACCACAAGGATGTCCTGTCCAGGCATCGGCAGGCATCTTGGTATGTGCCGGGGGTAATCGTTCGGAAGGTCGGGCAGGATGTGTATGTGGTTCGTGTGGGGGATAACAAGATCCTGGACCGCGACCATACCCAGCTTCGTCCCCGAGCACCAGACCCCAGCGGACGTCCCGTCACCTTCGAGTTCACGGCCGGCGATGTGGACTCGGACGACGAGGGTGAGGACGACGACTTCACCGCCGAGAAGATCCTGGCAGACAAGCCGGACCCGGGGACGCCTGGGGGTGGGCTTTATAAAGTCCGCTGGAAGGGATTCGCCGCATCCAGGGATTCGTGGGAACCTCCGAGCAGTTTTGTGCCGAGGTACACCACGGACTGGATGGACTACCTGAAGAAAAAGAATATTTCTTTGGATGTCAAGGACGTGTTGGTCCATTTGGTTGCTGCTGTAGCACCGTAATGGATCCCCCTTGGCATTTTGTTTGTTTCTGTGAATGAGGAGACGGGTGAGGGCGTTCATCCGGGGATTCTTCGGGCTTGATTGGCCATATACCCCCTTCACTCGATCTCCACGTATATATTTCATCGTGGTATTCGTATTTAGATCGATCGACGACGTTTCTCTATCTTTGATCCCCTTGGTCCATGTTGTAGATCAAGAGGAGACCGGATATGGCGTAGGGCACCGACTATCAGTGTCCTCACCCCTCTCTTGGGGCATGGGGGACGCCTACGACGTGTGTGGGGCCTCCATGTGTCCTTGGGACATGGAGGGGGGGCCTGGAGCCCATTGGGGTCCTCCCGTACTCTCTTCAATGGTTTCCGAGCGGTAACAACGCTCTGAGAAGGGGGGTGAAGCCGGTTCGGACCCCCGTGGCCATCTTTGGGTCACTTGGGGTGTGTATCTATGGGCCGGCAAGCCGCCATTGGCTGATATCATACTCTCCCATCCACCTGACCTAACCTGATGTGATAGTGTGATAGGTTGGCCATTCCGGCTATGAACGGCCATATTCAGTACCGAGGCGCCGCCAGCGGAGATTTATATATCGGAATATCAGGAATCAACAGGGTTTCATTATCGTAAGGTTTCCGCAATTTTTCAGCCTTTCGTTCTGATGGTCAATGTATCGGCGACTGTCAGTTGGCTCGCAATTTTGCGTTAACTGATTGGTTAACTGTTATTCCAGATATTTTGGCGGAAACCCCGATGAAGGTTCAGATTTCATCTGTAAAGGGTTCATTGCTTCCCCAATTTTCTAAATATGCACTCGAAATTTTATTCTGAATTTTTCGCGATGTCGAAATCGGATTTTCGACTTCGACATCGCCGCACTTGATTTGGTCTTCTTCGAGTGGTCATACTCCTTTCCCTATGCCCAAATCAGGTTTCCCTTATACTTGCCACCCATTTGACTTGGAGATATAAGGGAAACAAAAGCGGATCGTGGGACCACTTTGAAGGGCCACATCTACGCGCGAGTGTGAGGAAAGAGAATAGGGAAATTTGGGTTGCAAACGCCTTGGTCTCAACTTAATTTAGGCAGCCTCAAACGCCTTTGGTGTGTACACATGCCCGGTATAGCAAGGGATAATGGTCAAGAGGGTCTAAAGTGATATAGAACTCTTGGACCGTGCAACCGAACATTTTATAGCGACTTTCGAGTGTACCGCATGAGTGTTGGGGTTGCATAACAACCTTCATTGGGTTCCTACGTATTTTTAACGTGAAGTTATGTCCATGGAGGGACATGGCATATCATGGAGGGAGCCACATTTTGAGGGTATGTGTCCTATGCATGGTATATGTTTGATATGCTTACGCCCATGTTATATATCTTCGTGTGGCCGAAGAGATGGGGAGCCATACGTGACAAGGGCTTTGCCCATGTCCCAATTGTGGAATTCAAAGCGCTAGACTAAGTCTACCGCATATGTATTGCTCATGGTATGTTTGGCAAAGAGATCCATGAGTGCACTCCCTTTTTCATGGGGCATGTAGATATGAGTGGCGAAGGTATCTCCATGCGCTCGATTGGGGATCCAAGTGGGGGAATTGTTCGCAAATGGTTCCAATCATTTGTGTATTGAATCATGAGCGGATATCATGGGTGAGCATAGAGATATACTATCATGACAACTTTGTATTTGGTCATATTTTCATGCTTTTGACCTCAATTTTTGCTCATTTTTGCGTTTTGTGTACTTACCTGGTCGGCAAACAGCAAGAAGCCTATGCGGAGTCGAACCATGGTATGTTGTTCATTTGTTGGCATATGCTTTCGAGTTGAACACCACCATATGCCGGATCGCGTACTCCATTTGGCTTGGCGCACGAAGGATCACAAGAATTGGTCTCAAGATCATGGGCTGACTTGGGCAGTGCGTGGCGCCCATATCCGAAGGGGTTTCGAGGGTAAAGTGGGGATGTACACGGGCATTGGTCTTTGGTCTCTATCCTCCATGAAAACTAGACTTCGATTCCATGCATGCTTTGAGCCTTTGGATAAGTGGTAACTTCAATTTTGAGCATATATTTGATATATGGTCAATATGGTGTGAATTGGCAGTTTTTTGGCATGTTATGAGTCCAAACTCATGTGGCATATCTCCGAATCCATTCGACTCCAAGTCCAACCAAGGTTATGTCAGGGTAGGACATGGTCCTGGGTGCCACTCTAGGCCATGACACTCTACCTCCCTCATTGGGCGAGGATATATAGGCTTGGGAGTGAACACATTTTTCGGGTTTATGTAGTGACTTGTGACACATGGCATTTAGCCATCTCATTTGACCTGGTTCAGGGCAATATGTTGGTGAGTCAAGGGAAGGTCTTGAGTCCAGGGAATGAGGGGTTTATGGCTGTGAATGTGTATGTTTACGTCTTTCCCCAACTTTGCTTTATTTGTGTTCATATGCCAATTTCAGGGCTTTCCTGTTTGGTGCAATTCTTGTACATGCCCGCCACCGTGAGACGACCGGTGTGCTGAACGGAAGCCCGCAGCCCGTATTGGATTGTGAATTGGGCTATTGCTGTATTTGTGGGATCTGGTTGCTGTTCAGGGTTGAAAAAGGATTACATTTTCTATATTTTTGGATTTTGGACCTTGGACTTTGAGGATTTTGAGAAATGCAATCGTAGATCCGGAGTAAATCAGCAGGGGTAACAGGCGGAAGGGGCACAGCGAGGGCCGGTCCTGGTAGGGACCTTCTCTACCTCCATTCTCAGGAGTATTTCCTGCAGAAAATCGAGAGTCTTAACCTTGACCCCCGACTGAAGGAACTGCTGCTCACCTATGAGGAGGTGTTCGGCGCCTTGCCGCCCCTCCTTTCTTGTAAAAAACTGGTCCAGATGAACCTGAAACTGAAACCCGAATTGGAAAAGACGCGAGTGAGGCGTTGTCCCTATCCCGCTCGACAGGAAAAGGTTGAAGAAATCGAACGCCTGATCCAGGAACGTATTGATGCTGGCCTCGTGGAGGAATATAAGAAGGGGGACTACCCCCATTACTGCAGTCCCTGTTTTCTGGTTGCTAAACCAGGGTCGACTGCTCTATGACTGGTTGTTGACTATGGTGAGGTCAACAAGAAAACCCAGAACCACCCAGGGAGTATTCCTAACATGGGAAATACCCTGGAGCGTATTGCCAAATGCAGGTACAAGACCAAAATGGACAAACGCAGTAGTTTCTGGCAGGTAGACCTAACCGTTGCGGCTCAGGAGCTTCTGGCTTTTATAACCCCTAAGGGTCGTGTGTTTAAATGGAAGGTCATGCCTTTTGGGGTGGCTAATGCCCCAGCGCTCTTCCAGGAGCTGATGAACAAAATTTTGTACATACTGAGGCGCAGACCTCTAGTACAGGAACTGATCTCTCGGGGTGCAGAAATGGAGGCCCACATCGACGACGTGAGTTTGGCTACTAATACCCAAGAGGACCATGTCCTTCTCCTCTGTGAATTTTTCACTGTTTGTCAAGAAAACCATCTCTGAATGAAACTCGAAAAATGTGAGTTTATGAAAGAGGAGATGGAGTATTTGGGTTTTGACGTGGGGTATGGCTGGTGGAAACCGACCGCGTCTAAGATGCAGCCCCTACAGGGCATGCAGATTCGCGATGACCCTAAGAAGGGTACACACGACCTGAGGAGTTTTGTGGGCGCCTGTAACTTCTATCGGCGTTACATCCACAACTTTACCTACTCCTCTGCCCCCCTCACTGACCTAATCAAGAAAACTACTCCCTGGAGGTGGACCGCCAGAGAGGAGGAGTGTTTCCAGGAGTTGAAGAAGAAAAATGCCTCCTCCAACTGACTGGGAGTGCCCCGCCCTAAGGGCGAGATAGTCCTGATCACTGATGCCAGTGATGTAGGGGGGGGAGGTACGATCTACCAATGGCAGGAGCTTAACGCAGCCGAACAAACCCACTGCCATTATTGTACTAGTGGACTGAACCGTGATGGCTCCTGAAAACATGATTATCCTACCAGTGATTGGCGGCTGGTGCCACTGCAAACTGGAATTGGAAATCGAACCAAGCGCGTTCCAATTACAGCACCTATGACCAGGAACTCCTGGCCGGTATGTTGGTGCTTTCATCATCATCCCGACTCCTGGGATCTAACCCTATTGTCTGGCTTTGTGACCAGGAACCTGTGAAGTCTTCCAGAAGGGCTCACCACCAGAGAAAGCAAAACTAAAGCGGTGGTGGACTTACCTGAGCCAGTTCAGGCTGACAGTTCATCATATCCCCGGTATGAAAAATGAACTGTCTGACTATATATCGCGCAATAACTTTGAGGCGCTTCTAGGTGAGAGCTCTGAGGCGCTCGCAAAAGAGGCTTTCCAGCGTATGGATGTCCAGCTTGACCTGTCCATGCGCACTGCTGAAATCCTGGAGGGTTGGAGCCTAACCGACTATCAGTCAGAGTATAAAGAAATTCTCCAGACCCTCAGCACTGGTCTCGAACCCTGTGTCATTGACGGGCACCAGTGGTATAAAAACAACCAGTACCTCTTCTACGAGGACCGTATTGTGGTACCCGAGGCCCGACTTGAGGAGTGGCTACAGTGGTCCCATCTCAGCTCTGGTCACACTGGCACTAACCGCTCAGTCGACTTCTTCCGCGAGTGTTTCTACTCCAGTCTAACCTTGACTGAACTGAGGTCTCGTATGCAGACCATTGTAGATGCCTGTGGCTGTCATGCCAGCAAGCAGAGCGACAGTAGGGATAGGGAACTGATTCCCAGCTTACCCATACCCTATTGTGCTAACTCTCTTCTCTGTGTAGATTTCATCCACGGCCTACCTCGCTTCGGCGGTTATGATAGTTGCCTAGTGGTCACCTGTGGCCTATCTCGCTTCACCCGTGTGCTCACTTGCAATAAGAAAATCACAGGTGAGCAGACTGTGAAAATGTTGGTCGAACAATGGTTCGAACCGTATGGGGCACCTAAGCAGGTGCACTCTGATGAGGATGTACGCATCTGCAGTGACACTGGGTGGTACAAACGAGTGCCAAATGCCCTCAACGTGGAGGTAACCACAGGTGTGCCCTATACCCACACGTCGAACCCTCTTTGTGAGAGACAGAAATGTGTGGTGGAGCAAGACCTGAGAATCCTGATGAAACAGGAGCGTACCAAAGACTGGGTACGCCTAGTGCCCTAATCAGTGCAGACCATCAACTCACAGCGGGACTCTTCTACGGGTCTCACCCCCCACGAACTGTTCCATGGAGGGCGACCTGCTTGGTTCTTCAAAACCCCCTTTCCTGAGGACTTCAAGAGCCCTGTAGAAGATTGGCTGGAACACAAGCAGTCTATGGCTAACCAGGCTGGGACTAACCTCAGACACATTCGTGACCGTGAACAGAGCCGGCGGAACTGCCTACGGGGACCTGCCAGCTTCAAGGTTGGGACCTTGTCTTGGTTCACCATTCACGCCTACCCTCCTGGCCACGTAACTGCCTACAGGACCCTTATTTTGGACCCTATCGTATCATCAGGATAGATCGATCCAGGATCCATGTCAGGTGCAGCCCAGGTCTAGGTGGTGAACTGCTGTGAGCACCCAAACAGTTGAGGCACTATCACTCCCCTGACGATTTGTCCTGGGATGAGTGGCCCCTCAGTGACAGTGAGGTCGAACGTATAGACCTAGAGAACGCTGCCAGTCCAGAGGAGGTAGACGAACTCGAAGAGATGACTGCCGATCAGATGGCAGTCGCTGGTTACCACCTGGTTGGAGGTATTGCTCGCCACGAGTACAAACAGGGCTGGAAATTCCTAACCCTGTGCGATGGCCATAGGTTCTCTGAGGCGACCTGGTAACCTATGTCAGCCTTCATGCAACCAGATGGGAGTATCAACCCCATTTTCAGCTCCTACCTCAATGAGAACAACGACGGGCAGCTACCAACCCGTGCTGAGACTCTGTCCCAGCGTAAAAAGCAAAACAAATTTCACTGTGTCAGTGTACTGACTGTGTTCTAACCTTACAGGGGCAGTGAGCACTCTTGTGCAGACGTGCCTGTGTATGGGTGTAAGAGCAGTTGTCACAGTTGCCCCGCATTGCATCGCAGGACAGGACCGTTAGCCCCCCGTGACAACCACTCCCTGGTCGAAGGCCATTGGTTTTTCACAGACCACTGCTTACTGAGCAGTGCACTGACCCTGTCTGTGCCCTGCAGTCCCATGCCTATGGTTTCCAGCGTGGACCAGGTGGCCGCTTAACAGGTTTGCAGCCACCCAGTGAGTGTATGCCTTGTTGACCATGTGTTGCATGCAAACTGCCCTGATGTAATGACCTTGGGGAGCCAACGAAGAACGGTGGCTTACTACTCCAGGGGGGAATGACAAGCAAGGTGTTATGAAGCAAGGTGTGTCTTCCCTTCTTGGGGACAAGCGTGCCCACAGCTAGGACCCCTGACTGGTCCAGACCCTTGGGGTTCTACCCTTCCTTACAGGGTTTACCATACCCCTAAGTGTGCTACGTATGTCTGTGACTCTCTCACTCCTCTCCCTGGCGTGGCTTTCGGAGACCGGACTTCGCTGACGTGGGACCGAAGGTCCTCATCAGGTACTATTACCCCTCCTGTGGCGCCCAACTTCTGTGCTGGCGCCTATCCTTGGGGGAAGACGGCAAAAGCCCTACCTACTAGAGGGGAGGGGTGGCCAAGTGTGCTAGGGGCATACAAAACGGCCGTTTTTGCTGAAGGCCAAAAGCTAACACACTCCCCTGCCCACGAGGAAAAGCACGCGGGACAGGAGACTCCACCACACTACACTCACTAACGCCAGCACCGGCCTTCGAAGGCAGGGTGAGCACTCATCACTTGCACTCAACTCCTGCCAGGCCTGCTGACCCTAACACCAACACACGCTACTTGGAGTTGCGGTCAAAGATGTCACGGGTCCTACTGACTCTCCTGTGAGAAAGCAAGAGAATACAGCGCTACTAAGCGACTGTGGCCTAACTTGGACGCCACTACGCGTTTCCCTGTCAGGGCTTGGAGGGAAGGAGTGTTCAGTGTGCGTGCACAGCGTGGATGGCGCTGAAGTTGGACTGCACTCACCACTCCTGGCTGAGTTGCAGTTATTTGTTTGTGTGATCTGCGCAGCATATTTTAGCGCTGCTCAAAGAGACTGCACCAATCGCCCTTACCATCCCACCTGTAAAGCAAAGGCTGATGGCCTGGGTCTGCGGCTGAGGAACCAAGACTACCTCCACGTATTATACGCTTCTCAGGTAGCCCTACAATACACTGTCCTCAAACCCAGGTGCAAGCAAGCAAGCTTAAGGAACGTGGGGTGGAGTCCCTGGGTAGCCTAAACAAGAGTTGTACCGTGCGCATTTCGCATGGCCTACCCTTTAATGCGTCATATGCATGCACAGGTATGCACTGGTTTTCCAATTCCTCATTCTTTCCCCCAATTTTACCCATCACAACCAATCACAGCGTGACTCAACGAGGAGGTGAGCTCCAACTGGGCTTACCTACCTTACTCACCACGCATCATGTGAATGCCGAGGAAAACACGAGCGCAAAACAACCCTACGCGCTTAAACAAACCTACAGCGAACTATAAAACACCCTAAGCGATTACTGCACTATGTGTCATGCATGCTTTCCTTGTCTTGTTTTCTGCAGAAAGAGGAGAGAGAGTGGCGCACTGCACCGCGCAAAACAAGCCTAAGCGTTTTGAGCAACCCTATTTTAGCGCTATGGCAACACGAACACGGGCAAGCACTTTCTTTTCTTACCTGTGAAGAGAGAATAAGGGTGAATTGGGGCACAGGGAAAGCGACACAGCGTGTGAATGCCTAAATTAGGCACATGCATCGCAAGTACAGCGCATATTCTAACCCTACGTGCGTGCTGCGCGCTCCATTCGCTTCGCATACCTTTCATTCCTGTTTTGACCTGTGCAGAGCAAAGGAAAAAGATGTCCTTGATTTATGCCCCAGATATTTTGATGAAATCCTGCAGGTTTTGTGGTTGAAAACCCAGACCAAAGCAGCAAGTAGAGCAAGAAGAGGATGTGGATCGAATCAATGATTGGCTTTGGAATCCAGTGTAACACAGAAGGGCTGCAGATAGACAATGCAGGTTTACACACAAAGATTCAATCACAAACTGATAATACAAAAGATTTTATATGAAAATTGGTCTGACTCTTGCCTCACAGATAGCATTAGGCACTTCATGTGCACTCTTTTGGGTGAAATGGTGCTGGTTAGGAATGTGGGGCATAGATGTCAGGACCACACGGAAAATGACTTGGCCAAGCAACTGAATTCAGAAACAGTTACAAAGTAGGACCACAATAAGTGGTAGAAACAATTGAGTATAGGGGTCTTGGGGTGGGAGACCACTAGGCTTAACCTCCAAGGCCCAAAGCATGAAATGCCTATTTTATTTCGGTATATCCTCCATGAAGGAAGGTTACTCCGCTCAGTTGAGTGGTAGGGGTGAACTTCATGGGGGGCTAGGCTCACAACCCTAGTTACTTTGAGAAAGTGTACTTTAGGCAACAAAAGAGAGATAAAAACACTTAAGTTTGTCTTAGCATCAACAAAAGGGTTTTCAGGGGGGCTTGGCCTGGATCAAGCCCTCCAAGAAAGACATGGCAGTGACTTTTTCTTACTCCCCCCTGGAGTACTACTTAGCTAAGTTGGTAGGACCAAGGAAAAAGGCTCAAATATTCCCAAAATTACCTCAGAAAATGCATTAAACTTACCAAAAACATCCTCACCAGTTCATAGAAGCCTATCACACTGTAGGTACCCTTGAAAAACAGTGTAATGTACCGTGAATGATGTCCCTTCGATGGGGCATTCCTCAAACGTCGCCGGCGTGCGACGAAAACTTTTGGAAAAAGTTTGGGGATAGTGGAGTTTGAACCCAGGACTCCCTCCCTAGAGCACATATGCTTGTCCACTAGGGTACAGTCGAACGCTCTAATGCGGACGGCTATTGCTGAATAAACAGCGTTCCAGTAAACGTCCTGACAAAGGGCCAGGGCGGAGTAATACTCCCAATGGAGGACACAAACCTTCAGGAGCTGGAAAAAATAGAAAATGTAACCGACAAGGAGTGATTCCTCAGGTTTAGCAGAAGGGGTTGCGATTTAGCAAGTGAAATCGTTGAAAATCGACGAAACCACGCGGGAAATCGTCATTTTTGCACATAACTCAAAGTCGCAGACAAGCGCAAAGGAGGCAGACTTTCAGAACAAGGTTGCGCAAGCGTAAACGGCTTTTGCAAAAAAAGGTATGAGTTGTAGTTTTTAAAGTTCTAAAGGAAATTTTTGCACAGTTGCATCAAAATTTTTATAAACTTCAGAGAAAAGTATTCAAATTCAACCCACACCACAGAGCAGGTCAACAACCCACCTCTCAGGTATGTCAGTGTCATCTCACACGCATGAATTGCGTTCCTGTTGGTTCTTTCGTCAAAACGTTAGGGTTGTCAACGCTGTGCTCGTTGGGGGGTCGGGTGTTCCTCTCTCGTGCTCTGCACAGGTCAAAACAGGAATGAAAGGTATGCGATGCGAATGGAGCGCGCAGCGCGCAGGTAGGGTTAGAATATGCGCTGTGCTCGCGATGCATGTGCCTAATTGAGGCATTCACACGCTGCGACGCTTTCCCTGTACCCCAATTCATCCTTGTTCTCTCTTCACAGGTTGGAAATAAAGAAACTGTTTGTTCGTGTGCAGCCGTAGCGTTAAAATAGGATTGCTTAAAACGCTTAGGCTTGTTTTGTGTTCGCTTCATTTCGGCATTCACACGATGCATGGTGAGTAATGTAGGTTAGCCCAGGAGGAGCTCACCTCCTGGGTGAGTCAGTGAGGAAATGGTTCTGCCTCCCTTCCCTGCGTGCACATGATGCATTAAAGGGTAGGCCACGCGAATTGCGCACGGTAAACCTTGTTTAGGTTACCCAGGGGCTCCTCGGTACGTTCTTTAAGAGAACCTGAGGAGTCTCTTAACGCTTGCTTGCTTGACAGGGGAGCTGATCACAAATCAGCGTGTTTGCGGACAGTGTATTATAGGTCACACTGAGAAGCGTATAATACGTGGAGTGTGGCTTGGTTCCTCCGCCGCAAACACCCCTTCATTTGCCTCTGTTGTACAGGTGGGAGAGGTTCAGGGTGATTGGTGCACGCAGCAGCTGCCTTCGGCGGCTATCCCATTTTTCTGCCCCAGAAAAACAGGGGCGCTGATCACAAATCAATTGACTGTGCCTCAGCCAGGAGTGGCGAGGGCAGTTCGACCTCATCGACATCCGCACTGTGCACACAACAAAAGCACCCCTTCCCTCCTAGCCCTAGCAGGAGAAACGCGTTGTGGCGTCCCCTGTTAGGCCACAGTTGCTTAGCAGCGCTGTGTTCTCTTGTCTTCTTCACAGGAGGGTCATTAGGGCCGAAGACATCTTGGACAGCAGCACCCAGTAGCGTGTGTAGGGGTTAGGGTCAGCAGGCCTGGCAGGAGTTGAGTGCAAGTGATGAGTGCT
This sequence comes from Eutreptiella sp. 'Long Island Sound 2002', assembly GCA_964036045.1. Taxonomy (NCBI): domain Eukaryota; phylum Euglenozoa; class Euglenophyceae; order Eutreptiales; family Eutreptiaceae; genus Eutreptiella; species Eutreptiella sp. 'Long Island Sound 2002'. The sequence goes on along the minus strand of OZ038382.1, from coordinate 127,534,523 downwards.
CACCCTGCCTTCGAAGGCCGGTGCTAGCGTTAGTGAGTGTAGTGTAGTGGTGTCTCCTGTCCCGCGTGCTTTTCCTCGTGGGCAGGGGAGTGCGTTAGCTTTTGGCCTGTACCAAAAATGGGCATGTTGTATGCCCTTAGCACACTTGGCCACCCCTCCCCTCTAGTAGGTAGGGCTTTTGCCGTCTTCCCCCAAGGATAGGCGCCAGCACAGAAATTGGGCGCCATAGGAGTGGTAATAGTACCTGATTAGAACCTTCGGTCCGACGTCAGCGAAGCCCGGTCTCCGGGAGCCACGCCGGGGAGAGAAGTGAGACACACACAGACATACGTAGCACACATGGGGGTATGGTAAACCCTGTAAGGATGGGTAGAACCCCATTGGTCTGGACCAGTCAGGGGTCCTAACTTTGGGCTCCCTTGTCCCCGAGGAGGGAAGACACACCTTGCCTCATAACACCTTGCTTGTCATTCCCCCCTGGTGTAGTAAGCCACCGTTCTTCGTTGGCTCCCCACGGTCATTACATCAGGGCAGTTCCCATGCAACACATGGTCAACAAGGCATACACTCGCTGGGTGGCTGCAACCTGATAAGCGGCCACCAGGCCCACGCTGGAAACCATAGGCATGGGTCTGCAGGGCACAGACAGGGTCAGTGCAGTGCTCAGTAAGCAGTAGTCTGTGAAAAAAACCAATGGCCTTCGGCCAAGGAGTGGTTTTCACGGGGGGCTAACGGTCCTGTCCTGCGATGCAATGCGGGGCACCTGTGACAACTGCTCTTACACCCATACACAGGCACGTCTGCAGCAGAGTGCTCATTGCACCTGTCAGTAGACTGACACAGGGCAGTTAGTTTCGCTTCTTACGCTGGGACATAGTCTCAGCACGGGTTAGGAGCTGCCCCTCGTTGTTTTCAAAGAGGTAAGTGCGGAAGATCGGGTTGATACTCCCATCTGGTTGTATGAAGGCTGACATAGGTTCCCAGGTCGCCTCAGATAACTCATAGCAATCCCACAGGGTTAGGAATTTCCAGCCCTGTTTATACTCGTGGCGAGCAATACCTGCAACCACGTAGTAACCATCGACTGCCATCTCATCGGCAGTCATCTCTTCGAGTTCGTCTGCCTCCTCCGGACTGGCAGCGTTCTCTAGGTCTATACGCTCAACCTCACTGTCGCTGAGGCGCCACTTATCCCAAGACAAGTCGTCAGGGGAGTGATAGTGCCTCAACTGCTTAGGTGCACACAGCAGTTCACCACCTAGACGTGGACTGCACCTGACATGGATCCTGGATCCATCTATCCTGATGATACGATAGGGTCCAAAGTAAGGGTCCTGTAGGCAGTTACGTGGCGAGGAGGGTAGGCGTGAATGGTGTACCAAAACAAGGTCACCAACCTTGAAGCTGGCAGGTCGCCGTAGGCGGTTCTGTCGGCTCTGTTCACGGTCACGAATGTGTCTGAGGTTAGTCCCAGCCTGGTTAGCCAGAGACTGCTTGTGTTTCAGCCAATCTCCAACAGGGCTCTTGAAGTCCTCGGGAAAGGGGGTTTTGAAGAACCAAGCAGGTCGTCCTCCATGGAGCAGTTCGTGGGGGGTGAAACCAGTAGAGGAGCTCCGCTGTGAGTTCATGGTCAGCACTGCCCAGGGCACTAGGCGTACCCAGTCCTTGGTGCGCTCCTGTTTCATCAGGATTCTTAAGTTTTGCTCCACCACACGGTTCTGTCTCTCACAGAAAGGGTTAGACGTGTGGGTATAGGGCACACCTGTGGTTACCTCCACGTTGAGGGCATTTAGCACTCGTTTGTACCACCCAGTGTCACTGCGGATGCGTACATCCTCATCAGAGTGCACCTGCTTAGGTGCTCCATAGGGTTCGAACCATTGTTTGACCAACATTTTCACAGTCTGCTCACCTGTGATTTTCTTTTTGCAAGGGAACACACGGGTGAAGCGAGAAAGACCACAGGTGACCACGAGGCAACTATCATAGCCGCCAAAGCGTGGTAGGCCGTGGATGAAATCCACGTAGAGAAGAGAGTTAGCACAATAGGGTATGGGTAAGCTGGAGATCAGGCCCCTATCCCTACTGTCGCTCTGCTTGCTGGCATGACAGCCACAAGCATCCACAATGGTCTGCATACGCGACCTCAGTTCAGTCAGGGTTAGACTAGAGTAGAAACACTCACGGAAGAAGTCCACTGAGCGATTAGCGCCAGTGGGACCAGAACTGAGATGGGACCACTGTAGGCACCCATCCAGTCGTGCCTCAGGCACCACGATTCGGTCCTCGTAGAAAAGGTACTGATTGTTTTTATACCACTGGTGCCCGTCAATGACACGGGGTTCCAGACCAGTGCTGAGGGTTTGGAGAATTTCTTCATACTCTGACTGATAGTCGGTTAGACTCCAACCCTCCAGGATTCCAGCAGTGCGCATGGACAGGTCAAGCTGGACATCCATACGCTGGAAAGCCTCTCTGGCGAGCGCCTCGGAGCTCTCACCAATAAGCGCATCGAAGTTGTTGCGCGATATATAGTCAGACAGTTCATTCTTTATCCCAGGGATATGATGCACTGTCAGCCTGAACTGGCTCAGGTAAGTCCACCACCGTTTTAGCTTTGCTTTCTCTGGTGGTGGGCTCTTCTGAAAAGACTTCACAGGCTCCTGGTCACACAGCCAGACAATAGGGTTAGATCCCAGGAGTCGGGATTGTGACGATAGCACCAACATACCGGCCAGGAGTTCCTGGTCATAGGTGCTGTAATTGGAACGCGCTTCGTTCCATTTCCAATTCCAGTGTCCCAGTGGCACCAGTCGCCACTCACTGGTAGGATAGTCATGTTTCAACGAACCATCACGGTTCAGTCCAGTAGTTAGATAATGGCAGTGGGTTAGTTCAGCGGGGTTAAGCTCCTGCCATTGGTAGATCGTACCTCCCCCCCCTACATCACTGGCATCAGTGATCAGGACTATCTCGCCTTCAGGGCGGGGCACTCCCAGGCAGTTGGAGGAGGCAATCTTCTTCTTCAACTCCTGGAAACACTCTTCCTCTCTGGAGGTCCACCTCCAGGGAGTAGTTTTCTTGATTAGGTCAGTGAGGGGTGCCCACAAAACTCCTCACATTGTGTGTACCCTTCTTAGGGTCATCGCGAATCTGCATGTCCTGTAGGGGCTGCATCTTAGACGCGGCTGGTTTCCGCCAGCCATACCCCACGTCGAAACCCAAATACTCCATCTCCTCTTTGATAAACTCACATTTTTCGAGTTCGATTCAGAGATGGTTTTCTTGACACACAATGAAAAATTCACGGAGGAGAAGGACATGGTCCTCTTTGGTATTAGTAACTTAACTCACGTCGTCGATGTGAGCCTCCATTTCTGCACCCCGAGAAATCAACTTTTGTACTAGAGGCCTGCGCCTCAGTATGTACAAAATTTTGTTCATAAGCTCCTGGAAGAGCGCTGGGGCATTAGCCACCCTGAAAGGCATAACCTTCCACTTGGAGACACGACCCTTAGGGGCTATAAAGGCCAACAGCTCCTGAGCTGCGGCGGTTAGGACCACCTGCCAGAAACCAGAGCGTTTGTCCATTTTTGTCTTATACCTGCATTTGGCAATACGCTCCAGGGTGTTTTCCATGTTAGGAATACTCCCTGAGTGGTTCTGGGTTTTCGTGTTGACCTCACCATAGTCTACAACCAGACGTAGGGCAGTCGACCCTGGTTTGGCAACAAGGAAACAGGGACTGCAGTGATGGGGATAGTCCCCGTGCTTATACTCTTCAACGAGGGCAGCATCAATGCATTCCTCGATCTGGCGCTCGATTTCTTCGACCTGTTCCTGTGAAGCGGGATAGGGACGACGCCTCACTCGCGTCTTTTCAAATTCTGGTTTCAATTTCAGGTCCATCTGGACCAGTTTTTTACAGGAAAGGGGAGGCAGCAAGGCGCCGAGCACCCCCTCATAGGTTATCAGCAGTTTCCTCAGGCGGGGGTCAAGGTTAAGACTCTCGAGTTTCTGAAGGAAATCCTCCTCAGCATGGAGGTTGCTTTTTCCATGTTCTTTCTTTTTCTGCCGATCAGCAGTTTCGGCAGGCACAGAACCATCGTCCCACTCAGGGGAACATTGCTGCCCATAGTGCAGAGAATACACTAGAGGTATCTCAGGATCAGGCAGCGTATAGGACTCATCGTCCTCCTCAGACCAGATGGAGGATTTCCAGATCTGTCTGAGGTATTGCAGCCGCTCTTGGCGCTCAATACCTTCGGCCTTCAGGTACAACAGCCGACGGAGTTCTTGAGTGTCATGCTCAGACAATGGCATGTTATTAGCAGCAGGCCGCGCCAGAGCATCAGCACTCCGGGCCACGGGTTCACCTGTGTGCATAGGCTGCATGTGTAGCACTGGCTTCCCGACAGGGGAAGCGGGTTCAGAGGTTGACTCTAGATCTACCTCCTCTAGCAACAGCTGGGCTAGGAAGGCACTATGTTTTAGGTCAACACAGGTGGGATCAACAGAAGGAATAGTGCTGGCGATCTCAGACAGTTGGTCATCAGCATCCTCTTTTACAGCTGCAGGTTCCTGATAGCCATCAGGAGACTCACAGCCTGTAAGTGTGGCAGATACGTGCTCAGGAGATCGATTTTTGAGATCATAAAGGGTCAGGCCACGATTTTCGGCCATGACCTCTTTCAGTAGCACCTGGTCTAGGTCACACAGGGGTACAGGATTGAGAGATCCATCGACGATGGACAGGAAACTGGCCAACTCAGGGGCCTGCATAGCTGTGTCTGAGTCCTCAGGCACATAGATGGGGCCGTCGGGGAGTTGCACTCTTCCCACGGTCATTCAATCTAGCATACGGCGCCAGTAAGCATGTTCACCAGAGCAGCCCCAGTCAGGGGTGCACATGACAACCCTTCCTCCCTCATAAGCGATTTTGGTTAGAACCTTCGCGAGCAGGGAGAAGGGAGGGTTAGCATACGCTAGGCCCATTGCTTTCCAGAAGAAACCGAAAGCATTGTTCAGTTGTTTCGAGCAGTACAACTGCATGATGTGCTGTTGTTGGCTCGCAAACAATTCCACCTGGATCTCATCCAGGTTTACCTGAAGGGCCGCCAGTCCATTTTCAAGAACGTGACGGGCCAATTGGTAGTTTTCAGTACGATAGTTAGTCTTGGATGCGTAGCTCAGCCCAGACTCTTTCTGTCCTGACAGCTCCAAAGGTACGGAGAATAGCCCACTGCCAAAGTCGCAGTGCAAAGAATAGGGGCGCTGGAGGGACAGCATTTTTACCTGGGGGTTTCTTCGTAGGAAGTCGGTGCCAATGAGGATGTGAAAGGCGTCGGTGGCCAGCACTCTGCAGTGTTGGGTCACGGTGTCGTCCAGACATATAGTCACATCGACCCCCCCCAAGGAATGGATGGTACGCCCATCCCCTACTCTTATGGCCATGGTCTTAGTTTTCTTGAACGTCTTTAGCAGGCGCCGGGCCACTATGGAAAGTGTTGCACCGGTCCCAAGCACCGCTTGAAAAACCTGATCCCCGATTTTCACGAGGATCTAGAAAACCAAGTCCTCCTCTTCGGAGCCGCCCCCCTACTCCTCATCAGGGAACTTGACATCCACCCCTGCAGCAATGAGGGACTTGGCCATCCAGGCCAAGCGCCTCTTCTTGGAATTGTGCCCCTCAGGGGTAGCGTTATCCCCTGGGGGGCGCTTCTTGGGGTCACCTGCGGCAGGAGCGCGTGTAGCAGCAGGAGTGGGTGTAGCAACGGGCGCTGATGAGCGCCTCTGGGGGTCAGGGGGTCCATTTTTGCCACCCCCCTTGCCACTTCCTTTACCACCTTTATCCCCATTCGGGAGATTTCTGGCGGGCGTTTGGGTCTTCTGGCGTTCCGCCTCCTGACGCTTGAGTTTGTCACTCTCGCGTTTCTTGATGTGGCATTCGTCCTCGTAGTGACGACGTTTGCCACAGTAACCACAGGTGATGGTACACCTGAAATGGTCCTGATGGGTCACAGGTTTCCCATCTTTGGTATGCTGCTGACGTTTCATCTGCAGCATACAGCCACGGCGGAGATCGCAGTCAGAGGCATGACAAGGTCCCCCCTTGTCATTGACAGGTTTGCAGTAGAACAGGGCGGAGGTACCTGCATCAGGTTTAACCTCATTCATGGCACGTAGGTTACCCCTCCCTTTACCACCTCCCTGGTTGGTGTTAGTGGGATTTTTATGCCCTTTCCCTTCGCCACGTTCGGGGGTACGGGTACCACCTCGACCCGAATTGCTTCTTGAGGAATTTCTCCATGTGGGAGTCATTCTCTCTCTCAAGAGCTAGCTCAATCAAGAGGTCCACCAGTTCATCGTACGAGTCGGTCCCGCTCTTCCTCTCAGAGGTAGAGCGGCAATCATCCCACGTACGTTGGGAGATCTTACTCATGAGCCACAGGTGGGGCTCAGTGGCTCCGTAGGAGCCCACGTTCATCCTCGAAAACAAGTACTCCAAGTCGCACACATATTCAGAAACTCGCGCAGCGGATGGAAACTCAGGGAGCATAGGTAGTTCCTCGATCTGTGTGCGTACGCTGAGGTCAGTCTCATAGACTGGGAATGTTCTCTTGAACCTCAGGAGTACCTCTGCCCAGGTAGAACAGGTTTTCACAATCTGTTTCACCTGTTTTTGCAAACATTTTTCATTGCATGAGCGTTTCAGCAGTGAGCATTTGGTGGCCACATCCACATGGGATTGGCCAGTCAACAAAAGGAACTCTGCAAATTCTTCTGCCCATTCGGGAAAATGTTTGGGGTCGAACTCCGGCAGTTCCAGCTGGATGTTCGCCTGCACAATAGGTCTGCCCGTCTTTTCACCCCCCGGAGTCAGGCCTGAAGGCGACACGCCGGCAAGAGGTGCCAGGGCTGACAGCCCTCTTTTCTCGATCTCTGTGACAGGCACGTCCTGTAGTTCTGCCATGGGCACAGTCCTGGCACGGGCGTGAAAGGGGCTGGGGCAGGTGACCTTAGGCAGCAGCCTTGAGACCCTTGATCTCTTAAGATCTTCGGCCAGGGTACTCAGTCTTGCAGAGAGAGAGGGCAACTCTGGCTTGGGTAAGGGTTCTGCAATACCCGATTTAGCTCTAATGGCCTCCGATAGGGCCGTCACATCTGGATCTTCTGATCCAGACAGGAGTTTGGCCAACAGCTCGGCCGTATGATCCAGGGCACCGTAGGTTGGCCTTGGATGATGTTGTTCCTCAACTCGAGTCGGGCCCACTTCGGGAGCCCTTGGGGTTTGACAACATCCTCTTGGATACTCAGGCCTTGGTCGTCTTGGCAGGGATGCAGTCTCGGCTCTGTCAGACGGCGGGCCAGAGTGCGCGTAGGACCCTAGGTCTGTACGTGGTCTGGATCCATGTACTGCCAATGGCTCCTCTCCATCTTCTCCACGAATGGATTTGTAGTACTTCTCATGGAGGACGTATTCATCCATTTTCTTCCTCAGTTCCTCATACTCCTCAGGGCCTTCAATCGCTGTTGAGGATGAAGCCGGACAGTTGGATCTGGATACTGAGGCTGCTACACGTCTGTGGAGATGACTGAAGCTGTCTCCACCGTGGGCCGCTAAGGCCTCGGTGGTAAGGCCTTTATTTTCTTCCGCCCTTCTGCGTTCTGGATCTTCTTGGGACCCAGATGCGCCACTGAGATGTTGTGGAGCTCGGTAAGGTGGTTCACTCATAGGGTGGGCCATGCTGCCCATTTGCACTTGGACAGTTCTGATGGGCCAGGTCCTGACGCTTGGCGTGGACATGATGAACTTGTTGTTGAGCTTTGTGTGCTGCACTTCTTCTCAGGGTCGGTTCAAAAGGTCACAAGGGACTGTCTCTGCTACCGGAAAGATGTCCTTGATTTATGCCCTAGATATTTTGATGAAATCCTGCAGGTGTTGTAGTCCAAAACTCAAACCAAAGCAGCAAGTAGAGCAAGAACAGGATGTGAATCGAATCAATGATTGGCTTTGGAATCCAGTGTAACACAGAAGGGCTGCAGATAGACAATGCAGGTTTATACACAAAGATTCAATCACAAACGGATAATACAAAAGATTTTATATGAAAATTGGTCTGACTCATGCCTCACAGATAGCATTAGGCACTTCATGTGCACTCTTTTACGTGAAATGGTGCTGGTTAGGAATGTGGGGCATAGATGTCAGGAGCACACAGAAAATGACTTGGCCAAGCAACTGAATTCAGAAACAGTTACAAAGTAGGACCACAATAAGTGGTAGAAACAATTGAGTATAGGGGTCTTGGGGTGGGAGACCACTAGGCTTAACCTCAAAGGCCTAAAGCATGAAATGCCTATTTTATTTCGGTATATCCTCCGTGAAGGAAGGTACCTCCGCTCAGTTGAGTGGTAGGGGTGAACTTCATGGGGGGCTAGGGTCACACCCCTAGTTACTTTGAGAAAGTGTACTTTAGGCAACAAAAGAGAGATAAAAACACTTAAGTTTGTCTTAGCATCAACAAAAGGGTTTTGAGGGGGGCTTGGCCTGGATCAAGCCCTCCAAGAAAGACATGGCAGTGACTTCTTCTTACTAAGGAGAGGAGCGGCCAAACCCCCAACGAACACAGCGGTGACAACCCTAACGTTTGGACGAAGCAACCAACACCAACACAATGCATGCGTGTGAAATGACACTGGCATACCTGAGAGGTGGGTTGTCCACCTGCCCTGTGGTGTGGGTTCATTTTTGATGCTTTTCCCTAAGGTTGATAAAACGTTTGATGCAACTATGCAACAATTTCTTTTAGAACTTTAAAACTACGCCTCATACCTTCTTTTTCTAGAGCTGTTTACGCTTGCGCAACCCTTTTTCTGGAGTCCGCTTCTGTTGCGCTTGTCTGCGACTTTAATTTTTAGTCTAAAAATGACGCTTTCGCGCGTTGTTTCGTCAATTTTTAGCGCTTTGACTTCTTAAATCGCTACACCTCTCGCTAAACCACAGGATTTACTCCCTGTTGGTTTCATTTTCTACTTTTTTCAGCTCCTGGAGACTTGTGTCTTCCGATGGGAGTATTGCTCCGCCCTGGCCCTTGGTCAGGACGTTTACTCAATTGCTGTTTATGCAGCGATGGCCGTCCGCATTAGAGCATTGGACTGTACCGTAGTGGGCAAGCATGTGTGCTCTAGGGAGAGAGTCCTGGATTCAACCCCCACTACCCCCAAAATTTTACCAATTGCTTTCGCCGCACGCTGGCAACCTTTGAGGAATGCCCCCCCTAAGGGACATCATTCACGGTACATTACACTGTTTTTCAAGGGTACCTACAGTGTGATGAGTTTTCTATGAACTGATGAGAATGTTTCTGGTAGGTTTGTTGCATTTTCTGAGGTAATTTTGGGAATATTTGAGCCTTTTTCCTTGGTCCTACTAGCTTGATCAACTAGTACTCCAGGGGGGAGTAAGAAAACGTCACTGCCATGTCTTTCTTGGATGGCTTGATCCAGGCCAAGCCCCCCTTAAAACCCTTTTGTTGATGCTAAGACAAACTTAAGTATTTTTCTCCCTCTTTTGAAGCTCTAAGTACACTTTCTCAAGGTGACTAGGGTTATAACCCTAGCCCCCCATGAAGTTCACCCCTACCACTCAACTGAGCAGAGGTACCTTCCTTCATGGAGGATATACCGAAATAAAATAGGCATTTCATGCTTTAGGCCTTGGAGGTTAAGCCTAGTGGTCTCCCACCCCAGGACCCCTATACTCAATTGTTTCTACCACTCCTTGTTGTTCTACCTTTTAACTTTTTCTGAATTCAGTTGCTTGGCCAAGTCATAATCTGTGTCTGGCCTAACTCCCTCGCCCCATATTTCTAACCAACTCTATTTCCTCCAAAAGGGTGCGCATGAAGCGCTTGAGGCTCATTGGGAGGCAAGAGTCATGCCAGCTTTCATATAGAAACCAATTGTTTTATTCTTTTGTGATTGAATCTTTGTATTTATACCTGCTTTGTCTATCTGCAGCCCTTCTGTGTTACACTGGATTTCAAAACTATTCATTGATTCGGTCCACATCCTGTTCTTGCTCTACTCGCTGCTTTGGTTTGGGTTTTCAACTTCAAAACCTGCAGGAATTCACGAAAGTATTTAGGGCACTAATCAAGGACATCTTTCTAAAGCCCTTGTGAAGTGCACCAATTCCACAAAATGTAATCCCGAAAAGAACTCGATAAATTTGCAACCATTCCGATTAATTGGTTTAAATCAGTTTTCAAAATTACCGGTTGTGCCAATTATTTTGAAAATAACCTCCGATTATTGCCGATAAGCGGTTTTTCAGATTAATCGGTAAAACCGGTTCCGAACCCTAGTTGCGGAGGCGGTACTGGATTGTGCCCTCACACCAGATCCAGTCGCCGGTGTGGTCGTTGCGGAAGGGCTGCTGGACCTTCGCCCCCTATTTTGAATTCTAGGTACGCTTCGGGTTTGGGCGGTGCTGGTGCCGGGAGGGAGGATAATGTGGATGCTTCATCCAGGTGGGGTGGTGGTGGTGGTGGGAGGGAGGATGATGAGGATGCTTGGTCCGGGTTTGCCGGGAGGGTCGGGGGGGGTGCGGGAGGTTGGGAGGTTGTTGCCGTACCGTCTTTTCTGGCTTGGTTGGGGGTGGGTGCGCCTCTTTTCCGTCTCGCTCGCTTGGATTGGATCGGAGGTGGTGGGAGTGGGGGGGTGTTGGGTTAGAAGAAGGGGTGGGTAGCCTGCTGGCCCGGATCCCTTAGTCGGGGTTCTGCCGGCGTTTGCATGCTCGCTTTTGCGTGGCTGCGCGTGAGGTCGGCGAGCTTGCGTACGCTCTCCGGGGGGTTCGTTGGCCATGGCAGTGCGGCCGGGCTGTTGTGGAAAGGGTGGTGGAGGTGGTAGTTCCTCATGGCCTTGGCCTGCCTGACCCAGGCCTCCGTGGGCCCGAGTGTGTCTGGGCCGCTGGGGGATCCTTGAGCCCAGTAGAGTGCTGTGTGGAGGGCTTCCCATGGGGCACTTTCGCGGCCTGTGAGGGTGGTGGCCTAGAGGAATCGCTGCTGGCCTCGTGGGTGGTCTTCCAGGTCTATTTCTGGGGTGTAGGCCTGGGCCGCCATGAGGACTCCGTGTGCCCAGTGGAGGACCCACCATTGGGCGTCGGCTTTGAGGATGTGGACAGCAGGTTGTTGGGGAGGCGTGTCCAGGGTGGTCCACGATACTATGGCCAATTCTATCCTTGAGGGGTGGAGGTGTGGGGTGGCCCTGCGGCTTAGGAGTTGATCGATGTGGAAGGGAGTGACAGGATCATTGGGGCCTTGCGCTGGTGCGGGCATCGCTGGGATGGCTGTGGGGTCCCAGTGGTGTTTGTGGGCGGCGAGGGTGTATAGGGAGGCGGTGATGATGTGGTGGGCTTGCCCCTCCAGGACAATGTGGCGCTCTGTGCCGAAGTCCTTTGGTAGGTGCACTGTGGGGTGGACGGTGATGTCGGCCAGAGCGCGTTGGTGGGCCTTTTTTTCCCCCGTCTGGCGCCTGCGTCCGTTTGTCCCCCGGGATGTGTTGGTGTTGGTGTTTTGGTGGGGGCGGTCCAAGGGCGATGGACTCTGGCCCGTGCAGGAGGATGGCGTGTTCCCTGGACCTGTTGGGCAGGATGTATATGCCCGGGCCCCCTGGTACGGTGCCCAGGTACATGTTGCCCATGATAGTGGGGGCCAGGAGCGGTTGGCGCAGGGGTGAGGTGCATAGGGTCGAGTAGGGCGGGTCATGGTGCTCACACCGGGGGTGCTTGATGCCGTATTGGGTGATGTGTACGGCGAAGGGTCCGACGGCGCGCTGTACTTTGTGGGGTTGGATGTTGTTGAGGCGCGCCACCGCCCGTGTGTGCGAGCGCCCTTCGCTGATCCACACGGCGTCTGCCCATGATGCTGCTTGATTCAGGCAGCCCGTGATGATTCCTGTGATTGTGCGGTTGTGGGTGGTATGGGAAACTCTGGCGGGGGGGGCGCTGATGCGGGGAATGGTGTGGTCGTCGTGGATGGTGCGGTTCTTGCGCCTCGCGTCGTGTCGGTGCTGGGCCTCCTCGGTGGGGATGTGTACGCCTGTGTGTTTGGGCTTTTTGTTGGGGCGGTCTGCCGTGTGGAAGGGGGTGGGCCAGGAGGGGGCGTGATGGAGGGTGGGGTGTGGGAGGTCCCCCCGTGATTTCCACGTATTCAGGGTGGTCGCGGCGGTCCCCTCCGCCTTTATGGTGTATCTCTCCCTGTGTCGGCGTTGGGTGACGACGATGTCGGGGGCCGTCAGCTCATACACATGTGTGTTGTGGGGGTGGTGGCGGATGACGGTGATGTTGGCGGCGTCGTTCTTGCGGGTGGTGGTGTGAGGGATGATGTAGTGGGTCGCCCATTCGTAGTGGGGGGTCTGCTCCACCGTGTCCAGCTTGAGCCCGGGCTGGAGTGGCTTTGGCGATTGGGGCTTTTCTTGGGCTTTCGCGTGGGGCGCCACTTTGGTTTCAACCAGGTACTGCGGGCTCCAGGTTTCCGGGGCCCCTACCTGGGTGGCTGCCGCTGCTGCGGCCTGGAGGAGGGCGGTGGTGTTGGTGTCTAGGGGGGGGGGGGGGGGCTGGTTGGGGGGTGAGGGTGTCGTGGTCTTGATATGTCCAGCAAATGGTGTAGCCTCGTTGGGTGTTGCGGTGCGGGGTCTGGGTCTGGGGTTGCTGGATGGACAGTGCCGTCTTGACGTCCTCTGGTGCTTGTGGGCTCAGGGGTGTGTCTCGTCCTGCATGGATACGTTGGGGGCGTGATTTATTATGGGGACACATTGTGGATCCTCGATATGGGGTCATGTTTAACGCTCTTAGGCCCCACGTGCCTCTGGCGTGGTCTGGACAGCGCATTGTGCTCGTACCGTACACAGGCATTGCATGGGGACGTCTGCCTGTCGCGATGCAGAACGAATTGGTCATGTTTGGCTTCCCAAGGTGAAGATGTTTTTTTTGTGTAGCGCTTCGTGCAACAGCGGTTGAACCGGTGAAGCCGGTGCAACCGCGCGCCTGTCCAGCGGTTGAACCACGTCGAAAGCCGGTTACATTTTAGTGCAATCTATGAGGAAACAAGCTTCTGACAATCAAGTGTAGGCTTGCATGTAATTGTTGTTCACTAAAAAGGGTCCAAAGTCCTAAGGGGAATCCAAACAAGGCGCAGGGGTGTATGTCACCACGCCCAACGAAAAGTTGATGGTGAAGCCGTGCGGTTTCACCAATACAGCCGCCGCCACTGGCACCTACAACACCACCGCCGTGGAATATGATCCAAGAGAAATATATCTCCAGTGTTTTGCAGCAATGAGGTAAGAGGGTTTTCTAAAACATTCTTTTTAGGGGGTGTGTCATCTCTTGCAGGGCTGAAAAATAGCGGTTTTCAGGTTGCTACTTAGCAATTTGTTGCTGTACCTCGATAGGGGTTCAACCGTGGGGAAGCCGTAGTGAAAGTGCGCGGTTGAACTCGGTTGAACCACGGTTTCACTTGGGTAACTCAAGGGTACCTGATCCAAATGAGCACGTAGGGGTACACCCATAATCCGGGGGTGTGTATGCTGTGTGGTGCTTGGCCCACTCCTCGTACCGGGTGGATGGTGTGGTGGGTGCGTGTAAGCCCTAGGTGTTCCTGGACGAGGTCCCCACGGATGTCCTCCCACCGTCGCTGCCCGGTGTGTTTGTGGTCGTTGGGGGCGGGGTAGGTGATGACGATGGCTTGCCATGTGGTGGGGCCCGGGTCCACCGTCGTAGGTTGCGATGATGCTTGCTGGGGTATGTGGACGGCGTGGGCGGGGGCTGCTGTTATGGGGTGTCCCTCCTATTGGTGTGATGGTTGCATCCCCTTGGACAGTGAGGAGGAGGCGGTGGCGGTCCGTCGGTAGTGTCCAGGTGGTGGTGGGTTCGGTGATTGAGTGGAGGCGGATGGCCTGGAACCCCGGTGTGATTTTGTCTGACCGGAGCGTGCTGTTGTGGATGGCCCATTGTCGCGGTAGGTCCCGAACCCCGTTGCGGTCCGGGGTGGTGCGGTGTTGTGGGGGGAGCTCCATTGTGGTGATGGGGTAGTCGAGGGGCTCTTTGCCGGGGCTTTCCTGTGCGGTTGGTGGGGACGGTGCTTGGGGCATCTCGTCGTCAGCTTGTTGTGGGGCTTTTGTTTCTTGCAGTTCTGCGCTGATGGTGGCGAAGACGTCTTGGAGGCGGGGGGGGGGTGGGATGCCGGATCGTTCGAGGTGATATGGTACCCCGCTGGGTTCCCCGGGTCTTGCTGTATGGTGATGGCGGCGGTCGCGTCTTCTTCAGGCGTCAATCGGTGCAGATTCTGGTCGAGGGGGTGGAGGGTGATGGTGTGGCGGTGTTCCCAGCTGTGGAATGCTAGGAGGGCGTGGAGGCTGTGCCTGGTGTCCCCCGGCGGGCAGGGGTAGGTCGCGGCTGCCGCTTCCAGGCAGGTGTCCATGGTGCCTTTTCAGGTGTTTCCCCAGAGAAGGTCGTCCTCCGTGCCCCACTCGTTGTCGTCCCCTTTCTCCTGCCTCCACCCCTGGAGGGTCGCGTGGTCTGCTGGGAGCTCTCATTGGACGAATTGGTAGTACTGCTCGGCGTCCATGGGGTGGGCCAGGGTGCCCGCTACTGTGGCGTAGATGTCCTTTTGGGGGCGGGGGGCGGCGGGGGCGTGGTGGCGCGGTCGGCTTCTTGTCGCTGGTGTTCCGCGTTCTGGTCCGCGGTGGCTAGGTGGGATATGGGGGGGGATGGCATGGGGTGGTTGGGTTCCTGCGGTTCCGTGGCTTGCTGGTGGGCGTGTGGGCGCGGGGCCCTGGCTGCCAGTAGGTGTAGGATGGCTGGGAGGACGTCGTAGTCGTCATCCCACGGGCAGTGGGCTGCAGCGCACGTCCTGTCCGGGGAAGCGGCGGGACGGTGTGGCTGCGGTGTTGCGCGGCGGTGTACATTTGCGTGGGCGACGCGTGCAGGTGGTGGCGTGCTCGCTCTGCTGTTCCGTTCCCCGTAACCTCTGACCCTTGGGGTTTGGTGTGTTGCGCCGGTTTGCTCGTGTCCCCCGGGAGGGGGGCGGGTCCCGGTCGTGGGGGGGTCCGCTGAGGTTCAGTGGGTGTTTGGGGACTTCCTCTGTGTGGGCTGTTGGTAGATGGCGTGGTCGCTGCAGGTGACGTGGTGGGGGGTGTTGGTGGTGCTGGTGGTGAGGGCGTGGGTGATGCATTGGGTGATTGCGCCGCTTGCGCTGCCGTTGGTGAGGGTGGTGTGGGCGATAGTGCAGGTGATGGCGGTGCAGGCAATGTGTTAGTTGATTATGAGGTTGGTGGGTCAGCCGGTCACTGTTGTTGCTGTCGCTGCTGCTGGTGGTGTTGGCGCCCCTGGTGGTGGCGGTGATGCTGATGGTGAGGGTGGTGGTTCGGTTTGTGATGGCGAGGGTGCTGGCGGTGACGTAACAGGCGGTGGTGGTGTTGCCGGTGGTGTCGATGGTGAGGGTGCTCTCTTTGGGCGTTGGGGGTGTAACGTATGGGGGCCGGATGGGGTGGTAGTGGTGAGGGTGCTGTAGTTGACACATCGGTCGGTTGGGCCGATTTTGCCGGCGGTGGAGGTGCGGTAGGTTTTGTGGTGCCGAGGGTGGCGTGGGGGACGCCCCGAGTGACTACTCATATGTATGGTAGTTACCCCTGGCCTGGTTCCATTTGCAGTTCCAATGGCCCAGGGGAGCCAGGACCCATTTGTCCTCAGGCGAGCTGTGCTTCAGGATTTCATATCGGTTGAGTTTATCAGTACCCCATTGGGACATGGGAAGTTGAACTCCTCCTGCTCTAGTGCTTGCCACTGGAAGAACGTTCCGCCTCCGCTCACATTGCTGGTGTCAGTCACCAGGAAAATTTCACCTTGTGCCTTTGGCACGCCCAAGCATTTAGCTTTGGCCACCTTGTCCTTGAACCCGTCAAATGCTTGCTGCTCTTGAGAGCCGTGGCGCCAAGTAGTGCTCTTCTTGATAAGGTCCGCCAGGATGGCGGTGGTATAGGTGAAATTCTTTATGTGGTGGCGGTAGAAGTTGCACGCCCCAATGAAGCTGCGTACATCATGGAGTCCTTTCTTCGGGGCTTCATGTCGTACCTTAGCATCCATCAGGGCTTTGGCCTTAGAGGCCACCGGGGTCCACCACCCATAGCCCATGTCAAACCCCAGGTACTGCATAGTCTCCTGCATGAACTCACACTTCTCCAGCTTGAATCGTGTGTGGTTCTCTTTGCAGACTGCAAAGAACCCGCCCAGCAGGACTAGGTGATCCTCTTGGGTGTTCGTTCCCAGACATACATCAGCGATGTGTGCTTCCATCTGGGGACCTCGGGAGATGGGTTCTTTCACCACAGGTCTGCGACGTAGAATGGACAGGATCTTGTTCATCAGCTCTTGGAAAGGAGCGGGTGCGTTGGCCACGCTAAAGGGCATGACCTTCCACTTGAACACCCTCCCCTGAGGGGTGATAAATGCCAGTAGCTCCTGGGCATTGGGCGTCAAGTCCACCCTACAGAACCCACTTCTTTCACTTTCACTTACAAGCAGAGCGCGCACACGAACACACAAACTCCCCAACACCCCAGCCAGGAGTGGCGGGGCACAGCCAAAACCCGAGCAAAGCACACACACGCACGCCGCACAACCCAGCCAGGAGTGGCAAGGTACAAGGGGAGCGCGCACACAAACAAACACACATCCCAACACCCCAGCGAGGAGTGGCGGGGCGCAGCCCAAACCTGAGCTGAAGCACACGCACCCACGCCGCATACCCCAGCCAGGAGTGGCGGGGTAGAAGCGGAGCGCGCACACAAGCACACACACACACACCCCAACACCCCAGCCAGGAGAGGCGGAGCGCAGCCGAAACCCGAGTCGAAGCACACACACCCACACTACAGACCCCAGCCGAGAGTGGCGGGGTGCAAGCGGAGCGGGCACACGAACACCCCCCAACACCCCAGCCAAGAGTGGCGGCGCGCAGCCGAAACGCGAGCCCGGGCACACATACCCACACCGCACACCCCTGCCAGGAGTGGCGAGTGCAAGCGGAGCGGCCACACGAACAGGCACACCCCAACACCCCAGCCAGGAGTGGCGGGGTACGAGCGGAGCGAGCACACGAACGCACACACACCCCAAGCACACACACCCACGGCGCACATCCCAGCCAGGAGGGGCGGGGTACAAGCACAGTGCACACACAAACACGCACACCCCAACACCCCAACCAGGAGAGGCGGAGCGCAGCCGAAACCCAACCCCAGGCACCCACACCGACAGGCACCCAGCCGGGAGGGATGGAGTACAAGTGGAGCGGGCACATGAACAGGCACACCCCAACAACCAACCCAGGAGAGGCGGGGTACAAGCGGAGCGCGCACACAAACACGCACACCCCGACACCCCAGCCAGGAGAGGCGGGGCGCAGCCAAAACCCGAGCCCAAACACCCACACCAACACCGCACATCCCAGCCAGGAGTGGCGGCGTACAAGCGGAGTGCGCACACATACACGCACAGCCCAACACCCCAGCCAGGAGTGGCGGAGTGCAGCCGAAACCCGAGCCCAAGCATACACATCCACACCGCACACCCCAGCCAGGGGGGGCCGGGTACAACTGGAGCGCGCACACAAATGCGCACAGCCCAAAACCCCAGCCAGGAGTGGCGGGGCGCAGCCAAAACCCGAGCCCAAACACACACACCCGGACAATCCAGGCAGGAGTGGCGGGGCGCAGCCAAAAGCGGAGCCAAAGCACACACCCCGACGCCGCAGACCCCAGCCAGGAGTGGCGGAGTACGAGTCGAGCGCGTACACACACACGCACATCGGAACACCCCAGCCAGGAGACGCGGGGCGCAGCCAAAACCCGAGACCAAGCACACACACCCACGCCGCACAGCCCAGCCAGGAGTGGCGGGGTACAAGCGAAGCAAGCACACAAGCACACACACACCCCAACACCCCAGCCAGGAGTGGTGGGGCGCAGCCGAAACTCGAGCCGAAGCACAAACACCCACACCGCACATTCCAGCCAGGAGTGGCGGGGTACAAGGGGAGCGCGCACACAAGCAGACACACACCCCGACACCCCAGCCAGGAGTGGCGGGGCGCAGCCGAAACCCGAGCCAGAGCACACACGCCCACACTGCACACCCCAGCCAGGAGTGGCGGGGTACAAGCGGAGCGCGCACACAAGCACACACACACCCCAACACCCCAACCAGGAGTGGCGGGGCACAGCCGAGACCCGAACCCAAGCACAACCCAGATCCAAACACAAACGCCAGACAACAGTGGGAAACCCAGTATTCATAGCCTGGGCACTGAGGCAGCCCGTGCCATGCAGGTGACCGGGCCAAACAAAATCCGGAGACCAGGGGTAAGGCTGCATCCTAAGGCCAGCGCTTCTTTGGGCCTCGACGCGGAGGGTGCGATATCCAACTACCTCCGAACCCCAGTACCAAGAACATGCATGCATGCCTTGGTAACAGGATACTCCAGGAAGTCCCGTGAACCTTTAGGGTTCCACCCAAAGGAGGGGACGTGCGTGAGCACGGGGGCACACCCTCCTAGCGAGACAAGTACGTCACGCTGGCGGCTATCAGCCCTCCCGGTGTTGCCCGGGGCCACTTTGTTGGGGGCCACCAGTCAGGTGTAGCGCGATGTAAGCCGCCTCCCCTCTTCTTGCGCGGAACCTATTCCTGTACGTCATAGGGGCGACGCCAGGGGGAACCATGGGGCGCCTCTCCACGACCGAGTGCACCTACCTACCTAGCTACCTACTGTGGGGTAGCGTACTCGGCGTTCTCCACTTCCCCCACGCAAGTCTTGACAAAGAAGGCATCATGGTCGGCTTCGTCATCAGAGTGTATTGAGCTGGGTAGCTCGGATAGCCCACACTCTGAGACTATATCAGGATTAGGTACACGGCAAGGGTCGTTGGGGGCAACAGGGTCTGACAAGACGTACTCATCTACCACAGGATGAGTATCCACCGCCTCTCAAGGCCGGAGCTGATCTTTCAGAACATCCAGGGTGTAGCCGCTGCTCTCCTGTTGAATTTTTCGGACCAGACCAGCGTCCAGATCATCCCACGGTACTGGGGCCAGGCTCCCGTCCACGACACTTAGCATGCTCCCCCATCATGCACTCCCGATAGGCGTCTTCCTGCCCAGAGGCACGTAGATGGCATCGTCAGGCAGGTGGGTGGAGGTCAGCGTCAACTTCCCCAATAGAGTACGCCAGTACTCATTTCCCCCATGGCCTCCCAAATCCGGGCAACACAGGACCATACTGGAACGTTCCGGGGCCACCTTGGTCAGGACTTTCCCCAGTTCACCGAACCTGGGGTTCTTGTACGCCATCCCGAAAGAGGGCCCGTAAAATTTGTAGCAGCAACTTTGCCCTTTGCTAAAGTAGAGGTCCAGGATGTGCTGCTTGTCACTGGCGACCAACTTCTACCCTGGAGTATCGCAACTCCTTTAGACCTTGGTCTACGACACCCCCAAGGAGCTGATAGTCCTCTGTTTTGGAGGCGGCCATCATGGCATACCCTCAGGTAGCTTGACGTGTTCTCAGACTGCTCCAGCCGTACAGATTCCTGTCCATCACCCTGGACCACATGAAGGACATATGGCGCTTGCAGCGTGAGTGATAGGATCGGGGGATGCTCGGCGAAGAAGTTGTTCCCCAGGACGAAGTTGAAGGGTAATGCCCCTAGATCCCATAGGCACGTCAACCTCGCCATCCCCTCAATTGTTCACCATATGGCCATCCCCCATGCTAATGGCAGTGGTAGGCATGATGTTCTTCAGGTCCACGGGGTAAAAATGTCTTGGCCACGATTGATATACTGGTGCCAGTATCCTTTACCCCTAGGTATTCTTGTCCCCCAAGACGGATGCGTACCCGGAAAACCAGGTCTGTAGATCCCCCAGAGCGTCCCTGTCAGAAATCCACGGGGCAGGTGACATCAAACTCCTTCTTGCGAAGCTTGTGCGCCATACGCATGAAGCGGGAGCTTTTACGGGGTTAGACTCGTCCGCATCTTCGTTGCCCTGCTTCGCTCCTTGTTCTTGTTGCGCTGGCGTCTGGGAACGGGTCGTAGGCCCCGGGTTTTGCTGCCCTGCAAAGGGCTCAGGATTGGTTCACCCTGGCGTAGGGTTGGGGTTTCCCCTGGACCTGTCCTGGTTCTTGTCCTGACTCTACTTGTCAGGGCCTCCGCGTCCTCCACCTTTGCCTTGCTCTTGGCCTTTGCCTCGTCCCTTGGGCTTCCCCTTGACCTTGTTACCGTCGCCGTTACCTTCGCCTCTGCCTCCTTGACCACCATTTTGGGCTTCGTTCCTCAGCTTGGCCGACAAGCACTGCTTGTGGTAGCACTCATCCTCGTAGTGCTTTTGCTTGCCTGAGAGGGCACAGGTGATGGTACACCTGCAGTGGTTCGGCATCTTGGCCCTCCCCCCGCTGTTGGTCTCCTGCTTCTTGCCCTGGACCACGAGACAGTTATGCTGGTTGCAGTCCGGAATTTGCACGAGGCCGCCCTTCTCATCTCTGGCGTCACACCAGAACACCTCTTGGACATTGCTCATGTAGCGAGCATTCTTAGAGGTAATCCCTTGTCCAGCTCGAGGTCCTGGATACCCACGGAGATGGTTTCCAGAGTTGCCTCCCCGAGGGCGGTAGGCGTTGAGGTGCTGGTCACCCTCCTTCTCTAGCAGCAGCTCCAAGAGAAGTACAGACAAGTCCCCGTGGGTGAGGGTTCTTGCCTTGCGCTCCGCCGTACCCCGACACTCATCCCAACGGTGTGGTGAGATCTTAGCCACCAACCAGAAAAGCAGCTCGTCGCCGCCGTACGATCTGGGCGTCAGTCGCGCCACCCAATGGTCCAAGACCGCCAGTGGTTCAGATATACACGCAGCCTTGGGGTTGTTGGGCAATATGGCCAGGTTCTGGATCGTTGTCCAGATGGATAGGTCGGTCTCATAGGAGGGGTACTCCCTCTGAAGGGCAACCAACACATCGCCGACCGTGCCGGATTTGTCACGATCTGCTTCACTTGCTTCTCCAGGTACTTGGTCTAGCAACATTGCAAGAGTAGCTGGCACTTCTGGTCATCTTTCAGGAACCGACAAAAACATTCCGCGAACTCGCTGAGGTTGTTCCCCGTGAACTCAGGCAGTTTCACCACAATCTTCGTGGTGGCGATAGCCTTGGCCTCTTTGGAGGGGCGCCTCTGATGGGGCCTGCTTTTCCTTTTCTTCTCCTTCTTTTTGTCACTCGCGTTCTCGGGGTCCTCAGGGTCATCGTCATCAGAGGGTGAAGCCGGTGATAGCGATGGCGGTTCGTTGTGCCAAAGGTCACCGCCGAAGTCACTGGAGCCATAGGGCTCGACATCAACCATGGCCCTCCGGGCTGTCAGCCTGAGCCCGTCCAGCCCAGCACGTGTGGAAGTCTCCACTTGGCTGTAGGGTGGTTGCGCTGTTCTTGGCACGAAGGAGCTTCTTGGAAGAGTAAGTAAGTAAGTATGGGCGACCGTGTCGGCAGCCTCATCTGACATCTCTCTTTTTGTTTTACATGGTGGCTGCCTCTGGCGGGAAGGGGAGCTCTCCACCATCAGTTCCCCTGGAGTCTCACCTCGCGGCCGAGAACAGCAACCAGGTAGGTTTCCTTCAGTTGCTGCCCTCACCGGTGTTCCATCTGGTCCCCCTTCGAAGGTTCCTCCGGCCGCCCCCCCCCAGCACAGCCTTTCGGGTGCCTGCAGGCGGGTTTCCTGTGTATAGCTGTTGCCGACAGCGCAGCATTGCTCTCAACCACATTCCACCACTCCTCGTCCCTCACGGGCTGGAGTACCCACTCAACTCCCGGATGCACTTGGGTTTTGTCCATCTGCGGATGGAGGCCCAGGGGCGACCGTTTCCACGTTCCTTTGGTTCTGCTCACGCGCGAACCAACACGTACTCAGGCCATTGACCGACGGGCCTCAGGCTCAACCCTCACCGCTGCGGACACCTCATGGCCGTCCCGGGGCATTTTCGCAACTTCCCGTAGTCAGGCTCCCCATGGTTGGCCTGCTTTTCCTTTTAATCTTCTTCTTTTTGTCAACCGGGTTTTTGGGGTCCTCAGGGTCATCGTCATCAGAGGGTGAAGCTGACGACAGGGATGGCGGTTCTCTGTCGGAAGGGTCACCGCGCAAGTGACTGGAGCAATAAGGCTCGTCATCAATCATGATCCTGGGGGCTGTAAGCCCGAGCCGGTCCAGCTGAGCACGTGTGGAATTCTCCACGTGGTTGTAGGGCAGTTGTGGTGTTCTTGGCACAAAGGGGCTTCTTGGAACAGCTGCAGGGGCCGGCATAGCTAGGCTTCTCACACCACGCAGGGTATGAGTTAACCTGGAGACCAGGTGGTTGGCCTGTACTCGGTGTGCGAAAGCTCCAATGGTCAGAGATGACCCATGAGGTGGTATGAGGGGCTGCTGCTCGACCCGGACTTCTTGAGTGAGGTCACCGACTAGATCAGCGGTAGCACAACGAAGAGCTTCCTGTATCTCAGGCCGCTCAGAGAAGTAAAGCCAAGCTCTGGCATTATACAGCCAGGCATTGGAAGTGGACACACACCAAGAGGGGCCCTATGAAAGGCCCTAGGTTCAGGACAAGGGGCCGGCTCGTGGATACGAACGTAGGATGAGCCAGAGGCCACTGTTCTGCTGACGGGAGGTGCCATAGGTGGCTCAGTAGCGAGTACTTCCACTCCATGGGTTGGGTAAGGCATGCCAGTAAAGCCTGTGCCGTCAGCCACGGGTGGAATGGTTGTAGGAGAGGATGTTGCTGGGTGTGTCGCTGGGAGTGTAGTGGCTGTAGGAGAGGATGCTGTAGAATATTCCGTTGCACCTTGAGCGCTTTCAGAGGGCCTTTCACTGGAGAATACATCATCTGTTCGTACATGTTCACCTTCACGGTCCTCTTCGGCTCCTCCTTCCCCTGTATCCTTCTCCTTCCCCTTGCCTTCCGGTGTCCGCACGTGCAACTCGCTGAAGGCAGCTCCCAGGCTTCCAAGGGAATCATCGTCACGCCCACTTAAGGGCACTGAAGGTACATGGTCCTCAGGTTCATGTTCACCAGCAGGTTTGGGCTTTCTTGCCAGCTTAGCTGGTGCCACTGAGGGCGCTGTCCCCTCGGCAGTTTCTTTTGTGTCCATTATATTTTCTTTCGTCCTTCAAGAGTGATCAGTCTCAGCGTACTAATTGTACTGCACGGGGTTGCAGGTACGTAAAGACTGTAAACCTCTGCTACCAGAAAGATTGAACAGCTTTCACTGATGATGGTCTTGATGTGTTTGTTTTCTATTCTGCTCCTGCTTGCTCCTGCTGCTTCTGAGTAATGCCTTGCTTTCCACTAGCCAATTTGCTTTGGTAAAACAAATGGATAGTCCAAAGACTCCCTAGTAACGACAGTGCAAAGGATGAAAATCAGGATCAAATCCACAACATGAAGGGCTGCAGTCAATGGAGAAGAGATGGACAGTGTATTTATACAAAGGAACTCACTAAGACTACAGATTACGGACCACAGCCCCACCCGGACGCCCATGCGGCCGCCTCCCACCCACACCCCGGCACCACAACCAGTCAAGAACCGGAAGGACCGCACGGCGGAAACACGCAACACCCACACGACCCACAGGGTTCTGCTCCTGCTTGCTCCTGCTGCTTCTGAGTAATGCCTTGCTTTCCACTAGCCAATTTGCTTTGGTAAAACAAATGGATAATCCAAAGACTCCCAAGTACCGACAGTGCAAAGGATGAAATTCAGGATCAAATCCACAACATGAAGGGCTGCAGTCAATGGAGAAGAGATGGACAGTGTATTTATACAAAGGAACTCACTAAGACTACAGATTACGGACCACAGCCCCACCCGGACGCCCATGCGGCCGCCTCCCACCCACACCCCGGCACCACAACCAGTCAAGAACTGGAAGGACCGCACGGCGGAAACATGCAACACCCATACGACCCACAGGGACGCCCAGACCCCCAGCCAGCACAACAACTACCCCCGCCCCCCCCACCACCAACAGTGCCAACCCCACACCACCCCCCCCCCGCCCCCCCCCCCGAGACCAGGCCACGGACGCAACACACGGCAGCCAGTACCAGCCAATTGAAATCGATGCCCCCGCCGACACAAGCCGCCGCGAATCCCCCCTCCCGCGACCGCCACAAGAGACCCCATCACCGGACCGCACACGCGACAACGACGACCACCCCCCCCAACCCACATCACCCCCCCATCACACCCTGCACCACCAGCCGCCGCACCGGCCGAACCCTACGCCCTACACAACCCCGCAGCGGTACGGCAGCACCTCCAGAGACTCGGGGAACAGGACGTGCTGTACCTCCGCACCTCCGGCACCACCCAGCGCATCCGGGCGACCACCCGGGTCCAGACGGCCACCCTGGGGGAAGGCGTCCGAGACTTCCTCTTCGACGCCTTCCTCCAGGTCACCCGACACGACCGCCCCCCACGCGCCACCCCAGACAGCGAGAGCCCGCCCCCCCCTGGGGTGCCGGATCTGGGTGCCCCCCATCGACTGGGGGCGACACCTAGTCGGACACCCCGTGCCGGAGCGGGAAAGCAGGATACTCCGACCACCCCCTGGGCTGGACTCCCCGTCCCCCCCAGGCCGGTGCGCAGGGTTATTGGAAGGTGATGGCTCACCATGGGCCTTGCAGGAGATTCCGACCACCCCCTGGGCTGGACTCCCCGTCCCCCCCAGGCCGGTGCGCCGGTTATTAGAAGAGGATGGCTCCGAGTGGGCCTTGCAGAAGGTTCCGACCACCCCCTGGGCTGGACTCCCCGTACCCCCCAGGCCGGTGCGCCCGGTTATTGGAAGATGATGGCTCCCCATGGGCCTTGCAGGAGATTCCGACCACCCCCTGGGCTGGACTCCCCGTCCCCCCGAGGCCGGTGTGCCCGGTTATTAGAAGAAGATGGCTCTGCTTGGGCCTTGCAGGAGGCTTCGAACACCCCCTGGGCTGGACTCCCCGTCCCCCCCAGGCCGGTGCGCCCGGTTATCCGAAGATGACGCCTCCCCATGGGCCCTGAAGAATACTCCGGCCACCCCCTGGGCACGACCCCCCGTCCCCCCAGGCCGGTGCGCCCGGTTCTTGGAAGATGCTGACTCCTCATGGGCCTTGCAGGAGGCTCCGACCACCCCCTGGGCTGGACTCCCCGTCCCCCCCCAGGCCAGTGCGCCCGGTTCTCCGAAAATGATGGCCCCCCATAGGCCCTGAAGGATGCCCCGACAACCCCCGGGGGTGGACTCGCCATCCCCCCAGGCTGGTGCGCCGGGTAGTACATCCCCACAGGCCCTGCAGGACACTCCGACCACCCATTGCAGGAGTTGCACTGCCCACTGCCCCCAGGCAGTGAGGCAGTGCATTGCGGGAGTTGCACTGCCCACTGCTCCGAGGCATTGAGGCAGTGCATTGCAGGAGTTGCACTGCCGGCTGCCCCCAGGCAGTGAGGCAGTGCACTACAGGAGTTGCACTGACCACTGCCCCCAGGCAGTGGGGCAGTGCATTGCAGGAATTGCACTGTCCACTGCCCCCAGGCGGTGCGGCAGTGTATTGCAGGATTTGCACTGCCCACTGCCCCCAGGCAGTGGGCAGTGCATTGCAGGAGGTCCACTGCCCACTGCCCCCAGGTAGTGAGGCAGTGCGTTGCAGGAGTTGCACTACCCACTGCCCCCAGGCAGTGCGGCAGTGTATTGCCGGAGGTCCACTGCCCACTGCCCCCAGGCAGTGAGACAGTGCATTGCAGGAGCTGCACTGCCCACTGCCCCCAGGCAGTGCGGCAGTGTATTGCCGGAGGTCCACTGCATACTGCCCCCAGGCAGTGGGGCAGTGCATTGCAGGAGTTGCGCTGCCCACTGCCCTCAGGCAGTGAGGCAGTGCATTGCAGGAGTTGCACTGCCCACTGCTCCCAGGCAGTGAGGCAGTGCGTTGCAGGAGTTGCGCTGCCCACTGCCCCCAGGCGGTGCGGCAGTGTATTGCAGGAGTTGCACTGCCCACTGCCCCGAGGCAGTGAGGCAGTGCATTGCAAGAGTTGCACTGCCCACTGCCCCCAGGCAGTGGGGCAGTGCGTTGCAGAAGTTGCACTATCCACTGGCCCCAGGCAGTGAGGCATTGCATTGCAGGAGGTCCACTGCCCACTGCCCCCAGGTAGTGAGGCAGTGCGTTGCAGGAGTTGCACTACCCACTGCCCCCAGGCAGTGCGGCAGTGTATTGCCGGAGGTCCACTGCCCACTGCCCCCAGGCAGTGGGGCAGTGCATTGCAGGAGTTGCGCTGCCCACTGCCCCCAGGCAGTGAGGCAGTGCATTGCAGGAGTTGGGCTGTCCACTGCCCCCAGGCAGTGAGGCAGTGCATTGCAGGAATTACAGTGCCCACTGCCCCAAGGGCAGTGAGGCAGTGCATTGCAGGGGTTCCCCTGCCCACTGCCCCCAGGCAGTGGCGCAGTGCATTGCAGAAGTTCTACTGCCCACTGCCCCTAGGGCAGTGAGGCAGTGTATTGTAGAAGTTGCACTGTCCACTGCCCCCAGGCAGTGGGGCAGTGCATTGCAGGAGTTCCACTGCCTACTGCCCCACGGCAGTGGGGCAGTGCATTGCAGGAGTTCCGCTGCCCACTGCCCGCAGACAGTGCGGCAGTGTATTGCAGGAGTTGCACTGCCCACTGCCCCTAGGCAGTGGGGCAGTGCGTTACAGAAGCTGAACTGTCCACTGGCCCCAGGCAGTGAGGGATTGCATTGCAGGAGGTCCACTGCCCACTGCCCCCAGGGCAGTGAGGCAGTGCATTGCAGGAGTTGCACTGCCCACTGCCCCCAGGCAGTGTGGCGGTGTATTGCCGGAGGTCCACTGCCCACTGCCCCCAGGCAGTGGGGCAGTGCATTGCAAGAGTTCCGCTGCCCATTGCCCTCAGACAGTGCGGCAGTGCATTGCAGGAATTGCACTGCCCACTGCCCCGAGGGCAGTGGGGCAGTGCAATGCAGAAGTTGCACTGCCCACTGCCCCGGGGCAGTGAGGCAGTGCGTTGCAGGAGTTGCGCTGCCCACTGCCCCCAGACAGTGCGGCAGTGTATTGCAGGAGTTGCACTGCCCACTGCCCCCAGGCAGTGGGGCAGTGCATTGCAGGAGTTCCGCTGCCCACGGCTCCCGGGCAGTGCGGCAGTGCATTGCAGGAGTTGCGCTGCCCACTGTCCCCAGACAGTGCGGCAGTGTATTGCAGGAGTTGCACTGCCCACTGCCCCTAGGCAGTGGGGCAGTGCGTTGCAGAAGCTGCACTGTCCACTGGCCCCAGGCAGTGAGGGATTGCATTGCAGGAGGTCCACTGCCCACTGCCCCCAGGGCAGTGAGGCAGTGCATTGCAGGAGTTGCACTGCCCACTGCCCCCAGGCAGTGTGGCGGTGTATTGCCGGAGGTCCACTGCCCACTGCCCCCAGGCAGTGGGGCAGTGCATTGCAGGAGTTCCGCTGCCCACTGCCCTCAGACAGTGTGGCAGTGCAATGCAGAAGTTGCACTGCCCACTGCCCCGGGGCAGTGACGCACTGCGTTGCAGGAGTTGCGCTGCCCACTGCCCCCAGACAGTGCGGCAGTGTATTGCAGGAGTTGCACTGCCCACTGCCCCCAGGCAGTGGGGCAGTGCATTGCAGGAGTTCCGCTGCCCAGTGCTCCCGGGCAGTGCGGCAGTGCATTGCAGGAGTTGCGCTGCCCACTGTTCCCGGACAGTGCGGCAGTGTATTGCAGGAGTTGCACTGCCCACTGCCCGCAGGCAGTGAGGCAGTGCATTGCACAAGTTCCAGTGCCCACTGCCCCCAGGTCAGTGAGGCAGTGCAATGCAAAAGTTGCACTGTCCACTGCCCCCAGGCAGTGGGGCAGTGCATTGCAGGAGTTGCACTGCCCACTGCCCCCAGGCAGTGAGGCAGTGTATTGCAGGAGTTGCGCTGCCCACTGCCCCAGACAGTGAAGCAGTGCATTGCAGGAGTTGCACTGCCCACTGCCCCCCTGCAGTCGGGCAGTGCATTGCACAAGTTCCAGTGCCCACTGCCTCCAGGTCAGTGAGGCAGTGCAATGCAAAAGTTGCACTGTCCACTGCCCCCAGGCAGTGGGGCAGTGCATTGCAGGAGTTGCACTGCCCACTGCCCCCAGGTAGTGAGGCAGTGCGTTGCAGGAGTTGCGCTGCCCACTGCCCCATGGCAGTGAGGCAGTGTATTGCCGGAGGTCCACTGCCCACTGCCCCCAGGCAGTGGGGCAGTGCATTGCAGGAGTTGCGCTGCCCACTGCCCCCAGGCAGTGAGGCAGTGCATTGCAGGAGTTGCACTGTCGACTGCCCCCAGGCAGTGAGGCAGTGCATTGCAGGAATTACACTGCCCACTGCCCCAAGGGCAGTGAGGCAGTGCATTGCAGGGGTTCCCCTGCCCACTGCCCCAAGGCAGTGGGGCAGTGCATTGCAGAAGTTCCGATGCCCACTGCCCCTAGGGCAGTGGGGCAGTGCATTGTAGAAGTTGCACTGTCCACAGCCCCCAGGCAGTGGGGCAGTGCACTGCAGGAGTTCCACTGCCCACTGCCCCCAGGGCAGTGCGGCAGTGTATTGCCGGAGGTCCACTGCCCACTGCCCCGAGGCAGTGGGGCAGCGCATTGCAGGAGTTCCGCTGCCCACTGCCCCGAGACAGTGCGGCAGTGTATTGCAGGAGTTGCACTGCCCACTGCCCCTAGGCAGTGGGGCAGTGCGTTGCAGAAGCTGCACTGTCCACTGGCCCCAGGCAGTGAGGGATTGCATTGCAGGAGGTCCACTGCCCACTGCCCCCAGGGCAGTGAGGCAGTGCATTGCAGGAGTTGCACTGCCCACTGCCCCCAGGCAGTGTGGCGGTGTATTGCCGGAGGTCCACTGCCCACTGCCCCCAGGCAGTGGGGCAGTGCATTGCAGGAGTTCCGCTGCCCACTGCCCTCAGACAGTGCGGCAGTGCATTGCAGGAATTGCACTGCCCACTGCCCTGAGGGCAGTGGGGCAGTGCAATGCAGAAGTTGCACTGCCCACTGCCCCAGGGCAGTGAGGCAGTGCGTTGCAGGAGTTGCGCTGCCGACTGCCCCCAGACAGTGCGGCAGTGTATTGCAGGAGTTGCACTGCCCACTGCCCCCAGGCAGTGGGGCAGTGCATTGCAGGAGTTCCGCTGCCCACTGCTCCCGGGCAGTGGGGCAGTGCATTGCAGGAGTTGCGCTGCCCACTGTCCCCAGACAGTGCGGCAGTGTATTGCAGGAGTTGCACTGCCCACTGCCCCTAGGCAGTGGGGCAGTGCGTTGCAGAAGCTGCACTGTCCACTGGCCCCAGGCAGTGAGGGATTGCATTGCAGGAGGTCCACTGCCCACTGCCCCCAGGGCAGTGAGGCAGTGCATTGCAGGAGTTGCACTGCCCACTGCCCCCAGGCAGTGTGGCGGTGTATTGCCGGAGGTCCACTGCCCACTGCCCCCAGGCAGTGGGGCAGTGCATTGCAGGAGTTCCGCTGCCCACTGCCCTCAGACAGTGAGGCAGTGCATTGCAGGAGTTGCACTGCCCACTGCCCCCAGGCAGTGTGGCGGTGTATTGCCCGAGGTCCCCTGCCCATTGCCCAAGGGGAGTGAGGCAGTGCGTTGCAGGAGTTGCGCTGCCCACTGCCCCGGGACAGTGCGGCAATGTATTGCAGGAGTTGCACTGCCCACTGCCCCCAGGCAGTGGGGCAGTGCATTGCAGGAGTTCCGCTGCCCAGTGCTCCCGGGCAGTGCGGCAGTGCATTGCAGGAGTTGCGCTGCCCACTGTCCCCAGACAGTGAGGCAGTGCATTGCAGGAGTTGCAGTGCCCACTGCCCCCAGGCAGTCGGGCAGTGCATTGCACAAGTTCCAGTGCCCACTGCCCCCAGGTCAGTGAGGTAGTGCAATGCAAAAGTTGCACTGTCCGCTGCCCCCAGGCAGTGGGGCAGTGCATTGCAGGAGTTGCACTGCCCACTGCCCCCAGGCAGTGAGGCAGTGCGTTGCAGGAGTTGCGCTGCCCACTGCCCCAGGGCAGTGAGGCAGTGCAATGCAAAAGCTGCACTGCCCACTGCCCCCAGGCAGTGAGGCAGTGCATTGCAGGAGTTGCACTGCCCACTGCCCCCAGGCAGTCGGGCAGTGCATTGCACAAGTTCCAGTGCCCACTGCCCCCAGGTCAGTGAGGCAGTGCAATGCAAAAGTTGCACTGTCCACTGCCCCCAGGCAGTGGGGCAGTGCATTGCAGGAGTTGCACTGCCCACTGCCCCCAGGCAGTGAGGCAGTGCGTTGCAGGAGTTGCGCTGCCCACTGCCCCAGGGCAGTGAGGCAGTGCATGGCAGGAGTTGCGCTGCCCACTGCCCCCAGACAGTGCGGCAGTGCATTGCAGGAGTTGCACTGCCCACTGCCCCAGGCGGTGGGGCAGTGCATTGCAGGAGTTGCGCTGCCCACTGCCCCCAGGCAGTGAGGTGGTGCATTGCAGGAGGTCCACTGCCATCTACCCCCAGGCAGTGAGGCAGTGCATTGCAAGAGCTGCACTGCCCACTGCCCCCAGGCAGTGCGGCAGTGTATTGCCGGAGGCCCACTGCCCACTGCCCCGGGGTAGGGAGGCAGTGTATTGCGGGAGTTGCACTGCCCACTGCCCCCAGGCAGTGAGGCAGTGCATTGCAGGAGTTGCACTGTCCACTGCTCCCGGGCAGTGAGGCAGTGCATTGCAGGAGTTCCACTGCCCACTGCTCCCAGGCAGTGGGGCAGTGCATTGCAGGAGTTCCACTGCCTACTGCCCCAGGGCAGTGAGGCAGTGCATTGCAGGAGCTGCACTGCCCACTGCCCCCAGGCAGTGAGGCAGTGCATTGCAGGAGTTGCACTGCCCACTGCTCCCAGGCAGTGAGGCAGTGCATTGCAGGAGTTCCACTGCCTACTGCCCCACGGCAGTGAGGCAGTGTATTGCAGAAATTGCACTGCCCACTGCCCCCAGGCAGTGAGGCAGTGCATTGCAGGGGTTGCACTGCCTGCTGTCCCCCGGCGATGAGGCAGTGCATTGCAGAAGTCCCACTGCCAAATGCCCCCAGGCAGTGAGGCAGTGCGTTGCAGGAGGTCCACTGCCCACTGCCCCCAGGCCGTGGCGCAGTGTGTCGCAGGAGTACCACTGCCCACTGCCCCAGGCAGGGCGGCAGTGTATTGCAGGAGATGCCCGGCCCACTGCCCCAAGGGAGGGAGGCAGTGAGCGGCGGGAGTACCACTCCCCACTGCCCTCAGGCAGTGCGGCAGTGCGAAGCACGCTTTCCATTGCCCACAGCCCCGAGGCTGCCTGGCAGTGCGTTACACTGCCCACTGCCCCCTGCCCACAACAACAGTGCAGCAGGGCACACACAGTGCAGTGTGGTGCAGAGCACCAAGCAGTGCGGCACCACACAGAAGGCACTGGTGGTGCAGCGCGGCACGCAGGGTGCAGTGGGCAAATGAGACCCTGTGTGACTGCGCGCAGGCGTTGGCAAGGCAGTGTCGGCCAAGTGCGAGAGTGCACTGGTCCGGCTCTGCCACAACACACTTACACACAGCGCGCACACAACACACAGAGCCTAGCCCGTTTACCTGTACCCGTGGGTAGACATCCCGGCCTTTGCCTTTTGGTAACAGCGCCATCGGCACACCCCGCACCACCAGCCGCCGCACCGGCCGAACCCTCCGCCCTAGACAACCCCGCAGCGGTACGGCAGCACCTCCGGAGACTCGGGGAACAGGACGTGCTGTGCCTCCGCACCTCCGGCACCACCCAGCGCATCCGGGCGACCACCCTGGTTCAGGCGGCCACCCTGGGGAAGGGCGTCCGAGACTTCCTCTTCGACGCCTTCCTCCACGTCGCCCGACACGACCGCCCCCCACGCGCCACCCCAGACGGCGAGAGTCCGCCCCCCTCGGGGAGCCGGATCCGGGTGCCCCCCATCGACTGGGGGCGACACCTAGTCGGACACCCCGTGCCGGAGCAGGACAGCACCCAGGGCCGCACTCGCTACCGCGAGCCCAACATGGCCCAACCCCCCAACCGACGCCACCCCCGACAACACCAAAGAGTGGGAGCGGGAAACATGGGTAGCCCGGCTGGCCTCCCTGAGCAACTTCTGGCACCACGTCCCGGGGGACATCCCCACCCCCGACGACCGGCAGCCAACTCCCTCCACGTACATGACTCTCATGTACAATCTGCACTACACCCTCTCCACCACCCACTACCACGCACCAACTGACCACTGGGTGGTGCACGGCACCGACTTCCTCCTCCCCGCCGACTACGCCCCCCCCCCACACAACCCAGGCCTCGACACATACGCCAGGGGGGACGACCCGGACGACCCCCACATCTGGGGCACGTGGGAACGCAAATCCTTGGACACGCTGCTCTCCATCCGCAGCGGCAGCCAGGGCTTTGGTAGGGCGATGTATTGCCTCGCCAAGTGGGCCCAACGGACCTGGGAAATCCCCACGGACCGGTGGGTGTGGGTGGTCACGCTGCGCCCCCAGCAGAGGGAAGCCCCCCCAAACCGCAAGGGACCCACCCCCCCACGCCCCACCACCCTACAGCTCTGCCCATACATGGTGGCAGCCCGCCTCATGGCGCTGCTGTGGCCGGGCCCAGACACCCCCACCCAAAACTACCCCCACCTCACAGAGGAGGACATGCCCGGCATCCAGCGATGCTTCTTCCGCACCCTCGACCCACTCCAGCAAACACACCAGCACGTCCTGGAGCAGATATTGCCACCCCCCGGGTAACCCACGTGCCCGCGCAGCCGAGACAACGCCGCCACACGGGCACCAGCACGCACGGGTCACCAGGGAAAACGCGCGCACACGCCCGGTGCCCGAACCCGCACCCTCGTTCTCGCTACTTGCAGGACCCAGCATCCTACACCCGCCCCCGAAGACCAGGGCCCTCCACCGTCTCCCACAGCCCTCTCCTCCGCCTCCGACTCCACAACCTCCATCGGCAGCAAGGACACCGAGGGGGCCAAGGCCAACCCACCAGCCAACGACGCACTTGGGAACCTCCGCCAGGAGTGGCGAGGTCCCCCCTCCGCCGTCAGAACACCGCCAAGGCAGCACTTACAACACCCTACAACACCAACACACACAGCTCCCCCGGCAGCACCCCCACCAACGCCAACACCGGCACCACCGACAGCGGCAACACGGCGACACCACCACCCAACCGCAGCAAGGTCACCCTAAACCGCAACCGCAGCAACACCACTACGGACCCACGGACAGCCGACACCACCAGGACCACAGACCGGCCAAACACCAGCCACGAATGGCACGCCCGGAACCACCGAACACCGGCACACAGGCCACCGGACCACCGCGAGACACACCACCGCCAACCCCACCAACGACGAACCAAGGTACCATCACCCACAACACCCCTAACACCACCACCACGACCCCGGCACAGAGTAACACCTAGGGCGCCCCCATCGACGACACCACCAAGGACGCCACCACGGCTGGCGAACAAACGCCACCAGCGCCGCCCACCAGGCCCCCAACCAAGGGTAGAAACAACAACGCCACACGCCATCGCACCCACCGCATCGAAATCACCCGGAGCAACGTCAACATCAACCAGGGGTCCCCACCACCCACCCAAGCAGCACAAAACACCACAGCAACACCACCACACCCTCGCCACCAGCGACACCACCGCCAGCACCCTCCGCCAGGAATGGCGAGGAGAAGGCCCAACAGCGCGGACCCACCCAACGTCCCCGGCACCCTCACCATCGGACCGTCACCACCGGCGCCGACCCCCAACACACCACCGTCACCAACGCCACCGACCCCGGACGCAAAAATCACACAGCCCGCACACACGGCACCAGCCAGAGCATTGCCGACACCACTCCCGGCCAACTCACACGAACACCACCGGAAGCACCACCGTCGACCGAACGCCACGGCAACCCCAGGGTACGAGTCCCCCCCACCATCTGCACGGCCAGCGACACCGTCACCGGCACCAACCGGGACACCGACAACGACAGCCTCACCAACAACCGACACCCCCCTACCGCTGCCACCCACCAGTCACGCCACCCGCCGTCAAAGCCACCCACCAATGCCGCACCCCGAACCACACTTACACCCGAAACCGGCACCAGCACGCCCGGCCGAACCGTCAATGGCACCACCGCCATGGCACCGCCTACGCTCACCACCGCCACCACCACCCCACGCGAGACCAGGAACCCCCGGCGTCGCCAACGGCCTCAACGAGCACCGACACCACCAACACCACCACCGCCGGACAGGGACTACCCACAAACCAGGAACATATCCACCACCAACAACCAATACACCACCCGCGGCACCCCACCATCGCCGACACCACCACGGCACCTATCACACCTCCACCACAGGAGGCGACGTGGGCCGCACCACCCGTCAACTACAGCGTCCTCGCCACCACCGCCACATCCGGCCCACAAACGTTACCGCCGACAACACCACATACGCCCATACGTCACCCACGCCATGCTCACCGACCATCACCTCGTCATCAGAGACACCAACACCACCGGCGACGACGACAGCGACAACAGCTGACCCACCAGCTAACCACCATCAACCATAGCCCAGCACCAGCTTCATCTACTCTAACGCCCATACCACCCTCGCCAACAGCGCCGCCACCGACAAAATCATCCACTCCGGCGCCCACACCACCCTCACCACCAACATCACCAACACCACCACCCCCAAGGTCAGGGCCCGCGGGAAACAGAACGGCAGAGCGAGCACGCCACCACCCGCACGCGTCGCCCACCCTATCGTACACCGCTCCGCAACACGCCCCCCCCCGCTTCCCCTAACAGGGCGTGCGCTCCAGCCCACTGCTGGGAAGACGACTTCGACATCCTCCCGGCCATCCGACACCTACTGGCAGCCACGGCCCCGCGCCCACAAGCCCACCAGCAACCCACGGAACCGCAAGAGCCCGACCACCCCATGCCACCACGCCCCATATCCCCCGCGTCCACCGCAGACCGGAACGCGGAACACCAGCGAGAGGAGCCCGACCCCGGCCGCGCCGCCACGCCCCCACCGCCCCCCCCCCCAAAGGACATCTACGCCACGCTGGCCAGCACCCTAGCCCCCATGGACGCCGAGCAGTACTACCAGCCCGTCCAACGAGACCTCCCTGAGGACCACGCGACCCTCCAGGGCCGGAAGCAGGAGAAAAGGTACGACAACGAGTGGGGCACAGAGGAAGACCTTCTCTGGGACGACACCTGGAAAGGCACCGCGGACGCCTTCCTGGAGGCAGCAGCCGAAACCTACCCCCGCCCGCCCGGGGACACCAGACACGGCCTCCACGCCCTCCTAGCGTTCCACAGCTGGAAACACCGCCACACCGTCACCCTCCACCCCCTCGACCACAATCCGCACCGATGGACACCTGAAGACGACGCCACAGCCACCATCACCGTACAGCAAAGCTCCGAGAACCCGGAGGAATACCACATCACCTGGGACGATCCGGCACCCCACCCCCCCGCCTCCCCCACCCTCCCAGATGTCTTCCCCGCCATCAGTGCAGAGCTCCAGGAGGCCAAAGCCCCCCAGCAACTGGACGAAGACATGCCCCAGGCACCATCACCATCAACCACACAAGACCAACCCCGCACAGAGCCCCTCACCCACCCCATCACCACAATGGAGCTCCCCCCACAACACCGCACCACCCCAGACCGAAACGGGTTTCGAGACCTGCCGCGGGAATGGGCGGTCCACAACGGCACACTCCGATGGGACGAAATCGCACAGGGCCTGCAGGCCATCCGCCTCCACTCAATCGCAGAGCCCACCACCACCTGGGCACTACCGACGGACCGCCACCACCTCCTCCTCACCGTCCAAGGCGATGCCACGATCACACCCACGGAAGGAGACCCCGTAACAGCAGCCCCCGCCCACGCCGTCCACATACCCCCGCAAGCATCGTCGGCACCTATGACGGTGCATCCAGGCCCCACCCCTTGGCAGGCCATCGTCATCACCTACCCCGCCCCCAATGACCACACACACACCTGGCAGCAACGATGGGAGGACATCCGAGGGGACCTCCTCCAAGAACACCTAGGGCCCACACGCACCCACCACACCCTACAACCGATACGAGGAGTAGGCCAAGCGTCACACGGCATACACGCCCCGGGAGTATGGGCCTACGCCACACCCATAAACCCACAAGCAGCAGAGGACATCAAGACCGCCCTATCCATCCAGCAAGCCCAGACCCAAACCCCGCACCGCAACACCCAACGAGGCTACACAATTTGGTGGGCGTACCAAGACCATGACACCCTCACCCCCCGACCGGGGGCCCCCCTTCTAGACACCAACACCACCGCCCTCCTCCAAGCCGCAACAGCGGCAGCCACACAGGTAGGGGCCCCGGAAACCTGTGGCCCACAATACCTGGTCGAAACCAAAGTGTCGCCCCACGCGAAGGGCCAAGACAAGCCCCCAACACCGAAGCCGCTCCACCCCCCGCTCAAGCTAGACCCGACAGAGCACACCCCCCAGGATGAATGGGCGGCCCACTACATCATCCCCCACACCACCACCCGCAAGAACGACGCCGCCAAGATCACCGTCACCCGCCACCTCCCCCACACCACACAGGTGTATGAGCTGACGGCCCCCAACGTCCTCGTCACCCGTCGCCGACACGACGAGCGATACACCATACAGGCGGAAGGGGCCGCCGCGACCACCCTGTACACATGGGCAACACGGGGGGACCTCCCACACCCCACCCTCCACCACGCCCCCTCCTGGCCCACCCCCTTCCACATAGCGGACCGCCCCAACAAGAAGCCCAAACACACGGGTGTGCACACCCAAGCCCAGGAGGCCCAGCACCGACACGAAGCGAGGCGCAAGGCCCGCACCCTCCACGACGACCACACCATCCCCCGCATCGGCGCCCCCCCCGCCAGGGTATCAGATACCACCCACAACCGCACGATCACAGGCATCACCACGGACAGCCTGAACCCAGCGGCGTCGCGGGCAGACGCCGTATGGATCAGCGAAGGGCGCGCCTCCACAACATCCAACCCCACAAACTCCAGCGCGCCGTTGGACCCTTCGCCGTACACGTCACCCCGTACGGCATCGACCACCCCCGGTGTGAGCACCATGACCCGCCCTGCTCCACCCCATGCACCTCGCCCCTGCGCCAACCGCTGCCGGCCCCCACCATCACGGGCAACATGTACCTGGGCACCGTACCGGGAGACCCGGGCATATACATCCTGCCCAACAGGTCCAGGGAACACGCCATCCCCCTCCACTGTGTGGAATCCCTCGCCCTGGGACCACCCCCACCAAAACACCAACACCAACACATCCCGGGGGACAAACGGACACAGGCCCCAGACGGGGGAAAACAGGCCCACCAACGCGCCCTGGCCCACATCACCCTCCACCCCGCAGCCCACCTACCAAAGGACTTCGGCACGGAGCGCCACATCGTCCTGGAGGGCCAAGCCCACCACATCATCACCGCCGCCCTGTACACCCTCGCCGCCCACGAACGCCACTGGGACCCCACAACCATCCCAGCAATGCCCCCACCGCCCCAAGGCCCCAACGATCCCGTCAGCCCCTTCCACATCGATCAACTCCTAAGCCGCAAGGCCCCCCCACACCTCCACCCCTCCAGGATACCACTAGCCATTGCATCGTGGGACACCCTGGACAACCCCCCCCAACAACCCGCCATCCACATCCTCAAAGCGGACACCCAATGGTGGGTCCTCCACTGGGCACACGGAGTCCTCATGGCGGCCCAGGCCTATACCCCGGAAATGGACCCGGATGACCCCCCACGGCCCCTGGGAAGCCCTCCACACAGCACTCTACTGGGCTCAAGGCTCCCCCAACGGCCCGGACACACCGGAACCCACAGAGGCCTGGGTCAGGCAGGCCAGGGCCACGAGGAACTACCACCTACACCACCCCTTCGACGACAGCCCCGCCGCACTGCCATGGCCAACAGATCCCCCGGAGACCGTACGCAAGCTCGCCGACATCATACGCAGCCACGCGAAAGCGAAAATGCAAACACCGGCAGAATCCCCACTGAGGGATCCAGACCAGCAAGCAACGCACCCCTTCTTCCAACCCCATGCCCCCCCAGCCCCGCCACCTCCAGTCCCACCCAAGCGAACGAGACGACAAAAGGGCGCACCCGCCCCCAGCCAAGCCGGAAAAGCAGCAACCTCCCAACCACCCGCATCCCACCCGACCCACCCGACGAACCCAGACCAAGCATCCTCGTCATCCTCCCTCCCACCACTACCACCGCCCCACCCGGACCAGGCATCCTCATCATCCTCCCTCCCGCCACCGGCACAGGCCCCGCCCAAAGCGTACTCAGGGTTCGAAAAAGGTGCGAAGGTCCAACAGCCCTTCCGCAACGACCACACAGGCGACTGGATCTGGTGTGAGGGCACGATCCAGTACCGCCTCAAGGGACCGGGGGACAACGGGGGGCCACAGATCCGGGTGATCTGGCACCGCCAAAAGGAGCTAGACCAAGGCAACAGCGCCCCGGAGCGCCTACAAACCGGCAAAAAGTCCCCAACCCCCAGTCCCCCTCCCTGACGGGGCAAGGGCCGAGGGCACAAGCCTCCACAGCCCCGGCCCGCCCCCACCGAGGCCACCGTCAACCTCCTCGACCTCAACCACCCGGCCGTCACATACTCCAAGGACGCCACAACCGCCCCCCAAGAGCTCCCGATGGCACAGGGGCCGGGGTGGGTCCCCCACCTCCTCACCTTCCAGGAACAAGGCCTACAGCGCGACGACCCCCCGGAAACCACCCCCATATATACCCCGGACCAGAAAGCGTACAAATGCTACTGGCACAAGGGGACCCCCCTATACGCCCAAACCGGCATCCACGTCCACCTCGTCCACCACCTCAGCGTCCCAGGGAGGCTAGGTGTCTATGAGGTCGTCGGGGACGGATGGCAACTCAACGTCATCAACACCCACGTCCCCTTCGGCGAAGCCACGGAACCCTTCCTCCAGGCCCTGGCCGAGGCGTACCGCCAAATGGCCATGCTCGCCCCCACAGTCATCATCGGCGACATGAACGCCGCCCCCACCCGAGCGGACCGAGGAGGACAGGCCACAGCCCAGGACCAAGCAGTCCGCGACACCATCGAAATGCTGGGGCTCGTGGACCTAACAGCCAGCCTCGAAGGCCAACCATCCCACTTCCCCCACCAAACGGATGCCGCCCCATCCCGCATCGACGTATGCTATGGCGACCCCACCACCATCATCCGAGCGGAGGCCCGATATGGACCCCTCCCGCTGGGACCCACAGGCCATAGCCCCCTGCACATCCGCCTCACCATCCCCAACCTTCCCCCCAGCCCCCCAGAAGATGCGGACCAAGGCCTACCACCCCCCCTGAAGATGCCCCCGCTGCATGACAAGCATGCCTGGTCCCAATATCACAGGGCCATAGACCGCGCCTTGCGCATCCAACCAGACCCCACCGACCTACTCACAGCCATGCGCACGGCCGCCGTCGCCTGCGGCTTCCAGCAACACCCCCACACAGACGACGACCAACCACCCACGGCCCTGGGGGACATGCTCCATGACCTCTGGCATGCGAAGCAACAACTGGCGACCCTCCTCCACACCGACACCCCCCAAACCCGCCGCCAGATACACCACTGCAGGACACAGACAGCCCAAATCAGGGCGGACCTGCAGCGGTGGCACATCCACAGGCAACAGCGCATCGCCCAGGAACACGAACGGTATGCGCAACACGAACTCCCCTACAAGGCCATCCGCCACCTCAACGACGCCATGACCGATACCGGCCACCGCACCATCACCACGGTCCGGCAGGAGGACGGCTCCCTCACCAACGACCCAGCCACAGTGCTCCAAGCCACCCAAGACAGCTTCCTCCGGCAACACACCCCCACCCAAGACACACTGGACCCGGACACCCAGGCCAAAATCGACCGCCTCCCTCGGGTCTTCAACCACGCCCAGAGGAGGCACCTGGAAAAACGCCCCTTCACCATCCACGAAGTCCGGAAGGCCATCCACAGTCTCCGGCAACACAAAACCCCAGGCTACGACGGCCTCCCTGCAGAGGCATACTACCACCTCCCCGCCCACCTCCTCCGCGTCCTCGCCCAGCGCCTCTGGGACATCGTCACGGGGCAGACCCCCCTGCCACCAGACTGGGCAAACGTTGTCCGCCCCCTCTACAAAAAAGGGGACTGGGCGAACCCGGACAACTGGCGCCCCATAGTCTGTGCGGTCACGGAGGTCAAAATCGTCTGGACCATCCTCTCGCGCCGCATCCGCCCCCACCTGGACCCCCACATACCAGCGAGCCTCTGGGGGGCCATCCCAGGCCGCTCCCCACACGAGGCCATCTTTCTCCAGGACACCATCGCGGACATGGACCCGGCCGACCTCATCATCGCCTCCCTCGACGTCAAGGGAGCCTTCCCGAACACCCCCTGGCTCCTTCTAGAAGCGGTGTGGAAACGCCTAGGCCTCCCCTTCTACAACTTCACCTCCGACTACATCCGCACCCGCAAATACACGGTCCGCACAGGAGCAGGCCTCACCCCCTTCCTGGAGCCAGGCAGCGTGGTCCCCCAAGGAGGAGCAGAGGGCCCCTTCCTGTACCTTCTAGTGACGCTCCCCCTGGCCCTCGCAATCGAGCAGGATTACCCGGCCTACGCACCCTACCCCCTCCTCTCCGCCCTGGTCGGCTTCGCGGACGACACCAACCTCACCGTCGCGCACACCCCACACGATCCCCATGCCCCGGACCCCGGACCAACGGTCACCAAACAGGCCAACGACTTACTGGACGTGACCGTCTCCTACCTCTCCGACAACCTATTCATCGTCCACCCCACAAAGTCAGTGGCCATGATCAAGGGGTCTGCCACACCTCCCACCCTGGGGCCACAAGGGCCCCCCATGCAAGTCGTGACGACCACCACCCACCTGGGGGTAGTCCAGGCCGCCAACCCTGAGGACGCCACCCTCCCTCCCAAGTTGCAGTCACACCTCGCCCATCTCCCCAGATATGCGTCCCCGACCACCAAGGCCCTCTCCCCGTCCCACCAGAGCCTGGCGTACTACCTCACCGGGGTCTTGAACGCCTCCATAGGCTTCCAAGCACTCCACCTAACACACCCCACCACCGCCCTCCAGCCGGCCACACGCGCCGTGACCAAGGCATGGGCAGCACACGGGGGCTGGCCCACCTCCATACCCACCCGCGCCATCCGAGCGGCATGGCCCCACTATGGAGACGCCATAGGGGACGAGGTGAAAGCGGCCTATACCAGACACACCGCCCTCCTCCTTCACCGCATGACCCACAACCACTCACCGGAGGTCCGCGAGGTCACCGCCATCCGCCTCCAAGCCGCACAACGGGCCCGCAACACATGCCCGCGCTGGGTACTCCACCAGACGGGCATGCCCACCAACATGAACACCCGCCTGTGGAACCACCTGCAGCTTCTGCTCCCATCCCCACACCACGCCATACTCACCAACCACACGTGCCCAGAGAAAGGGCCACTAGCGGTCCTCTGCGGGGACCTCCACCACCACCCCAAGGGCACCATCCACACCATAGACCTTGTCAGGGCCTCCATCACCGTAGTATACGTCACCCTCGCCCAAATGCGGGTCCTGCACCACAGCGGGGCACACCACACCCCCTTTCTACAGCTTCCCGAATGGCCACAATACCGCCTCTTCCACCAGTACCTCACACAGACGGCACGAACAGCGGGACACACTCTACCGGGCAGCAAAGACATGCGCACAGCCTACCGAGAATTCACAAAGCAACACCCGCGACCCATCCCAGAGACACCGCCCTACGCACCCACCGGATCGAAACACGAACCCGTCCCCCAAGTAACGGGCCCAGTCCCACCACTAACCCTGCTACTGGCCCCGAATGAAGATAAACCCACGCAGACCGCCGTCATCCACCACGGGGCAAAATGGCGCATACGGAAACACCACATGACCGCCCGAGACCTACCAAAGGTCCCCCAAGATTCCCAGAGCATGCCACGCACATGTTGGGCCTGTGACCCCGAGGCACCAACCGCACCATGGCCCGTGCTACACCTCATAGCACGCCACCACACCCACCCCACGACCCACCTACCACCACAGGCCTACGCATGGATAGCCCCATGGTTCCACCGCACCGACACTAACCCCACGGTAGCATGGAACCCCGACCACGCGCCCAAATGGCTCTTCACCACTACACCCACATGCCCCCGCCCCGACCCGGCAGGGGTCGCCATCCGTTACAGCATGTACGAGCCAGGCAGAACGGGCAAGCACGAGCACCCCTACTATCCACTCCACCACTCCTGCCACACACCGGAGCACCGAACACAAACCCTCACATGCCACGACCTAAACCCCGACACAGCCTACATCCTCCACTACATCTACTCCTACCTCACACAAGGACAGCCGGAGCAGGGACTCATAGCCCTGTCCCCCCAAGCGAAGCACATCATCTCCAAATGAATAGGGGTGTACGCCACCCCCATCCTACAGCCCACAACCCCAGTAGCCCACCTCGCCACGGGCCTTGCCATATACGCCTACCTGCCCATGAACCCATGCCGCCTCCCACAACCATCACCGGCGGACCGGCTCTTCTTCACCGACGCCTCAGGCGAATCCGCCCTCACGCCCATCACCGGGGGGGCCACCCTGCAGCTAACCCACACCGGGGGACACTACCACATGGACCACCACACGGGCCACACCACCTATGGGGCCTCTTCCCAGGGGGAGCTAGGGGCCATGGCCGACGCCATCACCGAGTTCGCGGCCCACCTACCCGCCCACTCCCCGCACATCGTCCGGGTCTGGTTCGTGGTAGACGCCACTGTCGACACGCACCTGCTCCTCCGCATAGCAAGGCAACCACTTCACAAAGCAACCGCGACGAGCCTCGGCACCCAGGCACTGCTACTCTGCAAAGCCCTACGCAGCCTTCCCCCCTACGTCCAACTCCACATCGTGAAACAAGAGTCCCACAGGCACCAATACGGAAGTGGTAAGGTCGACAACCAGGCAGTACACCAGCGCACAACACACCTACCAGCCCTCCAGATCCCTGACCTCGGCCGCAACCACACACACCTCCAACACGTGCCCCCTGTACCCGAGCCCCATCAGACCCCGGACTGGGTACCAGAGGACGCCCCCTATTCCTCCCACGACAGAGCGTACCACTACCCCAACCCCGTCCAACATCTCGCCCGCGTGCTCGGCGACGCAGACAGCCGGGCGCACATCCAGGAGCTCCAGGACAGACTGCAAGTCCCCCTCTACCACTCAGCGCTCCGCCCAGCAAACGTCCCAGCCCACCTCCAGAAACGACGCATCCAGCTCCTCAGGGAGCAACTGCCTTTCCTCACCAGGGTCGCCAGATGGCTCGCCCGCAAGCACATCCACGTCCCCGACGAACACACCCGTTGCCCATGCGACCACACCACCCCAGAGGACTGGGAACACTTCAAGAAATGCCCCCTCCATACAGACAGGGACACCCTAGTGGGCTGGTCCCCGGCGGAAACCCTGCGACAACACGAAGGATGGCCAGCCCACAGCCACGCACACCAGGCCACCGAACACCTCTTCCGGGACCCCCTGATCAAAGAAGCCACCATGAGAGGGGCAGTGACACAGGCCCTGCACCGACACCTCACCAAACACACGGAAAGCCCCATGGAGGCAGCAGCACACCTCCAGCTAGAAGCGGTCCGCAGAGCAGCGGCCCAAATGGTACACCGCAAACACCTCCTGCTAACACACGCGGAACAACTCACCGACCCCACCGCCAGGGAACACATGCAGCGTCTCATCCATTACCATGCCGTGCATGACCCAGACGTCCACTAACCCGCTCCGCGCCCCGCACGCGCCCCCCGTCTCCATCCACAGGTCTCCAAGGCACCACCACAGCGCCCCGAGACCCGTCTCGCACCCAAGAAGCCACCCGGCACCGCCCAGTCCGGCCGAACCCAGCCAGGGCCAACCATCCATCGACGTAGACGCGCAAGACCCCGGCAGCCCATCCAGCCCACCCCCCCCGGACCCGGGGCACCCCCCCCTCACACCGGCCACCATCCGCGACCCCAACCTCCTCCGAGTGACGCTCCAAGACAGGGCCCCGACCACCCCCCTGGGCTGGTACCGCCTACAAGAGGACTGGACCAAGCTCACCGTCAAAGCCCTCCGGGACCTGACCACCCCAGGCAGCGGCCTCCACGAGACCATAGTAGACCTTGTGCTCTGGCGAGCCCGCAAACACACCCGGGGCCAGCCCATCTGGATCCCCCCCATCGAGTGGGGCCAGGCCCTGACGCACGACACCGGCAGCAACGTCACGCGTCGAGGGACCGTACGCCTACGGCGGGCCCAAGCGGAGACGGACCACCCAGCGGACCCGAACCACCCGGAGCAGTGGGAACAGGCCACCGCGCCCAACCGCGACACCGCCCTCCGCGCCGCCGGCCTCCGCACCCCGGACGACGACCTCCCCCCCCCACCTACAGACAGTGACCACCCCCCGCCGGAGGTCTGGGTTACAGTCCTCGAGCGCGGCCACTACTACGTGATAGCCGCTATGGCTACGTCCCACGGCCCGCAATGGATCATCCAGGGGACAGACACCATGTTCGCCCCGAAGAC
Source organism: Eutreptiella sp. 'Long Island Sound 2002' (assembly GCA_964036045.1). Classification (NCBI taxonomy): domain Eukaryota; phylum Euglenozoa; class Euglenophyceae; order Eutreptiales; family Eutreptiaceae; genus Eutreptiella; species Eutreptiella sp. 'Long Island Sound 2002'. The sequence goes on along the minus strand of OZ038382.1, from coordinate 127,489,607 downwards.
CGCCCCACCAGGGGCAGTGGGGGACCCCACCACCCAGCACAGGATCCTCAGGGGTCTCCTCCAGCCAGGGAACACGCCCCCAGCCCGCGCCCTGGCCCAAATCACCTCAGGGAAGGCGGGCTACCACCTGGGATTGTCCATGCTCTGCCTAACCCACTGGATCCAGCGCCACTGGCCACCCACGGGGACCGTGCCCTGGGTTTGGGCCATCCCCACCGCCCACACACAAGTCGAAGCAGGCCCGGACACACAACCAAACCCCCCCCCCAGGCCGCAGCAGTCCCTCACCTGCGGGTACCACGCCATCCACAGGGTCCTCAACCGCGCGGGTCTTAGCCCAAAGCTAGCATGCCCCCTTCCCACCACTGACCAAGAGGTCCACCAGATATGAACGCTCGTCTGCGAAATCCTTGCCGCGGCAGCAGAAGACGGCAAGCTTCTCCTCCAAACTGCCCGGCCTACAACTGCCCACGCAAGCGCGCAGCAAGCGGACACATACACCGGCACAGCACAACCCCCCGCACAATCCCCGCCCATGCCCCCCCCCTCTCGCTGCTCAACCGGAGACCCACACACGCCCACTATCGCGCGCACCCCCGGGCCCCGCGACACGGGCCTCCCCCACCCGCCCGAACACCAGCACACGCCCGCCACACACCCACCCGCCGGCCACCCTTCACCGCCCCCCACACTCGACAACCCACACACACCCGCCAAGGGGAGCCCCACGCCCCGCGGCACGCCCACCCCACCCAGTGGCCCGCCCACGCCCCCCACACACACCCCAGAGGACCCAGGCCCACCCCCCCTCGGCCCCTGAATGCAGCCCACGCGAACTGTTCCCCCCCGCTGACACCAACCCACACGACCTCGCACATTGCAGGACCCGGGCCCAGCCGAGCCCAGAAAGAGAAGGCCGCAGCCCCGCGCCTCCCTCCCCCGCCGCAGCCGACCAGATCGGCCCGCCGGGCCGCCAGGTCACGACCGGGCCCCCCCAGCCGCCCGCCCCCAACCTACAACCCGGGGACATGCCCTCCATCCTCCCCGCCGTGGCCGCAGCAGAAGCCGCCGCCCGCAAGCCCGCCCGCATCACAGCCCAACCCGCGTCCACCACCTCCTCCTCGTCCTCAGCCTCGTCCACCTCCTCCACCTCATCCTCCGACCCCCCCCTCCCCGCCAAACTCATCCTCAAGGCCACGGCGAAAGCCAAAGCTGCGGCCGCACGCACCAACCCCCCAACCCCCACACAGGTGACTCAGGCACCCCGGCAACCCACCGGGACGACCCCCGACCCGGCATCGACGCCCTCATACCTCCAGACAGAGTTACTCCTCAACCTGGAACCGGACCCCAACCCCAAACCCGACCCCAAACCCAAACCGGACCCCAACCCCAAACCCAACCCCAAACCCAAGCCGGCGCCCACGCGACCACACACAACACCGCATACGCAACGACACAAAACCACCCGATACCACCCCCGCCCGCGCCCTCGCCCAAGCCAGGACCCCCCACCCACCACGACCCGCGCCCCCCTCCCGCCGGCACCCACCACCACCGCGGAGACGGCCACCCAGCACGACCCCGTCCAAACCCTCGTCAAAATCCCCGTCACCAAGCGCCCCGTCATCCATCCCCCACAAACCACCACCACCGCCGGCCAAACCGACCCAGGGACGTGGGACCCCTCAACTATCGTCACCGTCAAGCCCGGCCCCCAACCCTTCCCCCATGCCCACCACATAGTGCAGCCCCGGGGACTGCCCACGATGCCCAACCCCCCACCCCCACAAGGGGGACCGGAAAACCCACAAGGACTCCATGGGCCATACCCGCAACACCAATCCCACCACTACACACACCACCACCACCAGCGGCCCCACCACCACCACTACCAACACCACCCCCACCACTACCACTGCCCACCGCCCTACCCCTCCGGGCCACAACCCCCCGTACACCAACAGCACCAGCGGACGGGATGGCAGCCGCCGAACGCCCCGCCCGCATACCCACCCCCCCCGTACCAGCCACCACCCCCGTACCAGCCGTACCCCCGCGGCCACCATCCGATGGCCGAAGGGGCCCCATGGACGACGGGGGACCTCCCCCCCCAACCAGCACCGCGTGACGCCCCGTACCCCCCCGGCCACCATCCGATGGCCGAAGGGGCCCCAAGGACGACGGGGGACCTCCCCCCCCAAGCGGCGCCGCGCGAGGCCCCCCAGAGGCCGCCGACGCTTCCGGACTGGCCCGACTCGAGCGACGAGGGCCGGTCCCGCAAGCGGCGGCGCTCCCGCTCCCCCCCCGCACGGCACACTCGCCCACGGCGCCCACACTCCCACCGCGCCTCAACCACCCACTCGCGCCGCTCCCGCTCCCCCAGGTACCACCACGACCCCCAGGGACCCCGCTCCCGTCGCTCCCGCTCCCCCGGGCACCACCACGAGCGCCACCGCCGCCCCATGTCCCCCTCCCCCTCCCCCCACCGGCCACCCAGCCCCCGCCACCACCACTCCCGCTCCCCCCGACGCAGCCAGGCACGCCACTGCCGCCCCACGTCCACCTCCCCCTCCCCCCACACGCCCCGCCGGGCTCCCCGTTCCCCCCGCCACCCGTACCCATCCACCACCCCCAGCCCCCGCCACCACCACTCCCTCTCCCCTGGACGCCACCGAGCGCGCCACCGCCGTTCCATACCCACCTCCCCCTCCCGCTCCCCCCTCCGCCCGTACCCGTCCTCCACCCCCAGCCCCCGCCGCCGCCGCTCCCGCTCCCCCAGGCACCGCCACCCCCGCCACCACCGCAGGTCCACGTCTTCCCCCCGCCGCTCCAGGACCCCAGGCACGGACCCCTCCCCCCCCCCGGGCCCCCGCCTACCTCGCCTGGTGGTCTCCCTCCGCTCTGCAGGAGCTCCGCCGCTGGGTGAAATGGGCAGGAGGAGCGGGAAGGCACGAAGGGATGCACATGGTGCATACCTTCGAGGAGGTGCGCACCCGCACCCCCGCAAACCCCAACGAGGCCGCCCCGGAGGCCAACATGCCGCAAGCGGCATGGGAGGCCCTCCTCCGCGATGCGGTCCAGGGCCTCCGCCCCCCCTACACCCCCCAAGCCCTCCGCCAGTGGCTCCAGGCCACCCACCCCCAAGCCTGGGCCACCGGCGCCCCCTCCCCAACCCGCCCCTCCCACCACCACCACACCAGGAAGGGGCAGGACAAGGGCAAGGGAAGGGCAAGGGGCACCAAGGACCACACAGGCAAGAGGGCACGGAAGGGCCCCAAGTGAGGGCAGGCACACGCAGGGACAGGGCACCGGAAGCGACACCACATGGGGGCAGGACACCACCCAGGAACCAGGAAGGAGCGGGAACGGGGACCAAGACACGGAGGAAAAGGGCACCACGACAGGTACCACGACCCACACCGACGGGGAGACCAGCGCCGCCCCACCCCCACCAAACACCCCAACACACACCACCGAAGCAAACATCGGACGCCATGCGGATCACACCAGCGCACGCCCACCGCCCACCGGAAACCACACGGAGAACGGAGGGCACACCTACACGGGGAGAACGGGCCACACCCACAGAGGAGGCCGCAGGGAACACCGCTGCACGGCACACCACCATGCCCTCAGCGCCAGCCGACGACCCCGACCACCACGAAGGCCAACTCACAGGCACCGGAAGAGGACGAAAGCACGGCCGCGGCACCCACGACTACGGACCGACACCCCCAGAGGACACGGGACCAAGGCACAGGCCCCCAGGGAGGGCAACCCCACGGACCGTCACGCGACCACACCATGGGCTATAAGGGCCGGGCTGCGCTACCGTCGCGGTTTGACGCAGAGTATTGCTACGGGGGCTTGATCTCGGCTGGTCTCACGTCCGTGAGGGCGTCCGTCACCAACCTGTTGCGTCCAACTGGAGGAATGGCACTGCGGCGGCACACCGATCCCGTCCATGATGAATATCGAGCACCGCAAGGGGAAGCGAAACGCTGTGATCGATCGCGAAGGCTTTGGTGCTGCTGGACGGTGCCCCCTTCAAGGCCATCTCCGAGCGCCGTGAAGACCTGAAGTGCCAAGAATACTACCGATGCCCCGGACCCCAGCAGTCCAGCACCGGATATATGGACATCCCCCTGACCCTACAGTGTGAGCTCATCCCTGCCGGCGGCACCGACCCGGACCCTGCCAGCGCAGCCGAGCTGCAGTGAAAGCCATTCCCCACTCAAACAGCGTTCGGAAGCCACCTCCACCGTCCGACTCCTGATGTCTGTTTGTCTGCCTTGGAGAAGGAACGCCTTTCCTACACCCCGAGTACACCTGCCTGTCTGCGAGGCCCGGTGAAGATTGAGTCCATGGGTGAGAGTCAGTGTGCACGCCCCAAGGACACCGTGATCATTCAGCAGAATTTCCCGAAGACCTAACCGACCCACACAGGCCAGGCTGACCTCCACTGACCCACCGCGGCACCACGCGAGACCACGGCACACCGCACCACAGCGCGCCACAGAGCAACGCACCACAGCACGACGCGACGCGACGCGGCACAGAGGGGCACAACACGACACAACTGACCCTAACCTGAGGGACTAACCGAAGCCAGCCACCGCACACCCGGGAAGGCGCCGCGCCACCACGCCACACACCAGCACCACAGGCCACACACGGGACCACAGCGCGCCAGGCGACAACGGTGACGGACCACCCAGAAGATTACAGCCGGCACCGCAGAGGGGTAAGGACACGAGCAACCCCAGCCCCCTAACCCAAAACCACAAGCAGCCGCCTGGCGCAGCCGCCCAGCCGGCAGAGCCAGGACCTAACCCAGCAAGAAGGGGCGCCGAGCCCACCGTGTGCAGAGCCCACCCGACCCATGGGGCCGGAACATGGCCACACAGAACGCAACTGAAGACAGCAGCCCGGAAAACAACACTGAATACAGGCCAGTGCGTGCGCCAGCCCAGGGAAGGCAGAGGGAGGAACAGGCAAGCCCCCCCCCCCCCCAAAAAAAAAAGGATCGGGAAAGGGGAAAAGGCACGAAAACAGCCCACAGCCGCCCAACCACCCGCCAACACCATCACAGGCGGCCAGCCCCCCCCCCCAGGAGAAAAAAAAAAAAGGGGGGGGGACCCCCGCAGAGGCACAGGGGAACCACCCACCCAAAACCGCAACACCAAGCCAGTAACAGCGGACCACGGGGAAAAGGGACACGGAAAAAAAAAAAAAAGAGAGAGCCACCAGCCCAGCCCGAAAGAAAGGGGATGGGGGGACAGGGACCACAAAGCCCAGAAAAAAAAAAAAAAAAAGAAAAGAAAAAACCAAAGCGCAAAAAAAAAAAAAAAACACACCCCGACAACCCAGCCAAGACAGACTGGGCACAGGCGAGACCCAGGCCCAGCACACACGCCCACACCGCGCGCCGGAACCGGAAATAGCGGGGGGCAAGCGGGGCGCCCACGAAACCCCACACGTCCCAAAAGCAGGCCGAAACCGAAGCCCAACCACGAACACCACAAATAGCCGACACTAGAGGGACAACACCACAAATCGAGCCCAAAAACACCCACCCTAAACCCCAGCCAGGACTGACGGGGTTAACAAAACCCGCACCCAACCGCCAACCGGACCCAAACACAAACACCACACAACAGTAGGAAACCCAGTGCCCACAGCCCGGGCAACTGAGGCAGCCCGTGCCATGCAGGCGACCCGGCCAAACGAGATCCGGAGCCCGGGGGTAAGGCTGCATCCTAAGGCCTGCGCTGCTTTGGGACTCGAGGCGGAGCGTGCGACACCCAAGCGCCTCGGAACCCTAGTACCAGGAACGTGCATGCACGCCTTGGGAACGGGATACGCCAGGAAGTCCGGTGAACCCCTAGGGTTCCGCCCAAAGGAGGGGACGTGCGCAAGCACGGGGGCACACCCTCCCGGCGAGACAAGCATGTCACGCTGGCGGCGATCAGCCCTCCCGGCGTAGCCCGGGGCCGCTTTGTTGGGGGCCAACAGTCAGGTCTAGCGGGAAGTAAGCCGCCTCCCCTCTTCACGCGCGAAGCCTCTTCCTGTTCGTCACAGGGGCGACGCCAGGGGGAACCATGGGGCGCCTCTCCACGACCGAGTGCACCTACCTACCTACCTCCACAACCTCCACCACCACGACCACCTCATCCACCACCACCACCACGTCCTCATCCAGCACTCCACCCCCCAGGCCGCGGGGGACACCTCCCAAACGGGTCCCCAAACCCGCCCCCACCGCGAGCAACCCCGCCGCCGCCAAGGCCAACGCCCCGACGAGGCCCACACCCGCGACCCAGCCGAAACCTAAGACCGCCGCCAAACAGCCACCCTAACCTGTCAGCGCGCCACGACCGAAACCCGCAGCCAAGCCGGAACCCAAGTCCAGACCCGGCGCCACGACGGCAGCGCGAGCCCGACCCCCCGAGGACGTCCTCTATGACATTCGGCTCCAGCCGCCCCAGGCCCGGAGGCAGCAGCGCCCAGCACGGCGCCCCCCCACCGTCACCGACGCCCCCGCCACCACCTTCATAGCGGAGCGCGCCGCGGCCGAAGCACGACGCACCTCGTCCCGCCACCTCTGAAAGCCCGCACCCCAGGCCCACGGACCGCCCCCGACCAGGCCAGAACGACGCCAGGGTCCGCCAGCAGCGTCCCCGCCCCCCTACCAACCCTCGATGACAGCCCACATACAGCGCATGCCCCGCTACCGCCGCCGCCGCGAGTCCCGGCCCAACCCCGAGGCGGAGACTGTGCGCGCACACCCGCGGGTCCACATCCGCTCGCGCCCCCAATCCCCGCGCACCCCCACGGTACAGGACTACGAGGAATCCCCCGGGCCTGCCACCGCCACCGGTCCCCATGACCCCGTCATACCCACCCATGCCCACTCCTCCGCCAAAGACTAAGGCCCCGCCCAGGGACAGTGGTGGCAGCGCTGAACCCACACGCAGCTCTGGGAGCTGCGAAAGTGGGCCCGGGGAGAGCCCTCCCTCAAGGGCCTGGTCAACCGGCCCCGCAAGGGGTCGGTGGAGAACTGCCGCCTCCGGCCGGCGGGGGGGTGGATGCCGCAGGCCGCATGGGAAGCCATGCTGGCCGATGCGCTCCACCCCCTGGGGATGACGGGCATGGAGCTCAACCCCCCCAAGTGCACCCGGGCCACCACGGAGGGAGTCCCGGGCCTACACCTGCGCCTCTGCCCCCCCCTGGAAAACCCATGGCACTGAGTGGTCGCGGCGGACTCTGTCCTCTATTTAGGACTGCAGCTGAAGCCGGACAGGAAATTCTCCCTGCAGCGCAAGCACCAGCTGTGCCTGGCCGTGGTGCACCACTGGTGCCCCAACACTCTCACGCCGCCCAAAGTGGTGCAGAATGTCATCCTCGCGATCCTTGGGGGGGATGACCCAGTACGTTGCCCCCTTCATCGCTGACGACTCTGACACTGCGTGCCACCTGGACCATGTCACGGTCCAGGTCGCGAAGGACAGAGCGCGGTACGCCTTCGACGCCTCCCAGCACAGCCCGCAGGACCACCGGGCCCCGGGGCTCACCCGGGTGCCAACACGGTGCCAGCAAGCGGCAGTGGCCCTCGTGGGTACGCTCCTCCACCACCGTTCGGCCTCTGTGCGCGCCGAGGCCACCAGGATGTTCTGGGTAATCGCCGGTGCACATGGCATCTTCCCCGAGGTGCAGTGTCCTGTCCCGGGGTTCGTGACCTGGCAGGGGGCGACTGGGTCATACCATGGGCCCTTGCCGCCTTGGGGGTGTGGCTCTAGAACCCCATCGAGTGCCCCAGGGCGGCCCACGTCCAGCTGCAGTCCCCCCCAGGCAATGTCATCACGCTGCGTACCACCAAGCTTCGACACTGCGACACGTGCCGCTTGACGGTGCCACACACGACGTTCTCGCACGGGCACCATGGGCCGCACCACCCCTTTCCAGACAACGACGACCCAAAGCAAGCAGCGGTGCGGGAGTGCCTCAACCAGTGCGCCGACGAGCAACTCCACTACTGCTGTGGCGAGCAAGCGCCCACCGACCACCCCACATGGCTCAACGCCCCAGTCAACTTGTTCCACACCACCGGCACGCGGCCCCCCCGCCTGAGGCTCATCCACCCCAGGAGGGCTAAACAGGACGCCCACAATGGCCCGCGGGTCACCCAAGACAGCCTGCACCCCCACGTAGGGGGCTACTGCCGTCAGGGCAACCTGTCCTCCCCAATGCAGGGGGCGGCATACCACCTGCTGGCGGCCCTCATGTACATTCTCCGGACGTGCTGGTGGACGGCGAACACCAGGCACCCAATGCGGACGTGGCATGCCCCAAGCCCCTGCGTCCACGATCCCACGCACCAACATCAGTGTGGTTGGTGACCACGGATAACCAGTGCGCCCGGCTGGCGGAACAAGCGCAGCTCTGGGCCGAGTGGGTGATAGTGCAGCTGGGAGCGGGCCAGCCCAGGCCCCGGGGGTCACCTCGCTGCACCACCCTGCTGGTGGCTACAGCAGTGCCGCACGACCCACACTGGCGATGCACGCGCTGGAGGACCAAACTGACGACACGGGGCACCTGGTGGTGCATCAACGCCGAGGCCCAGCGTAGCTCTGGGAGCACCTGACGGCGCTCCGATCCTGGGCGAGCACGGTCACCGGAGCCGAGGTCTGGTTCCACCACCACCCGGCAATCCGCCCCATTGACACTCTGGCACTGAACGTAGACCAGCTGGCCCCCGGCCACCGCGACGTCAAGTGGCACTCTGCTGCCCTCAACGCGGGATGGCTCAGCCCCGGCGGTTACTATTGAGTCCCGGAGGCCTCGGGCCACACGTCCTCCGACGCATCGGGGCGCTGTCCCTGCAGACACGCCACCAGTCTCGCCCTTGCTGCCCACCTCTCTCGCACGTGGGCGGTGGCCATCCCGGGCACGGTACCCGCGGGAAAGGCGTAGCAACTTCCTTGCCGCTGCAGTACGGCACTCACAGGCCGTGGGTCCATACAGTGGATGCAGAGGTCATCCTCCACCTCCTCAGACACGCGGACCACGAGCGGATCACTGGAGTCTGCGCGGACGCGGCCAAGGCGGTCAACCAGATGCCCCGGCAGTGGCTTTGGGACGGCCTGCCGAACACCCGCTCTGGTTTGCCCGGGGCACCCTTCACCACAGCAAAACCATTCTGCACAAGGCGGACTGGGCAGAGTCCCAGGACACCGTCCTGCAGAACACGCTGCCGGGCCCCGGCGACGCCCAGCTCATCGTCGCCTGCAGTGAGGTCCACGTGGACCTGCGGCCCCCCACCATGCGGAAGCTTGGCGCAGTGGCCCAGCAGGCACAACTCCGCCATGCGTTGACGCATGGAGGACGCACATCCCTTGACACGGCACACGCCACAGCCTGCGTCCCCGCCCGGGACCTCACCGCGGTGGCCACCAATCACCGGGCGCTGCAGACCAGGGATGGCCACACGCCAGTGCAATGCAGGCTCCGCATCCAGAAGGAGCGGCTCTCCGGCGTCGCCGTCCTCCGACAGCCATGCCTCCTCTGCGGGGCCAGGAAGAGACCCAGTGCACACACACGTGGGCTGCGCCCATTCGCGGCTCCTTTGGCCCCACTACTGCCAGGGGGTACAAGAGGTGGTCCGACACCGCCCGCCCGGGGACAAAGCGCTGCCCGTAGCCTCGTGGCGTTCCGCCGGCGCCGAGTGGATTGAGGTCTTCTTTTTCGGGTTGGTGCCCGAGGCGGCGGTGCCGCAACTCCGCATGATTGCCCGCCAGAACCACCAGGGGAAACCTCCGTGGAAGAGTTCCTCCAGCACATGCTCCGGCTGGGGGACTTTGCGTGGGAGCTCCGCAACCACCGGCTGGAGCAACTCCTCTGCGCGCCCCACAGCGCGGCGGCCCGGCTGCAACGATGGCTCACTGCGGCAGAGGGCGACTGCCCCCCCCTCCCCAGCGTCCCAGCAGGGACTTCGAGGCCTCCCTCCGCCTCGTGAACGGCACTCTGGAGTGTTCCCCACAGGAGGATCCCCACCCCTACCAGGACCTGCCCAGGGGTTTCCCGAAGAGCCTGCGGGGCGCGCTCTTCCCAACGTGGGTCATCAGACGCAATTGCATAACCGCATGGAAAGCGCACATCCTGGGCGCGGAGTGGGCGCACGAGTGGAACCGGTGGTGCCGGACAACACAGAAACCGGAAACTCCAGCAATGCAGTACGCCGCCGTCCCACTTGAGGGGTGGGGACCGCACACCCGACGGGGGCTCATGGTGATCCTAGGGGTGGGCCCTGAGCGCCCGTGGGACGCAGAGACCGCGGAATGGCTGCAGGCAGCCCCAGAGCCCCAAACCGGGTGGAGAGGCGACGTGTCCTCGCTCCTCCGGGCGTCCCTCCCCCCCCGCCCCGTGCTCCACACCGCCAACATGCTTCGGGCAGCGGAGATACAGACGTGGGGGTGCGACGCAGCCACTGTCCGATGGCTCCCCCCGGAGGAAGGGAACACCCGGCTCACTGTGGCACATTTCAAAAAGGGGGGGCCTACATACGATGACGCCCTGTCGGAACTGGGCAACAATCCAGGACCCCTGCTCCTCATGCTCCCCACCGAACTCGCCGCCGCGCTGCGCCGGGAGCTGGACAGCTACGACGGGCTGAGGGTGGGGCGGGAGGCGGTCGGGGACGGTGCCCTGCTGCCCCCCCCCCCATCGGGGCACCAAAGGTGGATGCCGGTGGGACGCTCTTGTGCCCCACCTCACCGCACGTCACACCTATATGACAAGCCCCCAGAGACACCCCCGCCCGGAGTCGGATGACCTCATAGCGGCCTTCCACGACCACTGAGTACCCCCGGACGACACATGGCAGGCAGTCTGGCAGAAGACACTCAGCAGGGACTACCCGCGCCGCGTCTGCGCCTGCCTCCTTGAGCTCCCAGGCCCCCTCCGCCAACGGTGGGACGACCTGTGGCTCCCGTGCCTCGACCTCTGGTCCCCAGCCTCTCACCTCCCACACACCTGCCACCTCTGCGGGGAGTTCAACACGGTCCCCTCTGCCACGCCGCTTGGCACCAACAGGTGTGCGCAGTGCTCCGAGGTTGCCGTGTGCCCCTGGCCCAAGCCACCCGCGGGCCCGTCCCGGCGCACGGAAGAGGAGGCGCTGCAGCGGCGCATCGAGGGCGCGCAGACCCCCTCGCACGGCCAAGTGGGCCCCGCGGGTGCCGCCCCCCTGTGGATCCACGTGCACCTAAGGGACCCCACATCTGTCGCGCGCCTGTCACACGTGTTCGCGCCCTGACCTCCACCTGACGCTGCGCATTGCAGAACCCGCAGCATAATGCGCAGCTGAAGGCAGGATTGGCCGGAGCATGCGCGAGCCCGCCACCGGGCGCAGGAGGCGACCATCAGGGGCCTGGTAGCGGGCGCAGTGGCAGAGGCGCACGCGGCGCATGCCGCCGCCCTGCACGACACGGCGGGCAGCGTGACGACCTTCCCAGGCGAGGACGCCCTCCCGGCCGTCCGCGCCCTGAAGGGGGCGGGAGCCCCCACGCTAGTTCTGGCAATACACCGCGTCGTGAACGCCGTGCGCCCAGGGCTCGTAGGCCCGGAGGCGGCCCTCTATGGGTACTGGATCGAGTGGCACACGTCCAACCAGTCTGGCCGGCCCGTGTCCATGGGGGACGCTGTGCGGCTGACGGGCGAAGGGTGGGCCACCTCTCTCCACAGCAGCGCTCCGGCCCTGCTGCACGCCCTGAAGACGCGCCTCTCCATGCACGCGGCCCCATACCTGAACCACGCGCTGGCCACGTATCCGGGAGGGATGTCCGAACTGGACGGGGCGCTCCACCTCCTGCACCTGCCGGACGACGACTTAAAAGTGGGAGAAGTCACCATATTCTTGGAAGGCGCGGGCGGGAGGCCCTCCCATCCCCGCTTCACCAACCCGGTGTACGACGGCACCAGGCCGACCCGCCCGTACGCCGTCGTGTGCGACGCGGTCCCCAGGGAGCCCGCCTGGTGCCCCGCCCTCCCGCCAGCCACCCACGCGCCTCGCAGCTGGGCCCACCCGCACCTGTCCCCCCCCCTCTCCATGAAAAGAGGAGCCCACCACAGTAGGCAGGTCCTCTGACAAGAGCGCCCGGGCACCCCCCTGCACCTCCTCATCGTCGCCACCCGCCGGGACCCGGAGCGGGTCCTAGGAGCCCCCGCATCCCACCTTTACGGGGCAGCGCCCGTGCCCCGCCCCCCCTCCCGGAGTCCGAGGCGCGGGACGGGGTACACGCCTTCCTGCGGACCCAGGAGGTCGACGCTGTTACGGGGGTCCACCTTGTGCGGCCCCCCCCAGCAACACCCGACGACCCCCGAGGGCCCAGAGCCCTGAGCCCCACCCTGGACTGGGAGCTGTGGCGCAGCGTGTGGGCCGAGTTTCTCGCCCGCCTCCCGCCGCGTTGCAGGTGGATGGCCACCGGCCCATGACCGCCCGGGGCCACCGCGACGATGTGCCCCCTCCCGCGGCACGACACGGCACCGCCCACAACACCCCACCGATGCACTGGGAGGTAGTTGGACAGGGACGCCTGCAGCAAAGCACGCCTATCAGGATAGCTGGGATGTCTGACTCCGATGCCTCCCCTCAGCGGGATGACCGGCACCACCGGCGGTCCGACTCCCGCTCCTCCGTTCCCCAGGATGCTCAGGGGAAACTCTGCGGAGCGCGAGGAGCAGCGGCTGACGGAGGCTGCGGTCCCGGTTGGGCCACCGGCTGAGCAGCCCCAGGCAGTTCCCGGCAACCCCGCACCGCCGGCCCCTGAACCGCTGCCGGCGGGGGAGGCCGCCCCCGGCGCCCAGGCTGCTGCTCCACCCGCCCCGCCCCCGGGAGGTGCTTCGGATGCGCCTCCGGACATGCCGCATGGGGCTGCGACTGCCGCTCCGGCCAGCCACGCCGCTGCCCCCGGCACGCCAGTGGCGCAGGGAACCGGCCCTGCGCGGGCCCAGGGTGCCTCGCCGGGGACCACTGCGGCCGCAGCGGAGGGCCAGGGGGGCCACCAACTACCGCGCCCACACCAAGCCAAGCCACATCCACGTGAGCCCCCCAAAGCCGCACCCACCCAAGGCCTCCTTGTCCCAGGGGAGGCCACGGCCCGTCTGTGCCCCGACGCCAAAGCGCACGCCGATGGATATCACGCTGCCGCAGCTGCAGCGACGCGTGGTCCAAGCAGGAGGGGTCGGCGATCGGGCGGGCTGGGTTGCAAGCCACGGAGGCGCAGGGCGAGGGACGGAGGGCGACCGTGAGGAGGTGGCAAGCAGCGGAGGGGGAGGGCAGACACCAGGGCTGGGCAAGGGCGTGCGCAGCAGCGAGAGGGGGCGGATCCTGGGGAAGGGCCAGGGCGCTCGCAGCGGCAGAGGGGGACAGGGGCAGGGGAAGGGCACCAGCGCAAGCAGCAGCGGGGGAGGGCAGACGCACGGAAAAGGCAAGGGCACGGGCGGCAGAGGGGGAGACACAGGCAACGACAACAGACACGGGCAGGGGCACGGGAAGGACAGGGGCGCAAGCGGCAGCGGTGGAGGGCAGACGCACGGGAAAGGCAAGGGCGCGGGCGAAAGAGGGGATGACACAAGATACGGGCAGGGGAGCAGGCAGGAGAGGGCGCACAATAGCCAGGCGCCAGGGGCAGGGTAGGGCCCCAGAGGCAAGGAGGGGGGGGGCGACGTGGGCCACCGCGGGCAGGAGGGACGGGGCCCGGGGACGGGAGGGGACGGGAGGGGCAAATGACGGGGAAGAAGGGCGGGGAGCTCCCGCAGCCGGAGGTCCGGGCGGTGCGGTGCATCCCCCCAAGCATCCAGCAGATGCCGGCACACCATGCCGGCCACCACCACCTTCTGCCCATGTACAACATCCACCCGCCTATGGGAGCCCTGATCCCCCCCGAGGCCCCCCAGGCCCCCCAGCCAGCTGCTCCCCCGCGTACACGGCTACACCCGCACGACCCCGCCCCCGCGGCACGGGAGCCGCGGGCGGAGCCGGCAGTGATGAACCCTGCGCTGGCGGCGCAGGGGTCCAACACGGAACCAGCGCGGGTGGCGCGGGAGCGGCGGGCAGAGCCGGCACGGGGGGCAGTGGGGGCTCCGCGCCCCGCCGAGGCCAGGAGCGATTGGGATTTGGGACTGCAGCGCGGTCCCCAGCCCCTGGGGGGCGAAGCCCTCTCTCTGGTGCTGGAGGTGTTGCAGGTGGCTGAGCTGGGCCACCTCAGGGACCACCAGGGGGTTGAGGAACCGGACCTTCGATACTGTGCTCCTTCGAAGGGACGGCGGGAACCGGGAAGTACCCCCCAGGGGGGTGGGTCGCCCGGGAGGACCATGAAAGGGTCGGGCCGTGATTCGGGCGGGATGGCCCGACCAGGAGCTGGGGTGGCCGGCTTTCCTGGAGGGGGGGGCGGTACTCCGCGTCAAACATGAGAAGGCCAATCTCTGGCTTCCCTCGGCCCTGCGCGCCGCCGTTGGCCACTGGCGCTACCGCCCGAAGAACCTGCCCCCGCTGCAGCCCAAGTCCCCACACAAGCGGAGGCGCAGGTGTCGGCGGAACCCACGGGCGACAGCGCGGGCGGCCAGGGCGGGGCTGGCGGCGATTTCCCGGGAGTCTGGCCTGACGCCCGGCAGGCCGAGCCCCAGACCCCGGATGGAGATCAACGGGGCGGCTGGGGGCAGACTAACGGCCCGGGATGTCCCCCCCTCGCAGGCCATGGCCTCCTGACCCTGGGTCGTTGAGAACAATGAGGGATAGCTACTAACCCGCTCCGAGCCTCTGTTGCAGCGTAAGAAGAAAAACTAATCTTATTGTGCCTATCTCTTTATTTACCTAACCGAACTGAGGAGGGTGCAAGCTTCGGAAGCGCCTTTTTTACCCCAGACATTCCTTTCTCCTGTTGGGAATCTCCTTCGGGCCACTCCTGCAAGAGTATCGACTCCCCCTGCAGGTACACCTCCGCCTCACAGAGGAAAGCAACACCCGAGATCATTGCAATACCACCAGGCCGCTTATCTTGTTTGCAGCCCGATGGTCGGTGAGTCCTATTGCCCCAGCCTCCAAGCCTGCCATCATCCTGCACAGTGTAGTAACAAGAACGCGCCCACGCGCTCGACTAGGTACCTTTGGGGTCCGATCAGTCCGGGCAGCCCACCTCTATACCACCACTCCAACTGTGGGTCACCTGAACACGCCGGCCTACATGAACAGATTCCCTCCCTTCGGAATTCACAGTTGTGGCCCTTTACTCGTAACCCCCTCTGTTTTGTAACCTCCCAGGGGCGGTGAGCTCACCTGCGGTGACGGCTAGGCCTACTCGGTGTGTGCCAGGACAGGCTGAGGTCTTCTATAGAGCTCCGGTTACGGTGAATTTACTAACTGCCACCCTCAATCGGGTTTGGCGCTCTAAACACCTAAACATCCGCTGCTGTTGGAGCCCTGCTCCTGCCCTGGTTGTGCCCTGCAGTCCCATGGCTGTGGTTACCATTGTGAGCCAGGTTTGCAGCCACCCAGCGAGTGAGTGCCTTGTTGACCACGGTTTGCATGAAATATGCCCTAATGTGATGACCTTGGGGAGCAAACGAAGAGCGCTGGCTTCCTAGATCAGAGGAGAATGGCAGGCAAGGTGTTGAAGGCAAGGTGTGCATACCCTCCTTGGGGACAAGCGTGCCCACGGTTAGGACCCCTAACTGGTCCAGACCCATGGGGTTCTACCCGTATTGACGGTTTTACCATACCCTTAAGTGTGCTACGTATGTCTGTGTGTGTCTCATTTCTCTCCCTGGCGTGCCTGCCATCAACAGCCTTCACTGATGTCGGACCTAAGGTCCTAGTCAGCTACTGGTACCACTCCTATGGCGCCCAATCTCTGTGCTGGCGCCTAACCTTTGGGGAGATGGCAAAAGCCCTACCTACTAGAGGTGAGGTGTGGCGCAGTGAGCTAAGGGCAAACAAAGCACCGATTTTTCTAGGGGCCAAAAGGTAACACACTCCGCTGCCCGCGAGAAAAAGCACGCGGAGCAGGAGACACCACTGCACTGCACTCACTAATGCCAGCAGCAGCCTTCTAAGTTAGGGTGAGCACAACCGCACGCAGCCACTATGAGTGCTGCTGACCCTAACTCCTGCACCCTCTACTGGATGGCGTTGTCAGAGAGTTCTCAGGCCCTACTGGCCCCCCTGTGAAAGGACAAGGAAATACAGCACCACTAGGCTTCTGTGGCCTGACAGAGACGCCTTGCATGTTTCTCTCCCGGCGCTTGGACAGGTGCACTTGTGTGTTGTGCGCACAGCGTGTAGTAAGGGCTGTAGATGAAGGAGACGTCCAGTGCACGCCATTGCTGGCTCAGGCGCATGTGATTGTGGGATCAGCGCCCTTTTTAGCTGGGCAAGGGATTGCACCAATTACCCTTGACCTTTGCCCCCTCAGAGCAAAGGCAGCTGCAGGACGGTTTGTGGCTGAGGAACCTAACCAACCTCGCAGTATTATACGGGTCTCCGGTTGGAAAAAAATACACTGTCGCAAAAACCATCCTATCAAGCAAGCCAGCGTTAACCACTCCGCCCGTTCTCTTGTAGAACCTAGGGCTGAGCGCTGCCCAACCTGACAAGGGTTCTACCACGTGCACAACGCCAGGCCTACAGCCCTCTAATGCATCATGCAGCCTGCTGGGAAGGGAGGCGATACAAAGAATGTTTTCTTTTCTACATTCCAATATTTAACCAATCACGAAGAAACTCAACCAAGAGGTGAGATCCTCCTGGGCTTACTGACGTTACTCACCACGCATCACGTGTATGCCGAGGGACAACAAATGCAGGAGCGACCCTAAGTGTTTAAACGACCCTACGGCGATTTATTAAAAGCCCTAAGCAATGAATGCATCGTGTGTATTATGCACTTCCTTGGTTGTTGCCTGCAGGAGAGAGAGAGCGAAATGACGGGCAACTCCACAGCGCAAAACGAAGCCTAGCGTTTTCCGTTCTCAGCACTTTTTTCAGGTCCACCACCCAGCGGGCTGCTCAGGTAACCATCTGGCCTCTGGTGCCAAACAGGTCAGTGCACAGCACCCAGATGCTCCTGGTCAGTGCCCAGGTCGAAACAAGAACAGGTTGATATACTATATGTTGTATATACTTCTTTGTGCTTTGGACTTCGGCTCACCATGAACGCTCTTGCCCGTGGTTAGGCCGCTTTGAGCAATGCTCGCCGGGTGGCAACCCCAAGGCATAAAAAAAGCCTAGCGTTTTAAATATCTGTATTTGAATGCTATGGCGAAGGCAGACACGAGTAAGAACTTTCTCTCTGACCTGTGCAGAATAGGCGGGAGTAAGAGATGCACAGGGAAAGTGTCACAGCGTGTGAATGCCGAGATTAGGCACAGACATCGCGAGCACAGCGCATACTCTAACCCTACGTGCACGCTGTGTGCTCCATTCGTCTGACATACCTTTGATCCTTGGATTTACCTGTGCAGAGCGAGAAAGGTGAGCACCCATACCTGCAACAATTGCAGCGGTGACAGCCCTGGCGTTTTAACAAAACGAACAACACAAAGACAATGCATAGATGTGCGATCACAGTAACACCTCTGAGAGGCGGGTTGTCGGCCTGCTCTGTTGTGTGGCTACTTGTTTCATACTGCTTCCTAAAGTTTATAAAGGTTTTGATGCAACCGTGCAAGTTTTCCTTTGAAAGCTTTTAAAAAGACGGCTCACACCTTCTTCTCTCAGAGCGGACTGGACTCTGGAACCCCTTTTCTTGAGTGCGGCTCAGCTGCGATTGTCTGTGACTATCAGGTTTCTACAAAAGATGAGGATTTCTAACATGCTTTGGTCAGCTTTTGGGGATTTGACCTCTTAAGGCGCTAATCCTTTCGGTAAACCACAGGAATCACACCCTGTTGGTTACATTTTCTATTTTTTTCAGCTCCTTGACATTTGTGTCCTCCATCAGGAGTATTGCTCCGCCCTGACCTTTGGTCAGGACGTTCACTAAAACGCTGTTTATACAGCAATCGCCGTCAGCATTGGATCGTTTGACAGTACCCTAGTGGGCAAGCATGCGCACTCTAGGGGGGAGGTCCTGGGTTCGAACCCCACTACCCCCTCATTTTTACCAAACATTTTCGCCGCACGCTGGCAACCTTTGAGGATTGCCTCCTCCTAAGGACATCATCCACGGTACAATACATTGTTTTTCCAGGGTACCTCCAGTGTGGTAAGCTTCTTTAAACGGATCAGAGTGTCATTGGCTTGTTTGAAGCATTTTCTGAGGTATTTCTTGGCACAATTTGAGCCTTGAGCCTTGTTCCTTGGGCCTAGTAGCTTGATGAACTAGTACTCCAGGGGGGGGGGTAAGAGAAAATCACTACCTTGTCTTTCTTGCGGTACCTGATGCAGGCCAAGCGCCCCCTAATCTGTACGCTGCGCCCTGTTGCCAGATAGAAAAAAAAAGATAAGAATAAACAGGACGAACACCTTTCTAAATAGCTGGAAGGAAAGCTAATTGATATAAAGAACAGCTAGGACAAAAAGAGCGCAGCGAAACGTGTTACAACACGACCTCCAAAATTTTGAACCTAAATAGACAAAGAAATAGGGCCGTAAGCGCAGTAAGGCTAAAAGGAACATAACGCCGTGCCCCTCGTCGTCAAATTTGCGGTCTACGCAAGCAAAACTGCGTCGCGAGCAACACGTACAACTGGAAGGTTCTTTTTGTAACACGCGGCGCCCCTGCACTCGTTTCCCCGTGCCCTCTTTTATTCACCATGTACCTCTCCCTCCCGGTTGTGCTCCCCCTTCAGCGCCTCTGCCTCCTTTTCGCTGCAGGCGGAAATTACGCGCCGTCAAGACCACTACTACAAAGACGACCTCAAAGACGATATCATCCACAACACCGCCACCACCGCGGGGTAACATCTAGGGCAGTGGTGCAGACGTGGTCTTGCTGCCTGCCGGCGTGCGTGTTGGGTAGTGTATAATTTTATTTTTTTCAAAAGCAAAAGAAAAATTTTCTAGCAAATTTTGCAGTGGTTTTGAAAGTAGGACAAAACACGGGCAGCAAAGCAAAGCACGCATGGGCAGCGAGGGAAAGGGCACCACAGCGCACAGACGCCACCACCGGGCAAAAAAAGCCACAGACAACTAGCAACACAACACAGCACAGCACGGCGCCGCACGACAGGCCACACGAGGGCAAGGCAAACACAAACAGCACCGCAACACAACAGCAGAGCATGACAGCACGCCACCAAACGACAGCACAGCACCACAGAACATGACACAGGGAAGCAGAGCACCACAGCAAACCGCACCAACCACAGGGAAGCAGACCAAGCGACCCGTCAGGGACACCAACACTGAAACACGCCACCAGCAGAATACCACGGGCCACCAGACCCAGCAACGCACCACAAAACACCAAAGGAAACAGCACAACACACAGCAGCGCACACAGCACCAGGCGCCAGCAACAGCACGCACGGCACGAACAGCACAGCGCAAGCGCACCAGCAAAGCGAAGCACAGCACGGCACAGAGCGGAGAGGACAGGGAACGCACAGCACGACACAGCAGGACACACACACCGGAAAGGACAGCGTCGAACAACAGCATTCACCAGCACGCCACGACATAAGACACACAGCACAAAGCAAACAGCGCGGGGGAACACCGCAAAACACAGCGCCGCAAAGCAAGGGGCCCCAGGGCAACGGGCAGCGCCAGAGGGCACGGCACAACAAGCAAAGGCACCCAACGAGCGCAACAAAACAACACAGCACACAACAGCACAACACCGGGCGGCACAAAGCGCAGCAGCGCGGCCCAGCACCACACCAAAGGACAGACAGCACAGCACAGCATACGGCAACGCAGACCAAAACCAGACAGCAAACCACACCGCGAACAAGCGGAACACGGCAACACGGCACCGCAAAACACCCGACGGAAGGGCAGTATAGCGCGGCAACACCAGACAGCACACGGCACCACGCACACACCGGGGTGATTGTGTGTGTGGGGGGGGGGGCAGCAGACGGCGAGAACCGCCGACAGGCGGCAAGCAAGCGCGCGGGAGCAACGCACCAGAGGAGGGAAAAAACAAAAAAAACGGAGCACCGAGCGGCAGCGACGAAAACCGTGAGACACAGAAGAGGGGGGGGGGGGGCAACCACCAGGGAGCAGCCAAGGGCCAGGCAGGAAACACAAAAGCAGCGAGAGCACACGGAGAGCCGAGCAGCGGGAGACCAACAAACCAAACAGCAGGAGGGGGGCGGGCGGGGGGAGCAGACAGCAAGAACCACCGACGAGCACCAAGCAAGCGGGCAAGAGCAAAGCAACAAAAAAAAAAGAAAAAAAAAACGGAGCACCGCGCGGCAGCGAGAAGAACCGCGAGACACAGAAGGGGGTGTGTGGGGGGCCAGCAACCCCCGAAGACCAGCCTGCGGCCGGGAGGGAAACACAAGAGCAGCAAGAGCACACGGAGGGCCGAGCAGCGGGAGACAAGCAAAACAAACAAGAGAAGGGGGAGGGGGGGCAGACGGCGAGTACGGCCGACGAGCGCCGGGCCATCAAGCAGGAGCAGAGCAAGCAAAAAAAAAAAAGGCACCGTGCGGCAGCGACGAAAACCGCGAGACACAAAAGGGGAGGGGGGGGGGCGGGGGCCAGGGGGCAGCGAACGGCCAGGCAGCAAACACCAAAGCAGCGAGAGCGCACACAGAGCCCAGAAACAGCTGACCAACAAAACAAACAACACACAGCGCCAAGGCCCAGGGCACCCGGGGCTGGAACCCAGAGAAAGCCCGAGACAACGGGGGCGCACAACGGACAAGAAGAGAAAAAAACACAAAAACACAAGACGGGGGGGGGGTGGAAATAACATCAAAGCGCCAAGGCTCAAGGCACCGGGGGCCGGAAACCAGAGAAAGCAAAAGACAACGGAGGCGCACAAAGGGAACAACGCAACAAAAAAAAAGAAGAGGCAAACGGAAGAACAGAAAAGGGGCAACCCAAGCCCAGAGGGAGCCGAGCAAAGCAGAAAGACAAAGCGGCCAAAGGAAAAGCTGAGGCGCACCAGAACGCGCCCAGGAGGCCGGCCCGCCTAACCCGGCCAGGAAGGACGAGCACACGCACACACACACCAGACCCAGGCGTGGCGTCCTCCGACCCGCAAGGAGAGGTGACGGCCTGCGTACGAAACAGCCCCGATGCACCGGCCGAGTCCCCTGTCGAACGACGGATGGCACGGGAAACCAGACGCGTCAGTGACGGGGTCCGCACACGCCAACCACCACAGCGCACGCAGTCCAAGTCCGACGCCCGAGGGACCCGCCAGGGACAACCCCATCGCGGGGCCCCGAACGGGTACAACGCGGAGCGAGCCCAGCGCCCCCGCCTAGGCGGGGGCCAGCGCCAGACACAATGAGCCCGGTTCTCGGCCGGCCTCCGCGTGCCCCGCGCAGCCACCTAGTAAAGCCGGGGGCGCAAGCCCCTTGGGTTGGGACAGGCACCAGGGGGTCGGGAAGGCCAACCGGAGCCCCGAGAGCGACCAGACCGGACGAGGTGCGGCGCTGCACGCGGGGCCACGAGGCACGCCAGAGAGGCACGCCGCCGGCCGCAACCAAGGCACACGGACAGGTGGGAAGCAACAACGGCAGCTGGGTGCTGCAAATCCGGAGAGCGCGCGCAACACGCAACGAACCATGGCACGAGAACAGGTGCCAAAAAACTCCGGCTGCCGTCCGGATGGACGGGTGCGCGCCCGGAGGGTACCCAGCCCCTGCCGGCTACGAACGACCGCCGTCCGGACAGACGAGTGCGCGCCCGGCGGCGTATCCAGCCCCTGCCGGCTACAAAACAGCCGCCGTCTGGATGGACGAGTGCGCGCCCGGAGGGTACCCAGCCCCTGCCGGCTACAAACAGCCGCCGTCCAGATGGACTGAGTGTGCGCCCGGCAGCGACGCCCCGCACACGCAACACTGCACACGCAACCCACAGCACCACACACCGAGCGAGCACACCGGCGAACAGGAGCCAAGTGGCCCAGGACACCGCACATCAATCACAACACACCGCGCAGGCACGCCGGAGAACAGGAGCCAAGTGGCCCGGGACACAGCACACACAAAGCAACGCAACAAGCGGGCACATCGGTGAACCGGAGCAAAGTGGCCCAGGACATCGCACACGCAAAACAACACACCGAGCCGCCACACCGGTGAACAGGAGCCAAGTGGCCCAGAACACCGCACAAGCAAAGCAAAAGACGGAGCAGGCACACCTGTGAACAGCAGCCAAGTGGCCAAGGACACGGCACAAGGAACAAACCACACCGAGCGGGCACACTGGTGAACACGAGCCAAGTGGCCCAGCACACCGCACAAGCAAAGCAAAGGACGGTGCGCGCACACCGGTGAACAGGAGCCAAGTGGCCCACGACACCGCACACGCAACACAACAAACACGCGGGTGCACCGCTGAGCAGGAGCCAAGGGGCCAAGGATACCGCATATGCAAAGCAATGCATCGAGCGGGCACACCGGTGAACAGGAGCCAAGTGGCCCAGGACACGGCACACCAAAAGCAACCCACTGAGCGGACACACTGGTGAACAGGAGCCAAGTGGCCCAGGACACCAGACACGCAACACAACACACCGAGCGGGCACACCGGTGAACAAGAGCCCAGTCGCCCAGGACACCAAACACACATCACAACGCACAGAGCGGGCACACCGGCGAACAGGAGCCAAGTGGCCCAGGACACCGCACAAGCAACACAACACACCGAGCGGGCACACCGGTGAACAGGAGCCAACTGGGCCAGGACACGGCACAAGCAACACAACACACCGAGCGGGCACACCGGTGAACAGGAGCCAAGTGGCACAGGACACCGCACACGCAAAGCAAGGGATGGAGCAGGCACATCGGTGAACAGGAGCCAATTGGCCCAGTGACGGGTTCCCGTTGGGGGCCGGCCACGGGACGCTGCGGTGACACGCACAGGTGAGCAGGCAGGCAAAGCACTACGCTCACAAGGGCATCAATACGCTCGTGTCATGTGACAAAGCGTTTCAGGATCCTTGCCACTCTGCAACAAGGGAACGAAAGCATGTACAGCAACACATCAGGATATGTACACATGGGGTTGAGACTCGACTGGGGTAAGGGCATCACCGGACAATAGACACTCTATCCTAACTGGTAGCCCAATCCCAGGTCCGACCCTATCAGTGACTGGTGGGGGCGGGGGCTCAAACACAACCCATGCCCTGCTCAGTCCGGACCCTGAAACCCTGCCGATAGGGGGGGTGTCCCGCCAAGCCAGAGGCGAGTTACTGGAAGCCAAGGTGCTCCAAGGCCAACCAACAGTCACTCCTTATGCTCCCTCAACGGCAGGGCCCAACTCCCCTCTGAGCCAGAGATATGGCCCCGCCATTATCCCTCAGGAGTTGGTAGCTGAAAATGGGCTGTTTCAGCCCAAACTGATATTAGCTTGAAAAACTCCAAAATTGACCCCTCGTCTGGACCCGCCAGAGGTAGGGACGAGGCAACTGACCCTATGCCCTTCGAGTACAAACCCCTTGGAGCCCTCACCCCAGCTGGTTCTCTCTGAGGTCCCGGCATCAGGGCAACACAGATTCGTCAAGTGGGGTCATGATGCCAAAATCACCAAAATGGGCGTCATTCCCACGCGTGGCTCGCCCGGCCCGGGCAAGGCCAATGGCTCACAGGGTAGGAGGCAGGACCTAGGACTCATATCTGAGTGTACAACTTGAAGTTAGGTCTGATGTCCATGCCACTCGGCGTGGTGACGATCCCAATTGGGTCCACAAATGCCAAAACTGCAAAATTGTCCACATTCATTTTGGGCTAACGCCTTAACGAAGGTTGCTCCGCTTCGCCCACGTGGTGTGTGAACCATGGGGACCAATATCCACATCACCCATATCATATATGATCCATTGGTCCAAGCGTCCGGCGTGCACGAAGGTTAGAACATGGTGCACGGCGGGCTGCAAAAGTGGAAAATTGCTCAAAATGGCCAAAAATGCGCACAGTCATGGTTGGGGCAAATGAGGCACATGCCCGACTCGGACCGGAGTGTGCCATAGGATTGGTATCAAGTAATGTGTGTCCAACATATCTTTTGGGCGTCGCCCAACTCCTCCGGTTTTGGGAATGGCAGGGTCGCCAAGTGAGCCCATGATTTGGGATGGTCCCAAATCGCCAACATGGCGGCGACGCAATGCCAAGCCCAAGAGGAATTATTCGCCGGTTCCAAGATATGTTGGGGACCGAAGTATGTACCCTAAGTACATACTTGGGTCATGATGTCAATTGAGCGCAACGTTGAGATACAAGGTCGCCACTTGACATCATGACGGGCAAAAAACGGCAAAATTGGTACAAAGACACACAAAAGTGCCTTGAAAGGTGCACAATTATATTATAATATCTTCGGATTGGATCGTGCAATCAACTAATCCTTCTATACACAATGACTTGACACCAATGACCTTCGATTCCACATATGTGCTCCGCTTGGGGCGCTTTGAAAGGTTACGAGCGCTACTTCCCAAGTGGGCACATGAAAATATGGAAAATTGCAAAATACACACCTTGCTCCCAACGCATCGCTTTGGGATCGCCACACAAGCTTTCCTCCACGAAGGTTAGGCTTGCAATTGATCGTGGGGAGTATGGAGAAGGGGCTTGCACAATATGAGGTCCATTGGCGGGTTTGGTTTGGAGCGATAGACCCGCCAAATGGGCAAGCAACACAACACAAGGCACATACTCCATATTGCCCAAAAAGGTAGCTCCCCCCACGATATGTCATGCCCCTCCAAGGGCATAACTTTGTGTCAATCGCTCATAGGAACTCAAGAAGAGTTCCTATGCAACACCAACACTTGCGCGCTACACTCGAAAGTTATCCTAACGCACGCAATATCATGGCCAAAGAGTTATAACGCAAACTCTACCCTCTTGACCATGATCCATTACACTAGCGCGCACGTGTGGAGACGCAAGTCATATAATGCTCCCTAAATTACGTCGGGAGTATTGTGAATACATCCCACGTTTCCTTATCGTAATTCCTCGCAAGCAACACGAGATATGACCTTCACAAGTGGCCTCACGAATCAACTTTGTTTTGCCCATATCTTTAAGACAAATGGAGGGCAAGATAAAAGAAAGGTTGATTCGTGCATAGGGAAGCACGTAGGTCCACTCGAAAGAGGTCAAATCAAGTGCGGGGATGTCGAAGTCGAAAATCCGATTTCGACATCCTGAAAAATTCGGATTAAGGTTGCGAGTGTAAGATGTGAAAATTGCGGAAGCATCCATGCAGTTCCTGAAGGCTTTGGAGCCTTCGTGACGGATTGCGTTAAAATTTCCATTAATAACAGTTAAACTGGCGGTTACGGTAAAGTCGCGATCCAACCGCCAGCAGTCAAAACAGTGAGTATCAGAACGGAAGCGTAAAAATTGACGGAAACAATATGAAAATAAAACCCTGTTGATTCCTGATATTCTGATACACAAATCTCCGCTGGCGGTGCATCGGTTGCCGATGCGGGGCTTTACGGCACGGAACACGCTCCCGCCGGGCTCGCACCGGGCGTCAATGGGCGCCTTCCGTACATGGGGTTAGTGGACCGGAGACCGGTCTTCCCTTCCGTACATGGGGTTAGTGGACCGGAGACCGGTTGTATGCCCTAACCTGGCCATGGGGTTCTGGGTACCGCTTCACCCCCCTCCTTGGAGCAAACCCTGGGGGGGGCTCGATAACACCCACGCATGGCAGCGGGTACCCAGGACCATTTCCTGAAGGGGGGGGGTGTCACATCCTCACTTCAGGCTGACCCAGGGTAGGCACAGTAAGATAGGTATGATGCTGTAAAAGCTCGTAGCACATGTATAGTATCAAGTATCAAGTCCTGGGTCCTGGCGGCGATTGTTCGGCATCCAAAGGACCCGTTAACCCATACCAGGCGCACCGGGTGCCGGCTGCTACGGTCACCACCACAGTGGCAGTGGCATACACAGCCAACATAGGCGTCACACGACGACCGAGGTGGTCCCACAGGTCGAGAGCGACCACAAAGATCCATCAGGCTAGCCCAAGCTTCCCAAGGCCCGCCGACTGGGGAGAGTCCCCACGGGTCCTTCCTCGGGCGCACCATGTCCATATCCATACGACGCGAGTCCAGAGTTGTACAGCCGAACTCCTTAAGGGATCTTAAGGGGGCTCCTCCTGAAGGGATCGGGCATCAAGGCCGTCTTTTCCCTCGCCCTATTACCACGAAGGCCATACATGAGGGAGTCCTCATGCAGTGTGGGCGGAGGCGTCGACTCCTCAAACCACCAGTTTCCCAGGCAGACTGACCAAGGTCAGGAGCACCGGAGGCGGCCATCCGACTGCAAGTGCGTCTGCGAATCGGTAGGCTCACACTGGGACTGACAGTGGCGGACCGCTGGGAGTGTAGTCAGGCAACTGGGCTTCCCGCCTGGCGCCATCAGGATCTCCACACATCACAGCGAATAGGGCAACACGGTATCACGAGCACTCAAACAGTAGAATCTGTATTCAGGTACTGGTCCAGGCTGGACCATATGTATAAACATGTAAACGGCGACTCAGGGCGCCCCTGTAATCCGATTCGCATTCCCACAAGGGGGAAAAGACAGTCCATCCGTCGGTGATGGGCTGACAATCGCAACATACAATGCACATATCCTGTGGAACTGAAAAGCAAAACAAGCCGGGTAAATAGGCGTGTAAACACACTCTGAACAGAGTGCCAAACCACGCCACGGTCAGGATAAGGCAAACGCAGGAGGGTAGGCAAGAAAACGCCTGAGTTCAGGCCATATATAGTCTCGAGACACACGTCGACTGGTCTGGACTCCGCAAGTGCCATGGAACCAGACCACACACCAAAAATCGCAATGCCGATGACAGCGGCATCCGTTGCGCAACGTCGTATGGGCTTCAAGGCCCCAAGAGCTCAGAAAAATGAAGGTCAGTCGCCTCACCTGGTTTCCCAAGGATTCAGCAGGGGGGGGGGGTGACGAGTAGAAGTGACAGAGAGGGGCCATCCTCCTCTGGATACAGCAGGGGGGGGTATATGGCCACTCTGATGGCAGGTCACCGAAAGATGGAAGAGAGCAAGCAAGTAAGGGACGATCCGTCGGCCTCACAAGAGCTCAAAACGCATCAGGGGAGAGCTCGGGGCGCTGATCAGGCACCCCTGGCTGCAATCGCCCGGGTGAGTGCTGCCAAGTCCGAGACATGGATCTTGGTCTTGTTCTTGCGGATGTACTCCATGAAGGGAGTATTGACCCGCGGCACGAACGGGGAGACGGGTTCCCAGGTGTCGTGGGACGGCCCATAGCCTCGCCAACGAACCTTGAACTCCAGACCTCCGGGTGCCGAGGCCTTCGGACGCTGAGCCAGGATCTTCTCGACTGTATAGTCGTCCTGCTCAGCATAGTCGTCGTCCGAATCGGCCTCATGTGCGGCATAGCTCAGGGACACATGCTGGCCACGGAGGTCGGGCTCCCGCACACGGAGTTGACTCTCGTGGCGCTCCCGAAACTGTCCGTGACCCACCTTGATGCGGTAGGTGTCCTCACCAATCCTGCGGACCACCTCTCTGGGTGTGAACCAGGTTTTGGTGCGGTGGGTGCCCATAGGGCGGGGTCTGATCACCCACACCGGGTCTCCCACCCTGAACCTCTGCGCTGTCGAGCTCGGGGCGGACTTCTGACGCTCAGCATGCTCCTTCTCGAGCTGCTGGCGGATGTCCCGCGCCGTTTGCTCTTGCCGCGCGGAGAATTCCTTGGCATCCATGGCCATGCCATCACCAGACAAGGGAAGTCCCCTACCCAGGGGGTCCCTGCCGAACAGAATCTGGTGAGGGGACAGACCGCCCGGAGTGGGGGTGTCATGATGGGCCTTCAGAGCAGGCCACATCTCCTCAAAACAGTTCCGACGTGGATTGGTGATGTGGATCTTGCGCAGCTTCTCGAACAGCTGCCGTCCAGCCACTTCAGCACGGCCGTTAGACCGGCTGAGATAGGCGACGCTCTTGGCGTGACGTATTCCCATGAGGGAACACATAGCCTTTAACCAGCCACCAGTAAACTGGGGCCCTCGGTCACTGCAAATGGTGCGGGGGATGTCAAAGACGGTCGACCAATGACGAATCATCATGACTGCCACTTCCTTGGCAGGCAACCCCTTTTTGCGTGCCGGAACGGCAACGACGTAGCCGCTGTGGCGGTCCACACAGAGAACCACACAGTCAAAGGTCTCCTTGCCAATGTGCACTTCGGGCATGGAGAAGACGTCCATGGCCACGCTCTCCATGGGCTGGTCAGGAACCGGGGTCCATTGGGGTTCCCCCTTGACGTTCCGGTTGTCAGGATTGCAGGCCTGACAGACCGAGCAACCCTTCCTGACCTTCTTGATGGCTGTGTAGAGAACGATATGGTCCATCTCGAACCGACGCTGCATGTCAAGAGCTTGCTTCTTGACCCCTGGGTGCAGCATGTGGTGGTGCCAAGCTTCACACAGCTCGAGCACCCAGAACTCTGGTACTAGCAGCTTACCATTCCGGTAGAGCTTGCCATCTTCCTCAGTCAGCCCCTTTGGCCACTTCTGCCCGTCATCAGGGTCGGTCACACCCCTATACTCGGCCGCAAAGGCCTCAGACTTGGCGTAGTCGTCGGTCCAGTCGTCCTGGAGGCAAGACTCCGGGAAGAGGTGCTTGTCGGACTCAGCTCCTTCAGGGGCGAGTACTCTGACCGCTCTGCTCACCCTCGACGCGAGGGGGGCATCCGCAGCCATGACGACGAAGCATTTAGCACCCTCCTCCTCCATCAGGCGCTCCATTTCGATGATCCTCTTGGCTTCAGCGGTCTCAGCCTCATCGTAATGGGCAGAGATATCCTGCATGCCCTTGCTGGCGGGATAGGCCCACCTACTGAGACAGTCCGCCACGGTGTTATCCTTTCCAGGAATATACACAACCGTAAGGTCGAACTTGGCCAAGGTCTCATGCCATCTTGCCCGTCGGGAGGCGGGACCTGAGGGGGTGTCCACGTGCTCCTTGTGCCACGACTGCAGACTCTGATGGTCGGTGCAGACGGTGACGGGATGGAGGGCTATGTACCCAGCCCATTTCCTGAGAGCCATGACGATGGCATACGCCTCCTTTTCACGGGGCGTCCACGTCCGTCTCTGGCCTTCCGCCAGGACTCGGCTCCAGAAGGCCACGGGCACGTGCCTCCCGTCGTCAAGCACTTGCTCCAACACAGCGCCAATGGCGTAGTCGGAAGCGTCGGTGCGCAGGACGAACCCTCGGTCAGGATCCACGAGGTGCAGACCCACTGCGGATAGCAGCGCCTGCTTCATCCCCTCAAAGGCACGGTCGGACTCAGCTGTCCAGACCAGAGCCTTCTTGGACCCCTTCTTGGTCTCCTCTCGGTTGCCCTTGAGCATGGTCGTCATGGGGGCTGCATACTCGGCATACATTTTGATATACCCCGAGTAGTAGTTGCAGAACCCCAGATACGCCCGTAGCTCAGAGACCGTCTTGGGCTTTTCCCAGTGCTCAATCGCAGCCACCTTGCCAGGTATGGGCTTTCGCTGCCCGTTCCCGACCACGTGGCCAGCGAAGACCACCTCGCTTACCGCAATGGTGGCCTTGTCACTGCTGCCTGTGAGTTTGTGCCGAACCAGAAGGTCCAGCACTCGAGTGACGTCCCTCTCATGTGCCTCCAGGAGCTCCTCGTAGCTCATGCTGGGGTCCCCGGACGCGATGATCACGTCGTCCACGAAGGGGTCCGCACAGTCACGCACCGGCTCAAGCAGGTTCTCCAGCATCCGCTGAAAAGCCGCATTGCTGTTGGTAACGCCCATGGGCATCACCTTCCACTGGAGAGGTCCAAGTGGGGTGCTCATGGCTGTGCAGGCACGAGAATCCTCGGCGAGAGGCATCTGATGATAACCATGTTTCAGGTCAATCACCGTGAAGATCCTCCGCCGGTGTTGCTTTTGCAGCATGTCCTCAATGAGGGGCAGCGTATAGCTGTCGTGCTGCGTTTGGGCGTTCAGGCCGCGGTAGTCGACC
This sequence comes from Eutreptiella sp. 'Long Island Sound 2002', assembly GCA_964036045.1. Taxonomy (NCBI): domain Eukaryota; phylum Euglenozoa; class Euglenophyceae; order Eutreptiales; family Eutreptiaceae; genus Eutreptiella; species Eutreptiella sp. 'Long Island Sound 2002'. Next base: position 127,459,416 of record OZ038382.1, on the reverse strand, counting down.
ACGAGCCGCCACTCACCGGCAACCTTCCTGGGGACGACGAAGCATGGAGAGGCCCACTCGGAGTGGCACGGCTCAAGCCAGCCTCTCTGGATGAAGTCACGGAGGATCTTCTCCATGGCCTCTTTCCTCTCGCCCCTCAGGGCAAACTCCCGGTGCCGATACACACGGGGGTCCTGCTTCAGTCGTATCTTGGCCTCGCCATACGGTCCACGCACCGGTGGAGGAAACACAGGCTTTCCGCTGAAGAAGGTATCCCCATACTTCTGCTTCAGCCTGGCCCTCCATGCCTGAATCTTGGGGCAATCGTCGGACTCCGCCTTGGCTTTTCCGGGCACTTGAACCACGGAGCTTACTTGAGGGGTAGCTACTCCGCTCGTCTTCAGCTCAGGCGGTCTTCCCAGGTGGCCCAAAGGGCCATCTCTGGTCTTGCCTCGGACTAGATCGCCGTAGGTGGGTGGGTTACCCCCGATTGGCTCGTCCTGGCTGGACAGGTCGTCCAGTACCCTCCTTACGAAGGTATCTCCATCGTAGGAACCAGAGACGATCGAGTCCACTTCCCACCAGGCTTTGTCCTGGCCTTTGCCCTCACGCTGGTTTCCCCAGTCGTGAAAGGGCTGATCCATATACCCCTGAACCAGATCCCACTCCTCATCAGTGAGGGGGTCTTCCGATTCCGATTCTTCGATGTCAACAGGGGGAACTGCAAAGCATTGCCGCCAGGGCTCTGCTATGATGCGGTTGACACACACGAGGTCCTTGGCGTCGGCCTGATCAAGGCCCGAGTCCACATAGTGGAATTCTGTTGGCCATCTCTGGGGTGGCATGGGCTGTCCCTTAGCGTCCTGATAGACACTCTCTCCAGCCGGTAGGACGACCTTGTTCAAGGTCATGTTGGTCAATGAGGCTACCCAATGTCGGGTACTTTCCTCCTCGGTGCATCCCATGGGAACAACCAGCACTGCCTTGGAGCGGTCCTTGCGAATCTTCGCTATCGCTCTTGGAACGTCTCATCGAGGGCAATGGATCCACATCAAGCCCTGATGCGGACCCCAGTGCTTCTTCCACGCGGAGTCCTGTGCGCTCCAGTACTTCTCACACACCCGAAGATGGGCGGAGGTTCCTGAAGAGAACGCATCCAGGGCCAGATCCGAAGCTCCCAAGTCCGCGACAACTCGGCTCGCCACTTCCGGCCTTACGCCGTACTCCTGGTTTGCGGGACCAGTTGCCTCAGTGTCCAGCGCGGCCACTTCGAGCTGATTGCGTTCGGGGTGGATCCATTGGCATTCCAGATGGTGCTCAGGTGACGAAAGCCACGAGAGCTGGTCGTCCTGGTACAGGGTCATGGAGGCCTGGGCCGGGAGAACGCCGGAGTCCGTCTCCATCATGAAGTCGTACCCAACGATCATGTCCCAGTCCATCTCGGCCTCGTAGAAGCGACCGTGCAGGAGGATTTCCTTGCCGAGGTCTGGGCGGCTCAGCTCACGATGGTTCACGAACTGCAGCCCAATGGCCGCTTCCTTCGTGCCTCCCACCATGTACTGGCTGTTCGCCACCTTCAGCCTGACAGGTTTCCGACTGTCCGTCAGAGACTCTGGTGGAAGTAGGCCAGCCTTGACCAAGCTGACTTGAGCTCCCGTGTCGACCAACACGTCGAAAACCTTTTCCACTTCCCCGCATAAAGCACGGACCTTAAGATGCAACTGCCGCTCGCGACCGACACGGCACACGTCGTGCAAACTCAGGATCTCCGGCCGTTCCAGAAGCTCAACAAGCGACTGGTGCAGGTCGTGGACAATGGGCTCAGGCTGCCCATCTGCAGCATCCAGCTGCGGTCCGGGTGATCCCCCGATACTCTCGGAAAGATCTTGTAGTACATCAAACACATTCTTGGTCGCGAAGGACGGACGGGTGCAAGGGTTCGTGCCTTCACTTGCCCTCACCCCGCCTCCGCGACTGGGTGCCGGACCGGGCCTTCCGCCCAGGGCAGTCCCCTTGTGTTTATCGACTCCCGACTTGGATGGTTCGGCGCTTCCCACGTCACCATCCTGCGACCGCCCTAGCTGGGGCCCTTGGCTGCAGGGGCTCCGCTAGGGGGCGTCGGTTGTGGAAGAGGGGGTGTTCTCCTCCGCGTCAACCTCGTTGACGCCCTTCTTCTTTCCCCCTTTCTTACCTTTCCTGTCCTTGTCCTTGTTCTGGTCATTCTGGTTGTTCTCCTTGTTCTTGTTGTCCGACCTGGGGACCAAGTTCCGCTTGATCTCCTGGATCTCCTTGGCCAACTCGGTCCCCACCGACGACATCAGCTTGGCCAGCTCGTCCTTGTCGACCTCCACTTTAGCTTCCCGGATACCCGCGGGCGCACGCTTCTACGACCCGTGCGCCTTCTTGTAAGCCTCCGTGTCGGCCTTGTGGACGGGGCATGTTCGGTGGTCATGGTTGAAGCCTCGCTTCCTCCCATAACACACGAAACAGCCCTGAGGGTGAGCTCGTATGAACTCCCCAAAGGACAGCGGAGGGTCGCCAATGCGGCGAGGGTCCCTCTTCTCCTGCTTCCTCCAACCCTGCTGCAGGGGCTTCCAGTTTCCCGGTTTGCTCCCCGCGCTCAGGTTCTTGGCCACGAAGGCCCAAACAGCCACCTCGGCGGGCTCATCGTCGTCGTCATCGTCGACGAGAGTCTCATCGCCGCCGGCTCCCGCTGGGTCCATGGCATCTTCCCCGCCAGGTCCCTCGCTAACGTAGTTGACGTCGCGGTCGCCGGGCCTCAACCCGCGGGTGTGGTGGAGGTTTCGGTACTCCTTGAGTACTTCCTCGCCAACCCACTCCAGGATCTTGCCGGGATGGGCTGCAGACGGATGGTCTGGCCGCTCAACTCACACTCGTCAAGGCGCCACATGGCGGTCTTCTCGCGATCGCCCGAGACGGTGATGAGGAGAGCGTTCCGCAGGGAGTGCCGTTTGACATCCCGGGCCACGTTCTTCTTCGCCCAAGCCACCACGCTCGTATGATACTCTTTGGGGAGCATCATCTTGACCGTGTGGTTGGACTTGGCCCTCTTGGATTCCTCCTTGGTGACCCTCTTGATCCATGCTTCCGGCAGCATGGAGAGCAGGCGAGGCTGCTCATCACCCTCGTTCCAATCCTCCACGTTGCGGCGGTGGAGGGTGTATTTCCCTCGGAAGTCCCGCCAATCCCGCAGGCGGATCTCCCGTCCATCATGCTCAAGCTTGATGGACTTCCACCGCTTGGCAGCCACCTGCGGAGCGTCCACCCGCTCCTGCTCGTTGAGCCACTTCTTGGCTTCCTTGAGGGTCTTGATTTTCCCCTCCTTGGTCGCCATGAAGTATAGCTCTCCGAGCACTTCCGGCAGGCGGTACCTGAACCGTCTGAAGACATATCTCTCCGCATCCGCGTGAGGCATGTCTTCAGTGACGGTCAGCCCCCAATCGTCCAGCTTCTCCAAGAAGCGGTCGAGGTTGAGGGGGTTGCCGTCGTACATGGGGGGCTTGATGTCCTTCAAGTCTTCCCACACGGCGGCGTCCGCGGCCTTAGAGACCATGAACGCCGGCCGCGAGGTCGTCCGAGGTTCCCATCGGCCTCGCCCACGGACTCCCACGGCCGCCACGTCCATCTCCTCCATGGAGCCCCTGTGGCTACGCCGCGGTTCCTGCATGTACGCTGAACCAAAATGTTCACGCCGTACTTCTTCCATGTACGCATCCGCATCACGGCGCCGGCGGCTGCGTTCAGCGGCCTCCCGTGGTACACCACGCGGCGGGCTGATGTCGAACTCCTCCAGGTCCAGATCCAGATCCTCACCTTCACCGACATCCCACTCCACGTCTCCTCTTGGGACCTCATCCCTGAGTCCACCATAACGTCCACCAGCCATTGGGATTGGTCCCAGGGCTGGTGCCGGGCGCCAGGGGCGTACCGGTGTCCGCGGTGGAGCACAGCGGTTGCGGTACTCCGCGCTGAGCCACTCATCACGCCAATCCTCACTGCCACTGCCGGGCGGCACGCGCTCGTTGCGGCGGCCCGCGCTGTGGTGAGAGGGGGCGGTGAGAGAGGGGGCACTGGCGCTGGGGCGACTCCTGGGGGCTCCGCCGGGGGCGTGGGGTCTGCCTGGACCTGGTCCGGGTCCCCAGCCGTCGTCCGACGAGCCCGACTCCAGGGGTGGGTGGTCCCTGCCGACGCTCCCACGGGCTTCCAGCGCGTCCAGCCTCTGCTGCAGGCCGCTGACGACGTTGGTCAGCGACTTGGTCTCAGCCCTGGCGATGTCCAGCTCCTTCTGCGCGCGCGCGGCGACCCTGGAGATGCGAGCCATCTCGCCCTTGCCCGTGTCTACCTCCAGCTCGAGCAACTGGACTCTCCTGCGGAGGTAGACAATCCACCACCAGGTGGTATCCGGATCGCCGTTCCCTGGTGGGTCGTCGGGGTCCCCAGGGGGTCCTCCAGGAGGGCCTCCGCCGGGTCCGCCCAGTCCAGGGGGTCCTCCCCCGCCCGGTGGTCCGCCTCCAGGGGGTCCACCTGGTGGGCGTCCTCCAGGGGGTCCTGATGGTCCTCCGCCAGGGGGTCCCGGTGGGTCTCCGCTGGGTCGCCTCGGTGGGTCCGAGGATGGGCGCTTCTTCGTGATGCCGAGATCCATGTCGTCATCCTCGTCCATGTCGCCCCACCTGGGCGTCTCGGTCTCGGAAGACTCCGAGGTCCGGTAGGGAGGAGGGAGATCCTCATCCTCACCTTCCGGCTCCATGGGGACGTCTCCGCCTCCTCCGCCCGTCCAAGCCACCACTTGGCGATGTCGGCGGCCTCGTTCATCCCCGTCACTGGCGGTGAAGAAGGGGTCACTGTCGTCGGGGTGTCCACCCGCTGGCCCCCACGGCCTCTCAGGGGTCTTCCCCTTGCCCTTCCTCCGTCGATGGGCGGTGGGGCCACTGCTCCCACTGCTGCCCGTGTCCGCCTCGTCCAGCGTCATTCTGGAGGAGGTGTCCCCTTCGAAAAGCTTTCGAAGGGTCTCCACTCGTGATCCTCCCGGGGGAGTCTCGCGGCGGAGTTTAGCCTCTGCCTCCTCCATTGCGGCGGCGGTGGCTGCGGCAGCCCGCACTTCGGCTTCCTCCCGAGCACGAGCCGCCTCGGCTTCCCGGGCCTGCTGCAGCCGCGCCTTCTGCGCTTCCAACGCCGCCAGCTCCGCCTCCGTCTTGGCCTTCTCCTCAGCGACCTTCCGTCGCGCGGCCTCGATGGCGTCCTTCTTTGCAGCGTCCGCCTGGGCCTTTGCCGTCGCATCGGCGTGGGCCCTTTCCTCCGCCTCCTTCTTTGCCCTCTCTTGGGCAAGCGCCTCTTCCAGCGCCCTCACCTCGGCCTCCCTGCAGGCAATGGCCTCCTGCGTCAGGCGGGCTTCCTCGTCGGCTGCCGCCAACTCACCGTTGACCTGGGCAGTCGCTGCCCCATGGGCGGCCACGGCCGTGAGTCCGGCCGCAATGGCTGCCACGGTCTGGGCGTGGATGGCCATGCCATGCGCCCACTCCGCAGCCTCCTCCTGGGCGATGCCGACGGCGCCCTCCACGGCAGCGCTGTGCTGCCTGGACCGTTGCCGAGCAACCCGAAGGTTGCAGGGCACCCGACAGACGCGCTCACAGGCGCGCGCCACGTCCCTGTCGGGAGCGACGCTGTTGCTGGAGCTGGCCTGGTCGGCCGGCATCCTCCCGCGGTGGGCCGACTCCACGTCGCTGCTGGGGCCTGCTGAGGCCTGTTGGAGCTTCAGGAGCAGCGGACGGGGCTTGGCCTTGGTCTGCCTGGCGACTTGGATGAAGTCGCCGAGGGTGGCGTGGCCGGGGTGATGACCACCATTGGCCCGTTGGGGACTGGGGGCTGGGGTTCCGCCCTTGGCGCCTTGGCCGGCTTCGGCGGCCAGGGACTCCTGGTACTCCCGCCACCTCCGGTCCCGCTTCCTGTCCCCGGCGGACCGCTTCTCCTTCGCCGGAGACGCGCTGCTGCTGCCCTGCAGCCTGCGCTCGCTCCCCGGTTCCGAGAAGTTCCTCTCAATCATGTCCCACATGGGGACATTGATCGAGGCGCCCGAGGGGTAGGCATTGGGGTCCTCGTCCTCCTCAATCCCGTCGGGGCGTAGCCCTTCGCCGGGCCTGTCCGGCCGGGCCCAGGTCCTCCACCGCCTCTGCTGGAAGCGGAAGGCAAACCCTTCCGCTCGCAGCCAGTCCTCCACGGCCTGCAGGCGGTCGGGGGCGATGTCCGTGCGGAGCTCGAAGCTCCGGGGCATGCCGCCTTCGCACTGGGGGTGGCTGTGGCGGTAGTGCTGGTCCCAGACCAACCCACGCAGTAGTTGCGCTGCATGGAGGTGGGGCCGCGGCCACGTCCTGCCCGCTTCTTGCCAGTTTACCATGGCAGCGGGGGCGTAGTTGGTCTTGAGGTCCTTGGTATGCACTCGTTCAACTCAACGAACTGGTGGTGGTTGTTGAGGCGGGTGCTGCAGCACTGGGCTGGGTGTGCGGCTGGTGCTGGTCAGCAGGTGGTTGTGGAAGTGGTTGACGCGGCCTTGCTGGTCGGCCGATGGGTCTGGTCTGTCTACTTCCTTCACGGTTGCGGCGCGGTCAGGGCGATGCTCTGGACGGCGCTGCTGGTTCCGTGACGAACTCGGCGCTGTCGCTGGGTGGCGCTGCGAGCCGCTGCGCTGCGCTGCGAGCCGCTGCGCTGCGCTGCGAGCTGCGAGCTGCGCCGCGCTGCTCGGGGTTGGTGGCCCCGAGTGGCACGCGAGGGCTGGGTAACCCCGCAGCGGTGAAACGCTTTTGACGCGTTCCCGTGGGGGGCCGGCCACGGGACGCTGCGGTGACACGCACAGGTGAGCAGGCAGGCAAAGCACTACGCTCACAAGGGCATCAATACGCTCGTGTCATGTGACAAAGCGTTTCAAGATCCTTGCCACTCTGCAACAAGGGAACGAAAGTATGTACAGCAACACATCAGGATATGTACACATGGGGTTAAGACTGGACTAGGGTAAGCGCATCAAGGGACAATAGACACTCTATCCTAACTCGTATCCCAATCCCAGGTCCGACCCTATCAGTGGCTGATGGGGGCGGGGGCTCAAACACAACCCATGCCCTGCTCAGTCCGGACCCTGAAACCCTGCCAATAGGGGGGGTGTCCCGCCCAGCCACAGGCGACTTCCTGCAAGCCAAGGTGCTCCAAGGCCAACCGACAGTCGCTCCCTATGCTCCCTCAACGGCAGAGATATGGCCCCGCCATTATCCCTCAGGAGTTGGTAGCCTAAAATGGGCTGTTTCAGCCCAAACTTATATTAGCTTGAAAAACTCCAAAATTGACCCCTTGTCCGGACCCGCCAGAGGTAGGGACGAGGCAACTGACCCTATGCCCTTCGAGTACAAACTCCCCGGAGACCTCACCCCACCTGGTTCCCTCTGAGGTCCCGGCATCAGGGCAACACGGATTCGTCAAGTGGGGTCATGATGCCAAAATCACCAAAATCGGCGTCATTCCCACGCGTGGCCCGCCCGGCCCGGGCACGGCCAATGGCTCACAGGGTAGGAGGCAGGACCTGGGACTTCTATCTGAGTGTACAACTTGGAGTTAGGTCCGAGCTCCCTGTGGGCTTAGAGAAATGGGGCCGCCAATTGACCACACAGAATGGGGAAATTGGGGTCCCAAAATGTGGGCTTTCTGGCTGGCTGAAATGAGCCAAAATTCGGGGTGCTCCCAATAGTATATCTCCACGCCGGCTTGGAGATCTGATCCGCCATTCCATACGCAATCCACCGGGAGTCCAACGAGGACTCCCATGCCCTTGGCTCTCAAGGATCTCCATGCCACTTGGCGTGGTGACGATCCCAATTGGGTCCACAAATGCCAAAATGGCAAAATTGTCCACATTCATTTTGGGCTAGCGCCCTAACGAAGGTTGCTCCGCTTCGCCCACGTGGTGTGTGAACCATGGGGACCAATATCCGTATCACCCATATCATATATGGTCCATTGATCCAAGCGTCCGGCGTGCACGAAGGTTAGAACATGGTGCACGGCGGGCAGCAAAAGTGGAAAATTGCTCAAAATGGCCAAAAATGCGCACACTCATGGTTTGGGCAAATGAGGCACATGCCCGACTCGGACCGGAGTGTGCCATAGGATTGGTATCAAGTCATGTGTGTCCAACATATCTTTTGGGCGTCGCCCAACTCCTCCGGTTTTGGGAATGGCAGGGTCGCCAAGTGAGCCCATGATTTGGGATGGTCCCAAATTGCCAACATGGCGGCCACGGTATGCCAAGCCCAAGAGGAATTTTTCGCCGGGTCCAAGATATGTTGGGGACCGAAGTATGTACCTTCATAACATACTTGGGTCATGATGTCAATTGAGCGCAACGTTGAGATACAAGGTCGCCACTTGACATCATGACGGGCAAAAAACGGCAAAATTGGTACAAAGACACACAAAAGTGCCTTGAAAGGTGCACAATTATATTATAATATCTTCGGATTGGATCGTGCAATCAACTAATCCTTCTATACACAATGACTTGACACCAATGACCTTCGATTCCACATATGTGCTCCGCTTGGGGCGCTTTGAAAGGTTACGAGCGCTACTTCCCAAGTGGGCACATGAAAATATCGAAAATTGCAAAATACACACCTTGCTCCCAACGCATCGCTTTGGGATCGCCACACAAGCTTTCCTCCACGAAGATTAGGCTTGCAATTGATCGTGGGGAGTATGGAGAAGGGGCTTGCACAATATGAGGTCCATTGGAGGGTTTGGTTTGGAGCGATAGACCCGCCAAATGGGCACGCAACACAACACAAGGCACATACTCCATATTGCCCAAAAAGGTAGCTCCCCCCACGATATGTCATGCCCCTCCAAGGGCAAAACTTTGTGTCAATCGCTCATAGGAACTCAAAGAGAGTTCCTATGCAACACCAACACTTGCGCGCTACACTCGAAAGTTATCTTAACGCACGCAATATCATGGCCAAAGAGTTATAACGCAAACCCTACCCTCTTGACCATGATCCATTACACTAGCCCGCACGTGTGGAGACGCAAGGCATATAATGCTTCCTAAATTACGTCGGGAGTATTGTGAATACATCCCATGTTTCCTTATCGTAATTCCTCGCAAGCAACACGAGATATGACCTTCACAAGTGGCCTCACGAATCAACTTTGTTTTGCCCATATCTTTAAGACAAATGGAGGGCAAGATAAAAGGAAAGTTGATTCGTGCATAGGAAAGCACGTAGGTCCACTCGAAAGAGGTCAAATCAAGTGTGGGGATGTCGAAGTCGAAAATCCGATTTCGACATCCTGAAAAATTCGGATTAAGGTTGCGAGTGTAAGATGTGAAAATTGCGGAAGCATCCATGCAGTTCCTGAAGGCTTTGGAGCCTTCGTGACGGTTTGCGTTAAAATTTCCATTAATAACAGTTAAACTGGCGGTTACGGTAAAGTTGCGATCCAACCGCCAGCAGTCAAAACAGTGAGTATCAGAACGGAAGCGTAAAAATTGACGGAAACAATATGAAAATAAAACCCTGTTGATTCCTGATATTCTGATACACAAATCTCCGCTGGCGGTGCATCGGTTGCCGATGCGGGGCTTTACGGCACGGAACACGCTCCCGCCAGACTCGCACCGGGCGTCAATGGGCGCCTTCCGTACATGGGGTTAGTGGACCGGAGACCGGTCTTCCCTTCCGTACATGGGGTTAGTGGACCGGAGACCGGTTGTATGCCCTAACCTGGCCATGGGGTTCTGGGTACCGCTTCAAGGACACCGCACCAGCAAATCAGCGCACGGAGCGGGCACACCCGTGAACAGGAGCCAAGTGCCCCAGGACACCGCACACGCAAAGCAACGCACGAAGCGGGCACACCGGTGATCAGGAGCCAGGTGGCCCAGGACACCGCACACGCGTGCATACGAAGGGCGGTCAAGGGACAGGAAAGAGTCAACACCCCATGGGTCAGACACACTGGGACAATCCAGCCGACCAACCGGGCCAGCAGCAGGGGCGGTACCCCAAGGCCGCTGGTCCGAGCCCGGCCGGGCTGCATCGGGGACCATGGCAAACGTCGCCCAGAGCCATGGAAGCAACCGGTGACAGGCGAGCCGGCAGATAGTCCAGGAGGGGGTCGCCTGCCCAGCAGAGAGGCCCCGCAACTCAAGCCACAAGAATGAGGCGGTCGTACCGTAGACTACCGGGAGCAATACCCCTTGTGGTGAGAGATACCCCACACGGCTAGGCAGCCCCCAGAGCTGCCGCCCAAGGGAGGGGACATGTGGCCCTACCGGTGGACACATGTGAGGACACTCTCCCACCTGGGACACCTGGACCGGTTTGCCGCGACACTGCCTTCCCAAGTACCTGCGGGAGCGGCTTAAGGGGCACCTGACATAGGGCAGCTAGAGGGACAGGACGTCCCCTTGGTAAGACCTTCTTCCTGCATCGTCAAAGGAGGCATCCCGAGATCTCGAAGATACCTACCTACCTACTCTGTGCTGGCGCCTAACCTTTGGGGAGACGGCAAAAGCCCTACCTACTAGAGGGAAGGGGTGGCGCAGTGTGCTAAGGGCATACAAAGCACCCATTTCTCTAGGGGCCAAAAGCTAACACACTCCCCGCCTGTGAGAAAAAGCACGCGGAGCAGGAGGGACCACTGCACTACACTCACTAATGCCAGCACCAGCCTTCTAAGTTAGGGTGAGCACAACCGCACTCAGCGACTACGAGGGCTGCTGACCCTAATTCCTGCAGCCTCTACTGGATGGCGTTGTCAGAGAGTTCTCAGGCCCTACCTGCCCCCCTGTGAAAGGACAAGGAAATACGGCGCCACTATGCTACTGTGGCCTGACAGAGATGGCTGGCGCGCTCCTCTGCCAGGGCTTGGACAGGTGCACTTGTGTGTTGTGCGCACAGCGTGTAGTAAGGGCTGCAGATGAAGGAGACGTCCGGTGCACGCCATTGCTGGCTCAGGCGCATCTGATTGTGGAATCAGCGCCCTTTTTGGCTGGGCAAGGGATTGCAACAATCACCCTTGACCTTTCCCCCCTCAGAGCAAAGGCAGCTGCTCGACGGTTTGTGGCTGAGGAACCTAACCAAACTCACCGTATTATACGGGTCTCCGGTTGGAAAATAATACACTGTCCCCAAACCGTCCTATCAAGCAAGCCAGCGTTAAGCACTCCGCCCGTTCTCTTAAAGAACGTAGGGCCGAGCGCTGCCCAACCTAACAAGGGTTCTGCCACGTGCACAACGCGAGGCCTACACCCCTTTAATGCATCATGCAGGCCGCCGGGAAGGGAGGCGATACAAAGAATATTTTCTTTTCTACATATTAATATTTAACCAATAGATTCGGGCCGCCTCGCTCCCCTGTGGCCATCCTGTCGCCTCCCTGTCGCCTCCCTGTCGCTTTTTTGGCACCTTTGGCCCCCTGTCGCTCCCCTGTCGCTTGCCTGTCGCTTCCCTGTCGCTCTCCCGTCGCTCACCTGTCTCTCCCCTGTCGCATTCCCTGTCGCTATCCTGTCGCTTCTCGTCGCTTCCTGTTGTTTCCTGTCGCCATGCTACTTTTTGCCTGGCGCCTTCCTGTCGCTCTCCTGTCGCCCTCCTGTCGTTCTTTCCTGTCGCTCTCCTGTCGCTACTTCCTGTTGCCTCCCTGTCGCCCTCCTGTCGCTTGCCTGTCGTCTTCCTGTCGCCCCCCTGTCGCCTCCCTGTCGCCTCCCTGTCGCTTCCCTGTCGCCCAATGTGGTAGCCTGTCGCTCTCCTGTCGCTTGCCTGTCGCTTGCCTGTCGCACAGGTGTTGCAGAGTCACCCAATGCGTGCAGGCACATCGAACAGAGGGTCAAGGAGGACAAATATGAACAACTGCAAGCCCAGTGAGGAACGACACAGGATTGCGGTCGGTGGTCGGTGGTCGGCGGTCGGTGTCGCACATCGAGTGGTTGCGAGGCGACGGCACTTTCATTGGATTCCAGGGGACCTTGGTCCTCTGCATACAGTCACCAGAAGCAATGATCCCAGCTGCATCACATCATAAGCGCAGAGTGCGACCACACTGGTATCCGCTGTAGCGACTGAAAATCCTGTGGACGCATCAAGATAAGATAAGATAAGATAAGAGATGCGCCCCTCTTGGCTGAGCAGCTGAGTTTTTCAACCGCAATCACATTCGCCCAATCACAGCACACGCCGACACTCAGACACTGAAAGGACACAGCACGCGCCCACACTCAACTGACACTGACAGCACGCGCCTACACTTAAATGACACTCACAGCACGCGCCGACACTCAACTGACACTTACAGCACGCGCCGACACTCAAATAACACTCACAGCACGCGCTGACACGCAAACGACACTCACAGCACGCGCCCACACTCAAATGACACTCACAGCACGCGCCGACACTCAAATGACACTCACAGCACGCGCCGACACTCAAACGACACTGACAGCACGCGCCCACACTCAAATGACACTCACAGCACGCGCGAACACTCAAACGACACTCGGAGCATGCGCCGACACGCAAACGACACTCACAGCACGCACGACCACGCAAATGACACTCACAGCACGCGGGAACACTCAAATAACAGTCAGAGCAAGCAGCAGCAGCAGCAGCAGCAAGCTGTAGCACCACCACCAGCAAGCAGCAGCAGCACCATGAGCATGCAGCAGCAGCACCAGCCGCAGCAGCAAGCTGCAGCAGCACCACCACCAGCAAGCAGCAGCAGCGCTAGCAGCAAGCAGCCGCAGCTCCAACACACACGGCGGCAGCGGCAGCTTCAGCAGCAGCAGCGGCAAGCAGACCTTGGACCTCGGCCCCGTCTTCTTTTCTTTTTCTTTTCTTTCTTCTCTTCTCTGCTCCTTCCTCTTGTGCTCCTTCTTCGTCTTCTTCGTCACCTTCTTTGTGTCTTCATATTCTTCCCTCCTGTTCTTCTTCTCCTTCTTCTTCACTTGCTTCCTGTGTCGCCCTGCACACACAAAACAGACAGAGAAATTTAACCACTAATCTTAGTCCAACGAAACAGACACAAAACGAAATTGAACAGTTGAAAATTGCATACCTGTACGCCATTTTCTGCATATCGGGATTGCCGGTGGGGTTAGGGATTACCGGACAGGTTGCTCGCTGCTAGCTATTCACTTAAACCGTCATGTCACAAAGCAAAGATATTTTTCTGTTGAAAAACATTGAATTGTAGTGATTCCAAAAAAGAATAAAATTCACCAAACGCTAAAAATCTGTCCCTGGAACAATGAAATGATATCTTAACAAGAATCCAAATAAATGTTAAACACTGGTTCTCATTGTCGTCACATACATCCACCTATATAAAAATCCGTGTACTATTTTGTCTCACTTGTTGTCTTCCACAAGCCTGTCGCTCTCCTGTCGCACCCCTGTCGCCTTCCTGTCGCCTTCCTGTCGCCTTCCTGTCGCCTTCCTGTCGCAAAAAAAAGCCCTGCCGCTCTCCTGTCGCTCTCCTGTCGCTCTCCTGTCGCTCTCCTGTCGCTTTCTCCTGTCGCTTCCCTGTCGCTTCCCTGTCGCCGCTAACCCTGTTGCCCTCCTGTCGTCTTCCTTTCGCTTTCCTGTCGCTTATGCTGTCGCTATGTCTTGTTTCCTGTCGCTTCCCTGTCGTCTCCCTGTTGCCACCCTGTCGCCGCTCTGTCGCCCTCCTGTCACCCTCCTGTCGCAGCTCTCCTGTCGCCTTCCTGTCGCCTGCCTGTCGCTTCCTGTCGCTTTCCTGCCGCTTTCCTGCCGCTTTCCTGTCGTCCTCCTGTCGCCACCCTGTCGTCTCCCTGTCGCCACCCTGTCGCCTTCCTGTCGCTCCCTGCCGCATTTCACCGTCGCCTGCCTCGCGTGGCCCGAATCTAATCACGAAGAACCTCAAGCAAGAGGGGAGATCCTCCTGGGCTTACTCACGTTACTCACCACACATCATGTGTATGCCGAGGGACAACAAACGCAGGAGCGACCCTAAGCCTTTAAACGACCCTACGGCGATTTAAAAAAAGCACTAAGCAATGAATGCATCGTGTGTATTATGCACTTCCTCGATTGATGCCTGCAGGAGAGAGAGAATGAAATGACGGGCAACTCCAGAGCGCAAAACGAAGCCTAGCAGTTTTTTTCTCAGCACTTAACTCAGGTCCACCACCCAGCGAACTGTTCAGGTAACCATCTGGCCTCTGGTGCCAAACAAGGCAGTGCACAGCACCCAGATGTTCCTGGTCAGTGCCCGGGTCGAAACAAGAACAGGTTGATATACTATTCGTTGTATATACTTTTTCTTGCTTTGGACTCCGGCTCTCCATGAACGCTCTTGTCCGTGGTTAGGCCGCTTTGAGTAATGCTCGCCGCGGGGCAACCCCCATGCATAAAAAAAAACCTAGCGTTTCGAACAACCCTAATTGAATGCTACGGCGAAGTCAGACACGAGTAAGCACTTTCTCTTTGACCTGTGAAGAGAAGGAGGGAGTGAGAGATGCACAGGGAATATGCCACAGCGTGTGAATGCCGAGATTAGGCACAGGCATCGCAAGCACAGCGCACACCCTAACCCTACGTGCGCGCTGTGTGCTCCAATCGTCTGACATATCTTTGATCTTTGGTTTTACCTGTGCAGAGCGAGAAAGGTGAGCACCCATACCCCCAACAAACGCAGCGGTGACAGCCCTGGCGTTTTAACTAAACGAACAACACAAACACAATGCATACATGTGCCATGACAGTAACATACCTGAAAGGAGGGTTGTCCGCCTGCTCTGTTGTGTGGCTACTTGTTTCATACTGTTTCCTAACGTTTATAAAGGTTTTGATGCAACTGTGCACAATTTTCGTTTGAAGGTTTTTGAAAAGACGGCTCACACCTTCTTTTCTCAGAGCGGACTGGACTGTGAAACCTCTTTTCTTGAGTGCGGCTGAGTTGCGCTTGTCTGCGACTATCAGTTTTCTACAAAAGATGGGGATTTCCCCCGTGTTCTGGTCAGCTTTTAGGGATTTGACCTCTTAAATCGCTAATCCTTCCGGTAAACCAAAGGACTCACACCCTGTTGGTTACATTTTCTTTTTTTTTCAACTCCTTGACATTTGTGTCCTCCATCAGGAGTATTGCACCGCCCTGACCTTTGGTCAGGCGGTACACTAAAACACTGCTTATACAGCGATCGCCGTCCGCATTGGAGCGTTCGACAGTACCCTAGTGGGCAAGCATGTACACTCTAGGGAGGAGGTCCTGTGTTCAAACCCCACTACCTCCACATTTTTACCAAACATTTTCGCCGCACGCTGGCAATTTTTGAGGATTGCCTCTTCCTAAGGACATCATCCGCGGTACAATACAGTGTTTTTCTAAGGTACCTCCAGTGTGGTAAGCTTCTTCAAACTGATCAGAGTGTCATTGGCTGGTTTGAAGCATTTTCTGAGGTCTTTCTTGGCACAATTTGAGCCTTGATCCTTGGGCCTAGTAGCCAGATGACTTACTACTCCAGGGGGGTGGTAAGAGAAAATCACTACCTTGTCCTTCTTGGGGTACTTGAGCCAAGCCCCCCTTAATCCTTACGAGGTTGTTGAGACTAACCCTGAACCATTTTTATCACTCTTTTGAGGCTTGAAGTACATTTCTGAAGGTAAGTAGGGTTATAACCCCAGCCTCCAAAATGAAGTTCACCCCCACCACTCAAGTGAGCTGAAGTATCTTCCTTCATGGAGGTAATAGCGAAATAGAATAGGCATTTCATGCCTTGGGCATTGTAGGTTAAGCCTAGTGGTCTTCCACCTCAGGAACCCTATACTCAAATGTTTCGATCACTTATTGTGGTTCTACGTTTTAACTGATTCTAAATTCGGTTCCTTGGCCTCGCTGGCGAGGTCATATCCTGTGTCTGGCCCAAGCTACTTGCCCCAGATTCCTAACCAAATCCATTGCATGTCGAAAGGTGCACATGAAATGCTCGGGACCATCTTGGTGGCCAGACTGATGGCAGTTTTGATTATAAAATTATTTCTTTTGTCCATATGTGACTGAAGCTTTGTATTTAAGCCTGCACTGTCTATCTGCAGCCCCTCTTTGTTTCACATTTTTTGATTGTGGAAGGATTGATGATGATAGATGCTCACAACTTGTCCATGGGCTGCTTCTCCATTTTGTCTTTATTCACATATGGCGGTCCGGATACTACTGTATCATGGGAGGTTAAATCTATGTTTACAATACAACAATTTCCTATGTGTGTGTGTGTGTATAATGACGAGGTCACTGGTGTGGAGTGTGAGTGTGTGATTTGTAAGTAGTATGTGCCGTGTGGCTGGATCGAAATCATGTGGCCCATGACACTATGTGTGTGTGTGACAGAGACACCATGGTTTGGAGTGAGGTTGGAAACTGAGGTGGATTCTCTGAGGCATAAAACTGGGAGGCACTGAAAAACAATGCCCGGAATGGGTGTAGTTATGAGGAAATAAGAAGTGCTTCTTTTTTGCCGTGAAAATCCATTGCTGTTTTGCAAAGCCCTTGCGTTTCACCCCTAGAGAAAGAACAACTGGGCAGCACAGCAGGGTCAGGCAGCGCACTGAGATACTAAGAGAAACTGTGGCATGTGAGGTTCATGCAACACTAGTAGCGGTAGCAATAAAAAGAAAAAAAAACATAGATATCTATAAGTGTTGGCGACAAAGAGAAGGTGGTGCGGGGCCCTGCAGGGCGCTGATAGAGTTCATGCAGCTGTCGCTGTTTGAGAATGGAAAAGAGGTGTGAAACAGCCGCCTGAGATGACCCAGGCATACGATAATTAGGAAGGGTGGCGCTTACTGCGTCGCTCCAGGGTTGTGCAGTGGACTCCAGGAGGTTTCCCCATGTATTCGATTGTAGTAGTAGAAGCGTTCGTGGGTCCGATCATAAACCTTCCAGATTCCTGGGGCTACCTCGTGTGGAGACGTGGAGGAATAGGGGAAGCTTACAGTGACTGACTGATGGTCGTAGCAGATCTTGGTGGAGTGGTACGGGTCGGCTTTAAGGTTCACTGGGACGCGGTCACTTTCAAGTCAGTCCAGCTCGTCGTTCAGCGTGGTACAAAAAGGATGGAGGGTGTGCTTGAGGAGGCGTGGACTTTCACTCTCACTGGAGGACGCGCTGGTGTTTCAGAACCTACCTGGTAGGCGATCATTTCGACTTGTAAAGGATCTCGGGGTTGCGGTTTTGCCTGCGGAGTCAGTAGATGCAGTGGGGAGGCACAGGTCATTCATGCTCAAAGAACGAGAGCCTTAAACAAATGTTGGCGGCAGAAAGGCGCCGTACTGACAAACTTCATGCGTGGACGCGGGTCGTGAGCGGCAGAATTGGGATCCCTTCCTGCGGCCATACATCCGGGAATGTTTGCGAGTTCCGAGACGTTGGTGACGGCGGCGGACAGCAGGGACAGAAGGCTGCCGCACACATGTCGGGCGTCTGCGGTGAGGGCGGTGGACAATCGTTGTGAAGCCCCCAGAATTGTGTTCTCTTGAGATGTTGAGGCGTTCACGTCCTCACATGTATTTCTGGTGGTCAAAGGGCAACGGAGCGTGTCAAGGACTCGAAGCTTGTCAAACACATTGGCTGTTGCGTAGGGGGAATCGTAAGGGAGTTCTGGATGGGACTCGGTCTCTTTTTCTTCTGAGAAACTCTGCAACGGCATCGGTTCCTCGCCGTGAGTCGGTGTTGAGCTTGCAGGGGCTGATTGGCGGCGTACATGGTCGATCTGTATACTGGAAGAGGCAGTTGTGGTTTCATTCTGAACACAGGACCCTGGTGGAGGTGTGCAACGAGTGACTGCACGTGGTGATTCTTGAGGCTCTGGGAGCAAGGTAGCGGTTCCATTGTGGACGCTGGACTCTGGCGGAGGTGTGCAATGCAAAATTTCATGCGGAGATTCTTTAGGCACAGGCATCCACGCCGGGCGAGTATTCATGGCCACCGGAAACATTTCCAGAACACAAGGGGTCGTATCTTCGGTGGGAGATGGAGCGGCGGCGGCCTCTGATGCAACGCGTTGTCCTGCATCACCGTCCCAGGTAGTGGGCGGCTCGGAGTCTGTTCTTCTGCTGTGCCTACCGTCGGCAAGTGGTGTACAGGAGGTTGCGGCCAAGAGCTGCAATGTCCACACGGCGGAGCACGGTATTGCTGGTAGGTGGGCTGCAGATCTGTATTCTCGTACTCTGTGTATTTAGCGGCGTGGTTCCAATAAGGAGTGGTATACCGAAGATCTTCGGCGTATGTCGGCGCCCATGGATGCTGAGGCCAGGAGGTCAGCCATGGCGGGCGATTGTGATGGGTGTAGTAGGATGTCAGATCCTCAGGAAGACCTGGGAAGAGGTGAGCTTGGGAATTTAATTGGGGGAGGTATTGTTGTTGGAATTGCAGTAACAGCAGAGTTGTCACTTGCGCAGCGTTTAGCAAAGCCGCCTGCAGGGTTGTGCAGGCGACGTCGCAGCGGGCATGTGGCATGTCTGCATGTCCGTTTCAGATCGTCAATGTACCGGTTGAAGGCAGTTCCGCTGGGGTAAAAGTCGGGGGAAAGCCCCCAGCAGAAAGACAATTGCCCAGGCGCCTGAGTGACTGGTTAGGATCTGACCGCGACTTTTACTATTGAATGTGGATGGATTTATCCGGATTTCATTGATCTGGTGCCTGGACTTGCTCTACACTATCTTTGTGTAGACCTTATTTTGATTTAGTTTCTAAAACAAATACAAGGAACAAGCACAAGTGTGGGCAAACCAGAAACCCTTTCCAAAGCTAGGTGGACCATTGCCCTAAAGGAGTATTCCAGGGGAGCACCCAGTTGTACACTAGATCATATATTCGGGGCTTGTGCCATAGGCACTTCATGCCTTGGGCCTTGTAGGTTACGCCCAGTGGTCTCCCATCTTAGGACCCCTATACTCAAGTGTTTCACCTACTTATTGTGGTGCTTCCGTTTCACTGATTGTGAATTCTGTTGCTTGGCCAAGCGGGCCAAGCCATATCCTGTGTCTGGCCCAACATACTTGCCCCTGATTCCTAAAGAACTCCACTGCATGTGAAGCTGTGCACATGAAGTGCTATGTTCGATCTGTGGGGCCAAACCTATGCGAGGTTGAACGATAAAATCAATTCTTTGTTTATACATGACTAGGCTTTGTATTTCGACCTGCATTGTTCATTTTGCAGCCCCACTTTTTTACTCATGCTTTGCTTTGGAAGGACTTCATCCTGATTTGATTTCCATCTTGTGCCTGGACTGCCCTTCTCTGTTTTCCTGTGGACTTCAATTTACATTGACAAAAAGCATCAAGAATTTCTCTGTCAGAAACAAGGAACAAGCAAAGCATTGGACAAACCAGAAACCTTTTCTGCGAGCAGAGAGAGCTCCCTAGAAGACTAAAGCACGACACAAAGAACAACACTGTATCTGGGATTATGAAATGTCTGTCACCATTGTAAAAGGTAGCTCAGGTGATTACTCTGTTTTGCATTCAGGTTTCGTAATATAGTAGTCAATACTGCATTTATGTCAATTTTTTTTGTATGGTTGTGCCTGACATAGCCCCATATGCGGCGTGTGTGTGTTGCTGCGCAGATGCCGCCTTTCTGGGCACCGCAGAGCACGCGTGCGCACTGAATTGTGCATTGCGTTAGCGACTGAAAAGTGTTGTTTCTATTATAAGAAAGATCTGATTATTAAGGATCCAGGATGTGTTTAGGTATGTAAGGCACTGCTGAATGTCTATTGTTATCTAGTGTGCAATGGGATCGTTTGATCTCAGCATGGACACACTGACGGATCTGTGAATATAGTGAAAGAGTTCTTGTCTTGGGTTTGTATTCTATTCGTTCGTTGCGGTGTCTGCTTGGGTTTTTAGTGACGCAATTTTGAAAATGCGAGCACACGAATTCAAAATTGGAGGATTTTGAAAAGTAGATCAAACATTCAAAAAAGATCGTCACAACCGCCGAACTCAAGGTTACTGCAGATCACCCCCCATGGCTATAAACGCGCCCTCAAGAACAGTCCCTTCAGTGCCCCCGGGACAATCACAGCCAGTGCCGTCTCTTAGGTTGCAAGATATTGAAAAAGAAGAACTTCAGTTGGGAAATGAGCTCTGGTACACTGCCGACTTCTTCCGCGCACGACTCTTTGCAAACTCGGGACATAGACTTCAAAACATATTCTGTCAACTGTTTTCCAACCAGCCCCTTTGCAAAGTGAAGGAATTCCAGCATGACCACGCACAGTCCACTGAGGAAGTGCGCAGGTCCACGATCGAGATACAAAGAATGCTGAGCCACTTCGAAAAAAGGGTATGTGCCTTCCGGCGAGAACTAAGCCGTCATGACTCAGAAGCGAGCGGCATGGAGGAATTGGGGCATACAAGACAACGCAAGCTGGAGAGGGCAAGTCTTTCTCATTGCTTTGTAGCTCTCGGAAAGGTTAAGTGCACACCAAAGAGAACAAAGTCAAGGTGGAGAATCTAACCAGAACCAAATTATCAGGGAACCAAGCTTTTTGAGGACACAGGGAAGAGTGGCAATGCCGGAGTTCCAAGAATGCGTGGATTCGAAGTGAGCAAGAACGAGACCAAGCAAATGAACATAAGGTACAGGGATCCGGGAAGCATACAAGCAGGTAGTCGAACACGGAAAGTACGAGTAAAAGGTGGCACTGCCATAGAACAAGACGTGCTGTGCGGCGGCGCCATGCAGCTGTCATGCTGCCCGAGCTTTTGGACACCTTGGCGGGGTTAAACAAGTGGACTTGGCTGTATCAGGGCAAGGAAAACCGTTCACAATTTGCGACCTGCTAGGACGCCAGACGTGGGGCCAGTCTGTCTTGCCACGAATATGCTAGGACAAGGACAATCCTTTCTCGTAAGGAGTTACCGCTGATAGCGCTCTGTTCTTTCTTGCAGGCTTGGACGCTTCTAGAAGCACGCTTTTTTAGCACGTTTGGCGCCCCTTGTGAGCTCTTTGTGGCTCTGTGTGTATCTGAGGCGCTGACAGCGCTCAACCCTCAGTGCTTTTGGCGCTGCGAGCGCCTTGTGCTGCTCTTCCAAAACGCGCGGCCAGATCGCGTGCGCATTGCATGCCCCGAGCTCTCCGAGAACGCCTCGCTGCTGCACTGCTCCTGAGGGCTTTTCCAGGTTTTCCCCTCAGCAGCTAAATTCCCTGTCCCAAAATTTGTCAACCTGACTTAAATGGTATTAACCCGTGGCAACCCGACCTGCCTGTTGAGCGCCGCCGTCAACTTGATTTTGGCGCAAACGTCGCTGTTGCAACGCCTCGAGACCAGCTACATTCTCTGTACTCTCCCCTGTTTCCCTCGTCCACCTGATCGACCGGAGCCGTCCCTAAGCAATCACTATGACTGTTCAGGTGCCACGGCGCTTTTGCCTGATGCTCAATACCTGTTTCCCTCCACAGTGCCCCAGCATCTCAATGCTCGTGATTAAGCAGCCAATCTCCGTCCAGCTCCCGACGTCGCGCCACTGCCTGCAAGCAAGTACCCGGAAAATGTGCTGCCACTGGCCGCAGACAGCAACTTCGAAAGCCTAGACGCCGCTGCTCCCCTGCCGACTACAGCTCAAAACATATTTCCCATCAGGGTCATTGCCCAAAAAGCGGCGTCAGCCCAACGAATTTTTTAAGAGGCCAACCACGAGCGCACGTCTGCCTACACCTCTGCCACTTCATCCCCTACCGACAAACCGGACTTGTTTGACACTGATCCTCCAGCCCTGCAGTCAGCCAGCACTGAATCTGAAAATGAGCCGCCACTTTCTACGCTTCCTGTGTGGTCAACGGCGTTTGCTTCTTCGAACATGTTCAGCCCACTGCAACCATAAACCACGCTGCTAGCTGCCGAGACAGCTTCTACGCCCATCGGCGTCCTCCCTTCACCCTCAGCCCTACCAGGTTTCACCACCGTACAACGAACTGACCACTCCAGCAAGTCATCCACCACACGTGGCCGCACGACTAGCCGTGTTATCAAGGCATACCACAGACGCCCCGCTGTCGGCGTTCGAAAGCATCCTAGGAGGCACGGGAAGAAAAAGAACACCCCATACTCTCGCTCCCTACCGTCATCCCTGCCTGTTGTCCTGCAGTATGCATGTGCACCGCCACCTACCAACCCATGGGAATCCCGCGGACCACCTCTGTGTTCTTTCTCTGACTTCTGCAATGAAGAGACTGGCTCTGACGACAGTGCAACTTCAAGCGTACCGAGTGGAACCTTTTGGGCATCGGAAAGTGACGGAGCCACACCGTCTACCCCTCCATCGCAGCAGCAGCACTTCCCCCGTACATTCCACACTTCTGTGACGACTGTCCACGAAGGCCTTGACTGGCTGGAAGCAGACAACTTCTTTGACACCTCCAGCTTCGCAACACGAGCCATTCACCACTTAGTCAACAAGTACTACAGGGCAAATGCTACCAGGTTTGGTTTTCAAGTGGCTTCTTTCAGCGCCTTTTTTACGCCTGCCATCTTTAAAGCACGAGCTGTCCTCACCCAGTGGCACACTTGGTCTGCCACTGCCAGTACTCCTGGCTATATATGCCTCCAGTGTTCTGATTGGTCTGATTGGTCAGACTTGTGCTCCTACTGCTGTCAGCCGACCAGACCAGTGTTCGACTTTATGGATAGAAGCTCCACCTCTACAATCCAGCGAACATGGCCATTTGAGCCTCTTTGAAGACTTCTCAGTTCGCTCAGTCTGCATTCATATCCACCTCTCTTTTCCTTGCAGGCCATACATCACTCAGACATACCAGTGTCTCTGGTTCCGGAACTACATAGCTTTGCTGTTACTCTCTGCACTTTTATTGCCATTCATCCCCTCTCGGCACCCTGCCCTAAGATCATTTCAGTGCAATCGACCGTACTGTGCTGCCCGGCTGTTTTCCCCTAGGGGTGAAACACAAGGAGTTTGCAAAACCAGCAAAGGTTTTTCTTTTTTCTCAGGCAAAACAAACGCTTGAGTCATTTCTAATCACACTCTCCCATTGCAGGGCACTGATCTTCAGTGCCCCCCAGTTTTTCCTGGTGCAATCCAATTCAGACTACCGGCTAGTTTCAAACTCTGCCGTTTTCATTCACCCACACGTAGAATCATGAGCCACATGATCTCAAACTACACACCTGACACACACGCACACACATCCAAACACTACACACAACACACCCATTGTCACACCCAGCTTTACACACACACACACTTAGGTGAATATAGTACTGTAAACATAGACGTAACCGGCCATGATAAAAATACAGCCTGAACACTCTATGTACATATAAAATGGAGAAGCAGCCCATGAACAAGTTGGGTGCACATATCATCATCATCAACCAGAAACCCCTTCTAAAAGTAGGTGGACCATCGCCCCAAAGGAGTATTCCAGGGGAGCACCCAGTTGTACACTAGATCATATATCCGGGGCCGGTGCCATAGGCACATCGTGCCTTGGGCCTTGTAGGTTACGCCCAGTGGTCTCCCACCTTAGGACCCCTATACTCAAGTGTTTCACCTCCTTATTGTGGTGCTTCCTTTCAACTGATTGTGAATTTCGTTGCTTGGCCAAGCTTGCCAAGCCATATCATGTGTCTGGCCCAACGTACTTGCCCCTGATTCCTAATGAACTCCATTGGATGTGAAGCCTTGCACATGAAGTGCTTGGTTCGATCTGTGCGGCCAGACCTATGCCAGGTTGAACGATAAAATCAATTGTTTCGTTTATACATGACTAAGCTTTGTATTTCGACCTGCATTGTTCAGTGTGGAGCCCCACTTTGTTACTCATGCTTTGCTTTGGAAGGACTTCATCCTGATTTGACTTCCATCTTGTGCCTGGACCGCCCTTCTCTTTTTTCTTGTGGACTTCAATTTACATTGACCAAAAGCATCAAGAATTTCCCTGACAGAAACAAGGAACAAGCAGAGCATTGGATAAACCAGAAACCTTTTCTGCTAGCAGAGAGAGCTCCCTAGAAGACTAGAGCACAACACAAAGAAGAACACTGTACCTTGGAGTATGAAATATCTGTCACTGTTGTAAAAGGTAGCTCAGGTGATTACTCTGTTTTGCATTCAGTTTTCGTAATATAGTAGTCAATATTGCATTTATGTCTATTTGTTTTGTATGGTTGTGCATGACATAGCCCCATATGCGGCGTGTGTGTGTTGCTGCGCAGATGCCGCCTTTCTGGGCACCGCAGAGCGCGCGTGCGCACTGAGTTGTGCATTGCGTTAGCGACTGAAAAGTGTTGTTTCTATTATAAAAAAGATCTGATTTTTGAAGATCCAGCATGTGTTTAGGTATGTAAGGCATTGTTGAATGTCTATTGTTATCTAGTGTGCAATGGGATCGTTTGATCTCAGCATGGACGCACTGACGGATCTGTGAATATAGTGAAAGAGTTCTTGTCTTTGGTTTGTATTCTATTCGTTCGTTGCGGTGTCTGCTTGGGTTTTTAGTGACGCAATTTTGAAAATGCGAGCACACGAATTCAAAATTGGAGGATTTTGAAAAGTAGATCAAACATTCGAAAAATATCGTCACGACTGCCGAACTGGAGGTTACTGCAGATAACACCCCTTGGCTATAAAGGCGCCCTCAAGAACAGTCCCTTCAGTGCCCCCGGGACAATCACAGCCAGTGCCGTCTCTTTGGCTGCACGATATTGAAAAAGAAGAAATTGAGTTCAGAAATGAGCTCAAGTACACTGCCGACTTCTTCCGCGCACGACTCTTTGCAAACTGGGGACATAGATTTCAAAACATCTTCCGTCGACTGCTTTCCACCCAGCCTCTTTGCAAAGTGAAGGAATGCAAGCATGACCAGGCACAGTCCACTGAGGAAGTGCGCACGTCCACGATCGAGATAGAAAGAATGCTGAGTGACTTCGAAAAAAGGGTATATGTATTCCGGCAAGAACTGAGCCGTCATGAGTCAGAAGCGAGTGGCATGGAAGAATTGGGGCATACAAGACAACGCAAGCTGGAGAGGGCAAGTCTTTCCGATTGCTTTGTAGCTCCCGGAAAAGTTAAGTGCACACCATAGAGGACGAAGTCAAGGTGGAGAATCTAACCAGAGCCGAATTCTCGGAGAAACAAGCTTTTTGAGGCCACAGGGAGGAGTTGCAATGCAGGAGTTCCAACAATGCGTGGAGTGGAAGTGAGCAAGAACGAGGCCAAGCAAATGAACATAAACTACAGGGATCCGAGAAGCATACAAGCGGGTAGTCGAATACGGAAAGTACGAGTAAAAGGTGGCGCGACCATAGAGCAGGACGTGCTGTGCGGCGGCGCCATGCGGCTGTCATGCTGCTGGAGCTTTTGGACACCTCGGCGGGGTTGAACAAGTGGACTTGGCTGTATCAGGGCAAGAGATCCCGTTCACAATTGGCGGCCTGCTACGACGCCAGACGTGGGGCCAGTCTGTCCAACGGCGAATATGCCAGGACAAGAAGAATGCTTTCTTCTAAGGAGTTACCGCTGACAGCGCTCTGTTCTTTCTTGCAGGCTTGGACGCTTCTAGAAGCGGGCTATTTTAGCAAGTTTGGCGCCCCTTGTGAGCCATTTGTGGCTCTGTGTGTATCTGTAGCGCTTACAGCGCTCAACCAACCTTGAGAGCTTTTGGCGCTGCGAGCGCCTTATTATGCTTTGTGCTGACAACGGTGCTTTGCACGGTGTACAGCCTGTTTGGCTGTATATATGCCTGAGTCTGATTGAGATTGGTTGGCATGTACATTTTCAGAGTGTCAACCAGGTCCTTCTCAGCCTCTTTTTCGGCGCCAAGGGCCTTGTTTGCAGGCATTGACATGTGCCTTTGCTTTCTTATACTCTGTGGAGGTAGGAACGAAAGATGGGATGTATACTCCCATCCGGCTGTATAAAGGCTGACATAGGCTCCCAGGTTGCCTCAGATAGCCCATATCCCTCCCACAGGGTAAGGAACCTCCAGCCCTGTTTATACTCGTGGCGTGCAATACCTGCAACCACGTAGTAAACATCAACTGCCATCTCAACGTTAGGCGGCTCAAGTTGGATGGTCAAAATCACACCAAATGCATCCAATGTGGACCATGCGAAAAAACAGTTTGTCGAGGGATCTGTTCTTTGAAAACAGAATATTAGTCCAAAGAAAGTATCTTTCTTATCGTTTGTGCCATTTTGTGCCTTTTTTCGGACAGCGGAAAACCAAAAAAAAGTTATTATTTCAGTGGAAAACGATGTTCTTTTAGCGGAAATTAAGCAGTAAATGCATTTTGTGTTCTCCTTGCTTGTGGGTTGAGCATGGTGTGCCGAACAAACGATTGCAACATCCATTTGTCTTCTTCATGTTCATCGTATACCCCAAAAAGAGGCTTTATTGATCAAATTCTATGCGCGAGGCCTCGCGCAATCAAGACCAAAGAACATTAAAAAATAAGCATGGAGGATAGTATATCAGTGCAGAGCATATACAACATTCGGTTCAAGGGCTGCCCCGTGCGCGAGGCCTCGCGCATAACTTAATAAACCAGAAACCGAAACCAATTCATTTTC
The DNA here is from genome assembly GCA_964036045.1 of Eutreptiella sp. 'Long Island Sound 2002'. Taxonomy (NCBI): domain Eukaryota; phylum Euglenozoa; class Euglenophyceae; order Eutreptiales; family Eutreptiaceae; genus Eutreptiella; species Eutreptiella sp. 'Long Island Sound 2002'. Next base: position 127,432,813 of record OZ038382.1, on the reverse strand, counting down.
CTTTGGAAAGATGGCTTCAGAGTCAAGTGGTCTTGCCACCCACCCCACGGTTTCATTTTTGATTTGCACTGCTGGAAAAAAGAGTTATAGGTTGTGACTTTCAAGTTCTGGGACTGCATTGCAGTCCCTTTGCGCGAGGCCTCGCGCAAAAAACAGCCCAGAAAATATTTTTTCTGTACCATTCTGATGGGTTATCATCTGATAGCGCTCGTGTACAAACTTCACTGAAGCAACTGGTCACTACGAGTACCTGAATTGTCATTGAGTCATAGAGCCGGCACCCCCAGAGGCGGAAAAACCTTTCGTGGGCTTGGTCACCCTCTGCGCTTGGCAGACTGCTTCTCCCAGGGCACCTTCCTTACTTTGTTTGATAGTCAACAACAGGGCCCTGGGCAGTGCTGACCATGAACTCTCAGAGGAGCTTCTCTACGGGTTTCACCCCCCACGAACTGTTCCATGGAGGACTACCTGCCTGGTTCTTCAAAGCCCTCTTTCTTGACGACTTGAAGAGCCGTGTCGGAGATTGGCTGGAACACAAGCAGTCTATGGCTAACCAGGCTGGGACCAACCTCAGACACATCAGTGACCGTGAACTGAGCCGGCAGAATCGCGCACGGCGACCTGCGAGGTTCAAGGTTGGTGACCTTGTTTTGGTACACCATTCACGCCTACCCTCCTGGCCACGTAACTGCCTACAGGACCCTTATTTTAGGCCCTATCATATCATCAGGATAGATGGATCTAGGATCCATGTCAGGTGCAGTCCACGTCTAGGCGGTGAACTGCTTTGTGTGCCTAAAGAGCTGAGGCACTATCACTCCCCTGACGATCTGTCCTGGGATGAGTGGCGCCTCAGCGACAGTGAGGTTGAGCGTATTGACCTAGAAAACGCTGCCAGCCCAGAGGAGGCAGACGAACTCGAAGAGATGACTGCCTATGAGATGGCAGTCTATGGTTACTACGTGGTTCCAGGTATTGCTCGCCATAAACAGGGCCGGAAATTCCTAACCCTGTGGGATGGCTATGGGCTATCTGAGGCGACCTGGAAACCCATGTCCGCCTTTATACAACCGAATGGGAGTATCAACCCCATCTTCCGCTCCTACCTTGTTGAGAACAACGAGGGACAGCTACTAACCCGTGCTGAGACTCTGTCCCAGCGTAAAAAGAAAACCTAATTTCATTGTTTCAGTCTACTGACTGTCTACTAACCTTGCAGTGGCAGTGAGCACTCCTGTGCAGATGTGCCTGCGGGTGTGTGTGTGAGCAGTTGTCACAGTTGCCCCGCATTGCATCGCAGGACAGGACCGTTAGCCCCCCGTGACAACCACACTCTGGCCGAAGGCCATTGGTTTTACTCAGACCACTGGTTTCAGGGCACTGCACTTACCCTGTCTGTGCCCTGCAGTCCCATGCCTAAGGGTTTCAGCGTGAACCAGGTAGCCGCTTATCAGGTATGCAGCCACCGGGCAAGTGTATGCCTTATTCACCATGTGTCGCACGGGAACTGCCCTCATGTAATCACCTTGGGGAGCCAACGAAGAACGGTGGCTTACTACTCCAGGTAAGGTAAGGTAAGGTAAGTTGCTCGGGCGATCTCCGAACTCCAGCGTATCAGTGATCCCTACCTGTCCCTCGCAGCATCCCTTCCGGCTCGCGGGGTCACCGACACCCTAGCGCCTAGGACACTGCGTTCCGCCCCCACCGGGGTTCGAACCGACGCAGCATCCCTTCCGGCTTGCGGGGTCACCGACACCCTAGCGCCTATGGTTACTGCGATCGGCCTCCACCGGGATTCGAACCGAGCACCTTTAGTTCAGGCGTCACGTGCATGACCGCTGAACTACGAGACCTTCTCGCTTACTACTCCAGGGGGGAATCATAAGCAAGGTGTGATGAAGCCAGGTGTGTCTTTCCTCCTTGGGGACAAGCGTGCCCACAGTTAGGACCCCTGACTGGTCCAGACTCATGGGGTTCTACCCTTCCTTACAGGGTTTACGATACTCCTGAGTGTGCTACGTATTTCTGTGTGTGTCTCTTTTCTCTCCCCGTCGTGGCTCCCGGATACCGGGCTTCGCTGACGTCGGACCGAAGGTCCTATTCAGGTACTATTACCACTCCTATGGCGCCCAATTTCTGTGCTGGCGACCATCCTTGGGGGTAGACGGCAAAGGCCCTACCTACTAGAGGGGGGGGGTGGACAGGTGTGCTAAGGGCATACAAAGCGCCCATTTTTCTAAGGGACAAAAGCTAATGCACTCCCCTGCCCAAGTGGAAAAGTGCGCGGGACAGGAGACACCACTACACTACACTCACCAACGCCAGCACCAGCCTTCGAAGGCAGGGTGAGCACTCATCACTTGCACTCATCACCTGCCGGGCTTGCTGACCGTAACATTACACACGCTACTTGGGGTTGCTGTCAAAAAAGTCGCGGGCCCTATTGACCCCCCTGTGAAAGAGCAAGGGAACACAGCGTTACTAAGCAACTGTGGCCTAACAGGGACGCCACTACGTGTTTTTCTGTCAGGGCTTGGGGGGAAGGAGTGCTCAAGATGCGTGCACAGCGTGTATGTCAATGACGTCAGACTGCACTCGCCACTCACGGCTGAGTTGCAGTTTGCTGTTTGTGTGATCTGCTCCGCATATTTTAGCGCGGCAAGGAACCGGACCATTGACCCTCACCTGCCCACCCGCAAAGCAAAAGGCCAATGAACAGGGTAAGCGGCTGAGGAACCAAGTCAGCCTCCACGTATCATACGCTTGTTAGGCTGCCCTATAATACACTGTCCTCTTACCCTGTTGCAAGCCAGCAAGCTTAAGGAACTCCACTCGTTCTCTTAAAGAACGTAGGGTGGAGTCCCTGGGTAACCTAAACAAGAGTTGTACCGTGCGCAATACGTGTGGCCTACGCTTTAATGCACCATATGCATGCACAGGTATGCACAGGGTTGCCTTTTCACCTAATCTTACCCAACACAACCAATCACAGCGTGACTCAACCAGGAGGTGAGCTCCTCCTGGGCTTACCTACCTTACTCACCACGCATCATGATAATGCCGACGATGACACGAGCGCAAATAAACCCTAAGCGCTTAAACAACCCTACGGCGAACTATAAACAACCCTAAGCGATTAATGCATTGTGTGTCATGCATGCTCTTTGGACTTTGTTCCCTGCAGAAGAAGGAGAGAGAGTGGCGCACTGCACAGCAGAAAACAAGCCTAAGCGTTTTAAGCAACCCTATTTTAGCGCTACGGCATCAAGAACACGAGCAAGCACTTTCTTTTCTTACCTGTGAAGAGAGGACAAGGGTGGATTGGGGCACAGGGAGAGCGACACAACCTCTGAATGCCTGCATTGGGCACATGCATCGCGAGCACAGCGCATATTCTACCCCTACGTGCGCGCTGGGCGCTCCATTCGCTTCACATACCTTTCATTTCTCTTTTGACCTGTGCAGAGCAAAGGAAGTGAGTGCCCGAACCCCCAACGAATACAGCGGTGACAACCCTAACTTTTTAACGAAGCAACCAACACGAACGCAATGCATACGTGTGACATGTGACTGACATACCTGACAGGTGGGTTGTCAACCTGCTCTGTGGTGTGGGTTCATTTTCAATACTTTTTCCTAACGTTTATATAAATGTTGATGCAACTGTGCAAAAATTTCTTTTAGAACTTTAGAAACTACGTCTCATACCTTCTTATTCTAGAGCTGTTTACGCTTGCGCAACCCTATTTCTGGAGTCCGCTTCTGTTGCGCTTGTCTGCGACTTTAAGTTTTAATCTAAAAATGACGAATTATAATGTCTTTTCGTCAATTTTTAGCCAGTTGACCTCTTAAATCGCTACACCTTTCGCTAAACCACAGGATTCACTCCCTGTTGGTTCCATTTTCTAATTTTTTCAGCTCCTGCAGATTTGTGCCCTCCATCGGGAGGATTGCTCCGCCCTGGTCCTTCGTCAGGACGTTTACTAAAACGCTGTTTACACAGCGATAGCCGTCCGCATTAGAGAGTTCGACTGTACCCTAGTGGGCAAGCATGTGTGCTCTGGGGAGGGAGTCCTGGGTTCAAACCCCACTACCCCAAAATTCTTACCAAACGTTTTCGTCGCACACCCGCGACTTTTGAGGAATGCCCCATCGAAAGGACATCATTCACGGTACATTACACTGTCTTTCAAGGGTACCTACAGTGTGATAGGCTTCTATGAACTGCTTGGAATGTTTTTCGTAGGTTTAATGCGTTTCTGAGGGAATTTTGGGAAATTCGAGCCTTTTTCCTTGGTCCTACTAGCTTGATTAACTAGTATTCCAGGGGGGAACAGGAAGACGTCACTGCCTTGTCTTTCTTGGAGGGCCTGATTCAGGCCAAGCCCCCCTTAAAACCCTTTTGTGGATGCCTAGACTTACTTAAGTATTTTTATCTCTCTATTGAAGCTTAAAGTGCACTTTCTCAAAGTTACTAGGGTTATAACCCTAGCCTCCCCATGAAGTTCACCCCTACCTCTCAACTGATCCGAGGTATCTTCCTTCATCGATGTTATACCGAAATAAAGTAGGCACTTCATGTCTAAGGCCTTGGACGTCAAGCCTAGTGGTCTCCGCAAGACCCCTATACTCAATTGTTTCTACCACTTATTGTGGTTCTACCTTTTAGCTGTTCCTGAATTCAGTTGCTTGGCCAAGTCATATTTTGTCTCTGGCCTAACTCCTATGCCCCATATTCCTACCCAGGGCCATTTCACCGAAACGAGTGCACATGAAGTGCTTGACGCTAAATTGGAGGCTGGAGTCAGGCCACTTTTCACTTAAAATCATTTGTTTTGTCCATTTGTGATTGAATTTTTTTATTTAAGCCTGCTTTGTCTATCTGCAGCGCTTCTGTGTTACACTGGATTTCAAAACTATTCATTGATTCGATCCACATCCTGTTCTTGCTCTACTTGCTGTTTTGGTTTGGGTTTTCAAAGTCAAAACCTGCAGGATTTCATCAACATCTCTAGGGCACTAATCGAGAGATCTTGTTTTGGGTATAGGGTTAGGAATTTACTATGTCACATGGTTGGAAATCCTAAAATGGATCCCCCCAACATCAAAGCTTCATGTGGGACACAAAATGAAAATTCTGATCCTATGGGTATACGGTTAGGAATTGACTATGTCACATGGTGGGAAATCCTAAAATCGATCCCCCCCACATCAAAGCCTCATGTGGGACGCAAAAACAAAATTCCAATCCTATTGGTATAGGGTTAGGAGCTTACTATGTCACATTGTGGGAAGTCCTACAATGGACCCCCCCCGCATCAAAACCTCATGTGGGACACAAAATGAAAATTCCAATCCTATGGTATAGGGTTAGGAATTGACTATGTCACATGGTGGGAAATCCTAAAATGGATCCCCGCCACATCAAAACTTCATGTGGGACACAAAAAGGAAATTCCAATCCTATGGGTATAGGGCTGAGAATTGACTATGTCACATGTCGGAAAATCATCAAATGGATCCCTCCCACATCAAAACTTCATGTGGGACACAAAATACAAATTTTAGTCCTATGGGTATAGGGGTAGGAATTGACTATGCCACATGGTGGGAAATCCTAAAATGGATCCCCCCCACATGAAAACTTCATGTGGGACGCAAAGACAAAATTCCAATCCTATGGGTATAGGGTTGAGAATTGACTATGTCGCATGGTGGGAAATCCTAAAATGGATCCCAACCACATCAAAACGTCATGTGGGACACAAAAAAAAATTCCAATGCTATGGGTATAGGGTTGAGTATTGATTATGCCACATGGTGGGAAATCCTAGAACGGACCCCCCCCACATCAAAACCTCATGTGGGACACAAAATAAAAATTCCAATCCTATGTGTATAGGGTAAGGAATTGACTATTCCACATGGTGGGGAATCCTAAAATGCATCCCCCCGACATCAAAACTTCATGTGGGACACAAAATGAAAATTCCGATCCTATGGGTATACGGTTAGAATTGGCTATGTGACATTGTGGGAATCCTAAAATGGATCCCCCCCACATCAAAACTTCATGTGGGACACAAAAAAAAAATTCCACTCCTATGGGTATAGGGTTAGGAATGGACTATGTCATATGGCGGGAAATCCTAAAATGGATCCCCGCCACATCAAAACTTCATGTGAAACACAAGATAGAAATTCCAATCCTATGGGGATAGGGTTAGGAATTGACTATGTCACATCGTGGGAAATCCTAAAATGGATCCCCCCCACATCGAAGCTTCCTGTGGGACACAAAATACAAATTTCAATCCTATGGGTATAGGGTTAGGAATTGACTATGTCACATGGTGGGAAATCCTAAAATGGATCCCCACCACATCAAACCCTCATGTGGGGTACAAAATACAAATTCCAATCCTATGGGTATAGGGTTAGGAATTGACCATGTCACATTGTGGGAAATCTTAAAATTGATCCCCCCCACATCAAAACTTCATGTGGGACACAAAAGAAAAATTCCGATCCTATGGGTATAGGGCTGAGAATTGACTATGTCACATGGTGGGAAATCCTAAAACGGATCCCCCCCACATCAAAGCTTCCTGTGGGACAAAAAATACACATTTCAATCCTATGGACATAGGGTTAGGAAGTGACTATGTCACATGGTGGGAATTCCTAAAATGGATCCCCGCCACATCAAAACTTCATGTGGGACACAAAAAAGAAATTCCAATCCTATGGGTATAGAGTTAGGAATTGACTATGTCACATGGCGGAAAATCATAAAATGGATCCCCCCCACATCAAAACTTCATGTGGGACACAAAATACAAATTTTAGTCCTATGGGTATAGGGGTAGGAATTGACTATGCCACATGGTGGAAAATCCTAAAATGGATCCCTTCCACATGAAAACTTCATGTGGGACACAAAGACAAAATTCGAATCCCATGGGTATAGGGTTCAGAATTGACTATGTCGCATGGTGGGAAATCCTAAAAAGGAACCCAACCACATCAAAACGTCATGTGGGACAAAGAAAGAAATTCCAATGCTATGGGTATAGGGTTGAGTATTGACTATGCCACATGGTGGGAAATCCTAGAACGGACCCCCCCCACATCAAAACCTCATGTGGGACACAAAATAAAAATTCCAATCCTATGTGTATAGGGTTAAGAATTGACTATGTCACATGGTGCGGAATCCTAAAATGCATCCCCCCGACATCAAAACTTCATGTGGGACACAAAATAAAAATTCCGATCCTATGGGTGTACGTTTAGAATTGGCTATGTCACATTGTGGGAATCCTAAAATGGATCCCCCCCACATCAAAACTTCATGTGGGACGCAAAGACAAAATTCCAATCCTATGGGTATAGGGTTGAGAATTGACTATGTCGCATGGTGGGAAATCCTAAAATGGATCCCAACCACATCAAAACGTCATGTGGGACACAAAAAAAAATTCCAATGCTATGGGTATAGAGTTGAGTATTGACTATGCCACATGGTGGGAAATCCTAGAACGGACCCCCCCCACATCAAAACCTCATGTGGGACACAACAAAAAATCCAATCCTATGTGTATAGGGTTAGGAATTGACTATTCCACATGGTGGGGAATCCTAAAATGCATCCCCCCGACATCAAAACTTCATGTGGGACACAAAATGAAAATTCCGATCCTATGGGTATACGGTTAGAATTGGCTATGTCACATTGTGGGAATCCTAAAATGGATCCCCCCCACATCAAAACTTCATGTGGGACACAAAAAAAAAATTCCAATCCTATGGGTATAGGGTTAGGAATGGACTATGTCATATGGCGGGAAATCCTAAAATGGATCCCCGCCACATCAAAACTTCATGTGAAACACAAGATAGAAATTCCAATCCTATGGGGATAGGGTTAGGAATTGACTATGTCACATCGTGGGAAATCCTAAAATCGATCCCCCCCACATCGAAGCTTCCTGTGGGACACAAAATACAAATTTCAATCCTATGGGTATAGGGTTAGGAATTGACTATGTCACATGGTGGGAAATCCTAAAATGGATCCCCACCACATCAAACCCTCATGTGGGGTACAAAATACAAATTCCAATCCTATGGGTATAGGGTTAGGAATTGACCATGTCACATTGTGGGAATTCTTAAAATTGATCCCCCCCACATCAAAACTTCATGTGGGACACAAAAGAAAAATTCCGATCCTATAGGTATAGGGCTGAGAATTGACTATGTCACATGGTGGGAAATCCTAAAACGGATCCCCCCCACATCAAAGCTTCCTGTGGGACAAAAAATACACATTTCAATCCTATGGACATAGGGTTAGGAACTGACTATGTCACATGGTGGGAATTCCTAAAATGGATCCCCGCCACATCAAAACTTCATGTGGGACACAAAAAAGAAATTCCAATCCTATGGGTATAGAGTTAGGAATTGACTATGTCACATGGCGGAAAATCATAAAATGGATCCCCCCCACATCAAAACTTCATGTGGGACACAAAATACAAATTTTAGTCCTATGGGTATAGGGGTAGGAATTGACTATGCCACATGGTGGGAAATCCTAAAATGGATCCCTTCCACATGAAAACTTCATGTGGGACACAAAGACAAAATTCGAATCCCATGGGTATAGGGTTCAGAATTGACTATGTCGCATGGTGGGAAATCCTAAAATGGAACCCAACCACATCAAAACGTCATGTGGGACAAAAAAAGAAATTCCAATGCTATGGGTATAGGGTTGAGTATTGACTATGCCACATGGTGGGAAATCCTAGAACGGACCCCCCCCACATCAAAACCTCATGTGGGACACAAAATAAAAATTCCAATCCTATGTGTATAGGGTTAAGAATTGACTATGTCACATGGTGCGGAATCCTAAAATGCATCCCCCCGACATCAAAACTTCATGTGGGACACAAAATAAAAATTCCGATCCTATGGGTGTACGTTTAGAATTGGCTATGTCACATTGTGGGAATCCTAAAATGGATCCCCCCCACATCAAAACTTCATGTGGGACACAAAATAAAAATTCCAATCCTATGGGTATAGGGTTAGGAATGGACTATGTCATATGGTGGGAAATCCTAAAATGAATCCCCGCCACATCAAAACTTCATGTGAAACACAAGATGGAAATTCCAATCCTATGGGGATAGGGTTAGGAATTGACTCTGTCACATGGTGGGAAATCCTAAAGTTCATCCCCCCCACATCGAAGCTTCCTGTGGGACACAAAATACAAATTTCGATCCTATGGGTATAGGGTTAGGAATTGACAATGTCACATGGTGGGAAATCCTAAAATGGATCCCCACCACATCAAACCTTCATGTGGGGTACAAAATACAAATTCCCATCCTATGGGTATAGGGTTAGGAACTGACTATGTCACATTGTGGGAAATCTGAAAATTGATCCCCCCCACATCAAAACTTCATGTGGGACACAAAAAAAAATTCAAATCCTATGGGTATAGGGCTGAGAATTGACTATGTCACATGGTGGGAAATCCTAAAACGGATCCCCCCCACATCAAAGCTTCCTGTGGGACAAAAAATACAGATTTCAATCCTATGGACATAGGGTTAGGAACTGACTATGTCACATGGTGGGAATTTTTAAAATGGATCCCCGCCACATGAAAACTTCCTGTGAAACACAAGAAAGAAATTCCAATCCTATGGGGATAGGGTTAGGAATTGACTATGTCACATGGTGGGAAATCCTAAAATGGATCCCCCCCACATCAAAGCTTCCTGTGGGACACAAAATACAAATTTCAACCCTATGGGTATAGGGTTAGGAATTGACTATGTCATATGGTGGCAAATCCTAAAATGGATCCCCGCCACATCGAAGCTTCATGTGAATCACAAGATGGAAATTCCAATCCTATGGGGATAGGGTTAGGAATTGACTATGTCACATGGTGGGAAATCCTAAAATGGATCCCCCCCACATCAAAGCTTCCTGTGGGACACAAAATACAAATTTCAATCCTATGGGTATAGGGTTAGGAATTGACTATGTCACATGATGGGAAATCCTAAAATGGATCCCGACCACATCGAAACTTCATGTGGGATACAAAATACAAATTCCAATCCTATGGGTATAGGGTTAGGAATTGACTATGTCACATGGTGGAAAATCCTAAATTTGATCCCCCCCACATCAAAGCTTCATATGGGACAGAAAAAACAAATTTCAATCCTATGGGTATAGGGTTAGGAATTGACTATGTCACATGGCGGGAAATCCTAAAATGGATCCCCCCCACATCAAAAGTTCATGTGAAACAAAAAATGGAAATTCCAATCCAATTGGTATAGGGTTAGGAATTGACTATGCCACATGGTGAGAAATCCTAAAATGGACCCCCCCCACATCAAAACGTCATGAGGGACACAAAAGGAAAGTTCCAATCCTATGGGTATAGGGTTAGGAATCGACTATGCCACAAGGTGGAAAATCCTAAAATGGATCCCCCCCACATCAACACTTCATGCGGGACACAAAATGAAAATTCCAATCCTATGGGTATAGGGTTAGGAGTTGACGATGTCAAATGGTGGAAAATCATAAAATGGATCCCCCCCACATTAAAACTTCGTGTGGGACACAAAACAAAGATTCCAATCGTATGGGTATAGGGTTAGGAATTGACTATGTCATATGGTGGGAAATCCTAAAATGGATCCCCCCAACTTCACATCTTCATGTGGGACACAAAACCAAATTTCCAATCCTATGGGTATAGGGATAGGAATCTACTATGTAACATGGTCGGAAATCCCAAATTGGTTCCCCTCCACATCAAAACTTCATGTGGGACAGACAAGAAAAATACAATCCTAAGCGTATACGGTTAGGAATTGACTATGTCACATGATGGGAAATCCTAAAATGGATCCCCCCCACATCACAACTTCATGTGGGATGCAAAAGAATGCTTCCAATCGTATGGGTATAGGGTTAGGAGTTGACTATGTCACATGGTGGGAAATCCTAAAATGGATCCCCCCCAACATCAAAACTTCATGTGGGACACAAAATGAGAATTCCAATCCTATGGGTATAGGGCTAGGAATTGACTACGCCACATGGTAAGAAATCCTAAAATGGACCCCCCCCATATCAAAACTTCATGTGGGACCCAAAAATAAAATTCCAATCCTATGGGGATAGGGTTAGGAATTGACTATGTCACATTGTGAGAAATCCTCAAATGGATTTCCCCCACATCAACACTTCATGTGGCACACAAAATGAAATTCCAATCCTATGGGTATAGGGTTAGAAATTGACTATGTCACACGGTGGGAAATCCTAGAACGGACCATGCCACATCAAAACTTCATGTGGGACACAAAATGAAAATTCCAATCCTATGGGTATAGGGTTAGGAATTGGCTATGTCACATTCTGGGAAATCCTAAAATGGATCCTCGCCACATCAATACTTCGTGTGGGACACAAAAAAAAAAATCCAATCCTATGGGTATAGGGTTAGGAATTGACTATGTCACATGGTGGGAAATCCTAAAGTGGATCCCCCCGACATAAAAACCTTAAGTGGGACACAAAATGGAAATTCCAATGCTATGGGGATAGGGTTAGGAATTGACTATTTCACATGGTGGGAAATCCTAAAATGGATCCCCGCCACATCAAAACTTCATGTGGGACACAAAATGACAATTCCAATCCTATGGGTATGGGGTTAGGAATCGACTATGTCACATGGTGGAAAATCATAAAATGGATCCCCACCACATCAGAACTTCAAGTGGGATACAAAATACAAATTCCAATCCTATGGGTATAGGGTTAGGAATTCACTATGTCACATGGTGGGAAATCCTAAAGTGGATCCCCTTCACATCAAAGCTTCATGTAGGACACAAAAGGAAAATTCGGATCCTATGGGTATAGGGTTAAGAATTCACTATGTCACATTGTTGGAAATCCTAAAATGGATCCTCCCCGCACCAAAACTTCATGTGGGCCACAAAAACAAATTTCCAATCCTATGGGTATAGGGTTAGGAATCTACTATGTCACATGGTCGGAAATCCAAAAATGGATCCCCCCCACATCAAAACGTCATGTGGGACACACAATAAAAAATACAATCCTATAGGTATAGGGTTAGGAATTGACTATGTCACATTGTGGGTAATCCTAAAATGGATCCCCCCAACATCGAAACTTCATATCGGACACAAAATGAAAATCCCAATCCTATGGGTATAGGGTTAGGAATTGACTATGCCACATGGTAAGAAATCCTAATATGGATCCCCCCATATGAAAACTTCATGTGGGACCCAAAAAAAAAAAACCAATCCTATGGGGATAGGGTTAGGAATTGACTATGTCACATGGTAGGAAATCCAAAAATGGATCACCCCCAAATCAACACTTCATGTGGGACACAAAGTAAAAATTCAAATCCTATGGGTATAGGGTTAGGAATTGACTATGTCACACGGTGGGAAATCCTAAAATGGATCCCCGCCACATCAAAACTTCATGTGGGACACAAAACATAATTCCAATCCTAAGGGTATAGGGTTAGGAATTGACTATGTCACATGGCGCGAAATTCTAAAATTGATCCCCCCCAAAATCAACACTTCAAGTGGAACAGAAAATAGAAATTTTAATCCTATGGGTATAGGGTTAGGAATTGACTATGTCACATGATGGGAAATCCTAAAATGGACCCCCCCCACATCGAAACGTCATGTGGGACCCGAAATATAAAATTCCAATCCTATGGGTATAGGGGTAGGAATTGACTATGTCACATGGTGGGAAATCCTAAAATGGACTCCCCCCAAATCAACACTAGATGTGGGACACAAAATGAAAGTTCCAATCCTATGGGTATAGGGTTAGGAATTGACTATGTCACACGGTGGGAAATCCCAAAATGGATCCCCGCCACATCAAAGCTTCATGTGGGACACAAAACAAAAATCCAATCCTATGGGTATAGGGTTAGGAATTGACCATGTCACATGGTGGGAAATCCAAAAATGGATCCCCCCCACATCAAAACTTTAAGTGGGACACAAAATAGAAATTCCAATCCTATGGGTATAGGGTTAGGAATTGACTATGCCACATGGTGGGAAATCCTAAAATGGATCCCCCCCACATCAAAGCTGCATGTGGGACACAAACTGAAAATTCCAATCCTATGGGTATAGGGTTAGGAATTGACTATGTCACATTGTGGGAAATCCTAAAATGGATCCCCGCCACATCAAAACTTCATGTGGGACACAAAGAAAAATGCCAATCCTATGGGTATAGGGTTAGGATTTGATTATGTCACATGGTGTGAAATCCTAAAATGGATCCCCCCCACATCAAAACGTTAAGTGAGACACAAAATAGAAATTCCAATCCTATGGGTATAGGGTTAGGAATTGACTATGTCACACGGTGGGAAATCTAAAATGGATCCCCCCCACATCAAAACGTTAAGTGGGACACAAAATGGAAATTCCAATCCTATGGGTATAGGGTCAGGAATCGACTATGTCACACGGTGGAGAATCATAAAATGGATCCCCCCCCAATCAAAACCTCATGTGGGACACAAAAACAAATTTCCAATCCTTTGGGTATAGGGTTAGGAATCTGCTATGTATCATGGTTAGAATTCCCAACATGGATCCCCCCCACATCAAAACTTCATGTGGGACACAAAATGGAAATTCCAATCCTATGGGTATTGGGTTAGGAATTGACTATTTCACATGGTGGGAAATCCTAAAGTGGATCCCCTCCACATCAAAGCTTCATGTAGGACACAAAAAGAAAATTCCAATCCTATGGGTATAGGGTTAGAAATTCACTCTGTCACATTGTGGCAAATCCTAAAATGGATCCCCCCCACATCAAAACTTCATGTGGGACACAAAAAAAGAATACCCATCCCATGGGTATAGGGTTGAGAATTGACGATGTCACATGGTGGAAAATCCTAAAATGGATCCCCCCCACATCAAAGCTTCATGTGAAACACAAAAAAAAATTCCAATCCTATGGGTATAGGGTTAAGAATTGACTATGTCACATGGTGGGAAATCCTAAAATGGATCCCCCCCACATCAAACGTTCATGTGGGCCACAAAATGAAAATTCTAATCCTATTGGTATAGGGTTAGGAATTGACTATGTCACATTGTGGGAAATCTTAAAATTGATCCCCGCCAGATCAAAACTTCATGTGGGACACAAGGAAAATGCCAATCCTATGGGTATAGGGTTAAGAATTGACTATGCCCCATGGTGGGAAATCCTAAAATGGACCCCCCCCGAAATCAAATCCTCATGTGGGACACAAAAAAAAAATTCCAATCTTATGGGTATAGGGTTAGGAATTGACTATGTCACATTGTGGGAAATCCTAAAATTGATCCCCGCCGGATCAAAACTTCATGTGGGACACAACGAAAATGCCAATCCTATGGGTATAGGGTTAGGAATTGATTATTTCACATGGTGTGAAATCTTAAAATGGACCCCCACCACATCAAAACCTCATGTGTGACACAAAATGAAAATTCCAATCCTATGGGTATAGGGTTAGGAATTGACTATGTCACATGGTGGAGAATCATAAAGTGGATCCCCCCCCAATCAAAACCTCATGTGGGACACAAAAACAAATTTCCAATCCTATGGGTATAGGGTTAAGAATCTGCTATGTAACACGGTCAGAAATCCCAAAATGGATCCCCCCCACATCAACACTTCATGTGGGACACAAAATAAAAATTCCAATCCTATGGGTATAGGGTTAGAAATTGACTATGTCACGTGGTGGGAAATCCTAAAATGGACCCCCCCCCATATCAAAACTTCATGTGGGACCCGAAATAGAAATTCCAATCCTATGGGTATAGGGTTAGGAATTGACTATCTCACATGGTGGGAAATCCTAAAATGGATTCCCCCCAAATCAACACTAGATGTGGGACACAAAATGAAAATTCCAATCCTATGGGTATAGGGTTAGGAATTGACTATGTCACACGGTGGGAAGTCCTAAAATGGATCCCCGCCACATCAAAACTTCATGTGGGACACAAAGCAAAATTCCAATCCTATGGGTATAGGGTTAGGAATTGACCATGTCACATGGTGGGAAATCCTAAAATGGATTCCCCCCAAATCAACACTAGATGTTGGACACAAAATGAAAATTCCAATCCTATGGGTATAGGGTTAGGAATTGACTATGTCACACGGTGGGAAGTCCTAAAATGGATCCCCGCCACATCAAAACTTCATGTGGGACACAAAGCAAAATTCCAATCCTATGGGTATAGGGTTAGGAATTGACCATGTCACATGGTGGGAAATCCAAAAATTGATCCCCCCCACATCAAAACTTTAAGTGGGACACAAAATAGAAATTCCAATCCTATGGGTATAGGGTTAGGAATTGGCTATGTCACATTCTGGGAAATCCTAAAGTGGATCCCCGCCACATCCAAACTTCATGTGCGCTACAAAAAAAAAACTCCAATCCTATGGGTATAGGGTTGGGAATTGACTATGTCACATGGTGGGAAATCCTAAAATGGATCCTCCCCACATCAACACTTCATGTAGGACTCAAAAGGAAAGTTCCAATCCTATGGGTATAGGGTTAGGAATTGACTATGTCACATGGTGAGAAATCCTAAAATGGATCCCCCCCACATCAAAACTTCATGTGGGACACAAAATAAAAATTCCAGTCCTATGGGTATAGGGCTGAGATTTGACGATGTCACATGGTGGGAAATCCTAAAATGGATCCCCCCCACATCAAAGCTTCATGTGGGACACAAACTGAAAATTCCAGTCCTATGGGTATAGGGTTAGGAATTGACTATGTCACATTGTGGGAAATCCTAAAATGGATCCCCGCCACATCAAAACTTCATGTGGGACACAAAGAAAAATGCCAATCCTATGGGTATAGGGTTAGGAATTGACTATGTCGCATGGTGAGAAATCCTAAAATGGATCCCCCCCACATCAGAACCTCATGTGGGACACAAAAAAGAAATTCCAATCCTATGGGTATAGGGTTAGGAATTGACTATGCCACATGGTGGGAAATCCTAAAATGGATCCCCCCCACATCAAAGCTTCATGTGGGACACAAACTGAAAATTCCAATCCTATGGGTATAGGGTTAGGAATTGACTATGTCACATGGTGGGAAATCCTAAAATGGATCCCCCCCACATCAAAACGTTAAGTGGGACACAAAATAGAAATTCCAATTCTATGGGTATAGGGTCAGGAATTGACTATGTCACATGGTGGGAAATCCCAAAATGGATCCCCGCCACATTAAAACTTCATGTGGGACACAAAATGACAATTCCAATCCTTTGGGTATAGGGTGAGGAATCGACTATGTCACATGGTGGAAAATCATAAAATGGATCCCCTCCAAATCAAAGCTTCATGTAGGACAGAAAAGGAACGTTCCAATCCTATGGGTATAGGGTTAGAAATTCACTCTGTCACATTGTGGGAAATCCTAAAATGGATCCCCCCCACATCAAAACGTCATGTGGGACACAAAAATAAATACCCATGCTATGGGTATAGGGTTGAGAATTGACGATGTCACGTGGTGGAAGATCCTAAAATGGATCCCCCCCACATCAAAGCTTCATGTGAACCACAAAGACAAATTCCAATCCTATGGGTATAGGGTTAGGAATTGACTATGTCACATCGTGGGAAATCCTAAAATTGATCTCCGCCACATCAAAACTTCATGTGGGACACAAAGAAAATGCCAATCCTATGGGTATAGGGTTAGGAATTGATTATGTCACATGGTGTGAAATCCTAAAATGGATCCCCACCACATCAAAACTTCATGTGGGACACAAAACAAAAATTCCAATCCTATGGGTATAGGGTTAGGAATTGACTATGGCACACGGTGGGGAATCATAAAATGGATCCCCCCCCATCAAAACCTCATGTGGGACACAAAAACGAGTTTCCAATCCGATGGGTATAGGGTTAGAAATTCACTATGTCACATGGCGGGAAATCCTAAAATGGATCCCCCCCACATCAAAACTTCATGTGGGACACAAAAGAAATATTCCAGTCCTATGGGTATAGGGTTAGGAATTGACTATGCCGCATGGTAAGAACTCCTAAAATGGATCCGCCCCACATCAAAACTTCATGTGGGACACAAAATAGAAATTCCAATCCTATGGGTATACGGTTAGGAATTGACTATGTCACATGGTGGGAAATCCTAGAATGGACCCCCGCCATATCAAAACTGCATTTGGGACCCAAAATTGAAATTCCAATCCTATGGGGATAGGGTTAGGAATTGACTATGTCACATTGTGGGAAATCCTAAAAAGGATCCCCCCAAAATCAAAAGTTCATGTGGGACAGAAAATAAAAATTCCAATCCTATGGGTATAGGGTTAGGAATTGACTATGTCACATGGTAAGAAATCCTAAACTGGATCCCAGCCCCATCAAACCTTCATGTGGGCCACAAAAGAAAAACTCCAATCCTATGGGTATAGGGTGGGGAATTGACTATATCACATGGTGGGAAATCCTAAAATGGATCCCCCCCAGATCAAAACTTTAAGTGGGACAAAAAAAAGAAATTCCAATCCTATGGGTATAGGGTTAGAAATTGGCTATGTCACATGGTGGGAAATCCTAAAGTGGATCCCCCCCACATCAACACTTCATGTGGGACACAAACTAAAGCTTCCAATCCTATGAGTGTAGGGTTAGAAACTGACTATGTCACATGGTGGGAAATCCTAAAGTGGATCCCCCCCACATCAAGATTGCATGCCGGGGACGAAATAAAAATTCAAATCCTATGGGTATAGGGTTAGGAATTGACCATGTCACATGGTGGGAAATCCTAAAATGGATCCCCCCCACCTCAAAACTTCATGTGGGACACAAAATAAAAATTCCAGTCCTATGGGTATAGGGTTACGAATTGACTATGTCACATAGTGGGAAATCCTAAAATCGATCCCCCCCACATCAGAACTTTATGTGGAACACAAAACAAAAATTCAAATTCTATGGGTATAGGGTTAGGAATTGGCTATGTCAAATGTTGGGAAAACCTAAAATGGATCCCCCCTACATCAAAACTTTAAGTGTGTCACAAAACAATGATTCCAATCCTATGGGTATCGGGTTAGGAATTGACTATGTCACATGGTGGGAAATCCTAAAATGGATCCCCCCCACCATCAAAACTTCATGTGGGAGACTAAAGAAAATTCCAATCCTATGGGTATAGGGTTACGAATTGACTACGTCACATAGTGGGAAATCCTAAAACGGATCGCACCCACATTAAAACTTCATGTGGGACACAAACCAAAAATTCCAATCCTATGGGAATAGGGTTAGGAATTGACTCTGTCAGATGGTGGGAAATCCTAAAATGGATCCCCCCCACTATCAAGATTTCATGTGGGAGACAAAATAGAAATACAAACCCTATGGGTATAGGGTTAGAAATTCACTATGTCACATGGTGGGAAAACCTAAAATGGATTCCCCCACCTCAAAGGTTCATGTGGGACACAAAAACAAAATTCCAGTCCTATGGGTATAGGGTTAGGAATTGACTATGTCACATGGTGGGAAGTCCTAAAATCGATCCTCCCCACATCAAAACGTCATGTGGGACAAGAAATGAAAATTCCAAGCCTATGGGTATAGGGTTTGGAATCGACTATGTCACATGCTGGGAAATTTTAAAATGGATCCTCCCGCCAGCAAAACTTCATGTGGGACACAATTTGGAAATTCCAATCCTATGGATGTAGGGTTAGAAGTTGACTATGTCACATGGTTGAAAATCCTAAAATGGATCCCCCCCCACATCAAAACTTCATGTGTGTCACAAAAACATGATTCCAATCCTATTGACGCGTTCCCGTGGGGGGCCTGGCCACGGGACGCTGCGGTGGACACGCGCAAGCAAGCAGGCGCGTAAAGCACTGCGCTCACAGGGGCATCATCACGCTGGTGTCATGTGACAAAGCGTTTCAGGATCCTTGCCACTCTGAAACAAGGGAACAAAAGTATGTACAGCAACACATCAGGATATGTACACATGGGGTTAAGACTGGACTGGGGTAAGGGTATCACAGGACAATAGACACTCAGTCCCAACTCATATCCCAATCCTGGTCCGACCCTCTCAGTGGCTGGCAGGGGCAGGGGCTCAAACACAACCCATGCCCTGCTGAGTCCGGACCCTGAAACCCTGCCAATGGGGGAGATGTCCTGCCCAGCCACAGGCGAGTTCCTGGTACCCAAGGGGCTCCAAGGTCAACTGACAATCGCTCCCCATGTTCCCCCAACGACAGGTCTCCACTCAACTCTGAGCTAGAGATAAGGCCCCGCCATTTGCCCCCACGAGTTGGTAGCTGAAAATCGGCTGTTTCAGCCCAAACTATTATAAGCTCCGAAAGCTCCAAAACTGACCCCTTTTCCGGACCCGCCAGAGGTAGGGACGAGACAACTGACCCTATACCCTTCGAGTACGATCTTCGTGGAGCCCTCACCCAACCTGGTTCCCTCTGACGTTCCGGCATCAGGGCACCACGGGTTCATCAAGTGGGGTCATGATGCCAAAATCACCAAAATTGGCGTCATTCCCACGCGTGGCTCGCCCGGCCAGGGCACGGCCAATAACCCACAGGGTAGGAGGCGGATACTAGGACCTTTATGTGAGTGCACAACTTCGAATTGGTTCCGGGCTCCTTCTGGGCAAAGAGATATGGGGCCGCCAAAGTGGGTAATTTTGGCTGCTCAAAATGAGAAAAAATCGGGGTTGCTCCCCATGGTATATCTCCACGCCGGCCTAGAGATCGGATTCGCCATTCCATATGCAATCCACCAGGAGTCCAACGAAGACTCCCATGTCCTTGGCTCTCAAACATCTCCATGCCACTCGGCGTGGTGACAATCCAAATTGGGTCCACAATGGCAAAAATGGCAAAATTGTCCACACTCACTTTGGTCTAGCACCTTGACGAAAGTTGCTCTGCTTCGCCCACGTGGTGTGCGAACCATGGGGACCAATATCCATATCACCCAGGTCATACATGATCCATTGGTCCATACGTCCGGCGTGCACGAGGGGGCTGAACATGGTGCACGGCGGGCAGAAAATGTGGAAAATTGCTCAAAATGGCCGAAAATGCGCACACTCATGGGTGGGGCAAATGAGGCACATGCCCGACTTGGAGCGGAGTGTGCCATAGGATTGGTATCAAGTCATATGCGTCCAACATATCTTTCGGGCGTCGCCCAAATCCCTCCGGTTTTGGGAATGGCAGGGTCGCCAACTGAGCCCATGATTTGGGATCGTCCCAATTCGCCAACATCGCGGCCACGGTATGCCAAGCCCAGGGGGAGTTGTTCGCCGGGTCCAAGATATGTTGGGCACCGAAGTATGTACCCCCATGACATACTTTGGTCATGATGTCAATTGGGCGCAATGTTGAGATACACGGTCGCCACTTGACATCATGACGGGCAAGAAACAGCAAAGTTGGCGAAAAAACACGCAAAAGTGCCCTGAAAACTACACAAATATATTATAATATCTTCGGCTTGGATTGAGTAATCGACCAATCCTTCTAAACACAATGACTCGACACCAATGACCTTGGATTCCACATATGTGCTCCACTTGGGGCGCTTTGGAAGGCCGCGCGCACTGCCTTGCAAGTGGGCACATGGAAAAACGGAATATTGCAAAAAACACACCTTGCTCGCAATGCATCGCTTCGGGAGCGCTCCACAAGCGTCCCTTCACGAAGGTTAGGCTCGCGAGTGTTGGTTGGGAGTACAATGAAAGGCTTCGTGCGATATGGGGTCCATTGGCGGGTTAGTCTTGGAATGGTGCACCCGCCAAATGGGCACGTGATATGACACCAAATATGGCATACAACCCTACCCTCGCCTTCTACACCCAACCTAGTGGCCTAGAATCAAAGTGTGCCTATATTCTAGAGTAACCTTGGTCCTCTAACATGCATGCAAGTGCTTTGGTCGAAAATGGACCTCCTTTCGGAAAGCCGAATTTTAGCATGCACGCAAAATATATTGCCAATATATATATGGAGATCATATATGTACTAGCCGGGGAAGACAAGTGATATGCCCCGGAAGTAGAGGCAAGCAAAGAGGGAGAAAACGCCAACTCAACCTATTTCTACACGTACTTGGACGCCAAGTACGTGAAAAAGCGCACTTCTTGGAGGACACTCAAACAAAATAACCCTTTGGGCCTATGGAGTTGGGATCCTTTGGCCTCATCCTATGACTATCGGGGGCAAAACCTCATACACAGTGCCTATGAGGCACGTTAATTCGTCCTTGGGCGCTTGAAAGCTCGTAACCCTTGGGTTCAAAGCGCCTTCAGCCGCCCAGATTTTTTGGGAAAAATCTGGGACGCGATGCGTTTTATCAAGGAAGAAATTGCGGATCACTCGAAGAGTGTTTCAGTCTTAACTTCATGAAAAATCGTTTTACAGAATCATTCAATGCAGTGCACGGAACGGGCGACGTCTGGCAGCGATTTCACGACAATTAGAAATCGCGGTAGAAATCGGGTATTTCACCGATTTCTAACCGCAAATCGACCAAGACAGTAAACTTATGGTAATTCCACATCGACTTTATAGTTAGAAATCGGAATCCAGATTTTGCGGGTTAGAGAACAGGGATATCCCGCTGACAGCCGGTGTCAATGGCTTCTGCACGGGTGTGACGGCTCACAGGCTTCCGGGCCATGGGCCATAGGTTCTGGGTACCGCTTCACCCCCCTCCTTAGAGCAAACCCTGGGGGGGGCTCGATAACACCCAAGCATGGCAGCGGGTACCCAGGACCATCCCCTGAAGGGGGGGGTGGCACATCCTCACTTCAGGCCGATTTGCGGGTTAGGCTGCCCAGTACAATCCCACAGTAAGACAGGTATGATGCTGTAGCTGTTAGTAACTGCAAGTATAGTATCAAGTATGAAGTCCCGGGTCCTGGTGGCGATTGTTCGGCATCCAAAGGACCCGTTAACGAATACCAGGCGCACCAGGCGCCGGCTGCGACAGTCACTACCACAGTGGCAGTGGCATACACGGCCAACATAGGCGTCACACGACGACCGAAGTGGTCCCACAGGTCGAAAGCGACCACAAAGATCCATCAGGCTACCCCAGGCTTCCCAAGGCCACAGTCTGGGGGAGAGTCCCCACGGGTCCTTCCTTGGGTGCACCATGTCCATATCCACGACGCGAGTCCAGAGTGGTAAAGTCGAACGAGCTCCTCCATAAGGGATCGGGAATCAAGGCCATCTTCTCCCTCGCCCCATTACCACGAAGGCCATGCACGGGGGAGTCCCCATGCAGTCTGGGCGGAGGCATCGACTCCTCAAACCACCAGTTTCCCAGGCAGACTGACGGAGGTCAGGACACCGGAGGTCGCCACCCGACTGCAAGTGCCTCTGCGAGTCGGTAGGCTCACACTGGGACTGACAGTGGCGGACCGCTTGGAGTGTAGTCAGGCAACTGAGCTTCCCGCCTGGCGCCATGTGGATCTCAGCACATCACAGCCACTAGGGCACACGGTATCACGGGCACTCAAACAGAAGAATCTGTACTTAGGTACTGGTCCAGGCTGGACCTTAGGTAAGAGCATGTACACGGCGACTCAGGGCACCTTCGTATTCCGATTCGTGTCCCTTCCGGGAAAAAAACAGTCCATATCTCGGTGATGGACTGACAACACTTGACATACAGATGCACATATCCTGGGGGGCGGAAAAGTGAGCATAAGACAGGTAAATAGGCGTGTAAACACACTCTGGATGGAGCGCCAAACCACGCCCTGGTTAGAATAAGGCATATGCAGGAGGGTGGACAGGAAAACGCCTGAGTTCAGGCCATATATAGTCTGCAGACACACGTAGACTGGTCTGGATCCCGCAAGTGCCATGGGACCAGACCACACACCAAAATATCGCAATGCCGATGACAGCGGCATCCGTTGCGCAACGTCGTATGGGCTTCAAGGCCCCAAGAGGTCAGGAAATGTCAAGGTCAGTCGCCCTGCCTGGTTTCGCAAGGATTCAGCAGGTGGAGAGTGACGAATAGCAGTTGAAGAGAGAAGCCATCCTCCCCTGGATTCAGCAGGGGGGGGTATATGGGCACTCTGATGGCAGGTCACCGGAAGATGGAAGAGAGCAAGCAAGTGAGGGACGATCCGTCGACCAAACAAGGGCTCAAAATGCATCAGGGGAGAGCTCAGGGCAGTGATCAGGCGCCCCTGGCTGCAATCGCCCGGGTGAGTGCTGCCAAGTCCGAGACATGGATCTTGGTCTTGTGCTTGCAGATGTAGTCCATGAAGGGGGTATTAATCCGCGGCACGAACGAGGAGACGGGTTCATAGGTGTCGTCGGACAGCCCAAAGCCTCGCCAACGAACCTTGAACTCCAGGCCTCCGGGTGCCGAGGCGTTCGGACGCTGGGCCAGGATCTTCTCGACTGTATAGTCGTCCTGCTCAGCATAGTCGTGGTCCGAATCAGCCTCATGTGCGGCATAGTCCAGGGACACATGTTGGCCACGGAGGTCAGGTTCCCGCACACAGAGTTGACTCTCGTGGCGCTCCCGGAACTGTCCGTGACCCACCTTGATGCGGTAGGTGTCCTCACCAATCCTGCGGACCACCTCTCCGGGTGTGAACCAGGTTTTGGTGCGGTGGGTGCCCATAGGGCGGGGTCTGATCACCCACACCGGGTCTCCCACCCTGAACTTTTGCGCTGTTGAGCTCGGGGCGGACTTCTGACGCTCAGCATGCTCCTTCTTGAGCTGCTGGCGGATGTCCCGCGCCGTTGCCTCTTGTCGCGCAAAGAATTCCTTGGCGTCCATGGCCATACCGTCACCAGACAAGGGAAGTCCTCGACCAAGGGGGTCCCTGCCGAGCAAAATCTGGTGAGGGGACAAACCACCCGGAGTGAAGGTGTCATGATGGGCCTTCAGAGCGGCCCACATCTCCTCAAACCAGTTCCGACGTGGAATGGTGATGTGAATCTTGCGCAGCTTCTCGAACAGCTGCCGTCCAGCCACTTCAGCCCCGCCGTTGGACTGGCTGAGATAGGCGACGCTCCTGGCATGACGTATTCCCATGAGGGAACACATGGCCTTGAACCAGCCACCAGTAAACTGGGGCCCTCGGTCACTCAAAATGGTGCAGGGGATGTCAAAGACGGTCAGCCAATGACGAATCATCATGACTGCCAGTTCCTTGGCAAGCAACCCCTTTTTGCGTGCCGGAACGGCTACTACGTAGCCGCTGTGGCGATCCACACAAATGACCACACAGTCAAAGGTTCTCCTTGCCAATGTGAACTTCGGGCATGGAGAAGACGTCCATGGCCACGCTCTCCATGGGCTGGTCAGGCACTGGAGTCCATTGGGCTTTCCCCATTGACGTTCCGGTTATCGGGATTGCAGGCCTGGCAGAGCGAGCAACCCTTCCTGACCTTCTTGATGGCGGTGTAGAGACCGATCTGGTCGATCTCAAACCGGCGCTGCATGTCCAGGGCTTGCTTCTTGACCCCTGGGTGCATCATGTGGTGGTGCCAAGCCTCACATAGCTCGAGCACTCGGGACTCTGGGACCAGCAGCCTACCATTCCGGTAGAGCTTGCCATCTTCCTCAGTCAGATCCTTTGGCCACTTCTGCCCGTCATCAGGGTCGGTCACAGTCCTATATTCGGCCTCAAAGGCCTCAGACTTAGCGTAGTCGTCGGTCCAGTCGTCCTGGAGGCAAGATTCAGGGCAGAGGTGCTTGTTGGACTCAGCTCCATCAGGGGCGAGTACTCTGAGCACTCTGCCCATTCTCGTTCCGAGCAGGGCATCCGCAGCCATGACGACGAAGCATTTAACACCCTCCTCCTCCATCAGGCGCTCCATTTCAGTGATCCTCTTGGCCTCAGCGGTCTCAGCCTCATCGCCATGGGCAGACACGTCTGTCATGCCCTTGCTGGCGGGATAGGCCCACCTACTGAGACAGTCCGCCACGGTGTTGTCCTTGCCAGGAACATACACAACCGTGAGGTCGAACTCGGCCAAGGTCTCATGCCATCTTGCCCGTCGGGAGGCGGGACCAGAGGGGGTGTCCACGTGCTCTTTGTGCCACGACTGCAGACTCTGATGGTCGGTGCAGACGGTGACAGGATGGAGGGCTATGTACCCAGCCCATTTCCTGAGAGCCATGACGATGGCATACGCCTCCTTTTCTCGGGGCGTCCACGTCCGTCTCTGGCCCTCCGCCAGGACTCGGCTCCAGAAGGCCACTGGCACGTGCCTCCCATCGTCAAGCACTTGTTCCAACACAGCGCCAACGGCGTAGTCGGAAGCGTCGGTGCGCAGGACGAACCCTCAGTCAGGATCCACGAGGTGCAGACCCACTGCGGATAGCAGCGCCTGCTTCATCCCCTCAAAGGCACGGTCGGACTCATCATTCCAGACCAGAGCCTTCTTGGACCCCTTCTTGGTCTCCTCTCGGTTGCCCTTGAGCATGGTCGCAATGGGGGCTGCATACTCGGCATACATCTTGATATACCCCGAGTAGTAGTTGCAGAACCCCAAGTACGCTCGTAGCTCAGAGACCGTTTTGGGCTTTTCCCAGTGCTCGATCGCAGCCACCTTGCCAGGTATGGGCTTCCGCTGCCCGTTCTCAACTACGTGGCCAGCGAAGACCACCTCGCTTACCGCAGTGGCCTTGTCACTGCTGCCCGTGAGTTTGTGCCGAACCAGAAGGTCCAGCACTCGGGTGACGTCCCTCTCATGTGCCTCCAGGAGCTCCTCATAGCTCATACTGGGGTCCCTGGACGCGGTGATCACGTCGTCCACGAAGGGGTCCGCACAGTCACGCACCACCTCAAGCAGGTTCTCCAGCATCCGCTGAAAAGCCGCATTGCCGTTGGTAACCCCCATGGGCATCACCTTCCACTGGAGAGGTCCAAGTGGAGTGCTCATGGCTGTGCAGGCACAGGACTCCTCGGCGAGAGGCATCTGATGATAACCATGTTTCAGGTCAATCACTGTGAAGATCCTCCGCCGGTGTTGTTTTTGCAGCATGTCCTCAATGAGGGGGAGCGTATAGCTGTCATGCTGCGTTTTGGCGTTTAGGCCGCGGTAGTCGACCACGAGCCGCCACTCACCGGCCACCTTCTTGGGGACGACGAAGCACGGGGAGGCCCACTCGCAGTGGCACGGCTCAAGCCAGCCTCTCCCGATGAAATCCCGGAGGATCTTCTCCATGGCCTCCTTCCTCTCGCCCCGCAGGGCGAACTCCCGGTGTCGATACACACGGGGGTCCTGCTTCACTCGTATCCTGGCCTCGCCATACGGTCCACGCACCGGTGGGGGAAACACAGGTTTTCCGCTGAAGAAGGTATCGCCATACTTCTGCTTCAGCCTGGCCCTCAACGCCTGGATCTTGGGACACTCATCTGACTCCGCCTTGGCTTTTCCGGGCACCTGGACGACTGAGCTTACTTGAGGGGTAGCAACCCCACTCGTTTTCGGCTCAGGTGTTCTTCCCAGGTGGCCCAAAGGGCCATCTCTGGTCTTGCCTCGGAACAGGTCGCCTTAGGTGGGTGGGTTTGCGCCGATTGGCTCGTCCTGGCTGGACATGTGGTCCAGCACCCTCTTTACGAAAGTATTCCCATCATAGGAACCAGAGACGATCGAGTCTGGTTCCTACCAGGCTTTGTCCTGGCCCTTGCCCTCACGCTGGCTTCCCCAGTCGTGAAAGGGCTGATCCATGTACCCCTGAACCAGATCCAACTCCTCTTCAGTGAGGGGGTCCTCCGATTCTCCGATGTCAACAGGGGAAACCGCAAAGCATTGCCGCCATGGCTCCGCTATGATGCGGTTGACACACACGAAGTCCGTGGCGTCGGCCTGTTCAAGGCCCCCATCCACGTAGTGGAATTCCGTTGGCCATCTCTGGGCTGGCATGGGCTGTCCCTTAGCGTCCTGATAGACACTCTCTCCAGCCGGTAGGACGACCTTGTTTAAGGTCATGTTGGTCAATGAGACCACCCAATCTCGGCTGCTTTGCTCCTCGGTGCATGCCGTAGGAACAACCAGCACTGCCTTGGAGCGGTTCTTGCGAATCTTCGCTACCGCCTTTGGAATGTCCCATCAGAGGCAATGGATCCACATCAAACCCTGATGCGGACCCCAGTGCTTCTTCCACGCGGAGTCCTGGGCGCTCCGGTACTTCTCACAAACCCGAAGATGGGCAGAGGTTCCTGAAGAGTACGCATCCAGGGCCAGATCTGAAACTCCCAGGTCCGCAACCACTCGGCTCGCCACTTCCGGCATTACGCCGTGCTCCTGGTTTGCTGGCCCAGTTGGCTCAGTGCCCAGCGCGGCTACTTCGAGCTGATTGCGTTCCAGGTGGATCCATTGGCATTCCAGATGATGCTCAGGTGACGAAAGCCACGAGAGCTGGTTGTCCTGGTACAGGGTCATTGAGGCCTGGGCCGGGGGGACACCGGAGTCCGTCTCCATCATGAAGTCGTACCCAACGATCATGTCTCAGTCCATCTCGGCCTCGTTGAAGCGACCTTGCAGTTGCCGTTTGCCACCTTCAGCCTGACAGGCTTCCGACTGTTGGTCACACACTCTGGCGGAAGTAGGCCAGCCTTGACCAAGCTGACCTGAGCTCCCGTGTCGACCAACACGTCGAAGACCTTCTCCACTTCCCCGCATAAGGCACCGACCTTAAGGTGCAACTGCCGCTCACGCCCCACTCGGCGCACGGCGTGCAAGCTCAGGATCTCTGGCAGTTCCAGAAGCTCAACAAGGGACTGGTGCAGGTCGTGGACGATGGGCTCAGGCTGCCCATCTGCAGCATCCAGCTGCGGTCCGGGTGATCCTCCGATACTCTCGGATAGATCTTGAAGCACATCAAATACATTCTTGGTCGCGAAGGATGGACGGGTGCAAGGGTTCGGGCCTTCACTTGCCCGCACCCCGCCACCGCAACTGTCTTTCGTTTTGGGCACCGGACCGGGCCTTCCGCCCGCGGCAGTCCCTTTGTGCTTATTGTCTCCCGACTGGGATGGTGTGGCGCTTCCCACGACACCATCCTGCGACCGCCCTAGCTGGGGCCCTTGGCTGCAGGGGCTCCACTAAGGGGCGTCGGTTGTGGTAGTAGGGGTACTCTCCTCCGCATCAACCTCGTTGACACCCTTCTTCTTTCCCCCTTTCTTACCCTTCTTGTCCTTGTCCTTGTTCTTGTCGTTCTCTTTGTTCTCCTTGTTCTTGTTGTCCGACCTGGGGACCCAATTCCTCTTGATCTCCTGGATCTCCTTGCCCAACTCGGTCCCCATCGACATCAGCTTGGAGAGCTCGTCCTTGTGGACCTCCACTTTGGTCTCCAGGATACCCGCGGGTGCAAGCTT
Source organism: Eutreptiella sp. 'Long Island Sound 2002' (assembly GCA_964036045.1). NCBI lineage: Eukaryota > Euglenozoa > Euglenophyceae > Eutreptiales > Eutreptiaceae > Eutreptiella > Eutreptiella sp. 'Long Island Sound 2002'. The sequence goes on along the minus strand of OZ038382.1, from coordinate 127,404,222 downwards.
CTTCGACCCGTGCACCTTCTTGTAGGCCTCCGTGTCGGCCTTGTGGATGGGGCATGTCCGGTGGTAATCGTTGAACCCTTTGTTCCTCCCATAACACACGAGACAGCCCTGAGGGTGAGCTCGTATGAACTCCCCAAAGGACAGCGCAGGGTTGCCAATGCAGCGGGGGTCCTTCTTCTCCTTCTTCTTCCCACCCTGCTGCAGGGGCTTCCAACTTCCCTGGTTGCTCTCCGCTGGCCACGAAGGCACAAACGGCCATCTCGGCGGGCTCATCGTCGTCGTCATCGTCGTCGAGAGCCTCATCGCCATCGGCTCCCGCTGGGTCCATGGCAGCTTCCCCGCCAGGCCCCTCGCCAACGTAGTTGACGTCACAGTCGCTTGGCCTCAACCCGCAGGTGTGGTGGAGGTTCCGGTACTCCTTGAGTACCTCCTCTCCAACCCACTCCAGGATCTCGTCGCAACTCATCCGCGCCGGGATGGCCTGCAGACAGATGGTCTGGCCGCTCTCATCGCACTCATCAAGGCGCCACATCGCGGTCTTCTGGCGATCGCCTGTGACAGTGATGAGGAGGGCGTTCCGCAGGGAGTGCCGTTTGACATCCCGGGCCACGTTCTTCCTTGTCCAGGCCACCACGTTCGTATGATACTCCTTGGGGGGCATCATCTTGACCGTGTGGTTGGACTTGGCCCTCTTGGCTTCCTTCTTGGTGAATCTCTTGATCCATGCTTCAGGCAGCATGGAGAGCAGGCGGGCCTGCTCGTCACCCTCATTCCAGTCCTCCACGTTGTGGCGGAAGAGGGTGTATTGCCCCCGGAATTCCAGCCAATCTCGTAGGCAGATCTCCCGTCCATCATGCTGAAGCCTGATGGACTTCCACCGCTTGGCAGCCACCTGCGGAGCGTCCACCCGCTCCTGCTCGTTGAGCCACTTCTTGGCTTCCTTGAGGGTCTTGATTTTCCCCTCCTTGGTCGCCACGAAGTACAGCTCTTGGAGCACCTCCGGCAGGCGGTACCTGAACCGTTTGAAGACATATCTCTCCGCATCTGCGGGATCCATGTCTTCAGTGACGGTCACCCCCCAGTCGTCCAGCTTCTCCAAGAAGCGGTCGAGGTTGAGGGGAATGCCATCGTACATGGGGGGCTTGATGTCCTTCAAGTCTTCCCACACGGCGGCATCCGCGGCGTTAGAGACCATGAACGCCGGCCGCGAGGTCGACCGAGGTTCCCATCGGCATCCCCCACGGACTCCCATGGCCCCCACTTCCATCTCCTCCAGGGTATCCGTGTGGCTACGCTGTGGTTCCTCCATGTCCGCTGAACCTAGATGTTCACGCCGTACTCCTTCCATGTATGCCTCCTCATCACGGCGCCGGCGGCTGCGTTCAGCGGCCTCCCGTCGTACACCACGCGGCGGGGTAATGCCGAAGTTCTCCAGGTCTTCCTCACCTCCGCTGACATCCCACTCCACGTCTTCTTCGGGGACCTCATCCCTGAGTCCACCATAACGTCTGCCAGCCATTGGGATTGGCTCGTGGGCTGGTGCAGGGCGTCGGGGGCGTACCGGTGTCCGCGGTGGAGCACGGCGGTTGTGGTACTCCGCCCTGAGCCACTCATCACGCCACTCCTCACTGCCACTGCCGGGCGGCACGCGCTCGTTACGGCGGCGCGCGCTGTGGTGAGAGGGGGCGCTGAGAGAGGGGGCACTGGCGCTGGGGCGACTCCTGGGGGCTCCGCCGGGGGCGTGGGGTCTGCCTGGACCTGGTCCGGGTCCCCAGCCGTCGTCCGACGAGCCAGACTCCAGCGGTGGGTGGTGCCTGCCGACGCTCCCACGGCCTTCCAGCTCGTCCAACCGCTGCTGCAGGCCGTTGATGACCTTGTTCAGGAGCCTGGTTTCGCCCCTGGCAATGTCCAGCTCCCTCTGGGCGGCGGTGGCGACCTTGGCGATCTTGACCATCTCCGTCTTGGCGATGTCCAGCTCCTTCTGCGCGCCCGCGGCGACCCTGGCGATGCGGATCATCTCGTCCTTGCTCGTGTCTACCTCGCGCTCGAGGGACTGGACCCTCCTGCGGAGGTGGACAATCCACCGCCAGGAGGCATCCGGGTCACTGTTTCCTGGTGGGTCATCGGGGTCCCCAGGGAGTCCTCTAGGAGGGCCTCCGCCGGGTCTGCCCGGTCGAGGGGGTCCTCCCCTGCCCGGAGGTCCGCCTCCAGGGGGCCCACCTGGTGGGCGTTTTCCAGGGGGTCCTGATGGTCCTCCGCCAGGGGGTCCCGTTGGGCCTCTGCCGGGTCGCCCCGGTGGGTCAGAGGATGGGGGCTTCTCCGTGTAACCGAAGTCCATGTCTTCTCCCTCGTCCAGGTCGCCCCGCCTAGGCATCTCGGTCTCGCACTCGGTAGATCTCCTCCGGTAGGGAGGAGGAAGATCCTCACTCTCACCCTCCGGCTCCATGGGGACGTCTCCGCCTCCTCCGCCAGTCACTCCTCGGCGATGTCAGCGCCCTCGTCCATCCCCGTCGCTGGCGGTGAAGAAGGGGTCGGAGTCGTGGGGGTGTCCGCCCGCTGGCCTGCGTGACCTCTCCGGGGTCTTCCCCTTACCCTTCCTCCGACAGTAGGCGGTGGGGCCACTGCTCCCACTGCTGCCCGTGTCCACCTCCTCCGGATCCAGCGCCATCTTGGAGGAGGCGTCCCCTTCGAAGAGCTTTCGAAGGGTCTCCACCCGGGATCCTCCCGGGGGAGTCTCGCGGCGGAGCTTGGCCTCCGCCTCCTTCATTGCGGCGGCCGTGGCTGCAGCAGCTCGCCTTTCGGCCTCCTCCCGGGCGTGAGCCGCCTCGGCTTCCCGGACCTGCTGCAGCCGAGCCTTCTCCGCTTCCAACGCTGCCAGCTCCGCCTCCGTCTTGGCCCTCTCCTCAACGACCTTCCGTCGCGCGGCCTCGATGGCGTCCTTCCTGGTGGCGTCCGCCTGGGCCTTGGCCGTTAATTCGGCGTGGGCCCTTTCCTCCGCCTCCTTCTTTGCCAACTCTTGGGCAAGCGCCTCTTCCAGCGCCTTCACCTCGGCCTCCTTGCGGACAATGGCCTCCTGGGCCAGGCGGGTTTCCTGGGCGGCTGCCGCCACCTCACCCCTGACCCGGGCAGTCGCGGCCTCATGGGACCGGCCCCGATGGCCTCGACGGTCGAGGCGTGGAAGGCCATGCTTCTGCCCCAATCCGTGGCCTCCTCCTGGGCGATGCCGACGGCGCCCTCCACGGCAGCGTTCTGCTGCGTGGCCCGTTGCCGGGCAACCCGAAGGTTGCAGGGCACCCCACAGGCGCGCTCGCAGGCGCGGGCCACGTCCCTTTGGTCGGGAGTGACGCTGCTGCCGGAGCTGGCCTGGTCGGCCGGCCTCCTCCCACGGTGGGCCGACTCCACGTCGCTGCTGGGGCCTGAATTCCTCAGGTGCAGCGCACGGGGCTCGGCCTTGGCCTTCTTGGCGACTTGGAGGAAGTCGCCAAGGGTGGTGTGGCCGGGGTGGTGACCGCCACTGCCCCGTTGGGCGGCTTTGGCGGCCAGGGATTCCTGCTACTCCCGCCACTTCCTGTCCCGCTTCCTGTCCCCGGCGGAAGGCTTCTCCTCCCCAGGAGACGCGCCGCTGCTGGTGCCCTGCAGCGTGCGCTCGTTCCCCGCCTCTGGGAACTTCTTCTCGATCATGTCCCACATGGAGACTTTGATCGTGGCGCCTGACGGGTACTCGTTGGGATTCCCGTCCTCCTCGATCCCGTCAGGGCGCAGTCCTACGCCGGGCCTGTCTGGTCGGGTCCAGACCCTCCAGCGCTTTGTGCGGAAGCGGTAGGCATACCCTTCCACCCGCAGCCAGTCCTCCACTGCCTGCAGGCGGTCGGCGCCCATATCCTCGCGGAGCTCGAAGCTCCCGGGCATGCCGCCTTCGCACTGGGGATGGCTGTGGTGATAGTGCTCGTCCCACACCAACCCACGCAGTAGGCGCACCGCATGGGGGCGGGGCTGCGGCCACGTCTTGCCCGCCTCCTGCCAATTAACCATCGTTTCCCTCGATGGACTGGTCCTGGGGCTGGTTGTTGAGGCGGTTGCTGTAGCTGGGAGTGCGGCCTTGCTGGTCAGCCGAAGGAACTCGTTGATGTCGGAGTTCCGGTCGCAGCTACTCCTTCACGGACTCAGCGCTGTTGCCGGGCGGCGCTGCGAAGCCCCTGGTGCTCAGGGTTGGTGGCCCCGAGTGGCACGCGAGGGATGGGTAACCCCGCGGCGGTGAAACACTTTTGACGCGTTCCCGTTGGGGGCCTGGCCACGGGAAGCTGCGGTGGACACGCGCAAGCAAGCAGGCAGGCAAAGCACTGCGCTCACAGGGGCATCATCACGCTCGCGTCATGTGACAAAGGTTTTGAGGATCCTTGCCACTCTAAAACAAGGGAACAAAAGTATGTACAGCAACACATGAGGATATGTACACATGGGGTTAAGACTGGACTGGGGTAAGGGCATCACAGGACAATAGACACTCAGTCCCAACTCATATGCCAATCCTCGTCCGACCCTCCCAGTGGCTGGCAGGGGCAGGGGCTCAAACAAAACCCATGCCCTGCTCAGTCCGGACCCTGAAACGCTGCCAATGGAGGAGGTGTCCCGCCCAGCCACAGGCGAGTTCCTGGGAACCAAGGCGCTCCAAGGCGCACCAACAGTAGCTCCCGATGCTCTCTCAACAGCAGGTCTCAACTCCACTCTGAGTCAGAGATAAGGCCCCGCCATTTTCCCCGACGAGTTGGCAGCTGGAAATGGGCTGTTTCAGCCCAAACTGATATTAGGTCCGAAAGCTCCAAAACTGACCCCTCATTCGGACCCGCCAGAGGTAGGGACGAAGCAATTGACCCTATGCCCTTAGAGTACAATCTTCGTGGAGCCCTCACCCAACCTGGTTCCCTCTGAGGTTCCGGCATCAGGGCACCAGGGGTTCATCAAGTGGGGTCATGATGCCAAAATCACCGAAATTGGCGTCAGTCCCACGCGTGGCTCAATGGCTCACAGGGTGGGAGGCATTACCTAGGACCTATATCTGCGTGCACAACTTCGAATTAGGTCCGGGCTCCTTGTGGGCATAGAGATATGGGGCCACCAATTGACCACACGGGGGGGTGAAGTTTGGGTCCCAAAAGGGGGTCATTTTGGCTGCTCAAAATGAGCCAAAATTGGGGGTGCTCCCAATGGTAGATCTCCACGCGGGCTTGGAGATCGGATCCGTTTTTCCATGTGCGATCCAACAAGAGTCCAACAGACACTCCCATGTCCTTGGCTCTCAAAGATCTCCATGCCACTCTGCCTGGTGACAATCCAAATTGGGTCCACAATGGCCAAAATGGCAAAATTGTCCACACTCACTTTGGGCTAGCACCTTGACGAAGGTTGCTCCGCTTCGCCCACGTGGTGTGCGAACCATGGGGACCAATATCCATATCACCCATGTCATATATGGTACATTGGTCCATACGTCCGGCGTGCACGAGGGGGCTGAACATGGTGCACGGCGGGCAGAAAATGTGGAAAATTGCTCAAAATGGCCGAAAATGCGCACACTCATGGGTGAGGCAAATGAGGCACATGCCCGACTTGGACCGGAGTGTGCCATAGGAATGGTATCAAGTCATATGCGGCCAATATATCTTTTGGGCGTCGCCCAAACCCCTCCGGTTTTGGGAATGGCAGGGTCGCCAAGTGAGCCCATGATTTGGGATCGTCCCAAATTGCCAACATGGCGGCCACGGTATGCCAAGGCCAAGGGGAGTTGTCTGCCGGGTTCAAGATATGTTGGGCACCGAATTATGTACCCCGATAACATACTTTGGTCATGATGTCAATTGGGCGCAACGTTGAGATACACGGTCGCCACTTGACATCATGACGGGCAAGAAACAGCAAAGTTGGCGAAAAAACACGCAAAAGTGCCCTGAGAACTACACAAATATATTATAATATCTTCGGCTTGGATTGAGTAATCGACCAATCCTTCTAAACACAATGACTCGACACCAATGTCCTCTGATTTCACATATGTGCTCCACTTGGGGCACTTTGGAAGGCCGCGCGCGCTGCCTCCCAAGTGGGCACATGCAAAAATGGAATATTGCAAAAAACACGCCTTGCTCGCAACGCATTGCTTCGGGAGCGCTCCACAAGCGTCCCTTCACAAAGGTTAGGCTTGCCAGTGTTGGTTGGGAGTACAATGAAGGGCTTCGTGCGATATGGGGTCCATTGGCGGGTTAGTCTTGGAATGGTGCACCCGCCAAATGGGCACGTGATATGACACCAAATATGGCATACAACCCTACCCTCGACTTCTACACCCAACTTATCCATTTTATGATTTCCCACCATGTGACATAGTCAATTCCTAGCCTTATACCGATAGGATTGCAATTTTGATTTTGTGTCCCACATGAAGTTTTGATGTGGGGGGGATCTATTTCATGATTTCCCACCATGTGACATAGTCAATTCTTAGCCTTATACTGATAGGATTGCAATTTTTATTTTGTGTCCCACATGAAGTTTTGAGGTGGGGGGGATCCATTTTAGGATTTCCCACCATGTTACATAGCCGATTCCTAACCCTATACCCATAGGACTGGAATTTTCATTTTATGTCCCACATGAAATTCTGATGCGGGGGGGATCCATTTTGGGATTTCCCACCATTTGACATAGCCAATTCCCAACCCTATACCCATAGGTTTGAAATTTGGATTTTGTGACCCACATGAAGTTTTGATGGGGGGGGGATCCATTTTAGAATTTCCCGCCAGGTGAAATAGTCCATCCCTAACCCTATACCCATAGGATTGGAATTTAGATTTTCTGACCCGCATGAAGCTTTGATGTCGGGGGGATCCATTTTAGAATTTCCCACCATGTGAAATAGTCCATTCCTAACCCTATACCCATAGAATTGGAATTTTTGTTTTGTGTCCCACATGAAGTTTTGATGTGGGGGGGATCCATTCGGGGATTTCCCACAATGTGACATAGTCACTTCCTAACCCGATACCCATAGTGAAGCGGTACCCAGAACCTATGGCTCATGGCCCGGAAGCCTGTGAGCCGTCACACCCGTTATGGCCCATGGCCCGGAGGTCTGTGAGCCGTCACACCCGTGCGGAAGCCGTTGACACCGGCTGTCAGCGGGATATCCCTGTTCTCTAACCCGCGAAATCTGGAATCTGATTTCTAACTATAAAGTCGATGTGGAATTACGAGAATTTTACTGTCTTGGTCGATTTCTACCGCGATTTCTAATTGTCGTGAAATCGCCGCCAGACGTCGCCCGTTCCGTGCACTGCATTAGATGATTCTGTAAAACGATTTTTCTTGAAGTTAAGACTGAAACACTCTTCGAGTGATCCGCAATTTTTTCCTTGATAAAACGCATCGCGTCCCAGATTTGAACCCCCAAGTGAGATAACAAGGGTTACGAGCGTTCAAGCGCCCAAGGACGAATTAACGTGCCTCACAGGCACTGTGTATGAGGTTTTGCCCCCCAAAGTCATAGGATGAGGCCAAAGGATCCCAACTCCATAGGCCCAAAGGGTTATTTATTTTGAGTGTTGTCCAAGAAGTGTGCTTTTTCACGTACTTGGCGTCCAAGTACGTGTAGAAGTATGTTGAGTTGGCGTTTTCTCCCTCTTTGCTTGCCTCTACATCCGGGGCATATCACTTGTCTTCCCCGGATAGTACATATATGATCTGCATATATATATTGGCAATATATTTTGCGTGCATGCTAAAATTCGGCTTTCCGAAAGGAGGTCAATTTCCAACCAAAGCACTTGCATGCGTGTTAAGGGAACAAAGTTACTCTAGAATATAGGCACACTTTAATTCTAGGCCACTTCAACTTCAACTTCATTGTCGGACACAAAATCCAAATTCCAATGCTATGGGTATAGGGTTGGGAATGGACTATTTCACATGGTGGGAAGTTCTAAAATGGATCCCCCCCGGATCACAACTTGATGTAGGTCACAAAATCAAAATTCCAATCCTATGGGTATAGGGTTGGGAGTTGGCTATGTCACATGGTGGGAAATCCTAAAATGAATCCCCCCCGCATCAAAACTTCATGTGGAACATAAAATGAAAATTCCAGTCCTATGGGTATAGGGTTAGGAATGGACTATTTCACATGGTGGGAAATCCTAAAATGGTTCCCCCCCACATCAACACTTCATGTGGGTCGCAAAATCCAAATTCAAATCCTATGGGTAGAGGGTTAGGAATTGACTATGTCACATGGTGGGAAATTTAAAAATGGATCCCCCCCACATCAAAACTTCATGTGGGACACAAAACAAAAATTGCAATCCCATCAGTATAAGGTTAGGAACTGACTATGTCACATGATTAGAAATCATAAAATGGATCCCCTTCACATCAAAACTTAATTGTCGGACACAAAAAAAAAAATTCCAATCCTATTGGTATAGGGTTAGGAATTGGTTATGTCACATCCTCGGAAATCCTAAAATGGATCCCCCCCATATCAACACTTCCTGTGGGACACAAAATGAAGATTCCAATCCTATTGGTATAGGGTTAGGAATCGACTATGTCACATGGTGGGAAATCCTAAAATGGATCCCCCCAACATCAAAACTTCATGTTGGACACAAAACAAAACTTCCGATCCTATGGGTATAGGGTTAGGAATTGACTATGTCACATTGTGGGAAATCTGTATTGTGCTTGTACTTAGGGTGCACAAAAAACCCTTCTTATCCTTGTCTTGCACTTCAACATCAAATTGTTTTAAATGAATTTCTCCATTCCAATTGATTCTCTTGGCAAGCACAAGGTGGGCAACAGCAAGCAGACGGAGTCGTGAACAAACGTTCAGCTGGACCAACTGGCTGGTCCAGTAATACGGGTTCATATGCATAAATAACAAGAAAATTGATATAACAATAAATTCTCATTAAAAAGGCAATAAAACCTATATTTTAGCAACTTTCTGAGTAGTCTATCTTATCACTGGCCTTGTCAACTATACGTAAATTGCTGTTGCCGACAGCAGGCGGCGACAGTCGCGACAGGCCATCTGAAGCTTCCAAATAGCTTCAAAATAGCTTCTAATACATTAGAACCTTCCACAATGCTATAAAACATGATTAAATCACATTATAAGCATATGGGATGTCATTATTCATGTATGGCTACTAATGTATCCTAGATCTCCGCTCTCTGTAGTGTACCTAAGAGCAGTAGAGTCTAGCAGTAAGCTCTAGGCTTGGAATATAAGCCAAATATGAGCAAATATCCTAGTGTTCTAGGATCTTGAAGCTTGGAGATGTCCACTACAGATCCTCCAGAAAGCTTCTGAGAGGCCTAAAGGTCCTGCCTTATTACACCGCCTTCCTAAGCTTCATGCACATTCACTAAGAATGTTCACGACAAGCTGATCATCTAAGATAAGGAGGGGTATGGGCATAAGAAATGCTCAGGTGGAATGTTCTGAGTGTCTATTGTAGTGTCTTACTACCTCCATCCTAGAGGTAAAGATGTATCTCCACCTAAGAGGGTAAAGTTCCTAAGTCTTGAGTATGGTAGGGCTCAAAATGAATCATGAGAAACACTAAGCAAAAGGCTAGCATACAAAGTATGAACAAGGATAACCTAACTCTTCAGGCAGACAATGAGGGTAAGGGTAATACACCTGGATGTAGACGTATAAATTACAATGAGCTATACGGAAGATCAATCACAATTGAGAATTAAATGCAACATGTGGGGTTAAACTGGAAATTCACGCTCTGCCCAAGCTGTCTATTGACAGGCTGGTCTTCGTCATCCAAAGAGAGGATATACCACCTTACTCAACGGACGCGTTACACGGGGCTACCCAATGCAATGGATGCATTGCGGTACCTGTTTGATGCAATTGGTTTCTTGGCCTGCATTACATGGACAGAGAAAGCGAGGCAGCATCAGTAATGACCAACTGTTGACCAGCTTAGCGGGTAGGTATAGACTCATAGTGTGTGGGGGGGGTGGCAGTCACGATGAGTAGACATCATCAGACCCGGATCTGCTCTTTTTCATCCCGGCCATGGGGATTGATCCGTCTGGGGGTATGGGGATTTATACTAATACTTCAACCAAAAAGGCGTTAAAAGATATAGTCCGTCATTACCAACCTTTTACTCATACTTTCTGGCTATCTCTAAAAACAAAGCTGAAACATCAGAAACCTAAAAAGCTTCGCAATCATGTACAAAAGAATCAATATTCCATCACAGAAAAATGCTCTGGGCCACAGAGGCAGAGAATATGAACCATGTTCCTCAATAGGACATAGCCCACAGGAATCCAAGGTTGAAAGGTCGGATCTTTCATGGAACGCCGTTCAGCTCTAGTGCAAGCCGACGGATATCCTACACGACTGGAGGGTCGCCACTGCCTCATACGCGAAATGTATCATTGTCGAGTTGTCTCAGACAAGTAGAAGTAGTAAATCTCCGAAAAAAGCTATCGTAGCTAAAGTGTGTTCTGTACCTTACCGGAAGACTAATTACGGCGAGCCCCTTGCCCTGCAGATGGTTGTACAAAGCCATCCGTGCGGGGGCCTGTCTTCCTACATGAAGATTGCATTTCGCTCAACCGAATTACAGGATTCAGGCTATCCTCTTCGAGCTTAACTCCGTCATCTATCCCTACCGCAAGAGAAGGGGTCTATCCGACTGCAGGGAAAGTACTTTTCTACCCGCGCGAAGGTAGAAGCCCATTACAGCAGGCTTTCGATACCTTTCGATAATCCTTTTCGACGAGCCTACCGTAGTGCACCGCTGGTCCCGGTGGCTACCAGCGTAGGGCTCTTAACTAACACATCGCAGAATGCATTAGCCAAGTCACAAGCTAAATGGCCAAGCTTAAAGCTGTTCACTTGTGTTACCCAACAAAGACGTGGCGGGGTGAGACCAATGCCGGCTCCTGTAAGCGGACACTGACTATCTACACGAAGGAGATGACTTCGAAATTGGCTCGTAGGCACAAATTTGATGGATGTGGTACTAGAGCAATGCCTCAGAGTGTGATATTCAAAGAGAACAAATGGAATAATCAAATGACTCATGGTATGTGTTTGTGTGTTTGTTGTATGTGTAGTGTGATGAGGGAGGGAATGTGTGAAAAAATTCCAATTAGGTCTTTCATTCACTGAGGTGTTGTTGGGGGGATAGAGAATGTAATACTGTAGGCACACTCAATTGAGCACTCTCCCACCCGGTAAATGAGGCTGTACCAGGCGATCTAGCGAAAGTTAACGAAGCAGAGCGTACCGGTAGTGGTTCAGTAGCAAATTTGAGGATAAACTAGCTCTTTAGACAAAATGACCTAGGTCAATGATCGCGAGGGTTGGAAAAGAGATTCATTCCTCACAACTTGCAATGAATCAACAAAGGTTGAGTGGATACGAATTGATTGTTCGTCGCTGCGATCCAATACTTGGGATCTATTTAGCCAAAGGAGCTCATAGAACTACGAAGGGCAGATCAACTATGGACCATATTGCATGTTGAGTGTTATGGGCAAGCCCTTGCAATAAGGAAGTAATGCAATAAGTATGAAATGTAAGATTTGCAAAGTGAAATGCAATGAATGAGTGACCTTTCTGAACGAAATGAATCAAATGCAATCCGAATGGAGAGTGGAATACGTCACTAGTCAAACGCTTGCCTTGACGGCCATGCAGTGAAGAATGAGATGCATGGTAGAGTGAAATGAGGACAAATCACTTCCTAGCTCAAATGCAATTGTGCTCAAACGAAACAGCTTGACAAATTCAGGCTTCCGGAAAGGGTCCGAGCACACGCATGAGTGGCGGACCGTGACCAGAAGTCATGCAGTCTATGCAGAGTCTCGGCATCCCATGAAAGGGCATGGACCGTGCTCAGAACTACATTGAAATGTGTCAGGTAGTTCAGTAAAGAAATGAAAATCAGTTAAATAGCATTGCACGCTAACATTCCGGCCTGCACCTACTGGAATGGTTACCTCTAGTACAGTACCAGCGCCTTGCGGCACTTCACCCTGCCCTACAGGGGGAGGACCGGAGACATTAAGTTGCATACGCAACCGTTAGCATTAGGATTATACCCATAAACGCGAATGCATCTCCTACACTAGCTGGTTAGTTAGGTAGCTAGCTAGAGTAAGTCAGTAAGAGTAAATAGGTTTTGCAAGCCTCTTCCGCGACCATGTGCCACCACCAACCTCTCTCATCGGAGAATGGTCACAAGGAACCCGAGATAGGTCAATGCCAATGGTTTTGTCGAGTGCGGTCTTTTAATGTTTCACTTGGGTGCTCCTGCATTGAGTCTTCTTCCCGCCTTCTGCTCACACCCATCAATCGCCTCCCTACTCCCTGGTGGCAACAAGCCCCACGCCTTCTTTGTCCCCATGACAACAGGCCAGCCAAACTGAGTCACTCAGCCTGGGGAGTCGAAGTGAAAGGCCTAGACGGTGAATGTGGCGGATGCAATTGGTCTGTTAATGGTTTTGGCCAAAGTTTGTTTTGTGGCCGAAAAAGACAACAAAACGTTTCACTATTTATTGTGTGTCTAAGTAACTCTAAGGTATCTACCTTTCTACCTAGGCTAAGCCTAGTTAGACTGAATCAAAACTGATGCAAACAATCACAAACTGCAATAACATAAAATGATTCAGGGTTAGAAAACCAAAGAAATAGCGAATGGTTTAGAAAAAACTTGATGCAAAAACCCTGTGTTTCCTCGAAAATGCCCAGGCTCTGCAGCACTTTCTTGTACTATGTTGCTGAGATGTCAGATAAGAAATATCTGCACTGTGTAGGGCATGTCCTCAGGTATTCGAAACATATTTGATGCTGCCTCAACCCATTATAGGCTCAGAGAAATGGAAGTTGGGGGGAGACACATGAATCTTACATGACACACATGCTGAAAACCCCTCAAAAAAGCATCAGGAAATCGAGCTTTTTGACTGTCATCCCTTTTTGAATAAAATCCAATGATTGGATATCTGCAAACTAGACACCATCAACTTATTAGAAAAAGCTTTGATGACTGATCAACTCCCCATAGGTCTTGAGAAAGGTCTTCTTCTTGTAGCATCATGACCAACAAGTGTGAAAACATGCTTTCATGCACTAAGTTAATCACCATGGAAAAAATCCATTCCTGACCACAGAAGTTCAAAGTAAACATGTTTTCAGAACTTCATGCTCCAGTGTTTGTAAAACACCTTAGTTCAGGTTGGAACTCACCGAGGGCTCAGAGAAATGATTAAACCTCCCAAATCAGTTTTCATGATTTTTCACCAAGTCGTTTGTCTGGTAACTTGTTGCAATTTTATCATAGCCATGCTTATTTTCTGAAAATAAAAACGACTCGGGGTTAGAAAGCACATACTTCAGTGTTGTTTAGAAAAATGATTTTGATCCTCGAACCTTTTTTCTCTGAGAGATATGAAGGAAGCACAAAAGGCACTTTTGAGGAGTGTTTGGGGTGTGGTTCATGGGTGCCTTTGCTGGAGATTTAGAAACAAAAATAAACATTGATCTCAAGAAAGAGAAGTGCTGGCTGGGAGCGTATCACTGTCTACTTCAGAAGAATACTTGGTTCAGATTTTGTCAAGGCAGTGGCGCGAAGATGTGCGTAGGAAACCAAATGTCATTTTGGGGTGTTTTAGAGGGTTGGGCAACAAATGATTTACGGGTCATCTTGAATAAATCACAGAAAAAAGCCCTTGAGGTGAGGGTCGCATTTCAAAGCTAGCGCTCTCTACCTTACAACAGCGCTTTAGTTGGCGCGACTGGACGCACTGGCGGGAAGTTATGCGTAAAATGAGTTAGGCCATTTACGACATTTTTGGCTTTCTGAAACATCACAGAGATTGAAGAAATCATAAAGAAATCAAATCTTTTGGACTCCAAAGAGGGTCAACAGTGACTGGTGTGGGGATTTATAGTCACGGACCGTCAATCTTGTCCCTTCCCTTGACATAGGGTCTCATGTAGGACCGTAAGCAAGGAGAAGAAAAGCCTTGATAATTCAACTCAACAAGCATGCAACATGTAGCAAAAGGAAGCAACACAATGAATGGCTCTAGGCCTCAAAGAGCCTCAAGAGAGCCTCGAGAAGCTTGCTCGCAGCGCTCTCGCAACGCGTCGTCGTCGTAGAAGTCGTCGTCATCATCGCTGAAGCTCTGGCAAGGCGCGTTGTGTAGTCCAAGTTCACCACTTTTTTGAAACTTCTTGTTAAGTTAAAACCCTTCAAAATCTTCACCAAACTCAATGAAATCAACCCACTGGACGCCTTTTCGAACTCTTGTGAAGCCTCTGGCGTCGTCGTATTTGCGTAAAGGTTGCTGCACGCTACGCTCCTCCAGTTTTTGAATTAATTTGAAGGTTCTTTGACCATAGGAGGAAGTATACCTTCAAAACTTCAAAGGTTCTTGAACCTTTTGTCAAATTGGAGCAAGGAACGCACTTTACTTGAACAGCGTACGCTGCTCCAGATGCTGCTCGTAGTCCTCGTCGTCGTCAACCTGCCGGAACTCTAGATTACTGGACTGTATTGTGCTTGTACTTAGGGTGCACAAGAAAACCATTTTATCCTTGTCTTGCACTTCAAAATCAAATTGTTTTAAATGAATTTCTCCATTCTAATTGATTCCCTTGGCAAGCACAAGGTAGGCAACAGCAAGCAGACGGAGTCGTGAACGAACGTTGAGCTGGACCAACTGGCTGGTCCAGTAATACGGTTTCACATGCCTAAATAACAAGAAAATTGATATAACAATAAATTCTCATTAAAAAGGCAATAAAACCTATATTTTAGCAACTTTCTGAGTAGTCTATCGTATCACAGGCCTTGTCAACATTACGTAAATTGCTGTCGCCAACAGCAGGCGGCGACAGTCGGCACAGGCCATCTGAAGCTTCCAAATAGCTTCAAAATAGCTTCTAATACATTAGAACCTTCTACAATGCTATAAAACATGATTCAATCACATTGAAAGCATATGGGATGTCATTCTTCATGTATGGCTACTAATGTATCCTAGATCTCTGCTCTCTGTAGTGTACCTAAGAGCAGTAGAGTCTAGCAGTAAGCTCTACGCTTGGAATATAAGCCAAATATGAGCAAATATCCTAGTGTTCTAGGATCTTGAAGCTTGGAGAGGTCCAGTACAGATCCTCCAGAAAGCTTCTGAGAGGCCCAAATGCCCTGACTTATTACGAAGTCCTAAAATGGATCCCCCCCACAGCAAAAATTCATGTGGGACACAAAATGGAAATTCCAATCCTATGGGTATAGGGTTATTGATTGACTATGTCACATGGTGGGAAATCCTAAAAGGGATCCCCCCCACATCCACACTTCATGTGGGACACAAAAAGAAAGTTCCAATGCTATGGGTATAGGGTTAGGAATTGACTATGCCACACGGTGAAAAATTCTAAAATGGATCCCCCCCACATCCAAACTTAATGTGGGACACAAAAAAGAAATTCCAATCCTATGGGTATAGGGTTAGGAATTGGCTACGTCACATGGTGGGAAATCATAAACTGGATCCCCCCCAGATCAAAACTTCATGTGGGACACAAAATAAAAATTCCAATCCTATGGGTATAGGGTTAGGAATTGGCTATGTCACATGGTGGGAAATCCTAAAATGGATCTCCTTCACACCAACACTTCATTGTCGGAAAAAAAATAACAATTCGAATCCTATGGGTATAGGGTTAGGAATTGGCTATGTCACACGGTGGGAAATCCCAAACTGGATCCCCCCCAAATCAACACTTCATGTGGGACACAAAGTAAAAATTCCAACCCTATGGGTATAGGGTTAGGAATTGACTATGTCACATGGTCAAAAATCCTAAAATGGATCCCCCCCACATCAAAACTTCATGTGGGACACAAAAGCGAAATTCCAATCCTATGGGTATAGGGTTAGAAATCGACTATGTCACATGCTGTGAAATCCTGAAATGGATCCCCTCCGCATCAACACTTCATGTGGGACACAAAATGAAGATTCCGATTCTATGGGTAAAGGGTTAGGAATTGGCTATGTCACACGGTGGGAAATCCCAAAATGGATCCCCCCCACATCAAAACGTCATGTTGGAGACAAAAAAAAATTCCACCCCTATGGGTATAGGGTTAGGAATGGACTATGTCACATGGTCAAAAATCCTAAAACGGATCCCCCCCACATCAAAACTTCATGTGGGACACAAAAGCGAAATTCCAATCCTATGGGTATAGGGTTAGAAATCGACTATGTCACATGCTGTGGAATCCTAAAATGGATCCCCTCCGCATCAACACTTCATGTGGGACACAAAATGAAGATTCCGATTCTATGGGTAAAGGGTTAGGAATTGACTATGTCACACGGTGGGAAATCCTAAAATGGATCCCCCCCACATCAAAACTTCATGTGGGACACAAACTAAAAATTCCAATCCTATGCGTATAGGGTTAGGAATTGATTATGTCACAAGGTGAGAAATCATAAACTGGATCCCCCCGAAATCAAAACTTCATGTGGGACACAAAATAAAAATTCCAATCCTATGGGTATAGGGTTAAGAATTGGCTATGTCACATGGTCCGAAATCCTAAACTGGATCTCCTTCACATCAACACTTCATTGTCGGACACAAAATAAAAATTCGAATCCTATGGGTATAGGGTTAGGAATTGGCTATGTCACACGGTGGGAAATCCTAAACTGGATCCCCCCCACATCAAAACGTCATGTGGGAGACAAGAAGAAAAATCCAATCCTATGGGTTCAGGGTTAGGAATTGACTCTGTCACATGGTGGGAAATCCTAAAACGGATCCCCCCCACATCAAAACTTCATGTGGGACACAAAAGCAAAATTCCAGTCCTATGGGTATAGGGTTAGGAATCGACTATGTCACATGCTGGGAAATCCTAAAATGCATCCCCTCCGCATCAACACTTCATGTGGGACACAAAATGAAGATTCTGATTCTATGGGTATAGGGTTAGGAATTGACTATGTCACACGGTGGGAAATCCTAAAATAGATCCCCCCCACATCAAAACTTCATGTGGGACACAAAAAAAAAATTCCAATCCTCTGGGTATAGGGTTAGGAATTGACTTTGTCACATGGTGGGAGGTCCTACAATGGATCCCCCCCACAAGCAAGGCTTCATGTGGGACACAGAAAGTTTTATAGTGATTTCAACGCTGAGTGTTTGTTGTGCCTCTCCTGCTGCTTGCTGCTGGTGTAGGGTTCCTGTTGCTTGCTTTTGATGAGGAAAATCTTTTATTGTGGAAATACAACCAATCCAGGATAACCCAAGCCACAGATAAGCAAGTAGAAGAAGATCAGGATCAAAGCATGAAGGGCTGCAGTCACAAAGAGTTAGATAAAGACAACTATCAACAAGAGACCACAGCAATTAGCATACATTGCAACTCAGGATGAAATATTTTACATGTTTGAGGAAAGCTGATTGAAAAACTGACCCAAGGGCTCACTCTATCCATAGTTGCATCTTGAGATGTGCACTCTTTGTTTTTGGGTCCCATAGGTGCTGAGGTGGCATGGCTTGTGGCGCTGAGGTCACTGCCATGTCACATGGGATAATCCTACTTAGCTAAGCTGACTGGGTATTGAAACCAGGACCTCTCAAAAAGAGGTGCCCCAGCCCCCTAGGGTGCATACCACTAGGATAGCTAAGAATTCATGAGAAAACATAGATAAATTCATAGGCTCTGCCTTCAGTATATCAGTGCCTCAGCAACCCGGGACAAGATGTTTTATAGCTTATAGCTTGGGGATTAAGGGGTCCACACAACATCCTGATTTAGTGTTTGGTTCCATAGGTCAAAATGTGTTATCACCCATTTTGGTTGGGCCAATACTAAGATAAAAATGCAAGAGTGCTTAGAGCACCTCTAATACAAGTAACGTATACCCTAAAGCCATGGAAAAGCACTTGTTCTTACTGACACAAAATGGAAATTCCAATCCTATGGGTATAGGGTTATCGATTCTTGCTCCCCCCTTGTGCTGTGGTGGCCACCACTGTCGCATTTTCAGGAAAAAGGTATTTTTTTTTCTTGGCCTTTCCTTGGTTTCCACACCTACTTTAAAATACCTATAGCTTCCCTAACACTGGAAAAGAGCGCTTTACCATGGCCAGCGACTCTGGCTGCATTGTTGATGACAGTCTCCAACAGAAACCTCAGCGCTCTTGGCGCTGCCGGGGTTCCTGTGGCTTGGTGGGGTTAGAATGGGGCATGCCAAGACCGTATGCATTTGCATCCCTCCCTCCAAGCCGCAGCGTAACACAACCCAACGCCCGACTCACATAGGACGCTCGACTCTAGTCTCATTGAACCTGATGGAGACACCTGTCCCGGCACTGGGGCGAGGGTGCGCTGATTTCATTAGAATTGCCCCTTTGAGGGGTCTTGATTCTGTTTCAGTCTCCTGCTGCTGCTTTTCGGCCCGAACTGCGGCCTACTCAACGAGGCTTTGCGAGGAGGTCTGTACAACAGAGGAATGGGAGGATGAAGGAGGAATCCACGCAAACGCGAAGCGACAACACCTAAATCCGCCAAATGACGACCTAGATTTTTTCTGAAGGCACACACCTGGACAGAATCCAATTTTGCATCAGATGCAAATTTTTATAAAATTTGTAGTCATCTCTTGACTTTTTAAATTAAGAAATTCGTACGCAGAAAAAGGTGGCGCGCAGGAGCGGCTCCAAGCGAAGCGCCGGAAAATACAGAATTAATAAGATTATAAATGTATGTTACGCAGTATGACAAAAATGACGAAACACACATAAATACACTAACATAAAGATTCCACCAACATTGGCAGAAATAATTCAAGATTCAAGATTTCAAAAATCAACAGAAGGACTTCAATGAATCAGGTATAAACCACAGGTGTGCTCGTCCCGTATGCAGCATGCACATTGCTCGTCTCGTGTCTCCGTGAACGTGCCTTGTAGCAGCGCTAACAAATGATAGAGGGATAGATTAGAAAGATTGCGGATGATTAGAGGTAAGTCCAGGGTGATTGGACATACACACATATGCATAGCGTCATTTTGTGGCTTGTGTCTCGTTTTTCCTTCACGTTGCTTCACTCTCCAGCGGTGAGTAAGGTAGGTAAGCCCAGGTGGGGCCACCCCCTGATGGAGTTCGTGATTGTGGACAAGATTAGGAAGAAAAACAGAGGTTGACGGTAAACCCGTGCATGCTCCTGCATTCACACACGCATTAAAGGGTAGGCCATGCGAAATGCGCACGGTAAACCTTGTTTAGGTTACCGGGGGGCTCCACCCGACGTTCTATAAGAGAACGGGTGGAGTTCCTTAAGCTTGCTTGCTTGATAGGGGCGTTTCTGGACAGCGTATTATAGGGCCATCTGAGAAGCGTAAAATAGGTGGAGATGGTCTTGGTTCCTCCGCTGCAAACGCTCCTTCATCCCCCTTTGCTCTTCAGGAGGGAAGGTCAGGGTGAACTGGTGCAGTCCCTTGAGCCGTGCTAAACTATACGGCGCTGATCACGCAAA
Source organism: Eutreptiella sp. 'Long Island Sound 2002' (assembly GCA_964036045.1). Lineage (NCBI taxonomy): Eukaryota > Euglenozoa > Euglenophyceae > Eutreptiales > Eutreptiaceae > Eutreptiella > Eutreptiella sp. 'Long Island Sound 2002'. The sequence continues at coordinate 127,384,605 of OZ038382.1, read as the reverse complement.
CAACAAGCTACGACTCAGCCAGGAGTGGCAAGCGTAGCCCGACATCTTCAACATTCACGCTGTGCACGCAACAACAGCACCCCTTCCCTCCAAGCCCTAGCAGGGAAACGCGTTGTCGCGTCCCTGTTAGGCCACAGAAGCTTAGTAGCTCTGTGTTTTCTTGCACTCTCACAGCTGAGCCGCAGGGGCTCTTGTCTTCATCCTCAACGCCACCCAGTAGAGCGTGCGTGTAGGAGTGGTAGTCCTGAGTGGGGGCTTGAGCCAGTTGCAAAAGTGCTCGCCCACCAGGATGGTGCCACTGTAGGTAGGGTGTGTAGAGTAATGGTGTCTCCTGTCACGCGTGCTTTTCCACGCGGGCAGGGGAGTGCGTTAGCTTTTGCCCTTTAGCAAAAATGGGCGTTTTGTATGCCCTTAGCACACGTGGCCACCCCTCCCCTCTACTAGGTAGGGCCTTTGCCATCTTCCCCAAAGGATAGGCGCCAGCACAGAAATTGGGCGCCATAGGAGTGGTACTAGTAACTGACTAGGACCTTCAGTCTGACATCAGCGAAGCCCGTTGATACGGGAGCCACGCCCGGCAGAGAATTGAGACACACAAAGACATACGTAGCACAGTTAGGGGTAAGGTTCAGTCCCTAGCTTTAGTCTTGGAGGCAAGCGTCTCAGCGAGCCTCAGCAACTCACCAAGGTTGTTGCCGGACAAGTAGTCTACCAGAACTGAGTTTAGGCGTCCCTCAGGTAGAACAAACGCAGAGAAGGGTTCCCAGGTGGCCTCTTCGACTCCAAACCCTTCCCAGAGGGTGAAGAAGCGCCAACCCTGGCGATAGCGGTGGCGTAAGACAGACTTCACCACGTAGAAGCCCTCCTTAGCCATCTCCTCGGCGTTCATGTCGGGGAGTTCCCCTTCAACTTTCATAGGGCTGGCAGCCCCTTGTAGGTCTAGAGCGGCGATTTCCTCATCGTTCAGCTCCCACTCTTCCCCACAGAGGTCTTCAGGATCATAGGAGCGCACACCAGGGTCCCCCCTAGACGGGGAGAACACTGCACGGTTATACGGTGTCCATCCACGGATAGAATCTTGTAGGGCCCGAAGTATGGGTCATCGCTGGTAGAGGGTGGCCAGGCGGGTAGTGGGCTGTGGTGCACCAGCACCAAGTCCCCTTCTTGGTAGGTTGCCGGTACTCGGTGCTTGTTCTTCTTGTTCCACTGACGCTCCCTCACTCTCTGGAGCATAGCCTTGGCCTTGTCCACCTTCGCTTGTTACTCTTGGACCCACTCACCCACGGAAGAATGGGTGTCCTCTGGATAGGGGGCATGTAGGAACCACGCCGGGCGCCCTAGGAATAGCTCATGGGACGAGTAGCCAGTAGCCGAACTCTCTTGGGAGTCCATCATCAAGGATATGACGGGGAGTAGTCTCACCCAGTCTCTGGTGCGTTCAGTTTTGCACCATATCCTTACATTCTCCTTGAGGACACGAATCTTTCGCTCACATAGGGGGTTGCTCGTGTGAGAGTAGGGAATCCCCGTAGACACCTGGACATTGAGGGATCTCAGGACCCTTTTGTACCCACCGGTATCTGAGCGCACTCGTACGTCCTCATCGGAGTTCATCTCCTTGGGCACCCCATAGAGACAAAACCACTCCTCCAGGAGTATCTTGATAGTCTCCTCCCCGGTAATGTGCTTGGTACATGGGAAGACCCTGGTAAACCTGGTCAGCCCACAGGTTACCACGAGGGCAAAGTCATAGCCCCCAAACTTCGGCATCTCCGTGTAGTCCACGTATAGAACACTGTTAGCACAGTGAGGGATGGGCAGGGTCGAGTAGAGACCTCTGTCCCTGATATCCCCTGGTTTGCAGGGCCTACACGGGCACTTGTCCACGATAGGCTGGAGGGTTTTCCGCAGTTCGTCGTCAGTCCACGTAGTGTGGAACCACTGCTTGAATAGCCTCAGGGTACGGTCAGCACCCACATGACCGCTGGACTCATGGGTCCACTTCAGCAGCGCTGGGACTCCGTCACTGGGTACCACAATGCGGTCCTCCTGCCAGAGGTAGCTCTTGTCCCTCTTCCACTGATCTTGGCTGACCAGGAGGGGTTCAAGGCGTTTCTCCAGGCGCTTGTGGATATCCCCAAACTCCTGGAGGTACTCCGATTGCTGGAGTCCATCCAGGGGGCGTATCATTGTCATGTTGAGGTCCAAGTGGACGTCCATACGGCTGAACGCCTCCTTAGCCAGCGCTTCAGACCGGGCACCAATCAGCGCGTTGAAGTTGTTGCGGCTGATGTAGTCTGCACACTGGTTCTTCACTCCCTGGATATGGTGTACCGTCAGCCGTAGTTGGCTGAGGTAGGTCCACCAGCGCCGTAGCTGGGCCTTCTCAGGTGGGGGACCCTTCTGGAAAGTGCGGACCGGCTCTTGGTCGCACAGCCAGACCACAGGGTTACTCCCCAACAGTCGTGCTTGTGAGGATAGCACCAGCATACCCACGAGCACTTCCTGCTCATAGGTGGAGTGGTTCCCCCTGGCCTGGTTCCATTTCCAGTTCGAGTGGCCCAGAGTTACTAGGACCCACTTGTCGTAAGGGTAGCTGTGCTTGAGTGTTCCATCTCGGTTGAGACCTTCGGTCCCCCATTGGGAAATAGCCGAGTCGAACTCCTCCTTCTCTAGTGCTTGCCCTTGGAACAGCGTTCCACCACCCCCCACATTGCTGGCGTCGGTCACCAGGGTAATCTCCCCTTGTGCCCTAGGCACGCCCAAGCACTTAGCGTTGGCAACCTTGTCTTTGAGCTCGTCGAACGCTTGTTGCTCTTGTGGGCCCAGGCGCCAAGTAGTACTCTTCTTGATCAGGTCCGTCTGAATGGCGCCCGTGTCGGTGAAGCTTTTGATATGGCGGCGATAGAATTTGCACGCCCCAATGAAACTGCGTACATCATGAAGTCCTTTCTTGGAGTCTTCGTGTCCTACCTTGGCGTCCATCAGGGGTTCGGCCTTAGAGGCCGCTGGGGTCCACCACCCATAGCCAACGTCAGTCCCCAGGTACTGCATGGTCTCCTGCATGAACTCACACTTCTCCAGCTTGAGTCCTGTGTGGTTCTCTTGGCAGACCGCAAAGAACTCACCCAAGAGGATTAGATGGTCCTCCTGGGTATTGGTCCCGAGGCATACATCGTTGATGTGTGCTTCCATCTGGGCCCCACGGGATATGAGTTCCTGCACCTTAGGTCTCCTTCGTAGGATGGACAAGATCTTGTTCATCAGCTCTTGGAAGAGAGCGGGTGCGTTGGCCACGCCAAACGGCATGACCTTCCACTTGAACACCCTCCCCTGAGGGGTGATGAAGGCTAGTAGCTCCTGAGCGTTGGGCTTCAGGTCCACCTGCCAGAATCCGCTCCTCTTGTCCATCTTGGTCTTGTAGCGACAGGAGGTCATCTTCTCAAGGGTGGACTCCATATCAGGAATGGACCCTGAGTGGTTCAGCGTTTTCTTGTTCAGCTCTCCGTAGTCCACTACCAGCCGTTTGGTTCATTGGCTGTAGACCCAGGTTTAGCCACCAGGAAACAGAGGCTGCAGTGTTGGGGGTAGTCCCCGTCCTTGTACTCCAGGACTAGGCCAGCGTCGATACATTCTTGTATCTGTCCCTCAATCTCGTCGGCCTGCTCTTTAGGAGCCGGATAGGGCCTCCTCCGGATCTTGTGACCGACGAACTCGGGTTTCAGCTTGAGGTCCATCTGTACCAGCTTGTCACATGAGGCTCGGGGTGGTAGTTCCCCGAACACCTCCAGATAGGTCTTTATAAGTGTCCGCACCCCCGGGTCCAATAGCTTGATCTTGTCCTCCATGTCCTGGTCAGAGTGTAAGTTGCTTGCCCCCTGAGTAATAGACGTCAGGAGGTGATCCTCCACTGACTCTTCGCCCTTGGTAGTATCCTTCAACCCTTGGTAGGCATAAAGTAGGTCTCGTTCAACCATCTCCGGTGGACGATGGCAACATAGGCACGCTCGAGGGGGTTCACATACACATTCCTCCGAGAGATCGTCCTCCCCTGACTCCAAGAGGAGGTTGGTGGCGAAAAAGCTATGCTACGCTAAGCCTACCCGCAGCTCATGGCCACTGAAGCAAGGACGTATGGGAGATCCATCCCAATTGAAGGAGGACCTCGAACAGAAGATCACCACCTGGCAAAGGGAGGTAGATCTTAAGCTCATGAAGAGCCTGTTGGGTGCCCATGTGAGGAAGCCTGGATCGGGGATCCAGCTCTTCGTCCAAGGGGTCGTCCACCCTCATGGAGAGTAGGGGCTTCAGTGTGGCGATGTACTCGGCATTCTCCACTTCCTCCACACAGGTCTGCACGATAAAGGCGTCGTGGTCAGTTTCGTCATCTGAGTGGATAGAGCTAGGGAGCTTGGAAAGTCCACACTCAGAGACTCCATCAGGAACAGGTACATGGCAGGGAGAGTTGGGGGCGTTGGTGTTAGTCACGACGTATTCATCCCCTCCGGGCATAGTCTCAATAGCATCTTGAGGTCGTAGTCGATCCTTGAAGTCACCCAAGGCGAGTCCATCGCTTTCTCGTTGTAGAGCCTGGACCAGAGTCGAGTCCAGGTTTGAGGTTTGAGGTTTGATTTTGCGGGTACTAGACGCCTTTCGGCCCCGGGGGGCCACCTGGTCGGGCCAGGTGATATCCTCCCCACCGGGTCCTAGTGGGGGGCCCTCCAAGACGCACCTCCTGCCTGGTGGCGGAGTCCCCCGGGTTCACAGAGCTCGGAGCCCCGTCCTTCCCCGGCGTCCCCGTTTCGCCACTCCCCGGTCAGTGCATCAATTCGCAGCCGTGGCCGCGGGCGCTTACCCACTGCGTCGCCCCCCTAATGCGTGGTCGCCCGGGGCACCGGCGCCGCCGGGCCCGTGCTACTGGCTTGTCGCCAGTGGGACCCCCTTGGGCTGGCGCGGTGGCTGCCTAGCCTAGGGGTTGGGGCGTGGCGCTGTGCGCCACTACTGCCTTGGCGGGTGCAGTGTCCCGTCTGTGTGTGCGCGGCGCTCGCGGCCGGTTCGGGGGGGTTCGGGCCGGTACCTGGTGTTGTGTGTCCCCTTCTTCCCCCTTCCCGCCCCGCGTATCCCGCGTTGCGTGTGGCGGGCCGTCCCGTCCGGGTGTCCCTTATCCGCGCTCGCTGGTACGCCATTCCATGTGGTCTGTGCGTTCCGCGCGCTCGGTCCGGTTGCCCTTCTGGTGGTCCCCGCGTGTCCTTTTCGTGTGTGTGCGCTCGTGCTCTCGCGGTGTCCGCTCCCCGCTGGGTGGTGTGGCGCGCGCATCTCGCGTGGTCCCGGCACTGGGCGCTGGTAGGGCCGTTCCATGTGGTCCGTGCCCCTCCGCGTGTCCTGCCCCGGTCCCGTGCTCCGTCTGGCGTGCTTGGGGGGGGGGCGGTCCGGTCCCGGTTCCCCCCTACTTGGCTTGGGGTTGCGGGGGCGGCGGCCGGGCGTCCCCGGGGGGGTGCCTTCGTCCTTTGCGTGGGGCGTGGGGCGTCCCCCTTCCCTCCTCTGCCCGTCCACTAGGTGGGCTGTCGGGGTCTGCGTTGTGGGCGTGCGGTTGTGGGGGCCCCGCTCCGTTCTCGCGGGGGGGGAGAGAGGTGTCGTCTTGGTGTCCAGGCGCCGGCCCGCCGGATTCTCATGACGTGCCTGATGCGCACGGAGCTTCGCCCTGCGGGATGCGTGGGGGGGTTGGGGTGACCGTGGCTGGAGTGGCGCTCCAATGTCCCGTTTCATGGCCCAGCTGGGCAGCCCTACCGCGGGCTTACTCTTGGTACAGGGGGAGGGGGTTGCGGGCGCGTTTGTTCTGTGACCCGGGTGCCGGTGTATCTCAGAAGGCAGCCACCCCGGAGGTAGCGCACCAGGCGCTCGCCGTGAAGGAGCTGGTTCGAACCCCGGGATCGGTGGTCTCCCACCGATCCCTTCGAATACCGGGCGAGGCCTCCCATCGACCTGTTTGAGTACAGGTGACGGTGCGCACTGCTGCAGGGGTGGGTGGTTCCCATGTCTTTTGTTTTTCGTGGGTGGGGGGTAAAACGAACGAGACCTCCACCCGATCCACCGGTATCGGTGGTGGCGCGAGTTGCTGGAGGGGGGGGTGGTTCCCACGTCGCCAACTAGAGAGCTCTACGTGCAGGGATCCCAGGAGCACCAACGCCCGGGATCGAACCCCCGCACTGGACGATTGAAGACCGACGCTCTCACTACTGGGCCGCGGGAGTCTCTTACGCCACTGAGGGGTGTCGTCGGCTATGAATCCTGTCCTGTGGGCGGGGCTGTGCGCCGTGAAGCGTGTTGCGCGTGCCGGGAGGCCTCAGTCCACGCGCACGGGGTCTGGACAGGGGGGGGGGTTGGGTTGGGTTGGGTTGGACTCTCCCGACTTGAAAAACGCGACGGACCCGTCAATTGAAAAATTTGGGTCCCCCGGGAGCGGCGCAATCATCGGAGTAGTCTGAGCACACTCCGCCACCAGAAAGAGGACGACCGCACGACACATCAGCCTGCTGCACTTGGCGCATACCGCCTGCATCGCTCCTTGGCCAGCCTCTGCTGGCCCGGGGCAGCCCCACCGCGCCCTGAGGGCGGCGCCCACACGGCTGGGCCGCCGCTCTCGACGCTCGCGGGATCACTCCGACGCCGCCGGGCCCGAACCCCCGGGAGGGGCATCGGGGTCTCCCCTGGCGCGGACCACTGTGGAGCTGCCTGGCACTACTGCTGACAGGGCCATTAGCGCCTCCGCCAGCCCCTGCGGCACTGTTCCTTCCGGCGCAGACATCCAGAATCGGTCTCCAACACGAACATGCACATGTTCTGGCTGGGCGTCCAGCCGCGCCAGGCTCCAGCGGTGTACAGCGGCTCCTTCCCAGGCAGGCGCCTGTCCGCCACCAATCACGACAAGCACTGAACAGTGCTGCCCGTCTGAACCCAGAGGGAACTCTGGTTCCGCCAGGGCTGCCACGCCCAGGCCTGGGGACTCCGCCAGCGCTGTGACAGCGCGGTCGTACAGGTGCAGCAATGCGGACAGGCACGCGGCGTGTTGCCACGACAGCCCATGCGTCCACCCGCTCACTGGACCATTGGATGTAGTCCAGAACAGATCCCAGGCTGCTGACCGGGCATATGTGGCCAGTGCCTCCAGGTAGGCGCTGGCCAGGCTGTCTCTACGAGCTGCCGTAAGCCAGCGTGACGCTTCCGCGCATGTGCCCATGAGCATCCCCGACCACGTGACGTATACTGTGTGGGGGCGCGCTGGTGGCCACGTCGCTGTCACCTCATGGTCGGCCCGCAGGACCAGGTGCAGGCTGTCACCACTGGGACGCCCTAGGCGTACCCACGTGGTGGTCACCCACTCTGGCACTGTTGCACCGGGCGCTGCCGCGAGTACCAGCGCACGAAAGCCAGCTTGTACGGCCAGAGCCACTTTGCCACATGCTGCCAGTAGGTGCTGGCCCCATCCGGCACACGACTGTTCGCAGAACGGGCAGTTGAAGACGTTGTCTGGGGCTGTCGCCATCGTCCGGGCTGCCCGAAGCCACGTGGCCACGTTGAGGGCGTCCTTGGATAAACGGGCCTCCTGAACCACTCGCTCCCACGACGTCCCAGCCGCCGGGTCGCGGTGCAAGAGGGCATCCAGGTGCGGCATCGCTGGTGCTAACTGCTCGTACCGGCGCTCCATGGCCACAGAGTGACGCAGATACGGCACGCCCCCCGTCGTGAGTACCGCCACGCCTCCGACGTCCGCTGCAAATGGCATGGGGCCCTCTTCCACGTCCGACATCCGCGACGTCGCCAGACTGTGCGCCCTGTGCTGAAGGCCGGCTAGCCCCGGCGCGGGGCTAGGAGCACCGCTCGCGAAGTCCTGCTGAGCTGGCACGTACACTTCGTCTGCTTGCCAGAGGTGCAGTCCGGCCGCGTACTGGACCCGCAGGTTATCGACATACGGGCTGTCCGACACGGTGTGATCCTCCCCTTCGGTGGTGACGTGGGTGTTGTCCGCCAGGGCCAGCACTCGCGTGGCTAGAGGAAGGCGCATCTCGCGGAGTACAGCGAGCCCCAGGTATCTACCGAACCATTCCGCTGCCCATGGGTACGGGTCCTCTACTGCCACTGCAGACCACGCCTCTGCAAACACCCCGCGGGCGTCTGCAAGGACTGCCGCATACGCCAGCGATCGCTGGCCGCATGCCCCATCAGAAGCCACCACGACTTGAGGGCCTTCCGGGGCCCGGTGCAGGCTCACATGCATGGCTGTTGGCGGCACGTGTGCTGCCGGTAGCAGGACCAGCTGCAGCTGCCACGCCTCGAGGAGTGAGTGCAGCACGTGGGCGTCGGAGTACGCTTGCGGGACCCACGCCTTATGGCCCAGCTCATGTCGCAGAAGGTCAGCGACATAGCTACTTCGGCAGTTGAGGGCGCCCAATAAAGTGTGCACAAACCGGACCGCGTGACGGTCCTGCAGCCTGGGCGCATGCAGACCCAGCATACGTAGCGGTCGATAGAGCAGGGTTCTGGGGAAGCTGCGGGGCAGCCCCAGAGCGCGCCTGTGGATGCCATCCGACAGCCGCTGGCATGCCTCCAGATTGAGACCCACTGCTGGGACCACGTCCAGGACGAAATCTGCCTTGGTCAGCGCGAAGGTGGTCACCACTCGCAGAGCTAAGGCATACACCGGCTCCGTCCGCGGCACTGCCCAGTGCAGGTGGCGCAGTGCCTCCTCGTATTTGACCAGTACTGCTCTGGGTGGTTCACCCATGACGACGGGAATCTTCACCATGGCGAGGTCGGCTGAGTCCGTTTTGATGACGCCGAGGACGGTCGACAGTTGGCCGGCGGCGTAGCCCAGGGCGCCCCCTTTGTCGACCAGGAGGTACCCCTTCAACTTGGACCGGTTGATGGCCCCACCTCCGGCCAGACATGTTTTCTGGCTGACCCGCAGTACGTGGGCTGCTCCTGCGTCTGTGTATGCGAAGATGCGCCTGTCGTCGCTGGAGGATACTTCTGGGACGTACTCTGCTGCACACGCCGGATGCACGGGACACCAGTCGGCTGGGTCAGGCCCCCCTGGACCGCCAGTTTCTGGGCGTAGCGCGTTGGCCACGATGGCCGCGTTCGCTCTGGAGCGCACGGAGCCCAGTTCTTTGAACCCTCCGACACCCATGCTGTCACCCTGGGCCCCACCGTGGAGCATGCGGTAGGGGCCCACCAGCCCGTACGGCGACTGCACGTAGATGCTCAGCCTGCCGTAGAAGGACTGGTACCACGGGTCTACACGGATGCCGTCAGGGCACACCTGCTGCAGCGATTCGCGCTGCACGTTACAGAACGCGTTGCTCTCGTCCCAGTCGAATACCCACAGACGGCCGCGCTCCCGTATCCATACTGGAATGGCCCAGCGACAGAAGATGGCCACCAGCTGGCTACTAAACTCTTTGCGGTAGGCGAAGGCTGAGGGCGGGTCGAGTCCCTGCACTGTGGACACCATCTGGAGGCGGTGGAATATCGCTGTCGACTCCTTCCGCCGCACCGGCTCCTCCAGCATGACTGGCCGGCTCATGCGCACCAGCCATTGCGGCTCCTTTTTCAGGAGGCACAGGTGCAGAACCGCATTGAGGATGCGGGCTGGAGCCCCGCTGTGTGTGGCGTGCAATAGCTCCACCAGGACTCCGATGGCGGTGCCTGACAGCCGGCTTTGCAGCGACTGCACCAGCTCCCCAAACGCCGCCGCCTCTGACCCTGATCGTCGGATTTCGAAGTGCATCTCCTGAAAGCTGGGCGGGGAACCTGAGGTGGCTGGTGCTCTGGGATCCACTGCACGCTCACCACGCTGCGCGTGGGCCAATCGGGTTGCCGCGGTGATGTCCGGCCGATCTGACATGCGTGGGCGGTACTGATCTGCAAGCCGCCGGAGCCACCCTGCATCTGAGCCAATGTGGCGGCCACAGTGCAGTTCCATCGCTTGACGCAACAACTCCTCCTTGAAGGCATCCGGCTCGGTCGGGAAGTACTCACCATCAGGGCTGACGGACGACAATTGCTGAAATCGAGCTTTGCGGATCCTCAGGGCCGCGGCGGTGACTGAAGTAACCCCTGTCCCCTGCAGCTTGCCCTCTGTCAGCTGGACCGCTCTGAGGAACGCCGCGTCCTGCCGGTCTGCCCACCACGCTGTCAGGCGATCCCGGGCGGCCAGCTGGGTGCCCTCAAACAGCTTGGCGGCTGCTTCTGCGGCCAATCGAAACCCACTGGAGGACGACGGGATAATGCCGCTGATGCACTCCCAGTACCATGTGAACGCGCCATCGGGCGACAGGCGGGCACACCAGGCCCACCAGAATGCCAGGCTGGCCATGGCGGCCGCTGTGGCCATGTGCGATGGTTCTGCTCTCCGAAAGCGGAACAGACGGCCCGCCGGATTGGCCTGCGACAGGTACTCGGAGCGCACGCTGAGGTCGCAGGCCACTGCTAGATGGGTGCTCAAGCCAGGCAGCAGGAACTTTTCGCAGGCATGAACCGGTGACTGAGCACTCACGAGGACCCAGTCCAGCTCCCTCCGGGACACCCCTGCTCTGTTGGCGACGATGTTGGTGGCCTCCCCGGGGCGATAGAGGTGGGTAAAGCCCCCCCAGTATCTGTTGTCAGTGCACGCCTTGCGCAGCCAGGCTCCTGAATCGTCCGCCAGGTCAGCGTTCATGTCGCCCGCGACTAACTTTACCCCGCCGGGATGCCTGGCCTGGAACGCAGCGCTCCGGAGAATACTGAGCCGCCTGTTTGCGGCCTTCATCCCTGGCGGAAAGTGCACATTCGTGACCACGACGGGGACCTTCTCTGAGACGGGGATGGCCACACTGAGGGCATGCTCATCCTTGTCGGACTGTAGCGGAGCCCGTGTCTGTAGCCGGTGATGGATGAGAATTGCCAGGCCTCCACCCGGCACCACGGGGCCCAGGATGACTCGATAGGGGACCCCTTTGAGACTGTCGTCGACAAATAGGGGGCCCGCCTCCTGCAGACACACCACGTCCGGCTCGAAATCCACCAAAAGCGCCAGCAACATCCGCATCTTGGAGGCCAGACCTCCTGCATTGATGGTGAAGACCAGAAGCCGCGCGATGCCGGTGGGCAGGGCGTCGAACTTGGGGATGTAGCTGCCATCGTGCCGAGCACGCAATTGCCGATATAGATCGTCGTCTCCCGGTGGCTGGAGGTCGCAGACGCCTGGGGAGCACAGGTGGCAGGCCGCTGTGGACAAAGAGAAGGCAGACGCACCGCTGAGGCCGGATACGCGGATGTTGCTGCACCTCGCCATACGCCGGGTAACGGTGGACCCCTTGGGCAGGGCGCCGCATACTGGCATCACCGGCGGACGAGCTGGGTCACACGGTTGGGTCAGGACTAGGCGCTGCAACCGGGGCCGGTCGCAGCGGGGGCAGAGGTCGAAGCTGAGCCAGGGGTCCGCGCACCATTCTTCCTTGAGTCGTGGGAGCGGTACCGCTGCAGCTTCAGGTATGCTGGATTGCCGGGAGCTAAGGAGAACGCCCACGCGACCCGCTGGGACGACTGCTGGGTCCCTGTACGACGTGAGCAGGACCAGCAGATCACAACCGGTCCATATTGGCGGGGAGACCAGCACGTCATCCTTCAGCCGGTGCTTGTGATCCAGAAGGGCAGACACCCAGAGCTCCACAATGATGAAGGCTTGCGCTAGGGGCAGTTCGGGCACGGGGTTAAGTAGGCTGGCCTGATCGGGCAGAGCCGCGCACAGCGCCTTCTTGAGGGTGGTCAGTATTACAGGCACCTGGCCTGTGACGGGGATTCGAAAGCTGTGGGTCCGGGGGCACTCGACGGAGAGGCACGGGCCAATGGTGCGGCACAGGAGGCAAGCGGTCACCGCCTCCTCGTCCCCCGGGGGCTCTGCCTGACCCAGGACGTCCTCAATGGCCGAGGTGATGGGGTCTCCGTCTGCTGCCGGATCGCGCAGCCGCCCGCGAATGTGCTGCAGGTTCCAGTGCAGGTTTCCTACAGCGGCCTGCAGGGCAGAGCCACGCCTGCTGCCCCCCAGCACCGAGTGCAGCATCGCCGCCGGCACTTCGGGAACCAGGGCAGGCACGGGGAGGTGCTGGGGCAGTCATTGGCTCTTGCCCTTCTTCCCCGGCACGCTTTCGACCCGCACGGCACGCGCTGTGGCCTTATCGGGGCCTGCCCCCCAAGCTAGCCCCGACGACTCTCGCCGCGGGCCTGGCGCCGCGGTCTCACGCCTGCTGCGGACTGACTGTCCGCTCCGCGAGGCCTTTCTGCCACGACTCCCCGGACTGATGGCCGCCGTGGTGAGGGGCGGCGTTCCGTCCCTATGCTGCCGTCTTCCGGCGGGAGGTGGCCCGGGGGGCGGCGGCGGGAAGCCGCCACGAGGTGAGCGCTCCCGGCTTGGCGGGGACCGGTATGCCCGGTCCTGGTACGTGGCATACGGTTGGCGGTGGTAGGTGGTATGCTCGGGGCTGTCGTATGAGCGCCTTCGACCGAGTTGGCGGTGGTAGCCCGACCTGAGGTCCCTGCTGAGCGACGGGGGCTCGTCGTCGTCGTCTTCGTCGGAGCCGCCGCGCCAGCGACCCCTATGACGGCTGCCTCCGTACGGCGCGAGTGGTGAGTCGTCGTGTGCCTCACGGCGAATGAGCACGTACGCCCCGGAGGCCGTCTCTGCCGGGTGAGAGTCTGAGCCGCGGGCTGCGCGCCGCCACGCCTCGTGCGGTACAACCACACTACACGACCCCTCGTGCGGGGCCCAGTCCGGGACCGTCGTGGGGTGCGCCAGAGCTGCGGACACCGCCGCTGCCACTTCCGCCGGGGGCAGCCCCAGCAAGCCTTCCAGCCGCAGGCTGACATATCGCTCCTCCGGGCTTGGGCTGGTCCGCTTTCGGTTTGATCGAGATGATGGCCGGTCTCGTTCCCGACTGCCCCTGGCCGTACGCTCTGGCGATGGGCTGCTGTCGCGATGACCTCGTGGTGCGCCTGGTACCCGATCGTAGTACCGCGCTGCCCAGTGTGGTACGAGATGGGCCCCAGCGTTCGTGCGCAGGTGGTCATTGGTGTCACGGATGGTGGAGACGTCGGGCACATGAACTACGAACTGAACGTACGCATGCCAGAAGGTGTCCAAGGTATCAGCCTGCATCAGGGCGTCGACAAACGGTCCCGGCAGGCCTTGTCTCGCTCCAGCCACTGCCACATGCGCACCCAGGGTCTTCCACTCCCAGTCGGCTGACCGCGCCGCCAAGATCTCCTCTGCCTCTTCCAGGAGCTCCTGCTTGGTGGTGGGCGTTGCCTGCAGCAGGCGCTTGTCCTCTAGATATGCGCGCCACTCTGCTATTGCCGTGGCCGCCGCCCCCGAGTCAGCGCCAAAGTGCCCGGCCTGCGACGTGAGGATGGTCCCCAGCTGCTTGCCGGTTGAGGCCTGGGCCAGCGTGCGGAGTGCTGCCGCCATGGAGGGGAGGGGGGCCATCCGCAGCTGCAGATTCGTCGCCGCTGCCCGGATGTGCTCAGGAGGTATGCCCTGACACGTGTCCCAGGCGGACTGCAGCTCCGACGCGAGTCTCTGGTTGTCGTCGAAGTGGGGCAGTGCCGTTGGGAGCCTCGTTGGCTGAGCGACCGATCCCGGCCCTGCCATCCGCTTCGCGCGGTCGGGGGCTGAGGGCGGCGGGTCATCGGCTCTGCGTTCCGGCACTCGAGGGTGTGGCAGCATCGATGGCATGGCAGATTTTATGGCCTGCGACAGCTTGGTGTCGGACACGGGGTTGTCCAGAGGCAGGCCACTAGCGTCCGCGGGGGAGCTGAGCCACGACACCTTGAGCCCCTTGCGCCTCGCCCAGGCGGCGTCCACTGCCTGCCAGAACCAAAGCCAACTCATCATCACTCGGCCGGCCGCCACAGGATTCTGGGCTTGATTCAGCAGGCGCCTGAAGCTGGCTGGCTCCTTGTCGAAGGCTAGACGGAGCTCCTCCTGGCCTTTGGGCCAGCGGTGTTGCGTGACCACGTCCGCCATCAGCGCAATTTCGTCTTTGCGCGTGCACTTGTCGAGGAAGTCCGACACTTCAGCCAGCACTTCCGCGAAAGTATCCCACGAGACAGATGGACATTTGGAGGCCAGAATGCTGCGGTCGACCTCGCCCAGGGTACCTGTCACCCGTGCCAGGTACAGCGCCATGGACGACTCCGCGTCTGGGGGCATGGGCCAGCGAGATACTTCTGTGCCCGACGGCCCGTGCTCAGCCACAAGCAGCACGCCATCTGATTCTCGGTCGCCCATAGCCCTCGTGACATTCCACAGATCTGCGGACTTCAGCTGCGCCTGTTGCTGCGCCAGGCTGAGCTCGGCAAACGACTTGGGGGGCATAGTAGAGCTGCACACAGGTGAGATGGGGAAGGCAAAGCTCTACCAGCGCACGGGCCATGTGGCCAGCATCATCATGAATGTGTCCAGCTGACCCGGGGTCAGCTCAGCACAGCACTTTGTACGCGCCGACAAGACCATCACGACCAGCAGGTAATGCGGCGGTCCGGTGTCTGCACGCAGCATCTCTGGGCACAAACGGCCAGTCCGGCCGCCAACAGCACACACAGCCTCCTGCTCGATCACGACCGACCGCACAGGGCGATCAGGCACCGCATCCGCAGGCTCCAGCACCGCTCCACGCACCCGGCACATGTTCTGGCTGATGACCTCGGGGAGCAGACACATTGGCTGACGCACAAGCGCTCCAACAGCACATCGTCGCCTCCTCGGGATCCTCGGTCAGCACGCAGGCACTATACTGCGGGCAACTAGGCACTACCCCGTTGGGCTCCAGCACAGTTCCATGCACCAGGCACTCGTTCCGGCGGTTGCCCACGAGGAGTGAACACGCTGGCTGGCGCACAGGACATACGCTGCAGCAGCCGCCCCATCAGCACGTCTACACCTCCTCGGGGTTGACGGCCAGCACTCACGCACTGCACTGCGGGCGCACTGGGGGCGCTGGTGGCCAGGTCGACAACGCACGATCGAGTGCGGGTACGCGTCGGGGCATTGCTGTGCGGCGGGGGAGCAACCCTGTGGGATGGGTGCATGGTGGAGCCGGGGCGACTGGGCGCACGACAGGGGAGAGTGCCTGTCCCTCACAGCACTGCACCGATCACCCTCGGGGGGTGCCCTCGGGGGGTGGCAGGGATGGGCCCTGGGCTGACTCGGGGGGGGGCTGGGTGGGGTGCGTTGGATCGCCGACTGACGTGCACAGGGGTAAGAGGCGGGCAGTAGCACCACCGGGTCGCCGACTGACTGTAGGGCGGGGGGTCGCTCTGCCTCTTTCCGTCCCTCTGCCTTCCCTGGGCAGGCAACAAAGCGGGCGTCACTGGCGTTGCGCTGTCCATGGGGGGCGTGGCCCCCCATACCACTCCGGTTCGTGTTCACCCAGCCTCTCCGGGTACGATCTGTGCGGCGTCCCGGTGCGCAGGCGTGGGCCCGCTTGTTCCTCGCGGCCCCCGTGTGGGCCGTCGGCCGGAGCGGGGGGGCGGGTCGCACTCCGGCCCCCCTCTCGGGTGGGGGGGGTCCATTCCCCTTGCCTCGGGGGGGGTGTCGCGCTGCGGCCTCCCCGCTCTCGTTCCGGGCGGCGGCCTGCGGTACTCCTTTCTGGCCCTCCCCTCCGGCGCGCGCGTGCGGTCGGGGCTGAAGTGCCGCCCCGGGGCGGGGGGGGGTGAGGGGCGGCCCGTGGACCGCTCCCCTGGGGGCCCCGGCTGACCTGCAAACCCCCCCTCTGTCCCCTCGGAGTGGGCTGTGGTCACGGGAGGGTCATGTGGGGCGCGGCCTCCTTCGTGTTCCGTTGTGCGCGTTGCTGCGGCACGCCGGTGTGGGTTCGTGGGGGCAGGTCCAGCCGCCGCTGCCCTTACCGTGTCGCCGTTCCTCCTGTGGGTGGGGGCGCCCCCCCGGCCCTGGGGGGGCGGAGGGCCGCGCCTGTGGCTCCCCAGCTGGGGTGGGTGCGGGGGGGGGGGGGGGGCGCCACCCCGCTCGCTCTCGAGCCTGTGTGGGAGGGGGGGGGGGGGGGGAGTGGGGGGGGTCCTTCGGTTCCCTGGCGATGCCCCCTGTCGGCCAGAAAGGGGGGGGGGAGGGCGGCTTGGCGGTCCCAGCCCCGGGGGCCAGCCATCGGCCAGGGGGGTCGCGCCCTTCCCCCGCCCCCCTCTACCGAGTGCCGGATCCCCACGCAGTCCCTCCCTGGGGCCCCTCATCCCCCGGCCGTTGCCGCGCGGCGCTGGCCGGCCGGGGGTGGTCGTGAGGGTTAGCGGTCAGTGGTTAGCGGGTTGCGGGGCCGCTTTCCCCGGGTAGGCAACAAAGCGGGCGTCCCTTGGCGTCGTGCTGTCCATGGGGGGCGTGGCCACCCATACCATTCCGGTTCCCGCCCGCCCGGCGTCTCTGGGCACGATCTGCGCGGCGTCCCGGTGCGCAGGCGTGGGCCCACATGCTCTCCGCGGCCCCCATTGGAGCCGGCGGCTGGGGCGTCAGGGCGGGTCACTCCCCGGCTCCCCTCCCGGGCGGGGGGGTCCGTCCCTTCAGCCTCGGGGGGTGGGGGCCGGGGCCCCTGCGGCCGGCGGGCCGGTGGGGGGGCGGGGGGGGGGGGGGGGGGTGTCGCGCCGCGGCCTCCCTGCTCTCGTTCCAGGCGGCGGCCTGTGGTACTCCTTCCTGGCTCTCTCCGCGTCGCCGGTGCGCTCCCTTCCGGCGCGCGCTTGCGGTCGGGGCTGAAGTGCCGCCCCGTGGTGGGGGGGGTGAGGGGCGGCCCGTGGACCGCCCCCCTGGGGGCCCCATCTGACTTGACACCCTCCCTCCGTCACCTCGGGGCGGGCTGTTGTTACGGGAGGGTCATGTGGGGTGCGGCCTCCTTCCTGCTCCGTCGTGCGCGTTGCCCCGGCACGCCGGTGTGGGGTCGCGGGAGCAGGCCCAGCCGCCGTTACCCCTGAGGGGGGGGCGCCCCCCCGGCCCTGGGGGGGCGGAGGGCCGCGCCTGTGGCGCCCCTGCTGCGGTGGGTGCGGGGGGGGGGGGGGGGTGGGGGGGCCGCCCCCCGCCCGCCCCCGGGTCTGTGCGGGGGGGGGGGGGGGTGGGTTGGGGGGGGCCCTTTGGCCCCCTGGTGATGCCTCTCGTCGGCCGTGGGGGGGGGGGGGCGGGGGCGGCATGGCGGCCCTGGTCCCGGGGGCCAGCCATCGGCCAGGGGGTCGCGCCCGTCACCCGCCCCCCCTATCGAGAGCTGGATGCCCGCGCAGGCCCTCGCCGGGGCCCTCACCTCCCCGGCCGTTGCCGCGCGGCGCCGGCCGGCCGGGGGTGGTTGATGGTTAGCGGTCAGTGGTTAGCAGGTTGCGGGGCAGCCGGTTCCTCCCCGCGCTTGGCGCCCCCGCACTCCTTTCTGTGGGTGGCGGCGCGTCCCCGCACGTCGTGCCATACCGTGGGGGGGGCATGGGTCAGGGGGCCCTTCCCCCCCTCCCGCGCCCGCCGTCTGGGCCTTCACTTGCGCCGCCGCTTGTGTGGGGGCTGGGGCTGCGGCGGCGGCGGGTTGTGTCGGCGGTAGCGCCAGTGGGCGAGGGCGCTACGCAAAGCCCGGGGGAGCCAGTTGTTGGCGTCCGCATCCGTGATGCGGAGCACCGCTCCCCCCTCCCAGGAAGGCCGGCCACGTCGGCTCCCTGTCGGGCCACGCCGCCCGGATCACTGACCTGAGGACCCTCTCGTGGTCCTCTTGGGCCGCCCACCCCCCCGGGGGTGCCTCTCGGTTTCCTCCGTCCCTCCGGAGGAGCACGGCATCGAAGGGCCGGTTCCGCGACCTCCTGGAGGTCCCCTGGTTGGCCCAGCACAACCACCCGTACACTTCCCCCACCAGGGGGAGGGTCTCCCCCCCCAGCGGGTCCGGGACTGCGCCCCAGTCCACGTTCCACGGCCGGCTCTCCTCCGCCCCCTGTGCCGGCCCCCCTCGCTGCTCCTGCACCTGCGGCGCCGATGCCACGCCCCGTCCCCCCTCCGCCGAGGCCATCCGCGCCGGCTCCGCCCTCGGCGCGGGGGGGGCTTGCTGGTGCTGGTGTCGTGGGGGTTGGGGGGGGATGAGCTCGCCGGCGTCAGGGTCGATGTTGTAGAGGTGGTGGTGGTGGTGGTGGTGGTGGTGGTAGGTGTGGTGCGCCGGCATCTGTTGGATGCCGGGGGGGATGCACCTCACCGGCTGCACTTCCGGCTGCGGGGGTGCTCCGCCCTCTGCCCCCCTCCCCTCGCCCCGCCCTCCCCCCTGGGCTCCCGTGCCCCGTCCCTCCTGTCCCTTGGGGCCCTTGCCCTTGCCCTTGCCCTTGCCCTTGGGCCCCTTTCCGGTCCCGTGCTCGTGTCGCGGGTCCCGCCTCTCGTCCCCCACACCCCGGCCCGCTCGCTCTCCCATCCCTCCTTGTCCGGCCCCCTGCGCCTGGGTGCCCTTCCCGCGCCCCTGACCACCCTTCCCGTGCCCTGGCCCCTCCCTGACCCCCTGCCCGAGTCGCGGGTCCCGCCTCTCGTCCACCAGGCCCCGGCCCGCTCGCTCTCCCACCACCCCTCGCTCCGTCCCCTGCACCTGGGCCTCCTGCCCGCGCTCCCGCGCGCCCTTCCCGTGCCCCGACCCCTCCCCTGCCCCCTGCCTGTCACGCCGTCCGCCGCTCCCCTCCCCCTCGCCGCTGCGCCCTTCCTGGACCACTCGCCGGGCGTCCCGCTGCCTTTGCAGTTGCGGCAGCGTGACGCCCGGCGGCGAGCGCTCGCGCTTCGGGGGGCGGTCGTGCCGCTCCCGCCCCGGGGGGAAGGGCTTGGGGGGGTACGGCTTGGGGGGGCTGGTGTGGGTGTGGGCGGGGTTGGCGTGGGCGCGGTACTTCGCGCTCTCCCTGCCCACTGCTGCTGCTGCGGCGGCCGCCGGCGAGGCGTCCGCGGCCCGTGCGGGGTTCTTCCCCCGCTTGCGCGGCGTGCCAGGGGCCGCAGCCCCTCTCGCGCCCTCCGCACTCTCCTTCGCTGCCGTGGCGGCCGCCGACGAGGCGCCCGTGGCCGCGGTCGCAGACTCTCGCACATCCTCCTCGGTCTTCTCTGCTGCCGCGGCGGCCGCCTGCGAGGCGCCCACGGCCCATGCGGGGTCCGTCGCAACCCCTCTTGCGCCCTGCTTGCTCTCCTGCGCGGCTGCGGCAGCCCTCGGCGACGCGTCCGGCTCCTGCGCCGGGGCTGCCCCCCTTGCCGGCGGCGTGCCGGGGGCCGCGACCGGGGCCGCGGCGTGGCTCGCCGCGGTCTCCGCCTCCTGCGCGTCAGGGCGGGGCGGGGCGGCGGGGCTGGCCGCTTGGGCGGCGGGGGCGGCCGTCTCGGCTGGCCCAGGTTCCCGGGCCGGCGGCGGCGGTCCGACCACCGCCGCCTCCGCCAGCCTCCGCTCCTCGCGCTCCGCGAGGGTCTCCCCCGTCCACTCTGGGGAGGAGACGGGGGAGCGGGAGCGGGACCGGCGGTGGTGGCGGTCGTCCCGCCCGAGGGACCCATCGGAGTCTGCCATTACTGTTACTCTGGTAGGCATGCGTGGTGGCAGGCGCGCCCTTCCCACTACCTCCTGGTGCATCAGTGCCGTGCCGTGGGCAGTGCCGTGTGGTGCTCTGCGGGGGGGGGGGGGGGGAGGGGGTGGGGGGCCGGCTGTGGCGTCAGTCCCGCACGGCCGGGGGTCCGCGGCCATCCACCGGCATTGGGAGGGGAGGCGGGGGAGCCACGCGGCCCACGCGTCGCGCCACAGCTCCCAGTCTGGGGCGGGGCTCAGGGCCCTGGGCCCCCGGGGGTCGTCGAGCGGTGCCGGGGGCAGCCGCACCAGATGGACCCCCGTAACGGCGGTGACCTCCTGTGTGCGCAGGAAGGTGTGTACTCCGTCCCGCGCCGCGGGCGCCGGGAGGGGGGGGCGGGGTACGGGTGTGGCCCCATAGAGGTGGGTGGGGGTGATCCCCAGGATCCGCCCCGGGTCCCCGCGGGTCGCGACGACGAGGAGGAGCAGGGGGGTGCCAGGGCACTCTTGCCAGAGGACCTGCCCCCTGTGGTGGGCACCCCTGGTCCTGGAGAGGGGGGGGGACAGGTCTGGGTTAGCCCAGCCGCGGGGCGCGTGCGTCGCCGGTGGGAGGGCGGGGCACCAAGTGGGCTCCCTGGGGAACGCCTCGTAGACGACGGCGTACGGGGGGGTAGGCCCGGTGCCGTCATACACCGGGTTGGTCGGCCGGGGGCGGGCGGACGCCTCGTCCGCGCCTTCCACGAACACCGTGACCTCGCCC
Source organism: Eutreptiella sp. 'Long Island Sound 2002' (assembly GCA_964036045.1). Lineage (NCBI taxonomy): Eukaryota > Euglenozoa > Euglenophyceae > Eutreptiales > Eutreptiaceae > Eutreptiella > Eutreptiella sp. 'Long Island Sound 2002'. The sequence continues at coordinate 127,364,289 of OZ038382.1, read as the reverse complement.
ACCTCCAGGTCCTCGTCCGGCGGGTGTAGAAGGTGGAGCGCCGCATCCAGCTCGGACACTCCCCCCGGGTACGTGGCCCGCGCCTGGTTCAGGTACGGGGCCGCGTCCCCGGGGTAGCGCGTCCTGAGGGCGTGCAGCAGGGCTGGGGCGCTACTGTGGAGGGACATGGCAGACCCCGCTCCCGTCATCCGGAGGGCGTCCCCCATGGACAGGGGCCGGCCCGACCGATTGGACTCGCGCCACTCCATCCAGTGCCCGTAGAGGGCCGCCTCTGGGCTGATGAGCCCTGGCCGGACGGCGTTCACGATCCGGTGCATTGCCGGGAGCAACGTAGGGGCCCCCGCTCCGTTCAGGGCGCGGACGGCCGGGAGGGCGGTTCCGTTGAGTAAGGCCCTCGCACTGCCCTCCAGGTCGCACCGTGCGGCAGCGTGCGCTCCTTTTGCCTCTGCCACCGCGTCCGCCACCAGACCCCGGACGGCCGCCTCCTGCGCTCTGCGGCGGGCCCTGGTGTGCCCCGGCCCATCCCCCCGTCGGCGTGGCATGGTGCTGCGGGCTCTGCAAAGGGCGGCGGCGGGTGGGGGTTAGGGGGCGAACACGTGCGACAGGTGCGCAATGGATGTGGGGTCCCGCAGGTGCACGTGGATCCACAGAAGGGCAGCGCCCGCGGGGCCCGCCTGTTCGTGTGAGGGGGTGTGTGCCCCCTCGATGCGCCGGCGCAAGGCCTCCTCCTCTGTGCGCCTGCGCGGACCTGCGGGAGGTTCGGGCCAGGGGCACGCGGCTACCTGGGTGCACCGCTCGCACCTGTTGGCGCCTGTCGCTGCTGCGGAGGACACCGTGTCACACTCTCCGCAGAGTCGGCAGGTGTGCGGGAGGTGGGAGGGCGGCGACCAAGGGTCGAGATGGCGGAGCCAGAGGTCGTCCCACCTCTGTCGGAGGGGGTCCCGGATCTCCAGCAAGCGAGTGCGGACGCGGCGCCGGTAGTCCTTGCCAAGTGTCTTCCGCTGGACCTCCTGCCACGTGTCGCCGGGGAGGATCCCGTGGTCGTGGAAGGCGGCGATGAGGTCATCCCACGCCGGGCGGGGGTGCCCCTGGGGGGGGCTCGCCATGTACACGTGGCGCCCGGTGAGGTGGGGCGTCAGCGCGTCCCATTGGCACCCGTTCGCTGTGTCCCTGTGGAGGAGGGCCAGTAGGGTGCCGTCCGCGACCGCCTCCCACCCCACTCGCAGCCCTTCGCAGCCGTCCAGCTCCCGGTGCAGCGCGGCTGCGATACCGGTGGGGAGCATGAGGAGTAAGGGCCCCTGGGTGTCGCCCAGCCGGGACAGGGCGTCGTCGTATACCGGCCCCCCCGCTTTGAAGTGCGCCACGGTGAGTTGGGCGGCCCCGTCCTCTGGGGGTTGCCACCGGACGGTGGCCGCAGCGTGTCCCCACGTGCGTATCTCCGTGGCCCGGAGCACGTTGGCGGTGTGAAGGACGATGCGGGGCGGGACGGGCGTCCTGACGAGTGAGGATACGTCCCCAGTCCATCCCGTTTGCGGCCCCGGGGCCGCCTGCAGCCATTCCCCCGTCGCCGCGTCCCACGGGTGGTCAGGTCCCGCCCCGCGGACCATGGTGGGTCTCGGCCGGGTGTCCGGCCCCCACCCCCGGAGCGGGATGGCGGCGTATCGTTGCGCAGGGGTCTCCGGGGCGCGCGCGGCGGCGCACCACCGGCCCCACTCCCGCGCCCACTCCTCCCCCACGATGCGCGCCTCCCATGCGGTCATGGAGCCGCGCCCGATGATCCACGGTGGGAAAAGGGCGTCTTGCAGGTGCCTCGAGAACCCCCCCGGCAGGTCCTGATACGGGTGGGGGCCCTCTTTGAGCGGGCACTCCAGAGTGCCATTCACAACACGGAGGGAGGCTACGAAGTCCTTGTCAGGGCGCGGGGGAGGGGGAGGGTGGTCGCCCTCCGCCGCAGTGAGCCACCGGTGCGCCCGGGCCGCCGCGCTTAGGGGGTCGTGGAGGAGTTGCTCCAGCCGGTGGTTGCGAAGCTCCCACGCGAAGTCCCCTAGCCGGAGCATGTGGTGGAGGAGGTCGTCCACCGAGGTCCCTCCCGGCGGGTCGTATCGGGTTATGGCGCGGTGCTGCGCCTCCGCGTCCTCGGGCACCAGTCCGGAGCAGAACACCTCCGTCCACGTGGCGCCTGCGGAGCGCCACGAGGCCACCCACAGGGCCTTGTCCCCAGGTGGGAGGTGGCGGGCCGCCTCGTGCACCGCCTGGCAGTAGTGGGGCCAGAGGAGCCGCGAGTGGGTGCAGCCCACGTGCATGTGCACCGGGGTCTCTTCCGGGCCGCCGCAGAAAAGGCACGGCTGCGGGACGATGGCGACGCCGGAGAGCCGCTCCTTCCGGACGCGGAGCCTGCGCTGCACCGGCGTGTGGCCGTCTCGGGCCCGCAGCGCCCGGCGGTTGGTGGCCGCCGCGGTGAGGTCCCGGGCGTGGACGTAGGCCGTGGCGTGGGCCGCGCCTAGGGGTGTGTGTCCCCGGTGCGTCAGCGCATGGTCCGTCTGCGCCCGTTGTGTGACCTCGCCGAGCACCCGCATCGTGGGGGGCCGTAGATCGAGATGGCCGTCACGGCTGGTGACGACGAGTTGGGCGTGGCCAGGGTCCGGGGGCGTGTTCTGCAAGACGGTGTCCTGGGACGCCGCCCAGTCCGCTATGTGCAGTAGGGCGTCACTGTGGTGCGAGGTGGCTCGGACGTACCAGAACGGGTGCCCGGCGTGTTGCCCCCGCGCGCACAGGCCGTCCCGGAGCCACCTCAGGGGCATCTGGTTGACCACCTTCGCTGCGCCCGCGGGGACCCCCGTGGTTCGCTCGCGATCTGCGTGCCGCAGGAGGTGGAGGATGACTTCGGCGTCCACCGTGTGGACCCATGGTCTGTGTGCACCGTAATGTAGGGGAAGGGAGGCGGCCACCCCCTCTCCGTCAGGCACCGTGCCCGAGATGGCCACCGCCCACGTGCGGGTGAGGTCGGCGGCGAGAGCGACGCTGGTGGCGTGTTTGCAGGGTCCGCCTCCGGACGCGTCAGAGGAGGTGTGTCCCCAGGCCTCCGGGATCCAGTAGTATCCGGTGGGGCTGAGCCACCCCGCGTTGAGGTCGGTGGAGTGCCACCGGACGTCGGGGTGGCTGTGGGTCAGTTGGTCCATGCTCAGCGCCCTGGTGTCGCCTGGGCTGATCGCCGGGTGGTCGTGCAGCCGGATCTCCGCTCCGGCGACCGTGCTTGCCCAGGACCGTAGCGCCGTCACATGTTCCTTGAGCCACGCCGGGCCCCCGCGCTGGTGTACCACCAAGTGTCCCGTGTCCTCCGGCTGGTCCTCCAGCGCGTGTACCGCCATGTGTGGGTCGTGCGGCACCCCCGTAGCCACCAGTAGGGCGGTGCCGCGGGGGAGTCCACGGGGTTCGGGCTGGCCTGCCCCCACTTGCACTATCACCCACTCGGCCCGGAGCTGCGCTCCTCCCGCCGCTTGGGTGCATTGGTCGTCTGTGGTCACCAGCCACAACGGCATCGGCGCGTGGGGCCGGGGGCGTAAGGGTTCTGGCCACGCCACGTCCGCGTTGGGCTCTTGGTGCTCGCTTTCCGCGAGTACGTCGCGGAGGATGTACATGAGGGCCGCTGGCGGGTGGTACGCCGCCCCCCGCGTGGGGGGGGACAGGCCGTTCCGGCGGCGGTAGCCCCCGACGTGGAGGTGCAGGCCGTCTGGGGTCACCCGCGGGCCGGTGTGGGCGTCCTGCTTAGCCCTCGTGGGGTGGACGAGTCTCAGGCGGGGGTCCCGCGTGCCGGTGGTGTGGAAGAGGTGGGCCAGGGCATCGCGCCACCCGGGGTGGTTGGTGGGCCCTTGCTCATGGCGGCAATAATGGAGGTGTTCATCGGCGCATTGGTCGAGGCACTCCCGCACCGCCGTCGGCCACGGATCGTCGTTGTCAGGGAAGGGGTGGCGTGGCCCGTGGTGCCCATGCCACGGCGTTGCGTGTGGCACCGTCAGGCGGCACGTGTCGCGGTGTCGCAGCTTGGCGGTGCGCAGCGTGACGATTTTGCCCGGCGGGGACTGTAGTTGGACGTGAGCCGCCCTGGGGCACGCGATGGGGTTGTACATCCCCACTCCCAGGGCGGCCAGGGCCCGGGGTATGCGCTGGACCCAGTCGCCTCCCGCCAGAGTTGCGAACTCCGGGACGGGGTAGTGCACCTCAGGGCATATTCCGTGCGCGCCGGCTATCTCCCAGAACATCTTGGTGACCTCCGCGCGCACGGAGGTTGCGCGGTGGTGGACGAGTGTACCCACGAGGGCCACCGCTGCCTGCTGGCACCGCGTGGGCACCCGTGTGAGCCCCAGGGTCCGGTCATCCTGCAGGCTGTCCCGCGAGGCGTCGAAGGCGTATCGTGCCCTGTCCTTCGCGACCTGGACCGTGATGTGGTCCAGGTGGCGTGCAGTGTCGGAGTCGTCGGCGATGAAAGGGGCGACGTACTGCGTCACCCCTCCGAGGATCGCCAGGATGACGTCCTGCACCACTTTCGGTGGCGCGAGGGTGTTAAGGCACCAGTGGTGTACTGCCGCCAGGCGTAGCCGGTGCTTGCGCTGCAGGGAGAACTCCCCGTCCGGCTGCAGCTGGAGTCCCAGGTAGGGGACGGAGTCCGCCGCTGGTACCCAGTACCACGGGTTTTCCAGGTGGGGGCAGAGGCGTAGCTGCAGGCCCGGGACCCCCTCCGTAGTGGCCATGGCGCACTTGCGGGGGTTGAGCTCAATGCCCATCATCCCCAGGTACGCGGCCACCGCCTCCACGCCCTCGACGAAGTGCTGCAGCGTGTGGGCCACCACCAGCAGGTCGTCGATGTAGGCCTGGATGAGGCCGTGCTCGGCTCCTCCCGGCGGGCGCAGGCGGTGCCCCTGTGCCCTGAGCAGAGGCTCCAGGAGGAGCGCGTACAGCAGGGGGCTCTCGGGGTTGCCCTGCCGGACGCCGCGTAGCATGTAGACGGGCTGCGTTAGCCCGTGTGCTGTGACGATGCGCAGCCTGGCGCACGTGTGGAGGAAGAGCAGGAGGTCAATGACGTCCGGCGGCACGGAGAGGTGGCGCAGGATGAGGTGGAGGGCGCCGTGCGGGGCGGTGTCGAAGGCCTTGCGGGCGTCGAAGGAGAAGACGTAGTTGGGCCTTCCCCGCTGGAGCTGCCGCTGCGCCATGAACAGTGGGGGGCCTGTGTTGGAGCCAGGGAGGGCCCCCTGCTGCCAGTCGCTGACCACCCCGTGCCGTGTGAGCACCTGCGTGATGCGTTGGGTGAGGGGGCCCGTGAGCAGCTTCATGTCCAGCTGGCCCAGGGCTATGGGCCTGTAGTCATCCAGTCTGGCAGAGCCCGGTACCTTGGGGCTGAGCCAGATGTGCGCGTCCCTCCAGTGCATCGGTGGCGGGGCGCCGCGGAGGATGGCCCGGTAGGAGTGGACCAGGAGCCACTGGACGGGTGCCGGGAGGGCCTTGATGAAGCGGGCCTCCACGTGGTTAGGACCCGGGGCCTTGCCATCGGCCTTGTCCAGGGCGGACTTCAGGTCCTGCATGGAGTACTGCTGGACCTGTGTCCAGGCTCCCTCAGGGACCCGTGGGACGTGGCGGCCGAGGACCGCCTGGAAACCCGGGAGGTCCACCGGGCGTTTGTCATACAGTTCTCGCCAGAAGGCGCGAACTGCGAACATCACGTCGTGGGCCTCCGTGAGGAGCGTTTGGGTGTTGGGAACCCGCACGTTCCAGAGGCCCGACGGGCCTGGGGCCTCTACCTCTATGGCTCCCCGCACGCCTTTCCATCGCTGGGCGATGTCGGGGGCGTGGCGGCGCCAGAATTCCTTGATGGCGCGCTTGCGGTCTGCCGCCAGGAGGGCGCGGAGCTGGCGAATGTCCTCCTCGAGGGCGGCTGCTTGCCTCTCCAGCTCCTCCTGCAGCTGGCCCTGCGTGGTCAGGCGGAACCCGGGCGACACACTCTGCAGTTCCTCCGTGAGCCGGAGCGCCGCCTCGGACCGGATGCCATGCCTGGCCGCGTCCGCCTGGTACGCTGCCGGGGCGCGCGCTGCCAGGGTGTCATAGCGGAGGACCGCTGCCTGGAGCTGCTTTCCGCTCTCCGGGGGGTCCCCCTCCGCCGGGTCCGTTCCCGCCGTAGACGGCTGTCGGCGTCCCACCACGCGCGCCAGGGCGTCATGCGTCGCGTGGAGGTGTTCGAACACCTTGTCCACCGCAGCCGCGGGCATGGACCCGTAGTCGTGCTGCTCTGCGGGACCCAGCCAGGGCGCAAGGGAGGGTTCATCCTGCGCGGCGGTGACCGCCGCCCACAGGCAGTGTTGGACGGGCGCGGCCTCGGCGTCGTACGGGAGGAGGCGGCCTTCCGTGTGGCTGTAGGGGGTGGGCATCGCCGCGCGCCCCGCCGCGCTGAGGAGGCCCGGCAGGGCCAGGCGGACCGGGAGGTGGTCCGAGCCGACCACCTGGGGGTGTGCCATGCCGCGAGCCCAGACGCTCTCCCGCAGGGACCACGGCAGGAGGGGCTCGTTGACCAGGAAAGTGTCCACCCTGTGCTGGGACGGGTGGAGCGTGGGGGTCATGTCCTCCTCTCCGCCCGCCGCGGCTCTTCGGAAGCCGCAGGCTTCCCAGCCCGCTCGGAAATGCTCCGTGGCCGGGTTGGCGGGGACATCCATGTAGATGTTGGTGTCACCGGCGATGACCACCGGGTGCCTCCCGCCGAGGCTGCGTGCCGTGGCATACATTTGTATGTCGGCCCAGAACGCCGCCCGTCCCGCCCACGGGGAGCAACCTGCTTGCGGCCCGTGGACGTTGATGAGGGTGAGGCCTCCCCCGTCCGTGCGGATCTCCAGGGCCGCGGCTTTCCCGGGGACAATTTCCGTGAAGCTGAGCACCTCGTGCTCCGCCACGTACTTGCTGCTGACCGCGGTGAGGAGGCCCCCCCCTCTCGAGGTGGAGGTGGCCCCCGTCTCCGCCAGCCGGCTGCTGAAGTAGGCGGTGTACCCCTTGTCCCGGAGTGCCGCGGCCACGTGCATCTCCTGCGCCCTGGTGGCGATCCCCGTTTCCTGGAGCATGATGGCAAAGCCCCCCTCCTGGGGCAGCATGCCGGTGATGAGGTGCTCCTTGTCGGTGCAGGCCGCCGGCCCCCTGCGCCGCCGGAGTGTGTCCCGGAGGGACCGGTCTGGCGGCACGAGGCCGTTGCGCAGGTTCCACGAGAGGAGCCACAGGGCGTCGCCCGTCGTGTCCTCCTGGAGTCAGCTATCCCGCGTCGGCATCGCCGCCGGGTTCGCTGGTGCCGCCAGGGCATCTGGGTGCGCCGCATCCGCTGAGCCCGTTCCCAGCGGGGCCCACAAGGGGGCCCGGGGGACCGGGGGAGTCAGGGGGGCCAGGAAGGCCAGCCCCGCGGGGATGGACATGGACCCTGGTGGGGCCGCACCGCCGGCCCCCGGGGCCGCTCCGGGTGCCTCCTCGCCTCCATCTGCGTGGTCGGCTGCCTGGGGCGGGGGGCGCCGGGTGTACGGGGCGTGCCACGGGGACCTCCGTGCTCTCCCCTGCAGGATGTTGGCGGCCGCCTCCTTGTCGTCCGCCGGCGCCGCAGCGTGCACCGCGTGCCACGCCAGGTGTTCCAGCATCGCCCCGCTGGTGTAGTACTTGTCCGCACACAGGGGGCATTTCGTCGGCTCCGTGGCCCCTCGCGCCGGGGGGAGCTGCACCGACTTCCGAATGGCGCCCTCCGCCGCTGGTTCGAAGGGCAGGTTGGCCAGCGGCACCGTGTGTGGTGCCAGCGTGCGGCCCGGGGCCGCCGCATCGAGGGCTCGCGTCGCGGGCGCGGGCCCGAGGCCTCGGGTGGCATCGCGCTGCGCGTCCGCTTGCAGCCACGTTTGCCAGTGCGTGGAGCCGATTTGGCGGTCGGGTTTGCTCCTCCACCGCAGGTCGTGGAAGGCCTGTAGCCAGTGGTACACCGTGGTCGGGACCGCCAGCTGGAGCTCCAGGTCGGCGGGGTGCGCCGCTGCCGGCCACACTCCCGGCCTCGCCGCCCGGGCGTTGTCCTTCAGCCTGACCTGGAGCAGGAGGGCGTGGTGTTCGCCCTCCCGCAGCGCCTTGATGATCATGCGTGTGCAGTCTGCCACGCGGATCACGGCTTCGGGCCCCGGCAGGCGTTCAGGGTCGCAGACGACGACGTGCGCGTCCGCCGGGCTGAACATGCAGACCACCCACTGTGGGTTCTGCTGCCCCCGTTGGGCCACCGCCAGGGTAGCCGCTGGGCGGGCGTGCGTGATGGGCCCCGCGTGGAGGTCCGGGACGTCCGTGGCCCTGATGGCGTCTCCCTGCCACGCGGCCCGTAGATGCTCCTCCTGGTCGGGGCTCCACACCAGTGCGGGGGGGTTGACCCACCCCGGTTCCTGCCTCTTGTTGGGGGCGCTGACAGCGTGCAGCAGGACCGCCAGCGGCCAGGGGTCCGCCGACATGTAGTAGGCCTGGGTGGGCCCCTGTCGCCAGTCGACGTGGGACAGGGGCGGGAATGCCCCTTGCCTGGCGGTGCTGTGCCAGACCGCCCATCGGCCTCCGGCCAGGATGTGCGACCGGTACCCTCCGGCGTGGCCGTGTACGATGGCTTGGTAGCCTGCCGTCTGCAGAACCAGCGCCTCCCCCTGCTTAGGCCCGGGGAGGGGGTGCGCCATCGCCCGCACCCCAGACGCGGGTGCGCCCGCGGAGTGTGGCATGCCACAGGTCTGGTGCATCGCGCTGGGGCCCTTGTATGCACCCCGCAATTTGCGCCGGGCCGTGGTGGTGGACGAAGCTCTCCCCGCCGTCTGCTAGCAAAGCCGCCGCGACGACGTACAGTTGCTCCGCCGTGAGGGGTGCCGTCGGCTCGTGCGTCGCGGCCGGCCGTCGGGGCCGCGTGTCGCGGCAGGGGACGTGGGGCAGCAGCTGCGCCGGCCACGCCGCCACTGGACCCATGGTGACGGCCGCGACCGCGGACGCCAGCGCCGTGCGGTCCGTGGGTCTGTACTGCCGGAGTCCCGTGGTATTTCGGGTGAGGTGCCTGCAGGCTGCCATCCAGGCCACCGCTCCGCAGTTCGTGCAGTCCGGTTCGGCACCGCTCGCATCGTCGCCTCCCCACTGCTGTACTGTGGTGGCGGTGTCGAGCGGGGGGCCCCGCTGTAGCGCCTCCGGGCCCTGCCCCGGCGGGAGGGCGGGCGGGATTGGCTGCGGGTAGTTTTGCGCGCCCCGGCGCTCCGGGTGCGTGTGGTACGGGTTCTGCCGGCGGTGTTCCGGGGCTGCCCGTGGCTGGAAGAGGAGCTGGTGCAGGTACCAGTGGCCCTCCGCGGCGGACGGATTGCGGAGCGTTAGCCACTGTTCCACCACGCCTCCTGGGTGCGCGGCCTCGACGCGGCGCTGCAACCCCAGGCGGCCTAGGCGGTTGGACGTGCCCGCGGGTGGGATGTGTGCCTGCGGGTAGAGCACCCGCAGCGGCTCCAGCGCCAGGTCCAGCACTTCGTCGTTGAGCTGCTTCGTGAGGGCCGACGCCCTGTGTAGGGCGTGGAGGACCCCGGGCGTGGGGGCCGTGAGCTGTTCGAGCACCGGTCCCGGTGGGTACCGCGTACCCGGGTTCGTCAGCCACTCCCTGGTGTGGCTCAGTACGGCTTTCCACACGTCCCTTGTAAAGGCGTGCCGGGGGGCCAATGAGGGGACCATCCGTAGGAGGCGGTGGCACGCCGGCGGCGACCGCATGGGCTGTGGGGCGGCCGCCGTGATCCACCTGCACGCCGTGCCGGGCACGATCGCCCCCCATTCCACGGTCCCCATGCCCTCGGCATGAATCAGCGCCTGGCCTTGAACCATGGGGAAGTAGGGGCTCGAGCGCCCCTTCCCTTCCCTCCACCGTACCCAGGCGGCCCCCGCCTGCAGGCTGCGGAGCAGGGCCACGCCGGGGAGGGGCGGCTGCGGGAAAGCCCCCTTGACGGCCTGGGTGGCGTGGGCCAAGGTGCCCATTGGTAAGTACCACAACGGGAGGGTCCAGGGGCCCGGCAGCGGTTGCGCCACCCCTGCGTCCCATCGCCACTCGGAGTCTGGCGGGGCGGCCGGGACCGTGCCCGTCTGCAGGAAGTGGCGTGCATACTTGTCGGGGTGCCGTTGGAGGGTTGCCGCGAGGCTGAGCCCCTCTGCCGCTGGTGCCACCGGGAGGCCGCCCCGGGGCCTGCGCCAGGGGTATTCCTGGTCGGCCGGCCAGGTGTGGAGGTCCCGGGCGATGTCCTCCGCGGTCCCTGTGGGGGCGTCCTCTGGTGCCAGGTGCCACATGACGGCGAGCACCGCCCATGTGGAAAAGGGCCACGCCCGCGGGGGGGTGTACACCTGGATGGTCCACTGTGGGCACGCCCGCCGCACGCGGGACACGTGGAGCACCCCTCGGACCATGTCCGCCGCCAGGACCAGCACCATTCCCGAGGGATCCACAATGATCCCCTCTGCGGGTCCACCGTGGCGGCCCCGGGTGTGCAGGGCCACCGCCGCTTGTCCCGCGTGGGTGACGCGGTCGACGGCCTCCTGGATGTTCACGCTGCCGCGCGCGGTCTCATCCAGGATCCAGCCCTGCGTCACCCCGTAGCGTAGGGCGGCGCGTGCGGCCGCGGGCTTCACCTCGGGCAACGCTCAGTCGTCGGCATCGGGCTGGGGGTGCTGTCTGGGGCACCAGCCTTCGCCGGTGCAATGGCCCCGTTTCCACGCGGGGCAGATCGCGGATACGCTGCCCGCCGGCGGCGCAGGTTCCGCGGGCGCGCCCCCCGCGGGGGGCTCCGGCAATGCCTCCAGGTCGGAGTCTGTGCCCGCGTCCTCTTGTGGGGGGTCTCCTTCGCCGTCTCTGAGTCCCAGCGCCCTGATGACCTCGTGTGCTTCGTCCAGCGTCGGAGATCGGGGGCGTGTCTTGCGTGGTGCCGCGGGTTCCGCCATTGCTATGTCGCTGTGTCTAAGAGCAGGGGGCGGGGTGCGGATGTCCCGTGGCTGGTGCGTTGGTGCGTTGGTGCGTTGCTCGGTGTGGGGGCGGTGGATGGGCATCCCCGGGGGGGCGCCTTCCAGTGTTGCGAGGGGCGTCCGGTGTTAGGCGCTGTCCCTCCCCCGGCCGCTCGTCCTCCGGAGCGTGCAGCCAGGGTTCCGCGACCCGCGTGTCCCGGGCGCGGTCGGTGCGGGCAGTGGACCCTGCACCGGCCCCACAGCGTAGCACTTGCGGGCCGGCATTGCTCGCTGTGGGGTGGCGGAGGGGCGCCCCCGGAGGGGGTGCCTGCCACCGTTGTGAGGGGCGCCTGGTGTCAGGCGCTGTCCCTCCCCCGGCCGCGCTCGCCCTCCGTAGCGTGCAGCCAGGGTTCCGCGACCCGTGTGTCCCGGGCGCGGTCGATGCGGGCGTGTGGACCCAGCACCGGTCCCACAGCGTGCGCCCTTGCGGGCCGACGCTGCTCGCTGTGGGGCTGGCGGAATGGCGTCCCCGGGGGGGGCGCTTTCCACCGTTGTGAGGGGCGCCTGGTGTCAGGCGCTGTCCCTTCCCTGGCCGCTCGTCCTCCGGAGCGTGCAGCCAGGGTTCCGCGACCCGCGTGTCCCGGGTGCGGTCGATGCGGGCATGTGGACCCAGCACCGGCCCCACAGCGTGCGCCCTTGCGGGCCGGCGTTGCTCGCTGTGGGGGTGGCGGAAGGGCGTTCCCGGGGGGGTGCCTTCCACCGTTGTGAGGGGCGCCCGGTGTCAGGCGCTGTCCCTCCCCTGGCCGCTCGTCCTCCGGAGCGCGCAGCCAGGGTTCCGCGGCCCGTGTGTCCCGGGCGCGGTCGATGTGGGCGTGTGGACCCAGTACCGGCCCCACGGCGTGCGCCCTTGCGGGCCGGCGTTGTTCGCTGTGGGGGTGGCGGAAGGGCGTCCCCGGGGGGGGCTGCCTTCCACCGTTGTGAGGGGCGTCTGGTGTCAGGCACTGTCCCTCCCTCGGCCGCTCGTCCTCCGGAGCGTGCAGCCAGGTTCCGCGACCCGCGTGTCCCGGGAGCGGTCGATGCGGGCAGTGGACCCAGCACCGGCCCCACAGCGTGCGCCCTTGCGGGCCGACGCTGCTCGCTGTGGGGGTGGCGGAAGGGCGTCCCCGGGGGGGGTGCCTTCCACCGTCGTGAGGGGCGCCTGGTGTCAGGCGCTGTCCCTCCCCCGGCCGCTCGTCCTCCGGAGCGTGCAGCCAGGGTTCCGCGACCCGCGTGTCCCGGGTGCGGTCGATGCGGGCGTGTGGACCCAGCACCGGCCCCACAGCGTGCGTCCTTGCGGGCCGGTGTTGCTCGCTGTGGGGGTGGCGGAAGGGCGTCCCCGGGGGGGGTGCCTTCCACCGTTGTGAGGGGCGCCTGGTGTCAGGCGCTGTCCCTCCCCCGGCTGCTCGTCCTCCGGAGCGTGCAGCCAGGGTTCCGTGACCCGCGTGTCCCGGGTGCGGTCGATGCGGGCGTGTGGACCCAGCACCGGCCTCACAGCGTGCGCCCTTGCGGGCCGGCGTTGCTCGCTGTGGGGGTGGCGGAAGGGTGTCCCCGGGGGGGGTGCCTTCCACCGTTGTGAGGGGCGCCTGGTGTTAGGCGCTGTCCCTCCCCCGGCCGCTCGTCCTCCGGAGCGTGCAGCCAGGGTTCCGCGACCCGCGTGTCCCGGGCGCGGTCGGTGCGGGCGTGTGGACCCAGCACCGGCCCCACAGCGTGCGCCCTTGCGGGCCGGCGTTGCTCGCTGTGGGGGTGGCGGAGGGGCGCCCCCGGGGGGGGTGCCTGCCACCGTTGTGAGGGGCGCCTGGCGTCAGGCGCTGTCCCTCCCCCGTCCGCTCGTCCTTTGGAGCGCGCAGCCGGGGTTCTGCGACCCGTGTGTCCCGGGTGCGGTCGATGCGGGCGTGTGGACCCAGCACCGGCCCCACAGCGTGCGCCCTTGCGGGCCGGTGTTGCTCGCTGTGGGGGTGGCGGAAGGGCGTCTCCGGGGGGGGTGCCTTCCACCGTTGTGAGGGGCGCCTGGTGTCAGGCGCTGTCCCTCCCCCGGCCGCTCGTCCTCCGGAGCGTGCAGCCAGGGTTCCGTGACCCGCGTGTCCCGGGTGCGGTCGATGCTGGCGTGTGGACCCAGCACCGGCCCCACAGCGTGCGCCCTTGCGGGCCGGCGTTGCTCGCTGTGGGGGTGGCGGAAGGGCGTCCCCGGGGGGGGTGCCTTCCACCGTTGTGAGGGGCGCCTGGTGTCAGGCGCTGTCACTTCCCCGGCCGCTCGTCCTCCGGAGCGTGCAGCCAGGGTTCCGCGACCCGTGTGTCCCGGGTGCGGTCGGTGCGGGCGTGTGGACCCAGCACCGGCCCCACAGCGTGCGCCCTTGCGGGCCGGCGTTGCTCGCTGTGGGGGTGGTGGAAGGGCGTCTCCGGGGGGGGGTGCCTTCCACCGTTGTGAGGGGCGCCTGGTGTCAGGCGCTGCCCCTCCCCCGGCCGCCCGTCCTCCGGAGCGTGCAGCCAGGGTTCCGCGACCCGTGTGTCCCGAGTGCGGTCGATGCGGGCGTGTGGACCCAGCATCGGCCCCACAGCGTGCGCCCTTGTGGGCTGGCGTTGCTCGCTGTGGGGGTGGTGGAAGGGCGTCCCCGGGGGGGGTGCCTTCCACCGTTGTGAGGGGCGCCTGGTGTCAGGCGCTGTCCCTCCCCCGGCCGCTCGTCCTCTGGAGCGTGCAGCCAGGGCTCCGCGACCCGCGTGTCCCGGGCGCGGTTGATGTGGGCGTGTGGACCCAGCACCAGCCCCACAGCGTGCGCCCTTGCGGGCCGGCGTTGCTCGCTGTGGGGGTGGCGGAAGGGCGTCCCCGGGGGGGCTGCCTTCCGCCGTTGTGAGGGGCGCCTGGTGTCAGGCGCTGTCCCTCCCCCGGCCGCTCGTCCTCCGGAGCGTGCAGCTAGGGTTCCGCGACCCGCGTGTCCCGGGTGCGGTCGATGCGGGCGTGTGGACCCAGCACCGGCCCCACAGCGTGCGCCCCTGCGGGCTGGCGTTGCTCGCTATGGGGGTGGCGGAAGGGCGTCCCCGGGGGGGGTGCCTTCCACCGTTGTGAGGGGCGCCTGGTGTCAGGCGCTGTCCCTCCCCCGGCTGCCCGTCCTCCGGAGCGTGCAGCTAGGGTTCCGCGACCCGTGTGTCCCGGGTGCGGTCGATGCGGGCGTGTGGACCCAGCACCGGCCCCACAGCGTGCGCCCTTGCGGGTCGGCGTTGCTCGCTGTGGGGGCGGCAGAAGGGCGTCCCCGGGGGGGGTGCCTTCCACCGTTGTGAGGGGCGCCTGGTGTCAGGCGCTGTCCCTCCCCCGGCTGCTCGTCCTCCGGAGCGCGCAGCCAGGGTTCCGCGACCCGTGTGTCCCGGGTGCGGTCGATGCGGGCGTGTGGACCCAGCACCGGCCCCACAGCGTGCGCCCTTGCGGGCCGGCGTTGCTCGCTGTGGGGGTGGCGGAAGGGCGTCCCCGGGGGGGGTGCCTTCCACCGTTGTGAGGGGCGCCTGGTGTCAGGCGCTGCCCCTCCCCCGGCCGCTCGTCCTCCGGAGCGTGCAGCCAGGGTTCCGCGACCCGTGTGTCCCGGGTGCGGTCGATGCGGGCGTGTGGACCCAGCACCGGCCCCACAGCGTGCGCCCTTGCGGGCCGGCGTTGCTCGCTGTGGGGGTGGCGGAAGGGCGTCCCCGGGGGGGGCTGCCTTCCACCGTTGTGAGGGGCGCTTGGTGCCAGGCGCTGTCCCTCCCCCGGCCGCTCGTCCTCCGGAGCGTGCAGCCAGGGTTCCGCGACCCGTGTGTCCCGGGTGCGGTCGATGCGGGCGTGTGGACCCAGCACCGGCCCCACAGCGTGCGCCCTTGCGGGCCGGCGTTGCTCGCTGTGGGGGTGGCGGAAGGGCGTCCCCGGGGGGGGCTGTCCTCCACCGTTGTGAGGGGCGCCTGGTGCCAGGCGCTGTCCCTCCCCCGGCTGTCCGTCCTCCGGAGCGTGCAGCCAGGGTTCCGCGACCCGCGTGTCCCGGGTGCGGTCGGTGTGGGCGTTGGGGCCCGGCACCGGCCCCACAGCGTGCGCCCTTGCGGGCCGGCGTTGCTCGCTGTGGGGGTGGCGGAAGGGCGTCCCCGGGGGGGGTGCCTTCCACCATGGTGAGGGGCGCTTGGGGTCAGGCGCTGTCCCTCTCCCGTCTGCCCGCCCACTGCCGGGTGGGTTGCCGGGGTTCGTTGGGTGTGTGCGGTGTGTCCGGTGCCTGTGCCGTGCGTGTCGTGGTGCGTGGTGCTGCTCTTTCCTTGGTCCTCCGGTGCTCCCCTCTCCGGTGTCTCGGTGCGGTGTTGTGCTCGCCGTGTGCCCGCCGTGTCCCCTCCTCTGTGTGCGCCCCTTGCTCGTTTGCTGGCTACCCCTTGTTCCTTTCGCGGCTTCGTTGCTCTTTACCCTTTCCTCTACCCCTCTCCCTGGCATGCACTTTTTCCCTGCCTCCGCTTTGTTGCGTGTCCCTGTCTTTTTCCTTGTCGGCCCGGGCTTCCTCTTTTGAACCTGCGTAGGGAGAGAAGGGTGCGTAAACGAGCGTGCGGCGGCGGCGGTTTTGTCGCGACACGGCACCTCGAGCTGGCTGGTACGTCATGCGACATTCGTGTGCGACCGGCTTGCGTGTAGGTTTATCGCCCCACTTGCTCCCGGCTTGTTTCCACCCCCCTTTGGTCGCTACCTTTTCTCGTCGCCCGTTCCGCGCGCGCGGCGTGACGTGCAACATACCTGCCTCTTTCCCCACTACCTTAACGTGTCCTAGTCCTCCCGCCTTGTCGGGCGTTCGCTTATGTGTGACGACGGCACGATGCAATACTTGCC
Organism: Eutreptiella sp. 'Long Island Sound 2002'; assembly: GCA_964036045.1. NCBI lineage: Eukaryota > Euglenozoa > Euglenophyceae > Eutreptiales > Eutreptiaceae > Eutreptiella > Eutreptiella sp. 'Long Island Sound 2002'. The sequence goes on along the minus strand of OZ038382.1, from coordinate 127,348,460 downwards.
TAAGCGTCTAAGACAACCCTACTTTAACGCCCGGATGACGCAGACACGAGCATACGCTTCTCTTCGGGACCTGTGAGGATAGAACATGGGTGCGTGCACGTGTGTTCGTTGGGACCCGGCACTCGCCGGCGCTATGCTATTGGTGTGTTTGCTCTTCTTGTCCCCCTCCCTGGCTATTTGTGTGTTCTAACCCACGCAACTCCGCCGTTGGCGACGTGGCACGACATGGTAACATACTTGTGTTCTTGGTGGCGGTGTGTGGCTTGTCTACTATTCGTTTGCATGCGGCGGCATACCTTTTGTTCCCTTTCGCTCCCTTTCGCCTCTTGGGTACATGTGCGGCCTCTTGCTCTTTTTGTTGTGCTCCCCTTCGCGCGTATTTCCTACATGAGCGGGCTTGCATTGCTTGGTCGTGTACTTGTGGTATATCTCTCCACCGTGGTGCGGTTCGTTACCTATTTATTCTCCTTGTCTACCTCTTTCCGCGTTGTGCTTGTTTCGTTGGTTTTTCGCGGTGCGCGGCACATAACATACTTGCTTGTCGGTGGCCGGTGGCGTTGTTGTTGCCTATGTGTGGGTTGTTTTGGGGCGCGCACAAGCCCCTAGCGCCTAGGGCACGCACTTTGCTAGGTCGTTTGGGGCAAGCAACGCTCAGTTTCTTCGCTGTCGCGACTCTATTGTTCGTCTTTTTCGGTGAGTGTCCTATATTTTGCGACCTCGCCAAACAGCGGCGTAAAATTGTTGGGGGGGTTTCTGAGGTCGGAAAAGACGATTTTTCGCTTTATTTCTGCTGGCGGTGCGTCTTTTTCTCGTAATTTTATTTTTCTTCTGCTGCGATCGCGCGACAGTCACCGGGACCTCGGCCGTCCAGGCCTTTCCAGGGAATGGAGGTAAGACCTCCGTCCACCACACTGAGCATACTCCCGGCTTCCCGATAGGCGTCTTACGCCCCAGAGGCACGTAGATGTCCTCATCAGGTAACTGAACAGAGCTGATAGTCAGCCTGTCCAGGAGGGTTCGCTAGTACTCGTTGCCTCCATGGGCTCCCCAATCGGGGGAACACAGGACCATACGGGAACAATCCGAGGCTACCTTGGTCAAGACCTTCCCCAGTTCACTGAACCTGGGGTTCCCGTAGGCCACCCCGAAAGAGGGCCACTACAATTTGTAGCTGCAGTTCTTCCCCTTGTTGCAGCAAAGGTCCAGGACATGTTGCTTGTCGCTAGCGAACAACTCCACACTCAGGTCTTCTCTAGAGTAACCCAACTCCTTCAGACCTTGGTCTAGGACTTCCCCCAATAGTTGATAGTCCTCAGTTTTGGAGGCCGCCATCATGTTCGAGGGCTCCTCCTTCGATACCCTCAGGTAGCTCGAGGTGTGCTCTGACTGCTCCAGTGGTACGGACTCTCTGCCACTGCCGTGGTCCACGTAGAGGAGGTAGGGCGCTTGCAGCGTCAGGGATTGTATCTGGGACTGCTGCACGAAGAAGTCAGTCCCCAATACAAAGTCGAAGGCCTCAGTGTCCATCAAATAGAACCGATGGGCGATAGTTCGGGAGCCCATAGGTACCCCCACTTCACAGTCCCCGCAGCTGTGCACCACATGTCCATCCCCCATTTGTATAGCCGCGGTGGTCATGGTGTTCTTCGGGCTCCCACAAGGTAAAATTTTCTTGGCCACTATAGATATGGTGGCCCCAGTATCCAATACCCCCAGGTATCCACGTCCCCCTAGTCGGATACGTACCCAGAACACCAGGTCCAGGATCCCAGCGGAGCGTTCCCGTCAGAACTCCGCGGGACAGGTCACCACGAACCCCTTGTTCCGCAGATTGCGGGCCATCCTCATGAAACGGCTTCTCTTCTTAGCGTTGCCGTCATCACCAGCTTCATGCTCACGCTTGGCCCCTTGTTCTCCCTGGGCCTGAGTCTGCGAGCGTGTGGTGGGACCAGACTGCCCTTCAGAGGGCTCGGAGTTCCCCCCTGGATTAGGGTTGGGGTTGCCTCTGTTCTTCTCCAGGTTCTTGTTGTCCTTGCCTGGCTGGCGTTTAGCGCCTCCTCCTCGTCAACCTTGGTTCTTGTCTTGCCCTTTTCCACATCCTTTCGACTTGCCCTTGCCGGAGTTATTGCGCTTGCTTTTGCCTCCACCTTTCCCAGAGCCTTTGCCAGGTTTCTCGCCTTTCAGCTTCCCTGACAGGCATTCCTTGTGGTAGCACCCATCCTCGTAGTGCTTCCTCTTCCCACAGAAGGCACAGGTGATAGTACACCTGTAGTGATCCGGCATCTTCGCCTTTGCGCCGGTGTTGGTCTCCTGCTTCTTCCCTTGGACTACGAAGCAGTCTCGCTGCTCGCAGTCAGGGGCGTGCTGCAGGTGACCCTGCTCATCTCTGGCATCACACCAGAAGAGCTCCTTGACGTTCTTCATGATACAGGCGTGTTTTGGGGGTAGTTGCCTGTCCAGGTCTGGATCCCTGGTACCCTTCGCCCTGGCTTCCAGAGCCTCCCCCTCCAGGACGGTAGTTGTTCAGGTGCTGGTCGCTTTCTTTCTCCAGTGCCAGCTCCAGAAGTAGCACACATAAATCCTCGTAGTGGAGGGCTCTCGCCTTGTGCTCTGCCGTTGAACAGCACTCATCCCACAGATCTCGAGGGAGCTTAGCCACCAACCAAAAAGGCAGGTCGTTGCTGCTGTAGGAACCGGGCGTCAATTGTCCAGTCCAGTGATCCAAGTCAGCCAGTAGCTCAGAGACCCTGCCAGGTTTGGGGTTGTTTGGCAGCACGGCCAGGTTCTGGATCTCGGCCCTGATGGAGAGGTCGGTTTCATAGGTCGGGTACTGCCTCTCCAAGGCAACCCACACATCGGCAAAGGTGGCGGACTTAGTCACGATCTGCTTGACCTGCTTCTCCAGGTACTTGGTCTTGCAACACTGCAGGAGCAGATCGCACTTGACCCGTCCACTAGCTCGGGTTTGGCCGGTCAATCGGAGGAACCGGCCAAACGTCTCAGCGAACTCGCTGAGGTCCTTGCCTGTGAGCTCAGGCAGGTTCACCACGATCTTGGAGGTGGTAATGGCCTTAGCCTCCTGAGACCTGCGTCCCTCAGGGCGCCAGCTCTTCCTCTTCTTGTTTTTCTTCTGCCCACTTGGGTTCTTGGGGTCCTCAGGGTCGTCGCCCTCCGAGGAGGAAGCAGAAGTCATCGACGGCGGCTCATCATCGGAGGGGTCTCCGCCTAAGTCACTGGAGCCATAAGGCTCCACGTCCATCATTGCCCTCAGAGCTGTCAGCCCCAGCCGGTCCAGCTCGGCTCTCGTAGAATTCCCCACGTGGCTGTAGGGTGGCTGGGCCGTCCTCGGTACGAAAGGGCTTCTCAGTATCGCTGCAGGGGTCGGCATCGGTCGGCTCCTCAGGCTCCCCAGGGTGTTTGTCAACCCTGCCACCAGGTGGTTAGCCTGTACTCAATGAAGTGACATTCCCACCGTGGTAGGTGACGCTTGGGGCGGAATCAGGGGCTCCAGTTTAGCCCGAATCTCTTGAGTGAGTTCGACCACAAATTCAGAGGTGGCTCCTCCGAGAGCCTCTTTTCTTTCTGATCGCGTCAGGGACCTGTTGGAGGATCTCGCCGATCCTCTCCTCCTGCTCCCGCATGAGTAAGGTCCTCTCCTCGGCCCACTCAAGGTTGCATACCCAGGAACATCCACATAGGCTCCCGTAGCGGGTAGAGGATGGTGATAGTCCGCCGCATACCATCGCGGCGCAGAACTGGAGGCCACCGGCTCACTGGTAGTAGTTGCCTCTGGAAACGCAGTGGTAGGTGTGTTCACACCACAGGCAGGGTAAGTAGGCAGACCAGTAAAGCCTGTGCCCTGGGCCATAGGCGGGGTGGTTATGGGTGTGGACGTTGCAGCGGCTGGGTCTGGAGTTGGGAGTGTGGTGCCTGTAGGAGAGGGTGATGCGTGGAGGTCAGAAGCGCTTGGTGCGCCCTCGAAGGTCGAACCACTCGTCGGGTCGTGCCCATTGTCTACTCCTTCGTCTGCCATGCTTTCTCAAGCATCCTTTTCACTCTCTCTCTTTCTCTTCACAGAATTGGTGTCCACCTCCTCGACTGAGAGGGCCCGGAAGGCCGACTGAAGTCCTTCCAGCGAATCATCCGCCACGTCCACTGGCCCATGTAAGGGCACCAAAGGTACAGCGCTAGGTCCAGGTCCAGGTTCATCAGGGGCTGGCATTGCTGGTGCCTCAGGCGCCTTCCTGACCCCGGTGTCGTCCTTCTTTGTGTCCATATTCGCCCTTCTTGCTTATATATGACAGATCTCAGCGCACTGGATGTACGGCACGGGGTTGCTGCCGGTACGCAGAGAGGTAGGTAGGTAGGTATCTTCGGGAGCTCGGGATGCCTTCTTTGACCATGCAGGAAGAAGGTCTTACCAAGGGGACGTCCTGTCCCTCCCACTGCCCTAGTTCAGGTGCCTCTTAAGCCGCTCCCGCAGGTGCTTCAGAAGGCAGTGTCGCGGCCACCCGGTCCAGGTGTCCCAGGTGGGAGGGTGTCCCCACATGTGTCCATGGGTAGGGCCACATGCCCACTCCTTTGGGCGGCAGCTGTGGGGGCTGCCCAGCCGTGTGGAGTATCTCTCACCACAACGGGTATTGCTCCCGCTAGTCTACGGTACGACCGCCTCACCCTTGTGGCTTGACGCAGAGACTGTCTGCCACTTGCTACCAGAAGGTTTTATAGTGATTTCAACACTGAGTGTTTGTTGTGCCTCTCCTGCTGCTTGCTGCTGGTGTAGGGTTCCTGCTGCTTGTTTGTGATGAGGAAAATCTTTTATTTTGGAAATACAACCAATCGAGGATAACCCAAGCCAGAGATAGGCACGTAGAAGAAGATCAGGATCAAAGCATGAAGGGCTGCAGTCACAAAGAGTTAGATAAAGACAACTATCAACAATAGACCACAGCAATTAGCATACATTGCAACTCAGGATGAAATATTTTACATATTTGAAAAAAACTGATTGGAAAACTGCCCCCAGGGCTCACTCTCATCCATGGTGCCATGTTGAGATGGGCACTCTTTGTTTTTGGGTCCCATAGGTGCTGACGTGGCATGGCTTGTGGCGCTGAGGTCACTGCCATGTCACATGGGATAATCCTACTTAGCTAGGCTGACTGGGTATTGAACGCAGGACCTCTCAAAATGAGGTGCACCAGCCCCCTAGGGTGCATACCACTAGGATAGCTAAGAATTCATGAGAAAACATAGATAAATTCATAGGCTCTGCCTTCAGTATATCAGTGCCTCAGCAACCCAGGAAAAGATGTTTTATAGCTTATAGCTTGGGGATTAACGGGTCCACACAACATCCTGATTTAGTGTTTGGTTCCATAGGTCAAAATGTGTTATCACCCATTTTGGTTGGGCCAATACTAAGATAAAAATGCAAGAGTGATTAGGGCACCTCTAATACAACTAAAGTATACCCTAAAGCATTGGAAAAGCACTTGTTCTTACTGACACAAAATGGAAATTCCAATCCTAGGGGTATAGGGTTATCGATTGACTATGTCACATGGTGGGAAATCCCCAAAATGGATCCCCCCCACATCAAAGCTTCATGTGTGTCACAAAATGAAAATTCCAATCCTATCGGTATAGGGTTAGGAATTGACTATGTCACGTGGTGGGAAATCCTAAAATGGATCCCCCCCACATCGAAATGTCATGTGTGTCACAAAATAAAAATTCCAATCCTATAGGTATAGGGTTAGGAATCGAGTATGTCACATGGTGGGATATCCTAAAATGGACCCCCCCGCACATCAATACTTCATGTGGGACACAAAATACAACTTCCAATCCTATGGCTAGAGGGTTAGGAATTGGCAATGTCACATGGTAAGAGATCCTAAGATGGATTCCCCCCACATCAATACCTCATGTGAAACACAAAATACAAATTCCAATCCTATGGGTATAGGGTTAGGAATTGACTATGTCACATGGTGGGAAATCTTAGAATGGATCCCCCCTACATCACAACTTCATGTGGGACACAAAAAAAAACGTCCAATGCTATGGGTATAGGGTTAGGAATTGATCATGTCACATTGTGGAAAATCGTAAAATGGACCCTCCCCACATCAAAGCTTCATGTGGGACACAAAAAAACAATTCCAATCCTATGGGTATAGGGTTAGGACTTGACTATGTCACATGGTGGAAAATCCTAAATGGATCCCCCCCACATCAAACCTTCATGTGGGACACAAAAGAGAAATTCCCATCCTATGGGTATAAGGTTAGGAATTGACTATGTCACAGGGTGAAAAATCCTAAAATGGATCCCCCCCACATCAAACCTTCATGTGGGACACAAAATGAAAATTCAAATCCTATGGGTATAGGGTTAGGGATTGACTATGTCACATGGTGGGAAATCCTATAATGGATGCCCCCACATCAAAACTTCATGTGGGACACAAATAAAACTTCCAATCGTATGGGTATAGGGTTAGGAATTGACTATGTGACATGGTGGGAAATCCCAAAATGGATCTTCCCCACATCAAGACTTCATGTAGGGCACAAACCAAAAGTTCCAATCCTATGGGTATAGGGTTAGGAATTGACTATATCACATGGTGGGAAATCCCAAAATGGATCCCCCCCACATCAAAAGTTCATGTGGGACACAAAATAGAAATTCCAATCATATGGGTATAGGGTTAGGAATTGACTATGTCACATGGTGAGAAGTCCTACAATGGATCCCCCCCTCAAATCAAAACCTCATGTGGGACCCAAGAAGAAACCTCCAATCCTATGGGTATAGGGTTAGGAATTGACTATGTCACATGGTAGAATATCCTAAAATGGATCCACCCCACATCAAACCCTCAAGTGGGACACAAAATAAAAGTTCCAATCCTATGGGTACAGGGTTAGGAATCGACTATGTCACATGGTGGGAAATCCTAAAATGGTTTCCCCCCACATCAAAGCTTCATGTGGGACACAAACAAAGAATCCCAATCCTATGGGTATACGGTTAGGAATTGACTATGTCACATGGTGGGAAATCCTAAGATGGACCCCCCCGACATCAAAACCTCGTGTGGGACACAAGAAAAATATTCCAATCCTATGTCACATGGTGGGAAATCCTAAAATGGATCCCCTCCACATCAAAACTTGATCTGGGACACAGAATAAAAATTCCAATCCTATGGGTATAGGGTTAGGAATTGACTATGTCACATGGTGGGAAATCCTAAAATGGATCCCTCCCACATCAAAACGTCATGTGGGACGAAACAAAATTCCAATCCTCTGCGCACAGGATTAGGATTTGACTATGTCACCTTGTGGGAAATCCTAAAAAGGATGGCCCCCACATCAAAACTTCATGTGGGACACAAAAAGAAAATTCCAATCCTATGGACATACGGTTGGGAATTGACTATGTCACATGGTGGGAAATCCTAAAATGGATCCCCCCTCCATCACAACTTCGTGTGGGACACAAAATGAAAATTCCAATCCTATGGGTATAGGGTTAGGAATTGTCTATGTTACATGGTGGGTAATCCTAAAGTGGATCCCCCCCACATCAAAACTTCATGTGGGACACAAAAAGAAAATTTCAATCCTACCGGTATAGGGGGAGGAATTGACTATATCACATTGTGGGAAATCCCAAAACGGATCCCCCCCACATCAAAAGTTCATGTGGGACACAAAATACAAATTCCAATCATATGGGTATAGGGTTAGGAACTGACTATGTCACATGGTGGGAAATCCCAAAATGGATCCCCCCCACATCAAAAGTTCATGTGGGACACAAAATACAAATTCCAATCATATGGGTATACGGTTAGAAATTGACTATGTCAGATGGTCGGAAATTCTAAAATGGATCCCCCCACATCAAACCTTCCTGTGGGACAGAAAATGAAAGTTCCAATCCTATGGGTATAGGGGTAGGAATTGACTAAGTCACATGGTGAGATATGCTAAAATGGATCGCCCCCACATCAACATTTCATGTGGGACAGAAAATAGAATTTCCAATCCTATGGGTATAGGGTTAGGAATTGACTATGTAACAGGGTGGGAAATCTTAAAATGGACCCCCCCCCAACATCAAAACTTAAAAAGGGCCACAAAAACAAATTTCCATCCTATGGGTATAGGGTTAGGAATCGACTATGTTACATGGTGGGAAATCCTAAGAAGGATCCCCCCCACATCAAACCTTCATGTAGGACACAAAATAACGATTCGAATCCTATTGGTATAGGGTTAGGAATTGACTATGTCACCTTGTGGGAAATCTCAAAACTGATCCCCCCCACAGCAAAACTTCATGTGGGCCAGAAAATAAAAATTCCAATCCTATGGGTATAGGGTTAGGAATTGACTATGTCACATGGTGAGAAATCCTAAAATGGATCCTGCCCACATCACAACTTCATGTGGGACACAAAAAGAAAATTCCAATCCTATGGGTAAAGGGTTAGGAATTGACTATGTCACATGGTGGGAAATCCTAAAATGGATCCCGCCCACATCAACACTTCATGTGGACCACAAGATGGACATTGCAATCCTATGGGTATAGGGTTAGGAATTGACTATGTCACATGGTGGGAAATCCTAAAATGGATCCCCCCCACAGCAACACTTCATCTGGGACATAAAATGAAATTTCCAATCTTATGGGTATAGGGTGAGGAATTGACTATGTCACATGTTGAGAAATCCTAAAATGGATCCCCCCCACATGAGAACCTCATGTGGGACACAAAAAGAAACTTACAATCCTATGGACGTAGGGTTAGGAATCGAGTATGTCACATGGTGGGAAATCCTAAAAAGGATCCCCCCCACATCAAAACTTCAAGTGGGACACAAAAAAATTAAAATTCCAATGCTATGGGTAAAGGGTTAGGAATTGACTATGTAACATGGTGGGAAATCCTAAAAAAGATCGCCCCCACAGCAACACTTCATGTGGGACACAAAAACAAAATTCCAATCCTATGGGTATACGGTGAGGAATTGACTATGTCACATGTTGAGAAATCCCAAAATGCATCCCCCCCACATCAGAACTTCATGTGGGAGACGAAGACAAAATTCCAATCCTATCGGTATAGGGTTAGGAATTGACTATGTCACATGGTGGGAAATCCTAAAATGGATAACCCCGACATCAAAACTTCTTGTGTGACACAAAATAAACATTCCAATCCTATGGGTAAAGGGTTAGGAATTGACTATGTCACATGGTGGGAAATCCTAAAAAAGATCCCCCCTACAGCAACACTTCATGTGGGACACAAAAACAAAATTCCAATCCTATGGGTATACGGTGAGGAATTGACTATGTCACATGTTGAGAAATCCAAAAATGGATCCCCCCCACATCAGAACTTCATGTGGGAGACAAAGACAAAATTCCAATCCTATCGGTATAGGGTTAGGAACTGACTATGTCACATGGTGGATAATCCTAAAATGGATCCCCCCCACATCAAAACGTCACGTGGGACACAACATAAAAATTTCAATCCTATGGGTATAGGGTTAGGAATTGACAATGTCACATGGTCGGAAATCCTACAGTGGATCCCCCCCACAAAAAAACTTCATGTCGTACACAAAAAGAAAATTCCAATCCCATGGGTATAGGGTTGGGAATTGACTAAGTCACATGGTGGGAAATCCTAAAATGGATACCCCCCACATCAAAACTTTATGTGAGACACAAAGTAAAAATCCTAATCCCATGGGTAGAGGGTCAGGAATTGACAATGTCACATGATCAGCAATCCTACAATGGATCCCCCCCACATAAAACCTTCATGTGGGACACAAAATAAAGATTCCAATCCTATGGGTATAGGGTTAGGAATTGACTAAGTCACATGGTGGGAAATCCTAAAATGGATACCCCCCCTATCAAAACTTCATGTGGGACACAAAGTAAAAATCCCAATCCTATGGGTATAGGGTCAGGAATTGACTATATCACATGGTGGGAAATCCTGAAGTGGATCCCCCCCACATCACAACTTTATGTTGCCCACAAAAGGAAAATTCCATCATATGGGTTTGGGGTTAGGAATTGCCTATGTCACATGGTGGGAAATCCTAAAAAGGATCCCCCCCAAATCAAAACGTCATGTGAAACACAAAATGAAGATTCCAATTCTATTGGTATAGGGTTAGGAATCGACTATGTGACATGGTGGGAAATCTCAAAATGTATTCCCCCAACATCAAAACTTCATGTGGGACACAAAATGAAAATTCGAATCATATGGGTATAGGGTTAGGAATTGAGTATGTCACATGGTGGCAAATCCTAAAATAAATCCCCCCCATATTTAACCTTCATGTGGGACATGAAATAACGATTCCAACCCTATGGGTATAGGGTTAGGAATAGACTATGTCACATGGTGGGAAATGCTGAGATGGATCCCCCCACATCAAAACTTCATGTGGGACAAAAATTGAAAATTCCGATCCTTTGGGTATAGGGTTAGGAATTGACAACCTCACATGGGGGGAAATCCTAAAATGGATCCCCCCCACATCAAAACTTCATGTGTGACACAAAATAAAAATTCCAATCCCATGGGTAAAGGGTTAGGAATTGACAATGTCACATGGTGGGAAATCAGAAAATGGTACCCCCCCACATCAACACTTCATGTGGGACAGAAACTAAAAATTCCAATCCTATGGGTATGGGGTTAGGAACTGACTATGTCACATGGTGGGAAATCCTAAAATGGATCCCCCCAACAATCAAAACTTCATGTGGGACACAAAAAAAAAGTTCCAATCCTATGGGTATAGGTTTACGAAGTGACTATGTCACATGGTGGGAAATCCTAAAATGGATCCCCCCCACATCATAACTTCATGTGGGACACAAAATGAAAATTCCAGTCCTATGGGTATGGGTTAGGAACTGACCATGTCACATGGTGGGAAAACATAAACTGGATCCCCCCCACATCAAAGCTTCGTGTGAAACACAAAATAAACGTTCCACTCTTATGGGTATCGGGTTAGGAATTGACTGTGTCACAAGGTGGGAAATCCTAAAATGGATCCTCCCCATATCGAGACTTCATGAGGGACACAAAATGAAAATTCCAATCCTATGGGTAGAGGGTTAAAAATTGACTATGGCACATGGTGGGAAATCCTAAAATAAATCCCCCCCACAGCAACACTTCATGTGGGACACAAAATAAAAGTTCCAATCCTATGGGTAAAGGGTGAGGAATTGACTATGTCACATGTTGAGAAATCCTAAAATGGATCCCCCCCACATCAGAACGTCATGTGGGAGACAAAATAAACATTCCAATCCTATCGGTATAGGGTTAGGAACTGACTATGTCACATGGTGGGAAATCCTAAAACGGATCCCCCCGACATCAAAACTTCAGGTGGGACACAACATAAAAATTCCAATCCTATGGGTATAGGGTTGGCAATTGACAATGTCACATGGTGGGAAATCCTACAATGGATCCCCCCCACATAAAAACTTCATGTGGGCCACAAAATAAAATTTCCAATCCTATGGGTATAGGGTTAGGAATTGACTAAGTCACATGGTGCGAAATCCCAAGATGGATCCCCCCCGAATCAAAGCTTCATGTGGGATACAAAGAAAAAGTCCCAATCCTATGGGTATAGGGTCAGGAATTGACTATGTCACATGGTGGGAAATTGTAAAATGGACCCCCACCAACATCAAAACTTCAAGTGGGCCACAAAAAAAATATCCGAATTCTATGGGTATGGGGTGAGAAATTGACTATGTCACATGGTGGGAAATCCTAAAGTGGATCCCCCCAACATCACAACTTCATGTTGACCACAAAAGAAAGGTTCCAATCCTATGGGTATGGGGTTAGGAATTGCCTATGTCACATGGTGGGAAATCCTAAAATGGATCCCCCCCACATCAAAAGTTCATGTGGGACACAAAATGAAGATTCCAGTCCTATTGGTATAGGGTTAGGAATTGACTATGTCACATGGTGGGAAATCCTAAAATGGATCCCCCCCATATCTAACCTTCATGTGAGACAAAAAATAACGATTCCAATCCTATGGGTATAGGGTTAGGAATTGACTATGTCACATGGTGGGAAATGCTAAGATGGATCCCCCCAACATCAAAACTTCATGTGGGACACAAAATGAAAATTCCGATCCTTTGGGTATAGGGTTAGGAATTGACAATCTCACATGGTGGGAAATCCTAAAATGGATCCCCCGCACATCAAAAGTTCATGTGTGACACAAAAAAAAACTTTCAATCCCATGGGTAAAGGGTTAGGAATTGACTATGTCACATGGTCGGAAATCATAAAATGGATTTCCCCCACATCAAAACTTCATGTGAAACACAAACTAAAAATTCGAATCCTATGGGTATAGGGTTAGGAACTGACTATGTGACATGGTGGGAAATCCTAAAATGGATCCCCCCCAAAATCAAAACTTCATGTGGGGCACAAAAGTAACGTTCCAATCTTATGGGTATAGGGTTAGGAATTGACTATGTCACATGGTGGGAAATCCTAAAATGGATCCTGCCCACATTACAACTTCATGTGGGACACAAAATGAAAATTCCAGTTCTATGGGTATAGGGTTAGGAACTGACAATGAAACATGGTGGAAAATCATAAAATGGATCCCCCCCACATCAAAGCTTCATGTGAAACACAAAAGAAACATTCCACTCCTATGAAATTGCCACGATCTGCCTCCAAGGCGCACAACAGGCCTGCAACACATGCCGACACTGGATACTCCAGCAGACGAGCATGCCCACCAGCATCAACACACGCCTGTGGAACCACCTGCAGCTTCTACTCCCCTCCCCGCACCACGCCATAGTCACCAAACACACATGCCCGGAGGAAGGACCCCTTGCGGTCCTCTGCGGGGACCTCCACCATCACCCCAAAGGCACCATCGACAGCATAGACCTCGTAGGGGCCTGCATCAGAGTAGTATACGTCACCCTCCCCGTAAATGCATGTCCTTCACCGCAGCAGGTCACACCACAACGCCTTCCTACAACTTCCAGAATGGCCTCAATACCGCCTCTTCGGCCAGTACCTCACACAGAAGGCACGAGCAGCAGGGCACATTCTGCCGGGAAGCCAAGACATGAAGGCAGCCCACAGGGACTTCAAAAAGCAACACCCCTGTCCCTTCCCAGCGACACCGCCCTACACACCCACCGGCTCGAATCAGGAACCCGTCCCCCCGGTGACAGGCCCGGCCCAACCGATAACCCTACTACTGGCCCCGAACGACGCCAAACCCACACAGACCACCGTCATCCTCCACGAGGCAAAATGGCGCATACCAAAACACCACATGACCGCCCAAGACCTACCAAAGGTCCCCCACGACTCCCAGCGCATGCCACGCACATATTTGGCCTGTGACCCAAATGCACCGACCACACCATGGCCCCTATTGCACCTCATAGCACGCCACCACACCAGCCCCACAGCCCACCTGCCGCGACAGGCCTACGCATGGGCGGCCCCATGGTTCCACCGCACCGATGCGAACCCCACGGTGGCGTGGAACCCGGACCACAAACCCCGGTGGCTATTCACCACAACGCCTCCCTGGCCCCGCACCGACCCTGCAGAAATCGCCATCCATTACAGAATGTACGAACCAGGCAGAACAGGCAAGCAGGAGCACCCCTACTATTCGCTGCACCACTCCTGTCACACACCGGAACACCGAACAGAAAGCCCTCACATGCCGCGACCTTAACCAGGACAGGGCGTACATCCTCCACTACATCTACTCCTACCTCACACAAGGACAACCAGAACAAGGACTCAAAGCCATGTCCCCCCACGCGAAGCGCATCATCTCAACAGAGATAGGGGTGTACGCGACCCCCATCCTGCAGCCCACAACCCCGGTGGCCAACCTCACAACGGGCCTCGCCATATACGCCTACCTGCCAGTGAACCCATGCCGCCGCCCACAGCCATCACCAGCGAGTCTGCTTTTCTTCACCGACGCCTCAGGCGAATCCGCCCTCACGCCCATCACCGGGGGGGCCACTCTGCAACTGACCCACACCGGGGAACACTACCACATTGACCACCACAGCGGCCACGGCAACCTACGGGGCCTCCTCCCACGGGGAGCTGGGGGCCATGACCAACCTACACGCCCACCTCCCGCACGTCGTCCGGTTCCGGTTCGTAGTGGACGCCACTGTCGACACACACCTACTCCCCCGCATAGCAAGACAACCACTCCACAAAGCCACCGCGACGAGCCTCGGCACCAAAGCACTGCTGCTCCCGAAAGCCCTCCACAGCCTTCTCCCCTACGTGCAACTTCGCATGGTAAAACAAGAGTCCCACAGGCGACAATACAGAAATGGCAAGGTCGACATCCAGGCAGTACACCAGCGCACTACGCACCTGCAGTCCCTCCAGGTGCCCGACCTCGACCGAAACCACACACACCTCCAACACATACCCCCCAAACCGGAGCCCCATCGGACCCCGGACTGGGTGCCGGAGGACGCCCCCTATACCTCACACGACAGAGCATACGATTACCCCCACCCCATCCAACATCTCGCCCGCATGCTCCGTGACACAGACAGCCGAGCGCACATCCAAGAGCTCCGGGAAAAACTGACAGTCCCCCTCTACCACTCGGCGCTACGCCAAGCGTGCATCCGAGCCCACCTGCAGAAACGACGCATCCAGCTCCTCAGGGAGCAACTACCACTCCTGACCAGGGTCGCCAGATGGCTCGCCCGCAAGCACATCCACGTCCCGGAAGAACACACCCGCTGCCTGTGCGCCCACACCACCCCGGAGGACTGGGAACACTTCAAGATATGCCCCCTCCATACGGGCAGGGACACACTAGTGGGCTGGTCCCCGGGGGAAGCCTTACAGCAACACGAAGGCTGGCCAACCCACAGCCACACACACCAGGCCACCGAACACCTCTTCAGTGATCCCCTAGTCAAGGAAGCCACTATGAGAGGGGCGGTGACACAGGCCCTACAGCAACACCTCACAGCACACGCGAAAAACCCGATGGGGGCAGCAGCGCACCTCCAGCTAGAAACAGTCCGCAGAGCAGCGGCCCCAATGGTACAGCGCAAACACTCCCTGCTGACACACACGGAGCAACTCACCGATCCCGACGCCAGTGACCACATGCTGCCTCTCATCCATTACCATGCCTTGCATGACCCAGAAGTCCACTAACCTGGTCCGCACCCCAAACACGCCCCCCATCTCCATCCGCAGGCCTCAAGGACACCATTGGAGCACCCCAGAAGGCCACCCGCCGAAAGAACCCCCCGTCACAAGCACCCAGGACACCCGAAGGTCCACCTCTCACCCACAGGGACACATGGCGCCGCCCAGCCCAACCAGACCCGCCCAGGACCACCCATACATCGACGTGGACGCGCAGGACCTCAACAGCCTACGCCGCCAAGCCCCCCCAGACCCGGAGCACCCCCCCGTCACACCGACCACCATCCGCGACCCCGACCTCCTCCGAGCAGCCCTCCAGGGCAGGGCCTTAGACACTGCCCTGGGCTGGTACCGCCTACAAGAGAGCTGGACCGGGCTCACCGTCAAAGCCCTCCAGGACCTAGCCACCCCAGGCAAAGGCCTCCGACAGGCCTTCGTAGACCTCGTCCTCTGGCGAGCCAGCCAACACGCCCAAGGCCAGCACGTCTGGTACCCCCCCCATCGACTGGGGCCAGGCCCTCACACACGACAACGACAGCAACGTCACACGTCGAGGGACCACACGTCTACAACCAGCCCCAGCGGAGAAGGACCAACCAGCAGACCCGAACCACCCGGAACAGTGGGAACAGGCCACCACACCAACCCGCAACACCGCCCTCCGCGCCGCCGGCCCCTGCCACCCCGACAACGACCCCCCCCCCCCACCTACAAACGGACGTCTGGTGTACAGCCCTTGAGCGGGGGCACTACTACGTAGTGGCCGCGACAGCAACATCCCCCGGCCCACAATGGCTTGTCAACGGAACCGACACCATGCTCGCACCAGGGGCGACCCCACCAGGGGCAGTAGGGGACCCCACCATCCCGCACAAAGTCCTCAGGGGCGTCCTCCAGCCGGGGGACAAAGCCCCGGCCCGCGCCCTTGCCCAAAACACCTCAGGGCGGGCAGGCTACCACCTGCAACTCGCCGGGCTCTGCCTGACCCAGTGGTTCAAGCGCTGCTGGCCGTCGACAGGGAATGTGCCCTGGATCTGGGCCATCCCCACCGCCCACACACAAGTCCAGGCAGTCCCAGGCACGAGAACAGACCCCCCCCCAAGGCCGGAACAGCCCCTCAGCTGTGGATACCACGCCATCAACAGGGTCCTGCGCCGCGTGGACCTTAGCCCAGCACCACAATACCTCTTCCCACTACTGACCAAGAGGTGCACCAAATACGCACACTCATCTGCAAAATCCTTGCCGCGGCCGAGGAGGATGGCAAGCTTCTCCTCCAAACCCTCCGGCCTACAAGTGACCACACAGGCGCGCCGCTGCAAGCGGACACATACACCGACACAACACGCACAACCCCAGCCCCACAACCCCGCACGCAACCGCCGCCGCTGCCTCTCCCTCTCCACTCCCCACCTGGTGGCCCACAAACGCCCACCATCGCGCGCAGCCCCGGGGCCCGCGACACGGGCCTCCCCCAGCCGCCCATGCAACCACACACGCCCGCCACAGACGCTCCTGCCGAACACTCCTCACCGCCCCCTACACCCAGCAACCCACACACACCAGCCGCGTGGAGCCCGACGCCCGACGGCACACCCATCCCGCCCAGTGACCCCCACACACCCCCCGCGTACACCCCAGAAACCCCAGGCCCAACCCCCCCGGCCCCCAAATGCAGCCAACGCGTAATGTTCACCCCCGCGGACACCAACCCACACGCCCTCACGCATTGCAGAAGCCCAGCGCAGCTGAGCCTGGAAGGCGGAGACCGCAGCCCGGCACCTTCCTCGCCCACCGTTGCCGACCGGATTGGGCGGCCGGGCCGCCAGGTCACGGCCAGGCCCCCCAGCCACCCGCCCCCAACCCGGGGCCCGAGGACATGCCCTCCATCCTCCCCGCCGTGGCCGCGGCGGAGGCCGCCGCGGCCCGCAAAGGCGCACCCGCCCGCATGGCAGCGCAACCCACATCCCCGAAAACTATCGATTCCTCCTCGTCCTTCGGGACGAGGTCCTCCTCAACCTCGAACCGGACCGCAACCCAAAACCCGACCCCAAACCAAAACCGGAACCCAAACAACAACACCGCCCGCAGGAGCACCACCATCACCACCAGCAACAACAACATCACCAACACGACCTGACACAGCCCCAGAAACCACAAAAAGTACGACGACAGCAGAAGCAACCCCGCCCTGACCCAAACTCTAACCCAGTCCCAAGCCAGGACCCCCCATCCACCACATCCCGAGCCCCCCTCCTCCCAGCGAGAGCCGCCACCACACAGGCGGCCACCCAACAGGACCCTCGTCAACATCCCCATCTCCAAGCGCCCCATCATCGGCCCCCCACAAAGCACCACCGCCGCCGCCCAGACCGACCCGGGGACGTGGGACCCCTCGACCGCGGTTGCCGTTAAGCCCGGGGCCCAACCCGCCCCGACTACCCTCCAAGCCGTACGGCCCCAGGGGCTGCAAATCATGCCCGAACCCCAAGCCCGACCGGAACGCCTAGGGATCGCCGGGGCATACCCACAGCAGCATCACCACCACTACCAGCGCCACGGCCACCAACGTCCACACCACCACCACCACCGGCACCACAATCAGCACTACCACTGACCACCACCCTACCCCACCGGGTCGCAACCCCCCGTGCACGAGCAGCAGCAGCGCATGGGATGGCAGCAACAGCCACCGGGCGCTCCGGCCAACTACCCCGCCCACCACCAGGAGCCGCCCCCCCCATACCAAGAACCGTATCCGCCGCGCCACCACTTCCACACCGAAGGGGCCCCCAAGGCCCGCCCCCACCCGGAACAGCCACTCAACCCGTACCACCAGCCGTCACTGCCGCCGCACCCCTACGCGGCAGATCCATGGAGGGTGGGGGACTTCCCCCCCCCTCAAGTAGCAGGCGGCACCACGTGAGGTCCCCCAGGCCCCGCTGGCGCCTCCTGACTGGCCCAACTCGCCTCGCAACGAGGCCCGGTCCCGCAAACAGCGGCGCCCCCGCTCCCCCCCCCCCGCGCGGCGCACCCGCCCACAGCTCTCACGCTTCCCGGAGCACCACCGCGCCTCAACCGCTCACTCGCGGCACTCCTGCTCCCTGAGGCGCCGCCATGACCCCCCCGGGCCCTGCTCCTGCTACCTCGGGCGCAGCCACGCACGCGACTGCCGTCCCATGTCCCCGTCTCCCTGCCCCCACGAGCAGCACCGCGCTTCCCGTTCCCCGCGCCGCCGATACACATCCTCCACCCGAAGCCCCCGCCACCGCCGCTCCCGCTCCCCCGGGCGCCGCCACGCTCGCCACCGCCGTACCATTTCCACGTCCCCCTCCCCCCACGAACAGCACTGAGCTTCCCGTTCCCTGCGCCGCCCGTACGCATCCTCCAGCCCCAGCCCCCGCCACCACCGCTCCAGGACCTCGAGCTCGCAGCCCTCCCCCGCCAAGGCCCTCGCCCAACTGGTCTGGTGGTCTGCCCCCGCACTGCGGGAGCTCTGCCGCTGGGTGA
Organism: Eutreptiella sp. 'Long Island Sound 2002'; assembly: GCA_964036045.1. Lineage (NCBI taxonomy): Eukaryota > Euglenozoa > Euglenophyceae > Eutreptiales > Eutreptiaceae > Eutreptiella > Eutreptiella sp. 'Long Island Sound 2002'. Next base: position 127,329,642 of record OZ038382.1, on the reverse strand, counting down.
AGTGGGCCGGAGGAGCGGGAAGGCGAGATGGGGTGCACATGGTGCACACCTTCGAGGAGATCCGCACCCGCACCCCCGCCAACCCCAAATAGGCCGCCCCGGAGGACGCCATGCGGCAGGCGGCATAGGAAGCCTTCCTCCCGGACGCGGTCCAGGGCCTCCGCCCCCCCCACACCCCAGAAACCCTCCGCCCATGGCTCCAGACCACCCACCCCCAGGTATGGGCCATGGGCGCCCCACAGGCCCCCCCCCCCCCCACCACCACCACACCGGGAAGGGAAAGGGCAAGCGCAAGGGAAGGGCAAGGGAGCGGAAAGGACATCCCGGCAAGGGGGCGAGGAGAGGCCCAAGGTAGCAGGCAGGCATCCACAGGGACGGGGCAGCGGGGGCGACACAACACGGGGGCAAGAAATCATCAACGGGCCAGGAAGGGGAAGGACCATGGGCCGTGGCACAGAGGAAGAGGGCGCAACGACGGGCACCAGGGCGCACACATAGGAAGGGCACGCGTAAACAGCTGACCCCGCGCGACCCTGGAGGTGCACGCCCGCCAAGACGCGCCGCCGAAGCACGGACCTGACGCCGCACGAACCGCAGCGGCTCGCGCCCACCGACCACCGGAACCCGCACAGGGGAAGGAGGGCACACCCACACGAGGAAAAGGGGCTACACCGACCGAGGCAGCCGCCGAGAACACCTCCGCGCAGCCCACCACCACGCCCTCACAGCAAGGCAATGACCCCGGCCGCAGCAAGGGCCACCACACAGGCAACAGGACAGGCACCAGAAGAGGAAGAGGACACGGCCGCGACACCCACGAGTAGGCGCAAGGACCCCCAGAGAAGACGGGACCAAGGCACAAACCCCCAAGGAGGGCAACGGCGCGGACACCCGCCTGACTCACCAACCCGAGCGGCACATCCGGACCCCCGCAGCACGGATTCAATGAGCCACACCACACCTAACCGCGCCCCTCAGCCACCAGCCAGCCAGATAACCTCGGCCCGCGTCCCGCACCACGAAACGGGCCAGTTTAACAAGCGCCGACCCCGCCCCAGCCCGCAATAGCAGTAAAAAGAACCCACCACACACTGCGGCACAGCGATACACGGCACAACATGGCAAAACACGGCACATCGCACCGCACCGCATCGCAGTGCAACGCACCACGACAAGGCAACCAACGACAGGACACACAACAACACGACACGGCGCGGCGCGGCACAGCACGGCGCAGCCAGCCACGCCACGGCACGACACGGCGCGGCACGGCACGACAGAGCAGAGCACACCGCAACACAGCACAGACCAGGACGGCGCAGCACGGCAAAGCAGGGCACGGCACAGCACGGCGCACCAAAGCACACCACAGCACCCAAGCAAGGGACACTAACCGTGGGTCTAACCCGAGCAAGCCGCCGCACGCCGCAGAAGGGGAGGAAACGCGCCCGCAACCGAGGGACAATGCCGGACCAACCGGCCGCACACCGTCTAGGGGCCACCGCACGCCCGGCAACGACGGCGACGGCCAGCCGAAACAAGCCGCCACCAGAAAGTTAAAGATGGCACCACAAAGGCGGTGGTACACGGAAAACCCCACTCCCCTTAACCCAGGACCTCACGAAACCGCCTGGCGCAACCGCCCAGCCGGCAGATCCAGAACCTAACCCGACAGAAAAGGCCAGCAGGCCAAGCGTGTACATGGACCATCCAACTCATGGGGCCGGGGCATGGCCCAGCCAAGCGCTAGCACCAACAGCAACCCGGTTAGCCACACCAAATGCTGACCAGTGCGTGCACCAGCCCAGGGAAGGCAGAGGGAGGAACAGGCAGACCACCCCCAAGAAAAGAAAAAGGGGGGGGAGAACAAACAAACAGCATAGACAAAAAAAGGGGGGGGGGCAAGAGACAGACACACAGCCGCGAAGCCGCGCACCCACTCCACAAGAGGCGGGCGAACCCCCCAGCCAGGCAACACGGAAGGCGACACCCACGGGGCCGCCCGAAAGAACACCTGAGGACCGCCCTGCCGAACCCGGCGACACCCAGCCGAGAGCAGCGGCCCACCGGAGGACAGGACAGCCCGGACATGCCGGCACACACCCTACTGGAGAAGTGGCGGGCAGAAAAAAAAACATGGGCAGAGCCCAAACGAAAGGGGAAGGGGGGATGGAGACCAAGAGACCGAAGACCGGGACAGGGAGTGGCGGACACCACAAAGCCACGACACGACAGGGCCAAAAGCCACAGCCCCCCCCTCCGCAGCCCGAAAAAAAAAGGGGGGGGGGGCAAACACCACCCATGGCAACCCCCGCACATCTCCACGCCACAGGCAGCCCGACAAGAGGGTGGCGGAAAACGGACGCGGCACAAGCAAGTGGCCACACGACCCAACACCCAAGCCAGAAAAAAGCGGAGTGCAGGCAAAACCCAGACCCACACACACACACCACGAATCCCAGCCAGGAAAGCCAGAGCGCGACCAAAACCAGTGTCCAGACAAACACACCCTAGACCCCAGCCAGGAGTGGCGAGGTTACCGCTGAACCCAACCCCAAACGCACGCACCACGAAACCCAGCCAGAAATGGCGGGGCAAAGCCGAGACCCGAGCCCAAGCACACGCACCCTAGACCCCGGCCAAGAATGGCGGAGTCACCAGGGAACCCAGACCCAAACACATACACCGCACAACAATAGGAAACCCGGTGTCCATAGCCCGGGAACTGAGGCAGCCCGTGCCATGCAGATGACCCCGTCAAACGGGATCCGGAGCCCGGGGGTAAGGCTGCATCCTAAGGCCAACGCTCCTTTGGGACTCGGGGCGAAGCGTGCGACACCCAAGCGCCTCGGAACCCCAGTACCAAGAACATGCATGCATGCCTTGAGAACCGGATACGCGGGGTAGTCGGGTAAGCCCCTAGGGTTCCGCCCAAAGGAGGGGACGTGCAAAAGCACCGGGGCGCACCCTCTTGGCGAGACAAGCACATCACGCTCGCGGCGATCAGCACTTCCGGTGTTGCCCGCAGCCGCTCTAATTGGGGGCCACCAGTCAGGCCTAGCGGGATGTAAGTCGCCTCCCCTCTTCAAGCGCGGAGCCTCTTCCTTTTGGTCACAGCGGCAACGCCAGCGGGAACCATGGGGCGCTTCTCCACGACCGAGTGCACCTACACCTACCTACAACAAGGAACCCCGGTGGCTCTCCGAGGTGCACCCGAGGCCACTCCCACGACCCGTGCAGGTCCCCCGAGACAAGGTGACCATCATCATTCTTGAGCTCGACCCCCCTGCCAATCTGCGCTTTGGGGCCTATCGGGCCCCCACACCCCCAAAGCCTAACGAATTTTGGCCCCTTCCGCCCAAGCCCGACCCACGTCCTCGACCTCCCCCCCCCGGCCCACCTGAAATCACAGGTGGGGGCTACGGCCTGGCGCGCAGCCGCCGGTGAGGAGCACGCCCCACGACAGGGCGCGCGGGGGAAAGCGGATCCCACCGCCAACGCTGCAGGCCCCCCTGAAATCAGAGGGGGAGGCTATGGCCTGGCACTCAACCGCCTCAGAATCAACCTCGGTATCTCCCTCTCCACCCCTCGTGCCATTTCAGCTTTTTGCACTCACAACGCCCTCTAATGCAAGTTCGCATGTTCCCCTCCCATCTGCCTAGGGTATACCTACGGGTTCACTGCACAGGTTTGGCAGCTCCTGCTGCATCCTCTGGTTTCATATCAGGCCCTTCCTGACCACTGCCACGTCAACTACCACAAACAGAGCCGTAGCCTTCCTGACTCCGAAAATTCTCATGAGTCCTGACTGATGTGAGGGTTTCCCAACTCCACGGTCTGCCCCCCCCCCGAAGCAAGAACCAGGGAGATATAGCTGTTGGAAGATATCAGGACCCCCTCCACGAGGCTGACCCGCGAGTGGTACCTGTAACAATGGTGGCAGCCAAGCCAGTGCAGACCTCCGCATCAGCTCCAGCCAGTTGCTTCTTCTCATTTCTTCTAGGGATATTTTGTCACCCGACTGCCCCTCTTTGCTACAGTGTTGACAGCCATAGTGGCCAACTTTGGAGCCTGCGCCGCAGAATGACCTGTCAGACACCAGCCAGTGCCGACCTTTTCAAGCAGACCTGGGACCGTAGATCTCAGCGTGGTCGCTCAGGTCAATTGCCGTGACTCATTCCGTCACTCGGCCCTTGCTGTTCATTGAATTCGCAGCTGGCCCGGGTGTACCACCAACTGCATAGATCCAGCCTGATGTTCTGCCCATTTCTCCTCGAGTACACCGCCACCGAGATGCCTCTCCTTGCTGCAGCGTTGCTCGGCCAGGTGGTCAACTTTAAGAGCCTGTGGCGCAGAGTGATCCAGCCAGGTCCATGTCAGTGCTGAGACCTTTTTTTACCAAGCAAGCCTGAGACCACAGATCTCAACATGTCTCCTCAGGTCAACTTGCCATGATTCATCCTGTCAGTCAGCCAATCACAGGTCATGGGATTGGCAGCCGCCCTGGGTGTACCACAGGCTGCAGCAGCCCAGCCTGTTGTTTTTTCCAATCTCCTGAGGTCCATTGTGCCACCCAGATGCCTCTCTTTGCTGCAGCGTTAACAGCCCCACTGGTCAGCATTGGAAGCCTGCGACGCAGAGGGATCAAGCCAGGTTCCTGTCAGTGCTGAGATTTTTTTTCAAGCAAGCCCGGGACCACAGATCTCAGCATCTTTCGCTCAGGTCAACGTGCAATGATTCATCCAGTTAGTCAGCCACTGTCAATTCCTGGGATAGCAGCCGGCCCGGGTGTACCACCGGCTGCACCGCTCCAGCCTGTTGTCTATGACAATTTCTGCTCGAATATATTGTGCCACCCAGTTGCCAGCTTTGCTACAGCGTTGACAGCCACAGTAGTCAACTTTGGCAGCCTGCAATGCAGAGTGATCTGGCCAGGTTCCGGTCAGTGCTGAAATTTTCCCAGCCAAGCGGGGGACCGCATATCCCAACATGTTTCGGTCAGGTCAACGTGCCATGTTTCATTCCGTCAGTCAAACACTTGCAGTTGCATGGGATTCCTGCCTGTTTAAAAACATTGTTACGCACTTCACAGAACTTTCTCAGGCAGGTCTGGGGCCGCCACTTGCAGCCAGTGGCCTGCCTGTCTCCAGGAATGTTTCCCTGATCAGTGCCACATCTAGACCCAGTAGTTGCAATCCAATGGGTTTGAGGAGGAGACCGCCCGCTGGCAGCCGGAACACGTGCCTGGAAGTCCGTAGGCTAAATTGCTGTAACTAGGGGCAGGCAGATTCTGACAAACTGTCTGGATCCCTTTGGGATGTCCAGCTGGCTGCTCCCCCTCCGTCAGCAGCCCCAGGGATCCAAGGCGTGACTATCAGGCCTACCCGGTCACCTCTGCAATGGTTCAAACGTAATGGGCTTCAGCCATACTACCAACACCACTGGCAACCGACAGGCCACCGCGCAGACAACAACTCACAGGCACGAAACATTGGCCACAGCCAACAGTCTGACAGTCCATAAGCAGGCCCCCACATCTCATTCCCCGTGAGAACCGGCCACTCCTGTCAACTATGCACCCCATGTGCAACAGCAGGCTTCTCCCTGGAGATCACACGCCAGCTACTAGTCCTTGCAAGTGTTGCCCATTGCTAGGTCTTAGTTAACACACATCGACAGCCCCCCCGCCCCAAGACAAGCAGTGCCACCTCCTACACCCCAGGCCTCAAGGGCCAGCTGGTATCCGTCCTCACAACCGTCCTTTCAATGTACCCTCCACCCTCCGTCATCATCCTGATCTCAACTTAAATGCCGGTTCCTTCCTGTCGTGCCTGTTTAACCTTGTATGGTCTCTCCACCCGAGTTATAACCTATGGTTCAACGTCTCGTCCTTGAAGCGACCCGGAACCGGTATCAAGCGCTCTGTACATATGCATGTTTATATGGGGAAGCAGCCCATGGACAAGTTGTGAGAACTTCATTCATTCGTTCATTCAAAAGAGAATGATTAATTGTGGGTAATAGAAGTCACGTAATTGAGGCTACCTCAAAGCACTTTGCGTTTGGACTGCACGCTTTAGTTGATGGGCCACATATGCATGTACTGCACAAGTTTTTGAAAAGGGGTGCAGTGACCCAAAGGGTTCTTGCAACAATAGGTACAATTTGAAAATGTTTGAACTCATCGCGCTGCGGAACGTTAGGTCTTTGGAGCTTGAAAGCATCCGGAATCCTTCAGTTGCAAGAACTCCGGACCCAAAGAAAGCGGGATGGGGTGGAGATGGGCAACGCCCAGAAGCTTGAGAGGTTGGTTGCACGAAGGACAAGATGAGCCGCTTCCAATCACTGGAAATGTGGTTATGCTCCTGTACTATGCAGTTTTCTACTGTTCGCAGGGTACAATCTAAGCCGCTGCTTCTGCCGAAGGTAAGGGCATAGAGACATCCACTGTGCCTCCCAGGGTTGGGCTTTTTTGTCAAATAATCTCATGATCTATTATGGAAAGAATCATTGGCATATGAATGGCATTGTCATTGTTTTCAAGGCAGCCTGTATAACTAGGCTTGTCCATGACGCATAGATACACGTGCTGGCACAGAGCAAAAAAAAAAAACTTGCTTTTTAAGTCCATTATTGACATTGTTTTCTAAGAGTAAGGGTGCCAAGCTTCACGTTTCAATTTTTGACAAGAAAATGTTCCTATGTTGAAATGTGTAGCAAACATATTTTGTATGTTCATTTTTCAGTTGTGCGGCAGCTTTAGTGGAGGACACAAACAGTCGCAGCCGTCATTTTATTTGACATCCTGAGTTGAAATTCTTTTCGAGAAAGGACCGTGTTAGAATAATGCGCATTGTATGCGCCTTTGAATTTTGACCAAGTACGTGCTATCACAAACCGATTTAGGACGATTTGTCACCGATGTGTATCCGTTGTTGGTCATTTCCAAAGAACCAAGAAATGTCCACCTTCGATCCATCGATGTAGATGTGCTTGAGCTGCCACTGAGCAAACGGTTGCATTGAAACGATGTTGTGGCCTCTCCCAGACTGGTTGAAACTATCATCACATTTGAAAAAAAAATTTTAAGGGCGCCCAGCAGGTAAAGTAACACCACAAGTGTAACAAACTATTTGCGTACATCCTTCTGTTCTACTGTCATTGACTGTCACGCGCCTGGTGTTGCTGACTATCATTTGGATGGAAGGACGCATGTGTCCATAACCTAGCAAGCCGTTGAACGCTATTCCAGCCACAATCCTGCACCCCAGGAACGTGGGGGGAGACCGTGATGCATCCTTTCATTGCAATTTGTAGGTGGCAGTATTCGTACGAACGTTTTGAAAACACCGTGTTCTTTAAGATAAAATCCCTGGTTGTTGGGCCAATGTTGCTGCAATTTTGCAGATTATAGCAATATATGCTGCCGGACGAATAGCAGCACACAGCTAGTAATAACCATGCATTCTGAAATCATGTATTGGTTGTATCTTCAGATTTCCAATTTGCCTGTTTCAATAGTGGTTGAATGGGCTCTGCCGTGTTACCGCATTTTGGGGCCCGGCTAGAAGGTGTACCACAGAAAAGAAAGAAAAGACGAGGTAAAGTTGTATGTTTTTTACAGGTGAAAGAACCATATTGAATGGAATTATACTTTCTTTCAATTCCCATTGAAGGATGCGAGAATCTGCGTAGCAGTGTCGTCAGTCGCAGAAGGAGGTTACCGCCACATCCAACAAAGTGTCTAAAAAACCTCCGGCAACCGAACGAAAGCCTAAGCCGCTTGCCGTACTTAGGCGGCTCAAGTTGCATGGTCAAAAACGACGGAAAAGGTGGGAAAATGACAGGTTTCCAAAGGCAGCAAATAATAGCTGTTTTGATGGATATTTCTGGACCGTCGCGAACCAATATGGCGAAAAAGATATTTTTATAAGAATGACATGTCCCATGGGCGAGACAGGGAAAATTATTGTTTTGTGACCATTCTTTGAGCGAGGCCTCGCGCAAAGACGTTCATTTGTGTCAGATCAATGTACTACAGCACAACGCATTAGGCAGGTTGTCGCAAAATAGAACCCTGTCGTATTTATACACGCAACTTAGTAACATTATCAGGATTGCGTGATAGAGATGGATGTATTAACCAATAAACTTCAACAGTGTTGTACCCAAGAAACTTGAAAAGTATAAATGTTCCGAAACAAAGTGTAGTTTCAAGCGCGAGGCCTCGCGCATGGAACGGCGCATGAGAAACATTAAATCTTTGGTGATCATTGCGTGAGGCCTCGCGCACTGGATGTCACAAGCGCTCATAGAAACCAAAAATGGAACAGATCCACCAACTACACAGCATGTGCATTCCCTTGATGCGGCGCTGCTGCATGGGCGCCCATACAGGTCCCGCCGGCATCTCCAGTTTTCATACTGTGGTCACCGCTGGCTTCGCTGCCCTACAGCGATGGTAGCGTGCCGCAACTGGGTACCGCAATTAGGATTAACTAGTCAAATGTGGGACCACCAGACAGTTACGGTAAACCAAAAATGGTGCATGCGACAAGCGAATCATTGAAGAATTGGTCGCGCGAAAACTGTGTGACACGTTGATGTTTCAAAGCAAGAAAGTTTTTCAAACAGCGATTTTTACGCAGATACAGTTACGCAATTATTTTTCAGAGCAACAATGCCCCTGCGAAAAGCGGTGGACCTTGAGAAGACAGTGGCCGCAGCATCTGGAGTTTTCCGCGATGTCTGCTCAGAGTAACCACCGTATCACACGACAGAAGAACTCTGAAAAGGGCTAAAAGAGGGGGACAAGGGCGCGCGATTGTTGTTTGTGTTTTTTCTGCGTCTGCGCAAAAATGAACGGACGCGTTGCAGCATTGAAAAGGCGATTGCGGCAGAGGGCAAGAGATGGGTTGGTGTTTTGATAGAGGAGGCCTGGCGCCTTCATTTGCTGATGCGCCATTGCGCAGTTCCATACCAGGGAAAACCAAAGTTAGTTGTTGCGATAGAGGGAAGTAGGGCGCAGCGTCGCGTTTTAGCAAGGTCAGGTCTGGCGCGATATAGCGCACCTTCAGTGAAGGAAAAGGCCGCAGTCAGGTTACAGACTACATGGAACAAAATACACCAGCAGTGGGTTGTGTTATGGATCGACAACTGGTACAACAAACAGTTTACCACAAACCCTGACAAGAACGACAAAAGCCTTAACGCAACAGCGTTGGCTGTCTTCCTACTGCGGGATGCAGCGCGCTACTGGCATGGTCATCCTAGCCTGGAAGAGCTTGAACGGCGTGTTCCTGTTGTTGCACGCATGCTGGGGAACACCGAGGGAACGTTTGCACGTATCCTGCACGATCTAGGGTTTGCAAGCACGCGGCCTGTTGTGCGAAAGATTAGGGCACCGCTTGACATTATTCGCCCTGTGCCTGCCAAGAGACCACATTAGCAACCCCTTTGTCTAAGGAAAGAAAAGGTAAGCGGCAACGTATCGCTTCTTAACCTACTGCAATTCAGTAGGGACTTTGCGGAGCACACTCGACCAGTTGTCCCTGTTTTATGTCATGAGAACATCCATTACCGCATTTGTAAGATGATGTATGATGAAAAAACAACGGGTTGGAATGTCCGGCCTTTTATGCGTTCACACCCTAAATTTTGCGTTACACAAACATTTCGCTCATTTTGGCCGATTGTGACTTTCTTCCGTAAAGGTTTGCTGCGCAGCGGTGACACAGTCCCCTGTTTTCCCAAGCTAATCACAATAAAGATTACTATTGGTGAACTGCTGTTGGGTATGGGCCCCCACATACGGCGCCTTAACAGAAAATATCATTTCCTTGGGCTCCAGGAAATCGGCGAAGTTGCCTCCGGTACGCTGTGTGTAAGGCCATGCAGGTTCTGTTAACACAATACTGTCCTATGTTACTATACCTAGGACACCTCGTTAGGCAGTGCAATTGGGCTGGGGAGACGGCCAACAAGGGTGTTTTTGCTTCTGAGGGATTGCAGATCCTTATGTCTCTTTTAGACCGTTTGAACGTTGGGGACACACTTTTAAAGTACGAACGCACTGTTGCAACTGCGTTATTGTGCCACACTGCATAGCACACAGCCATGCCTGGACAGGCTTTTGCCGACGAGCTTTGTGAAAGTCTGCTCTCCAGCCTTGTGACAAAGAAAGGCCAAATCAGAGGTGCAGTGACCATCGAAGATGTTGACGATCAGTATCATCTCATCACTATCCGGAAAGAAGGTCACAGGGTGAACGTCTGCAAAATCGCCAATTCCTTTGTCAATTCCGTGCGTCAGCGGTTAACTGCTTAATTGAACGCAGAGCGTGTATATATACCTTGGGTTAGGTGGTGTGCGGAGCCTACTTGTACAATCCAGGCACATTGGCCGCGCAGGGGTGTACCTAACTTTTCAACGTCCCTTCTAATTCCAAAGGGGTCTAACCACTACAAACAAGTCCTTGTGTCTGTGTTGTTGGTGGTGACGCAGCAGGGGCCGCTTAAGGCTGGTTTTAAGCGAAAATTGTCCGAGCTGACCCCCCAACGCAGTGTGTTAGTGTGTTGGAGGAGCAGAGAGAGGCTGAAACGATGTGAAAGGTTCGAAGAAGATTGGAGAGCATGCAGTGATGCACGAGGCCTCGTGCAAACAGCATGAAACAACAGGTTATTACACCCCCTCTCTTGCGCGAGGCCTCGGGTAAGGTTGTTAGTCAAAAACAGTTGTGTGGCCCTCCAGTTTTGCATTCTCAACCATACCGTACCCGTTTTCGCTAAAAACACGTCACATATGCATTATTGTGGACAATTTTAACCCTTTTTAATGTTTCGGTGCCTGCAAAACAGGCTTTCCTCTTATCGCAGAATGGCAAGCCCCGCCAAAAAAACAAGACAGTGGAACAGCGGGATCCATTACTGGCAAGTCAAACTATCACAACTAAGGCGACCCGAATTGCAGCTCTGGCCCACGATCCCCCAAAGTGGTTCATGGAGATTGACAAGAACCTGATTGTCATCAACGGCGACGTATTTGGAAATCTTCCTCGTGAGATGATGTGCCCAGCCTGGCAGTATGAAGAGATGGCGCGTGCCGATACGCTTATCTGCGGATCTCAAACTGTTGTTGACAACATGTACGACGTGCTAGAAACGGAAACAGAGAGGCGTCTCAACGATGATTTCAACGCGCCGCGCATGGCTCACATGATGTGTGTTCCCGTCTTCAGTTGGCCGATCAAACCCAACGCCAGCAGGGGATCCTACATTGTTCGACGTTTGCTGGTTGCTGATTTCATCACCAGATAGCTTGACGAAAAAGGTATAATTTCGTCTTTGCGTCCTCTCTTTGCGCGAGGCCTCGCGCAATAACTTCTCCCTCTTTGCAGATTCCGATTTATCCGACGTTAGGACCTACTCAAGTAGAGGAGATGGATGACACTGAATTTGGCGGTCCCCTTCCGATAACGACGGTCATGTGGTATTTCGACACTCACCTCCATTACCTGAAGAACGATAAGAGCTTCAAGCCTTCGTTTGTGTTCATTGATCATCAGCCAGACCTGGTGTGCAAGATAGCGTCCACCGAGCCGGATTCTCGCATGTACCTTCTTGGTGTCTCCACCGACAGTCCGTCCGATTGGGTCAACAGAGTGCAGACTCAGTTGAACCACGTCTTGACACAAGGGTCGAAACTGGACGAGTCTGGTGATTGAGACCAGCAAACCAACTGGGCAAACCGTGGCATTCCCCTTTGGATTCGCGATGAGAAGTTGGGTTCTGAGGCGTTGTCGCTGAAGGAGGAAGAGACTGTTCAGAAGGGTCAAGCTGCAGAAGCACAGGCCCCTGCTAAGCGGAAGTCTACTGGTGGGGAACCAGCCCCGAAGAACAAGAAGATTGCTTCCAAGCCTCAGGCAGCGAAGTCGGTTACTGGTGAACAATCCGACGAGAGCGATGGAGATGAGGAGGAGGAGAGCGGGGAAGAAGAGGAGGAGGAACCGCAGGTCTCCCAAGGCAAGGCAGCGAAGAAAGCGGCAGCAAAACCAAGGCCCGCGGAAACCGGGGCCAGGGCTCCACTCAGGCAGCCAGGTCGTCAGTCCCAACCAAGGGACCAACTCGCAAAGCCACCCCCAAAGGGTAAGACGTCCGTTGCTAAGGCTATGGGTTCTAAGATGCAAGCTGTTCCGAAGAAAAAGTAATTTCTTTGTTTGTTCTGATATATTATGTGCGAGGGCTCGCGCTATGCTTTCCTCTTCGACGACCTTTTTGTTGTCACCTTGTGCGGCAAATTTTTCTCTGTGATGCATTTTATTGCGATGTTGTGCTGGTGTTTGCGCGAGGCCTCGCGCAAAGAAGGGGTGCCAAAAAATGCTTCTTGTGGTGCTGTGCTCAACATTGTTTTCGAAAACTGGTTTTCCAAAAGATTGAAGGCTCATTGGTATTTTTATAGAAAAGTATAAGTGGTAGAGGAAACAAAAAGTCGTGGTTTTTCGAAAAAAAGTAGTGCATTTTTAGTAAGATAAATTATTTCCCCGGGCAGTCGGTTTTCTTGAAAATAAATAAAAATGGACCAATTAAGTGCTTTTTGCTGGATTTTGGGTTCTTGTGTTTTTGGGTCCCCCAAACGAACTGTTTTTTCGGAGTGCTGCGGAGAGGCAGTTTTGGGCACATTTTGACCATGCAACTTCAGCCGCCTAAGCCGTAGCCCTCACATTGTACCCAATGCCCCAAGACGCGACGGAGTTTGGGATGACATTGTCCGAGGCCCTTGCAAGGTGATAGAGCGTGAGAAGCGCCGCCAAGGCAGTTGGAGTTCACCGTGACACTATGGTGAGGGCAATGGAAAGATACAAGTGTGCGTGAAGCTGCTCACCACCATGCAAAGGTCCGCTGCGCGTTCGCCATTGTGGCACGAGACAACGCCATGTGTCGCCCTTACATGCAGCCGCGAGTGACGAAGCGCAGTGTGTTCCTCCCTCCATCCCTCCTTTACCTCGATGTGTAGCAAAGGCGAAACAATGCAACTGAAGCAAGGACCAAAGCAGACGCTCAACGAAGAGGGGTTGATTCAATGGATGCACATTCAAGCAAGTGCTCGCCAGGCACCCACAATAAAGGACATCAAGGAGCACGCTGAGCAGATGGTGAAGGTGCTTCGTTGTGTTGCTGTGTCGCGCATCAGTTGTAAGTTCGGGAAAAAGTGGTGGGCTCCTTTTAGGAATAGGCATCAAAACTTCGTAGGTAGGTAGTGTCAGCTTATTGAAAGCCAGCGAGCCACAGCCAAGCTAAAAGAACAGCAGTGGCTGTCCTTTTTCAACACCTCCCTTAAACCTGCCCTCGGTCGCATGAATTTTGAAGCTAGTTACATTCACGACATGGATGAGACTGGGGTTTTCAGAAATGTTGAGAGAGTGGGCCCGAAAAAGGGGGTCGGCCAGCCCACTCATAACAGCCTTAGTCTGTTGCTCTACAACAGGCACCACCAATACCCCCTGCCTCCTGTGGCACACTAAAAAAGGCAAGGGGGATTGGTTCCTCAAGAAAAAGGCACCAGGGCGAATCAAAGGAACCCCCTGATGGCTGGTCATCAACAGACATTTTTTTGCAATGTGTCAAGAATGTATTTGTGCCAATAATACAGGCACTGCACACCCCACACAAATGTGTTGTCTCGATGCGTGATGGCATCAAAATGCATGTTTCGCTGGAAGTCACCAAAGAGCTAAAGGCTCTGGGGGTGGAAGTGGTGGTTTTTCCACAACATATAACATATGTGATTCAAACGTTAGACAAAGGAATTTTAAGATCTTTGAAAAACAGCTTCAGCAAACATGAAGGGAAGTGGAAAACACTCCACAATCACCGAGCCCCCGGCCGTGCAAGTTTTGTCTGCTTCTGGACCACACATTTTCATGATAGTGTCATACCGAAAAATATTCTGTCAAAATTTCACAGTTGTGATATTGCCCCCTTCAATCCAGACAACTTTTTGGTGAACTGTGCACAAGAGACGATCCACCAGGAAGCACCACCTGCAGGTGCATGTCCCCCTGTTTCGTCGTGCTGTGCCAGTCCTTCACTTTCAGACACCAGCAGCCGTCCGTCTTCAGAAAAATGTGATGCCAGCACACAATGGAGTAAGGTAAACGGACCAATTAATCCCTCTTGACCCGATCAGCCCCACCTCAAAAAAATCTACGACATGGTCAACAATTACTTTTAAACACAATGGTATCATACAACTTATTATATCTTCTATCAAAATGTCTCGTACCTTTTTCTAGTGGTTCGCAAAAAAGCACCTATTCGTCTAGTGGGGACTATTAGGGCAAGGGGGACTAACTGGTCCGTTTACCTTAGTAGCAACATCACTCACGAAACCCGAGACGACCCGTCGGGCCTGAGGCTTGGGAGATTTGTCGCAGAGCAAGACTCCATTGACAAAGCTGAGGCATATGCAACTGCAAGAGCTGCCAAGCCAGCATAGAAACCTCGTGGCCGGCGTATGGGGCAACCCCTTCAAATGGCTGAACGGCCTGTTCACGGTGCTGCAACAAAATTTCGCACCCGACCAGCCCCAGAACCAGCCAAACCTCCTGTCCGTAAGCGGAGAAGGCTCATGAATGGGTATTAGGAACCCGCAGTGCCACGGCTCCAAGATGAATATAGTTGTGATGATGGCGAAGCCACTAACCGTTTTGATTTCTATGTTAGCTACAATAGTTGCATTTAAAATTTTCTGGTGACCGCCCTGAGAATGAGGTGTTTGTAAGCACGCATTTTGTGGTCAAGATGTCAACATTGTCGCCCAAAAACGAACTTGAGTCGCATCGCAAACAGTTTTATGTTTGGCAAGGAGATTTTACAATGAGTTTTGTGTTTGTGTTTACGCTTTGTGCAGAATCATAACAGAACACACAAGTGTGAGGTCAGGTTTGCAAAAATTGGAGCACCAAGGAAAAATTGCAAAGGGGTCAAAAAGGACAAAGTCAAGAAGAAAAAAGGTAATTCGCCCCATCTAGATGTGTCACGAAAGGAATCAACGATGTTAAAGGGTTGGGAACTACCACCCATGGGTCCGGCGGATCATATAAACGGAAAAGGGCTCCAAGAAACCGTCCAAATCATACGCGAGGCCCAAAGGGGTCTATGCACAATAAGGCCTCACGCACGGCAAACTAGGTCAAAATACGGGCTAAAACACTAAATTTGGGTTGGTTTTGGATGTGACAACATGTACATCAATGGTCCAATGCCCCAAGGGGCAATGAAACAAGAGATTTTGCATTGTAGTTTTTTGTCGAACAGTGAGTGGTACATCAACTGGCAACCGGTACGACAACCAGGGATTTTACATTAACCTGCGCTTGCGTCACCAAACTAGTTTTGATGCCGCCGCTCTCGCTGAGTGCGCCGATTCAACCCAATCCTAGCAAGGCTGCTTTGTGCTTTGGTTACCAACTTTTAGACAATAAGAATGATAATAACAATAACTTTGCTAGGTCTTTTTTTTTTCAACTTTCGAGGCCAGACTGATAGAGATAGCATAAAGGACATCAGTGAAATCAGTAAATGGAAGAGTCTTTTGCTCAGCTTGTTGTTAGTGCCCTTGAACACCAAATTGGCATGCAATGTCTTGCTGTTCAGCGCGCAACGTTCTCAACTGACGTCCAAATATGTGAAACCGGTTGCACCTCCGAAGCTTGGAACCATCGGACTTCTGAAGAGTGCCGTGCCACTCTGCTGAGGTGTATGAGCCCAACAATGGAAAAATATATAAAGGGTGCAGCCCTATTCTGGAACGTGCCCATGCCGTGGCGGATATTGCCTAGTAATGGCAACAGCTCTCATGGTACTAGTTTGAGCTCAATATAGGGTTGTTCCATTATAATTGGACATTGAGGTTCCAAGATGTAAATTTGAGCTGGAGCTACGTCACATAGTATGGCTGCCAACGAAAAGTTCAACTAATATTGAGTAATTGTTGTGTAAATAAGCACCAGGATTGAACATGTTGTGGCGATTTTCTTCGTTGTTGTGGTGCATGCAATGGTCTCAAGCTTCAAACAGTGTTCAAAGCTTGCGAAAGCACAATACTCAATGTTGAGAAGCGAGTTGATGCTACTTAAATAGTACAGTGGCTAGCAAGATGTTGGGTTTGTATGAAATTGTTGCTGGTTACAAAAAATCTTGCATTGAACATGGTGGCCATGGGCATCCTCTTCCTTGCCTTGGGGCGTAAAATGCCCTCGACTCGCTTAAACAAATGGTCAAAAACTTCGGCACCCCAAATTTTTCTATTTTAAGATGTCAGTTCATGGTTCCTTACATACAATACTGGCTAACAAAAGGTTGAAAACGTGTGAAATCGGCATTTCGTAAATGAAAACTACGTTTGAACATGGTGTGGCCACCCTTTTTCTTGCCTTGGTGCGTGCAATAATCTCAACTAGCTGCAAAGAGCGGTCAAAATCTTCGACACCCTAAATATTTAATGTTGAGAAAAGAGTTGATGCTGGTTGACATACCATCGTGGCAAGCGAAAGCTCGGGATACTATAGTGTGTAGATAAAAAATAGCATTGAACACGGTGTGGCCATCCTCTTCCTTGCCTTGGGGCCCCATACATAGTGCCTAATCCTTTTGCTCCGCTTGGTAGATGCGAACATTTTGCCAACAATGTGTGGTCGTAAATCCGCTCCAATTGGTAAAGCAGCCGGGCGCAATATGTACAACACAATGCTACAACAAAAGCTGCAGACCAACAAGCAACAATGAAGCAATACACACAAAACATTTTTAAGAAGAATTCAACACATTTCTGGGTCACATCTTGTTTTTTTGCTCATTGCCATGTGCCCTTGCCAAGTGCAAAATTTGGAACCTCAAAGTAGATGACGATTGGAGCGGGACCAAATGTGGGTGCTGATTCAGGTCAGAAAATCCGGTAATCGATTGGCATTAATCATTGCTGCTGGCCAAATATCAAGTTGGTCTAGGTCTCGTTTGGACCTGGAGAAACACAATGCATTTGTGAGCCATTTTAACCATTTTAGAAACAAAAACCACACTGCTCAAATGGGGTTGTGTGCCGGACATTTGTGTGCCCAGGTGTGTCATTCACTGCCTGTGTTAAATCTCTGCCTGTGTTTTCATGTACCTATCTTTCATGGCCTTCAACGGCAACACCAAAGACTTGATTTGCAGCATTGTATTGGTATGCCGAACAGGGAGTGGTGGGCTAAGGAGACGTTGTTGTCTTCATGCCTGTCCAACAAAATCCATATAGCTGCCAAGGAATGCCAACGAATAAGCATGCTTATACAGGAAGCCTGCATGTTACTAAAGCATCCGCAGCAGCAAATGAAATTAGTTGAAGCATGCACCTTTAGCTCCTCCTCGAAACCAGAAATCCGGCACAATGGTATGCCAATGCGTTGCAGATTCGCAGAATTTTGCTTCTGGGTGCTTTTAGAAATTCTGTTGTGGACGTTCGTTGTATGGCCTTGCGTTGAACCATATGCAGCTGTGGCAGCTTTATGTTCTCGAAAGCCTGAACAGAGTTTTCCACTACATCTCGTAGCCTAAGTAGCGTTAGCATGCTACCCCACCATTCACTCAGCTTGGGCGCAGCCTGGCACAGTGCAGAGCATATTAAATCGGGTGGGTAATATACACAGCGACTTCACAGAATTCGGCCGCTGCTTGCCCTGCGAACGGCCGCCGTCCCCACTGCTTGGAGCCGACTCTGCCACTGACAAAAAACCCAAACTGTGTGTTTCTGTCGGGACTGACTGCTGGCCTGGCTAACTGACTGATTAGCTGACTGTCAGCCTCTCTTTGAGGTGCTCTGCCGAGGGCAATAGAATTTCAACAATGGCATCCCAGGCCGTTGGCGCCAAGGTAGGAGGTACTCCCCCCAACCTGCGCAGAACCAAAACAGCCAATTCCAGCTTCAAGGAGAGCCCCCGCATGGGGTGTTGCTTACACCAGCAAACAAGTTGGTCGCAACATTAGTTTCCCTTGATTTCGTCTATTTCTGCGGTGTTGAGGCCAAGAGGGTGCATTTGTTAACCAAAACTATGCAAATGTGTTTGCGACCTCTCCACTAGGGGCAATCATTGAGGGAAAACAGTTTTTTCCCCAAGGTAGTCTCAGATCATTTGCAGTGCCCACTGAGTGGTGTTAGTCCTGTTTGGTCCTCTTTGCAACATCCCAATCTTCTTTGGAAACGGACCATTTGGGACTCAGAATGGGGCAAAAACCTTTACAGACATGTTTTGGCGAAACATTTCATGCCATGGACACTGCATTTGATAATGCAGCCGGCTGCAGACTTTCTGGTCAGCGGCTCGAACCCGGTCGGCCAAACGCAGCGGCGGCACCGCCGCCGACAGTTGACCAACAAGGATTCGAACCGCCGACCTAAAACTCAGCGGTCGGCTGCGTTACCATTCAACCAGGGTTTCATGTAACAGCAGCCTGCCTCCCCACTGCTTGGAGCCTTCTGAGCGAAAACTTTTGAACCCCCCCCACACCCCCCTCAAAAAAGTGATATCCAGTTTTAGGGGATAGAGGCCTCGGAATCAAAAAATCCATTGGGGGATTGTCTTATTGGGCAAAATAATGATTTTACAAGGGGTTGGACATCAAATATCATGCCTTGGGGTATGCAACGCACAAAAAGGGGGGGTATACGACGCCCCGCGCCTGCGCTTGATCTAACAACCTCTCTTCGAGGTGATTTTGCCGCAAAATCAGGATAAAAGAAAGCCCATACCAATGCCAAACATGAGTAGAGTAGCGTAGAGCCTGAAGCAATGGGACGGTGTTATGGCCAAAACAGCTGCGTGATGTGCTTGCTAATTGTGGCTGTTGTTTGCACCACATATATGTGGAGGGGTGTGGTAATAAGTACACGCTGCCATTGCTCTTTTGCATGACAAAACCGCTACACCCATGCCGCTTTGGGGTCCCCAGAGTGGGCAGGAGACAAATGGCGACATAACTTCATCATTTCTTCTTCCTAGAGCAGGGAGGCAAGCAACGGCTCCAGGTAAAAAGGATGTCGGATGACAACCCACCCAAACAGCAAGCCCCCCCAGGGCCCCACTGGCACCAAACACACCCCAGGGGGGGGGGGGGGTTGATGGCGGGATAGTGCCATATCCACACCGCCCTGGGCTGACCCCAAAAAGCTGTCAAGTTGACGGCAGCAAATTTGTGAACGCCCCCATCCACCATTGTTTGCATTCTCTGCCTGCAATTTCCTGCCAACGAGCAAATAGGGGATCTAATATCAAACAAAAAAAGCAACTCTGCTTTACCAAAAGCCTACAAGTTAAAACTTGGACACAGGGGGTATAGCCTTGTGCTCTTCACAGTTACCCGTTACCCTGTTGAGGAGCCCAACCTACATTGTTTTCTCACTGCCACTGGAAGATTCTGCAGTTGTTCAGCCCTGCCCCAGTTGCTATGCGAGGCAGCACAGCTGTCCCACCCAGGAGCCCATGCCGTGCGCTATCCTTCACAGCGACCGAGCTCTTGATATCCATACCTGCAGCAGTGGGGACAAGGGGATACAATGGCAACCATAGGTGGGCGGAAGAAGGTTAGCAGAGGAGGGGGGGGGGGGGTTAGGCCCATTTTCCAGACTTCCCCTCCCAGGGCTCTCATGACGGGAGCCCCAGTCGGGCCTGCAGGGGGTGGGGTGGGTTGTGGGGGGTCCAGGGTACCCCAACATATGTACCTCAAAATGATCGCCATGACACTGATCATTTCAAGGTACATATCCTGGAGAAAACATTTTCAAGGCTCATGACACCCTCTCATTATTTCTTCTGGACCCCTGTTTCCTGCGGCCCCTCCCCTGCCTCGTCGTCCCTGTCTGCCCACCCATCTGATACTCAAGAATCTGGCCAATCCGGGTCTGCACAAAATGGTTAAATTTGGGGTCACAACTGGTCACAACAGGCATACCAACTTTTGATCTTGCACTTCAATTTTGATTGTGGGTTGAACATCACCCTCAGAAAATCTTCCTCCTTGTTTCCCATCCCAGAGAAAACATCCTTGTTTGGCCTTTGGCAGTGCTCAGAAATTCGGACCCCTGGGCTGATTGATGAAATCTTGGGTCTCGGCGACCACAATCGATTGACAAGTGAAGACATGAATGCAGAATGCGTCAAGGGCATCCCTTTCCTACACCTGTACAATCTACTAGGGTCCTATCGGGCAATCTCATATGTCAACAAATATGCATAGAGCTCATCCAGGGCACCTCTCCCAGTGGCCCTCTTATGTCCCCTGAATTGAAATTGTACCACCATCCTGAGGCCTCTCTTCCTCTGCTATCTCTGAGCCCGCCAAAAGCTAAATGAGCGAAACTGAACACAGATTCTGTGCAGGGATGTGCGTGCCCATGTGGGTGTTGCCTGTACACACATGTATTTGTGCCCTTGGGGGGGAAAACGGGGTACTTGCACCACACTACGGCCAGAAACATCTTGCACACCGTGTGGGAACCCAAATTGGCTGCGCAATATTTCCGCTCATTATTTTAACTTCTGCACCTTCAAAAATGGGGTTATGTGTGCCTTTACTTGCCTCCAAAACCCCTTAACAACCCCGGCCCCTGTTTCGGGGACCCGGTTTTTCCGAATCAGCCCAAAACATTAGCCCGAATCAGTGGATTTCCGGTAGTGGCGGTGAAAAAGACCATTTACTGAAGGTGTTCATGTTGTGTTGATGAATACCTCTGTGCAAATTTGTTCCATTTCCGTTAACAGACAATTCTCATGGCAAATTTTTCTGTTCGTGGCGCCAATCATTCCTATGTTTCCATGGAATTTGTGCGTGCATTTGTATGCCACTGCCCTCATGACACCTGGTGTGAAGAGCATGGGGATCACAAGTTTGAAGACCAGCAATGTTTCCATGGATGTTGTGTTTGCATTTGACAGCCCCATCAGGTTGACGACTGCAAGCAAAGCGAAAAATGTTCCGGTTTGTATGAACCAGGAATTGAACCTGAGGCTTTCCAAACGGTAGCACGGTGTAGATACCACTATACCATTGTGGTACCCACTTTCCCTGCTGCTACAGGGTGCAAAGACTGCATAAAAACTGACAGATGAAGAAATTTTTTTGGAAATGGACGGCGATATTGTGATTCCACGTGACTCCAACAACACAGCAACCAAAGGGAAGGTGTGTTGGGGGCCAAGGACTGAGTTTTTGAAACAGAAATGCAGCACCTGCCCTGATTTATGCCAACTTCAAGGCGAAATTTTGAGCCCGAATCACTGGGTTTTCCCCCCAAAACGGGGGTGGGTTTGCCTAAAAAACAAGCCAAAATAGTTCAAAACGGGGCAAAAATAATCTGTGCACCTTGCTGCACAGACGTATGCTAAGGGTCTTGAGGGCAGCCAATTTTACTGGCACAGGACAAGAGAAGCACATGCAAACATATCTCCCCCACAAGCACATAGACATGCTGAATATGTGTGCATACAAGGAAAATGACGTGTGGACACAAGGGTGCGTGCAGGCAAGGTTGGCAACATGTGCAGACGGGGGGGGGGGGTGCTTTTGAGTGCTTTCAAGCTAGCAAAGCAAGCAAAAAAGTCCCATGGGGCACACGTGTGCCTACAGGGGGGATGTGTGTGCATACTTGGAGTGATTTGAGTGCATACACTCTGCACTGCAGCTTGCAGCTGGCAGTGCAGCAGAATCTATTTGGGCTCTGAAACCCATTTCAATGTGTTTGCGATGGCCAAAATAGGGTCCCGCATGTGCTGCACACATCCCTAATCTCAGCAGCCACTGTGACAAAACTTTTGGGGTGTAAGTAGCCGTTGTGCCAAAGATGTATACTTGGAGATTGGCCTGTTTCTTGTTGGAAACGTAACTAGCAGGCCGGTCCCAAATTTGGGGGTATATTGTCGTATTCAATTCAAAAAGGCAACCAACAAGACAATAGGAAGCAGGATACAACATTGCTTTCTCAGAGTAGGTGTCTCCAAACATCCAAGTGCTTTTTCACATGGAGTACCGTCCTACCAGACGACGTCTCTTGACTTGCCAACAGCTTGTCAGAACGGCGAATAAGGGTTCAAAACAGCCAGTTATGGATGACACAGCATACAAAGGCGGTCCTGGGGCAGATTTATGGGGCATGTGGTTGGCATTACCCCTTCAATGAATGAGTGTATAAGGCTAAAGATAACAACGTGCTCAGATTCCAATTTCAAAAGAGGGAAGAAAGAAGAATACAATGAAGAGGAGCACGATTAGGTGGATTTTTTCTAGGATCGCTCTTGGTGCACTGCAGTCAAACTCCTCTTTACAAAATTACGAGGGTAGTTCAGTTCACTTCTGGAACCCAATACCCGCAGAATTAGCAGGGGGGGGGGGGGGTGGCACAAGGCCTTGGTGGTTGGCTCTGTTCGCCTGTGGCGGCGCGTATTGGCCTCTCGCCTTTGAACCTTCTGCTATGACAAGCAGGCATCCGTACTAATGTGGGCATCCGCGCTGCCGCGGGCATCCACCTTCCTAGGTGGGAATCCCGAATGCAACTTCTGCCCATGGCGTCGTCCCCTGACGGCCTGATCAGTGCCCGGTATGCGGTCATCACGAAGACCCCGAGGTGGGAGGTGCTCACCACAACCAGCAACGCGAATGTCACACAAGGCCATGGGTGCTCACTCACCAATGTGTGACTTGCTGGTAGTGCGTTGCAGCAATATCTTCTGTGCGCAGCGCCATTCATGGCGAGCGCGTTGCAGAAATATCTTCGCTCAAAGTATTCGCACTTTGTCCACGGCGGAGTATCTTCCTTGCTGGTGGTAGTGAGCAGCCCCGCCCACCAACACACCCCACAAGAGTGCACGGCAGTGCCCGGTCCATCTTCAGGGACCATCCCCCACACCACCGGCCCTAGCTCAACTGTCCACTGCAGGCCACCTTGGCAATGCAGTGCGACGGAGCTGTGGCAGGCCCTCACGCTCTACCAGGCCTTCCTTCGCCGAGGCTAACCTGGGAGCTATGCCTGTGGTCCTCGCACTCTACCAGGCCTTCATTCACCGGGGCCGGGGGGGGGGGGGGGTGCACCAATGTAGATCAAACAAAGGGGCCAGAAGAGGTCGCACACGTGCATGTTTTGCTTTCAAAAGGGGTCAAGCACGCGACGAGTGGTCCACTAGTACAGCACGCAAATTGTGTTACTTAGCCTCCAAAACTTCTTCTTTCATACTACTACTTAGCTACATCTTTGACCAACCAGACGTTTGGCAACTTTTTGAATTGGGTCCCACCAGTCCTTAACAATTTGATTTCTCTTCTTCAATGAGACAGTGGATAGCATTTGAAACAAAAGATGCCTCAAATAACATTTTCTTTGGAAAAATGCAAAAACCCAGATTTGGTGTCCGAAAAAAGATACCTTTTTTCTGCCTTCTTGGATTGGAGGGAATCAAAGAAAGCAAGGACATAGTGGTGTGGGATGGGGCGCTTTTAGTGTGTATGCATTTCCCTATCGTGCAAATCCTATGCAAGTTTCGCGGAATCCTAATTTTTGTGTTGGGTGTTTTGAATTAATGGTAAGCAAAAATTTTGCGGCAGCATGAAAAATTGGCCAAAATGGGCCAAAATAATTTTATTTTTGCGATTTTTTTTGCGGAACCCGTTTTTGCGTTGGGTGTTGCACCAAAAATTAATTTTTTTGCGGTTTTTTTTTTGCGTTTTGGGGATTGGGGTTGATTCATTTTGTTGCTACTGCAAGAAATCGTACGTACCTTGGACTCTGGGATTGCAGACCATTCCTACACACTCAACAAACCAGTTCCAAACTTGTCCATAACATACCATGGGAAACTGACAGTCAGCTAGCTCGCCGAGTGGCAATTGTTGAAGAGTTTGCCCTCTTATAAGGCAGGCAACAAGGTGTGATTACGCAAGGTGTGAGTGACCCCGCCTTGGGGACAAGACCCTTGGTTAGGACCCCTAGCTGGTCCAGTGCCCAAGGGGTTCTAACTCCTCCGTCGCGTGCACAGCCTGGCGAGCCACCCCTGTGGTCGCGTTTTGTTTAGGTTGGTTTGGGCGAGTGGGCCAAATATCCATATCTCGAACTAGCCCCCTTATCTGCTTTGGGGCACATCAACAGCCACATTCAAATATCCACGTCCCGAACTAGCCCCTTTATCTGCTTTGGGGCACATCAACAGCCAAATTCCACTACTTTAACACTTGTGACAATCCCGGATGCATCATTCTCTGAAAGCATAGCAAGGTGCAGAACAGGGGAATGAGACAGGAAAGAGGGGGACAACAAGCAGTGGGGCAAACTCTCCCGCGATTCTGGCATTCTTGCAAAAAGGCGGGCAGGGGCAAAAATTATTTTATTTTTGCGATTTTTTTGCGGAACCCATTTTTGCGTAGGGCATGAAGCCAATAATTAATTTATTTTTTTGCGTTTTTTTTTGCGGACAACAACACCTTGTGCCAGGAATTAATTATTTTCGCAAATCTTTAGGATTCGCACGGTAACCCAACTTTATAAAGTGGGTTGGGCATTGCGACTCCTCATGAGGAAACCCAGGTGCCCGCAGTCAACAGTTGTTTCTTTTTCCCCATGCCCTTTGGATCTGCCAAAAAAAGAGTTTCACAACTGCAAAACATGAAACCATCCACATCACAGTTGAGCGTATCCGGGAACCACCAATAAGGCCCTGTCCCTGCCCCTTGTATACCCCACAGGACGCCACCGGATTTCAGAAGAAAAAATGCAGACATTTGGTAGGTTAACAAGGGTTCTCCCATCCTTCTCGGGTCTCAACCCCCCCCCCAGCAATCCAGTATTCCACCTTCCAAAGCATTACCGTGAGTGAAAACAAGGGAAATTCGACTACACAACACCTGCCATCTTGGGGCTGTGCCCCGGGTGAGTGTGGCTGTTGCTGATGAGGGTTAGGGGCTGGGGCTCCAGCCCTACATGCAACCAACCCCCAGGGACAAAAGAACTGTTTCCTGCAAACCCAAGCAAGCACCAGTTGTTCAACATACCTTGTGCCCTTTCCAAATCGAAACGCAGTCAAGACTATGGTCCCAGGGCACTACATCCCCTTGCATTGGAAAAGATGGTGTATCACCCAGTCTTGACCATTTCGTTTCTAAAATGGGCCCTTTTCAAGGCAGTTTTGAGCTGCGCAACCCAATGGTCAATGTGCTGCAAAAACGCGTGATCCCTGGCTTTTGGGGACTGGTTTTTTCAAAATTCCAACCACAGCACATGGGACCTAAAGATGGCTCATTGTGCGTGCACAAGGGGATGGATACTTGTAAGCTGCATGGAGGCACATTTTTGTGCAGCATAATGAGGGTATTTAAAACAGCAGCAAAACCGTCAGCTCGCATAAATAGTCATATTTTCCGAAACCTATGGCCATTTTTCCTCAGTAACAGCCACACAAGTGTGTGTCATCATTTAAGTTGGTTGGGTGGCATGCATATGGCGTCCACAGGTGACATCCCACAGCCAAACCATGTCTAGAGTGGTCTGCAAGTCGAAAACATCCGCGCCAGACTGTGTCCCGCCTCAACTTCGGGAAAGCGCCGACCAACAACTGCTAATGAAACCCCCCACCCACAGCAGGCCAACCGTCGACCATCAGTGGTGACCTGCTGTGTGCCCATCAGCGCAAACACCAAAGTGCATTTGTCCACTGCCCACCCGAGGCCTTTCACAAAACGGTAGCCTTGGCTGACCCGCAAAGAACTCCTGGTCAAGGCTCTCAACCCATTCATCAGGGGGCGCATGGGGGCTGTGTATGAGCAGAGAATGAACAAGACTCACTGGGCCATCCCTCTGCGGCGGGGCATGTCGAAGCCCTGGGGTAACGACACCGCACGTTGGTGTCCGGGAACAGGACCTGTTGCTACCCTGGCCCTTGGATCGTCCACTCCTTCTTCATCTCTGGGCCTCCATTCCGCAGATTTGTGCAGATGCTAGGGTTTGACTGAACACAGCACCGGGCTCCAGTGCAGGACCAGATAAAGTCTAAGAGAGCATGTTGCAAAGGGAACGTACAAGATGGGGTGTTTATCAGGTGTGTGTGCTCCTGCAATACATGCGCTTGTGTGTGAATATTTGTGTGCGTGTGCTGAGACTGCATGTGCTCCGACGTTCCTACGCGTTAAGACGGTGAGTGTACTTCTCGTGACACGGGTGAAGTGAAACCCATTACCAGAGATACATCATGGCATCACATCTTGTTGCCTAATCTCCTGCATCCATAGGGTGTCCTGACCTATAATATAGTCAGCTCACCGCGTTTTGATTTGTTTGGTATTTCGATTCGTTCAACTCTTCCATGACCACGCAGCCAAAGGAGAAAATGGAGTTGCACCCCCCAGGCTAAAGCCAAGATGTGGCCAAGATGCTTGGGCCTGAGGAGGGCCTGTCCAAAGGGCTGATTCTAAGATGCGCAATCTCAGCCAGGGCTGACTTGACCACCCACAGACCTTTGGGCCCGTAGACCACTTTGCAGGGGGGGGGGGGGGATTGTGCTTACTTTCCAGACCCCTCTGCGCTTTTCGCTTCCATGGGCAAAGCCTTTATCGGGTCAGAGGCATTTTTGGTTCCATGGCTCATTTTAGCACTTTTGGGACTTTGTAGGTGTCAACTGGGCCTAAATTGAACTAAAATGGGCTGATAATACTTGTTTGAGCATCCCAAATGGTCTAGGATCAGTTTTGTAAAAAATGCATTTCTGATCTGCTGTTGATCCCATTTTGGTCACAAAACAGAGGGGTCATGCGGTGGGGGGGTATGGGTATCACAGCACCTATTGCTCAAACATTTTGATCAATCTGGAGCACATGGAGGGAACGATATTTCTCTTGGTTTGCTGCCACTTTCAAACCAGTACAAGCCTCCAGTACTAGCCTTCAATAAAGGCTTGCTGGGGGAAGACATTTTGGATAAGCCATATGATTACCGAACTGGGTCTCCTAATGGAAGTTTTACAATCCATTTTAGGGTCTAGGTTGGGCAAAAAAAATGTATTACAGTGGCAGGCATCAACCAACAACAGCAGCAGACAATTAAAATTATTTGTTACCTCAAAGCGACCGCAGTGCAAATGCGCATTACGTGAGACAAGGTTCTTAGCTGTCTACCCCGTTTTACGGCTAATTTGGTGTCCCAAAATTGATTGCTTTTCAAGAGGAGCTTCTCTTCCAAGAGGATCGCCCTGAAACTGCAGGACGATCACCAGTGTCTCAAGCAAGCGTCTCCAATGATGGCCGTTCTTGTTTCAAAACCATTGGGCAATTAAATAATTGCAAACGGGTGTTCAATGAGGTATCTCTCACGCCGTGGTGCCATGCAGTGGTCCATTTTGAGGTGGAAATGAGCCTTTTTTGGCTTGTTTTTCAGGGTAATCGTCCTGAGAGTTCAGGATGATCACCAGTGTGTCATGTAGACGTCTCCAATGACGCCTGTTCTTCTTCCGCGGCACGTGGGCTGTCAAATGATTGCAAATGGGTGTTCAATAAGGCGTCGCTCACACTGTGGTGCCATGTGGTGGTCCATTTTAAGCGGTTGTGCCCGTTTTCAGGAGGATCGTCTTGAACGTCTAGAATGATCACCAGTATGTTATGTAGACGTGTCCAATGATGGTTGTTCTTCTTCTATGGCAATTGGGCTATCAAATGATTGCAAATGGTTGTTCAATGAGGAGTCTCTCACGCCGTGGTGCCATGCGGTGATCCATTTTGAGGCGAAAATGATCTGTTTTTCAATCAGTTTCAAGAGAACCACAAGGATCCAGCTCAGTCCTAGTCACAAATCTTGATTAAGGTCAGAGCCCCAGAGCCTGTCTTCGTTCCCATTGGTACAAAAGCCCCGGCCTATATCTTGGTACCACTGTCTTTAGCGCGTGCGCGCACGCACACCTGCACAAAGTGGACAGACAGAGCAACAAAGTGGTTGTCTGATTGTAGATTTGCCTTGTCAGGCCTCAAACAACAAAAATTGCATCACCGGGTGCCTTTCTATGACAGCTGGAGTTGGAGAATGAGTTGTGAGTGCAGTTTGGACCTGTGTCCTTCGAAACGCACACACACACACAGGAGGAGGAGGAGGAGGAGGAGGAGGAGGAGGAGGGGGAGGAGGAGGAGGAGGAGGAGGAGGAGGAGGAGGAGGAGGAGATGACGTCCCCCAGTAGGGCGCACCCGCGCACCATCCCCATGGTGCCTGCCGGCCCCCACCAATCAGGACCGTCGATTCAATGGGAGGGACCCTAACCGCAGGCCTAGTCCGGTTCAGCATCATGGTGGCGGCTCTCCTCTTCGTCTCCTCCCCATGGACACATAGCCCACGCCACCCCCGACCGTGTGCATTGGGCACCACCTAGGAGCCCTGGAGGGGGGCGAGGCAGGGAATCTGGCTCCACTTCCAGCTCAGCTGCCACCCCCCCAAGGGGGTGGGGACACAGTCTCACAGGTGTGGGCCCTTAGCCTGCCGGGTACTACAGGAGGGCGGCGTTTGGCCAGCGGGTCACGGGGGCTTGGTCCGTAGCCTGATCCCTCACCCTGCCGCACAGCCCACATGGTTGAGGTGCCAGTACGCGGTACAGCAAACCCTCCCTCAGTGGACATTCTGGCCCAAAACATGCCTGAGGATTGCCCGGGACGCTGACCGTGCTGGTCGCCATGCCAGCCCCGGCAGTTGGTAGGTGACCGGGCTTGGACCCTAGCCACGATCGTGCAAGCGGCAGGCCCCCTAAGGATCGCGCGGAACCCACGTCTTGTTCCCCCACAGGGCGCCCCTATCCACACACGGTCTGTCGAGGACCAAGGAGACTCCGGTGTGTCCGCCGCTATGTGGGGGAGTGGGACTGCACCTGCTTGCACCATCCCCCCACGGGGCGTCCCTATCCCCACCTGGTCCGCCCACGACCGAGGGGACTCGGGGGTAGCCGCCACTGTGGGCGGAGGGGGGGGGGGGGGGGCAAAGCGGCGAGGCCCCAGCGTTCCCAAAAATGGTGGGGCCCCTGCCCCAAAGCGGCAGAGGCCCCGGTGTTCCCAAAGCGGCGGAGCCCCCTGCCCAAAAGCAGCGGAGGCCCCAGCATTCCCAAAGTGGCGGAGGCCCCTGCTCCAAAGCGGCGGAGGCCCCGGTGTTCCCAAAGCGGCAGAGGCCCCGGTGTTCCCAAACCGGCGGAGGCCCCGGTGTTCCCAAAGCGGCGGAGGCCCCGGTGTTTCCATAATGGTGGGGGCCGCGCGCACACACAGGTGCACACACATACCACATATCACATCGTGCAAACATACAACACATGACACTTGGAACAAACAATTCACCACAGCTTCTCCACAGGCCACCTGTCCACATACTGTCTGTGGCTGTGTGGCTGGTTGGGGCACTACTATTTCTGGGGGGATCTTTCATTCTTGTGTGACTTGTTCCCTGAATGGTGTGCACCTTCTTCTCTTGACTGCGGGCATTCCATCAGTGCAAGGCCCTTGAAGCCACGATTTGAGTGCCTTTCGACCCCAAGGCACTGGTCATTGTGCAGCAGGGTATTGGCCTCGGCGTCGTACATGAAATTCTGGGCCTCATCATTGCGGTCACACGGCGACTTGGCCACTTGTGCAGTCTCAGGGCAGTAGCTGTAACACAAATTCTTAAGGGCGTCCCTTGGGGATGCCAGAATGTAGGGCCCCAACACTGGAAGCGCTGTGAAGACAGGGCCAGGGCCAGACACAGTATCAGGCATCATCCAGGTCAGGTCCAATGCGGATTTCCAGGAATCCAGCCCTCCCAGGCCATGGCACGCGCACCCTTCCCCTTCGAGAACCATGGCAGGGGAACGGGTCCTTCCACTGACTCCTCCGATGCTCCGTGACATCGTTGTTTCACATGGCACCGACCGCCAGGAAATTGACAGCCCTGCGGCATTCATGTGGTGTTTCTTGATCCGCAAAACAGAAGGCAAAAAAGAGAAACACAGATAACTGGAGAAGAGGGAGGGATTTCAGTAAGTGAGACGGGGCAAAATGCTACAGCCCATGACAAGCACTGAAATGGACGTCTTACCATCCAATGCTCAGCCGATTGCCATGTAAACCTTCGTGGCGAACTATGGCAAATGGTAAATACACGTCAATGTCTGAGTATTGCGAGTAGAAACCCTGAGCTGTAGAGGCAGTTGACAAGAAATGACCATCCATCACACCCTTTCAACAAATGGGACCACTGAATTGGTGTGATGCCAGTTTGTTCCTAAGAACATTAACCCCCCCCCCCCCCTGCAAGTGAAAAATGTAACTTGTGTACAAAAAAACATCAAGTCGTCTAATTTTTTTGGCGGTAGACACTTGTAAGTTTTTGTGGTGCTAAGTCATGTAATTTTTGTTAAAAAATTGAAATTGAAGGTGCTCTTTCGGGGATCAAGGAGAGTTTTCACACCATCCCCACCTCACTGAAGGGCAAGGATGCTGCCTCCGAGCAAAAAGGGAAGGCCCGGAGGCCAAGACGCAACCTTCAATGGCCGATCCTGCCACAGAGGAGGACACGTGTCCCAAGGTCCTCATCTGTGTAGAGTGGCGCAAGGTGGCGTATGGCTACCCCAAAGATGCGTCCATCCAGCTGGAGCATGACCAGTAGTTCATCAATGAGCTGGCCAAGCAGTTGGTAGCTGAGTTGCATGTGGCTTGTCAACTAAACACCAGTCGTGGTGCATAGCCCAAGTCCAGCGACACAAAATCTGACCTCATCTACATGTGTGCATTCTGTAACTACTTGTAGCGGGTGCATGTTGTGTAGCCTTTTCGCTTCTCTATATTTTCCTCTGCCTATTTGGTGTACCAAAGGTGGAGCGTATAAGCATGCTATTATATTTGGCCCCATGCCAGTGCCTTGGTGGCCTGAAATGGTGACACTAACATTGGCCATGGCCTCGTCAAGCCTCTTTTCCTGAGCCTGATTTTGTTACCTGTGCCGGCACACAGATGTTGGCCATGGCCCTGTCACGGCTCTTTTCTCGAGCCTCATTTTGTTTCTAGTGCAAATGACACCATGTGATACTATCCGGGATTGGCCGAGTCCCAACTACTTGGTGGCCACATGGGGTACTTGGTGCTTGGTGCACTCCGTGTCCCATCGTTGAGGTCGCTAATCGGTAATGTATGCACGCCCTCCAAGTCATCACCGGGTGGTTCAATGACGCGCCCAACGCGATCAGCATTAACTGTGTTCAAGACATAGTCAACAAAAAGTAGAGCCATTGGGGTGAGGGGAACGTCTGAAAAAGAACCCCAACGCTTTAGAGCAGGAAACAAAATCAGCAGTGGCCCAAACGTGGGCGGATTGGCGACATCAACCTAGCCGTCTGGGCGGTCTCCAACGCTTCGGAGCCGGGGACCAAATCAGGAGTGGCCCACAAGTGGTATAGTGGTATAGTGGTATAGCAGTATAGTGGGCGGGTTACGCACAGCCGTGAAACTCTATGCCGGCAGCAAACTGGATCCGCGGGGGTTCGCGAGGACCGCATCTTGTGCAGCCCCTCCAGTGTAGCAGGGGGTGACAGGCGGTCTGCACCAGCCACCCCAGCCGGCACCATTTTGGACCAGATGCCATTGGTTGGTACCGGGGCAGCTTGTGGTTCCTCTCGCATGCAAGCCACCGGCAAGGGCAAGAGGACACACACTGAACAACACAGGAGGGGAGTACCCAGGCTTCCACCGCCTTTGCGGTGCCCTGTGTTGTGGGCTGCCGAGGACCGTTTCCCCGTGCACGGTACTTCTTGAGGGTTTGCCTTTTGGGAAGAAGGGGTGTTGTTCTCACCTCGTTCAGTGCGTTCGAGTTGTTGAGTAGGGTTCAAGTTCTTTGACATGCAATGAATAGCGCTGAACGTTTTTCGTTGTTTTTACCTGTGGCTTGGCTATGTTGGCTGTTGCTTCGTTTTGCGGGGCAGAGAGGCAGACTCTCGATAGCATTGAACGACGGTACCTGTATTTCTGATTTCACCTCTTTGGTACCCCCATATTCTGGTTGCGTCTTTTGTTTCTTTGTTTTTGTGCCCGAGACGCGCACGCTTTGTCCTCCACCCTATTTGTGTTGGCCTGCTTACACCGATTCGGCAGAAGAGGTGGGAAGACATGCATTGAGCAGCATGTTACGCACTCAAGAGCACGAAATGGCAATGCTTGTCTTTTTGGTTGCTTAGGCTAGTCTTTGCACTGAATAGGACCCTAAGCACTGAATAGGGCCAAGGTTTGTTGCACGCACAAAACAGCACTACCTAGCCCCCGTGTGGACACATCTCTTGTTTTTTGGTTTCCCTTGCTTTTTTAGCTAGGTGGGCAATGGTGCAATGTGTGGCGAGACGTGCACATTTTGACGTTATGGTTAGGCAAGAGACACACAGCTAGTGTGTCTTGCAACTGCACCAGTGTGCATTGGGCCAGTTGTTCGAACCACTCGGTGCTGCTGGCCATGGTGCAGTTCAGGTACCCTACAAAAATGGTTTTCTATGTCAGCAGTGTTGGATTGAGGTTGGCATTCGAATTCACACTTGTGGATGAGGTTAGATTTTGTGTCGCTCGACTTAGGCTATGCACCACGACTAGTGTTTAG
This sequence comes from Eutreptiella sp. 'Long Island Sound 2002', assembly GCA_964036045.1. Classification (NCBI taxonomy): domain Eukaryota; phylum Euglenozoa; class Euglenophyceae; order Eutreptiales; family Eutreptiaceae; genus Eutreptiella; species Eutreptiella sp. 'Long Island Sound 2002'. The sequence goes on along the minus strand of OZ038382.1, from coordinate 127,296,999 downwards.
TTGACAAGCCACACGCAACTCTGCTACCAGCTGCTTGGCTAGCTCATTGATGAACTGCTAGGCATGCTCCTCTTGGACGCATGCATCTTTGGGGTAGCCATACGCCACCTTGCGCAACTGCACACCGAGGACGACTGAGGGGAATTTAGGAGGGCAAGGAGGATCAACCACACCCTCCAAATCATCACCGGGTGGAGCAATGACGCGCCCAACGCGATCAGCATTAATAGTGCTCAAGACATAATCAACAAAAAGTAGATCCATTGGGGTGAGGGGAACGTCTAAAAAAGAACCGCCACGCTTCAAAGCGGGGCACAAAATCAAGGGTGGCCCAGAAGTGGGCAGATTGGCGACATAAACCTAGCCGTCTAGGGGGCATCCAACGCTTCAAAGCAAGACAAAATTAGAAGTGGCCCACATTTGGGCCTGATGGCTACATGTTGGCTACATGGCCCCTGCCGTGTGGGCGGTTTCCACCGCTTTAGAGCAGGGGACAAAATCAAGAGCGGCCCACAATTGGGCCTGGTGGCTAAAGAACGCCTGCCGTATGCGGTGTCCCCATCGCTTGATAGCGGGGGACAAAATCAGTAGTCTACCGTCCATGGGGTCACCAACGCTTTAGAGCAGGGGACAAAATCGGCAGCGGCCGACAAGTGGGCGGTTTGGCTACATAACCCGTGAGGTCTGAGTGGTCCCGAGAAGTTCAGAGCGGGGAACAAAATCAGGCGCGGCCCACAAGGGGACGGATTGGCTCAATACCGACTACAAACAAGGTGGGGCCAATATTTCAAAGCAAGGGACAACTTCACAAGTGGCCGACAATCGGGCCTTGTGGCTACATGGCACCTACCGTGTAAGGGGATCCCCAATGCTTTAGCCCGGGAGACAAAGTCAACATTGGCCACCAATTGGGACGATTGGCTACATAACCCTTGCCGTCTGGGGGTTCCCCAATGCTGCAAAGCAGGGGGAAGTCAGCAGCGGCCCACCATGGGGCCTGGTGACTAGATATCCCCTGCCGTCTGGGGGGTCCGAGACGCTTGAGAGTGATGGACAAAATCAGCAATAGCCCGAAATTTGGCCTGCTGCCTATATAACCCCTACCGTGTTTGGGGGGTTCCCAATGCTCCAAAGCGGGGGCCAAAATCAGAGTGGCCCAAATTTAGGCCTGGTGGCTACATAACCCGGCCCCGTGGGGGGTCCCAACGTTTTAGAGCGAAATCAACATTGGCCCCAAATTGGGCCCACTGGATAGACAGACCTTGCCGTCTAGGGGGTCCCGAACGATTAAGAGCGGGGGACACGATCACAAATGGCCCACAATTTGGGCTTGATGGCTACATAACCCCTGCCGTTTGGGGGGTCCCCAACGCTTCAAAGTGGGAGACAAAATTAGAAGTGGCCCACAAGTGGGCCACGTGGCTACATAACCCCTTGCAACTTGGGGATCCCCACGCTGCCGAACGGGGATAAGAATCAAGAGATGGCCCACGAGTGGGCCGGTTGGCTACATAACCCGTGGCGCCTAGGGGGTCGGCAACGCTTTGAAGCAGGGACGCAATCAGCAGTGGTCCACGATTGGGCGTCGTGGCCACATAACCCCTGCTTTCAAGGGGATCCCGAATGCTTTAGAGCGGGGGACGACATCAGGCTTGGCCCACAAATGGGCGATTTGGGTACATGAGCCCTGCGAATAGGGGGGTCGCCGAGAATTCGGAGTGCGGGACAAAATTAACATTCGCCCACAATTGGGCCCAGAGGATACATAACCCCTGCCGTTTGGAGGAACACCAACATTTCTAGGCGGGGGACAATATCAAAAGCAACCTAAAATCGGGGCCGGAGACTACGTAAGCCCTGCCTTCTGGGGGCCCCGGCGCTTGAGAGCGGGGGACGAAATCAAGAGTGGCCCACAATTGGGCCTAGTGGCGACATAACCCCTGCCATCTGGGGGTCCCCAACACTTTACAGCGGGGAACAAAATCTTAGGAGGCCCATAGTGCCCCCTATCATTTTTTCAAAAAAAAATTCATGTCGTGCACGGAGCCTAGCCTCTCTGCTGCATAGCCAAGCGTAATGGAGGGGTGGTTCCCAGCCAGGGTGTATGGGGAGGAGGAACGGCACGCAATTTACGGGTGCGAAGGAGCAAAAAGGCACCATTTTGGGCCCCCACAGCATGCAAGCGCAGCCACTGTTTTTTCCCATTTTGGAGGTCTGAAATACCGAAAATGGACCAGTCGCACCATAAAACCATTTTTAACAGTCTGATATCACAAATGGAGCATGTATTTGGCAACAGCACGTGCTGCGGTTCTTCTAGCACTCGTGGTATTGTAACGGCGATGATGACCTTATATGCACCGCCTGTGAAGAAGGTGTCCCCTATCACAACAGAGAACAGCACCTGTACACAAGGAGGGTGCAAAGCAGCATTTCTGAAAGGCTGGGCTCTGTAGAGGCCAGAAACATGAAATTCACCAAAACCAGGGGTAATAGTACAGGGTTGTACACCAACACAACAGTGTACAGGCAAACAGGTAGTAACAGGGCGTGAAATAGGGAATTCCTACTGGCTGGGCTCTGCAGAGCCCAGCTCGATACAAACATCATAAAGCACCCTTGAATTACGCTATTGATAAACCAGCCAGACCACCAGTGTAGTAACGGCTACAATAGGCATCGAACTATATGCCCCCCCCCGCCCCCCCCCCCCCACCCAAAAAAACTTTCAGTCCAATAAGCGACAGACCACCAGAGCACCAGTCATACACAAGGCATGGAAGCTGCGTACACACTAGTTGAAGAGTCTAAGGCACGAACACACACAAAACAAGGCACAGTAGTTATAAAAACCTTTATGTGCGCTGCAGGAGGTCCGCCAGAACAACGAAATTGGATGTTGTACTCACTACAGACTGATGTGTCCCCAGATGTGGTTCAGAAGCACGTACTAACACCTGGCCACACAAAGACTGTTCCCCCTTCTAAATCCCGAGCAAATGTTGAACTATCAATAAATGGTTGACACCAACGAAAACCGGCCGCAAATTGCACCAAAACATGAAGCATCCCATAGTAGACAGTGGCAAAGCACTGTCCAACATACGCACTTTCAACCGCTGGAGAAATGAAAAGACAAAGGCCCAACAGATCAATGCAATTGAGCATACATGACAGCGCGGAATAAAACGTGGCTCAGCGATAAAAAGCAAACCTGTGCCCAAAATACGGACGTGACATTGGACTCTGGGCATACCTGGTAAACTCGAAATGACGGACACGTTCATCTAGCTCTGCAGGGCCCAGAAACAGGCAATAGAACATGTCAGGACCAAATCAGGGGTACAAAAGGCATGTGGACTTTGCAGCGCATGGACTGGTAAAAAAATAGCAAGAAATAAAGGATCTGGGGCTCATAGTCACAAACCTGGCACCGTATATGCACCAAAATTGTGAACAAACTCGACAGTTGGCACACGATGTCAACGAGGGACATACCAAAAGAAATGCCATAGCACAATGTTGTGCGGATACAACCAAATTCACACAGGGACAGTACTGCACTGTTGAGATGAAAGCAACACTGGGTACCACCAGGAGGCATGCAAATTGGCCTGAAACAGCATGCTGGGCTCTGCAGAGTCCATCAGTACAAAATTGTTCATATTCGGGGGTAAATCAAGCAAATCTGGCAAGCTGGGCTCTGCAGAGCCCAGCTCAGTGCAAATTAAAAAAATGACCGTCAAATTCAGCCAGAAACACGTACAGCGTCAAACAGGCACATCATTCACTGTCCCACAGCCATTTGGGACTGCACAGGACAGGCCCAGTCACATCAGGCGCTCACAACAAAAGCACGGTAACACAGTTGCGTCTGTGGTTGTATGTCCGGTATGGTCCAGCGACAGTCATGATCCAGCGGTGTGTGGGGCCTCCAGTCACTTGCCGTTGCTCTTGCCGTTGCTCTTGGACAAGCCAACCCGGACACCACGTTGCAGGGTGGCCTGCAGGCCCTCAACTGCCCTTTTTTTCTGCGATGGGGACGCCCCAGCGGCTGCCGTTGCCAACTTATCCTCCTCTTCTTTCCTCTTGCGATTTGCTCGCTCGTGCTCTTTCGCCTTTTTCTCCTTCTCCTTCTCCTCCTTCTTACGTTGCTTCTCCCATGCCTCCTCTTGCTTCCGCAACTCGCGCTCAGCCTTCTCCTGCTCCTTCTGCCGCTGTGTATCAGTGTTTCTCCCCTTTGGCTTGGGAGTTTGCGGATCCGGCACCTCCTCGACTTCTGACTCACTCGTGTCCGCGTTTGCTGCCTGATCAGGGGACTCCTGCTGGAACAGCGGCTGCCTGGTGCTTGCCCAGTGCATGACACTCCGCCACTCAACATCCTCCTCCGTGTCCCCTTTCCGGACACTTGTCTTCAGCAGGTTCACCACATCGGCTACATTGTAGGGACCATCAGATAGTACAACCCATGCGCAATTCAACGGACAGGCAAGTGAATACAGCCTAGACTGATCAGGTCGGGGCGGCGGCCATAGTATAGTGCCCACAGGCAGCGCGATGCATCACCATCCATGTGCGTGTCGCCCGAGTCGTCGTTAGGGTCCTCCAGCAAATTGACCAACCACCATAAAAAAGATAGACCGAGCCACAGACCTTCAGTGAACGACTTTTGTGTGAGAAAGTGCGGCACTGCAGGGCCCAGCCCATGGGTCTTGACAAGCAACAAAGTTGACTGCTCGAACAAATACGGCTCTTCTCGGCGCCCCAGGTGGTACACAGCGATGCGCAAAGCCGTTGGGTACAAATCTTCCAATTGCGAACGCAAGTGTTGTTCCACAGCGACCAAATCCCCATGGTGTCCATGAAAGGCGCCAGTTACCCCTTGAGACAGCACACGCACGATCTGCGCACCGGGGATCCACCCTCCACGCCGCGGGACTTCAACAATGACGAGATTGTACTTCAGCATTTTGATCTCATTTGGCACTGTGATCATCGATGCATCGTATGCCCAAATTTCTCCAGATTCTGACCCCTTGCCAACATTGACCTTTGCCACCTCGCCACCAGACACCTCAACAGCCGGGTTCAACACTGGTGTCACAAGCAGTCTACGATGTGCTTCGACATCTTATAGATCGCTGACCCACAGACCTGCCTTCAAAAGCGCCTACAGTGGTGGCCACGGCGTGCTCTGGCTGTACTCACAGCTCCCTTGCCATGCACCAAAATTAGCCAGACGGTGACCAAACCTCTTTGAGATGCGAGCCACTTCAGTCTTTGTGTCTGTGTGTACAGGAGCCATAGAGGAGGGCAGGAGGGCAGCGATCCACCAAGTCGCAGCGATCTGGCAAAGCGTAAATTTGCATTTTGTTGGATCCTGGGCTCTGCAGAGCCCAGTACTGTCAAATTGGTAATATGAAGGCTGAAATTGGTCACTGTGGTTCATTTGGGCTCTGCAGAGCCCAGCATGACTAAATTGGCAAATGAAGGGTGTGTGGGGGGGGGGGGGGTCGTGGGACACCATTAGGCAAGGCCGCAGCGGTCGACAGCAGTAACGTCGCGGAAGCTTCAACAGGTCCAGCGTCTCTGTACATGCAGTCAATTGGCATCCCAGGGGATCCTGGGCTCTGCAGAGCCCATAACTCTCAAGATGGTAATATGGCGTCTGAAATTGGTCAACGTCCTCCACCTGGCCTCTGCAGAGCCTAGCATGACCAAAATGGTGAATTAGGGGGTTCCCCGGGGGGGGGGGGGGGCTTGGACATCATTAGGCAAGAGTGCACCGGTCATCAGGAGTGAAGTTGCGGAAGGTCGAACAATCCAACAGGTTCAGCCGATCTGTACATGCAGTCAATTGGCATCCCAGGGGATCCTGGGCTCTGCAGAGCCCAGAACTCTCAAGATGGTAATATGGCGTATGAAATTGGTCAATGTCCTCCACCTTGGCTATGCAGAGCCTAGCATGACCAAAATGGTGAACTAGGGGGTGTCCCGGGGGGGGGGGGGGGGGGCTTGTACATCATTAGGCAAGAGTGCACCGGTCATCAGGAGTGAAGTTGCGGAAGTTCGAACAATCCAACAGGTTCAGCCGATCTGTACATGCAGTCAATTGGCATCCCAGGGGATCCTGCGCTCTGCAGAGCCTAGAACTCTCAAGATGGTAATATGGCGTGTGAAATTGGTCAATGTCCTCCACCTGGGCTCTGCAGAGCCTAGCATGACCAAAATGGTGAATTAGGGGGTGTCCGGGGGGGGGTGGGGGGTCCTGGGACATCATCAAGCTAGGTTGCACCAATCATCAAGAGTGAAGTTGCGGAAGTTCCAACATTCCAACAGGCACAGCGTCTTTGTAGATCCAGTCATTTGGCATCCTTGCGGACCCTGCGCTCTGCAGAGCCCAGCAAACCCAAACTGTCACACTGAAATCGGGCATTACACTTCATCCAGGCTCCCTGTCGCAGCGGCCCAATCACAACAAAAGGTAGGGGCTTAGAAAGTAACAGCATACGTCGTGAAGGGTGGATGCGCTCAATCGGCATGTCAGGATGACCAAAGTGATACCACAACAATTCCCCAACGCGGAGCTCCTTTGCCAGCTTCTGGAAGCCCGGTACTGTACTCTTCGGCGAGGCCATGTAGTTGCATACACGCCACAAATTTTCCGGTTGCATTCCAGCAAAGCATCGCATTGTATAAAGGGCAATCACCTGCTTGCGTTCCACCATCTTGCCGAGTGCGTCCGTGAAGGTGGCACCATAGGTCAAGGCCATATGGGCAGCTGGCCTCATTTGCTTGAAGATTGTCTCCGTGTTGCCGGATTTTGCAGTGAGCCCCGCCTCCACGATTGCCTCACACATCAAGGTGACAACTGTCTTCTGAAATTGTGTGTCCTCGGCCGCCAGTTGTAGGAAATTGTTCAACAGTTGGGGTAGGCTGCTCTCACGTCCACTGTGGTGCGCCCTATCGTGTTGTCCAGCCAGCTTTCGCCTGATCTCGACGGATGTATCAAACTTGATGATGCGCACGTCAAAGTTGGTCATCCAGTCCTCGACATCGCCCATCCTTGCTGTCACATCCTTGCAAACTTCATCACACGCCGCAACGCCGTGTTGGCCTCCAATCACCCACAGGGCTCCCACTGAATACAACAGCATGGCACATCACACAGGGCAGGCCACGTAGCCAATTAGATTGATCGAATTGCGTCGCAACAATCCCATACCTTTGTTGTTCCAAACCAGAAGCTGCAGTCGGCTATCGGGGGGGTTTGCCAGTAGGTCCTCCTTCACCTCCGCCACGTGGTCCCAATCAATGAGCCTGGATTGGCCATACTCCATGCACCTGTCATTCTTCAGTTCCTTGCGCGGCACCTTCGCTCTCCTCACCTCCACGTAGTTTTGAATGGCCAGTACGGTTGGGGAGTCCTTGATGCTGCCCATCTTCCTTGCGACACGACCCTTGTTCCCCACTTGCGAGGGAGATTGACTGGCCTGGCTGGCCCAAGCAACAGTGCTGCCATGTACAGCATCCTGTACAGAGGGCTCTGACTGCAGTGCATCCACTTTCTCGGCTTCCATTGTCTCCATCGCTGGTGTCTCAACGGTGTTGCCATCCATGGCAACGTCGTTTGGTAAGTCACACATGTTCCAAAAACACGGAGACTTTACAGGACAAATCAGGTCACCAAAAACAACACAACAATCACAGAGTTCAAAGCATCAATGGTGGTAAATGGCAGATTTGGACAGCAAATTAGTCAGATCAAAGCATTCAAATTCGCACCCACAGGGGTTGAAATAGCCAAAACTGTCTTCAAAAGAGCAAATCAGTGCAGAGGCATCTCAAATGCAATGTCCATGGCACATTGATGGTCACAGCATCAAACAGGTCCATTAAAACAGCCCTCGTTGACACAGGTATGAAGCAGCTAGAAAATTGGGCCTGTGCAAATGGCCTGCAACACCACGGCCAAACTTGCTTGTGGCAATTTAACTCCAATAATCGTAACAGTGAGTACAGCAGTGCCAAGCACGCCTCTTCGAGAGTCACACAGGCTGACGCAGCGGGTGCACACTACAATACGAAAGAATGGAGATGTGTGCACAGTTCAAAGCACGAAGATGGCATGGTCCAGGACTGGCCCAGCCCTAAGAAAGGAACGGCAAATGACCAGATGGGAATACATATCGGGCAGTGGTGGCAGGCTGGGCTCTGCAGAGCCCAGAGTAACAACAACCAGTAATACAACCCCTTAAAACTCAGTGTCAGGCAAAGCTGGGCTCTGCAGAGCCCAGACACGTGGGGTACAGCGATAGTAGGGCCGTACACATCAAATTGGGCTGTCTGGGGGGGGGGGGGGTTGCATTGCCACCTCCCTCAATGATCAGTCTGAGTCCATCAAAGCAACAAGAAAGCAACTGAAAATACCCAGAATGGGGTACATATCAGGCAGTGCAGACAGGCTGGGCTCTGCAGAGCCCAGAGTGTCAAAAACTAGTATTACAACCCCTGAAAACTCGGTGGCAGAGAAAGCTGGGCTCTGCAGAGCCCAGACTCTTGGGTAAAGCAACAACGGGGGTGTACACAGCAGATTGCCCTGTCTTGGGGGGGGGGGTCCGCATTGCCACCCCCACCCCGTGATTAGTCCAAATCTATCAGGTCAAATTCACGCAACTCCTCACTGAGCACAACGGGTACAGGGCCATCAGACAGGGCATCAACATCTACAGCATCCCTGGCCCGGATCACAGGTACGCCATCCTCAGGGGGGGCACGCACATGATCAATGAACATTGCATTTGGCACTGGGGGAACAATGTGCTCCATTGCAATTGGTATGAACCCAACCGTTTCTACAGGTGCCCGGGCCTCGCGGCGGTTCACAGGTGGCCTAAGTGGGATATGTTGACGTATGTAATCCATTACATCATCGCGGAGCCCTTGTCCACCTACTAGGGTGCGCAGAAAGCGCCTTAGAATAGATTTCATGAACACAACTGTTAGGGTACCCCCGGTTGCCTTTTCGGGGAACACGTACGTTGTGTCTCTTTCTGCCTCAACCACACTAACTGGACCCGAGGACCATCGCACAGTTGGATGCTCCTCCCGTCCTGCACCAGGCATGAGTGCCCATACCCTGTCGCGCAACTCCACACACACACTTTCGGAGAGGGACTCCGTTGCACGTGCCTGCTGACGGGGAGGCATGGTGCGGAATAGGGCACCAGCCTCATCCGCCGTGTGCTTGTCGGGGTGTTGCTTGCACCGTGCCCGCAATTTTGCCAGCAGGGTCTCACAACATTCCTCCACATGGGCGGCACCACGCGTATCGTCGTTCTCATTGTGTATCGTACAGAAGTGCACAGCATATGGTACGGACGTAGTCCATTTTTGCTGCAGCTGTACCGGCAAGGTCAACAAGTAGACCCACGCAGCGCTGAAGTACACACGTGGCCACTATACTAGTCCCGTCGGCGCGCCCAGCCCAAGTGCAATTGCGCACTAAGTGTCCCACTACAAAGCTGGCTGGGAGGTAATAATTCAGGAGGGATTCAAGGCCCCGAAGGATGCGCAACCCATCCTGTGTGTTTAGGGCTGCTTGGTTGGCGCGTCCCTCAAACACAGTAATTTTCTGCCGAAGTTGTGCCCGTATGTTCGGGGCTGCGACAAGGAGGGCAGCGATGGTTTTCTCTATGACAATGAGTTCGGGGTGGTTATATATGCGCGCACCGGCCCCAACCACGGGAGCGGTGATGTACGAAAACAGAGGAAAGAATTTACGCCAAATGATATTGCAAAACATGTTTGTAGGGGTGCCACACGCCGTAAATCAACGAGATACCCCGCAACCAATCCGGAAAATTCCAGTCAATGGTTGCTCTAGAGTACAAAAATTTGACCACCCGGTAGTGGATGTTGCAATTAACGAGCAATGCCATCGGGTTCTGACAATGCCGTTGGGTAGTAGGTAGCATATCGAGGAGATCCAAGAGCTCTTGGTTCTGACCTGTACGGGACTCATATATGCCAAATGGCTTCCAAAAGAGTTGCTGTCTACCAGCCTCCCGGGCAATATTGGGGGGGGGTACAGATGGTTCTCCAAGAAATGGGTGTATTGCACATATCAGTGCACACCTTCACCATTTCTCTGTGCTGTTGAACAACTGCCATGGCCATTGTGTCCACCCGGTCCACTAGGTCACGCAGACTCGGGTGGCGAAGAAAATGAGGAAGGGGGATTGTGTGCAACACCGCTATGGCGGTCACATCTAGACAGACATTGGGTTTCACCGGATTGGCCGGAAACTGGGCATGCCACCAGTTGTCCACCCACATCACAATATCACGGCGAACAATGCTACGCCACAGTTTCCGGAACTGCCATGCCCCCTTGTCTGTAATAGACAACCGGGATGGCTTGGTGAGACTTGCGTGCACCAGCTTGCGGCTGTCTGCCCGCATGATAGCAATGGTGCTCTCACCATTGGGGACGGCTGCTTGTGGCAACGCCATGCGACGCATCCCGAGCCATACATAATAGGCCTCCTTGGAAAAATTAGTTAGCCAACGCGGCCATTGTTTTTGTGCCAACAGCTTGCGAATGCGGTCGAGCGTAATGCGGGTTCGCTTGTTGACACGTAGACCCGCACAGAATTTTTCCTTTGCCACACCATGGCGCACGGCCGACAATATCATTTGGCGACCAGTGCGCCATTCTGTCGTACAAAGAGACCGCATAGCCGACTGCAACGACATAGAAACCGGTGCCATAGGTATAAGACAGTCTGGGTGGTACAGCAGGGAAAGGTGGTAACCAGAACAGGAGACTAGAGGCGTAGACTGGCACACAAAAGGGGGCAAAATGGGAAGTTGTGAAGGTCTGGGCTCTGCAGAGCCCAGCCAACAGGGAAACCCCAATAAGCACCCCTCAAGTACCAAGTGTATGAGTGCTGGGCTCTATAGAGCCCAGCGTCCCAAAATCAGTAATGGCGGGCCGTGTAATAGACAGAGGAAACACAGGGAGGGACGGGCCAGGAGCAAGTAATCGAGAAGGGGTAAAAGTAGCATTTGGCGCTAGCTGGGCTCTGCAGGCCCAGGGTCCCAAGAAATGATAGTTATGGGGTGCATATCACCCATTTGGGAAGTAGACCAAACACTTAATGGTTCACAGAGTTTTCCGGTATTTGGCCGGGGGCCTATCAGGTAGTAATGGCCAGCGTGACCAATACCGACCATCATTGTTTACCGGGATAGTAGATGGTTGTGGGGACGCCGATGGAGCCCCATCCAGCGACAATCCTACATGTGGCAAAAGTGAGTACCTGGGGGTATTTCGGTAGTCCGCAAAAGCGGCAGTGGGCAACAGAAAAGTGCGCCGGGGGGGATGCAGGAGGGAACTTCTTACCGGTAGTGCATTATCAGAAAGGGGCAGCGGGGCGCTAACTGATCACCTACCACTGGAGGTGACTGAACTATGACACAGGGCGGGGGGGGGTGCTTCGATGTGGTACAGTCAGTGGTGGCAACAGGCTGTATTTTGACTGCCCACCGGTGCGGTCTGCTTCCACCGGTGATGGAAGGGACCTTACGTGCTGGCGATCGGAGTTGTGCCGATCAATCTGTGTAAGTGTGGGTTGGTCGGCATCCGGGGGGGGAAGTGGCCGAGGTGGTGGGATACGGGGATGGGAAGACAACTCAACAGGGGGACGTGATTCTGGATTAAGTGTATCCAGAATCAATGCAGCCCGCTCCTCGCTGCGTGACAGAAAATGGGATCGGCATATCCGATCCCCTTGTTGCCATGTGACGAGGGGGTTGCGCCTTGGGTTCTGCAATGCAAAACGAAACCGTGCACGAAGCCACCAAATGTACTGCACGAACCATCGTGCCTGGTCACCACTGTTGTCCCTCAACAACTCAATTGTCTTTGGAGTCAATGGGTCATTGAGGGAGGCCTTTGGTGGGGTTGGGTGGTCCTTGGGGACAAGGTTTGGTGGCCGCGCTGGGGATGGGGGTGCTGACCCCGTAAACATAATCGCCTCTTGCAAGGCGAGCGTAGCTGCAGTTTCACCGGTTGATGGGACCAGTAAGGGTATAGGTCCTACAGCCTCATCTCCTTCACTATCCTGGCCGGAACCCGGAACATCCACCTCCGTACGTCTAGCATGTGGGAAATCAGCCATGACTGTTGTAAAAGGAAGATAGCATGTTACATGTACTTACTATATGGGACGTATGACCAGATAGTAAATGTACGAGCACTGCACAGTATGCATAAAAACCAACTGCAATAGATTAGGGTATGTTGCAAACAATGTGTCCTGAAACTCCCATAGTATCAGACACACCACAACAATAGAAACACTACCCGACTGGACCCTGTTGGACTACACTGCGTGCAAACAGTCCAAGGCTTGTTGCAGCGTACTCCTCAATGGCGACTGTCATACTTACACAATGCCACGGGTACACCATTGCAAAACACGATACAAGAGCAACGCGGCAGAAAGGCATAGAAAAAAATACTACCAGACCACATGTTGAATAACTTTCAAAGTGTCATAGCGCTATTATGTCACACAAAAGGGGGCAAAATGGGAAGTTGTGAAGGTCTGGGCTCTGCGGAGCCCAGCCAACAGGGAAACCCTAATAAGCATCCCTCAAGTACCAAGTTGTTGAACTCTGGGCTCTGCAGAGCCCAGGTTGTTGGAAAATCCTAATATAGGCCTTGTTTAGGCAGTTCCATCTAGATTATGTGATGCCTGGTGTGGTAAGGGTCTTGGATCATTGCCCACTGGTAATGTATGTAGGAGTTATATCCTTGAATACTATTACTGCTGACCTATCCGGGGACAATGTTTAGGCTGAATATTTTACAGTGTCGACGAGAGTATACCACTTAACCCAGCGCCATGTAGCATGCCCACTTGACCACTGTATACATGAGCCAAGTGTGGTACCGGGCGTAGGTATAGAGGGTATAACTTGTAATCTGGGCTCTGCAGAGCCCAGAGATCTAAGATGTGTACTATTGGGGCCACAAATGACTTACACAGCTAGTCTGGGCTCTGCAAAGCCCAGCCTGATGAAAAAATGCAAATTTGAACCCCCATTTTACCATACACAAAACACCACCCATCACCCCTTTTTTCGCTAAAACGATAGGGTGCACTATGGGCCTCCTAAGAAAATCAGCAATGGGGCACAATTGGACCTGGTGGCTACAAAACCATTGCAGTCCGAAGGGGTCCTAGACACTTCATAGTAGGGGGTAAAGCTAGACAAAGCTAGCAGTGGCCCGCAATGGGGCATGATGGCTACATTCCCCTAGAAGATTCGGGGGTCCCCAACGCTCTGGAACCGGTGTCAAAATCGGTGATGGTGCACAATTGGACCTTGTGGCTACATGAGCCATGCGGGGTGAGGGATCCTAGATATCTCAAAGAGGGAACAAAATTAGTAGTGGCCCTCAATTGGGCATGACGGATGCCTAACCCCTGCCATCTAGGGGGTCACCAACGCTTCAAAGTGGCGCAACAAATCCGCAGTGGTGCACATTTAGGCCTCGTGGATAAATTACCCCTACCGTCTAGAGCGTCTCCAATGCTTCAAAATTGGAGACAAAGTCAAGAGTGGCGAAAATGTGGGCAGATTGGCTACATAACCCTTGCCCTTTGGGGGTCCCCAACGCTTCACAACGGGGAACGAAGTCGGCAAGGGCCCACAGTTGGGTGTAGTGGCTATGTCACCTCGGGCATCTAGGGGAAGCCTATTACTTCAGAGCGGGGGACAAAATCAGCAGGGGCCAACAATTGCGCTTCGTGGCTACATGACCCATGGCATCTTTGGGGTCCCAACGCCTGACAAAAGAGAGACAAAATCAGCTAGGACCCACCATCAGGCCTTGTGGCTACATAACCTCTTGCCGTATGGGGGGTCCCCAACGCTTCACAGGGGAAGACAAAATCAGTGGTAGCCCACGGCTGGACGCATTGGCTACGTAGTAACTGCCGATTGTGGGACCCCAAATGTTCAAAGCCGGGAACAAAATCAGCAGTGGCCCACAAGACTGAATTGCTACACCACTTGTGTAATGCAATTTGGGAGGTCCCCAACGCTTCATAGGAGGGGGAACACTCAATAGTGGCCGACCATTGGACCTGGTGGCTACATAACCTGTGCCGTCACGGGGGGCAAACACTTCACAAACGGGGACAAAATCAAAAGCGGCCTAGAACTGGGAAGAGTGGCTTAATAACCCCTGCCGCCAAGGTGGTCCCCAACGCTTCACTACAAGGAAGAAAATAGGCGTTGGCCCACAATGGGCCTGGTTACTACATAGCCCCTACCGTCTGGGGGTCCCCAATGGTTCAGGGCGGGGCACAAAATCAGAAGTCGCCCACAAGTGGGCAGATTGGCTACATGAGGCCTGCCAATTGGGGGGTCCCTGACACTTTGGAGCAAGCGACAAAATGAGAAGCGGCCCACGGTTGGGCCTAGAGGCTACATGACCCTTGCTGTCTTGGCCCCCCCCAACGCTCTGGGGGGGCGGGGGGGCAGCACTTCATAGCATGGGACAAAATTAGCAATGGCCCACAATTGGGCGTAATGGATAGATCACCCCAACCGTCCGGGGTTGGTGGTGGGTTTTGCAGGAGTCGCACCTGCTATGGTATGGGCTGGAGCTTGGCTCACACCCACCCTCCCCACTTGTTTACCACCGTTGGTTGTGCGGGGACAGGTTTTCCTTGCTAGAAAACCAAAATTGAAAGATGCATCGTGTGCTCACAAGATGACATTATATGAAATAAAAGAGAAGCTTGGAAAAAACAAACAAGCAATGCATGATGTTGTCCAAGGTCTCTACTTTACAGAATGCCCTAGTTGGAAGCCCGACTGGTCAATGGATTCGAGCACACCATTTTATGCCACGGCCATTTCGGCCAAAATTTCAAAAATATTGCGTAAAATTAGCCAACCATGTATCAATACGCATTGAATTGCGTGGAGCCAAAAATGTGTTAGCTCAAAATTCACAAATTCTCTGGGGCGTTTGCTCTTGTGAGCAATATGGCAAGCGATTGGCTTAGGCGTTTACAAGAACAAAAAGTTAGCCTAACTCTCCGCGAAAAAGTGGGGTTTTGAACACCACGGCAAAGCTCAATTCACCCCTATTGGACGTTTCCCCATAACAAAGGATATGTCCATCTGAAAGTGGCATGAAAGAGAAGTATAGGGGGGTGGTGCAGGGTTTCCTACGAACTCATGGTATATGAGTTCCATGAATTCGGGCGCGTCCCAAAAAATCTTGCGCATCGATTTTCTCCCGAACGCGGCGACAAAAAATTGTGGTGAATGCACGAGACGAAAGTACATTAAAAACCCTACAGATACTGCCCTTAAATTCTGTTACTACCTAATTCGTGCAGGAAAAAGACCCAAAACGAAACTCGCAACGGAGCACGACTAGAAAACACGCGCACAGGCAATGATGAGCGGCAAATTCATGGAGATCAGAAATTTAATCGATATGATTGAAACTTGTGGTTTCCGGTCCTTGGTGGCCAAGGTGACGGACTCGCTCTGGTTAGTGTACATGCTAAGGAGGTTTTAACTACGTGTGTTGTTGCAGTGTCCCGGAGTGCCTCGTCCCCCCAAATGGTGCCCAATGCCCCTCCGTGTGTCGGGTACGTGTCTCGCGTGTGCAATTGACTTGTGTCATCGGGTCTTGCGGGCATGCTACGGGTGTCTTCTTGAGGTGCACTTCTTAGGGTTGGCTATGCAAGCAGAAGCATAGCACAAACGACAGAAGCGGCACAAGTACCACCGCAGGCCCATGTCAACCAGACGACATACCCAATCGCCAGTCAGTGTAGTGCGAACGCACTGCATGGCCACCACTATGGAGGTAAAAGTGCCACGTGCACCATCACTGTCGAACACGTGTCACCGAAGGCGCGGAATCTTGGCAAGTGTACCCGGGAAAGAAATGATGAGTACCCGCGCCCTACCGCAACATGAACCAGCGATGGCAATTGCTCAACTCCCTAGCTGCTTCCGCGCTAGGGACGTCCACCACGTAACATATCACGGGCTGTCGCAGCACGAAATGTGGCCACTGACTTCGCTCAGATAGACGGGGCCTCGAGTGAAGCCAGAACAACACATCACGTGACCCCTGTTGCGCTACACCCTTTTCCGGCACATAGACGGACACACCAGATATGCAATGCCAAAGGTGTAATTGTAGCGCCGGAGGCACGACCGAGCTCCGGTGGTCGCACGTGCCGCTGTCGTGATGACGGGAAACACCGCGTGAGGTACAGGTGGTCAAACCCCACTAACCTATGACCGGGTCGGACCCAATCCCCCTCATTACTGAGCTAAGGGGGATGGGTAGTGCTGGACATGCGCAAAACAGCTTTCAACAAGGCTGCTAGGAACTTTCTCACCTGAGGAGGTGTCGGCCCGTGGCGCATCATGGCTTTCTCGCCGGGTGCCCCGTCCAGTTAGTGACGGAGTTATCCATGACACGTGCAGCAGCAGGCAAGCAGAGGTAGACTCCGTTGTGATGCCGAGGTACGTCCCTCCCCACTGCACTAGCACTCCCCAGTGGTGGGCAACGGAACGGCCCACTCCAACACTATACGGCGGATCGGATGCCGTTTGTGTGTACAAACTAGCAGACCACAACTCATTGTATCGGCAGCCCCCTTGAAAATGGGACGCCGTAACTGAGCCATCACAAAATGCACAACCGACCGCAACCACAGTCCCCAGCCCCTGACGGAAGGTTACCATGCGCAGGTGGTGCCCCCACGAAAGGGAACCAAAAGCACCACACCTCGCATAGTAGGCATAGGACGCCACCTCAGGGGCGTCTTCTACCTCTTGCTGCATAGCATAAAGCCGCCGCCGTTGCCCGCTATGTATTGTACTAACCTCATGCCACTGCACCCCGACTCCGCAGAAAGAATGCTGTGGGGTTTGTAGGACCGCGCGGTATCCCGCTGGCATTGGATGCAGCCGGCGCAATGCTTGCGCCTTGGCCTCCCGATCCACATCATCCAAAACCAAATCTAGGACAATGCCCTCCTGGTGGGAGTAGAGGTGCTGGGGCGGAGGGAAATGGGTAGCATGGTCAATACAGTCTGCTACCAAAAGGTCCACCAACCCCGTGCCCAGCTCTTCAGGGCGACGACTGCGGAGTGGAAGTATGAAAGACTCGGAGTCCGTGAAATTGCCACCTTCGCGAAGACTGCGCGCAGTAGCACAAGCCACATGAGTCGAAGCAAGCATCGCGCGCTTGACCCGACACAAGATCCAGGACGTGTACACCTCTACTACGTAAGAGTGATCTAGATGACACGGTAAACACACAGAGTACACCACCCAGGTGAGGGGTTCTAACCACACCGCTATAAAAGCACCCCGACAACGATGAGAGGGGACCAATGACCCATCTGTCACGAACGCCAACTGTTGAGGGACCCACTTTAGAACAAGCAAGTCTGCAATGGAATAGACCATCCGAGCGGCAACCACTTGGTAGAACAAAGGCGCATTAAGCTACGAGCGGCGATGTGCCTTAAGCAAAGTATGCAGAACCTTTGCCGCTGTACATACCAGACCGGGTACGGTGTCTTGGGTATATGGCGGCTCGAAAACTGCCTCGGCCGCCGTGGTTGGGGCACACACAAAATGTCGGTACGCTTCTAGTGTGGCAGCTGGAGGAAGCGGGTGTAGGCCTGCACAATTGTCCGTATAAGTCAATTGTTGCCACTTACACACACTGGTAGGCAGTTTAAACCGCGCCCGGGAGGCAGGGTATCCGGTTGCTACAAAGGCTGGCAGTGTGTGAAGGCGAAGCCAAACCGGGTAGTCATCTGACGGGAAGACAGACTCATTTTCAACACAAACATTGCCGATCTCCGGGGATACACGGTTGCTACTGAAGAACCCTGGCGCACCCACAAAACGAGGGGGCAATACCCCCGTCTCTTGCAAGAACACTACCGATGGAAATGCGGACCACTGTAGTAATTGCCATAGCGGCATTACTTTGGTGTTGACGGTATGTGTCACATTAAGGGCGAGCAAGTAAAAACCAGCTAGCATCGACGCAGCGAGCCGCGGCCGCCAAGTTAGGATCTTGTTCTAGGGCTTGCAATGAGAACAGAGCCGACTGCAACTTGCTCAAAGAGCAGTGGATTGGGCTCTCTACTCTTTACAGGAGACGCCGGACGGTCACTAGATTGAGTACCGGCACCAAAAAAATGAGGAATCTTGTGGTAACCGGCGCAAAATTGAGCCGGGCCCGAGCAAAGGATTCAGAAGGGACATAATACACGCACCCGGCATCCGAGGGGAAAGCCCTCCCTCTTGCGAAACGGTCACGGAGACGCGCCGTAGGATGACCAAGCAGTTGATACACTACACAGTGCGAAGTCCATGGGGCACGCAAACCAGTATAATCAAAACCTCCAAGGACGAGGGTGACATTCGTCTGCGCTACCGGTGCCGGGACAAGCGGGACCAGCGCAAGGAGAAGCACTACGTATTCCACCAACCGTTGTTTCTCTATAACATACCCCAGTGGTGATTGCCCACCACAATGGGTAACTATAGCACGCACTGTATCACTGGCGGCAGTGAACTCGGGGGTCAGTGTCAGTATCACCCGTGGTCACAGCTGTGGGGCGTTTGCCGGACTAGAATACGCCGCCACTTCACCGGTCTGCCCGTTTCCCGGTGACGGGAGACGACTGAGCCCCAGCGCGGGGGGTGTGTGATTGATACGAATTGGTGGGTGTGGCCGCACCACTGACCGCCAGAAGATACCCGAGCGTCGCCCCGTCCTGAAAGGGGGGGAAACGTTGGGGACGTCATGGGGTTGCGCATGTATTGGTCATTGTAATAGGAGTCAGCATGCCGTGTCCACCTCGGCGGCGGGGACCGGGATCGGCGTGGTCCGCCATGACGGAGGGATCTGCGCTCTCGCGAGGAGGAACGCAATCGTTCCCGTGTTTCCAAACGTGACCGTTTGTTACGGTGTCGTTCTCCTTTATTCACATTATCCGCCTGCAAGGAGGCAGAGGTGGAAATTGCAGCCGCAGTCCGCCCCCTGCGGGTCAAGGACATGGCGGGCGTACTAAAGGCGGCGATGGGCCCACCCGCCTTTCCCTCCACCTGTGTAGGAGGTCCAACGTTGTCGGTAGGATTTTTGCCATTGAACTCTCGAGCCACTTCGTGTGACAAAGCCTCGTTGTTCTACAAGTGCACGGGCCTCCTCACGGACACCCAAGTTAGCAAAAAAAACGTCTACCCGCACACATTCGTCTAAAACCGTGCACAATTTACGGTGAAAATGGTAGCATGGAACTCCATCCAGCACCCTCGCACACATGGGCTGGGACGGGGGATCAAAGACCGGAGTTGATCTCACGTTGCCACTTATGGGGAACTAAGCAGGGGCAGAGTGTGCCCCCCCCCCCCCCCCGGAACTTCTACCCCCTAAAGCTTGATTGGCTTTCTGTGCCTGCACCGCCGAGGCTTGCCGGACGGCCGGACCACGGGGGTCAGTTTGAGGATGAGCTTTGACGAAGTCTGCAATCGCCTGAGTGACTGCCGGCGTAAAGGCCAAAGAAGCACGAAGGCGCTCCCACTGTCACCGTAGAGAGTTGTGCGGAAAGCTGGGCACATCACATCGTGCGAGCTGCATCGCAAGGTGAAAAGCCTGTGCAAGACCTCGCACCCGCTTGTCATCCACCGCGTTAAGCCAAGTGAGGAACCCATTTAACACTGGGGGCGCACCGTCCGGGGTGTGCGCTGCATAAGAGAGCCATGAGGTCTCACATCCACCGATGAGTGCTCGCTTGCCTTGGGTTGTGACATTCAACCCTCCAGCTCGTCTGCTTCGGTGCGATCCAAGATGGGCGACTCCGGGGGGGGCTTTACCGCCGGGGTAGTAATTGGTAAAGGAATATCAAGGGTCGACCCGAACTGCGCACAAAAGAGCTAGAAATCTTGACATGGTAGCGACCCCCGTGCCACCCAAGCTGTTGGTAAAACCGGCACAGACAGATACCACGCCGCGTTGTGCTTGTCAATTCGAGGGTAGTTTGCCGGACGAAAATTCTCCAAAGCCGATTGCAAAGCGTGGAGCACCTCCGTGTCGTGGGGGGGGGGGGGCTTCCGGGCCGGGGAGAGCAGAGTCTTTGCTGCTGGCTAATTGCTTGTATCGGCAGCCCCCGTTCTTGCTTCTGTGGTACGCTTACGGTCTAGAGCCTGTACCAACTTTGTAACCTGGACTTGCAGATGATCAATTCTAGACTGCTGTTGCTCACTGGTACTGCTATGTGGCTTCTTTTGGTGCTCCAAGTCCTGACGCGCTAAGAGCAGTGCATCCGTAGTCGCCTATAGGCCCTCGCAAGTCCGACGATGTTGATCCGATAACCGAGGTAGTTGGGCATTCTCCTTTCCAGGAGCACCAAGTTGAATTGCCGCCTCAAATTGCGACAACCGGTCAATAGGCACGGAATTTGCGTCCACCAAATTGTCTAGGACCTCCCTCGTGGTGCGGACCATAGAGCTAGCTGGAGGGGGAGAGAAGGTGTCATCCAACAGAAACCCACCAAGTTCCACGGGGGCTTCCACGCCATCGCCCGCCATCCACACTGCCAGACACAGCTACGGTATGCGGGGAGTGCGCAACAATTCTTGAAGGGACGACATGGACAAAGGATCTCACAAACCCGATGCCCAATGAAAAGTCAATATAGAAGCGGGCGCCCATGGGGGCGACGCGAGACCCATCACATGACCCACGACTTCCTCATCCCCCAGCAACAGGGTGGACGCCTCGAGCACCGGCAGTACCTGTTCAGCAGGGACTTTGTGAACCTTGACATTAGCGGGGGACCCCACCGAGAACGGGGTGGCGACGAGATTAGCAGCCCACCACAGGACGCAGGGGTATATCTGATGCAAGACGTCTGGTGCCATGCGTGGGGTGTTAAGTGGCCAAGTGGGCATGTCAAGGAGGATCGCCCACTGCCCCGCCCCATCCCTGTTGTGATACTATGTGCATTGGGATCGGAGTTGTGGCGGTAACCGCTTCGAGATAGGGTTAGGCACCACTTTAGAATATTGTGTACCCCGGAACTCAGGCGTTTGGTCTGTTTCAATGAGATCAAGTAGCTGCCGCAATGTCGTCCGAAACGAGTTGCCGTGGTTGCACCGAAATAATGGATTACCCCGTGGGAGTAGCTCCCGGCAGGTCGCGTCCGCGGTTTGCGCAAAAGCCAACAGCCGCAGGGACTGGGCCATGGCTACAAGACAATGGGTAACAATCTAAAACCCCCTAGCTGTCTTCACATCGGCAGTGACAGAGAGCACCATGCCGTTGGTGGTAAGCATGACTTGCAGTTGGCTCACATCATAGAGCTCTCCCTCCAGCGTGAACCATCGACAAGTGTCACAGAGATGACGGCGCGCCGCGCCCGTGGTGTCGCTGAGGGCCTTGACAGCCTCATGCAGCGCGGGCAGAGGGACATCCGTGGTATAATCACACAACAGTGACTATAGGCGTGACTCTTTGTTGCGCTCCAACAGTCGTGAAAACCAGGTGAGGGGGGCACGGATGCAGGTAAAGGAGGCATGGCGGACTCAGGATAGAGACAGAGCAGCCACCGGGATACAACACGCCAGGCAATAGGGCAGACGGTTAGACAGCACTAAGACAAAAGCATGGCTGACGGCACCACCGGTCGTGTACCCCCCCCTCCCACGTGACCGCTGTAGGCTCTCTGGCCACCGCGCGTGGCGGGGCCCTGTAAAAAAAGGCCCAGCCCCCAGTGATTGCATACTTCAATGACCACCGGTGCGCAGCAACGATGTGCCACCCAATCGGCCACCAACAGAAAATGGGTTAGCAGCAAGTGAGGTCCCCGGACGCAAGACAAAGGCAGAGATTCAGGAGGTTCGAAGCCGGGACACTTTTCTGGAACTGCCATAATCACTGTGGAGCCCGTTGTGCGTGAGGGCAGACCGTTGGTGATGCCGGCTTTGCCGTAGCTAGGAAGAGCTGGTCACGGACTTCGTGGATGAGGAGAGTCTTGCCCCGCAAGACGAACCTCTACTGCATGGTGGCGTAGTTGGGGGCGTTGATGCTCAGGAAAGGTTTTGGGGCCCGCGAGCCCCCGAATCGGATGCGCCCCACGTCGCTTGCCCAGTGGGCCCCCTGTGGCTTGTGGGCGCTGATGCGAACGATTGCTGCTGCTGGCCACTTGGTTCGGAGGCCCCGGACTAGCGACCCGCGGAACTGCTCGAAGGACGCCGTAGCAAACTTTTCCGGCATTGGAGGCGTAAGGTGGATGTGGAGCTGGAGGTCGTCCACCATGCCAAGCGTGTAGATGGGGCTCGCCAAGGCCTTTGTGCCCTCATAGTGTTCCGCCAGTCGGCGGGCATCTCGTGCCTTGCGGGCAGCCCACCCTTGCACGGACCGCTTCCGCTTACCGGTGGAAGAGTGTGAGTGGGCGGGCGAGTCCGGAGAGTCTGACATGATACGAAAGGCTGAAGGGGAACCGAGCACCGGAAAAACTAGGGCGGCTCCAACAGGGTGACCACGGCTGCGATAGGGGCACTCCCCTTCATAGGTTGGTCAGGCTCCAGCGAGGAAGAGTCGCCGCATGGGGGGCACGGAGCCCCCAAGGGTCGAGTGCACCTCTGACACCAACTAAGAAAAGGAGGGGAAGGGAGTTACTTCTGGCACACCGACAACGTGATGCGTAGGTATCGGAAAGATGTGGCAGGTTCACTGCGGCATTAAGCGGACGTCAGCTCATACGTATCCAAGCCCTCAGTACACACCATCCGTGTAACCCTTTCCGTCACCATCTATGCGCTCAGTGTGTGTCATGTATTGTGAGTTGTGGGGCCCTCATGCATGCGCAAGCCCGGTGTGTCCTGAGGGTCGTTGGTCGTCTGTCCCGAAGCCCATGGCTTGGTGAGGTGAGGCACACCCCACAACTGGTGTGGTGTTGTACCCTCCTGTGCCCTGAGCTAGCACAAAGGGGTCTACGACGCGGGCCTCGGGCCACGTCCGCTCCCCCCCCCCTGGTGGAGGGCGCCCCCGGCTGGTGCCTCGGGAGATCGGGGCGGCTGGGGGGGCGGCACTTCATATCATGGGCCACGATCAGCAATGGCGCATAATTAGGCCTAATGGATATATGAGCCGAACCCTTTAAAGCACGGAACAAAATCAGCAAGGGTGCACAACCCGGCCTGGTGGCAACATAACGTCTAGGGGGTCCCCAACGCTTAACGGCGGGAGACAAATCCGTAGGGCCCCACAATTGGGCGTGGTGGCTACATAACACCTGCTGTTTGGGCGGGTTGCAAAATTAGAAGTGGGGCATAGCTGAACCTAGTGGCTACATTGTCCTTGTAATTTTGGGGGTCTCCAAAGCTTGAACACGGAGAACAACATTTGCAAGGGCCCAAAATTGAGCCGGGTGGCTAAAAAGCCCCGGCTGTGGGGAGGGTCCCCTACACTTCACAGGGGTGTAGTAGCCCACAAGTGGTCGTATTGGCTACATAACAGCTGCTGTCTGGCATATTTGGGGTCCCCAACGCTTCAAAGCGGGAGACGAAATCAATAGCGGCCCACAATTGGTCCTCATGGCTACATAACCGCTGCCAACCGGGGGGGGGGGGGGGAGTCCCCAACACACGCACAAAATCCGGTTTGGCCCACGATTGGACCCGGTGGCTACATAACCCTTGCTGTCTCGGAGGTCCCCAAAGGTCCACAGCGGGGTACCAAATCAGCACAAGCCCACGATTGGGCCTGGTGTCTACATAACCCCTACCCCTTGGAGGATCCCCTATGCTACCTTCTACGGGTCCCGAACGCTTCACACCGCGGGACAAAATCAGCAAAGGCCGACAATTAGCCTTGGTGGATACATAAGACCTGCCGTCTGGGAGGCTCCCAGCGGTTCGGGGCGGGGAACAACATTAGTAGTGGCCCAGAATTGGGCCTGTTGGCGAAACAACCCGTGCCGTGTGAGGCGGGACCAATGCTTCAGAGCAAGGGGCAAAACTACCAGTGGCTAATGATTGGGCCTTGTGGCGACGTATTCCTTGATGTCTGAGCGGCCCCAAAGGCTTCAAACCGGAAGAAAAAATCAGAGGTGGCGGATTGGCGACATAAGCTTTGCACATTGGAGGGTCCCAATAGCTTCACGGCGGGGGAACAAAAGTATAGAAGAGGCCCACATTTTGGCCTAGTGGCTACATAACCCTTGGGGTATGTGGGTGCTCCACACTTTAGAGCGGGAAACAAAATCAGCAATAGCCCACAATTGGGCCTAATGGCTACAAAACCGGACGAGAAAAACAATAGTGGCCGGACCGGGCCTGGTTCCTACATAACCGCTGCAGGGTAGGGAGTCCCCCATCATTTCAAAGCGGGGGACAAAATGAGCAGTGACCACAGATTGCGCGAGGTGGGTACAAAATCCTTGCTTTGCCGGGGGTCCCAACGCTTCCGAGCGAGGGACAAGATCAGTAGACCCACAAGTGGGTCTGGTGACCACGTAAACTCCTGCTGCATGGGGCGTCCCCAATGTTTGAGAGGGGAGGACAATATCAGCGGTAGCCCACAACTGGGCGGATTGGCTACATATCAACTGCCGTCTTTGGGTTCTCCAAATGTTCAAAGCGGGGCACAAAATGAGGAGTGGCCTACAAGAGCTGATTGCTAAATAACCCCTGCAAATTGGAGGGTCCCCAATGCTTCAGAGGAGGAGGGAAACCCCCGTGGGGGCCATGAATTGGACTTGGTGGCTACATAACCTCGGCCGTCAGGGCGGGGGGTCCCGTACGCTTCAGAGCAGGAGACAAACTCAAAAGTGGCCCAGAAGTTGAAGGACTCGCTACAAAACCCCTGCCGTCTAGGGGGTCCCAGACGCTACACAACCGGGGCCAAAATCAGAAGTGGTGCACAGGTGGGCGGAGTGGCTACATGAGCCCTGCCAATTGGGGGGTCCCTGACACTTTGGAGCAAGCCACAAAATAATAAGCAACCCACGATAGGGCCTGGGGGCTACATCGCCCTTGCGGTCTTGGGGGGGGGGGGGGGCAGCACATCATGGCATGGGACAAAATCAGCAATGGCCCACAATTGGGCTTGATGGATACATGACGCCTGTCATCTTGGGACTCCCCCACGCTTCAAAGCGTGGGACAAAATAGGTAGGGGCCCACGATTGGGCCTGGTGGCTACATAACCCTTGCTGTCTAGGGGGTCCCCAACGCTTAACGGCGGGGGACAAATCAGTACTGCCCCACGATTGGGCGTGGTGGCTACATAACATCTGTTGTATGGGGGTCCACAACACTACAAAGTGGAGTACAAAATCACCAGTGGGGCATATTTGGGCCTGGTGGCTGCATTACCCGTGTAATTTTGCGCATCTCCAACGCTTCAAAGCGGAGGACAACATTAGCAAGGGCGCAAAATTGGGCCTAGTGGCTCAATAAGCCTCGCCGTGTGGAGGGTCCCCTACGCTTCAGAGGGGTGAGGTAGCCCACAAGTGATCAGATTGGCTACATAACGGCTGTTGTGTGTAATATTTGGGGTCCCTAACGCTTCAGAGCGGGAGACAAAATCAATATCGGCCCACAAATTGGCCTCATGGCTAAATAACCTCTGCCGCCCTTGGGGGGGGTGGGTCCCCAACACTTTAGAGCGGGGCACGAAAGCAGGTGTGGCCCACGATTGGACCCGGTGGCTACATAACCCTTGCTGTGTGAGAGCTACCCAAAGCTCCACAGCGCGGGACGAAATCAGCACAGGCCCGCAATTGGGCCTTGTGACTACATGACCCCTATGCATTGGAGGGTCCCCTTTGCTGCGGAGGGGTGTAGTAGCCCACAACCGGCATTGGCTACAAAACACAATGGACCCTAATGAGGAGGAGGAGGAGGAGAAGAGGTCCCCAGGTAGGCGAGACCCGCGGCACATCTCCATGGTGCCCGCCGGCCCTGACCGGTCTGACCGCCACTGAGAGGGTGGTCTCCGTCCCCACCCGTCCGGCTACACATCATGGCGGCGGCTCTGCTCTTTGTCTCCTCCTCTTGTCCCCTGGCCCGCACAACGCGCATGCACTACCGCCTTACACGCTGCTCTAACACCCCTTAGGCACGGCGCCGAGGGGTCAGGCAGAGCGCGGGTTCCACTTATGGCACGGTTCACCACCCCCCCCACGGGAAGAGGGACGCAGTCTCTTGGGGGCGGGCCATTAGCCCGCCAGCTACTACCCACCGGGCGGTGATTGGCCGGCAGGTCTTGGGGGCTTGGTCGCTAACCGGATCCCCCCCCCCCCCCTGTCGCACAGCACTCCTGCCAAAGTTGTCCGTGCCTGGACCTGTACACTCCAACCCCTTCGGCCCTGTCGCCGGGAACGTACCTGGGGCGTGGTGTGCCGTTGGGGTTAGCGAGAGGGTCGGTGGGCGAGCCCCAATAGTTGGTATGTGACCCGCGGGTGATAACCGGCCATTCGCAACGTGGCCAGCAACATATCCCGTAGCTGGCGCACAAGCCGACGGTCGTGGGAATCTCCCGTCTCATACAACCCCATGTAGCGGAGTGGCGGCCTATAGGTGATGAGCAAACGAATTGCCGTGTTGGGACTCCGCCCGACCCGTCGATGATGACCACCCGCGCCGCACGGACCTCCCGGGGCCAACGCCCCACGGCCCTTGGCAACGGCCAGTGCGAGTAGCAAAAGACCCGCTAGGACCCGCCCCAGTTAGGGGGCAGCTGCTGCCCCGCAAGCATGACGGTGGAGAGCTGCCCGCGCTCGCAGATGGGCCACAGCAGGCTCGCCCCAGGCCAAGATCCGGCCATTGCTGACCTACTCCCCCACTCGGGGGAGGCCGGGTCATACCGCTTAGGGACCCGGATCGCCAGATCCCACGCTTGCCCGTCGCCGTCTCGGTAGTAGACCTCTCTGGCCGCCGGGATGACGGGCATCTCGCGCTTGCGATGCAGAGCATGCTAATAGTTTACCCCGATGGCGAGCACGCGGTGTGCGGCCCCCACCACCAGCCCCCGGTATATAGATATCCCAGATCCTCGGGTTCCGAGTCGCCGAAGGGGTCCGGGTATGTGGTGCGGACCCCCGGTCCGGGATGAGGGCCATCGTCGTCCGGCGAGCCCACACTGAGGGCAAAGGCATCCGGACCATACAGGACTACGACGCCCCACGAAGATACCGCACGCCGCTTGTGCATAAACTTTCCAAGCGCATGTGCAACTGGGTATGCACAGCCAACCAAAATAAGTGCCACCATGGGCAAGTGGAGACCCAATGCCGGGTCCCCACCTCTCTGAGGGAAGCAGGGCAGGGGCGGGTGTCCCCCGCATGTCCCAGACTTGCCCACCGCGCCATCGTGCGGAGGTGGACTCCCCAACAGATCAGTCCGCGTTCCGTGACGGCATGATACCGACAAGGATTTGCGTACTGTTTGTTCCACGGCCTCCATGTGGCGACCCCACAGGCGACGCGCCGCGGTTTCCACGAAACGGTCCAGGTTGTGCACCTAGACGGTATTGTGGGCGAAACAGACCCGGGGCGTCTCCAGCCCCTGGAACCAGCCCACTCCAGGCTGGGCCTTCGCGACCTGTCTCTTTGCCACTCCGTTGGCCGTCTCCAATAGGGAGTCGAGAAAGATGCCGACGCCGTGGGAGTACAAGTGCTAGGGAGCACAGAACCCCTCGGCCAATAACTTCCGGCAAGCACATAGCAAGTTGTCAAAAAGCGGCGAGGACCCCGGGTTACGGGATTGGACCAAGTCGATGTACCCCTTGCTATCGTGCAAGGACCACTGTGGGCCCCGGGTGCCCCAGACCACGCAGTGGGCCCCGCGCGCCCGCAGCACTTCCCAAGCGACGTACAACTCCGCTTGGTAAGATCGATCCACGTGTACCGGGATGGGTATGCGGTACGTTTGGCTCCACCCCGTCGCCGGATCCGCCACCACTAAGCCACCACCAGCTGTGTGGGGCTAGATTGGTGGAACTTGAACTGCAACTGGTGGGCGTAGTTGAGCACAAACGTGGTGAACATGTCGGGTCCCAAAGGCAATATGCCCGTGATACCCGCTTGCACCGGCCCAAGCCGGCGATGTGCCGGCGGGTTTTCACCCACGACCGTGCGCAGGGCGATACGGCGGGAAGGTCCGCCAGATGCGAAACCCTAACGGGTGCGAGGGTCGGACGCCGGCCTGAAACCGCACCAGGCCGCTTGCCTTCGGGTTACACATGGCCGGGGGGTATTGTGCCCGCAGGGATTTTGGGGGGTATCACCGCACCTGCACAACGTGCCGCCGTCATAAGCTTGCGAAAGGCCTCCTTGTGGGAATTATGTGGGAGGGCGTGCCGCCCGAGGGAGCGGATGTATTCGGACTCTGACGGCACGGGTAAACGGACCCCGTTCATCGAGACAGACCCCGTACCGAATTCCGTGCCCCTCCATCCACGTGCAACTTAGATACGTCGAAACCCAGGGCAACGGCGTCCTCCGCGGCGGGTAAGGCCCCTGCGATGGCGGACACGTCCACCGAGGAGCCTCCCAGCCATACCACGTCATCGGCCCAGGCCAAGCTGTGTAGTAGACCGGCCGGGGTGCGCATCCCAGGGTAGGCCTTGGAGACCATCCTCGCCCGGACCTCCCCCATGGGTGCGTAGTCCAATGGGGAGAGAGGATAGCCTTGCCCAGAGCCCGCATCAAACCATCCTACGGCGTGGTCGACATGGTCCGTTCCACCCATGTCAAGGCGCATGTCCTCCACTGGGGAGCGCGGCAGGCGACACAGGTCCGGGCCGTAGCCCACCACCTGGTGTACTCAATCCCGGGAGACGTGATCCAAAAGCGTGTCGAACATCGTCTAGGATGGGTCAGGTTCCGACCCCCGAGGCCCGGCGATGCCAGAAGTAATCGTGGAGCACACGGAGGAAGTCCCGTACGGACGTACCCGGCCATAAGACAAACTAGGAAAGGGGTAGGAAGCCGTGCCCCCGGAGTGAGGGCTACTCCTGCTCTTTTACGACTAGGCCCACAACCTTGCGCAGCAGAACAAGGTTGGTGAGTGGACGGTCATTGCCCGCGATACCATGGGGAGGTTTCTTCGGAAGAAGGTGGAGGTCCCCTTAAGCCAGGGCCTCCATGTGCTCCCCCCTCATGTAGCGGTTAACGATCTCGCACACGATGTTGAGGCCGCCGTCATCCATTTCCCGCAGCATCCACTACTGCAGCCGATCCCGCGCCGGCGCTATGCTGCTGGTGCGCTGACGCATGCGACACAGACGAGAAGGTTTCGCCGTAGGTAGGCCCAGCAGGCTCGGTGGTGTAACCCACCCCGTGATGTCCCAAATATCCGTCGTCGTCAACTCCCGTAGCGTCTTGTGGTGTCGTTGCCGGACTTGGTCCCAGGCTACCTTGGCTCGGGTGCGCGGAGCCACGTCCACGTGGGCGGAAAACCGTGGCTAAACCTTTGGTGTGCGGGCCGGCCAATCTCGGCATCGGAATGCCCCCCGGGAGGGCCGAGTGGAGGGGGCCACTCTCCGGGAGGTGGGCGAGGTACCGCTGTAGGTTGCCCACTTCCCCAGCCTCAACCAGGTCCTTGCTTACGTCTAGTCGACCCTTAAGGGTGTCCAAAACCTCCCACCATGTGGACCACCTTTTGGCGTGGGCCTGGAGTTGTCAGTGAACCTCGTCCACGCGCCCGTGGAGCTCCCCGAACTCGCAAGGGGGACCGTGGGCACTCTCCACTGCCGGAATAGTCGAGGCCGGGATGTATGCAAACAGGCCCGCCAAATCCTCCAGCCGCGCGCCCCGCTCCTGGCGGGCGGCCGACAAGGCCGTATGGTAGGCCCGATGCCTTGGTCGCGGAGGTGGAAATGCCGAGCGCGCAGGAGCACCTTGGGCCTGTCTTCTGAATCGAGGAATCCCCGAGCGTCCTACACCACCGGGCGATGGTTAGAAGGGAAGGGCGAAGGGTCTTCGACCCATAGGCTCCCTTTCTTGGGGGCGGGCCCCTCCAGAACGTGGTCTATGACCCCCATGCACCAGCGCCCGTCGGTCCACCTGGGCACCTCCACTGAGGGAGCGCAGCGGGAGAGCCCAGTGTCCTGTAGGAAAACCTCCCATAGGACGGAAAAGACAGCGGGGGCCATCCAAAATCCCGTCGCCCACCCTAGGTTGGCGTTGAGATCCCGTAGCATCAGTGTATACACCCCTCGGCAGGGGGCCATTACACTCAGGACCAACGCGAGGAGGCTACGCACCACGTCCACCTCGTGGTCCGCTGGGAAGTAGACTACCACGGCCAGGATGTGCGCTCCGCAGCTCCGATAGTCCAGGGCCAGGCCTCGACCAATGGAGTGGATGTCCCTCCCCACTTCCAAAAAAGTGGGGTGCCAATGCACCAGTATACCAACCCTGGCCGCCGGATGTGTCGCCTGGGTGAAGGCGGCCCAATACATGGCGTGGGCCACCATGTGGGCGGGCACCTTGCCAACCTCCTACAATCCCACCAGGGCCGCGTAGCCCCAGCCACGCAGATAGGACCCCAAAGCCTACACCTTGCCTGTGAGCCCTCGACGGAGGTTCAGGGTAACCGCCCGGAAATCTTCCCCTCCCCGGGGGCTCCCGGACGCCTCAGCGGCCGCCAGGTCGGGTGCTCCCCTACTCTTTGGGCCCACCGTGGTCTCCAGACGGCGGAGGACGGCCCGTCTAGCCTTGGAGAGTAGCTCCAGTACTGTGGACCGCCGCAAGTACCGCCCCAGCGCCTTGGCGTCGATATTGGCCGAAGCTTAGGAAGTGGAGATGTTGGAGCTAATCTCGAAGATCACACGCCCCCGGCTGTAGGCGGACCGGGGCACGCATGTCACGGAGCCCTCAGCCCCGTGCGGGTGTGCAACGCCCCCCCGCAGCTGTATACTTGCATGGAGTGGCGGCCGGACGGCTGATATATGGCCATCTGGGCCGCCCATTGTTGTAGTATGGCATGCAGGCGCCAATCGCCCTGGAAGAGAGATACGTGCTGCAACGCGGGCCGGAGACTAGGCAGGTTGTGCGCCATGGCAATGTCATGGACGCCTTGCAAAGCACCAGACAAGTTGAATACGATCCCCCAATGACCAACAGGCCTGCCCGAGAAGACGGATTCGCGAGCGAAACGCGTGAGTTGGCCGTTAGCCACAACCCCGGGGAGAAGACATCCCCGGCTTCCCACCCCAGCGTAATGCGCGCGGGAAATTCCGCCCCATCGTAGGCGTCCTTCAAGGACTGGGCCCCCGACTGTGGGGCGCCACCGGGGCCACCAGGGCCACCGGAGGTGCGGCAGCCCCCGCTGGCACCGCCTCCCGTACCACGGCCCCGAATATCCTGAGAGAGTCACTGTTACGTTTGTGACCGGGGGGTTCGGCACGTACGGCTGGTACTGGTATGGTGCCTGTTGGAGGTTCGCCCCTTGCGGGGGGATGGGCACCCCGTAGAGGGACGTGCGGCCGTCCCCCGAGTAGCATGGGTCTACAGGTAGCCGGCCCCAGTATGCGGCCGGCGGGAGGGTCGCCATAGGGGCCTGGTGTGCCTGGGTCATGGGATGGGATTGCGGGCGAGGGTAAGCAATCCGTTCGCCATAGCTCCCGTGGAGCTCGTATTGCCGTTTTTCCGGTCCCCTTACGTCTTCCCGGGGGAGTCATTGCGCTGAGTGGCGACTGTTTTCTCCCCGCGCCGGCGAGCGGTAGTCGGTATGCCTCCGTTCGTCGTATCGACCGTCCCGTTGGCCCCCCGAGGGTTGGGCAGTTGGTCTTTGGCGACCCCGGTATGGCTCCTCCTCCAGGGAGGAGTATCTGCTCCCCCGGCATGGGGTGTACTCATCTTGCGATCTGCCGGATGTACGTGGGGGGGTCATGGAGGGGGAGCGGCGCCGCTTGCGGCCCTCGTCCCCGGCCCCATTCCGGTCCCGGGGCCGAACGACCCCGTGGGGACCCGCCAAGAGGTCCCCGCTCCGGAGGCGTTGGGCAATAGGGTTGCTCTTCTGCAGGTGGTGGACCCGCACGAGGCCCCCTGCGTATGGTTGACGGTTGGCCTTGGACCAATCGTACCTGAACTGATTGTCGAAGTCGCAATCGTTCCGCTCCAGGACTTGAGCCGCCTCAAGCCGCACGCCCATGACGGTCGCTCCCCCGTCCTCCGTGTGGCAAAGTTGTCCTTCTTCCTTGATGTAGGAGACACGGAAGTGCCCGAAGGCCTTTTTCAGGACCATGCCGGGCCGCCCCGTGGACATTGGGAAGATCGGCTCCGGGGGGTCGCGCGGGTTGACGCGCCACTTAACCATGACGGCCACGGAGTACGGGTCGTAATCCGCACCGCCTTTGCCCTTCTCAGGGGGCTTGCTGCTCCCGCCGGCCTGGTTGGCCGAGACGGCAGCCGTCACCATGGCCGCCCCTCCGGTGTCGGGTGCCGGGTCCTGGGGGGCGGGGGGCGCGGGCTTGAACGGCGGGGGACACTCATGGATGAATTGCCCGACCAGTCGGTCCAGTTCGGGGTGAGTGGGCAAAAGCTTGCCCAAACCCGTGTGTTGGCTCTGCAGATTGCTCTGCAGGAACTCCGGGGGGAGGTCCAACCTGGTAGCCAGGCGCACGTGGAGCTTGTGGGCCTCCTCCACCTGCCACTCTTGTCGTACCTCGTTGAGGTGCACTAGCAGAGAGGGGAGCCCATCCAGTCCCGGGGTGGTAGCGGCGGCCATGGCCTAATCGGTGGCGAATGGAGTCCCGTCCCCTCTGGGACTGCTCCCGGGGGTACCGTCTATGCGGCGGTGTCCGATCGCGGAGGCCGATAGTGCGGCCACCTGCACCTCGCACGGCGCCTGGGCTTGACCCGAGGGCTGTGAACCCGTGGATACCCCGCGCTGGGGCACCAGTCCCACAGCTTCCGTCGGGAAGCGGAGGATGGCCTATGCCGTGACCCGCAGGCGACGTGAGAGGGTCTCGAGGGAGGGCGGGCGGTCCACACCAGGACCGCAGCGCAGACCAAAGTCGCTCAGATTTCCCTCAAATATGGGTTGGCCATGGAGGGCGGCCCGTACCCCGCGGGGACCCATCCCCCCAAGGCCTGCTCCACCGTGGGCTGAGAGATGCGCTCACCCCGCACTATCTGCGCAGCCTCGAGGATGGCGGGAAGGTGCCGGTTAAGGCGTTCGTGGACCACGCCTGCCACGGCACGCGCGGCCCGTTGGGCGTCATTAAGTTGCCGACGGAGGATGTTGCCTCCCTCTTTGAGGGACGCAGTGCGGGACCGTTGCCGCACCCGTTCCCCAATGACCGTGGCGTGGTCCCGCCGCATAGCGGAGAGGTCTGTCTCCGCGCGACACAGATCCGCCCGGGCCCGCAGCACCTCCTGCATGCGGCCCTTTTGCTTGGACGATAGAGCCTAGGAAGTGGCCTGTGTGTCCTCCGGGTCGCGTTCCAAATCCGGAACGCAGCAGCTATCCCACCGGGAAGGGCGACTAGGGGAGAGGCATGGGGCTACGGGACGCAATACCGCGTTAATGGTGCTGTGGTGGACTTGTGGCGCGCTGGCCAATTGGGCCACGGTTTCGTCCGCCTTCAGCATCCGCGCTAAGAATTTCCGCGGCCTTAGGGTGTCGAGCGGGGCGCACACTGAGATGGCCTTGCGGGCCAGGTCCGAGTGACGTGGATGCATGGTATTCCCCCGGTACTGGACCAGAGGCCCCGCAGCGGCCACCATGAGGGGGATGTCCTGGGAGAAGAATGTACGGGCGTGGTACAATCCGGTGACCGTCGCGGTGAGGCATAGCCCGCGGGGGTCAAGATGACCCCCATGGAGGTGATAGCGGTGATAACCTGCAGACGCCGGGCCCAGCGTAGGGCATCCGGTACCTCCTCTGGCCGCCCTCAGGCGACCTCAGGAAGGGAGTCCCCAGCGGCCTGGAGCAATGCCTTGTCGCTAGCCACCGACCAGCTGTCCCGCAGGCGTCGGTGCGCCGCCGATGGCCCATGCTGGATAGCGTTCAGCAACAGAGAGTCCCGGTAGTCGGGTTCCCGAGGATAGGCCGGGTCGATTGGTTGACTCATTGTGCGTTCCCTGGGTCCTGCAAAGACGGGAGTAGCCTGGTGCTCTGCACCCCTCCCTCCGCGATGGAGGGCGGCAGACCAACACGCGGAACCAATGAACGTCCCCTAACTATAACTACTCCTCGTCACCCAAGAGGGTGCTGGGGGGATGCACACATGGGGCGGCCCGCCCCGCACCCTGTGGTCCATAGTTCACCGGAAGCGGCTGTCTGCAGATTCCTCGAAGTAGGGGAACGGTGTCGAAGGCGCCCGAGCCCCCCACATGGTAGCCTCGTCCTCATAAGATGCATGTAGGACCGGGGGGGTCAACGGTCCCCCATGGCGTGGGGGCAGTAGGTAGTGTGATCGTCCCCCTACTCTCTCCCGGTCGTGGTCCCAATCCCCCAAACGGCCCAGGCAGGACCGGAGGGACTCGGGTATATACGCCGTTGTGTGGGGGAGCGGAGGGCGAACCCCATGGACAGCTCGCGGAGGCGAGGCGTTAGTACGGTCTTCGGACCGCAGGACCCCGCCCGGGGCTCCAGGGAAGGGGGTGCTTGAAGCATGGTAGCGCCACACGACGGATCTCAGCAACGGCCGCCATTGGGGCGGGGCCCACTCCCCCCCCCCCCCCCCCCGACCGGCAACACCGCGCCGCTGCAGACCACCACTCCCTGCGATATTTGAGGGATAGGCACGACCCGAGGGAGAACATGGTATGCACAAGGCCTAGCCACTCCCACACCGCGGCGGACACACCCGAGTCCCTCCGGTCGTGCCTGGGCCTTTTGGGGGACAGGGACGCCCCGTGGGAGAACAGGGTATGCATAGACTCTGGTGTATCCCCCGCTGTGTGTTAGGACGGATATGGCAACGCGCAACTGTTCCCACGGGGCGCCCCGTCCCCACGGGGCGTCCCTATCCCCCAAACGGCCCAAGCTAAACTGGAGGGACTCAGGTGTATCTGCCGCTGTGTGGGGGGATGTAGAGGAGACCGTGTAAACGCTCCCACGGGGTGCCCCTATCCCCCAAACGGCACACGCAGGATCGCAGGGCCTCGGGTGTAACCGCAGCTGTGTTGGCGGGCGGAGAGGGCAAAACGCAAATGGTCCCACCAGGCGTCCCTATCCCCCAAGCGGCCCAAGCTGGACCGGAGGGACTTGGGTGTATTCGCCTGTGTGTGGGGTGACGTATGGGGGGGACGTGTAAACACCCCCACGGGGCGCGCCTATCCCCCAAACGGCCGAGGCAGGACCGCAGGGCCTCGAGTGTATCCGCCGCTGTGTGGGAGTGAATGGGTCTGTGCATACCTTGTTCTCCCAGGGGGCGCCCCTATCCCCCAAACCGCCCAAGCAGGACCGGAGGGACTCGGGTGTATCCGCCGTTGTGTGGAAGTGGTTCGGCCCTGTGCATACCTCGTTCTCCCACGGGGCGTCCCCATCCTCCAAGCGGCCCAGGCGGGACCGCAGGGACTCGGGTGTATCCGCCGCTGTGTGTCAATGACCGGACCTCGTGTCTCCTCTTTCTCCCACAGGGCGCCCCTATCCCCCAAGCAGCCCAGGCAGGAGCGGAGGGACTCCGGTGTATCCGTTGCAGTGTGGGGATGGCTGGACCTTGGGTCTCCTCATGTTCCCACGGGGCGTCCCTATCCCCCGGGCGACCCAGGCATGACCGGAGGTACTCAGGTGCATCCGCCGCTGTGTGGGGGTGGTTGGGCCTTGTGCATACCTTGGTCTCCCACGGGGCGTCCCTATCCTCAAAACGGCCCAGGCAAGAGTGTGGGGCCCCGGGTGTATACGCCGATGTGTGGGAATGGCTGGACCTCGTGTCTCCTTTCTCCCACGGGGCGCCCCTATCCCCCAAGCAGCCCAGGCAGGAGCAAGGAGTCGGGTGTATCGGCCGCAGTGTGGGGATGCCTGGACCTTGTGTTTCCCCTTGTTCCCATGGGGCGGCCCAAACATGAGCGGAGAAACTCAGGTGTATCCACCGCTCTGTGGGAGTGGTTGGGCCCTGTGCATACCTTGGTCTCACACGGGGCATACCTATCCACCCAAACGGCCCAAACAAGACCGGAGGGACTTGGGTGTATCCGCCGCTGTGTGGGAATGGCTGAGCCTTGTGTCTCCTCGTTCTCCGAACGGGGCGTCCCTATCCCCCAAACCGCCTAGGCAGGACCGGAGGGACTCAGGTGTATCCGCCGCTGTGTGGGAGTGGTTGGGCCCTGTGCATACCTCGTTCTCCCACGGGGCGTCCCCATCCCCCAAGCGGCCCAGGCGGGTCCGCAAGGACTCGGGTGTATCCGCCTTTGTGTGGGAATGGCTGGACTTCATGTGTCCTCCTTCTCCCAAACGGCGCCCCTATCTCCCAAGCACCCCAGGCAGGACCGGACGGACTTGGGTGTATCCGCCGCAATGTGGGGAGGGCTGGACCTTGTGTCTCCTTGTGTTGCCACGGGGCGTCCCTATCCCCCGGGCGGCCCAAGCATGACCGGAGGTACTCAGGTGTATCCGCCGCTGCATGGGAGTGGTTGGGCGCTGCGCATACCTTGGTCTCCCATGGGGCGTCCCTATCTCCTAAACGGCCCGGGCAGGATCGGAGGGACCCGGGTGTATCCGCCGCTGTGTGGAAATGGCTGGACCTCGTGTCTCCTCTTTCTCCCACGGGGCGTCCCTATCCCCAAAACCATTAGGGCACGCACGCAGGGACTCGGGTGTATCGGCCGCTGTGTGGAGTGGCGTGGCCTTGTGCATACCTTGTTCTCCCACGGGGCGTCACTATGCCCCAAACGGCCCAGGCGGGACCGGAGAAACTCGGGTGTATCGGCCGCTGTGTGGGAGGACGGCGATGGCAACGCGCAAGTGTTCCCACGGGGCGCCCCTATCCCCCAAGCGGCCCAAGCAAGACCGGGGGGACTTGGGTGTATCCGCCGCTGTGTGCGAGTGGCTGGGCCCTATGCATGCCTTGCTCTCCCACGGGGCGTCCTTATCCCCCAAACGGCCCAAGCAGGACCAGACGGACTCGGGTGTGCCTGCGGCTGTGAGGGAATAACTGGACCTTGTGTCTCCTCGTTCTATCACGGCGTGTCCCTATCCCTCAAGCGGCCCAGGCAGGGCCGGAGGGACTCGGGTGTATCCGCCGTTGTGTGGGTATGGTTGGGCCCTGTTCATACCTAGTTCTCGAACGGGGCGTTCCTATCCCCCAAACGGCCCAAACATGACCGGAGGTACTTGGGTGTACCCGCCGCTGTGTCGAAATGGCTGGGCCTTGTGTCTCCTCGTTCTCCGAACGGGGCGTCCCTATCCCCCAAGCGGGAGAGGGGTGACCACCATAACTTACGTCTTGCCCGTCATACCCCGACTCTACACTCGCCTCAACGCGGCTGGTTGAGTCCGGCTCTGGGGGACGCACTTAACTTGGCCTGGGTGATGCCCTTTACCCTTTAAGCAGTATTTACGGCAGTAGGAACTAATTATTGCGTATTAACGATGTACATTGTTACCCCGCAGACATGCCCCCTTCGGTGGTGCGCTCACCATTAGGGCTGCCGTTTGGGGATCCGGGGGCTTTTACCCGTTCCTCAGGCCCTCCAGGTCTGTTGACGAGAGGTTTACATTATAAAATACTTCGGTTCTTTGTTTACACGACAACTTTACTTGATGCATACACATCCCAAAGTGCAACTAGGGTCCCTTGGGGGGATGGCGACCCCCGCGGACAAGCGCCTTGGGGGGCCTCCCCTTCTTTCACACTCCACACCCACGGGGGCTCCAGAAAGTGGCACCGCCCAAAGATATAGACCCATGGCCTAGGGGGCCTCCGCGTCTTTCAAGGTAACGGCGGGCACTGGGAGGGGATGCCCCCCCCCCCGCGCGGTAAAAGAACCATTGTGTCTGACCGTCCAAATTCCTAAAATTTTCCAAAATTTCCAAGGGCACTAGGGGGGATGACACCCCTTGCGGACCCGGACACGTAGCCTAGGGGGCCTCCCCTTCTTTCATGGGGCCAAAATGGATCATCCTCGGAGCGCGGGGTGGGTGCCATTGTCTCCGCGCAATGAGCAACGTAGCGGTGGACTCTGGCCCTTTCCCCGGCTGCGGCGCTGGCTCCCTCTCAAAAAGACCGGTGGTCTTTCATGGACAAATTTCCGTGGCTGGGGGGGCTCCCCTTCTTTCTAGGTTTCCCAAATTGCCTTTATCACAAGGGCACTAGGGGGGGGGGGGTGGCGCCCCCCCGCGGACCCGGACCTGTGACTTGGGGGGCCTCCCCTTCGTTCACGGAGGATCAGCACGCCCGTGTGTGGCCCTGGGTCCCGTGGTGCGCCCCTGGCCCCTTCCTAGGCAGAGGGCGTAGAGACACCCCCCGGGAGGCAGCAACCGGGTCACAGGCCACACACTACATAAAAACTTCCGCTGAGGTATCTTGGCCGGGGAGCCTCCCCTTATTCAATAGTCCCAGAGCTGCCCTTGGCGCCACCGGGCGCCGGAGAGGCCATGGTGGCCTCCAAGTCGCCGCACTCGGTCCCCATCCCATGATGCACCTGTGCAGAAACACACGGTGTGTATGGGTTGGGGGGGGGGGGCATCGCAAGCCCTCAGGTGGGCTGGGCCACAGGGAGACCCGAAGAAGCCTCGCAAACCTCCACCCCCCGGTGGATCCCGCCCTGTACCATCCTGGCTCCCCACGGTGGCCGGGGATGGGGCGCGTGATCTCACGAACCAACTCGCCGCGGCTAGACTGGTTTGCCCCCCAGATTGCTTGTTAGCCTAGGGGTATCCCCCCCTAGTTTCACCCCCACACCACGGTGAGGTAACGCGCCCCTGGGCGGCCGTGGGGCTTACGGCTACATAAACCCCGCCGTGCGGGGTGTGCGCAACACGGCGCCGGATAGACTACGCAGCGGCCCACAATGGGGCCGGGTGGATACACAAACCCTACCTTCTAAGGTTCCCGAACGCTTCACACCGGGGGACAAAATAAGCAAAGGCCGACAAGTGGCCTTGGTGGATACATAAAACCTGCCGTGTAGGAGCTCCCCAACGCTTCGGAGCAGGGAACAAAATTAGTAGTCGCAGACAATTGGGCCTAGTGGCGAAATAACCCCTGCCGTTGGGGGGGGAGGGGGGGGTAATGCTTCAGAGCGGGGGACAAAATCAGCAGTGGCCAATGATTGGACCTTGTGGCGATGTATTCCTTGATGTCTAGGCGGTCCGCATTGATTGAAAGCGAAGGACCAAAATCAAAGGTGGCCCACAAGTGGGCGGATTGGCGACATAAGCCTTGCCAATTGGGGGGGTCCCATAGCTTCACGGCAGGGGAACAAAAGAATAGAAAAGGCCCAAGGTTGGGCCTTGTGGCTACATAACCCTTCGAATATGTGGGGTGCTCAACGTTTCACAGCGGGACACATAATTAGTGGTGGCACAATTCGGCCTAGTAACTATGTAACCCCTACCATCTGGGGGGTCCCCAACGCTTTAGAGCGCGGAGCAAAATCAGCACTAGCCCAGACTTGGGCCTAATGGCTAGAAAACCTGGGAAAGAAAATCAATAGTGACCGGACTAGGCTTGGTTCGTACATGACTGCTGCACGTTAGGGAGTTCCCCAACATTTCAAAGCGGGGGACAAAAGCAGCAGTGGCCAACGATTGGGCGTGGTGCCTACATAACCCTTGCTTTGCAGGGGGTCCCAACGCTTGAGAGCAAGCATCAAAATCAGTAGACCCACAAATGAGCCTGGTAACTACGTAAACTGCTGCCGTATGGGAGGTCCCCAACGTTTGAGAGGGGAAGACAAAATCAGTGGTAGCCCCCAACTGGGTGAATTGGCTACACAACATTCTCCGTCTGTGGGGTCTCCAAATGTTCAAAGCGGGGAACAAAATCAGCAGTAGCCCACAAAACGTGATTGCTACATGGCCCCCGCAATTCGGGGTGTCCCAACACTGCATAGGAGGGCTAAAGCCCCGTAGTTACCGACAATTGGGCCTGGTGGCTACATAACCTCTAACGCCAAGGGGGTCCCGTACGCTTTAAAGCAAGGACCAAACGCAAAAATGGCCCAGAAGTGGGAACACTGGCTACATAACCCCTGCCGTCTAGGGGGTCCCTAACGCTTCACACCAAGGAACAAAATCGGCGTTGGCCCACAATGGGCTGGGTCACTACATAGCCCCTGCCGTCTCGCGGGTCCAACGCTTCAAAGCGGGGGAGAAAATCAGAAGTGGCCCACAACTGGGCGGATAGGCTACAGGAGCCCCGCCAATTGGGCGGTCCCTGCAACTTTGGAGCAAGCGACAAAATCAGAATGGGCCCAAGG
This sequence comes from Eutreptiella sp. 'Long Island Sound 2002', assembly GCA_964036045.1. Lineage (NCBI taxonomy): Eukaryota > Euglenozoa > Euglenophyceae > Eutreptiales > Eutreptiaceae > Eutreptiella > Eutreptiella sp. 'Long Island Sound 2002'. The sequence continues at coordinate 127,256,530 of OZ038382.1, read as the reverse complement.
TTGGACCTACAGGCGACATGGCCTCTGCCGTAATGGGGGGGGGGGGCAGCACATCATAGCATGAGACACAATCAGCAATGGCCCACCTTGGGGCTGATGGATACATACCCCTTGTTATCTTGGGGGTCCATCACGCTTTAAAGCGGAGGGACGAAATGAGCAAGGGCCCACAATTGGGGCTGGTGGCTACATGAACCATACCTCATGCTAGCGTCCGTTTTTCCGGACGGTTGCGGACGCCCCCCAAAATCTGAAACGGACGCAAACGGACGCACCCCAAAACTGAAACGGACGCAAACGGACGCTCCCCAATCATACCATGGCTGTGCCCTCACAACTTCTGCACCTTTCATGCAGGGAGGCCTTGGGAACCGTCTGGTGTCTGGGGAATACTGTCTGGTGTCTGGTGACTGGTGTTTGGTGATTACTGTCTGGACTGATGAAAAACAGAGCGCCAGCTGATTACTGTCTGGACTGGACTGATGAAAAAAAGAGCGCAAGCAGTTTGGGTTCAACTGGAATTGAACCCAGGACCCCTAATTCTGAAGGCTGTGCATATACCGCTGTACTACTACCGGTCCCCGGAAATGTAATCACCTTCGTGCTTACATTTCCTATTATCCGCTCAACCATCGGCGGGGGTATCATGCCAGCCCACGACACTCTTTGTTGCCGGCAATTTCTGATTTCACCCCCCAAAATCTGAAACGGACGCAAACGGACGCACCCCAAAACTGAAACGGACGCAAACGGACGCTCCCCAAAATCAAAACGGACGCACACGGACGGGTACCCATATCAAAACGGACGCTAGCATGAGGTATGACATGAACCCTGCCGTCTACGGGTCCCCAACATTTAACGGCGGGAGACAAAACAATAGTGCCCCACAATTAGGCCGAGTGGCTACATAACAGCTGTTGTATGGGGGTCCACAACGCTTCAAAGCGGGGTAAAAATTAGCAGCGGGCATAACTGGGCCTAGTGGCTGCATTACTCGTGTCATTTTGGTGGTCTCCAATGCTTCAAATCGGAGGACAAAATTCGGAAGGATGCAAAATTGGGCCTAGTGGTTAAATGACGCCTGCTGTGTGGAGGGTCCCCTACACTTCAGAGGGGTGTAGTAGCCCACAAGTGATCGGATTGGCTACATAACGGTTGTTGTCTATCATTTTCGGGGTCCCCAACACTTCGGAGCGGGAGAGAAAATCAATAGTGGCCGACAAATGGGCCTCATGGCTACATAACCCATGCCGCCCGGGGGCGGGGGGTCCCCAACACTTTAGAGCAACGCACGAAATCAAGTTTTTCCCACAATTGGACCCGGTGGCTACATAGCCCTTGCTATTTGAGAGCTACCCAAAGCTCCACAACGGGGGACAAAATCAGCACAGGCCCACGATTGCGCATGGTGACTACATAACCCCTACCCTTTGGAGGGTCCCCTATGCTGCGGAGGGGTGTAGTAGCCCACAACTGGCATTGGCTACATAGCACGATGGGGCCTAATGGCTACATAAACCCCGCTATCCGCGGTGTGCCCAACACGGCGGCAGATAGACTCCGCAGCGGCCCACAATGGGGCCTGGTGGATACATAAACCCTACCTTCTGGGAATCCCGAAGGCTTCACACCGCGGGGCAAAATAAGCAGAGGCCGACAATCGGGCTTGGCGGATACATAAGACCTGCCGTCTAGGAGGTCCCCAACGCTTCGGAGCAGGGAACAAAATTAGTAGTCGCAGACAATTGGGCCTAGTGGCGAAATACCCCCTGCCCTTTGGGGTGGGGTGGGGGGGGGGGGCAATGCTTCAAAGCGGGGGACAAAATCAGCAGTGGCCAATGGTTGGACCTTGTGGCGACCTATTCCTTGACGTCTAGGCGGGTAGGAACGCTTCAAATTGAAGGACCAAATTCAGAGCAGGCCCACAAGTGGGCAGATTGGCGACATACGCCTTGCCAATTGGGGGGTTCCCATAGCTTCACGGCGAGGGAACAAAAGAATAGAAAAGGCCCACGGTTGGGCCTTGTGGCTGCATAACCCTTGCCATATGTGGGGTGCTCGACGGTGCGCAGCGGGACACAAAATGAGTGGTGGCCCACGATTGGGCCTAGTGCCTACTTAACCCCTACCATCTGGGGGTCCCCAACGCTTTAGAGCGCGGAGCAAAATCAGCACTAGCCCATAATTGGGCCTAATGGCTACAAAACCTTGGAGAGAAAATCGTTCCTGACCGGATTGAACCTGGTTCCTACATGACCGCTGCACGTTAGGGCGTCCCCCCACATGTCAAAGCGGTGGACAAAATCAGCAGTGGTCAACAATTGAGCGTGGTGGCTACATCTCCCTTCCGTATGGGGGGTCCCCGACGTTTGAGGGGAGAAAAGAATATCAGTGGTAGCCCACAACTGAATAGATTGGCTACATAATTGGCTACATATATATGGAATACATTGGCTACATAACCCTTGCTTTGCAAGGGTCCCAACGCTTCGGAGCGGGGGACAAGATCAGTAGACCCACAATTGGGCCTAGGGACTACATAAACTCCTGCCGTATGGGGGGTCCCCGACGTTTGAGAGGGGAAAACAATATCAGTGGTAGCCAACAATTGAGTAGATTGGCTACATATCAACTGCTGTTTGCGGGGTCACCAAATGTTCAAAGCGAGGAACAAAACCAGCACTGGCCCACAAGACCTCATTGATACATAGCCATTGCAATTTGGGGGTTCCCAACGTTGCATAGGACGGGGGAAACCCCATAGGGGCCGACAACTGGACCTGGTGGCTACATGACCTATGCCGTCAGGGGGGTCCCGTACGCTTCAAAGTAGGGGACAAACTCAAAAGTGGCCCAACAGTGCAAAGATTGGCTACATAACCCCTGCTGTCTAGGGGGTCCCCAACAATTCACAACAAAGAACAATATCGGCGTTGGCCCACAATCGGCATGGGCCCTACTTAGCCCCTGCTCTCTCGGGGGTCCCCAACGCATCAAAGCGGGGGACGAAATCAGAAGTGGCCCACAAGTGGGCGGATTAGCTACAGGAAACCCCGCCAATTGGGGGGTCCTTGACACTTTGGAGCAAGCGACAAGATCAGAACCGGCCCACAGTTGGGCCTAGAGGCTACATGACCCCTGCTGTCTCAGGGGGGTGGGGGGGGGCAACACATCATAGCATGGGAAAAGATCAGTGATGGCCCACAATTGGGCCTGATGGATACATAACCCTTGTCATCTTGGGGGTGCCCACCGCTTAACGGCGGGAGACAAATCAGTCCCCATCATCAGTGCCCGACAATTGGGCGTGGTGGCTACATAACAACCCTTTGTATAGGGGTCCACAACGCTTCAAAGCGGGGTACAAAATCAGCAGTGGGGCATAATTGGGCCTAGTGGCTACATTACCCGTGTCATTTTGGGGGTCTCCACCGCTTCAAAGCGGAGGACAAAATGGGGAAGTGTGCGAAAGTGGGCCTAGTGGCTCAATAACCCTTGCCATGTTGAGGGTGCCCTACACTTCAGAGGGGTGTAGTAGCCCACAAGTAATCGGATTGGCTACAGAACAGATGCTGTTTGTCATATTTGGGGTCCCCAACGCTTCAAAGCGGGAAAGAAAATGAATAGTGCGCCACAATTGGGCCCCATCGCTACATTACCCCTGCCAAATGGGGGGGGGGGTCCCCAACACTTTAGAGCGGCGCACAAAATCGGGTGTGGCCCACAATTGGACCCGGTGGCTACATAACCCTTGCTGTCTCGGAGGTCCAAAAGCTCCACAGCGAGGGACAAAATCAGGACAAGCCCACAATTGGGCCTTGGGGCTACATAACCCCAACCCTTTGGAGGCTCCCCTGTGCTTTGGAGGGGCGTAATAGCCCAAAATTAGTATTCGCTACGTAACAAAATGGGGCCCGATGGCTACATAAACCCCGCTCCGCGCTATGCCCAACATGGCGGCAGATAGACTCGGTAGCGGCCCACAATGGGGCGTGGTGGATACATAAACCCTACCTTCTGGGGGTTCCAAACAGCTCACAACGGGATCCCAAAATAGCAGAGGCAGACAATTGGCGTTGGTGGATACACAAGACCTGCCGTCTAGGAGGTCCCCAACGCTTCGGAGCACGAACAAAATTGGTAGTCGCAGACAATTGGGCCTAGTGGCGAAATATCGCCTGCCCTTTGGGGTGGGGGACCGGGGGTAATGCCTCAAAGCGGGGGACAAAATCAGCAGTGGCCAATGATTGGGCCTTGAGTCGACCTATTCCTTGACGTCTAGGCGGGCAGTAACGCTTCAAATTGTAGAACCCGATTTAGAGGTGGCCCACAAAAGGGCGGATTGGCGACATAAGCCTTGCCAATTGGGAGGTTCCCATAGCTTCGCGGCGAGGGAACAAAAGAATAGAAAAGGCCCACGGTTGAGCCTTGTGGCTGCATAACCCTTGCCGTATGTGGGGTGCTCAACGCTTCGCAGAGGAACACAAAATCAGTGGTGGCGCACGATTGGGCCTAGTGCCTACATAACCCCTACCATCTGGGTGGTCCCCAACACTTTAGAGCGCGGAGCAAAATCAGCAATAGCCCACAAGTGGGCCTACTGGCTACAAAATTTGGGAGAGAAAATCAATATAGACCGGATTGAACCTGGTTCCTACATGACCGCTGCACGTTAGGGCGTCCCCGAACATTTCAAAGTGGGGGCCCAAAATTAGCAGTGGCCAACGATTGCGCGTTGTGGCTACATAACCCTTGCTTTGCAAGGGTCCCAACGCTTCGGAGCGGGGGACAAGATCAGTAGACCCACAATTGGGCCTGGGGAGTACATAAACTCCTGCCGTATGGGGGGTCCCCGACGTTTGAGAGGGGAAAACAATATCAATGGTAGCCAACAACCGAGTAGATTGGCTACATATCAAATGTCGTCTGCGGAGTCACCAAATGTTCAAAGCGAGGAACAAAATCAGCACTGGCCCACAAGACCTCATTGATACATAACCCCTCCAATTTGGGGGTTCCCAACGCTGCATAGGACGGGGGAAACCCCATAGGGGCCGACAACTGGACCTGGTGGCTACATGACCTCTGCCGTCACGGGAGTCCCGTACGCTTCAAAGCAGGGGACAAACTCAAAAGTGGCCCAGAAGTGCAAAGATTGGCTACATAACCCCTGCTGTCTAGGGGGTCCCCAACAATTCACAACAAAGAACAATATCGGCGTGGGCCCACAATGGGCCTGGTCATTACATAGCCCCTGCTCTCTCGGGGGTCCCCAACGCATCAAAGCGGCGGACGAAATCAGAAGTGGCCCACAAGTGGGCGGATTAGCTATATGAAGTTCGCCAATTGGGGGGTCCTTGACACTTTGGAGCAAGCAACAAAATCAAAACCAGCCCACAGTTGGGCCTAGAGGCTACATGACCCCTGCTGTCTCAGGGGGGGGGGGGGGCAGCACATCATAGCATGGGTAAAGATCATTGATGGCCCATAAGTGGGCCTCATGGATACATACCCCTTGTCATCTTGGGGGTGCCCCCCGCTTAACGGCGGCAGACAACTCAGTCCCCATCATTAGTGCCCAACAATTGGGAGTGGTGGCTACATAACAACCCTTTGTATAGGGGTCCACAACGCTTCAAAGCGGGGTACAAAATCAGCAATGGGGCATAATTGGGCCTAGTGGCTACCTTACCCGTGTCATTTTGGGGGTCTGCGGCGCTTCAAAGCGGAGGAGGAAACGGGGAAAGGCGCCAAATTGGGCCTAGTGGCTCAATAACCCTTGCCCTGTTGAGGGTCCCTTACAACTCAGTGGGGTGTAGTAGCCCACAAGTGATCGGATTGGCTACATAACAGCGTTGTTTGTCATATTTGGGGTCCCCAACGCTTCAAAGCGGGAAAGAAAACGGATACTGCGCCACAATTCGGCCTCATGGCTACATAACCCCTACCAACCTGGGGGGGGGGGGTCCCCAACACTTTAGAGCGGCGCATAAAATCAGGTGTGGCCCACAATTGGACCCGGTGGCTACATAACCCTTGCTGTCTCGGAGGTCCACCAAGCTCCACAACGGGGGACAAAATCAGGACAGGCCCACAATTGGGCCTGGGGGTTACGTAACCCCTGCCCTTTGGAGGGTCCCCTGCACTTTGGAGGGGCGTAATAGCCCACAACTGGTATTGGCTACGTAACACAATGGGGCCTGATGGCTACATAAACCCCGCTCCGCGCTAGGCCCAACATGGCGGCAGATAGACTCGGTAGCGGCCCACAATGGGGCGTGGTGGATACATAAACCCTACCTTTTGGAGGTTCAAAACACTTCACAACGGCATACAAAAACCGCAGAGGCCGACAATTGGCGTTGGTGGATACATAACACCTGCGTCTAGGAGGTCCCCAACGCTTCGGAGCAGGGAACAAAATTAGTAGTCCCAGACAACTGAGCCTAGTGGAGAAATACCCCCTGCCCTTTGGAGCGGGGATGGGGGGCAATGCTTCAGAGCGGGGGACAAAATCAGCAGTGGCCAATGATTGGGCCTTGAGGCGACCTATTCCTTGACGTCTAGGCGTTCCGGAACGCTTGAAAGCGAAGGACCAAAATCAGAGGTGGCCCACAAGTGGGCGGATTGGTGACATAAGCCTTGCCAATTGGGGGGTTCCCATAGCTTCATGGCGAGAGAACAAAATAATAGGAAAGGCCCAAGGTGGGGCCTAGTGGCTACATAACCCTTGCCATATGTGGGGTGCTCAACGCTTCACAGTGGGACACAAAATTAGTGATGGCCGAAAATTCGGCCTGTTGAGTACATAACCCCTACATCTCGGGTCCCCCAAACGCTTTAGAGCGGGGAACAAAATGAGCACCAGCCCACAATCGGGCATGATGGCACGTGGGAGAGAAAGTCAATAGTGGCCGGACCGGGCTATGTTCCTATATAACCGATGCCCCCAAACATTTCAAAGCGGGTGGAAAAATTGGTAGTGGCCAACGATTGCGCGTGGTGCCTACGTAACCCTTGCTTTGCTGGGGGTCCCAACGCTTCAGAGCGGGGGACAAAATCAGTAGACCCACAATTGGGCCTAGTGACTACATAAACTCCTACCGTATGGGGGGTACCCAACATTTGAGAGGAAAGGACAAATTCAGTGGTAGACCACATCTGCGTGGATTGGCTACATATCAGCTGCCAACTGCGGGGTCACCAAATGTTCAAAGCGGGGAATAAAATGAGCCGTGGCCCGCAAGACCTATCTGGTAAACCACCCCGTGTGAGGTCCACTTGGACTGGACACCTGGGCGAGGCGACGACCAATACACCGTGGCACACACGGTACACCAAGCAAACATACCAACAAAGGCGGAAGACCCACAACAAACCGAAACCCAACCACCTAGACCGGCACCCCAACAATGGACGCTGTACAGGCTCCTGGCCCATGCTCGCACCCTAGCAGAACAAAGGATCCAGCCATACACAGACGTCACATACATGGAGCGAATGATGCGGGACTGGCCGAAGTACGAGACGGAGGTAGTGGAAGGACACACAGGGCCACCAGCAACCACATCCCCCCAGACATGGGACGACCTAGTGCCCGATGGGGACATCGGCGCGCTGGCCAAGACCATTCAACACACGGCGCTAGGGCACACCTTCGACGACAGCTACGAACCCGCCATCGTGAATGCCATCCTGGCCTACCACAGCTGGACAACTTTCGCGACTCGGGGTGTCCCAACGCTGCATGGGAGGCGGGAAACCCCATGGTGGCCGACAATGACCTGGTGGCAACATAACCTCTGCCGTCGAGGGGGTCCTGTACGCTTCAAAGCAGGGGACAAACTCAAGAGTGGCCCAGAAGTGAAAAGATTGGCTACATAACCCCTGCTGTCTAGGGGGTCCGTAACGCTTCACGGCAAGGAACAAAATCGGCGTTGACCCACAATGGGCCCGGTCATTACATAGGCCTTCTCGTCCCGGGGGTCGCAAACGCATCAACGCGGGGGACAAAATGAGGACTGGCCCACAAGTGGGCGGATTGGCTACATGAGCCTCGCCAATTGGGGTTCCCTAACACTTTGGCGCAAGGGACAAAATAGGAACCGGCCCACAGTTGTGCCTGAAGGCTACATGACCCCTGCTCTCTGGGGGGAGGGGGGGGGCAGCACATCATAGCATGGGAAAAGATCATTGATGGCCCATAAGTGGGCCTCATGGATACATAACCCTTGTCATCTTGGGGGTGCCCACCGCTTAACGGCGGGAGACAAATCAGTCCCCATCATCGGTGCCCGACAATTGGGCGTGGTGGCTACATAACACCTTTTGTATAGGGGTCCACAACGCTTCAAAGCGGGGTACAAAATCAGCAGTGGGGCATAATTGGGCCTAGTGGCTACATTACCCGTGTCATTTTGGGGGTCTCCAACGCTTCAAAGCGGAGGACGAAATTGGGAAGGGTGCGAAATTGGGCCAAATGGCTAAATAACCCTTGCCATGTTGAGGGTCCCCTACGCTTCAGAGGGGTGTAGTACCCCACAAGTAATCGGATTGGCTACGTAACAGACATTGTCTGTCATTTTTGGGGTCCACAACGCTTCAGAGCGGGAGAGAAAGTGGCCCGCAATTGGGCCTCATGGCAACATAACCCCTGCTACCGGGGGGGGGTTCCCCAACACTTTAGAGCGGCGCACAAAATCAGGTGTGGCCCACGATTGGACCCGGTGCTACATAACCCTCGCCGTCTAGCAGGCCCCCAAAGCCCCACAACGGGGGACGAAATCACCACAAGCCCACAATTGGGCCTAGTGGATACATAACCCCTACCCTTTGGAGGGTCCCCTATGCGTCGGAGGGGTGTAGTAGCCCACAACTGGTATTGGCCACATAACACGATGGGGCCTGATGGTTACATAAACCCCGCGGTCCGGGGGGTGCCCAACATGGCCGTAGATAGACTCATCGGCGGCCCACATTGGGGCGTGGTGGACACATAAACCCTACCTTCTCAGGGCCCCGAACGCTTCACACCGGGGAAAGAAGTCGGCAGACGCCGACAATTGGCGTTGGTGGATAAATAAGACCTGCCGTCTACGAGGTCCCCAACGCTTCGGAGCAGGGAACAAAATTAGTAGTGGCACACAATATAATTGGGCCTAATGGCGAAATAACCCCTGCCGTCCGGGGAGGGGGGGGGGGGATTGCTTCAGAGCGGGGGACGAAATCAGCAGTGGCCAATGATTGGACCTTGTGGCGATGTATTCCTTGACGTCTAGGCGGTCCCCAACGCTTCAAAGCAAAGGACAAAATAACAGATGGCCCACAATTGGGCGGATTGGCGACATAAGCCTTGCACATTCGGGGGGGGTCTCCATACCCTCATGGTGAGGAAACAAAAAAATAGAAAAGGCCCACGGTTGGGCCGTGTCGCTACAGAACCCTTGCCATATGTGGGGTGCTCAACACCTCACAGCGGGAGACAAAATCACTGGTGGCCCATGGTTGGGCCTGGTACCCACATAACCCCTGCCATCTGGGGGCTCCCCAACGATTTATAGTGGGGAACAAAATCAGCACTAGCCCACAATTGGCGCTAATGACTACAAAACTTGGGAGAGAAAATCAATAGTAGCCGGATTGGCCGTGACTCCTACATGACCGCTGCACGTTAGGGGGTCCCAAATCATTTGAAAGCAGGGAACAAAATTAGCAGTGGCCAATGATTGGGCGTGGTGCCTACATAACCCTTGCTTTGTAGGGGATCCCAACACTTAAGAGCGGGGGACCAAATCAGTAGACCCACAAGTGGGCCTCGCGAGTATGGAAACTCTTGCCGTATGGGGTGTCCCCACGACTTCAGAGTGGCGGAAGGAATCACCGATGGCCCACTATTGGGCCTAGTGGCTACACAAAGCTTAATGTCTAGGGGACTAAATAAGCAAGCGCCCACAATCGGGCCTGTTGGCTACACAACACCTGGCGTCTACGGAGGTCCCCAAGGCTTCAGTGTAGATAACAAAATCAGCAGTGGCCCTAAATTGGGCCTGGTTACTACATAACCTCTGCCGTTTGTGGGCTGCCCAAAGTTTCACAGCGGAGGACAAGACGGAAGTGGCCCACAATTGGGCCTGGTGGCTACATAACCCCTGCCATCAAGGGTGTCCCGAAAGCGTCCGTGTGGGGGTCGAATTCAGCAGTGGCACAAAATTGGCCTTCGTGGCTGTATAACCCGTTCTGTGTCGGCAGTCACCGAGACTTTAGAGCGGAGGGCGGATTCAGCAATGCCCCACAATTGGGCCAGATGGATACATAGCCCCTCCCGTGTACGGATCCCCAACGCTTCAAAGTGGAGGACAAAACTAGCACTGGCCCACAAGTGGGCGGATTGCCTACATAACGTCTGTCGGATGTGGTTTCTCCAATGCTTCGAAGCGGGAGAGAAAAGCGGGCACGAGCGCACAATTGGGCCTCGTTATTACATAACTTCTGCAACTTAGCGGGTCCCTCAACATCACAAAGCGGGGGACAAAATCAGCATGGGCTTAGAATTGGGCCTGGTGGCTCCATAACCCCTACCATACCCACGATTTGGTCTGGTGACTACATAACCCCTCTCATCTAGGGGGTCACCAACGGTTTGGAGCGGGGGACAAAAATTAGTGGTGTCCCACAATTGGGCTTGGCGACTACACAACTCCTGCCTTCTGTGCGGGTCCCCATAGCTTCACCGTTGCGGAGGAAATCCGCATCGGCCCACCATTGGGCATCGTGACTACATCACCCCAACCTTCTTGGGAGTTCCCGAACGCTTCACAGCGGGGGACAAAATCAATAGAGGCCCACAATTGGGCATGGTGGCTAAACAAGCCTTGCCGTTTAGGGGGTTCCCACCACTTCGAAGCGGGGTACAAAAAACAGCAGCCAATGCTTGCGCCTCGTGGCTACATCACCCTTGGCGCCTAGGCACTCCCCACCGCTTCAAAGCGGAGGACACAATTAGTCGAGATCCACCATTGGGCCGGTTGGATACATAGCTGCTCGCGTCTAAGGGGTCCCCGACACTTCACAATGGGAAACAAATTCATCAGTGGCCCACAAGTGGGCAAATTGGCTACATCCTTGGTACACGCTAGAATACCCAGTCTCGTTCTAGCCTAGAACAGGCTGGAGGGGCTAGAACGAAAAAAAAGGGGGGGATACCCCCCCCGCCAAGGGGGGGGGGCGGATGAGGTGTCTAAGCTGGACCCCCCTATCCATACTCGGGGGCCCATACTTTTTTTTTCAAAATTTCACTGCTTTCACGTGATTTTGCAGTCCAAAAATTCGTTCTAGCGGCGTTCTAGCGACGTTCTGGCGAGCGTCGCTAGGACGCCGCTGGAACGGTTCGCTAGAACGCCGCTAGAACGATATATATGAATGCTCCGCCACTCCTCAAAGAGAAGCTGCCCCGGCTACCACGGCCAGCCGTAGCCAATCACAGGGTCCCGACGCTGGACCCGACTCACGGAGCGCCGGGTTCCCCCCCCCCCCACCCCCCGTTTAGCCCGGTTAGCCCCCCACCACACCCCATAGGTCACTTGGAAGGTCACTTGGCGGGCCGGCGCCCGGTCACTTGGTGGTGGGTTAGCCCGATTAGCCCGGTTAGCCCAAGTAGCCCCCCTACCCCCCCAGGCCCCCATTCGCGAGTCGCGACACGCAGGTTACTCCTCGTGCGTGGTGGGCGGTTGCCGGCGCTCATCCTTGCTCCCGGCACCCCCCTTCTCACCCCCAGCCCCCGTGTGCCCTTCCTTCTCACCCCCCTTGTCACCCCCCACCTCACCCCCACACGCCTGCACGTTGACAACCTGAAGACACAAGCAAAATGCAGGTGTGTTCTAGCGGCGTTCGAGGCAACTGTTCTAGCGGCGTTCCAGCAACGTTCTAGCGGCGGCGACACGGCGCTGGCGAGATCAACGCTAGAACGGTTCGCTAGATCACCGGTAGAACGCAATCGACATACCGTGCCTTGGCGGTCTAGGGCAGGAGAGATGGCCCCCAGTGCCTTGGCGAAGGCGTCCGCGGGGTTGGGGGGGTGCGGCTGCGGGGGGGCCCGAGCGGGGCGGCGGCGGGCTTGGGCTTGGACTTGGGCCAGGAGGCGATGCCGTGCACCACCTCTGCATACACCCCCCGGTTCGCCGACTCGGGGTTGAAACCTTCGAAGGCCAGCAGCGCCGACCAGGTCGGCGTCCAGACACAGGCCTTCCCCACCCACTCCACGCCCCCCAAGCCCAGCCCCTGCCAGCAGTGGGCGACGAATCGCCACTGGGTGCCCCCCCCCCCCTTTTTCCGCTCGGGGGTGAAGATGTTGGTTTGTGCCAACTCACACATCTTCAGCCCCCTTTCGGGGGGGGGGCACCTCCCCCCATCGCTTCCGCGGCCCCGGCAACTCACGTTGCCACCCCCACGACCCCTCGACCACCCCCAGGCGCAGGGGCTTGTCCAGGTGGACAACCCCCCCCCCCCCATCCACCCATACCCACCGCCCCGCCCCCAACAGCCGGTGGTGCACCCGCACCAACGAAAACCGGAGAGTCCATACCGCACTCTCTGGGTTGACGAGGAGGGGGGTGTCCACATTTGGGGGGTGGGGGCGAGCCAGGACTGCCGGGTACCATGGCAGGTCCTGGATGGCCCCCACAGCCCTCGACCCCATCAACCCTGAGAGCCGCTAGCTCACCCCCGCCCCCCTCGCCGGCGCCGCCTGCACCACCTTCGTCTCCTCCTCCTCCTCCTTCACGCTCGCCTCCTCCATCTCCCCCTGCACGTCCACCTCCACCACCTCGTCCACCTCCTCGTCCTTCACCCTCCCTCTCGCTTCGCCTCACCGCCCGATCGAACCCCTCGATCGCCTCCTGCTTCTCCGCCACCTTCAGCTTCGCCTTGCGAAGGTTGGCCTCCCCCCCGCGGATCCTCTCCTCCTTCGCTCCATCCTATCGGAGGCTGGCCAATTTTGCCTCCCAGGCCGAGACTTTCGTCTCCGCCCTATCTTGGCCGCTTTGGAGGCTCCGTGGGAATCCAAGAAGCCTTTGAGCTCCCCCCGCGCCTCCTTCACCTCCGCCGGTTCCTCCTCCCCAGGGACCGCTGCCGCCCCCCGCTTCCGGGCGACCAATGGGGGAGGGGGTGGCGATGGTGGATGTGGGGCTCGGGGTTGGCGCTTGGGCTTGGACTTGGGCTTGGCGAGGGGGGGTGGCTTGCCCTTCGGGGCCTGCTCGGCTTTTGGCTCCGCCTCCTCGGCCGGAGCTGCACGCCTCTGCGCCTCCAGGATCTGCGCAATCAGCTCCTGGGTCACTGCATTCTGGAGCAGACGAGCGTTCTAGCGGCGTTCTAGGCAACTGTTCTAGCGGCGTTCTAGCGACAGTCTAGCGGCCGATCGTGCGAACTAGATCAAGACTAGAACGATTCCCTAGATCACCGCTAGGACGCAGAGCACGAAATATACATGCCTCACCAGCTCGTCCAAGTGCTCTTGCGATGCCATCTTGGTTTGAAATACTCCGGTTTAGGGGAGCCTGCATGTGACCCTGGCCCCTCCTTACCTCCATGGCATCCCTGCCCGAGCATGGCACTTGCGACCGCGGCCCCTCATGCACAACGCACGACACGTCAAAGTACGCAAACAACCATGTCATGCACTGCGCTTGCACATTGGCCTCCCTATGGATGGCCGACCACTGACGACCCGACACCTCGTCCACCCCCTCCACCCAACAGCCCCCCCCCTCCCCCGGTTGCTGTGCTCCTTGTGACCATGTTTCCGAAAGCGGTTAATGCTTTCCGAAATGTCACCGGAGAACATAGCCAGGCCAAATGGCTTAATGTTCTGCAACATGGTATCTACATCCCGCTCAAGGCTTAGTAGATACCATGATGCTGTTCCAGCAGTACTGTGTCGCCGGAAATCGCGCGCCACAGCAGCACAATTCAATGGGTTAGGGCCCTGATATGTACAATAGAGGGCCTGCAGCAGGTCCCACATGTTCGCGATGGCCTTGTACTTGGCCGTACTTGGCCTGATGCCGAGGCACTTAGCAATATCCGGCCATGCGTCAAAAAATTGGCCGTCTCCTCCCCGTCCGTGGATGCTGACCCATAAACGCTCCAACCCGCACGCCTCTCCGACAGGACAACTTGCACGTCTTGACGGAGCGCAGGGGTGACCGACCTAGCCTCACGGTCGACAAACTCCCTCAACAAGCGGCCCATGGCCATCGTCAAGTGCAAAATGCACAAGACGACCTAGGCACGGGGCAATTTCAAAATGGGCTGCGTACTGCAGGCGGCGGCTTGCAAGGATGGCCTCATCACCCTCCATGGTCCGCAGGTTAGCACTACCCTCCCAAGTCTTCGTTGGGGCATTCCATATCCCCTCATTGAACATGGAGCCCATTTGGGGGCATGTGGACACCCCGATCACCCGTCGCGTCCACGGTTGATCCCCCCCGAGGATCACCTTTGCCTCCTCCTTGGAGGCCCCCCATTGGACCAGCCCCGTGTCGATGGTATCTTGAATCACCTAAACACGAGACATGGAGGGTGGTTAATTTCGTTCTAGTCTAGTCCAATCTAGCGTCTAGCCAAGCGGTGTTTGAGGCCGACTAGATCAAAACTAGAACGAGTGAAAGGCACTAGGTGAGAGGAGTACCTCCCAATTGCTCTTCCACAACGTCCCAAGGGTGTCCATGGCCTTGTCATCGCAATTGGCCATGCTCAACGCCCAAAGGCCCGCGGGGGAGCGGGCCAAGCGCTCGAAGTTGGCCAAGGAGGTGGTGAGTTGGGTCCAATTGCCCCCGGCCACGGGGTAGGCATCTCCCCGGACGATGAACGTCAACGGGAAGGTGCGGTTGGTTGACCGCACCAAGCCCGGCCGGGAGAGGATGTATGTGACCCATGATGCGAAGGGCCATGAGATCCCGGTGGCCTTGGGCAACACCGTGGCAACGGGGTTATCCAATTGCACCGGGGCGACCAACTGCTTCCAACGGGCTTGGAGGGCCCGCTCGGTACAAATTGGAAGGGAGTGGGGGCCACTAGGGACGGTGCGGTGATACTCCAACTTACGGAGCGTGTAGAGCTCCGAGAGGGTCCTCCACGAGGACTTGGGGGCCCTCCTGTTGAGCACTAGTTCACACATGGCGGTGGGGGGAAGTAGGGAGGCGGCGTATGCCTCAACGGCGGCCTTGCATGCCTCAACCGTGGTATGGGTAGAAGTGGCGGAGTTCACATGTTGGACGGCGTTGTTGAATTGCCGCCGTGCTAGGGGGCATGATAGCGCCCACGTGGCCAAGTAATGGCCCACCCGCTCATCCTTCAGGTTTGAGGCCCCACTCAACTCCCGTAGTGCCTTAGACAAGAGGGAAGTATCCTTCCCGGTTGAGGAGGGAGCAAGGGGGGTAGTGGCAGGGCGTTTCATTGCAAAGAAATGTGCAATATTTAAGCGGGAAAGAAGGAAGCATGGAACAATGCACTATGGACAATAGCAGGCATGCACGGCGGAGCAACGAAGAAATTGGGATATATTGTAGCCATTATATGGTTCTAGTATTGATCTAATCTAGGCTTGAACATTCTAGCTAGAGCGTTCTAGGCTAGATCAAGATTGGGTCTTCTAGCGTGTACCAGGGGCATAAACTTTGCCGCATGGGGGGTCTCCAACTCTTCAAAGCGGGAGAGAAAATCGTGTAGTGGCCCACAATTGGGACTAGTTACTACATAACCCCTGCAGTTTAGGGGGTCCACTAACATTTCAAAGCGGGGGACAAAATCAGAAGAGGCCGACATTTGGGGTTGGTGGCTACATAACCCTTGTCTTCTATGGGGTCTGGGGCGCTTCAGCGGGAGACAAAAACAAGACTGCCCAACCATTGGGCCAGGTGGATACATAATGCCCACTGTCTAGGGGGTCCCAAACGCTTCACAGTGGGGAACAAAATCAGCACAATCCGGCCAAGTGACTACATAACTCCTGCCGTCTGAGGCGCTCCCAACGGTTCAGAGCGCGGGACAAAATCAGCACCGGCCCACAATTAGGTGTGGTGAATACATAACGCCGGGCATCCGGGGGGGGGGGGGGGTGTCTCTAGTGCATCACAGCAGGGGACAAAATCAGCACGGGCCCACGGTTCCACATGGTAACCCCTGCCGTATGGGTGGTCAGAACGCTTCAAGGGGGGGGGGGACAAAATCGGCAGTTGCCAAAAATCGGGACCGATGGATGCATAACCTCTGCAATTGGGACAAAATCAGCCGTGGCCGGAATGGGTACATATCCCATGACATATGTGGTGTCTCCAACGCTGCAGCGCGGGAGATAAAATCAGGTGGCAGCCTACAATTGGGCTTGGTTACTACATAACCATGGCAGTTTAGGGGCTCCGCCAAATTTTCAAAACGGGGGACAAACTCAGAAGTAGCCCACAATAGGGCATGGTGGCTACATAACCACTACCGTCCGGGAGGTCCCAAAGACTCTATACGAGGGTACAAAATCAGGTGTGGGGCATAAGTGGGCCTGGTGACAACATAACCCCTGCCACTTTGGGGAGCCCCAACACTTCATAGTGCAGGATGAGATCCGCAGTGGCGCACAATTGGGTTTGGTGGATACATAAACACTACCATCTTGGGGGTTCCCAACGTTGTAGACCGGGGGACAAAATGAGCACTGGCCAACCATCCGGCGCGGTGTATACGTTAGTGCTACCATCTAGACAAAATCAGCAATGGCCCACAAGTGGGCGGATTGGCTCCACGAAATCTGTAGCATAGGGCGTCTCCAATGCTTCCGAGGAGGACACAAAATCGGGAGGTGGCCCAAAATTCCGCGTGGTTAGTACCAAACCGCTGCAGCTTAGGGAGTGCCGAAGCATTTCAAAGCCGGGACAAAAACAGCAGTGGCCGACGATTGGGCCTAGTGGCTACATAGCCGCTGCTTTCTAGGGGGTCTCCGACGCTTGTTAGGCCACAATTGGGCCTCGTAACTACATAACCCCGGCCGTTTGGGGGAGCCCCAAGACTTCGGAGCACTGGACGAAAATCAGCAGTGGCGCACCATTGGGCCTGGTGAAAACATAAACACTGCCATCTTGGGGGTCCCCAACACTTGAGAGCAGGGGACACAATTAGAAGTGGCACACAATCGGGACTGGTGGCTACATAACCCCTGCCATTTGGGGGGTCCCCACCGCGTCAAAGCGAGGAACAAAAGAAGCAACGGCACATAATTGGGCCAAGTGGCAACATAACCGCGGCCGTTTCGGGGGTTCCTAACGCTTTAGCACGGGGCAGAAAATCGGCAGTGGCGCAGAATGAGGCGCGGTGGCTAAATAAGCCCTGCCATTTTGGCGGTCCCCCACGCTTCAAATCGGTGGACGAAATCAGCCGTCAATGATTGGGACTGGTGGCTATATCACCGGTGCCGCCTAGGTGGTCAACAACGTTTCAGCGCGAAAAACAAAATAAGGAGTGGCCCACAGTTGGGCTTGGTCGCCGCATAGCCGCTGATTTCTAGGGGATCCCCGACACTTCATAGGAGGGGACAAAACCGGCAGTGGCCCACAAGTGGGCGTGGTAACTACATAACCCCTGCCGCCTTGGGGGTCCCCAACGCTTCAAAGAGGGGAACAAAATTAGAAGTGGCGCATAATTAAAACTAGTGGCTGCATAAACCTTGCCATTTAGGGGGACCCCGCCGCTAAAGAGCGGAGGACAAAATAAGCAAAGGCACACAATTGGGCCTAGTGGCAACATAACGCCTTCCATCTTGGGGGTCCCTAACGCTTTAAGAGCGGTCGACAAAATCAAGTGTGGTACACCATTGGGCATGGTGGTAACGCTTGCCGTCTTGGATGTCCCCCACACTTCAGAGCCGGGAACAAAATCAGCACTCAATGCTTGGAACTGGTGGTTACATCACCGATGCCGCCTAGGCCCTCCCAAACGCTGGAAAGCGGAGGACAAAATAAGTAGTGACGCAAAACTTGGCTTGGTAAGCACACAACACATGCCATCCAGGGGGTCCCCAACATTTCACAGCACGAAACAATATCACCGGTGGCCCAAAAGTGGGCGGATGGGCTACATAAACTCTGCCGTATGGGGGGTATCCAACTCTTCAAAGCAAGAGAGAAAATCCAGTACTGGCCTAGTTACTACATAACACCTTGCAGCCTAGGGGGTCCCCCAACCTTTCAAAGCAGCAAACAAAAAAAGCAAGTGGCGACCATTGGACCTGGTGGCTACGTAGCCCTTGCTTTCTAGTGGGTCCCCAACGCTTCAGAGCGGGGGACAAACTCAGCAGTGGCGAACGATTGGACGTGGTGACTACACAACACCTGCCATCTGGGGGGTTCCCTACGCTTCGGAGCCGGGGGGGAAATTAGCAATGGCCCATAATTGGGTGTGGTGGATACATTACGCCACACGCCAAGGGGGGTCCCTAGTGCTTCACAGCAAGGGACAAAATAATCGCGAGCGCATGGTTCAACGTAGCACTTAAATCACCCCTGCCGCATGAGTGTTTCTAGCCCTTCAGAGCGAGGGACCAAATTCGCAGCGGACAACAATCAGGCCTGATGGATACATATCTCTTGCCACATGGACAAAATCAGCAGTGGCCAACAATTGTGCAGAATGGGTATACAACCATTGACGTATGTTGGGTATCCAACCCTTCAGCGCGGGAGACAAAAACAAGTGGTGGCCCACAGTGGCGCCTGGTTACTACAAAACTCTGGAAGTTTAAGGGCTAACCAAAAATTTCAAAGTGGGGCACGAAATCAACATTGACCAACTACTGGGCTCGGTGGCTACAAAAAAGTTGACTTTTGGGGCGTCCCCAACGCTTTAGAGCGGGGGACGAGATCAGCACTGGCGCACGATTGGGCCTCATTGATACACAACCCTGCCATCTTCACTGCTCATTTCATCCCTTGCTTCAAAGTGTTTGGGCTCCCCCAAATGGTAGGGACTAAGGTAGGGGTGATGTATCCACCATGCCCGATTGTTGGCCGTTGCTGATTTTGCTCTAAAGCGTTGGGAACGCCCAAGGCGCACAATTGGGCCTAAAGGATACATAACCACCACCATCTTGGGGGTTGCCAACGCTTTAGACCGGGGGACAAAATTAGTAGTGGCCAACAATCCAGCCTTGTGTATACATAAGCGCTACATGATGGACTAAAACAGCAGTGGCCAACAAGTGGGCGAATTGGCTACATAAAATGTGCCGTCCGGGGTGTCTCCAACGCTTCCGGGCCGGAGAAAAGTTCGGGCGGTGGCGGGCAGGTTGGTTTAATTAGTACATAGCCCCTGCAGTTTAAATGGTACCCCAATATATTGAAGCGGCGGACAAAATAAGCAATGGCCGACAATTGGGCTTGGTGGCTAAATAACAGTTGCTTTCTGCGGGGTCACCAACGCTTCATAGGAGGGGACAAAATAACACTAACCCACAAGTGGGCCTGGTGACTACATAACCTCCGCCGCGTAGGGGGTTTTAAACGCTTGAGAGCAAGGGACAAAATTAGAAATGGCCCAAAATCCAGACTAGTGGCTACAAAACCCCTGCCATCCAGGGGTCCCCCAACGCTTCAGAGCGGGCGACAAAGTCATGAAAGTCGCACAATGGGGCGTGGTGGCTACACAACCCCTGCCATTTGGGGGGTACCACCGCTTTAGAGCGGGGGACAAATTTAGCACTGGCGCACAATTGGGCTTGATGGCTACATAACCCCTGCCAACTTGGGGGTTCCCGCCGCTTAAGAGCGGGGGACCAGCAAAGGCCCACAATTGGGCCCGGTGACGGCAAATTCCTTGCCGTCTAGGGGAAACCCGGCGACTTAGAGAGGGGGACAAAATGAGAAGAGGCCTACAATAAGGAGTGGAGGATACATAACCCCTGCCGTCTAGGGGGTCCCCAATGCTTTAGAGTGGGGGACGAAATCCTCACTGGCCCACAAGTGGGCCCCGTGATCTCATAACCCCTGCCGTCTTGGGGACCCCCAACGCTTCAGAGCTGGGACAAAATTAGAAGTGGCCCGCCATTGAAAGTGGCGGCCACATAACCCCTGCCGGGGTGGGTACCCGACAGTTCAGAGCGGGGGTCCCAAATCAGTATTGGCGCACAATCGGGCCGAGTGCATACATAACCCGTGTTGTCTTTGGGGTTCCCAACGCTTTAGAGTAGGCGACAAAATCCGAAATGACCAAGAATTGGACCTGGTGGCTACATAACCCCTGCCGTCTTGGGGGTCTCACCTTTAGAGCGGGGGGCCAAATAAGCAATCGCCAACAATCGGGCCTAGTGGATACAGAACCCCTGCTGTCTATGGGTCCCCAACGCTTGAGATTGGGGGAGAAAATCAGCAGTGGCCAACAATTGTACAGAATGGGTATACAACCATTGATGTATGTTGGGTATCCAACACTTCAGCGCGGGAGGCAAAAACAGGTGGTGGCCCACACCTGCGCCTGGTGACTACAAAACCCTGGAAGTTTAAGGGCTAACCCAAAATTTCAAAGTGGGGCACGAAATCAGCATTGACCAACTACTGGGCTCGGTGGCTACAAAAAAGTTGACTTTTGGGGCGTCCCCAACGCTTTAGAGCCGGGGACGAGATCAGCACTGGCGCACGATTGGGCCTCATGAATACACAACCCTGCCATCTTCACTGCTCATTTCATCCCTTGCTCCAAAGTGTTGGGGCTCCCCCAAATGGTAGGGACTAAGGTAGGGGTGATGTATCCACCATGCCCAATTGTTGGCCGTTGCTCATTTTGCTCTAAAGCGTTGGGAACGCCAAAGGCGCACAATTGGGCCTAGTGGATACATAACCACCACCATCTTGGGGGTTGCAAACGCTTTAGACCGGGGGACAAAATTAGTAGTGGCCAACAATCCAGCCTTGTGTATACATAAGCGCTACGTTCCGGACTAAAACAGCAGTGGCCAACAAGTGGGCGAATTGGCTACATAAAATGTACCGTCCGGGGTGTCTCCAATGCTTCCGGGCCGAGGAAAAAATCGGGCGGTGGCGGGCACGTGGGTTTGATAAGTACATAGCCCCTGCAGTTTAAAAGGTAACCCAACATTTGAAAGTGGCGGACAAAATAAGCAATGGCCGACAATTGGGCTTGGTGGCTACATAACAGTTGCTTTCTGCGGGTCACCAACACTTTGTAGGAGGAGACAAAACTAGCACTAACCCACAATTGGGCCTGGTGACTAGGTAACCCCCGCCGCGTAGGGGGTTTGAAGCGCTTCAGAGCAAGGGACAAAATTAGAAATGGCCCAAAATGCGGAATAGTGGCTACAAAACCCCTGCCATCCAGGGGTCCCCCAACGCTTCAGAGCGGGCGACAAAGTCATGAAAGGCGCACAGTTGGGCGTGGTGGCTACACAACCCCTGCCATTTGGGGGGTACCACCGCGTTAGAGCGGGGCACAAATTTAGCACTGGCGCACAATTGGGCTTGATGGCTACATAACCCCTGCCAACTTGGGGACTCCCGCCGCTTAAGAGCGGGGGACCAGCAAAGGCCCACAATTGGGCCCGGTGACGACAAATTCCTTGCCGTCTAGGGGAACCCCGGCGCTTTCGAGAGGGGGACAAAATGAGAAGAGGACCACAATAAGGAGTGGTGGATACATAACCCCTCCGTCTAGGGGGTCCCCAAAGCTTTAGAGCGGGGGACGAAATCCGCACTGGCCCACAAGTGGGCCCCGTGATCTCATAAGCCCTGCCGTCTTGGGGACCCCCAACGCTTCAGAGCTGGGACAAAATTGGAAGTGGCCCACCGGTGGGACTCGTGGCCACATAACCCCCGCCGGGGTGGGTACCCGACGGTTCAGAGCGGGGGTCCCAAATCAGCAGTGGCACACAATCGGGCCTAGTGCATACATAACCCGTGTTGTCTTTGGGGTTCCCAACGCTTTAGAGCAGGCGACAAAATCCGAGATGGCCAAGAATGGGACCTGGTGGCTACATGAGCCTGCCGTCTTGGGGGTTCCCACCTTCAGAGCGGGACACCAAATAAGCAATGGCCAACATCGGGGCTGCTGGATACAGAACCCCTGCTTTCTATGGGTCCCCAACGCTTCAGATTGGGGGACAAAATCGGCAGTGGCCAACGATTGTGCAGAATGGGTATACAACCATTGACGTATGTTGGGTATCCAACCCTTCAGCGCGGGAGACAAAAACAAGTGGTGGCCCACACTTGCGCCTGGTTACTACAAAACCCTGGAAGTTTAAGGGCTAACCCAAAATTTCAAAGTGGGGCACGAAATCAGCATTGACCAACTACTGGGCTCAGTGGCTACAAAAAAGTTGATTTTTGGGGCGTCCCCAACGCTTTAGAGCGGGGGACGAGATCAACACTGGCGCACGATTGGGCCTCATGGATACACAACCCTACCATCTTCACTGCTCATTTCATCCCTTGCTCCAAAGTGTTGGGGCTCCCCCAAATGGTAGGGGCTAAGGTAGGGGTGATGTATCCACCATGCCCGATTGTTGGCCGTTGCTGATTTTGCTCTAAAGCGTTGGGAACGCCCAAGGCGCACAATTGGGCCTAGTGGATACATAACCACCACCTTCTTGGGGGTTGCCAACGCTTTAGACCGGGGAAGAAAGTCAGTAGTGGCCAACAATCCAGCCTTGTGTATACATAGGCGCTACCTTTTGGACTAAAACAGTAGTGGCCAACAAGTGGGCGAATTGGCTACATAAAATGTGCCGTCCGGGGTGTCTCCAACGCTTCGGGGCCGGAGAAAAAGTTCGGGCGGTGGCGGGCAGGTGGGTTTGATAAGTACATAGCCCCTGCAGTTTAAAGGGTACCCAAGCATTTCAAAGCGGCGGACAAAATAAACAATGGCCGACAAATCGGCTTGGTGGTTACACAACGGTTGCTTTCTGCGGGTCACCAACACTTCGTAGGAGGGGAGAAAACTAGCACTAACCCACAAGTGGGCCTGGTGACTACATAACCCCCGCCGCGTAGGGGGTTTGAAACGCTTCAGAGCAAGGGACAAAATTAGAAATGGCCCAAAATCCGGAATAGTGGCTACAAAACCCCTGCCATCCAGGGGTCCCCCAACGCTTCAGAGCGGGCGACAAAGTCATGAAAGTCGCACAATTGGGCGTGGTGGCTACACAACCCCTGCCATTTGGGGGGGTACCACCGCGTTAGAGCGGGGGACAAAGTTAGCACTGGCGCACAATTGGGCTTGATGGCTATATAACCCCTGCCAACTTTGGGGTGACCACCGCTTAAGAAGGGGGGACCACAGGTGGCCCACAATTGGGCCCGGTGACGACAAATTCCTTGCCGTCTAGGGGAACCCCGGCGCTTTAGAGAGGGGGACAAAATGAGAAGAGGCCCACAAAAAGGAGTGGTGGATACATAACCCCCGCCGTCTAGGGGGTCCCCAATGCTTTAGAGCGGGGGACAAAATCCGCACTGGCCCACAAGTGGGCCCCCTGAACTTATAACCCCTGCTGTCTTGGGGACCCCCAACGATTCCGAGCTGGGACAAAATTAGAAGTGGCCCGCAATAAGGACTGGTGGCCACATAACCCCTACCGGGGTGGGTACACGACACTTCCAGAGCGGGGGTCCCAAATCAGCACTGGCACACAATCGGGCCTAGTGCCAGCATAAACCGTGTTGTCTTTGGGGTTCCCAACGCTTTAGAGCAGGCGACAAAATCCGAAATGGCCAAGAATTGGACCTAGTGGCTACATAACCCCTGCTGTCTTGGGGGTTCCCACCTTCAGAGCGGGAGACCAAATAAGCAATGGCCAACAATCGGGCCTAGTGGATACAGAACCCCTGATGTCTAAGGGTCCCCAACGCTTCAGATTGGGGCACAAAATCAGCAGTGGCCAACAATTGTGCAGAATGGGTATACAACCTTGGACGTATGTTGGGTATCCAACACTTCAGCGCGGGAGACAAAAACAAGTGGTGGCCCACAGCTGCGCCTGGTTACTACAAAACCCTGGAAGTTTAAGGGCTAACCCAAAATTTCAAAGTGGGGCACGAAATCAGCATTGACCAACTACTGGGCTCGGTGGCTACAAAAAAGTTGACTTTTGGGGCGTCCCCAACGCTTTAGAGCGGGGGACGAGATCAGCACTGGCGCACGCTTGGGCCTCATGAATACACAACCCTGCCATCTTCACTGCTCATTACATCCCTTGCTCCAAAGTGTTGGGGCTCCCCCAAATGGTAGGGGCTAAGGTAGGGGTGATGTATCCACCATGCCCGATTGTTGGCCGTTGCTCATTTTGCTCTAAAGCATTGGGAACGCCCAAGGCGCACAATTGGGCCTAGTGGATACATAACCACCACCATCTTGGGGGTTGCCAACGCTTTAGACCGGGGGACAAAATTAGTAGTGGCCAACAATCCAGCCTTGTGTATACATAAGCGCTACCTTTTGGACTAAAACAGCAGTGGCCAACAAGTGGGCGAATTGGCTACATAAAATGTGCCGTCCGGGGTGTCTCCAACGCTTCGGGGCCGGAGAAAAAGTTCGGGCGGTGGCGGGCACGTGGGTTTGATAAGTACATAGCCCCTGCAGTTTAAAGGGTACCCAAGCATTTCAAAGCGGCGGACAAAATAAGCAATGGCTGACAATTGGGCTTGGTGGCTACATAACAGTTGCTTTCTGCTGGGTCACCAACGCTTCATAGGAGGGGACAAAACCAGCACTAACCCACAAGTGGGCCTGGTGACTACATAACCCCCGCCGCGTAGGGGGTTTGAAACGCTTCAGAGCAAGGGACAAAATTAGAAATGGCCCAAAATCCGGAATAGTGGCTACAAAACCCCTGCCATCCAGGGGTCCCCCAACGCTTCAGAGCGGGCGACAAAGTCATGAAAGTCGCACAATTGGGCGTGGTGGCTACACAACCCCTGCCATTTGGGGGGTACCACCGCGTTAGAGCGGGGGGCAAATTTAGCACTGGCGCACAATTGGGCTTGATGGCTACATAACCCCTGCCAACTTGGGGGTTCCCGCCGCTTAAGAGCGGGGGACCAGCAAAGGCCCACAATTGGGCCCGGTGACGGCAAATTCCTTGCCGTCTAGGGGAAACCCGGCGACTTAGAGAGGGGGACAAAATGAGAAGAGGCCCACAATAAGGAGTGGTGGATACATAACCCCTGCGTCTAGGGGGTCCCCAATGCTTTAGAGCGGGGGACGAAATCCTCACTGGCCCACAAGTGGGCCCCGTGATCTCATAAGCCCTGCCGTCTTGGGGACCCCCAACGCTTCAGAGCTGCGACAAAATTGGAAGTGGCCCACCATTGGGACTGGTGGCCACATAACCCCCGCATGGGTGGGTACCCGACAGTTCAGAGCGGGGGTCCCAAATCAGCAGTGGCGCACATTCGGGCCTAGTGCATACATAACCCGTGTTGTCTTTGGGGTTCCCAACGCTTTAGAGCAGGCGACAAAATCCGAAATGGCCAAGAATTGGACCTGGTGGCTACATAACCCCTGCCGTCTTGGGGGTTCCCACCTTCAGAGCGGGACACCAAATAAGCAATGGCCAACAATCGGGCCTAGTGGATACAGAACCCCTGCTGTCTATGGGTCCCCGACGCTTCAGATTGGGGCACAAAATCAGCAGTGGCCAACAATTGTGCAGAATGGGTATACAACCATTGATGTATGTTGGGTATTGAACACTTCAACGCGGGAGACAAAAACAAGTGGTGGCCCACACTTGCGCCTGGTTACTACAAAACCCTGGAAGTTTAAGGGCTAACCCAAAATTTCAAAGTGGGGCACGAAATCAGCATTGACCAACTACTGGGCTCAGTGGCTACAAAAAAGTTGACTTTTGGGGCGTCCCCAACGCTTTAGAGCGAGGGACGAGATCAGCATTGGCGCACGATTGGGCCTCATGGATACACAACCCTGCCATCTTCACTGCTCATTTCATCCCTTGCTCCAAAGTGTTGGGGCTCCCCCAAATGGTAGGGGCTAAGGTAGGGGTGATGTATCCACCGTGCCCGATTGTTGGCCGTCGCTCATTTTGCTCTAAAGCATTGGGAACGCCCAAGGCGCACAATTGGGCCTAGTGGATAAATAACCACCACCATCTTGGGGGTTGCCAACGCTTTAGACCGGGGGACAAAATCAGTAGTGGCCAACAATCCAGCCTTGGGTATACATAAGCGCTACCTTTTGGACTAAAACGGCAGTGGCCAAAAAGTGGGCGAATGGGCTACACAAAATCTGCCGTCCGGGGTGTCTCCAATGCTTCGGGGCCGGAGAAAAAGTTCGGGCGGTGGCGGGAAATTGGGTTTCATTAGTTCATACCCCTTGCAGTTTAAAAGGTACCCAGAGGTTTCAAAGCGGCGGACAAAAAAAGCAATGGCCGACAATTGGGCTTGGTGGCTACATAACAGTTGCTTTCTGCGGGGTCACCAACGCTTCATAGGAGGGGACAAAACTAGCACTAACCCACAAGTGGGCCTGGTGACTACATAAGCCCCGCCGTGTAGGGGGTTTTAAACGCTTGAGAGCAAGGGACAAAATTAGAAATGGCCCAAAATGCGGAATAGTGGCTACAAAACCCCTGCCATCCAGGGGTCCCCCAACGCTTCAGAGCGGGCGACAAAGTCATGAAAGTCGCACAATTGGGCGTGGTGGCTACACAACCCCTGCCATTTGGGGGGTACCACCGCGTTAGAGCGGGGGGCAAATTTAGCACTGGCGCACAATTGGGCTTGATGGCTATATAACCCCTGCCAACTTGGGGGTGACCACCGCTTAAGAAGGGGGACCACAGGTGGCCCACAATTGGGCCCGGTGACGACAAATTCCTTGCCGTCTAGGGGAACCCCGGCGCTTTAGAGAGGGGGACAAAATGAGAAGAGGCCCACAATAAGGAGTGGTGGATACATAACCCCTGCCGTCTAGGGGGTCCCCAATGCTTTAGAGCGGGGGACGAAATCCGCACTGGCCCAAAAGTGGGCCCCGTGAACTTATAACCCCTGCCGTCTTGGGGACCCCCAACGATGCACAGCTGGGACAAAGTTAGAAGTGGCCCGCAATAGGGACTGGTGGCCACATAACCCCTACCGGGGTGTGTACACGACACTTCCAGAGCGGGTGTCCCAAATCAGCAGTGGCGCACAATCGGGCCTAGTGCCTACATAACCCGTGTTGTCTTTGGGGTTCCCAACGCTTTAGAGCAGGCGACAAAATCCGAAATGGCCAAGAATTGGACTTGGTGGCTACATAACCCCTGCCGTCTTGGGGGTTCCCGCCTTCAGAGCGGGAGACCAAATAAGCAATGGCCAACAATCGGGCCTGGTGGATACAGAACCCCTGCTGTCTATGGGTCCCCAACGCTTCAGAGTGGTGGACAAAATCAGCGATGGCCCACAAGTGGGCCTGGTGGCTACATAACCCCTGCCATCTACTACCTCCGTATCGCTTTAGAGTAAGGGACAAAATCAGAAAATGACCTATAAATGGTGGCTACATAACCTTTGACATCTGGTAGGGTCCCCAACGCTTCACACCGGGGCACAAAATCAGCACTGATCGAGGAGTGGGCAGATTGGCTGCATAATCCCTGCCCCCTGAGGGGTTCCCAACGCTTAAGAGTGGGGGCACATGGGCCGCCACCAGCCAATGTGTGAACCCGAGGGATGTGCAACCTTTTGGGGGGTTATAGGGGGGGTGGAACCCCATCCCCCCCCCCCCAAGGGAGGGGGTACCCCTCCTCCCCTCTTGGTTGACCCAAATCTTGCGAGTCGGCGGGTTGGGCAGTCAGCCGCCGGGCTCCCCGGGGGGGGGGGGGGTAGGTACCCCAACATACATACCTCAAAATGATCCCCATGACACGCTGTCTGGTCGGGGTCAAAATCCTTTTTTGTGTTTTTCATCCATGTTTGAATTCTCCACAAGATTCTGAGTATTTTGAGTATAGACACAAAGGGTCAAACAAAAAAATTTCCCCCTGCTTGGGCCACACACCCAAAACAAAATCTCCGCCGCCTTCGGCGCCCACAATACCCATTGTTCTGTACAACCCTTTTGGGGTCTGTAGAGGGGGGAGGGGGGTACCCCCCCCCCCCTTTTGGGTTGGGTCCTGACCAGGATTGCCCCCACGAGCGGGGTATAAAATTGGAAAATGGCCCGCAGCTGGGCCTAGTGGCTAC
Source organism: Eutreptiella sp. 'Long Island Sound 2002' (assembly GCA_964036045.1). Classification (NCBI taxonomy): domain Eukaryota; phylum Euglenozoa; class Euglenophyceae; order Eutreptiales; family Eutreptiaceae; genus Eutreptiella; species Eutreptiella sp. 'Long Island Sound 2002'. The sequence goes on along the minus strand of OZ038382.1, from coordinate 127,228,301 downwards.
ATGACCCCTGCTTTCTGGGGTCCCCAACGCTTCAGAGCAGGGGACAAAGTCAGCAGTGTCCCAGGATTGGGCAGATTGGCTACATGCATGTATTTTTTGCTTTGTAAAATCGTATAATTTTTTTCTTTGCAGTAAACTGGTGAAATTATTTTCCGGTTGAAGCGTGTAAGTTTTTTTTGCTTTAAACGCGTGTACAAAACAGCTGTCATGTCATGTAATTTTTTTGTGGTAAGCGCAAGTACACATTACTGCAAAAAAAGTACACGACGTGACAGTTTTGTTGTTACACGCATTTACCGCAGAGAAAAAATTACAAATCAAATCCCAAAAATTGACGGAAACAAACACCTGCTGTTGCTCTAATAGGGAGGGGGGGCTTAAAAAGGGCAAAGTAGGACATCGCCCGGGGGGGCAGGACTACAACTAATCCTGATGAGGCGACCCCCCCAACTATCTGTCAAAACTTGCGGGGGGGGGGGGGGGGGGGGGGGGGGGGCAGTTGGGGTGCGGGGCGGGGGGTCGGCAGGAGGGTGGGAAGGGGGAGGATTGGCAGCTCGGCCGGGGGGGGGGGCTTGCACGCAACCCACTACTACCCATGCATACCTCAAGGGTGTGGGTGTGTCCGGAGGCGGGGGGGTATAAAGGTAAGAGGTATTTCCGCGATAATAGCGATATCTTGTCTTTGCAAGGAAGAAAGTCTTAAGGGTCTTAAGTACTACAGGCATAGTACCCCTCTCAGATAAGCATGGGATAAACAATTTGGCGCCGTTGGCGCCATGGCCCCCGCACTGCTATCTTTCAAATCTCCGGGGGGGGGGGGTCGCATACAAGGACCAAGCCCGCCCCCCCCCCCCCCCCGGGATCCCCAAACAAAGGGAGACAAAATCAGAATTGACCGCCTGACCCCTGCCTTCTGGGGGGCCCACAAGTGGGAGGAAATGCTACGTCACCCCTGCATTCTCGATGATCCCCAACAAAGGGGACAAAATCAAAGCACAAAAAAAAAACAAAAATTTTCCCATGGCCAGCCGAGACTCTTACAAATTACCCCCAATAGGGTTTGAACCCATGACATTGCACTTGCAAAGGCACTGCTTTACCCACTAGGGCATGAGCCATCTCTGATATACCTCTGCACAGGGGTGGTATTGATATTTGGTCCAATTTGGTTTTCATCCATTATTGGGTTCTCCTGAAAAAAACTGAGTATTTTGAGTATAGACACAGGGGGTGAAAACCCATTTTTTCACCCTCTGTTCCAGCAAAATTCCCAGCTGTGGATTGTGAGTCCCTAACCCCAACTCGAGGGGCCACGCAACAAAGCGTGGGAGTCGGAAAAAAAGGAAAGAAAGTGGGAGGCAAAATTGCATTCTCGGGGATCCCCAACAAAGGGGAACAAAATCAGAAGTGGCTGCCTCTCGGGGGCCCAAAAGAGGGCGGAAATGCTACATCACCCCTGCATTCTCGGGGATCCCGGGGATCCCCAACATAGGGGAACAAAATCAGAAGTGGCTGCCTCACCCCTACCTTCCCGGGGGCCCAAAAGAGGGCGGAAGTGCTACGTCACCCCTGCGTTCTTGGGGTCCACTACAGAAGGGGACGGAAACAAAAATGGCCCGCGCTGGGCTCCTGCAAAAAATCCCATAGTGGGGGTCCTTAATGGCGGTCCTTAACAAAAAAAAATATTGGTCCTAAAGGACCACCCTGCCTCACCAGGCCAGTGGAAAAAAGCCCCTCAGAGCGGGGTACGAGATCAGAAGTGGCCAACAAGTGGCCCGAAAGTTCTAAAGCCTAGTTCTTTTGTTTTTGGAGGTTTGGAAACCTAGTAAAAAAAATTTTTTTTTACTAGGTTCCCAATACCTAGTAAAAAACTAGTGAACCTAGTAAACTGTTACCTAGTAAAACAAAAATTTGAAAAAAAAATTTCACTAGGTTTTACTACAGACCCAATGCAAGGTCGCCGTGACATTCTTTTCTTCTCACCAGGCTTTGCCAGAGCGTTCATCCTTTGACCTTTCCTGGGTTCTTTGATCTATCCATCTGTTCCTACCACTGTATCTCCCCTGCTTGTTCTGCTTCCTCTGAGAGAAGGAGGACCCACTGCGGCCGGGTCAACTTGTACTACTGCTTCAATCTTACAGTCTCTTTGCCCCGCCTTGCATGCCTAATTTTAGGCATCCTGGCCCTGCTGACTGCTGCTCCCAACCTACTTCAACTCGCCCCAGTCAGAATCACCCCATGCAAGCAACATACCCACTCTGCCATGTTTGAGAATAACATCTCCCACTGCAATATCACTATAATATGATGAGCCCGTCACAGCTGTGAATCGCACTTGCTCCAACACAGTCTCAAAATTTAAGTAGCAGGTAGCCCAATCCTCACTGATGAAAAGGTGTGTGATGCCATACCTTATTTTTAGACCTTCGAAGCCCTTGGTGAGGCCAGATACCCAACCAGTTATGTATCACTACACCCTCCTCTGCATAAATAAAGCAAGCAAACAAGCAACAACCAGCACTTCACCAATCCATATTGCATGACTGGCCGTAAGTCTTTGAGTGAAAAGCTCAATGGTGGCCACAAGTTGGGGGTCTCCCTCCAACATTGGTCAACTTTGGTCCCAAATCAGCCAGCCCCGGCCCAAGATGACACCAACCCCCCCTATAGACGACCAAACCAACAGGGGGCTGTCATTCTACCCAACAGGCGTACTTTGCTCGTATCAAGGAAGCGTGTATTACCCTCTAACTCCGCAGCATGTCCAGCGAATGTGCCCCACAGGCCAAATAGGCCCTATTTTGGTGCAAAATCCGAACCAAACGGCTTGAAATAGCCCCAAACCAGGGTTGGGCAATATCTTGGGGTTCGAGGTTCAAAATCAAATTTTGAGTGCACCGGATCCACCAGCAGCCCCACATTTTTACCATTGGCATTGGGAAAAAGTAGACAGTGTGCATGCTTGGGTAGGGTCACCACGGTTCACCAAGGGGTAAAAAAAATTTGGCAAAAGATGATTTTTTTGCCCCCAACTGATCGGGGGGTTGAAAATGGGGCATTATTAGGACTGAAAGAAATGCGTCAAAAACAAATGGTAAATCTTGGAGCAGTATGGGATCGTCGTGCAGGGATCATAAGTAGGTTGTCATGGCCTGAGATTACTTTTTTCAGTGTCTGTAATGGTCCTTGAGCATGTTTGGAACAAGAATGTGCAGCATGCAGCATGTGCAGATTATGCTCTAAGCATTGCACAATGTGCCAGAGGTCTGTGTGTGTGTGTGTGTGTGTGTGTGTGCGTGTGTGTGTGTGTGCTTGTAATGCAAAATGACTTCAACCAAAGCATTAGCGTTCGCTCTGACACATCATCACTACAGAGGTCTGTCCGCACTGCAGCAATGCTCTTCTCTGTGTATGTGCGCGCGCTGTACTATTAACGAGGGTTGAAGGCTTTTAATGTCCTGGCCGCTCTTGCGACGGGAGGGTTAGGGGTTAGCGGGTTAGAGCGTGCCTGTGGCCTGCCCTATCCCACCCCTGGCCCCCCGGTGTGTCGCAGCGCGGCGGAAGGACGCCCGCCTCGTGTTATGTGCCCTCCTCCGAGGCCCTCCCGTGGCCGCGCTGCGGCTCCTGCGTGCCCCCGCGCAGCAGCACTGCTGCCCCCGGCCCTGCCGGACCCCCGCCCCCTCCCCCGGACGAGGGAGCCGGTGCGCTCACCGGCCCTCCGAAGGGCATAGTGCCCGGTTGCTGCTGCAGCCCCCCCCCGTGAACCGGCAGACACTGTTGACCCCCCAGCACCCTGGGACCCTCATGGTGGCGGCTACAGCAGTGCCGCACCCCCCTGTGCCCCTTGCATGACTTGCATGCTGGGGCCCGGTGCTCATCACACAGGGCCTGCATAGGGCGCCGTGGCTGCCCTGTTCGTTTCCCCCCCACCTGCTGTGCCCTTTTCTGTGGGGGGGAGGGTGGGAGAAGCGGCCCTGGTTGCCCAGGCACGGCCCCTTGGGGGGAGGGCAGGTCTTGCGCCACCTGTGCCGCGGAGGTCGCCGCCTCCGCCCCCTGCGCGCCGCCCCCCGAGGGACGGGGGTGGGGGTCGACTGATGTCCCCTGCTCCTGCCCCCCCCCCTTGGGAGGGGTCCGTGTACTATTAACGAGGGTTGAAGGCTTCTAATGTCCTGGCCGCTCTTGCGACGGGAGGGTTAGGGGTACTATTAACGAGGGCAAGGGCCGATTAAAGTCTTGGACGCTGTGCGACTGGTTAGGCGAGGGGGTTAAGGGTTAGGGGCCGGCTGCGCTGGCCCCCCACGCCCCCCCCCCTACCCGTGGTGCCGCGGCGCGACGGAAGGACTCGCTGCCCAGGGTCAGGTGTCTGCCCCCTCTGCCCTCCCATGGCCGCAGCGCGGGCTCCCCAAACACCCCGTGGGCGCCAGCCTGGCACCCGAACCCTGAGAAGCCCTCTCCCCATTGTCGTTGTTGCTGCCCTCCCCTGGGGGGCAGGGCGCACACCGGCCCCCCAGCCCAAACAGCATGCGCTGGCGCGCACCTCCCGCTGCTGGGACCAGTCGAGGGTGCACCTCGTGGTGCCTGGAGCAGCAATGCCACACCCCCCGGTGCCCCCTGCATGACTTGCAGGCGGGGCCGCTGTGCGCGTCACACAGGGTCTGCATGGGGCGTCGCTGCCCCACCCTCCTAGCTCCGGCCCGCTGCGCCGGCGGCGGCATGTGCGGCTGTGGGTCAGTGCCGCCCGGCACCTGTGGCGCTGCCCCGTCCGGCGCCCGTGCCCCCGCGCCCTCGTCGCGCGCCGGCTGCACCTCCGCGGCCTCCTGAAGGGGACGATAGTGGGGAGAGTAATGGGGGGGCGGAGGCTGGTGCCTCCCCCGTCATGGTGCCTGCCCCTCACATGTTACCGTGGTGCTCGTACTTCATCCTACATATTTGGGTACTATAAAGCCAGGAAATTTACCTGCAACATTTTCAAAATTACCTGCAAAAATTGTGTGTCGTTTCCCCCCGAATCTGCCTTGCGGCGGTGCTTGCTGCTAGTCCAATAAAAATGTACCCACACCTTACACGAACTGAAGGCAATTTTACAGGCACATTTGGCGGGTCATCTCGAAGGCAAAGCCTACACGAACTGCGGGTAATTTTACAGGCACATTTGACGGGTCATCCTGAAGGCAAAGCCGACACGAACTGCGGGTAATTTTACAGGCACATTTGACGGGTCATCCTGAAGGCAAAGCCTACACGAACTGCACGTAAACCGAGAAAACATGTAGGACAGTCCAAGGCTGTCAGAAAAAACAAAAAAACAGGAAACAGGGGTGTCGGGCACCTCCGAACAGTTGGGTATGCGGCCTAGGTGTTATCCGATAGTTCGCACCGCCCCTGATTGGCATCAGGGTCACATCGGCTTGGGTATGTGTGGCCATGGGTACCACACACCGCAAGGGGAGGGTCCTTGTGGCGGCCCTACCTCCAGCACGCAACAAAACAAATTTGCTGTTGTTGTCCATCAATCTTGCAATTCAAACTCCTCCAATTCTGACAGCATGCGCACAGCTGGAGACAGATCGGACCACCCTGCCTCATCCAAGTCAATTACAGATGCAACGTCTTCACCATCACTGGTGTTCACTGATTCAGTGCTTGTTCCACTGCTACTGCTACTACTGCTGCTGCTGCTACTACTGCTACTACTACTGCTACTAGAATTGGACCCAGTAGTAACTTTGGGCGTGGTCCTTTGTGTAGGCATTGAGGGTAGGTCCTAATTGCTGCCTCCGTCAGAATCACTGGCGCTGCCCTCCTCCTTATATACTGTGCCCTTCAAAGCCACACGGCACTTGCGAACAGGGTTTCGGCGTCGCCTCCAAGGGTGTGCTTCGGATGCAGCCTGGCTGAACTCAGCATCAGATGCGATGGGTGGCTTACGGCTGCTGCTACTGATGTCCACCGCTCCCTTTTTCCTCTCCTTACTAGACAAAAAGACGCGATTTGGTGTGCACGGTACCAAGGGCCAACCCTGAAATGTGGTCATATCAAATGGCTTCTAGTGCCGAGTGTGGCCGAGTGCCTGTGCACACTGCCCACATACACAGCACATGTCACCATGTGCTTTCACACTTGGCATTCCCAACTTCAAACTGTGGGTACCCTCGTCCATGTACAATGTGGCCTCTGGTATGGCCATCCACAACGTCAGTACATGCACCATGCCCTCCCGCCATGCTGTGCCGGCTCCAAAAATACATGGCTCCAGGATGATGGGCCCACGTTCCGGTCGCCATAGGCGACCTTGACGCCGAGTTGCACTTGTGTGCACTAGCTTCATATACAATTCATGCGTCAGACACTCACGAATGCTGTCATCAAGGACTGTGGAGGTTACGCGGGCAAAGCGCTTGCTGAGACGGAGATTGCTCTCACCGGCCTCATCACTAGTGTGTACCGATAGTCTGGACAAACCCCATGTGTGTAACAGGGAATGACAATACAATGTACAGGTGCTCCTGCCCTCTGCGAATTCCATAACGAGCAGTGCAAGGAAGCTATAAGTGGCACCTGCTGCTCTCCATTGAACAGCACGCAGCTGGAGGTCACATGCATACAATAATACTGCCACATGGCACAGTGCCAGAGCAGCAAAGTGGAAGGGTAAAGGCAGATGCATCCCCAAAACGACCTTCGCTATCAGCTCACGTGACTCGCGCCCCGTGAGACTCAATCCTGATGTAAACCGTTGACGGGCTTCTGCCCGTGCCTATTGTGCATTGTCAGCCACAGCGTATCTTTTTGTCACCCTCGAAAGCACCCCCAAAAATGTAACCTGCTGGGGGCCATCCATGGCTCGTCCAGAGATTCAAAAAAAAACGGGACACAGTACCCTTTGGGTTGTGAAGGATGGGTTGCTCAAACTGTATGTTCTCTACGTTTTGGACTGCACTGAGCCAGAATCCAGGATTGGTGGTGAGGTTGTGTGTACCCAAGAAACGTTGTTCCATGTGGCACTTATTAGTGCGGGTCTCTGACCAATTAAAATGGTGGTCCCCGGATGTGAAATCCGGGCTTATGACACCGCTGGTTTGTGCGATTGGGAACTTCATTTTTTGCAGAAGGTTTAGCTCCTTGATGCGTCCTTCCATCCACCACACATTGAATTCCTTGGTTGACATCTCCCGCCATGTAAGTAGCATGGTGCTACCACGTATGTCGGTGTCTATGGGGGGGATGGGGGGGATAAGGTTGCCAGAACGATCTACAATAGCCACTTGTAAATTAATATTGCCGCGGCCACGCGGGTAAACCCCATCCGCAAACATGAACAGCAACAAACGGGTCAGTTCCTGTGTGCACGGTTTCATTTTTTTGGCTCCACTCCGCAGCAGAAAGAAACAGACATCCACAAGCAGGCGTGAATTGGTTAGTTCCCTAGTAAATAAGGGGAGCACATTCTTTTTTGCCTTTAAAAGTTCCCCGCTAGTGCATTGCAGGCTTGGGCAAAGTTGGTGTAAAACGCGCATGTGGTTGCGAGACATCCGCATTCCCTGTCGCACCTTGATTGCTACTCCTTCCGCTTGGATCTTTTTCGTCTACCCGTACCGTGGTGTCTTTGGCATCGTTCACTTGCACCTCTTGCGGCTGAAGGAGTAGGATAGGATGCTAGTCTCCTTAGGGTCACCCATGGGTTGCCCAAACTTCTCTTTGAACCATCTAGCCCAAAGGGGGTGTTCCAAACGATGGTGGCGGTACACAACGGTAAAGAAAGCCTCCTGCCGCGTGTGACTAGTCCGCATTTGGTATACAAAATCACCCAGGTACAACGTGTGATGGTCAGACATATTCGTTGGAAGTGGAAATAATACTCATGAGGACGAGTGGCCGGACGCTCTGCACAGTGGATTCAATGGTTCTCTACAGCTCAAACCTTGTTTTGACGATTGCCCGGTTGGTCTGCACAGTGGATTCAATGGCTCTCTACAGCTCAAACGTTGTTTTGACGAGTGGCCGGATGGTCTGCACAGCGGCTTCAATGGCTCTCTACAGCTCAAACCTTGCTATGTTCAAAAAAAGTCTTAAGCCCGGGCAACAGGGAAAACAATGGTGCGTCACCCTTATCACCATCACCCTTATTTTGTGAGGGGACAGGTAGGAAGAGCCACAATGCCGCGGCACACCTATGGGTGTCGGACATATGTTCGCCGGTGTTGGACTGGGGGTGTGCGAGCCCCTGGCTTTGGACGTACTGAATACGGTTGCCAGCAGTTGGGGAACCGTGGCTGTCCTTGGGGTCGACCATTGGCTGCTTCGGGTTTGGCTTGGGGGCGTTTGGGAGGGGGTAAGTCACCACGAGCCATCTGCGTAAGCGTGCGCACGTCCGCCTTCTAAGCCACGTGCCGCCTCGCTGGGGCAGGCTTTGCGCGTTTTTCCGTGCGGGGGGTAGTGGACCGCATGGGGAGAAGCGAGGTACGGCGATGTTCCAGAAGTGCGCCCAGCGTGGGTTGGGTAGCTGTGGCCTGTAATGGTACTGCTACATCGGGTCCTGCTGGTTTGCCCCTAAGGGGTGCACGGGCTGGAGGGCATTTGGGGTCTATGGCAGAAGCAATAGCCAATGCCCTTTCAAGGCTTGGCTCAAAAAAATGGCTCCGGCTGACACGGTCCCCTTGGAGGTACAACTGGAGTGACCCCGGCGCTGCACCGCAAATCTGTAGCGCATGAACCCCATATCCACAAGGTCGCGCATTGTGGATGGTTCAACAGTGTTGAGGAGGTGTTCGGTCCGCAGGGAGATGGGATCTTGCGCACAGTGGCGGGGAGGGGTCGGGGGGTCTAGAGGTACAACCACAGGGGGTTGGGTATGTCGTGGGGGGCTGTTAACAGTGGGCTGGTACGAGATGGGTGGTGTGCATAGAGGGGTGAAGCTGGGGTGTGAAGCCATGGCGGTGGGGGTCAACATGGGTTCAGAGTGCGGTCGTTCGGATGGTGGTGTGTGGGACTCCCGCTCAACCAGCTCTGCCAAGGGTTTCTCGGCATCCGAGTCCCATGGGTCCTCCTCAAAGTCTCCGTGTTGTAAGATTTTTGGCAGATCGGACCATCCCGCATCAACAAAGGGGAGGTACTGCTCAGGATCAAAAGGGGAAGCCATGGGACTGCATGTGTACTAAAAGCAACACAGTGGGCTCGCGAAGAACCTACCACGACTCCGAGAAACCTGCCAATGTTCTCAGACCTGATCTGCCACCAGTTCATATGAGCGGCTACGTATGGCAATAATGATGCACTGTCCGCAAACAAACGCGCACAAACCAAGACAGTGGATCCCCCAGAGATTAGATCCGATAGTTCGTTTTTTTTTTCACGAAAACGCGACTGTCGACCATGCCCCGGATAAGCCACCTGAATCCGTGCATCGCTCATCCCCACTAGCATCCCAGGGGTTAGTGGCGCCGCCGGGACTCCACGGATTCCAATCTCAGGGGAAAGGGTGGGGGTGGGTGCGGTGGCCTGCCAAAAAAACAAAAAAATTGCCACGCAAGAAGTGGCAGTACATCGTGCGTCACCACCTTTGGGGGTGGGGGGGGGGGGGGCAGGGGTATCATGTTTTCACTATGTTTTCAATTTGGACCCAAGCAGGAGATAGAAACCCCCGTGCATGAGCATGAGTGGTGACGCAATTGCTTTCCAAAAACGGGGCATGCCGGTCGGAACAAAGTACCTTCATTTTCAGTGGCCATGGTGTCCTCCAAGTAGCAATTCACCTATTTCGCGGACACTGATCTAGGTGGCAGTGTCATCAATCGGTTCACAACTTTTTGTCAAATCCAATTTGACGGGTCATCCTGAAGGCAAAGCCTACACGAACTGCGGGTGATTTTACAGGCACATTTGACGTGTCATGCTGAAGGCAAAGCCTACACGAACTGCGGGTAAGTTTATAGGCACATTTGACGGGTCATCTCGAAGGCAAAGCCTACACGAACTGCGGGTAATTTTACAGGCACATTTGGCGGGTCATGCTGAAGGCAAAGCCTACACGAACCGCGGGTAAGTTTACAGGCACATTTGACGGGTCATCTCGAAGGCAAAGCCTACACGAACTGCGGGTAATTTTACAGGCACATTTGAGGGGTCATCCTGAAGGCAAAGCCTACACGAGCTGCAGGTAATTTTACAGGCATTATGGCAGGGAACGGCCAGAAACTTACAGGTGCAGGTACCCGGCAACGAGCATGCATAATTGCGGGTTTTTAACGTGTGCAAATGCACCTGGGGTACACAGGTTATTTTCAAACCTGCGGAGGCAACAAAGCATGGTATGAAAATTATGTAGGACGAGCACTACGGTGACATGTGTCCTGCCAGCCCCTCTACCGTGCAGCGCAGTGCGGGGGGAGCCCGGCGGCGCCCGGGACGCCGTCAATGCGTGCGATATTGCGGAAAAAAAAGTCGCGCATGGGACGCCACTCCCCGGGCTCCGCCGCCGAGGGCGGTGCTACCACCGGGGGCGCCAGCAAGGGGGGAAGGGGGGGGGGGGGTGTAGCTGCCCTCCCAGCCCCATGAGTCCCGAGGCACTGAGGCTCTCCGCCCGATCCGGTCGCCCCCCCCCCCCCCCTGTTAGGGCGCCCGCTGGACCCCGTGGGGGAGGAGGGGCGGTATTCCCCACCCATGGCGGAGTACTTTGCACTCGGCCGCAGCGTGCCGGTGGGCTGGGCAAGCGGCAATCTGGCCGCTGGCGGCGGCCTGCTACCGCCGGTACCGGCGCCACGCAGGGGCGCTTAGCTGGCGGCTCCGGTGGTGGCTCCGGGGGCACCAGGCACGCTTGCAGGACCCGCGAGGATGCCGCTGCCCCCGCCACTGCCGCTACGTGGCCCGTGTGACCCCGCGCGCAACAGTGCGCCACTCCCCGTCGTGCTAGCATGTACTGCTCGCACTACAGCTACAAGTGGACTGGGCACAGGCGGCACGGCACGTGGGCGGGGCTGGCTGCTGTGCACACTTCCTACTCTTCCACATAGTCACAACCTCTATGCGTGGGCCTTGTTTGTGTTTTTTCCTGTGTTGCCCTTCCATGCCCCTGTCCAAACAGGGGGCGAGCCATGTCCATCCCGTCGTCTTTCGACATTCCTTGCGGCAGGGCGGCCGTAGGCGATGGGGGGGGGGGGGGGGGGCTTGGGTCTCCGTCGCTTGGGGACTGGCGGTGTGAGTGGGATGTGTGGTGAGTGCACCAAATGGTAATGTGAGGGGCCTGGGGAGCGCAGGCATTGGCGCTTGCGTGGGCCTTCGGGTGGTGCTGCTTGCTTGGTACATGTTGGTGCTTGCGTGCACACTTTGTGGTGCCCGCGGGCACAACAATGCCGACGCCTCTCTGCATGAGTGTGCAGCGAGGGCAGGGCGGAAGTCCATGAAGGGCACATGTTTTCAAAAGCGTGAGCCGGTCTATGTGCCCCGGGTTGTGGTGTCCTTTGCTGTAGCATAGCGCTGCCGGGATTCTCAACGTCTTGCATGTGGAACACTCTGGCAAAAAGTGTGCTGGGCATAGTGGGTGTGCTTGCGGCGCGCGTGTGACTGGCGTATATGCGCGGGTCGCCGCCTTGCGGCGCACGGTGACTGAATATGGTGCTTGTGGGCCACAGCCAGACCTGATGACCGGAAACACGTCAGTCGTAAACGTGGTGGACCCCCCCCTTTTGGCGCATAGGGATGAGGACGGCATCAGGCCCGTGTTCAGGCTGCCCGCCAGAGCACGCCGCATGCATGCCTCTTCCACCTCTCCTGCTGTATGTTGCACACGATAGACATACGGGCGTTGTGTGCGTGTTTGTGAGGTATCATTGCTGAGCGGTAGGCGAAATATGGTCTTCTGTTCACTCTTGCTAGCGTTGGAACCCCCTTGGGACCAGCGCCGTTGAGCGCATGATGACCTTGGCTAGTTGTAGTGTGCCTGATTTAACCAACCGTTGCAATGTGCATAGTGCCGGCCTAAGGACCCGGGCTCTCTCTTGTAGGGGCAGCGTGTGCCCCCTGAATTTTGCTTGTGGGGTAGCCGGCAGTGTCCGGTCGGTGAATTCTTCAAAATCTAAAGCCAGCTCAATGAAAGTGACAGTGCCTGGCTCGTCGGTCCACTGCAAGGCTCTCGACCAGCGCAATAGGTCCGTGATGAAGCTCACCTCCTAGGGCCAGGTGCGTTTGGTGTGTGTGTGTGTGTATGTGTGTGTGTGTGTGTGTGTGTGTGTGTGTGTGTGTGTGTGTGTCACCGTGCCAAATGCACCATCTGATGTTTGCTCAGTGTATTGGTTAGGCTGCACAATGCACTGTGCAAAACCTTTCCCTGCACAAGTTCCTTCCTTCCACCAGCAGAGCTTTGTGCTAGTTAGGGTCACCGGACCAAGGTATCATTCACCCAAATTTGGGCCGAATCCAAGCCACTGCCATTAACTTATGAATTTGGTCCAATGTGATTGCTGCTTGCTTAGTTGGCTTCTAGCTTGCTAAAACTCCACTCTACAACCTAAAAAGGGATACACAACCTTACCGCTTCCCCCACAGGGTTTGAGCAAGAAATTCAACAAGGCGGCTGGCACTGGTCCCCACCTGGTTTCATATGGTTCCACAAACAATCACAATGGCCAAAACAGCCTTTTGTTCACCATTTTGCGTACATGAGAAGCTTGTAGTGTGTACCATACGCATTCAACCCAACTTGGACAATAAAAAACAACACTTTGTCTGACCCTTCACCGCCTGTTTAACCCCATTACCACCTTAGGTGGCCGTGCGTCGGTGGCCCCAAAATAACCCAAAAATCACCCCCCAAAAGAACCAATTTTTCTAGAGTGGAGTGCCTTTGACTACTTCGACGGCTGTGTACCACTTCTGGCAGCCTTAAGGTGATGAACAATGATGTGGTACGATACTTGCAAGTGTGTTCCACACCAAGAACACAATAGACCATTGGCACAGGCGAATGGCATATTGTGCACGTGCCAAACTGGGGTTCTAGGTGGCAGTTTCTTGGCCCAAAAAATGGCCCAAAACGACCACCCAACCACCATGCATGGTATCGTATCCAGTCATGCTGCCCTGCCTGCACCCACACAGGTACCTGCTTCTTATCTGTAGAGCGCCGTCCTGCTGCCAATACACTTCCCAATCGCCACCAGGAGCCCGGGCCTCCAGAAACAAAGAACCCATAGACAATCCGAACATGTGGTATTTGAAAACAACAGCACCCCACTTGCCCTACAAAAAGGGTCAAGCCGAGGATGAGGGCCAGTAGGACCATAAAGTGCAGTTAGCCTTTGAAGAAACAGGTTCACAGACAACGAATGAGGGCATGGAACCGTGGTGCAGAATGCTGCTACTCATAGCCATCTGGGAGTTGTTCAGGCAAGCAGTCCACGAGCTGCAGGAAATGCACACTTTCTTGAAGAATAGTGGGTTTGGGCATGTCTTCTCAGGACTGGGAAACTTCGCTGCTCGTGCTTGTCTCGACGAGCCACGTCGGGGTGAAGACAGCGTTCAGCTGCCAATACCGCTCTAATCAGTCCGCACGCCCTCCATGGGGCAGAAGCCCCATAAATCTACCTGGGCAATCGGCAATACATACGCAACCCGGATGCGCACTCCTGTTTGGGCGGGGTCGATACTTCATTGGGAAGGGCAGCTGTACCATTGGAAAATTGGCTGCAGCGGCTGCGCCGAGAGCACAACTGCACTGACAACCAACCGACGGTCACACAGATTGCTTCCCATGGCAACCAAGATCGGTCTGCGGGCCTGGGGGCCAGGCACAGGGCCTATTAGCACAGGTCAAGGCAAGGCATCTGGCAGATGTCTGAATGAATCGCACCTATAAGAGCAAACCTTTGCTGATGTCAGGTAACCAACTTTGCCAGGATGATTCGGCAACGAGGACTCGACAAAGACATACGATCCGCCATACGGTCCCCCGCCAGGCCCCTCGTCCGGCCCCGTCGCAGAGGTTGGAGTGGATCCTTCTGGTAAATGTGTCCACTGGTAATTACCGCCCTCCGTGACCCAAAGGTTGTCACAAAAGGGCCCATGTGGGCTCTCTGCAATCTCAAAATCGCAATATCTGTCGCCATCTGTGGTAAAGGGTCGTCCCATGGAGGTCAAGGGCAAATCTTCCAGCTGTCAGAAGGTGGGCCTGTGGGATACTGTGCACTACACGAGATATGTATATGACTATGATGAGATATGTATATGACTCATTTTGCTGGACCAGGAAACGCATCTAAGCACAGCGACCCCACCTGACTCTTTGTTTTTCTGGCTGCAATTTCTGTGGACAAGAATGTAGACTAACAGGTTGTAACCTGGTTGTAGTGCGACGGAGGGGCTGGGTCATGTCTGTGAAGAGTATGTTTCTGCTTAAGACTGGCAAACCACTTCGATTTGTTTTGACATGATTTGCAGTCTCTGGTGAAAAATGTAACTCGTGTACCAAAAAATCGCAGAGTCGTGTAATTGTTGTTTTTTTTTTGCAGTAAATGCGTGTAATGTTTTTTTTGCGGTAGGTCCTGTATATCATAACAAAACATTAAAAATAATTTTGCAGTCAACGCGTGTAATTTTTTCATTATTAAAAAAGATTGAAAAAATGAAAGAAATGCAACTTTTGTAATATGAGCAACATGTACAGCTGCCGATTCCATACGGCACCCCATAGTGACCTTAATGATAAGACGCCGAGTGCACGGTGCACCTAGTACTCTCTGTGGCCACCAATTAGTTGGGACTTGGCCAATACAACATGTTTCCAGAAGGTGTCATTGGCACTAGACACAAAATCAGGCCCAAGAAAAGAGTCCTAACAGGGCCATGGCCAACATCCAATGTCCTAGAGAAGGCACTAGTATGGGGTCAATATAAGAGCATGCTTATACGCTCCACCATTGGTAAAGTAAACGGGCGGAGGAAAATAGAACCTCGGTGCTCCACCGCCAGCTTCATGATGTTCAAGTTTGAAAACCACAAGACCCACCGTCCTTTTGGAATCCCAAGGAGCGATTGGTGGTTAGCGAAAGCTTCTTCATGACCGTCAGGAAAGGACGGATCAAATCAATGGAGCTTAGGGGTTCCCAAACCCAAATAATGAAAAGCTCCAACCGGATACGACAATCGAAGGCACACATAAACAAGTGCGCCCCTTCTTTGTCATTGGTATTAACCACAAAAATGTGGCGACAGCACCAAGCCATGTTGTTGAATGTTGTGCCGGATTCAACCATCCGCATGCACTTGGACAGTCTCTTGAAATATAGAACTGAGGGTCCATGCACGTGGTTCATTGATTTCCATGTGGCAGAGCTCTTGGTTCAACCAACGCAAGATATCCTTGTCCGTCAACCAATCTCCCACCCCCAAAGGGGTTGTTTCGCTCGGGATGGTTCTTCGAGTACGCCTTTTGGAAGTGGCAGGGTTGCTCAGGGGTGCACTTGGCAAGGCTTTCTTTCCCTTCACCTTCTTTTGTGGCACGGGGGGGGGAGGCAGCTGGCAAGGCCTTCTTTCCCTTCACCTTCTTTTGTGGCACAGGGGGGGCACTTGGCAAAGCCTTCTCAGCCTTCTCCTTGTGCTATGGCATAGGGCCGTAGGAGGAGGCGCAAAGAGGTCCACCTCCGAATCAGATGATTGGACCTTTTCTTTCTTCACCTCCTTGCCCGGGGGAGAGGCCAAAAGAGGATGCGTATCACTCTTAAGCGTTGCCCCCCCAGGCGGCAAGGGTTCAGTAGTCACTGGGCCCATCTGACGGCCACTTGTGATTCTTTCCCCGATTTTCGCCTTTTTCCTTTCGTATTTGTAACGGTGTCACGGGGGGGGGGGGGCCTGGGTTCGGGACGCCAACTACCCCCCCAACTAACTGTTGGCCGGAGACCCCTTGGGGGGGGGGGGGGGGGCATTGGAGGGGGGGGTTCAGGGAGGGCGAATGGGGGGGGTATAGGAGGGGCTGGGGGGGGGGGTCTCCAGGAGGGTCGGGTGGGGGGGGGGGTCCAAGTGGGGCGATTTGGGGTGTTGGGGGGGGGAGGGGGGGCACAAGCTCCCCTTACCTCCCCTTGCCCTCCCTCTAACCATACCATCACCATAAACCTAACCCTAACCTTTGCAGCCGGCTAGTTTGGCCATGCCAGCCATGTTGATTGGGCTGAACAAGATCCCCAAAATTTCGTTCATGGCTGCTTTTGCCACATCATTGCTCCATTTTGGACCCCAACACTCACTCTGACCCTAGCCTAGGGTGAGAGCTAGGGCTAGGGTTAGGGTTAGGGTCACCGAGCTGGTGGAACCAGTCTTGGTTTTATAACCCTTTTTAGTGTCTAGGGTGGACCTACCCGGTTTAGCAGCAGCAGCAAGCAGCAAGCAGCAAGCAGCAAGCAGCAAGCAAGCAGCACGCGCGAAATGGGGAAAAATCAGATCTCCGTCGTGGTGCTTCAGATTCAGATGAAATTTTGGTGGATGATACCTATGGGTGTGAAGTACAATCTCACAAAGTTTGAGCAAGAAACTTGACGGTGGCCGCCGGCAACAGGATTCGCAAGTGGCGGACCTCAGTTTCAAAAACTACAGTTCGGGGCCAAAACAGCCATTTTTGGGCAAAAAAAAGCCCCGGAACACATTCAAAACGGCCAAACGAAGGGAAACGGTGGGTACACTCCACGTGCGGCTTGACTTCCCCGTGTCAATGAGCTCTTTGCGGCCCTCTAACTCCATGATATGTCCCGGAAACGGCCCAAAAAGGCCCCTAGAGGCTCCAAATGCCGACAGCCACAAACAAAGAATAGGCCATATCTTTGGCTACATGGCTCAAAATGCGATCCCGAGGGCACCTACTCCACCCGCAACCCCCCACTTTTTGTGGTTTCTACCCCTCATATTGCCCAAACGGACGATTAGACCCCAATACCTAGGCCCACTAGGCTGCAGCAAGCTGCAACCTCAAGCCCAAACAAGTGGGTGCCCAAATGGGTCAACAGGGTCCAGTAGGGACAAAAAGATGACTTTCTCAAAAATGATCCTAGACCATGTGCGACGCTAAAACAAGTGTTTTTGGACCGTTTTGAGCTTGTGGTGGCCCATTTGGGTCCTCTGAAAATCCCAAAATGCCTTGAAAATGGGTTTTTTTGGGACCAAAAATGGGTCAAAAATGGGTCAAAAGGGGCATTTTTCCAAACCTCTTCCTAAACCATTTGGGGTGCACAAACGGGTGAAATGAGCCCATTTTGAGCCCATTTGGGGGCATTTTGGCCCCTCATAAGTCCAAAAAGCCTTGAAACTGGGCCTCGTGGTGATGGGGTTCACTTGCAAGCTAATTTCACTTTGTCAAGAGCCATCAATGTGTGAATCATTCTTGATGTCCCTCACCAGTCATAGCTGATGTTCCCTCCCCCACCAGCTCGGTCCCAATATTCAGTCTTGATTAGGGTTAGGTGTAGGTGTAGGGTTAGGAGTAGGTTGAGGGTTGGGGGTGGGCGTTAGAGTCAAGGTTGGGTTTAAGAATAGTGTTGGGGTGCAAAATGGACAAAATTTTCCTTACGGCACCTTTGGTGTTCATGGAGCATCGGGCGCCTTTGGCGCCCATGGACGCCTGAGGGCGACACCTTTGGCAACTAACTGTTGGCCGAAGGCCCCCAAGGGGGGGGGGGGAAGTTGGCGTCCTAGGAGCCGCAAAGTCGCCCCCCCCCCCCCCCCGGGAACGGTGTCCTCCGAGCAAAGTTGTGCGGATGGCACCGAGGCATGCACAAAAAAATCGGCTACAATGAGTTCGGTGTGGGACATACTCAACAGTGTCCCATAAGTGGGCCGGGTGGCTACATAACCACTGTCGCCTGGGTGGTACCAAATGCTTCAGAGCGGGGGACAGAATCAGCAGTGGCCCACAACTGGGCCAAGTGGCTATAATTATTGCTGCCAAGTAAGAAATCCCCAACATTTCATAGCAGGGGACATGATCAAACGTGGCCCACAAGTGGGCCGGGTGGCTACAAAACTGCTGCTGCCTGGGGGATCCCCACGCTTCAGAGCGGGGCAAAAAAGCAGTGGCCGGTTGGCTACATAAGTCCTACCATCTAGGGGAACCCCAACGCTTTAGAGCGGGGGAAAGAATCAGAAATGGCCCGCAAGTGGGCCGGTTGGCTCCATAACCATGTGCGCCTAGGGGGTCCGCAAAGCTTTGAATGGGAGAAAAGTTTGGGTAGCGGTCCACAAGTGGGCCGGGTGGGTACACAACCCCCGGCGCCTGGGGGATCCCCAACGCTTCAAAGCTGAGGACGGAATCAGAAATCGCCCATAGGTGGGCCAGGTGGCTACATAACTCCTGCCGTCTGGAGGGTCCCCAATGCTTCAGAGCGGGAAACAAAATGACCAGTGGCCCACAAGTGGGCGTGGTGTCTATATAACCCCAGTGAACTGGGGGAACCCCATCGCTTCAGAGCGGGGGACAAAATTAGAGATGGCCCGCAAGTGGACCGGGTGGCTACATGTCTCCTGGCGCCTAGGAGGTCCGCAACGCTTTGAGGCGGGGACAGAATTAATAGTGGCCCACAAGTGGGCTGGGTGGCTAAATAACCCCATCCACCTGGGGGGTCTCCATCGCTTCAAAGCTGAGGACTCAATCACACGTGGCCCACAGGTGGGCCGGCTGGCTTTCTTTACTCCTGCCGCCCGCGGGGTCCCCGACGCTAGAGAGCGGGGAACAACATTACCAATGGCCCACAAGTGGGCCACATGGCTACATAACCCCTTCCAACTGGGGGATCCCCAATGCTTCAGAACGGGGAAAAGAATCAGAATTGGCCCGCAAGTGGGCCGGGTGGCTGCATAACCCCTGGCGCCTAGGGGGTCCGCAACGCTTTGAAGCGGGGACAAAATCAGCACTGGCCCACAAGTGGGGAGGGTGGCTACATAACCTTTGCCGCTGCGCCTGAGGGGTCTCCAAACCTTCACAGCGGGTAACAGAATCAGAAGTGGCCCACAGGTGGGCCGGGTGGCTACATATTTGCTGCCACCTAGGGGGTCCCTAATGCTTCACAGCGGGGGACAAAATCGGAAGTGGCCCACAAGTGGGACGGGTGGCTACATAACCACTGCCACCTAGGGGCTCCCCGACGCTTCAGGGCAGGGTAAAGAATCAACAATGGCCCACAAATGGGCCAGGTAGCTACATAACCGCTGCCACCTAGCAGCACCCCAACAATTGAGCCCGGGGGACAAAATCAGCAGTGGCCGGCAAGTGGGCAGGGTGGCTACATAACCCTTGCCACCTGGGGTATTCCAAACGCTTCATAGCGGGGGACACAATCAGAAATGGCCCCCAATTGGGCCGGGTGGGTACAAAACCCCTATCGCCTAAGGGGTCCCCAACACTTCAGAGCGGGGGATAAAATTAGCAGTGGCCTACAAGGGGGTCGGGTGGCTACATAACTCCTGCCACGTTAGAAATCCCCAACGCTTCAAAGCGGAGGACAAAATGGGAAGCGGCCCACAAGTGGGACGGGTGGCTACAACCTAGGGGGTCCCCAACCCTTCAAAGTTGGGGACGGAATCCGAATGGGCCAAAGGGCGGGCGGTGTGGATACATAACTCCTGCCGTTTGGGGGGTCCCCATCGCTTCAGAGAGGGGGACAAAAATTAGCAGTGGCCCACAAGTGGGCCGGGTGGCTACATAAGTCCTGCCACCCAGGGGATCCCCAACGCTACAGAGCGGGGGACGGAATCAGAAATGGCCCGCAAGTGGGTTGGGTGGCTACATTACCCCCGCCGCCTAGGCGGTCCGCAACACTTTGAAGCGGGGATAGAATCAGCAGTGGCCCACAAGTGGGTCGGGTGGCTACATAACTCCTGCCACCTTGGAAATACCCAACGCTTCAAAGCGGGGGACAAAATGGGAAGTGGCCCACAAGTGGGACGGGTGGCTACATAACCCTTGCAGCCTCAAGGGTCCCGAACGCTTCACGGCGGGGGACAAATTTAGCAGTGGCCCAAAACGGGGCCAGGTGACTCCATAACCTCTGCCGGCTAGGGGGTCCCCAACGCTTCAAAATTGGGGACAGAATCAGAATTGGCCAAAGGGTGGGCGGTGTGGCAAAATAACTCCTGCCGTCTGGGGGGTCCCCAAAGCTTCAAGGAGGGAGACAAAATTCGCAGTGGCCCACAAGTGGGCCGGGTGGCTGCATAAGTCCTGCCACCTGGGGGATCACCAACGCTACAAAGCGGAGGCCAAAATCAGAAATGGCCCGCAAGTGGGCCGGGTGGCTACATAACCCCCGGCGCCTAGGCGGTCCGCAACGCTTTGAAGCGGGGACAGAATGGGCAGTGACCCACAAGTGGACGGGTGGCTACAAAAGCCCTGCCGCCTAGAGGGCTCCCAACACTTCAGAGCGGGGAACAAAATGAGCGGTGGCCCACAAGGGGGCCGGGTGGCTACATAACCCCTGCCAACTAGGGGGACCGTAACGCGTCACGGCATGGGGAAGACCCAGACGTGGCCCGCAAGTGGGCCGGGTGGCTACATAATCCTTGCCAACTAGGGGAACCCCAACGCTTCAAAGCGGCGGACAGAATCAGAATTGGCCCACAAGTGGGCCGGTTGACTACATAACCCCTGCGACCAAGGGGGTCAGCAACACTTTCAAGCGGCGATAGAATCAACAATGGCCCACAAGTGGGCGGGTGGCTATATAACCCCTGCCGCCTGGGGGTCCCCAATGGTTCAGAACGGGGAACACGATGGGAAGTGGCCCACAAGTGGGACGGGTGGCTACATAACCCCTGTTAACTAGGGGAACCCCGACGCTTCGGAGCGGGGGACAAAATCAGAAATAGCCCGCAAGCGGGCCGCGTGGCCGCATAATCCCTGGGACCTAGGGTGTCCGCAACGCTTTGAAGCGGGGGCACATTCAGCAATGGCCCACAAGTGGGCCGGGTGGCAGAATAACCCCTGCCGCCCGGGGGACCCCCAACGCTTAATAGCAGGCCACAAGACGAGGGGTGGCCAACAAGTGGAGTGCAGGGCTACATAACCCCTGTTAACTAGGGGGAACCCCAACGCTTCAAAGCGGGGGACATAATCAGAAATGGCCAGCAAGTGGGCCGGGTGGCTGCATAACCCCTGGCGCCTAGGGGGTCCTCAACACTTTCAAGCGGGGATAGAATCAGCAATGGCCCACGAGTGGGCCAGGTGGCAAAATAACTTCTACCGCATGGGGGATCCCCAACGCTTAACAGTGGGCAACAAAATGAGGGGTGGCCCAGAAGTGGGCCGGGTGGCTGCATAACCCCTGGTAACTAGGGGAACCCCAACGCTTCAGAGTGGGGGGCATAATAAGAAATGACCTGCAAGTGGGCCGGGTGGCTGCATAACCCCTGGCGCCTAGGGGGTCCGCAACGCTTTGTAGCGGGGACAAAATCAGCAATGGCCCATAAGTGGGCCAGGTGGCAAAATAACCCCTGCCGCCTGGGGGATCCACGACGCTTAAGAGCAAGGAACAAAATGAGTGGTGGCCCAAAAGTGGGGCGCATGGCTACATAACCCGTGCCAACTAGGGGAACCACAACGCTTCAAAGCGGGGCGCAGAATCAGAAATAGCCCGCAAGTGGTCCGGCGGCTTCATGACCCCTATTAACAAAGGGAACCCCAACGTTTCAAAGCGGGGGACAGAATCAGAAATTGCCCGCGAGTGGGCCGCGTGGTTACATAACCCCTAGCGCCTAGGGGGTCCGCAACGCTTTGAAGTGGGGACACAATCAGCAGTGGCCCAGAAGTGGGCCAGGTGGCTATATAAGCCCTATCGCCTGGGGGGGTCCCCAACGCTTCAGAACTGTGGACGGAAGCAAAAGTGGCCTGCAAATGGATGGCATGGCTACATAACCCTTGCTGCGCGGAGGGTCCCCAACGCTTCAAAGCGGGGTACAAAATTAGCAGAGGCCCACAAGTGGGCCGGGTGGCTACACAACACGTGGCACCTAGGGGGTCCCAAACACTTCACTGCGGGGGAAAGCATCAGTATTGGCCCACCAATGGGCTGGGTGGCTAAATTGCCCCTGCCGCCTCGGGGATCCCTGACACTTCAAAGCGGGGGACAGAATCAGCAGTGGCCCACAAGTGCCGCTTGGGGGGTCCCCAACACTTCATAACGAAGGACAAATTCAAAAGGGGCCCACCGCCTGGGGGGGTCCGCAAACGCTTTAGAGGGGGGGACAGAGTCAGAAGTGGAGGAGATGGCTACATAACCCCTGTCACCTTGGGGCTCCCTTGTGCTTCAAAGGGGAAGACAGATTCAGCAATGATCCACGTGTGGGCTGGGTGGTGACATAACTCCTGCCGCTAGGGGGGTCCCCAACGCTTCACGGCGGGGGACAGAATCAGAATGGGCCCACAAGGGGGCCGGGTGGCTACATAACCCCTACTGCCTTGGGGGTCCCCAATTCCAAGAGGGGAGCAAAATCAGCAGTGGCCCCCAAGCAGGCCCAGTGGCTACATAACCCCTGCCACCTCGGGGGTCCCCAAAACTTCACAGCAGGGGACAAATTCAAAAGAGGCCCACAAATGGGCCAGGTGGCTACATAACCCCTACCGCCTGAGGGGTCCCCAACGCTTCACAGTAGGGGACAAAATCAGCAACGGCCCACAAGTAGGCCGGGTGGCTACACAACCCCTGCCGCATGGGGGGTCCCAAACGCCTCAAAGAGGAGGACAGAATCAGAACCGGCACACAAGGGGGGCCGGTAGGTTACATAACCCCTGCTGCCTTGCAGGTCCCCAACGATTCGGATAGGGGAGCAAAATCAGCAGTGGCCCACAAGCAGGCCCTATGGCTACATAACCACTGCCGCCTGGGGGGTCCCAAATGCTTCAGAGCAGAGGACAAATTCAAAAGGGGCCGAAGAATGGGCCGGGTGGCTGCATAACCCCTACCGCTTGGGGGGTCTGCAAACGCTTCAGAGCGGGGGACATAATCAGCAGTGGCCCACAAGTGGGCCGGGTGGCTACACAACGCCTGCCGCCAAGGGGGTCCCCAACGCTTCATAGCGGGGCAAAGAGTGGCCCAGAAATGGGCCTGGTGGCCACATAACCCCTACGGCATGGGGGATCCCCAACGCTTCGGAGCGGGGGACAACATTGGCTGTGGCCCACAAGTGGAACGGGTGGCTACATAACCCTTGCCGCCTTGGGGGTCCCCAACGCTTCAGAGCGGGGGTCAGAATCAGCAGTGGCCCACAAGTGGGCCGGGTAGCTACATAGCTCTTGCTACCTGGGGGGCCCCAAACCCTTTGCAGCGGGGGATAGAATCAGAAGTGGCCCACAAGTGGGCCGGGTGGCTACATAACCCCTGCGGCCTAGTTGGTCCCCAACGCTTCACAACCGGGGGAGAAGTCAAGAATGGCCTTAAAACGGGCGGGGTGGCTACATAACCCCTGCGGCCTGGGGATCTCCTAACGCTTCACAGCGGGGGACAGTATCAGCAATGGCCCAAAAGCGGGCCAGGTGGCTACATAGCTCCTGCTGCCTGGGGGGTCCCCAACCCTTTTGCAGCGGGGGACAGAATCAGAAGTGGCCCACAAGTGGGCCGGATGGCTACATAACCTCTGCCGCCTGGGGGTCCCCCACCCAGAGCGGGGGACACAATCAGAAGTGGCCCATAGGTGGGCGCATCGCCTACATGCATGCATTTTCAGTAAAATTGGTAATTTGTTTCTTTGCGTTAAGGTCGTGTAATTTTTCTTTTGCGGTAAACGGGTGGAAAAAAAAAACCGTCACATCCTGTGATTTTTTTGCGGTAAATGAATGTATAAAAAAATCGTCACGTCGTGTAATTTTTTTGGGGGTAAACGCGTGTACAAAAAAAAATTGTCACGTCACGTAATTTCTTTTTGCGCTAAACTCGTGCACAAAAAAAATTATCAAGTCCTGAAAATTTTTTTGCGGTAATGCGTGCACCGGGTTTACACGACTTACCGCAGAAAACGATTTTTTTGTTACACGCATTTCCCGCAAAAAAAAATTACACGAATTACAACATGCACCAGTGTCTGTTGCTGTAGCAGGGCACAACCCCCCAAGAACCGCTTGCTTGTGGGTCGCGCAGTGTCATGCCCTTGTCTAAGCATGCGATGCCGCGTTTGGAAAGATTTGTGGCCGCGGCTCCACCGCGTTCACCTGACTTATGAACAGATATGCTGCAGGTGTGATGCCGGAGGGTTACGGCCATCGTTGGATTATGACTAAGCATGCACTGCCTGCCTGACCATTGTCATCCCTACCTCTGGCCACGCAAAGGGGACAGGGCGGGGGGTAATTTGGGCACTGCAGATGTTCCAACCATTATCTTTTTCGTAAACATTTACACCCCAACCCTTCGCTCGAAAGGTGGCCATAGAGATGAGGAGACAGGGGTCGTATCCAAACGAAGTGGCTGTGTAGCTCAGACTGAGGCACAAGGAGATCATCTTTTGGGGCATGCCCGAAACTGGTTTATTACCAATGGCAGCACTACCACTGACTTCAGGGAAGTGTTCCAACATCCTGCAAGCATGTGCCTTGCGACCAAAATTGCTTTTATGCACATGCTTCATGCTGTGAGGACGCGGTGCCCCAAGAGTTTGCGTACACCAACGGAAGGGAAAAATGCACAGTATCACAGCTCCACTATGCAATGCATGCGAAGTCATGCTGCATGCACTGGTCTTTGTGATACGGGTCTGTGTGATCAATAAACAACGTGCAGCACTAGTGACCGCCACATGTGAAAATCTCTCATGGAAATCCCGATGGCATCAATGCCAACATTGTAATGTTATTCTGTAAATCTGGGAAGACAAGCAATAGGGCGAGGACACTGGCGACAACAACAACCTTTCAGATCCTCCTGAGCCCACTTTGGAGCCTTTGCATACATTCGGGGCCTACCCGGCCGGCCTGCAAACAGATGAGTGCAGAGTGCAGAGCATTGTCACAACGTTGCTTCTAACCAACTCAGCTGGCTTTACCCTGCGACACAAGATCCCGCAAGGCGCATTGGGATGCTTTGGGCTGACAAAGAAAGCATTGTGTGCAATGCCAAGCATAAGAAATGTGCCGCAAAGCAGCAGCAGCAGCAGCCAAAGTGATTGCCAACCCAGGAGACTGCAATAATACTGGGGCCCCAGACTTTCATTCGCGGGGGTGGGTGGCTCCATTGACCAGACTGAGTCAAAGTCCCAACCCCCCCATACCCCGGCCCCCGGGATGGCTTGGATGTTACCGCAGAGCCCAAATTCAGAAAAAATGAAAATGGTATAGTGCGCATGCGCAGTGGCTGCATGAGACTGATAAGCAGAAAGGGTCATATTTCCGGGGGTTTGTTCTACCCCAAAGCGGATATTGAAGCAAGGCCATGTCAACACAAGAACTCCCACTCAGAATCCTGTTTCTAGGTTTTGAGCAGCATAAAAACGCATACCACTGCCTGAAGATGATGCAGCTCTGTTTGGCCCGAAGGAGAAGGACCAAGCCTGCGGCTAGTGTACCGGCTTTACAACATGTATCTGGTGATGCTCTGAACGCGCATGGAGGCAGAAGTCACGGCACCTCGGGGCGCCGGCACGGGCCGCTCAGTCTTGGCGGTAGCACAAAAACGTATGCCAGATGCGCGGCGGGGTTATCCTTGGTGTCAGCCTGCGACTTGCCCACGCCACCATAGCAGAGGGGCGGCCTCTAGTGTCCCGTGTTGGGCTCGGATGGCTGTTGGAGACCCCCTTCATGGAGGCCATATTGTGCTCCGCAGCGAGCCTCACGTAGTTGGGGAGCCGGGTGCAAGTCAAGTACCTGGAGCTGGCTTTGCACTTTGAGGCTCACACGGGCAGAGCGCTCCTAGCGTCGGTGGACCACTAGCTGGGTGAGATCACGCTTCCTCTGCACACCGGGCTCAAGTAGTGAAGTAGGCGCTGGACGGGCTAGAGCCCCACATGTAGACGGGCTCTGTCCTCCGGGTAAAGGGGTGTGGATGGAGTCGTCCCTCCTTCTCTTGGAGGGCTTCTAGTCTGTGGGGCGCACAAAGCGCTCGCGCTTGGCGCGCCCGGCAGCGGTGCTCTGGCGGATAAGGAAGCTCAACAAATGTTTCTAGTCACCATGGACCCAGCGCTTGGCAACGAAGCTAGAGGAAGGTTGCCAATTGCCATGGACGCAACGCCTGGCGCGCCCGCGGAGGGGTCGGTAGGACTACTTTTTGCTATACTACTTCCTGCTGGTGGGCATGACGCCACTGCGCCCCTGCGAGCGCCTGCCCCGTAGGTACGTGGCAAGAGGCCGCCGCGGCCAGGAAGTGCGCCCCTCCGGGGATGGGGGGGGGGGGGCGCAGGTGGGCCGGTGCCCGACACCAGGCAAGACCTTGATTGTCTACAAACACCGGGGTGCGCAGCACTGGTACCAATGGGTCCACGAAGGACACCCCATGAATGCCGCTCAAGCATAGCTATCGGCGTGATGGCAATCACCCACTCAGAGGGGGGATGTCCGGCGACCGGAGGCGCCCGAGGCAAGGAGGCCGAACCACCAATCTCGGTGTAGCAATTGCCACAACCGCAGCCGCGTGTGCTCACACACTGGACGGCGGGGACGCGGGCGAAAAGCCGCCGAAAGCGCGGCCCTCTCACCGGCGGCCGGGGCAAGCGGGTGCGCGAGCGGTCACCGATGCCGGAGCGCGCGGCGCACCAGGCGCCGGCAGAACGCAAGTGCACGTGCTCACCGTGTGTGCCACGGTCCCCGTCCACCCCCTCCCCCGCCCCCGGCTGCAGGGAGAGGGCGCACAACCTAAACAACTCCGGGTCATTGGGGCACATGGACAATTACAGCTGCAAGGTGCCCCTCTTGTCCTCCCCTTTAGGGGAGGTATGCCGTGGATGGATCGGGGAGCTAAGCTCTTGCACGAAGTTACGCCCGGGGGAGGAAAGTGCCACCCACCTTGCTGCCCCGGCCCCCTCCAGACTAGCGGCGGTTTTTAGCCGCAGTTTGGCAGACTTGGTGGCAGCACGACAAGCGCCAAGGGGCTCCCCTAACTGTCCGCTACCACGTCCCTCACTCCTACACCCGCCCTTGCAGGAACCAACGACGGAGGAGACCGCGTCAGGCGCGGACACAAACGCGCCAACACGGGCAGACGGCGAACTAAGAAGGCCACCGGCGACGACCCTCCCCCTTGCTCCCTAGCCCCCACAGGCGCAGCAGGCAGAATCGAGGAGTGTGGGGCATGGACGCCCCATGCTGACTCCGTGCAATGCGCACGGAGCTGTATTATTTACGAGGGCAAGTGGCTTTCAGCTTTCATTGTAATTGTCATGGGTGCTCTCGGGGGAGGGAAGGGCCTATGGTATAGGGTTAGGGGTGGGCCTAAGCCGCGGCCACTGGGACTCCCCCTCGTAGCGACGTGGTGCGACAGAAGGACCTGTTTTATTGATGAGAGCATGTGGCTTTTATTGTCGTGGATGCGCTTGGAGCACCATGGGATAGGGTTAGGAGATGCCTAAGCCCTAAAGGGAGCCCCCACCCTGCCATGTAGTATGGCGGCCGCAAGCGGAGTTTATGTGCTCGGGACCGCTCCCCCCTCCACACCCCAACACCTACACTGATAAGAAGGAGTAGTTCTTTCGCCGACATTGTGGGCTGGACACAATATTGCGCCAACCGTAGAATTGCTATCAAAGAAGTACAGTGTAGATGCCCATGTTGAGCCCCGGGCCTCACTTCCCCAACCTTTGCAACTGTGGTACTGTGCCCAGGATGGTTTCGCGGTGTGGACACCTAAGGGTGAAACCGTAATATTAGTGTGCGTTAGATGGAATTGTCAAGGTGAGTGTGAGTGTGGGTATAGGTGTGAGTGTGGATGTCACTATGCTCAGTTTTCGTCATCAAGAATCACATTTGGCCATTCATGATGATAACCGTCACCCTCCAACATTCGCCACTGTGCAGATCAATTCCCATTGTGTTTGTTCCGGGAATTCACGCTATGTCAAGCATATATTAATACCTACAATGTTGCATTTCGTACGAAGAAAGCGCGCAGTGTTCTAAACAGCCTGTCATCTGTCCCGGTAGATTGATTCACCCACAGTACACTTCCTTGTCATGCATACCGCCTCACACAGGGCGGAGTGCACAAGAGCGTGTAAAAAACTGGAACTGCATCCTGGATGACGGGCTCCCTTTGATGAAAGAGGGTCTCCTAAAAGTACGTGAGAACTAATGACAAACCTGCAAACTGCATACGAAGAAAATCATGTGCCTGGCCGGCAGTTGGCACACATTAACTCTCTAACTTACCCACCCAAGACTATGGACAGCCCAATCAGCTCAATTAATAGCCCCGTCAAGCATCCCCTTGCTCATTGGTAAGGGGCATCCCGAAACTACTCTAAGGCGCCTGTTCACACATCCAGTTGGTGGGGGACTTGTATTGCTGACCCAATTAAGAGGGCATTGAACGACTCTAATACTATCTTCCACCAAGGGTGGGATCATCGCGTGAAGCAGCGGCCTTGGCGAGCTCCAACCTTGGCCGAGGTACGTGCGCCCACAACCCAATACGTGTGGCACCATAGGGGCCATTACCCTGCAATATCCCTTGCAAAATACACAAGGGGGGGCACTAGGTGCGGCGTAGAAATGAGCGCACGGTGGACCCTTGGCAACCATCCGTTTCAAGGGCTTTGGGAAGCGGTTTGCAAACAACGTTATTTACGAGAGCATGTGGCTTTTATTTACGAGTGCATGTGGCTTTTATTGTCTTGGACCCGCTTTATTACTTACGACGTACATGTACGTGAGGAGGCAGCCACATTTGCGCTGATGTGTGTGTGTGTGTGTGTGACACCCAAAAGGTGGGAAAACCATAGACACGCCACTCTTCCCGGCGGGCGCACTTTTCGTGTGCTTGAGGGCCGATTGGCACGAAGCCGGGGTGGGAATCAAATCCGGATCAACCAATGTCCCCAAGAGTGCCAAGGTACCCTCTTAAGCCCAGCCACCATTTCCGTGGTCCGAGACCCCAAGGCAAGGCCATGTTGAAATCCCTGTGTGCTGCGCCCTAGGCAAGTTCAAATCATGACGGAAGCGCTTCCCTCATTATTGTCCCCATGTAAGGGATGCTGCCCAGCCCACAACATCGTCCACCCCCAGTGCCCCCGACAATTAGGTCGCCTCCTCCAATTGGTGGTAGGCGATGGGAAGGGCTTGGTACTGCGAGAGGGTGTCAGCAGCAGGATCGGGGCGGGACTGCAGGGAGGCGAGTTGGGACAAAGTCTGCTGGGACATGGTCACAAGAAGAAGCAAAGAAAGGCTTTGAGAGGGTTGAGAACGCGAAACAGTGGAAATTGGGGCAAATTCGTACGAAGTTCATACCAAATTCATACGGAATTCGTACGAATTTTGTGCGAATTTCACAGTCTCGTGAATCTGTGAACCTAGCGTGAATTTATGTGTGAATTTGGGTGCGTGAATTTCAAATTCGACCGAATCTCGCCGAATATGTTGAACCATGTGGCTACTTAAAACCTCTAATTTGCACACATTTGTTGGATCTCACTTTGGGCGAAGATAGCACGAGAAACGCACACAATGGCACCAAGTTACGAGCAAAACACAGCAAAAAGTTGTTAAATTCACAGTACCATGAATCTCCCATTCAAACGGCCGGTTCACTAAGGGTACATAGGGGACCCCCAAGAACGCACGGGTGACATAGCACTTCCGCCCTTTTGTGGGCCACTTTTGTTTCTGTCCCCTTCTGTAGGGGACCCCGAGAACGCAGGGGGTAACGCAGCACTTCTGCCCTCTTTTGGGCCCCTGAGAAGGTAGAGGTGGGGCAGCCACTTCTGATTTTGTTCCCCTATGTCCGGGATCCCCGAGAATGCAGGGGTGATGTAGCATTTCCGCCCTCTTTTGGGCCCGAGGGGGGGGCCACCACTTCTGATTTTGTTCCCCTTTGTTGGGGAACACTTCTGATTTTCCGCCCCTTTGTTGGGGATCCCCGAGGGTGCAATTTTGCCTCCCACTTTCTTTCCCTTTTTTTTGACTCCCACGCTTTGTTGCGTGGCCCCTCGAGTTGGGGTTAGGAACTCACAATCCACGTTTTGTTTTGTGGCCCCTCGAGTTGGGGTTAGGGACTCACAATCTACGCTTTGTTGCGTGGCCCCTCGGGTAGGGGTTAGGGAGTCACAATCCACGCTTTGTTGCATGGCCCTTCGAGTTACGGTTAGGGACTCGGAGTAGGCACAATCCACGCTTTGTTGTGTGGCCCCTGGAGTTAGGGTTAGGGACTCACAATCCACGCTTTGTTGTGTGGCTCCTCGAGTTGGGGTTAGGGACTCACAATCCACGCTTTGTTGTGTGGGCCCTCGACTTGGGGTTAGGAACTCACAATCCACGCTTTGTTGTGTGGCCCCTCGAGTTAGGGTTAGGGACTCACAATCCACGCTTTGTTGTGTGGCCCATCGAGTTGGAGTTAGAGACTCACAATCCACAATGTGTTGTGTGGCCCCTCGAGTTGGGGTTAGGGACTCACAATCAACGCTTTGTTGTGTGGGCCCTCGACGTGAGGTTAGGAACTCACAATCCACGCTTTGTTGTGTGGCCCCTCGAGTTAGGGTTAGAGACTCACAATCCACGCTTTGTTGTGTGGCCCATCGAGTTGGAGTTAGAGACTCACAATCCACAATGTGTTGTGTGGCCCCTCGAGTAGGGGTTAGGGACTCACAATGCACGCTTTGTTGCATGGCCCTTCGAGTTAGGGTTAGGGACTCAGAATCCACGCTTTGTTTTGTGGCCGCTGGAGTTAGGGTTAGGGACTCACAATCCACGCTTTGTTGTTTGGCTCCTCGAGTTGGGGTTAGGGAGTCACGATCCACGCTTTGTTGCGTGGGCCCTCGACCTGAGGTGAGGAACTCACAATCCACGCTTTGTTGCGTGGCCCCGCGAGTTATGGTTAGGGACTCACAATCCACGCTTTGTTGTGTGGCCCCTCGAGGTATGGTTAGGGATTCACATTTCAAGCTTTGCTGTGCGGGCCCTCGAGTTGGGGTTAGGGACTCACAATCCACGCTTTGTTGTTTGGCCCCTCGGGGTGGGGTTAGGAACTCACAATCCACACTTTCTTGCGTGGCCGGTCGAGGTGGAGTTAGGGATTCACAATCCACGCTTTGTTTTGTCGCCCGTCGAATTGGGGTTAGGGACCGATAATCCATACTTTGTAGCGAGACCCCTCAAGTTGCGGTTAGGGACTCACAATCCAGGATTCGTTGTGTGGCCCCTCGAGTTGGGGTTAGGGACTCACAATCCACGCTTTGTTGCTTGGCCCGTCAAGGTGGAGTTAGCGACTCACAATCCACGCTTTGTTTTGTGGCCCCTGGAGTTGGGGTTAGGGACTCACAGTCCACGCTTTGTAGTGTGACCCCTCAAGTTGCGGTTAGGGACTCACAATCCACGCTTTGTTGTGTGGCCCGTCAAGTTATGGTTAGGGACTCACAATCCATGCTTTGTTGTGTGGCCCGTGGAGTTCGGGTGAGGGACTCACAATCCACGCTTTGTTTTGTGGCCCCTTGAGTTGGGGTTAGGGACTCACAATCCACGCTTTGTTCTGTGGCCCGGACTCAGAGTTCACGATTTGCTGTGTGGCCCCTCGAGTTATGGAGTTATGGTTAGGGACTCACAATCCACGCTTTGTTGTGTGGCCCGTCGAGTTGAGGTTAAGGACTCACAATTATCGCTTTGTTTTGTGGCCCCTTGAGTTGCAGTTAGGGACTCACAATCCACGCTTTGTTCTGTGGCCCGTCCAGTTGGGCGGGAAGAAAATTGCTCTGCAGGGGGGGGCGGGACATGAACGCCCATTTTCCAACCCCCCCCCCCTCCTTGGTCGCCGTGTCGGAACCATAGTTACCGAGTGCCAGCGGGGGTGGTACTTTTGTTTAAGGGTACGATGACCCCCGGTCACTTCCGGCTGCCATGCAGCGCCCCACCCAGGCCTTACCGCGGCACCATGGAGATTGGGGTCTCAATCAGAAGCCGACCCTGATGAGTCATCACAATCAGAGCTTGAGCTATTGCTAGAATCAGAGCTGAAGTCATCGCTGGAATCAGAGGTGCCGTCCGAGGAGTCCGAGCTGCTGGAGGGGTTGGAACTAGGAGCAGAAGCGGAGGTAGCATCAGTGCAAGTCACAGAAGGAACATAATCTGCATCCGTACCACGTGATGGTGGTGCAGATACGTGGTCCTGCAAGCAATCAGGGCACAACCAAGGTCCATCAGGAATCTCAGACACTGGGGGTTGGCAGCACAATTGATGGCACCCACGTGGCTCTGAGTGGTCCCCATCACAAATGACAATATCATTCCCCTCAGAAACATCACCTGTCAAGCAAACAAACCAGATCAGATCATCCTCTACATCTTCGTCCTCATTAGGGCCATCTTCTTCAAGCATACTAATTGCCTCCTCAGATTGTAGGCCTTGAGACTCACTAATGCGCGCAATATTATTGTGCACCCGCTGAACCAATTCAACCTTTGGACCTGAAGTGGTTAAGCCATGGTTGCCAGGCAACTTCAGATTGGCAACTGTACACTGCCCATTCATGCCAAAAAGACCCCGCGTTTGCCTCAACAAGCGCTCCACGTCACTCAACACAGAGGGAGTGACAGCCCCACGGCGCCGCTTAAGCTTGGCCTCTGCTTTTGCAAACTGCAAAGAGCGCTTCAGGGCAAACCACTTACTAATTTCAGATACCTTGGAGGGTGTGCCAAAGCATTGCGTTGAGAGGTCGGCCATTTGGGCAGCAGTAGGGCTTGCAATCTCTGCATACAGTTGCTTGCACAAAACAGATGGAGGTGACTGCTTCAACGCTATTTTTTTTTCCGTTGCTTTTTTTTGCTCAACCTTAGCAGAGGACAGAAATTGCCCTTTGTTCCCAACAATGGGATCATCCAGGAACGGGCAAATATCCTCACAACTTACCGCAAGATTGTTGCACGTTGCAAATGTGGGTGCAGAGGGGTAATCTTGTGCAGTACACAAATGCCCCAACACATCCTTGCACGCTGTGCGACGCAACTGAAAATCGAAGTGGCCTGCACAGGAATGCAATTGTTGGTACCTGAGGACACACCGAATGTGCAAGCGACGGTAAACTGGCATGTCCACTGCAGATCCATCCAGGATTGCACGACAGTGTGACCGAAATTCAGTAATGTAAGTATCAGACCCTGGAACGTCTGGGTGGGAGGATTGATTTCAGCACCCTCTTTGCTACAGCACTGGGAAATGCGCGCAGAAACCGATGCACGGGCAGAGCGCGCACCTTGGAGCGCACCAGCGCAACTCCCTGCTGTTCAGCAGCAACCTGTGAAACAGAAGTGAGGAGAGCAGCACGTGCCTCAGCTTTCTCAGGGGGTTGAAACCAGAAAAGGTTTGATCCCCCCCCCCCCCAGCGCACATGAAACGTTCTGCAACGTTCTTCAGGTGTAACGTCAGCCATTCACCCATGCGTGCTGATGAATTAAGGTGCCGGCTCTTTGGGGTGCAGCCAGCTTCAATATGCAATGCTTGCAAATGAGACTGGCGCACACATACATGCTGTAACAGAGCATCAACACATAGCGCCAGATGGTGGGCATTTGTCACACTCAAACGCGCAACGTTCGGGAAACTGTGTGCCACCTTCTGTCTCTTAGGTTTTTGTTTCTCTGACACCTGCTTCGGAACGTGCGCACAGAGTTCCTGCAGCAGCACATGCAACTGTGTTTTACGCCAAAGGGGCCTGGCACTCACATTCAGGGCCGCATACAAATCCAAAGTGGCCGGGGCTCTTAGTGCCTCCGAGTTTGTCGATGCCTGCGACATAATGGGAGATGATGGAACAAGGACAGGCTGTGCGTTGGTGAGGGGGGGGCTGAATGTGGTGTAGTGATCAGTGGTCTGCAGCAGCACAGCATGCATTCCAGAGCCATATGGCACATCAGGCTCTGCCACAATGTAAAAAACCCCATCCAGATCTTGCACCACGGTGCAGTACACTCCAAGCGGGTGTCCCAGCCTAACAACGGTTCGTGGTTCTAAGCCCTGCAAATGAAGGACTTCCTCCTGCATTGGCACAGGTGGCACCATCCCACGGATCATCTGCCTGACAGCCCGAATGCGTACAGCAGCGGCTGCCTCGGGATGCAAAGGAGGTGGGCGCAACAATGGCAATCCTACGAACAACAGACCATACAATGCACAATCTCCCATTGCCGGAGTGGCTTGAGATGTCCCTTGCACAGTCACAGGCCTACACACTTCATTAACCCCACACGTGGGTCCTGAAGAGTACACACCAAGAAGCATTGCTGAAATTGCAATGCGAATGCGTGCAGGCAGACGCGGCAAGGGCGGTGATTCTTTCAGAGACGAAACTTCATTGCCTCGGGCGGTATGCAATATGTGATCCAAAGCACCGGTGGCACTAATACCTTGGTCACGGGCAATTGACTCTACAAAGGAAACCAGAGTTTCTTCATGGGACAGGTACTGTGGGGATGGCTCAGGCAAAGTGCCCATGACAGGACAAATGCGTTCCGTAGGGGGGTTGGAAGAACTGGGGCTGCTCCTCGGTGAAGCAAAAAAGCGCTCCAAAGTTGCGGGCGGGATTGTGAGGGCGGGGGGGGGGGGGTGAAATAATCACGCAATGTCCTTTTTGGGGGGGTCTCAGGCCGGGGTTCTGCACCCTTTGCTGTCACTGTCTCACCAGCTGACGATAATTTGGTCAGCAAAACGTTCAGCTCACTCAGCTAGTGGCTATCGGCATGTGGGTGTCCATTTTTTTCAATGCGCAAACGCACAGCGCGTTGTGCATCACACGGTACACCTTTGTGGTCGACAAGCAGTGCAGCACAGGCTGACCGTAGCATAGATGCTTCCCTGATGGCAACCCGAATTTTCAGCTTCAAAGTACTCAATGCATCTGCACTGAAGTTCTTGTCAGCCAATTGTTTTTCGACGCTACGCATCAAAGCCCACCATTGTTGGACATGCAGATTCCTTTCCTTCAAAGGCAAAGAGAAATGCACTTCATACAAATGCACATGCTCAGAGTTCCAGGATACCTCATATGTGGTCCCTGGGCGCGGAAACAGAGTGAATGGTAGAGGAATGACTTCCGACATTCTGAAAGCAAGAAATTCCAAGTGTGAAAAAAGATACTTTTTTTTTTAGGCATGGTAATGCCTCGGTCACGTTAACCTTTGGGACCGGGTGTAGAAGTTGGACCAACCCCAACAACCCGAGGTCTGAGTGCGTATTTCGCTTAGCCCACTTTATAACAGGGTTGGGCATCGCGACCCTCAACTGATGAGAGCCCCGGGCGTCCCCAGTCATCAGTTTTTTCTTTTACCCTGTCTCCCAAGGCTGCCCCTGTTGGGAGGTGCATACACCTGAAAAACAATGGTAAGTCAAGGCTACCGGTCCCCGGCCTCTAACAAAAAAGGCCTACTATCCGCTCAACCATTGGTGGGGGTATCATGCCAGCCCACGGCACTCATTGTCGCCGGCAAATTTTCAAATAAACCTACAAAACTGCCCCTTGTTAAGGGGCCTGTCACGGACGTCCATTTCTCCAACCCCCCCCCCTCCTTCGGCAGGCGTTCATGCCCCCCCCCCCCCCGCAGAGCAATTTTTAGGTCGCCTTGGGGTTAGGGACCCACGATCCACGCTTTGTTGTGTGGCCCCGAGAGTTGGGGTCAGGGACTCACACTCCACGCTTTGTTTTGTGGCCCTTTGAGTTAGGGTTAGGGACTCACAATCCACGCTTTGTTTTGTGGCCCCTCGAGTTGGGGTTAGGGTCTCACAATCCATGCTTTGTAGCGTGACCCCTCAAGTTGCGGTTAGCGACTCACAATCCACGCTTTATTGTGTGGCCCGTCGAGTTGGGGTTAGGGACTCACAATCCACGCTTTGTTGCATGGCCCTTCGAGTTGGGGTTAGGGACTCGGGTTAGGGAAAATCCACGCTTTGTTTTGTGGCCCCTCGAGTTGGGGTTAGGGACTGACGATCCACGCTTTGTTGCATGGCCCTTCGAAGTTGGGTTAGGGACTTAGAATCCACGCTTTGTTTTGTGGCCGCTGGAGTTAGGGTTAGGGACTCACAATCCACGCTTTGTTGTGTGGCTCCTCGAGTTGGGGTTAGGGCCTCACAATCCACGCTTTCTTGTGTGGCTCCTCGACTTGAGGTTAGGAACTCACAATACACGCTTTGTTCTGTGGCCCCTCGAGTTAGGGTTAGGGACTCAGAATCCACGCTTTGCTGTGGAGCCCCGAGAGATGGGGTTAGGGAATCACAATCCCAGCTTTGCTGTGTGGCCCCTCGAGTTGGGGTTAGGGGCTCACAATCCACGCTTTGTTGTTTGGCCCCTCGGGGTGGGGTTAGGAACTCACAATCCACGCTTTGTTGTGTGGCCCCTCGAATTAGGGTTAGGGACTCACAATCCACGCTTTGTTGTTTGGCCCCTCGGGGTGGGGTTAGGGACTCACAATCCACGCTTTGTAGTGTGACCCCTCAAGTAGCGGTTAGGGACTCACAATCCACGCTTCGTTGTGTGGCCCCTCAAGTTGGGGTCACGGACTCACAATCCACGCTTTATTGTTTGGCCCCTCGAGTTGGGGTTAGGAACTCACAATCCACGCTCTCTTGTGGCCCGTCAAGGTGGAGTTAGCGACTCACAATCCACGCTTTGTTTTGTGGCCCCTTGAGTTGGGGTTAGGGACTCACAATCCACGCTTTGTAGTGTGACCCCTCAAGTTGCGGTCAGGGACTCACAATCCATGCTTTGTTGTGTGGCCCATCGAGTTATGGTTGGGGACTCACAGTCCATGCTTTGTTGTGTGGCCCGTGGAGTTGGCTCAGGGACTCATAATTCACGCTTTGTTGTGTGGCCCCTCGAAGTGCGGTTAGGGACTCACAATCCACGCTTTGTTTTGTGGCCCCGCAAGTTTGGGTGAGGGACTCACAATCCACGCTTTGTTGTGTGGCCCCTCGAGTTGAGTTGAGGGACTCACAATCCACGCTTTGTTGTGTGGCCCCTCGAGTTATGGTTAGGGACTCAGAGTTCACGCTTTGTTGTGTGGCCCCTCGAGTTATGGTTAGGGACTCACAATCCACGCTTTGTTGTTTGGCCCCTCAAATTATGGTGAGGCAGTCACAATCCACGCTTTGTTGTGTGGCCCGTCGAGTTGAGGTTAGAGATTCACAATGCACACTTTGTTTTGTGGCCTCTTGAGTTGGGGTTAGAAACTCACAATCGTCGCTTTGTTCTGTGGCCCGTCGAGTTGCCGTTAGCGACCCACAATCTACGCTTTGTTGTGTGGCCCCTCGAGTTGGGGTTAGGGACTCACAATCCACGCTTTGTTTTGTGGCCCTTCGAGTTAGGGTTAGGGACTCACAATCCACGCTTTGTTTTGTGGCCCCTCGAGTTGGGGTTAGGGACTCACAATCCACGCTTTGTAGCATGACCCCTCAAGTTGCGGTTAGCGGCTCACAATCCACGCTTTGTAGCATGACCCCTCAAGTTGCGGTTAGCGACTCACAATCCACGCTTTATTGTGTGGCCCGTCGATTTGGGGTTAGGGACTCACAATCCACGCTTTGTTGCATGGCCCTTCGAGTTGGGGTTAGGGACTCGGGTCGGGGACAATCCACGCTTTGTTGTGTGGCCCCTCGAGTTGGGGTTAGGGACTGACAATCCATGCTTTGTTGTTTGGCCCCTCGAGTTGGGGTTAGGAACTCACAATCCACGCTTTGTTGTGTGGCCCCTCGAGTTGGGGTTAGGGACTCACAATCCACGCTTTATTGTGTGGCCCGTCGAGTTGGGGTTACAGAGTCACAATCCACGCTTTGTTGCATGGCCCTGCGAGTTGGGGTTAGGGACTCGGGTTGGGGACAATCGACGCTTTGTTGTGTGGCCACTTGAGGTGGGGTTAGGGACTCACAATCCAAGCTTTGTTTTGTGGCCCTTCGAGTTAGGGTTAGGGACTCACCATCCACGCTTTGTTTTGTGGCCCCTTGAGTTGGGGTCAGGGATTCACAATCCACGCTTTGTAGCATGACCCCTCAAGTTGCGGTTAGCGACTCACAATCCACGCTTTATTGTGTGGCCCGTCGAGTTGGGGTTAGGGACTCACAATCCACGCTTTGTTGCATGGCCCTTTCGAGTTGGGGTTAGGGACTTGGGTTAGGGACAATCCACGCTTTGTTGTGTGGCCCCTCGAGTTGCGGTTGGGGACTCACAATCCACGCTTTGTTCTGTGGCCCAGGGAGTTGGGGTTAGGGACCCAAAATCTACGCTTTGTTTTGTGGCCCCTTGAGTTGGGGTTAGGGACTCACAATCCACGCTTTGTTTTGTGGCCCTTCGAGTTAGGGTTAGGGACTCACAATCCACGCTTTGTTTTGTGGCCCCTCGAGTCGGGGTTAAGGACTCACAATCCACGCTTTGTAGCATGACCCCTCAAGTTGTGGTTAGCGACTCACAATCCACGCTTTATTGTGTGGCCCGTCGAGTTGGGGTTAGGGACTCACAATCCAAGCTTTGTTGCATGGCCCTTCCAGTTGGGGTTAGGGACTCGGGTTAGGGACAATCCACGCTTTGTTGTGTGGCCCCTCGAGTTGGGGTTAGGGATTCACAATCCACGCTTTGTTGTGTGGCCCCTCGGGTTGGGGTTAGGAACTCACAATCCACGCTTTGTTTTGTGGCCCCTTGAGTTGGGGTTAGGGACTCACAATCCACGCTTTGTAGCGTGACCCCTCAAGTTGCGGTTAGGGACTCACAATCCACGCTTTGTTGTGTGGCCCGTCGAGTTGGGGTTCGGGACTCACAATCCACGCTTTGTTGTGTGGCCCCTCGAGTTGGGGTTAGGGACTCGGAATCCACGCTTTGTTGTGTGGCCCCTCGAGTTGGGGTTAGGAACTCACAATCCACGCTTTGTTGTGTGGCCCCTCGAGTTGGGGTTAGGGACTCACAATCCACGCTTTATTGTCTGGCCCGTCGAGTTGGGGTTACAGAGTCACAATCCACGCTTTGTTGCATGGCCCTTCGAGTTGGGGTTAGGGACTCGGGTTGGGGACAATCGACGCTTTGTTGTGTGGCCACTTGAGGTGGGGTTAGGGACTCACAATCCAAGCTTTGTTTTGTGGCCCTTCGAGTTAGGGTTAGGGACTCACCATCCACGCTTTGTTTTGTGGCCCCTCGAGTTGGGGTCAGGGATTCACAATCCACGCTTTGTAGCATGACCCCTCAAGTTGCGGTTAGCGACTCACAATCCACGCTTTATTGTGTGGCCCGTCGAGTTGGGGTTAGGGACTCACAATCCACGCTTTGTTGCATGGCCCTTTCGAGTTGGGGTTAGGGACTTGGGTTAGGGACAATCCACGCTTTGTTGTGTGGCCCCTCGAGTTGCGGTTAGGGACTCACAATCCACGCTTTGTTCTGTGGCCCATGGAGTTGGGGGTTGGGACCCACAATCTACGCTTTGTTTTGTGGCCCCTTGAGTTGGGGTTAGGGACTCACAATCCACGCTTTGTTTTGTGGCCCTTCGAGTTAGGGTTAGGGACTCACAATCCACGCTTTGTTTTGTGGCCCCTCGAGTCGGGGTTAAGGACTCACAATCCACGCTTTGTAGCATGACCCCTCAAGTTGTGGTTAGCGACTCACAATCCACGCTTTATTGTGTGGCCCGTCGAGTTGGGGTTAGGGACTCACAATCCAAGCTTTGTTGCATGGCCCTTCGAGTTGGGGTTAGGGACTCGGGTTAGGGACAATCCACGCTTTGTTGTGTGGCCCCTCGAGGTGGGGTTAGGGATTCACAATCCACGCTTTGTTGTGTGGCCCCTCGGGTTGGGGTTAGGAACTCACAATCCTGGCTTTGTTTTGTGGCCCCTTGAGTTGGGGTTAGGGACTCACAATCCACGCTTTGTAGCGTGACCACTCAAGTTGCGGTTAGGGACTCACAATCCACGCTTTGTTGTGTGGCCCGTTGAGTTGGGGTTCGGGACTCACAATCCACGCTTTGTTGTGTGGCCCCTCGAGTTGGGGTTAGGGACTCGGAATCCACGCTTTGTTGTGTGGCCCCTCGAGTTGGGGTTAGGGACTCACAATCCACGCTTTGTTGTGCGGCCCCTCGAGTTGGGGTTAAGGACTCACAATCCACGGGTTGTTTTGTGGCCCTTCGAGTTAGGGTTAGGGACTCACAATGCACGCCTTGTTGTGTGGCCCGTCAAGTTGCGGTTAGGGACTCACAATCCACGCTTTGTTGTTTGGCCCCTCAAGTTGGGGTTAGGGATTCACAATCCACGCTTTGTGGTGTGGCCCGTTGAGTTGGGGGTAGGAACTCACAATCCACGCTTTGTTTTGTGGCCCCTTGAGTTGGGGTTAGGGACTCACAATCCACGCTTTGTTGCGTGGCTTGTCAAGTTGGGGTTAGGGACTCACAATCCACACTTTGTTGTGTGGCCTCTCAGGTTGGGGTTAGGAACTCACAATCCACGCTTTGTTGGGTGGCCCCTCGAGTTAGGATTAGGGACTCACA
The DNA here is from genome assembly GCA_964036045.1 of Eutreptiella sp. 'Long Island Sound 2002'. NCBI lineage: Eukaryota > Euglenozoa > Euglenophyceae > Eutreptiales > Eutreptiaceae > Eutreptiella > Eutreptiella sp. 'Long Island Sound 2002'. Next base: position 127,187,716 of record OZ038382.1, on the reverse strand, counting down.
ATCCACGCTTTGTTGTGTGGCCCGTTGAGTTGGGGGTAGGAACTCACAATCCACGCTTTGTTTTGTGGCCCCTTGATTTGGGGTTAGGTACTCACAATCCACGCTTTGTTGCGTGGCCCGTCGAGTTGGGGTTAGGGACTCACAATCCACACTTTGTTGTGTGGCCTCTCAAGTTGGGGTCAGGAACTCACAATCCACGCTTTGTTGGGTGGCCCCTCGAGTTAGGGTTAGGGACTCACAATCCACGCTTTGTTGTGTGGCCCCTCAAGTCGGGGTTAGGGACTCACAATCCACGCTTTGCTGTGTGGCCCCTTGAGTTGGGGTTAGGGAGTCACAATCCACGCTTTGTAGCGTGACCCCTCAAATTGCGGTTAGGGACTCACTGGGCTTTGGGGTCATGGTATGCCGGGCACGGTGCCCTTTGGGGCTACGGTGCTTGGGGCTGTGAAGGGTGCCGCTGTGGGGGTTTTGGGTTTGTGGTTTGGGGCTGTGGGATGTTGGGGGTGTGCAGTCCGAAAAAAACACAAAAAACCAAAAGTTAAGTTTTGACCCCCTGAACTAATTTCTGGAAATTAATATTATCCAGCCAAAAATTGATTAATATATTAAGTATTAATCGACGCGAGCCCCTCGAGTCGCGATTGGGGAGTCACAATCCACGCTGTGCTGGGTGGCCGCTCGATTTAGGGTTAGGGATTCAGAATCCACGCTTTGTTGTGCGGCACCTCGAGTCGGGGTTGGGGAGTCACAATCCACGCTGTGCTGGGTGGCCGCTCGATTTGGGGTTAGGGATTCACAATCCACGCTTTGTTGTGTGGCCCCTCGAATTATGGTTAGGGACTCGCAATCCACGCTTTGTTGTGTGGCCCCCAGAGTTGGGGTTAGGGACTCACAATCCATGCTGTGTTGCGTGGCCCCTCGAGTTGGGGTTAGGCACTCACAATCCATTCTGTGTTGCGTGGCCGCTGGAGCTGGGGTTAGGGATTCACAATCCACGCTTAGCTGTGTGGCCCCTCATGTTGGGGTTAGGGACTCACGATCCACGCTTTCTTGTGTGGCCCCTCGAGTTGGGGTTAAGGACTCACAATCCACACTTTGTTGTCTAGCCCCTCGGGTTGGGGTTCGGGACTCACAATCCACGCTTTTTTGTGTGGCCCCTCGAGTTAGAGTTAGGGACTCCCAATCCACGGTTTGTTGTGTGGCCCCTCAAGTGAGGGTTAGGGAGTCACAATCCACGATGTGCTGGGTGGCCGCTCGATTTGGGGTTAGGGAATGACAATCCATGCTTTGTTGTGTGGCCCCTCGAGTCATGATTAGGGATTCGCAATCCACGCTTTGTTGTGTGGCCCCTCGAATTGGGGCTAGGGACGCACAATCCATGTTGTGTTGTGTGGCCGCTCGATTTGGGGTTAGGGATTCACAATCCACGCTTTGTTGTGCGGCCCCTCCAGTTAGGGTTAGGGACTCACAATCCACGGTTTGTTGTGTGGCCCGTCGAGTTGAGGTTAGGGACTCATGATCCACGCTGTGTTGTGTGGCCCTTCGTGTTGGCGATAGGGACTCACGATTCACGCTTTGTTGTGTGGCCCCTCAAGTCGGGACTAGGGACTCACAATCCACGGTTTGTTGTGTGGCCCCTCGAGTTATGGTTAGGGACTCGCAATCCACGATGTGTGGCATCGCCGCTCGAGTTAGGGTTAGGGACTCACAATATACATTTTGTTACGTGGCCTCTCGAGTTGGGGTGCGGGAATCACAATCCACGCTTTGTTGTGTGGCCCCTCGAGTTGGGGTTAGGGACTCACAATCCACGCTTTGGTGTGTGGCCCCTCGAGTTGGGGTTAGGGAGTCACAATCCACGCTTTGGTGTGTGGCCCCTCGAGTTGGGGTTAGGGAGTCACAATCCACGCTTTGTTGTGTGGCCCATCGAGTTAGGGTTAGGGAGTCACAATCCACGATGTGCTGGGTGGCCGCTCCATTTGGGGTTAGGGACTCACAATCCACGCTTTGTTGTGTGGCCCCTCGAATCAGGGTTAGGGACTGCCAATCCACGCTTTGTTACGTGGCCCCTCGAGTTGGGGTTGGCGAGTCACAATCCATGCTGTGCTGGGTGGCCGCTCCATTTGGAGATAGGGACTCACAATCCACGCTTTGTTGTGTGGCCCCTCGGGTTATGGTTAGGGACTCGCAATCCACGCTTTGTTGTGTGGCCCCTCGAGTTGGGGTGAGGGACTCACAATCCACGCTTTGTTGTGTGGCCCCTCTAGTTAGGGTTAGGGACTCACAATCCACGCTTTGTTGTGTGGCCCGTCGAGTTGAGGTTAGGGACTCATAATCCACGGTGTGTTGTGTGGCCCTTCGAGTTGGGGTTAGGGACTCACAATTCACGCTTTGTTGTGTGGCCCCTCAAGTCGGGATTAGGGACTCACAATGCACGGTGTGTTGCGTGGCCCCTCGAGTTGGGGTTAGGGACTCACAATACGCGCATTGTTACCTGGCCCCTCCACTTATGGTTAGGGACTCGCAATCCACGATGTGTGGCATCGCCGCTCGAGTTAGGGTTAGGGACTCACAATACACACTTTGTTACGTGACCCCTCGACTTGGGGTTAGGGAATCACAATCCACGCTTTGTTGTGTGGCCGCTCGATTTGCGGTTGGGGACTCACAATCCACACTTTGTTGTGTGGCCCCTCGAGTTAGGGTTAGGGACTCCCAATCCACGCTTTGTTGTGTGGCCCCTCGAGTTAGGGTTAGGGAGTCACAATCCACGCTGTGCTAGGAGGCCGCTCGATTTGGGTTTAGGGACTCACAATCCACGCTTTGTTGTGTGGCCCCTCGAATTAGGGTTAGGGACTCCCAATCCACGCTTTGTTGTGTGGCCCCTCGCGTTGGGGTTGGGGAGTCACAATCCACGCTGTGCTGGGTGGCCGCTACATTTGGGGTTAGGAACTCACAATCCACGCTTTATTGTGTGGCCCCTCGAGTTATGGTTAGGGACTCGGAATCCACGCTTTGTTGTGTGGCCCCTCGAGTTGGGGTTAGGGACTCACAATCCACGCTTTGTTGTGTGGCCCCTCGAGTTAGGGTTAGGGACTCACAATCCACGCTTTGTTGTGTGGCCCCTCGAGTTAGGGTTAGGGACTCCCAATCCACGCTTTGTTGTGTGGCCCCTCGAGTTGGAGTTGGGGAGTCACAATACACGCTGTGCTGGGTGGCCGCTCCATTTGGGGTTAGGTACTCACAATCCACGCTTTGTTTTGTGGCCCCTCGAGTTATGGTTAGGGACTCGCAATCCACACTTTGTTGTGTGGCCCCTCGAGTTGGGGTTAGGAACTCACAATCCACGCTTTATTGTGTGGCCCCTCGAGTTATGGTTAGGGACTCGGAATCCACGCTTTGTTGTGTGGCCCCTCGAGTTGGGGTTAGGGACTCACAATCCACGCTTTGTTGTGTGGCCCCTCGAGTTAGGGTTAGGGACTCACAATCCACGCTTTGTTGTGTGGCCCCTCGAGTTAGGGTTAGGGACTCACAATCCACGCTTTGTTGTGTGGCCCTTCAAGTTATGGTTAGGGACTCGCAATCCACGCTTTGTTGTGTGGCCCCTGGAGTTGGGGTTAGGGACTCACAATCCACGCTTTGTTGTGTGGCCCCTCGAGTTAGGGTTAGGGACTCACAATCCACGCTTTGTTGTGTGGCCCGTCGAGTTAGGGTTAGGGAGTCACAATCCACGCTGTGCTAGGAGGCCGCTCGATTTGGGTTTAGGGACTCACAATCCACGCTTTGTTGTGTGGCCCCTCGAATTAGGGTTAGGGACTCCCAATCCACGCTTTGTTGTGTGGCCCCTCGCGTTGGGGTTAGGGAGTCACAATCCACGCTGTGCTGGGTGGCCGCTGCATTTGGGGTTAGGAACTCACAATCCACGCTTTATTGGGTGGCCCCTCGAGTTATGGTTAGGGACTCGGAATCCACGCTTTGTTGTGTGGCCCCTCGAGTTGGGGTTAGGGACTCACAATCCACGCTTTGTTGTGTGGCCCCTCGAGTTAGGGTCAGGGACTCACAATCCACGCTTTGTTGTGTGGCCCCTCGAGTTGGGGTTGGGGAGTCACAATCCACGCTGTGCTGGGTGGCCGCTCCATTTGGGGTTAGGTACTCACAATCCACGCTTTGTTGTGTGGCCCCTCGAGTTATGGTTAGGGACTCGCAATCCACGCTTTGTTGTGTGGCCCCTCGAGTTGGGGTTAGGGACTCACAATCCACGCTTTGTTGTGTGGCCCTTCAAGTTATGGTTAGGGGCTCGCAATCCACGCTTTGTTGTGTGGCCCCTCGAGTTGGGGTTAGGGACTCACAATCCACGCTTTGTTGTATGGCCCCTCGAGTTAGGGTTAGGGACTCACAACTCACGCTTTGTTGTGTTGCCCCTCAAGTCGGGATTAGGGACTCACAATCCACGATGTGTTGTGTGGGCCCTTGAGTTGGGGTTAGGGACTCACAATCCACGCTGTGTTGTGTGGCGCCTCAAGTTGGGGTTAGGGACTCACAATCCACACTTTGTTGTGTGGCGCCTCGAGTTAGGGTTAGGGACTCACAATCCACGCTTTGTTGTGTGGCCCGTCGAGTTGAGGTAAGGGACTCATAATCCACGCTGTGTTGTGTGGCCCTTCGAGTGGGGGTTAGGGACTCACAATTCACGCTTTGTTGTGTGGCCCCTCAAGTCGGGATTAGGGACTCACAATCCACGGTGTGTTGTGTGGCCCCACGTGTTGGGGTTTAGGGACTCACAATCCACGCTTTGTTGTGTGGCCCCTCGAGTTATGGTTAGGGACTCGCAATCCACGATGTGTGGCATCGCCGCTCAAGTTAGGGTTAGGGACTCACAATACGCGCTTTGTTACGTGGCCCCTCGAGTTGGGGTTAGGGAATCACAATCCACCCTTTGTTGTGTGGCCCTTCGAGTTAGGGTTAGGGACTCACAATCCACGCTTTGCTGTGTGGCCCCTCGGGTTGGGGTTAGGGAGTTACAATCCATGCTGTGCTGGGAGGCCGCTCGATTTGGGGTGAGGGACTCACAATCCACGCTTTGTTGTGTGGCCCCTCGAGTTAGGGTTAGGGACTGCCAATCCACGCTTTGTTGTGTGGCCACTCGAGTTATGGTTAGGGACTCGCAATCCACGCTTTGTTGTGTGGCCCCTCGAGTTGGGGTTAGGGACTCATAATCCACGCTTTGCTGTGTGGCCCCTCGAGTTAGGGTTAGGGACTCACAATCCACGCTTTGTTGTGTGGCCCCTCGAGTTGGGGTTGGGGAGTCACAATCCACGTTGTGCTGGGTAACCGCTCCATTTGGGGTTAGGAACTCACAATCCACGCTTTGTTGTGTGGCCCCTCGAGTTATGGTTAGGGACTCGCAATCCACGCTTTGTTGTGTGGCCCCTCAAGTCGGGATTAGGGACTCACAATCCACGCTTTGTTGTGTGGCCCCTCGAGTTAGGGTTAGGGAGTCACAATCCACGCTGTGCTGGGAGGCCGCTCGATTTCGTGTTTGGGACTCAGAATCCACGCTTTGTTGTGTGGCCCCTCGAATTAGGGTTAGGGACTCCCAATCCACGCTTTGTTATGTGGCCCCTTGAGTTGGGGTTGGCGAGTCACAATCGGCGCTGTTTTCCGGGTGGCCGCTCCATTTGGGGTTAGGGACTCACAATCCACGCTTTGTTGTGTGGCCCCTCGAGTTATGGTTAGCGACTCGCAATCCACGCTTTGTTGTGTGGCCCCTCAAGTTGGGGTTAGGGACTCACAGTCCACGCTTTGTTGTGTGGCCCCTCGAGTTAGGGTTAGGGACTCACAATCCACGCTTTGTTGTGTGGCCCGTCGAGTTGAGGTTAGGGACTCATAATCCACGCTTTGTTGTGTGGCCCCTCGAATTAGGGTTAGGGACTCCCAATCCACGCTTTGTTATGTGGCCCCTTGAGTTGGGGTTGGCGAGTCACAATCGGCGCTGTTTTCCGGGTGGCCGCTCTATTTGGGGTTAGGGACTCACAATCCACGCTTTGTTGTGTGGCCCCTCGAGTTATGGTTAGCGACTCGCAATCCACGCTTTGTTGTGTGGCCCCTTGAGTTGGGGTTAGGGACTCGCAATCCACGCTTTGTTGTGTGGCCCCTCGAGTTAGGGTTAGGGACTCACAATCCACGCTTTGTTGTGTGGCCCGTCGAGTTGAGGTTAGGGACTCACAATCCACGCTTTGTTGTGTGGCCCCTCGAATTAGGGTTAGGGACTCCCAATCCACGCTTTGTTGTGTGGCCCCTCGAGTTGGGGTTGAGGAGTCACAATCCACGCTGTGCTGGGTGGCCGCTCCATTTGGGGTTAGGGACTCACAATCCACGCTTTGTTGTGTGGCCCCTCGAATTAGGGTTAAGGACTCCCAATCCACGCTTTGTTATGTGGCCCCTCGAGTTGGGGTTGGGGAGTCACAATCCACGATGTGCTGGGTGGCCGCTCCATTTGGGGTTAGGGACTCACAATCCACGCTTTGTTGTGTGGCCCCTCGAGTTATGGTTAGGGACTCGCAATCCACGCTTTGTAGTGTGGCCCCTCAAGTTGGGGTTAGGGACTCACAGTCCACGCTTTGTTGTGTGGCCCCTCGAGTTATGGTTAGGGACTCACAATCCACGCTTTGTTGTGTGGCCCGTCCAGTTGAGGTTAGGGACTCATAATCCATGGTGTGTTGTGTGGCCCTTCGAGATGGGGTTAGGGACTCACGATTCACGCTTTGTTGTGTGGCCCCTCGAGTTATGGTTAGGGACTCACAATCCACGCTTTGTTGTGTGGCCCGTCGAGTTGAGGTTAGGGACTCATAATCCACGCTTTGTTGTGTGGCCCCTCGAATTAGGGTTAGGGACTCCCAATCCACGCTTTGTTATGTGGCCCCTTGAGTTGGGGTTGGCGAGTCACAATCGGCGCTGCTTTCCGGGTGGCCGCTCCATTTGGGGTTAGGTACTCACAATCCACGCTTTGTTGTGTGGCCCCTCGAGGTATGGTTAGCGACTCGCAATCCACGCTTTGTTGTGTGGCCCCTCAAGGTGGGGTTAGGGACTCACAATCCACGCTTTGTTGTGTGGCCCGTCGAGTTGAGGTTAGGGACTCATAATCCATGGTGTGTTGTGTGGCCCCTCAAGTTGGGGTTAGGGACTCACAGTCCACGCTTTGTTGTGTGGCCCCTCGAGTTATGGTTAGGGACTCACAATCCACGCTTTGTTGTGTGGCCCGTCGAGTTGAGGTTAGGGACTCATAATCCACGCTTTGTTGTGTGGCGCCTCGAGTTAGGGTTAGGGACTCCCAATCCACGCTTTGTTATGTGGCCCCTTGAGTTGGGGTTGGCGAGTCACAATCGGCGCTGTTTTCCGGGTGGCCGCTCCATTTGGGGTTAGGGACTCACAATCCACGCTTTGTTGTGTGGCCCCTCGAGTTATGGTTAGCGACTCGCAATCCACGCTTTGTTGTGTGGCCCCTTGAGTTGGGGTTAGGGACTCACAATCGACGGTGTGTTGTGTGGCCCCTCGAGTTGGGGTTAGGGACTCACAATCCACGCTTTGTTGTGTGGCCCTTCGAGTTGGGGGTAGGGACTGACAATTCACGCTTTGTTGTGTGGCCCCTCCACTTATGGTTAGGGACTCACAATCCACGATGTGTGGCATCGCCGCTCGATTTAGGGTTAGGGACTCACAATACACACTTTGTTACGTGGCCCCTCGAGTTGGGGTTAGGGAATCACAATCCACGCTTTGTTGTGTGGCCGCTCGAGTTGCAGTTAGGGACTCACAATCCACGCTTTGTTGTGTGGCCCCTCGAGTTAGGGTTAGGGAGTCACAATCCACGCTGTGCTGGGAGGCCGCTCGATTTGGGGTTAGGGACTCACAATGCACGCTTTGTTGTGTGGCCCCTCGAATTAGGGTTAGGGACTCCCAATCCACGCTTTGTTGTGTGGCCCCTCGAGTTGGGGTTGGGGAGTCACAATCCACGCTGTGCTGGGTGGCTGCTCCATTTGGGGTTAGGGACTCACAATCCACGCTTTGTTGTGTGGCCCCTCGAATTAGGGTTAAGGACTCCCAATCCACGCTTTGTTATGTGGCCCCTCGAGTTGGGGTTGGGGAGTCACAATCCACGTTGTGCTGGGTGGCCGCTCCATTTGGGGTTAGGAACTCACAATCCACGCTTTGTTGTGTGGCCCCTCGAGTTATGGTTAGGGACTCGCAATCCACGCTTTGTTGTGTGGCCCCTCAAGTTGGGGTTAGGGACTCACAGTCCACGCTTTGTTGTGTGGCCCCTCGAGTTATGGTTAGGGACTCACAATCCACGCTTTGTTGTGTGGCCCGTCGAGTTGAGGTTAGGGACTCATAATCCACGGTGTGTTGTGTGGCCCTTCGAGATGGGGTTAGGGACTCACGATTCACGCTTTGTTGTGTGGCCCCTCGAGTTGGGGTTAGGGACTCACAATCCACGGTGTGTTGTGTGGCCCCTCGAGTTAGGGTTAGGGACTCACAATCCACGCTTTGTTGTGTGGCCCCTCGAGTTGGGGTTAGGGACTCACAATCCACACTTTGTTGTGTGGCCCCTCCACTTATGGTTAGGGACTCGCAATCCACGATGTGTAGCATCTCCGCTCGAGTTAGGGTTAGGGACTCACGATACACACTGTGTTACTTGGCCCCTCGAGTTGGGGTTAGGGAATCACAATCCACGCTTTGTTGTGTGGCCGCTCGAGTTGAGGTTAGGAACGCACAATCCACGCTTTGTTGTGTGGCCCCTCGAGTTAGGGTTAGGGACTCCCAATCCACGCTTTGTTGTATGGCCCCTCGAGTTGGGGTTAGGGAGTCACAATCCACGCTTTGCTGGGAGGCCGCTCGATTTGGGGTTAGGGACCTTAATCCACGCTTTGTTGTGTGGCCCCTCGAATTAGGGTTAGGGACTCCCAATCCACGCTTTGTTGTGTGGCCCCTCGAATTGGGGTTGGGGAGTCACAATCCACGCAGTGCTGGGTGGCCGCTCCATTTGGGGTTAGGGACTCACAATCCACGCTTTGTTGTGTGGCCCCTCGAGTTATGGTTAGGGACTCGCAATCCACGCTTTGTTGTGTGGCCCCTCGAGTTGGGGTTAGGGACTCACAATCCATGTTGTGTTGCGTGGCCCCTCGAGTTGGGGTTGAGCACTCACAATCCATGCTGTGTTGCGTGGCCGCTGGAGCTGGGGTTAGGGATTCACAATCCACGCTTTGCTGTGTGGCCCCTCGAGTTGGGGTTAGGGACTCACAATCCACTCTTTCTTGTGTGGCCCCTCGAGTTAGGGTTAGGGACTCACAACTCACGCTTTATTGTGTGGCCTGTCGAGTTGGGGTTAGGTACTCACAATCCACACTTTGTTGTCTACCCCCTCAAGTTGGGGTGAGGGACTCACAATCCACGCTTTGTAGCGTGACCCCTGGAGTTGCGGTTAGGGACTCACAATCCATGCTTTGTTGTGTGGCCCGTCGATTTATGGTTAGGGCCTCGCAATCCACGCTTTGTTGTGTGGCCCCTCGAGTTAGGGTTAGGGATTCACAATCGACGCTTTGTTGTGTGGCCCCTTGAGTTGGGGTTAGGGACGTTGTGTTGTGTGGCCCCTCGAGTTGGGGTTAGGAACTACCAATTCACGCTTTGTTGTGTGGCCCCTCAAGTTGGGGTTAGGGACTCACAATCCACGCTTTGTTTTGTGGCCCCTCAAGTTAGGGTTAGGGACTCACAATCCACGCTTTGTTGTGTGGCCCCTCGAGTTGAGGTTAGGGACTCACAATCCATGCTGTGATGTGTGGCCCTTCGAGTTGGGGTTAGGGACTCACAATTCACGCTTTGTTGTGTGGCCCCTAAAGTCAGGATTAGGGACTCACAATCCACGGTGTGTTGTGTGGCCCCTCGAGTTGGGGTTAGGGACTCACAATCCACGCTTTGTTGTGTGGCCCCTCCAGTTATGGTTAGGGACTCGCAATCCACGATGTGTTGCATCGCCGCTCGAGTTAGGGTTAGGGAGTCACAATACGCGCATTGTTACCTGGCCCCTCGAATTGGGGTTAGGGACTCACAATCCACGCGTTGTTGTGTGGCCCCTCGTATCAGGTTAGGGAGTCAAAATCCACGCTGTGTTAGGTGGCCGCTCGAGTTGGGGTTAGGGAATCACAATCCACGCTTTGTTGTGTGGCTGCTCGAGTTGCTCACAATCCACGCTGTGTTGCATCGCCCCTTGAGTTGGGGTTAGGGACTCACAATCCACGCTTTGGTGTAGGGCCCCTCGAGTTGGGGTTAGGGACTCAGGATCCGCTTTTGATTTTGCTCCCCGCGCTTGGCGTTGGGGACTCTGAATATGCAGGGGTGACGCAGTAATTCTGCCCTCTTTTGGGCCCCCCTTTTTCCTTTCGCCCTTCGTGTTATCAACATTGTCCTCCAAGCAAAGCTCTGCGGAAGGCACTGGGTCAGCAGTAGCATCCAACTTCCACGAGACACATTGCGGTTGTTGCGTGAGATTGCAGAGGCAGCTTTGCACTATTGGGATTCTCCGCATGCCCCCCCTATTGAGACCACACCCAGTTGGGCCTTGGCACGGATGTATGGTAGGACCTATTGTTCACCCAGCTGTTCGTCGTGCTTTTTTTGCGACGACACGGCCCACATCACGTGCCCTGAATGTGGAGTTTATCAGTGTGCCTTGCATGCTTCCGGTTTGCATTCCTCGGAGATATGTGTAGCATTGCGCAACTGAGAGTGCAATTTGCCCCCACACTGGCATGTATTGTGTTGGCATTGGCCTTGGGTGACCAGCTTGTGGTTGACAAGGCGCCTTACGGAGATGTGGTCGTCCAAAGGTGGTGATCCATGGGAAGGTATTTTTTGTTCCAGAGCATTACCCCAAAGATACCTCTGGGGAATTGGAGTATGACAACAATCTAATTGAAGAGTTGGATACAAAGACCACGGGCGTGCTTCGCAAAATGTGCAAGCACAACCCTCCTTGTGTGCAACCCACATACAAAGATAAGAGAGCGGACCTCATCTACAAGCGCGTGTTTTGCGACTTCATACAAAGCACACGTGTGTGCACCTCATACAATGTATATATATATATATATATATATATATATATATATGCTTCACCCGCCTGCCCCGGGTCGCCGCATACAACAGTGAGGTGTCATGGGTCGTCCCGACCAGGGTAATAAGGCCCAAACCCCTGTAGGGTATTCCCATGGCACCGGGGTCTCTACTGGCGGCCCGGCTACGGCAGTGTTGAGAGTGGTTGCTCGGGATACACCGGGGGTGCACGGAGTTGTCTGGGGGTTACAGCGTTGCGGCGCCCCCAGGGAGTGTTACACGGGGTTGCGGGGTCAGCCTGCAGGCCCCGGGAGCGGCGACGGGGCGAAGATGTGTGCGTGGAAGGATATGACAGTGGGGTCGTCAGGGGGACAGTATGGCGGGCGTCGTGGAGACGACGTGGCAGCATGGGAGGAGCGCTCACGGGGGGCACGTGGAGTTCCAGGTGGCGGCGTACTGGAGTCTTGGGGGTAAACGCGGCGGTACTGGGATCCGTACGGTGGGGGTACGCGGCGGTACTGGGGAACCGTACAGTGGGGGAGCAGCGGGGAAGTTCCAGATGACGGTGTACTGGCATCGTGGGGATATACGCGGCGGTACTGGGGACCGTATGGTGGGGGTACGCGGCGGTACTGGGGTCCGTACGGTGGGGGAACGCGGCGGTACTGGGGAACCGTACAGTGGGGGAGCACGGGGATGCATGGCGGTACTGGGGTGTCCCCCTGACCCCTCTAACAACCCAGGGGGAGCGCGGGGGCATCCCCTGGCCCCGTTAACAAACTAGAGGGACAGTGCCTGCGGGCATGTACATAGTCTAACCTCTGACCATGGCCTTGTGGTTGCGGTGGTGCGTGTCGTGGCGGCTAGCAGGTGGCGTCGGCGTGGCAACGGCAGTACTGCGCGGCGTCGTAGCGAAGAGTATGCAGTCGCCTCACCACTGTAACGGCTTACCCCTGGGGGGCGCCAGTCCGGTCGGCTAGAGGCGAGGAGGGCAGAGGAGCGGCATGCTGAGTGGTCCGGGGGGTGACGCGCGGGCCAATGCTATAAGTAGGCTCGCCACGTCGTCGGTGGGGGCCCAACCTGCGGCCTGGCCGCTGCTGTGGCGGAAGAGACGCAACCACGGAAGCTGGCCAATCAGTGCAGGTAAGGGTCAAGGGTAGGCGCCAGGGCATTGTATGTGGGCCAGATGAGGTGCACCTGGTTACCACGGCCCGGGGCGAGCCTCTGGTGGGTACCCCTACAGGGGGTCGATAACCAAGCTACGGCACCCACCAGCCCGAATCCCAGCCAGCGATATTCACGGGTTGCGCCACTCCCGTCGCGTAGCGGCCGGCGTCCCCCCCTGTAGACCCTCAAGTTATATTATATGTGGGCAAGTGGATACCTCGAAGCAGATTGGGCGCTGGCCCCTGACATGGGGTGCCAGCATGGTATATATCTGGGGTGTGGGGGCAGCACAGGGCCACGGGGACGTGGAATTGATACCGTGTTTCTGTACTATACTAGGGGACTGGTGCGGTGGGACGGTGGCGTACATTGTGGAGACATGGGGGCGATGAAAGCTGAGGGCCAGGCTATGCTGGAGCCTCCCAGAAATCCTGGCTATGCAAATACGGGCTATTGCGTGCTGGCAGAGGGATACGTGGAGTCAGGGGTGGTGGGCAGTCTCGAGGACGCAGACGGCAATGGATTCCATGGGGTCATGAGTGATGGATGTCTCCACGGTGGCGGGGGTACGCGAACGACGGAGAGTCAGCTCTCGCTTCGCCGCATGCGTGCTGCTTTGTTCCTTGGTTGCCGCTTTGCGACGGAGAGAGATGCCCTTGCTTTCTGCTTGTTGCGATGCTGCTGCGCTGCTTTACCTTGCCCCCTTACCCCCGGCGAACAAACGGGCCAGCGTCCGTCGCCGTTGCTAATGCTAACGCTTTGCAGTGGCCACTGCCCCCAAAACCTGGTTGACCGGTATCCCCGGTCCTCTGGGTCCTCCGTCATGCTGTGGGCCACCTCAGGCAGCCCTGGGACCCACGGGATCGAGCGAGGCAGGAACCACCTGTCGGCGCGAGATGCCCGGTAACTCCAGTACACGGCATGATAAGTGGTTATGACTATGACTATGACTATATATATATATATATATATATATATATATATATATTAATGATACAAAAGCTCCTTCTTTTCTTGAGCCTCATTTTGTTTCTGCTGACCTTGCAATACACGGTTCGGCCTGGGTGGGGCGCCACTTACACAAGGGGCCTAGAAGGGACGAGGGGGCACCATGCCCTTAAACACAAATACCCCCTACCGTTGACCCCCCCCCCCATAATCTTTGTGTTTTTTGTTCAAATTCAAGTCCAAATTTGTGACTACTTAGTAACCTAGTAAACAAAATTTTTTCATATTTTTGCTTTTTTTACTTAGTAAAATTTTTTTTGAAACTATTTTTTTCAAAACAAAATTTTGACTAGGTTTCACTACATTTTACTGGGTTTTACCACATTTTACTAGGTTTTGTTACGGCACATACTAGGTTTCACCAAGTGCCCGGGGGGATGGCAAGGCCGCTCAGTGAGAAGATTGGTGCTTAACCGCGCTCACAAGATGGGGCACTGGAGATGCCATGTAGGGCGCAATAAAAATCCTCTCGCATGTTAGGATTAACAGGGCTCAAAGCAGGGTTCAGGGCTAGGGGAGCAGCTACCGGCCCGCAAAACATGATTTTTGCTGTTCAATAGGAATTCAAAAGTTGAATCTCGCAGTGTGTGCCAAGTGCGACTCGTCCCTTGCTTGCCATGTGCATTGATGGAAAGTGCAATGCCTTTGTGGCGAAAGGGAGTGTGTTAGATGGTATTTCATCCAAACAAATTTGAAAGCCCCATGTTATTATGGGAGTTGCAGACAATTCCTTGGACATTGGTTCTACAGATTTTACCACCTTAGCATATGGGCCTCCCCCCGATGTCATTCACATCAACTTGCGACAGCCCCACCCGCAACTCCTATCTTGGGGGGAAGGCGTGGTCCACAACTTTGTGGAGGGAACTCCGCCGCCAACTCCCCTCTCTTAAGTTTTTGCATCTGACCCCTCAACGCGCCACCATTGACCAACTGCTGAGTAACTAACTAACCCGGTGGGGAAGCCTAAGGACGCCCACGTCTAGGTGTACCCCACCACTAACCTTGTGTATACCCCCCCCCCATTGCGACATGGTGTGCCTGCAGGATCTTGCTGCAAGGGCAACATGTGACCACTCCTTTTTCCCCTTCTCCTGGCACCTTGCCAGCCCCCGGTGGCGGGAGGATTTGGGCATCGCCCCTTTCCATCCCACCATCCCCACAGGTGCACATCCGCGACATCACCCCCCCCCCACCTTCTACAGTACAAGTTCTTTGCAATGGTACGGTGGTGCCTCATGCGCCCCCCCCCTTCATTTTGAGCGAACCCCCCCTCCGCACCAAACACCTTCCCGAACCACCGCATGGGGTGATGGGCAACCCCGACCCCACCCCGGACGGGGTTGGCCCCTCCCCGCCGCCCGTCAACTTTGTTGATGGGAACGGCTACATTGTGCTTCGGGGGCTTGTGGAACCACGGGATTGTGAGGTGGGGTGGAACAAGGTGATGAAGGCGAGGGGCAGCGGCGACGAAAAAGCCGTCGCAAAAAATGTAGAGTTGTTGTTCAACGCCGAGGGGAGTGAAGATCAGGCAAGGGATCCGGATCTCCCCCGGCGTTGCCAAAGCAAAAGATCCCTGGGGTGCGGGTCGGGGGGCCTCTCTTCAAGAAGTTCCACCCCCCGCTCACCGAAAGTGGCCCTCAGGTTGGGGATCTCCACCCGGTGACGCCAGGCAGCGTCATCGTTGCGAGTGTGGGGAGTGGGGCCCAGCTCCCCAACACCGATGTCGCCAGCCACCCCGAGGTGCTCCCCCCCCGACAGCAGGGACATCTCGGGGTGTCACCTGAGTAGCATCCTCTGCCTGTCAGAGGATTACCAGGTGGCGGTGCAGGCAGGGACGGCCGTGGGGGAGGCGGGGGAGGCGCGCTGGGACACCATTGAGCTGCAGAGGGGTAAAGGTAAAGGTAAAGTGCTCGGGCGATCTCCGAACTCCAGCGTATCCGTGATCCCTACCTGTCCCAAGGCACAGCACGCTACATCATACTACACTCATCAAAACAGCTGCAACTCCGGTACAGTGAATTCGCGGGAAACGTAAAGAGCCACTGTATCATACAGTGCATAGAAGTCCCAGTGCGGAGCGTGCCCTCGCTCACAGGGGCACACGACACAGGCGTTCCTGTACTTCGGTCCTGCTTCTGCCGCCTGGCACCGCAAGACATCACAGTACAGCACTTGCAACGTGTACTGGCCGCCCCGCCGCAGTGCCCGAGGTGGCACGCGCACAGACAGTGGTCAGTGGCGTGTAGCACGTCCAGCTTGGCTCGCCGAATGCCCAAGATGGACACCGTAACGCCGGGACTGCTGTGATGGGTGGTCAGTGGCGTGTAGCACGTCCAGCTTGGCTCGCCGAATGCCCAAGATGGACACCGTAACGCCGGGACTGCTGTGATGGGTGGTCAGTGGCGTGTAGCACGTCCAGCTTGGCTCGCCGAATGCCCAAGATGGACACCGTAACGCCGGGACTGCTGTGATGGGTGGTAAAGTGCTCGGGCTCTCACCGAACTCCAGCGTATCCGTGATCCCTACCTGTCCCTCGCAGCATCCCTTCCGGCTCGCGGGGTCACAGACACCCTAGCGCCTAGGACACTGCGTTCCAACCCCACCGGGATTCGAACCGAGCACCTCTAGTTCAGGTGTCACGTGCATGACCGCTGAACTACGCGACCTTCTCTCTGTGATGGGTGGTCTGTGGCGTGTAGCACGTCCAGCTTGCCTCGCCGAATGCCCAAGATGGACACCGTAACGCCGGGACTGCTGTGATGGGTGGTAAAGTGCTCGGGCTCTCACCGAACTCCAGCGTATCCGTGATCCCTACCTGTCCCTCGCAGCATCCCTTCCGGCTCGCGGGGTCACAGACACCCTAGCGCCTAGGACACTGCGTTCCAACCCCACCGGGATTCGAACCGAGCACCTCTAGTTCAGGTGTCACGTGCATGACCGCTGAACTACGCGACCTTCTCTCTGTGATGGGTGGTCAGTGGCGTGTAGCACGTCCAGCTTGGCTCGCCGAATGCCCAAGATGGACACCGTAACGCCGGGACTGCTGTGATGGGTGGTCAGTGGCGTGTAGCACGTCCAGCTTGGCTCGCCGAATGCCCAAGATGGACACCGTAACGCCGGGACTGCTGTGATGGGTGGTCAGTGGCGTGTAGCACGTCCAGCTTGGCTCGCCGAATGCCCAAGATGGACACCGTAACGCCGGGACTGCTGTGATGGGTGGTCAGTGGCGTGTAGCACGTCCAGCTTGGCTCGCCGAATGCCCAAGATGGACACCGTAACGCCGGGACTGCTGTGATGGGTGGTCAGTGGCGTGTAGCACGTCCAGCTTGGCTCGCCGAATGCCCAAGATGGACACCGTAACGCCGGGACTGCGGTGTTTGGTGACCCGTGTGTGGAAGCTAGTCCAGCTTGGCTCGCCGAATGCCCGAAGAGGGCACCGTAACGCCGGGACCGCTGTGAGAAAACACACAGGCAATACACACCCTGCCCTACCCTCAACAGGCACACCCTCAGGTCCCTAAACCTGCCACTTGCCGTGCTCCCTCCCCTGGTGTTCACCCTCACACTGGCGGTGTTTAGCCCCGACCGGCTCGCGGAACGCCCTATGAGACGTCCTATCGCCCTCAGGCCCACCTGCACCCTGGTTTCAGCGGTATCGGTATGTTCCGACGTTTGTACACCCCTTCCACCTGGGTACGCGTGGCTGTTACGCCCATGTCCCTTGGTTTGACACGCCATTCTCAAAGGCGACAGGGCGCTGCCGAGCGGTGTTGGTCCCGCTGACAGAGCTGCAGAGGGGGGACATGCTGCTGGGGTGCGGGTCGGGGGGCCTCTCTTCAAGAAGTTCCACCCCCCGCTCACCGAAAGTGGCCCTCAGGTTGGGGATCTCCACCCGGTGACGCCAGGCAGCGTCATCGTTGCGAGTGTGGGGAGTGGGGCCCAGCTCCCCAACACCGATGTCGCCAGCCACCCCGAGGTGCTCCCCCCCCGACAGCAGGGACATCTCGGGGTGTCACCTGAGTAGCATCCTCTGCCTGTCAGAGGATTACCAGGTGGCGGTGCAGGCAAGGACGGCCGTGGGGGAGGCGGGGGAGGCGCGCTGGGACACCATTGAGCTGCAGAGGGGGGACATGCTGCTGATGGTGGCCACCAGCCGCCAGCATGGGTTGCCTGCCCTCCCCAACTCCAAGGATGGGCTGCAGGGGGCTGTTTTTCACTTGTGGACCCCCGACCCCCGGCACCGCCACCACCAGCCCAACACCACGCACCTGGCCCCCAGCCCCCCCCCAAGAGGCCCTTGCCGTTGTTGGGGATTTGTGCAGCTGGGATTTCTTCATCGTGGACCAGGTGTTGTGGGTGGGGAAGGGGGTGGTTGGGAGGGTGGGGTTGTGGGAGGGGGGTGCTACCCAGGCCCTGTTCGCCGACGCCCCCGAGGCGGTCCCGGCCGGCCCCCCCACCTGCCCCTTCCACCCCACCTTCCTCTCCCGCTCGGCCCCGAGCTCCGATCTCGCCGTCATGGAGATCGCCGAGCAGAGCATGCTCTTCTTCGTGGGGAGCGTGCACCAGATCAAGAACTGCAAGGGGGACAACGTCGTTGCGGAGTCGGAGATCCACTTCGCCATATCGGGCGTTGCCCCCCCGGTGCAGCCGACCACGCTGTGGCATATGCTCAACACAGCCCCAGCGTGGCGGTCGCCCAAATGTACGAAGGCTGGGGCATGGTCAATCACATGTCCATATGATTGCAAGGTGTGCTTGCTTGTGTGTTTGCTTCCTTTATTGCCAAATTGGACGAAATTCGCGTGAAATTCGTACGAAATTTGTCGAATTTCGTACGAATTTTGCGTGAATGCCTTGGTGTGCACGAATACAGAAGCTTATGTGAAATTTGCACGAATTTCGTCCAATTTGTTCATTATATTGTTGCATTGCTCCATCTTTGCTCCCCCTTCCTCCATTGGTGCCTTGCACACTTTTCTCTGTATGTAGTTCCCGTTCCACGTGTGGCCGCCAGACATTCGCCACCACACCTGGTGCCGATTCTCGTAGGCACCCGAGCAGGAGAGCGAGGCGGCTTGCCGCATCGGTCGTAGAGGGGCCCCGAGCGAGGCCGGCAGTGAGCGCAGTGAGGCCTAGCGGCGCTCTGGACGCACTAGAGGGGGCCACAGCGAGGCCAGCTCCGGTGCGGGGCATGCAGTGCGGGAGGTGGTCGTCCCCGTGCCGTCCCGCGAGGACTTGGGCACCGCTCACCTCGACCCCCCCCGGGCCGGGGTCACCCTCGACCCCAGGCAGCCGGATCCGGCCGGGACGCAAAAGGTGGCGCCCGGGCCCGAGGGGCGGCAGCGGCATCTCTCCGCCGTGTGGGACGTGGCCTTGGAGGCCCGGGAGGTGCAGGCCGCCCTCCGCATCTCCTTCCCTTGCCCCATTGTGGTCATGGGCGGTTCCAACCTGCCCAGGGTGCAGGAGCTGGTGGGCATGTTTGCCTACCGGCTTGTGAGCGGGCGCTGGCGGGTGCAGACGGGGGTGGCGCGGTCTGGGGAGGAGGGGACGGTGACCACGGCTGGGGTCCTTGGGCTGAATGTGATCACGGGGTGGCAGCAACGGAAGCCGGAGTGGGTGGACGTGGCATGGCTTGCCATGCGTGTCCATGTGGGGACGCAGCGGAAGGGGGGGGTTGACGTCATTGATGACGAGGGGCAGGAGGACGCCCCCCCACCCCCTTGGCTCGGAAGCGGAAAGCCCAGCCCCCCCCCCCCCCGCAAGGGGACACCGATGCCCCCCCACCCCCCCCCCCCCCCCCCCCAGAAGGCCCCGCATACGGCCAACCCGGCGGAGCGGGCGGAGCCGGCGGCAGGGCGGGGTCAGAGGGGGGCGGTGGGGGAGTGGGTGGAGCAGCAGCATCAGCTGCAGCCGGCGGGGGCGTGGGAGGTGCGCGCGATGAGCGCGGAGGCCGCCAACTGCGGCCTCGAGGCCCACCTGTCCAGGGCCAATGAGGACAGGCGGGCCGCCGAGACGCGGTTGGCGGATCTCACCAAGGAAAGGGACCGCCTCGCCGCCAGGGTGAAAACCTTGGAGCGGGACTTGGGGACGGCGCGCAAGGCCGCGGGGGCACCGGCAAAGCCACCGGCACAGAAAGGGGAGGGGGCTGAGCGTGCCGAGGGCCCAACGGTGGAGACGGCGGGGGGGGAGGGGCGGGGCAATCCCGCCGGTGTCCGGTACCTTCTGGCCGGCGCGCAGGCCTGGCATGCTCAGGCCGAGGCATGCGGCGGCCAGGTGTCGGCCGTGTCGACGGGTCTCCGGACGGCCCTGCTGGTGAGTGGCCAGGCGGTCGAGGTGGCGAACGTGGCGCCCGTCCTGGCCCAGGTCACTGCCGCCCACGAGGACGTGGGCCGGCAGTACCGCCCCCCCCCCCCCCGGGCGCCTCACGTCAGCGGCGATGGACGCCTCTTTCGTTGAGGCGGTGGTGGAGCAGAGCTCCCAGAGCTCCGCTGGCCGGAGCTCTGCTCCAAGGAGGGGGGGGGGGTGTAGCTCACTCTTTAACTTCGGAACCATGTGTCCCTTCTCACCTGCACGGATGTTAATTGTACATTTTTATATATAAATATATATACAAATATACTGCCCCCCCCGGCATGGGCAGTTTGAACGACATGTGGGGTACTCCCCCCACACTTTGCGCCATTTTCTTCAGCACTGTCAGCATTTTAGTTGGGGTCTCATGTGCTAGTCAATCTATTACACTGCTGAGGGTGTCAGCCGAAATGATGAAACAAGTGGACATTGGACCGGGTGTGTGATAACCTCTGAGCTTCAGCATGTGCTTGCTTTGTGAGGGCCAACGAGGGCAAAAGGATGAGTCAAATCTTTTTTTTTTGAAAAATTTCGCTCAGATTCACGTGAAATTTGGACGAAATTCGTACGAATTTCGTGCCAATTTCACAGAACCTTCAGTATTCACACACATTCATTCACGTGAAATTGGTACGAAATTCGTACTAATTTCACGTGAATCTCACCAAATTCAGTCACCTTGGGCATGGGGATGGTAGAAACCTGTGATAAAAACCTCCCCAATTCCATAGGCTTTGTACCAAACACCATGCCGCGTGGTGATGGAGCTCAGCCCAAGGAGCCATTCCATTTGGTAGCCGATCGTACACGACGGAGGTGCCTACAAGAGCTCCAGCAAGTTGTTACCAAGGAGCTTGCAGCACCCCATACCGTCAAGTACTGGCCCGACACCGGGCAAATAGTGGTTACCCCAGAAACAAGAGTGTAGTGGCCATCCCGCCTGAGCCCACCATGGAGGAGAGGTTGATTATGGCCGTTTGGCAGATCCGGTCGTTGCACCTCTCTGGGACAGTGGGGAGCATGACGTACGGTGTGGGATGGGACCGGTGCACGGCATGCTTCGGCAGCTAGCGTTACCGGAGTCCCGGGCGTTCACTGCCTAAACGGCAGACGACACGACCATCCATGGTGTGGACTGCTACCTACCCGACCGCATCGCCCACCTGTACAAGTGTCGACCACCCCCACCCTCGGACAACATGCAGCCCGGAGACCGACGGTTGCATTGGTTGCCTATCGCGGTGGATGGTACATCGAGGCATGAGGCCTCGTACGTCCAATGCACGCTTGGTGGCACCGCCTGCCCCAACAAACTATCTAGTTGGTGGTTTCTTGGGGGCAGTGAAGAATGGGAGACCCTCTACGCGGCCTCCCAAGAAATCGATTTTGATGACGAGTTGCGCAAGGCCGCAACCGTAAGTTTTAAAGATACGGAAAGGAACGATAGGCAGTCCCTCTTTTTTCTGTGTGCAGATGGGAAAGCACAAGTGCTCATGGCGGGCTGCCACAACTGGAAGGCAGAATCCCCTGGTGCCACCGTGTGTTGGGTCTGCATGCGCAACCGTGCTGCTTGCCTTGCTACCTTTGGCACAGCAAGTGCAATAGACGGCAACTGGGAAGGGACTGTTGCCATAGGGCTATACATAGGACCATTACCAGTGATAGGCGAGTGCCTGATTATGGCCTCCATGGGGTCCTCCGTGTCCTGTTGTGTGGCATCAACGGGACACGGGACCTGGTTGTACAATTGACAGGTAAGGCACCAGCCACTGTGGCACGCACCATGCTGCAACCGGTTCTAGATGAGGCACGGCTTGCAGCACGAACTTGCACCCGTGCCTCATTACACAATGACAAGGCAAACAGCAAGGGGAAGGTAAGGATGGAATGTGCTGCTGCCATCCATTTCATGCGGAACACGGGTTGGGAGAAGGTAATAGATGCTTGCCTACAACACCCTAGTGTGAGGCAGCATCAAGTAGGAGGAAAAAGTTGGGAGTCGGTGTGCAAAACATGGTAGGAGAATTTTGCAAGCATGTGTGTATACGCTTGGCGTTCCGCATGGTTCTCCGGGGCTAACTTGGGGCGGCTCCGGAACCATAGCATAGCCATGGGCACCGCCCACCATGAGCTCCAGTGGGGCAAACTTCTGTGGACGCATCTTTGGATCGACCACATGTATTATTTTGCAAAGAAGTGGAGAATCTTGTTAAAGTAATCTTGCTTTGCCATGGAGGGAAGTCACCGGAGGCTGAAGCGCATGTTGCGCAACAGCGGGGGCCTAAGCCTCCTCCGGGGGAGACTAGGGGTGCAAGTGGTTGTGCACAACCACACCATTGACGATAGCCTCTGGTCGCATGGGAGGGATGCGACCAAAAGGGCACAAAATGGGCAGGGGGCCATAAGTGCACAAACGTATGCAAGCCGTACAAGAAGACGGCTTCTAAAGGACATGCAGCACCTTCAGACTCTACAGCGGCGGTTCCGGTGTCGCAAGAAACGGACATGAGATCACAACACAAACCAAGACCATTGTTGCCTGTGGCCAGGGTGCATGCAGGGATGCATTGGAAAGTGTACCCGGGGTGTTAGGACAAATCAGGGGGTGCACACCGGTAACATGTGTGTAAAATCACGTGAATTCACGTGAAATTCGTACGAAATTCGTACGAAATTCCTGCGAATTTCGTATGAATTCACGTGAATTCACGCCTATGGATCGGCTACAGGCTTGCCGGGTTTAGGCACCTCTCGTTTGGGGCGCGGTTTGGGCATGGTGGATGCTTTTGGGGCGGGACCTTCACTAGATGATGCGTAATGAAGCTGGGGGAAGAATTTTACCCCCTCAAATCCCTCAGAAGGAACCAAAAATATGGTGTTTTCCCCCCGGGGGGGTCGGGACAATGGGCCATACGCCGACTCCTTCCCGCTTCGGTGCCACTTTCACGGCGGGGGGGGGTCTGGGTGGGGGGGGGGGGGGGGGTAGGGGGCCAGCTAGAGGGGGCGGGGGGGCTCCAGACCCCTACATATATGGTGTGAAATGGCCGCCTCATCACACTTATCACTTTGAGGTACAGATGCAGGAGCAAAAAAAAATTGCAACAGGGGGGGGGGGCATGGTAGGTGGTACTTTTGTTTAAGGGCATAGCACCCCCGAGTCAATTCCCGGCCACTATTGCTAGTGGCGCCCCACCCAGGCCGAACCATGCTGTTTTCAAAAGACCCCCAAAGACAAGGGGGACAAAATCAGAATAGGTGGGGCCCACAAGTGGGCGGAAATGCTACATCACCCCTGCATTCTCGGGGATCCCCAAAGCAAGGGGGACAAAATCAGAATTGGTGGGGCCGACAAGTGGGCGGAAATGCTACATCACCCCTGCATTCTCAGGGTTCTCCAAAGAGAGGGGGACAAAATCAGAATAGGTGGGGCCCACAAGTGGGCGGAAATGCTACATCACCCCTGCATTCTCGAGGATTCCCAAAGAGAGGGGGACAAAATCAGAATAGGTGGGGCCCACAAGTGGGCGGAAATGCTACATCACCCCTGCATTCTTGGGGATCCCCAAAGACAAGGGGGACAAAATCAGAATAGGTGGGGCCCACAAGTGGGCGGAAATGCTACATCACCAAGAGGGACAAAATCAGAATTGGATGCCTAAACCCTGCCTTCTGCCTTCTAGGAGGCCCACAAGTGGGCAGAAATCTTGCATTCTCGGGGATCCCCAACAAAGAGGACAAAGTCAAAACAAAAAAAAACAAAAAACCCAAAAAAAAATTCCCATGGTGTCCCTGATCCTGCCTATAGTCCTGTAGATTGACCCCAGTGGGGTTTGAACCCAGGACCTTCCAGTTGCATGGCACTGCTTTACCACTAGGGTAGCGCCCATCTCTGGCATACCTCTGCACAGGGATGGTATCCATATTTGGTCCAATTTGGTTTTCATCCACTATTGGGTTCTCCTATAAAAACTGAGTATTTTGAGTACAAACACATGGGGTGAAAACCCAATTTTTCACCCTCTACTAAGTCAAGCAAATTTGCCTTAGGGCGCCTTTGGCGCTGATGGTCCGGCACTTCGGTGCCAATTTCCAGGGAGGGGGGGGGGGAGTCGGCGTAAAGGACCCGGGCCCGGCGACCCCCCCGGGGTTTTCCCCCGAAAACCTCGAAATTTGGGTCGATTCACGTGAATATTCGCGCCCCATTCAAACGGCCGCTTATCCCCCGTTCACGAAGGGTAAATACAGAAGGGGACAAAGTCAAAGGTGGCCCACAAGTGGGCAGAAGTAGTTCTTTTGTTTTTGGAGGCTCTGAAACCTAGTAAAAACAAAAACTTTTTTTTACTAGGTTCTGAAACCTAGTAAAACCGAAAAAATTTTTTTACTAGGTTCCCAATACCTAGTAAAAACTAGTGAACCTAGTAAACAGTTACCTAGGTTACTAGGTGTTACTACAGACCCCATCCCCCCTCCTGTGCGCGACAGCGCCCCAAACCCCCCCCCCCCCCCGCAAGGGAATGGTTGCTAAGTCGGTTGCCCTACCCCATGGGGAGAGCCATCAGGGCCATCAGGGCACACCTAACTTTGTATGCATGGAAAGTGAGGCACAAGCGTCAGAAAGGCGCAATACATCTACCTTGGAGGTTTGCCATGAAACCGATTTTTGGTGTTCATAAAGGTGACGGTCCCCCCACCCTCCCGGCGCAGGAGGAGGGATGGCACGGGTTTTGGGGGGTTCAGCGTCCAACAATGCTGCTACTGCGCCTGCATCCCCTGCCCACGTGCTCCCGCGCCCTGCTGTGGGTGCCGGAGGCACCACGCGGCAGGCATGGAATGGAGCTGCCATAGTATATTAGTACTTGTGAGGTGTCAGAGTTAATCTTCAATTAATGCTTTGATGCCAACACTTCGCAGCAATGAGCATGTAACTCACAGATGCTGCCGTGCAAGGCCATCAGGCCCCAGCTATCACCCCTCAAAACCGGAATGAACAGCTGCATGTACCAGCATGCATGCAAGTTGCGCGTTTCACTCAGCTGCAAATGCAATGAACGAAAATTTTGTGGCAGTTTTTGTATCGTACACTATTGGCTAGAACTAGCGTATGAGACCCACCCTGCCACAGAGAGCACAACCATACCATGCTGCAAGATCCGTTGCCCAGTCAGTTCATCGACAGGAATCATAAATTCATCCTCTCTCCACCTCCGCTTCTGTGTCCCTGGGATGCGCTGATACGGGACCTCCTTCGGAGGTGGTCCAGGTTTCTTCTTTGGGGTCGGCCTAGCGAACACCACCAAATTCCGCCTGCGGGCTTGTGATGTCCTGGGTGAAAGACCAACATCCTGCAGATTACCCACTTGAATGGACGACTGCGGGATTGTGAAGAAAGCTACAGCATCTGCTGCACCCACCAGGAGCAGCCACAGGGCAATGCCCAGAAGCAGGCTCCATGCTGCAACACTGCCTATGCTGTGGCATTTGGCATTCGGGCTTGGTTGTGTGATCAGCGTCGGGGCACGCTCCATACATGAGTAGTAACCACGACTGGATGGCAACAGCATGTCCTTTGGAGCTTCGCGAAGAAGACCGTGGATGGACATGTCTGTGGAAAAAGGGTGACAAACGCTTAGAATTGGGGTCAATGACGCTTTTCGTTCTCCATACACATCGAAAAATAATGAGTGAAAAAAGACAGTATCCTCGCTCAATCAACTTCCAGCCAACATTACGCAAGCTCACGGTCATTGGTTCCTTGTGGAGAGTCAACGAGTTGTCATCCTTAACCTCACTTTTCAGAACGCTTTTCAGGGCCCAATTCAGAACAAGATCCATCCTTGCTGCAACATTGTCTCATTCCAAGCAAAAACACTTTGCAATCACCGGCAATTACAACAATTTCCCATGGAGGGTTCAACCCTTGGGTCTATCATGCGACTTCCGGAAAAGTAGGTTGTCAACCCTAAGAGGTGGGCACAACCGTCATTTGACACTGCAACACCTTTTCGTCATTGTGATATCTCCGCTTTAATTTCCTGATAGGACAGAATGGTCAGACTGCTGCCAATGCAACGTGATGTTCTCAGGCCGCTACACGCCAATACTTGGGCCACAATGCCCTGCTGGGAATGCAAGGCGCACTCCTGTGGCCACAGTGCTATGTGCACTCGGAAGGAGAGGGTCAAGCCTTCGGCTTGAGGCCGGTGGGAACCCTGAAAATCCATCGGTACTGCAAAATAAAGAGGGAGTTGGAACCAGGGAAGGGGGAAACGTGGGTTGGGCACAACAGTGAGGTGGGTTTGACTACACAGCCTTGGCTGAAACAAACAGAAGTACACCACTGCCTGCAGATTAGCCCCCCCCCCCCCCCCTTACCTAACACTAATAGAAGCCTGACCCGGTGAAAATCCCGGTTCCCCCTTACACTGTTGTGGATTAGCCCCAACGTCCCCCCCCCAACACACATAGTATTATACAAATGCAAACCGACGTTCAACGTGTCGGTGTGCACCACGTGTCGCATTCCAAGGCGTGTGATGTGTGGCCGCCGAAGGCACCCACCGTTTTTGAGATGCCTTTTGAACGGTTGGTTCCTCTATTCCATAGGAATACTGCGGAACAGAAACAAATTGCCAAACCGGCGTGCGAAATAGGCACTATGCACAGCAGCCCAATGTACCCATGGGGTCATACCCCATTGCAAGTTACCCCGCGCTTCTCCTAAACGGTCGCACCAATGCTCCATGAACTTGACTTCCCCCTGTGTCAACCAGTCTTGCTTGCGCCATAAGGCATGTAGCCGGTGCATTGATAATAGTACATACTTTACCAACACAAAAAGCTTCACCCCATCAAAGGCCACCTCGGGTAGGTTGTCCTGCAACGCAGCCACAACTCGGGCATGTAGCGCACTATCCTCAAAAAACATTTTGCCCCAAGTTACATCAAACTTTCCAGCCTTTGTTGGCCGTGGTGCCAAGCACTCAGCATGGGGCACATTTTTCACTTGATCCAACAATTTGTGAAGCTCCAAAACCAGAGCTTTTCCTGCCTCCCTTGCCACACGAGCAACGTGGTGCAGCAGTCTCAATCAAACTTTTGATTGTCTCATTGAGTCGCTTCCCAATAGCATTCGCAATGCGACACGAGCCATGCGCAATATCACCCATGCGGGGCATTTTGTTGCTACCTCCACAACTGGATCATCGTGGGTGACGAACGGAGGCGTGACGGTCACCGGCAGGGTGAGCAGGCCATGGGAGGTGTACGCACTGGGGACCGTCAACCCCGGCCCATCCCCATCCCACTCCCGTTGGGAACGGGAGGGGAGGGAGTAGATGGGGAGGGTCTCCTGCCCGGATTGCCGGGGGTCTTTGCTGCCTCCTTGTGCCAAGCCTCCTTGCTGAAGGTGGCGGGTTTGGCCTTGGTGGAGGCAAAGCGGGGGCTGATGGGGGGGTCGGCATCCGGCGGATGGGCGGCCATGTTGTGGCTGTCGATGCGGGCATGGTCGGTGGCCATGCGGGTGGCTAGGGACTCAACAAGGGACCCATAGTCAGCCGGTCAGCCGGGATGTCCCAGAACACTCCCTTGAAAGGCACCCTCCCCTCGAACCCCGCGTTGGCGACCCCCGGACTGCCAAAGCGTCGAAGGACGGTGTCACAGTTTTTGCTGCAATAGTGGCACACCATTGCCCCCAGGCTTTGCTTTGCAAAGCCATCACCCCTAGCAAGCAACACATGTGCCTTGCCATCTGCCCGTAGGAAAAATAGAGGGGCACACCCCCCTCCATCAACCTGTGGCAGCTTTGCCGTTGCCGCACCTCGTAGTTGTCCAGCAAAGTCACACTCACTTTGCAAGGCAAAACCGTCTTCCACGTTGCTGCACCTTCAAAAACGGCCACCAACTAGCAAGGTTGGTGGATCCACAACCAGGAGCACCTAGTGCACAATGTACATAACCACGATTCCACCTATTGGTGCCATCTACACCAATGGTGACCCATGTGTGGTGGTGAGCCCCTAGTTGCAACACATGGGGGGCAGGTACCGTCCGCGCCCCATACAAGAGGTCCACACGCGCCCATAGGTCCCACATGGCGCCATGAATGGTGTCGTCCCCCTCCGCCACCAAAACACCATGACTTGCAAACTCACTAAGTTTCTTGAGCCAATTGGTTAATGATAGTGGGCTATCAAGGTCTAGGAGAAGATACGCCATGCCCCGTCGGCAAACCCGCATGCTACGCATCCGCCATAGTATAGGGAGGGCATCGGACTTGTAGTCCAGCTCCACGTGTGGCCTAAGGGGGATCCCTCCCACCCACACACTACAATGCAAACCTACTTTATACCTGTATGAATGTTTGGATGCACATCACGGTGTGTTTAGAGGGCACATGCACGTGGGGGGTGCTGCTCGGGTGCATATGATTACCTTTGCCTCCTCCCCCGGGGGGGGGGGCGGGCTTGAGGCAGTTTTTCTGTATTGAGGACGGCTGCGGTTGTATTTCCCCTTTGGATGGTGCATGCGGGTTTGTGGTTCCTTTTTGGAAAGGGGGGGGGGTTGACAGTGTTTGTTGGCGGCGGGGGGGGGGGGTGGAACGAGTCTAGGGCTGGACATGCCACACTTCCGTTTTCTGGGGGGTGGGGGGACATCCATTGGGCGGGGGATTGGACCCCGCAAAATTGTTTCAAGGGCATGGATATATGGCACAAGCTGTGTAGCACGGGGGGGGGGGGGGGGCAGGGGTAATGCCGGCACTGGTGCCCAATTGCACCTCAAAAGTTGGCCCCAGGGGTCGCTGCAAGTTGACTGCAAGTTCAAATCAAATGATTGCAAGCTCTGGCGCCTTCACTGAACGTTCACTAAACATTTATTGAACGGTCAGTGAAGGCGCCAGAGCTTGCAATGAACTTGCAGTGAAGTTTCACTGAACATTCACTGCTGTTTGACGTCTTCCGGGAGGCCTTGTTCCCGCTCCCCTCATCCCACAGGCAGTACAACACATGCATGACGAGGGCTCCCCTTGTGTCACAAGCTCAAACTGTATGCCAGGGCTTGCAGGCCCAGAAGACGAATCCAGTCCACTAGGGGGGCGACCCCTTGTTTAAAAAAAAAACCAACAGTCATATCAGTGGCCTCTCGGCCAGACTAGATGCTCGGCCCTGTGGGGGCCATGACAAGACGAGTCCACTCGGGTGACCTCCCCTTCTTTCAAAAAGTCAAATAGCATGCCAGGGCCTGCAAACCCTGACGACGAGTCAAGTCCACAAGGGGGGCCACCCCTTCTTTGACACAAAGCAATGGTCCATTCACTGGCCTTTGGGCTAGACCGGATGCTAGGCCCTATGGGCCCACATGACGAGGCGATTGCACTAGGGGGGCCACCCCTTCTTTCAAACGGCCAAACTAGCCGCCCTTCTTCCACTCCAAAACAATCACTGCTGCTTTTCCCACAGGTGAGGCGCGTTGAAGCCGACCTAGCTGGCATCGCCCACCACTGGGTATGTCCACCCAAGGCGTTGCGCTGCGGTAACATGGGATGACATGTACCGTGTATCCGCCTCTGTGACGCGGTCAACAAGCGCCTAGGGGATGGTTGGCAGTTCCTCTAGCGTGAGATAGGCAGAGATGTGGTGCGGGCCATTTGGCAAACCATCCTCAACATGCCCACACAGTTCTGTGCCCGCTCTAGGCACTTGGTCACCAAGGAACTATACTCCACCAGGCCCGCCGCTAGGAACCGTGTAGAATCATTGTCACATGGTGCTGGGACGCACAGCATAGAAGGTAAAAAATGGCAGGGGAATGCTGAGCATATTGCTCAGGATATTTGGGGATGCTCAGCATTCATGCTCAGCAAATGGGACTCATATTGCAGGGTTGATCTCGGAAGTCCCAGCCAAAATTTCTTCCGAGCTCCCCCGGCACGGTCGGCTGCGAAGCCCATGGAACATTCCTACCGATATCGGTTGCGTTTTGGGACCCGATTCGGCTGCCAAAACTTCCGAGCATCTTTCCAAGGGATTTCAAAAACTTCCAGGCGTTTTTCCATCGGTTTTTTGTACGATGAACTACACCGTTCTTGGTCCCCAAATCCCACACGTCAGCAAAGAAACACACAAAAAGACAAGCATGACCGTTCACTTAAGCTTGAAATGTGAATGTTCAGTGGGCAAGACAACACCCTGTAAACATGAAACTTCTTACGGTGTACAATACAAGTCCACTACTTGTATCCATTCGCGAGTTAAAGTGGACCCAGAGCCACATAGTGACTTGGCTGAAAGAGGCCGTGAAGCCCCTAATCCCAAAAAAAGCAGGTTGCCTGTTCATTTCAGCTTGAACTGTGAAGGCTGTACTCTCCTTCGCTGAGCATCTGCACGGGACAGCCATCACTTGACATGGCATCCACATCCACCACCCCTTCCCCAGGACTATGTACAACCACACGGCGATATTTCTTGGGTTGAGGTTGCGGTTCAGGGTTGTCACTAGATGATGAGGAAGAATCTGAGGCACTTATTGTGGAGGCACCAGATAGGTGCACAGCATCATCATCCGAATCGTTATCCTCAGGACTGCTACTGCTCCCACTATCACTGCTGATGCTGCTGCTGCTGCTGCTGCTGCTGCTGCTGCTGCTACTACTGCCACTGCCACGAGGGCACACAAGTTGCTGCTCAATGTCGCTATCAACAATGGGTACACGCGCCAACTTCGTACGTCTCATGGGTTGAACACGCTGCTGCTCGTTCAAACCCGTAGGACCTTGAAATGAAGCAGCATTGTCCTCGCCCTCCGAAGAGGGTACAATATCAACTGTCGTAGGGTTGGAAACTCTGCTTTGAGGGATGGGCCCCACACGTCCCTTACCCTTTCCCTTGTCCTTCGGCGCCTTACGGCGTGCAGCACAGGACTTAAATGTGGCACGGCTCTTCAAACCCATTTTGGGCCACTTGCAGACAGCTTCCCTGTCCAGTGGTACCCATTGACGGACACCACGCTTTGAGCCACAGGTCCCACACACACATACCACATCACTCTCAGGATTTGCACCTGGAAAGGTGCTTTTCACCGAACGGGTGTCTGGGTGCATATATAGGGAGCAACCACCTCCATACTGGAAATGCAGCAAATGCATAAAAGTGGCGTTGGAAGACCACATGCCACACGGCATTGGCAGCAACCATGCACGCCTCCAGAACAACGTTTGGTTGCACGGGCGCCCAAATTTTGGCACAGGGGATCTTCTTTTTTTTCTGCACGAACTTTTGATACAGCTCATGCTTCAAACTTTCACTAATACTGGCATCTTGCCTGGTACTAGTGACGGGGGCATCTCTCTTGGCCCCCCTGAGATCCCGCTCGCCGTCCTCATCGGAATACAGCATGGGTGTCCGTGGATTAAACCATGTGTGAGACCACCCATGCATATATAAGGTTGCAGTGCAACCTTCTTCAGCAAACTCGGGGACGATGTGCACAATACATGTGTACAACATCCCCATAGCTTGCCCTGTGACAGTTGCCAGGTCATTAGAACCATAGCATAGATGCACCATGTGGCAAAATGCCATCACCAAGGAATGGAAAGGCAGGGGGAGCACCATACCCCCTGCTAGTCCGCCCATGACTGTGCGGGCCTCGCGACCTGTGAGGCTAATGCCTGCCTGGAATCTACCTGGTACGTGATGCATGTGCTGCCTGCTATCAGGTGGCAAAGATCCAGGATCATACCTCCTTGCCAAATGTGCTATGACCTGGAGCAGCTCATGGTTGTAGGGCGCTGGTAGTGTTCGACCTATGACACCCAGGATCCTGGAGGCTGCTCCTTTGGTGTTGTGCAATACAGGTTGCACAATATAAACCTCCTCCAGGTTAGAAACCCCCTCAAACTTATGGGACCCACGCACACCATTGAGACATCCCCCCTTGTGCAAAAAGAGTTCTCCCGCCCCATCCTTATTCACCCAGGGACACGCCACACAGCCCTTTTGCCGGCACTCAGACCACAAATGGTGGTGATCGGCAGTGATTGCCCCGAGCCTTATCTGCAGGGTGGTGTCGTACACTGCACCAGCATACTTCATACGTTGCTTAAATGTACAAGAAGGCAGGGCTTGTAAGGCCTCCGCACGTTTGGGGAGCCACTCGGAATCACTGACCTTGGGAAACTCTTGCCAGGTCAACATATCTGTGCACCTAGGCACATTGCCAGACATTGGGAACCAGTGTCCCTGGAAATCAATTATACTGATTTTTGTGTTAATATTTGGACGGCCCCGGGGCTGGTAACCGTCTGCGTACAGGCCTAAGGTCAAGGTGGCATGGGGTGGTGGGGGTTTCTGCCGGCCTTGGGCAGCCAATGAGCCACACTTCTGTAGAAGTAGATGGCACAGCTGTGGTAACAATTTCCTGTTGTCCAGGGAGTAGTCCACTGCAGGAAGATGCAGGTCCTCCTGCTGCCTTAAAGCAACCATTGACCAACCAACCCTTGGTTGGAGATGGTCTAAGGTGCGCAAGACAGCGGCTGGCACCACATGCTCATGGAGAAGGCGAAGTGCAGCAGCCTGGCACTGTGGTGCTTGGGTGACTGATGTGGCCTATGTGGTAGGCAAAGGGCCAAGGGACCTACGCACAACTGTGAAGGTGCCACTTGGGGGGCGCTGTAGCTGGTCTAGGTCCTTGGCCTGCAAGGGGGTAGCAGCGGGGAAGTTCATGGCAAAGGCTGACACCATGAATTGATCAGCTGGAATAGGGCAGATGCTGGCAAAGGCCTCCAGCTTGGAGATCTCCCCCTTCACCCATATAGCATGGTTGTTCACAACAAATTCATGGTGAAACATTGTGCCTGGGAAACAGAAGATTGCACTAGGCCACTGTTTTGGTTTGTTTCAAAGGACCCATGTATGCAAAGCCCCGACCAGTACCTTTCACCAGAGCCTTGAATTGCCAGGATTGGTCCAACCAATTTCGAGATCCAAGGGTCAAAAGTGTGCTCGACTATCCGCCCCCTCCCTCTGCGCCACTGTTTTGGTTTGTTTCAAAGGAACCATGTATGCAAAGCCCCAACCAGTACCTTTCACAAGAGCCTTGAATTGCCAGGATTGGTCCAACCAGTTTCGAGATCCAAGGGTCAAAAGTGTGCTCGACTATCCGCCCCCTCCCTCTGCGACACTGTTTTGGTTTGTTTCAAAGGAACCATGTACGCAAAGCCCGAACCAGTACCTTTCACCAGAGCCTTGAATTGCCAAGATTGGTCCAACCAGTTTCGAGATCCAAGGGTCAAAAGTGTGCTGGACTATCCGCCCCCTGCCACAGGCACAACAAGCACAGCTGGGCTGGAAGCATGAATGGATGCCAATAGGCAGTTCATGGCAGCTGCAGTTCATTTCAGTGCCTCAATTGGGAATATATACCTCCCTCTCAGTCCTCCCCCTCAGACTCAGGCTCAAGCTGAGGTTGTGCCTTGTGAGAGGCCTTGGCCTTGGTCTCGGGGGGCACAATGAGGAGAATCAACTCCCCTGGCCCGGAATCACCCCCGTGGATGAGGGGGAAGGACCTCATCCAATAGAGAGTGTGACTATGCGAAGGGGCAGTAACCCCTGGTCCCCCGACTCCTGCCCTGTGCCACTCCAGCCCACATATAGGCTGGGGCTGGTCTTCTTCCTCCTCTTAGCTGCAGGGTCCACAGAGTCAGGGGCCGCCCGCCCTCTCTTCACGCCTGTGGAGGAAACAGGCACCTGGGAAGCTGAGTCAGATGACTCAGAGTCTGAAACCACCACCACCTCCTTCCCCTTCCCTTTCCCCTTCCCCTTACCCTTCTCCTTCCCCTTCCCCTTACCCACTGCAATCTCTGGGGCAGAGTCTGAAGAGTCTGAATCACCCCCCCCTTTCACCCCCCCCTTCCCCTGACCCTTGCCCTTCTCCTTCCCCTTCCCCTTACCCACTGCAATCTCTGGGGCAGAGTCTGAAGAGTCTGAATCACCCCCCCCTTTCACCCCCCCCTTCCCCTTCCCCTTACCCTTCTCCTTCCCCTTCCCCTTCCCCACTGCAATCTCTGGGGCAGAGTCTGAAGAGTCTGAATCACCTCCCCTTCCCCTTCCCCTTCCCCTTCCCTTTATCCACACCAGGGATAACAGGGCCAGAATCAGGATTCACGATGCAGAAAAGTACCACAATGGGCACCATGTTGCCCGAGAGGGGGGCAAAGGGGACAGGCCCTTTGCCCCCCCCAACCGGGGCCAACTGCCCGGAGACTTCTTTCATCTCCTTCAGGGCCTCAGGGCTCCAGCCAGTGCGGCGGCACTTCCAGTTCCCTTTCACCTGGGCCCATGCAAGAGTTTTGTCCATCAACTCACGGCACTGGCGCCCCCACATGAAAAAATGGCTGAGGGCGGGGGGGTTGCCCCACACACTCACAGGGTGGCTCATGTGCCACAGGATTACCTTGACAGCCACATACATACAGTAGTGGCGATTGCAGGAATCTGGGGCGGTGTGCATCCTCACCGAAACCCCCCGCTCCCTCAACTTCTGGGTGCATGACCTTGAAACAGCCGTGGCTGCAAGGTCATACACCTCCCACCCACCAAGATGCCCCGCAAAAACCACCCCATGCAGGAGCCTCCTCCTGGTGTCCCCTTGTCACCTCCCATTTCCCAAAGGGGGGGAGGGTGCTGGGGGGCATCTTGGGGAGGCGGGCCTTAAGGAGGCGGCGTTTTTTTGCCTCCTCCCAAGGCCCCCGCATCTGCCCCAGCAGATGATCTGCCCTTTCCTGCTGGGCAGTAGCTGCTGCCCGTAGCTTTCCCGCCCTGGTCTTCACCCCCTGCCCCCCCTGCCTCTTCCCCCCCACCCCCTCCTGGACAGCCTGCTCAGCCTTCTTAAAGGACTGGCAGGCCTGCTCAAACTGCCCTTTCAACTAGGAGTACCGATCGGCTTATAATCGGTACTCCTTGAGGATAATTTTCCTCAAATGGTCCGGAACCCCCAGCTCCCAACACACCGCCACACTCCGATCCAAAATGGCTAGGTCCAGAACCACCTTGGCCAGGTTTGGGGGCATCTACCCAATTGGAGCACGATGCTCCACTTGCTGGCGGGGGGGCAGGGCCCCCCGAGTGACCCACACCACCACCCCCTCCCCCCCCTGGCCCGTAGCGTGCCCCGGCCGGGAACCAGGACACTGTCTTCTTACTCAGCTGTGCAAGCACCATCTGGACTTGCACAGCTGCAACAGCCGCCAACAAAGCTGCGCAGTGGGCAGCCCGCATGGCCTTGGGGTCCTTTGCATCTGCGGCGGCGAGCCCTGCTGCTGCAGCTCCTGCTGCTCCTCCGGCGGCTGGCGCCTCCCACAAAGCGGGAGTGGCTGGCGAAGGGTTGCTGGCACCGGCACTGCTACCTGCTGGGGTTCCCACTCCCAAGTTCCGCCAGTCGACCTGAGGAAATGGGGACGGCGGCAGGAGCTGGTGGCTGGGCGCGGGCAGCCAGGGCAGCAGAGATTGAAGACATCAGAGCGAAATAGAGGGCTGATGAAGACCCAACACAGTGCATCCCCAGCTTAGGCAGGGGGGGGGGGGGGGCTTCTGGGGTCTCAACCTGGCCCTGGACCTCACCCTTGGCCTGCAACCATGCACGTAAGATGGTAAGTTGCTGCCGCTTTGGTGCGCCCTCGGAAGAAGGTTTGGGGGCTGGGGCCAAAAGAAACTCAATGCCCCACAAGACACCGTGCGCATGGTACGTGGGTTGCTGGTCTGTTCTGAAAACCTCACCGTCGGGGGGGGGGGGGGTAACCACCTTTTCCCACGTGCCTGAGGGGGCTTGTTCCCACACCCGCCAGCCGTCCTTTCCCCCGATAACCTCTACCACATGTGAACCTGTGATGGTGGCTCTGAGGGCGTTGTGAATCGTTGCATGTGGGGACTCACGGAAGGCATTGTTTATGACAACCCTCGAAACCTCGAACGGAACATGAATAAATGAGAGGGGGGGGAACTGCACGTTGCAGGTAACTACTTTTTTGGACCGCTTCTTGATCTTGGCCTCTTTGAACCAAGTAACTACATCGCTCTGGGTCCACTTTAACTCGCGAATGGTACTGTCCGGGTGTGTGGACAGTATTGATTTCAAGTACATGTAATGTACACGCAGCCTCTCTTCAGATTCCTCTGCAAAGGTCCGGTCGGTGTTGTATTTCGGATCGGGACCAACAATGCAGAGGTTTCTGTATTGTACACCGTACGAAGATTCATGTTTGCCGGGGCTTGTCTTGCCCACAGCCTCCCGTGTCGTCAAGACAGGGATTGCAAAATGTTTATGCATCAGCATAGCCAGCAAGGTATCCTTCGGCTGGATGCGGTATGCATCAGGGACGACCCTGTCTAAAAAAACCCTTAGCATTCCGGGTTCCAAGGACTCTGACGGCTTATGCCGCAGGCACAGTGCTGCTAGGGCGTGTTGGAGGCGCGATTGTGTATCACCCGGTTCGGGAACTTCGGTATTGGCTGTGTCCGCGTCAATGAGCTCGCCCTCAAGCTCCAAATCTGGTTCAGGGAGCTGTTGAACGGGCTGGGGGGGCTGAGCGGACGAAGACGAGGCACTAGCGGCACTGCCTTGACTATTAGACATGTCTATTGTGGGTGACAAAAAGTGTTTTGAGCACAAAAAGGGAATAAATTAGTGAGTCTACTCAAAGTGGCCAAGGTGAAAAAGCGACACTGATGCAAAAAGAAAACCACAAAAGCAAGCACAAAGCTTCACAAGGCACAAAGGGCAAACATTCATAAGCTTGAGTACAGTGTTCTCGATGCAAATTTGTAGGCAAAGCAGCGACCAAGGATCAAACTGGCGTTGCACATGTCAAAAGCAAAAGTCCAAATTCACAAAGGAGAACAAAGGGGAAGCAATCATAAGCTTGAGCACGGTGTTCTCCATGCAGTTTTGTAGGCAAAGCAGACAAAGGGTAGACAAACATTAGCTTCAACGTGCTGTTCTCCATGGCATCTTGCAGGCAAGGTAGGCACCAAGCATCCAACCAAAATTCCACTGGGTTCGGGCTCAAAAGTTTCTTCCGAGCTCCCCCGGCACGGTCGGCTGCGAAGCCCATGGAACATTCCTACCAATATGGGTTGCGTTTTGGGACCCGATCTGGCTGCCAAAAATTTCCAAGCATCTTTCCAAGGGTTTTCGAAAACTTCCAAGCGGCGGACCGAAGCATATCGCATGCACGTCGGTACACATTTCCTAACATTGCCACCGGTAACGGGACAATATTG
Organism: Eutreptiella sp. 'Long Island Sound 2002'; assembly: GCA_964036045.1. NCBI lineage: Eukaryota > Euglenozoa > Euglenophyceae > Eutreptiales > Eutreptiaceae > Eutreptiella > Eutreptiella sp. 'Long Island Sound 2002'. Next base: position 127,150,805 of record OZ038382.1, on the reverse strand, counting down.
GTCTCTCTTCCAATGTTCTATGCTGGGCACCGGTGGTACATGTGTTGATGTCTGCACCGGCGGAGGGACAGCCAGGTATTGGCCCAACAGTTGCGGAAGGGGACAAAGCAGCGCCCTTAGACTCCTTGCGCATCCCCTTGTTGCCCTTGTTCCGCAAAGCCACATCTCGCTCTGCCTCTGCGATTGTGGCTTTGCGTTCAGCGGCAAGCAACCGGACTTGGAGGTCGTCACGTTGCTAGGCCCTCTCCCGCAGTTGCTGTTCCAGCTCCCGCAACTGCTGTTCCAGGCCAGGTAGACGCGTACAACCACTGCGGCCCAAATGATGATATCATCCACAAACGGGCTGGCACAATCTCGTATGGGTTGTAGATGATCCTCCATCATGCGTTGAAAGGCGGCATTACCATTCTTGCCTTCCTCGGGACTACCTGCCATTGCATGGCCCCCAGCAGAGTGGACATCGCTGTGCATGGCTTACAGTCCTCATGCAGCGGCATTCGGTGGTACCCGTGCTTCAGGTCCAATATGGGGAAGATGCGGTTCTTTTGCTGCTTTTGTAGGATGGTGTCCATCAGCGGTAACAAGTACAAGTCATGCTCGGTTTGTTTGTTCAATGTCATGTAATAAACAAACAATCTCCATTCACCTTTGTTCTTCTCTGGAACGATGAAGGCTGCGCTTGCCCGCTAACTATTGGAGGGTTCAATCCAACCACGGTCAATAAATTCAATCAAGAGGTTCTTCATCGATTGTGCTCGTTCTCCTTGGAGTTGATATTCCCAATGACGATCAACTTTCAGGTTGTTTTTTTAGCTTGATCTGGGCCGTACCGAGTTTTCCGCGATCCGGAGAGTTCTTGTTGGCAACTCCACTCAATAGCTGCGGATAGGCTTTAACAAGTCTATCCTGGAGCTTGGTTACCTTTGGGTTCTCCTTGGCTTCTTTCGCCGCTTGCCGAGGTATTGAAACTACCAACTTCACGGTGGTGTACGCCTCTGGTGGATCTACCTCCGACATCTCATCGTCCAATATGCCCTCATCATCGACGTGGGCAGCCGTTCCCAACAATAATCTTCGGAGAATTCAGGCCACGGGCCGCGATTCGTCGACTTTGTCACCCACTCCTAGAAAACTCCGTGTCGGAGGGTCCGAACTGAATTGGTGAATCAAATGGTCCATAACTCTCGCCACAAACTCATTCTTCTCGAACTTCCCAATCACCAACTCACGGTCGTGCCAACAATGGGGTGACATGGCTTGGGCTCGCTCCTTACGAGCAGCCACTCAGTCATGCATACCCAGCTGAATGTAGGCGACAACCCGGTCAAGCTCCAAGTGAGACAGTACGTCAACACTGTTAGCAGGGTCCGTCTTTTCTTCAAACATGACCCTCATCAGAACGGCCTATACCCTCCTGAACAAAGCTTCAGCAACAATGGGTGGGCACTGTGAACCATCAACCAAGAAAGCCTTGGTACTGCATGCCTGTCCCAGGGCGGACATTGGTTTACCCTTGCCGTCGATGAACAACTGCTTCGCGAGTCCAACTGGCATCTCGCTGAGCGTGATGAAGTGTGAGAGGGACGGTGGGGGGGGCGTGGTGAGAGGGACGGTGGTTGGGGAGGTGGGGCCACGGGTTGTTGCCTCTTCCATCCCCCCCCCTTTGCCTTGGCCAACCCAGGGTTTCTCTGTACCAGGCATCTTCCCTAGTGCACTTGTGTGCGGAGGGGCTTTTGCAGCACTTGGCGTGCGCGGGCGCTTCGGCCTATAGGATGCAGACAATGGATCGAAGTGTGCGTCCACGTCTACATTGATCGCATCTCCATTGCCCCCCCCCCCCCTCCCCTCTGCCCTTCCCCCCTAGCGGCGCCGTCGAACGTCGCCACATGTGCCCGCATGGGCTGCGATGCATCCAAAAAAAATTCCGGGGCTTGGTCACAACAACGTGCCACTGCCCGAAAGGGCAACCCCCCCTCCCCGCCACAACTAGGTCAAGGCACCCCCCTTGGCACGCGGTTGAACGCAAAGGTTGTTCTAGCCCAATTGTTCCAGTGTTCAAACAAAAATGGCCGTAACAAGAAAAGTTCAAAGTTGATTTACCCCCCAACCATGCACACGGATCCATGCTAGGAAAACATGTTGTTCGCCAGCCTAGGGGCACCCCATGGGTACTTTCATATTTGTCGTATTCCGTGTTGTCGTGCGAGAAACACTTGCATTAAAAAAAAATTCTTGCCGGAGAACCACCGGAAGACAGCCGGAAGAAGTTACCGGAACACCAATCGGAACACGCAAGCGACACAAAAAGCGAAGTGTGGATGAAGGGTAAGTAAAACATACATTGTAGGTTAGGGTGCCGCCAAGGGCACATGGGGTTAGTCTCTTTGTACGTCCTTGGGCTACACCTCCTGCGTGGTCAGCGGGGCGCAGGGCGCCCCGGAATTTACCCCACCTTCGCCCTCGCCGACCACCACCCGTCACCCACCACCCCGTCACCCTCCAGCCCGGCGACCTCCACCCCCATACCCTCAGCCCGGCTGTCCCCCGGTGCACCCTCACCTGCCCCGGGCCCATCCCCTTGGTCTCCTCCATCCCCCTCTCCCCCGTCCCCGCCCCCGTCCTGGGGGTTCGTGTCCTCGTCATTGTCACCCTCCCTCTCTTCACCCGCCTCCTTCTCCTTCCTCTTCTTCTCAAAGAACTTCTTAACTTGCCTTAGGGTCTGCCACACCGCGGCCTTTGGGACACCAAAAAGTTCCTCGTCCCACGGGAACATCACCCATGTTTCCCCTTTGGGGGGGGTCCACCCGCAGCAAGGGCGTCCTTGCCTTGCTCGACCCCCCACACCACCTTGTCGCAAAAAACACCATAAACATTTCCCAGCTTGTACTTACGCCCTGCCGCCCCCCTTGCCTTGGGCTTGGGCTTGGGCTTGGGCAGGGGGGTTTCCCTTGGCATGTGCGCCATTGGGGATGCAGGGGTGGAGTGCGGAGGCGGTGCCTTTGGGCTAGGCTTGGGAGCCTTCTTGGGGGGTCGGGGGGGTTCTTGTCTTTGGGGGGCCGTGGGGTCTTCGTGTCGCGCACGGGCGAGTCCGTAAACCAAGCGGAAGAGTTGGAGGTAAGGGAGGAGGAGGAGGAGGAGTCCGTTGAGGACTCCGAGGAGGGCTCCGAGGAGGACTTGCCCGGAAGCCTCTTCCTCCTTAGGGGAGGGGACTCGGAAGGGGCTTTGGGATTTGCGTTGGGGTTTATTTTGTTTTGGGGGGTAGGTTTTCAAACCAGGATGGGGGGCTGGGCTAGGGGGGGGGGGGGGGCATTCACGAGTTGGTGGCGGTGAGCGGGGCCAGGGAGAGGTCGTCATGCTGCCCGAGCCCTCCACTTGTGTCTCCATGACGCTACTAAGGCCGGCCAGGTGGTCGGCCACGGCCATCACGACCTCAAGTGTTGCAATTGGCTAGAAGCGCAGCTATCGCAGCAGAGCGGTGGCGTAGACGGACCAGGGGTCGCATCCCAGCCACCGCATGATCAGGCGCACCGCCCACGGGTCGCCGGATTTGATCTGCACATCCTCGACCTACACAGAGGACAACAGGAAAATGTGGCAACGTTCGGGTAACTTGTTCCGGCGACGTTGCGGCGACCTTCTCGCAGTTTTTAGTGTTACAAACTGGAACACCACCGGGACAAGTGGCTGCCACGTCGCCGGAACAGGTCCTGGGGGAGAACGCCACGCCATTTTCTGGCCCTATTGGCCCCTATGGCATGCGGGAGAGAAAAAACCTGGACTCGCGTGTCCACTTTCTCCTTCACGGCCACCATGGCGTGCTGCAGCTGCGCAGACGGCTTTCCGCTCGACGAGGACGTCTTGCACCGCGTTCAAGTGGTTGCAATGCCTGTCCGTCTCGCACTTCACACGGAGGGCACTAGCGCGTGATAGGGTCTGGCCACGGACTTGGCCGTGGTACTTGTCCTCGTCCACAACCCGGTAGATGCCCTCCTTCACCATCTTGACCCCGTTGGCCCGGAAGATCACACTATCCTTCCGGAGAGTGGGCTTCACATCGCCCAAACGATGGTCAGGCAATCGCTTACAAATGAGGTGCCAGTGGCAGCTGCCCCCCCACTTGCCCCCCGGCGGAAAAAAATTCCCCCCCCCTGGGCGTGACTGGGTGTCCAGTCATTGGGGAGGGGTGCTATGCGGCCTGACCCCAACCATGTCACCCACGTTACTAGAGTCCCGCCTAGGGCATCCCCATCCTCTTGGCGCCACCGGCAGTGGCTCTAGGCCTTGGTGTGCAACTGCTTCCAACGGAAGAGTTGCAACAACCACCGAAGGGTGTAGATGGTGGGGTGGGGGGATTTCAGGATGCAAGCATCCACGGGGGGGTGGTTAGGACCCACCATCTCCCATGTCCAGGGGGAGGTGGCAGCTTTGGCTCCCATACTTGAACCCAACCTCTTGCACATCCACTCTGTGACATGCAAGATGGTGAGTTCATCCCCCCCTTCACACTTTGACCCCCCCAGCCCTCTTCCTCCTCGGCAACCACACATTTCCCCTCGGGGTGCCCTTTGACAGCCACCCCCCCTGAGAATGAATGTGAAGGGGAAAGACCAGTCAATCATGCGGTACAACTGGGGTTAGCTTGCAATGTATTATTCTAATAGTGAAGCCACGATGCCCACGGCCAGCTGACACTTGTGGCCTTCGAGTCGGATGTGCTCACCGGGAATTCCAACTCAAGTGAGGCCAACAAATCCTGCCAGCGCTGCTCGAAGGCCCTCTCGGGGCAGATGGGGAGCAAACGGCAAACCGGTAGCCGCCGTGTACTTCAACCCCCGGAGGATATACACTTGGGAAAGGGTGTGCCATGCGGCTTTGGGCGCACGTAGGTTTAAGATGAGCCTAATTGCAACACTCATCAGGGGGAAGGGCCTTAGCGGCATACTTAGTTATTGCCTCCTACTGCACCTCCCCAACACAACTAAGTTGGGCCAAGTGCACGGCCACAACATATTGGCGCCAAGTGTGTGGGTAGGAGACGGCCCATTCCGACACACGCTGCATTGCAAGATCCCCGTCTTGAAGGCTTACCGCAACTGCCAAATGGGCAAGGTGGGTGGTTACTTCCGTAACCCGGGTCTTTTTCGCAGGCATGGTAATCCAAGGAAAATGAGCATGGATGACCAAAAATTCAAAAGTCATAACCCTAGTGTGTACCCTTCGTGAACGGCCGTTAAGTGGCCGTTTGAATAATTGCGTGAATTTCACGTGAATTTACCCAAATTTTGAGGTTTTTGGGGGAAAATGCCCTATTCTTGGTTCATTCCGAGGGATTCGAGGGGCCAAAATTCCTCCCCCACCTTTGTTACGCATAATCCAATGAAAGTCCCGCCACAAAAGCATCCATCATGTCCGAACAATCCCCAAAAAGAGAGGTGCCGAAACCCGGTAAGCCTGTAGCCGATTCACAGCCGCGAATTCACGGGAATTCGTACGAAATTCGCACGAATTTCGTACGACTTTCACGTGAATTCACGTGATTTTACACAAATGTTACCGGTGTGCACCCCCTGATTTGCCCTCACACCCCTAGTAGTCCCCCAACATGCACCCCAGTCACAAGCAACAATGGTCTGGGTTTGTATGGTGATCTCATGTCCGTCTCTTGCGGCACCGGAACCGCCGTTGTAAAGTCTGAAGGTGCCGCACGTCGGTTAGAAGCCGTCTTCTTGTACGGCTTGCATACGTTTGTGCACTTATGGCCCCCTGCCCATTTTGTGCCCTTTTGGTCGCATCCCACCCATGCGACCAGAGGCTATCGTCAATGGTGTGGTTGTCCACAACCACGTGCACCCCTAGTCTCCCCCGGAGGAGGCTTAGGCCCCCGTTGTTGCGCAACATGCGCTTCAGCCTCCGGTGACTTCCCTCCATGGCAAAGCAGGAGAACTTTGACAAGATTCTCCACTTCTTTGCAAAATAATACATGTGGTCGATCCAAAGATGCGTCCACAGAAGTTTGCCCCACTGGAGCTCATTGTGGGCAGCACCCATGGCTATGCTATGGTTCCGGAGCCGCCCCAAGTCGGCCCCGAAGAACCTCTCCTCCATGGTGGGCTCAGGCTGGACGGTGACTACAACTCTTCTTCCGGGGGTAAGCACTATTTGCCCCGTGGCGGGCAGATACTTGACGGTGTAGGGTGCTGCAAGCTCCTTGGTAACAACTTGCTGGAGCTCTTGTAGGCGCCCCCGTTGTGTACGACCCGCTAACAAATGGAATGGCTCCTTGGGCCGCGGCATGGTGTGAGGTACAAGACCTGTGGAATGAAGGAGGCATTTATCGCAAGGTTTCTACCATCCCCCTGCCCTAGACAACTAAATTTTGTGGGTCCCTACTGTGATTCGCATGCAATTGGAAGAAATTCACATAAATTCGTACGAAATTCGTACGAATTTCGTACGAATTTCGTGCGAATTTCACGTGAATGAATGTGTGTGAATATTCAGGCAATGTGAAATTCGAATTTCATGTGACTGTAACAGAATTTCTGCCGAAGCCTCATCCTTTTGCCCTCGTTGGCCCTCACAAAGCAAGCACAGGATGGTGTTCATGGGTTACCACACACCCAGTCCACTTGTGGTCATTCCGGCCGACACTTAGTGAGCAGTGTAACAGGTCGGGGGGCATAGCATACCCCGAATAAAATACAAACAGTGCTGCAGAAAATTTCTGCAAAGTGGCGGGGGAGTGCCCCACACGTCGGTCAAACTGCCCATGCCTGGGGGGGGGGGAGGATATTTGTACATACATTCATATATAAAAATATACAAATAACATTCGTGGAGGTTAGAAGGCACAAGTGGTCCCGAGGTTAAAGGGTGAGCTACGCACCCCCCCCCCCCCCCTAGAGCAGAGCTCCGGCTAGCGGAGCCCTGGGAGCTCTGCTCCGCCACCGCCTCCACAAAGGAGGGGTCCATGGCCGCCGACGTGAGGCGGAGGAGGGGTTACTGCCGGCGCACATCCTCCAGTGCGGCACTCACCTTCGGGGCGTCGGGGGCCACGTTGTCCACATCGGCCTGCTGGCCACTGGCTATCATGGCCATTCGCAGGCCGGTGGACACCGCCGACATCTGGCCGGCGCATGCCTCGGCCTGGGCATGCCACGCCTGTGCGCCGGCCAAAAGGTACCGGACACCAGCGGCACTGCCCCCCCCCCCTTGTCACCCGGGGGGGGCCCGGCACCCTCACGCCCCTCCCCTGCCTATGCTGCCTGTGCCGGTGGCCTTGCCTTGCGCGATGTCGCCACGTCGCGCTCCAGAGTTTTCACCTTGGTGGCCAGCCGGTCACGCTCCTTGGTGACGTCCGCCAACCGCGACTGGGCGTCCCGCTTGTCCTCGTTGGCCTTGAACAAACGGGCCTCGAGGTCGCGGTTGGCGGGGAGGCAGCGGAAGATTGGGGTGGCTGACGTCATTGACGTCGAGGAGGAGGACGAACCCCCCACCCCCTCGGCCCGCAAGCGGAAAGGCCGCCCCCCCCGAGGGGACACGGAGCCCCCCCCCCCCCCCCCAAAAGCCCCGTGTACGGCCACCCCGGTGTAGCGGGGAGAGCGGGCAGAGCGGGCGGAGCCGGCGGCGGGGCGGGGGAAGAGGGGGGCGGTGCAAGAGTGGGTGGAGCAGCAGTTGGCGGGGGCGTGGGAGGTGCGCGCTATCGTCGCGGACGTCACATGGACGCGCATGGCAAGCCATGCCACGTCCGCCCACTCCGGCCTCCGCTTGTCCCAACCCGTGAGCACATTCAGCCCAAAGACCTCAGCCGTGGTCACCGTCCCCTCCTCCCCAATCCGCGACAGCCCGGTTTGCACCCGCTAGTGCCCACTCACAAGCCTGTAGGCAAACATGCCCACCAGCACCTGCCCCTCGGGCAGGTTGGGCCCCCCGTTGACCACAATGGGGCAGGGGAAAGAGATGCGGAGGGTGCCCTGCGTCCCCCGGGACTTCAAGACCATGTCCCACACGGCAGAGAGATGCCGCTGCCGCCCATCGGGCCCGGACGGCACCTTCTGGGTCCAAGCCGGATCCGGCTGCCTGGCGGCCAGGGTGACCCGGTCCAGGGGGGAGCTCGGGGTGGGCCTCGCCCAAGTCGTCGCGGGACGGAATGGGCACGACCACCTCGCGCGCCACATGCCCCGCACCGGTGCTGGCCTCGCTACCGGCGCCTGTCGAACGTCCAGAGCGCCGCGAGCCCTCACTGCGCGCACTGCCGGCCTCGCTCGGGGCCCGTCCACCACCGGTGCCTCCGGGCCGGTCGCCACCGGTGCCTCCGGCCGGTCGCCGTGCTCCTCGGGCAATCGGGCCCGGGGCTGGTACTTGCGCCGGGTGTGGTGCCGAATGTCCGGCGACCATGCGAAGAACGGCACCTACAGACGAGGGGAAGTGTGCAGGGCAGAAATTGAGAAAGGGGGAGTGGACATGAAGCAATGCAACAACAAAACGAAGAAATTGGACGAAATTCACAGAAATTCATACCAAAATTCGTATGAAATTCGTACAAAATTCGTAGGAATTTCGTACGAATTTGACATTGCCAGAATATTCCTTTGTCTACGGAGACATCATTTGTGACGAGAGACACATGAAATGTTTTAGGCGTTCTGGACGAATTTAAAAAAAGGTTCTACGACGCGCACAACGTCCGAAACGCGCAGAACGAATCGGTGTGGCTCCGGGGACACATGGAGAGCCACGCGTGGAATACGCGCGCAACGCGTACGACGCGCACGACGTGTTGTGGAACAGAGTACCACTGTTGGGGGGGGGGGGGGTGGGCCGCGTCCTCACAGTTGGGTATCCAGCCTACGCGGTTGTTCCACCAGGGTTCGCACTGGTCCCATGGGTAGGGATGGCAGAGGCTCCGCCTCCATGATCGTCTCGTTCCGCCCCACCACGCCCACGACAAACTACACGTCGTGGGCGTCCCCGAAGCACTTGATGTGCATGTGCTTCCCGCACGCTCCACACGCCCAACGCGTACTCCCGTTGCGGCAATGCGTGCACAAGAGGCGGCTAGCAAAGCGCTTCGGTGCATGCACCGTAGGGACCGCAGCGGTTGGCGTTGTGTTGTTGAACTCCGCGCCGCTAAAGTACCGCTGCTTGAGGATGTCCCATTGGAATTCCCACATGGTGGTCTTGTCGTCCACCAATCCCAATGCCTTGGCGGTGGCAAAGGCATTGCCGGCCGCGTACCGCACCATGAACGCACGCACAGCGTGGCTCCGGGTCATTTGCCTCCCCAATTGGCGCATTTGCGGCGCCATTTGGTTGGCCCCATCTACGGCACGAGAGAACTCCCGGTAGCACGCTACGACCGGAGGGAGAGGGTTCCCTCTCCGGTCTTTGGGCGCCTCCTCCCCATACCAACAATTGGTAAGGAAGGGGACCAAGCGTGGGGGTTTGTGCCCCACCTTCGGGTTCTTGTACATGGCAAAATCATAGTACTTGTCGGCCACAATTGCCCGTGCCATGTCGCCCTCCTGGGTAAGGGCGGCCGCCCTTGTAAGGCCGGCATCTCGCTTATCACGCTTTGAAAGCATGAGAAACGGCCGACGTTGGGCCGCGAATTCCGCGGCAAGCCCATGACTTCCGAAGAAGCTGTCCGCACAAAGGACGGTGGACTGCGGGATCATCCTTGCCCATAGACGCATGATACCCTTAGCGTCGTACTTGCCGCAACATGACCCAAAGCGGCGGACCTTGCCGCGACGCCCCGTGTAGAGGTAGACGTCGAACACGTAACCCCCCCCATTGTCCGCGAGGACGTATAATTTGATGCCCGTAGAATGGGGCTTACGGGCAATGTATTGCCGTAGCCCCAGGCATCGGCCACCACTGTGGGGAACGACAGCCTCGTCCCCACGAACCGCCCCTCCAATTTCCCATGCAGCGCTCCATGTTGCGTTGCACTCCTCAATCAAATCCGTCACATCGGTCCGTAATAACCGTTGTAGACGGTAGTAGATTTCCCGGGGGAGTAGGGACGCCATATACTTGTTGTACGCAAGGTGGCGCTTGTCCCAGATCCCGTCTACCTGCATGGGACGTACCATTCCCAAGCAGATTAGGAAATCATTGTACCTGCACAGTGGGATGCAGGTGCTAGTGCTGTAGCACACGTACGTCACATTGCACATGTCGTACGCGTGTACAGTGCTGCCTCTACCATTGCCCCTGGGGCCTAGAGACACGTTCTGCGTGTCAAATGCGTCCTACAACGATCTCAACCTAGCGCGTCCCAAAGCGATTTCACTCTGCGGAAACGGCGTGCACGTCGCGCACCACATACTTTTCTACCCATGGGAGCAGGGATCGATGGTTGGTTTCCAGTAGGATTGCACGCTGCGGGCCACATATTCCTTTGTCTACAGAAGCGCCATTTTTGGGCCTCCGCTCCCGCCTCCGCTCCGTACGTTATCCCCGTAAGCTAGGAGAACGCGCACAACGACAATAGCACTCCGTAACGCTCCGGAACGCAGATAACGCGGAGAACGCGGAAAACGCTTCCAGAAGCACGACCAGAAGCAGAAAACCGGAACGCGGATAACGCGGATAACGCGGAACACGCTTCCAGAAGCACGACCAGAAGCAGAAAACCGGAACGCGGATAACGCGGATAACGCGGAAAACGAGGGAACCGCTTCCAGAAGCACCACCGGAAGCACAGAAGCGGAACGTAGAAAACACGGCCAACAAACGAACCCCATACGACGCTAAGAACGTCGTAGACAAAGGAATATGGGTTGCAGCATATACTCCCAGATCTCATCTAGGGAATAGGCCCATAGTTTCGATCTTCCTGGTCGAACACCATGCTCCAGATTTGCGGCACAGTCCGGGCGCGGTAGGGGTCCTGATTGGAGCTTGTCCAATGCTGGCATGTTGATGAGCTGTGCAGACCAGGAAGGGGGTGTCATGTAGGTGGGCTACATTAGCTGCAGAGCATGCATAACGCGTGTAACACTAAACCTGTCCCCGGAGCCCTACACGGAGACAACGCCCGCGACACTCTGAACGCGCACAACGACCGTATCTGATGCCGGGGACAGGAGGAGAGACAGCATGCGCAACACGTAGAGCCCGAAGAACGCGGGGTCAGAACGTTTTTTCCGAGCAACAGTCCATGACGGTCATATATTGTCTGACGGTCAGAACGTGGGTACCCCGCCAAAGCCGCAAAGGCCAGACGGACTCTCGGGACCCTCTGCCGTCCACCACCCAAAAGCCCACAGCCAAGTAAGGTACAAAAAGGGACCGGCGGTCAAACCTCACCACCATCATTCGTCCCCACGGCGGAACCACCTGTCCCTGCGCTCAGGGGGTGGCAAACACCACTGTACAATAGCAAACAATACATCAGGCAGCGTTAGCGCCGCCACCACTGTGGCGTCTCCTGCGACACTGCTGCCGGTGCGGGGTGCGTGTGCGGTGGCGGGGTGTGAAAAAAAAGAGGCCGGGGCATCTGCCGTCCACGAGCCTCATCGGGGTCTGGCCACCCCGACCCATCCCCCCACCCTCCCCTCCCCCCCACCCCTCCCGCCCTTCCCCTTCCCCCTCTGCCTCCGAGAACTGGGTGAACATGTCCAGGTCGCTGGCATCCCACGCGTCGGGGTCGTCCTCAGCAGCTGTGGAGAACATGCAGGACATGCAGCACATGCAGGCGGTCACCAGGGACATGCCGGGGGACAGCGCGCGGAACGAAAACGACGCACGGGACACGAAGCGATGGCGCCAGGGACACAACCGGAGACAACGCGCGAAACGAATACGACGCGCGGCACGCACCTGTGACCTGGTTCGCGAGTGTCCATCTTTGGTTCTTCCACCTCCTCCTGCTTGATCGGCAGGTCGTCCATCGGGCCGGCTTCCTCGGGCACCATAGGGGCATCTTGCGGCGACGGGGCGACGGGGGCATCTTGGGGCGGTGGTGGCGTTGGGTGCAGCTGCTGTGGCTGGGGCGGCGGTGGTGGGGGGTGGTGCTGCTGGTAGTGTTGCGGCGGTGGTGGCGGGATGCGATCCGGGTCCCACTCCGCCTTCATACCCGGTTCTTGCCACTCCTCATCCTGGTACTGCGGCTGCTGCCCGTACATCTGGCCGTACCGCTGCCCATACTGCCCATACTGTTGCCCGTAGTGCAGCGGTTGGTACGGCACCGGGTACTGCGGGGGATATTGCGGCGGCGGCAGCTGCGGGGGCATGGCCTGTGACATGGAAGGCATATTAAGCGCGGCGAACACAGTTATTGTCACCAGAGCCGAATCCGGAGACAGCACGCGGAACGTCTGGAGCGCGCAGAAAAGAAACGAGGAGGCCGGCAGGGACAGTGCAAGAGACAGCGTGTATCACGTGCATCGCGCAAACAGCACCACACCTTGTGGCGCTTCCATGCTTGAAATTCTTGGTACTCTGCCTGCCGCACCAGAGTCCACGTCTTCTGCTCCGGCTCCTCAGTCAGCCCGTGGTCGGCCTCGAGCATGTACCTCAACAGTCCAGCTGCCCGCACGGTTCGGTTGTACTTCTGGATCAACTCGTCCAGATCCATGCTCATCACATCCTTGACGTGGAAGCCTGAGACGTCCCACATCTCCGACCGCGGCCCTTGAGGCCGGCCTCCAGTGCCGAGGACTCCCCGAGCCTCTCGTCCAGAAAGGCTGGCCAGCGGGATACCCCCGGGTTTCGGCTTTGGGTCCTCCGCCTCGAATTCCCCGGCCTCCCCGCAACCACTAACGCAATCGCCAACACGACGGAGAATACTCTTTGCAGCGCCCTCTGCCCCGGCGGTTGGGTACAGCGTTCGGAAATGCTCCACTGCCTTCGTGACCGAACTGCAGTTCTTCGTTCCACAGGACAGCACAGCTTGGATCGTGCGCGCCTCAGCGCGGCTCAGCATGGTTGCGGCGAGGCCCAGATCTTGACGCACTGCAGGACACGAAACACGCGCTCAACGACATGCATGTCTCCAGGGACATATGCGGAGACGACGTGCGCAGCGAATTGGACGCGCGGAACACGAGCGACGGTCCCCGGGGACGCAAGGATAGCCTCCATGCACAGCAGTCTGAACGTTGTGCACGCGCATACCTTCAGCACCCGTTGCCGCCTTCAGCTGTGCGCAGCAGTTCTTGTAATGGTGCACGAACGTCCCCAGCGAGTACCCGTACTCGTTGTTCAAGAAGTTCTTCGGGATCTCGATGGATCGGGCATGGTGCACCGATCCGGTGAACTTCTCCTGCCTTGTCTGTCCGGTGGGGAGCTTGCTTGGCGGGCGGCCATGGGTCTCCACCCGGAAACGGGGCCTCGCCTTCTCCTTCCCCTTCTCCAGCGCCTCCGTCTTTGCCGCCTTCAAGACCCCCTTCTGCTGCACTGGGCTCTTCTCGGCACTCTCGTCGCTCTCACTGCTGCTTGAGCTGCCGCTGCTGCTACTCGTACTGCTCTTGCTGGTGCCACTCTTGGAGCTGCTGCTGCTTGCACTTCCCAATGGTGACAGTGGTTCCTGCGGCACTTCCAGGTGTGTCGAGCGTGGGGCACGCCGGGGCTGCGAAGCCATCCGCGCTGGCTCCGCCTTGATCTCCTTGACCTCCTCCTCGAAAGCATCGTCGTCGTCTTCTGACACGATCCTCTTCGCCTTCCCCTTTGCATGGGTCCTTTTTCTTCGGCTTTGCCTCTTCTTTCCGCTCCTCCCGCTTCTCTTCCTTCCTTCCTTCCGGCTTGCCCTTGGTCTTGTCTTCGGCCTTGTGCTTCTTCTTCTCCTTTTTCTCCTTCTTATGCTTTTTGTCCCCCTGCAGGACACAAAGAACGCGTAAAACACGATTAATGTCGTCAGGGACACTCCGAGAGACAACGCGCGCGATGCGCAAAACACATAGGACAGTTCAGACAGGCTCCAGGGACTGATACAAAGACAACACCACGGACGTCCGGAACATGCAGAACATGTACCTTTTCGGGTTCATCGGGGAAAAAACCCCAGAATGGTCCAGCACGGATCTTGTCGACGCTGATGGACACGGTGCCCTGCAAAGAAGCGCGGGGGGCAAGGAGGAGGTGTTGTAAGGCATCATAATCAAACACTCCGAGCCGGTAGATAACTGAAGTATACCTGTGCTCTGGTGCCCTCGATCTTGCGGCCCTTCTCCTTTGTTGTACGGACCATGTACGTGCAGGACTGCGTCAGTGTCGGAACCCAATGATTGCTCTTCGTCTTTTTATCATACACTTCCTCCATGCCGGAGACCCACCCGGCATGGTACCCGGCTGCAAAGAATGGGTGAAATCACCAGCGGCACACGAAGAGGCAACACGTGGAACTCCAGCAACTCGAACACTGCACACATACATGTTTCCTGCTTCACTTGAAACACCATGGTGCACCGCCGCATTCTGGTCCTTCGTGACGTCGCAGCACGACATGGGGTCGCACTCGGTGAGGTGGGTGTGGGGTAGCTGGTACTGACTGGGGTACAAAGGCAGCATGGCACATAGTGCTGAGCAACGGAAGAAAAATCCTGCACAGGTGCTGGGGAACACTGAGAAAGCGCAGAACAGGCAATTCGGCCCTGGGGACAAGAGCAGAGCCACCACACACCACTCGCAGAGCAACCCCTCTCAGGGCGTAACTGACGCAACTTCGACATGTACACGCAGTTCTTCGAAGGCCCCCTGTGGGCCACGGCGGTGTCACGCTCAGGGCGTAACTGACGCGACTTGGACATGTACACGCAGTTCTCCCTCACACATGCATTGCAAGGCGTGCACAAGTGCTGCAAAACACGTAAAACATACTTCACAAAGTAATTGGCGCCGGGGACAGTTGTGGAGCCAGACGTGAGAAGCGCGCGGCACGCGCGGGACACGCGCGACGTTGTTACCTACTGGTATGGGGTCATGCAGGACATGTAGGACACGTATGACAGCGGAGCCACGGTCAGCAAAGGGGCTCTACACCCAAAAATGATGAAATTACCAAAAACGGACAATTCCAGTGCGTTCCTCGCCCTCAAAAACCCCTAGAGCCAACCAAACCTCAGCGGAGACATGCACGACAAATTCGGCTCCCGAGAGCCATAGACAAAGGAATATTCACACAAATTCATTCACGTGAATTTCGTACGGATTTCGTACGAATTTCACGTGAATTTCGTCCAATTTTCCACTAAACAAAGCAAACACACAAGCAAGCACACCTTGCACTCACATGGGCATGTGATTGACCATGCCCCGGTCTTTGCGCACTTGGGCGACCGCCACGCTGGGGCCGTGTTCGCCAGATGCCACAGCGTGGTCCGCCGCTCCGGGGGGGCAATGCTGGTCATGGCGAAGTGGATCTCCGACTCCGCATCGGCGTTGTCCCCCTTGCAGACCTCGATCTGGTCCACACTCCCCATGAAGAAGAGCATGCACTGCTCGCCGGCCTCGATGACGGCGAGGTCGGAGGCCGGGGCCGACCGGGAGAGGAAGGTGGGGTGGAAGGGGCAGGTGGGGGGGCCGGCCGGGACCGACTCAAGGGGGTCGGCGAAGAGGGCGTGGGCAGCATCCCCCTCCCACAACCCCACCCTCCCAACCGCCCCCTTCCCCACCCACAACACCTGGTCCACGCTGGGGAAGTCCTAGCTGCACAAATCCCCAGCAACGTCCAGGGCCGCTTTGGGGGGGGTGGGGTCCAGGTGTGTGCTGTTGGGCTGGTGGTGTTTGTGTGCGCGGTCGGGGGTCCACAAGTGAAAAAGAGCCCCCTGCAGCCCATCCTTGGAGTTGGGGAGGGCAGGCAACCCATGGTGGCGGCTGGTGGCCACCATCAGCAGCATGTCCCCCCTCTGCAGCTCAATGGTGTCCCAGCGCGCCTCCCCCGCCTCCCCCAGGGCCGTCCCCGCTTGCACCGCCACCGGGTAGTCCTCTGACAAGCAGAGGAAGCTACTCAGGTGGCACCCCGAGATGTCCCTGCTGTTGGGGGGGGGGCACCTCGGGGTGGTTGGCGACATCGGAGTGGGGGAGCTGCGGCCCACTCCCCACACTCGCCACGATGACGCTGCCCGGCGTCATTGGGTGGAGATCCCCAACCCCAGGGACACTTTCGGTGAGGTGGGGTTGGAACTTCTTGAAGAGAGGCCCCCCCACCCCCGACCCCAAGTTGCTCTTGCTTTGCCAACGCCGGGGGAGCTCAGGATCCTTGGCCTCATCTTCACTCCGCGCAGCGTTGGAAAGCAGCTCAAAATTTTTTGCGACGAATTTTTCGTCGCCGCTGCCCCACGCCTTCATCACCTTGTTGCACCCCACCTCACAATCCCGTGCTTCCACAAGCCCCCGAAGCACAATGTAACCGTTCCCATCAACAAAGTTGAGGGGCGGCTGCGAGGGGCCAACCCTGTCGGGGGCGGGGTCGGGGTACCCAACACCCCATGAGGGGGGTCGGGAAGGTGTTTGGTGCGGATGGGGGGTTCACTCGAAATGAAGGGGGGGCCATTGAGGCACCACGGTACCATTGCAAAGAAGTTGTGCTGTAGAAGGTGGGGTGGGTGATGTCGGGGATGTGCAATTAGGGGGGGATGGTGGGATGGAAAGGGGCGATGCCCAAATCATCCCACCACCGGGGGTTGGCAAGGTGCCAGGAGAAGGGGAAAAAGGAGTGGTCCGTCGGTGCATCTGCAGCAAGATCCTGCAGGCACACCATGTCGCAGTGGGGGGGGGGGGGTGGTATGGACGACGTTAGTGGTGGGGTACACTTGGACGTGGGCGTCCTTAGGCTTCCCCACATGGTTAGTGCGCATGGAATTGAGGAGCTGGTCAACGCTGGAAGGGAGAGGGGTTAGATGCAGAGATTTAAGGGAGGGGAGTTGAGTTGGCGGCGCAGCTCCCTCCACAACGTTGTGGCCCAGCCCCTCCCCCGAAGGTAGGAGTTGCGGGTGGGGCTGCGCATGTCGATGTGAATGACCTCGGGGGAGGGGTCGAGGGATGCTGCCCAGTCCACAACATCATCCACCCCCAGTGCCCCCGACAGGTACGCCGCCTCCTCCAATTGATGGTGGGAGACGGGGAGGGCTTGGTAGTGGGCGAGGGTGTCGGCTGCGGGGTCGGGGCGCGAGGCCAGGCTGGCGAGCTGGGACATAGTCTGCTGGGACATTGTCAAAAGAGAAAGCGAAGAGAGTTTGAGAGCTGTGAGAAAGCGAAACAGTGGAAATGAGGCTCAATTCGTACGAAATTCGTACGAGATTCGGTGAGGTGAGGTGGGGGTGCAACTTCTTGAAGAGAGGCCCCCCCACCCCCGACCCCAAGTTGCTCTTGCTTTGCCAACACCGGGGGAGCTCAGGATCCTTGGCCTGATCTTCACTCCGCGCGGCGTTGAAAAGCAGTACAATATTTTTTGCGACGAATTTTTCGTCGCCGCTGCCCCACGCCTTCATCACCTTGTTGCACCCCACCTCACAATCCCGTGCTTCCACAAGCCCCCGAAGCACAATGTAACCGTTCCCATCAACAAAGTTGAGGGGCGGCTGCGAGGGGCCAACCCTGTCGGGGGCGGGGTCGTGGTTGCCCATCACCCCATGAGGGGGGTCGGGAAGGTGTTTGGTGCGGATGGGGGGTTCACTCGAAATGAAGGGGGGGCCATTGAGGCACCACGGTACCATTGCAAAGAAGTTGTGCTGTAGAAGGTGGGGTGGGTGATGTCGGGGATGTGCACCTGGGGGGGGATGGTGGGATGGAAAGGGGCGATGCCCAAATCATCCCACCACCGGGGGTTGGCAAGGTGCCAGGAGAAGGGGAAAAAGGAGTGGTCTGTCGGTGCATCTGCAGCAAGATCCTGCAGGCACACCATGTCGCAGTTGGGGGGGGGGGGTGGTATGGACGAGGTTAGTGGTGGGGTACACTTGGACGTGGGCGTCCTTAGGCTTCCCCACATGGTTAGTGCGCATGGAATTGAGGAGCTGGTCAACGCTGGAAGGGAGAGGGGTTAGATGCAGAAATTTAAGGGAGGGGAGTTGAGTTGGCGGCGCAGTTCCCTCCACAACGTTGTGGCCCAGCCCCCGCCCCCCCCCCGAAGGTAGGAGTTGCGGGTGGGGCTGCGCATGTCGATGTGAATGACCTCGGGGGAGGGGTCGAGGGATGCTGCCCAGCCCACAACATCATCCACCCCCAGTGCCCCCGACAGGTACCGCGCCTCCTCCAATTGATGGTGGGAGACGGGGAGGGCTTGGTAGTGGGCGAGGGTGTCGGCTGCGGGGTCGGGGCGCGAGGCCAAGCTGGCGTGCTGGGACATAGTCTGCTGGGACATTGTCAAAAGAGAAAGCGAAGAGAGTTTGAGAGCTGTGAGAAAGCGAAACAGTGGAAATGAGGGTGAATTCGTACGAATTTCGTACGAATTTCGTGCGAATTTCACATTCTCGTGAATCTGTGAATCTAGCGTGAATTTATGCGTGAATTTGGGTTCGTGAATTTCACATTCACGCGAATCTCACCAAATGTGTTGAACCATGCGGCTACTTCAAAACTGTAAATTGCACACATTTGTTGGATCTCACTTTGGGCGACGATAGCACGACAAAAGCACACGATAGCACCAAGTTACGAGCAAAACACAGCAAAATTGGGTGAAATTCACGGTACCGTGAATGTAACTACGAAGACAGTGAAGTTTCGCTAAAACCAGGTCGAAATGCGGTAAATGTTGTTTAAGGTTCAGAAAATTGACTCTAGCTACTTCTAAGCCAAAAACAAGTAAAATTAAGGCAAAATGGGGATAAATTTTTTTTTTTTGCAATCTGGGGTTGTTCTGGCTGTGCCAAACGCGTGAAAGCCAAAAATCCTTAGAGCCAGACGCCAAAGCCGGCTTTAGCGCGCGTCAAAGCTGGTTTTAGCGCCAATTTCTGCAGTTTTCCTTAATTTACCACATTTTGACGCGCGCCAAAGCCAGTTTTAGCGCGCGCTAAAATGAAGTTTACAGAAATTTACCGCGTTTTAGCGAAACTTCACTTTTCCCATTTGACTTCGTAGTTACAAATCTCAGATTCAAACGGCCGGTTCACGAAGGGTACATGGAAGGCATTTATGGACGTATGTACCATTTGTACCAAGGAACAACACTAAAAACCAGCAATAGACACGGCAAAAAGGCACAAACATCACGGGTAAGGCCATGCCCCACCGTTGGAATGACATAGAACCATTGCGCTGAACACAAAATATGTAACTTAGCAATTATATTGAAGACGGACAACAAAATTTCGAAACGTGTACGACTAGGGGAGACTGGGAACAATGCCACCAAACGTACTAGTAGATCCCTATTGACAAACGTAGGCCCTAGACACACTCTATTACAAGCAATTTTAAAGAAAAGGACCAATACCATCATTTGCAAACTTCAAAAGTCATGGCAACGGACTTGGTTATCTGGTCCTTGCAACTTCTTCCGGTGGTGTTCGAATAGCAAATGTTCCGGACCAAAACGGTTCCCATTTGGAATTTTTTCACCGGAACATTGACAACCTTCATTTTCTCTTGTTCTATGTTTCCCCTCTTCGCTTTAGCTCTCAAATACTTTGTAATGGCCCTTGCTGCTGCCCATGCTTGGTGCGAGCACCATCAAAATCTCCTTGGGGTCCGTCGCCTTGGCGGACCCGAGGGGTTTACGATGGGTGACACCACTGTGACCTGTGGCGAGTCATTTTGAGAAGGGTGTGGACTTTGGACTCATCGTCCATAAGTCCCCCTTCATGGCCGACGAGAAGGACCCCCTGGTTCTCAGCAACCACACCTTTGAGTTGCTAGAGGTAAATCCAGGGGTTGCTGGATTTTTGATCCAGCTTCATCCGGATGATGTCGACGCCGTGGTGTAGTCCGTCATCGCCCATGCGGAGAAGGGTGTCATGCATGCGGGGACGAAGACGACCCTCTATGTGGGTCAGGAGGAAGAGGAGGAAGTGGAGGAGGAAGTGAAGTTGTCCTCTTTCAAAACCAATTTTTGACCTGCATTGTTATTTTGACGGGGGGTGGGAAAGGGATGCAAGCAATGGGGGGGGCTGGGTCTAAGTGTTGGTTGTGCAAAGACCCCAATGGTATTGTTGAGCAAATGGGGGTGGAGTCCACCTCAAGATGGGGGGCATTTTTGAGATGTGTGACCCCTCATAGACGGCCGGGGGACTACCAACATGCAGCCTGCCGCATTCTAAATGGCATTGCAAAGCGCACTGAGACCACCCTTCAGGCCCTCCCCCCTGGTACCCCTGGTAAGGCCCAAGCTCTTGCAGCTTTGCAGGCCTTCAAACAAGCCCTCAAGGATGAGACTGCAGGCATTCCTCTGAGGGATCTTCTCCCCTCGGCCTCAAGGGCCAAGGAAAATTTTTTTGATCTTACAAGCACCAAAGTTTTCCTAACCTCCCCCCCCCTTCCAAAGGCAATTTGTGGATTGCCTCAAAGATCATGTCCCCACAGTGAGGAGCCATGGTGGACCTCCATTATGGGTTGTTGTGCATGTCATGGTAAAATGCATTGAGGGTTTGTATGACCTTTGGAGGGTGAGGGAGATGTACACTCTAACCCGGGTGGAACGCCACCGTGCGTTGACCACAAAATTTTCAAAAGCTTGGGGAGACTCACCGCCACCAGGTGGATCCATTGGTGCTTGGCACATTCCACTTTTTTTGCCGAGAAATGGAGGAACATTTTTCAGTTTTCCTCCATCCCAACGGATTATCCGCATGGGCCTTACAAGAGGAGGCTCAAAAATGGTTTCAAGGGTTGGTCCTTGGTACGTGAGGCCAAGTATGTCCCTCCGCCACATGCACCATTGCATGTCCATGAACGCCCTGGAGCAAGAGCTTTTGGGACTGGAGGCAGCCAAGGCCTCAGACATTGACGAGTTCGTGTGAAGAAACACCATAAATGCTTTGTGCCAAGTGTTTGGTGTTGTTTGTCCTAGTGAGGGATGGAGGAGGGGTGCGCGATAACTACCCGCGATAGCTGCGCGATAACTGAGCTATCGCGCGATAACTGAGTTATCGCGCGATAACTAGTGCTCTAACTAGCTAGAGCAAGGTGCTCTAACTGTGCTCTAACTCTGTTCTAACTCTGCTCTAACTCTTTGACCCCCCCCCAAAAAAACCACCCCTACAATGAGGGTTGTGTGGGGAAAGAAAGGGGATGGGGGGTTTTTGAGGGTGCCGAATCCATTTTTTTAGGTGGTTTGCCCCAAAATTGAGGCTAGGTGGGTGTTCCGGAAATTGTGCTCTAACTAGGGGTTCCGCACCACGCCCTAGAACGCTGCATCCCAAATCGGCCGGCAAGGTGGTGCCCAACGCTGCTGAAGCAGCATGGCTGGTTTACCCATGCGGTTGTCGGGGTCAATCCAAAATGGCCCAAACAGCCACACAATGTCCCTAGACTCCGCAGACATGGTGGCCACAAGATCCGGGGCATCGGCGGGAGGTCGAATCAACGGCAAACGATGGTATAGGCACCCTGCCCGATCAAAACCAACTGAGGCCACCATCTGCAGTTGATCCTAGCTGTGGCCCACACAGCCCTGCCATCCCTCAACAAGGGCCAACATGTGACCCTGGTGAGGGATGCCGCAGGGGTTGGAGAGTGGCTCTGTGTTGGCAGCCGGATGCCGGGCAACTTCAGCCTTGGTCCGTGGCAGCGGATGAAGGATGAACCGCTCGACATCCACCCATCGGTTCCTTTCGTCGGGGGTAAGGAAGCGGAAGGGGAACACCTGGAAGGGCGGGCAGACCTCTGTGCCTGATCATGGAGGCAAAGAAAAAGCATGTCTCCGCCGTCACACACATCGCTCCGCCGGACCAAACCATCGTGTTCCCCAAAGTGACCCCCCACATGCATATCAACATGATTACCGAGCTGGGTTTACCCTGTCGACGCCTTACACCCCTTCTTAGGGTCCAAGGATGAGCGACACATTTTAGCAGCAGCAGCAAGCAGCAAGCAGCAGCAGCAGCCTCCGTCTCCAGGGGTGTAGCTGCTAAGCAGCAACAGGCGGTCCAAAAGTCCTTGCGACCACACATTGGCTCAAAACCGGCATCGAAGTGGCTCAAAACGACCGGGGAGCCAACACTCATCGCCACACATAGGTTTCGTGCCGTTTCGAGCCGTCTAGCCCCTTCTACGGCCGATTTAGTGTCCAAAAATGGCTGTTTTTTGGGCCGTTTTCATGACGATCGTCCTGAAAGTTCAAAACGATCGCCGCTGCGCCAAGCAGGTGTTTCCAATGAGGGCCAGTGTTCTTTCATAGTGATTGGGCTATCGAAGGATGGCAAATGGGTGTTTAGTAAGGCATGTACCATGCCGTGGTGCAACACGGTGGTCCATTTTGAGGTGAAAATGAGCCGTTTTTGAGCCGTTTTCAAGACCATCGTCCTTACCGTGCAGGCACATCTCCAAGGCAGGCAACGTTTCCTCCACGGTGATTTCCAATGCGTTACACAAGACTAGGACCCAGCTCGGTCCTAGTTGTGAGTCTTGGTTAACGAGCTGGGTTTACCCTGTCGAGGTTTTACACCCCTTCTTAGGGTCCAAGGGTGAGCAACACATTTTAGCACGCAGCAGCAACAGCAAGCAGCAGTAGCAACAGCAACAGCAACGGGCGAGTAAACAGTCCTTGCGACCACACTGTGGCTCAAAACCGGCATCCAAGTAGCTCAAAACGACCGGGGAGCAAAGGCGCATCACCACAAACAATTTTCGTGCTGTTTCGAGCCGTCTAGCCCGTTCTATGGCCGATTTAGTGTCCAAAAATGGCCGTTTTGGGGCTGTTTTCAAGACGATCGTCCAGAAAGTTCAGGACAATGGTTGGTCTGCCGCAGAGGTGTTTTCAATGAGGGCCGTTGTTCTTCCATAGCGATTGGGCCATCAAAGGAATGCAAATGGGTGGGGAACAAGGCGTGTGCCATGCCGTGGTGCCACGGGGTGGGCGATTTCGAGGTGAAAAGAAGCCGTTTTGGGGGCTTGTTTCAGGACGATCGTCCTAACCGTGGAAGAACATATGCAAAGCAAGCGGGGTTTGCTCCACGGTGATGTCCAATGCGTTAACCAAGACTAGGACCCGGCTCGGTCCTAGTCCTGAGTCTTGATTACCAAGCTGGGTTTACCCTGTCGAGGTTTTACACCCCTTCTTAGGGTCCAACCGTCAGCAACACGTTTTAGGAAGCAGCAAACAGCAACAGCAGCAAGCTGCAGGCGGTCCAAAAGTCCTTGCGACCACACCGTGGCTCAAAACCGGCATCGAAGTGGCTCAAAACGACCAGGGAGCAAAACGCATCACCACAAACAAGTTTCGTTGCATTTTGAGCCGTCAAGTCCGTTCTACGTCCGATTTATTGTCCAAAAATGGCCTTTGCGGGGCTGCTTTAAGGACAATCGACCCATAAGTTCAGGACGATCGCCGGTGTGCCAAGTACGTGTTTCCAATGAGGGCCGTTGTCTTTTCATAGCGATTGGGCTATCAAATGATGGCAAATGGGTGTTCAATGAGGCATGTACCACGCCGTGGTGCCACAGGGTGGTCCATTTTGAGGTGAAAATGAGCCGTTTTTGAGCCGCGATATAGCAAAATCGCCGTGACCGTGGAAGCACATCTGCAAAGCAAGCGGTCTTTCTTCCACGGCGATTTCCAACGCGTTACGAAAGACTAGGACCAAGCTCGGTCCTAGAAGCCATTCTAACCGCGGCTGGAGGTTATGAGGTGACCGGTGACCCCCCCCCCCCCTCTAGCCGCAGCTAGCCGCGGCTAGTAGAAATTTTCAGGAACCCACAAGAAGGCACCATTTCTGCAACCCGTGGGCACACCCAAAGGGCAAGCAGAACCTAATTCATCACCACTTCATGCAGGGGACATACAACAGATGCATGCACAGGCAATGGGTGAGCACAACGCAATACTCTTCACCTTATTTGCATGGAAACTGTACCCAAAGACAGCGGGATCAGCGTCCAGCTTTTGGCTGCAGTACTTGGTTGAGATTGTTTATACCGTTCGGTGCCGGGTGCTTGCTTTGGCAGGCCCCTGATGTGGGCAGCGCGCCCGTTGCGTAATGGGGGGGGGGGGCTCTTTTCAAACTGATGCTTTCACTGTCGTGAGATTCTGCATTGGAAGACCACACAGGGGTAAGGTCTTCCCTTCTCACCAAGGGGTTGGGGGTTGCAACGGGGAAGGTGGGGAAGAGCACTGGTCCCGTATCCTGCCCTTCAGCACCAACTATGCTCAGGCCACTGTCGACCACTCGGCCACTGGCCTGCTCATCCTAAGCACCCCCCCCCCCCCCCTTCAGCGCTCAGGTCAGCAGCAAACACATCCTCAAACATCCAATCTCCATTGTCACTGGCACTGTCAACCTGTGCATGCTCCTTTTCAGGCTCCAAGGCAACTAGGAGCTCACGGGCCCGCCGACACAGGGATCCCAGGAGTGCAAGCCCAGCTGGCACATAGGCAGCAACTACTCCAACAGGCAAACAAGCACCAACTCCTCAGCCAAAATCAATTGAGCATGATAGGGTCTGAAATAGGGTGCATGGGACGCATTCAATGCAAACAATGTACACATACATCCATGCTCTGCATACATCAATGGTCTGCAGAACTCGTGGCACCCCAAGGGCTGAAACTAGCTTATTATGGAAATTTTTGCGTGGGGGTGCCAGCACAGCAGGCCACTGAATCGGATTAGGTTTGCCTGCACGCTTTGACCTAGGCAAACCCAGGCACAACTTGAAATGGATTCCATACCCCTTTATGCCTATCATGTCGTGGCATTTGGGGCACTCACGTTCCGTCTCAACGACTCTGGGCGGAGCATCGGGTCGAAACTCACAGTTTTCGACGTGGGACTGATACCCGGTGACGTCCGCCAACACACGATTGCACCAAGGGCAAGGCGGTGAGGGGGCATGCTTTGGTCCAGGCCGTGCACCCGGACAGAAGGGCTTGTGGCCTGCCAATCGAGAAGAGTGCTTGAACCCCTTGAAACACACCGTACACTTCACGGTCACCGCAACCTCACCAGCCACCCATAAAAAAGCGCACCCGGTGATGTACGGAGCTCCTACGATAGCATGCAAGCCGACAAACAATGGTACATCAAAATTTGGTTGCCACGCAACCACAAACAAATTGTCGTTCTTGAACAGAAAAATAAAAAAAACCGTCTTTAAAAAAATAACGTTCCATCAAGCGACACCTTGTGATGTGGTGGAACATGCGTACCAATGGTATGCAAGGAGTGATGAATCGCGTTTGAAAATTTTTTTGTCGTACAAAGTGACAGGCAATTTAAAGAAAACATGCAATATGGCAATGGATACTAATGGGTACCGTGGACTTGTAGCAAAAAAATTGTTTGACAGCGAACCCACTAAATATGCAACAAAACGGAAATGAACTACTGATGCAAGATCTTGGAAAAAAATTTTGTTCGATTTGTTCAAAAATGTGTACAGTGTGTTGTCCCATGTTGCAACATGCATGATATGCATGATATGCAACTCAAAGGCACATAGCGATGAAACTTCTGGAAAAATTTGTTTGGATTGTGCTGGAACAAGCAAGCAAAAGTATACCAATTGCCATGCAAAAAGGTCCGATCAATCCCAAAGTGTCCCATAGACAATACGAAATAATTTTCCACACTTGTGCATGACACCTTGTGACAAATATTTCGTCCGGCCGTGGCTAGAAGCCGCAAAACTCAATGTTTTTCCTCATGACACCTTTTGACAAATATTTGGCCAGCCGTGGCTGGAAGCCACCGCACTGAGGTGATGACCCCCCCCCCCCCCCACCCCCCCCCCTTGGTTAGAATCGGTCCCTAGTTTGAGTCTTCATACTTAGCGGAAAGGATAAGCATCATGCTAAGATGCGTGGGGGAACGTTTCACAGTACACAACGTTACTGAGGTACACCAGACCTTGACCCTCTACCCCCGCCTCTCCTTTTTACTCAAAAATGGGCTGCGATCATGCAAAAATACGTGGCACCGGGTGAAACATTGTTACTCAAGGGATGGTTGGACCCCCCATCCCCCCATATTTTACCCGAGTAACATAAGATGCCGTGAAACTTTTTTGGGCAGGTCACCGCGGCGGGGAAACGTACCGTCCAAACTTTTAAAATTTGCGAACCCGCCGTTTTTGCGAAGGACAGGCCCCCAGAATTATTTTTTTTGCGATTTTTTTTGGTTTTGCGACCAAACATTTGAATGGCGAGCGAGATATTAATTTTTTTTACGATGGTTTTTTCAATTTGCGTTCAAAAACAAAACCAATGCACCGAATGCAAATTTCCATGCAGTCAAATGACACACTGCAGGCCCACACATGAACAATTAAGCATTACTCCCCCTAGCTTGTGAAATCTGCGAATCGATGTTTCTGCGACGTTGAAAATAATTTTGGAATTGATTTTGTGCGAATCTGCGAGCCTGCTGCAGCATAATTAATTATTACTAGCATTAGGACCCGTCTTTTTTTCAAATCGTGAAGCTGTAGCTTCAGAGGGGGGGGGGCGGGATTGGGGCCGGCTTCACAGCTGGAGAAATTTGTGCAATGCCAAATTTGGACCTGATTTGGCGGATTTGGGGCCTGTGGTGGCGGCGCGCTCCCTGCCTTCGGCGGCGCGCTCACAGCAGGCCAGCCCATCGACGGCCTTAACAACGATGCTAATAGTGTTAGTTCTATCCAATTGCCAATTAGGACACGATTCGGAAACAAGGGTGACTCCGGTGGATGATAGAAGGCCCGGAGTTAAGGATCTGGCTAAACCCTGGTGTGGTGCCTCAGCCCACACCGGCTGTCCCCCTTGGGTGCATCAATGCACTTGGGAGGGGACTGGTACACGTTAATGGGCGCATTTGCTTCGGCTTTTGCCACGCCTACGTGTATGGGGGATCACAAGTCCCTTGAAGCCGGAGGAGCCCGGGTGGAAGATGAGTGGACTAGGAGGCAACTGAGGTAGGCGCATCGTTGTTAAGGTACGAATGGGTGGATGCTCTGCAACATGACTCATGCGAGTGCCACAATTGTACGATTCTGCCTCAAATGCCTTGCTGAATTCTGAGCTGCAATAGCATTCACCATGTGAGTGCCACACAATGCACAATTGTCTCAAGTTGCAGGATTTGTCTTGATTTGTTTTGAAGTGCACTGGTGTTGATTCCGTATATGAATGCACAGCCTTGCTTTGATTTTGGTTGTAGACTTCGTAGAAGCCTTCCACTCTGCCTTGTGTTTTTGTTGGATTCCGATTTGCGTTGCATTGCTATGGCATCTAAAATCGGCGACGTCAGCCGTGCGACCCGGGCCTCCCTACTGCGCGCGAACGGTGTTTATTGATTGTAGGAAGGTGCGCCTTTGCTTCACTTTTGTTTGTAGAGGTCGTAGGAGCCTCGCACAAGGAGTGGTTTTTTTCCTGTGTACTAGTGAGCAGATGATACAATTAGATTTGCAGTGCATGTCAAAACGGCGACGTCAACAAAGTGCGCTAGTGGCTTTTAATGTGGTCCAACGTTGTTCATTTGTTGTACGAAGGCACGTGTTGCGACGTGAACATGAGAGTTTGCGTTGAGTGGCGTTCAACCGGTGTGACCCTGGACCTCTCCCAAAAGCCCCCGCCCAAAAGGGCCAAAAGGGCCAAAGCCTACCGGGGAGTAGATAAGGTTGTCCCTCACAAGCGCCGCGGGGAAGAAGAGAGTGAAGGGGAGGACGAGGCAGAGGTAGAGGCCATTGTTGGGAAAGCGATGCGGGATGCAGTGGTGCATTATGTAGTTCGGTGGAAAGGGTATGGGGAGGGGGATGACACAGAGGAGCCCGCAGAGTCATTGCGCCATTGTCAGGAGTTGGTAGATGCATATGAGAGAGAAAATGGTGATGAGACCATGTATGAGCCTGAAAGGATCATCAAATCAGTAAAAAGGCGCGGGAAGGTGCATTATCAAGTGCGCTGGAAGGGGTTTGGGGCAGAGAGCGACACCGTCGAACCGGAGGGTAACCTGCCGCCGTGGCTTCTTGAGCAGTTCAGGTGTGATTCAGGTGTCGTTGACATTTAGATAACTCCATTGGATGTCTACTGTTGTTTCCAGTCGTTGAGGTGACTCCGACGCAAATGATCAATGAGGTCACACTTTGGTGTCCATTAATGCTTCAATTGCTTGTGTTTTGTTTGTGGGTTCCAAAAGGGAGGGCGTTTTCATGTGCAACACTGGTTAGTAAAGGAATACGCAAAGCTGGTAGGCAACCACTTGCAGATTTGGTCGGGCAGCTTCACCGGGAGGGGGGGGGGGGGGGTCGTGGCCTTCTGAAGCTACAGCTTCAGGTTTTGAAAAAAAGACGGGTCCTTAGGGGAGCACAGGACACGACACAAAGTAGAAAGCCCCCCCCCACCCCAATGAGGGTTCATATGAACCCATTGTGGTACCAAAAGAAGGTTTTTGGTCCCTCTTTGCTTCGCGCACCTCCGTATGTGGATGTAGCCCCCCCCCCCCCTTGGGGTGCCTGGCTGCCCTGTTGCAGGGTAGGGTTATATCCCCTTGCACATGAATGGTTCTTGCACCATGATGACATGTGTTACACTACTTTCGTATGATTTAGGAAGGCTGAAAGCAAAGGCAAGGCACAAAATGCAAAGCACGGAATGCACAAAACCGTGGTGGACCCACATTGGCAACATCTGCACCACTATGTTCGGGAACACAGAGTAGCAGAACTGAGTTGGTTTCAGCAAATTTGCTGCGACATGTACCTTGGGTTGGGTTTGGGTTGACGGGCATTGCTTGCCCTCACCCGTCCCCCACCTCTCTCCGCTTGCCTTTGTGGGTCCGTGGCCACTCTCGCCTCCTCTTTTTGCAGAGCACGCTTCGCAGCTGCCAGTTTTTTGGCTGCTTGCTGCACTTCATCCTGCCTAGCTGCCAACATCTTATCGCGAATTTAAAGATCCAATGCAAAGATAATGATATTAGATGTTGATTCCACTACTTAAATTCCTGCCAGGCGATAGTGCAATATTACTTTGGGAAAAAATCGCCGCTGCAGGAATCAGCGCTCAGTTGGGCCGTGGAGGGGATGTACTAGGCTAACGACCTCCCCCATGCCAAAATCAGCCTTTCTTCCGTAAAATTCTCAGAGAAAATCCAGCCGGAAGGTTTTACACTACCCCACCAAATCAAGGAATCCCGGACAAAAAGTCTAAGTGTGAAGAGATGATGCGGATGGCCCAAGGGACCCTACGGGATGACAAAAATGCGATCTCTTCACACTTGCCTAGTGTTAGGGGTGTTTTTTCGGGCAAAATCGTGACGGATGGCAATCCCAGCACCCTGCTCTGTCCAAATCCCTCTGAAATGACAAATGCTCACATCATGCAACAATGTAGGACACAATGTAATGTCGATTTCTTCGATTTAGTGCACATAAATGATCATCCAATGTCTTTCAACCATTGCAATCACATCGGTAGTCCGATTTGCCCCCCACACATGTGTCATTAGGGTTAGGGTTAGGGTTAGGGTCTGCTAAATTTGCTTTTACTCCCAAAGGGCCCACCATTAGCATAGAGTTCTCCCTTGTACCAAAGAAAAGAGTAGGAAACCATCATTTAGGGCTAGGGTTGGGCCCTCCGCAACACCACATTGGCTCCAGTTCAGGGTTAGGCTCATTCCACCTCACCCAAGCTCGTTGCGCTCGTCCCGGAGCTTGCCAGCAGTAATGCAACAATTGACATTGTTGCGCACCAACAAAGTGTTTACACCATGAAGCATAGCAACTTGTTGATTCACGCAATGCCTCGACCGTACACGGATGCGGTCATGGTCAGCGTGTTGGGATTCCATGGGTTCTTCATCAGCATACCCGCAAAATTTGTGGTGCATGATGAATTGGATCCCATGGGTTAGGGCAAGGTAAAGCTTAGGGGTAGGCTTCTCGTTCGGGAAGTTGCATGCAAAGAAACCCGAGAAGCTGGCGGCGCGAACAATGAGCATTTCAATGAGGTGAGGGTTAGCCGTGTAATCAATGCTACCCCCCATCAGGCGTTGCAGAGCCGCCCACTTTGTGAATCGGTGCACCCATCTCTGCCGAACTCGCAAGGCAGCTTGGTACTCCACATCGCGCTTAAGGTTAGACCCAACCAATGCATATGCAAATCTCTTGTCCTGCAACCGGAACTCAAGATCCGCAACACCATACCACCGCCCTTGCCTTTTGGCCTTGCGGATTTGGTTCTTTAGAAAACTAATTCGTCCACGGAGAGCGACAACTCTTCTCCGTTGTTCCGACCACCGCCGCAAGCAAGGCTCACTAATGGCTACGGCTATGCGTTGTGTGCAAAGGAGCTTGCAATATTTGCCTATGTAGGCATGCCCAAAATAGGCAGTTTTTGAGATGCCAAAATGGGCCAATCCACCTCTTTAGCCTCTTCCAAATCCTCTAACAAATCGGCCTCCGGCCGGGCCATTTGCCACTCTTCAAGTTGAGATAGCAAGGCCTCCTTAGATGGTTCCTTAGATTTGGAGTTGGAAGAGGGTGTGGCAAAAAGTAATGCCTTGGGGGCGATGGCCTTGTGAGGGGTGGAAAAAGAAGAATCCGAAGAAGGTGTGGCGATTTTCTTTTGAGAGGGCTCATTTGGGGAAGGGGAAGGCTCCAAAGGGCGCTTGGAGGACAATTGGGTGTCCCAAACCTCGGAGTTCTTACCCTCAGGAGTGGTAGGCACCCTTTGTGGCAAGTTCAAATCACATTGCCTACAAATTACAAGCAACTTGGTAATTTTCTTGGCTGTGGCCATGGCAACACCATCCGCAAAATCAATGTTCCTTTCCCTAGGAGTCAACTCACGGCACTCCTTCCAAGCAAACCCTTTGCGGTGAGCCACACACCAACCTGCGGTGGTCTTGAAGGTTGGCTTGTCACCACCTGCAAACAAAAAGGACACAACAAATTGGAACTCTAAATTGTGGCAATGACGAAATCGGAAATGCACAAGGAAGCATCTCACAAAACTGTTCCCAATGCCTTGGACAATCGTGATTCAAATTGAACAACAAAGACAACCCTCACAAACCAGGACCATAACGTCATCATTCATGCCAAAATCACAAATTACCCTTGAAATCGCAACTTGACCTTGCTAGATTTGAACATATGGTAATCACAGGCCATATCTTCGGACATATTGGTGAAGTGCGCCACAGCCAGAAAAGCTACGAAACCAAGTGCCAAGCACAACCAAAGGCGACACATGAAAACAAGCTCTGCGATACAGTCATTCATTGCGAAACACGACAAATGGTGCCAGAAACGCTCGCAAACAACTAACAGTCATCTAATTGATACAATCGACACAAAAAATTCGAGGTTCGACAACCCTGTAAATTACGAAATCCATCAAAACGGCCACGAAAGTGCTAGAAATTTAGCATGAATCGATCTGCATTAAAATTCTCTATATAGATATATGCACAGATCGTGCAAGAACCCGAATCGACTTTATGTCCAGCTGGTGCTGTAGTGTTTAGTCCCTCCCGCGCAGCGCCCCGGACAGGTGCCGCAAACGCAGGAGGCTCCTGCCCCCCCCTACTAGCAATCGGCCGGCGCATATGCGCGGGTTGCAAACAAAATTTATAGAGAGATAGGGTCGCGACCTCACAGTTGGGTATCCAGCCTACGCGGTGATCCTATCAGGGTTCGCACTGGTCCCCGTGGGTAGGGATGGCAGAGGCTCCAGATTGATCTTGTTGTCAGCCCATCACGGTATCAGACGTTGAAGTTGGATGGCATGTACATTGTAAGATGCTGAAGATCTCAGTCCAATATTTCTGGCCAAACAATGTTTTCAATGACTCGAAAGTTGTTTGCGCCAACTTGCAAGTCCGCTTTCGTCCATACTTTGATAGCGTTTGAATTTCCCCGAGCGCGATAGAGCAACATAAACTTGACCAGGTGACAATGGTCGGGTTGCCAATAAGAGACCCACTTTACAAAACGTTTGACCTTGGTTTTTGTTAATGGTCATATAGAAGATATAGATCACTTTACAGAAAATTGGCGGCGAATGAATTTGATAGGGAGATCATCATCATCAGATACAGTGACCTTGATGCGGGATATGCAAACGGAGTTTCCTTGGTGTGTTCCCGTTAGCACTGTTGCTTGGATTGTGTAGCAAAGACACGAAGTAACACTCAATCGGGTGCCATTCATAAGGCCAGCAGCACGATTCAACTTACGGATGAGTATTATTGGTGCTCCAACCTTGGGATTGAGACGATGTTGTGGCATTCCCAATGGGAGTAACGTGTTTAAGAACTGGTTTGGGTAAATGTTGGATTGGGCTTCAGAATCTTCACCAAAATAATCCGCGGACTCATAAACATGTAGATCACCGGGCAATGATTCACGAATCACGGCATTAATTGTGTCCGCCGTTTCGTTTTTGGGTGTCAGGATACAACGGTCATGAGATGCTTTTCCTGCTGGAAAGATAGCATCAACCAAACTGCGACAACTATCGCCATTTTGTACCATGTGGGTAGGTAAAGTGAGTGAATCGGGAGTCGTGCCATCACCAACTTGTAAAAGCCAATTGGCGAATTGCGCCTGCTCATGGGCATCTTCAGTCACCATTGCTTGTTGTACGCGGGCATTCCCAGTCAACACAAATTGTTGAAATTCCTTCCACAAATAGGAATCTTTCCAAGTGGCATTGATAATAGCGGCACGATTCCCGCACCTTACAACAGGCAAAATTTGTCGCCAGTCGCCTGAGGCCACAAAGAGCTTACCTCCAAATGGTATAGTAGATTCATCCATGAGATCGAAGAAGTTCGTCAACCACGCGAAGAGCATCTTTGTGAGCCATAGGAGCCTCATCCGAAATGATGCTATTTGCTTCACGAATGATAGCAGCACGTTCCGATTGTTTAGAAGTGCCCGAATAACCACCAATTGCTGTAGGTATGCCCATGCGGGAGTGCGCAGTAGTGCCGCGGTCCAAAAGCAAAGAAGCACTTCCGGATGTTGCCATGGCTAGAGCGATATGACCCTGACTGCGAACATAAGGCAAAAGCAAATTCAAGACAAATATTTTGCCACATCCCCCGGCACTTTGTAGAAAAAAAGTCCTTGATATGTTGACCACATTCATGGCAGAAACAATTGTTGAATCAAAATTTTTGTTAGCCTTCGTTAAGCAAAGGTTCTTCACGGGCGACTCTTTGTGTAAGCTTGGCACGGTCATAATCCAATTCCCGCCTACGAAGCAAAGGTATGGTGTTCCGAGCAGGATTTGTAGGCATAGACATTCCAGAGAATGGTTGTAAAGACTTTCCTTGGCCACGAAGAATTTGTTCCAACTCCCACAACCCCATATTTTCAAAAACCGCATGTGAAGGCGTAGTGTTGGTGGTAAATTTTTGTTGAAGTTGATAGATAATGTCCTCCAGCATGGACGCTTTGTGATTGCACCATAAAGAATATGGGTCTTGGGGACAGTTAAACTCAAGTATTGTGACAAATAATCCACGCAAGCTTGTTGACGATTGTGACACCGCATCTTCTTGTAAACAGTTGTTCCACTCGGTGTCATCATGCAGTAGGCCTCTTTGGCGACATGCATCATCAAACGAAGGATGTACAACACCATTGTAGGTTCGTAGATCTTGGAAGCTTGTTGCACCGGATACATGGTTCAACAATAGGCGTAGAAAATAGCGCTCACCGGCGGATGGTGGCACAAAGTACATGCGACCTACATTTTGGCCAACGTTTTGCTTGCGCGGACAACATGCGCGTCCAGCCATCGTACTCTTGAAACAAGTTGTTCAACATATTTGGAGTACAACAAATGCCACCCTTTAGGATATTTGACAGTGGCTTCTAACCAGGCTGTCAAAGTAGTTGTTCCGCCTTTTTCAGCTAATTGTTCCAAGTCTTCCCTTTCTCCTTGGCTATTGAAAACCATAGATTGCTCTTGCGGAAGATGCACTTGTAGACGAATGACACTGAGAGAGTTGTTATGTAGATCAAACCCAAAGATGTGCCATGTAGCTTCACTTGTGGAGATATATCGCACATCATTAAAAAATTTCAATCTCGTCCTCATCTTCAACCACAAGGCTGGCCCGGTCATGACCCTTGTAAATGTATTTATGCAAGTACTTGATACTCTGCACTAAAGAAGGTCTGTAGGACAAGCCCCTGCCATAGTGCGAGCTCTACCGCCTATACCCGATTTCTCCACCCTCTTCCCCGTGACTCCCATCGTCCTTGACCTAACCAATGATTCTATGCTTTATAATATCCAAAAATCTTGCAAGTCCAATCCTTGGGAACACAATCCAAACCAATCCCGGAGATTTACCCTTGGCAACCCTTGCAATAAGAACCAAACACTTCATCAATGAATTCGAATGAGCTTGACCACTGAATCCAAATAACCGATCGCCAAATTGAATTGAGTGTAACCTCATCAATACATAGACATGATCATGGAGAGGGGAACGAATGAGACAATGTCGGGCAAAGGGAGAGGAAGAAACAGAAGTATAAGTGAAGCCCTGGAACAAAGTATGCTATTATCGAAGACGATTTTGCATCCCTACTCCAAGAATCGATTTCATATACCATGCACATTCAAACTACGGACATATGAGGCCATGCTAAGAACCTCGATTCACCACATTGAGGCAAATGACATGGAGGTCATGCGCGACAGAATGACATCAATGAGGTGCATATGGCACATGGCGAAACACAAAGAAATGATACACGACACAATGGCATCATCGGATTCAACATAAGCGTGGCCCACATGGCCCATCCTCACCCTTGCCTACAAGACGGCAAAAACTGGAATTGAGAAACATGAGCTCCAAATATGAGGAATGTCCCATCCCGGATCAAGTGTGACACCATGGCCTCCATGAACACAAAGTACGGCATGGCCACAAACATGACTTGTCCACACTCATGAATCACCGATAGTAAGAAAAAGTCACTGCCTTGTCTTTCTTGGAGGGCTTGATCCAGGCCAAGCCCCCTTTAAAACCCTTTTGTTGATGCTAAGACTAACTTAAGTATTTTTGTCACTCTTATGAAGCTTTTAGTACACTTTCTCAAAGTAACTAGGGTTATAACCCTAGCCCCCCATGAAGTTCACCCCTACCACTCAACTGAGCGGAGGTATCTTCCTTCATGGAGGATGTACGGAAATAAAATAGGCATTTCATGCTTTAGGCCTTGGAGGTTAAGCCTAGTGGTCTCCCGCCCCAAGACCCCTATACTCAATTTCTACTACCACTTAATGTGGTTCTACTTTTTAACTGTTTCTGAATTCAGTTGCTTGGCCAAGTCATATTCTGTGTCTGGCCTGACACCTATACCCCACATTCGTAACCAGCACCATTACACCCAAAAGGGTGCACATGAAGTGCTTGATGCTATCTTGGAGGCTAGAGTCAGTCTAGTTTTCATATAAAATCTTTTGTATAATCCATTTGTGACTGAATCTTTGTGTTTATACCTGCTTTGTCTATCTGCAGCCCTTCTGTGTTACACTGGATTTCAAATCATTCATTGATTCGATCCACATCCTCTTCTTGCTCTACTTGCTTCTTTTGGTTTCGGGATTTAACCATCAAAAACCTGCAGGATTTCATGAAAATCTATAGGGCACTAATCAAGGACATCTTTCCGGTAGCAGAGGCAAACCCTGAGAACCTTTCGAACCGACTCTGAGCAGAAGCACAAGAAAAGCACACTGAAAAGCACATTGAACATGTCCACTCAACTGTCCTCCCGAACCTGGCCGATCAGAAGTGTACAAGTGCAACATGGCAGTGTAGCCCACCCAAAGAGTGAACCGCCACTCAGAGCAGTATTTGGGTCTCAGGAAGATCCAGAGCACAGAAGGGCGGAACTAAATCCGCCCAGAACAATCCCATTAACCATGGAAACCTTAGCGGCCCATGGTGAAGACAGCCTGCAAAGGCTCCGCAGGTGTGTCGCAGCTTCCATCGCCCGGTCGGCTTGTCCGGCCTCGTCTCTTACGGTACTTGGAGTTGGTCCTGAAGAACAAGAGGACCTACGTAGGAGGATGGACGAGTTCATGCTCTACGAAGAGCACCACCAGTCCACCGTAGGAGAAGATGGAGAAATACCTCTTGATGCTCTCGGGTCGCCCCCCAAAATGAGATGGGCTCCTTCCTCTATTCTGGGCCATCTACAGACAGGGCGGACACAGTATCACTACCGAGACGACCGAGAGTACACGAACATCCGAGAGCAAGGCATGCAGACCTGCCGATAATGGATCCTCTTCGCCGAGAGCCCACGCATGGGGCTTTGGATCGTACGGCCGAACTTTTGGCCAAACTTCTATCCGGATCGGAAGACCCGGATGTGACAGCTCTGTCAGAGGCTGTCAAGGCTAAATTGGGTATCACTGAACCCTTACCCAAGCCAGCGCTACTCTCACCTTCACCCGGATGGAGCACGTTGGCTGATGATCTCAAAAGATCAAGGGTGTCCAGGTTGCTACCCAAGGTCACTTGCCCCAGCCCTTTTCATCCTCGCGCCAGGACAGTCCCTATTGCTGAACTACAGGACGTGCCGGTGACGGAGACTGAGAAAAGAGGGCTGTCAGCCCTGGCACCTCTTGCCGGCGTATCTCCTTCTCCTTCCGGCCTAACCCCGGGGGCTGGGAAGATGGGCAGACCTATTGCCCAGGCGAACATCGAGCTAGAACTGCCGGAGTTCGACCCGAAAAATCTGCCTGAATGGGCAGAAGAGTTTGCTGAGTTTCTTTTGCTCACTGGCCAATCCCATGTGGATGTGGCCACCAAATGCTCCTTGCTGAAACGCTCCTGCAAAAAGAAATTTTTGCAAAAACAGGTGAAACAGATTGTGAAAACCTGTTCAACCTGGGTAGAGGTACTCCAAAGATTGGAGAAAACATTCCCAGTCTATGAGACTGACCTCAGTGTGCGCACGGAGATAGAGGACCTACCTATGCTCCCTGAGTTTCCTTCCGCTGCGCGAGTCTCTGAATACGTGTGCGACCTGGAGTATCTGTTTTCACGGATGAACGTGGGCTCCTACGGAGCCACTGAGCCCCACCTGTGGCTCATGAGTAAGAATCCCCAACGTACGTGGGATGACTGCCGCGCTACTTCTGAGAGGAAAAGCCGGACCCACTCGTACGACGAACTGGTGGACCTGCTGATTGAGCTAGCTCTTGAGAGGGAGAATGACTCCCAAATGGAGAAATTCCTCATGAAGCACTTGGGTCGAGGTGGTACCCCTACCCCCGAGCGTGGCGAAGGGAAAGGGCCTAAAAATCCCACTAACACCAACCAGGGAGGTGGTAAAGGGAGGGGTAACCTACGTGCCATGAATGAGGTTAAACCTGATGCAGGTACACCCCCTCTGTTCTACTGCAAATCTGTCAATGACAAGGGGGGGCCTTGTCATGCCCCTGACTGCGATCACCGCAGTAGCTGTATGCTGCAGATGAAACGACAACAGCATACCAAGAATGGGAAACCTGTGACCCATCAGGATCATTTCAGGTGTACCATCACCTGTGGCTATTGTGGCAAACGTCGTCACTACGAAGACGAATGTCACATAAAGAAACGCGAGAGTGATAAACTCAAGCGACAGGAGGCTGAACGCCACAGACCCAAACACCCACCAGAAATCCCCCGAATGGGGATAAAGGTGGTAAAGGAGGTGGCAAGGGGGGTGGCAAAGGTGGACCCCGGAAACCCCCAGAGAAGCTCATCAGCGCCCGCTGCTACTCCCCCTCCTGCCGCAGGTGACCCCAAGAAGCGCCCACAGGGGGATAACGCTTCCCCTGAGGGGAATAACTCCAAGAAGAGGCGACTGGACTGGATGGCCAAGTCCCTCATGGCTGCAGGGGTGGATGTCAAGTTCCCTGATGAGGAGTAGGGGGGCGGCCCCGAAGAGGAGGATTTGGTTTTCTGGATCCTCGTGAAAATAGGGGATCAAGTTTTTCGCGCGGTGCTTGACACCGGTGCAACACTTTCCATAGTGGCCCGGCGCCTCCTAAGGACTTTCAAGAAAACTAAGACCGTGGCCATAAGAGTAGGGGATGGGTGTACCATCCATTCCTTGGGGGGAGTCGATGTGACTATATGGTTGGGCGACGAAACTGTGACCCAACACTGCAGAGTGTTGGACACCGACGCCTTTGACATCGTCATTGGTACCGACTTCCTACGAAGAAACCCCCAGGTAAAAATGCTGCCTCTCCAGCGCCCCTATTCTTTGCACTGCGACTTTGGCAGTGGGGTCTTCTCCGTACCTTTGGAGCTGTCAGGACGAAAATAGTCTGGGCTGCGCTACGCATCCAAGACTAACTATCGTACTGCAAACTACCAATTGGCCCGTCACGTTCTTGAAAATGGACTGGCGGCCCTTCAGGTAAACCTGGATGAGATCCAGGTGGAATTGTTTGCGAGCCGACAACAGCACATCATGCAGTTCTACTGCTCGAAACATTTAAACAA
Organism: Eutreptiella sp. 'Long Island Sound 2002'; assembly: GCA_964036045.1. Taxonomy (NCBI): domain Eukaryota; phylum Euglenozoa; class Euglenophyceae; order Eutreptiales; family Eutreptiaceae; genus Eutreptiella; species Eutreptiella sp. 'Long Island Sound 2002'. Next base: position 127,112,247 of record OZ038382.1, on the reverse strand, counting down.
CGCTTTCCGTTTCTTCTTGAAAGCAATGGGCCTAGCGTATGCTAACCCTCCCTTCTCCGTGCTCGCGAAGGTTCTAACCAAAATCGCTTATGAGGGACGAAGGGCTGTCATGTGCACCCCTGACTGGGGCTGCTCTGGTGAACACGCTTACTTGCGCCGTATGCTAGATCGAATGACCGTGGGAAGAGTGCAACTCCCCGACGGTCCTATCTATGTGCCTGAGGACTCAGACACAGCTATGCAGGCCCCTGAGTGGGCCAATTTCTCATCCATCGTTGATGGATCTCTCAATCCTGTACCCCTGTGTGACCTAGACCAGGTGCTACTGACGCGTTCCCGTGGGGGGCCTGGCCACGGGACGCTGCGGTGACACGCACAAGCAAGCAGGCAGGCAAAGCACTGCGCTCACAGGGGCATCAATACGCTCGTGTCATGTGACGAAGCGTTTCAGAATCCTTGCCACTCTGCAACGAGGGAACAAAAGTATGTACAGCAACACATCAGGATATGTACACATGGGGTTAAGACTGGACTGGGGTAAGGGCATCACAGGACAATACACACTCAGTCCCAACTTGTATCCCAATCCCAGGTCCGACCCTCTCAGTGGCTGGTGGGGGCGGGGGCTCAAACACAACCCATGCCCTGCTCAGTCCGGACCCTGAAACCCTGCCAATAGGGGAGGTGTCCCGCCCAGCCACAGGCGAGTTTCTGGGAACCAAGAGAGCTCCAAGGCCAACCGACAGTGGCTCCCTATGCTCCCTTAACGGCAGGTCCCAACTCCTCTCTGAGCCAGAGATATGGCCCCGCCTTTATCCCCTAGGAGTTGGTAGCTGAAAATGGGCTGTTTCAGCCCAAACTGATATTAGCTCAAAAATCTCCAAAATTGACCCCTCGTCCGGACCCGCCAGAGGTAGGGACGAGGCAGCTGACCCTATGCCCTTCACATACGAACGCCCTGGAGCCCTCACCCAACCTGCTTCCCTCTGAGGTCCCGGCATCAGGGCACCACGGGTTCGTCAAGTGGGGTCATAATTGCAAAAATGGCAAAATCGGCCGTCTCGGGGGACCGTCCAGGGTAGGAAACCTTCGCGATATTGACGCGCCAAGCCCTGATTCACAACCCTTGATATCCCCTTTGGTCCCATGCCCTGGGTTATGGCTTGCTGTCACACTGGCTGCTTGCTGTTCATCGAGGGGATGAACACGCGGATGGGGCAGAGAGCAGCATGCGGTGCAAAGGGGGAGATCATGGATCGCACCAAAAGTTGAATAACTCCGGATGAGCCGGAGGAGCAAATACGAAACTCAATGGCGTTCAACCCTTAGTCATATGCTACAATGTTCGCCCCTCCTTCCTGGCTAGATCCCGTGCCCCATGGAGATATGGTAATTCCAATATGGCACACAATGGCAAAGACAGCGAAATATGGCCAAAATGGCCCACACTCATGATTCCATAACTCCATGGCCACGGCGAGGATCCTTTCAACCAAAGATGCTATGGACACATGGGACTTGGGTCCCAATATATGCCGCTTGCCAACCCTCATGGTCGCCTCTAGCTATTTTTCCCATTGGAGAGAAAGTGACACACAAGTGGGGGTGAATAGCAACATACCCCAAATTGGGTGACTCACAACTCTCCCATCGAGAGGAGAGGCCTCATGAGGAAACACCCCATTCGATGCGGGTTTATGTGCCCTCTCCGAATTGCCCTTACCCTTGGTCAAGTGGCGCACGCAACCTCGGGGGTGAAATCAGGGGGAGATGGGGTTTGTGGCCATTCCGGGCAAAACGGCCAAAATTCACCCAAAAGTGGTCCCTCCAAATATCGTATCTCCGTATCACAAGAGAAAGGAGCCTCGGGCTTTTGCATGGATGCAAACCGAAGCTTTGCTTCCCTTTTGCAACAAGGGTTGAGGTTCAAAGCACAATGGAAGCATTTTTAACACCTCAATCCTTGAAGCACACTATTTATGGGAAAAAGTGCATTTATCGGCGATATTGGCATGAACATATCTTTGGGACCTTGAGGAGCAAAAGTATGAGTAAACACTTTTGGAGTAGGCCCATAGTAGGTGCTTTCAAATTTGCACACTATGGTTAGATTGTCTCCGCCCACTCGTGTCATTAGTGCTTGCATATGAGCACGTGTGCAAAGAGGCAATATGGCACGCGTGCTCACAAGGCGAAATTATATAAAATAGAAGACAAGGTTGTAAAAATCAACCAAGCCATCCACAATGTCCTTTGTGGTCTCTACTTTACATATTGCCTTGGTTCGAGGCTCAACTCCCCATAGGCTTCGAGTACGAGCCTCGGGGGTTTGGCCATTTTCCGCCTAATTTTCGACCAAAATTTGCCCTCTTTCGAGGATAGAGTTTTGGTATGCATTGAATTGCGTGGAGCCATCGTTGAGTTGGCTCGAAAAACGAAAATGGACTAGGGCTTTTGGTCTTGTGAGCATTGTGTTCGGTTATTAACGTTCATGCTCACAAGGCCACAAAGTAAGCGTTTGCGCACGCAAACGACTTGGGTTTGCGAGACCCATAGGCTGCCTAAAACACCGCCATTGCCTGCTTCCCTATACAAAATGATATGCCCGCGTGAAAGGGCCATGGATCATAGGCATAGGGGGGGAATGTAGGGTTCCGTCCGAACTCATGGTCCTTGAGAACCATGAGTTCGAGCGATCGACGGAAAAACTTGCGCGCTGATTTTCTCGAAGACGCAACGGCGAAAAATTCTGGTGAACAGACCAGATGAAAGTACATTAAATACCCTCTATATTCAGCCCTTAGGTTCTCTCAGAACCTCACAGGTACTCGAGAAAAGTTCATCACAAAACTCGCCACGGAGAAGCGACGAGGGCGCGCGAACAGGCGACATCAGGCAGCGATTTCACGACAATTAGAAATCGCGGTAGAAATCGGGTATTTCACCGATTTCCGACCGAAAATCGACCAAGACAATAAAATTATGGTAATTCTACATCGATTTATTGGTTAGAAATCGGATTTCAGATTTCGCGGGTTAGAGAACAGGGATATCCCGCTGACAGCCGGTGTCAGCGGCTTCCGCACGGGTGTGACGGCTCACAGGCCTCCGGGCCATGGGCCATAACGGGTGTGACGGCTCACAGGCCTCCGGGCCATGGGCCATAGGTTCTGGGTACCGCTTCACCCCCCTCCTTAGAGCAAACCCTGGGGGGGGCTCGATAACACCCAAGCATGGCAGCGGGTACCCAGGACCATCCCCTGAAGGGGGGGGGGTGTCACATCCTCACTTCAGGCTGATTTGCAGGTTAGGCTGCCCAAATCCCACAGTAAGACAGGTACGGTGCTGTAGCTATTAGTAACTGCAAGTATAGTATCAAGTATCAAGTCCCGGGTCCTGGCGGCGATTGTTCGGCATCCAAAGGACCCGTTAACCCATACCAGGCGCACCGGGTGCCGGCTGCGACGGTCACTACCACAGTGGCAGTGGCATACACGGCCAACATAGGCGTCACACGACGACCGAGGTGGTCCCACAGGTCGAAAGCGACCACAAAGATCCATCAGGCTACCCCAGGCTTCCCAAGGCCGCAGGCTGGGGGAGAGTCCCCACGGGTCCTTCCTTGGGCGCACCATGTCCATATCCACGACGCGAGTCCAGAGTGGTACAGCCAAACGAGCTCCTCCTTAAGGGATCGGGCATCAAGGCCGTCTTTTCCCTCGCCCTATTACCACGAAGGCCATGCATGAGGGAGTCCTCATGCAGTGTGGGCGGAGGCGTCGACTCCTCAAACCACCAGTTTCCCAGGCAGACTGACCGAGGTCAGGACACCGGAGGTCGCCACCCGACTCCAAGTGCGTCTGCGAGTCGGTAGGCTCACACTGGGACTGACAGTGGCGGACCGCTGGGAGTGCATTCAGGCAACTGGGCTTCCCGCCTGGCGCCATCAGGATCTCAGCACATCACAGCCACTAGGGCACACAGTATCACGGGCACTCAAACAGAAGAATCTGTACTTAGGTACTGGTCCAGGCTGGACCTTATGTAAAAGCATGTATACGGCAACTCAGGGCGCCTTCGTAGTCGATCCGCGTCCCGTCGGGGGGAAAAACAGTCCAAAATCGGTGATGGGCTGACAACACTTAACATACAGACGCACATATCCTGGGGGGCAGAAAAACAAGCAATACGCGGGGTAATAGGCGTGTAAACACACTCTGGACAGAGCGCCAAACCACGCCCCGGTTAGGATAAGGCATATGCAGGAGGGTGGACAGGAAAACGCCTGAGTTCAGGCCATATATAGTCTGCAGACACACGTAGACTGGTCTGGATCCCGCAAGTGCCATGGGACCAGACCACACACCCAAAACTCGCAATGCCGATGACAGCGGCATCCGTTGCGTAACGTCGTATGGGCTTCAAGGCCCCAAGAGCTCAGAAAATATGAAGGTCAGTCTCCTGCCTGGTTTCCCAAGGATTCAGCAGGCGGGGAGTGAGGAATAAAAGTTGAAGAGAGGGGCCATCCTCCTCTGGATTCAGCAGGGGGGGGTATATGGCCGCTCTGATGGCAGGTTACCGAAAGATGGAAGAGAGCACACCGTCGACCTCACAAGCGCTCAAGTTGCATCAGGGGAGAGCTCAGGGCGATGATCAGGCGCTCCTGGCTGCAATCGCCCGGGTGAGTGCTGCCAAGTCCGAGACATGGATCTTGGTCTTGTGCTTGCGGATGTAGTCCATGAAGGGGGTACTGATCCGCGGCACGAACGAGGAGACGGGTTCCCAGGTGTCGTGGGACGGTCCATAGCCTCGCCAACGAACCTTGAACTCCAGGCCTCCGGGTGCTGAGGCGTTCGGAAGCTGGGCCAGGATTTTCTCGACGATATAGTCGTCCTGCTCAGCATAGTCGTCGTCCAAATCAGCCTCATGTGCGGCATAGCTCAGGGACACATGTTGGCCACGGAGATCAGGTACCCGCACACGGAGTTGACTCTCGTGGCGCTCCCGGAGCTGTCTGTGACCCACCTTGATGCGGTAGGTGTCCTCACCAATCCTGCAGACCACCTCTCCGGGTGTGAACCAGGTTTTGGTGCGGTGGGTGGCCATAGGACGGGGTCTGATCACCCACACCGGGTCTCCCACCCTGAACTTCTGCGCTGTTGAGCTCGGGGCGGACTTCTGATGCTCAGCATGCTCCTTCTCGAGCTGCTGGGGGATGTCCCGCGCCGCTGCCTCTTGCCGCGCAAAGAATTCCTTCGCGTCCATGGCCATACCATCACCAGACAAGGGAAGTCCCCGACCCAGGGGGTCCCTGCCGAACAGAATCTGGTGAGGGAACAAATCACCCGGATTGGGGGTGTCATGATGGGCCTTCAGAGCGGGCCACATCTCCTCAAACCAGTTCCGACGTGGATTGGTGATGTGAATCTTGCGCAGCTTCTGGAACAGCTGCCGTCCAGCCACTTCAGCCCGGCCGTTAGACCGGCTGAGATAGGCGACGCCCTTGCCATGACGTATTCCCATGAGGGAAGACATGGCCTTAAACCAGCCACCAGTAAACTGGGGCCCTCGGTCACTGCAAATGGTGCGGGGGATGTCAAAGACGGTCAGCCAATGACGAATCATCATGACTGCCACTTCCTTGGCAAGCAACCCCCTTTTGCGTGCCGGAACGGCTACTACGTAGCCACTGTGGCGATCCACACAAAGAACCACACAGTCAAAGGTCTCCTTGCGGATGTGAACTTCGGGCATGGAGAAGACGTCCATGGCCACGCTCTCCATGGGCTGGTCAGGTACCGGAGTCCATTGGGCTTCCCCCTTGACGTTCCAGTTATCGGGATTGCAGGCCTGACAGACCGAGCAACCCTTCCTGACCTTCTTGATGGCGGTGTAGAGATTGATCTGGTCGATCTCGAACCGGCGCTGTATGTCAAGGGCTTGCTTCTTGACCCCTGGGTGCAGCATGTGGTGGTGCCAAGCTTCACATAGCTCGAGCACTCGGGACTCTGGTACTAGCAGCTTACCGTTCCGGTAGAGCTTGCCATCTTCCTCAGTCAGCCCCTTTGGCCACTTCTGCCCGTCATCAGGGTCGGTCACAGCCCTATACTCGGCCGCAAAGGCCTCAGACTTGGCGTAGTCGTCGGTCCAGTCGTCCTGGAGGCAAGACTCAGGGAAGAGGTGCTTGTCGGACTCAGCTCCATGAGGGGCGAGTACTCTGACCGCTCTGCCCATCCTCGTTCCGAGGGGGGCATCCGCAGCCATGACGACGAAGCATTTAACACCCTCCTCCTCCATCAGGCGCTCAATTTCAATGATCCTCTTGGCTTCAGTGGTCTCAGTCTCATCGCCATGGGCAGAGACATCCGTCATGCCCTTGCTGGCGGGATAGGCGCACCTGCTGAGACAGTCCGCCACGGTGTTGTCCTTGCCAGGAACATACACAACCGTGAGGTCGAACTTGGCCAAGGTCTCATGCCATCTTGCCCGTCGGGAGGCGGGACCTGAGGGGGTGTCCACGTGCTCCTTGTGCCACGACTGCAGACTCTGATGGTCGGTGCAGACAGTGACAGGATGGAGGGCTATGTACCCAGCCCATTTCCTGAGAGCCATGACGATGGCATACGCCTCCTTTTCTCGGGGCGTCCACGTCCGTCTCTGGCCTTCCGCCAGGACTCGGCTCCAGAAGGCCACGGGCACGTGCCTCCCATCGTCAAGCACTTGTTCAAACACAGCGCCAAGGGCGTAGTCGGAAGCGTCCGTGCGCAGGACGAACCCTCGGTCAGGATCCACGAGGTGCAGACCCACTGCGGATAGCAGCGCCTGCTTGATCCCCTCAAAGGCACGGTCGGACTCAGCAGTCCAGACCAGAGCCTTCTTGGACCCCTTCTTGGTCTCCTCTCGGTTGCCCTTGAGCATGGTCGTCATGGGGGCTGCATACTCGGCATACATCTTGATATACCCCGAGTAGTAGTTGCAGAACCCCAGATCCGCCCGTAGCTCAGAGACCGTTTTGGGCTTTTCCCAGTGCTCTATCGCAGCCACCTTGCCAGGTATGGGCTTTCGCTGCCCGTTCCCAACTACGTGGCCAGCGAAGACCACCTCGCTTACCGCAATGGTGGCCTTGTCACTGCTGCCCGTGAGTTTGTGCCGAACCAGAAGGTCCAGCACTCGAGTGACGTCCCTCTCATGTGCCTCGAGGAGCTCCTCGTAGCTCATACTGGGGTCCCCGGACGCGATGATCACGTCGTCCACGAAGCGGTCCGCACAGTCACGCACCGGCTCAAGCAGGTTCTCCAGCATCCGCTGAAAAGCCGCATTGCCGTTGGTAACGCCCATGGGCATCACCTTCCACTGGAGAGGTCCAAGTGGGGTGCTCATGGCTGTGCAGGCACAGGACTCCTCGGCGAGAGGCATCTGATGATAACCATGTTTCAGGTCGATCACCGTGAAGATCCTCCGCCGGTGTTGTTTTTGCAGCATGTCCTCAATGAGGGGCAGCGTATAGCTGTCATGCTGCGTTTGGGCGTTTAGGCCGCGGTAGTCGACCACGAGCCGCCATTCACCGGCCACCTTCTTGGGGACGACGATGCACGGAGAGGCCCACTCGGAGTGGCACGGTTCAAGCCAGCCTCTCTCGATGAAGTCACGGAGGATCTTCTCCATGGTCTCCTTCCTCTCGCCCCTCAGGGCCAACTCCCGGTGCCGATACACACGGGGGTCCTGCTTCAGTCGTATCTTGGCCTCGCCATACGGTCCACGCACCGGTGGGGGAAACACAGGCTTTCCGCTGAAGAAGGTATCGCCATACTTCTGCTTCAGCCTGGCCCTCAATGCCTGGATCTTGGGGCCATCATCGGACTCCGCCTTGGCTTTTCCGGGCACCTGGACCACTGAGCTTACTTGAGGGGTAGCGACCCCGCTCGGTTTCGGCTCAGGTGGTCTTCCCAGGTGGCCCAAAGGGCCATCTCTGGTCTTGCCTCGGAATATGTCGCCGTAGGTGGGTGGGTTGCCTCCGATTGGCTCGTCCTGGCTGGACATGTGGTCCAGCACCCTCTGTACGAAGGTGTTCCCATCATAGGAACCAGAGACGATCGAGTCCACTTCCCACCAGGCTTTATCCTGGCCCTTGCCCTCACGCTGGCTTCCCCAGTCGTGAAAGGGCTGATCCATATACCCCTGAACCAGATCCAACTCCTCCTCAGTGAGGGGGTCTTCCGATTCTCCGATGTCAACAGGGGAAACCGCAAAGCATTGCCTCCAGGGCTCCGCTATGATGCGGTTGACACACACGAAGTCGGTGGTGTCGGCCTGATCAAGGCCCCCATCCACATAGTGGAATTCCGTTGGCCATCTCTGGGGTGGCATGGGCTGTCCCTTAGCGTCCTGATAGACGCTCTCTCCAGCCGGTAGGACGACCTTGTTTAAGGTCATGTTGGTCAATGAGACTACCCAATGTCGGGTACTTTCCTCCTCGGTGCTTCCCATAGGAACAACCAGCACTGCCTTGGAGCGGTCCTTGCGTATCTTCGCTATCGCTCTTGGAATGTCCCATCGGGGGCAATGGAACCACATCAGACCCTGATGCGGACCCCAGTGCTTCTTCCACGCAGAGTCCTGGGCGCTGCAGTACTTCTCACAAACCCGAAGATGGGCGGAGGTTCCTGAAGAGAACGCATCAAGGGCCAGATCCGAAGCTCCCAGGTCCGCAACCACTCGGCTCGCCACTTCCGGCATTACGCCGTCCTCCTGGTTTGCTGGCCCAGCTGGCTCAGTGCCCAGCGCGGCTACTTCGAGCTGATTGCTTTCCGGGTGGATCCGTTGGCATTCCACATGGTGCGCAGGTGACGAAAGCCACGAGAGCTGGTCGTCTTGGTACAGGGTCATGGAGGCCTGGGCAGGGAGGACGCCGGAGTCCGTCTCCATCATGAAGTCGTACCCAACGATCATGTCCCAGTCCATCTCGGCCTCGTAGAAGCGAGCATGCAGGAGGATTTCCTTGCCGAGGTCTGGGCGGCTCAGCTCACCTTGGTTCACGAACTGCAGCCCAATGGCCGCTTCCTTCGTGCCTCCCACCATGTGCTGGCCGTTCGCCACCTTCAGCCTGACAGGTTTCCGACTGTCGGTCAAACACTCTCGTGGAAGTAGGCCAGCCTTGACCAAGCTGACCTGAGCTCCCGTGTCGACCAACACGTCGAAGACCTTCTCCACCTCCCCGCATAAGGCACGGGCCTTAAGATCCAACTGCCGCTCACGCCCAACGCGGCGCACGGCGTGCAAGCTCAGGATCTCCGGCCGTTCCAGAAGCTCGACAAGCGACTGGTGCAGGTCGTGGACAATGGGCTCAGGCTGCCCATCTGCAGCATCGAGCTGCGGTCCGGGTGATCCTCCGATACTCTCGGATAGATCTTGAAGCACATCGAACACATTCTTAGTCGCGAAGGATGGACGGGTGCAAGGGTTCGTGCCTTCACTTGCCCTCACCCCGCCACCGCAACTGTCGGGTGCCGGACCGGGCCTTCCGCCCGCGGCAATCCCTTTGTGCTTATCGACTCCCGACTGGGATGGTGTGGCGCTTCCCACGACACCATCCTGCGACCGCCCTAGCTGGGGCCCTTGGCTGCAGGGGCTCCGCTAGGGGGCGTCAGTTGTGGAAGTAGGGGTATTCTCCTCCGCGTCAACCTCGTTAACACCCTTCTTCCTTCCCCTATTCCTAGGCTTCTTGTCCTTGTCCTTGTTCTTGTCGTTCTCGTTGTTCTCCTTGTTCTTGTTGTCCGACCTGGGGACCCAGTTCCTCTTGATCTCTTGGATCTCCTTGGTCAACTCGGTCCCCACCGACATCAGCTTGGAGAGCTCGTCCTTGTCGACCTGCACTTTGGCCTCCCGGATACCCGCAGCTGCACGCTTCTTCGACCCGTGCGCCTTCTTGTAGGCTTCCGTGTCGGCCTGGTGGATGGGGCATGTTCGGTGGTCATGGTTGAAGACCTTCTTCCTCCCATAACACAGGAATCAGCCCTGCGGGTGAGCTCGTATGAACTCCCAAAAGGACAGCGGAGGGTCGCCAATGCGGCGAGGGTCCCTCTTCTCCTTCTTCTTCCAACCCGGCTGCAGGGGCTTCCAGCTTCCCGGTTTGCTCCCCGTGTTCAGGTTGTTGGTCACGAAGGCACAAACGGCCATCTCGGCGGGCTCATCGTCGTCGTCATTGTCGACGAGAGTCTAATCGCCGTCGGCTCTCGCTGGGTTCATGGCAGCTTCCCCGCCAGACCCCTCGCCAACGTAGTTGACGTCACGGTCGCCGGGCCTCAACCCGCGGGTGTGGTGGAGGTTCCGGTACTCCTTGAGCACCTCCTCTCCAACCCACTCCAGGATCTCGTCGCAGCTCATCCGCGCCGGGATAGCCTGCAGACGGATGGTCTGGCCGCTCACGTCACACTCGTCAAGGTGCCACATCGCGGTCTTCTCGCGATCGCCCGAGACGGTGATGAGGAGAGCGTTCTGCAGGGAGTGCCGTTTGACATCCCGGGCCACGTTCTTCCTCGTCCAAGCCACCACGTTCGTATGATACTCTTTGGGGAGCATCATCTTGACCGTGTGGTTGGACTTCGCCCTGTTGGCTTCCTCCTTGCAGACCCTCTTGATCCATGCTTCCGGCAGCATGGAGAGCAGGCGAGCCTGCTCGTCACCCTCATTCCAGTCCTCCACGTTGCGGCGGAAGAGGGTGTATTGCCCCCGGAAGTCTCGCCAGTCCCGTAGGCGGATCTCCCGTCCATCATGCTGAAGCTTGATGGACTTCGGCCGTTTGGCAGCCACCTGCGGAGCGTCCACCCGCTCCTGCTCGTTGAGCCACTTCTTGGCTTCCTTGAGGGTCTTGATCTTCCCCTCCTTGGTCGCCACGAAGTATAGCTCTTGGAGCACTTCCGGCAGGCGGTACCTAAACCGTCTGAAGACATATTTCTCAGCATCTGCGGGATCCATGTCCTCAGTGACGGTCACCCCCCAATCGTCCAGCTTCTCCAAGACGCGGTTGAGGTTGAGGGGGTTGCCATCGTACATGGGGGGCTTGATGTCATTCAAGTCTTCCCACACGGCGGCATCCACGGCCTTAGAGACCATGAACGCCGGCCGCGAGGTCGACCGAGGTTCCCATCGGCCTCTCCCACCGACTCCCACGGCTGCCACTTCCATCTCCTCCCCGGTATCCGCGTGGCTACGCCGTGGTTCCTCCTTGTCCGCTGAACCTAGATGTTCACGCCAGACTCCTTCCATGTACGCCTCCTCATCACGGCGCCGGCGGCTGCGTTCAGCGGCCTCCCGTCGTACACCACGCGGCGGAGAAATGTCGAACTCCTCCAGGTCCAGATCCAGGTCCTCACCTCCACCGACATCCCACTCCACGTCTCCTCTGGGGACCTCATCCCTGAGTCCACCATAACGTCCACCAGCCATTGGGATTGGCTCCGGGGCTGGTGCGGGGCGTCGGGGGCGTACCGGTGTCCGCGGTGGAGCACGGCAGTTGTAGTACTCCGCGCTGAGCCACTCATCACGCCAATCCTCACTGCCACTGCCGGGCGGCACACGCTCGTTGCGGCGGCCCGCGCTGTGGTGAGAGGGGGCGTTTAGAGAGGGGGCACTGGCGCTGGGGCAACTCCTGGGGTCTCCGCCGGGTGCGTGGGGTCTGCCTGGACCTGGTCCAGGTCCCCAGCCGTCGTCCGACGAGCCAGACTCCAGGGGTGGGTGGTTGCTGCCGACGCTCCCACGGCCTTCCAGCACGTCCAACCTCTGCTGCAGGCCGCTGATGACCTTGTTCAGCTGCCTGGTCTCGGTCCTGGCGATGTCCAGCTGCCTCTGGGTGGCGGTGGCGACGTTGGCGCTCTTGACCGTCTCGATCTTGGCGATATCCAGCTCTCTCTGTGCGCGCGCGGCGACCCTGGCGATGCGAGTCATCTCGCCCTTGCCTGTGTCTACCTCGCGCTCGAGGGACTGGACCCTCTTGCGGAGGTAGACAATCCACCGCCGGGTGCCATCCGGGTCGCCGTCCCCTGGTGGGTCGTCCGGGTCCCCAGGGGGTCCTCCAGGAGGGCCTCCGCCGGGTCCGCCCGGTCCAGGGGGTCCTCCCCCGCTCGGTGGTCCGCCTCCAGGGGGTCCACTTGGTGGGCGTCCTCCAGGGGGTCCTGATGGTCATCCGCCAGGGGGTCCCGGTGGGTCTGCGCCGGGTCGCCTCGGTGGGTCCGAGGATGGGGGCTTCTTCGTGTAGTTGAAGTCCATGTCATCATCCTCGTCCATGTCGCCCCACCTAGGAGTCTCGGTCTCGGAAGACTCCGAGCTCCGGTAGGGAGGAGAGAGATCCTCATCCTCACCTTCCGGCTCCATGGGGACATCTCCGCCTCCTCCGCCAGCCACTCCCCGGCGATGTCGGCGGCCTCGTTCATCCCCGTCGCTGGCGGTGAAGAAGGGGTCACTGTCGTGGGGGTGTCCGCCCGCTGGCCTCCGTGACCTCTCGGGGGTCTTCCCCTTACCCTTCCTCTGTCGGTAGGCAGTGGGGCCACTGCTCCCACTGCTGCCCGTGTCCACCTCCTCTGGATCCAGCGCCATCTTGGAGGAGGCGTCCCCTTCGAAAAGCTTTCGAAGGGTCTCCACTCGGGATCCTCCCGGGGGAGTCTCGCGGCGGAGCTTGGCCTCTGCCTCCTCCATTGCGGCGGCAGTGGCTGCGACAGCTCGCCTTTCGGCCTCCTCCCGGGCACGAGCCGCCTCGGCTTCCCGGGTCTGCTGCAGCTGCGCCTTCTGCGCTTCCAACGCTGCCAGCTCCGCCTCTGTCTTGGCCTTCTCCTCAGCGACCTTCCGTCGCGCGGCCTCGACGGCGTCCTTCTTGGCGGCGTCCGCCTGGGCCTTAGCCGTCGCTTCGGCGTGGGCCCTTTCCTCCGCCTCCTTCTTTGCCCTCTCTTGGGCCAGCGCCTCCTCCAGCGCCTTCACCTCGGCCTCCTTGCAGGCAATGGCCTCCTGCGTCAGGCGGGCTTCCTCTGCGGCTGCCGCCACCTCACCCTTGACCTGGGCAGTTGCTGCCTCATCCGCGGCTCCGGCCGTGAGTCCGACCGCAATGGCCGCCATGGTCGAGGCGTGGATGGCCATGCCATGCTGCCACTCCGCAGCCTCCTGCTGGGCCATGCCGACGGCGCCCTCCATGGCAGCGTTCTGCTGCGTGGCCCGTTGCCGGGCAACCCGAAGGTTGCAGGGCACCCCACAGGCGCGCTCACAGGCGCGCGCCACGTCTCTTTGGTCGGGAGCGACGCTGCTGCTGGAGCTGGCCTGGTCGGCCGGCATCCTCCCGCGGTGGGCCGACTCCACGTCGCTGCTGGGGCCTGACTCCCTCAGGTGCAGCTGACGGGGCTTGGCCTTGGCATGCTTGGCGACTTGGAGGAAGTCGCCGAGGGTGGTGTGACCGGGGTGGTGACCACCACTGGCCCGTTGGGGACTGCGGGCTGGGGTTCCGCCCTTGGCGCCTTGGGCGGCTTCGGCGGCCAGGGACTCCTGCTACTCCCGCCACTTCCTGTCCCGCCTCCTATCCCCGGCGGCCCGCTTCTCCTTCCCCGGAGACGCGCTGCTGCTGCTGCCCTGCAGCGTGCGCTCGCTCCCCGGTTCCGGGAAGTTCTTCTCGATCATGTCCCACATAGAGACATTGATCGTGGCGCCTGACGGGTACTCGTTGGAGTTCTCGTCCTCCTCAATCCCGTCGGGGCGCAGTCCTTCGCCGGGCCTGTCTGGCTGGGTCCAGACCCTCCAGCGACTCTGGCGGAAGCGGAAGGCAAACCCTTCCACCCGCAGCCAGTCTTCGACTGCCTGCAGGCGGTCGGGGCCCATGTCCTCGCGGAGCTCGAAGCTCCCGGGCATGCCGCCTTTGCACTGGGGGTGGCTGTGGCGATAGTGCTGGTCCCACACCAACCCACGCAGTAGGCGCACCGCATGGGGGTGGGGCCGCGGCCACGTCTTGCCCGCTTCTTGCCAGTTTACCATGGCAGCGGGGGGGGTGTACTTGGTCTTGAGGTCCTTGGTGGGCTCTTGTTCCGCTCAAAGGACTGATCCTGGTGGTCGTTGTTGAAGCGGTTGAAGTAGCACTGGACTGGGAGTGCGGCCGGTGCTGGTCGGCCGGTGGTTGTGGAGGTGGTTGAGGCTACTCGGAGTGCGGCCTTGCTGGTCGGCCGATGGGACTCGCTGATGTGGGAGTCCTGGTCTGTGCACCTCCTTCACGGTCGCGGCGCTTCCGTGGTCCCTCAGGGCGATGCTCTGGGCGGCGATGCGGGCCGCTGCGCTGCGCTGCGAGCTGCGAGCTGCGAGCTGCTGCGCCGCGCTGCTCGGGGTTGGTGGCCCCGAGTGGCACGCGAGGGATGGGTAACCCCGCGGCGGTGAAACGCTTTTGACGCGTTCCCGTGGGGGGCCTGGCCACGGGACGCTGCGGTGACACGCACAAGCAAGCAGGCAGGCAAAGCACTGCGCTCAGAGGGGCATCAATACGCTCGTGTCATGTGACAAAGCGTTTCAGAATCCTTGCCACTCTGCAACGAGGGAACAAAAGTATGTACAGCAACACATCAGGATATGTACACATGGGGTTAAGACTGGACTGGGATAAGGGCATCACAGGACAATAGACACTCAGTCCCAACTCGTATCCCAATCCCAGGTCCGACCCTCTCAGTGGCTGGTGGGGGCGGGGGCTCAAACACAACCCATGCCCTGCTCAGTCCGGACCCTGAAGCCCTGCCAATAGGGGAGGTGTCCCGCCCAGCCACGGGCGAGTTTCTGGGACCCAAGAGGGCTCCAAGGCCAACGGACGGTGGCTCCCTATGCTCCCTTAACGGCAGGTCCCAACTCCCTTCTGAGCGAGAGATATGGCCCCGCCATTATCCCCTAGGAGTTGGTAGCTGAAAATGGGCTGTTTCAGCCCAAACTGATATTGGCTCAAAAATCTCCAAAAATGACCCCTCGTCCGGACCCGCCAGAGGTAGGGAGGAGGCAACTGATCCTATGCCCTTCGCATATGAACTCTCTGGGGCCCTCACCCAACCTGGTTCCCTCTGAGGTCCCGGCATCAGGGCACCACGGGTTCGTCAAGTGGGGTCATAATTGCAAAAATGGCAAAATCGGCCGTCTCGGGCGACCGTCCAGGGTAGGAAACCTTGGCGATATTGATGCGCCAAGCCTTGGTTCACAACCCTGGATGTCCCCTTTGGTCCCATGCCCTGGGTTATGGCTTGCTGTCAGACTGGCTGCTTGCTGTTCATCGCGGGGATGAACACGCGGATGGGGCAGAGAGCAGCATGCGGTGCAAAGGGGGAGATCATGGATCGCACCAAAAGTTGAATAACTCCGGATGAGCCGGAGGAGCAAATACGAAACTCAATGGCGTTCAACCCTTGGTCATATGCTAAAATATTCGCCACTCCTTCCTGGCTAGATCCCGTGCCCCATGGAGATATGGTAATTCCAATATGGCACACAATGGCAAAAACAGCGAAATATGGCCAAAATGGCCCACACTCATGATTCCATATCTCAATGGCCACGGCTAGGATCCTTTCAACCAAAGATGCTATAGACACATGGGACTTGGGTCCCAATATATGCCGCTTGCCAACCCTCATGGTCGCCTCTAGCTATTTTTCCCATTGGAGAGAAAGTGACACACAAGTGGGGGTGAATAGCAACATACCCCAAATTGGGTGACTCACAACTCTCCCATCGAGAGGAGAGGCCACATGAGGAAACACCCCATTTGATGCGGGTTTATGTGCCCTCTCCGAATTGCCCTTACCCTTGGTCAAGTGGCGCACGCAACCTCGGGGGTGAAATCAGGGGGAGATGGGGTTTGTGGCCATTCCGGGCAAAACGGCCAAAATTCACCCAAAAGTGGTCCCTCCAAATATCTTATCTCCGTATCACAAGAGAAAGGAGCCTCGGGCTTTTGCATGGATGCAAACCGAAGCTTCGCTTCCCTTTTGCAACAAGGGTTGAGGTTCAAAGCACAATGGAAGCATTTTTGACACCTCAATCCTTGAAGCACACTATTGATGGGAAAAAGTGCATTTATCGGCGATATTGGCATGAACATATCTTTGGGACCTTGAGGAGCAAAAATATGAGTAAACACTTTTGGAGTAGGCCCATAGTAGGTGCTTTCAAATATGCACACTATGGTTAGATTGTCTCCGCCCACTCGTGTCATTAGTGCTTGCATATGAGCGCGTGTGCAAAGAGGCAATATGGCACGCGTGCTCACAAGGCGAAATTATATAAAATAGAAGACAAGGTTGTAAAAATCAACCAAGCCATCCACGATGTCCTTCGTGGTCTCTACTTTACATATTGCCTTGGTTCGAGGCTCAACTCCCCATAGGCTTCGAGTACGAGCCTCGGGGGTTTGGCCATTTTCCGCCTAATTTTCGACCAAAATTTGCCCTCTTTCGAAGATAGAGTTTTGGTACGCATTGAATTGCGTGGAGCCATCGTTGAGTTGGCTCGAAAAATGAAAATGGCCTAGGGCTTTTGGTGTTGTGAGCATTGTGTTCGGTTATTAACGTTCATGCTCACAAGGCCACAAAGTAAGCGTTTGCGCACGCAAACGACTTGGGTTTGCGAGACCCATAGGCTGCCTAAAACACCGCCATTGCCCGCTTCCCTATACAAAATGATATGCCCGCGTGAAAGGGCCATGGATGATAGGCATAGGGGGGGAATGTAGGGTTCCGTCCGAACTCATGGTCCTTGAGAACCATGAGTTCGAGCGATCGACGGGAAAGCTTGCGCGCTGATTTTCTCGAAGACGCAACGGCGAAAAATTCTGGTGAACACACCAGATGAAAGTACATTAAATACCCTCTAGATTCAGCCCTTAGGTTCTCCTAGAACCTCACAGGTACTCGAGAAAAGTTCATCACAAAACTCGCCACGGAGAAGCGACGAAGGCGCGCGAACAGGCGACATCAGGCAGCGATTTCACGACAATTAGAAATCGCGGTAGAAATCGGGTATTTCACCGATTTCCGACCGAAAATCGACCAAGACAATAAAATTATGGTAATTCTACATCGATTCATTGGTTAGAAATCGGATTCCAGATTTCGCGGGTTAGAGAACAGGGATATCCCGCTGACAGCCGGTGTCAGCGGCTTCCGCACGGGTGTGACAGCTCACAGGCCTCTGGGCCATGGGCCATAACGGGTGTGACGGCTCACAGGCCTCCGGGCCATGGGCCATAGGTTCTGGGTACCGCTTCACTACTAAAAGAGATCATGGCCGAAAATCGTGGCCTGACCCTTTCTGATCTCAAAAACCGATCTCCTGAGCACCTATCTGCCACACTTGCAGGGTGTGAATCTCCCGATGGCTATCTCGAACGTGCAGCTACTAAGGAGGATGCTGACGACCAACTGTCTGAGATCGCCAGCACTATCCCTCCTGTTGATCCCAGCTGTGTTGACCTAAAACACAGTGCCTTCCTAGCCCAGCTGTTGCTGGAGGAGGTAGATCTAGAGTCGACCTCAGAACCCGCTCCCCCTGTCGGGAAGCCAGTGCTACACATGCAGCCTATGCACACAGGTGAACCCGTGGCCCGGAGTCCTGCTGCTTTGGCGCGGCCTGCTTCTAATAACATGCCACTGTCTGAGCATGACACTCGGGAACTCCGGCGGCTGTTGTACCTGAAGGCCGAAGGTATTGAGCGCCAAGAGCGGCTGCAATACCTCAGACAGACCTGGAAATCCTCCATCTGGTCTGAGGAGGACGATGATTCCTATACGCTGCCTGATCCTGAGATACCGCTAGTGTATTCTCTACACTATGGGCAGCAATGTCCCCCTGGGTGGGACGATGGTTCTGTGCCTGCCGAAACTGCTGATCGGCAGAAAAAGAAAGAACATGGAAAGAGCAACCTCCATGCTGAGGAGGATTTCCCGCAGAAACTCGAGAGTGTTAACCTTGACCCCCGACTGAAGAAACTGCTGATAACCTATGAGGAGGTGTTCGGCGCCTTGCCGCCCCCCCTCTCTTGTAAAGAACTGGTCCAGATGGACCTGAAACTGAAACCTGAATTTGAAAAGACGCGAGTGAGGCGTCGTCCCTATCCCGCTCCACAGGAACAGGTTGAAGAAATGGAGCGCCACATCCAGGAATGTATTGATGCTGGCCTCGTTGAAGAATATAAGAAGGGGGACTACCCCCATCACTGCAGTCCCTGTTTCCTGGTTGCTAAACCAGGGTCTACTGCCCTACGACTGGTTGTTGACTATGTTGAGGTCAACAGGACAGCCCAGAACCACTCAGGGAGTATTCCTCACATGGAAAATACCCTGGAGCGTATTGCCAAATGCGGGTACAAGACCAAAATTGACAATCGCTCTGGTTTCTGGCAGGTGGACCTAACCGCGGCAGCTCAGGAGCTGCTCGCTTTTATAACCCCTAAGGGTCGTGTCTTTAGGTGGAAGGTCATGCCTTTCGGGGTGGCTAATGCCCCAGCGCTCTTCCAGGAGCTAATGAACAAAATTTTGTACATACTGAGGCGCAGGCCTCTAGTACAGGAGTTGATTTCTCGGGGTGCAGAAATGGAGGCCCACATTGACGACGTGAGTTTGGGTACTAATACCCAAGAGGACCATGTCCTTCTCCTCCGTGAATTTTTCATTGTTTGTCAAGAAAACCATCTCCGAATCAAACTCGAAAAATGTGAGTTTAAAAAAGAGGAGATGGAGTATTGAAGCCGGTTCGGACCCCCGTGGCCATCTTGGGGTCACTTGGGGTGTGTATCTATGTGCCGGCAAGCCGCCATTGGCTGATATCATACTCTCCCATCCACCTGACCTAACCCGATGTGATAGTGTGATAGGTTTGGTCATTGCGGCTATGAGCGGCAATATTCAGTACCGAGGTGCCGCCAGCGGAGATTTATATATCGGAATATCAGGAATGAACAGGGTTTTATTATCATAATGTTTCCGTAATTTTTCAGCCTTTCGTTCTGATGGTCAATGTATCGGCGACTGTCAGTTGGATCGCGATTTTGCGTTAACCGATTGGCTAACTGTTATTTCCAGATATTTTGGCGGAAACCCCGATGAAGGGTCAGATTTCATCAGTAAAGGGTTCGTTGCTTCCGCAATTTTCTAAATAAGCACTCGAAATTTTAATCTGAATTTTTCGCGATGTCGAAATCGGATTTTCGACTTCGACATCGCCGCACTTGATTTTGTCTTCTTCGAGTGGTCATACTATTTTCCCTATGCCCGAATCAGGTTTCCCTTATACTTGCCACCCATTTGACTTGGAGATATAAGGGAAACAAAAGTGAATCGTGGGACCACTTTGAAGGGCCATATCTACGAGCGAGTGTGAGGAAAGAGAATAAAGAAGGTTGCGTTGCAAGCGCCTTGGTCTCAACTTAATTTAGGAAGCATCAAACGCCTTTGGTGCGTACACATGCCCGGTGTTGCAAGGGATAATGGTCAAGAGGGTATAAAGTGATATATAACTCTTGGATCGTGCAACCGAATATTTTAATGCGACTTTCGAGTGTACCGCATGAGTGTTGGGGTTGCATAGATACTTTCCTTGGGTTCCTACGCTTTTTTAACGTGAAGTTATGTCCATGGAGGGACATGGCATATCATGGTGGCAGCCACTTTTGAGGGTATGTTTTATATGCATGGTATATGTCTTGATATGCTCACGCCCATGTTATATATCTTCGTGTGGCCGAAGAGATGGGGAGCCATACGTGACAAGGGTTTTGCCCATGTCCCAATTGTGGAATTCAAAGCGCTAGACTAAGTCTACCGCATATGTATTGCTCATGGTATGTTTGGGAAAGAGATCCATGAGTGCACTCCCATTTTCATGGGGCATGTAGATATGAGTGGCGAAGGTATCTCCATGCGCCCGATTGGGGATCCAAGTGGGGGAATTGTTCGCAAATGGTTCCAATCATTTGTGTATTGAACCATGAGCGGATATCATGGTTGAGCATAGAGATATACTATCATGACAACTTTGTATTTGGTCATATTTTCATGTTTTTGACCTCAATTTTTGCTCATTTTTGCGTTTTGTGTACTTACCTGGTCGGCAAACAGCAAGAAGCCTATGGAGAGTCGAACCATGGTATGTTGTTTATATGTTGGCATATGCTTTGGAGTTGAACACCACCATATGCCGGATCGCGTACTCCATTTGGCTTGGCGCACGAAGGATTACAAGAATTGGTCTCAAGATCATGGGCTGACTTGGGCAGTGCGTGGCGCCCATATCAGAAGGGGTTTCGAG
This sequence comes from Eutreptiella sp. 'Long Island Sound 2002', assembly GCA_964036045.1. Taxonomy (NCBI): domain Eukaryota; phylum Euglenozoa; class Euglenophyceae; order Eutreptiales; family Eutreptiaceae; genus Eutreptiella; species Eutreptiella sp. 'Long Island Sound 2002'. The sequence goes on along the minus strand of OZ038382.1, from coordinate 127,091,943 downwards.
GCTAAAGTGGGGATGTACATGGGCATTTGCCTTTGGTCTCCATCCTCCATGAATACTAGACTTCGATTCCATGCATGCTTTGAGCCATCGGATAAGTGGTAACTTCAATTTTGAGCATATATTTGATATATGGCCAATAGGGTGTGAATTGGCAGTTTTTTGCTATGTTATGAGTTCAAACTCATGGGGCATTTCTCCAAGCTCATTCGACTCCTAGTCCAACCAAGTAGGTGTCAGGGTAGGGCATGGTCCTGAGTGCCACTATAGGCCATGACACGCCACCTCCCCTATTGGGCTAGGATTTAGAGGCTTGGGAGTGAACACATTTTTGGGGTTTGTGTAGTGACTTGTGACACATGGCATTTAGCCATTTCATTTGACCTGGTTCAGGGCAATATATTGGTGAGTTAAGGGAAGGTCTTGAGTCCAGGGAATGAGGGGTACATGGCTATGAATGTGTATGTTTACCTCTTTCCCCCACTTTGCTTCATATGTGCTCATATGCCAATTTCAGGGCTTTCTTCTTTGGTGCAATTCTTGTACATGCCCGCCATCGTGAGACCATCGATGTGCTGAACGAAAGCCCGCCATTTGGATTGGATTGTGGATTGGGTTATTGCTGTATTTGTTGGATTTGGTTGCTATTCAGGGTTGAAGGAGGATTTTATTTTCTATATTTTTGGCTTTTGGACCCTGGAATTTGAGGAATGCAATCACTGATCCGGAGTAAATCAGCAGGGGTAACAGGCGGAAGGGGCACAGCGGGGGCCGGTCCTGGTAGGGACCTTCTTTATGGTAGCAGAGGCGTACCTGCTGCCCCTACCAACCGCCGACCCGGGGACTTGGGCCCTTATGAGCCCTGCCCAAGTAGGCCCCGGGTGCGTATTGTGGAGTCGGTGGAGACCGCGCCGGAGATCCGAGCCTTAGAAGAGCCGAGACGTTCAAAAGCATGGCGAACTCCGGAAGTTGAAGCCCGAAGAGAAGTACGACATTCGGGAAGAGGAGGCCGTGACATGGAGGACCTGGTCTCCATGTGTGAGCGTCGCTGCCGAAAGGCATGCAACCTCCGCTCCGCCGCGGAGGACTCTGATGAGGCCTGCCATTCAGGCAGCAGTGGAGGACGGGCCCGGCGCTACCGGAAGCGCGGGTCACCCAAGTCGGCGGCAAGGGACGCCGGGGCTATGGACACGGACCCCAGCCCGGTCAGGCTGTGGGAATCCGAGGGGCACTCCGAGGGCTATCGGACAGCCTACGAGCCACCTTCGGAGTCGGAGATGTCCGCGCCGATCGCCAGGGCGCATACGGCCCCCGAGCCCGCCCTGAATCACGACGCCGAGGGCTTGGAGAGGCCAGCCAGGGCCCGGACGGCACCTGTGCCCCGGCACACGGGACCAGAGACTGACGCCATAGGCGATACGCCCATGGGCGATGAGTCTGAGGTGCCGGGAACCGCGGGATGCGCTGAATCTGGCGGAAAGCACGCGGCGTGCCACTGCGAGCACCTGTCCTTCCTCATGGGCAAGTACCCGAAGATGGGGATGGACGCCATCGTGCATCGCCTTGACCGCCTGGACAATGCCAAGGACGGCCTAGAGGAGGACGTCTGGGGGATCCTGGATGACCAGTCGGCCGCGGAGAAAGACATGGAGGAGCTGCGAGCGGAACGGGACCGGTACCGGGAGAATCTGGAGCTGGCCCTGGAGAAGCAGCAGCGAGTGGTGGACAGCCTCCTCCACCTGGTGGAGGACATGTCGGGACGCCTGAAAAGGCTAGAGGAGCTACAGCCCCTCGCCTCGTGTCCGGAGCTCCCGGCAAAGCCGGCCGCGGTAGAGCTGGTGGAGCGGGTTAAGACCCTCAGGAGCGCCATGGAGAAACCCATGGGCGGCCCTGCAGAGGCACCATACGCGCCTCCGCGTGTTGACCCGGGTGCGCTGCCGTTTGTTCCCATGTTCAGCGAATCCACAATGCTCGGGGAACACACGGCACCGGCTGGGTCCATGCGGGAAGGGCACGTGACCATGGACCCGAGGAGCCTGACGGTACAGATGTCCCATGCCGCCCAGGATGTACCGATCACGACGAATATGGTAGTTTATGCGGAAGAGAAGATCGAGAGCCAGACCATGCAGGGGCGAACCATGGGAAGCGCCGACGGACATGGTCGAGGTCATCCAGGCGGAAACCTGTGGGCGAAGGACCGCAATACGGGGATATGGACGGCCGATGGAGCAAATCCTTCTCGCATTCCAAACCCCATGGGTTCAGGCCCAACTGGACCGCAATCCATGGAGGAGAGGGATGTACGGGGAGTGTACTCACACCCCCCGGCCACAGGTGGTATCCGTCTCGGTGGAGTGGTGGCTGGAGACGTCGGAGACGCCATCAGGATTGACGACCTTAGGGGAATCAAAATCCCCTACTACGACGGGAACCCGTCCAACCTGGATGACTTCCTCCTGGACTTGGAGGACTTCGCCGAGGAGGTCGTCGGCGAGATGCGGGGAGCGCCGCGGGACAAGTGGGTATGCCGGACATTCCCACACCGGCTGGCGCAGGACCTGAAGGAGGAGCTGCGGGATCAGATCCGGGAAGGACTGATCCGTACGGAGCAGGCCTGCCTCCAGTGGTTGGAGGATGAGAAGCGGGTGGACGCTCCGAACCAGAAGCTGGAGGACCTGTGATCCATCCCGCTGCCGCTGGACCGCGGTGAGTTGCGGGTCTGGGAGTGGAACCGGTATCTGCGGAAGTACCGCAGATGCCCCAAGCTGGTGGAAGACTGGAACGAGGCCAGTGAGATCCGCCACTTGCTGAAGGACGTCCTCCCCGGCAACTGGAAGAGGAGAGTGGAGGACGAGGAGAAGAAGCGCGCCAAGAAGCGGGTTGCGGTGAGGATCATGGCGGCGGAGGATACCCATGCGGGTATCATGGAGTTCTTCAGGAGGAACCTGGGCGAACCCAACCGGATGTTGGGACTGAAGAACGCCGTGTACGTGGAGGTGTTTGGAGACTCCATGGGGCAAAGGTTGCTGCGCCTCAACAACGTGGAGTGTAGGCGCGGGGAGCCGCTGAGGATGCAAGTCATCTTCGCCCGCATGAGCCTGGACGAGATCGTGAAGTACATCACGGTGGAGTTGAAGCTCAATGCGAAGAACGAGGCCCACGTGCAGGATCGACATGGTCATGGACAACGAGGCCACCGAGAAGACCGCCATCATCGGGAGATCCAGGAGGACACGGCCAACTCCGCAGAGGATGGTAGTGGAAGTGGCCAAGACCACTGGACCGGGTCCCGGGAGGATCGCGAGGAGGCCCATTTCTTCGCGTTTGTGGCGCACAACGTGAGGAATCATGGGCAGGATCGGTCCAGATGGAGCCAGGTGGGACCCAATAAGAGCAGAGCGCCAAGGAGGATTGGGAACCCACCGCTCTCGCTCCGGGAGTACAGGTCTCAGCACGACGGGTGCTGGGTCTGTTATGGCAAGGGAAATAACCATGCACATGACCACCGTCAGTGCAAGCTGTATGAGGCGGACAAGAAGGCCTACTTCGCCGCCCACACCGAGAAGAAGCCCAAGGAGCAGCGGATTTCCGATTGGAAGGCGAAGGGCGGGGACGGGGGAAAAGGCCAAGGCAAAGGCCAAAGAAAAGGCGGAGGAGGAGGCTATGGTGGTGGACCTGGCCAAGACCGACGGGTGAGGTCGATCGAGGAGGTTGCTGAGGATATGTTGAGGACGTTGGAGGAACTCAAAGCCCAGCAACGTGGTGGACAAAGTCCTGGCGGATCGCAGCCGGAAGGGGCTGCGGGAAGCCAAGTCTAGAGGAGCCCCCACGGGAGTGGGACCTCGGAGGTCTCTCCTCCGAAAATGAGTGGAATCCCAGAGAAAGCGAAGGCACATCGGGTGCCGAGGAAGGCTCCAGAAGAGCCAAAACCACTGAGCTTCGCCACTCCCAACCCCTGGAGCGCCCTGCCAAGGGAGGTACATGTGGGTACGGGACATGGCAAGAAGGAAGGAGCGACCACGGAGAGCCCCGTGGACGGGCAGGACCAACCCAAGATCTACACCATCCGTGACCATACCCTTGAAGTCCTGATGCACCCGGACGTGCTAGAGTAGCATGCCGTGAGAGTTGTCCATACACCGCATGGCGACGAGCGGCAGTTGCACTTGAAAGTGCGAGTACGGTGCGGACGAGAGGAGAAGGTGGTGGATGTGTTAGTGGATACGGGTGCCCAGGTGAGCCTGGTCCGGAGAGGGTTGTTCAAGGAGGAACTCCTGCAGCCCAGCCCGAGACCGGTCCGCCTGAAGGTCGCCAACGGAGAGATCATGGGTGGTGGCACCCATGAGGCCACCGTCAGTATGGAATTCTGGGAGCATGAGCGCTTGAACCGCCCTGATCAGGCGAAGAGAAGCACTTTATCCGGGAACTTCTATGTGGCCGACATTACCGATTGGGATATGATCATGGGGTATGACTTCATGGTGGCAAACGCCATTGGAGCCCTTCCCCATCGTGCAACGCTGGTCCGGGAGGATGATGAATGCCTCACATGGCTGTCCACGGATTATGCATGCGGATCATCCCAATGGAATGCTGAGGAAGAGGATCGGATCGTCCGAGCGGTGCAAGCTGTGGGTGCCAAGTCCAGAGGAGACCGCGGAGCTCGGCTCACGGAGTATGGAATGGCGCCGCAGGTGTACGACAGGATGATCCAGACGCTGGGAGCTGAAGCGCCCGAGACGGACGTCTTCGCTTCCCGGGATGCCCCACTTCTGTGGAAGTGTAGGAGGCATTGGCATCGAGGAGACTCAGCCTGGCACAGGCATTGGGGTTTGAAGGAGTGGGGACCCATGTATTGGCATGGCTCCCTGGACAATACCAGACGTACGGTGGAGAAGATCATCGCGGATAGGGCGAAGGGGATCCTGGTCATAACCGGCATAGGATCCACCCCATGTCCGCTGGAGGGTCTCAAGTCGACGCTGGACTCCATCACCCTGAACGAGATGTCATTCGGGCCAGAGGAGGAGCTGTTCATCGACGCCAAGGGTATATCAATGCCCTCCCCGGGTCAAGCGTGGGGTACCAAGGCTTTCCTGGTGGATGGGGCGCAAGCCCAGCCCACGGGTGATGAAGCATTCATCCGTAGGGTGGAGGCGGTGCCCATGAAGGTCATGTTTGAACCCAAGGAGGGGACGGATCAGCCTATTGATGGCATTGATGTCCTGTCCCACGCCGAGATCGACGACGTCGTCAACTACATGCGGATGGGGATGCACGACCGTGTGGCAGCCAAGAAGAGGCGGGCCATGGTCACATCTCCGCATTGGTGGGATGACAAGATGTTGGTCACCGGCAAGTACGAGAAGGACGAGTTCGTGGCGAGGGTCATGGATCACATCGCCGACCAATACGATGGTTCGGTTGGGTCGGACCCACCAACATGGGATTTTCCAAGAATGGGTGTCGATAGCGACAGTCACCAGCCCGAGGCCGCAAATTTTCGAAGATTATCGGTGGGAAGTGCACCCCATGACGATGAAGACGGCATATCGGACGAGGAGAAGTCGGATTCGGACCAGGAAGAGGCCTATACCGCAGTGCGGTTGGTTGTATCGATACCGAAGCAAGCGGCTGAAGAGGCCCAGGAGAACCCGAAGGTCGCCGAGCTGAAGGAGAGGTTGATCAAGGCCTATCCGCGGCTATTCAGTGGCGTCGCCAACAAGAACCCTCCAGATCGTGGGAGGTTTGGCACAGCGAAGATCAAGCTGAAGCCGAACCCCAAGATCTATCGTCATCGGGAGTACCAACTTCAGGGCGATCGGGCCGAGGCCCTGAAGAAGTTGTTGGCCGAGTTCATTGAGTGGGGATGGATCGAACCCTCCGACAGTGAGTGGGCCAGCCCAGCCTTCATCGTGCCCAAGAAGGAGAAGGGCGAGTGGAGGTTGGTGGTTGATTACAGAGGTTTGAACGAGCAGACCGAGCACGACTCGTACTCGCCTCCCCTGATCGACTCCATCCTCCAAAAACAACAGAAAAAGCGGATCTTCACGGTGTTGGACCTGAAACACGGTTATCACCAGATGCCGCTACACCCGGACTCCAGGCCCTGCACAGCGATGTCGACGCCGCTGGGGCCCATGCAGTGGAAAGTGGTGCCCATGGGCGCCAAGAATGGCAACGCCGCTTTCCAGCGCATGATGGAGGACCTACTCGGTCCTGTCCGGGACTGTGCCGATCCCTTCGTGGATGACATCATCATCGGGTCCGGCACGGAGAACATGACTGAGGACGAGCTCATCGACGCGCATGAGAAGGATCTGCGCCGAGTGCTCAGCGAGTTGGACAAGCACAACATGGTGTGCAAGCCCACCAAAGCCTCACTCTTCGTGAAGGAAGTCGAGTTCGCGGGTCACGTGGTTGGTCACGGGCAACGCCGTCCCATGCCTGGAAAGCTGGCGTCCCTGCACCACTGGGAGAAGCCCCAGATCATCAGCGAACTCCGGTCCTTCATGGGGTTCTGCAATTACTATTCGGGCTATGTCCGGATGTATGCAGAGCTGTCGGGGCCGCTGCACAAGATGCTGCAAGTGGGCAAGTTCGATGGCCGGAAGGGGAGCAAGAAGAAGCCTGCCTGGACCCCTGAGGCTGAGGATGCGTTCAACCGCCTGAAGGAGCGACTCCTGGAGCAGTTGGGGCTGTTTCTGGTGGACCCGGACAAGGGGTTCGTGCTACGGACAGACGCCTCGGACTATGCCGTGGGGGCAGTCCTCGAGCAAGTCCGGGACGACGGGACTCATGTTCCCGTGGCGTTTTGGAGCAGGATCCTAGCCGAGGGCCAACGCCGAACATGGACCGCGAGGGAGAAGGAGACATACGCCATTGTATGTGCGCTCATAAAGTGGTCTGGCCACATCGGACTGCAGCCGGTGGTGGTTTGCACAGACCACCAGTCCCTACAGAGCTGACACACGGAGCATGTCGACACCCCCTCAGGACCAGCGGCTAGGAGGGCCCGATGGCACGAGACGTTCGCCAAGTTCGACCTCAGCGTCGTGTACGTCCCGGGAAAGGACAACACTGTGGCAGATTGCCTCAGTCGCTGGGCCTACCCCGCGGGCAAGGCATGGATGGACATATCCAGCCATGGGGACGCCGAGGAAACCGAGGAGGCCAAGCGCATCATCGAGATGGAGATGGAGAAGGTCATGGAGCAAGAGGGGGTCAAATGCTTTGTGGTGATGGCGAACCGTACAGACCTGGCCAAGTTCCGGGGTGCCCGCGTCCAAGCTATTCGAGAGGAAACCCTCGAGCAGTGGATGGTGGCCCCTGTAGAGCTGGTCAGGTTGGTGCTCACAGAGGACTGGTCGGATGACTACGCGGCATCCGAGCACTGGAGCAAGTACTGGAATGCCGTGAGCGCCCTGTCGGACGACGAGTGGCCTGAGGGCTTGACCGAGGATGGGGACAAGTTGTTCCTCAAGGACAAGCTGCTGGTGCCCGAGAACCGAGTAGAGGAGCTCATTGACCATTGGCACAACGCCCAGCTCATGCACCCTGGCCGAGACAAGATGCAGCAGGACCTGGAGTGGCGTTTCAAGTTCCCTCCGGGGTACTACGCCATCCTGGATAGGTACTGCAGCGACTGTGCCGTGTGTCGGCCACGAAGAGCCCCAACCACTCCAGAGCGGGCAACCCGGTGTATACGGCTATACCGGAGGCCCCTATGCGGTCCGTGGCCATGGATGTATTCGCCATGCCTGAGGTCACCGTGGAAGGAGAGACCTACGACTGTGTCATCCTGGCGGTGGATAGGCACAGTGGGTATATCGTGGCGGTCCCTGGCAAGAAGTCCAAGAAGAAGGACAAGAAGGACAAGCATGGAGTGGGGCTGCAGGCCAAGACCGTTGCTAATGCCATGATCAGGCATTGGCTGACGATTTTTGATGTCCCAGCTGTCATCTGCAGCGATCGGGGCAGTCAATTCGTGGGGACGTGGTTCAAGACGATGTGCAAGCACATGGGGATTCGGCACGCCAAGACCGTGGCGTAACACAGCCGGTCGAATGGCCGTGCTGAGGTGGCCGGGCGGCAGATGTTCGAGAAGTTCCGCCAGCTGCACATTGACGAACCGGGCCGGAACTGGTATAACTCGCTGTGGAGAGTGCTCCAAGCGTATCACGACCTTCCGGGACCCACTGGACTGTCGCCCCATCGTATCCTGTTCCTACGGGATCGAGTGTCACGCACTCTCCCGTGGTTGAACCATGGCAAAGTGGCCCGGGATGCGAACGCTATGATGGCTGAGGCGGACGACACGGCGGCCAAGGTGTGCAAGGCACTTCAGGACGAGCATGACAAGAGGGCCAAATACTTCAAGCAGGGAAAGGTCGAGAAGTATGCTCTCCAAGACACCGTGTGGGTGGAGCGGCACCACAAGGATGTCCTGTCCAGGCATCGGCAGGCATCCTGGTATGTGCCGGGGGTAATCGTGCGGAAGGTCGGGCAGGATGTGTATGCGGTTCGTGTGGGGGATAACAAGATCCTGGACCGCGACCATACCCAGCTTCGTCCCCGAGCACCAGACCCCAGCGGACGTCCCGTCACCTTCGAGTTCACGGCCGGGGATGTGGACTCGGACGACGAGGGTGAGGACGACGACTTCACCGCCGAGAAGATCCTGGCGGACAAGCCGGACCCGGGGACGCCTGGGGGTAGACTTTATAAAGTCCGTTGGAAGGGTTTCGCCGGATCCAATGATTCGTGGGAGCCTCCGAGCAGTTTTGTGCCGAGGTACACCACGGTCTGGATGGACTACCTGAAGAAAAAGAACATTTCTTTGGATGTCAAGGACCTTTTGGTCCACTTGGTAGCTGCTGTAGCACCATAATGGATCCCCCTTGGCATTTTGTTTGTTTCTGTGCTTGGGGAGACAAGTGAGGGCATTCATCCGGGTATTTTTCGGCCTTGATTGGCCATATACCCCCTTCACTCGATCTCCACATATATATTTCACTGTGGTATACTTATTTAGGTCGACCAACGACGTTTTTCTATCTTTGATCCCCTTGGTCCATGTTGTAGATCAAGAGGAGACCGGATATGGCGTAGGGCACTGATTATCAGTGTCCTCACCCCTCCCTTGGGGCATGGGGGACGCCTACGACGTGTGTGGGGCCTCCATGTGTCCTTGGGACATGGGGGGGGGGGTTGGAGCCCATTGGGGTCCTCCCGTCCTCTCCTCAATGGTTTCCGAGCGGATACAACGCTCTAAGAAGGGGGGTGAAGCCGGTTTGCACCCCCGTGGCCATCTTGGGGTCACTTGGGGTGTGTATCTATGTGCCGGCAAGCCGCCATTGGCTGATATCATACTCTCCCATCCACCTGACCTAACCCGATGTGATACTGTGATAGGTTTGGTCATTGCGGCTATGAGCGGCAATATTCAGTACCGAGGTGCCGCCAGCGGAGATTTATATATCGGAATATCAGGAATCAACAGGGTTTTATTATCATAATGTTTCCGTAATTTTTCAGCCTTTCGTTCTGATGGTCAATGTATCGGCGACTGTCAGCTGGATCGCGATTTTGCGTTAACCGATTGGTTAACTGTTATTTCCAGATATTTTTGCGGAAACCCCGATGAAGGGTCAGATTTCATCAGTAAAGGGTTCGTTGCTTCCGCAATTTTCTAAATAAGCACTTGAAATTTTAATCTGAATTTTTCGCGATGTCGAAATCGGATTTTCGACTTCGACATCGCCGCACTTGATTTTGTCTTCTTCGAGTGGTCATACTATTTTCCCTATGCCCGAATCAGGTTTCCCTTATACTTGCCACCCATTTGACTTGGAGATATAAGGGAAACAAAAGTGAATCGTGGGACCACTTTGAAAGGCCATATCTACGAGCGAGTGTGAGGAGAGGAAAAAGGAAGGTTGCGTTGCAAGCGCCTTGGTCTCAACTTAATTTAGGAAGCATCAAACGCCTTTGGTGCGTACACATGCCGGGTGTTGCAAGGGATAATGGTCAAGAGGGTATAAAGTGATATATAACTCTTGGATCGTGCAACCGAATATTTTAATGCGACTTTCGAGTGTACCGCATGAGTGTTGGGGTTGCATAGATACTTTCCTTGGGTTCCTACGCATTTTTAACGTGAAGTTATGTCCATGGAGGGACATGGCATATCATGGTGGGAGCCACTTTTGAGGGTATGTTTTATATGCATGGTATATGTCTTGATATGCCCACGCCCATGTTATATATCTTCGTGTGGCCGAAGAGATGGGGAGCCATACGTGACAAGGGTTTTGCCCATGTCCCAATTGTGGAATTCAAAGCGCTAGACTAAGTCTACCGCATATGTATTGCTCATGGTATGTTTGGGAAAGAGATCCATGACTGCACTCCCATTTTCATGGGGCATGTAGATATGAGTGGCGAAGGTATCTCCATGCGCCCGATTGGGGATCCAAGTGGGGGAATTGTTCGCAAATGATTCCAATCATTTGTGTATTGAACCATGAGCGGACATCATGGGTGGGCATAGAGATATACTATCATGACATATTTGTTTTTGGTCATATTTTCATGTTTTTGACCTCAATTTTTGTTCATTTTTGCGTTTTGTGTACTTACCTGGTCGGCAAACAGCAAGAAGCCTATGGAGAGTCGAACCATGGTATGTTGGTTAGATGTTGGCATATGCTTTGGAGTTGAACACCACCATATGCCGGATCGCGTACTCCATTTGGCTTGGCGCACGAAGGATTACAAGAATCGGTCTCAAGATCATGGGCTGACTTGGGCAGTGCGTGGCGCCCATATCCGAAGGGGTTTCGAGGCTAAAGTGGGGATGTACATGGGCATTTGTCTTTGGTCTCCATCCTCCATGAATAGTAGACTTCGATTCCATGCATGCTTTGAGCCATCGGATAAGTGGTAACTTCAATTTTGAGCATATATTTGATATATGGCCAATAGGGTGTGAATTGGCAGTTTTTTGGCATGTTATGAGTTCAAACTCATGGGGCATTTCTCCAAGCTCATTCGACTCCTAGTCCAACCAAGTATATGTCAGGGTAGGGCATGGTCCTGAGTGCCACTATAGGCCATGACACGCCACCTCCCCTATTGGGCTAGGATTTAGAGGCTTGGGAGTGAACACATTTTTGGGGTTTGTGTAGTGACTTGTGACACATGGCATTTAGCCATCTCATTTGACCTGGTTCAGGGCAATATATTGGTGAGTTAAGGGAAGGTCTTGAGTCCAGGGAATGAGGGGTACATGGCTATGAATGTGTATGTTTACCTCTCTCCCGAACTTTGCTTCATATGTGCTCATATGCCAATTTCAGGGCTTTCTTCTTTGGTGCAATTCTTGTACATGCCCGCCATCGTGAGACCATCGATGTGCTGAACGAAAGCCCGCCATTTGGATTGGATTGTGGATTGGGTTATTGCTGTATTTGTGGGATTCTGTTGCTATTCAGGGTTGAAGGAGGATTTTATTTTCTATATTTTTGGCTTTTGGACCCTGGAATTTGAGGAATGCAATCACTGATCCGGAGTAAATCAGCAGGGGTAACAGGCGGAAGGGGCACAGCGGGGGCCGGTCCTGGTAGGGACCTTCTTTAGTATTTGGGTTTCGACGTGGGGTATGGGTGGTGGAAACCAGCCGCGTCTAAGATGCAGCCCCTACAGGACATGCAGATTCGCGATGACCCTAAGAAGGGTCTACACGATGTGAGGAGTTTTGTGGGCGCCTGTAACTTCTATCGGCGTCACATCCACAATTTTACCTACTCCTCTGCCCCCCTCACTGACCTAATCAAGAAAACTACTCCCTGGAGGCGGACCGCCAGAGAGGAGGAATGTTTCCAGGAGTTGAAGAAGAAAATTGCCTCCTCCAACTGCCTGGGAGTGCCCCGCCCTAAGGGCGAGATAGTCCTGATCACTGATGCCAGTGATGTAGGGGGGGTGGAACGATCTATTAATGGCAAGAGCTTAACCCCGCTGAACTAACCCACTGCCATTATCGTAATAGTGGACTGAACCGTGATGGCTCGTTGAAACATGACTATGGTACCAGTGAGTGGCGGCTGGTGCCACTGGGACACTGGAATTGGAAATGGAACGAAGCGCGTTCCAATTACAGCACCTATGACCTGGAACTCCTGGCCGGTATGTTGTTGCTTTGGTCACAATCCCGACTCCTGGGATCTAACCCTATTGTCTGGCTATGTGATCAGGAATCTGTGAAGTCTTTTCAGAAGGGCCCACCACCAGAGAAAGCAAAACTAAAGCGGTGGTGGACTTACCTGAGCCAGTTCAGGTTGATAGTTCATCATATCCCCGGTATAAAAAATGAACTGTCTGACTATATATATCGCGCAATAACTTCGATGCGCTTATAGGTGAGAGCTCTGAGGCGCTCGTCAAGGAGGCTTTCCAGCGTATGGATGTCCAACTTGACCTGTCCATGCACACTGCTGGAATCCTGGAGGGTTGGAGTCTAACCGACTATCAGTCAGAGTATAAAGAAATTCTCCAAACCCTCAGCACTGGTCTCGAACCCCGTGTCATTGACGGGCACCAGTGGTATAAAAACAATCAGTACCTCTTCTACGAGGACCGGATTGTTTTGCCTGAGGCACGACTGGATGGGTGCCTACAGTGGTCCCATCTCAGTTCTGGTCACACTGGCGCTAATCGTTCAGTGGACTTCTTCCGTGAGTGTTTCTACTCTAGTCGAACCCTGACTGAACTGAGGTCGCGTATGCAGACCATTGTGGATGCTTGTGGCTGTCATGCCAGCAAGCAGAGCGACTGTAGGGATAGGGGCCTGATTTCCAGCTTCCCCATACCCTATTGTGCTAACTCTCCTCTCTACGTGGATTTCATCAACGGCCTACCACGCTTCGGCGGCTATGATAGTTGCCTAGTGGTCATCTGTGGCCTATCTCGCTTCACCCGTGTGTTCCCTTGCAATAAGAAAGTCACAGGTGAGCAGACTGTGAAAATGTTGGTCGAACAATGGTTCGAACCCTATGGAGCACCCAAGCAGGTGCACTCTGATGAAAATGTACCCATCCGCAGTGACACTGGGTGGTACAAACGAGTGCCAAATGCCCTCAACGTGGAGGTAACCAGAGGTGTGCCCTATACCCACACGTCTAACCCTCTCTGTGAGAGACATAACCGTGTGGTCGAGCAAAACTTAAGAATCCTGATGAAACAGGAGCGTACCAAGGACTGGGTACGCCTAGTGCCCTGGGCAGTGCTGACCATGAACTCACAGGGGAGCTCTTCTACGGGTTTCACCCCCCACGGACTGTTCCATGGAGGACGACCTGGTCCAGGGGTGCAGGAGCACCAGGACAGTGGGGAGGACTCGCCTGCAGCCCCGGTTGGGGAAGAGGAGATTGAGGAGGTTGGTGAAGCGGCGAAGGACGAGGAAATGCCTGCATGTAAGCAGGAAGATAACGAAGAGGCAGCCCCAGAGGTTGGTGCACCAGTGCCTCACGTGAAGGAAGAGCCACTCCCAAACGACTGACTTTTCACGTGCCTCAAGGGAATGAGGGGGTGGCAGTGGCGGGAGCGACATGGAGCACGGTATCGTAGGCAGTTGTGGGGGGCCGTAATGGTGCAGGGGCATCACCGTGTGCAAGTTGCAGTGCAAACGAGGAGAGATCCGGACCTGGTCCGGCGCGTGAACGCACACATCCGAAGTGTACTCCCCCAACTAACCTACACTGCGCTCGCAGTGGTCCATGGGGTGGGCGATCATCCCATGCTTGTACATACGCATCCAAAGGATGACAGTCCCCTTACGGGGAAAATAGCCCTGGGTGATTTTGCCGGGGGGGAACTGTTTACCGGTGCCCTACTTTGTGCAAATGGGCCTTCTCGTCCTGCATGGATACGTTGGGGGCGTGGGTTATTATGGGGACAGATTGTGGATCCTCGATATGGGGTCATGTTTAACGCTCTTAGGCCCCACATGGCTCTGGCGTGGTATGGACAGCGCATTGTGCTCGTACCGTACACAGGCATTGCATGGGGATGTCTGCCTGTGGCGATGCAGAATGAACTGGTCACGTTTGGCTTCCCAAGGTGAAGATGTGTTTTTTGTGTAGCGCTTCGTGCACCAGCGGTTGTACCGGTGAAGCCGGTGCAACCGCGCGCCTGTCCAGCGGTTGAACCACCTCGAAAGCCGGTTACATTTTAGTGCAATCCATGAGGAAACAAGTTTCTGAGAATCAAGTGTAGGCCTGCATGTAATTCTTGTTCACTAAAAAGGGTCCAAAGTCCTAAAGGGAATCCAAACAAGGCGCAGGGGTGTATGTCACCACGCCGAACGAAAAATTGATGGTGAAGCCGTGCGGTTTCACCAATACAGCCGCCGCCACTGGCACCTACACCACCACCGCCGTGAAATATGATCCAAGAGAAATAGGTCTCCAGTGTTTTGCACCGATGAGGTAAGAAGGCTTTCAAAAAAATTCTTTTTAGGGGGTGTGGCATCTCTTGCAGGGCTGAAAAATAGCGGTTTTCAGGTTGCTACTCAGCAATTTGTTGCTGTACCACGATAGGGGTTCAACCGTGGGGAAGCCGTAATGAAAGTGCGCGGTTGAACTCGGTTGAACCACGGTTTCACTTGGGTAATTCAAGGGTACCTGATTCAAATGAGAACGTAGGGTTGGTTCTTCAAAACCCCCTTTCCTGAGGACTTCAAGAGCCCTGTGGGAGATTGGCTGGAACACAAGCAGTCTATGGCTAACCAGGCTGGGACTAACCTGAGACACATTCGTGACCGTGAACTGAGCCGACGGAACCGCCTACGGCGGCCTGCCAGCTTCAAGGTTGGTGACCTTGTTTTGGTTCACCATTCACGCCTACCCTCCTGGCCACGTAACTGCCTACAGGACCCTTATTTTGGACCCTGTCGTATCATCAGGATAGATGGATCCAGGATCCATGTCAGGTGCAGTCCACGTCTAGGTGGTGAACTGCTGTGTGCACCTAAACAGTTGAGGCACTATCACTCCCCTGACGATTTGTCTTGGGATGACTGGCGCCTCAGCGACAGTGAGGTCGAGCGTATAGACCTAGAGAACGCTGCCAGTCCAGAGGAGGCAGACGAACTCGAAGAGATGACTGCCGATGAGATGGCAGTCGATGGTTACTACGTGGTTGCAGGTATTGCTTGCCACGAGTATAAACAGGGCTGGAAATTCCTAACCCTGTGGGATGGCTATGGGTTATCTGAGGCGAGCTGGGAACCTATGTCAGCCTTCATACAACCAGATGGGAGTATCAACCCCATGTTGCGCTCCTATCTCGTTGAGAACAACGAAGGGCAGCTATTAACCCGTGCTGAGACTCTTTCCCAGCTTAAAAGGAAAAACTAATTTCGCTGTGTCAGTCTACTGACTGTGTTCTAACCTCACAGGTGCAGTGAGCAGTCTTCTGCAGACGTGCCTGTGTATGCGTGTAAGAGCGGTTGTCACAGTTGCCCCGCATTGCATCGCAGGACAAGACTGTTAGCCCCCCGTGACAACCACTCCCTGGCCGAAGGCCATTGGTTTTTCACAGACTACTGCTTACTGAGCACTGCACTGACCGTGTCTGTGCCCTGTGTAATGGGACTGCAGGGACCCCCTCAGAATCACATATATTTGAACTCTCGGTGGGGGAGTGCACCCCCAGAAATCTGACATCAATGAAATTGTTAGATAACAAATGATTAGACAATCAATCAGTAGTAGATATCATGTCAAATAGTATTTGTATTATTCTGGCACAATGATCGCCTGCGCAGAGAGTTGCCATTATGCAACTGAAGTAACTGTTTTCTACAGCGCATCATTTTCTCATTTAACTATTTTTTATTATTGTTTTTATTGTAGATCTGAGTGCTTGAATTCATTTTTCGGCATGCTGTATTGAAGCGGTACCCAGAACCCCATGGCCAGGTTACGGCATACAACTGGTCTCCGGTCCACTAACCCCATGTACGGCGTGTTCCGTGCCGTGAAGCCCCGCATCGGCAACCGATGCACCACCAGCGGAGATTTGTGTATCAGAATATCAGGAATCAACAGGGTTTTATTTTCATATTGTTTCCGTCAATTTTTACGCTTCCGTTCTGATACTCACTGTTTTGACTGCTGGCGGTTGGATCGCGACTTTACCGTAACCGCCAGTTTAACTGTAATTAATGGAAATTTTAACGCTATCCGCGACGAAGGCTCCAAAGTCGCCAGGAACTGCATTGATGCATCCGCAATTTTCATAATTAATACTCGCAACCTTAATCCGAATTTTTCAGGATGTCGAAATCGGATTTTCGACTTCGACATCCCCGCACTTGATTTGACCTCTTTCGAGTGGACCTACGTGCTTCCCTATGCACGAATCAACTTCCCTTTTATCCTGCCCTCCATTTGTCTTAAAGATATGGGCAAAACAAAGTTGATTCGTGAGGCCACTTGTGAGGGTCATATCTCGTGCCGCTTGCGAGTATTGACGATAAGGAAACGTGGGATGTATTCACAATACTCCCGACGTAATTTAGGAAGCATTATATGCCTTGCGTTTCCACACGTGCGCGCTAGTGTAATGGATCATGGTCAAGAGGGTAGAGTTTGCGTTGTAGCTCCATGGCCATGATATTGCGTGCGTTAAGATAACTTTCGAGTGTAGCGCGCAAGTGTTGGTGTTGCATAGGAACTCTCCTTGAGTTCCTATGAGCGATAGACACAAAGTTATGCCCTTGGAGGGGCATGACATATCGTGGTGGGAGCTACCCTTTTGGGCAATATGTGGTATGTGCCATGTGTTGTGGCGCGTGCCCATTTGGCGGGTCCATTACTCCAAGCCAAGCCCGCCAATGGACCTCATATTGTGCAAGCCCCTTCTCCATACTCCCTACAGTCAATTGCAAGCCTAACCTTCGTGAAGGGAAGCTTGTGTGGTGATCCCGAAGCGATGCGTTGGGAGCAAGGTGTGTGTTTTGCAATTTTCCATATTTTCATGTGCCCACTTGGGAAGTAGCGCTCGTAACCTTTCAAGGCGCCCCAAGTGGAGCACATATGTGGGATCGAAGGTCATTCGTGTCAAGTCATTGTGTGTAGAAGGATTAGGTGATTGCACGAACCAAGCCGAAGATATTATAATATAATTATGCACCTTTCAAGGCACTTTTGTGTGTGCTTGTGCCAATTTTGCCATTTTTGGCCCGTCATGATGTCAAGTGGCGACCGTGTATTTCAACGTTGCGCTCAATTGACATCATGACCCAAGTATGATATGAGGGTACACACTTCGGTGCCGAACATATCTTGGACCCGGCGAATAACTCCTCTTAGGCTTGGCATACCGTGGCCGCCATGTTGGCGATTTGGGACTATCCCAAATCATGGGCTCACTTGGCGACCCTGCCATTCCCAATACCGGAGGAGTTGGGCGACGCCCAAAAGATATGTTGGACCAATATGACTTGACATCAATCCTATGGCACACTCCGGTCCAAGTCAGGCGTGTACCTCATTTGCCCCGACCATGAGTGTGCGCATTTTTGGCCATTTTGAGCAATTTTACACTTTTGCTGCCCGCCGCGCACTATGTTCTAACCCTCGTGCACGCCGGACGCATGGACCAATGGACCATATATGACATGGGTGTTATGGGTAATGGTCCCCATGGTCCACACACCACGTGGGCGAAGCGGAGCCACCTTCGTTAAGGCGCTAGCCCAAAGTGAGTGTGGGCAATTTTGCCATTTTGGCATTTGTGGACCCAATTGGGATCGTCACCACGCCGAGCAGCATGGAGATCTTTGGGAGCCAAGGGCATGGGAGTCTCTGTTGGACTCCCGGTGGATTGCGTATGGAATGGCGGATCCGATCTCCAAGCCGGCGTGGAGATATACTATTGGGAGCACACCGAATTTTGGCTCATTTCAGGCAGCGAAAATGACCCAATTTTGGGACCCCAATTTCCCCCTTACGTGTGGTCAATTGGCGGCCCCATTTCTCTAAGCCCACAAGGAGACCGGACCTAAATCCAAGTTGTACACTCAGATATAAGTCCTAGGTCCTGCCTCCTACCCTGTGAGCCAATGGCCTTACCTTGGCCGAGCGAGCCAATGACGCCAATTTTGGTGATTTTGGCATCATGACCCCACTTGACTCATCCGTGTTGCCCTGATGCCGGGACCTCAAAGGGGAACCAGGTTGGGTGAGGGCTCCAGGGAGTTGGTACTCGAAGGGCATAGGGTCAGTTGCCTCGTCCCTACCTCTGGCGGGTCCGGACGAGGGGTCAATTTTGGGGATTTTTGAGTTAATTTCAGTTTGGGCTGAAACAGCCCATTTTCAGCTACCAACTCCTGGGTGTGAATGGCGGGGCCATATCTCTCACTCAGATGGAAGTTGGGACCTGCCGTTGAGGGAGCATAGGGGGCCACTGTCGGTCGGCCCTGGAGCTGATTGGTTTCCAGGAACTCGCCTGTGGCTGTGCGGGACACCTCTCCCATTGGCAGGGTTTCAGGGTCCGGACTGAGCAGGGCATGGGTTGTGTTTGAGCCCCCGCCCCTACCAGCCACTGAGAGGGTCGGACCTGGGATTGGGATATGAGTTGGGACTGAGTGTCTATTGTCCCTTGATGCCCTTACCCCAGTCCAGTCTTAACCCCATGTGTACATATCCTGATGTGTTGCTGTACATACTTTCGTTCCCTCTTTGCAGAGTGGCAAGGATTCTGAAACGCTTTGTCACATGACACAGGCGTATTGATACCCTTGTGAGCGTAGTGCCTTGCCTGCCTGCTCATTTGTGCGTGTCACCGCAGCGTCCCGTGGCCGGCCCCCCACGGGAACGCGTCAAAAGCGTTTCACCGCCGCGGGGTTACCCAACCCTCGCGTGCCACTCGGGGCAACCAACCCCGAGCAGCGCGTCGCAGCAGCGCGGCGCAGCTCGCAGCTCGCAGCGCAGCGCAGCGTCTCGCAGCGCAGCGCAGCGGCTCGCAGCGCCACTCAGCGACAGCGCCGAGTTCGTCACGGAGCCCGCAGCGCCGTCCAGAGCATCGCCCTGACCACGCAGCAACCGTGAAAGAGGTGCACAGACCAGGACTCCTGCATCAGCCCCATCCGCCGACCCGGAGTCCCATCGGCCGACCAGCAAGGCCGCGTCAACCACCTCCACAACCACCGGCTGACCAGCGCCAGCCGCACTTCCAATCCAGTGCTGCGGCACCCTCCTCAACAACCACAACCAGTTCGTTGAGTTGAACAAGTGCACATCAAGGACCTCAAGACCAACTACGCCCCCGCTGCCATGGTGAATTGGCAGGAAGCGGGCAGGACGTGGCCGCGGCCCCACCCCCATGCAGCACGCCTGCTGCGTGGGTTGGTTTGGGACCAGCACTACCGCCACAGCCACCCCCAGTGCGAAGGCGGCATGCCCAGGAGCTTCGAGCTCCGCACGGACATCGCCCCCGACCGCCTGCAGGCCGTGGAGGACTGGCTGCGGGCGGAAGGGTACGAGTACCGCCACCAGCAGAGGCGCTGGAGGACGTGGACCCGGCCGGACAGGCCCGGTGAAGGGCTGCGCCCCGACGGGATTGAGGAGGACGAGGACCCCAACGCCTACCCGTCGGGCGCCTCGATCAACGTCTCCCTGTGGGACGTGATCGAGAGGAACTTCCCGGAACCGGGGAGCGAGCGCAGGCTGCAGGGCAGCAGCAGCGCGTCTCCGGGGAAGGAGAAGCGGTCCGCTGGGGACAAGAAGAGGGACCGGAGGTGGCGGGAGTACCAGGAGTCCCTGGCCGCCGAAGCCGCCCAAGGCGCCAAGGGCGGAACCCCAGCCCCCAGTCCCCAACGGGCCAATGGTGGTCACCACCCCGGCTCCACCACCCTTGGCGACTACATCCAAGTCGCCAAGCAGACCCAGGCCAAGCCCCGTCCGCTGCTCCTGAGGGCCCGGCAGGCCCCAGCAGGCCCCAGCAGCGACGTGGAGTCGGCCCACCGCGGGAGGATGCCGGCCGACCAGGCCAGCTCCAGCAGCAGCGTCGCTCCCGAAAGGGACGTGGCGCGCGCCTGTGAGCGCGCCTGTGGGGTGCCCTGCAACCGTCGGGTTGCCCGGCAACGGGCCAAGCAGTACAGCGCTGCCGTGGAGGGCGCCGCCGGCATCGCCCAGGAGGAGGCTGCGGAGTGGGCGCATGGCATGGCCATCCACACCCAGTCCATGGCGGCCATTGCGGCCGGACTCACGGCCGTAGCCGCCCATGGGGCAGCAACTGCCCAGGTCAACGGTGAGTTGGCGGCAGCCGACGAGGAAGCCCGCCTGACGCAGGAGGCCATTGCCTGCAAGGAGGCCGAGGTGAAGGCGCTGGAAGAGGCGCTTGCCCAAGAGAGGGCAGAGAAGGAGGCGGAGGAAAGGGCCCACGCCGAAGCGACGGCTAAGGCCCAGGAGGACGCCGCCAAGAAGGAAGCCATCGAGGCCGCGCGACGGAAGGTCGCTGAGGAGAAGGCCAAGACGGAGGCGGAGCTGGCAGCGTTGGAAGCGCAGAAGGCGCAGCTGCAGCAGGCCCGGGAAGCCGAGGCGGCTCGTGCTCGGGAGGAAGCCGAAGCACGAGCTGCCGCAGCCACCGCCGCCGCAATGGAGGAGGCAGAGGCCAAACTCCACCGCGAGACTCCCCCGGGAGGATCACGAGTGGAGACCCTTCGAAAGCTTTTCGAAGGGGACGCCTCCTCCAGGATGACGCTGGATGAGGCGGACACGGGCAGCAGTGGGAGCAGTGGCACCACCGCCCGTCGACGGAGGAAGGGCAAGGGGAAGACCCCCGAGAGGCCGCGGAGGCCAGCGGGTGGGCACCCCCACGACAGTGACCCCTTCTTCACCGCCAGTGACGGGGATGAACGAGGCCGTCGACATCGCCAAGTGGTGGCTTGGACGGGCGGAGGCGGCGGAGACGTTCCCATGGAACCGGAAGGTGAGGATGAGGATCTCCCTCCTCCCTACCCGAGCTCGGAGTCCTCCGTGACCGAGACGCCCAGGTGGGGCGACATGGACGAGGATGACGACATGGAGTTCGGCATCACGAGGAAGCGCCCAATCTCGGACCCACCGAGGCGACCCGGCGGAGACCCACCGGGACCCCCTGGCGGAGGACCTTCTGGACCCCCTGGAGGACGCCCACCAAGTGGACCCCCTGGAGGCGGACCACCGGGCGGGGGAGGACCCCCTGGACCGGGCGGACCCGGCGGAGGCCCTCCTGGAGGACCCCCTGGGGACCCCGACGGCCCACCAGGGAACGGCGACCCGGACACCACCTGGCGGTGGATTGTCTACCTCCGCAGGAGAGTCCAGTTGCTCGAGCTGGAGGTAGACACGGGCAAGAGCGAGATGGCTCGCATCTCCACGGTCGCCGCGCGTGCGCAGAAGGACCTGGACATCGCCAGGGCCGAGACCAAGTCGCTGACCAACGTCGTCAGCGGCCTGCAGGAGAGGCTGGACGCGCTGGAAGCCTGTGGGAGCGTCGGCAGCGACCACCCACCCCTGGAGTCTGGCTCGTCGGACGACGGCTGGGGACCCGGACCAGGTCCAGGCAGACCCCACGCCCCCGGCGGAGCCCCCAGGAGTCGCCCCAGCGCCAGTGCCCCCTCTCTCACCGCCCCCTCTCACCACAGCGCGGGCCGCCGCAACGAGCGCGTGCCGCCCGGCAGTGGCAGTGAGGAATGGCGCGATGAGTGGCTCAGCGCGGACTACCACAACCGCCGTGCCCCACCGCGGACGCCTGTACGCCCCCGACGCCCGGCACCAGCCCCGGCGCCAATCCCCAGGGCTGGAGGACGTTATGGTGGACTCAGGGATGAGGTCCCCAGAGGAGACGTGGAGTGGGATGTCGGCGAAGGTGAGGACCTGGACCTGGACCTGGAGGAGTTCGACATCAGCCCGCCGCGTGGTGTACGACGGGAGGCCGCTGAACTCAGCCGCCGGCGCCGTGATGAAGATGCGTACATGGAAAGAGTACGGCGTGAACATTTTGGTTCAGCGTACGTGGAGGAACCGCGGCGTAGCCACAGGGATTCCATGGAGGAGATGGACGTGGCGGCCGTGGGAGTCCGTGGGCGAGGCCGATGGGAACCTCGGTCGACCTCGCGGCCGGCGTTCATGGTCTCTAAGGCCGCGGACGCCGCCGTGTGGGAAGACTTGAAGGACATCAAGCCCCCCATGTACGATGGCAACCCCCTCAACCTCGACCGCTTCTTGGAGAAGCTGGACGATTGGGGGCTGACCGTCACTGAAGACCTGCCTCCCGCGGATGCGGAGAGATACGTCTTCAAACGGTTCAGGTACCGCCTGCCGGAAGTGCTCGGCGAGCTATACTTCGTGGCGACCAAGGAGGGGAGAATCAAGACCCTCAAGGAAGCCAAGAAGTGGCTCAACGAGCAGGAGCGGGTGGACGCTCCGCAGGTGGCTGCCAAGCGCTGGAAGTCCATCAAGCTTGAGCATGATGGACGGGATATCCGCCTACGAGATTGGCGGGACTTCCGAGGGAAATACACCCTCTTCCGCCGCAACGTGGAGGACTGGAACGAGGGTGACGAGCAGGCTCGCCTGCTCTCCATGCTGCCGGAAGCATGGATCAAAAGGGTCACCAAGGAGGAATCCAAGCGGGCCAAGTCCAACCACACGGTCAAGATGATGCTTCCCAAGGAGTATCATACGAACGTGGTGGCTTGGGCGAAGAAGAACGTGGCCCGGGATGTCAAACGGCACTCCCTGCGGAACGCTCTTCTCATCACCGTCTCGGGCGATCGCGAGAAGACCGCGATGTGGCGCCTTGACGATTGTGAGTTGAGCGGCCAGACCATCCGTCTGCAGCCCATCCCGGCGCGGATGAGCTGCGACGAGATCCTGGAGTGGGTTGGCGAGGAAGTACTCAAGGAGTACCGAAACCTCCACCACACCCGCGGGTTGAGGCCCGGCGACCGCGACGTCAACTACGTTGGCGAGGGACCTGGCGGGGAAGATGCCATGGACCCAGCGGGAACCGGCGGCGATGAGACTCTCGTCGACGATGACCACGACGATGAGCCCGCCGAAGTGGCCGTGTGTGCCTTCGTGGCCAAGAACCTGAGCGCGGGGAACAAGCCGGCAAACTGGAAGCCCCTGCAGCAGGGTTGGAGGAAGCAGGAGAAGAGGGACCCTCGCCGCATTAGCGACCCTCCGCTGTCCTTTGGGGAGTTCATACGAGCTCACCCTCAGGGCTGTTTTGTGTGTTATGGGAGGAAGAAAGGCTTCAACCATGACCACCGAACATGCCCTGTCCACAAGGCCGACACGGAGGCTTACAAGAAGGCGAACGGGTCGAAGAAGCGTGCGCCCGCGGGTATCCGGGAAGCCAAGATGGAGGTGGACAAGGACGAGCTGGCCAAGCTGATGTCGTCGGTGGGGACCGAATTGGCCAAGGAGATCCAGGAGATCAAGCGGAACTGGGTCCCCAGATCAGACAACAAGAACAAGGAGAACAACCAGAACAACCAGAACAAGGACAAGGACAAGAAGCCTACTCGTGGTGAGAGGAGGAAGAAGGGCGTCAACGACGTTGAGGCCGAGGAGAACACCCCCTCTTCCACAACCGACGCCCCCTAGCGGAGCCCCTGCAGCCAAGGGCCCCAGCTAGGGCGGTCGCAGGATGGTGACGTGGGAAGCGCCGAACCATCCCTGTCGGGAGTCGGTAAACACAAGGGGACTGCCGCGGGCGGAAGGCCCGGTCTGGCGCCCAGTCGCAGAGGCGGGGTGAGGGCAAGTGAAGGCACGAACCCTTACACCCGTCCGTCCTTCGCGACCAAGAACGTGTTTCATGTACTACAGGATCTATCCGAGAGTATCGGAGGATCACCCGGACCGCAGCTGGATGCTGCAGATGGGCAGCCTGAGCCCATTGTCCATGACCTACACCAGTCGCTTGTTGAGCTTCTGGAACGGCCGGAGATCCTGAGTTTGCACGCCGTGCGCCGTGTCGGTCGCGAGCGGCAGTTGCATCTTAAGGTCCGTGCCCTATGCGGGGAAGTGGAAAAGGTTTTCGACGTGTTGGTCGACACGGGAGCTCAAGTCAGCTTGGTCAAGGCTGGCCTACTTCCACCAGAGTGTCTGACCGACAGTCGGAAGCCTGTCAGGCTGAAGGTGGCGAACGGCCAGTACATGGTGGGAGGCACGAAGGAAGCGGCCATTGGGCTGCAGTTCGTGAACCATCGTGAGCTGAGCCGCCCAGACCTCGGCAAGGAAATCCTCCTGCACGGTAGCTTCTGGACTGGGACATGATCGTCGGGTACGACTTCATGCTGGAGACGGACTCCGGCGTTCTCCCGGCCCAGGCCTCTATGACCCTGTACCAGGACGACCAACTCTCGTGGCTTTCGTCACCTGAGCACCATGTGGAATGCCAATGGATCCACCCCGAACGCAATCAGCTCGAAGTGGCCGCGCTGGACACTGAGCCAACTGGTCCTGCAAACCAGGAGTAAGGCGTAAGGCCCGAAGTGGCGAGCCGAGTTGTCGCGGACTTGGGAGCTTCGGATCTGGCCCTGGATGCGTTCTCTTCAGGAACCTCCGCCCATCTGCGGGTGTGTGAGAAGTACTGGAGCGCCCAGGACTCCGCGTGGAAGAAGCACTGGGGTCCGCATCAAGGATTGATGTGGATCCATTGCCCCCGCTGGGACATTCCAAGAGCGATAGCGAAGATTCGCAAGGACCGCTCCAAGGCAGTGCTGGTTGTTCCTATGGGATGCACCGAGGAGGAAAGTACCCGACATTGGGTAGCCTCATTGACCAACATGACCTTAAACAAGGTCGTCCTACCGGCTGGAGAGAGTGTCTATCAGGACGCTAAGGGACAGCCCATGCCGCCCCAGAGATGGCCAACAGAATTCCACTATGTGGATGGGGGCCTTGATCAGGCCGACACCACGGACTTCGTGTGTGTCAACCGCATCATAGCAGAGCCATGGCGGCAATGCTTTGCGGTTCCCCCTGTTGACATCGAAGAATCGGATTCCGAAGACCCCCTCACTGAAGAGGAGTGGGATCTGGTTCAGGGGTATATGGATCAGCCCTTTCACGACTGGGGGAACCAGCGTGAGGGCAAAGGCCAGGACAAAGCCTGGTGGGAAGTGGACTCAATCGTCTCTGGTTCCTATGACGGGAATACCTTCGTACAGAGGGTGCTGGATCACATGTCCAGCCAAGACGAGCCGCCTGGCGGTAACCCACCCACCTACGGCGATCTGTTCCGAGGCAAGACCAGAGACGGCCCTTTGGGTCACCTGGGAAGACCACCTGAGCCGAAAGCGAGCGGGGTCGCTACCCCTCAAGTAAGCTCCGTGGTTCAAGTGCCCGGAAAAGCCAAGGCGGAGTCCGATGACTGCCCCAAGATCCAGGCGTTGAGGGCCAGGCTGAAGCAGAAGTATGGCGAGACCTTCTTCAGCGGAAAACCTGTGTTCCCCCCACCGGTGCGTGGACCGTATGGCGAGGCCAAGATACGACTGAAGCAGGACCCCCGTGTGTATCGGCACCGGGAGTTTGCCCTGAGGGGCGAGAGGAAAGAGGCCATGGAGAAGATCCTCCGTGACTTCATCCAGAGAGGCTGGCTCGAGCCGTGCCACTCCGAATGGGCCTCTCCTTGCTTCGTCGTCCCCAAGAAGGTTGCCGGTGAGTGGCGGCTCGTGGTCGACTACCGCGGCCTGAACGCCCAAACGCAGCACGACAGCTATACGCTGCCCCTCATTGAGGACATGCTGCAAAAGCAACACCGGCGGAGGATCTTCACGGTGATTGACCTGAAACATGGTTATCATCAGATGCCTCTCGCCGAGGAGTCCCGTGCCTGCACAGCCATGAGCACCCCACTTGGACCTCTCCAGTGGAAGGTGATGCCTATGGGCGTTACCAACGGCAATGCGGCTTTTCAGCGGATGCTGGAGAACCTGCTTGAGCCGGTGCGCGACTGTGCGGACCCCTTCGTGGACGACGTGATCATCGCGTCCGGGGACCCCAGCATGAGCTACGAGGAGCTCCTGGAGGCACACGAGAGGGACGTCACTCGAGTGCTGGACCTTCTGGTTCGGCACAAACTCACGGGCAGCAGTGACAAGGCCACCATTGCGGTAAGCGAGGTGGTCTTCGCTGGCCACGTAGTTGGGAACGGGCAGCGAAAGCCCATACCTGGCAAGGTGGCTGCGATTGAGCACTGGGAAAAGCCCAAAACGGTCTCTGAGCTACGGGCGTATCTGGGGTTCTGCAACTACTACTCGGGGTATATCAAGATGTATGCCGAGTATGCAGCCCCCATGACGACCATGCTCAAGGGCAACCGAGAGGAGACCAAGAAGGGGTCCAAGAAGGCTCTGGTCTGGACTGAAGAGTCCGACCGTGCCTTTGAGGGGATGAAGCAGGCGCTGCTATCCGCAGTGGGTCTGCACCTCGTGGATCCCGACCGAGGGTTCGTCCTGCGCACGGACGCTTCCGACTACGCCATTGGCGCTGTGTTGGAGCAAGTGCTTGACGACGGGAGGCACGTGCCCGTGGCCTTCTGGAGCCGAGTCCTGGCGGAAGGCCAGAGACGGACGTGGACGCCCCGTGAAAAGGAGGCGTATGCCATCGTCATGGCTCTCAGGAAATAGGCTGGGTACATAGCCCTCCATCCCGTCACCGTCTGCACCGACCATCAGAGTCTGCAGTCGTGGCACAAGGAGCACGTGGACACCCCCTCAGGTCCCGCCTCCCGACGGGCAAGATGGCATGAGACCTTGGCCAAGTTCGACCTTACGGTTGTTTATATTCCTGGAAAGGATAACACCGTGGCGGACTGTCTCAGTAGGTGGGCCTATCCCGCCAGCAAGGGCATGCAGGATATCTCTGCCCATGGCGATGAGGCTGAGACCGCTGAAGCCAAGAGGATCATTGAAATGGAGCGCCTGATGGAGGAGGAGGGTGCTAAATGCTTCGTCGTCATGGCTGCAGATGCCCCCCTCGCTTCGAGGGTGAGCAGAACAGTCAGTGTACTCGCCCCTGTGGGTGCCGCGGGCGGAAGGCCCGATCCGGCACCCCCTGTGGGAACTGAGTCTGACAAGCACCTCTTCCCGGAGTCTTGCCTCCAGGACGACTGGACCGACGATTACGCCAAGTCTGAGGCCTTTGCGGCCGAGTATAGGGCTGTGACCGACCCTGACGACGGGCAGAAGTGGCCAAAGGGGCTGACTGAGGAAGACGGCAAGCTCTACCGGAATGGTAAGCTGCTAGTACCAGAGTCCCGGGTGCTCGAGCTGTGTGAAGCTTGGCACCACCACATGCTGCACCCAGGGGTCAAGAAGCAGGCTCTTGACATGCAGCGTCGGTTCGAGATCGACCATATCGTTCTCTACACCGCCATCAAGAAGGTCAGGAAGGGTTGCTCGGTCTGTCAGGCCTGCAATCCCGATAACCGGAACGTCAAGGGGGAACCCCAATGGACCCCGGTTCCTGACCAGCCCATGGAGAGCGTGGCCATGGACGTGTTCTCCATGCCCGAAGTGCACATTGGCAAGGAGACCTTTGACTGTGTGGTTATCTGTGTGGACCGCCACAGCGGCTACGTTGTAGCCGTTCCGGCACGCAAAAGGGGGTTGCTTGCCAAGGAAGTAGCAGTCATGATGATTCGTCATTGGCTGACCGTCTTTGACATCCCCCGCACCATTTGCAGTGACCGAGGGCCCCAGTTTACTGGTGGCTGGTTCAAGGCTATGTGTTCCCTCATGGGAATACGACATGCCAAGAGCGTTGCCTATCTCAGCCGGTCTAACGGCCGTGCTGAAGTGGCTGGACGGCAGCTGTTCGAGAAGCTGCGCAAGATCCACATCACCAATCCACGGCGGAACTGGTTTGAGGAGATGTGGCCTGCTCTGAAGGCCCATCATGACACCCCCACTCCGGGCGGTTTGTCCCCTCACCAGATTCTGTTCGGCAGGGACCCCCTGGGTAGGGGACTTCCCTTGTCTGGTGATGGCATGGCTATGGATGCCAGGGAGTTCTTCGCGCGGCAAGAGCAAACGGCGCGGGACATCCGCCAGCAGCTTGAGAAGGAGCATGCTGAGCGTCAGAAGTCCGCCCCGAGCTCGACAGCACAGAAGTTCAGGGTGGGAGACCCGGTGTGGGTGATCAGACCCCGCCCCATGGGCACCCACCGCACCAAGACCTGGTTCACACCCGGCGAGGTGGTCCGCAGGATTGGTGAGGACACCTACCGCATCAAGGTGGGTCACGGACAGTTCCGGGAGCGCCACGAGAGTCAACTCCGTGTGCGGGAACCCGACCTCCGTGGCCGTCATGTGTCCCTGGACTACGCCAAACATGAGGCCGATTCGGACGACGACTATGCTGAGCAGGACGACTATACTGTCGAGAAGATCCTGGCTCAGCGTCCGAAGGCCTCGGCACCCGGAGGTCTGGAGTTCAAGGTTCGTTGGCGAGGCTATGGACCGTCCCACGACACCTGGGAACCCGTCTCCTCGTTTGTGCCGCGGGTCAATACTCCCTTCATGGAGTACATCCGCAAGCACAAGACCAAGATCCACGTTTCGGACTTGGCAGCACTCACCCGGGCGATTGCAGCCAGGGGTGCCTGATCAGCGCCCTGAGCTCTCCCCTGATGTGTTATGAGCGCTTGTGAGGCCGACGAATCGTCCCTTACTTGCTTGCTCTCCTCCATCTTTCGGTGACAGAGTGGCCATATACCCCCCCCTGCTGTATCCAGAGGAGGATGGCCCCTCTCTTCTTCTATTCGTCACTCCCCCCCCTGCTGAATCCTTGGGAAACCAGGTAGGGCGACTGACCTTCACACTTTTTGAGCTCTTGGGGCGTTGAAGCCCATACGACGTTGCGCAACGGATGCCGCTGTCATCGGCATTGCGATTTTTGAGTGTGTGGTCTGGTTCCATAGCATTTGCGGAATCCAGACCAGTCGACGTGTGTCTCGAGACTATATATGGCCTGAACTCAGGCGTTTTCCTGTCCACCCTCCTGCATTGCCTTATCCTGACCGTGGCGTGGTTTGGCGCTCTGTCCAGAGCGTGTTTACACGCCTATTTACCCAGATTGTTGCTTGTTTTTCTGCCCTCCAGGATATGTGCATCTGTATGTTAAGTGTCATCAGACCATCGCTGAGGGATGGACTGTTTTTCACCACGAATCGGGATACAGAGGCACCTTGAGTCGCCGTGTACATGTTCTTACAGCCTGGTCCAGCCTGGACCAGTACCTGATTACATATTCTACTGTTTGAGTGCCCGTGATACCGTGTTGCCCTATTCGCTGTGATGTGTGGAGATCCTGATGGCGCCAGGCGGGAAGCCCAGTTGCCTGACTACACTCCCAGCGGTCCGCCACTGTCAGTCCCAGTGTGAGCCTACCAATTCGAAGACGCACTTGCATTCGGATGGCGGCCTCCGGTGCTCCTGACCTCGGTCAGTCTGCCTGGGAAACTGGTGGTTTTGGGAGTCGACGCCTCCGCCCACACTGCATGAGGACTCCCTCATGTATGGCCTTCGTGGCAGTAGGGCGAGGGAAAAGACAGCCTTGATGCCCGATCCCTTCAGGAGGAGTTCCCTTACGATCTGGGGTTCGTAAGGAGTTCGACTATGGCACTCTGGACTCGCGTCGTATGGATATGGACATGGTGCGCCCGAGGAAGGACCCGTGGGGACTCTCCCCAGTCGGCGGGCCTTGGGAAGCTTGGGGTAGCCTGATGGATCTTTGTGGTCGCTCTCGACTTGTGGGACCACCTTGGTCGTCGTGTGTCGCCTATGTTGGCCGTGTATGCCACTACCGCTGTGGTGGTGACCGTAGCAGCCGGCACCCGGTGCGCCTGGTATGGGTTAACGGGTCCTTTGGATGCCGAACAATCGCCGCCAGGACCCGGGACTTGATACTTGATACTATACATGTGCTACGAGCTTATACAGCATCATACCTATCTTACTGTGACTCACTGAAGTGAGGATGTGACACCCCCCCCCCTTTTCACCAAGTGGTCCTGGGTACCCGCTGCCATGCGTGGGTGTTATCGAGCCCCCCCAGGGTTTGCTCTAAGGAGGGGGGTGAAGCGGTACCCAGAACCCCATGGCCAGGTTACGGCATACAACTGGTCTCCGGTCCACTAACCCCATGTACGGCGTGTTCCGTGCCGTGAAGCCCCGCATCATCAACCGATGCACCACCAGCGGAGATTTGTGTATCAGAATATCAGGAATCAACAGGGTTTTATTTTCATATTGTTTCCGTCAATTTTTACGCTTCCGTTCTGATACTCACTGTTTTGACTGCTGGCGGTTGGATCGCGACTTTACCGTAACCGCCAGTTTAACTGTAATTAATGGAAATTTTAACGCTATCCGCGACGAAGGCTCCAAAGTCGCCAGGAACTGCATTGATGCATCCGCAATTTTCATAATTAATACTCGCAACCTTAATCCGAATTTTTCAGGATGTCGAAATCGGATTTTCGACTTCGACATCCCCGCACTTGATTTGACCTCTTTCGAGTGGACCTACGTGCTTCCCTATGCACGAATCAACTTCCCTTTTATCCTGCCCTCCATTAGTCTTAAAGATATGGGCAAAACAAAGTTGATTCGTGAGGCCACTTGTGAGGGTCATATCTCGTGCCGCTTGCGAGTATTGACGATAAGGAAACGTGGGATGTATTCACAATACTCCCGACGTAATTTAGGAAGCATTATATGCCTTGCGTTTCCACACGTGCGCGCTAGTGTAATGGATCATGGTCAAGAGGGTAGAGTTTGCGTTGTAGCTCCATGGCCATGATATTGCATGCGTTAAGATAACTTTCGAGTGTAGCGCGCAAGTGTTGGTGTTGCATAGGAACTCTCCTTGAGTTCCTATGAGCGATAGACACAAAGTTATGCCCTTGGAGGGGCATGACATATCGTGGTGGGAGCTACCTTTTTGGGCAATATGTGGTATGTGCCATGTGTTGTGGCGCGTGCCCATTTGGCGGGTCCATTACTCCAAGCCAAGCCCGCCAATGGACCTCATATTGTGCAAGCCCCTTCTCCATACTCCCTACGGTCAATTGCAAGCCTAACCTTCGTGAAGGGAAGCTTGTGTGGTGATCCCGAAGCGATGCGTTGGGAGCAAGGTGTGTGTTTTGCAATTTTCCATATTTTCATGTGCCCACTTGGGAAGTAGCGCTCGTAACCTTTCAAGGCGCCCCAAGTGGAGCACATATGTGGGATCGAAGGTCATTGGTGTCAAGTCATTGTGTGTAGAAGGATTAGGTGATTGCACGAACCAAGCCGAATATATTATAATATAATTATGCACCTTTCAAGGCACTTTTGTGTGTGCTTGTGCCAATTTTGCCATTTTTGGCCCGTCATGATGTCAAGTGGCGACCGTGTATTTCAACGTTGCGCTCAATTGACATCATGACCCAAGTATGATATGAGGGTACACACTTCGGTGCCCAACATATCTTGGACCCGGCGAATAACTCCTCTTAGGCTTGGCATACTGTGGCCGCCATGTTGGCAATTTGGGACTATCCCAAATCATGGGCTCACTTGGCGACCCTGCCATTCCCAATACCGGAGGAGTTGGGCGACGCCCAAAAGATATGTTGGACCAATATGACTTGACATCAATCCTATGGCACACTCCGGTCCAAGTCGGGCGTGTACCTCATTTGCCCCGACCATGAGTGTGCGCATTTTTGGCCATTTTGAGCAATTTTACACTTTTGCTGCCCGCCGCGCACTATGTTCTAACCCTCGTGCACGCCGGACGCATGGACCAATGGACCATATATGACATGGGTGTTATGGGTAATGGTCCCCATGGTCCACACACCACGTGGGCGAAGCGGAGCCACCTTCGTTAAGGCGCTAGCCCAAAGTGAGTGTGGGCAATTTTGCCATTTTGGCATTTGTGGACCCAATTGGGATCGTCACCACGCCAAGCAGCAAGGAGATCTTTGAGAGCCAAGGGCATGGGAGTCTCTGTTGGACTCCTGGTAGATTGCGTATGGAATGGCAGATCCGATCTCCAAGCCGGCGTGGAGATATACTATTGGGAGCACACCGAATTTTGGCTCATTTCAGGCAGCGAAAATGACCCAATTTTGGGACCCCAATTTCCCCCTTACGTGTGGTCAATTGGCGGGCCCATTTCTCTAAGCCCATAGGGAGACCGGACCTAAATCCAAGTTGTACACTCAGATATAAGTCCTAGGTCCTGCCTCCTACCCTGTGGACCAATGGCCTTACCTTGGCCGAGCGAGCCACGCGTGGGAATGACGCCAATTTTGGTGATTTTGGCATCATGACCCCACTTGACTCATCCGTGTTGCCCTGATGCCGGGACCTCAAAGGGGAACCAGGTTGGGTGAGGGCTCCAGGGAGTTGGTACTCGAAGGGCATAGGGTCAGTTGCCTCGTCCCTACCTCTGGCGGGTCCGGACGAGGGGTCAATTTTGGGGATTTTTGAGTTAATTTCAGTTTGGGCTGAAACAGCCCATTTTCAGCTACCAACTCCTGGGTGATAATGGCGGGGCCATATCTCTGGCTCAGAGAGAAGTTGGGACCTGCTGTTGAGGGAGCATAGGGGGCCACTGTCGGTCGGCCTTGGAGCCGATTGATTTCCAGGAACTCGCCTGTGGCTGTGCGGGACACCTCTCCCATTGGCAGGGTTTCAGGGTCCGGACTGAGCAGGGCATGGGTTGTGTTTGAGCCCCCGCCCCTACCAGCCACTGAGAGGGTCGGACCTGGGATTGGGATATGAGTTGGGACTGAGTGTCTATTGTCCCTTGATGCCCTTACCCCAGTCCAGTCTTAACCCCATGTGTACATATCCTGATGTGTTGCTGTACATACTTTCGTTCCCTCTTTGCAGAGTGGCAAGGATTCTGAAACGCTTTGTCACATGACACAGGCGTATTGATACCCTTGTGAGCGTAGTGCCTTGCCTGCCTGCTCACCTGTGCGTGTCACCGCAGCGTCCCGTGGCCGGCCCCCCACGGGAACGCGTCAGTATTTATTTTTCAAACAGGCATGCTTTTAGATCACTTGGCAGTGATCAATGTTTGGAGTTGATTGATTTGCTGCATGCCTTGGGGATCAATGGAAATCAGAGATAGACACCGATAAGTTTTCACAAAACTTATTACAATCTAAAAGCTGTACGACATTTCCATCTCCAAGGTCAAGTGCATCGCCGAAGGTGCCGCAGGATTCAACGACCTGACAATCACCATCAGCGTATGTGCCGCCGTCGCTCCATGAGAACATGGTGAGGTATCACTGTCCAAGCTTCAAGAAGCCGCTCATTCCTGCATGCTGAGGTGTGATGCTTGCCGACAGAAGATGCCAAGGCGCCGCACGTTGTCACCGCCGTCATCAGCAGCGCTATTTGGCGCCGCATTGAATCTGTGGAGCCGCCACTACGTCTCTGTGATTATCAACATGGCCAGTACTTCTCGCAGGCCGCCAACATCGACGAACGGCGTCGCTGACGCCGTGAAACTCTGCTGCTGCGGACAGCGCCGTCATTTGGCTCTACTAGTCAGTGACTTTTTTGAAACTGGCTGGCGCCGCTGTCAACGCCCTGGCGCCGCACGCCAGTGACTTCGCTGAAGCTGTCCGGCGCCGCTGTCAACGTGGTGAGGCCGCTAACCACTGCTTTTGGTGCGGCTGTCCAACACTGCAGGCAGCGCCGTAATTTCGAGTGCCGTAGCGCCGCGCTCCAGTGACTCCCTTGACGCTCTTTGGCGCCGCGCTCATCACCACTTCGCTGTGGTTTTCAACGCACGCTGCCGCCAGCGGCGCTACCATTCGTTTCCAGGGCTGTTTCGGCCGTTCGTCCTTTTCGCGAGCAGATGAACTTGAGACGTCGACAACGTGAACGGGGGAGGAGATAGAATTCTTAAACTTTTACAAGGTTCTGCAGGGTAGTAGAGTGCAGGCTGGAGGGTAGGATACTTTTGTCAGCGATTTTGGTCTGCTGTTTGTTTATCTGTTTTGTCTTGTCTGATTTTATTTTTACTTCGTGTTTAAGGTTGAATCACTGATTTGATGTGAGATGCTGATGAATTGCTTGCATGCTTGCTTGCGGACGGGCCCTGCGTGTTTTGCGGTCCGTCTACTATCAATAATGCAGCCCTGATTTCATACAGGAGCTGAAGTTTTTTTTCCTTGTACCCTCCGATCATTGATTTACTTGAGCTTGTCAATTGTTACTTGAAGGATTGGTTTGATTTGATTGCTTGTATTGGATCTTGACTTGAATGTTTGTGCCAGTGGCTCTGATGTAGGGCCTGATTGTCTTGCTTGTGGTGATTGCATGATGTTGCTTGCTGGATGCTTGCATGCTGAGCTGTGAATGAGTTTGGCTTTTACTTGTTGTTGGCGCTGTTGCGTCCAGTTTTTGCTGGAAAGGTGGCTGCCTTTCCCTGTTGCTGACGCTGTGTTGCTGTATAGTTTTTTGGCTTGTGAACGCCGGCTTGGGGTGTTCCCAGCCAGAACAGATTACCATATTATTATAGAGCAGGTCTTGTAGATAGGGACCGGTGGATACGTCAGACGTGACGCTGTGGTAACTGATCACTACCCCCCCCCCCCCCCGGCAGAACAGGACAGCAACGGTGTCAGCCGAGTGCTAAATGGAGATTGAATTTTTTTGACAGATCTTATTTTTTTGTCTGAGTGTCTATTCATCTGCAGTTTTGGTTGTGTTGTTTTGATTATTGTTTACTTTGGTATTGTATGTACCCAGTATCATTTACCATGCTGACGTACCAGTTCATACTCTTTTACATGCAGGTACAAATACCAGTCAGGACAGGGACAAAGCAGCTGGCAACTGAAATGCCACTGCACATGTTACCATACAGTATTGTGCTCTGTGTATGTTCTGTTGTAGTTGACTGCTGATACTGACTATTGTTGCAGGGGTGTCTATTGTATTGTCTGCAGTCTATCGAATGTTTCTTCTTCTACGCTACACATGCATGTTGTATTTGCATGGTTGTTGTTGTCTACGCTTCTCAGGCAAACTCAGCGTGGTCGATCTCTGATGGTGGACGGAAGTGGGGTATCTCAGTGGACTTAAGTAAGGATGGCACAGGAAGACGACGGGGCTGTGTACATTACATTTAAGTTTTGCCGAACTGATTTTTTTTGTCAGAGAGCAGAACTCCCCTTCAGCCTTTGCCTACTTTGCTTTGTGTTGTCCCGCCCACCTACCCATTGTTTTTGTTTTCGCGAAATGGGGTATTTTAAGGATTCCTGCAGCCCATTAAACATTTTTCAGCTGGGCAAGCCACTTCTGCTAGGCGTGGCTTACAGCTTGGTGGGGGAGTGTAATGGGACTGCAGGGACCCCCTCAGAATCACATATATTTGAACTCTCGGTGGGGGAGTGCACCCCCAGAAATCTGACATCAATGAAATTGTTAGATAACAAATGATTAGACAATCAATCAGTAGTAGATATCATGTCAAATAGTATTTGTATTATTCTGGCACAATGATCGCCTGCGCAGAGAGTTGCCATTATGCAACTGAAGTAACTGTTTTCTACAGCGCATCATTTTCTCATTTAACTATTTTTTATTATTGTTTTTATTGTAGATCTGAGTGCTTGAATTCATTTTTCGGCATGCTGTATTTATTTTTCAAATAGGCATGCTTTTAGATCACTTGGCAGTGATCAATGTTTGGAGTTGATTGATTTGCTGCATGCCTTGGGGATCAATGGAAATCAGAGATAGACACCGATAAGTTTTCACAAAACTTATTACACCCTGCAGACCCATGTCTATGGTTTCCAGCGTGGACCAGGTGGCCGCTTATCAGGTTTGCAGCCACCCAGCGACTGTATGCCTTGTTGACCATGTGTTGCATGGGGACTGCCCTGATGTAATGACCTTGGGGAGCCAACGAAGAGCGGTGGCTTACTACACCAGGGGGGAATGACAAGCAAGCTGTTATGAGGCAAGGTGTGTCTTCCCTCCTTGGGGATAAGCGAGCCCACAGTTAATGACCCCTGACTGGTCCAGACCCCTGGGGTTCTACCGTTCCTTACAGGGTCTACCATACCCCCATGTGTGCTACGTATGTCTGTGTGTGTCTCAGTTCTCTCCCCGGCGTGGCTACCGGAGACCGGGCTTCGCTTACGTCGGACCGAAGGTCCTAATCAGGTACTATTACCACTCCTATGGCGCCCAATTTCTGTGCTGGCGCCTATCCTTGGGGGAAGACGGCAAAAGCCCTACCTACTAGAGGGGAGGGGTGGCCAAGTGTGCTAAGGGCATACAAAACGCCCATTTTTGCTAAAGGCCAAAAGCTAACGCACTCCCCTGCCCACGAGGAAAAGACGCGGGACAGTAGACTCCACTACACTACACTCACTAACGCCAGCACCAGCCTTCGAAGGCAGGGTGAGCACTCATCACTTGCACTCAACACCTGCCAGGCTTGCTGACCCTAACACCTACACACTCTACTGGGAGTTGATGGCAATGAAGTCTCGGGTCCTATTGACCCTCCTGTGAGAAAGCAAGAGAACACAGCGCTACTAAGCGACTGTGGCCTAACAGGGACGCCTCTACGCGTTTCCCTGTCAGGGCTTGGAGGGAAGGGGTGCTCAGAGTGCGTGCAAGGCGTGGATGGTGGTGAATTTGGACTGCACTCACTGCAGTTATATGTTTGTGGGATCTGCGCAGCATGTTTTAGCGCTGCTCAAGGGGACTGCACCAATCGCCCTAACCTTCCCACCTGAAAAGCAAAGGCTGATGAGCTGGTTTTGCGGCTGAGGAACCAAGACTACCTCCACGTATTATACGCTTCTCAGGTAGCCCTATAATACGCTGTCCTCAAACCCAGGTGCAAGCAAGCAAGCTTAAGGAACTCCACCCGTTCTCTTATAGAACGTTGGGTGGAGCCCCTGGGTAGCCTAAACAAGAGTTGTACCGTGCGCATTTCACGTGGCCAACCCTTTAATGCGTCATATGCATGCACAAGTATGC
Organism: Eutreptiella sp. 'Long Island Sound 2002'; assembly: GCA_964036045.1. Classification (NCBI taxonomy): domain Eukaryota; phylum Euglenozoa; class Euglenophyceae; order Eutreptiales; family Eutreptiaceae; genus Eutreptiella; species Eutreptiella sp. 'Long Island Sound 2002'. The sequence goes on along the minus strand of OZ038382.1, from coordinate 127,054,859 downwards.
ACTGATCTTTCAATTCTGCACTCTTTCTACTCATTTAACCCAACATAATCAATCACAGTGTGACTCAACCAGGAGGTGAGCTCCTCCTGGGCTTACCTATCTTACTCACCACGCATCATGTGAATGCCGAGAAAAACACGAGCGCAAAGCAACCCTACGCGCTTAAACAAATCTACAGCGAATTATAAACCACCCTAAGCCATTAATGCACTGTGTGTCATGCATGCTACCCTTGTCTTGTTTCCTGCAGAAAGCGGAGAGAGAGTGGCGCACTGCACAGCGCAAAACAAGCCTAAGCGTTTTAAGCAACCCTACTTTAGCGCTACGGCACCACAAACACGAGCAAGCACTTTCTTTTCCTACCTGTGAAGAGAGAACAAGGGTGAATTGGGGTACAGGGAAAGCGCCACAGCGTGTGAATGCCTCAATTAGGCACATGCATCGCGAGCACAGCGCATATTCTAACCCTACGTGCGCGCTGCGCGCTCGATTCAAATCGCATACCTTTCATTCCCTTTTTTGACATCTGCAGAGCAAGAGAGAGGAGCACCCGAACCCCCAACGAACACAGCGTTGACAACCCTGACGTTTTAACGAAGCAACCAACACGAACGCAATGCATGCGTGTGAAATGACACTGGCATACCTGAGAGGTGGGTTGTCCACGTGCTCTATGGTGTGGGTTGAGTTTGAATACTTTTCCCTAAAGGTTATAAAAATTTTGATGCAACTGTGCAAACGTTTCCTTTAGAACTTTAAAAACTACGGCTCATACCTTCTTCTCCAAGAGCCGTTTACGCTTGCGCAACCTTTTTTTTTGAAGTCCGCTTCTGTTGCGCTTGTCTGCGACTTTGAGTTTTTGTGTAAAAATGACGATTTCTCGCGTGATTTCTTCAATTTTTAGCGATCTGCCTTCTTAAATCGCTACACCTTTCGCTAAACCACAGGAATCACTCCCTGTTGGTTACATTTTCTATTTTTTTCAGCTCCTGGAGATTTGTGTCCTCCATTGGGAGTATTGCTCTGCCCTGGCCCTTGGTCAGGACGTTTACTAAAGTGCTGTTTATACAGCGATGGCCGTCCGCATTAGAGCGTTCAACTGTACCCTAGTGGGCAAGCATATGTGCTCCAGGGAGGGAGTCCTGGGTTCAAATCCCACTACTCCCAAAATTTTACCAAAAGTTTTCGTCGCACGCTGGCGATGTTTGAGGAATGCCCCATCGAAGGGACATCATTCATGGTACATTACACTTTTTTTCAAGGGTACCTACAGTGTGATAGGCTTCTATGAACTGATGAGGATGTGTTTGGTACGTTTAATGCATTTTCTGGGGTAATTTTGGGAATTTTTGAGCCTTTTTGTTGGTCCTACTAGCTTAGCTAACTGCTACTCCAGGGGGGAGTAGGAAAAAGTCACTGCCTTGTCTTTCTTGGAGGACTTGATCCAGGCCAAGCCCCGGTTGAAACCCTTTTGTTGATGCTAAGACTTACTTAAGTATTTTTGTCACTCTTATGAAGCTTTTAGTACACTTTCTCAAAGTAACTAGGGTTATAACCCTAGCCCCCCATGAAGTTCAGCCCCACCACTCAACTGAGCGGAGTGAAGCCAGTTCGGACCCCTGTGGCCATCTTTGGGTCACTTGGGGTGTGTATCTATGTGCCGGCAAGCCGCCATTGGCTGATATCATACTCCCCCATCCACCTGACCTAACCTGATGTGATAGTGTGATAGGTTTGGCCAGTCCAGGTATGAGCCGCCATATTCAATACAGAGGCGCCGCCGGCTGAGATTTATATATCAGAATATCAGGAATCAACAGGGTTTTTCTATCATAAAGTTTCCGTAATTTTTCAGTCTTCCGTTCTGATTGTCAATGTATCGGCGACTGTCAGTTGGCTCGCGATTTTGCGGTAACCGATTGGTTAACTGTTATTTGCAGATATTTTGGCGGAAACCCCGATGAAGGGTCAGATTTCATCAGTAAAGGGTTCGTTGCTTCCGCAATTTTCATGTTATACACTCGCAAAATTAATCCGATTTTTTCAGACAATCAGAATCGGATTTTCGACTTCGAGATCGCCGCACTTGATATGATGAATCTCGAGTGGTCCTACATTTTTGCCCGATCACGAATCAACCTTCCTTTGGTTATCCCCTTCTTTTTTCTTGGAGATAAAGGAGAAACAAAATTGATTCGTGAGGCCACTTCGAAAGGTCATATCTCCGGCTCACGGCGAGGAATACCAATTTTGAGAATTGGGTTGGAACTGCCTTGATCTCAACTTAATTTAAAAAGCATTAAACGTCTTTGGTGTGTACACATGCCCGGTGTAGCAAGGGATAATGGCCAAGAGGGTAGAAAGTGGTTTACAACTCTTGGGCCATGCAACCGAACATTTTATTGCGACTTTCTAGTGTACTGCATGAGTGTTGGGGTTGCATAGATACTTTCCTTGGGTTCCCACGCATTTTTAACGTGAAGTTATGTCCATGGAGGGGCATGGCATACCATGGTGGGAGCCACTTTTTGAGGGTATGTGTTATATGCATGGTATGTGCTTCGATATGCTCACGCCCATGTTATATATCTCCGTTTGTAGGAAGATGTATGGAGTCATACGTGGCAAGGGCTTCGCCCTTGTCCCAATGGTGAGCTCCATAGCGCTAGACTATGTCTACCGCACATATACTGCATGTGCGAAGGTTTACGGAGCGACCCACAAGCGCCAATATCAATTTTCCCATTTTCATGGTGCGTGTTGGGAGGAGGTTCGAAGGTGTCCCTATGCATCCATGTGGGGATCCAAGTGGGGGGATTGTTTGCAAATGGTCCGAAGCAATTGTGTTTTGAATCATATGTTGATACCATGGGTGAGCGAAGTTATATACTATTGTAATTATATTGAATTTGGCATTATTTGCATGTTTTTGACCTCATTTTATGCTCATTTTTGTATTTTATGTGCTCAACTGGTCGGCTAACAGTAAAGTGCCTAGAGATCCGTGAACTATGGTATGTTGCCTACTTGTTCGCATATGCTTCGGTGTTGCACCTCAACATATGCCGGATCACGTGGTCACTTTGGCGTGGCACACGAGGCCTCACAAAATTAGGTCTCAAATTCATGAGTTGACTTGTGAAGCATGTCATGTACATAACCGGAGGGGTTTCGGTGCCAATGATGTGATATTTTTGGGCATGGACCTTTGGTCCATATCACACTTGTATACTACTCTCCGGTTTGACACATGCATGGAGCATTTGAATATTTGCCGTATGCATTTTTGAGTATATAATTCAATTTTCGGCACTATGGTGTGATTTGCCAGATTTTGCTAGGTTATGAGGTCATATTCATGGGGCACCTCTCGAAGCCGGATCGACTCCCCGTCCAACCAAGGTTATGTCAGGGTAGGGCATGTTCCTGAGTGCCACTCTAGGCCATGACACGCCACCTCCCCTATTGGGCTAGGATTTAGAGGCTTGGGAGGGAACACATTTTTGGGGTTTGAGTAGTGACTTTTGACACATGGCATTTAGCCATCTTATTTGACTCCGTTCAGGACATCATGTTGGCGAGTCAAGAGAAGGTCCTGAGTCCAGGGAATGAGGGGTCTATGGCTGTGATTGTGTATGTTTCCATCTTTCCCCAACTTTGCCTGATATGTGTTCATATGCCAATTTCAGGGCTTCCTTTTTTGGTGCAATTCTTGTACATGCCCGACGCCCGTGTCTCCGTGTGCACCGCGAGACGACCGGCGTACTGAAAGGAAGCTAACAGTGTGGATTGGATTTGGATTGTACTTGGGAGTTGGGTATTGTAAGGGTTTGTGTGAAGGAGCCTATTCTTCTATTTTTGTGGGAAATTGTGCAGGATAGGGCAAGAGCATGCAGACTCTGGTGAGGAGCAAGACCCTAGGAGTGACGGGTTATGGTGGAAGGGGTACAGCAGGGGCCGGTCCTGGTAGGGACCTTGTTTATGGTAGCTGAGGAGTACCTGCCCCTTACCGCCGCACCGTGGACTTGGGCCCTCATGAGCCCTGCCCAAGGACGCCCCGGGTGCAGATTGTGTAGTCCGTCGAGTCGACGCCGGACTGGGAAGCCCGAGAAGAGCGAAGATGCTCAGAACGGAGAGCCCTTGCAGGACATGGGCTGGAGATGGAGGACCTGGCCTCCATGTGTGAAAGGCAATGCCGCAAGGCTTGCAATCTCCGCTCCGCTGCGGAGGAGTTGGTGGAGACTGGCAGCAACGGCAGAGCCCGGCGTTACCGGAAGCGCGGGTCCCCAAAACCCGCGGAGGAAGCCAGGGCGATGGAGACGGATCCAAGCCCGGTCAGGCTGTGGTCAGCTGCAGATTCTGAGGGGCACTCCGAGGGCTATCGGACCGCTTACCCTTCGGAGTCGGAGGAGATGGCCAGACCGCCCACAAGGGCGAACACGGCCCCAGAACCTAGCCTGGAGCATGACACCGAAGCGTTGGAGAGGCCTGCCAGAGCCAGAACGGCGCCTGTGGCCCGGCACACGGAGCCATTGCGGGATAACATGGGCGACACACCCATGGTGGACGAGTCCGAGGCGCCGGGAACCGTGGGATGCGCCGGATCAGGTGGAAAGCACGTTGAGTGCCACTGCAAGCACGTATCCTTCCTCATCGGCAAGTATCCAAAGATGGGGATGGACGCCATCGTGCAGCACCTCGACCGCCTGGACAACGCGAAGGACGGTCTAGAGGAGGACGTCGCGGGGATCCTGGATGACCAGTCGGCAGCGGAGAGAGACATGGCGGAGCTGCGAGCGGAACAGGACCGGTACCGGGAGAATCTGGAGCTGGCCCTGCAGAAGCAGCAGCGAGTGGTGGACAGCCTCCTCCACCTGGTGGAGGACATGTCGGGACGCCTGAAAAGGCTAGAGGATTTACAACCCCTCGCCTCGGGTCCGGAGCTCCCGGCAAAGCCGGCAGCGGCAGAGCTGGTGGAGCGGGTTAAGACCCTCAAGAGCGCCATGGAGAAACCCATGGGTGGCCCTGCAGAGGCACCTTACGCGCCTCCACGTGTCGACCCGGGTGGGCTGCCGTTTGTTCCCATGTTCAGCGAATCCATAATGCTTTGGGAGCAAACGGCACCGGCTGGGTCCATGCTGGAAGGGCACGCAACCACGTACCTGAGGAGCCTGACGGTACAGATGTCCCATACCGCCCAGGACCCACCGACCATTACAACTGCCCATGCAGTCTATGCAGAAGAGGAGGTCCAGAGCCAGACCATGCAGGGGCGAACCATGGGAAGCGCCGACGGACATGGTCGAGGCCATCCAGGCGGAAACCTGTGGGTGAAGGACCCCACTACGGGGATATGGACAGCCGGTAGAGCAAGTCCTTCCCGCATTCCAAACCCCATGGGTTCAGGCCCAACTGGACCGCACTCCATGGAGGAGAGGGATGTACGGGGAGTGTACTCACACCCCCCGGCCACAGGTGGTATCCGTCTTGGTGGAGTGGTGGCTGCGGACGTCGGAGACGCCATTGGGATTGACGACCTCAGGGGAATCAAAATCCCCTACTACGATGGCAACCCTTCCAACCTGGATGACTTCATCCTGGATTGGGAGGACTTTGCCGAGGAGGTCGTCGGCGAGATGAGGGGAGCGCCAAGGGACAAGTGGGTATGTCGGACATTCCGACACACGCTGGCGCAGGACCTGAAGGAGGAGCTCAGGGATCAGATCTGTGAGGGAGCGATCCAGACGGAGCAGGCCTGCCTCCAGTGGCTGCAGGACGAGGAGCGAGTGGACGTTCCCTTCCAGAAGTTGGAGGACTTGTGGTCCCTTCCGCTGCCGCTGGAGCGCGGGGAACTGAGGGTCCGAGAATGGAATCGGTACATCCGCAAGTACCGAAGAAGCCTCAAGCTGGTGGAGGACTGGAATGAGGCCAGCGAGATCAGACACCTGCTGAAGGACGTCCTCCCTGGGCACTGGAAGAGAAGAGTGGAGGATGAGGAGAAGAAGAGAGCAAAGAAGCGTGTGGCCGTACGGATCATGGCATCGGAGGACACCGGAGCCGGAATAATGGGGTTTTTCCGGCGAAACCTTGGCGAGCCCAGCCGAATGTTGGGGTTGAAGAACGCCGTCTACGTGGAGGTATTCGGCGACACCATGGGGCAAAGGCTGATGCGCCTCAACAACGTGGAGTAAAGGCGCGGAGAACCGCTGAGGATGCAGGTCATCTTCGCCCGCATGAGCCTGGACGAGATCGTGAAGGACATCACGGTGGAGCTGAAGCTCAACGCCAAGAACGAGGCCCACGTGCAGGATCGACAAGGCCAAGGACATCGAGGTCATCGAGAAGATCGCCACCACCGAGAGGTCAAGGGGGACACGGTCGGCACCGCGGAGGACGGGAGTGGAAGCGGCCAAGATCTCTGGACTGCGACCACCCAGGAGAATCATGAAGAAGCCCACTTCTTCCCGTTCGTAGCGCACAACATGAAGGAGAATGGGCAGGACAGGTCCAGGTGGAACCGTCTGGACCCCAGGACCAAAAACCGCAGAGATCCGCGGAGGATCGGGAACCCGCCGCTCTCGTTCCGCGAGTACAGATCGCAGCACACCGGTTGCTGGGTCTGCTACGGCAAGGGGAACAACCATGCACATGACCATCGGCATTGCAAGGTATATGAGGAGTACAAGAAGACCTACTTCGCCGCCCATCCCGACAAGAAGCCCAAGGAGCAACGAATTGCCGATTGGAAGGCAAAGGGCGGAGACGGTGGAAAAGGCCAAGGAAAGGGCCAAGGGACAGGCGGAGAAAAAGGCTATGGTGGAGGACCCGGCCCAGACCGACGCGTGAGGTCGATCGAGGAGGTTGCTGAGGACATGTTGAGGACGTTGGAGGAACTCAAAGCCCAGCAACGTGGTGGACAAAGTCTGAGCAGATCGCAGCAGGAGGGAGCTGCGGCAGGCCATGTCTAGAGGAGCCCCCACGGGAGTGGGACCTCGGAGGTCTCTCCTCCGAAAATATGTGGAATCCCAGAGAAAGCGAAGGCACATCGGGTGCCGAAGAAGGCTACAGAAGAGCCAAAACCACTGAGTTTTGCCACTCCCAACCCCTGGAGCGCCCTGCCAAGGGAAGTTTATGTGGGCAAGGGACGTGGCAAGAAGGAAGGAGCGACCACGGAGAGCCCTGTGGACGGGCAGGACCAGCCCAAGATCTACACCATCCGTGACCATACCCTCGAAGTCCTGATGCACCCGGATGTGCTAGAGTTGCATGCCGTGAGAGTCGTCCATACACCGCATGGTGACGAGCGGCAGTTGCACTTGAAGGTGCGTGTACGGTGCGGACAAGAGGAGTTGGTGGTGGATGTTTTGGTGGATACGGGTGCCCAGATGAGCCTGGTCCGGAGAGGGTTGTTCAAGGAGGAATCCCTTCAGCCCAGCCGTAGACCGGTACGCCTGAAGGTGGCCAATGGAGAGATTATGGGTGGTGGCACCCATGAGGCCACTATCAGTATGGAATTCTGGGAGCATGAGCGCTTGAACCGCCCTGATTTGGCGAAGAGGAGCACTCTATCCGGGAACTTCTATGTGGCCGACATTACTGATTGGGATATGATCATGGGGTATGACTTCATGGTGGGAAACGCCATTGGAGCCCTTCCCCATCGTGCAACGCTGGTCAGGGAGGATGATGAATGCCTCACATGGCTGTCCACGGACTATGCATGCGGATCATCCCAACAGAATGCTGAGGAAGAGGATCGGATCGTCCAAGCGGTGCAAGCTGTGGGTGCCAAGTCCAGAGGAGACCGGGGAATTCAGCTCACGGAGTATGGTATGGCGCCGCAGGTGTATGCCAGGATGATCCAGACGCTGGGAGCCGAAGCGCCCGAGACAGACATCTTCGCTTCCGGGATGCCCCACATTTGCGGAAGTGTAGGAAGCATTGGCATCGAGGAGACTCAGCCTGGTACAGGCATTGGGGTTTGAAGGAGTGGGGGCCCATGTATTGGCATGGCTCCCTGGACAATACCAGACGTACGGTGAAGAAGATCGTCGCGGATAAGGCGAAGGAGATCCTGGTCATAACCGGCATAGGATCCACCCCATGTCCGCAGGAGGGTCTTAAGTCGACGCTGGACTCCATCACCCTGAGGGAGATGTCATTGGAGCCAGAGGAGGAGTTGTTCATCGACACCAGGGGTGTATCAATGCCCTCCCCGGGTCAAGCATGGGGTACCAAGACTTTCCTGGTGGATAGGGCGCAAGCCCAGCCCACGGGTGATGAAGCATTCATCCGTAGGGTTGAGGCGGTGCCCCTGCGGGTCATGTTTGAGCCCAAGGAGGGGACGGATCAGCCTATTGATGGCATTGACATCCTGTCCCACTCAGAGATCGACGACGTCATCAACTACATGCGAATAGGGATGCACGACCGTGTGGCAGCCAAAAAGGGGCGGGCCATGGTCACATCTCCGCATTGGTGCAATGACAAGATGTTGGTCACCGGCAAGTACGAGAAGGATGAGTTCGTGGCGAGGGTCATGGATCACATCGGTTGACCAATATGATGGTCCGTTTGGGTCGGACCCGCCGATGTGGGATTTTCCAGAATGGGTGCCGATAACGACAAGAACCAGGCCGATGCCGCAAATTTCCGAAGATAATCGGTTGGAAGAGCTCCCCACGACGATGAAGACGGCATATCGGACGAGGATAAGCTTGACTCGGACCCGGAAGAGGCCTCTACCGCAGTGCGGTTGGTTGTATCGATACCGAAGCAAACGGCTGAAGAGGCCCAGGAGAACCCAAAGGTCGCCGAGCTGAAGGAGAGGCTGATCAATGCCTATCCGCGGCTATTCAGTGGCGTCGCCAACAAGAACCCTCCAGGTCGTGGGAGGTTTGGTACAGCGAAGATCAAGCTCAAGCCGAACCCCAAGATCTATCGTCATCGCGAGTACCAACTTCAGGGCGATCGGGCCGAGGCCATGAAGAAGTTGTTGGCCGAGTCTATTGAGCGGGGCTGGATCAAACCCTCCGACAGTGAGTGGGCCAGCCCAGCCTTTATCGTGCCCAAGAAGGAGAAGGGCGAGTGGAGGTTGGTGGTGGATTACAGGGGTTTGAAGGAGCAAACCGAGCACGACTCGTACTCGCTTCCTCTGATCGACACCATCCTCCAAAAGCAACAGAAAAAGCGGATCTTTACGGTGTTAGACCTGAAACACGGCTATCACCAGATGCCGCTACACCCGGACTCCAGGCCCTGCACAGCGATGTCGAAGCCGCTGGGGCCCATGCAGTGGAAAGTGGTGCCTATGGGCGCCAAGAATGGCAACGCCGCTTTCCAGCGCATGATGGAGGACCCACTCGGTCCTGTCCAGGACTGTGCCGACCCCTTTGTGGATGACATCATCATCGGGTCCGGCACGGAGGACATGACTGAGGACGAGCTCATCGAAGCGCATGAGAAGGATCTGCGCCGAGTGCTCAGCGAGCTGGACAAGCACAACATGGTGTGCAAGCCCACCAAGGCCTCACTCTTCGTGAAGGAAGTGGAGTTCGCGGGTCACGTGGTTGGTCACGGGCAACGCCGTCCCATGCCTGGGACGCTGGCGTCCCTGCATCACTGGAGAAAACCCCCAACCCATCAGCGAACTCCGATCCTTCATGGGGTTCGGTAATTACTATTCGGGCTATGTCTGGATGTATGCAGAACTGTCGGGGCCGCTGCACAAGATGCTGCAGGTGGGGAAGTTCGATGGCCGGAAGGGGAGCAAGAAGAAGCTTGCCTGGACCCCTGAGGCCGAAGATGCGTTCAGCCGCCTGAAGGAGCAACTCCTGGGGCAGCTGGGTCTATTCCTGGTGGACCCGGCCAACGGATTCGTGCTACGAACGGACGCCTCGGAGTACGCTGTAGGGGCAGTCCTCGAGCAGGTCCGGGACGACGGGTCGCACGTACCCGTGGCGTTTTGGAGCCGGAGGCTGGCCGAGGGCCAACGTCGAACCTGGACCGCGAGGGAGAAGGAGACGTACGCCATTGTTTGTGCGCTCAGGAAGTGGTCTGGCCACATCGGATTGCAACTGGTGGTGGTTTGTACGGACCATCAGTCCTTGCAGAGCTGGCACAAGGAGCACGTCGACACCCCCTCGGGACCGGCGGCAAGGAGGGTCCGATGGCATGAGACGTTCGCCAAGTTCGACCTCAGCGTCGTGTACGTCCCGGGGAAGGACAACACTGTGGCGGATTGCCTCAGTCGATGGGCCTACCCCGCGGGCAAGGCATGGATGGACATATCCAGCCATGCAGACGCCGAGGAGACTGAGGAGGCCAAACGCATCATCGAGATGGAGAAGGCCCTGGAGCAAGAGGTGGTCAAGTGCTTTGTGGTGATGGCAAACCGTACGGACCTGGCCAAGTTCCGGGGCGCCCGAGTCCAAGCTATTCGAGAGGAAATCATCGAGCAATGGATGGTGGCCCTTGTAGAACTAGTCAGATCGGTGCTCATAGAGGACTGGTCGGATGACTATGCGGCATCCGAGCAGTGGAGCAAGTACTGGAATGCCGTGAGCGCCCAGTCAGATGACGAATGGCCCGAGGGCTTGACCGAGGATGGGGATAAACTATTCCTCAAAGACAAGCTATTGGTCCCTGAGAACCGAATGGATGAGCTCATTGACCACTGGCATAACGCCCAGCTCATGCATCCTGGTCGGGACAAGATGCAGCAGGATCTGGAGTGGCGCTTCAAGTTCCCACCGGGGTACTACGCCATCCTGGACAAGTACTGCAGCGACTGCGCCGTGTGTCGGGCCACAAAGAGCCCCAACCACTCCACCGCTGGCCACCCGGTGTATACGGCTATACCGGAGGCCCCTATGCGGTGCGTAGCCATAGATGTATTCGCCATGCCGGAGGTCACGGTGGAAGGAGAGACCTACGACTGTGTCATTCTGGCGGTGGATAGGCACAGCAGGTATATCTTGGCGGTCCCGGGCAAGAAGTCCAAGAAGAAGGACAAGAAGGACAAGCATGGAGTGGGTCTGCAGGCCAAGACCGTCGCTAATGCCATGATCAGGCATTGGCTGACAATTTTTGATGTCCCGGCTGTCATCTGCAGCGATCGGGGCAGTCAGTTTGTGGGGACGTGGTTCAAGATGATGTGCAAGCACATGGGGATTCGGCACGCCAAGACCGTGGCGTACCACAGCCGGTCGAACGGCCAGGCTGAGGTGGCTGGGCGGCAGATGTTTGAAAGGTTTCGCCAGCTGCACATTGATGAAACGGGCCGGAATTGGTATAATCCGCTATGGAGAGTACTCCAGGCGTACCACAACCTTCCGGGGCCCATTGGACTGTCGCCCCATCGCATCCTGTTCCTACGGGATTGAGTGTCACGCACTCTCCCGTGGTTGAACCATGGCAAGGTGGCCCGAGATGCGAGTGCCATGATGGCTGAGGCGGACGACACGGCGACCAAGGTGTGCAAAGCACTTCAGGACGAGCATGAGAAGAGGGCCAAGTACTTCAAGCAGGGAAAAGTCCACAAATATGCTCTCCAAGACACCGTATGGGTGGAGCGGCACCACAAGGATGTTCTCTCCAGGCATCAGCAGGCGTCCTGGTATGTGCCGGGGGTAATCGTCTGGAAGGTCGGGCAGGATGTGTATGCAGTTCGTGTGGGGGATAACAAGATCCTGGACCGCGACCATACCCAGCTTCGTCCCCGAGCACCAGACCCCAGCGGACGTCCCGTCACCTTCGAGTTCACAGCCGGAGATCTGGACTCGGACGACAAGGGTGAGGACGACGACTTCACCGCTGAGAGGATCCTGACGGACAAGCCGGACCCGGGGACGCCTGAGGGGAGGCTGTACAAGGTCCGTTGGAAGAGATTCGCCGCATCCAGGGATTCGTGGGAGCCTCCGAGCAGCTTTGTGCCGAGGTACACCACGGTCTGGATGGAGTATCTGAAGAAAAAGAACATTTCTTTGGATGTCAAGGATGTGTTGGTCCATTTGGTGGCAGCAGTAGCACCGTAATGAATCCCCCTTGGCATTGTTGCTTGTTTCTGTGCTTGGGGGACGGGTGAGGGTGTTCATCCGGGGAATTTTAGGCCTTGACTGGCCATATACCCCCTTCACTTGATCTCCACATATATATTTCATTGTGGTATACTTATTTAGGTCGACCGACAACGTTTCTCTATCTTTGATCCCCTTGGTCCATGTTGTAGATCAAGAGGAGACCGGATATGGCGTAGGGCACCGATTATGAGTGTCCTCACCCCTCCCTTGGGGCATGGGGGACGCCTACGACGTGTGTGGGGCCTCCATGTGTGCTTGGGACATGGGGCGGGGTTTTGGAGCCCATTGGGGTCCTCCCGTCCTCTCTTCAATGACTTCCGAGCGAATACAACGCTCTGAGAAGGGGAGTGAAGCCGGTTCGAACCCCTGTGGCCATCTTTGGGTCACCTGGGGTGTGTATCTATGTGCCGGCAAGCCGCCATTGGCTGATATCATACTCTCCCATCCACCTGACCTAACCTGATGTGATAGTGTGATAGGTTTGGCCAGTCCAGCTATGAGCGGCCATATTCAGTACAGAGGCGCCGCCGGCTGAGATTTATATATCAGAATATCAGGAATCAACAGGGTTTTTTTTATCATAAAGTTTCCGTAATTTTTCAGTCTTCCGTTCTGATTGTCAATGTATCGGCGAATGTCAGTTGGCTCGCGATTTTGCGGTAACCGATTGGTTAACTGTTATTTGCAGATATTTTGGCGGAAACTCAGATGAAGGGTCAGATTTCATCAGTAAAGGGTTCGTTGCTTCCGCAATTTTCATGTTATACACTCGCAAAATTAATCCGATTTTTTCAGACCTTCAGAATCGGATTTTCGACTTTGACACCGCCGCACTTGATATGATGAATCTCGAGTGGTCCTACATTTTTCCCCGATCACGAATCAACCTTCCTTTGGTCATCCCCTTCGTTTTTCTTGGAGATAAAGGAGAAACCAAATTGATTCGTGAGGCCACTTTGAAAGGTCATATCTCCGGCTCACGGCGAGGAAAACCAATTTCGAGAATTGGGTTGGAACTGCCTTGGTCTCAACTTAATTTAAGAAGCATCAAACGCCTTTGGTGTGTACACATGCCTGGAGACAACAGGGAGGGGGGGAGGGCCAAAAGAAAAAAAAAGGGGGGGGGGGAGGCAACAGGACGCCAAGGCCCAGGGCACCCCAGGCCGGAAAACACGCAAAGAGGGAGACAACGGGGCGCACAGAGGGGGCGGAGGGAAAAAAAAAAAACAAGGGGGGGGGCGGGACAAGAGGCAAAAAAACCCAACAACGACCACAAACAGGGCAACCCCAGCCCGGAGGAGGCTGAACAAGCAAAGAGCGAAGCAAGAGAGGCCAAAGGAAAGGTGAGGCGCACCAAAACGCGTCTGGGAGGCCGGCCCGCTCGACCCGGCCAAACAGGGCACGCACACGCAAAGCAGCCCGGCAGCCCGCCCGAAGGGCGCGCAGTCGGGGGTGGGAGAGCGCCCGACCCCGGACGCCCCACACCGGCCCCGGCAGCCCGCCCAGAGGGCGGGCAGTCGGGGCCGGGAGAGCGTCCGTCCCCTGGACGCCCCACACCGGCCCCGGCAGTGCGCCCAGAGGGCGGGCAGTCGGGGGTGGGAGAGCGTCCGACCCCGGACGCCCCACACCGGCCCCGGCAGCCCGCCCAGAGGGCGGGCAGTCGGGCCTGGGCGAGCGCCCGACCCCTGACGCCCCACACCGGCCCCGGCAGCCCGCCCAGAGGGCGGGCAGTCGGGAGTGGGAGAGCGTGCGACCCCGGACGCCCCACACCGGCCCCGGCAGCCCGCCCAGAGGGCGGGCAGTCGGGGCTGGAAGGGCGCCCCACCCCGGACGCCCCACACCGGCCCCGGCAGCCCGCCCAGAGGGCGGGCAGTCGGGGGTGGGAGAGCGCACGACCCCGGACGCCCCACACCGGCCCCGGCAGCCCGCCCAGAGGGCGAGCAGTCGGGGGTGGGACCGCGCACGACCCCAGAAGCCCCACAGCGGCACCAGCAGCCCACCCAGAGGGCGGGCAGTCGGGGGTGGGAGAGCGTCCGACCCCGGACGCCCCACACCGACCCCGGCAGCCCGCCCAGAGGGCGGGCAGTCGGGGGTGGGAGAGCGCCCGACCCCGGACGCCCCAGACCGGCCCCGGCAGCCCGCCCAGAGGGCGGGCAGTCGGGGGTGGGAGAGCGCCTGACCCCAGACGCCCCACACCGGCCCCGGCAGCCCGCCCAGAGGACGGGCAGTCGGGGGTGGGAGCGCGCCCGACCCCGGACGCCGCACACCGGCACCAGCAGCCCGCCCAGAGGGCGGGCAGTCGGGGCCGGGAGAGCTTCCGACCCCGGACGCCCCACACCGGCCCCGGCAGCCCGCCCAGAGGGCGGGCAGTCAGGGGTGGGACCGCGCACGACCCCGGACGCCCCACAGCGGCACCAGCAGCCCACCCAGAGGGCGGGCAGTCGGGGGTGGGAGAGCGTCCGACCCCGGACACCGCACACCGGCACCAGCAGCCCGCCCAGAGGGCGGGCAGTCGGGGCCGGGAGAGCTTCCGACCCCGGACGCCCCACACCGGCCCCGGCAGCCCGCCCAGAGGGCGGGCAGTCGGGGTCGGGAGAGCGCCCGACCCCGGACGCCCCACACCGGCCCCAGCAGCCCGCCCAGAGGGCGGGCAGTCGGGGGTGCGAGAGCGTCGACCCCGGACGCCCCACACCGGCCCCGGCAGCCCGCCCAGAGGGCGAGCAGTCGGGGGTGGGAGAGCGCCCGAACCTGGACGCCCCACACGGGCCCCGGCAGCCCGCCCAGAGGGCGAGCAGTCGGGGGTAGGAGGGCGCCCGACCCCGGACGCCCCACACCGGCCACGGCAGCCCGCCCAGAGGGCGGGCAGTCGAGGATGGGAGAGCGTCCGACCCCGGACGCCCCACACCGGCCCCGGCAGCCTGCCCAGAGGGCGGGCAGTCGGGGCTGGGAGAGCGTCCGACCCCGGACGCCCCACACCGGCCCCGGCAGCCCGCCCAGAGGGCGAGCAGTCGGGGGTGGGAGAGCGCCGGATCCCGGATGCCCCACACCGGCCCCGGCAGCCCGCCCAGAGGGCGGGCAGTCGGGCCTCGGCGAGCGCCCGACCCCTGACGCCCCACACCGGCCCCGGCAGCCCGCCCAGAGGGCGGGCAGTCGGGGGTCGGAGAGCGTGCGACCCCGGACGCCCCACACCGGCCCCGGCAGCCCGCCCAGAGGGCGGGCAGTCGGGGGTGGGAGAGCGCCCGACCCCGGACGCCCCACACCGGCCCCGGCAGCCCGCCCAGAGGGCGGGCAGTCGGGGGTGGGAGAGCGCCCGACCCCGGACGCCCGACACCGGCCCCGGCAGCCCGCCCAGAGGGCGAGCAGTCGGGGGTGGGAGCGCGCCCGACCCCGGACGCCCCACACCGGCACCAGCAGCCCACCCAGAGGGCGGGCAGTCGGGGATGGGAGAGCGTCCGACCCCGGACGCCCCACACCGACCCCGGCAGCCCGCCCAGAGGGCGGGCAGTCGGGGGTGGGAGAGCACCCGACCCCGGACGCCCCACACGGGCCCCGGCAGCCCGCCCAGAGGGCGGGCAGTCGGGGGTGGGAGAGCGCCCGACCCCAGACGCCCCACACCGGCCCCGGCAGCCCGCCCAGAGGACGGGCAGTCGCTGGTGGGAGCGCGCCCGACCCCGGACGCCCCACACCGGCACCAGCAGCTCGCCCAGAGGGCGGGCAGTCGGGGCCGGGAGAGCTTCGGACCCCGGACGCCCCACACCGGCCCCGGCAGCCCGCCCAGAGGGCGGGCAGTCGGGGGTGGGAGAGCGCCCGACCCCGGACGCCCCACACCGGCCCCAGCAGCCCGCCCAGAGGGCGGGCAGTCGGGGGTGCGAGAGCGTCCGACCCCGGACGCCCCACGGCGGCCCCGGCAGCCCGCCCAGAGGGCGAGCAGTCAGGGGTGGGAGAGCGCCCGACCCCGGACGCCCCACACCGGCCCCGGCAGCCCGCCCAGAGGGCGAGCAGTCGGGGATGGGAGGGCGCCCGACCCCGGACGCCCCACACCGGCCACGGCAGCCCGCCCAGAGGGCGGGCAGTCGGGGATGGGAGAGCGTCCGACCCCGGACGCCCCACACCGGCCCCGGCAGCCTGCCCAGAGGGCGGGCAGTCGGGGCTGGGAGAGCGTCCGACCCCGGACGCCCCACACCGGCCCCAGCAGCCCGCCCAGAGGGCGAGCAGTCGGGGGTGGGAGAGCGCCCGATCCCGGACGCCCCACACCGGCCCCGGCAGGCCGCCCAGAGGGCGAGCAGTCGGGGGTGGGAGGGCGTGCGACCCCGGACGCCCCACACCGGCCCCGGCAGCCCGCCCAGAGGGCGGGCAGTCGGGGGTGGGAGAGCGCCCGACCCCGGACGCCCCACACCGGCCCCGGCAGCCCGCCCAGAGGGCGGGCAGTCGGGGGTGGGAGAGCGCCCGACCCCGGACGCCCCACACCGGCCCCGGCAGCCCGCCCAGAGGGCGAGCAGTCGGGGGTGGGAGCGCGCCCGACCCCGGACGCCCCACACCGGCACCAGCAGCCCACCCAGAGGGCGGGCAGTCGGGGCTGGGGGAGCGTCCGACCCCGGACGCCCCACACCGACCCCGGCAGCCCGCCCAGAAGGCGGGCAGTCGGGGGTGGGAGAGCGCCCGACCCCGGACGCCCCACACCGGCCCCGGCAGCCCGCCCAGAGGGCGGGCAGTCGGGGGTGGGAGAGCGCCCGACCCCAGACGCCCCACACCGGCCCCGGCAGCCCGCCCAGAGGACGGGCAGTCGCTGGTGGGAGCGCGCCCAACCCCGGACGCCCCACACCGGCACCAGCAGCCCGCCCAGAGGGCAGGCAGTCGGGGCCGGGAGAGCTTCCGACCCCGGACGCCCCACACCGGCCCCGGCAGCCCGACCAGAGGGCGGGCAGTCGGGGGTGGGAGAGCGCCCGACCCCGGACGCCCCACACCGGCCCCAGCAGCCCGCCCAGAGGGCGGGCAGTCGGGGGTGCGAGAGCGTCCGACCCCGGACGCCCCACACCGGCCCCGGCAGCCCGCCCAGAGGGCGAGCAGTCGGGGGTAGGAGGGCGCCCGACCCCGGACGCCCCACACCGGCCACGGCAGCCCGCCCAGAATGCGGGCAGTCGGGGATGGGAGAGCGTCCGACCCCGGACGCCCCACACCGGCCCCGGCAGCCTGCCCAGAGGGCGGGCAGTCGGGGGTGGGAGAGCGCCGGACCCCGGACGCCCCACACCGGCCGCGGCAGCCCGCCCAGAGGGCAGGCAGTCGGGGATGGGAGAGCGCCCGACCCCGGACGCCCCACACCGGCCCCGGCAGCCCGCCCAGAGGGCGAGCAGTCGGGGGTGGGAGAGCGCCCGACCCCGGACGCCCCACACCGGCCCCAGCAGCCTGCCCGGAGGGCGAGCAGTCGGGGGTGGGAGCGCGCCCGACCCCGGACGCCCCACACCGGCACCAGCAGCCCGCCCAGAGGGCGGGCAGTCGGGGGTGGGAGGTCGTCCAAGCCGGACGCCCCACACCGGCCCCGGCAGCCCGCCCAGAGGGCGGGCAGTCGGGGGTGGGAGAGCGCCCGACCCCGGACGCCCGACACCGGCCCCGGCAGCCCGCCCAAAGGGCAGGCAGTCGGGGGTGAGAGAGCGTCCAAGCCCGGACGCCCCACACCGGCACCAGCAGCCCACCCAGAGGGCGGGCAGTCCGGGGTGGGAGAGCGTCCGACCCCGGACGCCCCACACCGACCCCGGCAGCCCGCCCAGAGGGCGGGCAGTCGGGGGTGGGGGAGCGCCCGACCCCGGACGCCCCACACCGGCCCCGGCAGCCCGCCCAGAGGACGGGCAGTCGGGGGTGGGAGCGCGCCCGACCCCGGACGCCCCACACCGGCACCAGCAGCCCGCCCAGAGGGCGGGCAGTCGGGGCCGGGAGAGCGTCCGACCCCGGACGCCCCACACCGGCCCAGGCAGCCCGCCCAGAGGGCGGGCAGTCGGGGGTGGGAGAGCGCCCGACCCCGGACGCCCCACACCGGCCCCGGCAGCCCGCCCAGAGGGCGGGCAGTCGGGGGTGGGAGAGCGTCCGACCCCGGACGCCCCACACCGGCCCCGGCAGCCCGCCCAGAGGGCGAGCAGTCGGGGGTGGGAGAGCGCCCGACCCCGGACGCCCCACACCGGCCCCGGCAGCCCGCCCAGAGGGCGAGCAGTCGGGGGCGGGAGAGCGCCCGACCCCGGAGGCCCCACACCGGCCCCAGCAGCCCGCCCAGAGGGCGGGCAGTCGGGGGTGGGAGAGCGTCCGCCCCCGGACGCCCCACACCGGCCCCGGCAGCCCGCCCAGAGGGCGGGCAGTCGGGGGTGGGAGAGCGCCTGACCCCGGACGCCCCACACCGGCCCCGGCAGCCCGCCCAGAGGGCGGGCAGTCGGGGGTGGGAGAGCGTCCGACCCCGGACGCCCCACACCGGCCCCGGCAGCCCGCCCAGAGGGCGGGCAGGCGGGGGTGGTAGAGCGCCCGACCCCGGACGCCCCACACCGGCCCCGGCAGCCCGCCCAGAGGGCGAGCAGTTGGGGGTGGGAGAGTGCCTGATTCCGGACGCCCCACACCGGCCCCAGCAGCCCGCCCAGAGGGCGGGCAGTCGGGGGTGGGAGAGCGCCCGACCCCGGACGCCCCACTCCGGCCCCGGCAGCCCGCCCAGAGGGCGAGCAGTCGGGGGGAGGAGAGCGCCCGACCCCGGACGCCCCACACCGGCCCCGGCAGCCCGCCCAGAGGGCGGGCAGTCGGGGTAGGGAGAGCGTCCGACCCCGGACGCCCCACACCGGCCCCGGCAGCCCGCCCAGAGGGCGAGCAGTCGGGGGTGGGAGAGCGCCCGACCCCGGACACCCAACACCGGCCCCGGCAGCCCGCCCAGAGGGCGGGCAGTCTGGCGTGGGAGAGCGTCCGACCCTGGACGCCCCACACCGGCCCCGGCAGCCCGCCCAGAGTGCGGGCAGCTGGGGGTGGGAGAGCGTCCGACCCGCGACGCCCCACACCGGCCCCGGCAGCCCGCCCAGAGGGCGGGCAGTCGGGGGTGGGAGAGCGCCCGACCCTGGACGCCCCACACCGCCCCCGGCAGCCCGCCCAGAGGACGGGCAGTCGGGGGTGGGAGCGCGCCCGACCCCGGACGCCCCACACCGGCCCCGGCAGCCCGCCCAGAGGGCGAGCAGTCGGGGGTGGGAGGTCGTCCGACCCCGGACGCCCCACACCGGCCCCGGCAGCCCGCCCAGAGGGCGAGCAGTCGGGGCTGGGAGAGCGTCCGACCCCGGACGCCTGACACCGGCCCCGGCAGCCCGCCCAGAGGGCGAGCAGTCGGGGGTGGGAGAGCACCCGACCCCGGACGCCCCACACCGGCCCCGGCAGCCCGCCCAGAGGGCAGGCAGTCGGGGGTGAAAGAGCGTCCGACCCCGGACTCCCCACAGCGGCCCTGGCAGCCCGCTCAGAGGACGGACAGTCGGGGGTGGGAGAGCGTCCGACCCCGGACGCCCCACACCGGCCCCGGCAGCCCGCCCAGAGGGCGAGCAGTCGGGGGTGGGAGAGCGTCCGACCCCGGACGCCCCACACCGGCCCCGGCAGCCCGCCCAGAGGGCGAGCAGTCGGGGGTGGGAGGTCGTCCGACCCCGGACGCCCCACACCGGCCCCAGCAGCCCGCCCAGAGGGCGAGCAGTCGGGGCTGGGAGAGCGTCCGACCCCGGACGCCTGACACCGGCCCCGGCAGCCCGCCCAGGGGGCGAGCAGTCGGGGGTGGGAGAGCACCCGACCCCGGACGCCCCACACCGGCCCCGGCAGCCCGCCCAGAGGGCAGGCAGTCGGGGGTGAAAGAGCGTCCGACCCCGGACTCCCCACAGCGGCCCTGGCAGCCCGCTCAGAGGACGGGCAGTCGGGGGTGGGAGAGCGTCCGACCCCGGACGCCCCACACCGGCCCCGGCAGCCCGCCCAGAGGGCGAGCAGTCGGGGGTGGGAGAGCGTCCGACCCCGGACGCCCCACACCGGCCCCGGCAGCCCGCCCAGAGGGCGAGCAGTCGGGGTTGGGAGAGCGTCCGACCCCGGACGCCCCACACCGGCCCCAGCAGCCCGCCCAGAGGGCGGGCAGTCGGGGTTGGGAGAGCGCCCGAACCCGGACGCCCCACACCGGCCCCGGCAGCCCGCCCAGAGGGCGGGCAGTCGGGCGTGGGAGAGCGCCGACCCCGGACGCCCCACACCGGCACCGGCAGCCCGCCCAGAGGGCGGGCAGTCGGGGGTAGGAGAGCGTCCCACCCCGGACGCCCCACACCGGACCCCGCAGCCCGCTCAGTAGGCGGGCAGTCGGGGTTGGGAGAGCGCCCGACCCTGGACGCCCCACACCGGCCCCGGCAGCCCGCCCAGAGGGCGGGCAGTCGGGGCCGGGAGAGCGTCCGACCCCGGACGCCCCACACCGGCCCCGGCAGCCCGCCCAGAGGGCGAGCAGTCGGGGGTGGGAGTGCGCCCGACCCCGGACGCCCCACACCGGCCCCGGCAGCCCGCCCAGAGGGCGAGCAGTCGGGGGTGGGAGCGCGCCCGACCCCGGACGCCCCACACCGGCACCGGCGGCCCGCCCAGAGGGCGAGCAGTCGGGGGTGGGAGAGCGCCCGACCCCGGACGCCCCACACCGGCCCCGGCAGCCCGCCCAGAGGGCGGGCAGTCGGGGGTGGGAGAGCGCCCGACCCCGGACGCCCCACATCGGCCCCGGCAGCCCGCCCAGAGGGCGGGCTGTCGGGGGTGGGAGAGCGTCCGACCCCGGACGCCCCACACCGGCCCCAGCAGCCCGCCCAGAGGGCGGGCAGTCGAGGGTGGGAGAGCGCCCGACCCCGGACGCCCCACACCGGCCCCGGCAGCCCGCCCAGAGGGCTGGCAGTCGGGGGTCAGAGAGCGCCCGACCCTGGCCGCCCCACACCGGCACCGGCAGCCCGCCCAGAGGCCGGGCAGTCGGGGGTGGGAGAGCGTCCGACCCCGGACGCCCCACACCGGACCCGGCAGCCCGCCCCGAGGGCGAGCAGTCGGGGGTGGGAGAGCGCCCGACCCCGGACGCCCCACTACGGCCCCGGCAGCCTGCTGGGAGGGCGAGCAGTCGGGGGTGGGAGCGCGCCCGACCCCGGACGCCCCACACCGGCCCCGGCAGCCCGCCCAGAGGGCGGGCAGTCGGGGGTGGGAGAGCGTCCGACCCTGGACGCCCGACACCGGCCCCGGCAGCCCGCCCAGAGTGCGGGCAGCTGGGGGTGGGAGAGCGTCCGACCCGGGACGCCCCACACCGGCCCCGGCAGCCCGCCCAGAGGGCGGGCAGTTGGGGGTGGGAGAGCGCCCGACCCTGGACGCCCCACACCGCCCCCGGCAGCCCGCCCAGAGGACGGGCAGTCGGGGGTGGGAGCGCGCCCCACCCCGGACGCCCCACACCGGCCCCGGCAGCCCGCCCAGAGGGCGAGCAGTCGGGGCTGGGAGGTCGTCCGACCCCGGACGCCCCACACCGGCCCCGGCAGCCCGCCCAGAGGGCGAGCAGTCGGGGCTGGGAGAGCGTCCGACCCCGGACGCCTGACACCGGCCCCGGCAGCCCGCCCAGAGGGCGAGCAGTCGGGGGTGGGAGAGCACCCGACCCCGGACGCCCCACACCGGCCCCGGCAGCCCGCCCAGAGGGCAGGCAGTCGGGGGGAAAGAGCGTCCGACCCCGGACTCCCCACAGCGGCCCTGGCAGCCCGCTCAGAGGACGGGCAGTCGGGGGTGGGAGAGCGTCCGACCCCGGACGCCCCACACCGGCCCCGGCAGCCCGCCCAGAGGGCGAGCAGTCGGGGGTGGGAGAGCGTCCGACCCCGGACGCCCCACACCGGCCCCGGCAGCCCGCCCAGAGGGCGAGCAGTCGGGGTTGGGAGAGCGTCCGACCCCGGACGCCCCACACCGGCCCCAGCAGCCCGCCCAGAGGGCGGGCAGTCGGGGTTGGGAGAGCGCCCGAACCCGGACGCCCCACACCGGCCCCGGCAGCCCGCCCAGAGGGCGGGCAGTCGGGCGTGGGAGAGCGCCGACCCCGGACGCCCCACACCGGCACCGGCAGCCCGCCCAGAGGGCGGGCAGTCGGGGGTAGGAGAGCGTCCCACCCCGGACGCCCCACACCGGACCCCGCAGCCCGCTCAGTAGGCGGGCAGTCGGGGTTGGGAGAGCGCCCGACCCTGGACGCCCCACACCGGCCCCGGCAGCCCGCCCAGAGGGCGGGCAGTCGGGGCCGGGAGAGCGTCCGACCCCGGACGCCCCACACCGGCCCCGGCAGCCCGCCCAGAGGGCGAGCAGTCGGGGGTGGGAGTGCGCCCGACCCCGAACGCCCCACACCGGCCCCGGCAGCCCGCCCAGAGGGCGAGCAGTCGGGGGTGGGAGCGCGCCCGACCCCGGACGCCCCACACCGGCACCGGCGGCCCGCCCAGAGGGCGAGCAGTCGGGGGTGGGAGAGCGCCTCACCCCGGACGCCCCACGACGGCCCCGGCAGCCCGCCCAGAGGGCGGGCAGTCGGGGGTGGGAGAGCGCCCGACCCCGGACGCCCCACACCGGCCCCGGCAGCCCGCCCAGAGGGCGGGCTGTCGGGGGTGGGAGAGCGTCCGACCCCGGACGCCCCACACCGGCCCCAGCAGCCCGCCCAGAGGGCGGGCAGTCGAGGGTGGGAGAGCGCCCGACCCCGGACGCCCCACACCGGCCCCGGCAGCCCGCCCAGAGGGCTGGCAGTCGGGGGTCAGAGAGCGCCCGACCCTGGCCGCCCCACACCGGCACCGGCAGCCCGCCCAGAGGCCGGGCAGTCGGGGGTGGGAGAGCGTCCGACCCCGGACGCCCCACACCGGACCCGGCAGCCCGCCCCGAGGGCGAGCAGTCGGGGGTGGGAGAGCGCCCGACCCCGGACGCCCCACTACGGCCCCGGCAGCCCGCTGGGAGGGCGAGCAGTCCGGGGTGGGAGCGCGCCCGACCCCGGACGCCCCACACCGGCCCCGGCAGCCCGCCCAGAGGGCGGGCAGTCGGGGTAGGGAGAGCATCCGACCCCGGACGCCCCACACTGGCCCCGGCAGCCCGCCCAGAGGGCGAGCAGTCGGGGATGGGAGATTGCCCGACCCCGGACGCCCCACACCGGCCCCGGCAGCCTGCCCAGAGGGCGGGCAGTCGGGGTCGGGAGAGCGTCCGACCCCGGACGCCCCATACCGGCCCCGGCAGCCCGCCCAGAGGGCGGGCAGTCGGGGGTGGGAGACCGCCCGACCCCGGACGCCCCACACCGGCCCCGGCAGCCCGCCCAGGAGGCGGGCAGTCGGGGGTGGGAGAGCGTCCGACCCCGGACGCCCCACACCGGCCCCGGCAGCCCGCCCAGAGGGCGGGCAGTCGGGGTCAGGAGAGCGCCCGACCCCGGACACCCCACACCGGCCCCGGCAGCCCGCCCAGAGGGCGGGCAGTCGGGGGTGGGAGAGCGTCCCACCCCGGACGCCCCACACCGGCCCCGGCAGCCCGCCCAGAGGGCGAGCAGTCGGGGGTTGGAGAGCGCCCGACCCCGGACGCCCCACACCGGCCCCGGCAGCCCGCCCAGAGGGCGGGCAGTCGGGGGTCGGAGAGCGTCCGACCCCGGACGCCCCCCACCGGCCCCGGCAGCCCGCCCAGAGGGCGGGCAGTCGGGGGTGGGAGAGCGTCCAACCCCGGACGCCCCACATCGGCCCGGGCAGCCCGCCCAGAGGGCGGGCAGTCGGGGCCGGGAGAGCGCCGGACCCCGGACGCCCCAAGGCACCCCCCCCCGGGGACGCCCTACCGCCACCCCCATAACCCCAAGCCAAGTAGGGGGGAACCGCGACCGGACCGCCCCCCCCCAAGCACGTCAGACGGAGCAAGGGACCGGGGCAGGACACGCGGAGGGGCACGGACCACGCCGAACGGCCCTACCAGCGCCCAGTGCCGGGACCACGCGAGGTGCGCACGCCACACCACCCAGGGGGGGGGGGGGAGCGGACGCTGCGGGAGCGCGAGCGCGAACACACGAAAGGGGCACGCGGGGACAACCAGAAGGGCAACCGGACCAACCACGCAGAACGCACAGACCGCGTGGAATGGCGTACCAGCGAGCGAGGGTAAGGGACACCCGGACGGGACAGCCCGCCACACGCAGCGCGGAACACGCGGGGCGGGAAGGGGGAAACGAGAGAGACACAACACCAGGTACCGGCCTGAAACCCCCGAACCGGCCGCGAGCGCCGCGCACACACAGACGGGGCACTGCACCCGCCAAGGCAGTAGTGGTGCACAGCGCCACGCCCCAACCCCTAGGCTAGGCAGCCTCCACGCCAGCCCAAGGGGGTCCCACTGGCGACAAGCCAGTAGCACGGGCCCGGCGGCGCCGGCGCCCCGGGCGACCACGCATTAGGGAGGCGACGCAGTGGGTAAGCGCCTGCAGCCACAGCTGCGAATTGATGCACTGACCGGGGAGTGGCGAAACGGGGAAGCCGGGGAACGACGGGGCTCCGAGCCCTGTGAACCCGGGGGACTCCGCCACCAGGCAGGAGGTGCGTCTTGGAGGGCCCCCCACTAGGACCCGGTGGGGAGGATATCACCTGGCCCGACCAGGTGGCCCCCCGGGGCCGAAAGGCGTCTAGTACCCGCAAAATCAAACCTCAAACCTCAAACCTCAGTCCAGCTATGAGCGGCCATATTCAATACCGAGGCGCCGCCGGCTGAGATTTACATATCAGAATATCAACAGGGTTCTTCTATCATAATGTTTTCGTAATTCTTCAGCCTTCCGTTCTGATTGTCAATGTATCGGCGAATGTCAGTTGGCTCGCAATTTTGCGGTAACCGATTGGTTAACTCTTATTTGCAGATATTTTTGGCAGAAACCCCGATGAAGGGTCAGATTTCATCAGTAAAGGGTTCGTTGCTTCTGCAATTTCCATGTTATACACTCGCAAAATGAATCCGATTTTTTCAGACCTTCAGAATCAGACTTTCGACTTTGACACCGCCGCACTTGATATGATGAATCTCGAGTGGTCCTACATTTTTCCCCGATCACGAATCAACCTTCCTTTGGTTATCCCCTTCGTTTTCCTTGGAGATAAAGGATAAACAAATTGATTCGTGAGGCCACTTTGAAAGGTCATATCTCCAGCTCACAGCGAGGAAAACCAATTTTGAGAATTGGGTTGGAACTGCCTTGGTCTCAACTTAATTGAGGAAGCATCAAACGACCTTGGTGTGTACACATGCCTGGTGTAGCAAGGGATAATGGCCAAGAGAGTAGAAAGTGGTTTACAACTCTTGGGCCATGCGACCGAACATTTTATTGCGACTTTCTCGTGCACCGCATGAGTGTTGGGGTTGCACAGATACTTTTTTTGGGTTCCCACGCATTTTTAACGTGAAGTTATGTCCATGGAGGGGCATGGCATACCATGGTGGGAGCCATTTTTTGAGGGTATGTGTTATATGCATGGTATGTGCTTCTATATGCTCACGCCCATGTTATATATCTCCGTTTGTAGGAAGATATATGGAGTCATACGTGGCAAGGGCTTCGCCCATGTCCGAATGGTGAGCTCCATAGCGCTAGACTATGTCTACCGCACATATAGTGCATGTGGAAAGGTTTACAGAGCGACCCATAAGCGCCAATATCAATTTTCCCATTTTCATGGTGCGTGTTGGGAGGAGGTTCAAAGATGTCCCCATGCGTCAATGTGGGGATCCAAGTGGGAGGATTGTTTGCAAATGGTCCCAAGCAATTGTGTTTTGAATCATATGTTGATACCGTGGGTGGACGAAGTTATATACTATTGTAATTATATTGAATTTGGCATTATTTGCATGTTTTTGACCTCATTTTATGCTCATTTTTGTATTTTATGTGCTCAACTGGTCGGCTAACAGTAAAGTGCCTAGAGATCCGTGAACTACGGTATGTTGCCTATATGTTGGCATATGCTTGGTGTTGCACCTCACCATATGCCCGATCACGTGGTCACTTTGGCGTGGCACATGAGGCCTCACAAAATTAGGTCTCAAATTCATGAGTTGACTTGTGAAGCATGTCATGTACATAAGCGGAGGGGTTTCGGAGCCAATCATGGGATATTCTTGGGCATGCACCTTTGGTCTATATCACCCTTGTAGACAATTTTCAGGTTTGACACATGCATGGAGCATTTGAATATTTGCCGTATGCACTTTTGAGTATATAATTAAATTTTCGGCACTATGGTGTGATTTGCCTGATTTTGCTAGGTTATGAGGTCATATTCATGGGGCACCTCTCCAAGCCCAATGAACTCCAAGTCCAACCAAGGTTATGTCAGGGTAGGGCATGTTCCTGAGTGCCACTCTAGGCCATGACACAATACCTCCCCTATTGGGCTAGGATTTAGAGGCTTGGGAGGGAAGACATTTTTGGGGTTTATGTAGTGACCTTTGACACATGGCATCTAGCCATCTTATTTGACTCGGTTCATGACATCATGTTGGCGAGTCAAGGGGAGGTCCTGAGTCCAGGGAATGAGGGGTCTATGGCTGTGATTGTGTATGTTTCCATCTTTCCCCAACTTTGCCTGATATGTGTTCATATGCCAATTTCAGGGCTTCCTTTTTTGGTGCAATTCTTGTACATGCCCGACGCCCGTGTCTCCGTGTGCACCGCGAGTTGACCGGCGTACTGAAAGGAAGCCAACAGTGTGGATTGGATTTGGATTGTACTTGGGAGTTGGGTATTGTAAGGGTTTGTGTGAAGGAGCCTATTCTTCTATTTTTTGTGGGAAATTGTGCAGGATAGGGCAAGAGCATGCAGATCCTGGTGAGGAGCAAGACCCTAGGAGTGACGGGTTATGGTGGAAGGGGTACAGCAGGGGCCGGTCCTGGTAGGGACCTTCTTTAGGAGGTATCTTTGTTCATGGAGGATGTACCGAAAAAAAATAGGCATTTAATGCTTTAGGCCTTGGAGGTTAAGCCTAGTGGTCTCCCACCCCAAGACCCCTATAGTCAATTGTTACTACCACTTAATGTGGTTCTACTTTTTAACTGTTTCTGAATTCAGTTGCTTGGCCAAGTCATATTCTGTGTCTGGCCTGACACCTATACCCCACATTCCTAACCAGCACCATTACACCCAAAAGAGTGCACATGAAGTGCTTGATGCTATCTTGGAGGCTAGAGTCAGTCCAGTTTTCATATAAAATGTTTTGTATAATCCATTTGTGATTGAATCTTTGTGTTCATACCTGCTTTGTCTATCTGCAGCCCTTCTGTGTTACACTGGATTTCAAACTATTCATTGATTCGATCCACATCCTGTTCTTGCTCTACTTGCTCCTTTGGTTTTGGGA
The DNA here is from genome assembly GCA_964036045.1 of Eutreptiella sp. 'Long Island Sound 2002'. Lineage (NCBI taxonomy): Eukaryota > Euglenozoa > Euglenophyceae > Eutreptiales > Eutreptiaceae > Eutreptiella > Eutreptiella sp. 'Long Island Sound 2002'. The sequence goes on along the minus strand of OZ038382.1, from coordinate 127,027,423 downwards.
TTTCACCATCAAAAACCTGCAGGATTTCATCAAAACCTATAGGGCACTAATCAAGGACATCTTTCTCCGATGATCACAAGTAAAGAGCTTGCAATGAGGATCACCAAATATGAGCCAAGAGAGTGACCTCATGGCAATACCTGACACCTGGCATGTGTGACACATTCCATATATCATCATGCTGGCAATGCCTCAGTACTTCAACCCGGACGCCGGGTGCCTATCACTTAGCAATAACATACACCATGGCCAGCAAGTGAAGAGAATGCTCGCAAACAAGACATCAAGAAGGGGCAGCCCACCAAACCTCACCTGTTCAGTGTATGCTACATACCAACTGCTGAGCTCCTGCGGTTAGAGTATCGCGAAGCAAAGGCAGGAACAAAATGTAAAGCCAACACACAACATACACCTCATGCCCTCACATGCTTGGACATGCCACCTACCCAGTGCAATCACCTGTTGCCAGTTTGCTTGGGAACCGAAGGCATTGGCAAACACAAATTGTCATGTGCATTGGAAACCATCCACACATGGACATGTGAAACCACTGTTGCCTAACTGCATGTTCGTGTGACACCGAACCGCTTCAATGCATGCTACTTAGAGGGAGATTGGGCAAGAGTGCTTGGGTAAGAAGATGGCCCGCAATACATGAAGAGGCCTAGACGCGGCCCGCAGACCGAGTGCACATGGAGAGATATCCCGGGTTCAATGAGAGCACATGTGACACATGGTGAGATTGTCCTATCCCAAGGAGCGATAGTCCCGCCCCAAAGAGAGATGGTCCCGCCCCAATCCAGGCCTTGGGAGAGATGGTCCGGCCCCAGTCCATGCCCTCAGAGAGAGACCCTCACCCATCCATGCCCAGGAGAGATAACCTAACGGATCCATGGCCGAAGAGAAATGACCTAACCAATCCATGTCCCAGGAGGGAGAACCTGACCTCACCAAAACCCAATCCCGAGCGCATAGCCTAACCATGACCCATGGGAGCATGCATATGAAGAGAGACTCTCGCCTAGCCAGGACCTGTGAAGGCATGCATGCACTGGAATTGGGAATCACTGACATCGATTGAGGATTATCCCTACACCCAACTGCCAAAACAAATGAGCTATCCTCATGCCATACTGCAAGTTCGCAAAGGAGGGATACTGGATCACCAACCGTGTTGGACCAATGATATGAATTCACTGAAGTGTTCGACCAATGACATGAATTCACCGAAGGTCACCGGAGTAAGACAGCAAATGAGACGTGAACAACCAGGGCATAAGTGCAACTCTCCGCCTTTAGCATGTTCACCCATTGCACGTGCACACAACTTGTTCAACACACACAATGACCAAAGATGGACCCTCTTTGATTCCATGGAAGATCAAGTTGTCACCACACATGCAAAGCAAACAAATGATAAGCCAAGGAATGAGGAATTGCTTTGCCTTGCGGAGCAACGACCAAGTTACTTTCTTCCCTTCCGGTGCGCCTACGTCAGCCACATCAACACCCACTTCACTTCCACTAGGGCTCCTCCAGCTTCAAGGGACTCGTGGTCCCCAATGCACGTAGACGTGGCACTGCGGAAGCAGATGCGCCCATTAACGTACACCGATCCGTGCCCAAGTGCAGTGATGCACCCAAGGGGGACAGCCGGTGTGGGCGGAGGCACCAGACCAAGGTTTAGCCAGATCGCAGTTCCGGGCCTTCTATCATCCACTGGAGTTGCCCTAGCTTCCGATTCGCTTCCATTTCCGTAACAGGATAGAACTAACACTATTAGCACCCGTTGGGAAGAATTTTCAAACGATCGGCCCGCATCGAGGAACACAAAGCACGCGCACGCCAACAGGAACACAAGAAGGGCGCGCGCAAACACAGCAGGCGTGTTCCGAACAAGAAACGTTAAATGCTCCATCCTGTGGTTTATAAATAATATAATTTTGGAATTCTCCTGAATTTATACGGGAAATCGCGGAAATGGATGAAAAATAAATCAGTGCAGCTCATTTAGATCCAAACCGGCTTCACCCCCCTTCCCAGAGCACTCTCACCTGCTCGGAAAGCCATAAGAAGGACAGGAGGATCCCGGTTGTTCCCTTGGCGCTCTCTCATTGTGGGAGGGTACCACATACACCGTGGCCACCCGCCCAACTAACGGAGGGAGGAAAGAAAGAACTCAAAAGAATGAATTCCCTCTTGTCACCACTAAACCTAAATGCATAGGCTCGGCAGATCAAAGATAGACAAAAGCAACCTCGTCGACCGGTCTACATAAAGACCACAAACAGATATATGAAGCTTGACATGCACAGCATGAATCCCTCAGATGACGCGCACTCCCACCAAGAGACATGAGAGCAATGGATCACCTCCGGGAGACATTGGCGTTAGGGGGGGGGGTCATCATGCATCATGACAAGCGCAGACACAAACAACATAAAGGAAAAAAGATTTTATTCTTTTTGTTCGGACATAAATTTTCCGGAATTTTGTTTCCTCAAATTTGTGGAGTCATCGGACTCTAGGTGCAAGATGAGCTCAAACAGACGTTGCCATCGCGTCAGACTGGCAAAAAAATGGTCGTGGATCCGGTCAGATGGTCCCAAGGTGCCGGAAATGCGGAGAAATGAGAAAAACATTTTCTACTAAAAATAGTAACATTTGTTACTAAAAATAGCGCAGGCGAAAAGTTTAGATCTCCAAACTGAGGGATCCTCGGGGGAAATTGACCTCACCAATGCGACCGCGACACTTATAGGGTGGCTGTGGACTCAGACGGAACGCGAAACAGAGCCCCTGGGACCAAGTTCTAAAAATAGAGCTTTTGTTACTAAAAATAGAACCAGTGTTCTCAAAATAGAACGTGGTGTGCTAAAAACAGAAATGGCCCTTGGGGAGGGGTTTAGCACATCTTGTGGTCCCCATTGCGTCCGGCAACCTCCCAATAGGTCAAATTGCACCCAGGAGTGGCGAAAATAAGGCAACAAAACAACGCGGGTCAGGAGAGCTAAGCAAATAAATATGAACTTCATATCCCCTGCAAACTCTGCAATTCCAACCCACAAGTCCACGAACGATCCCACATAGCGGGGGTGTCGCTCTCGCCGATGCACTTACCGAAGGCTACACCAAAAAAAAAGGAAATATGAAGGGGTCTTGACGATTCTTGATCCGTAGGAATTTCCTGAGCAAGTGGCAACCGATTGTCTACACAAAAAAAATAGGAACACAATCTAAGACTGATCTTGGTTCCATATGCCCGTCTCATGTCAAGGAAATTGGGGTCGGGGGTACTTGGGAGGTATTGAGCCATGGTATCCGCATCCCTGCGGCAAATTAAGCAAAAACAAACAATTGTATGAAGGGTTAAGGAAGAGGCATCCCAATCACGTTCGTTCATGATCAAATGCACCAAGACATTCTTGACCTCTAGACTGATCCCCTTTTTCTTGCGATAGTCCAGCCACACCGTGGTATACATTGGCAGATAGCTGCTCGGAGGCTCCCACGAGTCTCGCGAAGCGGCAAATCCTTTCCAACGAACCTTGCATAGCCTCCCCCCCGGCGTGGCGGGGTCCGGCTTGTCTGTTAGGATTTGCTCCGCGGTATAGTCATCCTCCTCACCGTCGCAGTCCAGGTCTCCCGCCGTGAACTCAAACGTCACCCTCGCCCGCTGGGATCCGGCGCCCGTGGTCGGATTTTTGTATGGTCCGGATCCAGGATTTTGTTTTCTCCCACCTGGACGGCATACCTGTCTTGCCCGATCTTGCGCACGATGACCCCTGGGATGTACCACGATTGTTGGCGATGGCGCGTTAGCACGTCCTTGTGATGGCGCTCCACCCAAACGGTGTCCTTGAGGGACTACTTGTGGATCTCGCCTTGCTTGAAGTACTTGGCCTTCCGCTCATGCTCATCAGGAAAGGACTTGCACACCTTGGCCGCTGTGGCATCTGCTTCACTCATCATGGCGTCCGCATCCCGAGCAACTTTGCCATGGTTCATCCACGGGAGAGTTGGAGACACTCGATCCCGTAGGAATAAAATGCGGTGCGGACACAATCCTGTAGGCCCCGGTAAGTCATGGAAGGCTTGTAAGACCCTCCAAAGAGAGTGAAACCACCTCCTCCCCGGCTCCTCAATGTGCGATTGGCAGAACTTCTCGAACATTTGCCTCCCGGCGACCTGCGCGCGTCCTTTTGACCGGCAGTGATACGCCACGGTCTTGGCATGTCGAATCCCCATACGCTTGCACATGCTTTTGAACCAAGAGCCCACAAATTGACTCCCCCGGTCGCTGCACATGACCGCTGGGACATCAAACATTGTCAGCCAATGCCTAATCATGGCCTGGGCGACGGTCTTGGCTTGGAGACCCACTCCATTTTTGTCTCTCTTGTCCTTCTTCTTCGACTTCTTACCCGGAACCGCCACAATATACCCGCTATGCCCGTCCACGGCAGAAATAATACAATCATATTTCCCCCCCACGAACCGTGACCTCGGGCATGGCAATCACTTGCATGGCAATGGAGCGCATCGGTGCCTCGGCGATCACCGTATAAACCGGGTTCCCCGCTGTGGAGTGGATCCGGCGTTTCGTGGCCCTACACACGGCACATTCGTTGCAATACTGACTCAATATTGCGTAGTATCCGGGAGGGAACTCAAACCTCCACTTGAGATCTCGTTGCATCTTGTCGCGGCCCTGATGCATAAGTTCTGCGTTTTGCCAATCGTCAATGAGCGCCTCAACCTGGGTTTCCGGCACCAAAAGCTTGTCATTGAGGAAGCGCATGTCCTCGTCCTCCGTCAAGCCTTCGGGCCACTCATCATCCGAGGGGGCACTCACGGCGTTCCAATACTTGTTCCAATGCTCCGGGGCGGCATAATCCTCCGACCAATCCTCCATGAGCACCGACTCCACGTACTCAATGGGCGCCATGAGACATTCCTCCAAAGACTCTTCCATCAGAACCCGAAGTCGGGCATACCGTCGTTGACTCAACTCCGCCTTGGATGCCATGACCACAAAGCACTTGGTGTCGCCCTCTTCCAGGGCCTTCTCGAGCTCAATGATGCGTTTGGCCTCCTCCAAGTCCTCGGCGTCTCCGTGGCTGGATATGTCCATCCAAGCCTTGCCCGCGGGACAGGCCCCACGACTGAGGCAATCGGCTACAGTGTTGTCCTTCCCGGGGACATAGACGACGCTCAAGTCGAACTTCGCAAAAGTCTCATGCCATCAGGCTCGCCTTGCCGCTGGACCCGAGGGAGTATCCACATGCTCCTTGTGCCAACGCTGAAGTGATGGATCATCAGTACATACCCCCATTGGTTGAAGTCCGATGCGGCCCGACCATTTCTGGAGCGCGCACACAATGGCATAAGTCTCCTTCTCCCTTGCGTTCCAGGTCCGACGTTAGCGTTCCGCCATCACTCGACTCCCCCCCGGCATCCAACAGATGCCGGCGCACCACACCCACCACCACCACCACCTCCACAACCACCACCTCTAGAACATCAACCCTGGCGCCGGCGAGCTCATCCCCCCCCCAACCCCCACGATGGCAGCACCAGCCAGCCCCCCCCCGCGCCGAGAGCGGAGCCGGCGCGGATGGCCTCGGCGGGGGGGGGGGCGGACCGCGGCATCGGCGCCGCAGGCACAGGGGCGGCGGGGGGAGCCGGCGCGAGGGGCAGAGGGGGCCCGGCCCTGGGACTGAGACTGGGGCACGGTCCCGGACCCTCTGGGGGATGAGGCCCTCCCCCTGATGGGGGAGGTGTACGGGTGGTTGTGCTGGGCCAACCCGGGGACCACCAGTGGGTTGAGGAACCGGCCCTTCGATGCCGTGCTCCTCCGGAGGGACGGAGGAAACCGAGAGGTACCCCCGGGGGGGTGGGCAGCCCGGGAGGACCACGAGGGGGTCCTCAGGTCAGTGATCCGGGCGGCGTGGCCCGACAGGGGGCCGACATGGCCGGCCTTCCTGGAAGGGGGAGCGGTACTCCGCATCACGGATGCGGACGCCAACAACTGGCTCCCCCGGGCCTTGCGCAGCGCCCTCCCCCACTGGCGCTACCGCCGGCGCAACCCGCCGCCGCCACAGCCCCAGCCCCCACACAAGCGGCGGCGCAGGTGACGGCTCAGACAGCGGGCGTGAGAAAGTGGGGGGGGGAGCTGGGCCCCCCGACCCATGCCCCCCCCACGGTACGGCGTGACAAAGGAGTGCGCGCCATCTCCCACGGGAGGGAGGGCGGAGACAAAGAGCGCGGGGGGGAACCTACTGCCCCGCAGCCCGCTAACCGCTGACAGCTAACCCTCACGGCCGTCCCCGGCCGGCCAGCGCCGCGCGACGACGGCGAAGGGGACAAGGGGCCCCAGCGAGGGCCTGCACGAGGGTCCGGCCCTAGGTAGAGGGGGGTGGGGGAAGGGTGCGACCACCCAGCCGATGGCTGGCCCCCGGGGCCGGGACCGCCATGCCGCCCCCCCCTGGGCCGTCAGGGAGCGGCGCCAGGGGACCAGAGGGCCCCCCCCACTCCCCCCCCCCCCCCGTCCCTCTCAGGCCGAAGAGTGGACGGAGGTAGACCGAAGAAACGGCGGCCCCGCATCCCCCCCGAAGAGGCCGCTGCACCCGGGGTGCGGGGGCACCACGGCCGAGGCAGGCGCCCGCACGCCCTGCCCGCTGCCGGTCGACGGCGGACCGGCGGCGCCCAGGACGGCGCAAACAGAGCGGCCCTTTCAGAGGCCGGCCCGGGGAAGACAGGGGCGCGAGCCAGGGCGGGGGGGTTCCCCCCCCCTCCCCCCCCCCCCCCCGCCTCACTGACCTTTTGGCGGCCGACCAGACCGCGCCCGACGCCCGCGGCAGCCCGGCAACCCCCACGGCACAAGTATACCCCGGGGGGGCAAGCCGGAGACAACGGATGGCAGGCCGACGCCCGACGGGGCGGGGGGGCGGGGGGGCGGCCCCCCAACCCCCCCCCCCCGCTCCCCCCCTCCAAGCTTGGGAGCCACAGGAGCGACCCTCCGCCCCCCCGGAGCCGAGAGGGCGCCCCCCCTCCCCCACAAGGGACCGCGACGCGGGGGGGGGGGGTGCGGCTGGACCTGCACACCACGCGCCCCAGCGTCCCCAGCCGCCTGCTCCCGCGGGGGTCGCAGCCGACAGCCAAGCCGACACCAGCGCGCCAGAGCAACGCGCGGACCAAGCTTGGGGGCGGCGCACGGCGGCGCACCAGAACAGTATGGAGGCTGCGCCCCCCATGACCCTCCCATGACCACAGCCCACTCAGGGAGGGCAGAGGGGGGTTCAGGACTGCAGGGGCCCCCGGGGGAGCAGTCCATGGGCCGCCCCTCATCCCCCCCCACCCCGGGGCGGCCCCGCAACCCCGACCGCACGCGCACGCCGGAGGGGAGTGCGCCGACGGCACGAGGGGGGCCAGGGTGGGGTACCGCGGGCCGCCACCCAGAGGGGGAGCAGGGAGGCCGCGGCGCGACCCCCTTCCCCCCCCCAGGCCCCCCCACCGGCCCGCAAGCCGCGGGGGCCCCGGCCCCCACCCCCCGAGGCAGGGGGGATGGTCCCCCCTCCCGGCTCGAGAGAGGAGCCGGAGCGCGGCCCGACCCCCCGCCCCAGCCGCCGGCTCCCAAAGGAACCGCGGAGAACAAGCGAGCCCGCGCCAGCGCGCCAGGACGCCGCACAGATCGCGCCCAGTGAAGGCGGGCGAGCACGAACCGGAGTGGTATGGGGGGCCACGCACCCCATGGACAGAACAACGCCAGTGACACCCGCTTTGTTGCCTGCCCAGGGAAGGCAGAGGGACGAAACAGGGCAGAGCGACCCCCCGCCCTACAGGCCCCCCCCGGCCGCGCAAACGGGGGGCACGGCGCACCCCCTCCCCCCCCCCAGCCCGCCCCCCGGCACACGAACGCCACGGACCCGCCCCGCGGCACGCAGCCCCCACAGGGCGTGCAGGCCAAGGGGACAGAGTAGGGCCCCCACACCCGCACGCCCGCGCCCACAGCATGTGGATAGCGGACCCCGACAGCCCGCCCAGTGGGCGGGCAGTCGGGGGAGGGGGAGCGCCTGACCCCAGACGCCCCTCGCAACAGTGGAAGGCACCCCCCCCGGGGACGCCCTTCCGCCACCCCCACAACCCCAAGCCAAGTAGGGGGGAACCGGGACTGGACCGCCCCCCCCCAAGCATGCCGGACGGAGCAAGGGACCGGGGCAGGACACGTGGAGGGGCACGGACCACGTGGAACGGCCCTACCAGCGCCCAGTGCCGGGACTGCGCGAGGTGCGCACGCCACACCACCCAGGGGGGGGCCTGCGGACGCCGCGGGAGCGCTAGCGCACACACACGCAAAGGGTACGCGGGGACTACCAGAAGGGCAACCGGACCGAGCACGCGGAACGCACAGACCGCGTGGAATGGCGTACCAGCGAGCGAGGGTAAGGGACACCCGGACGGGACGGCCCGCCACTCGCAGCGCGGGACACCCGGGGCGGGAAGGGGGAAACGGGAGAGACACAACACCAGGTACCGGCCCGAACCCCCCGAACCGGCCGCGAGCGCCGCGCACACACGGACGGGGCAGTGCACCCGCCAAGGCAGTAGTGGCGCACTGCGCCACGCCCCAACCCCTAGGCTAGGCAGCCTCCGCGCCACCCCAAGGGGGTCCCACTGGCGACAAGCCAGTAGCACGGGCCCGGCGGCGCCAGCGCCCCGGGCGACCACGCATTAGGGGGGCGACGCAGTGGGTAATCGCCCGCAGCCACGGCTGCGAATTGATGCACTGACCGGGGAGTGGCGAAATCAGGAAGCCGGGGAAGGAAGGGGCTCCGAGCCCTGTGAACCCGGGGGACTCCGCCACCAGGCAGGAGGTGCGTCTTGGAGGGCCCCCCACTAGGACCCGGTGGGGAGGATATCACCTGGCCCGACCAGGTGGCCCCCCGGGGCCGAAAGGCGTCTAGTACCCGCAAAATAGAACCTCAAACCTCAAACCTCTTGTCTCTCTTGTCCTTCTTCCTGGACTTCTTACCAAGAACCGCCACAATATACCCGCTATGTCCGTCCACTGCAGAAATAATACAATCATATTCCCCCCCCCAACCGTGACCTCGGGCATGGCAAACACGTCCATGGCAATGGAGCGCATCGGTGCCTCGGCGATCGCCGTATAAACCGGGTTCCCCGCTGTGGAGTGGTTCCGGCTTTTGGTGGCCCTACACACGGCACAATCATTGCAATACTGATTCAATATTGCGTAGTATCCGGGAGGGAACTCAAACCTCCACTTGAGATCTCGTTGCATCTTGTCGCGGCCCTGATGCATAAGTTCTGTGTTTTGCAAATGGTGAATGCGCGCCTCAACCCGGTTTTCCGGCACCAATAGCTTGTCATTGAGGAAGCGCATGTCCTCGTCCTCTGTCAAGCCTTCGGGCCACTCATCATCCGAGGGGGCACTCACGGCGTTCCAATACTTGTTCCAATGCTCTGAGGCGGCATAATCCTCCGACCAATCCTCCATGAGCACCGACTCCACGTACTCAATGGGCGCCATGAGACATTCCTCCAAAGACTCTTCCATCAGAACCCGAAGTCGGGCATACCGTCGTTGACTCAACTCCGCCTTGGATGCCATGACCACAAAGCACTTGCTGTCGCCCTCCTCCAGGGCCTTCTCGAGCTCAATGATGCGTTTGGCCTCCCTCAAGTCCTCGGCGTCTCCGTGGCTGGATATGTCCATCCAAGCCATGCCCGCGGGACAGGCCCCACGACTGAGGCAATCGGCTACAGTGTTGTCCTACCCGGGGACATAGACGACGCTCAAGTCGAACTTCGCAAAAGTCTTATGCCATCGGGCTCGCCTTGCCGCTGGACCCGAGGGAGTATCCACATGCTCCTTGTGCCAACCCTGAAGTGATTGATGATCGGTACATACCCCCATTGGTTGAAGTCCGATGTGGCCCGACCATTTCTGGAGCGCGCACACAATGGCATAAGTCTCCTTCTCCCTTGCGTTCCAGATCGGACGTTAGCGTTCCCCCAGGACTCGACTCCAACAGGCCACCGGGACGTGCGTTCCATCGCACTGGACTTGCTCGAGGACTGCCCCCACGGCATGGTCCGAGGCGTCCGTGCGCAACACAAATCCCTTGTCCGGGTCCACCAAGAAAAAACCCAATCGACCCAATAGCTGTTCCTTCAACTTGTCGAACGCTTCTTCGGCGTCTCTTGTCCATGCCATTTTTTCTTGCTTCCCTTGCGACCATCGAACTTGCCAACCTGTAGCATCTTGTGGAGAGGCCCCGAGAGATCGGCATACATTTGTACATATCCGAAATAATAATTGCAAAATCCCATGAAGGGCGGGAAGGATTGATGGTTTGGGGTTTTTCTCAGTGGCGTAGTGCTGCCAATTTCCCTGGCATGGGTCGGCGTTGCCTGTGACCAACCACATGTCCAGCGAACTCCACTTGTCTCACAAAGAGTGAGGCCTTTGTGGGCTTGCACACCATGCTGTGCTTGTCCAAGACCCCCAATACTCGGCACAAGCCCTTCTCATGCGCCTAGATGAGCCTGTCGTCAGTCATGTTCTCGGTGCCCGACCCAATAATGAGATGAACAACAAAAGGGTCGGCACAATCTCGAATGGTTTATAGGAGATCCTCCATCATGCGTTGAAAGGCAGCATTCCCATACTTGCTTCCCATGGGAACTACTCTCCATTGCATGGGCCCCAGCGGATGGGACATCGCTGTGCATGGCCTGGAGTCCTCATGCAGCAGCATTTGGTGGTACCCATGCTTCAGGTCCAACACCGTGAAGATGCGCTTCTTCTGCTGCTTTTGTAGGATGGAGTCAATCAGCGGTAACGAGTACCAGTCATGCTCGGTTTGTTCGTTCAATGCCCTGTAATCGACAACCCATCTCCATTCACCCTTCTCCTTTTTTGGAACGATGAAGGCCGGGCTGGCCCACTCACTATCGGGAGGGTTCAATCCAACCACCCCCAATACATTCCATCAAGAGCCGCGATCCGGAGGATTCTTGTTGGCAACTCCACTAAATCGGCGCGGATAGGCTCCAATAAGTCTCTCCTTGAGCTCAGCTACCTTCCGATTCTCCTTGGTTTCTTCCGCCGCTTGCAGGGGCCCTTCCCACCGATAAAGTTCGAAAGTTTCAGGCTACAGGCTGGAATTCGTCAAATTTGTCACCCCCTCTGCGTGCGCCAGCGGCTACCACAAACGGCCCTGCCCTGCAACCAAGACCACTGGGTCTGCCTGGGAGCCGCACACCGCCTCACCCACTGCCCCCACTACGGGGACCTCAATCCCCATCACCGCGCGCGGCCGGCGACCCCAGCCGCACCCCCCCCCGCCAGCCACCCCAGCTTCTTCGGGCTACTTACTGACGCCCTCCGGAACCACCTGGGATAGTACTACGTGACGGACGCGGCGGACCACGCTTGGACCATAGCCATGGCCACGGGCAGCACAACCCTGCCCCCGCACAGCCCACCCCTACGCCGAAGTGGGGGCGGCTTGAACGTGGCGGCCCGCCACGTCCTCCTCGCCCTATACCTCCACCACCGTGACCTGCACCTCTCAGACCCACAGCTCCCGGCCCCCCAAGCAGCAGCCCGGAAGCGAGAAGTGTGGGCGGACACGGCACCAGAGGAGATAGCAGCCTACCTCCGAATCACTTGCCGCCGGTTCAACACGGCCCTCGGCCGGCAGAAAGGAACACCTTATCCACTCAGCGCACTCCTCTACCCGGCACACCCCCCCCAGCCCGCGCAGCTGAGGCCCCGAGAGGGCTGACGGTCCTTTGGGGCCGCCCAGCTGGCCGCCCCTGACGAAGCCGCATCCACACGGATGGACCCCGCGGACCAGCGCGCCTACATCACAGGCCTCAAGGCATGCCCCAGAGAGGCGCATCGCTGGCACGCCTGCTCCACATCGCCCCCAAGGGGACAGGGGAGTTCACCCGCCCTCGACAACCACCAGGCCAAGAAGACCAAGACAGGTCTGGGGGCCCGCCAGCGCGCCCGCAAGCAGGGCGCGGCGCCCCGACCAGGTCTCAGGTCCAGCCACGCCGCGCTACCCCACGCCCTGACCCCCGGAGCACACCAACAGCACTGTCCCCACCAGCGCCCATCACCACCACCGTACCACAGCACCCTAACCCAGCAGCCCGGCCAGCAACCACCGCCCACACACGTCCACGCCATGCCAGGACCACCATACACGCAGAGCCAGGGGACACGGCATCACCAACACCCCCACCACGCCCCCGTCCCTCCCAACCCCTACCCCCCGATGCCCCAATACTACGGCGACCTCCACCAGCTACATCCCCACCACGCCCCGGCACAACCGGGCCCCATGGGCCACCCATCCCACACGGCACACCTCACCGCAACACACCATCACGTATAACACCACCACCAGCCCCTACCACCGCACCCGCCAACGCCGGGGTAACACACACAACCAACACACCCTCAACACCACCACCACGTGATCCAGCACCACCTACCACCCCCACTACACAGGCTCACGACATACGGACCACCGTACACCCCCATGGACCCAGGGGGAGCCGCGCACGCACACCAGCAACACCAGGGCCTAGTAGGAGCACCCCACCTCCACCAGCAGCCCCCCAACCCACACCCCATACAAGCGAGCACCATCCACCGGCAGCCACCCATTACCTACGGACCACAGCCCCGACCGGACGCCCATGCGGCCGCCTCCCACCCGCACCTCGGCACCGCAGCCAGCCAGGGACCACAAGGACCGCACGGCACGCACACGCAACACCCACACGACCCACTGGGACGCCAAGACCCCCAGCCAGCTCAACACCCACCCCCGCCCCCCCCCACCACCAGCAGTGCCACCCCCCCATCATCCCCCCCCGCCCCCCCCCCCGAGACCAGGCCACAGACGCAACACGCGGCGGCCGATTGATTGCGATGGTCCAGCCCACACACACCACCGCGAATTCCCCCTCCAGCCGCCGCCAAGAGAAACCCCATCACCAGACCCCACACGCGACAACGACGACCACCCCCCCCAACCCACAGCCCCCCCCCCCCCCATCACACCCCGCACCACCAGCCGCCGCACCGGCCGAACCCTACGCCCTACACAACCCCGCAGCGGTACGGCAGAACCTCCGGGGACTCAGGGACCAGGAGGTGCTGCGCCTCCGCACCTCCGACACCAGCCAGCGCATCCGGGCGACCACCCTGTTCCTGGCAACCACCCTGGGGGAAGGCGTCCAAGACTTCCTTCTCGACGCCTTCCTCCACGTCGCCCGACACGACCGCCCCCCACTCGCCACACAACACAGCGTGAGCCGCCCCCCACGGGGGACCGAATCTGGGTGCCCCCCATCGACTGGCGGCGACACCTAGTCGGACACCGCGTCCCGGGGCGGATGCACACCAAGGGCCGCACCTGCCACCACGAGCCAGACATGGCACACCCTCCACCCAGCGCCACCCCCTACGACACCAAAGAGTGAAAAAGGGAAACATGGGTCGCCCGGATGACCTCCCTGAGCAACTTCAGGCACCACGTCCCGGGGGACGTCCCCACCACCGACAACAAGCAGCCAACCCCCTCCACGTACATGACGCTCCTGTACAATCTGCACTACATCCTCTCCACCACCCACTACCACGCACCAACTGGCCACTGGGTGGTGCAAGGCACCAACTCCCTCCTCCCCGCCGACTACGCCCCCCCCCCCCCCACACACAACCCAGGCCCGGACACGTACACCACGGGGGACAAGCCGGACAACCCCCACCTTTGAGGCACGTGGGAACGCAAGTCCCTGGACACGCTGCTCTCCATCCGCAGCGGCAACCAGAGCCTTGGTAGGGCGATGTATTGCCTTGCCAAGTGGACCCAACGGACCTGGGGGATCCTCACGGACCGGTGGCTGTGGAAGGTCACGCTGCGCCCCCAGCAGAGGGAGGCCCCCCCGAACCGCAGAGGACCCGACCCCCCGCGCCCCACCCCCCTACAGCTCTGCCGGTACATGGTGGCAGCCCGCCTCATGGCGCTGCTGTGGCCCGGCTCAGACACCCCGACCCAAAACTACCCCCACCTCACAGAGGAGGACATGCCCAGCATCCAGCGATGCTTCTTCCGCACCCTCGACTACCTCCAGCAAATGCACCCACACATCCTGGAGCAGATATGGACGCCCCCCAGGTAACCCACATGCCCGCACAGCCGAGACATTGCCACTACACCGCCACATGCACCTACACCGGCACCAGCACGCACAGGTCACCAAGGAAAGCGCGCGCACACGCCCAGTGCCCGAACCCGCACCCTCGTCCTCACTACTCGCAGCACCCAGCATCCTACGCCCGCCCCCGCAGCCCAGGGCCCTCCCCCGTCCCCCAGAGCCCTCTCCTCCGCCTCTGACTCTACAATCTCCACCACCACAACCACCAGATCCGCCACCAGTACCACGTCCTCGTCCAGCACCCCACCTCCCAAGCCGCAGGGGAAACCTCCCAAACGGGCCCCCAAACACGTCCCCACCGTGAGCCAAGGCCATGAGGCAGCAGCGCCCAGCACGGCGCTGCCCCACCGTCACCGACGCCGCCACCACCACCTTCATGGCAGAGCGCGCCGCGGCCGAAGCGCAACGCACTTCGTCCAGCCAGCTCTCAAAGCCCGCACCCCAGGCTCACGGACCGCCCCCAACCGGACGAAATTGCGCCAGGGTCCGACAGAAGTGTCCCCGCCCCCCTACCAACCCTCGACGTCAGCCCACATACAGCAAATGCCCCGCTGCTGCCGCCATCGCGAGTGCCAACGCACCCTCGAGGGGGAGACCGTGCGCGCATACCCGCGAGTCCACATCCGCCCGCGCCCCTCCTCCCCGTGCACCCCCACGGCACAGGACTATGAGGAGTCCCCCAGGCCCGCCACCGCCACCAGTCCACACGACCCCTCCACACCCACCCACGCCCACTCCTCCGCCAAAGGCCGCGGCCATGCCTAGGGACAGTGGTGGCAGCGCTGGACCCACACGCAGCTCTGGGAGCTGCAAAAGTGGGCCAGGCCAGAGCGTTCTCTCAAGGGCCTGGTCCACCGGCCCCGCAAGAGGTCGGTGGCGAACTGCCGCCTCCAGCCAGCGGGGGGCTGGATGCCGCAGTCCACATGGGAAGCCATGCTGGCCGATGCGCTCCACCCCCTGGGAGTCCACCCCCGCAACCTCACCGCGCCCCAGGACCACCCGTATGTCCTCAGGCGCCTGCGGGCGACCCTCGGGGAAACGCAACGAGACGGCATCTGCCTGTGGGACATCACCCAAAGCCCAACTCCGCACACACGAACCCCCCTGCCACCCCACAAGCGTCGGCGCACCGACACCGGCGGCACCCACAGCACCCCAGGAGCCCTGCCCGCCACACAGCATGACGCGCCTGACCCCCCAGCCAGCGGCGCCGCAACCTAACCCCGTTACCCAGCCAGCCACCGCCGCGGGGCGCCACACTAGGCCCCGCCCAGAAAACACCAAGCAATCCAGAAGCCGAAGGACGCCAACACACACGCCAACAAGCACCGCTACGCCCAACGGCACCGAACCTAAGCCCGCTGCCGTCAAAACCGCCTAATGCAGCGGAAGCCCCAACACGAATCAAACCCGAGCCGCACCCCATAGCCGCTAACCCTTGACTCCTAACCAGGCCCGCTGAGGGAGCAACATAGCCACAGCCCACACCAACAGCCCACACAGCCGCCGAACCAGCAAGCACCAAAAGCAAAGAGGCACCTAACCAAACCCGCCCTGACCCCTACCCGTGTACATCAGGACGCGCGAGCTGCACCCCTGGGGCGCGACCGCCACCAAAGCACCGACGACACACGCCAGAGACACAACACTATTGCACCGCGTCACCAGTTGCCCATGCCTGTGCCTGCAGTGTACGCACGCCCCCTTTTTTCCATTTCAAAGAAAGAAAGAAAAAGGAGGGACGAAAAAAAAACAGAAAAGAAAAATAGGGGCGGGGAAGAGGGACACAACCACCAACGGCACACGAGCACCGCACACAGCGCGCACACCTGTGAACAGGCGCCACGTGGGCCAGGACACCGCACATGCACATGCACCGAGGGCAGCAAAGGGACAGGACACCACGGCCTGGCAAACTGGGGAACAGGAGCCAAGTGGCCCAGGACACCGCCCACACAAAGCAGCACACCGAGGGGGCACACCGGTGAACAGGAGCCAAGTGCCCCAGGACACCGCACAAGCAAAAGGAAAGACGAAGCAGGCACACCGGTGAACAGGAGCCAAGCCGCCGAGGACACTGCACACGCAAAGCAACACACCGAGCGGGCGCACCGGTGAACAGGAGCCAAGTGGCCCAGGACACCGCACACGCAATACAACACACCCAGCGGGCACACCGGTGAACAGGAGCCAAGTGGCCCAGGACACCACACACGCAAAACAAAAGACGAAGCAGGCACACCGGTGAACAGGAGCGAAGTGGCCCAGGACACCGCACACACGTAGGGCAACCGAGGGACATGAAAGAACCAACATCCCATGGGTTGGACGCACTGGGGCGACCCGGCCGACCCACCAGGGGCAGGAGCGGTACTCCAAGGCCACTGGTCCGAGCCCCGCGAGGCTGCATCGGGGACCATGGCAAACGTCAGCCGGAGCCATGGAAGCAACCGGTGACAGGCGAGCCGGTACACAGTCCAGGAGGGGGTCGCCTGCCAAGCAGAGTGGCCCCGCAACTCAAGCCACAAGGGTGAGGCGGTCCTACCGTAGACAAGCGGGAGCAATACCCCTTGTGGTGAGAGATACTCCGCACAGCTGGGCAGCCCCCAGAGCTGCCGCCCAAAGGAGGGGGCATCTGGCCCTACTCATGGACACATGTGGGGACACCCTTTCACCCGAGACACATGAACCGGCTGGCCGCGACTATGCCTTCCCAAGCACATGCGGGAGCGGCTTAAGAGGCACGTGACATAGGGCAGTGGGAGGGCCAGGAGGTCCCCTTGGTAAGACCTTCTTCCTGCATTGTCAAACGGGGCATCCCGAGCCCCCAAAGATACCTACCTACCTACCTACCTCCACTTGTCTCACAAAGAGTGAGGCCTTTGACAACTTGCACACCATGCTGTCCTTGTCCAAGACCCCCAATACTCGGCGCAAGTCCTTCTCATGCGCCTCGATGAGCTCGTGGTCAGTCATGTTCTCGGTGCCCGACCCAATAATGATATCATCAACAAAAGGGTCGGCACAATCTCGAACGGGTTGTAGGAGAACCTCCATCATGCGTTGAAAGGCAGCATTCCCATACTTGGTTCCCATGGGAACTACCTTTCATTGCATGGGTTCCAGCAGACGGGACATCGCTGTGCATGGCCTGGAGTTGTCATGGAGCGGCATTTGGTGGTGACCGTGCCTCAGGTCCAACACCGTGAAGATGCGCTTCTTCTGCTGCTTTTGTAGGATGGAGTCACTCAGCGGTAACGAGTATGAGTCATGCTTGGTTTGTTCGTTCAATGCCCTGTAATCGACAACCAATGTTCATTCACCCTTCTCCTCTTTTGGAACGATGAAGCCGGGCTTGCTCACTCACTATCGGAAGGTTTAATCCAACCCCGCACGCCCACTTGGTCCCTAGTTTCATCTTAAGAAGTTTATCTTCTTAAGATGAAACATTCATCTTAGGATGAAACGTAAGAAGAAAAATAAGAAAAATAATCTTCTGAACTATTTTTTTGGCGTTCCACCTTTTTGCCTCCACTTTTTTGTAGTTTTATAGTTCTGGGGACTCTTTGCACCTTTGCAGTTGTAAACATTTCTATTTATCATTGCAGCTATGAAGTTGATGGATTGCTTGATTGATCATTAGGACTTGCCCAAATCAAAAATCCACCCCCTATTGTTGGGCACATCCGCCTTTTGTTTGCCCGTTTTTTTCAAAGCGATGGAAACCGCAATTCAACAACTACAAACAGCAATCAAGAAGATAACACATCAATACTCAGCTTATGGTGACGATGCTGCCACGTTACTAGCGGCTTTCTTTGATGGTTCTACTCTTGGTCGCTCCCTATTCCACCAAATCAACAAGAAAATGCAACTCATCGCAAAAAATGTACAGCTGCACGATTTCACAAAAAACTGGTGTAGTCCTATACAAGCTGTGTGCTTGATTGTGGCACTTGGCCTCTCCCGGGCAAAATATAGGCACCTGCTGTCCTTTGCAAGTGCCAAGCAGCAGGCGTACTTCAATGCCACCGGGGTTCGTGTTCCCAATTTGTTCCCGGGTCGACGGACTGTGGAGGACACATGGAAAAGTCTCACAAGCCTTTGTGCATTGGAGTCACCTACATGGTACAACAACACCATCTCAATTTCCCCGGCACTCGAAGAATGGTTGGAATGTGCGCAGTCCCAGGATGCTATCTGGGACACTGTTTCAGACCTGCAGGATGGTATCACATTGATTATCCTAGGCGATGGTTTTCCGGTTGCGGGATGCAGTTGGACGCAGTTAAATGTGTCCATCATGGACCATGGTCGCCATGCAAGGACAACCAGCCACATGTGGGTGATTTCAATGGCCTATGCAAGCGACAAGGACATGGAGGACCTGAAGATTCTTTGGAAAACCAATCTGGAGGTGTGCTGCGCTGCATTGCTCTTAATGTTTCATCGTAAGATGAATTTTTCATCGTAAGATGAATTTTTCATCGTAAGAAGAAAATTTGAGAAGAAAAAATTCTCTCTTCCCTGCAGGCCATTCAGCAAATCTTGACGACTGGTTGCATTTCTCTGCCGTGTGGCATGGTGCCGGGTACCTGCAAGTTTGGTGGCGACCTACCGTTTCTCTGTGGTATCCTCGGACTCAGTACAACTTGGATGGTTCCCTCCCCATTCTCCTATGGTATTTGGTTTGATGTGCACCAAGAATTCATTGGTTGGGAAGGGCAGAGAACACCTGAGGAGGACGCACAATGCAGAGGCAAACTGCCTGTTGTACAGGCTGGAAAGGGAGTCAAATATGAACCCATGTTTGACACTGATGGATCATCATTTTTCCCTTGTATTCTCCACATCATGATGATCTGTGGTAAGCTGAGCTTATCCTTTACACGCAAGGTTGCACTGGACTTGCCCAACGACAGAGTGCGGCTGCTGAAAGCGACGTTCAAGGCTGCCAACATCCGATGGAGAGGGCTGCACAAGGAGTCTGCACCAGATGGCCAGGAAGTCCAGCGTGTGCTTTGCGCTTCGGATACAGTGGCACACGTGTTGAGCATTCACAGATCTGCAGCAGATGAGGCTGTGCGGCAGCTGGGTGAAGTACTGCGCGAACTGTATCACTCTGGGCCCCCGGTTGACGGCTTGGAAGATCGGGTGGAGCTAGCGGAGTTCAAGTTCTGGAGTTCAAGAAGTGGAAAGAGGTATGCTGTGAAAATAATGATGATATTAACAATGATAATAATAACACTAATTTTTTCGAAAAGAAATTCGAAATTTTCTTCGTCAGGAAGTTTCATCTCAAAATTTTATCTTCAGAAGAAAATATTCATTGTAAGAAGAAAAATTCGTCGTACGAAGAAAATAATCGGAAAAAACCGAAAAAATTGCAAAACCGAAAAAAAATGTATTCTTTGCAGGAAACGCCATTTCTGCCACCTCAGGCCCAGAAACAAGCTCCGGCAGCCACGGTGACTCCAAGCAAGGAGATGCCAGCTGCAGATCAATTGGTTCACACACCAACACCATTGGCACAGGACCCTGTGCGACAAAGTTGACCTCAGTGCCACGGACAGCCCACGGAGTGCACTTGGCAGCCCCCTTTCTGAAATGTCTGGCTACAAGCTATCTAGCCATGAGAAGGTGGTCCTGGGGGAATGCCACGTGCACCCAATGTTATTGAAGTGATGATGTTGATATTCCTGGGCCGTCAAAACCCATTTACACTGACCCTACCATGGTGCACGTGATACTGAATCATGCTTTTGGTCGTTGTCGGAACAAGCTTACGAAGCAGCACCAGAGCATGAGCCTGGATGCCTGGGTTACAGCAAATCAACTGGCTGGCCAACGACCTTTTGGTGTCCCATTGACTGAAAAGCAGAGAAAAAATCAATCCCGTCAGCCTCTGGTGCCTCCAACCGCCCTGCTAAAATTGTTGGGAGTCATCTGGAAATTACATGGAGTTGTTCGGCGTCATGATGAAGCGGGGGAATGGATGCTATGGTTTTCCAGCACCCCCTCACCTGACGGTTGGAATATTCCTATCCCTGAGGGCAAGCAGAAAGGGAGACCTCCAGTGACATCTGCGCCACCACCTGCTATGAGATCGTTATCTGCACCACTACAAGAACCAAGTGAGCCTCCATCACCAGTAGCAGCAGCACCAAATTGGGGCGCGACGTTGATGGCAGCCGTGACTGCTGGACTCCAGGAGAACGCGACAAAGCAGCGCCAATATAAGGTAGGTAACCTGTGAAGAGGTGCGCGCGTAACATGCGACGATTCATCTCCAAATTACATCTTAAGATGAGTAACTCATCGTAAGAAGAAAGCAATTCGTCGTACGATGAAATGGTACGAAAAACGTCGTTCGTTCACTGCTCTTTCCTCATTTAGAAGCTGTTGAGCGCTCAGCTGTAGGAGTTCGATTTGTTGTGGGCAATATTCGTACCTACCTTGAGGTTCAGCATGTTCTCACTGCAGGAGGCATCCTAAATTCACTAAGACATGCACCCGCTCGAACATTGGGGATGCTACAAGCATTGGAGACCGATGAGAACGCAGCAAGAGCAATGCAGCACGAGCAGAAAAAGGCTGTTCACTGGGAGCCCTGGCAGAGTCCAGTGAAAGCGGCAACAACAACCGTGAAAATTGCAAAGCCCATTAACCCCAATGCCATGCGGACACTGCTTGCCTTCCAGGAACAAGCCACAAGGACGGGCACACCAAAGAGTAACGCAAAAAGTAATGAAAAAAGCAAACCGACAAAAGCAGCACCACGAGCCACCAGAAAATGCAAGTGGGAATCTGAGTCTGAAAACGAGGAGTTGGAAGAACCTGAGGAGGATGAAGGTGAAGACGAGGAAGAGGAAGATGACAGTAATGCCAGCGATGAAGGCGTCACCGGAACAACTCCAGCCAAAGAAATGAAGTGGTCAAATTTCCCATACCAGGCGGAGGCCACTGACGAATGGAAGGTGGCACCAGGGATTGCTGGTCGATTTCATGGGCGTAGAGGAACGAAAGTATCTGACGAACTAGTGGCTGAAGCGGAGCGCACTAAGAGCACTATCTATTGGCTTCCTGACGATGCGACCGACAACAGCTCGAACGTGGAAGGTCAATACCTTGCTGCTCGCATCGCGTTTCGCACTCCCAAAGAAGCCGAGCTTTACTGCAAAGGCATGACGCTGGCACTGAAGAAGCGCAAGATGAAGGAACAGCAGCAGAAGGATCGCGAAGCCCGCAAGGCACGCAAGGCAGAACCTGCTGCCGAACCAGCTGCACCACCAGCACCAGCTGCAGATCAAGAAAATCCCGAGGAACAAACAGATTAGGTGTCAGAAGGTGCAGGTGCAAGTGGTGCAGCGCCTGACGGTGCAGAGGGCAACTGAACGTATCTATTTTGATTGCCATTGACTGTTGGAAGCGACTGTTACGACTTTCACTGTTACTGTGTGAGATTTTGGTGCGGATATTTGCATGTTGCTTCTGTCGCGCTAAATTCATCGAAAACTTTCATCGTACGACAAAATTATTCTTCGTACGACGAATTTTCTGTGAAAAAGCGTTTTGTGCAAAAGGTTGCGGCGACAGGCAGAAACAGCGGCACACACCCGCACGGCATCCGCAGCAGGCACCCAAACACAGATTCGGAACCAATATGACCGAAAAAATGAAGGCATGATGAATAAGATTCAATTTCAAGATTTCCGTCTTAAACATTTTAAGATGAATATTGAGTTCTGGTAAGATGAAACTAGGGACCAAGTGGGCGCGCGGGGAACCACCCTCAAGACATTCCATCAAGAGCATCTTCATCGGTTTTGCTCGTTCTCCTTGGAGTTGATATTCCCGGTGACGATAAATTTTCGGGTTTGGTTTCAGCTTGATCTTGGCCGTACTAAATTTCCCGCAATCCGGAGGATTCTTGTCAACATCTCCACTAAATAGCCCCGGATAGGCTTCAATAAGTCTATCCTTGAGATCGGCTACCTTTGGAGTCCCCTTGGCTTCTTCCGCCGCTTGCAGGGGTATTGAAACTACCAACTTCACGGCGGTGTATGCCTCTTGTGGATCTATGTCCGACATCTCCTCGTCCGATATGCCCTGTTCATCGACGTGGGTGGCCCTTTCCACCGACAATCTGCGAAAATTTCAGGCCAAGGGCCCAAATTCGTCGAATTTCTCACCCACACTTGAAAAACCCCACGTCGGAGGGTCGGACCCTATGGGACCATCGTATTGGTCGGCCCAATGGTCCATAACTGTTGCCACGAACTCATCCTTCTCAAACCTCCGGGTCACCAAATCCCCGTCCTCCCACCAATGGGGTTACTTGGTCTGGGCTCGCTCCTTCCTAGCAGCCACTCGGTCATGCATAGCCATCCGCATGTAGGCGACAACTCGGTCGATCTTCGAATGAGAGAGTACGTCAACACTCTTCGTAGGGTGACTCTTTTGTTCAAACATGACCCTCATCGGCACCGCCTCTACCCTCCTGATGAAAGCTTCATCACCGCCGGGTTGGCACTGTGACCCATCAACCAAGAAAGCCTTTGTACTCCATGCTTGTCCTGGGGCGGGCATCCGTATACCCTTGGCGTCGAGGAACAACTGCTCCTCAGCTCCAATTTGCATCTCGTTGAGGGTGATGGAGTCCAAAGTTGGTTTAGGATCCTCCAACGGACATGGGCTGGATCCTATGCCAGTCACGACAAGGATACCCATTGCTCTATCCGCAATAATCTTGTTCACCGTACGTCTGGTGTCTTCTTGAGCACCATGCCAGTAGATGGGGCCAGAATCCTTCAATTCCCAATGCTTCGACCACGCAGAGTCCCCCTGGTGCCAATGCCTCGTACACTTCCCTAGCTGCAGGGCATCCCGGGAAGCAAACACGTCCCTCTCAGGTTTTTCACCTCCAAGTTGTTGAACCATGCAATTGTACAATTGTGGTGGCATGCCATATTCCATGAGATGACCTCCGCGGTCACCATTGAACCTCGTACTCACGGTCTTGACCGCCCGCACGATTCTTTCCTCCTAATCTGCGGTCCACTGAGATGATCCTGGGGCATGGTCTTTAGATAGCCAAGTAACACGCTCCTTGTCCTCTCGAACCAACGTTGCACGGTGAGGAAGAGCTCCAATGGCGTTGCTCACCATTAAATCATACCCCATAATAATATCCCAATCGGAAATATCCGCGGCATGAAAATTCCCGGAAGGTACGATCCGCTTCGACAAATCAAGTCGGTTCAAGGAATCATGTTCCCAGAATTCCAGACCTATAGTGGATTCATGGGTACCCCCAACCAAAATTTTGCCATTGGCGACCTTCAAGCGCACCGGTCTTCGGCTGGGCTTCAGAAATTCATCCGAAAATACTCTCATCCGAACGAAGCTCACTTGGGCACCCGTATCCACCAATACATCCGCAATCACCTCTATTCTTCCCACACTGTACTCACACTTTCAAGTGCAATTGCCGTTCGTCTCCATTTGGAGTATGAATAACTCTCCCGGCATGCAATTCTAGTACGCTTGGATGCCCAATACTTCCAGCGTACGATCCTGGATGGTGTAGATCTTGGGCTGGTCATGCCCATCCACAGGGCTTTCCGTGGTCTCTCCATCCTTTATTTGTGTGCGACCCAAATCCATATGTACTTCCCTTGGAAGGGTGTTCCATGGGCTGCGACCGGCAAAGCTCAGCGTACTTGGCTCTTCTGGAGCCCTCTCTGGTACCATGGGTACCTTGTCTCTTTCGATTTTGCTGATTTGTGGCGGAGAGACCTCCGGTGTCCCATCCCCGTGGGGGCATCTCTAGGTCCAGTTTACCGCAGCATCATCATGCTGCGTATCAGCTGGGCCTTGACTGCCCATTTGTTCTTGCAAATCTTTGAAGTCCTCCGTGGCCTTCCTTAGGGACTCCGCAACCTCATCAATTCGCCGAATTCGCCGATCGTCACCGTGGCTTGATCCCACTTGTCGACCTCCATTGGGTTGTGTCTTTTTCCATTCGTCAATCCGCTTCTCCCTGGGGACTTTTTCGGGGTGGGCTTGGAAGTATGCCCGCTTGTCCTCCTCGTACACTTTGAACGTCTTGTGGTTGTGCTTCTGGGATCGCCCTTTCCCATAGCAGACCCAGCACCCACCATGTTCCCGCCGGTACTCGGTAGAGCTCAACGGGGGATTTCCCATTCTCCGCGACTCCTTTCCTTGACGGGGTGATGCTTCCCTCCACTTGGCCTTGTCATGACCATATGCCTTCGTGTTGTGGGCCAAGAACGGGAAGAAGTGTGCATCTTCATGATCTTCCGGAGTCATGTACTCCCCGCCGGACGACGTCTTTCCATCCTCGGATTCTGGACTTTGACCTCTATTCTCCTCAACGGTTTGATCCTCATGCATTTGGCGATAATTCGGATTGCGCGGCGCTCACGATTCCCATTGCCGTGGCGGTCCTTACTCTGAGCCTCGTTTTTGGAATTACGCTTCAATTCCACGCTCACATATTGGACTATTGAGTCCAGGCTTATGCGCGCTGGGATCATCTGCATCCTCAGCTTCTCTGCACGTCTCCACTCAACGTTGTTGAGCCGCAACAAACGTCCCCAGGCCGTGTCCCCGAACACCTCCACGTCGACCGAATTCTTCATGTAGACCATGTGGGCCGGCTCTCCCAGGTTTCTCCGGAAATATTCCATGATACGAGGATGCTGATCTTGCGGTGACGTAATGCGTACAGCCAAGCGCCTCTTTGCCCGCTGCTGTTCTTCATCTTCCACACCCTTCCTCCAGTACGATGTAGTACATCTCGCAAGAGATGGCGAATCTCGCTTGATTCGGACCAATCCTCCACTTGCTCCAGAAGCCGGCGGTACTTTCGGAGATACCACCTCCGATCCCTCAACCACAATCCTCCACGCTCCAAGCTGAGGGGTATTGACCAAAGATCGTCCAACTTTTGGTTTGGAGCATCTGCTCCAACCAATCGAGGCATTGCTCCTCCGTACTGATCCTCTTCTCCTGAATTTCATCGCGTAAATCCGCCTTTAGCTCTGAGGCAAAACGATTTGGGAAAGTTTGACATGCCCACTTGTCACGGGCGTCCTTCCGCATCTCGCCCAGGACCCCCTCGGCAAAATGTTCCCAGGTAGGTAGGTACGTAGGTATCTTCGGGAGCCGGGGATGCCTCCTTAGACAATGCAGGAAGAAGGTCTTACCAAGGGGACGTCCTGTCCCTCCCACTGCCCTATGTCATGTGCCTCTTGAGCCGCTCCCAGATGTGCTTGGGAAGGCATTGTCGCAGCCAGCCGGTTCATGTGTCCCGGTTCGGAGGGTGTCCCCACATGTGTCCATGGGTAGGGCCACATGCCCCCTTCTTTGGGCGGCAGCTCTGGGGGCTGCCCAGCCGTGCGAAGTATCTCTCACCACAAGGGGTATTGCTCCCGCTTGTCTACGGTACGACCGCCTCACCCTTGTGGCTTGAGTTGCGGGGCCACTCTGCTTGGCAGGCCACCCCCTCCTGGACTGGTTACCGGATCGCCTGTCACCGGTTGCTTCCATGGCTCTGGGTGACTTTGCCATGGTCCCCGATGCAGCCTGGCCGGGCTCGGACCAGTGGCCTTCGAGTACCGCTCCTGCCCCTGGCCGGGTGGGTCGGCTGGATCGCCCCAGTGAGTCCAACCCACGTGGTGTACGTGTGTGCGGTGTCGTGGGCCACTTGGCTCCTGTTCACCGGTGTGACCCGCCGGTTTGTTGTGTTGTGTCTGCGGTGTCACCGGTGCGCCCGCTCGGTGTGTTGTTTTCCGTGTGCGGTGTCCTGGGCCCCTTGGCTCCTGTTCACCGGTCTGCCTGCTCGATGTGTTGCTTTGCGTGTGCGGTGTTCTGGGCCACTTGGCTCCCGTTCATCGGTGCGCCCACTCGGTGTGTTGCTTTGCGTGTGCGGTGTCTTGGGCCACTTGGCTCCTGTCCACCGGTCTGCCTGCTCTGTCTTTTGTTTTCTTCGTGCGGTGTCCTGGGCCACTTGGCTCCTGTTCACGGGTGTGCCCGCTTCGTGTGTTGCTTCCTGTGTGCGGTGTCCTGGGCTCCTGCTCACCGTTATGCAAGCAGACGGGCAGCGCGATGCCATCCGGGGTCTCGGGCCCGCGCGTGCGACACGAGCCCTCGATGCGGCGGCCCCCGGCCCCACACACTCGCGCCACACATGGTGCCGCTGGCCAACCTACCCTTCGAACCAGCGCCGGAGGGCGCCATCCGGAAGTCGGTGCCGCTCCCCCCGGCGCGAGGGGCCACGGAGCCGACGAAATGCCCCCTGTGTGCAGACAAGTCCTACACAAGCGGGGCAATGCTGGAACACCTGGCGTGGCACGCGGTGCACGCTGCAGGCCCGGCGGACGACAAGGAGGCGGCCTCCAAAATCCTGCAAGGGAGAGCACGGAGGTCCCCATGGCACGCCCCGTACGTCCGGCGCCCCCCGCCCCAGGCAGCCGACCACGCAGACGGCGATGAGGAGGCACCCGGGGCGGCCCCAGAGACCGGCGGTGCGGCCCAACCAGCGTCCATGTCCATCTCCGCGGGGCTGGCCCCCCTGGCCCCCCTGGCTCCCCCGGCCCCCCGGGCCCCCCTGTGGGCCCCGCTGGGAACGGGCTCAGCGGATGCGGTCCACCCGGATGCCCTGGCTGCGCCGGCGAACCCAGTGGCGATGCCGATGCGGGATAGCTGACTCCAGGAGGACACGGCGGACGACGCCTTGTGGCTCCTCTCGTGGAACCTGCGCAACGGCCTCGTGCTGCCAGACCCGTCCCTCCGGCACACTCTCCGGCGGCGCCGGGGGCCGGCGGCCTGTGCCGACAAGGAGCACCTCATCACCGGCATGCTACCCCAGGAGGGGGGCTTTGCCATCATGCTCCAGGAAACAGGGATCGCCACCCAGGCGCAGGAGATGCACGTGGCCGCGGCGCTCCGGGACAAGGGGTACACCGCCTTCTTCAGCAGCCGGCTGGCAGAGACGGGAGCCACCTCCACCTCGAGAGGGGGGGGCCTCCTCACCGCGGGCAGCAGCAAGTACGTGGCGGAGCACGAGGTGCTCAGCTTCACAGAAATCGTCCCCGGGAAGGCCGGGGCCCTGGAAATCCGCACGGACAGGGGAGGCCTCACCCTCATCAACGTCCACGGGCCGCAAGCAGGCTCCTCCCCGTGTGCGGGACGGGCGGCGTTCTGGGCCGACATACAAATGTATGCCACCGCACGCAGCCTCGGTGGGAGGCACCCGGTGGTCATCGCCGGCGACACCAACATCTACATGGATGCCACCACCAACCCGGCCACAGAGCACTTCCGAGCGGGCTTGGAGGCCTGCGGTTTCCGGAGGGCCACGGCAGGCGGCGAGGAGGACATGACCCCCACGCTCCACCCGTCCCGGCACAGGGTGGACACCTTCCTGGTCAACGAGCCCCTCCTGCCGTGGTCCCTGCGGGAAAGCGTCTGGGCTCGTGGCATGGCACACCCCCAGGTGGTCAGCTCGGACCACCTCCCGGTCCGCCTGGCCCTGCTGGGCCTCCTCAGCGCAGCGTGGCGCGCGGCGATGCCCAACCCCTACAGCCACACCGAGGGCCGCCTCCTCCCGTACGACGCCGAGGCCACGCCCGTCCAACACTGCCTGTGGGCGGCGGTCACCGCCGCGCAGGATGAACCCTCCCTGGCGCCCTGGCTGGGTCCCACAGAGCAGCGCGACTACGGGTCCATGCCCACGGCCGCGGTGGACAAGGTGTTCGAACACCTCCACGCGATGCATGACGCCCTGGCGCGTGTGTTGGGACGCCGGCAGCCGTCCCCGGCGGGCACGGACCCGGCGGAGGGGGACCTCCCGGAGAGCGGAAAGCGGCTCCAGACAGCGGTCCTGCGCTATGACACCCTGGCAGTGCGCGCGCCGGCAGCGTACCAGGCGGACACGGCACGGCATGGCATCCGGTCCGAGGCGGCGCTCCTGCTCAGGGAGGAGCTGCGGGGTGTGTCGCCCGGGTTCTGCCCGACCACACAGGGCCAGCTACATGAGGAGCTGGAGAAGCAAGCAGCCGCCCTCGAGGAGGACATTCGCCAGCTCCGCGCACTCCTGGCGGCAGACCGCAAGCGCGCCATCAAGGACTTCTGGCGCCGCCACGCCCCCGACATCGCCCAGCGATGGCAAGCCTTGCGGGGAGCCATAGAGGTAGAGGCCCCGGGCCCGTCAGGACTCAGGAACGTGCGGGTCCCCAACACCCAAACGCTCCTCACAGAGGCCCACCACGTGATGTTCACAGTTCGCGCCTTCTGGCGAGAACTGTATGACAAACGCGTGGTGGACCTCCCAGGCTTCCAGGCAGTCCTCGGCCGCCATGTCCCCCGGGTCCCTGAAGGGGCCTGGACACAGGTCCAGCAGTAGTCCATGCAGGACCTGAAGTCCGCCCTGGACAAGGCCGATGGCAAGGCCCCAGGTCCCAACCACGTGGAGGCCCGTTTCATCAAGGCCCTCCCGGCACCCGTCCAGTGGCTCCTGGTTCACTCCTACCGGGCCATCCTGCCACCCCGCCACCGATGCACTGGAGGGACGCGCACATCTGGCTCAGCCCCAAGGTACGGGCCCTGCCAGACTGGACGACTACAGGCCCATAGCCCTGGGATAGCTGGACATGAAGCTGCTCACGGGCCCCCTCACCGAGCGCATCACGGAAGTGCTCACACGGCACGGAGTGGTCAGCGACTGGCAGCAAGGGGCCCTCCCTGGCTCCAACACAGGCCCCCCACTGTTCATGGCGCAGCGGCAGCTCCAGCGGGGAAGGCCCAACTACGTCTTCTCTTTCGACGCCCGCAAGGCCTTCGACACCGCCCCGCACGGCGCCCTCCACCTCATCCTGCGCCACCTCTCCGTGCCGCCGGACGTCATCGACCTCCTGCTCTTCATCCACACGTGCGCCAGGCTGCGCATCGTCACCGCACACGGGCTAACGCAGCCCGTCTACATGCTGCGCGGCGTCCGGCAGGGCAACCCCGAGAGCCCCCTGCTGTACGCGCTCCTCCTGGAGCCCCTGCTCAGGGCGCAGGGGCACCGCCTGCGCCCGCCGGGAGGGGCCGAGCACGGCCTCATCCAGGCCTACATCGACGACCTGCTGGTGGTGGCCCACACGCTGCAGCACTTCGTCGAGGGCGTGGAGGCGGTGGCCGCGTACCTGGGGATGATGGGCATGGAGCTCAACCCCCGCAAGTGCGCCATGGCCACCACGGAGGGGGTCCCGGGCCTGCAGCTGCGCCTCTGTCCCCAGCTGGAAAACCCGTGGCACTGGGTACCAGCCGCGGACCCCGTCCCCTACCTGGGACTCCAGCTGCAGCCGGACGAATTCCGGGAATTCCGGGAATTCTCCCTGCAGCGCAAGCACCGGCTACGCCTGGCGGCGGTGCACCACTGGTGCCTCAACACCCTCGCGCCACCCAAAGAGGTGCAGGACATCATCCTGGCGATCCTCGGGGGGGTGACGCAGTACGTCGCCCCTTTCATCGCCGACGACTCCGACACTGCACGCCACCTGGACCACATCACGGTCCAGGTCGCGAAGGACAGGACGCGGTACGCCTTCAACGCCTCGCGTGACAGCCTGCAGGATGACCGGACCCTGGGGCTCACACGGGTGCCAACGCGGTGCCAGCAGGCAGCGCTGGCCCTCGTGGGTACACTCGTCCACCACCGCTCAACCTCCGTGCGCGCCGAGGTCACCAAGATGTTCTGGGAAATAGCCGGCGCGCACGGAATATGCCCCGAGGTGCACTACCCCGTCCCGAAGTTCGCAACTCTAGCGGGGGGCGACTGGGTCCACCGCATACCCTGGGCCCTGGCCGCCCTGGGAGTGGGGCTGTACAACCCCATCGCGTGCCCCAGGGCGGCCCATGTCCAACTACAGTCCCCGCCGGGCAACATCGTCACGCTGCGCACCGCCAAGCTGCGACACCGCGACACGTGCTGCCTGATGGTGCCGCACACAACGCCATGGCATGGGCACCACGGGCCACGCCACCCCTTCCGCGACAACGACGACCCGTGGCCAATGGCGGTACGGGAGTGCCTCAACCAATGCGCCGATGAACACCTCCACTATTGCCGCCGTGTGCAGGAGCCCACCAACCACCCCGGGTGGCGCGACGCCTTGGTCCACCTCTTCCACACCACCAGCACGCGGGACCCCCGCCTGAGACTGGTCCACCCCATGAGGGCTAAGCAGGACGCCCACATCGGCCCACGGGTGTCCCCGGACGGCCTGCACCTCCACGTCGGGGGCCACCGCCCCCAGGGCGGCCTATCCCCCCCCACGCGGGGGGCGGCGTACCACCTGCCGGCGGCCCTCATGTACATCTTCCGCGACGTACTCGCGGAAAGCGAGCACCAAGAGCCTAACGCGGACCTGGCATGGCCCGAGCCCCTGCGCCCCCGGCCCCACGCGCCGACGCCGTTGTGGTTGGTGACCACGGACGACCAATGCACCCAAGCGACAGGGCAAGCGCAGCTCCGGGTCGAGGGGGTAATAGTGCAGGGGGGGGCGGGCCAGCCCAAAACCCCTGGGCTCCCCCGTGGCACCGCCCTGCTGGTAGCTACGGGGGTGCCGCACGACCCACACATGGCAGTGCACGCGCTGGAGGACCAGCCGGAGGACACGGGGCACCTGGTGGTGCACCAGCGCGGAGGCCCGCCGTGGCTCAAGGAACATGTGACGGCACTTCGGTCCTGGGCAAGCACGATCGCCAGAGCGGAGATCCGGCTGCACGACCCCCCGGAGATCAGCCCGGGCGACACCAGGGCGCTGAGCGTGCACCAACTGACCCCCAGCCATCCTGACGTCCGGTGGCACTCCGCCAACCTCAACGCGGGGTGGCTCAGCCCCACCAGGTACTACTGGATCCCGGAGGCTTGGGGCCGCACCTCTTCGGACGCGTCCGGGGGAGGACCCTGCAAACAGGCCACCAGCGTCGCTCTCGCCGCCGACCTCACCTGCACGTGGGCGGTGGCCATCTCGGGTACAGTGCCCGACGGGGAGGGGGTGGCCGCCTCCCCCCCCCTACAATACGGTGCCCACCAACCATGGGTCCACACGGTGGACGCCGAAGTCATCCTCAACCTCCTGCGGCACGCAGATCGCGAGCGGACCACGGGGGTCCCCGCAGGCGCAGCGAAAGTGGTCAACCAGATTCCCCTGCGGTGGCTCTAGGACAGCCTGTGCGCGCGAGGGCAACACGCCGGGCAGCCGTTCTGGTACGTCCGAGCCACCTCGCACCACAGTGACGCCCTACTGCACAAGGCGGACTGGGCGGCGTCCCAGGACACCAACCTGCAGAACACGCCCCCGGACCCTGGCCACGGCCAACTCATTGTCGCCGGCCGTGACGGCCATCTCGATCTACGGCCCCCCACGATGCGGGTGCTCGGCGAGGTCGCGCAGCGGGCGCAGACGGACCATGTGCTGACGCACCGGGGACACACACCTTTGGGCGCAGCCCACGCCACAGCCTATGTCCACGCCCGGGAACTCACCGCGACGGCCACCAACCGCCGGGCGCTGCGGGCCCGAGACGGCCACACGCCACTGCAGCGCAGGCTCCGCGTCCGTAAGGAGCGGCTCTCTGGCGTCGCCGTCGTCCCACAACCGTGCCTCATATGCGGTGGCCCGGAGGAGACCCCGGTGCACATGCACGTGGGGTGCGCCCACTCACAGCTCCTCTGGCCCCACTACCGCCAGGCGGTACACGAGGCGGCCCGCCACCTCCCACCCGGGGACAAAGCCCTGTGGGTAACCTCGTGGCGCTCCGCAGGCGCCACATGGACGGAAGTCTTCTGCTCCGGACTGGTGCCCGAGGACGCGGAGGCGCAGCTTCGCGCCATAGCCCGCTACGACCCGCCAGGAGGGACCTCTGTGGACGATTTCCTCCACCACATGCTCCGGCTGGGGGACTTCGCATGGGAGCTTTGCAACCACCGGCTGGAGCAACTCCTCCGCGAGCCCCTAAGCGCGGCGGCCCGGGCACAGCGATGGCTCACTGCGGCGGAGGGCGACCACCCTCCCCCTCCCCAGCGCCCTGACAAGGACTTCGTAGCCTCCCTCCGTGTCGTGAATGGCACTCTGGAGTGCCCGCCCCAAGAGGGCCCCCACCCGTACCAGGACCTGCCGGGGGGGTTCTCGAAGCACCTACAAGACGCCCTCTTCCCACCGTGGATCATCGGGCGCGGCTCCATGACCGCGTGCGAGGCGCGCATTGTGGGTGAGGAATGGGCACGCGAGTGGAGCCGGTGGTGCGCCGCCACGCGCGCCCCGGAGACCCCTGCGCAACGATACGCCGCCATCCCGCTCGAGGGATGGGGGCCAGAAACCTGGCCGAGACCCACCGTGATCCGCGGGGCGGGACCTGACCACCCGTGGGACGCGGCGACGGGGGAATGGCTGCAAGCGGCCCCGGGGCCGCAAACGGGATGGACTGGGGACGTGTCCTTACTCGTCAGGACACCCGTCCCCCCCCGCATCGTCCTTCACGCCGCCAACGTACTCCGGGCTACGGAGATACGCAAATGGGGACACGCCGCGGCCACTGTCCGGTGGCACCCCCCAGAGGACGGGGCCGCCCAGCTCGCCGTGGCGCACTTCAAAGCTGGGGGGCCGGTATACGACGACGCCCCGTCCCGGCTGGGCGACACCCAGGGGCCCTTGCTCCTCATGCTCCCCACTGACATTGCAGCCGCGCTGCGCCAGGAGCTGGACGGCTGCGAAGGGCTGCGAGTGGGATGGGAGGCAGTCGCCGACGGCACCTTGCTGGCCCTCCTCCACCGAGACGCCGCGAACGGGTGCCGATGGGATGCGCTGACGCCCCACCTCACCGGGCGCCACGTGTACATGGCAACCCCCCCCCAGGGGCACCCCCGCCCGGCGTGGGAGGACCTCATCGCCGCCTTCCACGACCACGGGATTCTCCCTGACGACACCTGGAGGGAGGTCCAGCGGAAGACGCTTGGCAGGGACTACCGGCGCCGCGTCCGCGCCCGCCTGCTGGAGATCTGGACCCCCTGCGACAGAGGTGGGACGACCTCTGGCTCCGTCTTCTCGACCCTTGGTCGCCGCCCTCCCACCTTCGACACACCTGCCGGCTCAGCGGGGAATGTGACACGGTGTCCTCCGCAGCGTCGACAGGCGCCAACAGGTGCGCGCGGTGTGCCCAGGTGGCCGCGTGCCCCTGGCCCGAACCTCCCGCAGGCCCGCGCAGGGGCACAGAGGAGGAGGCCCTGCACCGGCGCATCGAGGGGGACAAGCCCCCTCACACAAACGCGCGGGCCCCGCGGGCGCTGCCCTTCTGTAGATCCACGTGCACGTGCGGGACCCCACATCCGTTGCGCACCTGTCGCACGTGTTCGCGCCCTGACCCCCGGCCGCCGCCGCCCTTTGCAGAGCCCGCAGTACCATGCCACGCCGACGGGGGGATGGGCCGGGACACACCAGGGCCCGCCGCAAAGCGCAGGAGGCGAGCGTCCGGGGCCTGGTAGCGGACGCGGTGGCGGAGGCGCACGAGGCGCACGCTGCCGCACGGCGTGACCTGACAGGCAGTGCGAGGGCTTTCCTCAACGAGACCGCCCTCCCGGCCGTCCGCGCCCTGAACGGAGCGGGGGCCCCTACGCTGCTCCCAGCGATGCAGCGGATCGTGAACGCCGTCCAGCTGGGGCTCATCAGCCCGGAGGCGGCCCCCTACGGGCACTGGATGGAGTGGCGCGAGTCCAACCGGTCGGGCCGTCCCCTGTCCATGGGGGATACCCTGCAGCTGACGGGAGCGGGGTCCGCCATGTCCCTCCGCGGCAGCGTCCCAGCCCTGCTGCACGCCCTCAGGACGCCCTACCCCAGGGAAGCGGCCCGGTACCTGAACCAGGCGCGGGCCACGTACCCGGGGGGAGTGTCCGAGCTGGATGCGGCGCTCCACCTTCTACACCCACCGGACGAGGACCTGGAGGTGGGCGAGATCACGGTGTTCGTGGAAGGCGCGGACAAGGCGTCCGCCCGCCCCCGGCCGACCAACCCGGTGTACGACGGCACCAGGCCTACCCCCCCGTACGCCATCGTATGCGAGGCGTTCCTCAGGGAGCGGACTAGGTGCCCCGTCCTCCCGCCGGCGACGCACGCGCCCCGCGGCTGGGCTAACCCAGACCTGTCCCCCCCCCCTCTCCAGAACCAGGGGTGCCCACCACAGGGCGCAGGTCCTCTGGCAAGAGTGCCCTGGCACCCCCCTGCTCCTCCTTGTCGTCGCGACCCGCGGGGACCCGGAGCGGGTCCTAGGGGTCACCCCCACCCACCTCTATGGGGCAGCACCCGCACCCCGCCCCCCCCTCCCGGCGCCCGCGGCGCGGGACGGAGTACACACCTTCCTCCGAACACAGGAGGTCACCGCCGTTACGGGGGTCCACCTAGTGCGGCTCCAACCAACACCACCCGACGACCCCCGGGGGCCCAGGGCCCTGGGCCCCGCCCCAGACTGGGAACTGTGGCGCGACGCGTGGGCCGCGTGGCTCCCCCGCCTGCCCTCCCAATGCCGCCGGATGGCCGCCGGCCCCCGGCCGTGCGGGGCTGAAGGCGCAGCCGGCCCCCCACCCCCTCCCCCCCTCCCCGCCTGCAGAGCACCGCACGCCACTGCCCACGGCACGGCACTGATGCACCAGGAGGTAGTGGGAAGGGCGCGCCTGCCACCACGCATGCCTACCAGGATAACAGTGATGGCAGACTCCGATGGCTCCCCCCAGCGGGACGACCGCCACCAGCGCCGGTCCCGCTCCCGCTCCCCTGTCTCCACGGAGTGGACGGGGGAGACCCTCGCGGAGCGCGAGGAGCGGAGGCTGGCGGAGGCGGCGGTGCTGGTCGGGCCGCCGCCGCCGGCCCAGGAGCCTGAGCCAGCCGAGGCGACCGCCCCCGCCGCTCAAGCAGCAAGTCCTGCCGCCCCGCCCCGGGAGGGGGCCCCAGACGCGCAGGAAGCGGACACCGCAGCCCCAGCGAGCCACGCCGCGGCCCCGACCGCGGCCCCCGGCACGCCGCCGACACGGGGGGTAGCCCCGGCGCAGGAACCGGGCGCATCGCCGAGGGCTGCCGCAGCCGCTGAGGAGAGCGAGGAGGGCGCGCGAGGGGTTGCGACCGCGGCCCCGGCGGGCCGCGCCACCGCCTTGGCCGGCCACGCCGCGACCCGCAGCACGCCGCAAAAGCTGGGGAAGGACCCCGCAGGGGCCACGGGCGCCTCGCCGGCGCCCGCCGCAGCAGCAGCAGTGGGCAGGAAGAGCGCGAAGTACCGCACCCACGCCAACCCCACCCACACCCACACCAGCCCCCCAAAGCCGTTCCCCCCGAAGGTCTTCCCCCCGGGGCGGGCGCGGCACGTCCGCCCCCTGGCGCCCGAGCGCTCGCCGCCCGGCGTCACGCTGCCGCGGCTGCAAAGACACCGGGACGCCCGGCGCATGATCCAGGAGGGAGGGGAGGGCGCGCAGGCAGAGCTGCGTGCCAGCCATGGGAGCGCGGAGCGGGGGACAGGAGGCGACAGGGGAAGTGCCCAGGAGCGCGTGCAAGGAGCAGGCCAGGGCACGCGCGGCAGGGAGCAAGGGCGCAGCAGCGGGGGGGGACAGAGCGCAGGCAGCGGACGGCGCGACTCAGGGCAGGGGGCCGGGAAGGGACCAGGGCGCGGGAAGGGCACGCAGGGGCGCGGGCAGGGAGCCCAGGTGCAGGGAGCGGGGCGAGGGACGGTGGGCGAGCGGGCGGGCCAGGGCGTGGGGGACGGGGGGCGGGACCCGCGGCACGGGCAGGGGGCCGGAAAAGGGGCCCAAGGGCAAGGGCAAGGGCGCCGCGGGCCCCAAGGGACAGACGGGACGGGGCATGGGAGCCCGGGGGGGAGGGCGGGCCGAAGAGAGGGGGGCGGGGAGCGGGGCGCCCCCGCAGCCGGACGTGCAGCCGGTGAGGTGCATCCCCCCTGGCATCCAACAGATGCCGGCGCAGCACACCCACTACCACCACCACCACCACCACCGCCTCTACAACATCGACCCTGACGCTGGCGAGCTCGTCCCCCCCCCGCCCCCACGACCTCAGCACCGGCCAGCCCCCCCCGCGCCGAGAGCGGAGCCGGCGCGGATGGCCTCGGCGGGGGGGGCGCGGGGCGCGGCATCGGCGCCGCAGGCACAGGGGCAGCGGGGGGAACCGGCGCGAGGGGCAGAGGCCCCCGGCCCTCAGACCGGGGCTGGGGCACGGTCCTGGACCCTCTGGGGGATGAGGCCCTCCCCCTGGTGGGGGAGGTGTACGGGTGGTTGTGCTGGGCCAACCAGGGGACCACCAGGGGGTTGAGGAACCTGCCCTTTGATGCCATGCTCCTCCGGAGGGACAGAGGAAACTGAGAGGTACCCCCGGGGGGCTGGGCAGCCCCAGAGGACCATGAGAGGGTCCTCAGGTCAGTGATCCGGGCGGCGTGGCCCGACAGGGAGCCGACGTGGCCGGCCTTCCTGGAAGGGGGAGCAGTGCTCCGCATCACGGATGCGGATGCCAACAACTGGCTCCCCCAGGACTTGCGCAGCGCTCTCGCCCACTGGCGCTACCGCAGGCGCAACCTGCCGCCGCCACAGCCCCAGCCCCCACACAAGCGGCGGCGCAGGTGACGGCCCAGACGGCAGACGCGAGAAAGTGGGGGGGGGAGCTGGGCCCCCCGACCCACGCCCCCCCCACGGTACGGCGTGACGAAGGAGCGCGCGCCACCTCCCGCGGGAGGGAGGGCGGAGACAACAAGCGCGGGGGGGAACCTGCTGCCCCGCAGCCCGCTAACCGCTGACCGCTAACCCTCACGGCCGCCCCCGGCCCGCGAGCGCCGCGCGATGACGGCAGGGTGGATGAGGGGCCCCAGCGAGGGCCTGCACGAGGGTCCGGCTCTAGGTAGAGGGGGGCGGGGGAAGGGTGCAACCCCCCAGCCGATGGCTGGCCCCCGGGGCTGGGACCGCCATGCCGCCCCCCCCCCCGGCCGTCAGGAGGCGGCGCCAGGGGACCAGAGGGCCCCACCCACTCCTCTCCCCCCCTCCCACTCAGGCCCAAGAGTGGACGGAGGCAGACCGAAGAAACGGCGGCCCTGCTGCCCCCCCGAAGAGGCCGCTACACCCGAGGTGCGGGGGCACCACGGCCGAGGCAGGCGCCCGCACGCCCTGCCAGCTGCCGGCCGACGGCGGACCGGCGGCGCCCGGGACGGCGCAAACGGAGCGGCCTTAACAGAGGCCGGCCCGGAGAAGACGGGGGCGCGAACCCGAGCGGGGGGGTCCCCCCACCCCCCCCCCGCCGCACTGACCGGTCGGTGGCCGACCAGACCGCGCCTGACGCCCGCGGCCGCCCGGCAACCCCCACGGCGCGAGTATACCCCGGGGAGGCACGCCGGAGACAACGGAAGGCAGGCCGACGCCCGACGGGGCAGGGGGGGCGGGGGAGCGGCCCCCCACCCCCCTCCCCCCCCCACCCCCCCCCATCTTGGGAGCCACAGGAGCGGCCCTGCGCCCCCCCGGAGCCGAGGGGACGCCCCCCCCCCCCAGAAGAGACCGCGAGGCGGGGGGGGGGGGGATGCGGCTGGACCTGCACCCGCGGGGGTCGCGGCCGCAGGGCGAGCCCACACCAGCGTGTCGGAGAAACGCACACACCAGAACAGTATGGAGGCTGCCCCCCACATGACCCTCCCGTTACCACAGCCCACTCAGGGAGGGCAGAGGGGGGGTTCAGGTCTGCAGGGGCCCCCGGAAGAGTGGTCCACGGGCCGCCCCTCACCCCCCACCGGCCCAGGGGCGGCACCGCGACCCCGACCGCACACGCACGCCGGATGGGAGTGCGCCGACAACGCGAGGGGGGCCAGGATGGAGTACCGCAGGCCGCCACCCGGAATGGGGGGCAGGGAGGCCGCGGCGCGACCCCCCCCCCCACCCCCCCCCACCGGCCCGCAAGCCGCGGGGGCCCCGGCCCCTACCCCCCGAGGCAGGGGGGGTTGGTTCCCCCCCCCCGCTCGAGAGAGGAGCCGGAGCGCGACCCGCCCCCCCGCCCCAGCCGCCGGCTCCCACAGGGGCCGCGGAGAACAAGCAAGCCCGCGCCAATGCCCCAGGACGCCGCACAGATCGCGCCCAGAGAAGGCGGGCGAGCACGAACCGGAGTGGTATGTGGGGCCACGCCCCCCATGGACAGAACGACGCCAGTGACACCCGCATTGTTGCCTGCCCACGGAAGGCAGAGGGACGGAACGAGGCAGAGCGACCCCCCGCCCTACAGGCCCCCCCCCGGCCGCACAAACGGGGGGTCCGGCGCCCCCCCCCCCCCCCCCCAGGGCCAACCCCCCGGCACACGAACGCCACGGACCCGCCCCGCGGCGCGCAGCCCCCACAGGCCGTGCAGGCCGAGGGGACAGAGAAGGGCCCCCAGACCCGCACGCCCGCGCCCACAACACGTGGATAGCGGACCCCAACAGCCCGCCCAGTGGGCGGGCAGTCGGGGAAGGGGGAGCGCCTGACCCGAGACGCCCCTCGCAACAGTAGAAGGCATCCCCCCCCGGGGGCGCCCTACCGCCAACCCCACAACCCCAAGCAAAGTAGGGGGGAACCGGGACCGGACCGCCCCCCCCCAAGCACGCCAGACGGAGCAAAGGACCGGGGCAGGTCACGCGGAGGGGCACGGAACACGTGGAACGGCATTTCCAGCGCCCAGTGCAGGGACCGCGCGAGGTGCGCACGCCACACCACCCAGGAGGGGGGGGAGCGGACGTCGCGGGAGCGCGAGCGCACACACACATAAAGGGCAGGAGGGGACAACCGGAAGGGCAACCGGACCGAGCGCGCGGAACGCAGAGACCGCGTGGAATGGCGTACCAGCGAGCGAGGGTAAGGGACACCAGGACGGGACGGCCCGCCACACGCAGCGCGGAACACGCGGGGCGGGAAGGGGGAAACGAGAGAGACACAACACCAGGTACGGGCCCGAACCCCCCGAACCGGCCGCGAGCGCGGCGCACACACAGACGGGGCACTGCACCCGCCAAGGCAGTAGTGGCGCACAGCGCCACGCCCCAACCCCTAGGCTAGGCAGCCTCCGCGCCAGCCCAAGGGGGTCCCACTGGCGACAAGCCAGTAGCACGGGCCTGGCGGCGCTGGCGCTCCGGGCGACCACGCATTAGGGGGGCGACGCAGTGGGTAAGAGCCCGCAGCCACAGCTGCGAATTGATGCACTGACCGGGGAGTGGCGAAACGGGGAAGCCGGGGAAGGACGGGGCTCCAAGCCCTGTGAACCCGGGGGACTCCGCCACCAGGCAGGAGGTGCGTCTTGGAGGGCCCCCCGCTAGGACCCGGTGGGGAGGATATCACCTTGCCCGACCAGGTGGCCCCCCGGGGCCGAAAGGCGTCTAGTACCCGCAAAATCAAACCTCAAACCTCCAACTGTTATGCTATGCCCTGGTGTTCCCTCCCTTTGCTGCCCTTGGTGCATGTGCGTGTGCGATGTCCTGGCCCATGTGGCGCCTGTTCACCGGTGTGCGCACTGTGTGCGGTGTGCGTGTGCCGTTGGTGCTTACACTGCAGGCAGAGGCTCGGGCAGCTGATGCACCGGTGCAATAGTGTTGTGTTCTCTGGCGTGTGTCGTCGGTGCCTTGGTGGAAGTCGCGCCCCAGGGGTGCGGCTCGCGCGTCCTGATGTACACGGGTATGGGTCAGGGCGGGTTTGGTTGGGTGCCTCTTTGCTTTTGGTGCTTGCTGGTTTGGCGGCTGTGTGGGCTGTGGGTGTGGGCTGTGGTAATGTTGCTCCCTCGGCAGGCCTGGTTATACGTCAATGGTTAGCGGTTTTGGGATGTGGCTCCCGTTTGATTCGTGTTGGAGCTTTGGCTGCGTTAGGCGCTTGTGACGGCTGCGGGCTCGAGTTCGGTGTCTTTGCGCGTAGCGGTGCCCGTTGACGTGTGCGTTGGCGTCCTTCGGCTTCCGGTTCGATTGGTGTCGTCTGGGCGGGGCCTGGGGTGGCGCCCCGGAGCGCTGGCTGGCTGGGTAACGGGGTTAGGTGGCGGCGCCGCTGGCTGGGGGGTCAGGCGCGTCGTGCTGTGTGGCGCGCAGGGCACCTGGGGTGCTGTCGGTGCCGCTAGTGTTGGTGCGCTGAGGCTTGTGGGGTGGCGAGGGTGTGTGTGTGTGCGGGGCTGGGCTTTGGGTGATGTCCCACAGGCGGATGCCGTCTCGTTGCGTCTCCTGGAAGGTCTCCCGCAGGCGCCTGATGACATACCGCTGGTCCTTGGGCGCGGCGAGGTTGCGGGGGTGGACTCCGAGGGGGTGGAGCGCATGGGCCAGCATGGCCTCCCATGCGGCCTGCGGCATCCGGCCCCCCGCAGGCTGGAGGCGGCAAGTTGTCCACCGACCTCTTGCGGGGCCGGTGGACCAGGCCCTCGAGGGAACGCTCTGCCGGGGCCCACTTTCCCAGCTCCCAGAGCTGCGTGTGGGTCCAGCGCCGCCATCACTGTCCCTGGGCGGGGCTGCGGTCTGAGACGGAGGAGTGGGCGTGGGTGGGTGTGATGGGGTCGTGGGGACTGATGGCGGTGGCGGGCCTGGGGGATTCCTCGTAGTCCTGTGCGCGGGGAGGGGGGGCGCGGGCAGATGTGGACTTCGCGGGTATGCGAGCACGGTCTCCGCCTCGGGGCTGGGTTGGGACTCTCGGTGGCGGCGCCAGCGGGGCATGTGCTGTATGTGGGCTGACATCCAGGGTTGGTAGGGGGGCAGGGACGCTGCTGGTGGACCCTGGCGTTGTTCTGGTCCGGTCGGGGGGGGTCCTTGGGCCTGGGGTGCGGGCTTTGAGAGGTGGCGGGACGAAGTGCGTTGCGCTCTGGCCGCGGCGCGCTCCGCCATGAAGGTGATGGCGGCGGCGTAGGTGACAATGAGGGGGCGCCGTGCTGGGCGCTGCTGCCTCCGGGCCTGAAATGTGTGGGGCCAAATGTCATAGAGGACGTCCTCGGGGGGTCGGGCTCGCGCTGCCCTCGTGGCGCCGGGCTTGGGCTTGGGCTTGGGTTTGGCTGCGGGTTGCGGTCGTGGCGGGCTGACGGGTTTGGGTTGCTGCTTGGCGGCGGTCTTGGGTTTTAGCCGGGCTGCAGGCGCGGGCCTTGTCGGGGCGTGGGCCTTGGTGGCGGCGGGGTTGCTCGCGGTGAGGACGGGTTTTGGGGCCCCTTTTGGGAGGTTTGGCCCGCGGCTTGGGGGGTGGAGTGCTGGATGAGGATGTGGTTGGTGGTGGTTGATGAGGTGGTTGTGGTGGTGGAAGTTGTGGAGTCGGAGGCAGAGGAGAGGGCTGTGGGGGAACGTGGCGGGCCTTGGGCTGCGGGGGCAGGCGTAGGATAGGTCCTGCGAGTAGTGAGAACGAGGGTGCGGGTTAGGGCACCGGGCGTGTGCGCGCGCTTTCCCTGGTGACCCGTGCGTGCTGGTGCTTACGTAGGTGCATGCGGCGGTGTGGTGGCGCTGTCTCGGCTGTGCGGGCACGTGGGTTACCTGGGGGGTGTCCATATCTGCTCTAGGACGTGTGGGTGTGTTTGCTGGAGATAGTCAAGGTTGCGGAACAAGCTCCGCTGGATGCCCGGCATGTCCCCCTTCGTGAGGTGGGGGTAGTTTTGGGTGGGGCTGTCTGGGCCCGGCCACAGCAGCGCCATGAGGTGGGCTGCCACCATGTACGGGCAGCACCGTAGGGTGATGGGGCATGGGGGGGTGAGTCCCCTGCGGTTCGGGGGGGCTTCTCTCTGCTGGGGGCTCAGCGTCACCTTCCACAGCCATCGGTCCGTGGGGATCCCCCAGGTCCGTTCGGTCCACTTGGCAAGGCAATACATCGCCCTACCAAGGCCCTGGTTGCCCACTGCAGATGGAGAGCAGCGTATCCAGGGAGTTGCGTTCCCACATGCCCAAGAGGTGGGGGTTGTCCGGCTCGTCCTCCCTGGTGTATGTGCCGGGGGGGGGGGCGTAGTCGGCAGGGAGGAGGGAGTCGGTGCCGCGCACCACCCAGTGGCCAGTTGATGCGTGGTAGTCGGTGGTGGGGACGGTGTAGTGCACATTGTACATGAGCGTCATGTACGTGGAGGGGGCTGGCTGCTGGTCGTCGGGGGTAGGGGACGTCCTCCGGGATGTGGTGCCTGAAGTTGCTCAGGGAGGTCATCCGGGCGACCCATGTTTCCCTTTCCCAGTCTTTGGTGTTGCTGGGGGTGGCGCTGGCTGGGGGGTGGGCCATGCTGGGCTCGTGGTAGCGGGTGCGGCCCTTGATGTTCACCCGCCCCGGCATGGGGTGTCCGACTAGGTGTCGCCCCCAGTCGATGGGGGGCACCCAGATTCGGTCCCCCGTGGGGGGCGGGCTCTCGCCGTCTGGGGTGGCGAGTGGGGGGCGGTCGTGTCGGGCGACGTGGACGAAGGCGTCGAAGAGGAAGTCTCGGACGCCTTCCCCCAGGGTGGCCGCCTGGACCAGGATGATCGCCCGGATGCGCTGGGTGGTGCCGGAGGTACGGAGGCGCAGCACCTCCTGGTCCCCGAGTCCCCGGAGGTGCTGCCGTACCGCTGCGGGGTTCTGCAGGGCGTAGGGTTCGGCCAGTGCGGCGGCTGGTGGTGCGGGTTGTGCTGGGTGGGGTGGTGTCGGTAGGGGGGGGTGGTCGTCGTTGTCGCGTGTGGGGTTCGGTGATGGGGTTTCTTTTGGCAGCCGCCGAAGGGGGGACTCACGGTGGTGTGTGTCGGCGGGGGCATTGCAATCAATCGGCTGGTGGGGGCTGCCGGCATGTTGCGTCCGTGGCCTGGTCTCGGTGGGGGGGGTCGGTGTGGGGTTGACACTGCTGGTGGTGGGGCAGGGGGT
Organism: Eutreptiella sp. 'Long Island Sound 2002'; assembly: GCA_964036045.1. Taxonomy (NCBI): domain Eukaryota; phylum Euglenozoa; class Euglenophyceae; order Eutreptiales; family Eutreptiaceae; genus Eutreptiella; species Eutreptiella sp. 'Long Island Sound 2002'. The sequence goes on along the minus strand of OZ038382.1, from coordinate 126,984,267 downwards.
GGGTGTTGCGCTGGCTGGGGCTCCGGGCATCCCTGTGGGTCGTGTAGGTGTTGCGTGTGCGTGCCGTGCGGTCCTTGCGGTCCCTGGCTGGTTGCGGCGCCCAGGTGTGGATTGGAGGCGGCCGCATCGGCGTCCGGCTTGGGCTGTGGTCCGTAGGTAATGAGTGGCTGCCGGTGGATGGTGCTCGCTGGTATGGGGTGTCGGTGGGGGGGCTTCTGGTGGTGGTGGGGCGCTCCTACTAGGCCCTGGTGGTGCTGGTGTGCCTGTGTGGCTCCCGCGGGTCCATGGGGGTGTGCTGTGGTCCGTATGTCCTGAGCCTGTGTAGTGGGGGCGGTAGGTGGTGCTGGATTGCGTGGTGGTGGTGTTGAGGGTGTGCTGGTTGTGTGTTGTACCCCGGCGTTGGCGGGTGCGGTGGTAGGGGCTGGTAGTGGTGGTATACGTGATGGTTTGGTGCCGTGGGGTGTGCCGTGTGGGGTGGGTGGCCCGTGGGGCCCGGTTGTGGCGGGGCGTGGTGGGGATGTAGCTGGCGGGGGTCGCCGTAGTATTGGGGCATCAAGGGGTAGGGGCTCAGAGGGACGGGGGCGTGGTAGTGGTGTTGGTGGTGCCGTGTTCCCTGGCTCTGAGTGTACTGTGGTCCTGGCATGGCGTGGACGTGTGTGGGCGGTGGTAGCTGGCTGGGCTGCTGGGTTAGCGTGCTGTGGTACGGTGGTGGTGGTGCGCGTTGGTGGGGGTGGTGCTGTTGGTGTGCTCCGGGGGTCTGGGCGTGGGGTAGCACGGCGTGGCTGGACCTAGGCCCTGGTCGGGGCGCCGCACCCTGCTGGCGGGCACGCTGGCGAGCCCCCTGACCTGTCTTGGTCTTCTTGGCCTTGCGGGTGTCGCAGGCGGGTGAACCCCCCTGTCCCCGTGGGGGCAACTAGGAGTGGGCGTGTCAGCGATGCGCCTCTCTGAGGCGTGCCTCGAGGCCTCTGATGTAGGCGTGCTGGTCCGTGGGGTACATCCGCGCGGCGGTGGCTGCGTCAGGGGCGGCCAGGTGGGCGTCCCGAAAGGACGCTCAGCCCTCTGGGGGCCTCAGCTGCGCGGGGTGGGGGGGGTGTGCCGGATAGCGGATTGCGCTGAGTGGGTAAGGCGTTCTTTTCCGCCGGCCGAGGGCGGCGTTGAACCGGCGGCAAGTGATTCGGAGGTAGGCTGCTATCTCCTCTTGTGCCGTGTCCGCCCACGCTTCTGGCGTCAGGGCTGCTGCTTGGGGGGCCGGGAGCTGTGGGTCTGGGAGGTGCAGGTCACAGTGGTGGAGGTATAGGGCGAGGAGGACGTGGCGGGCCGCCACGTTCAAGCCACCCCCGCTGTGGCGTAGGGTTGGGCTGTGGGGGGCCAGGGGTGTGCTGCCCGTGGCCATGGCTATGGTCCATGCGTGGTCCGCCGTGTCCGCCACGTAGTACCCTCCCAGGTGGTCCCGGAGGGCGTCGGTGAGTGGCCTGAAGAATCTGGGGTGGCTGGCGGGGGTGTGTGTGGCTGGGGCCGCGGGCCGCGCGCAGTGGTGGGGTTGAGGTCTCCGCAATGGGGGCAGTGGGTGAGGCGGTGTGCGGCTCCCAGGCAGACCCAGTGGTCTGGGTTGCAGGGTAGGGCCATTTGTGGTAGCCGCTGGCGTGCGCAGAGGGGGCATGTAGTGGCTGGCGGTTGAGGGTGCCTGTGGACGGACGGTGGCGTGGGGGAGTGGGGGCCCGCGGCGCGGGCATGCTGGCGGGCGTGTGTGCGCTGCCTGTGTTGCCCGTGTGTGCCGTGCCGGTGTTGTGCCCGGTGGATGGTGTTTAGGCGTGGTGGGGGTCCCGTGTTGGGTGGTGTGTCGTGGGGTATGTTCTCACGGTTGGTAGAACAGGAGTTTGAGGAGGTGGGCTTGGTCCGTGTGGGGCAGGGTTGTTGCATGCTGCAGGTATTTGTGGGTGCGATATGTGAGCTGCTCTGCTGTCTTGGTGACGGCCGTCCGTTGCATGAGCGCCGCCGTGGCCTAGGGGTCCTCCGCGTGCGTGCGTAGCAAGGTGTAGACGGCAGTGGGGACGAGCCCCCTGCGGACCGCCTCAAGTACCTCCGTCTGCTTGAGGACGGTGGTGAGTTGCTGGGTTGCCGGGGACCGCGTCAGCCATTCGGCATGCTGTGCGATGGTGTGGGTTGGGTTCCAGTCTGTGAGGGTGTCCAGTCCTCTGTACAGGGGGCACATCTTGAAGTGGTCCCGGGTTTCTTCTTCCGTGTGGCCACAGATGCATTTCGTGTATCTTGCGGGGACGTGGATCGAGCGGCGTGCGTACCATCGGTGGTATCGGGTGAGGAGGGAAAGCTGTTCGAGGGTGAGTTGGAGTCGGGGTTTTTGTAGGTGTGCTGGGAGGCTATCCTGGCGTAGGGCCGAGTAGTAGAGGGGGGTGTGGACGGAGTCTTCGGGGCGTCAGAAGAGTTCGCTGTTCGCTGGGTGGCCCAGTGTGGCTGCCAGCTGCTTGATGGGTGTGGGATAGTGGTACTGCTTGTCTTGATCTGTGTACGGCGTGTCCTCGGGTATCCATTGGGGGGGCTGTGTGGCCAAGGGTATCGGAGGTGGGTGCTGCAGGTGGCTGTGCTGTGGGGTGTCCAGTCGTACATGTTCCAGCCCTGGGGTGTGGCGGTGCTCTGATGTTTGGCCTGCGTGTCTGCGCGTCCATTGCCATATGTGTAGCGGTGTGACTCCTGTTTGACGATGTGAAGGGCGTCCTGGGGGTGCATGTCCCTGAAGCCCAACGCCTGTCTGGTGAGGCCCGATTCGACTGCCTTGTGGAGGAGCAGGTCCACGAGGCGCCTGGTGAGGTGATTGTCGACCGTGGCGTCCACGACTACCCAGATGTTGCGGGGCCGAATCGTTGCGGGTGGTGGTGTGGCGGTGACGGCGTCCACGAGGGTGCGCAGTTCCCCGTGGGAGGACGCCCCAAAGATGGTGGCCCCTGTGTGGTGTTGGACGTGGAGGCCGTCCGCGTGCCGGGTGATGCGCAGGGAGGCACAACGGACCTTGGGGGTGCGTTGCTGGGTGCCGGATGCGTCAGTGAAGTAGACGATGTCGGTGTTGCTGGGTATGGGTAGGCGGGGAATTGCTGTGGGGTGATAGACGTAGACGGGGTTCCCTTGGGCGGTTCTGGTGGTCATTTGCGGGGGTTGCAGTACCGGCGCTGCATAGACGCCTATCCCCTTGGTGATGATGGCGTGGGCTTGTGGGGTGAGGCGGAGGAGGCCTCTGTCTGGGCGGCCCTGGGTGATATACGCGTACATCAGGTTGAAGAGGTATCCCGTATTGGGGTGGAACTTCTGTCACGTGATGGTCTGTTGCCGTTCCTTGTCGTTCTTGTCGCTGTGGAGGGTGGGGCATTTGTGCTGTAGGGGGCCCATGGGTGCCTCATGAGGTACTGCGCAGTGTGGATCGCAGCAGTTGTACTCTATGGCGACGCTTTCTCGGACTGCCCGCTCGTTGGTGAGCGTCCATGTTGCCGTGGGTGTTCGGGTCCAGGCTACGTGTGCCGGGTGGTCTGGGAAGACCGTGTGCAACCAGGGGGAGAGCCATGCCTGCTGGTCGGCGGTGGTGGCGGCGATGGGGGTGTCGTGGTGGGTGGAGATGGGGTGCAGCAGGGGCCACGGAGTGTCGAGGGCTGCCGGGCCGCAGTGCCAGCATGTGCTTGGTATGCCCTTGTCACTGTGTCTGACTGGTGGTACATTGGTCTCTGGTGCGTTGTGTTCGGGGATGGACCAGGTGGCATGGTGTCGCTGCACAGTGCGGGTAGCGTGTTTGTGGCCGTTTGGTGCTAGTAGCAGGATGGTGGGTGGTGTCCAGCCTTCGGCTGACGGGCTGGGCTCCTCCTGCGTTGTGCTGCTGTCGTTGGGGGTCTCTTGCTCGCTCGGGCGGGGCCGGAGTGCTGGCGCTGATAAGCCTTGCACGCCGTGTCGATGTCCTTGGGCCCCGGCATGTCGCGCCCTGCCTTTGTAGCGCATGCGCAGAGGTACTGTTGGAAGACGCGGCGTGCTGGCCATTGTGGGTCGGAAAGGAACTGGGCGTGGTGGGCGTTGCACTGGTCCATGATCTTCATCTGCGTTGGGGTGAGATATACTATGGTGATGGTGGCCTCCACGAGGCGCAGGGTGTCCACCTCGCCTGCTCGGTGTCGCTGGATGTCGGTGTGCGTGGCCACGAGTGGCCCCTGTTGATCGCAGTGGTGGTTCGTCAGGATGGCGTGCGTGTGGTGCCGTAGGAGGAGTTGCAGCTTGGCCCAGATGCCAATGCTCACCGGGATGGGGACGCCGTGTTGCGCCAGCATCCACCGGGGGCAGGTGTTGCGGGCCATTTGCGCTTCTTTTATGCGTATGGCTGCCGCTTGGCGAACCTCGGTCTGGTGGTTGTGTGTCACCCTGTGTAGGAGGTGCGCTGCGTGTTTGGCATAGGCCACGTCGAACAGGGCGCCTGTATTGTCCCCGTAGTAGCGCCAGTGGGCCATCATGGCCACCTTGGGGAAAGACGTGGGCCAGCCTCCGTGTTGCGCCCATGCCTTCGTCACTTGCTGTCGAGTGTGGCGTAGTGAAGCGGTACCCAGAACCCCATGGCTAGGTTACGGCATACAACCGGTCTCCGGTCCACTAACCCCAAGTACGGAAGGGAAGACCGGTCTCTGGTCCACTAACCCCATGTACGGAAGGCGCCCGTTGACGCCCGGTGCGAGCCCGGCGGGAGCGTGTTCCGTGCCGTAAAGCCCCGCATCGGCAACCGATGCACCGCCAGCGGAGATTTATATATCAGAATATCAGGAATCAACAGGGTTTTATTTTCACATTGTTTCCGTCAATTTTTACGCTTCCGTTCTGATATTCACTGTTTTGACAGCTGGCGGTTAGCTCGCGACTTTAGCGTAACCGCCAGTTTGACTGTTAATAATGGAATCTCTAGCGCTATCCGTGACGAAGGCTCTAAAGTCTTCAGGAATTGCATTGATGCATCCGCAATTTTCACATTCTACACTCGCAACCTTAATCCGAATTTTTCAGGATGTCGAAATCGGATTTTCGACTTCGACATCCCCGCACTTGATTTGACCTCCTTCGAGTGGACCTACGTGCTTCCCTATGCACGAATCAACTTCCCTTTTGTATTGCCCTCCATTTGTCTTAGAGATATGGGCAAAACAATGTTGATTCGTGAGGCCACTTGTGAGGGTCATATCTCGTGCCGCTTGCGAGGAATGACAATAAGGAAACGTGGGAGGTTATCACAATACTCCAGACGTAATTTAGGAAGCATTATATGCCTTGCGTCTCCACACGTGCGCGCTAGTGTAATGGATCATGGTCAAGAGGGTAGAGTTTGCGTTCTAACTCTTTGGCCATGATATTGCGTGCGTTAAGATAACTTTCGAATGTAGCGCGCAAGTGTTGGTGTTGCATAGGAACTCTCCTTGAGTTCCTATGAGCGATTGACACAAAGTTATGCCCTTGGAGGGGCATGGCATATCGTGGGGGGAGCTACCTTTTTGGGCAATATGGAGTATGTGCCTTGTGTTGTGTTGCGTGCCCATTTGGCGGGTCCATCGCTCCAAGCCAAACCCGCCAATGGACCTCATATTGTGCAAGCCCTTTCTCCATACTCCCTACGATCAATAGCAAGCCTAACCTTCGTGAAGGAAAGCTTGTGTGGTGATTCCGAAGCGATGCGTTGGGAGCAAGGTGTGTGTTTTGCAATTTTCCATATTTTCATGTGCCCACTTGGGAAGTAGCGCTCGTAACCTTTCAAAGCGCCCCAAGTCGAGCACATATGTGGAATCGAAGGTTATTGGTGTCAAGTCATTGTGTCTAGAAGTATTAGTTGATTGCACGATCCAAGCCGAAGATATTATAATATAATTGTGCACCTTTCAAGGCACTTTTATGTGTCTTTGTGCCAATTTTGCCGTTTTTGGCCCGTCATGATGTCAAGTGGCGACCGTGTATCTCAACGTTGCGCTCAATTGACATCTTGACCCAAGTATGTCATGAGGGTACATACTTCGGTGCCCAACATATCTTGGACCCGGCTAATAACCCCACTTGGGCTTGGCATACCGTGGCCGCCATGTTGGCGATTTGGGACTATCCCAAATCATGGGCTCACTTGGCGACCCTGCCATTCCCAAAACCGGAGGAGTTGGGCGACGCCCAAAAGATATGTTGGACACATATGACTTGATACCAATCCTATGGCACACACCGGTCCAAGTCAGGCATGTGCCTCATTTGCCCCAACCATGAGTGTGCGCATCTTCGGCCATTTTGAGCAATTTTCCACTTTTGCTGCCCGCCGTGCACTATGTTCTGCCCACCCGTGCACGCCAGACGCATGGACCAATGGACCATATATGACATGGGTGTTATGCATATTGGTCCCCATGGTTCACACACCACGTGGGCGAAGCGGAGCAACCTTCGTTGAGGCGCTAGCCCAAAGTGAGTGTGGGCAATTTTGCCATTTTGGCATTTGTGGACCCAATTGGGATCGTCACCACGCCAAGTGGCATGGAGATCTTTGAGAGCCAAGTGCATGGGAGTCCTGGTCTGACTCCTGGTAGATCGCGTATGGAATGGCGAATCTGATCTCCAAGCCGGCGTGGAGATATACTATTGGGAGCACCCCGAATTTTGGCTCATTTCAGGCAGCCAAAGTGACCCCCTTTTTGGACCCCAATTTCAACCCCCCGTGTGGTCAATTGGCGGCCCCATATCTCTATGCCCACAAGGAGCCCGGACCTAAATCTAAGTTGTACACTCAGATAAACGTCCTAGGTCCTGCCTCCTGACCTGTGAGTCATTGGCCTTGCCCTGGCCGGACGAGCCACGCGTGGGAATAACACCAATTTTGGTGATTCTGGCATCATGACCCCACTTGACGAATCCGTGTTGCCCTGATGCCGGGACCTCAGAGGGAACCAAGTTGGATGAGGGCTCCAGGCAGTTGTGACTCGAAGGGCATAGGGTCAGTTGCCTCGTCCCTACCTCTGGCGGGTCCGGACGAGGGGTCAATTCCGGGAATTTTGGAGCTAATATCAGTTTGGGCTGAAACAGCCCATTTTCAGCTACCAACTCCTGAGGGATAATGGCGGGGCCATATCTCTGGCTCAGAGTGGAGTTGGGACCTGTCGTCGGAGGAGCATAGGGAGCTACTGTTGGTGGGTTTTGGAGTACCTTGGTTTAGAGGAACTGGCCTGTGGCTGGGCGCCACACCTCCCCTATTGGCAGGATTTCAGGGTCCGGACTGAGCAGGGCATGGGTTGTGTTTGAGCCCCCGCCCCCACCAGCCACTGAGAGGGTCGGACCTGGGATTGGGATATGAGTTGGGACTGAGTGTCTATTGTCCTGTAATGCCCTTACCCCAGTCCAATCTCAACCCCATGTGTACATATTCTAATGTGTTGCTGTACATACTTTCGTTCCCTTGTTGCAGAGTGGCAAGGATCCTGAAACGCTTTGTCACATGACATGAGCGCATTGATGCCCCTGTGAGCGTAGTGCTTTGCCTGCCTGCTCCCTTGCGCGTGTCCACCGCAGCTTTCCGTGGCCAGGCCCCCCACGGGAACACGTCAAAAGCGTTTCACCGCCGCGGGGTTACCCATCCCTCGCGTGCCACTCGGGGCCACCAACCCCGAGCAGCGCGGCGCAGCAGCTCGCAGCTCGCAGCTCGCAGCGCAGCGCAGCAGCTCGCAGCGCAGCGCAGCGGCTCGCAGCGCTGCCCAGCGACAGCGCTGAGTTCGTCACGGAGCCCGCAGCGCCGTCCAGAGCATCGCCCTAACCGCGCCGCGACCCTCAAGGAGGTGCACAGACCAGCCCCATCGGCCAACCAGCAAGGCCGCGTCAACCACCTCCACAACCACCGGCTGACCAGCACCAGCCGCACTCCCAGTCCAGTGCTGCCGCACCCGCCTCAACAACCACCACCAGTTCGTTGAGTGGAACGAGTGCATACCAAGGACCTCAAGACCAAGTACGCCCCCCGCTGCCATGGTAAACTGGCAAGAAGCGGGTAGGACGTGGCCGCGGCCCCACCCCCATGCAGCGCACCTACTGCGTGGGTTGGTTTGGGACCAGCACTACCGCCACAGCCACCCCCAGTGCGAAGGCGGCATGCCCCGGAGCTTTGAGCTCCGCACAGACATGGCCCCCGACCGCCTGCAGGCCGTGGAGGACTGGCTGCGAGCAGAAGGGTTTGCCTTCCGCTTCCAGCAGAGGCGCTGGAGGACCTGGACCCGGCCGGACAGGCCCGGCGAAGGGCTGCGCCCCGACGGGATTGAGGAGGACGAGGACTCCAACGCGTACCCGTCGGGTGCCACGATCAATGTCTCCATGTGGGACATGATAGGAAAGAACTTCCCGGAACCGGGGAGCGAGCGCAGGCTGCAGGGCAGCAGCAGCGCGTCTCCGGGGAAGGAGAAGCGGTCTGCCGGGGACAGGAAGCGGGACCGGAAATGGCGGGAGTACCAGGAGTCCCTGGCCGCCGAGGCCGCCCAAGGCGCCAAGGGCGGAACCCCAGCCCCCCGTCCCCAACGGGCCAATGGTGGTCACCAACCCGGCCACGCCACCCTTGGTGACTTCATGGAAGTCGCCAAGCAGACCAAGGCCAAGCCCCTTCCGCTGCTCCTGAGGCCCAAGCAGGCCCCAGCAGGCCCCAGCAGCGACGTGGAGTCGGCCCACCGCGGGAGGATGCCGGCCGACCAGGCCAGCTCCAGCAGCAGCGCCGCTCCCACCCAAAGGGATGTGGCGCGCGCCTGCGAGCGCGCCTGTGGGGTGCCCTGCAACCTTCGGGTTGCCCGGCAACGGGCCACGCAGCAGAACGCTGCCGTGGAGGGCGCCGTCGGCATCGCCCATGAGGAGGCCACCGAGTGGGGCAGAGGCATGGGCTACCACGCCTCGACCGTTGCATCCATCGCGGCCGGTCCCACGGCTGCGGCCGCCCATGAGGCAGTGGCTGTCCGGATCAGGGCAGCCGACGAGGAAGCTCGCCTGACGCAGGAGGCCATTGCCCGCAAGGAGGCCGAGGTGAGGGCGCTGGAAGAGGCGCTTGCCCAAGAGAGGGCAAAGAAGGAGGCGGAGGAAAGTGCCCACGCCGAAGCAACGGCTAAGGCCCAGGCGCACGACGTCAAGAAGGACGCCATCGAGGCCGCGCGACGGAAGGTCGCTGAGGAGAGGGCCAAGACGGAGGCGGAGCTGGCCGCGTTGGAAGCGGACAAGGCTCGGCTGCAGCAGGCCCGGGAAGCCGAAGCGGCTCGTGCCCGGGAGGAAGCCGAAGCGCGAGCTGCCGCAGCCACAGCCGCCGCAATGGAGGAGGCAGAGGCCAAACTCCGCCGCGAGACTCCTCCGAGAGGATCACGAGTGGAGATCCTTCGAAAGCTTTTCGAAGGGGACGCCTCCTCCAAGATGGCGCTGGACGAGGCCAACACGGGCAGCAGTGGGAGCACTGTCCCCACCGCCCACCGACGGAGGAAGGGTAAGGGGAAGACCCTCGAGAGGCCACGGAGGCCAGCGGGCGGACACCCCCACGACAGTGACCCCTCCTTCACCGCCAGCGACGGTCCAGCGACAGGGGATGAACGAGGCCGCCGACATCGCCAAGTGGTGGCTTGGACGGGCGGAGGAGGCGGAGACGTCCCCATGGAGCCGGAAGGTGAGGATAAGGACCTCCCTCCTCCCTACCGGAGCTCGGAGTCTTCCGGGACCGAGACGCGCAGGTGGGGCGACATGGACGAGGATGACGGCATGGACTTCGGCATCAGGAAGAAGCGCCCATCCTCGGACCCACCGAGGCGACCAGGCGGAGACCCACCGGGACCCCCTGGCGGAGGACCATCAGGACCCCCTGGAGGACGCCCACCAAGTGGACCCCCTGGAGGCGGACCACCGGGCAGGGGAGGACCCCCTGGACCGGGCGGACCCGGCAGAGCCCCTCCTGCAGGACCCCCTGGGGACCCCGACGACCCACCAGGGAACGGCGACCCGGATACCACCTGGCGGTGGACTGTCTACCTCCGCAGGAGGGTCCAGTTCCTCGAGCGCGAGGTAGACACGGGCAAGGGCGAGATGAAACGCATCGCCAGGGTCGCCGCGCGCGCGCAGAAAGAGCTGGACATCGTCAGGGCTGAGACCAGGTCGCTGAACACGGTTATCAGCGGCCTGCAGCAGAGGCTGGACGTGCTGGAAGCCCGTGGGAGCGTCGGCAGCGACCACCCACCCCTGGAGTCTGGCTCGTCGGACGAAGGCTGGGGACCCGGACCAGGTCCAGGCAGACCCCACGCCCCCGGCGGAGCCCCCAGGAGTCGCCCCAGCGCCAGTGCCCCCTCTCTCACCGCCCCCTCTCACCACAGCGCGGGCCGCCGCATCGAGCGCGTGCCGCCCGGCAGTGGCAGTGAGGATTGGCGTGATGAGTGGCTCAGCGCGGAGTACCGCAACCGCCGTGCTCCACCGCGGACACCGGTACGCCCCCGGCGCCCCGCACCAGCCCTGGTACCAATCCCAATGGCTGGTGAACGTTATGGTGGACTCAGGGATGAGGTCCCCAGAGGAGACGTGGAGTGGGATGTCGGCGAAGGTGAGGACCTGGACCTGGACCTGGAGGAGTTCGACATCAGCCCGCCGCGGGGTGTACGACGGGAGGCCGCTGAACGCAGCTGCCGGCGCCGTGATGAGGAGGCATACATGGAAGGAGTACGGCGTGAACATCTGGGTTCAGCGTACATGGAGGAACCGCGGCGTAGCCACAGGGATTCCATGGAGGAGATGGACGTGGCGGACGTGGGAGTCCGTGGGAGAGGCCGATGGGAACCTCGGTCGACTTCGCGGCCGGCGTTCATGGTCTCTAAGGCCGCGGATGCCGCCGTGTGGGAAGACTTGAAGGACATCAAGCCCCCCATGTACGACGGCAACCCCCTCAACCTCGACCGCTTCTTGGAGAAGCTGGACGATTGGGGGGTAACCGTTACTGAGGACATGCATCCCGCTGATGCGGAGAAGTATGTCTTCAGACGGTTCAGGTATCGCCTGCCGGAAGTGCTCGGCGAGCTCTACTTCGTGGCGACCAAGGAGGGGAGAATCAAGACCCTCAAGGAAGCCAAGAAGTGGCTCAACGAGCAGGAGCGGGTGGACGCTCCGCAGGTGGCTGCCAAGCGCTGGAAGTCCATCAAGCTTGAGCATGATCGACGGGAGATCCGCCTACGAGATTGGCGAGACTTCCGAGGGAAATACACCCTCTTCCGCCGCAACGTGGAGGATTGGAACGAGGGTGACGAGCAGGCTTGCCTGCTCTCCATGCTGCCGGAAGCATGGATCAAGAGGGTCACCAAGGAGGAAGCCAAGCGGGCCAACTCCAACCACACGGTCAAGATGATGCTCCCCAAAGAGTATCATACGAACGTGGTGGCTTGGACGAGGAAGAACGTGAGCCGAGATGTCAAACGGCACTCCCTGCGGAACGCTCTCCTCATCACCGTCTCGGGCGATCGCGAGAAGACCGCGATGTGGCGCCTTGACGAGTGTGAGTTGAGCGGCCAGACCATCCGTCTGCAGGCCATCCCGGCGCGGATGAGCTGCGACGAGATCCTGGAGTGGGTTGGAGAGGAGGTGTTCAAGGAGTACCGGAACCTCCACCACACCCGCGGGTTGAGGCCCGGAGACCGCGACGTCAACTACGTTGGCGAGGGACCTGGCGGGGAAGCTGCCATGGACCCAGCGGGAGCCGACGGCGATGAGACTCTCGTCGACGATGACGACGACGATGAGCCCGCTGAGGTGGCCGTTTGCGCCTTCGTGGCCAACAACCTGAGCGCGGGGAACAACAGGGGAAGCTGGAAGCCCCTGCAGCCGGGTTGGAAGAAGAAGGAGAAGAGGGACCCTCGCCGCGTTGGCGACCCTCCGCTGTCCTTTGGGGAGTTCATACGAGCTCACCCGCAGGGCTGTTTCGTGTGTTATGGGAGGAAGAAAGGCTTCAACCATGACCACCGAACATGCCCCACCCACAAGGCCGACACGGAAGCATACAGGAAGGCGCACGGGTCGAAGAAGCGTGCGCCCGCGGGTATCCGGGAAGCCAAAGTGGAGGTCGACAAGGACGAGCTGGCAAAGCTGATGTCGTCGGTGGGGACCGAGTTGGCCAAGGAGATCCAGGAGATCAAGCGGAACTGGGTCCCCAGGTCCGACAACAAGAACAAGGAGAACAACCAGAATGACCAGAACAAGGACAAGGAAAAGAAGGGTAAGAAAGGGGGAAGGAAGAAGGGCGTCAACGAGGTTGATGCGGAGGAGAACACCCCTACTTCCACAACCAACGCCCCCTAGCGGAGCCCCTGCAGCCAAGGGCCCCAGCTAGGGCGGTCGCAGGATGGTGACGTGGGAAGCGCCGAACCATCCCAGTCGGGAGTCGATAAGCACAAAGGGACTGCCGGGGGCAGAAGGCCCGGTCCGGCACCCAGTCGCGGAGGCGGGGTGAGGGCAAGTGAGGGCACGAACACTTGCACCTGTCCGTCCTTCGCGACTAAAAATGTCTTTGATGTACTTCAAGATCTATCCGAGAGTATCAGAGGATCACCCGGACCGCAGCTGGATGCTGCAGATGGGCAGCCTGAGCCCATTGTCCACGACCTGCACCAGTCGCTTGTTGAGCTTCTGGAACGGCCAGAGATCCTGAGTTTGCACGCCGTGCGCCGTGTCGGTCGCGAGCGGCAGTTGCATCTTAAGGTCCGTGCCTTATGCGGGGAAGTGGAAAAGGTTTTCGACGTGTTGGTTGACACGGGAGCTCAAGTCAGCTTGGTCAAGGCTGGCCTACTTCCACCAGAGTGTCAGACCGACAGTCGTAACCTGTCAGGCTGAAGGTGGCGTACGGCCAGTACATGGTGGGAGGCACGAAGGAAGCGGCCATTGGGCTGCAGTTCGTGAACCATCGTGAGCTGAGCCGCCCAGACCTCGGCAAGGAAATCCTCCTGCACGGTCGCTTCTACGAGGCCGAGATGGACTGGGACATGATCGTCGGGTACGACTTCATGATGGACACGGACTCCGGCGTCCTTCCGGCCCAGGCCTCCATGACCCTGTACCAGGACGACCAGCTCTCGTGGCTTTCGTCACCTGAGCACCATGTGGAATGCCAATGGATCCACCCGGAACGCAATCAGCTCGAAGTGGCCGCGCTAGACACTGAGCCAACTGGTCCTGCAAACCAGGAGTACGGCGTAATGCCGGAAGTGGCGAGCCGAGTTGTCGCGGACCTGGGAGCTTCGAATCTGGCCCTGGATGCGTTCTCTTCAGGAACCTCCGCCCATCTTCGGGTTTGTGAGAAGTACTGGAGCGCACAGGACTCCGCGTGGAAGAAGCACTGGGGTCCGCATCAGGGATTGATGTGGATCCATTGCCCCCGTTGGGACATTCCAAGAGCGATAGCGAAGATTCGCAAGGACCGCTCCAAGGCAGTGCTGGTTGTTCCTATGGGATGCACCGAGGAGGAAAGTACCCGACATTGGGTAGCCTCATTAACCAACATGACCTTAAACAAGGTCGTCCTACCGGCTGGAGAGAGTGTCTATCAGGACGCTAAAGGACAGCCCATGCCACCCCAGAGATGGCCAACAGAATTCCACTATGTGGATGGGGGCCTTGATCAGGCCGACGCCACGGACTTCGTGTGTGTCAACCGCATCATAGCAGAGCCCTGGCGGCAATGCTTTGCGGTTCCCCCTGTTGACATCGAAGAATCGGAAGACCCCCTCACAGAAGAGGAGCTGGATCTGGTTCAGGGGTATATGGATCAGCCCTTTCACGACTGGGGAAACCAGCGTGAGGGCAAAGGCCAGGACAAAGCCTGGTGGGAAGTGGACTCAATCGTCTCCGGTTCCTATGACGGGAATACCTTCGTACAGAGGGTGCTGGATCACATGTCCAGCCAAGACGAGCCGCCTGGCGGTAACCCACCCACCTACAGCGATCTGTTCTGAGGCAAGACCAGAGATGGTCCTTTGGGCCACCTTGGAAGACAACCTGAGCCGAAACCGAGCGGGCTCGCTACCCCTCAAGTAAGCTCCGTGGTTCAAGTGCCCGGAAAAGCCAAGGCGGAGTCTGATGACCCCAAGATCCAGGCATTGAGGGCCAGGCTGAAGCAGAAGTATGGTGATACCTTCTTCAGCGGTAAGCCTGTGTTTCCCCCACCGGTGCGTGGACCGTATGGCGAGGCCAAGATACGACTGAAGCAGGACCCCCGTGTGTATCGTCACCGGGAGTTTGCCCTGAGGGGCGAGAGGAAAGAGGCCATGGAGAAGATCCTCCGTGACTTCATCCAGAGAGGCTGGCTTGAGCCGTGCCACTCCGAGTGGGCCTCTCCGTGCTTCGTCGTCCTCAAGAAGGTTGCCGGTGAGTGGCGGCTCGTGGTCGACTACCGCGGCCTGAACGCCCAAACGCAGCATGACAGCTATACGCTGCCCCTCATTGAGGACATGCTGCAAAAGCAACACCGGCGGAGGATCTTCACGGTGATTGACCTGAAACATGGTTATCATCAGATGCCTCTCGCCGAGGAGTCCCGTGCCTGCACAGCCATGAGCACCCCACTTGGACCTCTCCATCGGAAGGTGATGCCCATGGGCGTTACCAACGGCAATGCGGCTTTTCAGCGGATGCTGGAGAACCTGCTTGAGCCGGTGCGTGACTGTGCGGACCCCTTCGTGGACGACGTGATCATCGCGTGCGGGGACCCCAGTATGAGCTACGAGGAGCTCCTGGAGGCACATGAAAGGGACGTCACTCGAGTGCTGGACCTTCTGGTTCGGCACAAACTCACGAGCAGCAGTGACAAGGCCACCATTGCGGTAAGCGAGGTGGTCTTCGCTGGCCACGTAGTTGGGAACGGGCAGCGAAAGCCCATACCTGGCAAGGTGGCTGCGATTGAGCACTGGGAAAAGCCCAAGACGGTCTCTGAGCTACGGGCGTATCTGGGGTTCTGCAATTACTACTCGGGGTATATCAAAATGTATGCCGAGTATGCAGCCCCCATGACAACCATGCTCAAGGGCAACCGAGAGGAGACCAAAAAGGGGTCCAAGAAGGCTCTGGTCTGGGATGCTGATTCCGACCGTGCCTTTGAGGGGATGAAGCAGGCGCTGCTATCCGCAGTGGGTCTGCACCTCGTGGATCCCGACCGAGGGTTCGTCCTGCGCACCGATGCTTCCGACTACGCCGTTGGTGCTGTCTTGGAGCAAGTGCTTGACGACGGGAGGCACGTGCCCGTGGCGTTCTGGAGCCGAGTCCTGGCGGAAGGCCAGAGACGGACGTGGACGCCCCGTGAAAAGGAGGCGTATGCCATCGTCATGGCTCTCAGGAAATGGGCTGGGTACATAGCCCTCCATCCCGTCACCGTCTGCACCGACCATCAGAGTCTGCAGTCGTGGCACAAGGAGCACGTGGACACCCCCTCAGGTCCTGCCTCCCGACGGGCAAGATGGCATGAGACCTTGGCCAAGTTCGACCTCACGGTTGTGTATATTCCTGGAAAGGATAACACCGTGGCGGACTGTCTCAGTAGGTGGGCCTATCCCGCCAGCAAGGGCATGACGGATATCTCTGCCCATGGCCATGAGGCTGAGACCGCTGAAACCAAGAAGATCATCGAAATGGAGCGCCTGATGGAGGAGGAGGGTGTTAAATGCTTCGTCGTCATGGCTGCGGATGCCCCCCTCGCGTCGAGGGTGAGCAGAGCGGTCAGAGTGGTCGCCCCTGAGGGAGCTGAGTCCGATAAGCACCTCTTCCCGGAGTCTCCCCTCCAGGACGACTGGACCGACGATTACGCCAAGTCTGAGGCCTTTGCGGCCGAGTATAGGGCTCTGATCGACCCTGACGACGGGCAGAAGTGGCCAAAGGGGCTGACCGAGGAAGATGGCAGGCTCTACCGGAATGGTAAGCTGCTAGTACCGGAGTCCCGGGTGCTCGAGCTTTGTGAAGCTTGGCACCACCACATGCTGCACCCAGGGGTGAAGAAGCAAGCCCTTGACATGCAGCGTCGGTTCGAGATCGACCATATCGTTCTCTACACCGCCATCAAGAAGGTCAGGAAGGGTTGCTCGGTCTGTCAGCCCTGCAATCCCGATAACCGGAACGTCAAGGGGGAAGCCCAATGGACCCCGGTTCCTGACCAGCCCATGGAGAGCGTGGCCATGGACGTCTTCTCCATGCCTGAAGTGCACATTGGCAAGGAGACCTTTGACTGTGTGGTTCTCTGTGTGGACCGCCACAGCGGCTACGTTGTAGCCGTTCCGGCACGCAAAAAGGGGTTGCTTGCCAAGGAAGTGGCAGTCATGATGATTCGTCATTGGCTGACCGTCTTTGACATCCCCCGCACCATTTGCAGTGACCGAGGGCCCCAGTTTACTGGTGGTTGGTTCAAGGCTATGTGTTCCCTCATGGGAATACATCATGCCAAGAGCGTCGCCTATCTCAGCCGGTCCAACGGCCGTGCTGAAGTGGCTGGACGGCAGCTATTCGAGAAGCTGCGCAAGATCCACATCACCAATCCACGTCGGAACTGGTTTGAGGAGATGTGGCCTGCTCTGAAGGCCCATCATGACACCCCCACACCGGATGGTTTGTCCCCTCACCAGACTCTGTTCGGCAGGGACCCCCTGGGTAGGGGACTTCCCTTGTCTGGTGATGGTATGGCCATCGACGCCAAGGAGTTCTTCGCGCGGCAAGAGCAAACGGCGCGGGACATCCGCCAGCAGCTCGAGAAGGAGCATGCTGAGCGTCAGAAGTCCGCCCCGAGCTCGACAGCGCAGAAGTTCAGGGTGGGAGACCCGGTGTGGGTGATCAGACCCCGCCCTATGGGCACCCACCGCACCAAGACCTGGTTCACACCCGGAGGAGTGGTCCGCAGGATTGGTGAGGACACCTACCGCATCAAGGTGGGTCACAGACAGTTCCGGGAGCGCCACGAGAGTCAACTGCGTGTGCGGGAACCCGACCTCCGTGGCCAGCATGTGTCCCTGAGCTACGCCGCACATGAGGCCGATTCGGACGACGACTATGCTGAGCAGGACGACTATACAGTCGAGAAGATCCTTGCTCAGCGTCCGAAAGCCTCGGCACCCGGAGGCCTGGAGTTCAAGGTTCGTTGCCGAGGCTATGGGCCGTCCCACGACACCTGGGAACCCGTCTCCTCGTTCGTGCCGCGGGTCAATACTCCCTTCATGGAGTACATCCACAAGCACAAGACCAAGATCCACGTCTCGGACTTGGCAGCACTCACCCGGGCGATTGCAACCAGGGGTGCCTGATCAGCGCCCTGAGCTCTCCCCTGATGCGTTTTGAGGCGCTTGTGAGTCCGACGGATCGTCCCTCACTTGCTTGCTCTCTCTCATCTTCCGGTGACCTGCCATCGGAGTGGCCATATACCCCCCCCTGCTGTATCCAGAGGAGGATGGCCCCCCTCTTCTTCTATTCGTCACTCCCCCCCCTGCTGAATCCTTGGGAAACCAGGTAGGGCGACTGACCTTCTTATTTTCTGAGCTCTTGGGGCCTTGAAGCCCATACGACGTTGCGCAACGGATGCCGCTGTCATCGGCATTGCGATTATTTGGTGTGTGGTCTGGTTCCATGGCATTTGCGGAATCCAGACCAGTCGACGTGTGTCTCGAGACTATATATGGCCTGAACTCAGGCGTTTTCTTGTCCACCCTCCTGCATTGCCTTATCCTAACCGGGGCGTGGTTTGGCGCTCTATCCAGAGTGTGTTTACACGCCTGTTACCCCATTTATTGCTTGTCTTTCTGCCCCTCCAGGATATGTGCATCTGTATGTTGGCCCATCACTGAGTGTGGACTGTTTCTTCCCCCCCGAGGGGATGCGAATCGCAATACAGAGGCGCCCTGAGTCGCCGTTTACATGCTTTTACTTAAGGTCCGGCCTGGACCAGTACCTAAGTACATATTCTACTGTTTGAGTGCCCTAATACCGTGTGCCCTATTCGCTGTGATGTGGAGATCCTGATGGAGCCAGGCGGGAAGCCCAGTTGCCTGACTACACTCCCAGCGGTCCGCCACTGTCAGTCCCAGTGTGAGCCTACCGACTCGCAGACGCACTTGCAGTCGGATGGCGGCCTCCGGTGCTCCTGACCTCGGTCAGTCTGCCTGGGAAACTGGTGGTTTGAGGAGTCGACGCCTCCGCCCACACTGCATGAGGACTCCCTCATGTATGGCCTTCGTGGTAATAGGGCGAGGGAAAAGACGGCCTTGATGCCCGATCCCTTAAGGAGGAGCTCGTTCGGCTGTACTACTCTGGACTCGCGTGGTATGGATATGGACATGGTGCGCCCGAGGAAGGACCCGTGGGGACTCTTCCCAGTCGGCGGGCCTTCGGAATTTTGGGGTAGCCTGATGGATCTTTGTGGTCGCTCTCGACCTGTGGGACCACCTTGGTCGTCGTGTGACGCCTATGTTGGCTGTGTATGCCACTGCCACTGTGGTGGTGACCGTAGCAGCCGGCACCCGGTGCGCCTGGTATGGGTTAACGGGTCCTTTGGATGCCGAACAATCGCCGCCAGGACCCGGGACTTGATACTTGATACTATACTTGAAGTTACAAGACCCTACAGCACTATACCTGTCTTACTGTGGAGTTTGGAGCCTAACCTGCGAATCAGCCTGAAGTGAGGATGTGACACCCCCCCTTCAGGACATGGTCCTGGGTACCCGCTGCCATGCTTGGGTGTTATCGAGCCCCCCCCAGGGTTTGCTCTAAGGAGGGGGGTGAAGCGGTGCCCGGAACCCCATGGCTAGGTTACGGCATACAACCGGTCTCCGGTCCACTAACCCCAAGTACGGAAGGGAAGACCGGTCTCCGGTCCACTAACCCCATGTACGGAAGGCGCCCGTTGACGCCCGGTGCGAGCCCGGCGGGAGCGTCTTCCGTGCCGTAAAGCCCCGCATCGGCAACCGATGCACCGCCAGCGGAGATTTATATATCAGAATATCAGGAATCAACAGGGTTTTATTTTCACATTGTTTCCGTCAATTTTTACGCTTCCGTTCTGATATTCACTGTTTTGACAGCTGGCGGTTAGCTCGCGACTTTAGCGTAACCGCCAGTTTAACTGTTAATAATGGAAATTCTAGCGCTATCCGTGACGAAGGCTCTAAAGTCTTCAGGAATTGCATTGATGCATCCGCAATTTTCACATTCTACACTCGCAACCTTAATCCGAATTTTTCAGGATGTCGAAATCGGATTTTCGACTTCGACATCCCCGCACTTGATTTGACCTCCTTCGAGTGGACCTACGTGCTTCCCTATGCACGAATCAACTTCCCTTTTGTATTGCCCTCCATTTGTCTTAGAGATATGGGCAAAACAAAGTTGATTCGTGAGGCCACTTGTGAGGGTCATATCTCGTGCCGCTTGCGAGGAATGACAATAAGAAAACGTGGGATGTATTCACAATACTCCCGACGTAGTTTGGGAAGCATTATATGCCTTGCGTCTCCACACGTGCGCGCTAGTGTAATGGATCATGGTCAAGAGGGTAGAGTTTGCGTTATAACTCTTTGGCCATGATATTGCGTGCGTTAAGATAACTTTCGAGTGTAGCGCGCAAGTGTTGGTGTTGCATAGGAACTCTCCTTGAGTTCCTATGAGCGATTGACACAAAGTTATGCCCTTGGAGGGGCATGACATATCGTGGGGGGAGCTACCTTTTCCGGCAATATGGAGTATGTGCCTTGTGTTGTGTTGCGTGCCCATTTGGCGGGTCCATCGCTCCAAGCCAAACCCGCCAATGGACCTCATATTGTGCAAGCCCCTTCTCCATACTCCCTACCATCATAAGCAAGCCTAACCTTCATGAAGGGAAGCTTGTGTGGTGATTCCGAAGCGATGCGTTGGGAGCAAGGTGTGTGTTTTGCAATTTTCCATATTTTCATGTGCCCACTTGGGAAGTAGCGCTCGTAACCTTTCAAAGCGCCCCAGGTGGAGCACATATGCGGAATCGAAGGTTATTGGTGTCAAGTCATTGTGTTTAGAAGGATTAGTTGATTGCACGATCCAAGCCGAAGATATTATAATATAATTGTGCACCTTTCAAGGCACTTTTATGTGTCTTTGTGCCAATTTCGCCGTTTTTGGCCCGTCATGATGTCAAGTGGCGACCCTGTATCTCAACGTTGCGCTCAATTGACATCATGACCCAAGTATGTGCCCAACATATCTTGGACCCGGCGAATAACTCCTCTTGGGCTTGGCATACTGTGGCCGCCATGTTGGCGATTTGGGACTATCCCAAATCATGGGCTCACTTGGCGACCCTGCCATTCCCAAAATCGGAGGAGTTGGGCGACGCCCAAACGATATGTTGGACACATATGACTTGATACCAATCCTGTGGCACACTCCGGTCCAAGTCGGGCATGTGCCTCATTTGCCCCAACCATGAGTGTGCGCATTTTCGGCAATTTTCAGCAATTTTCCACTTTTGCTGCCCGCCGTGCACTATGTTCTGCCCACCCGTGCACGCCAGACGCATGGACCAATGGACCATATATGACATGGGTGTTATGCATATTGGTCCCCATGGTTCACACACCACGTGGGCGAAGCGGAGCAACCTTCGTTAAGGCGCTAGCTCAGAGTGAGTGTGGGCAATTTTGCCATTTTGGCATTTGTGGACCCGATTGGGATCGTCACCACGCCAAGTGGCATGAAGATCTTTGAGAGCCAAGTGCATGGAAGTCTCCGTTGGACCTCGGGTGGATTGCTTATGGAATGGCAAATCTGATCTCCAAGCCGGCGTGGAGATATACTATTGGGAGCACCCCGAATTTTGGCTCATTTCAGGCAGCCAAAATGACCCCCTTTTGGGACCCCAATTTCAACCCCCCGTGTTGTCAATTGGCGGCCCCATATCTCTATGCCCACAAGGAGCCCGGACCTAAATCCAAGTTGTACACTCAGATATAAGTCCTTGGTTATGCCTCCTGACCTGTGAGTCATTGGCCTTGCCCTGGCCGGGCGAGCAACGCGTGGGAATAACGCCATTTTTGGTGATTTTGGCATCATGACCCCACTTGACGAATCCGTGTTGCCCTGATGCCGGGACCTCAGAGGGAACCAAGTTGGATGAGGGCTCCAGGGAGTTCGTACTCGAAGGGCATAGGGTCAGTTGCCTCGTCCCTACCTCTGGTGGGTCCGGACGAGGGGTCAATTCCGGGAATTTTGGAGGTAATATCAGTTTGGGCTGAAACAGCCCATTTTCAGCTACCAACTCCTGAGGGATAATGGCGGGCCCATATCTCTGGCTCAGAGTGGAGTTGGGACCTCCTAGGGGATAATGGCGGGTCCTTTCCTCTGGTTCAAAAGGGGAGTTGGGACCTGCTGTTAAGGGAGCATGGGAAGCCACTGTCGGTGAACCTTGGAGCTCCTTGGTTCTCAGGAACTCGCCTGTGGCTGGGCGCGACAGCCCCCCTATTGGCAGCGTTTCAGGGTCCGGACTGAGCAGGGCATGGGTTGTGATTGAGCCCCCGCCCCCACCAGCCACTGGGAGGGTCGGACCTGGGATTGGGATATGAGTTGGGACTGAGTGTCTATTGTCCTGTAATGCCCTTACTCCAGTCCAGTCTTAACCTAATGTGTTGCTGTACATACTTTCGTTCCCTTGTTGCAGAGTGGCAAGGATCCTGAAACGCTTTGTCACATGACATGAGCGCATTGATGCCCCTGTGAGCGTAGTGCTTTGCCTGCCTGCTCACTTGCGCGTGTCCACCGCAGCGTCCTGTGGCCAGGCCCCCCACGGGAACGCGTCAGTAGGGCGTCTCCGGGGTGCAAGAGGTGCAGGGCTTGGTACCCGATGGCTGCGTTGAGCACCGCTTCCATGAAGTATGCCAGGCCCTGCATAGACCGGAGGTCCCCCCTGGCAAGTTGGGGTAGACGGGCGAGGCACCCTTCCAGCTTGCTTGGGAGTCTGATGTCGTGGTGCCGCGTGGCCTGTGTTACTCCCAGGTGGACTTTGGTGTCCTCCAGGTGTACGGGTTCGCCTCTCCGGCTGTGAGGTTGGGGGTCCCGGTGTCAGCTAGCCCGACCGATTTGCGGGGGTGCACTAGGAGTTGGTGGGCGTCCAGGTAGGTTGTGGTGACTCGGAGAATGGCGGACGCTTGCTCGGTGGTTGCTCGTAGCCCTGCCTTCTCAGTGTCGCGCCGGCGGCCGGCCGTAGTTAGGAAGTTGTCGTCCGCGAAGTTGATGAGGGGGGACCGTAGCGGGTAATGGGCGGACCTGGGGTATACCCGTGCTAGCTGGAATGCCAGTGGTAGCATGACGAGGAGGTAGAGGAAGGGGTCCTCGGCGCCACCCTGGGGGACCCCACTGTCTGTGCCAGTCCAGGGGGTGAGGCCTGCGGCTGTGATGACGGCGTAGAGCCGGGTCTGGACGTACCCGGTCATGAAGGATAGGAATGGGAGGCCCATGGCATCCCATATCACCGTGAGGAGCCGCTGTGGGGCGTGGGGGAACGCGCCTTGGACATCGAGGGAGGCGACGATCATCTCGTAGGAGTTCATGTCCAGCGCGGTGTCCTGGAGGAAGATGGCCTTGTGGGGGGACCTGTTGGCCATAGCTCCCCGGATGCTGGCGGGCACGTGGGCGAAGACCGCCGGCGCGATGCGGCCCAGGATGAGCGTCCACACCAGCTTGACTTCTGTGGTGGCGCAGACTATGTGCTGCCAGTTCCCCTGCTGCGCTCAGTCCCCCTTCTTGTAGAGGGGGTGGACCAGGTTGGCCCGATCAGGGGGGATGGGTGGGGCGCCTGTGACGACGTCCCACACGCGGGCTGCCAGGCGGCATTTGACGGGCAGGGTGAAGCGTTGGTACGCTTTGGCCAGTATACCGTCGACGCCGGGCACGACCCCCTTCTTCAGGCGGTTCAGGGCGCGTTGCAGTTCTGAGATGCTGAAGGGGTCGTGTTTGATGGCGCGCCGCTGTTCCCGGTTGAAGACCCTGGGCACATGCTCGCGGATGGTGCTTCTGGTGTTGGGGTCAAGCTCGGGGAGGGCGTCCCCGTGTTGTGCCTGCAAGCTGTCCAGGACTGCCTGGAGGACGGCGTCGGGGTCGTTGGTGAGGCCCCTCTCGGGGGTGCGCACCGCGTGGATGGTACGGCGCCCCGTGTCCTCCAGGATGCGGCTGACGTACCGCAGGGACTTGTACGGCGTGTCGTTTCCGCCGTATCTTTCGCCTTTCTGGGCTGCGGCGGCTATGCAGTGGGCGTGCCATTCCTAGAGTTGGTTGCGGCGGGTGGTGAGGACCGCACGGAGGTGGGCGTCCCGGTCTCGTGCCTCCGGTGTGCTGGGGCGCAGCAGGGTGGCGAGCTCCTCTTTCGTGGTCGAGATGTCATGGACGAGCTGTTGGAGGGTGAGGTCCGCTGATGCTCCCGTGTGGCCGGTGTCGCGCTCCATGCCGCATGCTTGTGCCGCCCGGCGAATGGCGGTGGTGAGTCTTGGCGCATCCGGGCGGCGCAGGATGGCGTGTAGGGCCCTGTTATTGAAGCTGGTTCGGACCCCCGCGGCCATCTTTGGGTCACTTGGGGTGTGTATCTATGTGCCGGCAAGCCGCCATTGGCTGATATCATACTCTTCCATCCACCTGATCTAACCCGATGTGATAGTGTGATAGGTTTGGCCATTCCGGCCATGAGCGGACATATTCAGTACCGAGGCGCCGCCAGCCCAAATTTATATATCAGAATATCAGGCATCAACAGGGTTTTTTTATCATAAAGTTTCCGTAATTTTTCAGTCTTCCGTTCTGATTGTCAATGTATCAGCGACTGTCAGTTGGCTCGCAATTTTGCGGTAACCGATTGGTTAACTGTTATTTACAGATATTTTGGCGAAAACCCCGATGAAGGGTCGGATTTCATCAGTAAAGGGTTCGTTGCTTCCGCCATT
Organism: Eutreptiella sp. 'Long Island Sound 2002'; assembly: GCA_964036045.1. Classification (NCBI taxonomy): domain Eukaryota; phylum Euglenozoa; class Euglenophyceae; order Eutreptiales; family Eutreptiaceae; genus Eutreptiella; species Eutreptiella sp. 'Long Island Sound 2002'. Next base: position 126,960,304 of record OZ038382.1, on the reverse strand, counting down.
TTCATATTATACACTCGCAAAATTAATCCGATTTTTTCAGACTTTCAGAATCGGATTTTCGACTTCGACATCGCCGCACTTGATATGATGAATCTCGAGTGGTCCTACATTTTTCCCCGATCACGAATCAACCTTCTTTTTGTTGTGTCCTTCATTTTGCTTGGAGATATAGTCGAAACAAAAATGATTCGTGAGGCCACTTTGAAGAATCATATCTCCGGTTCACGGCGAGGAATACCAATTTCGAGAATTGGGTTGGAACTGCGTTGAGCTCAACTCAATTGAGAAAGCATCAATTGCTTTTGGTGTGTACACATGCCAGGTGTAGCAAGGAATGATGGCCCAGAGGGCAGAAAGTGTTTTACACTCCTCGGGCCATGCAACCGAACATTTTATTGCGACTTTCGAGTGTACCGCATGAGTGTTGGGGTTGCATAGATACTTTCCTTGGGTTCCCACGTTTTTTTTACGTGAAGTTGTGTCCATGGAGGGGCATGGCATACCATGGTGGGAGCCACCTTTTGAGGGTATGTGTTATATGCATGGTATGTGCTTCGATATGCTCACGCCCATGTTATATATCTCCGTTTGAAAAAAGGAGGCATACGTGGCAAGGGCTTCGCCCATGTCCCAATGGTGAACTCCATAGCGCTAGACTAAGTCTACCGCTCATATAGTGCATGTGGGAGGGCTTACAGAGCGACCCACAAGCGCCATTATCAATTTTCCCATTTTCATGGTGCGTGTTGGGAGGAGGTTCGAAGGTGTCCCTATGCGTTAATGTGGGGATCCAAGTGGGAGGATTGTTTGCAAATGGTCCCAAGCAACTGTGTTTGGAATCATATGTTGATACCGTGGGTGAGCGAAGTTATATACTATTGTAATTATCTTGAATTTGGCATTATTTGCATGTTTTTGACCTCATTTTTTGCTCATTTTTGTGTTCTATGTGCTCAACTCGTCGGTTAACAGTAAAGTGCCTAGAGATCTGTGAACTATGGTATGCTGCTTATATGCCGGCATATGCTTCGGTGTTGTACCTCACCATATGCCGGATCACGTGGTCACTTTAGCTTGGCACACGAGGCCTCACAAAAATAGATCTCAAATTCACGAGTTGACTTGTGAAGCATGTCATGTACATATTCGGAGGGGTTTCGGAGCCACCGATGCGATATTCTTGGGCATGGATCTTTGGTTTATATCACCCTTCTATCTTACGTTCCGGTTTGACACATGCATGGAGCATTTGAATATTTGCCGTATGCATTTTTGAGTATATAATTGATTTTTGGGCATAATGCTGTGATTCGCCTGATTTTGCCATGTTGTGAGGTCATCATCATGGGGCACCTCTTCAAGCCCAATCAGCTCCAAGTCCAACCAAGGTTATGTCAGGGTAGGGCATGGTCCTGAGTGCCAATCTAGGCCATGACACGCCATACCCCTCATTGGGCTAGGATTTAGGGGCTTGGGAGTGAACACATTTTTGGGGTTTGTGTAGTGACTTTTGATACATGGCATTTAGCCATCTTATTTGACTGGGTTCAGGACATCATGTTGGTGAGTCAGGGGAAGGTCTTGAGTCCAGGGAATGAGGGGTCTATGGCTGAGTCTGTGTATGTTTACCTCTTTCCCAAACTTTGCTTTATTTGTGTTCATATGCCAATTTCAGGGCTTTCCTCTTTGGTGCAATTCTTGTACATGCCCGCCACTGGGAGACAACCGGTGTGCTGAACGGAAGCCCGCAGTGCGGATTGGATTGTGAATTCGGTTATTGCTGTATTTGTGGGATCTGGTTGCTGTTCAGGGTTGAAAGAGGATTGTATTTTCTATATTTTTGGATTTTGGATACTGGATTTTGAGAAATGCAATCGCTGATCAGGAGCAAGTCAGCAGGGGTGACAGGTGGAAGGGGCACAGCAGGGGCCGGTCAGGTAGGGACCTTCTATATGGTAGCAGAGGTGTACCTCCTGCCCCTACCTACCGCCGACCCGGGGACTTTGGCCCCTATGAGCCCTGCCCAAGTACGCCCCGGGTGCGTAGTGTGGACTCGGTGGACACGCCGGTGATTGGAGCCAGAGAAGAGCCGAGACGCTCAGGAGCATGGCGAACTCCGGAAGTTGAAGCCCGAAGAGAAGTACGACGTTCGGGAAGAGGAGGACTTGACATGGAGGACCTTGTCTCCATGTGTGAGCGTCCCTGCCGAAGGGCATGCAAACTCCGCTCCTTCGCGGAGGACTCTGAGGAGACCTGCCATTCAGGCAGCAGTGGAGGACGGGCCCGGTGCTACCGGAAGCGCGGGTCACCCAAGCCCGCGGCAGGGGACGCCAGGGCTATGGATACGGATCCCAGCCCGGTCAGGCTGTGGTCAGCCGCAGATTCCGAGGGGCACTCCGAGGGCTATCGGACCGCTTATGAGCACCCTTCGGAGTCGGAAGAGTTGGCCAGACCGCCCACAAGGGCGAACACGGCCCCAGAACCCAGCCCCGAGCATGACGCCGAGGCGTTGGAGAGGTCTGCCAGAGCCAGAACGGCGCCTGTGGCCCGGCACACGGAGCCAACGCGGGATAGCATGGGCGACACACCCATGGCGGAGGAGTCCGAGGCGCCAGAAACCGTGGGATGCGCCGGATCTGGTGGAAAGCATGCTGAGTGCCACTGCGAGCACGTATCATTCCTCATCGGCAAGTATCCAAAGATGGGGATGGACGCCATCGTGCAGCACCTCGACCGCCTGGACAACGCGAAGGACGGCCTAGAGGAGGACGTTGCGGGGATCATGGATGACCAGTCGGCAGCGGAGACAGACATGGCGGAGCTGCGAGCGGATCAGGACCGGTACCGGGAGAAACTGGAGCTGGCCCTGCAGAAGCAGCAGCGAATGGTGGACAGCCTCCTCCACCTGGTGGAGGACATGTCGGGACGCCTGAAAAGGCTAGAGGAGTTACAACCCCTCGCCTCGGGTCCGGAGCTCCCGGCAAAGCCGGCAGCGGCAGAGCTGGTGGAGCGGGTTAAGACCCTCAGGAGCGCCATGGATAAACCCATGGGCGGCCCTGCAGAGGCACCCTACGCGCCTCCGCGTGTTGACCCGGGTGCGCTGCCGTTTGTTCCCATGTTCAGCGAACCCACAATGCTCGGGGAACGCACGGCACCGGCTGGGTCCATGCGGGAAGGGCACGTAACCACGGACCCGAGGAGCCAGATGTCCCATGCCGCCCAGGATCTACCGACCACTACGACTGCCCATGCAGTTTATGCGGAAGAGGAGATCCAGAGCCAGACCATGCAGGGGCGAACCAAGGGAAGCGCCGACGGACATGGTCGAGGCCACCCAGGCGGGAACCTGTGGATGAAGGACCCCAATACGGGGATATGGACAGCCGGTGGAGCAAGTCCTCCCCGCATTCCAAACCCCATGGGTTCAGGCCCAACTGGACTGCACTCCATGCAGGAGAGGGATGTACGGGGAGTGTACTCACACCCCCCGGCCACAGGTGGTATACGTCTCGGTGGAGTGGTGGCTGCGGACGTCGGAGGTGCCATCAGGATTGACGACCTCAGGGGAATCAAAATCCCCTACTACGATGGCAACCTCTCCAACCTGGACGACTTCATCCAGGATAGGGAGGACTTCGCCGAGGAGGTCGTCGGCGAGATGAGGGGAGCGCCAAGAGACAAGTGGGTATGTCGGACATTCCCACACCGGCTGGCGCAGGACCTGAAGGAGGAGCTCAGGGATCAGATCCGCGATACATTGATCCAGACGGAGCAGGCCTGCCTCCAGTGCTGGAGGACCAAGAGCGAGTGGACGCCCCCAACCAGAAGTTGGAGGATTTGTGGTCCGTTTCGCTGCCGCTGGAGCGCGGGGAACTGAGGGTCCGGGAATGGAATCGGTACATCCGCAAGTACCGAAGAAGCCTCAAGCTGGTGGAGGACTGGAACGAGGCCCGCGAAATCCGACACCTGCTGAAGGACGTCCTCCCCGGGCATTGGAAGAGAAGAGTGGAGGATGAGGAGAAGAAGAGAGCAAAGAAGCGCGTGGCCGTACAGATCATGGCGTCGGAGGAGACCCACGCCGGAATAATGGAGTTCTTCCGGCGAAACCTCGGCGAGCCCAGCCGAATGTTGGGGTTGAAGAACGCCGTCTACGTGGAGGTATTCGGCGACACCATGGGGCCAAGGCTGATGCGCCTCAACAACCCGGAGTGGAGGCGCGGGGAGCCGCTGAGGATGCAGGTCATCTTCGCCCGCATGAGCCTGGACGAGATCGTGAAGTACATCACGGTGGAGCTGAAGCTCAACGCCAAGAACGAGGCCCACGTGCAGGGTCGACAAGGTCATGGACAACGAGGCCACCGAGAAGACCGCCATCATCGGGAGATCCAGGAGGACACAGCCAACTCCGCAGAGGATGGTAGTGGAAGTGGCCAAGACCACTGGATCGGGTGCCGGGAGGATCACGAGGAGGCCCATTTCTTCGCGTTTGTGGCGCACAACGTGAGGGACCATGGGCAGGATCAGTCCAGATGGAACCGGGTGGGACCCAAGAAGGGCAAAGAGCCAAGGAGGATCGGGAACCCACCGCTCTCGTTCCGGGAGTACAGGTCTCAGCACGACGGGTGCTGGGTCTGTTATGGCAAGGGGGACAACCATGCACAGGACCACCGTCAGTGCAAGGTGTATGAGGCGGACAAGAAGGCCTACTTCGCCGCCCACCCCGAGATGAAGCCCAAGGAGCAGCAGATTGCCGATTGGAAGGTGAAAGGCGGAGACGGGGAAAAAGGCCAAGGCAAAGGCCAAGGGAAAGGCGGAAGAAGAGGTTATGGTGGTGGACCTGGCCAAGACCGACGAGTGAGGTCAATCGAGGAGGTTGCTGAGGACATGTTGAGAACGTTGGAGGAACTCAAAGCCCAGCAACGCCGTGGACAAAGTCTGAGCGGATCGCAGCAGGAGGGAGCTGCGGCAGGCCATGTCTAGAGGAGCCCCCACGGGAGTGGGACCTCGGAGGTCTCTCCTCCAAAAATTGGTGGAATCGCAGAGAAAGCGAAGGCACATCGGGTGCCGAACAAGGCTCCAGAAGAGCCAAAACCACTGAGTTTCGCCACTCCCAACCCCTGGTGCGCCCTGCCCAGGGAAGTGTATGTGGGCAAGGGACGTGGCAAGAAGGAAGGAGCGACCACGGAGAGCCCAGTGGACTGGCAGGACCAGCCCAAGATCTACACCATCCGTGATCATACCCTCGAAGTCCTGATGCACCCGGATGTGCTAGAGTTGCATGCCGTGAGAGTCCTCCGTACACCGCATGGCGATGAGCGGCAGTTGCACTTGAAGGTGCGTGTACGGTGCAGACAAGAGGAGTTGGTGGTGGATGTTTTGGTGGATACGGGTGCCCAGGTGAGCCTGGTCCGGAGAGGCTTGTTCAAGGAGGAATCCCTGCAGTTCAGCCGGAGACCGGTACGCCTGAAGGTGGCCAATGGAGAGATCATGGGTGGTGGCACCCATGAAGCAACTATCAGTATGGAATTCTGGGAACATGAGCGCTTGAACCGCCCTGATCTGGCGCAGAGAAGCACTCTATCCGGGAACTTCTATGTGGCCGACATTACTGATTGGGATATGATCATGGGGTATGACTTCATGGTGGCAAACGCCATTGGAGCCCTCCCCATCGTGCAACACTGGTCCAGGAGGATGATGAATGCCTCACATGGCTGTCCACGGACTATGCATGCGGATCATCCCAATGGAATGCTGAGGAAGAGGATCGGATCGTCCAAGCGGTGCAAGCTGTGGGTGCCAAGTCCAGAGGAGACCGTGGAGTTCAGCTCACGGCGTATAGAATGGCGCCGCAGGTGTATGCCAGGATGATCCAGACGCTGGGAGCCGAAGCGCCCAAGACAGACGTCTTCGCTTCCCGGGATGCCCCACTTTTGCATAAGTGTAGGAGGCATTGGCATCGAGGAGACTCAGCCTGGCATAGGCATTGGGGTTTGAAGGAGTGGGGGCCCATGTATTGGCATGGCTCCCTGGACAGTACCAGACGTACGGCTGAGAAGATCGTCGCGGATAGGGCGAAGGGGATCCTGGTCATAACCGGCATAGGATCCAACCCATGTCCGCTGGAGGGTCTCAAGTCGACGCTGGACTCCATCACCCTGAACGAGATGTCATTCGGGCCAGAGGAGGAGTTGTTCATCGACGCCAAGGGTGTATCAATGCCCTCCCCGGGTCAAGCGTGGGGTACCAAGGCTTTCCTGGTGGATGGGGCGCAAGCCCAGCCCACTGGTGATGAAGCATTCATCCGTAGGGTTGAGGCGGTGCCCATGGGGGTCATGTTCGAGCCCAAGGAGGGGATGGATCAGCCAGTTGATGGCATTGACATCCTGTCCCACTCCAAGATCGACAACGTCGTCAACTACATGCGGATGGGGATGCATGATCGTGTGGCAGCCAAGAAGAGGCGGGCCATGGTCACATCTCCGCATTGGTGGGATGACACAATGTTGGTCACTGGCAAGTACGAGAAGGATGAGTTCGTGGCGAGGGTCATGGATCACATCGCGGACTAATATGATGGTGCGGTTGGGTCGGACCCGCCGACGTGGGATTTTCCAACAGTGGGGGCCGAGAGCGACAAGAACCAGCCCGATGCCGCAAATGTTTGAAGATTATCGGTGGGAAGCGCGCCCCACAACGATGAACACGGCATATCGGACGAGGAGAACATATCGGACCCAGAAGAGGCCTATACCGCAGTGCTGTCGGTTGTATCGATACCGAAGCAAGCGGCTGAAGAGGCCCAGGAGATCCCGAAGGAGAGGCTGATCAATGCCTATCTGCGGCTATTCAGTGGCGTCGCCAACAAGAACCCTCCAGATCGTGGGAGGTTTGGCACAGCGAGGATCAAGCTGAAGCCGAATTCCAAGATCTATCGTCATCGGGAGTACCAACTTCAGGGCGATCGGGCCGAGGCCATGAAGAAGTTGTTGGCCGAGTTCATTGAGCGAGGATGGATCGAACCCTCCGACAGTGAGTCGGCCAGCCCAGCCTTCATCGTGCCCAAGAAGGAGAAGGGCGAGTGGAGGTTGGTGGTGAATTACACGGGTTTGAACGAGCAAACTGAGCACGACTCGTACTCGCTTCCTCTGATCGACACCATCCTCCAAAAACAACAGAAAAAGCGGATCTTCACGGTGTTAGACCTGAAACACGGCTATCACCAGATGCCGCTACACGCGGACTCCAGGCCCTGTACAGCGATGTCGACGCCTCTGTGGCCCATGCAGTGGAAAGTGGTGCCTATGGGGGACAAGAATGGCAACGCCGCTTTCCAGCGCATGATGGAGGACCTACTCGGTCCTGTCCGGGACTGTGCCGATCCCTTCGTGGATGACATCACCCTTGGGTCCGGCACGGAGAACATGACTGAGGATGAGCTCATCGAAGCGCATGAGAAGGATCTGCGCCGAATGCTCAGCGAGCTGGGCAAGCACAACATGGTGTGCAAGCCCACCAAAGCCTCACTCTTCGTGAAGGAAGTGGAGTTCGCGGGTCACGTGGTTGGTCACGGGCAACGCCGTCCCATGCCTGGGAAGCTGGCGTCCCTGCACCACTGGGAGAAGCTCCAGACCATCAGCGAACTCCGATTCTTCATGGGGTTCTGCAACTACTATTTGGGCTATGTCCGGATGTATGCAGAACTGTCGGGGCCGCTGCACAAGATGCTGCAGGTGGGCAAGTTCGATGGCCGGAAGGAGAGCAAGAAGAAGCTTCCTTGGACCCCTGAGGCCGAAGATGCGTTCAGCCGCCTGAAGGAGCGACTCCTGGGGCAGCTGGGGCTATTCTTGGTGGACCCGGACAAGGGATTCGTGCTACGGACGGACGCCTCGGACTATGCTGTAGGGGCAGTCCTCGAGCAGAACCGGGACGACTGGTCACACGTACCCGTGGCACTTTGGAGTCGAATCCTGGCCGAGGGCCAACGCCGAACCTGGACCGCGAGGGAGAAGGAGACGTACGCCATTGTTTGTGCGCTCAGGAAATGGTCTGGCCACATCGGATTGCAACCGGTGGTGGTTTGTACGGACCATCAGTCCTTGCAGAGCTGGCACAAGGAGCACGTCGACACCCCCTCGGGACCGGCGGCAAGGAGGGCCCGATGGCATGAGACGTTCGCCAAGTTCGACCTCAGCGTCGTATACGTCCCGGGGAAGGACAACACTGTGGCATATTGCCTCAGTCGCTGGGCCTACCTCGCGGGCAAGGCTTGGATGGACATATCCAGCCATGGGGACGCCGAGGAGACCGAGGAGGCCAAGCGCATCCTCGAGATGGAGAAGGCCATGGAGCAAGAGGGGGTCAAGTGCTTTGTGGTGATGGCAAACCGTACAGACCTGGCCAAATTCCGGGGCGCCCGAGTCCAAGCTATTCGAGAGGAAACCCTCGAGCAATGGATGGTGGCCCCTGTAGAGCTAGTCAGGTCGGTGCTCACAGAGGACTGGTCGGATGAATATGCGGCATCCGATCACTGGAGCAAGTACTGGAATGCCGTGAGCGCCCCGTCGGACGACGAATGGCCCCAGCTATTCCTCAAGGACAAGCTATTGGTCCCTGAGAACCGAATGGAGGAGCTCATTGACCACTGCCATAACGCCCAGCTCATGCATCCTGGTCGGGACAGGATGGAGCAGGACCTGGAGTGGCGCTTCAAGTTCCCAGCGGGGTACTACGCCATCCTGGACAAGTACTGCAGCGACTGCGCCGTGTGTCGGGCCACGAAGAGCCCCAACCACTCCACGGCTGGCAACGCGGTGTACACGGCCATACCGGAGGCCCCTATGCGGTCCGTCGCCATGGAGGTAGGTAGGTAGGTAGGTGCACTCGGTCGTGGAGAGGCGCCCCATGGTTCCCCCCTGGCGTCGCCCCTGTGACGAACAGGAAGAGGCTCCGCGCGTGAAGGGGGGAGGCGGCTTACATCCCGCTAGACCTGACTGTTGGCCCCCAACAAAGCGGCCCCGGGCAACACCGGGAGGGCTGATCGCCGCCAGCGTGACGTGATTGTCTCGCCAGGAGGGTGTGCCCCCGTGCTTGCGCACGTCCCCTCCTTTGGACGGAACCCTAGAGGTTCACCGGACTTCCTGGCGTATCCCGTTCCCAAGGCATGCATTCACGTTCTTGGTACTAGGGTTCCGAGGCGCTTGGGTGTCGCACGCTCCGCCTCGAGTCCCAAAGCAGCGCAGGCCTTAAGATGCAGCCTTACCCCCGGTCTCCGGATCTCGTTTGGCCAGGTCACCTGCATGGCACGGGCTGCCTCAGTGCCCGGGCTGTGGTCACTGGGTTTCCTACTGTTGTGCGGCGTTTGTGTTTGGGTCCGGTTGGCGGTTGGGTGTGGGTTTTGTTAACCCCGCCAGTCCTGGCTGGGGTCTTGGGTGGGTGTGTTTGGGCACGGTTTGTGGTGTTGTCCCTCTAGTGTTGGCTGTTTGTGGTGTTCGTGGTTGGGGTTCGGTTTAGGCCTGCTTATGGGACGTCTGTGGTTTCGTGGGCGCCCCGCTTGCCCCCCGCCGTTTCCGGTTCCGGCGTGCGGTGTGGGCGTGTGTGCTGGGCCCGGGTCTTGGCTGTGCCCAGCCCTTCTTGGCTGGGTTGTCGGGGTGTGTTTTTTGCGCCTTTTTTTTTGTGTTCCTGTCCCGGGCCTTCTGGTACCTGTCCCTCCATCCCCTTCCTTTTTGGCTGGGCTGGTGGCTCTCTCTTTTTTTTTCTTTTTTTGCTTGTTTCGGTGTCCCTTTTCCCGGTCGGCCGCTGTTCTTGGCTTGGTGTTGCCGGTTTTCGGTGGGTGGTCCCCCTGTGCCTCTTTGGGGGTCCTGTCTTCGGTGCCTTCTGGGGGGGGGGTTTGGCCGCCTGTGGTGGTGTTGGCGGGCGGTCTGGCGGCTGTGGGCTGTTTTCGCGCCTTTTCCCCCTCCCCCCTCCTTTTTTTTTTTCTTGGGCGGGGGGGCTTGCCTGTTCCTCCCTCTGCCTTCCCTGGGCTGATGCACGCACTGGCCTGCATTCAGTGTTGTCTTCCGGGCTGCTGTTTTCAGTTGCGTTCTGTTTGGCCGCGTTCCGGCCCCATGGGTCGGGTGGGCTATGTACACGGTGGGCTCGGCGCCCCTTCTTGCCGGGTTAGGTCCTGGCTCTGCCGGCTGGGCGGCTGCGCCAGGCAGCTGCTTGTGGTTTTGGGTTAGGGGACTGGGGTTGTTCGTGTCCTTTCCCCTCTGCGGTGCCAGTTTTAATCTTCTGGGTGGTCCGCCACCGTTGTCGCCAGGCGCGCTGTGGCCCCGTGTGTGGCCTGCGGTGCTGGTGTGTGGCGTGCTGGCGCAGCGCCTTCCAGGGTGTGCCGTGGCTGGCTTCGGTTAGTCCTTCAGGTTAGGGTCAGTTGTGTCGTGTTGTGCCGCTCTGTGCCGCGTCGCGTCGCGTCGTGCTGTGGCGCGTTGCACTGTGGCGCGCTGTGGTGCGGTGTGCCGTGGTCTCGCGTGGTGCCGCGGTGGGTCAGTGGAGGTCAGCCTGGCCTGTGTCGTGGTGCGGAGTGCAGGCCGGAGTGGGGCTGGCTGGTGGCGGGGGGGTGCGGTTAGGTGTGGGTGTCTCGCTGGGTCCGTGCTGTGGGGGCTTGGGCGTGCTGCTCGGGCTGGTGGGTCGGGTAGGTCGATCGCGTGACGGTCCGTCGGGTTGCCCTCCCTGGGGGCCTGTGCCTTGGTCCCGTGTCCTCTGGGGGTTTCGGTCCCTAGTCCTGGGTGTCGCGGCCGTGCCTTCGTCCTCTTCCGGTGCCTGTGAGGTGGCCCTTGTGGTGGCCGGGGTCGTCGCCTGGCGATGAGGGCGTGGTGGTGCGCCGTGCAGCGGCGTTCCCTGCAGCTTCCTCTGTGGGTGTGGCCCGCTCTCCCCGTGTAGGTGTGCCCTCCATTTTCCGTGTGGTTTCCGGTGGCCAGTGGGTGTGCGCTGGTGTGATCCGCACGGCGTTCGATGCTTGCTTCGGTGGTGTGTGTTGGGGGGTGCGCCCCCGGGTGTCGTGGGGTATTTGATGGGGGTGGGGCGGCGCTGGTCCCCCCGTCGTGGTATGCTCTTCCTGGGTGTGGGTCGTGGCGCCTGCCGTGGTGCCCTTTTCCTCCGTGCCTTGGTCCCCGCTCCCGCCCAATCCTGGTTCTTGGGTGGTTTCCTGCCCCCATGTGGTGTCTCTTCCGGCGTCCTGTCCCTGCGAGTGTCTGCCCTCACTTGGGGCCCCTCCGTGCCCTCTTGCCTGAGTGCTCCTTGGTGCCCCTTGCCCTTCCCTTGCCCTTGTCCTGCCCCTTCCTGGTGTGGTGGTGGCGGGAGGGGCAGGGTGGGGAGGGGGCGCTGGCGGCCCAGGCCTGGGGGTGGGTGGCCTGGGGCAACTGGCGGAGGGCTCAGGGGTGTAGGGGGGGCGGAGGCCCTGGACCGCATCGCGAGGAGGGCCTCCCATGCCGCTTGCGGCATGATGGCCTCCGGGGCGGCCTCGTTGGGGTTTGCGGGGGTGCGGGTGTGCACCTCCTCGAAGGTATGCACCATGTGCACCCCTTCTTGCCTTCCCGCCCCCCCGGCCCACTTCACCCAACGGCGGAGCTCCTGCAGAGCGGGGGGAGACCACCAGGCGAGGTGGGCGGGGGCCCGGGGGGGCGAGGGGTCCGTGCCCGGGGTCCTGGAGCGGCGGGGGAGGACGTGGACCTGCGGTGGTGGCGGGGGTGGCGGTGCCTGGGGGAGCGGGAGCGGCGGTGGCGGGGGCTGGGGGTGGAGGACGGGTACGGGAGCGGGAAACGGGAGGGGGAGGGGGACATGGGGCGGCGGTGGCGCGCTCGGTGGCGTCCGGCGGAGCGGGAGTGGTGGTGGCGGGGGCTGGGGGTGGTGGATGGGTATGGGCAGCGGGGGGAACGGGGAGCCCGGCGGGGCGTGTGGGGGGAGGGGGAGGTGGACGTGGGGCGGCCGTGGCGTGCCTCGCTGCGTCGGGGGGAGCGGTGGTGGCGGGGGCTGGGGGTGGGGGTCTTGTATGGCTGGTGGGGGCAGGGGGAGGCGGACATGGGGCGGCGGTGGCGCTCGTGGTGGTGCCCGGGGAAGCGGGAGCGACGGGAGCGGGGTCCCAGGGGGGTCGTGGTGGCCCCTGGGGCAGCAGAAGCGGCGCAAGTAGGTGGTGGAGGCGCGGTGGGAACTGTGGGCGCAGTGGGCGAGTGTGCCGTGCGGGGGGGGAGCGGGAGCGCCGCTGTTTGCGGGACCGGGCGTCATCGCTCGAGTCGGGCCAGTCCGGAGGCGTCGGCGGCCCCTGGGGGGCCTCGCGCGGTGCCGCCTGGTACTGGGGGGGGGGGGGGGGTCCCCCGTCGTCCATGGATCCGCCACGTAGGGGTATGGTGGCGGCAGCGGCTGGTGGTATGGGTCAAGTGGCTGTCCTTGGCGGGGTTGGGCCCGGGGGGCCCCTTCGGCGTGGACGTGGTGGCCGGGGGGGTATGGATACGGTTCCTGGTACGAGGGGGGTGGCTGGTACGGGGGAGGTGGCCCCTGGCGGTAGGTGGGGTATGCGGGTGAAGCGCTCGGTGGCTGCCATCCCATCCGCTGGTGCTGTTCGTGCACGGGGGGTTGTGGCCTGGTGGGGTAGGGCGGTTGGCAGTGGTAGTGGTGCGGGTGGTGTTGGTAGTGGTGGTGGTGGGGCCGCTGGTGGTGGTGGTGTGGGTAGTGGTGGGGTTGGTCTTGCGGGTATGGCCCATGGACCCCTTGTGGGTTTTCTGGTCCCCCTTGTAGGGGTGGGGGGTTGGGCATCGTGGGCAGTCCCCGGGGCTGCACTATGTGGTGGGCAGGGGGGGCGGGTAGGGGGCCGGGCTTGACGGTGACGGTGGTCGAGGGGTCCCACGTCCCTGGGTCGGTTTGGCCGGCGGTGGTGGTGGTTTGTAGGGGATGGATGACGGGGCACTTGGTGACGGGGATGCGGACGAGGGCTTGGACCGGGTCGTGCTGGGTGGCCGCCTCTGCGGTGGTGGTGGGTGCCGGCGATAGAGGGGCGCGGGTTGTGGTGGGTGGGGGGTCCTGGCTTGGGTGAGGGTCCGGGCGGGGGTGGTGTTGGGTGGGTTTGTGTCGTTGCGTTTGTGGTGTTGTGTGTGCTCGCGTGGGCGCCGGCTTGGGTTTGGGGTCGGGTTTGGGGTTGGGGTCCGGCTCCAGGTTGAGGAGTACCTCTGTCCGGAGGTGTGAGGGCGCCGATATCGGGTCGGGGGTCGTCCCAGTGCGTTGCCGGGGGGCCCGCGTCGCCTGTGTGGGTGTTGGGGGGTCGGTGTGTGCGGCCCCGGCCTTGGCTTTTGCCGTGGCCTTGAGGATGAGGGCGGCGGGGAGGGGGGGGTCGGAGGATGAGGTGGAGGAGGTGGACGAGGCTGAGGATGAGGAGGAGGTGGTGGACGCGGGTTGGGCTGTCATGCGGGCGGGCTTGTGGGCGGCGGCTTCTGCTGCGGCCACGGCGGGGAGGATGGAGGGTATGTCCTCGGGCTGTAGTTTGGGGGCGGGCGGCTGGGGGGGCCCGGTCGTGACCTGGCGGCCCGGCGGGCCGATCTGGTCGGCAGCGGCGGGGGAGGGAGGCGCGGGGCTGTGGCCTTCTCCTTCTGGGCTTGGCTGGGCCCGGATCCTGCAATGTGCGAGGTCGTGTGGGTTGGCGTCCGCAGGGGGGAACAGTTCACGTGGGCTGCATTCAGGGGCCGGGGGGGGTGGGCCTGGGTCCTCTGGGGTGTGTGCGGGGGGCGTTGGCGGGCCACTGGGTGGGGTGGGCGTGCCGCAGGGGCGCGGGGCTCCTCTCGGCGGGTGTGTGTGGGTTGTCGAGTGTGGCAGGCGGTGAAGGGTGTCCGGCGGGTGGGTGTGTGGCGGGCCTGTGCTGGTGTTCGGGCGGATGGGGGAGGCCCGTGTCGCGGGGCCCGGGGGTGCGCGCGATGGTGGGCGTGTGTGGGTCTCCGGTTGAGCAGCGAGAGGGGAGGGGCATGGGCGGGGATTGTGCGGTGGGGTGTGCTGTGTGGGTGTATGTGTCCGCTTGCCGCGGCGCACTTGCGTGGGCAGTTGTAGGCCGGGCGGTTTGGAGGAGAAACTTGCCGTCTTCTGCTGCCGCGGCAAGGATTTCGCAGACGAGCTTGCGTATCTGGTGAACCTCTTGGTCAGTGGTGGGAAGGAGGTATGCTAGCTTTGGGCTAAGACCCGCGCGGTTGAGGACCCTGTGGATGGCGTGGTACCCGCAGGTGAGGGACTGCTGCGGTCTGGGAGGTGGGCTTGGTCGTGTGTCCGGGCCCGCCTCGACTTGTCTGTGGGCGGCTGGGATGGCCCAAACCCAGCACACGGTCCCTGTGGGTGGCCAGCGGCGCTGGATTCAGTGGGTTAGGCAGAGCATGGCCAATCCCAGCTGGTAGCCTGCCTTCCCTGAGGTGATTTGGGCCAGGGCGCAGGCTGGGGGCTTGTCTCCTGGCTGGAGGACGCCCCTGAGGACCCTGTGCTGGGTGGTGGGGTCCCCCACTGCCCCTGGTCGGGCGGTCTCTGGGGCGAACATGGTGTCTGTCCCTTGGATGAGCCATTGCGGGCCGGGGGACGTAGCTGTAGCGGCTATCACGTAGTAGTGGCCGCGCTCGAGGACTGTAACCCAGACCTCCGGCGGGCGGTGGTCACTGTCTGTAGGTGGGGGGGGGAGGTCGTCGTCTGGGGTGCGGAGGCCGGCGGCGCGGAGGGCGGTGTCGCGGTTTGGTGCAGGGGCCTGTTCCCACCACTCCGGCCGGTTCGGGTCCGCTGGGTGGTCCGTCTCCGCTGGGGCCCGTCGTAGGCGTACGGTCCCTTGACGCGTGACGTTGATGCCGGTGTCGTGCGTCAGGGCCTGGCCCCACTCGATGGGGGGGATCCAGACGTGCTGGCCCTGGGTGTGTTTGCGGGCTCGCCAGAGTAAGAGGTCTACGATGGTCTCGTGGAGGCCGCTGCCTGGGGTGGTCAGGTCCCGGAGGGCTTTCACGGTGAGCTTGGTCCAGTCCTCTTGTAAGGGGGTGGTCGGGGCCCTGTCTTGGAGGGTTGCTCGGAGGAGGTCGAGGTCGCGGATGGTGGCCGGTGTGAGGGGGGGGTGCCCCGGGTCCGGGGGGGGTGGGCTGGATGGGCTGCCGGGGTCTTGCGCGTCTACGTCGATGCATCGTTGGCCCTGGTTGGGCTTGGCCGGACTGTGCGGTGCCGGGTGGCTTCTATGGTGTGAGACGGGTCTCGGGGCGCTGTGGTGGTGTCTTGGGGACCTGTGGATGGAGATGGGGGGCGCGTGCGGGGCGCGGAGTGGGTTAGTGGACGTCTGGGTCATGCACGGCATGGTAATGGATGAGACACTGCATGTGTTCCCTGGCGGTGGGGTCGGTGAGTTGCTCCGCGTGTGTTAACAGGAGGTGTTTGCGGTGTACCATTTGGGCCGATGCTCTGCGGACTGCCTCTAGCTGGAGGTGTGCTGCTGCCTCCATGGGGCTTTCCATGTGTTTGGTGAGGTGTCAGTGCAGGGCCTGTGTCACCGCCCCTCTCATGGTGGCTTCTTTGATCAGGGGGTCCCGGAAGAGGTGTTCGGTGGCCTGGTGTGCGTGGCTGTGGGTTGGCCATCCTTCGTGTTGTCGCAGGGTTTCCGCCGGGGACCAGCCCACTAGCGTGTCCCTGCCTGTATGGAGGGGGCATTTCTTGAAGTGTTCCCAGTCCTCCGGGGTGGTGTGGTCGCACGGGCAACAGGTGTGTTCGTCAGGGACGTGGATGTGCTTGCGGGCGAGCCATCTGGCGATTCTGGTGAGGAATGGCAGTTGCTCCCTGAGGAGCTGGATGCGTCGTTTTTGGAGGTAGGCTGGGACGTTTGCTGGGCGCAGCACTGAGTGGTAGAGGGGGATTTGCAGTCTGTCCTGGAGCTCCTGGATGTGCGCCCGGCTGTCTGCGTCGCCGGGCACGCGGGCGAGATGTTGGATGGGGTCGGGGTAGTGGTATGCTCTGTCGTGGGAGGAATAGGGGGCGTCCTCTGGTACCCAGTCCGGGGTCTGATGGGGCTCGGGTACAGGGGGCACGTGTTGGAGGTGTGTGTGGTTGCGGCCGAGGTCAGGGAATTGGATGGCTGGTAGGTGTGTTGTGCGCTGGTGTACTGCCTGGTTGTCGACCTTACCATTTCCGTATTGGTGTCTGTGGGACCCTTGTTTCACGATGTGGAGTTGGACGTAGGGGGGAACGCTGCGAAGGGCTTTCCAGAGCAGCAGTGCCTGGGTGCCGAGGCTCGTCGCGGTGGCTTTGTGAAGTGGTTGCCTTGCTATGCGGAGGAGCAGGTGTGTGTCGACAGTGGCGTCTACCACAAACCAGACCCGGACGATGTGCGGGGAGTGGGCGGGTAGGTGGGCCGCGATCTCGGTGATGGCGTCGGCCATGGCCCCTAGCTCCCCGTGGGAGGAGGCCCCATAGGTGGTGTGGCCCCCGTGGTGGTCCATGTGGTAGTGTCCCCCGGTGTGGGTTAGCTGCAGGGTGGCCCCCCCGATGATGGGCGTGAGGGCAGATTCGCCTGAGGCGTCGGTGAAGAGGAGCCGGTCCGCCGGTGATGGTTGTGGGAGGCGGCATGGGTTCATGGGCAGGTATATGGCAAGGCCCGTGGCGAGGTGGGCTACTGGGGTTGTGGGCTGCAGGATGGGGGTGGCGTACACCCCTATTCCTTTGGAGATGATGTGTTTCGCTTGGGGGGGCAGGGCTATGAGTCCCTGCTCCGGCTGTCCTTGTGTGAGGTAGGAGTACATGTAGTGGAGGATGTAGGCTGTGTCAGGGTTTAGGTCGTGGCATGTGAGGGTTTGTGTTCGGCGCTCCGGTGTGTGGCAGGAGTCGTGGAGCGGATAGTAGGGGTGCTCGTGCTTGCCCGTTCTGCCTAGCTCGTACATGCTGTAACGGATGGCGACTCCTGCCGGGTCGGGGCGGGGCCATGTGGGTGTAGTGGTAAAGAGCCAGTTGGGCGCGTGGTCGGGGTTCCATGCGACCGTGGGGTTAGTGTCGGTGCGGTGGAACCATGGGGCTATCTATGCGTAGGCCTGTGGTGGTAGGTGGGTTGTGGGGTGGGTGTGGTGGCGTGCTATGAGGTGTAGTACGGGCCATGGTGTGGTTGGTGCCTCGGGGTCACAGGCCCAACATGTGCGTGGCATGCTCTGGGAATCATGGGGGACCCGTGGTAGGTCTCAGGCGGTCATGTGGTGTTCCGGTATGCGCCATTTTGCCCCGTGGTGGATGACGGTGGTCTGCGTGGGTTTGGCTTCATTTGGGGCCAGTAGTAGGGTTAGTGGTGGGACTGGGCCCGTCACCGGGGGGACGGGTTCGTGTTCCGATCCAGTGGGTGCGTAGGGCGGTGTCGCTGGGATGGGTCGGGGGTGTTGCTTTGTGAATTCTCGGTAGGCTGTGTGCATGTCTTTGCTTCCCGGTAGAGTGTGTCCCGCTGCTCGTGCCGTCTGCGTGAGGTACTGGTGGAAGAGGCGGTATTGTGGCCATTCGGGAAGCTGTAGAAAGGGGGTGTGGTGTGCCCCGCTGTGGTGCAGGACCCGCATTTGGGGGAGGGTGACGTACGTGATGGAGGCCCCGACAAGTTCTATGGTGTGGATGGTGCCCTTGGGGTGATGGTGGAGGTTTCCGCAGAGGACCGCTAGTGGCCCTTCTTCTGGGCACGTGTGGTTCGTGAGTATGGCGTGGTGTGGGGATGGGAGGAGAAGCTGCAGGTGGTTCCACAGGCGCGTGTTCATGTTGGTGGGCATGCCCGTCTGGTGGAGTACCCAGCGCGGGCATGTGTTGCGGGCCCGTTGTGCGGCTTGGAGGCGGATTGCGGTGACCTCGCCGACCTCCGGTGAGTGGTTGTGGGTCATGCGGTGAAGGAAGAGGGCGGTGTGTCTGGTGTAGGCCGCTTTCACCTCGTCCCCTATGGCGTCCCCATAGTGGTGCCAGGCCGCTCGGATGGCGCGGGTGGGTATGGAGGTGGGCCAGCCCCCGTGTGCTGCCCATGCCCTGGTCACGGCGCGTGTGGCCCGCTGGAGGGCGGTGGTGGGGTGTGTCAGGTGGAGTGCTTGGAAGCCTATGGAGGCGTTCAAGACCCCGGTAAGGTAGTACGCCAGGCTCTGGTGGGACAGGGAGAGGCCCTTGGTGGTCGAGGACGCATATCTGGGGAGATGGGCGAGGTGTGATTGCAACTTGGGAGGGAGGGTGGCGTCCTTAGGGTTGGCGGCTTGGATTACCCCGTGGTGGGTGGTGGTTGTCACGACTTGCATCGGGGGCCCTTGTGGCCCTAGGGTGGGAGGTGTGGCAGACCCCTTGATCATGGCCACTGACTTTGTGGGGTGGACGATGAGGTTGTTGTGGGAGAGGTAGGAGACGGTCACGTCCAGTAAGTCATTGGCCTGTTGGGTGACCTTTGGCCCGGGGTCCGGGGCATGGGGTTCGTGTGGGGTGTGCGCGACCGTGAGATTGGTGTCGTCCGCGAACCCCACCAGGGGGGAGAGGAGGGGGTAGGGTGCGTAGGCCGGGTAATCCTGCTCGATTGCGAGGGCCAGGGGGAGCGTCACTAGAAGGTACAGGAAGGGGCCCTCTGCTCCCCCTTGGGGGACCCCGCTGCCTGGCTCCAGGAAGGGGGTGAGGCCTGCTCCAGTGCGGACCGTGTATTTGCTGGTGCGGATGTAGCCGGATGTGAAGTTGTAGAAGGGGAGGCCTAGGCGTTTCCACACCGCTTCTAGAAGGAGCCAGGGCGTGTTCGGAAATGCTCCTTTGACGTCGAGGGAGGCGATGATGAGGTCCACCGGGTCCATGTCTGCGATGGTGTCCTGGAGGAAGATGGCCTCGTGTGGGGACCGGCCTGGGATGGCCCCCCAGAGGCTTGCTGGTATGTGGGGGTCCAGGTGGGGGCGGATGCGGCGCAGGAGGATGGTCCAGACGATTTTGACCTCCGTGACCGCCCAGACTATGGGGCGCCAGTTGTCCGGGTTTGCCCGGTCCCCTCTTTTGTAGAGGGGGCGGACAACGTTTGCCCAGTCTGGTGGCAGGGGGGTCCGCCCCGTGACGATGTCCCAGAGGCGGTGGGCGAGGATGCAGAGGAGGTGGGCGGGGAGGTGGTAGTATGCCTCTGCAGGGAGGCCGTCGTAGCCTGGGGTTTTGTGTTGCCGGAGACTGTGGATGGCCTTCCGGACTTCGTGGATGGTGAAGGGGCGTTTTTCCAGTTGCCTCCTCTGGGCGTGGTTGAAGACCCGAGGGAGGCGGTCGATTTTGGCCTGGGTGTCTAGGTCCAGTGTGTCTTGGGTGGGGGTGTGTTGCCGGAGGAAGCTGTCTTGGGTGGCTTGGAGCACTGTGGCTGGGTCGTTGGTGAGGGAGCCGTCCTCTTGCCGGACCGTGGTGATGGTGCGGTGGCCGGTGTCGGTCATGGCGTCGTTGAGGTGGCGGATGGCCTCGTAGCGCAGTTCATGTTGCGCATACCGTTCGTGTTCCTGGGCGATGCGCTGTTGCCTGTGGATGTGCCACTGCTGCAAGTCTGCCCTGATGTGGGCTATCCGTGTCCTGCAGTGGTGTATCTGGCGGCGGGTTTGGGGGATGTCGGTGTGGAGGAGGGTTGCCAGTTGTTGCTTCGCATGCCAGAGGTCATGGAGCATGTCCCCCAGGGCCGTGGGTGGTTGGTCGTCGTCTGTGTGGCCATGGATGTATTCGCCATGCCGGAGGTCACCGTGAAAGGAGAGACCTATGACAGTGTCATCCTGGCGGTGGATAGGCACAGCGGCTATATCGTGGCGGTCCCGGGCAAGAAGTCCAAGAAGAAGGACAAGAAGGACAAGCATGGAGTGGGTCTGCAGACCAAGACCGTCGCCAACGCCATGATCGGGCATTGACTGACGGTTTTTGATGTCCCAGCTGTCATCTGCAGCGATCGGGGCAGTCAATTTGTGGGTACGTGGTTCAAGACAATGTGCAAGCACATGGGGATTCGGCACGCCAAGACCGTGGCGTACCACAGCCGGTCAAATGGCCGGGCTGAGGTGGCCGGGCGGCGGATGTTCGAAAAGTTCCGCCAGCTGCACATCGACGAACCGGGCCGGAATTGCTACAATTCGCTGTGGAGAGTACTCCAGGCGTATCATGACCTTCCGGGACCCACTGGACTGTCGCCCCATCGTACCCTGCTCCTGCGGGATCGAGTTTCACGCACTCTCCCGTGGTTGAACCATGGCAAAGTGGCCAGGGATGCGAATGCTATGATGGCTGAGGCGGACGACACGGCAGCCAAGCTGTGCAAGGCACTTCAGGACGAGCATGAGAAGAGGGCCAACTACTTCAAGCAGGGAAAGGTCCAGAAATATGCTCTCCAAGACACCGTGTGGGTGGAGCGGCACCACAAGGATGTCCTGTCCAGGCATCGGCAGGCGTCTTGGTATGTGCCGGGGGTAATCGTGCGGAAGGTCGGGCAGGATGTGTATGCGGTTCGTGTGGGGGATAACAAGATCCTGGGCCGCGACCATACCCAGCTTTGTCCCCGAGCACCAGACCCCAGCGGACGTCCCGTCACCTTTGAGTTCATGGCCGGCGATGTGGACTCGGACGACGAGGGTGAGGACGACGACTTCACCGCCGAGAGGATCCTGGCGGACAAGCCGGACCCGGGGACGCCTGGGGGGAGGCTTTAGAAAGTCTGTTGGAAGGGATTCGCCGCATCCAGGGATTCGTGCGAGCCTCTGAGCAGCTTTGTGCCGAGGTACACCACGGTCTGGATAAATTATCTGAAGAAAAAGAACATTTCTTTGGATGTCAAGGACGTGTTGGTCCATTTGGTGGCTGCAGTAGCACCGTAATGGATCCCCCTTGGCATTTTTGTGTGTTTTTGTGCTTGGGAGATGGGTGAGGGCGTTCATCCGGGGATTTTTGGGCCTTCATTGGCCATATACTCCCTTCACTCGATCTCCACATATATATTTCACTGTGGTATACTTATGTAGGTCGACCGACGACGTTTCTCCATCTTTGATCCCCTTGGTCCATGTTGTAGATCAAGAGGAGACCGGATATGGCATGGGGCACCGATTATCAGTGCCCTCACCCCTCTCTTGGGGCATGGGGGACGCCTACGACGTGTGTGAGGCCTCCATGTGTCCTTTGGACATGGGGGGGGGGGGTTTGGAGCCCATTGGGGTCCTCCCGTCCTCTCTTCAGTGACTTCTGAGGGGGTAAAACGCTCTGAGAAGGGGGGTGAAGCCGGTTCGGACCCCCGTGGCCATCTTTGGGTCACTTGGGGTGTGTATCTATGTGCCGGCAAGCCGCCATTGGCCGATATCATACTCTCCCGTCCACCTGACCAAACCCGATGTGATAGTGTGATAGGCTTGGCCATTCCGGCTATGAGCGGCCATATTCAGTACCCCGGCGCCGCCAGCTGAGATTTATATATCAGAATATCAGGAATCAACAGGGTTTTTTTATCATAAAGTTTCCGTAATTTTTCAGTCTTCCGTTCTGATTGTCAATGTATCGGCGACTGTCAGTTGGCTCGCGATTTTGCGGTAACCGATTGGTTAACCGTTATTTACAGATATTACGGCAGAAACCCCGATGAAGGGTCAGATTTCATCAGTAAAGGGTTCGTTGCTTCCGCAATTTTCATATTATACACTCGCACAATTAATCCGATTTTTTCAGACTTTCAGAATCGGATTTTCGACTTCAACATCGCCGCACTTGATATGATGAATCTCGAGTGGTCCTACATTTTTCCCCGATCACGAATCAACCTTCATTTCGTTGTGTCCTTCATTTTGCTTGGAGATATAGTCGAAACAAAAATGATTCGTGAGGCCACTTTGAAGAATCATATCTCCGGGTCACAGCAAGGAATACCAATTTCGAGAATTGGGTTGAAACCGCCTTTGTCTCAACCTAATTTAGGGAGCATCAAACGTTTTTGTTGTGTACACATGCCTGGTGTAGCAAAGAAGAATGGCCAAGACGGTAGAAAGTGGTTTACACCTCTCGGGCCATGCAACCGAACATTTTATTGCGAGTTTCGAGTGTACCGCATGAGTGTTGGGGTTGCATAGATACTTTTCTTTGGGTTCCCACGTATTTTCAACGTGAAGTTATGTCCATGGAGGGGCATGGCATACCATGGTGGGAGCCACCTTTTGAGGGTATGTGTTATATGCACGGTATGTGCTTCGATATGCTCACACCCATGTTATATATCTCCGTTTGTAGGAAGATATTTGGAGTCATACGTGGCAAGGGCTTCGCCCATGTCCCAATGGTGAATTCCATAGCGCTAGACTAAGTCTACCGCCCATATAGTGCATGTGGGAGGGCTTACAGAGCGACCCACAAGCGCCATTATCAATTTTTCCATTTTCATGGTGCGTGTTGGGAGGACGTTAGAAGGTGTCCCCTTGCGTCCATGTGGGGATCCAAGTGGGGAGATTGTTTGCAAATGGTCCCAAGCAATTGTGTTTGGAATCATATGTTGATACCATGGGTGAGCGAAGTTATATACTATTGTAATTATCTTGAATTTGGCATTATTTGCATGTTTTTGACCTCATTTTATGCTCATTTGTGTGTTCTATGTGCTCAACTCGTCAGCTAACAGTAAAGTGCCTAGAGATCTGTGAACTATGGTATGTTGCTTATATGTTTGCAGATGCTTCGGTGTTGTACCTCACCATATGCCGGATGACGTGGTCACTTTAGCTTGGCACACGAGGCCTCACAAAATTGGGTCTCAAATTCATGAGTTGACTTGTGAAGCATGTCATGTACATAACTGGAGGGGTTTCAGGGCCAATGATGGGATATTCTTGAGCATCGATCTTTGGTCTGTATCACCCTTGTATTTTACTCTCCGGTTTGACACATGCATGGAGCATTTGAATATTTGCCGTATGCATTTTTGAGTATATAATTGATTTTTGGGCATAATGGTGTGATTTGCCTGATTTTGCCATGTTGTGACGTCATCTTCATGGGGCGCCTCTCCAAGCCCAATCGACTCAAAGTCCAACCAAGGTTATGTCAGGGTAGGGCATGGTCCTGAGTGCCAATCTAGGCCATGACACGCCACCTCCCCTATTGGGCTAGGATTGAGAGGCTTGGGAGAGAACACATTTTTGGGGTTTGTGTAGTGACTTTTGATACATGGCATTTAGCCATCTTATTTGACTGGGTTCAGGACATCATGTTGGTGAGTCAAGGGAAGGTCTTGAGTCCAGGGATTGACGGGTCTAGGGCTGTGATTGTGTACGTTTACCTCTCTCCCCACCTTTGCTTTATTTGTGTTCATATCCCAAACTCAGGGCTTTCCTCTTTGGTGCAATTCTTGTACATGTTCGCCACCGGGAGACAACCGGTGTGCTGAACGGAAGCCCGCAGTGCGGACTGGATTGTTATTGCTGTATTTGTGGGATCTGGTTGCTGTTCAGGGTTGAAGGAGGATTGTATTTTCTATATTTTTGGATTTTGGACCCTGGATTTTGAGAAATGCAATCGCTGATCAGGAGCAAGTCAGCAGGGGTGACAGGCGGAAGGGGCACAGCAGGGGCCGGTCCTGGTAGGGACCTTCTATATTATACCTGTGCCAGGCGCCGTGGTCGTCCTCGGCCGAGAACCGCAGTGTGGGTTGGAGGGTGTCGTCTGGCAGGGTTGCCGCGGGTGGGGGTGTCTGGGGGATGATGAGGTCGATGTAGAGGGGTCGATGGCCCGTGCCCGTGGGCGGGAGGTCCCCGTAGGCTGCCTTGTGCACGCGCACCGTGGTTGGGTCCCCGTAGCACGTGTCCATGCGGGAGGGGTGGGTGGCGGCTTGATTGCGGTAATGGGAGGGTGTGCCGGTGAGTCCTGCCGTGAGGTTGGTGAGGCCCAGTTGGTGCATGGCGTCCCAGACAGCTCTGCCGGTGGCTGTGGTTGGGCCGGTGCAGTCCTAGTTGGTGGGGGCGGCGTTGAGGTCGCCTATGATGATGGTGGGTGCCAGGAGGGGAAGGTGGCGGTACGCCACGCTCAGGGTGTCCAGGAGGTCCTTGGTCTCCTCCCCAAATGGGATGTGCGTGAGTAGCACGTTTAGCTGCCATCGGGGCCCCACGTACTCGTACGCTCCGAGGCGACCATCCACTCCGAGGTCGGGGTGGGCATGCACCCTGACCGACGTCTAGTAGTACAGGGACACCCCCCGTTGCCAGTGGGCATGATATTTGTTCCCCCTCCGGTCCAGGATTGGTGCCGCTCCGGGCTGGTCCGCTCTGCGGCGGACTTGCTCCAGGAACCCCAGGAGGTCTGCGCCTTGGGGGTGTGGCCCGGGCATGGCTTGCAGTGTGGCGGCCCTGGTGGGGTCGTAGGTGACCGCGGGCTCGTTCAGGATGTTGATGCGGGCGTGGGCTCCCGCAGGCGCCGAGTTCTGGGGACCGGTAGTTGTGGGGGCGGGCCGTTTCCGGCCCGGGCCCCGTCAAGCATTGAGGAGGTCGATGACGCCCTGAGCTGCAGGTGCCTTGTGGTTCCGCTTCTGGGGCTTGGGTGGGGGCCATGTACTGTGGACTTCGCCCGTGTACCCAGTGCCGGTGAGGTGCTCCGTGCTCACGACCGTTTCGGTCTCGCCAGAGCTCGATGGTGCGCCCCACCTTCTTGTCGTTGGGGGTGACTGGGTCCCACTCGACATCGATGTTGAACCCCTGGTGGTCCCCGATGACGCGGTACTGGTGCTTGACCTCACCTGCGGCCCATATCCACTTGGAGGGGCCCGCGGCCGTGGCGTACTCGAAGGGCAGCTGCACCCAGGTACCGATGGCGGTCTCGGGATACAGGGCGGCGGCTTCCTCTTCGGTCCAGCTCTTCGACTTGGCATTTGGCTTGGGTGCGGGTTAGGCCTGTTGGGGGGGCTTGCGCTTCTTCGCACCTTGGCGGTGCCGGGCATGAGGTTGTCCCCGTTGGGGAGGTGTGCCCTGGGGCTGCTGTACAGGTGCAATGCCCGGTGCAAACACGGGCTTGGACGTGGGGACGGTGTACTTCAGCTGGGAGACTTGCTTGGTCAAGAGGCCAAGCACTTCCTCGGCCTCTTCCAGGGCGTCGGGCGGGTCCGTGGGCCGGGTCAGGAGCCGGTGTCCGGTGCCTGCTCCGTGGCGGCGCATGTGGGCCGTGTAGCGGGTGGCGTGGCGTGTCCACGCTGGGGTGCGTTCCGGGGGGAGGGGGCCCCTTGGCGCCCCCTGTGCCCAGTACAGGGCGTAGTGCAGCGCTTCTCAGGCTGCCTCTGGGGTGTGGGGGACGCGGGCGGCAAGTCGCAAGCGGTCCCCTCCGCGTGGTGGGGGCAGGACTTCGTCGTTGGGGGCGTGTGCCGCTGCACGTCTGACGTTGCCGTGGTCGTCCCATTCCACTGTCCACTAGATGTCCCGGTGTTTGAGGATGTGGACCTCCGTGGTGGTCAGGGGGGCGTCCATGGCGCCCCAGCTGACGAGCTGGATGGGGCGGACCTGGGGGTGGGTCTTTGGGGGTGCTCGCGTGCTGAGGATTCTGTCGATGTCCTCGGCGGTAGGGCCCCTGTCAGGGGCGTCCTGCGCTGCCTGGGCCAGAGGTGGGGAGGGGCGGTCCTCCCAGGGGCGGCAGGCTGACGCCGTGGCTTAAATGGCTGCCATCAGCACGTGCTCTGTCAGCCCTTCCACCATGATATGGTTTTCCCCCTCCAGGTCTCGGGGGATGGTGGCTTCCGCCTTTAGGGTGAGGGTGAGGGTAGGTTTAGTGTGATGGCGCGTTTCGGTCCAGGTGTGGAATGCGTCGGCTCATCTGGCGGGCGTCCGTCAGATGGGGTGTGTGGGGGGCGCTTCTGGAAGGGGGATGGTCCCACCGCCAGGTGCTCGACAAGCTGTAGTGGTATGGCGTGGTGGCGGTCTGCTGCGGGCAGGAGGTAGGGGTGTGGGTCCCCGGGTATAGTGCCCATGTGTATGCCGCCCCTGTAGGTAGGGATGGGCAGGGGCTGCTCCAGAGCGCCCGCGCATGGTAGCGCGCACCTGGGGTCGCAGTGGGTGCATTGGGCTGTTTTGGGGTGCGGTACCGCATACACGGTGAAGGGCCCTACCGTGCGCTGGATGTGGCGGGGGATGATGGTGCGGAGGTCCGCCAGCCGTGCCGTGCGGCTTTCGCCATCTTATATATAGAGTGTTTCCTCCAGTGCCATTTTGCGGCGTAGCTTGCGGATCAGTGGGTTCAAAGTGCTTTTGTGGGTGGCCTCGGTGACGGTCCCGGGTCCAGCGCTAATGCGTGGGAGCAGGCGGTCTTGGTGGTGTGCCGCGGCCTGTCTGCGGGCTGCGTGGAGGGCGATGCTGTCGGCGGGAGGGGGCGGGTGGTGGGGGGGCCTTTTGCGCGGGGTCGGGGAGACGTGTAGTGGATGCTTCCATGCGGGACACGGCTGGTGTTGTGCCGGCTGGAAGCCAGGGTAGGTGGTGAAGGTGTATATGGTGATGGGGGAGCGCTCATGCGTGGCTTGGAGGTAGTAGTGGTCGCGACCTGTGTTGTGGGTGACGATGACGTTTGGCGTCGGTATGTCGTAGTGGAATGCGGTATTGCGGAGTTGTCGCGGTGTCGTGGGGCACGAGGATGTGGACGGCCCACGCATCGTGGGCAGGGAGGTTGAGGTCCGGTAGGGTTGGATGAATGGGGCGTCCCCTGAAGTGTGCGAAAGCGGGGTTGTGGTGTACCGCTGTTTCTTTAATGACGTGGGGCCCCAACTTGCTGGGCCATGGCAGGGACGGCGTGGGCGACCGCTGTGAGGTCTGGACCGATGCCAGGCTGGTCTGCTGTTGGTTGTAGGGCCCCTTCTGGTGCGGGGTGGTGCCAACATAGGGTGTAGCTCTTTTGCGTGTTATCGTGGGGGTTGTGCACGAGGCCCTGGTGGTTGGAGATGTCGGTCTTGAGGGCCTCCGCTGCCTCGCGGTGGAGGGTGCGCGTGTAGGCCCAGACCCCGCCGGGGGGGGGGCGCCCCGGTGTGGGAATCGGACGCCGTGGGGGCCGGTTCGAGGGTGTGACTGGTGGGGGAGGGCCTGTGCAGCCAATCCTGCAGGGAGGCGTACACGTGTGCCCACCTGTCTGCCCATTCCTGTTGGGTGCCTCCGGTGCCTGCCCCTGTGGGCAGTCGTACGATGATTACGTGCCAGGGGTGTGACGCCGGTACTACGGTGGGGGCTGTGGTGTTCTCGTGAGCGTGTAGCCATACCGCGGCGTCTGCGTTCGCTGTCACGTAGTCCTCTCGCTCCGCTGTGTGGACTTTTTCGATGGCGGCCTCTCCTTCTAGGGTGAGGAGGAGGTGTGTGCCAGGGGGCTGCGTGTGTGTCTCCGCGTCCCGGAGCCACAGGTACGTGAGCGCCACAGCGCCGGGGAGGATTTCCCCCCACGTGCAGGGGCAGTGTGTGGCATCCCCGCGAGTGGCAGGTGGTTTGGTAGTCGTGAGGGAGTCGACGCTTGGTGAGCCGGTGCGGCATGTGTTCGGTTGTGGCTGTCGGGGGGTCCAAATTACATTCCTCCGGAGGTGGTGCGTCTGCTTCGTCCTCCTGGGGCTGCGGTAGCGGCAGCGCCTGTGCAGTGGGTGTGGTGTCGGGTAGTCCGCTGTGTGTGAGGATCTAGAAGCCCTCAGGGGTGAGCTGGAAGACGATGTCCCACCTCGCCGTCTGCTCCTGGGACCACTGCTGGGGTCCGCTCTGCGGCCGGTGGAGGGTGACTTGTTGGCTGCATCTCCAGCTGTGGTCGGCGAGGAGGCTGAGGATGCTGTCTTGCTCTGAGTTCTCCACGCTCTCCACGTACGCCGTCAAGTCGGTGACGTCGATGGCGTACTCTTCCTCCCATTCTTGTGTCGGGGCGCCTGGAGAGAAGGGGTTGGTGGTGTACCCGTGGAGCCCCGGCCCCGTGACGTTGGGCAGGTTGTGCTTGAGGAACGCCCAGTACTCGGCGGAGCTCTTGCTGGCTTCGAGGGTGGGGTGGTGGCGCTGCAGGGCGTTGGACAGGTGTGTCCAGGGCTCCCGCCCGCTGGGCGGGGGCTGTGGGGGGGCATTATGCGGGCCGGGGTCCGCGGGGCCGCTTGCTGCGGGCTTGAGCTCCGGCGGTGTGAGGTCCATATGCTGCTCCGTGTCCTCCATGTGTTGGAGCTCCAGCTCTAGCAGGCTGCGGATGTCCAGGGCCATGGGGTCATCGTGGGTGTTCACGTGTTGGGGTGCTGCTTCGTGGCGCGGTGGGTGTGTGATGTTTGTTGCTCGGGGCACGTGCCGGGGCCAGTGCGGGGTCCTGCGCCGGTGCCCAGGGAAGCGCGCGGTTTCGCGTGGTTGTGGTGTGTGGCTGCTCGCTGGTGGCTCTTCCGGCTGGTGGTGGTGCCCCTGGGCGCGGTTCGGGTTATGGCTGTTGGCGGGCGTTGAGGTGGCGTGTGGTGTGTGGGGTTTCCAGGGGTGGTGCCGGTTGGGGGGGCTGGGGTGCGGAGCCGGTGTGGCGCGGCTTTGTTCCTGTGTTGGTGGGCTGTGGTGTTGCATGTCCCGAGGTGGGGAAGGGGAGTGCAGTGTGGTATGGTGGTGCTGGGTTGTGTGGTGGCCTTCCCGGTTGGGGGGGGGGGGGGCACCGTATCGAGGTCTGGTGGGGTGGGTGGTCGCTCGTAGCTGGTCCTCTGGCGGTGTGGGGCAGCCCCGTGCGGTCTCTCGGTCGTCCCTCTGGATTGTTTCAGTACGTGGGCTGTGTGGGGTTGTTGTGGTGTGGGGCCTGGGGTCCCCTCGGGCGGGGTGTGTGGGACTGGAGTGTCGCAACCAGGGGGATGTGGTCGCGTGGTGCTTGGGGGTGTCGGCCCACCGTTGAGTGGGCCCAGTGGTGCTGGGAGCACCGTGTATGGGCCACGTGTGGGTGTCGTCGGTGGTGCCGATGGCCAGGGTGACGCAGGCGATGCACCGGGTGACGGTGAAGCCGGTGTGTGCCCTAGGTGATCTGCTGGGAACGGGTGGTGTGGGGCCGGAGAGGGGGCCGCGATTGCTGCAACGGGTGACGGTGTTGTTGGTCATGTCGACGGCGGGTGACGGGCGTTGGTGGCAGGGGTGTTGCATGTGGTGCAGCGGGCGATGGGGAACGCCAGTGGCGCTGACGGTGAGGGTGCTGTAAGCGGCGCAGTGGACGGTGGTGTCGCTGGCGATGCCGATGGCGAGGGTGCTGCGGGTGATTCTGATCGTGAGGGTGTTGCCGGTGATGCGATGGGTGATGGTGTCGTTGACGATGTCGGTGGTGAGGGTGCTGTAGGTGTTCTCACAGGTGATGGCGATGTGGGCGGCGTCCATGGCGGGGGTGTTGTGGGTGATACTACGGGTAGTGGCGCCGCTGGCGACTCTGATGACGGTGAGGGTGCGGCGCTGCATTGGGGGCGGCGCTGGCGGTGTTGATGGTGAGGGTGTCGTAGGTGACGGAGGATGTGGGGGCGTTGCGGGCGGGGCGTCGGGCGACTGCAAGACCGGTAATGCTGACGGTGGAATGGGCGGTGCGGGTGATGGGAGGGCTGCAGAGGGAGAGCGCTGCGGGTGACGTCGCTGATGAGGGCGCCGCGGGTGTTGGGGTGGGCGGAGGCGCTGTTGGCGGTTGTAGTGGTGCCGCTAGTGGTGGAATGGGCATCGGTGACGCTGGTGTTGTTGACGGTGAGGGTGATGTACCGCTGGCGTTGCCAGGAGGGTGCTGCGGTTGGTGCCGTGGGTGGCGGAGTCACCGGTGGTGCCGATGGTGATGGTGCTGCCGGTCGTGTCAATTGTGCGGGTGCTGCATCCAGTGGCGGTGGGGCTGGTGTGCGCTGCTGGTGGTGTGACAGTCCAGGTTGTGGTGAGGCTAGGGGCGCCGTCGTGAGGGCTGCCGGCGATGCAGTGGGTGATGGGGGAGTTGCAGGTGGTGTAATTGGTGGTGGTGCCCTTGGTGATGTCGATGGCGAGGGTGCCGCACGTGATGGACCGGGTGACATTGGTGATGGCGATGGTGACCGGGCGATGGCGATACTGGCGTCGCCAATCCGGGGGGTGCTGTATGGGATGCAATGGGTGGTGGCCGTGGGCTATGCCCTCGGTGGTGGTGTTGCTGGTGGTGTTGTCGGCGAGGGTGCTGTAGGGAGCTGACTCAACAGGTGAGGGCACTGCGGGTGCCATAAGCTGTAATAGTTGATGGTGTCGCTGGTGGTGCCGGTGGTGATTGTAGGCACCGCAACGGGCGTCGGGGGTGACGCGGGTGACATGGTGGGTGGTGGTGTCGCTGGCGATGGCGATGGTGACGGTGCTGCAGGTGATAAGGGTGGGTGGGTGCTGTTGGCGGTCTACGGTGTGGGTGCTGTGGGTGCTGTTGAATGCGGGGGTATTGCAGGTGATGCGCCGGGTGAATGGTGCTGCGCCTGGCGACGGCGTCGTGAGTGCTGTTGATTGGGAGGGTGTTATTGGTGATGTCTTGGATGGCGGTGCCACCGGTGAGAGGCTGGTTGAGAGGAGAGGGCAATAGTGCGGTCAGGCGTGATGGTGGGTTCTCCGGGCTGGGTGTGGCTGGTGGTGTGGTGCTTGGTGTGTCTGGCCAGTGCCGGCTATCTTAGGTGCTCTTGTTGGTGCGGGTGTGTTGATGGCGGTGGTTTGTCTGCCTGTCCGCCCGTGGAGTCGGTGCCGGCGTTGAGCGGCTGCCTGTTTGCGCGGGTGGGCGCCGTTGTGCGTGGCGGTGGCGGTGGGGATCGGTGCGCTCGGCGCTTGGTGGGCGTGGCGGGGTGCGGGTGCGCGTGTTGACGTGTACTTGGTGCGGGCTGCGGGGGGTCTGTGGGCGGCGGGCGTGCTGTTTCCGTGCCTGTGGCGGTTTGTGCTGTCTGGTGGAGCGTGGCTGGTGTGTGTTCTGCGTGGATGGTGTGGGGCCTGGTCGGCGTGGGTGGTGCTGGTGTGGGTGTTTGGGGGTGGCCGCTGGTTGTGGGTACGTCATCCGCGCCGTGTGGTCAGGCGTGATGGTGGGTTCCCCGATGTGCGTGGCCGGTTGGTGGTGCGTGTGGTTGGTCCTGTGGTGTCCGGTGCGGGCGGTTGGGGTCGGGTCGGTGAGGGCTGGGTGGTGGTGGTGGTTCTAGCTGGACTGCTTGGTGGTTGCGGCGTCGATGGGCGGCCCTGATGGTAGGCCTAGATTTGTGTGATGGAAGGTGGGCGTGTATGCTGGTGTTCTTCCCAGTCAAGGATGAAGTCATCAAGGTTGGCCGGACTGGCGTCATAGTAGAGAATTTTCACACCCCGAAAGTCTTCGAGCCTCACAGCACCCCCAGCATCCGAAGCGATGACGCCCCGGAAGTAGATTCCTCCCGAACTCCCATTTCCTGGGGAGTGGAAATATACACCCCTGATTTCCATGTCTTCATGCCGCCGAGATCAGCTTCTCCCACGCTTGGACGTCCCTTAGTCCATATTCCCGGCCGCGGGTCCATCACCCATGGATCTTCTGCTCCTCCACTTGAACCATTTCGGCGAGCCGCTGACCTCGAGGCTTCTTCCTCCACACGTGCCGCATAGGCAGCTCTGGCGTCGAACGTCGCCGCGGCTGGAGGACTACTCGTGTCGATCTCAACGGCCTCCTCACGGGCACCCCGCTTGGGCGTACCAATCCGGAGCCTTTTTCCGGCGTCTTCTCCCGCAGCATGACACTTGCCGGAAATAGTGGGATGTGTCTCAATAGCGAGGGGTCAACCCGTGGCGGCTCATAAGGCGCCGACTCCATGGGACCCTCCATGTGCGCCACTCCTTCTGCCGCTGTCCTCAAGGTCGTCACCCCTCTCAGCAACGACTCTGGGGCAGAATCTGGCGGCAGGTCGGGGCCTGGTCCCAGGACGGGCGTTGGAATTCCTCCCCGCTTCTCCAATTCCCTCCTCCCATTCTCAACTGTCTCCAGATACTGGATCATGTTGTCCACCACCCGTTGCTGCTGTACCAGCATGCTCTCTAACTTGGCCTCGTAGTCCTCTCGATGTAATCGAATTATCTTCAGATCGTTGTCAAAGATTGCCTGCTCCCCAAGGATTCCAGAGGTTGTGTCATCAAACCTGTCGAGCTTCTGAATAAGGGCATCTTTGCCCACCCGGGGATAACTTCTTAGGACGAAGTCCACATGATGACAATGGCAGTGATCGCTGCTCCCAGCTGTCCCACACACCGCCTTCATGGTGTCCTTGTGAGGATAGCGGTCATCTCCTTCACTATCCCGTGGCCGCTTTGCCGCAGCTCCACGCTCTTCGGCTCCCCCCATAACGGTGTCACCTGTCCCGTTACCGTTCATCCTCTGAATCTCCTCACCACCGCCCGCATGCCTCTGGACTCAGTAGGTGGCTGCCCTTCGCGTCAATGGTTCCTGTTCTGCATCATGAGCAAGTTCGAGATTTGGGGCGGTATGCGATCGCCCCGCCGAGAAATCTGGCTCTACGCCGGCATCATCTGAAAGGTAACAGGTATGATATCCCTCGGAGTCCGACGGAGCACTGAACATCCGGCGGACGGGGCTCGGCGCCATTTCCATCCCCCTTGGACGGTTTTGGCGAACCGCGTTTGCGGTAGCGCCTAGTCCTTTAGCTCCTGCTGCAACTCGTGACCTCGTCGGATTCTTCCGCAGGTACTCGGACATGACAACGTTTTCCACATGATCCTTCACAAATGGGGATGATGTCCTCCATGTGGGTACCCACTCTCCTCTCCGAGTGTGTTCTTCCTCTCGGGCTTCAGCGATGGTGACCAGGGGTCCCCTTGGGCAGGGCGTATGAGGGCCCAAGATCCCCAGGTGGTGGTAGGCGACAGGTACTCCTCTGCTACCAAAAAGAAGGTCTGTAGGACCAGCCCATGCCATAGTGCGAGCTCTACCGCCTATACCCGATTTTTTGACGCTCTGCCCCATGACTCCCATCGTCCTTGACCTAACCAATGATTCCATGCTTTCTACAACCCAAAATCCAAAATTCCTGCAAGTCCAATCCTTGGGAACACAATCCAAACCAATCCCTGAGATACACCCTTGGCAACCCTTGCAATAAGAACCAAACGTTTGATCAATGAATTTGAATGTGCTTGACCAGTGGGTCCAAATAACGGCTCACCAAATCAAATTGAGTGTAACCTCACCAATACATGGACATGATCATTGAGAGGGGAAAAAGTGACATAATGTCGGGCAAAGGGGGAGGAAGAAACAGAAGTATAAGTGAAGCCCCCGAATAGAGTATGCAATTATCGAAGACAATGTTGCATCCGTACCCTAAGAATGGATTTTATATACCATGAACATTCAAACTACAGACATATGACGCCATGCTAACAACCTCGATTCACCACATTGAGGAAAATGACATGGAGGTCATGCGCAACAAAAAGACATCAATGAGGTCCATATAGTACATGGAGGAACACAATGAAATGATACAAGACACAATGGCATCATCGGATTCAACATAAGCGTGGCCCACATGGCCCATCCCCACCCTTGCCTACAAGACGGCAAAAATTGGAATTGAGAAACATGAGCTCCAAATATGAGGAATGTCCCACCGTCGATCAAGTGTGACTCCATGGCCTCCATGAACACAAAGTACGGCATGGCCACATACATGACCTTTCCACACTCATGAATCACCAATAATCACAAGTAAACCAAATATCAGCCGAGAGAGTGTCCTCATGGCAATACCTGAATCCTGACATGTGTGACACATTCCATACATCATCATGCTGCCAATGCCTCGGTACTTCACACCGGACGCCGGGTGCCTATCACTTAGCAATAACATACACCATGGCCAGCAAGTGAATAGACTTGGCGGGTTTACTTGCTGCTCGCGACCAAGACATCAAGAAAGGCCAGCCCACCAAACCTCACCTGTTCAGTTTATGCTGCAAACCAATAGCTGGGCTCCCGCGGTTAGAGTATCGCAAACCAAAGGCACGAACACGATGTAAAGCCGACAAACGACACACACCTCATGCCCTCACATGCTTGGACATGCCACTCAGTCCCATCACCTGGTGCCTAATTGCTTGTGAACCGAAGGCATGGGCAAACGCGAATTGTCATGTGCATTAGAAACCATCCACACATGGACATGTGAAACCGATATTGCCTAATTGCATGTTCCTGTGACACCAAACCAGTTCAATGCATGCTACTTGGAGAGAGATTGGGCAAGAGTGCTTGGGTAAGAAGATGCCCCGGGTCACATGAAGAGACCTAGACCCGGCTCGCAGAGAGAGGGCACATGGAGAGATATCCTGGGTTCAATGAGAGAACATCTGAGACATGGTGAGATTGTCCTATCCCAAGGAGAGATAGTCCCGCCTCAAAGAGAGATGGTCCCTCCCCAATCAACGCCTTGAGAGAGATGGTTCCGCCCCAGTCCATGCCCTGAGAGAGGGACCCTCACCCATCCATGCCCAGGAGAGATAACGTAACCAATGCATGGCCGAAGAGGCCCAGGAGAGAGAACCTGACCTCACCAAAACCCAATCCCAAGCACATAGCCTAGCCATGACCCATGGGAGTATGCATATTGATATGGGGAGAGACTCTCGCCTAGCCATTACCCATGAAGGCATGCATGCACTTGAAGTACGAAACACCGACATAGATTGAGGATTATCCCTACACCCAATCGCCAACACAAATGAGCTATCCTCATGCCATACTGCAACTTGACAAAAGAGGGATGGTGCATCACCGACTGTGTTGGACCAATGATATGAATTCACTGAAGTGTTCGACCAATGACATTAATTCACCGAAGGTCACCGGAGTAAGACGGCAAATGAGAGGTTAACAACCAGGGCATAAGTGCAATTTTCTGCCTTTAGCATGTTCACCCATTGTACGTGTACACTACATGTTCAACACGCGCAATCAGCAAAGATGGACCCTCTTTGATTCCATACAAGATCAAGTTGTCATGACACATGCAAAGCCAACAAATGATAAGCCAAGGAATGAGGAATTGCTTTGGCTCGCGGAACAACGACTGAGTTACTTTCTTCCCTTTCGGTGCGCCTACCTCAGCCACATCCACTTCCACTTCACTTCGACTAGGGCTTCTCCAGCTTCAAGGGACTCGTGGCCGAAGCAGATGCACCCATTAACGTACATCGATTCGTTCCCAAGTGCAATGATGCACCCAAGGGGGACAGCCGGTGTGCTGGTCCAAACAAAAAATGTTAAATCCTCCATCCTGTGGTTGTTAACTAATATAATTTCGGAATTTTCCTGAATTTGTAAGCAAAATCGCTGAAATTGCGGAAATGGATCAAAATTAGAACAGTGCAGACAATTGGTATCCGAACCGGCTTCAGCACGGAAGCGCAAAATTCCACACCGATATGGCATTTGTAGCGCAGTGACAAAGCACGGTTGTATGGTACAAGCCATCCATTGCCCAA
This sequence comes from Eutreptiella sp. 'Long Island Sound 2002', assembly GCA_964036045.1. Classification (NCBI taxonomy): domain Eukaryota; phylum Euglenozoa; class Euglenophyceae; order Eutreptiales; family Eutreptiaceae; genus Eutreptiella; species Eutreptiella sp. 'Long Island Sound 2002'. Next base: position 126,924,905 of record OZ038382.1, on the reverse strand, counting down.
AATGATTCGAGAACGGGTACGTACCGTGCAACCATTGTTGCGTCCGCAATACAATATATCCATATTTGTTGTCCATTGTTTCCTCCCTGAATTCTTTTGGATATTTATTTTTGCAACCTCCTTCATGCATAGAAGGACAATTCGGGTTCAATGACCCACAGGGCCCATTCATGTTACAGTTCAATATAATCTCGTACAAATCAGGGTCCTTTTGCAGATTGGGTATTTCGGCGCATATGAGATCATCATAATCATCCGGGGTTTTCAATTTGTCATGGTCGGCAAAGATTATGAGAATTTGGGCATGAGTTAGTCCACGCTTTTGGAACTCAATGACGCACATGTACCCCACAATACGACCTAAAACGCCTTCGGTTCTCAAATCTTGCATACGCTGCTTGAGCTTCACGTTAAAGACCCTTGTGACAATGTCTGAACAGTCAGCAGCGGTTTGTCCCGGGAGCAATGCATCATGTACTTCTTTCCACCTAGGGTTGGCTGTCATTGTAATGAATGCATCCGCTTTACCACGCTTGCGTATAATCGCCATACCATCGCGATACTTTTGCATCATGTCCCTTGGACCACCAGAAAAACTTGCTGGTAAAATGACCCGCTGTCCAATTTGGTTTGGGTCCAAATCACCTCCTTGAACAGCGTCTTGGAGACCACGTAAAGATTGAGACCTTTATTTGTCCTGATTTGTGCGCACATAGCCAAGACGATGCGACTCAACTTTGGTATATTGATCAACAATATACTCTTCATAAAGCCTTTGACATCTTTGTAGATGGTTAAAGTTATCTTTGCGTGTCATGAGGTAAAAGGCAGCAAAGTCCTTTGGAGAAATCAGCGTACGTCCTTTACACGGTTGGTGTGGGCGAACATCTTCCACTTGTGCAGAACATTGTTTGCGAGGAGCATCAAAACCAACAGGAATAGTATAGGTCCATCCTCGTTCTCCCCTTGGAAATATCATAAAAAAGGGTAGGGGATTATATGCCGCATGAAACTCGTGGATTCTTTGAACTCTTCCATCTCGACGGCAAACAATGACATCTCTTGGTGCTGCGGAAGGTTCATCATCTTCAGGTATGAATGCAGCCACTTCGGAAAATCTTGGTATGTTGTACCGTCTCATGTCCAACTTTGGGCTCGCATGCAAGCAAACATTTACATTTGGGCCACTGCATGAGGCCGCTTCTCGAAATGCTTGCACATAACGATTGTGTACCATTAACATATCTTGTAATCCCCGTAAAAGTTAGTGATCAAGCTCTTTTGTGAAATGGTTTTCAAGACCGACACTCATTTGTATGTCATTATCCAAGATGAAAACTTGAGCAAATGATAGCGAATGACCTTGCAACGGTAAAAGAGCTGCAATATAATGATGGATCCTGCCATGAATTTGAAATTGCTGAGGTCCTTTGGCGAATGAGTCCACTTTCACTCAGGAAGATGCCATGGTCACGGCTGTATTGTAAAGCCGCAGAAGTCCACAAAATGTTTTGGAAGTTGGTGTTTGGGGGTCAAGCTATTGGAGAGGTGATTGTGGAGGAGGTTGCAAGAGCGGCAACCAAATTTAGCCTTTGCGACAACAAATACCAGCGGGCTCCATCATAGCAGAGGTTGACCATCGTAGGGCTCCACAATGTTGACATTCTAAATCACACTTCCCAATGTAACTCGGGGGGACATGACCGGGGCTTTCATACGCAAAGGTTCGAAATATGCAGTTGCCAGTGCGTAGCCTTTGTGCTTTCTGTTGTGATTGCACAATCTGGCGATTGGCGTTTTTGGCGTCTTGGTCACCACTTGCGTACACCCAACAGCGCATGGCGTTGTTGGCATGGTGGTCTTGTGTTGCATATACCAAACGACGCCTGGCATTGACATTCTCCTTCACATGGGTCTGTCGCCGCAACCGTTGTCGGAATGTAGTTGGAGAAACCATATGAACGACCCCGGAACCTACAAAAAAGCAAACGTTGTACCATTCTCATTTCCGCTTAACGTTTGTATCACCAAGTGCTACGATGCATACGTAACATACCTTGCACACTTGCTCCAACGTGTTAAAACCTTGCATCCCTTGGCCAGATGAATAGACAAAATGTGTGTGGAGTTGCAATGTTCATTGCAAATGGTAGGTGTAAGGAATCAAGGTTCCATGACATGCCCGTTTGTGCACCGTAACATATTGTACAGCACTGCGCACATGGCCGCTGCACGTTCACAACAATAGCCCAAGGTGGATTTGGTGACATTGTAGTCCAAAGAACATGCGAAAATGTACGAAATTCGGGTTGGAAGTCTTGTACACCCGTCAGTAGCGACAAAACATGTTGTAACAATGTAAGGTCGTAATTCCCATCACGACCCATGTAGCTGGATAATCCAAGCGCAGGATTCTCCACGATCATGTGGTCATTGACATCTCGCATGGGGGAATGTGTAATGACAGGCCCTCCAGAAAGGCAATTGATAGCATGCCTGCCACATTCTAAGCGTTCTTGAAGTTCCCAATTAAATGGGCGATTCAGTTGGTATCTGCAAACAAACAAATGCACTTTGAATGGCCTCAAAGACTGCAAAATGCACAACCAAGGCGCATCAAATAATTCCACTTGTTGGTGGTGGGGTTGAAAACCACCGTCAAAGGTTGGTTTCATCCTTCCTTGTGGTTGTCATACTCCTGTACGCAATCCCTGCAACATGCAAGGCGCCTGTGCAAGCTTTGTTGCCATGGATTCCATGACGTCATAACCTGAGTAATTGTGCTGGTGGGTGCCCAGATCGGTATAAATCCGCAGTTTAGACAACTGGACATCCCGTCCCAATGCCATACTCATCCATGCACCCGTTGAACACGCGGATAACAAGTTTGAATGAGCTCAGAGGGTAGATTGCGCTGTGTGCCAAGCATATAGCACTGAAGTGTGGTTGACATTGTGTGGTACTTTCCTGAACAAAAGAGCGGGTTTATTACATCAATAGGAACAACAAATGTGCAAAAGGTGCAATTAGTGCGTACAAAGAGTATCCGCAACAGCGGAGAGGTGTTGAAAAACACCATGATATAACGGAAATACTTCTTCCACATGGCATGCATCACCATCATCACAGAATGGTGATCATGGTGTGACACTTGCGGTCTCCCATGCCATACATAGCACCAAGCACCATAGCAATGCTTGCACATCGGTAAACATGGTCCAATCCCATACCTTTCAGATTAAACAAAGCAATGAAAAGCAAGGAGCAACAAATCAACAATCCATAAAACAATATGTATGTAAATCAAAGTGGCCGATGTCAAAGTTCCACTTCGCTCTCGGTTAGAAACGGCAAATAATATTCTACACAATGATCGTGAAACGCGGATTTAGTAGTCTTGGGCACATCGATTTCTCGTGCTAATCGAATTGTGCGACACTTCCCAGATCGGACACCAAAGTCATCTACTTCCAAAGAGCCCTTACCATCCAAACGTTCAAAGGTTGGAATGCTTCCAAGAACAATGGCACCAGACGTCCACTTGGCCTTGACTTTGTTGCACGTAATGAAACCACACGCCCTGGTACCTTGGCACAAAGTGATCAGAAGAAGTCCACCAGTGCTTGTTTGAGACGTCTCACCAACATCCACCGAATCTTCCCACAAACGCCGACCACAGTGAGGAGAATGAACAAAGCCACCATAGGACCGTGTCTTGGTGTTGATCATGCGGGGGCTTGGGAACTCGTGTCGGTCACATCTTACAGCCTAATGGATGAGTTTGTCGTTGGCTTCGTCAGCTTGCACAAGACACACTCAGAGTGATCGACAATGTGTTGATGAGGAACTTCCTGGACGTCACCACATCCATTTCTCTGCCAACATTTGAATAAAGGCTGGTGATTTTCTTCACGACACTCCATTGCATCAGCACATGCACACTTTTCCCACTGGCGTGGTAGATGACTCGGAGGCTCCAACCATACAAACAAATCATGCTCCTTGTCTGCACACGATTCATACATCCGACGACGGGAATAATTCAGCTTCTTAGATCTCCGCACCGTGATGCCTTGGTTGCAAAGAGTGCAGGTTCCCGAAACCTCTCCTTCTTCATGACTCTTCGCACGCATTTGGTCCATGGTTTGTAGCCAACGGTGTGCCACTTTCTGGTTCTTCGCTGGACATCGCAATGACATTGATCTGAAGAACAAAAAGGAAACTAGATAGACACGAATTGTGTTCTTCACAATGCAACTTCTATGCCTGTCGTCATCCCCATACAAGACGTGCAAGCCATGCAGTTGATGGATGGCTGGTGAATCAGATTCTGAATCCTTCATATCTTCCCCAGAGAGCAGAAGATGTGGGAAAATCATTGGTTTGTGTTTCGCTGGTGGTGTTGAAAAACATCGTTTGCAGCTACTCGGGAGGACTTCTCATTTCTTTGCTGCCGCCTTTCTTCAACGCTCGTGTAGTTTCTTCCTTTCCCTCTCCATTTGCTTGCGTGCTTGCCGCTCTGGATGCTTCTTCATCCGCGCTTGTTGCTGCAGCAGCGCACGTGCTCCATCTTGGACGCAGCCGCGCACGGCCATGGCCAAGTTTGCCCTCGCATCTTCCAACCCCGTGGTGCAGTTTCCTGAGGGACATGTTGGGAAAAGCCGTTCTTGTTCCTGAAGGAGAGAACAAAAATGAAGTACACGAAGTACAACCTCTTTTTTTTTGGTTAAAGGTTAGCGTACCCTACGTTGAGGGTATGGTTTCATGAGCTTGCAAACCATCTGAATTGCGTTTGAGCCTCGGGGTCCTCGAGGTTCAGCCTTTGTGTGGCGTCGCCCGGGAGGAGGTGGTCGGGCTTGGGCTTGGGCTGCACGAAGGGCTTCGCGGTATGCACGAGCCCTTTCCAATACTTCGCGGTCAAAGGTATCGGGGTTGCGGGGAAGTGCTGCCCAGTCTCGAAGAGGTGCCCAGGGGTCACCCTCTAAAGGGTTCGGTGGTGCCGCAGGGGAGACAGCCGGCGGAGCTGTGGCACGTAATGCCCGGGTACGGTTGCGCAGAGACTGCAGCAAGCTGCGCAAGTTCCCGTTGGTATCCTTGGAGGGCCTCAAGCTCTCCTCCACAGAAGGCACCGGTGAGGGCGCCCGCTGTCGCGAAGGGCTATCAGCCACCACAAGAACATCCGCCGAGGATGCTGCTGGCGATGGCAACCTTGCTAGAAAGGCCGGGGATGGCGACTGGGGTGCCGGGGACGGCGACCCAGGAAACGTCTGTGGGATGCCACAGACACTCCATTTCACTGTAGGGGCTACAATCGAAGGGAGTTAAGCGGCTTGCAGACATGAGTACCTGCGAAGAGAAATGGGTGCACCGGACAGGGGGGTATTGCACCAGTGATGCAATGCCGGCAGGAAGTTTGTTCCAAGCCAATACTGGTTCGTGGTGGAAACTTCAGGGGATTTGCAGAAATTAACTGATACAATTGTTGTGCCGTGCAGTGCTTGCGCTGGCGCCCCCGATAACATCGACAGATAGCGTTAACAGGTGGGTCTGGCAGTAGTTACAGGCTATCAGCGCCCGCGTCACCAACTGGACAGCCAGAATCGGCGAAAATGCAACCATACTGCACATCGCTCGATGCGCCTCAAAAATGCGCATCCATCTGTGCAATCATAAGAAAAAATCCCCCCTTGTAGCATAAATTGTTTTCTGCAATGCGCACACGCGCGCCGCCGCCAGGCCCCCGTCTTTACACGACGACCAGTCTGAACACAGTAGAAAGATGGCCCAGTTCTGCGACAATTTGTCACTGCAAACTGCGGCTTTTCGCTGAGATTTGGGTTCTTTGGGCAACACTCATTGAGGTTTTTTTGGCAGGTATGAATGCGTTTTTTGCATCAATGTGAATGATTTTTCAGGTTTTTTAACATCCATCCGTCAAACCTCCAGCGTTTCAACATTTTGCTGTATGAATCCTAATTGACCTTACTAGTAATGACATGAATGAGCCGCATGTAGCAGTAAAAATCATAGCCAAGGAGAAGACAAAGCTTCTGGTTAGGTGGCAGGGATATGGGCCTGAGGACGACACTTGAGAGCCCCGTGCATTGTTGCCTCAGTATTTGATCGATCAGTTTGAACATGCCTAAGATTTCGAGACACAAATTACAATGGCAACATTGCCCGCGGTTATGGGTAATGGGTTCCACATCAATGGTTTGTGCTTTCGTCATGTGTGCTTTGCGCTATGCCGCGTTTGTAGTATTCCTAGGAGGAAAGCATAGAAACCTATGGGGGCATAGTGGAGGCGATTCAGGCAAAAACAATTTAGAAGACAAATTGCCTCAAAATATCTGCTAATCTGCGGTGCAATGGAATAATATTCATTTTTTTCCCGCTAACGCGTGGCTAGGCCGTGGAAGAAAACAATTAGCAGGTCCTACAAGCCAGGAGGAGTATGAAGCATTGAAAAATCATTAATGCCATTGCGGTGAACCTGGACAATTTCAGCCGGCAAGCTTTCTCACCTGTGCACTACCCCACAGAATCAAGGAATCCTGGACAAAAAGCCTAAGTGTGAAGGGATGATGCGGATGGCCCGAGGGACCCTACGGGATGACAAAAATGCGATCTCTTCACACTTCCTTAATGCTAGGGGTGGTTTTCGGGCAAAATTGTGACAGATGGCAATCACAGCACCCCGCTCTGTCCAAGTCCCTCTCAAGTGACAAATGCTCACATCATGCAACAATGTAGGATACAATGAAATGTCGATTTCTTCGATTTAGTGCACATAAATGATTATCCAATGTCTTTCAACCATTGCAATCACATGGATAGTCCAATTTGCCCCCCACAAATGTGTCATTAGGGTTGGGGTCACCGAGCTGCTGGAACCAGTCTTGGTTTTATAACCCTTTTTAGTGTCTAGGGGGGACCTACCAGGTTTAGCAAGCAAGCAGGCAAGCAAGAAGGAAGCAAACAAGCAGCACAGGCGAACTGCGAAAAGATCAGAACTGTGTCCTGGTGCTTGAGATTCGATCAAAACGTTTGTGGCTAGATGCTTTGGGTGTGGAGTACAATCACACAAAATTTGAGCAAGAAATGGAACGGTGGCTACCGAGAACAGGAGGGGCAAGTCGCGTACCTGAGTTTCAAAAACTGCAGTTTGGGGCAAAAAACAACCATTTTCGGGCGAAAAAGCCCCTGAACACATTCAAAACGGCCGAAAGAAGGACAACAGTGGGCATACTCATGTGCCGCTTGACTTCCCCGTGTCAACGAGTACTCTGTGGCCCTCCAACTCCATGATATCTCCCGGGAACGGTTCAAAAAGGCCCCCAGAAGCCCCAAATGACGACAGCCACAAACCAAGAATAGGCCATATCTTTGGCTACATGGCTCAAAATGTGATTCTGTGGGCACCTAGTCCTCCCGCAATCACTGACATTTTGTGGTTTCCACCCCTCAAAATAGCCCAAACGGACGCCTAGACCCCAATACCTAGGCCCACTAGGCTGCGGCTGAAGCCCGAACAGGTGGGTGCCCAAATGGGTCAACAGGGTCCAGTATGGGCAAAAAGATGACTTTTCTCAAAAATGATCCTAGACCACGTGCGACACTAAAACAAGTGTTTTTGGACCGTTTTGAGCTTGTGGTGGCCCATTTGGGTCCTTCAAAACACCAACGTTGCTTGAAAATGGGCTGTTTTGGGACAAAAAATGGGTCAAAAATGGGTCAAAAACGCATTTTTCCAAACCTCTTCCTAAACCTTTTGCGGTGCACAAACGGTTGAAATGAGCCTTCTTTGAGCCTTTTTGGGGGCATTTTGGCACCTCAGAAGTCCAAAAAGCCTTGGAAGTGGGGCTCTTGCTGATGGGGCTCACGTGCAAGCTGATTTTACCTTGCTAAGAGCCATCACCGTCTGAGTGCTTCTTGATGTCCCTCACCAGTGGTAGCTGATGTTCTCCCCCCGACAAGCTCGGTCCGAATATTCAGTCTTGAGGTTTGAGGTTTGAGGTTTGAGGTTTCGGGTACTAGACCTTCTTTGGCCCCGGGGGGCCACCTGGTCGGGCCAGGTGATATCCTCCCCACCGGGACCTAATTGGGGGCCCTTAATGACACACCTCCTGCCTGGTGGCGGAGTCGCCCGGGTTCAGGGGGCTCGGGCCCTGTCCCACCCACGCTTCCCCATTTCGCCACTCCCCGGTCAGTGCGTCACTTAGCAACCGTGGTTGCAGGCGCTTACCCACTATTCCGCCCCCCTGATGCGTGGTCGCCCGGGCTGCCGGCGCCGCTGGGCCCGTGCTACTGGCTTGTCGCCAGTGGGACCCCGATGGGCCGGCGCGGAGGCTGCCTAGCCGCGGGGCCGGTGCGTAGCACTGTGTGCTACTACTGCCTTGGCGGGTGCAGTGCCCTGGTCGTTCGTGTGCGGCGCTCACAGCAGGTCTGGGGGGTCGGAGCCACTGCCGGTTCTTGCTTCTCCCCTTGGGCTCCTCCCTGCCCTCGCGTCCATCGCAGTGCGTGTCGCGGGTTGTCCCGCCCGGGTGTCCCTTCCCTTCCCCTGCCGGTACGCCATTACACGCGGTCTGTGCGTTCCGCGGGCTCGGTCCAGTTGCCCTTTGGGTCCGCGCCGCGTGTCTGTTGCCTGTGTGTGCGCTCGTGCTTCCGCGGCCTACGCGCCTCCTCCCCCCCCGGGGTCGGTGTGGCGCACGCAATACAGTGCAGGGCGCCGGTAGGGCCGTTCCAGGTGGTTCGTGCTCCTCCGGGTTTCCTGACCCGGTCCCGTGCTCCGCCTATTTACCTCTTGGGGCTCGCCCCCCTGCGGGCAGGCCTGCTTTTGTGAGCTGGCTTTGCGCGCTTTGGCGGCGGCACGAGGGCGCCCGGGGGGGGGGGCGCCTCTCGTCTGGGTTTCGGGCGTGCGGGGTCGGGCGCTCTCCCACGCCCGACCGCCTGTCCTGGGACGTGCGGCCGGTGCCCGCTATTCAGTGGCTGTTGGTGCGGGGGGTCTCGGCCTGGGGACCCGTCACCAACCCCACACCGCGCGCTCTTGCCAACTGGCTTTGCGTGCTGTGGGGGCGACACCAGGGCGCCCCCGGGGGGCGCCTCTTGCTTGCGTGTCGGGCGCCCGGGGTTGCAAGCTCTCCCACACCCCACCGCCCGTGCTGGGGCGTGCGGCCGGGGCCCGTTACCCACTAGCTATGGGTGTCGGGGGGGTGGGCGAGGCGACCCGTCACCGACCCCAAAGCCCGCGCTCTTGCGAGCTGGCTTTGCGCGCTGTGGGGGCGGCACGAGGGCGCCCAGGGGGGGGGCGTCTCTTGCCTGGGTGTAGGGCGCCCGGGGTTGGGCGCTCTCTCTTGCCCGACCGCCCATACTTGGGGCATGCGGCCAGGGCCTGCTACCTACTGGCTGTGGGTGTGGGGGTTGTGGGCGTAGGGAACCGTCACCAACCCCACGGGGCGCACTTCTGGGCGCCCGGGGGGAGGTGCCTCTTGCCTGCGTGTGGGGCGTCCGGAGCTGGGTGGTCTCCCACGCTCGACCGCCCGTGCTTGGGGCGTGCGGCCGATGCCCGCTAACGACTCGCTGTGGGTGCCGGGGATGTGGGCGTGGGGACCCGTCACCAACCTCACAGCGTGCGCTGTTGCGAGCTGGCTTTGCGCGCTTTGGCGGCGGCAAGAGGATGACAGGGGGGGGCGCCTCTTGCCTGCGTTTGGGGCGTCCGGGGTTGGGTGCTCTCCCACGCCCGACCGCCCGTCCTTGGGTCGTGCGGCCGGGGCCGGCCACCCACTGGCTGTGGGTGCGGGGGGCTTGGATGTGGGGACCCGTTGCCCACCCCACAGCGCGCGCTCCTGCAGGCTGACTTTGCCCGCTCTGGGGGCGGCACGAGCGTGCCCGGGGCAGGACGCCTCTTGCCTGGGCTTCGGGCATCCGGGGTCGGGCGCTCTCCCACGCCCGACCGCCCGTCCTTGGGGTGTGCGGCTGGGCCCACTACCCACTGGCTGTCGGAGCAGGGGATGTGGGCGTGGGGACCCGTCACCAACTCCATAGCGCGCGCTCTTGCGAGCTGACTTTGCGCACTGTGGGGGCGGCAGGAGGGCGCCCGGGGGGGGCGTTTCTTACCTGCGTGTGGGGCGTCCGGGATCGGGCGCTCTCCCACGCCTGACCGCCCGTGCTCGGGGCGTCCGGCCAGGGGCCGGCTACCCACTGCCTGTGTGCGTGGGGACCCGTCACCAACCCCACAACGCGCGCTCTTGCGAGCTAGCTTTGTGCGCTGTGGAGGCGGCACGAGGACGCCCGGGGGAGGGCGCCTCTTGCTTGCGTGTGGAGTGTCCGGGGTTGGGCGCTCCCCCACGCCCGACCGCCCGTCCTTGTAGCGTGCGGCCGGGGTCCGCTACCCACTGGCTGTGGGTGCGGGGGGTTTGGGCGTGGGGACCCGTCCCCAACCCGACAATGCGCGCTCTTGCGAGCTGGCTTTGCGCGCTGTGCGGGCGGCAAGAGGGCCCCCGGAGGGGGCGCCTCTTGCCTGCGTGTGGGGCGTCTGGGTTTAGGCGCTCTCTCACGCCCGACTGCCCGTCCTTGGGGCATGCGGCCAGGGCCCGCTACCCAGTGCCTGTGGGTACGGTTTGCGGGAGTGGGGGCCCGGCTGTCCTTGGCACCCTCTCCCGTGCCGCTGTTCGGGTTTTTTGTGCGTGCTTCCCGGTTTTGCGGCACCCGCTGGCCGTTGTTGCTTGGCGCCTGTCCTTGTGCCGTGGTTGTGGCCGGCGGCGTGCCTCTCTGGCGTGCCCCGTGGCCCTGCGTCGGTGCGACGCGCCTTGTCTGGTCTGGTCGCTTTCCGTGCTCTGGTGGGCTTTCATGTCGCCGTGGTGCCTTTTCCCACTCAGGGGGCTGTCGCCCCCGGTTTTACCCGGCGGCTGCGCGCGGCACGTGGAGGCTGGCCGAGAACCGGGCTCTTTGTGCCTGCCGCTGGCCCCTGCCGAGGCAGGGGCGCTGGGCTCGCTCCGCGTCGTACCCGGTCGTGGCCCCGCGATGGGATGGTCCCTGGCTGGTCCCTCCGGCTTCGGTCTTGGGCTGCGTGCGCTGCAGTGGTTTGGCGTGTGTGGACCCGGTCACTGACGCGTCTGGTTTACCGTACGGTCCGTCTTTCGACGGGGGACTCCGCGGTTGCACCGGGGCTGTTTCGTCCGGACACCGACACCTCGCCTTTCGGGTCGGGGGACGCCACGCCCGGGTCCCGCGCGTGTGTGCCTGTGCGTGCTCTTCTTGGCCGGGTCGGGAGGCCCGGCCTCGTGGGCGCGTTTTGGTGCGCCTCACCCTTCCTGTGGCTGTTTTGTCCTTCTTCTTTGTTCGGCTGCCTCCGAGCCGGGGTTGCCCGTGCCTGGGGTGTTTTTTATTTGTGTGTGTGTTTGTTCCTTCCCCTTCCTTCCCACCTCCCCTGTCGCACCCCCGCTGTCCCCGGCTTTGCGTGCTTCCCGGCCCTGGGTGCCCTGGGACTTCGCGCTGTGCGTTTGCTCCTACCCCCCCTTTTTTTTCTTTTTTTTTGGTTTTGTTTCGTTGTCCTGCTTTCCTGCCCCCTTGCGTTCTGCAGCCCTGCTCTCGCTCGCCGTGGCTTTCCCCTGTCACCGGCCTTGGCGTTCCGCTGTTTCCTCGCCCCCCGGTCCCCTTCTTTGTTTTTTTTTCCTACCTGCCCCTTCCCCGTCCCGTTTTCCCGTTCTTTTGTTTTTTCTCTTTTTTCTCCCCTCCTGCACCCTCTCTGCGGCCCTTTGTTCTGCTGCTTTCGGTGCCCCGGGCCTTGGCGCTTTGTGGTTGCCCCCCCCCCCCTCGCCGCCTTCTTTTTTTTTCCCGCCCATCTCCGCGCCTCCATTGTCCAGTCTTTTCCGTTGTTTCCGGCCCTGGGTCCCCTGGGCCTTGGCGCTTTGTCTCTGCTCGCCCCACCCGCCCTCCCTCTCTCTCTCTCTCCTTTTTTTTTCCCTTTGTTTTGTGCTCCCTCTTTCCTTTGGTTCCGGGCGTTCTTGGTGCTCTTTGCCCCTGCACTGCCTGGCTGGGTTTGTTGTTCTCCGCCGTGTGCGGCCTTGTGTGTGGTGTGTGCGCTGTGTCCTGGGGCTGTGTCTTGTGTCTTGTTGCGTGGTGCTGCGGTCTGTTGTGGGCTGTTTTGTGTGGTTCGCGGCGTTTTGCAGTTTTTTTCGGTGCCGTGTGGTGTTGGTGTCGTGCTGTGTGGTGTGTTGTTGTGCTGTGTCGTTGGTTTTGGCGCTCGCGGTCTCCTGTGGGCGCTGCTTCCCCCTTTCCTTGCTTGTGTCATGCGGTGCCTTGTTGTGCTGTGCTGTTTTGTGCGGTGTTTTGTCGTGCGTGGTCCTGTCGCGCGTCGTTGTGTGGTTTTCTGGGCTGTGTGTTGTCCTGGTGCGTGGTGTCGTCTTGTCGTCGGGTCCGCTGTGTTGTGTGGGGTTTTCCTGCCCCCCCCCCCCCCCCGCTGATGCCCCCTGTTGCTGTTGCCTGGTCCGCTGTTGTGGCCCATCGATCTGTTCTGTCTTGGGGTTCGGTGCTGTGCTGGTCTGTTGTGCGGCCTGTCGTGTGGTGTGCTGCTGTCTGCGTCGTTTCGTGCTGGTGCTGCCCTGTTGCTTCGTTCGTGCTCGCTGGTGCTGTGTGTTGTTGCCTGTGTTTGCTGGGTGTTCGCTGCTGGGTCTGGTTGCCCGCTGTTGTTTTCCGCTGGCGTGCTTTGGCGCGGGTGCCCCTGCCTGGCCGCGTGGCTTGCTGCTTTGCTAGGTTCTTTGGTTTGCTGTGGCACCCCGCTCCCCTGTGCCGTGTCCCGTGTTCTGTGGCGCTGTGTTGCAGTGTGGTGCCGTGCTGTGGTGCACTGCTGTCCGTTTTGCTTTGTTCTGTGGTCGGTGTGGCACCGTGTTGCTTCTTGGCGCCGCCTGTGGTGCGTTGTCCTGTTATTCTTCGTGTCGTGTTCTGTGCCCCTGTTCAGTCGCCCTGTGCCGTGCTCCGCTGCCATTTGGGCGCTGTTTGGTGCCTGGTGTTGCTGCCCGTGTTGGTTGGTGGGTCTGGTTGCCTGGTTTTGTTTTCTGGTGGCGTGTGTCGGCCCTGGTGTCCTTGTCTGGCCTCTGGCTGCCCGCCCAGTTTTCTGGTGTGCTGGTGCGGTGTCCTGTGGTGTTCTGCGCCATGTGCTGTGTCCTGCGCCGCTGTGCTGCCTTGTGGTGCTGTGCTGTCTGGCTGTGTTGTGTGATTGTCTGCGCTGCTGATTTTTGTTTTCCCTTTTGTCCTCTACACCTCTGCGAAAATCCTGTTACTCCGCACCTTTGAAAACCTTCTGAAAACCAAAAACCAAAATGTTTCTCGCTAGAAAACCAGACACTACCTAACTCACGCACGCAGGCAGGCAGCAATACCAAGGTTACTTTACTGACTTACGTGTGGCCACGCGATCTCGAAGAGGGTGGTCTTGCTTGCAAGGGGCTGACCGCTTTTCCCCTAGGGCCGGTCGCCTAAGCTGACGAAAAGGGGTGAGGGGGGGCACGAGGGAAGGGAGGTAGGTGCATGGAGAAGGAAAGAAAATGAGAGGAAGCAGGGCAAAGGGACGCGGCGGCTTGGGAAAAACCTTCGCTTTTTACGCGCTGCTCGCGACGGGTGATTCTTTGCGTTAATAGCGTGTTAGACGACGGGGGGGGGGGCGTTATGTTCCTACGAGCGTTACAGTGCTTACAGCGGTAACTATTTACCTATTTAAGAGCAAAAAAACTTCCGTCGTGGTTTAACGCGCTTCGCAGCTCGCTTTTTGGCCTAAGCGTCTTTTATGCTAATTAGCTTTAATTTCAGCTATTTAGAAAACCTTTTTGTCGTGTTTTACTCATCTTTACATTTGTATCTGGCAACAGGGCACAGCCCGCGCGACCACACTCGTACACTGCTCTGTTCAAATCCCTCTCAAGTGACAAAAGCTCATATCATGCAACAATGTAGGACACAATGTAATGTCGATTTCTTCGATTTAGTGCACATGAATGATCATCAAATGTCTTTCAACCAGTACAATCACATGGGTAGTCCAATTTGTTCCCACAAATGTGTCATTAGGGTTAGGGTAACCGAGCTGGTGGAGCCAGCCTTGGTTTTATAACCCTTTTTAGTGTCTAGGGTGGACCTACCAGGTTTAGCAAGCAAGCAAGCAAGCAAGCAGCAAGCAAGCAACTAGCACGGGCGAACTGCGAAAACATCAGAACTGTGTCCTGGTGCTTCAGATTCAACTGGATTTTCAACGCATGAGTCCTCTGGGTGTGAGGTACAATCACACCAAGTTCGGACAAGAAAATCAACGGTGGCTACCGAGAACAGGAGTAGCCAGTGGCGTACCTCAGGTTCAAAAACTGCAGTTTAGGGCCAAAAACAACCATTTTCGGGCCAAAGAAGCCCCGGAACACATTCAAAACGGCCGAAAGAAGAGAAACAGTGGGCATACTCCATGTGCCGCTGGACTTCCCCGTGTCAACCAGCTCTTTGCAGCCGCCCAACTCCATGATATCTCCCGGGAACGGTTCAAAAAGGCCCCCAGAAGCCCCAAATGACGACAGCGACAAACCAAGAATAGGCCATATCTTTGGCTACATGGCTCAAAATGTGATTCTGTGAGCACCTACTCCACCCGCAATCCCCAACGTTTTGTGGTTTCCACCCCTCAAAATTGCCCAAACGGATGCCTAGACCCCAATACCTAGGCCCACTAGGCTGCGGCTGAAGCCCGAACAGGTGGGTGCCCAAATGGGTCAACAGGGTCCAGTAGGGGCAAAAAGATGACTTTTCTCAAAAATGATCCTAGACCATGTGCGAAGCTAAAACAAGTGTTTTTGGACCGTTTTCAGCTTGTAGTGGCCCATTTGGGTCCTCCGAAATCCCAAAGTGCCTTGAAAATGGGCTGTTTTGGGACAAAAAAAGGGTCAGAAATGGGTCAAAAACGCATTTTTCCAAACCTCTTCCTAAATCATTACGGGTGCACAGACGGGTGAAATGAGCCCCTTTTGAGCCCATTTGGGGGCATTTTGGCACCTCAGAAGTCCAAAGAAGCCTTGAAAGTGGGCCTTGTGGTGATGGGGTCCACGTGCAGCTTATTTTACCTTGTCAAGACCCATCAATGTTTGAGTGATTCTTGATGTCCCTCACCAGTCATAGCTGATGCTCCATCCCCCACCGGCTTGGTCCCAATATTCAGTCTTGATTAGGGTTAGGGTCTGCTAGATTTGCTTTTACTCCAGAAGGGCCCACCAGTAGCATAGAGGTCTCCCTTGTACCAGAGAAACGAGTAGGAATCCATCATTTAGGGCTAAGTTTGTGCCCTCTGCAACACCACATTGGCTCCACTTAGGGTTAGACTCATTCCTCCTCACCCAAGCTCGTTGCACTTGTCCCGGAGCTTGCCAGCAGTAATGCAACAATTGACATTGTTGCGCACCGACAAAGTGGTCACACCATGGAGCATAGCAACCTGCTGATTCACGCAATGCCTCGACCGCACACAGATGCGGTTATGGTCAGCATTTTCGGATTCCATGGAGTCTTCATCAGCACACCCGCAAAACTTGTGGTGCATGATAAATTGGACCCCATGGGTTAGGGCAAGGTAAAGCTTAGGGGTAGGCTTCTCGTTCGAACATTGCATGCAAAGAAGCCCGAGAAGCTGGCGAATGAGCCTTTCAATGAGGTGAGGGTTAGCCGTGTAATCAATGTGATCCCCAATCAGGCGCTGCAGAGCCGCGCACGTTGTGAATCGGTGCACCCATCTCTGCTGAACTCGCAAGGCAGGTTGGTACTCCACATCACACTTAAGGTTAGACCCAACCAATGCGCATGTAAATCTCTTCTGCTGTAGCCGGAACTCCAGCTTCGCAACATCATCCCACCGCCCTTGCCTTTGGCCTTGCGGAGTTGGTTCTTTAGAAAACTGACTCGTGCGTGGAGAGCGACAACTCTTCTCGAATGTTCCGACCACCGCCGCAAGCAAGGCTCACTAATGGCTACGGCTATGTGTTGCGTGCAAAGGAGCTTGCAATATTTGCCTATGTAGGCATGCCCAAAATAAGCAGTTTTTGAGATGCCAAACTTGGCCAGCGCAGCCTTGTATGCTTGGCACATGGATTCCGTCTGCCTTACTAGAGATCATCTCGGCGTCCTGCAACTCATGCTTTGCGGTTTCGAGATCCTCAGTGCCAATGCCATCGGCATTTTTCAAACTACGCACGTCTTCCTCCTTTTCGGGCAACTCATTTTGGGTTGCCACATCTCTCCACAAAGCACGTCTCTCCCGTTGCTTGCGCCCTTCTGCACGAGTGGGGAACCACCCATACACTTCCGCCGTGGCAAGAAAGCAATCACCCATGCTATCTTCTGCTGCAATGGCCTCTGATGCCACGTCATTACACCTGTCCTCAACACTGTCCCTCAGTGCAGTCAACTCGGGCATGCTTTGCTGCAAAATCACAATCTAACCTGTGAATCGCGACTTAACCTTGCTGGATTCGAACATATGATAAGCACAGCCCATACCTTCGGACATTTTGGTGAAATGCGCCACAGCCGGATAAGCAACGAAACCAAGTGCCAAGCCCAACCAAAGGCGAAAAATGAAAGCAAGCCCTGCGATGCAGGTTTGAGGTTTGAGGTTTGTGGTTTCGGGTACTAGATGCCTTTGGGCCCCGGGGGGCCACCTGTTCGGGCCAGGTGATATCCTCCCATGGGGACCTAGTGGGGGGCCCTTCTTGACACACCTCCTGCCTTTTGGCAGAGTCCCCCAGGTTCACGGGGCTCGGAGCCGTGTCCCTCCCCGGCTTCCCCTTTTCGTCACTCCCTGGTAAGTGCGTCACTTAGCAACCGTTGCTGCAGGCGCTTACCCAGTATGCCGCCCCCCTAATGCGTGGTTGCCCAGGGTGCCGGCGCCGCCGGGCCCGTGCTACTGGCTTGTTGCCGATGGGGGCCCCTTTGGCTGGCGCGGAGGCTGCCTAGCCATGGGGCTGGTGCGTAGCACGGTGTGCCACTACTGCTTTGGCGGGTGCAGTGCCCTGGTCGTGTGCGCGCGGTGCTCACCGTAGGTCTGGGGGGTTGAGGCCGGTGCCCGTTCCTGCGTCTCTCCTGTGCCACCCTCCCCGTCCCCGCGTTCCCCGCGCTGCGTGTGGCAAGTTGTCCCGTCCGGATGCCCCTTATCCTCGCCCGCCGGTATGCCATTCCATGCGGTCTGTGCGTTCCGCGGGCTCGGTCCGGTTTTCCTTCAGGTTCATCCCGCATGCCCTTTGCGTGTGTGTGCGCTCCCGCTCCCGCGGCGTCCGCGCCCTTCTGCCCTCCCCCTGTCGGTGCGGCGCGCGCACCTCGCATGGTTCCAGTGCAGGGCTCCGGTAGGGCCGTTCCATGCAGTCCGTGCCCCTCCGCGTTTCCCGCCCGAGTCCCGTGCGCTGTCTAGCTAGCTCAGGGAGGGGGGGGCTGCCCGGTCCCTTTCCCCCCGTACCTGGTTCTGGGTCGTGTCCCTCCTCGTGGGCGGGCCTGTGCGTCCGAGGCGGTCCGGCGCCGGGGGGATGGGGGGGGGGGGGCGGTCTGTGTGCGGCCCTCCCTCTGGGGCGTGGCTGGGGGGCCCCGAGGGCAGGGGGGTCGGTTTACCTCGGTCCGTCCCTCTGCCTCCCCTTGGCGGGCACCAAAGCGGGTGTCATCGGCGTCGCTAAGTCCATGGAGGGCGTGGTATCCATAGTGTTCCGGTTCATGTCCGCGTGCTGACCTCGAATGCGGTCTGCGGGGTGCCCTTGCGCGCCGGCACGGGACGCTGGCCTTTTCAGGTCACTGGTGGGAGCGGGCGGGTGGCGGCGGGCGGGCGCGTGGCGTATGGGCCTAGTGGCGCTCCTCTCCGGGTCCCGCGGCCCTCTCAGGGGGGGGGGGGGGGGCGTCCCCTGGCCCGGCGGGGGGGTCAAAGGGCCGACGCCCCCTTGGCCGGCCTCTAGCATCCCGCGAGCTGGGGGGGGGAGAGGGGGGAGAGGGGGGGGGTCACGCCAGGGTGCCCCGCCGCCCCCCTTCGGTCCCCTGGCTAGGTTCCCAGGCAGCTGCAGGGGGGTGGCTTGAGGGTCCCGGCGCAGGCCCCCCCAACGGCCTGCTGCGTGGCGCGGCATGTGCCCCCCCGCAGCGTGCTTGGCCGGGGCTGTTTGGCATCCCTGGGCGCCGGGCTCGGCCTGGTTGGCTGATTGTTGGTCAGTCCCTGCCGTCACGCCCACCCACGTGCCGCGCGGGCAGCCGGGGGGGGGGGGGGGCGGTCGGTGTGCCGCCCTCCCTTGAGGGCGTGATTCCGGCGCCCCGGGGGGCGGGGGGTTTGTCTGCTTCGGTCCGTCCCTCCGCCTTCCTCGGGTGGGCACCAAAGCGGTGTTCATCGGCTAGTCTCCATACTGCTTCAGTTCCTGTCCGCATGCTGCCGCCCGGATGCGGTCCGTGGGGTGCCCTTCCGCGCCGGCGCAGGACTGCAGGCCTGTCGAGGTCAATGTGAGAGTGGGCGGGTGGCGGTGTGGGAACGCGCGGCGTTCCGGCCCACTGGCGCTCCTCCCCGGGCCCAGCATGGGGGGCTGCAGGGCCGACGTCCCCTTGGCCGGCTTCCGGCTTTCTGCGAGCTGGGGGGGGGAGAGGAAGGAGAAGGGGGGGGTCGCGCCGGGGCACCCCGTCGTCCTCCCTTGCTCCCAGGGAACCTTCCTCCGGTGGCTGCAGGGGGGTCACTTGAAGGTCTCGGCCCAGGCCCCCCCTGCGGTTGGTTGCGCGGCGCCGCACGCCAATCCTTGCTCCATGGTGGCTCCCGGGGGTTAACCGCTGGCGGGTCAGCCCCTGCCGTCCCATGCGCCGTGTGGGTGGGGGCGGAGGGGGGGGAGGGGGAAGAGGGGGTGGGCGGTTCCGGGGGTTGGCGCCCGCTAGGGGGGTACCCGAGGCGGCTGGCCTGCACTCCCCCCCCCCCCCTTCCGGCCACTGGGCGCCGGGCTATTGTTTGGGCCTTCGCCAACGGTCGCCCCGCTCCCTGCGTCGCTGTCGCCTCGTCGCGTGGCACCGGCGGGGGGGGAAGGGGGGGGGGGGGCGCGGGCGCTGGGGGCAGCGTTCCGGGTCAGCGGTTAGTGGTCAATGAACTGCGGGTCAGTGGGACTTCCGTGTCACGCGCGTCCGCGTGCCCGTGGACTCCTCTGTCTCCCCAACCGGGGGCGGCGCTTGTCCCCCCGCCGTGCAAACGGCGGGGAGGTGGGGGGGGCTGTTCAGGGTCGGGGGGCCTGGGCTTGCTGGGGGGGTGCCCCGGGCCGTTGGCCCGCTCCCAGCCGCCAGTGTCTGTCACCTGGGGTCTGAGGCCCGGCCTGCTTGGTGCCAGGCCATTGCCGCAGGGCGTGGCCGTCACCAGCGCCTCCGCTTGCCTGGGGGCTGGGGCTGCGGCGGCGGTGGGTTACTCGGGCCAGTGGGTGAGGGCGGTGCGCAGGGCCCGGGGTAGCCAGTGGTTGGCCTCCGCGTCCGTGATGCGGAGCACCGCTCCCCCTCCACAAATGCCGGCCATGTCGGCCCCCGGTCAGGCAACCCCGCCCGAATCACGAGCCGGAGGACCTTTTTGAGGTCCTCCCGGGCCACCCGTCCCCCCGGGGGTACTTCCTGGTTCCCTCCGTCCCTCCGGAGGAGCACGGCATCGAAGGGCCAGTTCCTCAGCCCCCTGGTGGTTCCTGAGGTGGCCCAGCTCAGCCACCCATACAGCTCCGTCACCAGCGTGAGGGCCTCGCCCCCCAGTGGGTCGGAGATCGCGTCCCAGTCCCGGGCCAAATTGACCCGGGCCCCCCCTTGCTCCCCGTGCCGGCTCCACGCGGCTCCTGCGCCTGTTGCACCGGTGCCGCGCCGGACCCCCGCGCCGCCGGGGCAGCGGCCATCCGTGCCGGTCCCGCCCGCGGCTCTCGTGCTGCAGGGGCGGGGCCGTGCGAGGCGCCGCCCTGCGGGTTGGGGGCCGGCTGGTAGGGGGCCGGGGGGGTTGGGGGGGGATCAGGGCCCCAAGTCGGGGTCGATGTTGTAGATGGACTGGTGCTGGTGGTGGTTGGCGTAATGCGCCGGCATCTGCCGGATACTGGGGGGGATGCACCGCACCGCCTGGACGTCCGGCTGCGGGGGCGCCCCGCCCTTCTTCCCTCGCCCTGCGCCCTGCCGCCCCCCCCCCCTTCCCCGTGCCCTGTCCTGTTTGCCCCCTGCGGTCCACGTCACCCTTCCCATCCTTGCCCCTGGGCCCCCTCCCGGCCCCTAGTCCCAGGTTCGGGTGCACTCCCTCCCCCCTGCCCTCTGGCCCGCGTCGCGGATCCTGTCCCCTGTCACCCGCGCCCTTGCCTGTTCTGCTGATGCCCACATCCTTCCCGTGCCCTTGCTCGTGTCCTTGGTTGCGTCCCCGCCCGCTGCCCACACCCTGGCCCGCCCCGTGTGCCCGTCCTCCCCCGCTGCTGCTGGCTCTCGTGCCCTGCCGGTGTCTTTGCGTCCGTCGCGGGGCGCTGCTGCTCGTGCCTGCGTCCTTCCCGTGCCCTTGCCCGTGCTCTGCGCTATGCCCTGTGTCCCTCCGTCCGCTGCCCGCGCTCTGGCCCGCCCCGTGTGCCTGTCCTCCCCCGCTGCTGCTGGCCCAGGAGCCCTGCCTGTATCCTTCCCCTCTCTCCTTGCCGCATGCACTCTGGTCCATCCCCTGCGTCCATCCCCTGGCGCTCCCTCTGTCGCCTGCCGCCCCTCGCCCCGTGTTCCCGCGGCCGGCATGCTGCCCCCCCCGTTCGCCGTCTCCCCCCTCCTGGACCCCACGCCTGGCGTCTCGCTGCCGCTGCAGCTGAGAAGCGTGATGCCCGGCGGCGTATGCTTGGGCGCCGGAGGGCGGCCGCCCCTCGGAGAAGGCGGCTTTGGGCGGGTACGGCTTGGGGGCACTGGTGTGGGTGTGGCTGGGCTTGGTGTGACAGCGGTACTTGGCGCCCTCCCTGCCCTCTGCCGCGGCAATGGCGGCTCTTGGCGACGCGCTTGGGGCCCGACTGGGGTCCGTCCTCCCGCGCCGGCAGCGTGCAGGGGGCCGCGGCGCGGCCGGCTGGGACCGCGGTTGCAGCTCTTTGTGCATTCCGGGCCTCCTCCGGGGGCGGGGCGGCACAGGCCGCGGCCTGAGCGGCGGGGCTGGCGTCCCCGGCCTGCATGGGGTCCTGGGCCGGCAGCCCGGGGTCTTTGGGGGCCAACTAGGGCTGCCCGGCCGGCGGCCTGACCGGCACCGCGGCCTCCGCGAGCTGCCGCTCCCCGCGCTCTGGGAGGTTTTCCCCCGCGCACCCCGGGGAGACGAGGGAGCGGGAGCGGGACCGGCGCTGGTGGCGGTTGTCCCCCTGGGGGGAGCCATCGGAGTCCGACATCACTGTTACCCTGGTAGACATGCTCGGTTGCAGGCGTCCCCGTCCAGCTACCTCCTAGTGCATCAGTGGCGTGCCGTTGGCAGTGCCATGTGGTGCTGTGTGGGGGGGGAGGGGGGGGGTGCTGGCGCTGGTGATGGTTCCGGGTTGTCAGGGGTCGGCGATCATCAATCGGCACTGGGGCGGGAGGAGGGTGAGCTCTGCAGCCCAGTCGCCGCGCCACAGCTCCCAGTCCGCGGTGGGGCCCCGGGGGACGTCAGGTGATGCCAGGGGGAGCCGCACAAGGTGGAACCCCGTAACGCAGGTGACCTCCTGTGTTTGCAGGAAGGCGTGCACCCCGTCCCGCGCCTCGGGCGCCAGGAGGGACGGGCGGGGCACAGGCGTTGCCCCGTAGAGGTTGGTGAGGAGGTGGGCTCTCTGGGGAACGCCTCGCACATGACAGCGTACGGGGGGGTCTGCCTGGTGCCGTCGTATACCGGGTTGCTGGGGCGGGGGCAGTTTGGCGTTTCGCCCGCGCCTTCCACGAATATCGTGACTTCGCCCACTTCATGTCCTCTTTTGGCGTATGTAGAAGGTGGAGATCCACGCCCAGTGCGGACACTCCTCCCGGTTACGTGGCCTGCGCCTGGTTCAGGTACGGGGCTGCGTCCATGGGGCGGCGTGTCCTCAGGGCGTGAAGCAGGGCCGGGGCGCTGCTGTGGAGGAACGTGTCCGACCCTTCGCCCGTCAGCTGCAGCGTGTCCCCCATCGACAGGGGCCGGCCTGATCGGTTGGACCTGCGCCACTCCATCCAGTACCCGTAGAGGGCTGCCTTGGGGCCTATGAGCCCCGGCTGGACGGCGTTCAAGATCAGGTGCATCGCCAGGAGTAGCGCACGGGCTCCTGCTCCGTTCAGGGCGCGGACGGCCGGGAGGGCGGCCTCGCCGAGGAATGTCCTCGCGCTGCCCGCCGGGTTGTGCGGGGCGGCAGCGTGATCCGCGTGTTCCTCCGTCACCACGTCCGCCACCAGGCTCCCCACGGTCGCCTCTCGCGCCCAGCGGCGGGCTCTGGCATGCTCCGGCCCGTTCCACCTCCGGCGAGGCATGGTGCTGTGGGCCCTGCAAGGCGGAGCGTAGGGCGGGGGTCAGGGTACGAACACGTGCGACAGGTGCGCGACGGACGTGGGGTCCCGCAGGCGCACGGGGATCCACAGGAGGGCGGCACCCGCGATGCCCGCGTGGCCGTGCGAGGGGGTTTGCGCATCCTTGATGCGTTGGGGGCTCGGGCCAGGGGCAAGGAGCCACCTTGGAGCACTGCGCGCACCTGTTGGCGCCCGTCAGTGTGGCAGAGGACACCGTGTTGCACTCTCCGCAGAGGTGGCAGGTGTGCGGGAGGTGGGAGGCCGGTGACCAGGGGTCGGGATGGCGGAGCCAGAGTATGTCCCACCTTTGGCGAAGGGGGTCCCGGAGTTCCAGCAGGCGGGCACGGACACGGCGTCGGTAGTCCCTATCGAGCGTTTTCCGGCGGACCACTTGCCACGTGTCGTCGGGGAGAATCCGGTGGTCATGGAAGCCCCCAACGAGGTCCTCCCACGACGGGGGGGGATGCCCCCGGGGGGGGTCATGATACACGTGTGGTGCCCCGTGAGGTGGGGCACAAGTGTGTTCCAGCGGCAACCGTCCGCGGCGTCCCGTGGAGGAGGGCCAGCAGGGTGCCGTCCGCAACCGCGTCCAACCCAACCTTCAGCCAGTTACAGCCGTCCAGCTCCCGGCGTAGGGCGGCGGAGAGGTCGGTGGGGACCATGAGGAGCAGGGGTATCCGAACATCGCTCAGCCGGGACAGGGCGTCGTTGTACATAGGCCCCCCGTCTTTGAAATTCGACACGGTGAGCCAAGTGTCCCCTTTCCCCGGGGGGAGCCACCGGACGGTGACCGTGTCGCACCCCCATGTGTGTATCTCTGTGGCTTGGAGCATGTTGGCGGCATGGTGCACGAGACGGGAGGGTAGGGGCGCCCGGATGACCGAGGACACATCCCCACTCAACCCTGCTCGGGGCTCCGGGGCTGCCCGCAGCCATACCGCGGCTGCCGCTTCCCACCGGTGGTCAGGGCCCGCCACGCGAATCATGGTGGGCCGTGGCCGGCCGTGCGGACCCCACCCCTCGAGCGGGACGGCGGCGTACTGCGGCACGGGCGTCCCCGGCGCACGCGTGGTGGCACACCACCCGCTCCATTTGCGCGCCCACTCCGCGCCCACAATGTGGGTCTCCCACGCGGTCATGCAGTTGCGTCCGATAGTCCATTGCGGGAAGAGAGCGCCCTGCAGGTGCTTCCAGAAACCTCCAGGCAGGTCCCGGTAAGGGTGACAGTCCTCCTCCGGGGGACACTCCAGGGTGCCGTTCAGGATGCGGAGGGAGGCAATGAAGTTTCTTGCGGGGGCGCGGGGGATGGGGGGGGCAGTCGCCCTCTGCCGTCCCGAGCCAGCGGTGCAGTCGGGCCGCCGCGCTTTGGGGCACGCGAAGGAGCTGCTCCAGCCGGTGGTTGCGGTGCTCCCACACGAAGTCTCGCAGCCGGAGCATGTGTTGACGGAACTCGTCAAGGGAGGTCCTTCCTGGCGGGTCGTAGCGGGTAATCGCGCGGAGCTGCGCCTCTGCTGCTTCGGGCACCAACCCGAAGCAGAAAACCCCTGTCAAATCGGCACCAGCGGAGCGCCACAAAGCCATTCATCGCGCTTTGTCCCCGGGCGGGAGGTGGCGGCCCGCCTCTTGTACCGCATTGGCGGTAGTGAGGCCACAGGATCCGCTAGTGGGCGCAGCCCACGTGCATGTGCACTGGGTCCTCCTCCGGCCCGCCGCAAAGGAGGCACGGCTGCGGGAGCATGGCAACGCCGGAGAGCCGCTCCTTCCAGATGCGGAGACTGCGCTGCACCGGTGTGTGGTCGTCTGTGGCCCGCAGCGCCCCATGGTTGACGGCCGCCGCGGTGAGGTCCCGGGCGTGAACGTAGGCCTTGGTGTGGGCCGCGCCAGGGGCGTGTGTCCCCAGTGCGTCAGCGCGTGGTCGAGCTGTGCCTGCTGTGCAACCGTGCTGAGCGTCTGCATGGTGGGCAGCCGCAGGTGGAGGTGGCCGTCACGACCAGCGATTATGACTTGGGCGTGGCTGGGACCCGGCGGTGTGTTCTGCAGGACGGTGTCCTGGGACGCCGCCCAGTCCGCCTTGTGCGGCAGCGCGTCTCTGTGGTGGGAGGTGGCCCGGGCAAACCAAAATGGGTGCCCGGTTTGTTGTCCAGGCACGCGCAGGCTGTCCTGAAGCCATCGCAGGGGCATCTGGTTGACCGCCTTCGCTGCGCCCGTGGGGACCCCCGTGGCCCGCTCGTGATCCGCGTGCCGCAGAAGGTGGAGGATGACCTCGACGTCCACCGTACTGACCCACGGTTGGTGGATGCCGTACTGCAGAGGGAGGGAGGCGGCCACGCCCTCCCAGTCGGGCATCGTGCCCGGGATGGCCACTGCCCAAGTGCGGGTGAGGTCGGCGGCCAGCAAGTCGCTGCTGGCGTGCCTGCAGGGCCCTCTCCCCGATGTGTCGGAATAAGTGTGGCCCCAGGCCTCCGGGATGCAGTAGTAGCCGCTGGGGCTGAGCCACCCCGCGTTGAGGTTGGCGGAGTGCCACCTGACGTGGGGTGGCCGGGGGTCAACTGGTCCACGTTCAGCGCCCGAGTTTCGTTGGGGCCGATTGCGGGGTGTTCGTGGAGTCGGATCTCAGTTCCGGCGATCGTGCTCGCCCAGGACCGGAGGGCTGTTATGTGTTCCCTGAACCAAGCCGGGCCTCCGTGCTTGTGCACCATCAGGTGTCCCGTGTCTCTCAGCTGGTCTTCCAGCGTGTGCACCGCCATGTGCGGGTCGTGTGGCACCTCCGTAGCCACCAGCAGGCTGGTGCCGCAAGGGAGTCCACGGTGCCTGGGCTGGCCTTCCCCCACCTGCACTATCACCCACTCGTTCCGGAGCTGCGCCTGCTCCGTCACCCGGGCGCATTGGTCGTCAGTGGTCACCAGTAACACCGGCGTCGGCGCGTAGGGCCATGGGCGTAGGGGCTCGGGCCACGCCACATCCGCATTGGGTGCCTAGTGCTCGGCGTTCGCGAGCACATCGTGGAGGATGTCCAGGAGGGCCGCCGGTGGGTGGTATGCGGCCCCCTGCTTGGCAGGGGATAGGCTGCCATGGCGGCGGTAGCCACCGACGTGGAGGTGCAGGCCGTCCGAGGTCACCCGCGGGCGAGTGTGGGCGTCCTGCCTAGCCCTCGTGGGGTGGATCAGCCTCAGGCGGGGGTCCGGCGTGCCGGTGGTGTCGAAGAGGTGGACCAGTGCGTTGCGCCACCCGGGGTGGTCGGTCGGCCCCTGTTTGCGACGGCAGTAGTGGAGGTGTTTCCCGGCGCACTGGTTGAGCCACCACCGCACTGCTGCTGGCCGTGGGTTGTCTTTGTCAGGGAAGGGGTGGTGCAGCCCGTGGTGCCCGTGCCATGGCGTCGTGTGCGTCACCGTCAGGCGGCACGTGTCGCGGTGCCGCAGCTTGGCGGCACGCAGTGTGACAACGTTGCCCGGGGGGGACTGCAGCTGGACGTGGGCGTCCTCTGGGGCCCGCGATGGGGTTGTATACACCCACCCCAAGAGAAGCCAGGGCCCGGGGTACGCGGTTGCCCCAGTCTCCCCCCGCCGGGGTTGCGAACTCCGGGACGGGATGGTGCACCTCGGGGCACATGCCATGCGCTCGGGCGTTTTCACAGAATATCCTGGTGGCCTCGGCGCGCAGGGCGGCCTAGCGGTGGTGGACGAGCGTGCCTACAAGGGCCACCGTCGCCTGCTGGCACCGTGTTGGCACCCGCGTAAGCCCCAGGGTCCGGTCGCCCTGTAGGCTGTCCTGCGATGCGTCAGAAGCGTACCGCGCCCTGTCCTTAGCGACCTGGACCGTAATGTGGTCCAGGCGGCGCGCGGTGTCGGAGGCGTCGGCGATGAAGGGGGCGACATATTGTGTCACTCCCCGCAGGATTGCCAGGATGACGTCCTGCACCACTTTCGGCGACGCGAGGGTGTTGAGGCACCAGTGGTGCACCGCTGCCAGGCGCAGCCGGTGTTTGCGCTGCAGGGACAACTCCCCTTCAGGCTGCAGCTGAAGTCCCAGGTTAGGGAGGGAGTCCGCCGCTGGCACCCAGTGCCATGGGTGTTCCAGGTGTGGGCAGAGGCGCAGCTGCAGGCCCGGGACCCCCTGTGGACGCCATGGCGCACTTGTGGGGAATGAGCTCCATGCCCATCATCCCGAGGTACGCGGCTACCGCCTCCACACGCTCGACGAAGTGCTGCAGCGTGTGGGCCACCACCAGCAGGTCGTCTATATAGGCCTGGTTGAGGCCGCTTTTGGCCTCTCCAGGTGGGCGCAGGCGTTTCCCCTGGGGCCGGAGTAGGGGCTCCAGGAGGAGCGCATACAGCAGGGGGCTTTCAGGGTTGTCCTTCTGGACACCCCGCAGCATGTGGACTGGCTGTGTCAGCCCGTGCGCGGTGACGATTTGCAGCCTGGCGCACGTTTGGAGGAAGAGCAGGAGGTCAATGAGCTCCAGCGTCACGGAGAGCTGGCGCAGAATGAGCCGGAGTGCGCCATGCGGGGCGCCGTCGAAGGCCTTGCGGGTGTCGAAGGAGAAGACGTAGTTGGGCCTTCCCCGCTGGAGCTGCCGCTGCGCCATCAACAGGGGGGGGCCGTATTTGAGCCGGGGCGGGCCCCCTGCTGCCAATGGCTGACCACGCCGTGTCGTGTGAGCACCACTGTGATTCTCTGGGTGAGGGGGCCCGTGAGCAGCTTCATGTCCACTTGGCCCAGGGCTATGGGCCGGTAGTCGTCCTGCTTGGCGAAACCCGGTACCTTGGGGCTGAGTCAGATGTGTGCATCTCTCCAGTGCATCGGGGGCGGGGCGCCGCGGAGGATGGCCCGGTAGGATCGGACGAGGAGCCACTGGACGGGCGCCGGGAGGACCTTGATGAAGCGGGCTTCTACGTGGTTCGGGGCCGGGGCCTTGCCATCAGCCTTGTCCAGCGCGGACCGCAGGTCCTGCATGGGGTACTACTGGACCTGGGCTCGCGCCCCCTCACTGAACCTGGGCACGTGGCGGCCGAGGACTGTCCTGAAGCCGGGAAGGTCCGACTGGCACTTCTCGTACAAGTCCCGCCAGAAGCAGCGAATCGCGAACATCATGTTGTGGGCCTTTGTTAGGAGCGTTTGGGTCTTGGGGACTTTTTTGGAATTTTTTTTGGAATTTTTTTTTGAAAATTTTTTTGGAGTTTTTGTTCGGAATTTTTTCGAATTTTTTTGGGAATTTCTTTGTGGAATTTTTTGAAATTTTTTGGACTTTTTTGGAATTTTTTGGAATCTTTTGCAATTTTGTTTTGGAATTTTTCGGAATTTGTTTGGAATTTTTTTGGAAACCCGGTATACCGCAAGCTTGGGGACTTCACAACCCATCAAGAGATGATGTGGACTAACCAGGCTAAGGTATGGAGACGGGACCACGCCATAACAGCCATCACATTGTTGGAATCGCACAACGTGGATGAACCACTGACCGAATCGTGGCAGAATTTCTTTGAAAGATCGCCGCCTTCAAAAATGCCCATTTTCTATATGCAAGTGAAAACCCACACGAGGAAATCAATTCACGAAAATTCGTGGCCTTCCTCCCCAATCACAGCGCTCACAAGCTGTTTCACTACCCCCCCATCAATCATTTTGAGCACGTTGGGGAAATTTGTTTTGCGCTTCGATGCCTCGGAAGACGCCAAGAACACTCCCCTCGCGGATACACTGCATTTTGTACAGCCCATACACAATTGGAAAAAATTGGGTGGATGGGGACCACAATCAGTATGTCTTGACCTCCTTTGATTTCACTGCCCTGTACACAAATTTTACATTCAGTGATTTGAGCAAAGCGTTCCGCTATTGGCGGGAGGAGTGGAAGAACACATGTCTGGATAATCTTGAGATTACATTACATGAGCGTGCATACACGCGATGGCTCACTGAGCCGATTGGTGAACTATGGTTTCGATTCATTGATTCCTCAATCCCATTTTCCAATATGCAGTACGATCCCGAGGTTTCCCTTGGTCAGGTCTTCCTGCACCTAATTTTTACTCATAACATTTTTAAGGCCCAGGCAGTGGAATCTAAAGGCAGGCACAGGGCTTCTCTATGGGGACAAATTGCGCCCCATCCTGGGCCAACCTAGCGCTGCGCTGTTTTGAACGTCTTGGGCAGAAGGCACTGCCATGCATTTTGCTGAGATTTATCGATGATGGCGCGTGTATTCACCAGCGGGCCCACACGCCGCAGATCACTGCAGCTCCTTCCTCTTGGTACCCCCCAAAGCTGCCTTTTGAGGTTTTGGCTCTTGGTGTGTCAGCGTATATTGTTTTTCTGCACCTACATGTACTGGATCTGCATGAGCCAAGGTATTGTACCCATTTCAAACCTACAAACAGTGCCACATACATCCCCTGGTCCAGCACTACCCCCCGAGGCACAAAACTCGGGTGGAGACGTGGGGAGGGAGTACGTTGCCTTTGAACGGTATTTCCTGGCGGCGGTAAGAAGGATGAATGGGGCTTGCCGCAGGCTGGGGTACCCCGAATCGCTCTGCAGTTCTTTGCCTGTGAGTTGGTCTGAGAAGCACAGATACATGACACGAAATTCGAAAACTAAGGGTAGGACGGTGGGTAGTGTTTTGGAAGTTTTTCGCATTCATGTGTGGAGAGTGCCATATGAGGCGTGCATTCCCCTGAGGTATGAAGATCCAATTCACAGACTGAACCAACAGATCAAAAATTCAATTCCTGGGACGATGCTGTTGGCAGGGAACCGTCCACAGCCAAATCTCAGGAAGCGCTGGCACAGAGCGCTGGTAAAAACCCTGGGTCATCTGGGGAATGTCCAGCCAACTGCAGACAGTTTGTTAATGGATGCCAGCTTGTTGCTGAATTGCAGGGTGGCAGCTGAAAACGGCAGCTGCAGCCAGAGTGAGCGCCGCCGCGTCGCATGAACAGGTCGTGCACACTGCCACAGTATCATGTGTTTTCAATATTTGTGAATGCAATTCCTGGGCTGCGCAAATGTAATTTAAGTGGAATCAGTGAACCAGATGTATAATACACCAGACGGAACACGCCAGCAAAATGACGGATGTCTGCATGTTTGACACACGTATTGATGAGAGCTAAAGAATGTCCCCTTGAATATCCTTTGTTATCTCACGGTCAGACTGATGAGGGCCTAGTTTGGGCCGAAACCGGCCTGAGGTTTTTTTTTGTGTTCTTTGTTTATGGACCCTTGCATGTGAGCCGTGTGTGCAGTAGCCCGTGCCACCGCTGGTTTTCTGATTGAGGACCCCTTCTCAGGACCTCCGGCGAGGACAAGCTCATAGCTCATCCCAAGAAACTCCAAAAAAACTCCCGCCAGAAGGCACGAACCGCGGACATCATGACGTGGGCCTCTGTTAGGAGCGTTTGGGTGTTCGGGACCCGCACGTTCCAGAGGCCCGACAGGCCCGGGGCCTCCACCTCGATGGCCCCTGGCACGGGCTTCCACCGCTGGTCGATGTACTGGGCGTGGCGGCGCCAGAAGTCTCTGATGGTGCGCCTGCGGTCGGCCACCAGGAGTGCGCGCAAATGGCGGATGTCCTCTTCAACGGGCGGCTACTTGCCTCTCCAGCTCCTCCTGTAGCTGGCTCTGCGTGGCTGGGCGGAACCCGGGCGATGCACCCCGTAGCGCCCCCGTGAGTCGGAGTGCTGCCTCGGAGTGGATGCCATGTCGGGCCGCGTTTGCCTGCTAAGCCGCCAGCGCGCACGCTGCCAGGGTGTCGTAGCAGATGATCGCCGCTTGTAGCCACTTGCCGCTCTCAGGGGCGTCTCCTCCCGCCGGGTCCGGCCCTGTCGGGGACGGTTGTCGGCGCCCAACCATACGCGCCAGGGCGTCATGCGCCGCGTGGAGGTGTTCGAACACCTTGTCCAGAGCGGCCGCGGACGTGGAGCCGTAGGCGTCCTGCTCCGCGGGGCCCAGCCAGGGCGTCAGAGAGGGCTCGTCCCGCGCAGCGGCGACTGCCGGCCACAGGCGGCGCTGGACTGGAGGTTGCGGCCCCTCCTGTGGCTGTAGGGGTTGGCACCGCTGCTTGCCCTGCCACGTCGGGGAGGCCCGGCAGGGCCAGGCAGACCGGAAGGTGGTCCGACCCGATCACCTGGGGGTGCGCCATGCCGTGGGCCCAGAGGCTCCCCCGCAGGGACCACGGCAGGAGGGGCTCGTTGACCAGGAAGGTGTCCACCCGGTGCCGGCAGGGGTGGAGCGTGAGGGTCATGACCTCCATGCCACCTGCCGTGGCCCTCTGGAAGCCGCAGGCCCCCCAGCCCGCGCAGGAGTGCTCCGAGGCTGGGTCGGTGGTGGCATCCATGCAGATGTTGGTGTCGCCGGCAATGACCACCGGCTGCCTCCCGCCCAGGCTGCACGCCGTGGCATACATTTGTATTTCGGCCCAGGACGTCGCCTGTCCCGCCCATGGGGAGCAGCCTGCCTGCGGTCTGTGGACGTTGATGAGGGTGAGGCCACCCTTGTCCGTGCGGATCCCCAGGGCCGCGGCCTTCCTGGCGACGAGTTCTGTGAAACTGAGCACCTCGTGCTCGGCCACGTACTTGCTGCTGACGGCGGTGATGAGGCCTCCCCGTCCTGAGGTGGAGGTGGATCCCGTCTTCGCCAGTCAGCTGCTGAAGAAGGGGGTGTACCCCTTATCCCGGAGCGCCGCGTCCACGTGCATCTCCTGCGCCCGGGTGGCGATCCCTGTCTCCTGGACCATGTTGGCAAAACGCCCCTCCTGGGGCAGCATGCCGGTGATGAGGTGCTCCTCTTTGGTACAGGCCGCCCGGCCCCAGCGTCGTCTGAGTGTGTCCCGGAGGAATCGGTCCGGTGGGACGAGGCCGTTACGCAGGTTGCAGGACAGGAGCCGGAGGGCGTCGCCCGCCGCATTCCCCTGGAGTCAGCTGTTCCTCACCGGCATCGCCGCGGGGTCCGCTGGGGCAGCCAGGTCCCCAGAGTGTGCCGGGGCCATGGGGTGTGGGGAGCCCGCTCCCAGGGGGGCCCACAAGGGGGCCAGGCTCGCGGGGATGGACCCCTGGTGGGCTGCAACGCTGCCCCCCCGGGCCGCGTTTACCGACTCTTCTTCCTCCCTCGGGGCCGCCACGCGGTCGGCCGCGTGGAGGGGGGGGTGGGCGCTGGGCGTACGGCGCGTGCCACGGGGATGAGGGAGGCCGCCTCCTTGTCTTCTGCCGGGGGGGCAGCATGCACCGCATGCCACGCCAGGTGTTCCAGCATGGCTCCCCTTGTGTAGAACTTGTCCGTACATAGGGGGCATTTCGTGGGTTCCATGGCCTCCCTTGCCGGAGGGAGCGGCAACGACCTGCGGATGGCTCCCTCCGGCGCCGGCTCGAAGGGTAGCTTGGCCAGCGGAACCGTGTGCGGCGCGTGTCTCGTGTCGCGGGCACGGGTCCAAGACCCCCGACGGTGCCACGCTGCGCGTCTGCCTGCAGCCACTTCCGCCAGTGTTTGGCGCCGATTTGGCCGTGGGCCTTGCCTCTCCACCGCAGGTCGTTGAAGGCCTGGAGCCAGTGGTATACCGTGGTCGGGACCGCCAGCTGGAGCTCTAGGCCGGCAGGGAGCGCCGCCGCCGGCTATACCCGCGGCTTTGCCGCCCTGGCGTCGTACTTATGGCGGAATTGGAGCAGAAGGGCCTGGTGTTCGCCCCCCCGCAGCACTCCGACCATCAGGCGGGCACAGTCCGCCACGGGGATCACGGCCTCGGGCCCCAGCAGGCGTTCGGGGTCGCAGACAGAGATGTGCGCGTCTACCGGGCTGAACATGCAGACGGGCCATTTCGGGTTCTGCTGTCCTCATTGCGGCACCGCGAGGGTGGCTGCCGGGCGGGCGTGCGTGATGGGCCCCGCGTGGAGGTCCGGGACATCCGTGGTCCTGATGGCGTCACTCTGCCACGCGGCCCGTAGATGTTCCTCCTGGTCGGGGCTCCAGACCAGTGTGAGGGGGTTGGCCCACCCTGGCTCCTGCCGTTTGTTTTGGGCGCTGATGGTCTGTAGCAGGATGGCTAGCTGCCAGGGGTCCGCCGTCACATAGTAGTCCTGGGTGGGCTCCTGCTGCTGATTGACATGGTGCGGGAAGGCCTCCTGCCTGGCAGTGCCATGCCAGACGGTCCAACAGCCCCCGGTTGGGATTTGCGACCGGTAGCCCCCGGCGTGGCCGGGCACAATGGCCCGGTAGCCCACCGCCTGTAGACCAGTGCCTCCCCCTGCTGGGGTTCGGGGGGGGGGGGTGCCGCCCCCCGCGTCCCTGACGCGGAGGCGCTTGCGGGGCGTGGCGCGCCAAGGATGGGGCGCGTCGCGCTGCGGCCCTGGATGCTACCCGCGATCTGCGCCAGGCCGTGGTGGTGGACAAAGCTCTCCCCGGCGTCCGCCAGCAGTGCTGCCGCGACGACGTACAGCTGCTCCGCCGTGAGGGGCACCGTTGGCGTCTGTGTTGCGGCTGGTGGGCGGGGCGCGTATCCCGGCAGGGGACTTGGGGCAGCAGGTGCGCCAGCCACGCTGCCACGCGTCCCATGGTGACGGTCGCCACCCTGGACGCCAGTGCCGTGCGGTCCGCCGGCCGGTACTGCGTAAGTCCCGTGGTGTCCCGGCTGGGGTGCCTGCAGGCTGCGGTCCAGGCCACTACCCTGCAGTTCGTGCCGTCCGGTTAGGCCCCGTCTGCGTTGCTGCTTCCTCCTTGCTGTATCCCGGTTGTTGTGTCGAGCGTAGGTCCCTGCAGCAGTGCTCCCTGGCCGCCCCCTGGCAGGAGGGGGGGCGGGGCCGGCTGCGGGAAGCCCCGTGCGCAGAGGCGCTCCGGGCGCATGTCGTACGGGTTTTGCCGGCGGTGCTCCAGGGGTCGCCTGAGGGAGGAAGACAAGTTGGTGCAGGTACCAGTGGCCCTGCGTGGTCGACGGGTTGTGGAGTGCCAACCACTGTCCCACCACGCCTCTCGTGTGTGCGGTGCCAACACAGCGCTGCAGTCCCAGGCGGGCCAGGTGGTTAGACGTGCCCGCAGGCGGGATATGGGCCTGCGGGTAGAGCAGCCGTAGAGGTTCCAGTGCCAGGTCCAGCACCTCGTCGGTGAATTGTTCCGTAGCGGCCGACGCTCTGTGCAGGACGTGGCAGACTCCGGGCGTGGGGGTCGTGAGCTGCTCGAGCAGCGGCCCAGGTGGGTATAGTGTGCCCAGGGTCGCCATCCACTCCCTGGGGTGGCTCAGTAGGGCCCTCCACACGTCCTGTGTGAGGGCGTGGCGGGGGGCCAAAGGGGGGACCGCTCGTAGAAGGCGGTGGCACGCCTTGGCGGCCGCATGGGTTGCGGAGCGGCAGCCGTTTTCCATCTGCATGCCGTGTTGGGAACGATCGCCCCCCATTCCACGGTCCCCATGTCCTCGGCGTGAAGCAGTGCCTGACCCTGCACCAGGGGGAAGTACGCGCCCAGGCATCTGTTCTCCTCTCGCCACCGTACCCAGGCCGCCCCCGCCTGCAGGCTGCCGAGCCGGGCTACGCCGGGAGGCTGGGGCGGCGAGAAGGCCCCTTTGAAGGCTCCGGTGGCCTGGGCCAGGGCATCTGCAGGCAAGTACAATAGTGGGAGGATCGTGGGTTCCGATAGCGGTTGTGCTTCCCCCGCGTCCCACCTCCACCCTGAGTCGGGCGGGGCGGCCGGGACCGTACCTGTCTGCAGGAAGGGGCGCGCCCTCTTGTCCGGGTGTCGCTGGAGGGTCGCTGCGAGGCTGAACCCCTCTGCCGTGCCCGCCACCGGGAGGCCGCCTGGGGGCCTGCGCGAGGGGAAGTCCTGGTCGGCCGGCCATCCCGGGCCATTTCCTCCGCGGTGCCTGTGGGGGTTCTTTTCTGGTGCCAGGTGCCACATGACGGCAAGCACTGCCCATGTGGAGAAAGGCCACGCCCGTGGAGGCGTGTACACCTGGATGGTTCACTGTGGGCGCGCGCGCCGCACTCCTGAATTGTGGAGCACCCCTTGGACCATGTCCGCCGCCAGGACTAGTACCATACCCATGGGCTCCACGACCATCCCCTCCGCCGGTCCGCTGTGGCGGCCCCGGGTGTGCAAGGCCACCTCCTTCTGGCCCGTGCGGCCAACCCAGTCGACGGCCTCTTGGATGTTGACGCTGCCGCGCGTGATCTCATCCTGGATCCAGCCCTGCGCTACACCGTAGCGCAGGGCGGCGCGTGCGGCCGCGTGCCCCACTGGGGACAGTGCCCCGTCATGGACGGCAGGCTGGAGTGTTGCGTGGGGCACCAGCCTTGCCTGGTGCAGTGGCTCCGCTTCCATGCGGGGCAGAGGGCTTGCACGACGCCCGCCGGCGGCCGGCCCCCTGCAGGCGCGCAGCCCGCGAGGGCCTCTGGAAGAATCTCCAGGTCGGAGTCCGCGTCCGTGTCCGCTGAGGGGGGGATGCCCGTCGCTCCCTCGGAGTCCCAGCACCCTGATGACCTCGTGTGCCGCATCCAGCGTCGGAAACCGGGGGCGTTCTTTGGCTGGGGCCGTTGGCTCCGCCACTGCTGTGTCCCATTACCTCAGAGCACGGGATGGGGTGCGGACCTCCTGTGGCTCTCCTGGGCCTGTAGCGGCCCGTTTTGCTGCACGTGCAGTCGGTGTGGTGGGATGCGGATGGGGGGCCTGACGTTGGCTCTGCATCGTACTCCTCCGCTGGCTGGTGCCCAGCGTTGCTCCCTGGGCTCCGCTGGGCCTCTCGCTCCTGCGCCCGTGGGGGCCTGGTGCCCCTGCGGCTGCGAGGGGTCTCTGGCGTCAGGCGCTCCCGTTCCCCCGGCTGCACGCTTGTGGGGCGGGCAGCCAGGCCTCTCACCGGGGCAAGGGGCGTCCGGCGTTGGGGGCTCCCCCTCCCCGGCCGTCTGTCCTTGGGCTGGGCAGTTAGCGCACGTGCGTCCGCGGTGTGGGCGGCGCCGGTGTGGGGGCTCAGTAATGGCCCCCTCACCCAGGATGGATGGGGGTCTCGGCTGTTGTGGGGGTGCCTCGTGCCGTTGTGAGGGGCCCCTGGGGTTAGGCGCTCATCCCCTCCCTGTCAGGCAGTCGGGGCCCGCTGCCCACGTGTGTCGCGCGCGAGTGTGTGGTCGTGGGGTCCGGGCGCTGTGCCTTTGGCGCGCGTGCCCTGTGGGGGGCTGTGTGCCGCGGGGGTGGCGGCGGAGGGTCTCCCGGGTGTGACCTCTCATCTTTGCGAGGGGCGTCTGGCGTCAGGCGCTTTCCCTCTCCCAGGCGGCGGCCAGGCGTCGTTGCCCGTGTGCCCTGGCTGTCGTTGGTGTCCATGTGGGGACCAAGCAGCGGCCCCCGGGCGCCCCCTGCGCGTCCCCCCGGGGATATCGCGCGCTGTGGCGAAGAGCGCTTGTCCTCCCCTGGCTGCGCTACCCGTCCCCGGGACGGGCGGCAGTCGGGGTCCGCTGCCATTGTGCCGTGGGGGTGCGCGTGCTGGCGTGGGGGTCCGGTACTGTCCCTTTGGCGTGCATGCCCTGCAGGGGGCTGCATGCTGCGGGGGTCGTCGGAGGCCGTCCCGTGGGGGTGCCCTCCCACCGTTGTGAGGGGCGCCTGGTGTCAGGCGCTTTTTCTCTCCCGGCCGTCCGTCCCTGGGGGCGGGTAGCCGAACCCCGTTGCCCCTGGTTGCTGGGCGCGGGTGGTGTGGGCGTGGGAAGCCCAGGACCGGCCCCACAGCGTGCGCTCTTGCAAGCCTACGCTGCGCGCAGGGGGGGTTGCGGGAGGGCGTCCCCGGGAAGGCTGCCTCGCGCCATTGTGAGTGGCGTCTGAAGTCAGGCGCCCGTCCTCCCCTGGCTGCCCACTCCTGGGGCGGGCAGTCAGGGTCCGAGGCCCGCGTGCTGCGGGCGCGGGTGTGCGGGCGTGCGGGCCTAGTACTGTCCCTTTGGCGTGCATGCCCTGCGGGGGACTGCCCGCCGCGGGGGTTGTGTGAGGCCTTTCCGGGGGGCTGGCCTTCCTCTTTTGTGAGAGCGTCTGGCGTCAGGCGCTTTCCCCCTCGTGGCCACCCCTCCCTGGGGGCGGGCAGCACGCACCCGTTGCCCGTGTGTCCTCGGGGCGGGCAGTGTGGGCATGGGGAGCCCTGCACCGGCCCCACGGCGTGCGCTTTCGCGAGCTAGCGTTGCGCGCCGTGGGGGTGGCGGGCGGGCGTCCCTGGTGGGGGGATTGCGCCACTGTGAGGGGCGTCTGGGGTCAGGCGCTCGTCCTGCCCGGCTGCCCGCCCTCCGGGCGGGCGGTTGGGGTCCGCCGCCCACGTGCTGCGGGCGCGGCCGTGGGGGCGTGGGCGCCCGGCACCATCCCTTTGGCGTGCGTGCCCTGCCGGGGGCTGCGTGCCCCAGAAGTGGTGAGAGGCCGTCCCGGGGGGGTCGCCCTCCGCCGTTGTGAGGGGCGTCTGGTGTCAGCAGCGGTCCCTCTCCCGGTCGCCCGTCCCTGGTGGCGGGCTGCCAGGACCCGTTGCCCGTGTGTCCTGGGCACGGGTTGTCTGCGCATGGGGGACCAAGCACCGGTCCCACAGCGTGCGCTGTTGCGAGCCGGCGTTGCGCGCCGTGGGGGTGGCAGGAGGGCTTCCCCGGGCAGGGTGCCTTGTGCTGTTGTCAGGGGCGTCTGAGGTCAGGCGCTCGTCCTCTGCCGGCTGCCCACCTTCAGAGGGGGGCTGTCGGGGTCCGCTGCCCACGTGTTGTGGGTGCGGGTGTGCGGGCGTGGGTGCCCAGTACTGTTTATTTGGCGTGCATGCCCTGCGGGGGGGTGGGTGCCAGGGGGGTGGTGTCAGGCACTGTCCCGCCCCCGGCCGTCCGTCCCTCGGTGCGGGCAATATGGACCCATTGCCCGTGTGTCCCGGGCACGGGTGGTGTAGGCATGGAGGACCCTGCACCGGCCCCACAGCGTAGGCTCTTGCGAGCCAGTGTTGCGCGCTCTGGGGTAGGCGGGAGGGCGTCCCCGGGGGGGGTTGCCTTGCGCCGTTGTGAGGGGCATCTGAGGTCAGGCGCTCGTCCTCCCCTGGCTGCCCGCCCTCGGGGCGGGCTGTCGGGGTCCGCTGCCCACGTGCTCTGGGCGCGGGTGTGCAGGTGTGGGGGCCCAGCACTGTCCCTTTGGCTTGCATGCCCTGCGAGGGGCTGCTTGCCGCGGGAGTGGTGGGGAGCCGTCCAGGGGTGGTGGCCTTCCACCCATCTGAGGGGCGTCCTGTGTTTGGAGCTGTCCCTTCCCCTGGCCGCCCGTCCCTTGGGGCAGGCAGCCATGGCCCCGTTACCCGTGTTTCCTGGGCGCGGGTGGTGTTGGCGTGGGGACCCAACACCAGCCCCAGACCGTGCGCTTTTGCGAGCTCGCGTTGTGTGCTGTGGGAGTGGCAGGAGGGCGTCCCGGGGGGGGGGGCAGGGTGCCCCGCGCCGTTGTGAGGGGGCGCCTGGGGCTAGGCGCTCGCCCTCCTCTGGCTGCCCGTCCCTGGGGCGGGCAGCTACGGCCCGTCGCTCACTTGCTGTGGGCGCGGGTGTGTGGACGTGGGTGTACCGCCCGTCCGTGAGGCGGGTGGCCGGGCGTGGGTGCGTGTGGTGTGTGTGGTGCGTGTGCGGCGTTTGTGTGCTGGTGGTTGCGTGGTGGGGTTTGTCTGTGCCCTGGTGCCATGGTGTGTGATGCTGCCTCCCTTCGTCTGTTTCTCTGGTGCCCTCTTCTCTTGCGTTACCACGTAGTGTTGTGCGTGCCGTGGCTTGTGGCTTTGCTCCCTTCCCCGCGTGCGGCCCTCGCTCGGGGGCGTCTCTTGCCTTGCTGGAGCGGTACCCGGCTTTTTCTTTCCGTGTTGCGGCGTGCTTCACCCTTTCCTCTACTTTTCGTTGGTTGGCCCTCCTCTCTGGCGTGCATTTTTCCCTGGCTAACTTGCGTCCTGGTGTGTGGCTCGGTTTTTTCCTTTGCCTACTTCCTCGCTCTCTAGGTCCTCTCTGTCGTGTGTGGCAAAGACTTTTCACCTCCTTCATTCCTTCTTTTTTTTTTTTTAGGCATGGCGGTCCCCCGCCGAAAAAACACAATCACTGCTCACACTGCGAGGTTCCTCGAAGGACGGCCGCTATGTACATTTCCTGTTTGATATAAAACCCTGAGGTGCTGAGCACTAACTGAAAGAAACCAAAGGCTCAGGTTTTTATTGTACACGAGCGTACACAAAAGGAAACTTAAAAAGTGGCTGGTACACGCTGTGGTCACTGCAGGGTGTGTGGATGTTCACTGAAGTTGTTACAGTGAAATGTTGTGTGAAAACTTTTTTTTTTGGGGGGGGGACTGATTGATTGATCCTTCATTCCTTCTTGGTCCACCTAGGATTTTACGGGCCAAAACGTCACTTTACTCAAACAGTACCGAAAAAGTAATTTTTGACTGCATCAGCATGTGTTTTGGGTTCAGCGCCACCAAAATAGGAGGGGTCCTCATGAAAACATTTTCAAAAGGCTGATTCACCCGTTTTTTCAAAAATATGGCCCCCTGGGGGGGGGGGGGGGCGTTTTACCAGATTCCACCAGATGTGGCACTGACTACCTGCATGCACGTTTACTCAGAATGTACCCAAAAAGCAATTTTCTGGTCTCAGAAGCACTTTTTTTGGATTCTGTGCCCCCACAAAAGGGGGGGCCCTCATGAAAACATTTTCAAAAGGCTCATTTACCCATTTTTTTTAAAAAATGGCCCCGGGGGGGGGGGTTTTACCAGATTCCACCAGATGTGGCACTAACTACCTGCATGCGTTCCGAGAAAGCGATTTTTTCTGTCTCGGAAGCACTTGTTTTGGATTCAGTGCCCCCACAATAGGGGGGGTCCTCATGAAAAAATTTTCGAAAGGCTCATTTGGACGTTTTTTCCAAAAAATGGCCCCGGGGGGGGGGGCGTTTTGCCAGATTCTACCAGACGTGGCACTAACTGCCTGCATACAACTTTACTCAAAAAGTACCCAAAAAAGGGTTTTGCGGACTCTGTGAGCACTTTATTTTGGATTCAGCGCCCCCAAGAAAGGGGGGGTCCTCACAAAAACATTTTCAAAAGGCTCATTTACCCACTCTTTCCAAATAATGGCCCCCGGGGGGGCGGTGTTTTACCAGATGTCACAGGAAGTGGCACTAACTACCTGCATGCAATTTTTACTTTAAATAACTCCTGCCATATGTCCTCTCGGCCCCATACCCACTGTTTTTGGATTCAGCCCCCCCAAAATAGGGGTGGTCTCATGAAAACCTTTTGAAAATGGTCATATATCGGATTTATTTCCAAACTTGCCCCCCTGAGTCCCTGAGTCCCTGAGTGCAACGCACAGACAAACACGAAGGCATTTGAACGACAAGGCGTTGCAGGCACAACCGTACGGGGTTTATACGTGTCAATACCAAAAACATTCATGGCTGAAATTGCGAACTAACTCAGAGGTCCGCATGATACACAGTCCAGTACAGTGCCTTGGATGCAAGACGTGTGAAGAGGACAGCAATCTCTACACAACCAGATTCATGTTATAACTTCACGGCTACAAGGGCTACAAGCAATTTTGTTTGGATGCAATGCCTCTTTGAAGGCCATCCAGCAATAGACCGTTGCCCTTGTATGGGTGCCATGGTTCTATGGAGCGCACCAAGGCCGTTTGTAGCCGTTTTTAGTGTCGAAAGGCACCAAGAATGTCCGTGCATACGAGCAAAATGCACGCACAAAAGATACATATCCTCATGGCAATGCGACAGAGAGGCTTTCAACATGATACAATGTGTGTTTTATTTGGATGCAATGCCTCTACAAAGGCCATCTAACAATGGAGCATTGCCCTTTTATGGGTGCCGTGGTTCACCTGAGCGCACAAAAGCCGTTTGTAGCCGTTTTTAGTGTCAAAGGGGGGGAAAGGATGAAAAGTGCGTATAATGTTACTGATCGGGAGATCGGGGGATCGAAAATGTGCTCAGGATGTCGAGTATGCTTAGTTACGCAACCCCATATACTCAGTTCCTGCATGCCGTGAGAGGTACGCCCTAAATCGAACAAACAAACTGTTTACGCTCGCGTCGCTGCTGCTAAATCGCGAATGAATCTGCGATTACGGGAAATCCTTGGTGAGTGCGATGCCAGATCAGAAATGCTTTCTCCAAAAGATTCGAATTTTCAAAAATAGACTTCGCAGTCATGTAGAGATTTCCATGCTGTTTGCAAAAATGTCCAGATACTGAGTTATGTGACAAAATGAGATTTGAAATCATAGGTGCCTGTGAGACAACGGAAAGATGGGGCTGGTGGCTATTGTGGACATGGCGGTAGCGACGATGACATAGGCAAGTTCGCATCGTTGGCGGTGGTGTCTACGTTGTGGCGGCAGGTGTGTCCCCTAGTGTAGGCCCACCTAGTGTGGTTTGTGTGTGTGTGGCGGTGTTGTCGTTTTTCTCCATACCACTTGTACGGCGTTTGAGACCTGTGAGAGCGTGAGTGTGGATTCGGTGTCTTGGTCAAAAAGCAACAAGGTGAGGGTGTACGTTGCCGTTACCTCACTTGTTCTTGCTTGTGGCACTTGTCGCACCTGCTTGTGGGCACCGGGCACCGGGCATGCCTCTTGCTCTTCTTGCATGTGCGTGT
Source organism: Eutreptiella sp. 'Long Island Sound 2002' (assembly GCA_964036045.1). Taxonomy (NCBI): domain Eukaryota; phylum Euglenozoa; class Euglenophyceae; order Eutreptiales; family Eutreptiaceae; genus Eutreptiella; species Eutreptiella sp. 'Long Island Sound 2002'. Next base: position 126,883,829 of record OZ038382.1, on the reverse strand, counting down.
CTCTTTGCGGTGGCGTGCACTCATACCATGCTTCTTTCCCCGGTGTTGGCGGCCTCTTCGTGCGTTTCTGTTTTTCACCTCCTTCACTCCTTCTCGGTCCCGGTGTGATTTGTTGTGGACTTTGCCTCCTCCAGCGCTATTTCCTCTTCCCTTGCCGGTGCGCCCTGTAGGGAGGAGGCAGTGTAGGGGGGGCGTGGGCGGTGCCTATGGATTTGTGTGCGCGGGTTGGGTGGTGCGTCGTGTATCCCTCCCCTTCCCTTCTCTATCCCTTCTCCTCCATGGCTTCGGGCGCCCTTCTTGCTTGTTCATGCACTAGCGGTTCTTCCGTTGGCGGCTGTTTTTGGCGGTCGTGTTTTCCATACCTGGTCTTGCTTGTGTTGGCGCTCGGGTGCCCTTGGTGGTGGTGTGTTCCTCCCTCTGTGCTTTTGTGCACGTGCGTTCTTCAGGCGTTCCATTCTCCCTTCAAGTCCCTTAATACAATTTTGCTTTCCCGCGGCGTCTCTTATTCCGTGTATGTAATCGGTTGCATTACATACCTAGCTTTGCTTGAGGAGGCATGTATGTGCGAGTATGGGCATACCTTTCGCTCCCTATGTATACGGGCATGCAGGGGTGGGGGTGTTATCTCGGCTACACTTCTTGGTTACCTTCGTTGGCGCGGTTATCGTTGTTCTTTTCTCGTTTGCGTGGCGTGGCGCGGCATGTGACATACTTGTACTTGCGTTGGCGCACGGGTGCCCTTGTTGGTGGTGTATGGCTCCCTCCGTTGTTTTGGTGTCCGTGCGTTTCTCACTCCATAACACCATGCATTCTCTCTTCATATCCCTTCAAACCCTTGTGTTTTTCCGCGGCGTCTCTTATTGCGTGTGTTCAATCGGTTGCGTTTCATACCTTGCTTTGCTAGCGGCAACTTGTATGTGCGAATACGGGCATACCTTTCGCTCCCTATGTATGCGGGCGTGCGGGAGTGGGCATGTTCTCTGCGATACAGTCATTCATTGCAAAACACGACAAATGGTGCCAGAAACGCTCGCAAACAACTAACAGTCATCTAATTGATACAATTCACACAAAACATTAGAGATTCGACAACCCTGTAAATTACAAAATCCATCAAAACGGCCACCAAAGTGCTAGAAATTTCTCTTCGATCGATCCGCATTAAAATTCTTTGCATAAATGTATGCACAGACCGTCCAGAAACCCGAGTCGACTTTGTGTCCTGCTGGTGCTGTAGTGTGTGCTGCATGTTAAACTGATGTGTAACCACGCTTAAGGGTTCCAGGTTCTTGGACGGTTGCGCGTGTCTGGAGAATGGACCTCTTTGGAATATTTTTCAAGACCTTTCAAATCGTTTCGAAATGCGTTTTCTTACACAATTATAAACTTAAAACGATTCTACGATGCGTCATGTGTGTTTTTGCGTCCGAATGCCGTTTACGAGATCTCCGAGTTTCAACCGTCCAGACGTGTTTTGTTCTATGCAGCATGTCTTTGTGCCTCGAAATACTCCTTCTGTGGGGTATGTGCCTGTTCTTCATGGATCTGCCTTCTCGTGAAGGACAAGTATGTCATTTTGTGGTGCAAAGTAGTACTTTTTTAGTTGTCGAAGTTTGATCATCGGTCACAATCTCAGATTGCGATTCGACAGGAGTGTTGCTCGTAGTTAACTTATGCTGTGGAGGGGCACATTTCGAGGTTAGAAGTGCCTTCTCACGTTCAAATTTCAAATTCCGAGTAAGATTCTTGGCCACCTGCCAATTCCCAATTCCCAACATCCACCGGTTTGGTCCAGAGTTAGTTGCTATGTGATTGCCGGTGCAATGGGCATCCACAGATGGGCATTTTGATCTCCCGCGGACCACCGTGCAAATCTTGATACCGGATCTGATTTCCGGCGTATCGGCAATGCTTAATTTAGGTGCCCGCGACTCCAATTTGGGAAGCACTCCACTTTTTTTCCTCATTGCTATTGCAGGTCATTATGCAAGCTGTAACGACTTGGCCTGTATTTCCCGGGAATACAAAGAAGGCAAAGAGACAACAGTATTGTTGTGTGCATGTGAATTGCGCCGGCAACCAAACTTGGTACTTTGCCACCGTGCCTCGTCGTTTGAGATCGTCATTCCGCGACGTATCCGGCGATTACTTGTGTTGTAGAGAGTGTTCGGGTCGTCTGCCTACACCACATACACCCAAGCTTGCGTCACGGCACTCGGTAAACACAAACACCACACATATCAAAGCACGGAGTTCCACTCCAAAGAACGTTGTGCTTGAAACGCAGCCTCACGAGAAGGCCCAACTTTCTCAATCAACTTTACCAAGGTCCTCACCTTCAAAGGGCCCCATGTGATACTTGTGTGAAAAGTATGTTGAGGAAGCCGACCGTCGTTCCATCTTGCCAGAGGACCCTCGGCACAACATTGTCCAAACGATTAGGCCACGGTTGCTCAAGTTGCCCACCAAACCAGTAGATGCTAACATTTCTCTTTGTCAGAAATGTAAGGACAATGTTGAGGACTTGCTTGACATTTTCACAAGTTTATCTGAACGTGCGGAGGTCGTGGCGCCTACCTCATTAACCTTGTGGCCCGGTGCCAAGGTGACCATCGCAACAAGCACGGGTAGGAGCTAACAAGGAGCCGCAGATGATAGTGCTCCTTCACAAGGACCCAATGTGTTCACTCCACCTCCTCCCGTTGCTTCACCTTCTTCACCGGTGTCGCCCTCCTCTTCCCTTTCTTCCCCCGGCATCACCTATACAGAGAAGCGTGTGCGGCTGGCAAATCCGCGGCGTGTGCAATTGGGGCAGCTGCATTGACAATACAATATTAGTTCTCTTGGTTGTGCTGCTGCCTTCAATTTGTTTGTGCCACCACCCATTGGCAGGGGGTTGAATTACACTACGGCAGCCCAATGCCTGTTTGAGATGAGTGAGGCGGCCTTTTTCATGATGGCCGAGGAGCTCGGAGGGGTGGTCTACAGAGTCTACAGTGGCACCATGATAGTAACCGTATACCGGTATACAGGTATACAGGTATACAAGGTCTACAGAGAGTCTACAGGGTCTACAATTCGGTATACAGGTCTACAGGTACATAGGGAGTCTACAGACAGTATACAGGCTGAATTTTGGCGTGGGCGTTGTTGAGTGTTCTATATTGCATGATGTGTCAATGCGTCAACTTGTCAGTGCTGTGAGGGATGTTCAATATTCAACAACGCTCCTGGGGGTGCCGACTCATCATGCATGGATGTAGTCAAGATGCAATACATGGCTCCATGTGCTAAGGCGACATGAATATAGACTTCTGTTTTGTGCGAATCTAGTACGTGTGTTGTATCGTATCGTTCCGATGCAGTACATGTATTGTAATGTATCATATCCGCCCGAAACTCACGGTTCAAATTTGGTATCCTTTTCAAGATAGTCAAAAGATTTCAACAAAGGAAAACCATGACTTGTCTTTGCTAGAACAAACCCATTCCTCTACAACAGACCATATCGGTGGCTCAGGCTTGTTTTCCCAAACTGCAAAGCAATTTTAGAACACTCTCCTGCAACAAATATGAAAAGCCTGCAAAGGGTCTCCGCACCTATTGAAAAATTCTGCATTGGCTTTCAAAACTTGCAGTGTGGCGTGCCTGTGCCTGTGCTTGTGAATGAGTGGTGTGCAAGTGTGGAGTGATGGTGCATATGTAGTGAGTGAGGTGCAAAACTGGTGAGTGGAGTTCCACCCCAAAATTCAGAGACAAGATTTCTCAATAAAAGGACAGGATCAACCCTGGCAAGCATGGCACAAAGAAAACAGTTACAGACTAGGCTTTTCGGAAGAACAAGTAGGAAGCCATGTAATGGGGTGCTGGGAAACTCAGAGCCCAGTGGAGCTACAATGGACAGGACACTCAAAGGACACCCACAGCACGCGCCGACACTCAAGGGACACTGACAGCACACGAGAACACTTAGATAACACGCACAGCATGCGCAAATACTCAAATGACACTCACAGCATGCGCGAACACTCAAATGACACTAACAGCATGCGCGAGGATTCAAATGGCACTCACAGCACGCGCCAACACTCCAGGGACACTCACAGCTTGCGTGAGGACTCAAATACCACTCACAGCACGCGCTGACACTCAAAGAACACTGACAGCACGCGCGAACACTCAAAGAACACTCACAGCACGCGCCGACACTCAAATGACACTCATAGCACGCGCGAAGACTCAAACGAAGCTCGCAGCACGCGCCGACACTCAATTGACACTCACAGCACACACCGACACTCAAATGACACCCATCGTACGCGCTGACACTCAAATGACACCCACAGTATGCGCCGACACTCACATGACACTACAAGCACCTTCTTCCGCTTGTGCTCCTTCTTCGTCTCCTTCGTCTCCACGCCTCATTCTTCTTCTCTTCTGCAGCTTCTCCATCTTCCTCTGTCTTCTTATTAACGTCTCTTTGATCTCCTTTGCCTCTTCCGCTCCTTCTTCTGGTCCTTCACCTTCTCTCTCTCTTCATCTTCTTCCGTCCTGTTCTTCTTCTGCTTCTTCTTCGCTAGTTTCTTGTGTGGCCCTGCACACGCAGGACAGACAGAAAAAATTGACCAGTGATCTTAACCAAACAAAATTCAACTCAAATTCATTGCAAAAAGGAGACAGTCACATCAAACTGTTTGATTTCCTGTTTTTTGTTGATATTCCGATTCTGCCATACGCGGTGGGTACGAGAGGATACCCACGGAGGTGTCGTGGTGCGTGTTGCGGTCGCCGACAGCCTACTATGGAGAATGGATGCCCACGGCGGGGGAGGCGTACAGGGCACACACGGCGAGGACGCTGAGCAGGATGTGCGGCAATCAGGAGGAGGTGGTGACACGGGTGTGCTATCACGCGGTCGCAGAGGTGCAGAAGGAGGAGAACATGTGCCCGCGCTATGTGTGGCACCGATGAAGGCGGTTGGCCGCGGGGAAGAAGGAACGCATGTGGCGCGCCCTAAAGGCGGTGTTGCCGGGGGAAGAGCACATGCTGGCAACCATCAGGACGTGCGATAGGCGGGGACCAATCCTGGTTCTGGACTTGGACTTCGGGGGGGCGGCGCATGGGACAGTACGGTGGATCAGGAAGGAAGGAGTGAGCATGGAGGTGCTGCACGTGCGCGGAAAGGATATGAAGGAATACAAGATGGCGGGGCTGCACCATGCGGAGTTCTATCGGGACACCTGGGTGGTGGACTGGGGTGTATACAGGTGGATGATGAGGAGAGCACGAGGACAAGAGGACCGCGCAAGGTCGAACAGGAGGATGCGCAAGAAGTGGAACGAGTGGGTAGCGCTGCGGGGGATCCAGAAAAGGAAGCCAAGATGCGGGAGGGGAGAGGGGGTGCAGAAGAGAGTGGTGTTGGACAGGGGGGAGAGGGACAAGGCCAGACCAGGCATACTGTTGTGTGCGCCGCTAAGACTCAAAGGGCCGAGGGGGAAGGTACAGAGTGCAACCGGGCAGTGGTATGATGTCCAGGCAGATATGTTCCGGAAAGACAACATCCCGGAACGGGCAGGACAGGGGGACCAGTGCTGGAGGTGCACCAAGGATGCGGGGCAAAACCCGTGGCCAGTCCTACGAATGACGGCGTGGGCGTTTCCGAACGCGACCATGCGCGCTACGGACACCAGGGGGCAGTGGTGGGGGCCGGTGCTGCGGCTGCCCAAGGAGGTGCAGGAGGATGAGGAGGCCCAGGGGGACGTGGAGGTCTGGTGGGGAGAGGAAAAGGAGGGGAAGAGAACAGGGGTCCAGTTGGGATGGGACACAGTGCGGGGACTACAAGAAAAGGACGATGGAGTGGCGGTGAGCTTCCGGATGACGGACACGGGGAGGCCCGACGAGGAGGCACCCATAGTGCCCGTGGGCCACGAGTGTGGAGAGAGTGCGAGGAGGATCAGACTGACGGTCCACAGGTTGCCAGCCGACAGGGTATGGTACTTGGTTCTGGTACAGGCATACCCGGAGCAGGGCAGGGCGAAGGGGGACAGGGCATGGTGTCACAGGGTGGTGGTGACGATGGGCTGGAGGGCCAGGACGGACAATAAATGGGCAGTGTACAGAGGCGTGAGAGAACTGAGCATTGAGGATGGGGTTAGAGAGTATCGCATCGGGAGGCACAGAGTGTACTGCCACTACCCGAGGGAGGTGGTGCGCATACCGGAGCCCACGGAGGAGAGGGTGGTGCTATTTCTTGACGGGTCCGGGGTGAAAGGACAGCCGCCCATGGCGGGGGCAGCGGCGGTAAGGGTCAAGTGGGTGGGACAGGTGACGGAGAGTGTGGTGGAAAAGATGGTGTACGGAGCAGCGTCCCATGGAAAGGTGCAGGCGGTGGTGGACGTGGTTGGGGAGATAGGGGAGGACGTACGGGAAGTTTGGATGGTGGTGGACACGGAGGCGGACATGGCGTCCCTCAGGAGACTGGCCAGCAGGCCACTGCATGAAGCCCTGGGCACGGGACTGGCGTCACAGGTGTACGCGATATGGCACGGGCTGGAGATGAAGAAAGTGCCCCTGGTCATACACCTGGTGAAACAGGAGTCACACAGAGCGGGAGTGGGGAATCATGAGGCGGACAGGGCGGCGCAAGCAGTGGATAAGGAGCAGGAACCAGAGTGGAGGGTGGCAGAGAGAAAGGAGCACCTCCACTGGTGCATATATCTCCAAGGGTCGGGGAAGAGGAGAAGGCCATGTGGGTGGTGGAGGAGGACAGAGGCAAGCAGGAGCTAAGGGTGTATCCACAGCCGGTGCACATGCTAGCTCAAGTGCGAGGGGGGCCGGAGGTGGTAGAGCTGAACGAGTACTGGAAGGGCAACGTGGGACAGCGGGTCCACTACTCCAATGTGCAGAGGCCGGATTCGCTGCCTAAAAAGGCTGCAGACCAGAAGGCTGCAGGCAATCACGGGGCAGGCGCCGGTGCGGGAAACAATCATGAGGTGGTGCCGACATAAGGGTATGGACCTCCAGGGGGAGTACATGAGATGCCACTGTGGCCAAGGGCAAGAAACATACGAGCACTTCATGCCGTGTGAACAGTATAAGGGGATCAGTGGTTCGGGATCAGGACGTCCTGTTGCTCAAGAAGGGTGCGAGAGGCAGAAGCGCGGTGGAGAGAGAGCTGGGGAAAGAAGGGCACCGCAAGGGACTGTGGCACATGGTGATAGTGAAACCGCTGTGTCGGGCCCTCCAGGAGCATACAGTGGCACCGGAGGCCATGGCACACAGGCTGTTGCGGCGTATGGTGGAACATCTCCAGGAGCGCATGGCGTGCAGAGAGACGCAGTTGGAGGCGTGGGCGGAAGAAAAGCGTGATCCAGTCACCAAACAGGTGGAGATGACGTTGATCAGGTACAACCCAAAAATCACGGAGATGGAAGTACGGAGGCGGCCAGATTGGCGGCCAAGGCGGTCAGGGGGAGAGACGGGAATGGAGGACAGAGAGGGAGAAGAGCAGAGGGACCGCCTGATGGCACGCAGACGAAGGAGAATCCGGCAGGTATGAGGGCAGGATGGGTGTACGATTTCAACGCGCAGGGGGACGTCTGTAAGGGGACCGGAGGGAAAGGGGCAGCAGAGGCGCCCGTCGCATGGACTGGAGTGTCCGGGACTGGGCACAGTGAGTCATAGGGCCGAGCAAGAAGCGGGCCAGGGGAGAGCGGAATGGGGTGATATGACGGGGTGGAGCGGGGACGAGGACGACGACAGTGCAGACCAGAACGAGGCCGATGGCCACCAGGCGAAGTCCTCAGATCGCGAGGGAGAAGATGTGGAAGAGGAGCCGCAGGTGTACCCGGAGCTCCACACACGTAGGGCGCGCGAACAGCGGGGGTAAAGGGCGTGGGTGGTGGGGGAAGCGGCGACAGGGCGCAGGGCTCAGACGCGATCCCGTGTGCAGCGCAATGTCCCACAAGCCTGACCCGCAGCCCAGCCAGCCACCGGCAGAGAGGGCAGAGGTGGCCCGCATGCAGGCGGGCGCAACCCCGCAGCCCCCCACGCCGGCGTCCTCGGCGACGTCTGCGGACGTGTTGTCGCCCTCCTCTCCGGAGAGCCTAGAGACGGTCAGGGGGGAAGGGCCTGGGGCGACAGGGCGGCAGAGGGGGGAAGAGGCCGTGGTGGAGAAGGGAGAGGGAGGGGACAAGGGAGGACAGGTGGAGGCGGGGAGGGGCAGGGCAGAGGGGGTGGTGGCAGCGGCTGAGGGGCAAGGAGAGGGGCAGGGGCAAATGGCGGCGGAAGGGCCACGGGCGGACCCGTTCAACATCGTAGATGTGAGGGCGGGCATCGATGAGAGGAGGAGGGAGTGGAGGAGTCAGAGGGAGTCGGTAGTCGCCGACATCCTCGAGGTATCGGAGCATGAGGGGGAGGGGGCGGGGAGGATGGCGGTGGAGGGAGGCCCAGGACAGCCGTCGGCGCCCAACGTGCCGGCGGCTGCCATGAAGTCCATCCTCCCGGAGGTGCGCAGGCAGGAGGGAGGCAAGGGCAGCCGAGGGCAGCTAGAGGCGGGAACGGCAGGGAGGGGAGACAGCAGCGTAAGCGCCGGAGGGAGAGGGCGGACGGGCAAGGGAGGGAAAGGGCGAGCAGGGACGTCGGGGGCTGTGCACGCAAAGGGACACCTGGCAGGAAAGGGGGGAAAAGAGAGTGGACGGGGGTGACAGTGGCCGCAGCCCCAACGCTCGTTCAGGCAGTCGCCGCCGAGGTCGCCCCCAGGGGTCAGTGCGGCGGTAAGGGCGGAGGAGGAGAGGGAGGTGCGCCGCCAGCAGGCGGCGCGGTACAAGGCGCTGGCGCACGTGGAGCACCAGCGCTGTCGCCGCCAGCCCCGGGAGCAGGGAGCGGACACCATCTACCAGTTGGAGATGGAGCCGGGGAGGACGGGGATGAGGGGGGGGCAGGCGGAGCAGAGCAGCGCAGCCGTGCAGGGCAGTGGTGCGGGACGGGTAGAAGGCGGCAAGGGCAAGCAGGGGAAAGGAGCGAGGCAACAAGGGCTACAGGGGAAGGGACAGGGCGGGACTCCACGGAGTAGGCGGCAAGGCATGCGGGGCGATTGGGCGACAAGGCAAGGGGCAGGGGAAGGAGAGTGGCCTTGAATACATGGGCTCGCCGGTGTTCCCAGGGAAGGGATTGGGATGGTGGGGAGGTGTAGTCCCGCCAGCCGTCCCACCAATCGTCCCACCATTCCCGCCGCCGCCATACCCGGCGATGGGGATGGTGTACCCACCCCTGCCGGCGTACCCAGGCATGCAGCCACAGGCGCACATGCAGCAGCACCAGCAGGCCGGTGGGACAGCGTGGGGGGCGCAGGAAGGGAAGGGAGAAGAGCGCAGGAGGGCGTGGCAGAGGTTAGGGGAGCAAGGGAGGAGCCTGCGGGAGAGGGAGGCCAGGGTCAAGGGTGAGTTAGGCGGGGCAGAGGAGAGGAGGACGGAAGGGACCGACAGGCCGCAGGGAGGGGAAGCACAGGCAGTGGAGGAGCTACAGATGACATGGGCGGACCTTCGGAGAGGGCAGGGGGGGGTTGAGAGGGCGGAAAGGGGGGGAGGACGACAAGAGGAGGGAAGGGGGCGGGAGGGTACCCCACTGTTGCCGTTCCGACAGCCGGCTATCCCACCGGAGCAGGAGGGAGAGATGCAGGAGAGGGCATGGAGGCGGATCAGGGGGGAGGCGGCGAGCCTGGTCGAAAGGGACGGGGAGGTGGCGGCGAGGGAGCGCAGGGTGCCGGAGGAGGAGGAGTCGGTGGCCCGGGGGGCCCACTGGGTCCTCCCGGATCCGGAAGCGGACAACCCCTTCACAGATGTGGAGGGGCGTTCGCCGTCAGCGAAAAGGGCCAGGGAGGAGGACGAGGAGGCGGGGCAGGAAAGGGGGAAGCGGCGCAGGGGGGAGGAGCGAGGGGCAGGAGAGGCGGAGGGGGCGCCGCGGCCGGCCAGCCCCAGTCCTGAGCCGACGCCGACGGACTGGGACTCGGAGTCCCCGCCGCCGCGGCCGTATGCGCCGCCGCCAGTGCGGAGGGGACCCGGGACGGTCGCGGGATGGACGGAGGGGGAAGTGGCAGAGCTGGCCCGCTACGTGAAGTGGGCGGGGAAGACGAGGGGAAGGCGGGAGAAGAGGGCCCCCGCCCTTCAGTGACCTGGTTGGCAGGGCAGGGAGGCCCAGGGAAAGGGGGCCGGAGATGGATGAGGGGCGGTGGAGGAGGATCCTGGGCGTGGCGCTCCCGGGGGTGCGCCTGGACTGTCCCCAGGAGAAGGGGAAAAAGCCCAGGGTTCAGATGCTGCGAGAGCTATTGCAGCGGGAGGGGCGGTACGGTGGCGACGCGTAGGGCCGGGCAGGAGCAGGAACGGGAAGCGCTAGGGGCCGGGGGCCAGGGGCGTGCAGAGGGACGGGCAGATGGGATGCGGGGAGGCGGACGCGGGGGGTTGGCGGAGGTGGAGGAGGGTGAGGAGGGGATGTGACAGACACGAGGAGAGGAGGAAGGGAGCGGAGAGGGGCAGGTGCGCAGGGGAGGGCAGGGACACGGCTGAAAGTGGAGGGGGTTGTGGTTACGGCGGACGCGGACGAGAACCCCAAGCGGGGAGCACAGGGCCAGCGGCGGGGGAGAGGGGAGATGGGACGGCAGAGTACGGAGGCGCAGGCGAGTGCGGAGGGAGCAACCGGGCAGCAGGACACGAGACGTATCGTGGGTACGGCGAGCAGTGTGGGGCAGAACGAGAAGCAGACGGGATGCAGTATCGGAATGAGCAGAGCGCAAGGTTGTGACTGGCGAGAACGGCAGGCGATGGCGTGGAGCAGCACTGTGCCCTCCGGGTGCAGCACAGTGCCCGGGCTCTGACTGCAGGAAAAGCGAACGGGCAGACGCATCCAATATTCCGACACGTTGGTGCCAGGGTCTTGGCTGATGATATGATCGGAGAGATTGCTGGGATGGGCAGGTGGCAGTGCAGGTGTACTCGAGTCCAGTGCAGTGGAGCCACGTCTCGGTGGCGCCCCTGTGGACTGGCAGCCGGAGTGTGTGGGCTTTCCGCCGACTTGTTACATGGCGGCAACGCTCTCTGCATGACAGGATGATGCAGCATTGAAAACATTGGACTTACGCGCGCCCTGCTCTGAGGGGTTGACCACGCCAGGCCTTGGTGGCCGCCGGCGCCATGGGACACCTGCGAGGTGCAACGAAGTGTGAACCCTTGGTGACCGCGCCGGGTCCGAATGGGGGCGCTGGTCCGCAGCTGGTCTATGCGGTTGGGCTCCACAGTGCAAATGCAGCGAAGGGAATTCGACAAGCATCTCCCTGACGTTCTCTCTCTGTTCCTTCGGCACATGCGGTCGTTCATGGTGCGTAGGAAACCAACGGCCCTGCCAGTCCTCGGGCAGGGCCACAGTTCAGTCCTCAGATACACCCCCCCCCCCCCACACGGGGCACAAGGCAACCGGGATGGGGTGAGAGACGGGGACCGAGGGAGCACTAGGGTCGGAGAGACCCCAGGAAAAAGGTTAGGGGCGAGGCGGAGGGGCAGGGGTAGAGCACGCGGGTGGCACACACGAGTGACAGCGCGGCTCAGACAGGGAGGGCAGACGTACAGGCAGGGTCGACAGCGAGAAGGAGAATGGGAGGGGAGGGGGCGAGAGGAGGGGGCGCAGGGCAGCGGGACAGGGATAGCACGGAGAAGAGCAGGGGGCACACGCAGCGCGCGCGGGAGCAGCGGGGAGCGCGAACACGGAACAAAAAAACAAAAAAAAACAACAGCAGAACAGGCCAACACACAGGAAGGACATATAGAGGAGGCAGGGCGCGGTAGGTGGGGGGACTAGGGGGCCAACAAGGTCACAAAGGAACACAATGTCTCTCACAGAGAAGCATTATGCCCGATGACCCGCATTGAGCCGTACCGGCCGCCCCGCCCGACCATCAGGGAACTGATGGAGGGGCGGCCGGCGGGAGAGGACGACGGGGGAGTCCCTCCGAAGGGATGTCTTGGGAGGCCCCCCAGGTCGGCCTACAGGTCGGAAGACAGGGCGGAAGCCCAGAGGCGCGTGAGGGCGTGCGAGATACAACCATGGCGCGGGGACAACCAGCGGCGAGCACACGGAGCAGGACAACAACACTAAGAGGGCGGGCAGGAGACAGAGGGGAGGGGAGGGTGGAGAGGAGAGAAAGAAGATACACGTACAACAACGCGGGCTAAAAGGCAGGGTCGCGAGGGAGGGGCGCCCAGCTGGCATGGCCGGGGACCGCCAAGAGCCGCGCCACAGGATGGCGGTGGGACTGGATGAGAGCACTGAACGGAACCGAGACAGATTGCAATGCAGTGTTGTTGTGCGTGCATGCAGGGAGGAGGGAACCACGGAGAAAAAAGCGCGGCAAAAAAAAACGCGCAGACCCCGCAGCACCTCGCAGCAGCACAAGGAGACGGGACAGAAAAGGGCGTGTGGCTAGGGCCACGCGACGGCCCCAGGGGACTAAGACAGCATGGGAGGCGGCACAGGAGTGAGGGGGGGGGGGGGGGGAGGGGGGCGACCCGTGCTAGACGCACAAACCGGTCCCCGTACGGATGAGGATCCAGTGGGCCCGCGCCACAGGGTTGCTGGCAGCCCGGTGGGGTACAGACACGGGATGAGGGATGGGATGGGGCCACACAACAGCCCAGTGGATTAGGCCGGGGTCGCGGCACAGGGAAAACCGTCGGGAGGGGAGCGACCGGTGCTAGGCGCACCAAACGGTCCCCGGATGGATGAGGATCCAGTGGGCCCGCGCCACAGAGTTGCTGGCGGCCCAGTGGGGTATAAACACGGGATGAGGGATCCGATGGGGCCACACGACAGCCCAGGGGATTAGGCCGGGGCCGCAGCACAGGGGAAAGGGACGAGGGCGGGAAGGGAGCGACCCGTGCTAGGCGCACAAAGCGGTCCCCGGATAGAAGACGATCCAGTTGGCCCGCGCCACAGGGTTGCTGGCGACCCGGTGGGGTATAAACACGGGATGATGGGACAAGGGGACGGGGCGGGGAAGGGCGTGTGGCTAGGGCTGCACAACGGCCCGACGGGGTAGGGAGTCCATGGGACGCTGGGAACGGGCCGGTGCCGGGATGAGGCAAAGAGGAAGGGGACATGGGATGCACAGGGAGACCGAAAGCGCCAAGCAACAGCCCCATTAGTTTGGGAAACCAGTCGCAATGGAGTGGTGAACGATGGGTCAACCATGGGGAACCTGACCACGGGAAGTCGGGAAAATACCCTGAACTCAGAGACGGCCGTGAGGTGTCCGCAGGGGTGAGGGTTGACCTTGAGATCCTCGGGTCAATGGCCTGTGTACACGTAGGTTCACGCGTGAGCGGGACCAGGGGGAACGTGGGAAGGGTCGCCCCCTGGCCTCGTGCTGTGGATGGACGACACCCAAGTGCATCCGGGAGCCGCGTGGGTACTCCAACCCGTGAGGGATGGGGAGTGGTGGAATGCGGTTGACAGAGAGAAATGCTCCGCTGTCGGCGAGGGCTATCCACAGGAAACCCGCCTGCAGGTGCCCAGAAGGCTGTGCCAGGGGGGGAAGGCTGGGGAACCTTCAAAGGGTGACCGGAGGGAGCTGAAACTGTGAGGGCAGCGACTGAAGAGAGCCTACCGCTGGTCATGCCCCAAGGGAACCTGGTTGAAGTTCTCGGCCGTGAGGTGCGAGAGGGGTCACCAGGGGAACTGGTGGTGGAGAGCTCTCCTTCCCGCCAGAGGCGGCCACCATGTAAAACAAACAAGGAGTTGTCAGATGAGGCTGCGGACGCGGCCGCCCTTACTTACTTACTTACTTACTTACTTACTTACTTACTTGTCAGTGCTGTGAGGGATGTTCAATATTCAACAACGCTCTCGGGGTCTGCCGACTCATCATGCATGGATGTAGTCAAGATGCAATACATGGCTCCATGTGCTAAGGCGAGATGAAGTTAGACCTCTGTTTTGTGCGAATCTAGTACGTGTGTTGTATCGTATCGTTCCGATGCAGTACATGTATTGTAATGTATCATATCCGCCCGAAACTCACGGGTCAAGTTTGGTATCATTTTCAGGATAGTCAAAAGATTTCAACAAAGGAAAACCATGACTCGTCTTTGCTAGAACAATCACATTCCTCTAAAACAGACCATATCGGTGGCTCAGGCTTGTTTTCCCAAACTGCAAAGCAATTTTAGAACACTCTCCTGCAACAAATATGAAAAACCTGCAAAGGGTCTCCGAAGCTAGTTAAAAATTCTGCATTGGTTCTCAAAACTTGCAGTGTGGCGTGCCTGTGCCTGTGCTTGTGAATGAGTGGTGTGCATGTGTGGAGTGACTGTGCATATGTAGTGAGTGACCTGCAAAACTGGTGAGTGAAGTTCCACCCCAAAAATTCAGAAACAAGTTTCCCAATAAAAGGACAGGGTCAACCCTGGCAAGCATGGCACAAAGAAAACAGTTACAGACTAGGCCTTTCAGAAGAACAGGTAAGAAGCCATGTAATGGGGCGCTGGGAAACTCGGAGCCCAGTGGGGCTACAATGGACAGGACACTGAAAGGACACCCACAGCACGCGCCGACACTCAGGGGACACCGACAGCACGCGCGAACACTTAGATAACACGCACAGCATGCGCAAATACTCAAATGACACTCACAGCACGCGCGAACACTCAAATGACACTCACAGCATGCGCGAAGACTCAAATGGCACTCACAGCACGCGCCAACACTCAGGGAACACTCACAGCCTGCGTGAAGACTCAAATACCACTGACAGCACGCGCTGACACTCAAAGAACACTGACAGCACGCGCGAACACTCAAAGGACACTCACAGCACGCGCCGACACTCAAATGGCACTCATAGCACGCGCGAAGACTCAAATGAAGCTCAGAGCACGCGCCGACACTCAAATGACACTCACAGCACACACCGACACTCTAATGGCACCCACTGTACGCGCTGACACTCAAATGACACCCACAGTATGCACCGACACTCAGATGACACTGAAAGCACCTTCTTCCTCTTGTGCTCCTTCTTCCTCTCCTTCGTCTCCACTCCTCATTCTTCTTCTCTTCTGCAGCTTCTCCATCTTCTTCTGTCTTCTTCTCAACGTCTCTTTGATCTCCTTTGCCTCTTCCGCTCATTCTTCCGGTCCTTCACCTTCTTTCTCTCTTCATCTTCTTCCCTCCTCTTCTTCTTCTGCTTCTTCTTCACTTGTTTCTTGTGTGGCCCTGCACACGCAGGACAGACAGAGGAATTTGACCACTACTCTTAACCAAACGAAATTCAACTCAAATTAATTGCAAAAAGGAGACAGTCACATCAAACCTGTTTAATTTCCTGTTCTTTGTTGATATTCCGATTCTGCCATACGCAGTGGGGGTTGCGGTCGGCTGGGAGACTGTCTTCGGACAACCATGTCAACCATGTCAACCAATTCTTTTGAATCAGTAAATTCAGTTAAGGGGCCATATATGGCTCTGTCTGCCAATGCTCGTTTGTAGGTAAACAGGGGTACATACCACCCCTGTGTGAAAAGAGATTCGTCCCTCTATTAGAATCTATGGTAGAGGTTATATGTTCCTGTCAAAACATATTCCACGTCATACATGTGTCATACACAGATCATTCCTTGCATCCATACATCAATCAACACATATGCCCAACCATGGGTGCTCGCAGCGCATATTATGTTTGAGAGTCGGACTCATGGTCTACAGGTCTACAGGTCTACAGCCAAATGTCTACAGACGCGGTCTACAGATCCGTATACCTACGGTATACAGCTAGTATACAGAGGTCTACAGGTATACAGGTCTACAGGTCTACAGGTATACAGTTTCAGTATACCATGAGTACACGTTCAGGAGGCCGTATATGGTATACAGTCTACAGTGTATACAGAGTATACAGGTGGTATACAGTTACTATCATGGTACCGGGTATACAGTGGTATACAGGTCTACAGCCATCCCTCTGGAGGAGCTAAGCGTAGTGGAAGACTTGGCCCTTCGGTGCGATGGGGTTTCAACTTGGTTTGATCGGCAAGTGTTTGAAGTGCACCAGACCAGACCAGGATGGCACAACAGGACCTGGGCCCAGCCAAGCCGAGAAGAAGAAGGCCACAGCCCCGCGCCTCCCTCCTCCGCCGCTGCCGACCAGTTCGGCCCGCCTGGCCGCCAGGTCACGACCGGGCCCCCCCAGCCGACCGCCCCCAACCTACAGCCCGAGGACATGCCCTCCATCCTCCCCGCCGTGGCCGCAGCAGAAGCCGCCGCCCACAAGCCCGCCCGCATCACAGCCCAACCCGCGTCCACCACCTCCTCCTCATCCTCAGCATCCTCCACATCCTCCACCTCATCCTCCGACCCCCCCCTCCCCGCCGCCCTCATCCTCAAGGCCACGGCAAAAGCCAAAGCCGGGGTCGCACAGACCGACCCCGCAACCCCCACACAGGCGACTCGGGCACCCCGACAACGCACCGTGACGACCCCCGACCCGACATAGGCGCCCTCACACCTCCGGACAGAGGTACTCTTCAACCTGGAACCGGATCCCAACCCCAAACTCGACCCCAAACCCAAGCTGGCGCCCACGCGAGCAAACACAACACCACAAACGCAACGACACAAACCCAACCGACACCACCCCCACCCGGACCCTCACCCAAGCCAGGACCCCCCACCCACCGCAACCCACGCCCCCCTCCCACCGGCACCCACCACAACCGCAGAGGCGGCCACCCAGCACGACCCCGTTCAAGCCCTCGTCCGCATCCCCGTCACCAAGCACCCCGTCATCCATCCCCCACAAACCACCACCACCGCCGGCCAAACCGACCCACGGACGTGGGACCCCTCGACCACGGTCACCGTCAAGCCCGGCCCCGGACCCGCCCCCCCTGCCGACCACATAGTGCAGCCCCGGGGACTGCCCACGATGCCCAACCCCCCACCCCCACAAGGGGGACTGGAAAACCCACAAGGGGTCCATGGGCCATACCCGCAACACCAACCCCACCACTACCGACACCACCACCACCAGCGGCCCCACCACCACCACTACCAACACCACCCCCACCACTACCACTGCCCACCGCCCTACCCCACCAGGCCACAACCCCCCGTGCACGAACAGCACCAGCAAATGGGATGGCAGCGGAGCGCTCCACCCGCATACCCCACCTACCGCCAGGGGCCACCCCCCCCCCGTACCAGCCCCCCCCCCGTACCAGCAACCGTATCCCTATCCCCCCGGCCACCACGTCCACGCCGAAGGGGCCCCCCGGGCCCCACCCCGCCAAGGACAGTCACTCGACCCATACCACCAGCCGCTGCCGCCACCACACCCCTACGTGGCGGATCCATGGATGACGGGGGACCTTCCCCCCCCCCCCAGTACCAGGCAGCTCCACGCAGAGCCCCCCAGTGGCCGCCGACGCCTCCTGACTGGCCCGACTCGAGCGATGAGGCCCGGTCCCGCAAACGGCGGCGCTCCCGCTCCCCCCCCCGCACGGCACACTCGCCAAGGGCGCCCACACTCCCACCGCGCCTCAACCACCCCCTTGCGCCGCTCCCGCTCCCCCAGGTACCACCACTACTCCCCGAGACCCCGCTCCCGTCGCTCCCGCTCCCCCGGGCACCATCACGAGCGCCACCGCCGCCCCATGTCCACCTCCCCCTCCCCCCACCGGCCATACAAGACCCTCACCCCCAGCCCCCGCCACCACCGCTCCCGCTCCCCCCGACGCCGCCAGGCACGCCACCGCCGCCCCACGTCCACCTCCCCCTCCCCCACACGCCCTGCCGGGCTCCCCGTTCCCCCCGCCGCCCATACCCATCCACCAACCCCAGCCCCCGCCACCACCACTCCCGCTCCCCCGGACGCCACCAAGCGCGCCACCGCCGCCCCATGTCCACCTCCCCCTCCCGTTCCCCCCTCCGCCCGTACCCGTCCTCCACCCCCAGCCCCCGCCACCGCCGCTCCCGCTCCCCCAGGCACCGCCACCCCCGCCACCACCGCAGGTCCACGTCCTCCCCCCGCCGCTCCAGGACCCTGGGCACAGACCCCTCCCCCCCCCAGGCCCCCGCCCACCTCGCCTGGTGGTCTCCCCCCGCTCCGCAGGAGCTCTGCCGCTGGGTGAAGTGGGCCGGGGGAGCGGGAAGGCACGAAGGGGTGCATGTGGTGCATACCTTCGAGGAGGTGCGCACCCGCACCCCCGCAAACCCCAACGAGGCCGCCCCGGAGGCCATCATGCCGCAAGCGGCATGGGAGGCCCTCCTCCGCGATCTGGTCCAGGGCCTCCGCCCCCCCTACACCCCCCAAGCCCTCCGCCAGTGGCTCCAGGCTACCCAACCCCAGGCCTGGGCCGCCGGCGCCCCCTCCCCACCCAGCCCCTCCCGCCACCACCACACCAGGAAGGGGCAGGACAAGGGCAAGGGAAGGGCAAGGGACACCAAGGAGCACTCAGGCAAGAGGGCACGGAGGGGCCCCAAGTGAGGGCAGACACTCACAGGGACAGGACGCTGGAAGATACACCACATGGGGGCAGGAAACCACCCAAGAACCAGGGAGGGACGGGAGCGGAGACCAAGGCACGGAGGAAAAGGGCACCACGGCAGGCGCCACGACCCACACCCAGGAAGGGCATACCACGACAGGGGCACCAGCGCCGCCCCACCCCCACCAAACACCCCACGACACCGGGGGGCGCAGCCCCCAACAGACACCACCGAAGCAAGCATCGGACGCCGTGCGGATCACACCAGCGCACACCCACCAGCCACCGGAAACCACACGGAGAATGGAGGGCACACCTACACGGGGAGAACGGGCCACACCCACGGAGGAAGCAGCAGGGAATGCCGCCGCACGGCGCACCACCACGCCCTCACCGCCAGGCGACGACCCCGGCCACCACAAGGGCCACCTCACAGGCACGGGAAGAGGACGAGGGCACGGCCACAGCGACCAGGACTAGGGACCGAAACCCCCAGAGGACACGGGACCAAGGCACAGGTCCCCAGGGAGGGCAACCCCACGGACCGTCACGCGATGGACCTACCCGACCCGGCGGCCCGAGCGGCACGCCCAAGCCCCCACAGCACGGACCCAGCGAGACACCCACACCTAACCGCACCCCCAAGCCACCAGCCAGCCACACTCCGGCCCGCACTCCGCACCATGACACAGGCCAGGCTGACCTCCATTGACCCACCGCGGCACCACGCGAGACCACGGCACACCGCACCACAGCGCGCCACAGTGCAAAGCGCCACAGCACGACGCGACGCGATGCGGCACAGAGCGGTACAACACGACACAACTGACCCTAACCCGAAGTACTAACCGAAGCCAGCCACCACAAACCCTGGAAGGCGCCGCACCAGCACGCCACACACCAGCACCGCAGGCCACACACGGGGGCACAGCGCGCCTGGCAACAACGGTCGCGGACCACCCAGAAGATTAAAACCGGCACCGCAGAGGGGAAAGGACACGAACAACCCCAGCCCCCTAACCCAGACCACAAGCAGCCGCCTGGCGAAGCCGCCCAGCCGGCAGAGCCAGGACCTAACCCGGCAAGAAGGGGCGCCGAGCCCACCGTGTACATGGCCCACCCGACCCATGGGGCTGGAACGCGGCCAAACAGAACGCAACTGAAAACAGCAGCCCGGAAGACAACACTGAATGCAGGCCAGTGCGTGCACCAGCCCAGGGAAGGCAGAGGGAGGAACAGGCAAGCCCCCCCCCCAAAAAAAACCAAACAAAAAAAACGGATGGGGGAGGGGGAAAAGGCGCGAAAACAGCCCACAGCCGCCAAACCGCCCACCAACACCACCAGAGGCGGCCAAACACCCCCCCCAAAAAGGCACGAAGACAGGACCCCCAAAGAGGCACAGGGGAACAACCCACCCAAAACCGGCAACACCAAGCCAGGAACAGCGGCCGGCCGGGAAGAGGGACACCGAAACAAGCAGAAAAAAAAGAAAAAAGAGAGCCACCAGCCCAGCCCGAAAGAAAGGGGATGGGGGGACAGGGACCACAAGGCCCGGGACAGGAACACACAGAAAAAAAAACGCAAAAAACACACCCCGACAACCCAGCCAAGAAAGGCTGGGCACAGCCGAGACCCGGGCCCAGCACACACGCCCACACCGCACGCCGAAACCGGAAACGGCGGGGGGCAAGCGGGGCGCCGACGAAACCACACACGTCCCAGAAGCAGGCCGAAACCGAACCCCAACCCTGAACACCACAAACAGCTGACACTAGAGGGACAACACCACAAACCGTTGCAAAACACACCCACCCAAGACCCCAGCCAGGACTGGCGGGGTTAACAAAACCCACACCCAACCACCAACCGGACCCAAACACAAACGCCGCACAACAGTAGGAAACCCAGTGCCCACAGCCCGGGCACTGAGGCAGCCCGTGCCATGCAGGTGACCCGGCCAAACGAGATCCGGAGACCGGGGGTAAGGCTGCATCCTAAGGCCTGCGCTGCTTTGGGACTCGAGGCGGAGCGTGCGACACCCAAGCGCCTCGGAACCCAAGTACCAAGAACGTGCATGCATGCCTTGGGAACGGGATACGCCAGGAAGTCCGGTGAACCTCTAGAGTTCCGCCCAAAGGAGGGGGCGTGCGCAAGCACGGGGGCACACCCTCCCGGCTAGACAAGCACGTCACGCTGGCGGCGATCAGCCCTCCCGGTGTTGCCCGGGGCCGCTTTGTTGGGGGCCAACAGTCAGGTCTAGCGGGAAGTAAGCCGCCTCCCCTCTTCACGCGCGGAGCCCCTTCCTGTTCATCACAGGGGCGATGCCAGGGGGAACCATGGGGCGCCTCTCCACGACCGAGTGCACCTACCTACCTACCTACCTTGAAGTGCACTTGGTTTCGAAAGACAAAACCCAACTACTTGGGGTGGTGGATTTGACAGGGAAGGGGCTGGGGGGCTATCTGGAGGTTATCCTCGCATTGTTTGAAGATTGCACGCGGTTCGGGAAGCTCACGTATGGCAACAAAGAAGTTTTTACTAGGTGCGCACATTGTACTCCGACAATGCCACCGTAAATAGTGGACACATTAGTGGCCTCTGTGAGCTCATGTATGAGCGGGCACTTCCAGAGGCAACGCGGGGGAACATCAAAGCTCTAATATTCAGAGGGTGTGATGACCATATTGGTGCTCGCATCTTAAAGCATTTTGACCAAGCCCTCGTGCAACTAGCACAGCTGGATGAGAATGCCCTGCCTTGCCTTGCCCACAAGAAATACCCATGGCATGGAGTTTGCAGCACATTGCAAGCAAGCACCTGCTTTCCCTATCCCTTGCCTGGCCAGGTACTTTTCAGTCCAATACCCGCTATGGTGAGACGGTATTTTAATACCTCAGATACTTGTTCCAGAGAAACCAACAAACCAGAATGGTCTATGCGGAGGCCTACGTGAGAGTAAAGCGGTCCTCCTACACACCTCACATTATACATAACCCTGCCCTACTCTCTGGTCTGCGGGAGACAGCGAGGCGGTGGTTTGAGGAAAAAGACCTAACCTTCAAGTCCTTTGCGAAGTACAATTTGACTGAACTGTTGAAGAGGTGGGTAAAAGCCATAGAGTCAGAAGAGAAAAGGGATAGAGAGGGGAATCCCCTTGCTTTCTTGCAAAGTGATGACTTCCTTTCTGGTTCAGTAGAGAAGTTGACTGTGGAGGTTCTCATGGGGGCGGTGGTGATATGGCAACGGTATATTCGTCACAATTCTGACCTTCTATGCCGCAACGAGACGAAGGAGGCCATGATGAGGCAATTGTGGGAACTTTATGGACAATGAAGTACAGCACCCAGGTGGCTATGCACGGCGTGTGCCCCTTTTTTTGCCCTGTTTCAGCCCTGTTTGAAGACATCAGACACTCCCACTTGACCCCGCCCGGTGCTCCAAACTTTGGTCCGCAAATAGCCCGCCACCCACCCTGTACAACCATTTCAGACCCATAGAGACCCCAATGGTCCCAGGGGGACTGTTTTAGGGTCCTTTTCCGCGAGAGAAAAAAGTGCCCTTTGGTTGCGCGTTTTGGACCCTGATGGGGGGCGTTGAAGCACAGGGGTTACTTACAACACAAAATACCTCTGCTGTGATTTGTGGTGTCAATTTGAATTTTTGTGATTGATTCGAATTTTGGCTTGTATTTCCCATTTTTACGGCTACCACCAATTTTTTCAAATTCATTCTAGATTGCATGCCACTCATTTGACACGCATGACCTACTCAGAATTCATTAGGTTTAGCTTTCTTCAAGTTTGGACTGCACTTGGCAACCGATCTACATCAGTGCGCAAAATTTGCTTCTCTGAGTCCTCCCGGGTGATGAATGTCTCCGCCGTCTCTCCGACCGGCAGGGCCGACCATGCAGTAGAGTGCAAGTTGGGCGTCGTGGATCGCAGAGGCGAGCAGAACTTAGCGGCCCACTTGCACCTCTTGGCTCCCAACAGCATGGCCAGCTTCCTTGGGCGATTGCATAAACAGGGAGGCAGTTTGGGATTGGGATGTCGCCAGTGGTCGTTGGAGACCAGATCCCAAATTGCATCTTGTTGTGCGGCGGCCTACTCCAATGAGCCTATCAGAATGGTCCACCATTGTGAGGCCTCCCTATGAGACCAGACGCCCTTGCGAACCCTGGAGCCCAGCTCCCTTAGTGAGTCATCGGAGCCCACAGGGTGGTTCGGCAAATTCTGTGAGAAAATGGGAGGCAAAAGGTAAATGCAGGGGAAGGGAGTGCTTCATCCTATGAGAACTTGCTAGTCCGAGGAGGTAAACAAGGCCCGGCATGTGTCGTTGAAAAGGTTCAAATAGCACGTCGGTGTGGTTGTGCGACTTCCCAACGTCTCCACCAGCCCCCACCACCCACTCCTGCTATGCGCTGCACCTCATCTACACCACATCAGTAATATGACCATAGGGAAAATCACTAGTGTCAATGAGGTCTGGAACATGTTGGTCGGGCCTCCAGGTTCAGCTTTCTGTAGGCTCGCTAGAGGAGGTAACCCACCACATCTCCCGGAAAGTAGAATCAGATAGCTTTGAAGTTCCGGTGGACCAAGCGCAAGAGCTGATCGCCTTCATGCTTCTAGTTCTTACCCATCTTGGTATGATCAGAGACCCTAATGTCAATGACATCCGGGGGGCGGGGGGGTTCATATCGTTGCCCGATATTTCAAAAGGAAGATGTGCGATGAAATACTCCCCGTGTACCATGCCTGGTTAGGGGGATATGGAGTACGAGGATGATGCACAACCATCTCAGATGCCTTTGAAGGGTTGGGGTCGACGCCACCGGCAGACAACATAATAGACAAAAAGGGCGCAATCAGAAGAAGGATGACGTGGATGTGGGGTAAGAGGCCGGTGATGGGGAGGCAAAAGGGTTCAGAAATGGATAGGCCTCAAACTGTGTGAATTTTGTGTGCCATTCGCCTTCACTGACCTTTCGGAGACAGCAAACATCAATCAGCCTTCAATGACCTTGCAGTGACCTTGCGCTAAGCCTTCGTTAACAAAGGTGAAAAGAAATTCCCCCCCAGCCCCCCCTGCTCCCCCGACGCCAGGCCCCCCCACATTGCGACGCCCCGCACAACCCCGGCCCCGCGGAGCCTGCACGGACGGCTGCCGCCCCGGCGGTGCCGAACTGCAGCGCGGAACCGGCGCGGATGGCCGCCGCCCCGGCATCGCATGAGCTGCAGGCAGAACCGGCAGCGGGGGCAGTGGGAGCCCCGCGCCCAGACGAGGCCTGGAGCGACTGGGTCCGGGACTGGGACGCCAACCCCGACCCCCTGGGGAACGGGACACTCCCTGTGTTGCTGGAGGTGTATGAGTGGCTGAACGGGGCCACCAGGGGGTACATGAGGAACGAGCTGTTCGATGCCGTGCTCCTGTGGCGGGACAGGGGGAAATAGAAGGTACCCCCTGGGGGGGGGGGGTGGCCCGAGAGGACCACAAAAGGGTCCTCCGTGCCGTAATTTGGGCGCGATGGCTTGACCGTGACCCAGGGTGGCCGGCTTTCCTCAACGTTCCTAAGGCGTCCGAGAGGTTTGTGCATCATCCTTGAGCTCCATATCCTCCTAACGAGGAATGGTACACGTGGAATGTTTCATGGCACATATTTCTTTTGAAATAGGGTTGAGGTTTGAGGTTTGAGGTTTCGGGTACTAGACGCCTTTCGGCCACAGGGGGCCACCTGGTCGGGCCAGGTGATATCCTCCCCACCGGGACCTATTGGCGGGCCCTTCATCACAGATCTGCTGCCTGGTGGCGGAGTCGCCCGGGTTCACGGGGCTCGGAGCCCTGTCCTACCGCGGCCTCCCCCTTTTGCCACTCCCCGGTCACTGTGTCACTTAGCAGCCGTGGTTGCAGGCGCTTACCCACTACGCCGCCCCCCTTACGCTAACAGGAACATAACGCCGTCTCTGCCGTCGTCTAATACGCCGTCTACGTAAAGAAAACTGCGTCGCGAGCAATGCGTAAAACACGAAAAAAAAATTCGAAGCACACCGCGCCCCTGTACTCGTCCCTCATGCCCTCTTTTATTCGCCATTTACCTTCCCCTCCCGCCCGTGCCCCACCCTCGATGCCTTCGCCTCCCTTTTGCTGCAGGTGGAATGTGCGCCGCGTCAAGGCCAGGACACCGCAACCACCAAGGCATGCCAGACACGAGACCGCCACCAACGCGGGGTGACACGTAAGATAGTTGATGTTTTTTGTGCGTGCCGGCAGGAGGGGAAAGGGCGACACAGCACACAATCGCCGCCACCGGGCAAAAAACAGCACAGACACCCAACAGCACAACACAGCACAGCACGGCCGGCCACAGGCGGGCAAAGCACACACAAACAGCACCGCAAAACGACAGCAGAACACGACAGCACAGCACCACACGACAGCACAGCGCCACAGCACACGACACAGGGAAGCAAGGCACCACAGCCAGCACAACAAGGCACCGCAGGGCACAGAGCGGAGAAAACAGGGAACGCACAGCACGAGGGAAAGAGCACCACAGCACGCAGACACCACCACCGGACAAAAAGAAGCACAGCCAACCAACAGCACAGCACAGCACAGCACGACAGGCCACAGGAGGGCAAAGCAAGCCCCAACAGCACCACAACACGACAGCAGAGCACAACAGCACAGCACCACGCGACAGCACAGCACCACAGAACACGACACAGGGAAGCAGGGCACCACAGCAAACCACAGGGAAGCAGACCACGCGGCCAGACAGGGTCACCGACGCCGAAACACGCCACCAACAGACAACCACGGGCCACCAGACCCAGCACTGCACCACAGCACACCAAAGGAAACAGCACAACACACAGCAGTGCACCACAGCACCAGGCGCCAGCAACAGCACGCACCAGACGAACAGCACAACGCAAGCGCACCAGCACAGCGAAGCACAGCACCGCACCGAGCAGAGAGGACAGGGAACGCACAGCACAGCACCCCGGGACACACACAGCACAAAGCAGAGCGGCAAACAGCACGCACCACCACGCCACGACAAAACACACGCAGCACACAGCACACAGCGCGGAAGAAAACCGCACAACAAAGCACCGCAAAGCACAGAGCCCCAGGGCGACGGGCAGCGCCAGAGGGCACGGCGCAACCAGCAACGGCACCAAGCCAGCACAGCAAAGCAACACAGCACAGGACAGCACGACACCGGGCGGCACAACGCGCAGCAGCGCGGCGCAGCAACGCACCCAGGGACACACAGCACAGCACAGCACACAGCACACAGCACCGAGCGGCAGCGACGAAAACCGCGAGACACAGAGGGGGGGGGGGGGGCAACCACCAGGGAGCAGCCACCGGCCAGGCGAAAAGCACGAAAGAGGCGAGAGTGCACGGAGAGCCGAGAAGCGGCAGGCCAACGAAGCAAATAACGCACAGCGCCGAGGCCCAGGGCACCCCGGGCCGGGAACCAGAGAAAGCAGGAGACAACGGGGGCGCACAGAGGAAGAAAAAAAGGGAAAACACAGGCACCGAGCAGGAGCGACGAAAACCGCGAGACACAAAAGGGGGGGGGGGGACCCTGCAGGGAGCAGCCGACGGCCAAGCAGGGGAACACACACGAGGCGAGAGCGCACCGAGAGCCGGGTGGCGGGAGGCCGGGAAAAAGAAACAAAACACAGCGCCAAGTCCCAGGGGACCACGGGCGACAAACCAGAGAAAGCCAGAGACAACGGGGGCGCACAGAAGAAGAAAAAAAAATCCAAGGCACCGAGCGGGAACGGCGAAAGCCGCGAGACACAGAAGGGAGGGGGGGGGGGGCAACAAACACCGGGGAACAACCACCGGCCGACCGGGAGACACAAAACAAGCAAGAGCGCATGAAGAACCAGGAGGCGGGGGGCAAAAAAAATAAAACACACAGAGCACAGAACGCCGGTCACAGCAGACCCAAACCAGCGCCAAGGCCCAGGGCAGCCGGGGCCGGAAAACACAGAAAGCTGGAGACAAGGGGGGCGCGGACGAGAGGAGAAAAAGGGAAAAAAAGAAAAAAAACAAGCGCAAGGCAACGAGGAACGGCAACAACAGCAAGAGAGGGAGGGGAGGGGGGGGGGGGAAACCACCGGAGAGCGGCCGACGGCCAGGCAACACAAAGAAAGCGAGAGCGCACGGAGAGCCAAGAAGCGCGAGGCCAGCAAAACAAACAACGCAAAGCGCTAAGGCCCAGGGCACCCGGGGCCGGAAACCAAGTAAAGCAAGAGACAGAGGGGGCGCAAGGCAGAAAAGGACGGGGAAACGAAAAAAAAAAATCAACAAAGCAAAAGCAAAAGGGGGGAGGTGAGGGCAAACATAGGACCAAAACAGGGGCTACTCCAGCCCCGAGGGGGCCCAGCAAAGCGGAAAGACAAAGCGGGCAAAGGAAAAGGTGAGGCGCACCAGAACGCGCCCAGGAGGCCGGCCTCCCGGACCCGGCAAGGAAGGACGAGCACACGCACACACGCACGGGACCCGGGCGTGGCGTCCTCCGACCCGCAAGGGAGGTGTTGGCGTCCACACGAAACAGCCCCGGTGCACCGGCCGAGTCCCCCGTCGAACGACGGACGGTACGGGAAACCGGACGCATCAGTGACCGGGTCCACACACGCCAACCACCGCAGCGCACGCAGCCCAAGACCGGCGCCGGAGGGACCCGCCAGGGACAACCCCATCGCGGGTCCCTGAACGGGTATGACGCGGAGCGAGCCCAGCGTCCCTGCCTTGGCGGGGGCACGCGGCAGGCACAATGAGCCCGTTTCCCGGCCGGCCTCCGCGTGCCCCGCACAGCCGCCCAGTAAAGCCGGGGGCCCAAGCCCCCGGGGTGGGGAAAGGCACCACAGCGTCGGGAAAGCCGACGGGAGCACCGAGAGCGACCGGACCGGACGAGGCGCGGGGCACCACGCGGGGCCACGAGGCACGCCAGAGAGGCACGCTGCCGGCCGAAACCAAGGCACACGGACAGGTGCCAAGCCACAACGGCCGCCGGGTGCCGCAAACCCGGAGAGCGCGCACAACACGCACCGAACCACGGCACAGGAACAGGTGCCAAGCAACACCAGCTGCCGTCCAGATGGACGAGTGCGCCTCCAGAGGGTACCCAGCCCCTACCGGCTACGAACAGCCGCCGTCTGGATGGACGAGTGCACGCCCGGAGGATACCCAGCCCCTACCGGCTACGAACAGCCGCCGTCCGGATACACGAGTGAGCGCCCCGCGGCGACGCCCCGCCCACGCAACACCACACCTGCAACCCAAAGCACAGTACACAGAGCGAGCACACCGGTGTACAAGAGCCAAGCGGCCCAGGACACTGTACAAGCAACACAACCTACCGAGCGGGCGCACCAGTGAACAGGAGCCAAGTTGCCCAGGACACCGCACACGCAACACAACACACCAAGCAAGCACACCGGTGAACAGGAGCCAGGTGGCCCAGGACACCGTACACGCAACACAACACACCGAGCGGGCACACCGGTGAACAGGAGCCAGGTGGCCCCGGACACCGCACACGCAAAACAACACACCGAGCGGGCACACCGGTGAACGGGAGCCAAATGGCCCAGGACACCGCACGAGCAAAGCACAGGACGGAGCGGGCGCACCGCTGAACAGAAGCCAAGTGGCCCAGGACACCGCACACGCAACACAACACACCGAGCGGGCACACCGGTGAACAGGAGCCACGAGGCCCAGGACACTGCACACGCAAAACAACACACAGAGTGGGCACACCGGTGAACAGGAGCCAAGGTGCCCAGGACGCCGCACACGCGAAGCAACACATTGAGCGGGCGCACAGGTGAACAGGAGCCCAGTGGCCCAGGACACCGCACACACAACACAACGCACCGAGCGGGCACACCGGTGAACAGGAGGCAAGTGGCCCAGGACACCGCATGCACAACACAACCCACCGAGCGGGCGCACCGGTGAACAGGAGCCAAGTGACCCAGGACACCGTACACGCAACACAACACACCGAGCGGGCGCACCGGTGAACAGGAGCCAGGTGGCCCAGGACACCGCACACGCAAAACAACACACCGAGCGGGCACACCGGTGAACGGGAGCCAAGTGGCCCAGGACACCGCACGAGCAAAGCAAAGGACGGAGCGGGCGCACCGGTGAACAGGAGCCAACTGGCCCGTTACACCGCACACGCAAAACAACATGGGGAGTGGGCAAACCGCTGAACAGGAGCCAAGGGGCCCAGGACGCCGCAGACGTGAAGCAACACACTGAGCGGACGCAGAGGTGAACAGGAGCCAAGTGGCCCAGGACAACGCACACACAACACAATGCACCGAGCGGGCATACCGGTGAACAGAAGCCAGGTGGTCCAGGACACCGCATGCACAACACAACACACCGAGCGGGCACACCGCTGAACAGGAGCCAAGTGGCCTGGGACACCGCACACGCAACACAACCAATGGAGCAGGCACACCGGTGAACATGAAGCCAAGTGGCCCAGGACACCGCACACGCAAAGCAACACACCGAGCAGGCGCATCAGTGAACAGGAGCCAAGTGGCCCAGGACACCATACACACTACAACACACCCAGCGGGCGCACTGGAGAACAGGAGCCAAGTGGCCCAGGACACCGCACACGCAAAACGACACACCGAGCGGGCACACCGGTGAACGCGAGCCAAGTGGCCCAGGACACCGCACGAGCAAAGCAAAGGATGGACCGGGCGCACCGGTGAACAGGAGCCAAGTGGCCCAGGACACCGCACACGCAACACAACACACCAAGCGGGCACACCAGTGAACAGGAGCCACGAGGCCCAGGACACCGCAGACGCACAACAACACGGGGAGTGGGCACACCGCTGAACAAGAGCCAAGGGGCCCAGGACACCGCACACGTGAAGCAACACACCGAGCGGGCGCAGAGGTGAACAGGAGCCAAGTGGCCCAGGACAACGCACACACAACACAAAGCACCGAGCGGGCACAGCGGTGGACAGGAGCCAGGTGGCTCAGGACACCGCATGCACAACACAACACACCGAGCAGGCACACCGGTGAAGAGGAGCCAAGTGGCCCGGGACACCGCACACGCAGCACAACCAACGGAGCGGGCACACCGCACACGCAAAGCAACACACCGAAAACGAGCATCGGTGGTCAGGAGCCAAGTGGCCCAGGACACCGTACACACTACAACACACCCAGCGGGCGCACCGGAGAACAGGAGCCAAGTGGCCCAGGACACCGCACACGCAAAACAACACACCGAGCGGGCACACCGGTGAACAGGAGCCAAGTGGCCCAGGACACCGCAGACGCAACACAACCCACGGAGCGGGCACACCGATGAACAGGAAGACAAGTGGCTCAAGACACCGCACACACAAAGCAACACACCAAAGAGGCGCATCGGTGAACAGGAGCCAAGGTGCCCAGGACACCGCACACACTACAACACACCCAGCGGGCGCACTGGTGAACGGGAGCCAAGTGGCCCGGGACACCGTACACGCAAAACAAGACACCAAGCGGGCACACCGGTGAACAGGAGCCAAGTGGCCCAGGACAGCGCACACGCAAAGCAACACACTGAGCGGGCGCACCCGTGAAGAGGAGCTCAGTGGCCCGGGACACCGCACACACAACACAACACAGCCAGCTGGCACACCGGTGAACGGGAGCCAAGTGGCTCAGGACACTGCAAACGCAACACGGAACACCGAGCGAGCACACCGGTGAACAGGAGCCAAGTGGCCCAGGACACCGTAGACGCAAAACAACAAACCGCGCGGGCACACCGGTGAACAGGAACCAAGCGGCCCAGGACAGTACACACACGTAGGGCGGCCGTGGGACAGGAAAGAACCAACACCCCATGGGTCGGACGCACTGGGGTGACCCAGCCAACCCACCGGGCCAGTGGCAGGAGCGGTACTCCAAGGCCACTGGTCCAAGCCCGGCCAGGCTGTATCGGGGACCATGGCAAACGTCACCTCGAGCCATCGAAGCAACCGGTGACAGGCAAGCCGGTACACAGTCCAGGAGGGGCTCGCCTGCCAAGCAGAGTGGCCCCGCAACTCAAGCCACAAGGGTGAGGCGGTCGTATCGTAGACTAGCGGGAGCAATACCCCTTGTGGTGAGAGATAATCCACACAGCTGGGCAGCCCCCAGAGCTGCCGCCCAGAGGAGGGGGCATGTGGCCCTACCCATGGACACATGTGGGGACACCCTCACACCCGGGACACATGGACCGGGTGGCCGCTACAGTGCCTTCCCAAGCACATGCGGGAGCGGCTCAAGAGGCACCTGACATAGGGCAGTGGGAGGGACGGATCGTCCCCTTGGTAAGACCTTCTTCCTGCAATGTCAAAGAAGGCATCACGAGCTCCCGAAGATACCTACCTACCTACCTACGTCAGGTTTCTGTAGGCTCGCTAGAGGAGGTCACCAACCACATCTCTCGGAATGTAGAATCCGATAGCTTGGAAGTTCCGGTGGACCAAGCGCAAGAGCTGATCGCCTTCATGCTTCTAGTTGTTACCCATCTGGGTATGATCAGAGACCCTAGTGTCCATGACATCCAGGGGGCAGGGGGGTTCATATCGCTGCCCGATATTTCAAAAGAAAGACTAAAGATGTGCGATGAAATACTCCCCATGTACCATGCCTGGTTAAGGGGATATGGAGCACGAGGATGATGCACAACCATCTCAGATGCCTTTGAAGGGTTGGGGTCAACGCCACCGGCAGACAACATAATAGACAAAAAAGGCGCAATCAGAAGAAAAAGGACGTGGATGTGGAGCAAGAGGCCGGAGATGGGGAGGGAAAAGGGTTGAGAAATGGATAGGCCTCAAACTGTGTGAATTTTGTGTGCCATTCGCCTTCACTGACCTTTCGGAGACAGCAAACATCAATTAGCTTTCAATGACCTTGCAGTGAGCTTCCGGTGAGCCTTCCTTAACAAAGGTGAAATGAAATTACCCCCCAGCCCCCCAGCTTCCCAGCCGCCAGGCCCCCCCCACATGGCGATGCCCCGCATGACCCCGGTCCCCCGGAGCCTGCACGGACGGCTGCCGCCCGGGCGGCGCCGAACTCCAGCGCGGAACCGGCTCGCAAGCAGAACCGGCATGGGGGGCAGTGGGAGCCCCGCGCCCCGACGAGGCCTGGAGCGACTGGGTCCGGGACTGGGACGCCAACCCCGACCCCCTGGGGAACGAGACGCTCCCTGTGTTGCTGGAGGTGTATGGGTGGCTGAACGGGGCCACCACGGGGTACATGAGGAACGAGCCGTTCAATGCCGTGCTCCTCCGGCGGGACAGGGGGAAATAGAAGGTACCCCCTGGGGGGGGGGGGTGGCCCGAGAGGACCACAAAAGGGTCCTCTGTGCCGTAATTTGGGCGCGATGGCTTGACCGTGAGCCGGAGTAGCCGGCTTTCCCCAACCTTTCTAAGGCGTTCGAGATGTTTGTGCATCATCCTTGAGCTCCATATCCTCCTAACGAGGCATGGTACACGGGGAATGTTTCATCGCACATCTTTCTTTTGAAATAGGGTTGAGGTTTGAGGTTTGAGGATTCGTGTACTAGACGCCTTTCGGCCACAGGGGGCCACCTGGTTGGGCCAGGTAATATCCTCCCCACCGGGACCTTTTTCGCGGGCCCTTCATCACAGATCTGCTGTCAAGTGGCGGAGTCGCCCGGGTTCACGGGGCTCAGAGCCCTGTCCCTGCGCGGCTTCCCCTTTTTGCCACTCCCCGGTCGGTGTGTCACTTAGCCACTGTGGTTGCAGGCGCTTACCCACTACGCCGCCCCCCTTATGCTTGGTCGCCCGGGGTGCCGGCGCCGCCGCGCCCATGCTACTGGCTTGTTGCCAGTCGGAGTCCCGTGGGCTTGCGCAGAGGCTGCCTAGCCGCGGGAGCCCCAAGCCTGCCCGCCTGGCCCGCTCGCTGCCCGCTGGGGTACCAGGCCGCCCCACAGCGCCTCCCTCGGGCGGCGCCCGGGCGGGAGCACACGGACACGAACCGGAGAAGTATGGAGAGCGCCCCCTCCACGGCCTAAGCGACACAGAGGCAGCCAGCCTTGGTGCTCGTGCAGGGGAGGCAGAGGGATGGACGAGCGGCTCCCAACCCCCAACCCCCGATACCCCCCAACGGACCCGGGCACTACCACATTCCAAGGGTGGCGACACACAGCCCCCCCCCCACCGCGGCCCGAACCCCTGCCGCCCCCCGACGGCCCCCAGGACGCCGGACGGCCGCGGGCACGCAGGCCCGCCCCCGAGGGGACAAGCAACCCAGAGCCAGGCAGGGGGACTCGGGGACCGCCACCCCCCCCCCCCCCTGCTAAATAGGCGGAGCACGGAACCAGGGCAGGAAACGCGGAGGGGCACGAACGGCATGGAACGGCCCTACCGGCGCTGTGCGCAGGTACTGCGCGCGGTGCGTGCGCCAAACCAACCAGGGGGGGAAGGGCGTACACCGCGGGTGCAGGAGCGCACACACACACACCATGGGCACGCGGCAAGGACCCAAAGGGCAACTGGAGCGAACCCGCGGAACGCACAGACCGCGTTGAATGGCGTACCAGCTGGCGAAGGAAAGGGGTACCCGGACGAGACGAACCGCAACACGCACCGCGGGGAGCGCGAGGGAGGGGGGAGACAACAGGGGGGGGGGTAGGAGAACGGGCCCCCGCCCTCCCTCCCGAGACCTGCCGCAAATGCCGCGCACACAGAGACAGGGCACTGCACCCGCCAAGGCAGTAGTGGCGCACAGCGCTACGCACCAGCCCCGCAGCTAGCCAGCCTCCGCCCCAGCTCATCGGGGTCCCACTGGGGACAAGCCAGTAGCACCGGCCCGGCAGCGCCGGCGGCCCGGGCGACCAAGCATAAGGGGGGCGGCGTATTGGGTAAGCGCCTGGAACCACGGTTGCTAAGTGACGCACTGACCGGGGGGTGGCGAAATGGGGAAGCCGCGGAGGGACAGGGCTTCGACCCCCGTGAGCCCGGGCGACTCGGCCACCAGGCAGGAGATGTGTCATGAAGGGCCGCTTACTAGGTTCCGCTGGGAAGGATATCACCTGGCCCGACCAGGTGGCCCCCCGGGGCCGAAAGCCGTCTAGTACCCGAAACCTCAAACCTCAAACCTCAATCCTATTTCAAAAGAAAGATGTGCGCTGAAACGTTCCCCGTGTACCATGCCACCTTAGGAGGATATGGAGCACGAGGATGATGCACGACGATCTCGAACGTTTCTGAAACGTTGGGGTCGACAAGACCGAAAGACAACACAATAGACAGGAAAGGCGCAATCAGAAGAAGGAGGACGTGAATTTGGGGTAGGACGCTAGAGATGGGGGGGGGGGAAGGGTTGAGAAATGGATAGGCCTCAAACTGTGTGAATTATGTGTGCCATTCGCCTTCACTGAGCTTTCAGAGACAGCAAACATCAATTAGCTTTCGATGAGCTTGCAGTGACCTTGCGCTAAGCCTTCATTGACGAAGGTGAAATGAAGTCGAACTGAAGATGAGGTGACAGATTCGCCTGTTCTGAAATTTCATGATGACCATCTTCCCAATTTGCAGAAGCATCATGTAGCATGTAACCCAAACGAGAGACATGCCCAAAGACATCACTATCCATGACCCCGCCTTTTTTGACTTTGCAGTGCAAACTCACTTCACAAGTCAAAATGTCCATCACTGAAACGTAGGTACACATGCGCAGCACGATCTCGGCACCCTCAATGTCACGCCGTTACAATGACCCCACGGCGTGAAGCTAGCACAAATCATGAATACAATGATCTGCCTTGATGTGGAC
The DNA here is from genome assembly GCA_964036045.1 of Eutreptiella sp. 'Long Island Sound 2002'. Classification (NCBI taxonomy): domain Eukaryota; phylum Euglenozoa; class Euglenophyceae; order Eutreptiales; family Eutreptiaceae; genus Eutreptiella; species Eutreptiella sp. 'Long Island Sound 2002'. Next base: position 126,849,441 of record OZ038382.1, on the reverse strand, counting down.
CACCGTGGGGTTGGATGTTCTCATGGTTGTGACATATCAGTTCCACAACCATCGCCAAATTTCATTCAATGACCTTAAGAATTGAACACATATTTCATGCAGATTGGAGTACCCTGCATTGTGCGCGCTGTACAAGAAGCACCCTAAATGGTGGCCAACATCGAACAAAAATGAAATCTTCGCAATTGCCCAAACGATAAAATGCTGGTCTAGATATGCATGGAAACAGTTTTTGCTAGCGGTTTATAGGGCCAAGGGGCGTGAACTTTGGAAAACACAACATGTAGTGTTGTAGGCAGCAGGGGCTAGCCCCCGGTGCTTCGGTGCATCGCGTACTCCTTGATAATGAATGTGATTCCAACACAGCTGCCGAAGATAGGTAGGGGAGGCCCATCCGCAAACAAAACAAGGGCAGACAAAGCAGGTAAGTACTTGGCTATTTGGCTATTGGAGTATGATGAGCAAGGGTCTTGTGTTCTTGTGCGTCAAAACATAGTCTAACTGCTATCCTGTGGGGGAGGTGCACAACAGCAAAACAGGAGACCAGAGTACGCACATGGTGTATGAAACGCATGTAGCTTCTTTTTGGCGGGGTTGTGGGTGGGTCCACTATGGCACGAGGCGAAGCTAGCATATACGGGCCATCCAACTACTATCATGGGGTGCTGCTAAGGAAGCACGGTCCGCGAGCCTACCCCATTCCTTGATAGTTTCTCCTCCTACAATTTATGATCGCGCACCTGCACTTTGGACACAAACACCGCACCTACAATGCGCCAATTTTGTGGGATGTCCGGCGCCCAGTTGGTGTCCGTCGATTTCGGCGCGCTTGTGGAAATGCCGAAAACTCCCTAACATCTCCCCTTGATGGCTACGAAGGGGGTTTGGAGGGGAGGAGGGTGCATAGGAACTCCCCCTTCCTAGAACCTGCCTATGACCGTACCTAGCGGAGAACCTCCCTTCCTAGACGCCTTTGACCATGCCTGCTATCCAAATGCAAAACATGCAACGCTTGTTTGTACTTGTTGAATGTGATTGTCCCGGCACTTTTTTGGACTTAACTGCATCCATCACGCTTGCGCCGCTTCACAACGGCCTCACCATGGACTTGTGGTGTTTCAACGTCAGAAGTAAAAACCGTTTAATGCACCGTACACCCCTTTCAAAGTTAGGTAAGGATACAGTGGCCTAAATGGTTTGCATTTAAGAACGCGTTTTGCGAGCCACAAACATCGTCTCTTTTGTGTCGTTGATGACAGGTACCAACACCCTCTGTAGGCGAGGCCATGTGCTTGTGATGGAAGCAACGACATGGCTCTGGTGGCCCAATGGGGCCTCACCACCTGACGTGGAATGTCGTGAACCTCGCCGCTTTGGTGATGGTGTTTTTGTGCTACACCCAACTGGGTATGATGTGGCCGCACAGGCCGCACAATTACCGCTATACAGTATCAGTGGGCAAGTGGTCAACACGCCAACAGAAAAGCATCAATCAAAGCAGCGACAGTCAGGCAGCCGGGCAGACAGATGCAACTACGAAGTATAGGCCAAAAGTGTTTCGCAGGTGAAAAGCAGTGAAAAACCAGGCGAATTGGGTAAAAATTCAAGAATGCGATTTGTGCATCTGTGCTTGCCTTGCCCCTTCTCCGAGTGTGTAACTGACGCTTGCATGCAAATAGACTGAAATACGAGTTAAAGCGGTGGTGTTTTGCCACGTTTACGTGTCACGCACCACAACTGCATGTACATGCAATTATTGTCCTTTATTGGCTCTTTGCGCGCGTAAAAGGGTGCATTTGTGTGGTTACTGTAAGCTTAGCTCGGAGGCAAAAGAGGGCATTTACACACGCAAAAGGGTGCATTTACTTGTCAAGTGAATTTTGTTGCGGACGCAAATTAGGCGTTTTGCACATGCAAAATCCATGTAATTGCCTCTTCAGTCTTAGGTGCTTCTCTGTTATGGTACATGCCTGGTGAGAAGTCCGAAGCCAAGGCCACTTTCCAGCTCCCGGGGACCCGCATCCGCCGCCAAAGCCAGCTCCTCCCGCCCGCACAACCAAGGTGCCCACGAAGGCGGTTGTTGTTGAGTATGTGAAGGTGCTGGGTGTGGAAAATGTGGCGGGAACGGGTATCTCTGTGTTGGACTGTGCACTCTCAGTGAACAAGATTCAGGACCTTCTGGTCATCCCCGAGGATGTTTGCTGGGTGATCGAGCAGCTGCGAAAATTGCAGCAGGAGGACGGTGTACATTTGAGATATTTGTTGAAGCCAACCTGCAGGCTGGTCCAGTTGCTTTGACCAATGGAGTTTTGAGCAAATTTGCTTCATGCCTATACCACGGGTTGAGCCCTGTGACATTGAACCAGGCACGCCTCGGCGGGCAAACCATGTTTTTTGTACAGATTCGCCACGGCAATTTATCAATTCACTGATTGCAAATCCTCCTGCACTTACGGCGATTCTTTTCCATTATCTGAACACAGGCGCCCGTTGTCGCCCTCGCAAATGACGGAGTCCCCTGTGCCGCGGCTCTGATAGGCCAAATTTATTAAGTCATTTTTGAGAACTTAAAGGCGCAACACACTTCCATTGTTTCGCAATTTTTTCTCTATTTTTTGACACAAGTCGCCGATTTTTTCCGTGAAGAAAGGTCTCGAAATGCGCTTTCATCCCCCAAGCCCAATAACAAAGGATTCGCGCGTTCAAGCTCCGGAGGGCTGCCGAATGTGCCTCATAGGCACTGTTGATGAGGGTTTGCCCCCATCAACCTCATATTGGGGCCGTTCAATCCGAACTCAACATGCCCAAAAGGTTATTCAGTTTTGGGGTCTTCCAAAAATTGGGCAGTCTCATGTACCTGGCTACCAGGTAGATGTAGAAATACGTTGAGTTGGTATAATCTCCCTCTTTGCACGCCTTAACACCTGGGTCATATCACTTGACTTCCCCGGAGCGTGCATATGTGTCCATTGCATCCCACTTGGCCACATCTTGTGCTTGCATGCCAAAAATCGACTTCTCAAAACGAGGTCCATTTCCAACCCAAGCACTTGCATGTGTGTTCAAGGACCACAGTTCCATACGAATATAGGCATACTTTGGTCCTAGGCCACTAGGTTGGGTATATAAGGCTTGGGTAGGGTTGTTGGTCGAATATGGGTGATTTCGTGTGCCCATTTGGTGGGTGTACCACTCCAAGACAAACCAGCCAATGGACCCCATATTAAGCCAGGACCTTCTTTTCAACATAAATCAACACTCGAAAGTCTAATCTTCACCCAATACCCCATGGAGGGCACACCCGAAGCGATGCGGTGCAAGCAGGGTGTGTTATTTGCATTCTTCCATTTTTCCTCGTGCCCACTTAGCAAGCAGCGCAAATAACCTTCCATGGCACCCCAAGTGGAGCCCAAGTGTGGAATCAAAGGTCCATTGTGCAGGAACATAGTGTATGAATGGAGGTGCCGGCTACTCAACTCAAGCCGGAGATATTATGATATAATTGTGGGGATTTCAAGTCCATGTTTCTATTCTTTGGCCGTCATGATGTCAGGTGGCGACCTTCTATCTCCACGTTGTGCTGACATCATGACTCAGGTATATTCTGGAAGTAAATTTCTGTGATGCCGAATATATCGTGAATCCAGCCCATAGCTCCCCTTGGGCTTGGCACACCAAGGCCATCTTGTGGGCCCTTTGGGCCAATCCCAAATCATGGGCCCACTTGGCGGCGCTGCCGTTCCCAAATCTAGGAAGGTTTGTTCGACGCCCAAAAGGTATGTTGGACACATAGGACTTGATACCAATTCTAAAGCATGCCCCTGTCCATGTTGGACATATGGTCCATTGGCCCTGACCATGAGTTTGCGCATTTTCGGCCTTTTTCTGCCATTTTACATATTTTAGGCCCAACGTGCACCATGTTCAGCCTCCCCGTGCACGCTGGTGCCATGGACCAATAGACCGTATATGGTATGTCGCTTGTGCAAATTGGTCGCCATTACTCACTCACCTCGCCGGTGGACCAGTGCCTACACTCACGGGGAGCTAGCCCAGGCTGAGCATGGTCAATTTTGCCATTTTAGCACTTGTTGGCCCAGTTCAGGCCTACACAATGCTATGGCCCATGGAGATCGTCAAAAGCCAAGTACGTGCAGGCCTTCTTCCAACTCCTATTGGGTACCAGACTGAATGCTGAGTCCTGTCTCCAAGCCACCATGGACATATACCCTTGAGGATACTTTCATTTTTGGCTCATTTTCGGGGATGCCAAAACACCCCTTTTGGGACCACAATTTCAGCGCCCCATTGTGGTTCATTGGCGGCCCCATATCTTTATGCCGAGAGGGAGCCCGGACCTAATTTCAAGTCTTGCACTTAGATATTGGTCGTAGGTCCCACATGCTATCCCAGGCCCCATGGGTTGAGCCTTGGCTGCCCAAGCCACCCATGGGATGTACTTCTATTTCGGTCATTTTTGCCATTTCTGCACCAAGATTTGGGTGTCACCAACCATTGAAACACCTTGAGGCTCAGAGTGGGAATGGGTATGGGGACTCAAGCAACCTTCACTCTGACCGCCATCCCATTCCTGACCTCTCCTGCCCTGTGTCCTTGGTTATCCACTGTGATTCATTTATATCATAGGGTCCTCCACTTTTGTTGCTTTTCTCCTGTTGATTGTCCCCATCACCATCCCCACCATTGCCATGTACATCCGCCACTGAGTACCCTCCACACACCCAAGTGATCCCGATCAACGTGTTGCACCTTGCTCGTGTCACTGTCCAAGGCTGTGCAGGATTCTCGGGACAGGGTTTTCCTTTCTGGACGCAGTGAGCAAAGCCAAGGGGAATCCCAGCAAAAGGCAACAGCATGCCAAAGTCCAGCCAAGCAACCGGGGATGTGGCCGACCAGAGACCCATCCTGTCAAACCTGCGTCATGATAGCAGAGCAGACTCTGGAACCACTGGCCTTACCACCGACGCGCTGAGGCGCCACAACCAGCTGGCGTGCGTGCAACAGGAGGTTTGCCCCAGAGGACCTGGCCAACGTTGCGCCGCCTACGCTCCACCCCGAGTTGAACGTGGATGTCTTGCGCTGATCACTGTTGGGATCCGATGACCTCGGGTCAGTGGTGTCACCCTTGGTTGCCGGAGCCAGCGAGGGCCCCAAGCCCCAGGGCGCCCTCCTCGTAGTAGGGGAACCCACAGAAGACGAGGAGGACAGGGTGCAGGAATTGCAGAGGTTCAGCGCGAGAAGCAGGAGGCCTTGGGAATCGCCTGGAGGCCTAGCTGAAGGAGACACTGGAGTTCATCGAGACGCATGGCCACCACAATCAGATCGTATAGGAGGCCACATCCCTGGACTCCATTGAGGAGGTTGTCTGCAGGATGGCCGCCTGTGAGTCAGCGTGCAAGGATGCACAAGGCCAGAGCCTCACCTGCCATTTGAGGCAGCGGTTGCACTGGCTCGCCTCTGAGCCTGCAAGGCCGACCACATCGGCCAGTGAATCACAGCTGGTAGTGCAACCACAGCCAGCCGCCAATGAGGACTCCATGCCTGTGGATGACAGCGCCCCTTGCCGGTTCCCTGCCCCGGAGGACCTCGAGACCATGATGTGCGACAGGGGGGTTGAGCGACAATCACGCCCAGCTCCAGTCCGCCAAGTCCACCATGGTGTGGCACCTGCAGCATCCTCTGCAACAACGCACCACGGCCAACCAGCGGCGCCATCCGGTTCACAAGTCCACCACGGTGTGGCATTTGCAGCATCCACTTCTTCAATCCACCGCACCCAACCTCCTGCAGTATCCGCACCATCAGTCTACGCACCCACCCAGTGGTTGAGGAACGCACGAACATGGATGAGGAGGCGACGGCGGTGACGAGTTTGGGTGCACGGGCCACAGCTTGTAGTCCAGGAGCCCCTGGAGGAGTTCCCAAACGTCAAGATCGTGTCTGACCCCCCGTCCCATAACTTGGAGGATGCCTCGAGCGCACTCCGGTGTGGAGGGGAGCATGGCCCAGCTGGAGTGTGAGATCAAGATTCTCGTGGATCAAGCCTTGGTGACCAAGCAGACCATGCTGAAGCGTGCGGAGCATATCCGCAAGCTGGAGCGGACCATGCGGGCATTCTGCTAGTTGATACTCGAAGCCCCCACAAACGAAGAGGCCGTGAAGCCCACAGGTCCAGCACCCCAAGTGGGACTACACACGCCACCGGGGGTGATTATGCGTGGGGAACCATTCCCCATGCCACCGCCAGCGGCAAAACTTCTGGCGCAGCACTCCGCTCACTTGGAGCAATGGCAGGGACATGCGAATCCACCCACTGGACTGCCTCCAGCACTGGCAACCCTGAGGGCCGGCGAACCATTCCCTATTCAGCCACCCGCACCCCAGCTCCTGGCGCAGTCTGACGCCTGAATAGGTCACAGCCACCAGCACCATCAGCATGACCATCAGCATCATCACCAGCACCCACACCAACATCACCAACACCACCACCATCATCATCAGATGGCACACCCGGATGAATACGGCAACGGTGGGCCCAGCCACCCGCCTGCATTTGGGCAGAGCATGCTGGGAGGTGCTGAGGTGCCGCCACAGGGATTAAGCCAACGTTTACTCCGTTCAATGGTCCAAACGCAAGGAGAGTTCCTCGCCATTCAGGGACCCCCCCGTATGCCGACAGCGCCTATGCCAGAGCACATGCCGTGGGACCAACACCGCCCACTGAGGCAACTATGAGCGCCCTGCACGTGCAGAAGTACGGAGGTGGCAGATGGCATGCGCCCCAAGCGCGCAGATCCACGGCAACACCCACCTATTTTGCCAATGGACTGGTCAAGGCGCAGATGACCCGAGTCATGGCCAACATCCCCATGCCCAAGTACAGTGGCAACCCATAGGACTTGGACGACTTCGAGCGGACGTGGAACAAGTCCGTCAAAGAATCGACCATGGGATGCAACGAGGCCCAGAGGCAGCAGTTCTGCCTGCCCATACTGCCCCACTGTGTCGCAGCCAAAGTGAAGAAGGAGTTGGACGATTGGGTGGAGGACGGCGAGATCTCCAATTGGGAAGAGATGTGGTCCGCCCTCTGCAAGGAGGAAGTTGCCGATGCCCCGCACCATGCCCAGCGCCAGTTCAAGGCCGTGTCGCTGACGATTTCTGGCGGCCACATCAGGGTGGCAGATTGGCCGGACTTCCGCCTGGAATAGCGCCACCTAAGGCGGTATGTCAAGGACTGGACGGAGGAGTCGGAAGCCTCCCGGCTGTACCACATGCTGCCGTACAAATGGCAGGAGAAGGTCCAAGCAGAGGAGAAGAAGAGAGGCCGGTGGAGGACCATGGTCAAGATCCTCCTGCCCCAGCAGCAACATCAAGGCGTGCTGCAGTGGATCAACTCCGGGGCCACCGTGCATTACAGGTTCGACACGATGAAGAACGCCCTGATACTGACCACGGAGGAGCGCAGAATGGGCGATAGCCTGAAGGCCATGGAAAGGGTCAATTGGACCACAGGGATGCTGAAGGTGTAGGCGATTGACCCGCAGATGACCGTTGATGAGATCATTGACTTCATCAGCGAGAAGATGACGCTGCAGCACAGCAAGGAGGCGCAGCATCAGGACCGAGGAGGAAAGCGAAACTGGCAGCTGCGAGATGTTTGGCAGACGGATGCAGACGTCGCGGAACCTGCCACCCCTGCCAAGCAGGACAAGCCGAAGGGCCATGGCAGCGCTTCTGATGCCAGCGGAGGCAAGCCTCAGGGTCTCTACCCTGAGGTTGGAGTGCAAGCAGTGGACGCCATCCTGGCGGAGGTATACGGGGTGCAGTCCACCAGCCAGGCGAACGCAGCCCGCAAGCGGAAGGAGCCGCGCCGCTGGGGTACGCCGCCGCTGTCATTCCGTGAGTACCGCGAGAAGCACGGCAGAGCAGACGCAAAGGGCGGCTGCTATGTCTGCTATGGGCAGAATCGTCATCACCACCATGACCTCATGTGCTGCGAGGTGAACAAGAGGGGAAAGGCGCAGTACTTCCAGCGCCACCCCGACAAGGTCCCGCAGCGTGATCAGCGACGCGGTCGTGATCCCCGCCAACATCGTCAGATCAACGCCGACGCGGAGTGCTACGCCCAGTTGATGGAGGACACCCAAGAGCTGGGGAGCCAGGTCGCCACGAGCCAGCCCCAGGCTTCTCCTGTGCCGAAGGCCTAGAGAAGCCCCAGTGGCAACAGGTCTCCACAGCCAGGGGTCCCATGCTCCCCAGAACAGGGGAAGACCCCCGTCACATCCGTGACTGTGTGCAAAAGCGCAGTGGATGTGGATGAAGCCACTGCAGGGCTGGAGACACAACCCACGCCGTACTGCCTGCCCAGCTGGATCACAGAGCCCGGCGGTCCTCAAGTTGCATGCGATACGCCAGGTCGGCAAGCATCACCAGTTGCATCTCAGGGTCCGTGGGGTAAGCAGTGCCGGCCAGGAGCAGATGTTAGACATCGTTGTGGATACCGGGGCTCAGGTGAGCCTGGTGCGCAGGGGGGGGGCTGAGTTCCCGATCCCTGCGGCGCAGCGCTGCGCCGGTCACCCTCAGACTGGCCAATGGCGAGATCATCGAACACGGACTCCACGGGGCCAAGATCAGCCAGGAGTTTGTCCGCCACGAGCACCTGTCGCGCCCAGATCTGGGTCACAAACACCGGATCAAGGGGGTGTTCTACGACGCACACCTGCCAGAGTGGGACATGATCAGGGGGTTTCGACCGCTTGGACATCGCCCACACCGGGGTCCTTCCCCACAGGCGCACCTTGCTCCTCGAGGAGGCCGACAAGCTCAACTGGCTGAGCACATCAATGGAGCATGAGGCGTCCCCATGGGAGCCAGTTGAGCGGGATGTCTTGGCTCAGGCTGTGAGGAGCGTGTCGACAAAGCCCCCCGCAGCGGAGAATTTAGGATGAGTATGGGCTGTCTGAGGATGCCTTCCACATGGCACCTGGTGCGCTCGGATTGAGCTCCCCTCAGGTGGACGTATTTGGCAGCGCGGCGCTGTGGAAGTGTCCCAGAGTCTGGGCCAAGGAGGACAATGGGTGGAAGCGTGGTTGGAGCAGCGATCTCTGGGGTCTGCTGTACATCCGTGCCCCGGGTGGCTCGTTGGAGCATGTCGTGGCAAAGATTGCCCGTGACCGCGCATTTGAGCTGTCGTGACCATTCCCTCGTGGAGGATCGAGGACACCAAGGAAGGTCCCTGGGTGCAGGATCTGAGCTGCATGACCCTGATCGACATCAAACTCCCATCGGCCGAGGACATCTTCGTGGAAGCCCAGGGAAACCCGCTGCGACCGCCTGCCAACGGTTGGACCACCACAGTTGCATACGCGGACGCGTCTCTGGCCAACAGCGATTGCGACATGGGGATGTCCTCCATCAAGGCAAGGGTGCAGCTGGAGGGATGCACCATTGTGCATTGTCAGGACCGCAGCATGAGCCGCATCATGGCCCTACTGGTACGGTATGGGGAGGAGACAGCTGATGGCTGGTATTGCCCTCCGGCGATGGCACAAGACGCCCTGTTGCCAGATGAGCTGGACATGGTGTGTGGGTAAATGCCAGGTCGAATGCACCTGGGGGTCCCATTTAAGGGACCGCCCGCCAAGTACTGGTGTGAGGACCCCACGCTCCGTACAGGACGCTTCACCAAGAACGAGTTGGTGGCGTCTGTGTTGGACCAGTTGTCGGACCAGGACGTACCAGCCGGGTCCAATCCGCCATCCTGGCGCGACTTCTACAGGCCCACACGACCCCGCCATCTACCACAGCCCGCAGCCGACTGTTGCCAAAATTTTCTAGACAGAGTCATGACCCGCAACAGGGACGGCCGCGAAACATGGGTGCCAGACTCAGGGACGCCAGTGTTGAGGCACGCGGCGGTGAGTTCGCTGGTCAGCGTGCCCAAGGAGGCCTAGTCGCTGGCGGAGCACCCCAAGTACAATGCCAAGATGGAGGAGATCTTCAAGGTCTACGGTGACGTCCTGAGCGGCAAGCCCTGCCAAAACCCTCCTGTGAGGGGGGCGCTCGGTGGAGCCAAGATACCCCGAAAGCAGGGATTTCGGCCCTGATGAAGGCAGAGCGAGAGCAGGCAATGATCAAGATCCTGAAGAAGTTCATTGAGCGAGGGTGGATGGAGCCATGCTCGAGCGAGTTGGCCTCTCCCTGCTTTGTCGTCCCCAAGAGGGTGGCAGGGGAGTGGAGGCTGGTCGTGGACTACCGTGATCTGAACTCGGAGTCCAAGCACGACGCCTACTCCATGCCTCTCATCGACAACCTGCTGCACAAACAGCTGGGCAAGCGGGCCTTCAGCGTCCTTGACCTCAAGCATGGGTATCACCAGATGCCCCTTGCAAAGAGCTCTCAAGACGCCATCGCCATGTTGAACCCCCTAGGGCTCATGCGCTGGGAAGTATTCCCCTGGTGGTGAAGAACGGCAACGCCCAGTTCAAGCGCATGACGGAGGATCTTCTTCGAGACCTGGGCTGCGCAGAATCAAATCGAATCGAATCTTGGGCGACATCATTGTCCCCAGCGGCACGGCACAGATGACAGATGAGATGCTGATCGAAGCCAACTTTGTTGATCTCTGCCAAGTCCTCGAAGTCCTTCGCAAGCACCAGCTGACATGCAACGGCGCGAAGGCGGTCCTCTTTGCCATGGAGGTGGAGTTCGCAGGGCAGGTTGTGGGTCACGGGATCCACCGCTCTGTTCCAGGGAAGCTGGCGTGCCTCGCCCACTGGGAACGGCACAAGAACATGACACAGATGAGGGCGTTCCTGGCGTTTTGCAACTGCTACTCAGCCTACGTTCACATGTACACTGACCATATGGCTCCGCTGACCGAGCTGTTGCGATTGGGGCGTAAGGATGGCAAAAAGGGGAGCAAGAAGGCCCTAGCCTGGATCTCTGAGTTGGAGAAGGCCTTTGATGACATGAAGGCCGCCCTGCTCAAGCCCCTCAGCTTGCACCTCCTGAATCCTGACGGTTGGTGCAGTCCTGGAGCAGGTTCAGGAGGATAGGAGCCATGTCCCAGTGGCGTTTTTGAGTCGTGTTCAGGCCGCAGGTCAGCGACGGACATGCACACCGCGTGAGAAGGAGGGATACGCCATCCTGTGCGCCCTACGCAAGTGGGCGGGTCACATCGGACTCCAGCCAGTGACCGTGTGCACTGACCATCAGTCGCTGCAGTCCTGGCACAAGGAGCATGTGGAGACACAGTTGGGTCCAGCCGCTTGTCGGGCCCGATGGCACGAAAGGCTCGCGAGGTTTGACCTGACCGTAGTGTATGAGCAGGGCCAGCTCAACACAGTGGCAGATTGCCTGAGCCGGTGGACAGACCCCGCCTGCAAGGGCCTGGCGGACATCTGGGTGCATGGAGACGAAGCCGAAACAGCCGAGGCCAAGCGCATCATCGAGCTGCAGGAGCGCTTGGAGCGTGCAGATGCTCATTGCTTGGTTGTCATGGCCCACACGGGAGAGAGGACCCAGGAGGAGCGGACAGTTTTTTTTTTAATGTTCTTAGCCGCATCAACTTGTTCTGGGGCTGACGTCCCCCAACGAAAGTATTTGCAACAACATATTATGATATGTACACGGTTGTTCTGATGGTAAGGTTAGATGAACGCTGAATTACCCTGTGGGGGAGGGGGGGGGTTCAGGAAGGGACAAAGGGCTGAAGGGGCCGAGAGGAGGGGACAGAAAGTCGCTGGATGGGTGGGGAAAATTTTGGATGTCCCGGGAGGCGCTGGACTGGGGGGGGGCAGGGGTAGACGGACCTAGGCACCTAGTAGCGGTGGGCCTAGAGGGGGGAGGTAGGCGTGTTTGACGGTGGCGTGTCTTGCACCTTTGATTTTACCGGGCACAAAGTGGCCAAAACCCGGATTCTATCAAAATGCTTGACAGAATTGACACATCTTTGTTGTGTATTAAGCTTGTTTTGAACATTTTGTGGTTCTTGCCTATCATTCATAATAAGAGTTGACGCATGGCTCATTTTGAGTGCCAAGATGTCATGCACATCCAATATTTCGGGCAAAACAAAACCTCAATTTGTGTGGAGAAATGAATTACTTACTTGTCCAACACAATACAAAATGGAAACCATTGATATATATGTAGACAACATAGATTGACCCTGATCTACACACGATTCACATTGTCCTTGTGCTTTTTGTCTTGCACCATGCAGTTATAATGTGATATGCTTGTCAATACCCCAACTTTTCATAACAAACATTTCACTAAAAAAACAATACAAATGCCCAATAATTTGCTTCACCCAATGTCTAGCAACCAATCACTGCACCTACCAACTGTCGTCAACCTTGTACGCCGCCCTAAACTCTGACCAAAACTGATCTTCTCGCAGTCTTTGCCTCGCATGCCTTTTATTACTTCAAATGTTGCAAACTCAACACAACGTGCACAAACAACAGAGGCAACAGTGGACACAGTGTCTGTGCTATCCTACCACCTCCAATAGTGCAAACATTGGTTGACAAAACATACACCATTGGCAGCATAAAAGATATTCTGCACAGCTGCAGAGCTGCACAGCAATCTGCACAGCTGCACGATGCATTTTCAAGCTTCAAATTATTGCTGTGTGCTGTACCTTCAGTTCAGGGTTCAAGAACAGCTGTAATCAGTTTACTGACATATGCAGAGCAGACAACTGGCTGCACCGTACCACCTACACAGATGCAGAGCTGCACAGCAATCTGCACAGCTGCACGATGCACATTCAAACTTCAAATCATTGCTGTGTACTGTACCTCCAGTTGAGGGTTCAAAAAAAGCTGTAATCAGTTTACTGACATATGCACAGCAGACAACTGGCTGCACCGTACCGCCTAACTACCATCAACGAATCGTAAAATACAAAATGAGTCTTGCACATGCAAAACCACTGCATGTCAGCATAACGGCAAAAACTAATGGATGCAGGAAATGCCTGTGGTGCCATCAATCCTTGCCAAGCATGCAATGGGCTGTTGCACTTCACAGGGTTGCGTAATCGTAATATGCAAAATGAGTCTCGCACATGCAAAGTCGCTCGCTGTATGTCAGCATGGCAGCAACAACTAATGGATGCAGGAAATGCCTGTGCTGCCCTCAATCCTTGGCAAGCACGCAGTGGGTTGTTGCACTTCAGCGGGTTGCTGATAAATATTAACTGGTGAAGCAACAGAAAAATTGTCACCGCTGTGTGTTGTACCTTCAGCAGCAGGTTCAAAAACAGCTGTAATCAATTAACTTACAAATTCAGAACAGGCCACTGGCTGGACTGTAACTCTGACTACCATCAACGAATCGTAATATGCAAAATGAGTCTTGCAGCTGCAAAGTCGCTGCATTTCAGCAACAGCTAATGGATGGAGGAACACAAAAAAACATGCAGTGCGCTCCATGCCTCTGGTGTCAGCAAACTTGGCACAATGTGCAGTGGGTTGTTGTGCAGCAATGGTTTGCTGAAAAAAAATCACTGATCGAGAAACAGAGAAGTAGCTCAAGTTGAGCAATCAAACATTGTGACTGTCGCTGCTGGCCTTGCAGAAGCTGCTGCTGCTGCTGCCCCTGCAGAAGTTGCTGCAACAGCTGCCCCTGCTGCCCCTGCAGAAAATGCTGCTGCTGCCCCTGCAGGTCATCAAAATCAGGCCCATGCCCAAAGTCAACTCGAAGTATACTGTGCACGGAAGTGGAAAGCCAGGAGGGACACAAAACAGGCAGCAGCAGCATGCCGTTCACCGGCAGTACACATCCAGTTCCTTACAGCAGTCCTCAACGATTCAAGACAGCTTGAACCACCACTGCACCACAAACCGAGTTCTCAGTTACCCACTCACCTCAATTCTCAATTTAAATTCAAAAACCTGGGACAACCTTTGTGACACGAAGTTCTTTAGCGCCTTGTACGCTGCGACCAGTTCAAACCGAGTTCTCAGTTAACCACACACCTTAGTTCTCACTGTCATTTCAACAACCTTTGTGACGCGAAGTTCTTTAGCGCCTCGTACGGTGCGACCAGTTCAAAACGAGTTCTCAGTTAACCAAACACCTCAGTTGCATTCGTCATTTCAAATTCCTGTGGCAATCTCTGTGAAGCAAAGTTTATTGGAGCCTCATACGCTGCAACCAGTTCAACCCGAGTTCTGAGTTACCTGCACACCTCAGTTCTCAAAGTCAGTTCAAAAACCTGTGCCAACCTTTGTGAAGCAAAGTTCTTTTGAGCATCGTAGGGTGGGACCAGTTCAAACTGACTTCTCAGTTAACCACACACCTCAGTTCTCAATGTCATTTCAAACAGCTGCCAACCTTTGTGAAGCCTAGTTCTTTTGAGCTTTTTGCAGTGCAAAGGGCCCGTGCCTGCAAGTTTGAGACTATTTGCCAAAGATGAGCTACAAAGCCTGACCGTTCGAATGGGTACTTCTGCACCACAGGAGATCCCTTTTCAGGGAGAGTCAAGGGTTGCAGAACAGGCTTTGCAACAAATCAGGCAAATAGTAAATTCACAGAGCCAGAACCGGGCGAAGAAGGCACAACACAAGCAAGTGCACAGCACGTCAACTGTCAACTGTTCCGAAACCTTTACCAGCAACACAAATCAAGTCCCAGGGACCTCAGTTCTCAACAGTTCTCACCAGTTCAACGTTGCGTTTGCAAGCAAGGAAAATTAAAGGCAATTGCCAAGCATTAGTCAGAAATGTTGTGTCAAAATTTGGCAGTCAATAGCCGGAAACGTCCGGAGCGATCTGCACTACAGCTGAGCAGCACAAAAGCAGCAGAACAACAATATTAAAACAACTTTTGGCAGGCATCTTTAGATTCAACCACAGCATTGTAATGTTCTGACACATCCACACTTTTGTGCCAAGGAATCAGATGTATTCAAGCAATGGACTTTGCAAAAATTCATGTTTGGACGACAACTTTTTGGCACCGCGGCCGTTTCAGATCCAGTGCGGTAGCGTAAATGCGGTTTTGGCCGCAGAATGCCCCACAAAAACATAGGTGGGAGTGTCGGGTTGGGAGAGGGGGATTGGTCTTGGCGCGCTTTGGGGGCGCCCAAACGATTGTGGTCTGATGGGTTTGTGATGATCGATGGCGTTTTTGTGGTTGCCGTGGGCGTGAGTACAGAGGAGGGCGGGGAATGGCTGAGGGGGGGGAGGGCTGTTGTGCGGATGTGCGGCTGGATGGGCGTTTGGACTTTTTTGGCGCGCGACCAGTGGCTGGTTGTGCTTTGGCTGATGCTGGCGTGTGTGGGGAGTGGTGGGGGGTGCTGGTATGCGGGGCGGGTCCGAGGGGGCATGTGGACGGAGGTACTGAACGCACCGTGCGAAACCGAGAAGGGGTTGAGAGTGTCGGGGGGATGTGCCCAAAGTATTGGGTCCCAAGGGAGAGGATTCGAACACAGCCAGTCATGCGCTTGTTGGACAGCCTTGTCCAGGTGCTTTACGCGTTCCTCTAGGGCTAGGCCAAGCATGGCCTTGTGCTCGGCGCGAGTGGAGCCCGGGATTGGCTGGGTTAGGCAGGACCATAGGGACTTAGGCACCAGAGTTCTCATGAAGTTCCTGCGGTCTGCCTTTGAGGGTCCAGAGAGCCACCGGTGCAGGACAATGGGGCTGAAAAGGGGCCCCCAGGAAGAGATGTATGCCTGGACGTGCTGGTCTAACGCTTTGCAGAAGGCCAGGCAGGATGGAGGGTCGAAGGGATGGTGCTGTCCGCACCTGGAACAGTGGTAGTCGTGAAGCATATTGCTCCACTGGTACCCGTGCACATTGCAGCGGCCGGACTCCAGTTTGAAAAACAAGGACGAAAACCAGGAAGCTTTATTGTACAGGCTGAAGCTGGGGCCGACCGCTCTCTTATTATGGGAATGCTGCGGCAGTAGGTGGCGGAATTGCTGTGCCTTAAAATTGTGGAGGACAGGCATGTGGTGTACCGCCACTGAACCCAGGGGGGGGGGGGAGGAGGTCTGGGGTAAAAATCAGGCTGTGAGCTGCCCATTCAGAGAAATGGTCGCAGATTTCGTTGCCAAAAAAATTGGCGTGACATTTCGTCCACATGATGTGGAGGGGGTTGGTGATGAGAAGTAGGGCGCTGTGTATGGCGACTGTCCATGTGTCGTCTTGGAACGGGCTGGGCCTATAGACTTGGCATTTTTGAAGGGTGGACACCACCTGTTCGTTGTCAATCAACAAGCATACTTCGTATTGGGAAATATCCCTGTGGATCCAGCGAATGGCTGCTACCACCCCCCAGAACTCCGAACCCAGAGAAGAGGGATGCGGTGAGGATAGGCAGGGGACTCTGGTTGTGCCGTCGGGTAGAAAGGCCGTGACGGCGGCCGCATGGCCGGACTCACCGGAGGAACGATCGGAATAGAGCCGCACCCGTTGTAGGCCGGGGGCCGGCGGCCTGGTTAGTGCCTCCGCGGCATCGTGGCATCCCCATTCGTCGAGAGACTTCTTCTCTAGGTAGTGTTGTGCCTGCAAAGCAAAGAGATGGCCGTGTTGGCTGATCCCCAGTGCGTGTGCGTTGTGCGGTGGCGCTGGGGGTTCGGGGATGGTCTCTTGAGGGCGCAGAAATTCAGGGACTAGCTGGAAGTAAGAGGGGCAGGAGTGATCCATGCCGGCGTGGCATGGCATGTGCATGGTGTAGGACGTGTGGGTATCCACCGAGTTGACCCCGTCATGGAACGAGACGTTGGCCCATTTGAAGGTGGCCTCGGGCACTCTTCCTGTGGCCTGTCCTGAGTTGAACCTAACGGTTAGCTGGGTGCCAGGCGTTAGATACCGAATAGCAGTGGGTCTCCACGGGCCTATGCTGTGGAAAGATATGCCTAGGGCATGGATGGAGTCCATAAAAGAGTTTTGCACCGGATCCGAGGCCCTCTGGTTCGAGCTGAGTAAAGACTGGACGTACAGGGGGCCAACTGACTTTGGGGCGAGGCCGCAAAGGGCCCGTAATCCATAGTTCACAGTGGCACCGTGGACGCTGTGCGGTAGAAATTTCGTACCCAACCCTCCCTTTGGGGGGGCCGCAAAACGGTCTTTGGGGGAGACTAGACGTGTGATGCTTCGAGACGCAACTCCTGCCCAGATGAGTGACTCAAGTATTTCGAGCTGGTTGAGGGAAAGAGAGTGCGTGATTAATCGGTAGGCGAGCGCTGGGACCAGCTGAGAGTTCGTCAGGCGGACCTTCCCACTAAGTGTAAGAGGCAAGGGGGAGAGTCGGGCAGAATAACTCTGGATCTCCGCCTTGAGCATGTGAAACAGGCCCTTTGCTTGGTGGCAAGTAAAAAGATAAACCCCAGGTATTTATAGCATGTCCGTTTTTTTTGTTGTACGTGAGGAATTCTTAGCCCCTGGGTGTCAGAAACTCTTTTTTGGGTGCTGTGCCATTGGCGTGGACTTCGGTTTTGGACACATTCATGTCCAGACCCCAATCCTTGGCTGGTCCATCGCAGTAGTTGAGACTGTTTTGGATGTAGGCGACGTCCTCACTTTTGACCAGGATGTCGTCGATGTAAGCGTGGTGGCTAGTACGGGCGTTTGCCCGGGGGGGGAGGGGGGGGGGGGCACAGTGGCAAGGAAATGGTTGAAGAGGGAGTTGAGATAGAGAATGAAGAGTAGGGGGGAGAGGGGGCATCGTTGTCAGAGGCCTCTGGTTTTGAGGTAAGCGTGGGGAGTGCGGCCATTGATGATCGGGCTATCTTGAGGGAAGTTTTATGATCCTTTATGAGAGAAATTGTGGAGGTAGAAGAATTTGCCCGTTCGAGGACGGTCTAGAGTGTGCCATGGGGCACTGAATTAAAGGCTTTTTTGAAATCGAAGAACAGCGAGTAGATCTTCTTCGATTTCGCATAAAGGGCTTTGAGATGATACAGATGATCAGCGCATTGGTGGCCGGGAAGGCCACCGTGCTGGATTTCTGAAATGATGTAATGTGCAAAAGCCTGAGCGCGCAGGTGTTTGCAGGCAAAAGTGGCCAAGCGTTTGTAAATACAGTTTAAGAGGGCAATAGGACGGTAGTTTGAAGGGGAGGAAGGGTCGCCTTTTTTATAAAGTAAACATATTTTCGCGCATAGCCAGTGCGGCGGCAGCGGTGAATGGAGGAAGCGGTTGAAAATGGAGTGGAAAAAACGCTGGATGGGTTCCGAACAAAGGGCCAGGATGTAGTTGTTTGTTTTGTCCGGTCCCCCGGCTTTTGACGGTTTACTGTGTTTCAAGTGGTTCAGGAACTCCTGCCAGGTCACAGGTGGTATGTCGTCATTCTTGGCAGAAACGGGGCATATGGGCGAGTGGGACAGGACCTCTTCGACGAAGTCATGGGGGGGGGGCGTAATCTGGATGCCCTCCAAGATGAAGCAGGGTGTCCCCGTAAACTTTAGCTACATCTGCTGGGTCACTCAGAAGCTCTTTGGTGGCTGGATCTCTGACAACGAGAGGCTCTAGGTCTTTAGGGCAGAGGGTGCGAGCTACAGTGCTTTTCATCTGGACCCCCCGGACCAGACTGCTGTGAAGCTTTCTCTTCGCTTTGGTTCCGTCCGAAGACCGTAAGGTGTTTACCACGGACTGAATTTCCGCAATGTGCTCGGGAAATGCCGGGGAAGAAGGAGGCGGGGGCGAGCGTAATAATTTCCTGAGCTTGCTGTAGCCCTCTTGGTCTTTGCGCTGCGTTTTCAGACGTGTGATTTTGTGGTACGCAGACCCAACCTCCATAAGGAGAGAATCAGTGGCGGCGATGATCTCTTCCAATGGGGCTCTGGCAGGGGCGTCTTGGAGGTCCCGGCACCAGTCGGGGATGAGCTGTACGCTTTTGGGGAATTGTTGCTTTTCGTCACTAGAAAGCTTCCGAAAAATGCAAGGGGGGAGTGGGGGCTGAGACAGAAGGATGGGGGAGGGGCATTGAAAGACTGCAACCACTGGGGTGTGGTCAGAGATGGTGTAGTCCGTGAGTACTGACGCATCCAGGAGGGGAAAGTGCGACACCAGGCGAGGGGGCGCAAAGATGTAGTCTAATCTTGCTTCGCTGTCCCAGTGGTCGCTTGCGTAGTGGGTATACTGCCTGAGGGAGGGGTGCTCTGACCTGAAAGTGTCCACCAACCTAGATGGGAGGTATTCCACTTCCCCTGTGAGCCAGTGCCACTCATGCAGATCGACCAAGCTGTGCCGGTCAAGTTCGGGATCCAGAACGCATTTAAAATCACCCCCCAGGATGTGATTGGGATGATCGTTGAAATAAGAAGCAAGGACTCGCTGTATGGTGTCACGGTACGGAGCTGGGGCCCCCGTGCGCACCGGGGGGGAGTAAACTGAAAAGACGTGCAGGGGAGTTGCTTCCGGAAGGGATATTTTGGCACCACAGATAAGGCCGTAGCTGTCTCTGGGCGGGACACAGCTGGTATATCTCACGATGCGCGGGCCTGCAATGACTGACACCCCGTGTTTGTGGCCGCAGACATTCGAAAAGACTTTAGCGCGGTCATTGCCGAAGGCGTGCCGCTGTTGGAGGAGAGGGGGAGAGTTTAGCTCTTGAAGGAGTATAATGTCATATCCCTCGTTAAGGAAATGCAAAATTGACGCGGGCGTGTTCTGGCTCTTTGCCGTGTTGAAGGACACGACACGGATGGCCGGGACGGAGGGAAGAGAAGGGGGGGGGGGGCGCAAGCGTGTAAGCTTGAAGGGCTTGTGCACTTGGGGGGGGGGGTGGGAAGGAGGCTGTCCGAATGGAGGAATAGCGGGCATCCAGGGGGGAGTCCGGTGTCAGGAGCGCTGGTATGTGGGCAGGGTCCTCATTCTGCATTGAGGGGTTGGGGTCGCACTGTTCTAGTGTAGAAATCCGTAAGTGAAGTGCTTGTGTGTATGCTTTGGGCGAGTGGTGTAGGGCTATGTCACAGGCAGGGCGAAGAGAGGGGTGTATAGTCAGGTCTGTAGAGACACTTGTGTCTGGGACCAATACTCTCGGGTTTATGTGTGCTTGCTCCACAGGGAGAATCTCGGCGATGCGAGAGACGGTGGCGGTGAGGGAGGCACCATGCACGCCCAAGCGGGCGAGGACCTCTTGACACCGTCTCATGTTACATCTCCTGCGGTGGCACTGACGGCCGGGAGGGGCGCAGAAAGAATATGGGGACGGGTAGCATTCAGTAGACTCATCAGAGCTCCCCACAAGGGAAACCACAGGACTCTGTTGTCCGGCACACACTGAGCGCAGATCAGCCCGGTCAGGGCATACCTGGCGGTCACAGGGGTTAAGGAATTCATGTTACGCACAGGGGGAGTGGTAGAGCGATGGCGTTGCCATGCCTGAGAACATGCACTAATGGTGATCGAGGGTATTCGCGGTCTTGAAGCGAAGACCACGTCTCGTGTGCACAGAAGGGTGACGCCGAGCGCAGGTTCATTAATTCGTCTCATGTTGCCCTGGGTCAGGGGGCTCTGAGGATGTCATATGGAGGTCTGTTCCTACACCAGTGTGACGGAAGACAAGGGATACCCTGGAGTCTCGAGAATGCGCCGCTTCCCCACTGTGTCATAGTCGCGGGCTGGGATTTGGTGTTTCCACTTGTCGCGGGCTTCCCCAGAAATTAGGAGGAGGCTGCAGCGCTGTAGGAAGACTTTTTGCCTTTTCCTAAAGAGGGTGGATCCGGGGAGGGGACGCGGTTCAAAAACCATTTCCGCACCTGACGCAAAGGAGCCATCCAGGACATAAGGGCCTAGCTGAGGGACGTCTACGTGACTCCTCAGGCCACTGCCGGGCTCGTATCGAGCTACTGACCACATACTGGGGCAAAAGAGAGAGGAAGGCAGGACCTGGGCGCAGGCAGAGAATGCCTGTAGCCCAGTTGCTTGAATAAACTCGGGAGGGGTTGGTTCAAAAGGTTCAACTTCTTTTGATTCTGGACTGTACCTGAATCCGAAATGAAGCATTGTGCGGTGCCCCTCGGACAGCCACTGGTGATTTACATCTGCACTGAAGGACATCACCAGGGCTTCTTCTTCTTCTGAGAAAAATTCATTGGAGATGAAGGCTCCTGCTATTTCTGGTATGGGGTGAAAGATTTTCCCCGTTTGGAGGTGGAGCTGTGCGATTTTTTCTGTGAGGGAGAGGGGCTTGTTTGTGGACAAGTAATGGTCCCTCGCGAGACTTAGTTGTTCCGCGCTGCCGTAGGCAGTTGCCGCCTCGATGACACGTGATAGAAAATCCTGGGCTCCCAAAAATAGGGGGTTGGCGGGACCCAAAAGGTTGTCGCGCGCCGCCGTGTCCGGGCATTCGGGGTGAAACACGAGTTGTGATACAGTGAAGCCTTCTGCAAGGAGCGCGGATTCCTGATGAACATATTTCACTCGGTAGACTCGCACCTTAGCCATGGGGGCACTGAACAAGGAATTGTGCCGAATTTTCCCAAGCAGGGAGACCCCGAACATTACATCAACGTCCGGCGTGGATGACGGGGCGTGAACGTCTACCATTTCTGGATCAGGAGCCTCGAGGAGGGGGTTGAAGCAAGCCTTCACTGGGGAGGGTGGGGGAGGGACATCTTTGTGCACGTTTGGGGGGGAAGCGGATAGGTCCATCTTGTGTCCCGGGTGTTTGGAGCGCCACGAGTAGTATGCTCCCCAAGATATCATGGCTCTCGTAGTGCCCCGATACGTGACCAGGTTATTCTCTTGGAAGAACATGTAGCTCATGGAAGTGAGGGAATCTCGTTGAGGGAGCAAGGGGATGTTGTGATAGTTCATGCACACGTAAAACTCGTGGTCTGTTCTGGGAATGGCCCCTAGGATACCGCACCGTCGCGTGGCTTCGCTAGTGAGGAGGGGTTTCCACACGTCAATTTGTTGGAAGTCCGGCGTGGCCTGTTTGTATGCTTTAGAAGGGACAACTTTGAAAGTTTTGTTCTTCCCTAGATCAGAACCACGGATGCAAAAGACTTTGCCAAGCGTCCACAAGGGGTGTTGTAAGATGGTGGAGTGAAGCTTCTCGGCGAGGGGGGTTGGAATGGTGTAGTCGAAGCGGAACATATGTTCGGAGGATGATTGTAGAGGCTGTATGCCTTCCTCCGGAGAGAAAGCATTTTGGGAGTTGACCGAGATGTGGCGGTTTTCGAAATGAAAAAGGCGGTTGACGAGGACAAAAAAGTCCGGGGCGTTACCACTGCGCCGCCTATACTCTCCTTGTTCCCGCTTGGATTTTTTGGAGAGCTCTTTTGGAGAAGAGACGGTGAAGTTCGGGAGCAAATGCGGTGCAACTTCGAATCGTAGCGTTGTGCGCACCGCGGCCACTTGGACGGTGCCGTCTACCTTATTAATAGCCCATTGTAGCAAAGTTTGAGGGTGCATGATGTCACCGTAGCGGATGTGTGCGTGGTGCTTGTGACGGGTGGAGAGGTGAGATTGAAAATATGGGTATTGAGGAGAGTCAAGCAAGTTGAGCTGCACGGAGCCATCGGGATTAGGTAAGGGGTTGTACGTGTTGGCATCCGAAAGCCGGTCTACTGCACATACCAAAGGGGCAAGGGAGATCATGCCGGGGTTCAAGGGGTTCATGTAGAGGGTCTCCGCCGAAAGGTTGTCTTCCATTCCAAGGAGAATGAGGGAGCCTTCGTACACAACACCGGAATCAAAGGCTTCTTGCAAGGCTTCGTTGATGGCATGGGTCCACCCGGTCCACGTGTCACCGTATTTGTATTTCGAGTTGTAGTAATCTTGTGGGTGTGGAAAAATGTAGAATTTTTGGTGGTGATGAAGGATGTCTTTGAGGTACCTAAAATTGTCATGTCCGATTGTGGAGTAGGCATTGTTGCCGGAGCAATCAATGTCATGGAAAAAGGTGCACCCGTCGCTCGCGCGAAGGTCTATTGTTGGGTGTACTTGGTCATAGATGATTTGTTTGTGGTGTTTCTCCAACATGAGTTGATTTGTATCAATTCCTAAGGTGTCATGAGTATGTGTTTCTCCCCAAAGTGCTTGTTGATCGTGTGTGTTGATCTCACCTTTATGTTTAACCAAGAATTTTGCAAAGACACCAATCGGGGGCAAGGGAAGCATTGAAGAAGGGCTTTCCGGAATTACCATCCGCTTCATCGGGAGTAGGGTCTTCCCCGTCTTCGGCCTCTTCGTGTGTTCCTTTGGGAGACGGAATAGCGCTTGGCGTAGATTGCTCCTCACGTGGCGCTAAGAGGGAGTTGTCGGGCTCAACCTCATTGGTACTCCTTGCGTTGTCGTTGAGAGCGGCGTTATTGTTCGTTGCCGAATCTCCACACGGGTCTTTGCGACATTCTACTCGTTGTTTCAACTCTTTGGCATCACGTGGATGGCTTCCTTCGGTGTTCTCCTGTGTGCCTTTGGGCACGGAGTCTTGCACCTTCTCGGAGATGGTTGGCGGTGCGGGCGCTTGGACTTGTTGTTGTGGTTCTTGGGCTCCTTTTCCTTTGGCGGTGTGAGCCGTTGTCTCGGCGAGTGGGAGGAGTTCTTTTGCGACATTTTCGGGTTGTTCATCGTCTGGATGACGTGCCTTCCTCACGTGATGGGGGAAGGTCAAGTGAAGGGTGAAATGGGTCGTTCTCGCGCTTGGCAGGTGAAAGCGTAGGGAGAAGCCGACTTTGAGTCAGTTTGGCGTCCACTTTAGCCTGAGTTCGAGCAATGAAGTTTTTCACGTACTTTAGCTGTTTGCCTTCGGTCTTGTCCTTTGCGGAACGTTCCTTTGGCCCAACTTGCGACATTGCCAAGAAAACGGCGTTGCGAAGCTAGGCAACTAGGACGGCGCACAGGATTGCGGCTTTGCGCTAGGCAAATAAAATTGACGGCAAGGTTGTTTCGCTTGCCTCGGCTCCAAATTGCGGCTTTGGGACTTTTGATTGTAATCCACGGCTCCACACCTTCAGCCCGGAACTTGAACAGCCCAGGATTTTTGCCAATCACCGAGCAGCCTGGACTGCTGGTGGATCCATCAATAAATTTCTGAAGGTCAATTGAAAAAAAATAGACACTCAGAAAGTGAGGAGGAGCGGACAGTTGCCCTCGCAGAACGGGAGACCTCAGTGGCAAGCAAGAGGCAAGTGGCCCGGAAGGCCTGGCTTCTCAGCACAAAGCCCGCCCCACTAAAGTCTTGTTTGGCGGAGGACTGGGAAGAGAACTACACCAAGTCGGATTATTGGGCCACCCGTTGGGCAGCCAGCTCCAAACCGGAGTCTGAGCTCCCTTGGCCGTTTGAACTCCGTGTCAAAGACGAGAAGGTCTTTGCCCTTGACAAAATCCTGGTCGCCAAGGCACGCCTGGACCAGGTGGTCCAGGAGTGGCATGACCAAAGACTCCTACACCCAGGGCTGCGCATGAACACACCAGGTTCGCGAAAACATGAAAAGGCAACTCCAAGTATGTTCGTGTTTGTTGACGTTTTGCGTTCCTTGCATTCATGTTCGTTGGTGCGTCATTTTTTCCGAAATTTTAAACTGTCATCGCCAATATCCGGCGTTTCCTATGGGTGGACAAATATGGAGAAAAAAGATAAACAATGTGGGACATGTATTTGGACTCTTGTGAAGATTGCAATGAAATGTCGCATAAAAAACTTCACCTCTAGGTAAATTGTAATGTTGTATAAGGTACAAACCTGATGAGACGTTCTGAACATGTTTTAGAAGGCAATAAGGCAGGAAATGCCGAAAATTGTTCTTTCAACAGACAAATATCTTTGCTGTCCGACATACTGATGGTTTAAGTGAATAGCTCGAAGCGGGGAAGCCGTCGGTAATCCCGAAACCCAGCCACACTCCCGATATGAGGCAATTCGTTTACAGGTATGCTATTTACAACTGTTACATTTCATTTGGTCTTTTTTCCGTTGATTAAGACTACTGTTTGAATTTTTCTGTCTGGTCTGCGTGGGCAGCGCGACATAAGAAGGAGTAGAACAGGAGGGAAGGATATGATTAGAGAAAGAAAGTGCAGAAGAGAATACGACTGAGGAGTGAAGATGAAGAAGACGAAGAAGGAGAACAACAGGAAAAAGGAGAGAAGACAAGAAAGAAGTGAAGACGGAGCCGAGGTCCAAGGTCTGCTTGCCGCTGCTGCTGCTGAAGCTGCCGCTGCCGCCCTGGCTGTTGGATCTGCTGCTGGATCTGCTGCTGCTTGCTGCTAGCGCTGCTGCTGCTAGAAAGATGTCCTTGATGTATGCCCTAGAGTTTTTGATGAAATCCTGCAGGTTTTGAAGTTGAAAACCCAAACCAAAGCAGCAAGTAGAGCAAGAACAGGATGTGGATCGAATCAATGATTGGTCTTGAAATCCAGTGTAACACAGAAGGGCTGCTGATAGACAATGCAGGTTTATACACAAGGATTCAATCACAAATGGATAATACAAAAGATTTTATATGAAAGTTGGTCTGACTCTGGCCTCCAAGATAGCATTAGGCACTTCATGTGCACTCTTTTGGGTGAAATGATGCTGGTTAGGAATGTGGGGCATAGATGTCAGGCCAACACAGAAAATGACTTGGCCAAGCAACTGAATTCAGACACAGTTACAAAGTGGGACCACAATAAGTTGTAGAAACAATTGGGTATAGGGGTCTTGGGGTGGGAGACCACTAAGCTTAACCTCCAAGGCCTAAAGCATGAAATGCGTATTTTATTTCGGTATATCCTCCATGAAGGAAGGTACCTCCGCTCAGTTGAGTCGTAGGGGTGAACTTCATGGAGGGGTTAGGGTCACAACCCTAGTTACTTTGAGAAAGTGTACTTTGGGCTTCAAAAGAGAGATAAAAATACTTAAGTTAGTCTTAGCATCAACAAAACGGTTCTAAGGGGGCTTGGCCTGGATCAAGCCCTCCAAGAAAGACATGGCAGTCACTTTTTCTTACTCCCCCCTGGAGTACTAGTTCGCTAAGCTAGTAGGACCAAGGAAAAAGGCTCAAATATTCCCAACATTACCTCAGAAAATGCATTGAACTGACCAAAAAATCCCCATCAGTTCATAGAAGCCTATCACACTGTAGGTACCCTAGAAAAACAGTGTAATGTACCGTGAATGATGTCCCTCTGATGGGGCATTCCTCAAAAGTCGCCAGCGTGCGACGAAAACCTTTGGTAAAAATTTTGGGGGTAGTGGGGTTTGAACCCGGGACTCCCTCCCTAGAGCACATATGCTTGCCCACTAGGGTACAGTCGAACGCTCTAATGCGGACGGCGATCGCTGTATAAACAGCGTTTTGGTAAACGTCCTGACCAAGGGCCACGGCGGAGCAATACTCCCAATGGAGGACATAAATCTCCAGGAGCTGGAAAAAATAGAAAATGTAACCTACAGGGAGTGATTCCTGCGGTTCAGCGGAAGGGGTTGCGATTTAGCAAGTGAAATGGTCAAAAATCGACGAAACCACGCAGAAAAATGGTCATTTTCACACATAACTCAAAGTCGCAGACAAGCGCAAAGGAAGCGGACTTCAAAAACAAGGTTGCGCAAGCGTAAACCGCTTTTGAAAAAGAAGGTACGAGCCGTAGTTTTTTAAGTTCTAAAAGAAATTTTTGCACAGTTGCATCAAAATATTTATAAACTTTAGGGAAAAGTATTCAAACTGAACCCACACCACAGAGCAGGTGGACGACTCATCTCTCAGGTATGGTAGTGTCATCTCACACGCATGCATTGCATTTGTGTTGGTTGTTTCGTAAAAATGTTAGGATTGTCAACGCTGTGTTCGCTGGGGGTTCCGGCGCTCACGTCCTTTGCCCTGCACAGGTCAAAACAGGAATGAAAGGTATGCGATGCGAATGGAGCGCGCAGCGCGCACGTAGGGTTAGAATATGCGGTGTACTCGCGATGCATGTGCCTAATTGAGGCATTCACACGCTGTGACGCTTTCCCTGTACCCCAATTCATCCTTGATTTCTCTTCACAGGTAAGGAAGGGAAAGTATTTGCTCGTGTGTAGCCGTAGCGTTAAAGTAGGGTTGCTTAAAACGCTTAGGCTTGTTTCAAACTCGCAATAGGGTTGCTTTGCGTTCGCTTCACTTCGGCATTCACACGCTGCATGGTGAGTAAGGTAGGTTAGCCCAGGAGGAGCTCACCTCCTGGTTGAGTCAGTGATGATGGTTCCGCCTCCCTTCTCTACGTGCGTGCACACAATGCATTAAAGGGTAGGCCACACAAAATGCGCACGGTAAACCTTGTTTAGGATACCCAGGGGCTCCTCGGTACGTTCTTGAAGAGAACGTGAGGAGTCTCTTAACGCTTGCTTGCTTGACAGGGTGTGTTTGAGGACAGTGTATTATAGGTCACACTGAGAAGCGTATAAGACGTGGAGTGTGGCTTGGTTCCTCAGCCGCAAACACCCCTTCATTTGCCTCTGTTGTACAGGTGGGAGAGGTGGAGGGCTGCTTCGGCGGCTACCCATTTTTCTGCCCCAGCAAAACAGGGGCGCTGAGCACACAATCAATTGACTGTGCCTCAGCCAGGAGTGGCGAGGGCAGTTCGACTCCATCGACATCCGCGCTGTGCACACAACAAGAGCATCCCTTCCCTCCAAGCCCTAGCAGGGAAACGTGTTGTGACGTCCCTGTTAGGCAACAGTTGCTTAGCAGCGCTGTGTTCTCTTGTCTTCTTCACAGGAGGGTCATTAGGACCTGAGACCTCATTGACAGCAGCACCCAGTAGCGTGTGTGGGGGTTAGGGTCAGCAGGCCTGGCAGGAGCTGAGTGCAAGTGATGAGTGCTCACCCTGCCTTCGAAGGCCGGTGCTGGCGTTAGTGAGTGTAGGGTAGTGGTGTCTCCTGTCCCGCGTGCTTTTCCTCGTGGGCAGGGGAGTGCGTTAGCTTTTGGCCCTTAGCAAAAATGGGCGCTTTGTATGCCCTTAGCACCCTTGGCCACCCCTCCCCTCTAGTAGCTAGAACTTTTGCCGTCTTCCCCCAAGGATAGGCGCCAGCACAGAAATTGGGCGCCATAGGAGTGGTAATAGTACCTGATTAGGACCTTTGGTCCGACGTCAGCGAAGCCAGGTCTCCGGGAGCCTCGCCGGGGAGAGAAGTGAGACACACACAGACATACGTAGCACACATAAGGGTATGGTAAACCCTGTAAGGAAGGGTAGAATTTCATGGGTCTGGACCATTCAGGGGTCCTAACTGTGGGCTCGCTTGTCCCCAAGGAGGGAAGACACACCTTGCCTCATAACACCTTGCTTGTCATTCCCCCCTGGTGTAGTAAGCCACCGTTCTTCGTTGGCTCCCCAAGGTCATTACATTAGGGCAGTCCCCATGTAACACATGATCAACAAGGCATGGGTCTGCAGGGTACAGACAGGATCAGTGCAGTGCTCAGCACCTGTCAGTAGACTGACACAGGGAAATTAGTTTCGCTTCTTACGCTGGGACATAGTCTCAGCACGGGTTAGGAGCTGCCCCTCGTTGTTCTCAACAAGGTAGGTGCGGAGGATAGGGTTGATACTCCCGTCTGGTTGTATGAAGGCTGACATAGGTTCCCAGGTCGCCTCAGATAACCCATAGCCATCCCACAGGGTTAGGGATTTCCAGCCCTGTTTATACTCGTGGCGATCAATACCTGCAACCACGTAGTAACCATCGACTGCTATCTCGTCGGCAGTCATCTCCTCCAGTTTGTCTGCCTCCTCCGGACTGGCAGCGTTCTCTAGGTCTATACGCTCGACCTCACTGTCGCTGAGGCGCCACTCATCCCAAGACAGATCGTCAGGGGAGTGATAGTGCCTCAACTGTTTAGGTGCACACAGCAGTTCACCACGTAGACGTGGACTGCACCTGACATGGATCCTGGATCTATCTATCCTGATGATACGATAGGGTCCAAAATAAGGGTCCTGTAGGCAGTTACGTGGCCAGGAGGGTAGGCGTGAATGGTGTACCAAAGCAAGGTCACCAACCTTGAAGCCGGCAGGTCGCCGTAGGTCGTTCTGTCGGCTCAGTTCACGGTCACGAATGTGTCTCAGGTTAGTCCCAGCCTGGTTAGCCAGAGACTGCTTGTGCTCCAGCCTTCCTTCCACAGGGCTCTTGAAGTCCTCAGGAAAGGGGGTTTTGAAGAACCAAGCAGCACGTCCTCCATGGAACAGTTCATGGCAGGTGAAACACGTAGAAGAGCTCCGCTGTG
Organism: Eutreptiella sp. 'Long Island Sound 2002'; assembly: GCA_964036045.1. NCBI lineage: Eukaryota > Euglenozoa > Euglenophyceae > Eutreptiales > Eutreptiaceae > Eutreptiella > Eutreptiella sp. 'Long Island Sound 2002'. Next base: position 126,820,259 of record OZ038382.1, on the reverse strand, counting down.
AGTTCATGGTCAGCACCGCCCAGGGCACTAGGCGTACCCAGTCCTTGGTACGCTCCTCTTTCATCACGATTCTTAAGTTTTGCTCCACCACACGGTTCTGTCTCTCACAGAGAGGGTTAGACGTGTGGGTATAGGGCACATCTGTGGTTACCTCCACGTTGAGGGCATTTAGCACTCGTTTGTACCACCCAGTGTCACTGCGGATGTGTACATCCCCATCAGAGTGCACCTGCTTAGGTGCTCCATAGGGTTCGAACCATTGTCCGACCAACATTTTCACACTCTGCTCACCTGTGATTTTCTTATTGCAAGGGAACACACAGGTGAAGCGAGATAGGCCACAGGTGACCACTAGGCAACTATCATAGCCGCCGAAGCGTGGTAGATAGGGTTGATACTCCCGTCTGGTTGTATGAAGGCTGACATAGGTTCCCAGGTCGCCTCAGATAACCCATAGCCATCCCACAGGGTTAGGAATTCCCAGCCCTGTTTATACTCGTGGCGAGCAATACCTGCAACCACGTAGTAACCATCGACTGCTATCTCATCAGCAGTCATCTCTTCGAGCTCGTCTGCCTCCTCTGGACTGGCAGCGTTCTCTAGGTCTATACGCTCGACCTCACTGTCGCTGAGGCGCCACTCATCCCAAGACAGATCGTCAGGAGAGTGATAGTGCCTCAACTGTTTAGGTGCACACAGCAGTTGACCACCTAAACGTGGACTGCACCTGACATGGATCCTAGATCTATCTATCCTGATGATACGATAGGGTCCAAAATAAGGGTCCTGCAGGCAGTTACATGGCCAGGAGGGTAGGCGTGAATGGTGTACCAAAGCAAGGTCATCAACATTGAAGCCGGCAGGTCGCCGTAGGCGGTTCCGTCGGCTCAGTTCACGGTCACGAATGTGTCTCAGGTTAGTCCCAGCCTGGTTAGCCAGAGACTGCTTGTGTTCCAGCCATTCTCTCACAGGGCTCTTGAAGTCCTCAGGAAAGGGGGCTTTGAAGAACCAAGCAGGGTGTCCTCCATGGAACAGTTCGTGGGGGGTGAAAACTGTAGAAGAGCTCCGCTGTGAGTTCATGGTCAGCACTGCCCAGGGCACTAGGCGTACCCAGTCGTTGGTACGCTGCTTTTTTATTCGGATTCTTAGGTTTTGCTCCACCACACGGTTCTGTATCTCACAGAGAGGGTTAGACGTGTGGGTATAGGGCACACCTGTGGTTACCTCCACGTTCAGGGCATTTAACACTCGTTTGTACCACCCAGTGTCACTGCGGATGCGTACATCCCCATCAGAGTGCACCTGCTTAGGTGCTCCATAGGGTTCGAACCATTGTTTGACAAACATTTTCACAGTCTGCTTACCTGTGATTTTCTTATTGCAAGGGAACACACGGGTGAAGCGAGATAGGCCACAGGTGACCACTAGGCAACTCTCATAGCGGCCGAAGCGTGGTAGGCCGTGGATGAAATACAAGTACAGAAGAGAGTTAGCACAATAGGGTATGGGTAAGCTGGAGATCAGGCCCCTATCCCTACTGCCGCTCTGCTTGCTGGCATGACAGCCACAAGCATCCACAATGGTCTGCATACGCGACCTCAGTTCAGTCAGGGTTAGACTAGAGTAGAAACACTCACGGAAGAAGTCCACTGAGCGATTAGCGCCAGTGTGACCAGAACTGAGATGGGACCATTGTAGGCACCCATCCAGTCGTGCCTCAGGCACCACAATTCGGTCCTCGTAGAAGAGGTACTGATTGTTTTTATACCACTGGTGCCCGTCAATGACACGGGGTTCAAGACCAGTGCTGAGGGTTTGGAGAATTTCTTCATACTCTGACTGATAGTCGGTTAGACTCCAACCCTCCAGGATTCCAGCACTGTGCATGGACAGGTCAAGCTGGACATTCATACGCTGGAAAGCCTCTCTGGCGAGCGCCTCAGAGCTCTCACCAATAAGCGCATCGAAGTTGTTGCGCGATATATAGTCAGACAGTTCATTCTTTATCCCGGGGATATGATGCACTGTCAGCCTGAACTGGCTCAGGTAAGTCCACCACCGTTTGAGCTTTGCTGCTTCTGGTGGTGGGCCCTTCTGAAAAGGCTTCACAGGCTCCTGGTCACACAGCCAGACAATAGGGTTAGATCCCAGAAGTCGGGATTGTGACGAAAGCACCAACATACTTGCCAGGAGTTCCTGGTCATAGGTGCTGTAATTGGAACGCGCTTGGTTCTATTTCCAATTCCAGTGTCCCAGTGGCACCAGTCGCCACTCACTGGTAGAATAGTCATGTTTCAACGAACCATTCCGGTTCAGTCCACTAGTACGATAATGGTAGTGGGTTAGTTCAGCGGGGTTAAGCTCCTGCCATTGGTAGATCGTACCACCCCGCCCTACATCACTGGCATCAGTGATCAGGACTATCTCGCCCTCAGGGCGGGGTACTCTCAGGCAGTTGGAGGAGGCAATCTTCTTCTTCAACTCCTGGAAACAGTCTTCCTCTCTGGAGGTCCACCTCCAGGGAGTAGCTTTCTTGATTAGGTCAGTGAGGGGTGCAGAGGAGTAAGTAAAATTGTGGATGTGACGCCGATAGAAATTACAGGCGCCCACAAACCTCCTCACATCGTGTAGACCCTTCTTAGGGTCATCGCGAATCTGCATGTCCTGTAGGGGCTGTATTATAGACGCGGCTGGTTTCCACCAGCCATACCCCACGTCGAAACCCAAATACTCCATCTCCTCTTTCAGAAACTCACATTTTTCGAGTTTGATTCGGAGATGGTTTTCTTGACAGACAATCAAAAATTCACGGAGGAGAAGGACATGGTCCTCTTTGGTATTAGTACCCAAACTCACGTCGTCGATGTGAGCCTTCATTTCTGCACCCCGAGAAATCAATTCCTGTAGTAGAGGCCTGCGCCTCAGTATGTACAAAATTTTGTTCATTAGCTCCTGGAAGAGCGCTGGGGCATTAGCCACTCCGAAAGGCATAACCTTCCACTTAAAGACACGGCCCTTAGGGGTTATAAAGCCAGCAGCTCCTGAGCTGCGGCGGTTAGGTCCACCTGCCAGAAACCAGAGTGTTTGTCCATTTTGGTCTTGTACCTGCATTTGGCAATACGCTCCAGGGTATTTTCCATGTTAGGAATACTCCCTGAGTGGTTCTGGGTTTTCTTGTTGACCTCACCATAGTCTACAACCAGTCGTAGGGCAGTCGATCCTGGTTTGGCAACCAGGAAACAGGGACTGCAGTGATGGGGGTAGTCCCCCTGCTTATATTCTTCAACGAGGCCAGCATCAATACATTCCTGGATCTGGCGCTCGATTTCTTCAACCTGTTCCTGTGGAGTGGGATAGGGACGACGCCTCACTCGCGTCTTTTCAAATTCAGGTTTCAGTTTCAGGTCCATCTGGACCAGTTTTTTACAAGAGAGGGGAGGCAGCAAGGCGCCAAACACCTCCTCATAGGTTATCAGCAGTTTCTTCAGGCGGGGGTTAAGGTTAAGACTCTCGAGTTTCTGAAGGAAATCCTGCTCAGCATGGAGGTTGCTCTTTCCATGTTCTTTCTCTTTCTGCCGATTAGCAGTTTCGGCAGGCACAGAACCATCGTCCCACTCAGGGGGACATTGCTGCCCATAGTGCAGAGAATACACTAGCGGTATCTCAGGATCAGGTAGCGTATAGGAATCATCGTTCTCTCCAGACCAGATGGAGGATTTCCAGGTCTGTCTGAGGTATTGCAGCCGCTCTTGGCGCTCAATACCTTCGGCCTTCAGGTACAACAGCCGCCAGAGTTCCTGAGTGTCATGCTCAGACAATGGCATGTTATTAGCAGCAGGCCGCGCCAGAGCATCAGCACTCCGGGCCACGGGTTCACCTGTGTGCATTGGCTGCATGTGTAGCACTGTCTTCCCAACAGGGAAAGCTGGTTCAGAGGTTGACTCTAGATCTACCTCCTCTAGCAACAGCTGGGCTAGGAATGCACTATGTTTTAGGTCAACACAGCTGGGATCAACAGGAGGGATGGTGCTGGCGATTTCAGACAGTTGGTCGTCAGCATCCTCTTTTACAGCTGCAGGTTCCAGATAGTCATCGGGAGACTCACGCCCTGTAAGTCTGGCAGATAGGTGCTCAGGAGATCGATTTTTGCGATCATAAAGGGTCAAGCCACGATTTTCGGCCATGACCTCTTTCAGTAGCACCTGGTCTAGGTCACACAGGGGTACAGGATTGAGAGATCCATCGAAGATGGACAGAAGAATATGCCGCTCAGGGGCCTGCATAGCTGTGTCTGAGTCCTCAGGCACATAGATGGGGCCGTCGGGGAGTTGCACTCTTCCCACAGTCATTCGATCTAGTATACGGCACCAGTAAGCATGTTCACCAGAGCAGCCCCAGTCAGGGGTGCACATAACAACCCTTCCTCCCTCATAAGCGATTTTGGTTAGAACCTTCGCGAGCAGGGAGAAGGGAGGGTTAGCATACGCTAGGCCCATTGCTTTCCAGAAGAAACAGAAAGCGTTGTTCAGTTGTTTCGAGAAGTACAACTGCATGATGTGCTGTTGTTGGCTCGCACACAGTTCCACCTGGATCTCGTCCAGGTTTACCTGAAGGGCCGCCAGTCCATTTTCAAGAACGTAACGGGCCAATTGGTAGTTTTCAGTACGATAGTTAGTCTTGGATGCGTAGCGCAGCCCAGACTCTTTTGGTCCTGACAGCTCCAAAGGTACGGAGAATAGCCCACTGCCAAAGTCGGAGTGCAAAGAAGAGGGGCGCTGGAGAGACAGCATTTTTACCTCGGGGTTTCTTCGTAGGAAGTTGGTACCAATGACAATGTCAAAGGCGTCGGTGTCCAGCACTCTGCAGTGTTGGGTCACGGTTTCGTCGCCCAGGCATATAGTCACATCGACCCCCCTCAAGGAATGGATGGTACGCTCATCCCCTACTCTTATGGCGACGGTCTTAGTTTTCTTGAAAATCTTTAGCAGGCGCCAGGCCACTATGGAAAGTGTTGCACTGGTGACGAGCACCGCTAGAAAAACCTGATCCCCGATTTTCACGAGGATCCAGAAAACCAAGTCCTCCTCTTCTGAGCCGCCCCCCTACTCCTCATCAGGGAACTTGACATCCACCCCTGCAGCAATCAGGGACCTGGCCATCCAGGCCAAGCACCCCTTCTTGGAGTTATTCCCCTCAGGGGTAGCGTTATCCCCTTGGGGGCGCTTCTTGGGGTAACCTGCGGCAGGAGCGGGTGTAGCAGCAGGAGTGGGTGTAGCAACGGGCGCTGATGAGGGCCTCTGGAGGTTAGGGGGTCCATTTTTGCCATCCCCCTCGCCACCTCCCTTACCACTCTTATCCCCATTCGGAGGATTTCTGGTGGGTGTTTGGGTCTTCTGGCGTTCTGCCTCCTGACGCTTGAGTTTGTCACTCTCGCGTTTCTTTATGTGGCATTCGTCCTCATAGTGACGACGTTTGCCACAAATACCACAGGTACACACTTGAAATGGTCCTGATGGGTCACAGGTTTCCCATCTTTGGTATGCTGCTGACGTTTCATCTGCAGCATACAGCTACTGCGGTGATCGCAGTCAGAGGCATGACAGGGCCCCCCCTTGTCATTGACAGGTTTGCAGTAGAACAGAGGAGGTGTACCTGCATCAGGTTTAACCTCATTCATGGCACGTAGGTTACCCCTCCCCTTACCACCTCCCTGGTTGGCGTTCGTGGGATTTTTAAGCCCTTTCCCTTCGCCACGTTCAGGGGTAGGGGTACCACCTCGACCCAAATGCTTCTTGAGGAATTTCTCCATGTTGGAGTCATTCTCCCTCTCAAGAGCCAGCTCAATCAAGAGGTCCACCAGTTCATCGTACGAGTGGGTCCGACTCTTCCTCTCAGAGGTAGAGCGGCAATCATCCCACGTACGTTGGGGGATCTTACTCATGAGCTACAGGTGGTGCTCAGTGGCTCCGTAGGAGCCCACGTTCATCCTCGAAAACAGGTACTCCAAGTCGCAAACGTATTCCCAGATTCGCGCAGCAGAAGGTAACTCAGGGAGCACAGGTAGCTCTCCTATCTGGGTGCGCACACTGAGGTCAGTCTCATAGACTGGGAACGTTTTTTCCAACCTCAGGAGTCCCTCTGCGCAGGTGGAACAGGTTTTCACGATCTGTTTCACCTGTTTTTGCAAAATTTTCTTTTGCATGAGCGTTTCAGCAGTGAGCATTTGGTGGCCACATCCACATGGGATTGGCCAGTCAGCAAAAGGAACTTAGCAAATTCTTCTGCCCATTCGGGCAGATTTTTGGGGTCGAACTCTGGCAGAACTCTGGATGTTCGCCTGCACAATAGGTGTGCCCTTCTTTTCACCCCCTGGAGTTAGGCCTGAAGGCGATACGCCGGCAAGAGGTGCCAGGGCTGACAGCCCTCTTTTCTCAGTCTCTGTAACAGGCACGTCCTGTAGTTCAGCCATCGGCACTGTCCTGGCACGGGGTTGAAAGGGGCTGGGGCACGTGACCTTAGGCAACAGCCTTGAAACCCTTCATCTCCTAAGATCTTCGGCCACGGTACTCAGTCCGGGAGAGAGGGAGGACAACTCTGGCTTGGGTAAAGGTTCTGCAATACCCAGTTTCGCCTTAATGGCCTCCGATAGGGCCGTCACATCTGGATCTTCTGATCCACACAGAAGTTTGGCCAGCAGTTCGGCCGTATGATCCAGGGCACCGTAGGTTGGCCTTGGATGATGTTGTTCCTCAACTCGAGACGGGCCCACTTTGGGAGCCCTTGGTGTTGGACACCATGCTCTTGGATACTCGGATCTCGGTCGTCTCGGCAGGGATGCTGTCTCGGCTCTGTCGGACGGCGGGCCAGAGTGCGTGTAGGACCCTAGGTCTGTACGTGATCTGGATCCGTGTACTGCCAATGGCTCCTCCCCATCTTCTCCACGAATGGATTTGTAGTACTCCTCATGGAGGATGTATTTATCCATCTTCTTCCTCAGCTCCTCTTATTCCTCAGGGCCTCAAATCGCTGTTGAGGATGATGCCGGACAGGCGGATGGGGAAACTGAGGCTGCTACGCGCCTGTGGAGATGACAGAGGCTGTCTCCACCGTGGGCCGCTAAGGCCTAGGTGGTAAGGATTTTGTTTTCTTCCGCCCCTCTGCGTTCTGGATCTCCTTGGGACCCAGATGCGCCACTCAGATGTTGTGGAGCTCGGTAAGGTGGTTCACTCATAGGGTGGGCCATGCTGCTCATTTGTACTTGGACAGTTCTTATGGGCCAGGTCCTGACGCTTGGCGTGGACATGATGAACTTGTTGTTGAGCTTTGTGTACTGCACTTCTTCTCAGGGTCGGTTCAAAAGGTCACAAGGAACTGTCTCTGCTACCAGAAAGATGTCCTTGATTTATGCCCTAGATATTTTGATGAGATCCTGCAGGTTTTGAAGTTGAAAACCCAAACCAAAGCAGCAAGTAGAGCAAGAACAGGATGTGGATCGAATCAATGATTGGTTTTTGAATCCAGTGTAACACAGAAGGGCTGCTGATAGACAATGCAGGTTTATACACAAGGATTCAATCACAAATGGATAATACAAAAGATTTTCTTATGAAAATTGGTCTGACTCTGGCCTCCAAGATAGCATTAGGCACTTCATGTGCACTCTTTTGGGTGAAATGATGCTGGTTAGGAATGTGGGGCATAGATGTCAGGCCAACACAGAAAATGACTTGGCCAAGCAACTGAATTCAGAAACAGTTACAAAGTAGGACCACAATAAGTGGTAGAAACAATTGAGTATAGGGGTCTTGGGGTCGAACACCACTAGGCTTAACCTCCAAGGCCTAAAGCATGAAATGCGTATTTTATTTCGGTATATCCTCCATGAAGGAAGGTACCTCCGCTCAGTTGAGTGGTAGGGGTGAACGTTATGGGGGGCTAGGGTCACAACCCTAGTTACTTTGAGAAAGTGTACTTTGGGCTTCAAAAGAGAGATACAAATACTTAAGTTGGTCTCAGCATCAACAAAAGGGTTTTAAGGGGGGGCTTGGCCTGGTTCAAGCCCTCTAAGAAAGACATGGCAGTGACTTTTTCTTACTCTGCTTGCTGGTGGTGGTGCTGCTGCACCTTGCTGCTGCGGCTGTGAGTGTCATTTGAGTGTTCGCGTGTGCTGTGAGTGTCATTTGAGTGTCAGCAACCTGTCTGTGTGTTCATTGTGGGTCAGCCTGTGTGTAGTTGTGAACAGCACAGCACAGCACAGCACAGCACAGCACAGCACAGCACAGCACAGCACAGCACAGCACAGCACAGCACAGCACAGCACAGCACAACAGCACAGCACAGCACAGCACAGCGCAGCGCAGCAATGCACAACAGCACAGCACAGCACAGCACAGCACAGCACAGCACAGCACAGCACAGCACAAAAGCACAGCACAACAGCACAGCACAGCACAGCCCAGCACAGCACGGCATGGCCCAGGGTGTGTGACTTCGTGCCCATCTGGTTCAGAGCAAGCTCGCGATCGGCGATTTCATGAATGAGGAAGAGGGGGGTGCACCCTTCCAAGATACTATGCTGAAGATTGTGTGGACTCTGCCACAGCTCTTGAAGTACTCTCCTGAGCGCTGTTACCTTTGTTTTTTTGTCCGCTGAAAGATGAGTTCCCAGAAGTCCGGCTGGACATCATCACAATGTTGGAGTCTGTTACAGAAGTCATTGGGATTGATAGGCTCAGCAAGTCTCCTCTGCCTGCCGTTGTCAATTTGGCCGGCAGGAGGGTACAATTGGCAATCATTACTAAAATTCCGTTGCTCGCCAGCCTATTCGGGGTTGCTTGCCAGCCAACTCGGGGTCAGTTGAGTGAACTAAGCATGAATTCCCTTTCTGACAAGGTTCTTAAGATTCCACCATTCCAGCTGCCACCCCCACTGCAACAAGCACAATATGTCAAGGTCAAGTCAGAACGCTGGTGCATTGTATTTTGGTCGTTTTTTTGCCAGTGGTCAGAATGTATTGCACGGCTATCTTTGTCCAAAAAAAGTCGTGTTTCAGTATCTGTTGTTCATCAGTAATAAACGTGCCAGGTGGCAGTTGATGGGCCTGTGGAGGCGATGTGCAAAAGGAAATTGAAAAAAAGGGTCAACACAGGGTGAAAGAAATATCAGCATGGGTATTTGCAATGGCAGAGAAAGTCAAGTGAAAGGTGTTTCCTGTGGAGGGGGAGTTGTGTATTTCTTCTCTGCTACAATGTTCACGGCCGGTAGAATTCTCAAAATGCATGAACATTCAACAGAAAAAAGCACTTTGGTGTGTGGACACCGGTGTTTTGTTCAAACTACTGGATGAATGATGGAAAGGTCATGAGTGCAACCTGTCAGATAGCATTAGGCCCTTTACAAAACCGTTGACATTGTACGATATTCAGGATACCAGGATATTCAGGATACCAGCGGGGGCTTCAATTGGACCCGAAAAAGTAGACACAGACAAAGTTCGAAGCCCTCCTTTGTACCAAACATTTCCGCCACCCCCTTTTTTAATATGCTTTCCATTCTCTGATGCAGATATAGCTTAGTTGGTAGTTGTACTGGCTTCATCTTTGCCTGTCTGTATCTTTGCATGACAGCAGCCATCCAGAGCCCAGCAGGAAATGGCAACCAACGGGCAAGCCATTGATGCACGGGGGTCAAAAGAGGTTTGAAAACGTTTCGAGCCATAACTTAGGCAAAAAAGACATGCTAATTGTTGTTGAGATGAGATATTCCTACACTGATTGCAAATACGAATCACTTTGTCATGAGAATGTGTGCTTTATTTACAAGCACGCAGCATTTACTATGAAAAGCAAATTGTAGTGTCAAAAATGAAATCGTGTGGAACTGTATGAAACGAAATTCCAAACGCGTTCGTGTTCGTTGAACAAATTTGTTCGCTAAAATGATGAAAATAAAAGTCAAATGACCTTCCTGGTCGTTGCCTCTTATTCTTCTCGTTGGCAGCCCTGCCTACAACCGGGACTGGAAAATATGCGCTTGGATCCGAAGAGGTGCTTCAAAATCCCTCACGGGCACACTTGAGGCGATCTGTGGTTTATGCCAGGTGTGCCACGCGATCAAACCGCCAAATAATTAACAGGCTGGCAATGCCGCTTGGACCCCCGTGCCGGACGTCCCCATCGAGAGTGTGGCCATCGACAATTTTGCCATGCCCCTGGTGCAACACGGCAAGGAGGTCTACGACTGTGTCATCCTCTGCCTGGACCGCCACATTTGGTACCTGTTGGCAGTGGCCGCACGGGATAAGGGCCTGACGGCGGAGGCTGTTGCCCACCAGATGATCAGCCACTGGCTCACGGTGTTCCGCACGCCCAAGGCCATCTACAGTGACCATGAGAGCCGGTTTACCGGCACGTGGTTCCGCACCATGTGTCGCTTCATGGGCTTGCGCCCTGCTCAGGCCGTGGTCTACCACATCCGGTCCAATGGCCGAGCTTAGGTCGCCGGACGCAAGCTCTTTGAGCAATTGAAGAAGCTGCACCTGGAGCGCCCGGGTCACAACTGGCTGACCAGCATGTGGCGTGCCATCCAGGCATAACACAACCTGCCCACCCCCTCCGGGTAGTCTCCCCATCGGATCCTATTTGGGAGGGACCGGATCGAACAAGGTCTGCCCTGGGCGACCCCGGGGAAGGCACTGACCTGCTGGAGTTCATTGCCAATGCAGAGGAGTGCAAGGATCTTCCATGTTAGTCAAGTCAAATAACTTTCTCCCAATGATATTTTCAAATTTTTGAAGTCAAAATCAAAAGCTTCCAACTTGCCGATGACCAAGGATGTCTGTTCTTTAGCAGGGTACATGGATGGACACCACAAACCTCCATCACAGTAAATGCACAATGACAAAGGCGAGCAAAGACACCATCCAAACTTGGTCTTGATCCTTGTTGGAGATCTCTCGCATTGAGTATCACATAACATTCGAACAATAAACCTTACATAATGTCTTCTTATACTTATGTATGAATTAGATAAGTAAACATACAAATAAGAGCACAACAAATAGACACTCAGTTTCTTACTAATACCAAAGCAACACAATTGAGTACTATACACTACAGGCAACGCTACGGCGACGAAGATTCGTGTGTGTCGGACATCTAACATGTGTGAACGGCAAAATCAGCTCCTCACACCAACCCAAGAGCACCAATCAAATTGTACGGGTCTAAAACGACAGAAATCTACAATCTCGTAAATTCAGACCCGCAGCAAACCGAATTGGAAAATAAGAACTCAGTAGGCTCACGCCCGATCGCGATTTATCCCGCGGACGCACCAGGCCAAAAAAGGAGTAGTTCAGCACCCCATGGATCTACTGCATCCAACCCCAAGGGTATGTCGTGTGTGTGGGGGGCTTTGATCCGTCTTGGGGCCCATGCCGTGGGGGGTAACCCAAAGATGGAAGGCCAACCCTATTGCACTCCCCTCCCAAGACCAAACTGAGGGTGGAACCATAAGTTTGGGCTGAACTCAGAATCATATAGGCTTGGCTGACGACAAACAGTAATGTTGGGGGATTGTGTGTCCCTTTGTGGGCGTGGTTGTGGGTGTGGTGGGGCGGGGTCAAGACCGCAAGCGCCTCGGCACCAGTTGGGTCCCTACAGGGCAGATATTGAGATGTAAAGACAAAGATTCCGCCATCGGGCAAGCACAAAAGCAAGCGGTCACAGAATTCAGGACCCCAGGAGTCCACAGTGACGGAAATTTAGCACTCCATGCGTCAGGAACACCAGAAAAGCCTAAAATCAGAAATCAGCAAAACAACCCGCTGGTGTACCCTCCTTATACACCCTCCCAGCGCTACCCCAAGTGCGCCTCCACGGACTTAGGGACCATTGCACCTGAATTTATGGGGTGTTATGGGCCCGCAGAAGCTGAACACCACGTGACCTTTCCTGGCGGGACATCTGCTGCAGGACACACGTGGGGGACCCACCTTAACCCTACCTCCATCGTCCTCGTAGTCGCACTTGACTTCGGGTCGGCAACCAAAATGGACGTGGCAGAAAACAGAGCTCGCACAGTAGTACTACCTTCAGTTGCATACCATGGGGGGGGGGCTACCGGCCACAAGACTCTCTCTCGGCTCAGCAGCACACCAAGCAAGGTTCGGGTGGGGGGGTCTTGTTCACCTACAAACTGCATATCGCCATGGGGCTCACCACAGCTCATCCTGGCGAGCCCCCTGCCCCTAAGACGGTGGCGTGGGCCGTCTTGGTGGGGGCCTGCTGCGGCGCTACCCAGTGAGGGAACAAAATATTGACTGTGCTTCATGGGGGGGGCGGGGGGTACAGCTCACGGCCAAAATGCAGTGGGCTCTCTAGCTCCTACAGACAGCACACGTGGCCTGCACCTACCCTCCCGGTCCCTTAGGACCCAAAAAACAACAACTCACATAACCTCATTTATTTTATGGCGGTGAGGATGGGCCATGGCTCTCTCTGGGCTGGTATGGAACTACAGCCATACAGGTTGGTGTGGATGTGACCAAGCAGAAGAGCGTAGAACACATGGGGGGTTAGGGGGGAAAGAAAAACACCGAACCAGACAAGCTCAACGCACACCAAAGACTTCATTTTTTATGTGTTGGCGGCTCCAAATCACAACACGGCCGAAGTGCAGCGGATCCCCTGACCCTGCTCTACGAACAGCTCACGTGTAGGAGGGGTGAATGACCACATGTAACCGGCATATACCACACGTCGGGTGCCCGTACATCGGCTTCAACTGGGGGACACCAGGAATGGTCCATCTAGCACCGGTCCCCGTAGGAATCGAGGTTGTGGGCGTTCCGCAAACCCCCCGTGCAGTCACCAAGCCGCGTGCTCGGTGCTGGACATATGCAAAGAAGCCAAAGAGGAAGAGGGCCATCAAGCTTAAATGACAATTCACGAGAAGATTAGGCGGGGCACACACACCTGTATGTGAGTATTTTTGTGTGTTTGTGATGTGGGGAGAGTAGAGTCCATGAAACGTCAAGTCGCACTAGTAAAATAATGAAGAAAAACTTAAATGTGGCATCCCACATCTCAAGAGGATGGGCCCTACCTGCCAAAAATGGGGACAAAAATTAGTGACAAACAGGAGGTCTCGCGAGACTTGGAGGCAATTGGGAAAGGTTAGGTTCAAACACATACCACAATCCCACATGTACATACAAGGCTTCAACCAAGGTGTCATCCTTCAATATACAGTCCTTGTTGATAAAACAAAAACCTCTCCTTGAGCATGTAGTAGGTTGAGGAAAAAATCACAAGCGGTGTATGCAGTGGGTAGGTACGGCAGGGAGAAAGCATGTGAAATTAACACAAAAGCCGAAGTTCAAGGGTCATTCACATTATTTGAAGCCTCACCACTATATTCATCGAAACTGGCATCATCCAAATGGGGGCAATGGATACCTTGATACGTTATTTTGGTCAATATGGCCCAAAAAGTGATCAAAACGTGCCAAAAGGTGACCAAAACAATCTTTGAAAAAAATCGGTCAATGCACTCTTGTGAATTCGAAACATGTGAATAATTGTGTCCAGCACATTTGAAAAAGGGTGCATGATCCCTTTTCGAATTCTTATCGGCTTGATGCACGTATCCAAAGGCCCTTGGGGTGTATAGCATATCTGTACATGTTGATATTGGCCGAGAATATCAAAAATGGCCAAAGGAAAGCCTCAAAATATGTAGAATGGAGATCGAAACTAATTTGAAATCATGCATAATTGCTCGGAGCACATTCAAAAGAGGGTGTATGCCCCTTTGTTGGATTTTTTTTCTGGTACGTTTCCCAGCCCAAAAATGTTTTGGGGGGAATGACACGTGAGGAAATGCTAAAAATGGCCACAAATGTCAAAAATGGCCAAAAGAAAGCTCAACTATATGTACAACTGAGTTCGAAAGAAATTTGAAATCATGCATTTTTGAGTCGGGCATATTCGAAAAAGGGTGTGTGCCTCTTTGTCGAGTTTATTTGGGCTTCGCTTCCGAAACCAAAAAAATTTGGGGGAAGTGACAGGTGAAGAAGTGTCACAATTGGCCAAAAAAGTCAAAAATGACCAAAACAAAGTCCAAAAAGCTATGCAATGAAATTCCAACAAAATTCAAACTCAAACACATTTGAGTGGTGTGACTCTCAAATGAGGTGTGTGTACAGACTTCATAACTATTCAACGTCTACACACGTTGGTGTGTGAATTTGGGGTACACACACAATGTGCACACATGCACAATCGCCAAAAAGGCAAAAATAGGCCAACAAAAAGCGTAAAAATGTGTGCAATGGAGGTCGAAATGAATTCAAACTCATGCAAATTTGAGTCGAGCGACCTTCAAAGAGGGTGTGGTCTTAAGTTTTTGAACTCAACAACCTCACCTGTAGCCCTGGGGGAATCATGCATAATGTGTACACATGCAAAATGGCCACAAAGTTCAAAAATGCGCCAACTAAAAGCATACAAATGTGTGCAATAGAGGTCGAAAAAAATTTGAACTCATGCAAATTCGGGTTGAGCGACCTCGAAATAGGGTGTGGGTGTAAGTAAATAACTTTTTCGCATCAAATAGTTCGCCAACAATGGATCGAAGGAAATGCAACAAATGGACAACTGGAGTGACAACCTTCACCACACGCATGTAGTCTTGGTAAAGAGCAAGAAGTCGTCATAAAGGTCGGAAAAAATTTGAACTCATGCAAATTCGAGCGACCTTTGAATATGGTGTGGGTGACCTTCAAGAATTTTTTCGAATTGAAAAATGCACCCAGAATGGATGGGGGAAGGGGAAGAAATGGACACGAGCAAGAAGTCGAATCCATCCATGTCCGCCATAAAAAAAGTATAAGATTGTAAGAATCGTCCATGTTGGTCAAGTCAAATAACTTTCTCCAATGATATTTTCAAAGTTTTGCACTCAAAATCCAAAGGTTCCAACTTGCCAATGACCGAGGATGTCTATTATTTAGCATGGTACATGGATGGACACCACAAACCTCAATCAAAGTAAATGCACAATGACAAAGGCGAGCAAAGACACCATCCAAACTTTGTCTTGATCCTGGTGGAAGTTCTCTCGCATGGAGTATCACATAACATTCGAACAATAAACCTCACATAATGTCTTCTTATACTTATCCATGAAATGGATAAGTGAACATAAAAATAAGAGCAGTACAACAAATAGACACTCAGGTTTTTACTAATACCAAAGCAACACAATTGAGTACTATACACTACGGGCAACACTACGGCGACAAAGATTCGTGTGTGTGGGACCTCTAATATGTGTGAACAGCAAAATCAGCTCCTCACACCAAATGAAGAGCACCAATCAAATTGTACGGGTCTAAAACCATAAGAATACACAATCCCTTAAATTCAGACCGGCAGCAATCAGAATTGGAAAACAAAAACTCAGTAGGCTCACACCCGATCGCGATTAATCCCGCGCCCGCACCAGGCCAGATAAAGGAGTAAGTCAGCACCCCAAAGATCTCGTGCATCCCACCCCAAGGGTATGTTGTATTTGTGGGGTGCTTCGATCGGTCTTGCGACCGATGCCGTGGGGGGTAACCCAAAGGGAGGAAGCCAACCCTATTGCAAGGACATTCCAAGGCACTCACGAAGGAGCACGAGAAGTGCTGCCACTATCAGGAGAACAGGCCAATCGCCAAGTACAAGGTTGGCGACGCCGTGTGGTTGGAGCGCCGCTCCAAATTCTATGAACACCGCCAGGCCACCTACTATGTCCCCGCCAAGGTGCAGAAGCGAACTGGCAAGGACACATATACCCTCAAGGTCGCAGAGCGCCTGTACCAAAACCGCAATCACTCCCAAATGAAACCGCGCGTTCGTGACCCCGGAGGCAAGCACGGCCAGTTGAACTATGCCGACCTGGAAGTGGACAACGCCAACCCGTTCACAGAGGAACCCCAGTACAACGCCTCGAAGATCCTGATGTGCCTGCGAGGGACGAGTTCAAGACGCAACAAGAAGGATTTGGACGAACACACGACTCATGGAAGCCGGCGGCGGCGTTCGTTCCACGCTACACCCAGTGCTTCGTCGACTTCCTTGAGCGCCGCAAGATTGAGCTGAAGGTGACGGATGTGTGTGTACCTAAGAAAGCATGATGCACTTCCCTTCCTCCCCGTGGGTCACTAAGCGATGGGGACCATATTTCTTGTCCCGGGTCGGTTTGCTTGGTCACCAGCGGGTGCGCTCAGTCGGCGTGCGACTACATCCTTACAGGTGCACAGGCGGCTTGGAGTCAACTGCCCCACCCCGCCGATGCGAGCATATATGGTCCGGGGGCCGACCTCAGGCCCGCCCCGCAACCCCGGACAGCTCCACACGCCCTTGGTGTGTGCGCCCGGCCTAGTGCCGCTGTAGGTTGTATGTACATCAGTATCCCCCTTGGGGACGCCACACCCACAACCCCGGAGTGGCCATGGGCTTAGCCTGGTTCAGCTCATCAAGCGGTATCTCTGATTGCTCGCGTCCCTCGTACGAGGAATGCTCGTGGGAGCTGGGTGACGCAGAACCAGGCGCGCCTCAGCCGCGGGAGCATGTTTTTTGTACAGATTCTCGACGGCATCTGATTGATGCATTGATTGTGAATCTGCCTGCACTTGCGGCGATTCTTTTCTGATATTTTACCACAGGCGCCTCTTGTCGTGCTCGCGAATGACAACCTCCCCTGTGCCGCGGCTCTGATAGGCCAAATTTATAAAGCGACTTATTGAGAAATTAACGGTGGAACACTCTTGAATTCTGCCGCAGTTTGTTTCTCTGTTTTTTGACACAAGTCGCCAATTTTTCCCGTGAAGAAAAATCTCGCAACCCGCTTTCAGCCCCCAAGCCCAATAACAAGGGATTTTCGCGTTGAAACTCCCAAGGGCGGCCTAATGTGCCTCATTAGTACTGTTGATTAGGGTTTGCCCCCATCAACCTCATATTGGGGCCATTGGATCCCAACTCAACATGCCCAAAGGCTTATATATTTTTTGAGCTTTCCCAAAATTAGGCGTTCTCATGTACTTGGCGACCAATTACATGTAGAAATACGTTGAGTTGGTATTGATGCATATGGGACCTTGCCCTCATATGCAGGTCCGTTTTTGTAGATAAAAGAATCTTCTTGGAAGCCGGAAAAGCTCCAGGGGTTCGCTGACACTCCAGTGCAGATGCCGGCTGGTGTCTGGTAGCAGAAAATAGCTCCAGCGTGGCCTGGAAATAGTTTTTTCCGCCATTTGTTTAAGTCTTTTGAAGTTTCCAATGTATTTGAAGGGTCATGGAACCTTCAAAGTAATTAGAACCAACAGCCGGGCAGCAGGCGCCAGTCTTCGCCGTCCTTTTTACAACATTATTTACTCGACGAAGAACGTCGTAAATGTGCGCAAAAGCTACAGAAACGCTGTTTTTATATCAATTTTTAATGAATTGTTGTGGATGTTTGGTGCATTTTCTGGCATGTTTCACAACAAAGCACTAGGTTGTCAATTTTCCACAGACGGCATGCAGCGAGGTCCGTTCCCTCCCCTAGGGGGATATTAAGTATATGACTGTAGGTTCTTGGGAAAAATTGTAAATGTCGCCAGAATGCCCTACGGCCTCTAGGCTGGCAAATGGAGGGTGACCCATGTTTCAAGTATTAATCTTGTTTTCAACATGTTTTTGACTTTGTTTGACTTGTTTGACCTTGTTGTGACCCCGAGCTGACTTAGACATGTTGACCATAGGACAGTTCTTTTTGACGACAGTCGTCGACGACCCGAAGCTCAGGTTACAGGGCCTGTGGTGTCCTGATTTACTGTGATGTTTCCCAAACGTCTGATCTTGGCACATGGCTTGGTACCTAGGTATGTTTACATGTGTATTAACCTACATTATTGCCTTGTTTGCCCTCTCTTTGTCTCCTAGGACACCAGATTGTGTCATGGGGCGAGCAATACTCCTGGAACAATTTGTCAAAGCGTGGTATTACGGGCTCTCTTGTGCATGCTTGCTCTCACAATGACTCTTAGGGAGTGCTCACAATGCCTCTCAAATGAGTGCTCAATATGCCTCCAAAAAGAGTATGAAAATGGGTATGAAAGACCACCAGCTCTTCCCCATGGAGACTCTTTCAGTCGCCAGGATCCAGGTGCGTACAAATACGCGCCAAAATTGTTCTAGAGTCGATGGAGCTCTGAAGGAGACCTTGAAGTTCCCTGTGTTCTTCAAGGTTTGTGGACCCATGGCACAAGGTACAAGAAGGAGCCAACCCGAGGAGCTCAAGTTCTTCACCAAGCGCAAGATTGGACTGCAGATGAACCAGTCGACGGCCTGGCGTGGCCTGGGAAGGCCTCGAGCAACAGTACATCTAGGTATGTACTCTACAACCTCCACCTCTTCCTCAAGTACTTGGACGCAGGAGTATCATCAGGATCTTCAGGAAAATCAAGAAATTGATCATGACCAAGACAATGAGGCTTGGTGGGCCTCTTACTCTGGTTCAGAAGCGGGGGAAATCGCCTAGTATTTCGCGTCAAGTTCGTAAGCGACATCCAGCGATGAACACAGGCCAGCAACAAGCCCAATCCAATGGTATGACCATACCCCAAATGAGTTCCAACAAGATATTGATTTTTATGAAGCCCAACAACAAGGCTACCAAGAATTCGACATGTGGGACAGCTCCAGCCAAGGTAGCTGTCGCCAGACGACGATGTCGCACAGAAAAGACCGTCGTCCACTCACAGCCAAGGAGCTGGAGAAGTTCGACAAGGGGATGAAAGAGTTCTTCGAGAATTCTAGGAGCCCCATTGGCTCCGAGAGTGGCTAACCCTCTCTAATCATATTTGTTTGATTTTTCAAAGCCCTTTGTCATTTCCTGCCAGTTCTCCCAGAGCCCAAGCGATATATATTCAGGAGTATATGTTGTAAACCCTCCTGTTTTCTGGCCATTCCTGCCATTAGTTGGTTGTACTATACTTGTTTTTAAGGTTGTTTGAACCATACATTTTACTTGCACCAAGGTGATTTTATACCTGTTTTTTTTGCTTATATATCTTGCCCAAGAACTCTGTTTTTTCAGCATGGGTGTTTTTTGAAACACTGAAGCAGGAAAAGCAAATAGGGTAAAGAATGAGTTACTTTTACCCCTTTGAGGTTTCTCTAAACAAAGCTCAACCAAACCTGTTAAGGAGGGGTGTGATGCATATGAAACCTTGCCCTCATATGCATCCATTCTTGGGCAGGTCCATTTTTGTAGGTATAAATATCTCCTCGGAAGCCAGGAAAGCTCCAAGAGTTGGCAGACACTCCAGTGGAGATGGCAGCCGGTGTCTAGTAGCTAGAACTAGCTCCAGCTTGGCCTGGAAATAGTTGTTTTTGTCATTTTTTTACGTTTTTTGTTTGTTGCCCATGTCATGTGTCTGGTTATGGGCAGATGAAATATCACACACACAACACACACAACACGCACTCAGTGGAATGTACCAATGTGCATTGCAACGCGCGCTGCATGGCAACCCAAAGAGCTCGCTTAGGCAATGTCCTAGAAACACTTGGTGGCAGCAATCTCCCAAACAGATGTATTTGCACTTTTGAACCCACAATGGTTGATTTCATTGCTGTCGCTGTGCTTTCGTGTGATTTGGCATTGATGAAATTTTTCCCTAGAGCTCGGTTAGGCTTGCCAAGCAACATATTGTTACCCTACATCCCTTTTACTCAAGATAATCCTCCAGAGGGTGCAAAAAGTGCCCCTGAATAGCCATATTTGCACTTTTGAAGCCACAAATGTGGATTAGAGTGATTTCGTTGTGATTTCCCCATGATTGCGAACCTGAGTCATTTGTGGAACCCAACAAGATAACTCCATGCATGCACACACATTTGCATTTGCATATTGATGGTATGTTGGGTGAATTGTATGGGAATGCTTAAATTTGACCCAGTGGTGGAGGACAGAAGCAACCGTTAGGGAGCTTGTGTGTCCATGCTTGAAATATCATAGTTGAAATATCGCAGAGGAAATATCACAGTTGTGTCGGTCAGTTTTTGCCCGCCTGTCCCATCTCTCCATTCAAGTGGTGGTTTGGCTTGCCGTTGTGGTGGTTGATAATTCTGCTGCGGTTGCAATCCATGATGCATGATGCATGATGCTCCACTTCTCTTCTCAAAGCAATGTTGTCTATCCCGCGAATTGGCGGTACTCTTCCAGTGTTGGCAAGGGAGCAACTGTGCATGTGGCTGCTGTGTTGGAGTTCCTGAGCAATGAGATGTTGGAGCTTGCGGCCAATGCATCAAGAGAAAACAAGAAGTAGCAACGTATCACGCCTCGGCGCCAACAGCATGTGTTTTATCCCTGGAGCATAGTTGAGCGGTAAAACACTTGACTAACAACTCGACGACCTGAGTTCGATTCCCGAACAGGAGAGTCATACTTGACCCACTCGTGTGCAGGCACTGGACGTGTGCTCAAGACCATACGAGATAAATCAAGAAGAGACAGGAGCGAACAAAGCCGCAACGACCAAGGGGGATGGTGCCCTACAATACACCACCGGACTGAGAAAGAACAACGGACGACGAAGCGAGGAACAGGATATCAACACTCTGGGGGCAAGTGGCAGAGCCTAAGAGATTGGGTGGTGCCGCGCCAACAGCATGTGTCTTATCCCCGGAGCATAGTTGAGCGGTAAAACACCTGACTAACAACTCGACGACCTGACTTCGACTCCCGAAAAGGAGAGTCATACTTGATGATATGCACTGTGTGCCCCGTGCACATCCCATGTTGCACGCATGCACCAACTGTGCACACTGCGTGCACGCATTGTGCACACTGCGTGCACGCACGCATGCACAATATCAGTGTGTCACAATTTTAGTACCTTCTGTCTGCTAAGAGTTTCAGCGAAAATCTCTGGGTCTGGGTGACAGAACACCTTCGCTGTTTGTCCGTTCCCGACTCAGATTATGTCTTTTTGACACTGTGGAGCTTTTGCTCGTGCCTTTGGCATTGCGTTTTGCACTGTGCACACTGCACGCACAGATTGTGCACGCTGCACGCACGCGGCAGAGGTGGGGCATGCATGCGTTGTGCGTGCCCTGTGCATGCTTTGTGCATGTTGGGGGGGCTTCGGGGCACAGGGCGGGTGTGTATCCAAGCATTCCGAAATGATGCCATGAACGACGCCAGCCAAGTGGCCCTGCACAACCTTGAAATGGAGAGAGATGGGAAAGGGTTTTAGGGATGGGTTAAGGAAGCCAAAACCTTCCTGGAGTACACGAAGTATGCACACACGCACGGTGCACACTGCACGCACGCAATATCCACACCGCGCGCATCTTATTCTCTTGGCCATCGCCTCCTAACCCTTGCAAGGCATGCTGGAACGGCGCGTTCCGGACTGCAGATGCAGCAAATTCTGCGATCGCTTTGCGATAAATAGGGTGCCACGTGCGGGCGAAGACACTCGTTCAAGTCATCCTCCAAAAAGTGACCCACTGTGAGCACTCCTGCCCGAATGAGTGCTGGCGCAAAAGGGAAGTTGAAGTCTGTTCATTGCGAAAGGCGGCATTGTGACAGACACGCTGAGGAGCTTTGCATCCCCTTCCTTGCATCACACAGGGCCAGTTGCCGATACATGTTGCCGTCGGTTCATATGCCGCCGTTGAGGCGTCGAGACCGGATGACGCCTTGGTATTGAGGATGCAAGAGGCCTTGGCGGCGTTCCTCCCCCTCCTGTTCAAGGTGCCGCGTGTCCAAGATACAACATGTGCATGTACCGCATTATTTTGGGACCTGGCTACAAGGGTACTGTTTCATGGGAATCAGTAACATCAAGAATGTGCTGAAGCTGCATTTGACGCTCTCTGGATCGCAATCCTCGGATTCATGATACTGGTGCTGCTGGCAGACACAGAGGGGGAGCCCCTGCTGGAGCACGTTGAGTGGGGCACCCTCTTGTTCTTTGCAGCACTCTTTGTGCTCATGCACGGTCTCCAAAAGCTTGGGCTCATTGAGTGGATTGGAAATGTTGTGGTTACGATCATTGAAGCGGTACGTTGTTGCATTGCGCATTGGTTATCAAGGCAGTAGGGATACGTAGTGCCACCGCATGCAGGGATTCCATTTCATGCGAAAAAGTTGCATGGCCGCAACACATGACAGAATACAGTGATCAGTCTGTGGGTCTCACTGTTTTTTGAATTTTTTTTTGTGCAAGCAGGAATCCAGTTTCTGCCACCCTCGGTACCTACCCCCTGTGATGCGCGGTCGCTGGCATGGCGGTAGGTGAGTCCCTCACCGCCTCTCACAACACATTCCAACCTTTCATCCCAGGGAAAAGCGATGGCGGCAGTGGTTGCTATCATGGCAACCATTATGACAGCTTTTTCGATATTTGAGCAAATGGTTACGGCAGCTTCGATTGCAGGGTGGCGTTAACGCAACCAAATGAGGGATGAGGGCTTGATGAAAATGTTTGTAGTGTGCACGCACGCATTGTGCACGCTGCACGCCCGCATTGTGCAAACTGCACGCACGCACTGTGCACACTGCACGCACGCATTGTGCACGCTGCACGCCCGTATTGTACACGCTGCACGCCCGCATTGTGCACACTGCACGCACGCATTGTGCACGCTGCACGCACGCATTGTACACGGTGCACGCACGCATTATGCACGCTGCACGCCCGCATTGTGCACGCCGCACACACGCATTGTGGACACTGCACGCACGCAGTGTGCACGCTGCACGCACGCACTGTGCACGCTGCTTTTGACGCTCTCTGGATTGCAATCTTTTGATTCATGACACTGGTGCCGCTGGCGGACACAGAGAGGGAGCCCCTGCTGGAGCACGTTGAGTGGGGCACCCTCTTGTTCTTTGCAGCACTCTTTGTGCTCATGCACATCTCATGCACGTCTCGAAAAGCTTGGGCTCATTGAGTGGATTGGAAATGTTGTGGTTACGATCATTGAAGCGGTACATTGTTGCATTGTGCATTGGTTATCAAGGCAGTAGGAATACGTAGTGCCACCGGATGCAGGGATTCCTTTTCATGCGAAGAAGTTGCATGGCCGCAACACATGACAGGATACAGTGATCAGTCTGTGGGTCTCACTGTTTTTTGAATTTTGTTTTGTGCAAGCAGGAATCCAGTTTCTGCCAACCTCGGTACCTACCCCCTGTGATGCGCGGTTGCTGGCATGACGGTAAGTGAGTCCCTCAACGCCTCTCACAACACATTCCAACTTTTCATCCCTAGGAAAAGGGATGGCGGCAGTGGTTGCTATCATGGCAACCATTATGACAGCTTTTTTCATATTTGGGCAAATGATTACGGGAGCGTCGATTGCAGGGTGGCGTTAACGCAACCAAATGGGGGATGAGGGCTTGTTGAAAATGTTTGTAGTGTGCACGCACGCACTGTGCACGCTGCACGCCCGCATTGTGCAAACTGCACGCACGCACTGTGCACGCTGCACGCCCGCATTGTGCAAACTGGACGCCTGCACTGTGCACACTGCACGCACGCACTGTGCACACGGCACGCACGCATTGTGCAAACAGCACGCACGCACTGTGCACGCTGCACGCACGCATTGTACACACTGCACGCACTCATCGTCGCCCGCATTACGCACACTGCACGCAGACACTGTGAACATTTGCACTGTGCGCATGCAAGCATTCCGCACACTTCACACACGCACTGTGAACATGTGCACTGTGCACACCGTACGCATGCACTTTGTACACTGCACTGTCTTTTGGCAGGACCTCTGTATTTACTGATTTTTGTTGGCCATACCTGGGAACATTCTCTATGGGGCATCCGTTCTGGCCTACTCCATGGAGGCCTCCTGGATCTGAAAACAAATCCCACTCCTATTGGGGAGCATGGAGACCGTGGTCTTTAATTTAATTCTGGTGTTTCAGATCATCTTGTTCGGCAAGCCGTCGAGCAAACCTCTGCTAGCCAGTGCATACAGTCCACTGCAGTATGAGTATTGGCCTTGGGTGCAGGAATGCTGCGCTCCTTGGAGGAGGGAGGGACCCCATGGGGCAAATGCATTACTCAGTGCAGGCACTGCTCAGTGCACAATTCCGCCCAGAATTTCATGCTCAAGTTGTTGCTGTTTCCAAATGTCCTCAAATGATCAGTCAACATTTGCGGACCATGGTGCACACAGGGGTGGATGCAGGTTCTGTATTTCTCAAGGTGGTCCCCTTCTCCACAAGGAAGACGTCTTGGGCATCATTTGTTGCGTTTGAAAAAAAAATTATCCCAATCCCCCCCCCCCAAATATTTTAGGCTGTACCATGGGTCCAAAATGTTGCCTTTGCCCCCTGAACAACAGGTCAGGGACCCCCCTCCCCTATTTTGAGGGTGCTGGATGCGAAAAAAGAGATTGTAGGGACACACAGATCGTGACTCACACAATTTGCAACATCCGTATGCACCAAAATCTGCCGTTTTTCCATGAAAAAACGGCCAAAAATGGCCGTTTTTCGGTCAAAAATTGAGTTTGTTGGCCTCAGACAAGCAGTTGAAGACCCACCCCCTATTGTGAGGGTGCTGGATGTGAAAAAGCACGTTGTAGTCACACACAGGTCACGCAAACACAATTTACAGCATCTGTATGCACCAAAATTTGCCATTTTTCATGAAAAACCCGGCCAACAATGGCCATTTTTTGGTCAAAAATTGGGATTTTTGGGCTCTCCCCTATTTTGAGGGCGCTGGATGCAAAAAAACAGGTTGGAGGGACACACAGATCACGCAAACACAGTTTACAGCATCCGTACGCACCAAAATATGCCATGTTTCATTAAAACGGGCCAAAATTGGCGCTTTTTTGTCAAATATTGATTTTTTGGCTTTGTACAAGCAGTTGAAGGACCCCCCCCCCCTAATTTGAGGGTGCTGGATGCAAAGAAGCAAGTTGTGGTCACACAAAGATCACGAAAACACATTTCATAGCATCCGTATGCGCCACAATTTGCCGTTTCTCATGGAAAAAACGGCTAAAAATGGCCATTTCTTGGTCAAAAAATGATTTTTTTTGGCCTCAGACAAGCGGTTCAAGACTGCCCCCCTATTTTGATGGTGCTGGATGCGAAAGAGCAGATTGTGGGGACACACAGATCACGCAAACACACTTTCCAGCATCCGTATGCACCAAAATTTGCCATTTTTCATGAAAAAACGGCCAACAATGGCCTTTTTTGGTCAAAAGTTGGGATTTTTGGGCTCTCCCCTATTTTGAGGGCGCTGGATGCGAAAAAGCAGATTGTAGGGACACACAGATCACGCAAACACAATTTACAGCATCCGTATGCACCAAAATATGCCATTTGTCATGAAAACCGGCCAAAAATGGCACTTTTTTTGTCAAATATTGATTTTTTGGCTTTGTACAAGCAGTTGAAGGACCCCCCCCCGCCCTAATTTGAGGGTGCGGGATGCAAGGAAGCAAGTTGTGGTCACACAAAGATCACGAAAACACATTTCATAGCATCCATATGCACCACAATTTGCCGTTTCTCATGGAAAAAACGGCTAAAAATGGCCATTTCTTGGTCAAAAAATTTTTTTTTGGCCTCAGACAATAGGTTCAAGACTGCCCCCCTATTTTGATTGTGCTGGATGCAAAGAACCAGATTGTAGGGACACACAGATCACGCAAACACAATTTCCAGCATCCGTATGCACCAAAATTTGCTATTTTTCATGAAAAAACGGCCAACAATGGCCATTTTTTGGTCAAAAGTTGGGATTTTTGGGCTCTCTCCTATTTTGAGGGCGCTGGATGCGAAAGAGCAGATTGTAGGGACACACAGATCACGCAAACACAATTTACAGCATCCGTACGCACCAAAATATGCCGTTTGTCATGAAAACCGGCCAAAAATGGCACTTTTTTTGTCAAATATTGATTTTTAGCTTTGTACAAGCAGTTGAAGGACCCCCCCCCCCCTATTAAGAGGGTGCTGGATGCACAAAAGCAAGTTGTGGTCACACAAAGATCAAGAAAACACATTTTGTAGCATCCGTATGCACCACAATTTGCCGTTTCTCAGGGAAAAAACGGCTAAAAATGGCCATTTCTTGGTCAAAAAATGTTCTTTTGGCCTCAGACAAGCGGTTGAAGACCCCCACCCTATTTTGAGTGTGCTGGATGTGAAGAAGCAAGTTCCAGTCACACACACGTCACGCAGACACAATTTACAGCATCCGTACACACCAAAATTTGCCGTTTTTCACGAATAAAACGGCCACAAATGGCCATTTTCTGGTCACATATTGATTTTTTTTGGCTTCGTACAAGCAGTTGAAGGATCCGCCCCCCTATTTTGAGGGTGCTGGATGCAACAAAGCAAGTTGTATACACGCACCGACTACAAAAGCACAATCTACAGCATCTGTATGCACCAAAATTTGCTATTTTTCATGGAAAAACTGCGAAAAATGGCCGTTTCTTGGTCAAAAATTGAGTATTTTGGCCTCAGACAGGCAGTTGCAGAGCCCCCCCCCGATTTTGAGGGTGCTGGATGCAAACAAGGATGCTCTGTGGACACACCGATTGCCCTAACACAATTTACAGCATTCTTATGCCCCAAAATCTGCCATTTTTCAACAAAATCGGCGAAAAATGGCCATTTTTTTTATCAAAAATTGTTTCTTTTTTTGAGCCTGAAACAAGCAGCTGAACCAACCCCCCTCCCGATTGGAGGATGCTTGTTGCAAAAAAGCGAAATAGGCAAAAGAACTACATAAAAAATGATAGTATGTGCATAAGAAGGAAATGAGCGATGAACATTTGAGGTGTTTTTAGCCCTATTTTGCACCGGTTGTGGTCCATTTCCATATGGTTCATAGGTAGGCTTTTGCATGCCTATCACCGTACACACACATGTTTGAAGCTTAGGTTGTTTTTTTTTGGGAACAATGGGGTAGGAGGAACCCCCCCCCCCCTGCTATTTGGGGGGTGTATAATTAAAACAAAGGTTACTTTTGGTCTTTTTTGGGTACAAAACCTATTTTCATGGTTTTTTCATGCCTATACTATACTATACAGGTACACTGGTGTGCAGCACTGTTCTGCTGCACCACCCCAGAGCAGACAAAAATACTCCAAAATAGGCCGAATTCCAGGGTTTTTGATGGTTTGGGAGAAAGCTCGGGTGGGAGTAACCCCCCCCATGCCTATTTTGGGGCCAGAGAATCCAAAGAAAATTGGAATTTCTGTCGAAAAACCTCTATAGGCAGGTACACTGGTGTGCAGCACTGTTCTGCAGGACCAGCCCAGAGCAGGCAAAAATACCCCAGAATAGGCCAAATTTCAGAATTTTTGATATTGTTGGACAAAGTTCGGGTAGGGGGACCCCCCCTCCTATTTTGGGGCCGTGAAAGCCAAAAAAGTAGGTCATTTTGCGCGAGAAACTCCTTTTTGTTGATTTTTTGAATTTTGGGAAAAAACAACTGCTAAAATCATAGGTGTGGAGATCTCTGGAAATCATGTACTTGCGGGCCTTCATCCAACTTCTATTGGGTCTCACACCGAGCGCTAAGTCCTGTCTCCAAGCCACCATGGAGATATACCCTTGGGGTAGATTTTAATTTTTGGCTCATCATTGGGTATGCCAAAACACCCCTTTAGGGACCCCAATTTCAGCCCCCCATGTGGTCAATTGACGGCCCCATATCTTTATGCCCATGAATTTTGTTTTGTGCAAGCAGGAATCCAGTTTCTGCCAACCTCGGTACCTACCCCCTGTGATGCGCGGTTGCTGGCATGACGGTAAGTGAGTCCCTCAACGCCTCTCACAACACATTCCAACTTTTCATCCCTAGGAAAAGGGATGGGGGCAGTGGTTGCTATCATGGCAACCATTATGACAGCTTTTTTCATATTTGGGCAAATGATTACGGGAGCGTCGATTGCAGGGTGGCGTTAACGCAACCAAATGGGGGATGAGGGCTTGTTGAAAATGTTTGTAGTGTGCACGCACGCACTGTGCACGCTGCACGCCCGCATTGTGCAAACTGCACGCACGCACTGTGCACGCTGCACGCCCGCATTGTGCAAACTGGACGCCTGCACTGTGCACACTGCACGCACGCACTGTGCACACGGCACGCACGCATTGTGCAAACAGCACGCACGCACTGTGCACGCTGCACGCACGCATTGTACACACTGCACGCACTCATCGTCGCCCGCATTGCGCACACTGCACGCAGACACTGTGAACATTTGCACTGTGCGCATGCAAGCATTCCGCACACTTCACACACGCACTGTGAACATGTGCACTGTGCACACCGTACGCATGCACTTTGTACACTGCACTGTCTTTTGGCAGGACCTCTGTATTTACTGATTTTTGTTGGCCATACCTGGGAACATTCTCTATGGGGCATCCGTTCTGGCCTACTCCATGGAGGCCTCCTGGATCTGAAAACAAATCCCACTCCTATTGGGGAGCATGGAGACCGTGGTCTTTAATTTAATTCTGGTGTTTCAGATCATCTTGTTCGGCAAGCCGTCGAGCAAACCTCTGCTAGCCAGTGCATACAGTCCACTGCAGTATGAGTATTGGCCTTGGGTGCAGGAATGCTGCGCTCCTTGGAGGAGGGAGGGACCCCATGGGGCAAATGCATTACTCAGTGCAGGCACTGCTCAGTGCACAATTCCGCCCAGAATTTCATGCTCAAGTTGTTGCTGTTTCCAAATGTCCTCAAATGATCAGTCAACATTTGCGGACCATGGTGCACACAGGGGTGGATGCAGGTTCTGTATTTCTCAAGGTGGTCCCCTTCTCCACAAGGAAGACGTCTTGGGCATCATTTGTTGCGTTTGAAAAAAAAATTATCCCAATCCCCCCCCCCCCAATATTTCAGGCTGTACCATGGGTCCAAAATGTTGCCTTTGCCCCCTGAACAACAGGTCAGGGACCCCCCTCCCCTATTTTGAGGGTGCTGGATGCGAAATAAGAGATTGTAGGGACACACAGATCGTGACTCACACAATTTGCAACATCCGTATGCACCAAAATCTGCCGTTTTTCCATGAAAAAACGGCCAAAAATGGCCGTTTTTCGGTCAAAAATTGAGTTTGTTGGCCTCAGACAAGCAGTTGAAGACCCACCCCCTATTGTGAGGGTGCTGGATGTGAAAAAGCACGTTGTAGTCACACACAGGTCACGCAAACACAATTTACAGCATCTGTATGCACCAAAATTTGCCATTTTTCATGAAAAACCCGGCCAACAATGGCCATTTTTTGGTCAAAAATTGGGATTTTTGGGCTCTCTCCTATTTTGAGGGCGCTGGATGCAAAAAAACAGGTTGGAGGGACACACAGATCACGCAAACACAATTTACAGCATCCGTACGCACCAAAATATGCCATGTTTCATTAAAACGGGCCAAAATTGGCGCTTTTTTGTCAAATATTGATTTTTTGGCTTTGTACAAGCAGTTGAAGGACCCCCCCCCCCCTAATTTGAGGGTGCTGGATGCAAAGAAGCAAGTTGTGGTCACACAAAGATCACGAAAACACATTTCATAGCATCCGTATGCGCCACAATTTGCCGTTTCTCATGGAAAAAACGGCTAAAAATGGCCATTTCTTGGTCAAAAAATGATTTTTTTTGGCCTCAGACAAGCGGTTCAAGACTGCCCCCCTATTTTGATGGTGCTGGATGCGAAAGAGCAGGTTGTAGGGACACACAGATCACGCAAACACACTTTCCAGCATCCGTATGCACCAAAATTTGCCATTTTTCATGAAAAAACGGCCAACAATGGCCATTTTTTGGTCAAAAGTTGGGATTTTTGGGCTCTCCCCTATTTTGAGGGCGCTGGATGCGAAAAAGCAGATTGTAGGGACACACAGATCACGCAAACACAATTTACAGCATCCGTATGCACCAAAATATGCCATTTGTCATGAAAACCGGCCAAAAATGGCACTTTTTTTGTCAAATATTGATTTTTTGGCTTTGTACAAGCAGTTGAAGGACCCCCCCCCGCCCTAATTTGAGGGTGCTGGATGCAAAGAAGCAAGTTGTGGTCACACAAAGATCACGAAAACACATTTCATAGCATCCATATGCACCACAAGTTGCCGTTTCTCATGGAAAAAACGGCTAAAAATGGCCATTTCTTGGTCAAAAAATGTTTTTTTTGGCCTCAGGCAATAGGTTCAAGACTGCCCCCCTATTTTGATTGTGCTGGATGCAAAGAACCAGATTGTAGGGACACACGGATCACGCAAACACAATTTCCAGCATCCGTATGCACCAAAATTTGCTATTTTTCATGAAAAAACGGCCAACAATGGCCATTTTTTGGTCAAAAGTTGGGATTTTTGGGCTCTCTCCTATTTTGAGGGCGCTGGATGCGAAAGAGCAGATTGTAGGGACACACAGATCACGCAAACACAATTTACAGCATCCGTACGCACCAAAATATGCCGTTTGTCATGAAAACCGGCCAAAAATGGCACTTTTTTTGTCAAATATTGATTTTTAGCTTTGTACAAGCAGTTGAAGGACCCCGCCCCC
This sequence comes from Eutreptiella sp. 'Long Island Sound 2002', assembly GCA_964036045.1. Lineage (NCBI taxonomy): Eukaryota > Euglenozoa > Euglenophyceae > Eutreptiales > Eutreptiaceae > Eutreptiella > Eutreptiella sp. 'Long Island Sound 2002'. The sequence goes on along the minus strand of OZ038382.1, from coordinate 126,789,632 downwards.
CTATTAAGAGGGTGCTGGATGCACAAAAGCAAGTTGTGGTCACACAAAGATCAAGAAAACACATTTTGTAGCATCCGTATGCACCACAATTTGCCGTTTCTCAGGGAAAAAACGGCTAAAAATGGCCATTTCTTGGTCAAAAAATGTTTTTTTGGCCTCAGACAAGCGGTTGAAGACCCCCACCCTATTTTGAGTGTGCTGGATGTGAAGAAGCAAGTTCCAGTCACACACACGTCACGCAGACACAATTTACAGCATCCGTACACACCAAAATTTGCCGTTTTTCACGAATAAAACGGCCACAAATGGCCATTTTCTGGTCACATATTGATTTTTTTTGGCTTCGTACAAGCAGTTGAAGGATCCGCCCCCCTATTTTGAGGGTGCTGGATGCAACAAAGCAAGTTGTATGCACGCACGGACTACAAAAGCACAATCTACAGCATCTGTATGCACCAAAATTTGCTATTTTTCATGGAAAAACTGCGAAAAATGGCCGTTTCTTGGTCAAAAATTGAGTATTTTGGCCTCAGACAGGCAGTTGCAGAGCCCCCCCCCCCGATTTTGAGGGTGCTGGATGCAAACAAGGATGCTCTGTGGACACACCGATTGCCCTAACACAATTTACAGCATTCTTATGCCCCAAAATCTGCCATTTTTCAACAAAATCGGCGAAAAATGGCCATTTTTTTTATCAAAAATTGTTTCTTTTTTTGAGCCTGAAACAAGTAGCTGAACCAACCCCCCTCCCGATTGGAGAATGCTTGTTGCAAAAAAGCGAAATAGGCAAAAGAACTACATAAAATATGATAGTATGTGCATAAGAAGGAAATGAGCGATGAACATTTGAGGTGTTTTTAGCCCTATTTTGCACCGGTTGTGGTCCATTTCCATATGGTTCATAGGTAGGCTTTTGCATGCCTATCACCGTACACACACATGTTTGAAGCTTAGGTTGTTTTTTTTTGGGAACAATGGGGTAGGAGGAACCCCCCCCCCCTGCTATTTGGGGGGTGTATAATTAAAACAAAGGTTACTTTTGGTCTTTTTTGGGTACAAAACCTATTTTCATGGTTTTTTCATGCCTATACTATACTATACAGGTACACTGGTGTGCAGCACTGTTCTGCTGCACCACCCCAGAGCAGACAAAAATACTCCAAAATAGGCCGAATTCCAGGGTTTTTGATGGTTTGGGAGAAAGCTCGGGTGGGAGTAACCCCCCCCATGCCTATTTTGGGGCCAGAGAATCCAAAGAAAATTGGAATTTCTGTCGAAAAACCTCTATAGGCAGGTACACTGGTGTGCAGCACTGTTCTGCAGGACCAGCCCAGAGCAGGCAAAAATACCCCAGAATAGGCCAAATTTCAGAACTTTTGATATTGTTGGACAAAGTTCGGGTAGGGGGACCCCCCCTCCTATTTTGGGGCCGTGAAAGCCAAAAAAGTAGGTCATTTTGCGCGAGAAACTCCTTTTTGTTGATTTTTTGAATTTTGGGAAAAAACAACTGCTAAAATCATAGGTGTGGAGATCTCTGGAAATCATGTACTTGCGGGCCTTCATCCAACTTCTATTGGGTCTCACACCGAGCGCTAAGTCCTGTCTCCAAGCCACCATGGAGATATACCCTTGGGGTAGATTTTAATTTTTGGCTCATCATTGGGTATGCCAAAACACCCCTTTAGGGACCCCAATTTCAGCCCCCCATGTGGTCAATTGACGGCCCCATATCTTTATGCCCATGAGGAGGCCGGACCCAATTCCACATCTTGCACTTAGATATGAGTCTTAGGTCCCAACTCCCATGCCATGAGTCATGGGTTCAGCCTTTGGCTGCCCCAGCCACCTATGGGGACTACTCAAATTTTTCCTATTTTTGCCATTTCTGCACGCATGTTTGGGTGTCACCAACCCTTGAAACGGCTTGAGGGTCAGAGTGGAAATGGGTACGGGGACTCAAGCAACCTTACCCCTGTCAGGCATCCCCATCCTGACGTCTCCTGCCATGTGTGCTTGGTGATCCAGTGTGTTTCCTTTGTCACATAGAGTCCCCTACCTTTGTTGCTTGTCGCATGTGGATTGCCTCCATCACCATCCACACCATTGCCTTGTACATCCGCCACTGAGTACCCTCCGCACACCCAAGCGACCATCATCGACTTGTTGCGGCTTGCTCATGTGATTGTCCAAGGGTGTGCAGGCCTCTCAGGACAGGGTTGTCCTTCTTGGACGCAGTGAGGAAAGTCCAAGGCAATCCCATCAAAAGGCAACAGCATGCCAAAGTCCAACCAAGCAACCAGGGATGTGGCTGACCAGAGACCGATCCAGCCAAACCTCTGTCACCTGCCCCAATGGGGATAATCCTGCAACTTAGCGCGGAGACGTTAACGGAATTGTTTGCCATGATGCAACATGACCAAGGCTCCCAAAGGCAATATGTGTCGGTGTACCATATGCCGGATGTGGATCGGGAAAAGAAGGCCGGTCAAGGAGGGATGTGGTTAGACCCCGTCAAGGTGAAACATTGGGGAGAGCACCTCGATACGGACAGGCATTTTGTTTTTTCGGCAGTCCAAGTTTTTGGACTGGTCGGCCTACTGAGCGATTCCTTCCGTGGGTCTGCGCAAGACCTTGAAAGAGCGGGCCATCCTAATTTGACGCAGCCCACAATTATTGTTGGAAGGAGAGGACATTCGGGAGGACATTCTCCTTCGGGGCCACAACCAAGGTGGTGGGTGCCGGCAAACCGCCCCAGGAACGATGAACAAGGGCTGCCGCCGGAACACAAGTGGCGTTTGCTGCACATTTTGACAGATCTCTTCCTGGTGCCCGATGACTTGGAGGACAGGGAGCCCTGGTTGGTGGAACGGAAGGATCCCCCCATGGATGGGCTATCAATGGCCGCACCGCAGGTTAATGCTTACGTTCCGGGTTGCCGCAGACACGAGGGTGGTTTTCATATCCCTGCAGGATGATCCCCGAGAAAAATCTTCGCAAATTGCACCGCGAACGAGCCATGGCTACAACACGTCCAACACATGGCTCGTGGTCAAGCAAAAGCGTGGGAGTGTTTTGCTCATGGATGGAATGCTGATCCATCGTGGAGCTGGCGGCCCGAGGATGGCGATGTTTTCCCCTTTTTTCCGGAATCATTCCGGACCCCTCAAAATGTGGTGCAACCTGAGACTGTCCCCGATCTCATGTTCGTTGAGCAAGAGATACCTGAGGTGGTAGAGGAGGATGAGGACCCCCCGGCAACCTCTACGGGCAGTGATTCCAAGCCGCCTCTACGATCTGCCCCATGGGTGAGTTGGTCGGCACCCCTGAAAAGGCCCCCGGAGACCGAGAAGATGGGTCCCCTACATGGGTGACGTGCGTGTCACTGGGACCGGAGTTGGAACGTTTCCAATAGCATGTGCCCATTCACGATGGAGGGACTTGGGCCAGAAGAGGAGAATGCAGAGCAGTGCTCGATGCCCTGGTACCATCGGTGGTGGATCCGCCCTTCCATGGCGGACAAGATGGTACGGGCCTCAGTTCTGTGCCAGCAGCCTGGTCCTCAGGCGAGCAGACCTCGCCAATGAGATGCAATGGGATTCAATGGCGATGCACTATACCGCCTTCCTGCACAGCATGGGAGCCGAATCAGACGGCAAGGTTAAGTGCGACAGCAAGAGGAAGGAATACAAAAGCCCATGTCCGGAGAGGGTGTGTAACTACCGCGTAAAATGCATCGTTTGCGCATCGGCTATACGCATGGCAAGAACGCGTAATAGCTCATTTACACACGCAAATTAGCGTATTTACGTCGTTGCCTAATGTCTACCTGTGACGCAGGAGAGGTGATTTGCGGGCATAAATTCATATATTTGCTTGCTCGCCTAATTTCGACCCGCGACACAAAATGTGTCTTTTATGCACGCAAAATCCAGGTTAATTGATGCACATTTGTTCACCTCTTTCAGATTCCGGGGACCTTCTGCCCCTGCGTGTTGCTGCATCGCCGAACCGCCAACAGTATTGCTGGTTTTGGAGCTGGAGCGGTTGCTGGGGCCAAATATGAAGCCAGTGGCGCTGCTGATGAAGCCGCCAGTGTACTGTCCTTTTCTGGAAGTCCATGAATTTGACTTCCGGTACGTGCATGGCTATGGTAAGGTTGCCAATGCTGGGGAGCCAATGGTTTGTTAGGAGCACTGTGCTGGGATCCTCTAGTGGAAGATCCTCCGGGGCATTTCAGTGCCCCCCTTACGTGCCGAGACCAGAAGGGAGTCTGGAAGGGACATGGCAGGTCCTTCTGTGACGCTGTTTTGCCCGTTTTGGGTGAAGCACAAGAAGAGGCAAGCAGAGAAAGTGTTCCTCGTTCCCTACCTATAGATGTGGCTACCCAGTTCGCACACGTGGGCCTTCCTGTGCACCAAGGACGAGTTGGACCCGCTGCAGAAAGTGCGTGGGGTACCCTTTGGCTAAATTGGAGTGTCTTGCCAGGGACACGTGAGGTTGGTGGTCTGGCGGAAACAGTGGCACTCACTACAAGGGTGGGAGCCTTTCCCCTGAGCTGGGAGAAGGATGCGCCGAGCGACATGTCGCGGAAGGTGAAGGCTGAGGCACAGAAGTTGGCCCAGGGTAAGGATGTGGCGTGGGAGTCCTCAACAAAAAAAATCGTCCCTGGTCCCGGAGAAGTGGTTCCGGGGCCACCACCCCCCAAAGGCGCCGAGAGAGGATGTGCGTGCGCAGGCTGTCACTCCGGCTGGGCAAACGTCGGAGCTGCTGTAGCTGCAGTCGGAGGATGGGGTGCTCAAGTGGACGGTGAAGCTGTTGGAGGACCAAGTGGCGGACCGCGACACACAGCTGGTTGCTGTGCGTTGCGAGAGCAACGGGCCAAGGAGCTGCTGAAGGAGCGCGATGGCCAGCTGCTGGTAAAGTCCGCCGCGCCCAACAAGTCGGAATCGGGTTGGCCAACCAGCGAGAGGAAGCTGCTACATGAGCTGCAGACTGTGCATGGGCCGCTTGGGATGAAGCGCACCGTTCCTGAACTTGTGCAGGACTCGGGTGTCCTGGACGACAAGGCCTGACTGAGGCAGTGTGCCGTTGAAATGCGCACGGGACTGCAGCAAGCAGCAACGCAAGCAACAACGGCCACGGCTCTGCTAGAGAATAGCCTCAAGCGAGCCTGCAAGGATTCTGCACCCCCCCTGTCCTCTGCATAGTACCTGCACCAGCTGCTGAAGAAGTACGAGGTCAGAGATATCCTCCAGCCGCCGAGAAAGAGAGGGGTAACCGAGGCCCTGACCCCAGTGAGGGGGCTGCCGTGGTCTCAGGGATCTGGGGCCCAATGAGGTGGACAGAGGTGATCGGACAGTGATGGTGTTGGTGAGAGATGGTGATCTGCTGTCATAGAGGGGGTTGTACACACAAGCACAAGAAATTCACCCAGCCTTTGGACTTACTTTTTTCTGTTTGACAGTCTATGTTGTCACCGTATGAATTTCAGTTTTGGTGCCAGTGTTTGTTCCACTGAGCTTATTGATTGCAGACTAGATGGTGATGGTGTTGGTGAGAGATGGTGATTGGATGGTGATGGTGATGGTGGGAGATGGTGATAGGATGGTGATAGTATTCGTTGGAGATGGGTATCCGATGGTGATGGTGTCGGTGAGAGATGGTGATCGCTGATTGGGAGGCCACCTGGAGGCAACTGTGCAGTTGCAATTTATTTTTTTCACCAGCAATGTGTCATTGATTTCAGAAGGGAGGGTCACCGGTGAGCCTGGCGAGAGCACTGTTGTTGTCATTCACTTCTTTTCAACGTCAATGTGTAGTTCATCTCAAAAGTGCGTGTCAATGGTGGCCCCCGGGCAATTATTTTGTTGTCAGTCCATTTCTTTCAACCTCAATATGTCATTCATTCAAACGCCAGGCTCAGCAGTGGTGTTTCTGCTGTCCGGCTCTCATTGGCGCCTCTTGGGCTGGATGCGGTTCTTCAACTTGAATTTCTCATTGGTCTTCAACGCTGTCAGCTTTTTCGCAGGATTCTTCAATGGCCTGCAGACATGTTTCAATTTTTGAGGCAGTTAGGTTTGAACCAGGGTGGGTACATGTGCGAGTGTAGCATGCATGGCTCAGACCCACACCGTGCCATGGCATTACAAATGGTTCCTTTACCGCATTCTTGCGTATGAGAAGCCGCACCTTTTGCGCGCTTGCACACTTTGCAACTGCGACGCATAAACATAGTTTTGCGTGCGCAAATTGCACCTGTTGTGCGGCGACTGTTTTTCAGGCGACAAACGCAAAAACACCCTTTTGCGTGTGCAAGAGGTCCTTTTTGTGCTCATAAAGAAAGTAGGGTGCGCACGCAAATAGGCTCAGTTGTGTACGCAAGAAGGCGGTAATTGCGTCTGTTACCTGCTGTGCAAAGCCCTTGTGCCACATGCGTCCCGGGGCTTGTTTCCATATTATGCGGCCGCATCAGTTCAGTTCTGGCACTGGGCAACGGCAAAAGCCGTGGTGAACAGATCAGCATCTTGCAGCGTGCGGTGCATGATATTATGGGGGCTGATTGGCACGTAACCATGCGAAGTGGGGTTGCGAATGTAGTCGACGTGTATACAATGTCTTCACAGATCATCAACTCGATTTGGAGTTGAACGCTATGCCAGTGTTGTGGGAATCTAGGAAGGAGGGGCAAAGTTTACTGCCGCCCCAGTACAGCCGATCAACATACACTTGGTATTGCCCTCAGGCAAACATCGTGTCCGCGCGAAAGACCTTGGGTGGTCCCGAACCCATTCATTTTGTGTTGCATACTCCCGGCTGTATTGATTTGATTTGGTCTAGGGTGAATCTGAAGGAGAAGCTGCAGCTTACGTGGCAGAAGAACCCCCCAATAACACAAGAGAACCACGTATTGGTGGGGATTTCCACTGATGGCACCAAATGTTGGCAACGTTCCTTTGGGAACTTTGCGGTAGGGGACTCGGGGAGCCTTCTAAGTTCATCTTCATGGGTGCTACTCCAGGGCTTGGAGACCACCCACATTCTTCGCAACCTGGCCTACCAGGAGAATTTGAAGCTTGATGTGTTGGTTGCGAATGAGATGCAAGTTTTGAATGCGGGAGTGTTTACCCCTCCCGTTGTGTGTTTGATCATAGCTGACACCAAGGCCCACAGTTTCCTCTCAAGGTGTCGCAATTGGAAATGTAAGGACCCTTTGGCACATGTGTACTGGCTTTGCGGGGGGAACCTTCTTCATTGTTTGGGTGCTTTCGGCAGGGAATGTCAATTTTGCTCAAGGTTTGGCAAAGGGGGGTGAAGACATTTCCAGCAATCCTTCCTTTTCAAAGAACACCAGACTTTGAACTCCGTGCGGTGCACTGCTTGGTGCATTGTGGGGGCAGTGGATTGGTTACGGCTTTCATGCATCACCATGTGTGGAGGACGGGAGGAGCATTGGTTTGGGTGCAGTTGTTTTCAGATGACATTAGGGCTGAGAGGCGTACAGCCATATGGGCCGATTGTGAGCAAGAGAAGGAGAGAACAAAGGCCCTGTAATTCGAGCAAACTGCCGCAAGGGCATGGATGAAAAGGAAGGGGGGGGAATGCATTGCCGACTACTCGGAGGGGGACATCGTTCTACAAGTCACGGTGCAAGTAGGGGGGGGCTACAATAACATTGCCTGCTTTTTCGCGTTTGTGAAGAGAGAAGCGTGCATTGACCTGTGATCTTGTGTGGAAGGAGGGGAGGTTGCACCTTCGAAATTCGAATGTGTTGAAAGGTGCTTTGTCAAAGATGTGGAGTCCCACAAAGCTTTGTTGGTTTGCGTTGACCCTGTCGGCCCACCTTTTGGTGGACCATAAGTGGGGGATTGTGAGAGGATGCGGCTCCCTGTCCGCATTCAGTGCTGTCGGGATTGAGGGGCGGTGTCAGTCGTTGAAGAGTGAGACTAGGAAGAAGAGCTTCAGGGGGAGAAGTAACAAACCGGGGTCTCGCCTACAGGGGGCACGCTGAGGACTAAAGAAGGGGTGGATGGAGGTGCTTCGGAACAACAATCTGGACTGGGGGTGGTATACCAAGGGGTTAAATGTGTGGCAGCCTTCCAGAACCCAACAAAGGGCATATGGCAGTGCTAAGAAGTATTGGGAAACGGTAATGCACAAGGCGACGTTTTACGGTTTCCTACATGTCTGTCTTACATTCTTACAATTTTGTTGTGCATACCTTGATGATTTGGTGGTCGGATACCAATTGGACACGTGTGACTGAATGACTGGAGCAGCGCGTAAAACACGAAAGTATTTTCTGAGTCGCAGCCGCGTCCCTGTGCCGCGCTCCTTCTCACTCTTTTGTCTTCCCCAAGTACCTCCCCTCTCTGCCTTGTGCCCCCCTTCCCCTTCACCATCAGCTTAGGCGACTGGCGCCCCGGGAAACAAAACAAGAGGAACGACACCCCGACACCGTCGCCAACAACGACTGCAGAACATTGCAAACGACGCATCACATGTAACTGGACACTGCATACATGGTCGTGCTGCGTGCGGGTGTGTTGGGTAGTGTATAACTTTTTTTTAAAGCAAAGAAGAATGGAAAAAGACTTCTCATTGGTTTTGCAGTGGTTTCTAAAGGAGAAGAGAAACAATAAGCACAGGCAGCAACACAAACAGACAGCAGAGCACAACAGCACAGCACCAGACGGCGGCACAGCACCACAGGAGACAACACAGAGGGGCAGAGCACCAAGACAAGCCACACCAAACCACACGGCAGCGGGCCACGCGGCCAGTCAGGGACAGCGACACGAAAACATGCCACCAGGTGACAACAGCGGACAGCCATACATAACAGCAATCACCCAGAGAAAACAGGCAGCTCCACACGGCACCAGCCAGCACCAGAGAGGCAAAATTGCACCACACAGGAAGAAACCACGCAGGTACGGCAGCACAGCCCAGCACAGCACCGCATAAGAAACACCACGAAACCCCGCACAAAGAGAGACAGCACAACACATCGCAGGCAGCACAGCAGAGCAACATAGCACCGCGCCAAATGGAGACAACAACAACTTGCCAAAGCACCAGATGAGGCAAGAGGAGACAGAAGAACCGCAGCGAAACAAACAACACAGCACAGCACGACACAGCACCACATGGCACAGTGCAGCAGAAAACAGCACAAGAGCGCAACGCAACACAGCCACGCCAAACAGCAAGACGCACCTAGGCGGGGTACCACACAGACCGCAAGAATACGGAGCAGCACGGAAAGGCAAGGAACAACACCCAAGAAAGCAGCAGAGCACACAACAACACAGGACAGCACGGGACAGCACGGGCAACAAAAACAGCACAACAGGACCAAGTACAACACTGCGCCGGACAGCACGTCGCAAGAACCCCAGCGCAACGCAAGCACAGCACCACACACGACGCACACCAACGAGGCGCAGCACCGCGCCAAACAGCAAGGCCTATGGGGCACCACACAGAATCAAAATGAGGCCAGCTCAGCAGCACACAGCATCACGCAAAACGCAAAACAGACTACACCACAGACCACAGCACGGCACAAAAAGATGCAAGACACCGCACAATGCCAGGAACCAGAACTGGCAGGGGGTGCGGGTCAAATCAGAAACGGCACAGCGCCACGCACCAGACAACCCACGAACTGCGACACAGAGAAGGACACACCAACACAGAACAGCACCACCAAACACCACCAGCCCAGCACGACGCGGTGCAGCACTGAAAAGGCGACAAGCGCATCGGCACCCCCAGAAACGAGCACCACAGGCCAGGCCGGAGCAGGCCGCACCACAACAACACAAAAAACAGCGCATAACAGCCGGAGGGGGGGGGGGGGTTGCGGGGCAAAGCGCACCACGATACGGCACCCACAACGGGGCAAAGGACCACACCAAAGAGAACCAGACAACACACACCAACGCAAGGTGAGACGACACAACACAAACACCCGGCGCAGCACCGTAGCCCGCAGCACAAAGCAAGAACAGTACCCAAGCGCAACGACAGGCCGCAGCACCGCACAACAAGACAATAGGACAAAGGACACAAGCACGGCACCAAAGGCAGCAATCAGGCGCCCAACAAGACAAGGAAGAGAGATCGCAATCAGACACTGTACCACACAAAAAGCAACAACACACCACACAGAAATGCACAACCAGGGTGCACTAAGTAAGTAAGTAAGTAATTGCGGCCGCGTCCGCAGCCTCATCTGACATCCCCTTGTTTGTTTTACATGGTGGCCGCCTCTGGGAGGAAGGAGGACTCTCCACCATTAGTTCCCCTGGCGTCTCACCTCACGGCCGAGAACTTGTACCAGGTTCCCTTGGAGCTTGACCAGTGGTAGGATCCCTTCAGCCGCTGCCCTCACGGATGCGCCTGCTCGTCCCCGGTCGGAGAATCCCCTGGCCTCCCCCGGCCAGCTCAGCCTTTTGGGCGCCTGCAGGCGGGTTTCCTGTGGATAGCCGTCGCCGACAACGCCGCATTGTTCTCAACCACATTCCACCAGTCCCCATCCCTCACAGGCTGGAGTACCCAATCGGCTCCTGCATGCACTTGGTTGTCATCCGTCCGCAGCTGAGAGCCAGGGGGCGACCATTTCAACGTTCCCCCAAGTCCCACTCACGCCTGAACCTACGTGTACTCCGGCTGTTGACGCAGGGGCCTCAGGGTCAACCCTCACCCCTGCGGACACCTCACGGCCGTCCCGGAGTTCAGGGCATTTTCCTGACTTCCCGTGGTCAGGCTCCCCATGGTTGGCCCATTGTTCACCACTCCATTGTGACTGGTTTTCCAATCCTACGGGGCCGTTGCTTGGCGCTTTCTGTCACCCACCTTTCCCTGCTCCGATTGGTTCGCGACCCTGCCATGACCCGTTCCCCTTTGCCACTTCCCGTCACCAGCTGACGGGCCGTGTCCCATGGTGTCCCGTTCCCAAGGAGCTGCTGTGCTGCCCTTGGCGCACCCCTTTCCCGGCCCCTTCCCCCCCTCCCATCCCTCATCCCGTGTTTATACCCCACCGGGCCGCCAGCAACCCAGTCGTGCGGGCCAACTGGATCCTCATCCATCCGGGGACGGTTTCGTGCTCCTTCCACGGGTCCCTCCTATCCCGTTCCCTTCGTTCTGCTCACTTTTTGCGTTCTCCTGACCGGTCCCGGATGATCCAGTCCGGGGCGTTGGCCACCTTTCCCATGTCAAGGCCTCATTGGCCTACCTGTGTTCTGGCACAAGAACACAGCGCCTCTAAGCGGCTGTGGCGCAGCTGGGACACCACTACAGATACCCCTGCTAGGGCTTGGAGGGGAGGTGTGTTCTGTATGCGTGAACCGCCTGCTGTCGAGCTGTCTTTGATGTCGTCCTTCAGACGTCGCAATCCCTGGTTTGGTCCCTCTGATCTTTGCCCCTCGCCATTCTCGGCGGAGGGTCCGTCATTCATCTGTCCCCGCCATACCTGGCTCGGGTGTGTTGCCATGTGTGTGATCTGCGCCCTTGGTTATGCGGGGTGGGCAACCCATGCTATCCACCTGTGTTTGTGCACCAGAACACAGCGTTTCAGTTTGGGCTCTGGCCCAGCAGGGACGCCACTACATGTACCCTTGCTAGGGCTTGGAGGGATGGACTGCTCTGTTGTTGTGCCCCGCTTGCGCACATGGTGATCAAGACGTTTTCGTCTTACCCCTCCGTCTCCAGGGGGAAGGCAATTTAGTCATTGGTCCCTCTCCATTCCTGGTGTGGGTGCATTTCTCTTTGGTTCCTGCCATTCGTGGCTAGGGCTTCTTGCTGCACGTGTGACTCTGCCCTTGGTTTAGCTGCCAGGGCAGCCCTGGGTGCACCACTTCACCCTACCTGCCCCACCTGCGGAAGGAGTGACTCATGTCTGGTGGGGGTGCGCAGAGGCGTAGCTACCAGCACTCACGTCTGGCCCGCCATACCCGGACCACCGGGCCCGCCTCTGCGCGGCCTGTCGGGCCTGGCACTTGCTCGGACAGGCGTTCAAACCCGGATGATCGAGTCCAGGGCGCCAGGCCGCCAGTTGTCCCTGGATGATCCAGTCCAGGGGGCGGCAGTTAGTGCCGCTTGATCTGCCCCGGATCATCCAGTCCGGTGCGTCAGGTCTTATTTCACCAGATAATGTGCTCGTCGTGCTGTGGCCGCTCCTTCTTGTTCTCCCCCCGATGATCCAGTCCGGGGCAGCTCATGGCCTCGTCGCAGCTTTGCTGCATCACCAGGGCCTCGTCCAGGCCACCGCATCACTGCATCACCACGAGCTCCTCCTCTTCGCTGCTTCACTGCTTCTCAGCGGGCTCGTCCTCTTGGCTACTGCTCCGCATCACCACTGCCTGGTCCACTGCATTACATCACTGCATCACCACGGCTATGTCCTCATCTTGTTTGCTCTGCCTCTCCTTGGCCTCGTTCTCACCTCTGCTTCTCTACGACACCACGGTCTTGTTGTCATGGCTGCTTCTCTTCATCACTGCGGCCTCAATCATTGGTCTGTTTCTCCGCTTCACCACGGTCGCGTCTTCTTCTTTGCTGCACTGTGTCTCCTTGGCCTCATCCTCATCTCTGTTTCTCTGCATTCCAATGGCGTTGTCCTTTGCATTGCTTCCGGACATGAATCCATCGCTGCTCCACATTGGCCTGGGCCTCTTTTTTTCTTCGCCTCTGGCTGCCTCTTTCCCGTGGGCGCTCCAGCCCGGGGGGTGGGGACTCGCGCTGCTTGTTCCGCCCCGGGCAATCCTGCCCGGGGCGGCAGGCCACATTTCTCCGGATGATCCCGCCCTTGGGGATCTCGCCGCTCCTTCTTCTTTTGCCCCGGATGATCCCATCTGGGGCGCCGTCTACCACTTGTCCCTGGATATTCCAGGCCAAGGGGGCGGCGGCTCCTGCTGCTTGATCCGTTTCGGGTGTTGCTGTCCGGGGCGCCAGCCTTCTTTGCTCCGCCCGCTGCTGTTGTGGGGCTTTGGCTGCTCCTTCTTGTTTTGGCCCCTTCTTATTCTTGTTCTGCCTCGGGCGGTCCAGTCCGGGGCGTCAGCTGCCACTTGTCCCTGGATGATCCAGTCCGAGGAGCGGTGGCTCCGGCTGCTTGTTCCGCCCCGGATGATCCAGTCCGGGGCATCTGGTCTCCTGCACCGGCTCGTCCCGGTCTCTGCATCTCTTCGTCACCACGGGCTCCTCCTCTGTGATGCTTCACTGCTTCACCACGGCTTTGTCTCTTTGGCTGCTGCTCCGCATCTCCTCGGCCTCGTTGGCTTGTGTGCTTCTCCACGGCCTGGTCCTCTGAATTATTTTCCTGCATCTCCTCGGCTTCCGCCTCTTCCCCGCTTCTCTGCATCTCCTCTGCCTTGTCCTCCTCTGCATCTGTGCATCACTGTGGCCTCATTCACTGGACCACTATTCTGCCTCCCCACGGCCCCGTCCTCATGGCTGCTGCACTGCATCTGCTCGGCCTCATCCTCATCTCTGCCTCTGTGCATCTCCATGGCATTGTCCTTTGCGTTGCATCCGGTCCTGTCTGCATCGCTGTGACCCCTCGGCCTCGGCCTCCTTTCTCCTTCGCCTCTGGCCGCCACTTTCCCCTGGACGCTCCAGTGCGGGGGATGAGGGCTCCTCCTGTGTGTCCTGCCCCGGATGATCCTGTCCAGGGCGCCCGGCCGCCTCTTGTCCCTGGACGTTCCAGTCCGGGGGGTGGCGCTCCTGCTGCCTGGTCCGCCCTGGATGATCCAGTCCGGGGCGCCGCCTGCCACTTGTCCCTGGGTGTTCCTGTCCGGAGGGCGGCGGCTCCAGCTGCTTGTTCAGCCCCGGATGATCCAGTCTCGGGCGTCTGCCGCCGCTTGTCGCCGGATGATCCAGATCGGGGGGCGGCGGCTCCTACTGCTTGTTCCGCCCCAGATGTTCCAATCCGGGGCGCCAGTACTCTCTGCTCCGCCCCTTGCTGTCGTGGGGCTTTGGCTGTTCCTTCTTGTTTTTGCTCCTTCTTATTCTTGTTCTGCCCCGGATGTTCCAGTCAGGGGCTTCAGCCGCCACTTGTTACTGGATGATTCAGTCCGGGTGGCGGCGGCTCGTGCTCCTTGTTCCGCCCCGGACGATCTTGTCAGGGGCGTCTGGTCTCCTCGGCGGCCTCGTCCGGGCCACTGCATCTCTGCGTCACCTTAAGCTCCTCCTCATCGCTGCTTCACGGCTTCACCAGGACTTCGTCTCCGTGGCCGCTGCTGGGCTTCTCCTCGGCCTCGTCGGCTTGCGTGTTTCTCCACGGCCTTGTCCTGTTCTTTGTTTCGCTGCATCCCCTCGGCTTGGCCTCTTCTCCGCTTCTCTGCCTCTCCTCCGTCTTGTCCTCTTGGCTACATCTCTGCATCACCGCGGCCTCCTGCACTGGAACACTTCTCAGCTTCACCACGGCCCCGCCCACCCACTACACCGCAGACCACGGCACGGCACAAAAAGATGCACGACGCGGCACAATGCCAGGAACCAGAACCGGCGGGGGGTGCGGGTTAAATCAGAAACGGCACAGCGCCACGCACCAGACAATCCACGAACTGCAACACGGAGAAGGGCACACCAACACACGACAGCGCAACAGAACATCAACAGCTCAACAGGACGCGGCGCAGCACTGAAAAGCCGACAAGCGCATCGGCACCCCCCGAAACCAGCACCACAGGCCAGGCCGGAGCAGGCCGCTCCACAACAACCGAAAAAAAAGCGCACAACACCCGGGGGTGGGGAAGAGGGGGGTTGCGGGGCAAAGCGCATCCCGACACGGCGCCCACAACGTGGCAAAGCACCACACTAAAGTGAACAAGACAACACACACCATCGCAAGACTAGACGACACAACACAGACACCCGGCGCAGCACCGCAGCCTGCAGCACAAAGCAAGAACAGTACCCAAGCGCAACGACAGGCCGCAAGCACCACACAACAAGACAATGGGACAAGGGACACAAGCACGGCACCAGAGGCAGCAATCGGGCGCCCAACAAGACAAGGAAGAGAGAAGCAACCGGCATGGCGCAACCAGACACAGTACAACACGAAAAGCAACAACACACCACACGGAACAAGCACAACCAGGGTGCACTAAACAAGGCAACGCAGGCCACCCCCAGCCAAGGCACAGCGCGGAGAGCAACACACACCAACACAGAGCGCAGGGTGGTTCTCATATTTGTGCAGGATGATCCCCACGAACAATCTCCCCACATTGCACCGGGACCGAGCCAGGGCTACAACACGCCCAAAACATGGCTCATGGCCGAGCAAAAGCGTGGGAGTGTTTTGCTCACGGATGGTACGTCGATCCATCGTGGAGCTGGGGGGCCAGGGAGCACAATGTTTTCCCCCTTTGGTCCGCAAACATTCCGCATTCCCCAACTTGTGCTGCAACCAGAGAATGTCCTGAACCTTATGTTCGTTCACCTGGGGATACCTGAGGTGGTAGAGGAGGATGAGGACCCCGCGGCAACCTCTACGGGCAGTGATTCGCAGCCACCTGTACCATCCGCCCCATAGGTGAGTTCGTCGGCGCCCCCAAAAACGCCACCGGAGATGGAGAAGATGGGTCCCCTACATGGGTGACGTGTGGGTCACTGGGACTGGGGTTGGAGCATTGTTATTAGCATGTGCCCATTCACGATGGAGGGACCTGGGCCAGAAGAGAAGAAGGCCGAGCAGTGCTCGATGCCCTGGTACCATCGGTGGTGGATCCCCCCTCCCATGGGAGACAAGATGGTGCGAGTCTCCGTCCCTTCCGGCCGCATCTACTTTTGGTTCTGTGCCAGCAGCCTCGTCCTCAGGCGAGCAGACAGCGCTAACGAGATGCATTGGGCCTCAATTACGATGCACTATACTGCCTCCCTGCCCAGCATGCGAGCCGAGTCGGACGGCAAGGTGAAGTGGGACAGCAAGAGGAAGGAATACAAACGCCCATGTCCGGAGAAGGTGTGCAATTACGGCGTAAAATGCATTGTTTGCGCATCGGCTATACCCATGGCAAGAACGCGTACTATGCCATTTACACACACAAATTGGTGTATCTACATCGTTGCCTAACGTCAACCTGTGACGCAAAATAGGTCATTTGCGGGCCGAAATTCATGTATTTGCTTGCTCGCCTAATTCCAACCCGCGACACAAAAGGTGTCTTTTACGCACGCAAAATCCAGGTAAATTGATGGACGTTTGTGCACCTCTTTCAGATTCTGGTGAACTTCTGGCCCTTGATGTTGCTACATCGCGGACCCGCGAACAGCATTGCTGGTTTTGAAGCCAGGGCAGGTGCTGGGGCCCGACCTGGAGCGAGTGGCGGTGGTGATGAAGCCGCCGGTATCCTGTCCTTTGCGGAATTCCATGATTTCCACTTCTGGTACGAGCATGGCTATGGTAAGGTTGCCAATGCTGAGGCGCCAATGGCCTTTTTGGAGGATCGTGCTGGAGTCCTCTATTGAAAGATCTTCCGAGGCATTTTGGTGCCGCCCTTTTGTGCCGAGACCAGAGGTGCGTTTGAACGGGACATGGCAGGTCTGTCTGTGACGATGTTTCGCCCGTTTTGGGTAAAGAAAATGAAGGGGCAAGCGGAGAAAGTGTTCCTCGTTCCCTACCGATAGATGCGGCTACCCAGCTCGCACACGTGGGCCTTCATTTGCACCAAGGACGAGTTCATCCAGCTGCAGAAAGTGCTTGGGGTGCCCTTTGGTTAAATTGCAGTGTCTTGCCAGGGACACGTGAGGTTGGTTGTCTGGCTCAAACAGCGGCACTCACTACAAGGGTGGAAGCCTTTCCCCTGAGTTGGGAGAAGGACGCGCCGAGCGACATGTCGCGGAAGGTGGAGGCTGAGGCACAGAAGTTGGCCAAAGGTGAGGATGTGGCGTTGGAATCCTCTACTAAAAAAGTCCTCCCTGGTCCCGCTGAAGTAATCCCGGCTCCGCCCCCCCCAAGGCTGCTGGAGAGGACGTGCATGCGCAGGCTGTCACTCCGGCCGGGCAAACGTCCGAGCTGCTGTGGCTGCAGTCCGAGAATGTGGTGCTCAAGTGGACGGTGAACCCGTTGGAGGACAAAGTGGCGGACCGCAACACACAGCTGGTTGGTCTGCGTTGGGAGAGCTATGGGTCAAGGAGCTGCTGAAGGAGCGCGATAGCCAGCTGCTGGTAAAGCGCGCCGCGCCCAACAAGTGGGAATCGGGTTGGCCAACCAGCGAGACGAAGCTGCTAGATGAGCTAGAGACTGCGCCTGGGCAGCGTGGGATGAAGCGCACGGTTCCTGAACCTGTGCCGCACTCGGATGTCCTGGAGGACAAGGCCTGACTGAGGCAGTGTGCCATTGAGTTGTGCACGGGACTGCAGCAAGCAGCAACGCAAGCAACAACGGCCACGGCTCTGCTAAGGGACAGCCTCAAGCGAGCCGACAAGGACTCCGCACCCCCTCCGTCCTCTGCAGAGGAGCTGCACCGGCTGCTGAAGAAGTACGAGGTGAGAGACATCCTCCAGCCGCTGAGAAAGAAAGGGGCAACCGAGGCCTTGACCCAGTGACATGGCTGCCGTGGTTTCAGGAATCCGGGCCCAATGAGGTGGCAGAGGTGATGGGACGGTGATGGTGTTGGTGAGCGATGGTGATTTGCTGTCAGAGAGGGCAGTTGTACACACAGGCACAGGCAGCTCACCTGGCGATTAGACTTATTTTTGTCTGTTTAACAGTCTATCTTGTCGGCGTCTGAATGTCGGTTTTGGTGCCAGTGTTTGTTCCACTGAGCTTATTGATTGGAGACTGGATGGTGATGGTGTTGGTGAGAGATGGTGATTGGATGGTGATTGTGTTGGTGGGAGATGGTGATCCGATGGTGATGGTATCTGTGGGAGATGGATATCCAATGGTTATGGTGTCGGTGGGAGATTGTGATCGCTGACTGGGAGGACACCGCGAGGCAACTGTGCAGTTGTAATCCATTGTTTTTCACAAGCAATGTGTCATTCATTTCAGAAGGGAGCGTCACCGGTGGGCATGGCGAGAACGGCGTCGTTGTCATTCACTTATTTTCAACGTCAATGTGTAGTTCATCTCAAATGTGAGGGTCACTGGTGGTCCTGGGACAATTGTGTTGTTCTCAGTCCATTTTTTTCAACCTCGATATGTCATTAATTCAGAGGTGAGGGTCAGCAGTGGGTTCTCTGTTGTCTGGCTGTTCCTGGCGCCTCTTTGGCTGGTTGCGGTTCTTCGACTTGAATGTTTCGTTGGTCTTCAACGTTTTCAACTTCCTCGCAGGATTCCTCAATGGCCTGCACACATGTTTCAATTTTTGAGGCAGTTAGGCTTGAAGGCTTAGGGTTGTTACATGTGCGAGTGTAGCATGCATACCTCTGACCCACACCGTGCCATGGCATTACAAATGGTTCCTTTACCGCATTCTTGCGTATGTAAAATGCGCCTTTTGCGCCCTTGCACACTTTGCACCTGGGACACAAAAGCATCGTTTTGCGTGCACAAATTGCACGTTTTGCGCGCCGCCTGTTTTTCAAGCGAGAACGCAAAACACCCTTTTGCGTGCGCAAGAGGCCCTTTTTGCGCATGTAAAGAAAGTAGGGTGGGCACGCAAATAGGCTCATTTATGTACGCAACAAGGCGATAATTGCGTCTCTTACCTGCAGTGCAACGCCCTTGTGCCACATGCTTCCCAGGTGTTCTTTCTATGTTATACCGCCGCATCGGTGGCGGTTCTGGCACTGGGCAATCGCAAAAGCGTGGTGAACAGATCAGCAGCTTGCAGTGTGCGGTGCATGATATTATGAGGGCAGATTGGCAGGTAACCATGCGAAGTGGGGTTACGAATGTGGTCCACGTGTACACAACGTCCCTACGGATCATCAACCCGATTTGGAGTTGAATGCTATGCCAGTGTGGTGTGAATCCAGGAAGGAGGGGCAAAGTGTGCTGCCGCTGCACAGCAGCCTATCAACATCCACTTGGTATTGCCCTTCGGCTAAAGGTGTGTCCGCGCAAAAGACCTTGGGTGGTCCCCAACCCATTGATCTTGGGTTGTATACTCCCTTCGGTAATGATTGGATTTGGTCTAGGGGGAATCTGAAGGAGAAGGTGCAGCTTATGTGGCAGAATAACCCCCCGGTAACACAAGGGAACCACGTTTTGGGGGGGATTTCCACTGATGGCACCAAATGTTGGCAACGTTCATTTGAGTACTTTGCGGTAGGGGATTCGGGGAGCCTTCTAACTTGATGTTCATGGGTGCTACTCCAGGAGACCATCGGCATTCGGAGCAACCTGGCCTACCAGGAGAATCTGAACCTTGATGTGTTGGTTGCGAATGAGATGCAAGTTTTGAATGAGGGAGGGTTTGCAATTCCCGTTGTATGTGTGATCATCGCTGACACCAAGGCGCAAGTTTTCCCCTGAAGGTGCCGCAATTTCAAATGTAAGGACCCTTTGGCACATGTGTGCTGGCTTTGCGGGGGGAACCGTCTTCATTGTTTGGGTGCGTGTCGGCAGGGAATCTCAATTTTGCTCAAGCTTGGCAAAGGGGGGTGATGACATTTCCAGCAGTCCTTCCTTTAAAAAGACCACCAAACTTTGGATTCCATGGGGTGCACCGTTTGGTGCATTGTTGGAGCAGGGGGTGGTTAAAGCTCTCATGCATCACCATGGGTGGGGGAAGGGGAGAGCATTGGTTTGGGTGCAGTTTTTTTGCGATGACATTAGGATGGAGAGCCATACGGCCACATCGGCGATTTTTAGCAAGAGAATGTGGGAACAAATGCCCTGCAATTGGAGCAAACAGCCACAGGGGCATTGGTGAAAAGGATAGGCTCTGATTGCATTGCCAGCTACTTGGAGGGGAACAAAGCTTTACAAGTCACGGTGCAAGTGGGGAGGGGCTACAATGACATTGACTGTTTGTTGGAGTATATCGGGAGAGAAACCTGCACTGACCTGTGAGATTGTGTGGAAGGAGGGAACGTTCGACCTTCGCAATTTGAATGTGTTGAAAGGTGCTTTGTCCGAGATGTGGAGTCCCACAAAGCTTTCTTGCTTTGCGGTGATCCTGTGGGCCCATTTTTTGGTGGACCATATGTGGGGGATGGTGAGAGAATGCGTCTCCCTGTCCGCATTCAGTGCTGTTGGGGTTGAGGGGCGGCGTCAGTCGTTGAACAATGAGATTAGGAAGAAGACGTTCAGGGGCAGAAGTAACAAACGGGGGTCTCGCCTGCGGGGGGCACGCGGAGCACTGAGGGAGGGATGGGCGGAGGTGCTTCGGAACGACGATCTGCACTGGGGGTTGTATGCCATTGGGTTCAATGTGTTGCAGGCAGGTAGGTAGGTCATCTCGGGACTGGGGTTGTTCCCGAGAGGGGTCTTACCAAGGGGCTTTTACTCACCCACCCACGGCCCTACTGCACGTGCCCCCACAAAACTGCTCCCCCACATGGGGGAAGGGCGCTGTCGCCGCGAGCAGTACCCTACAGCGGGTTCTGCCCGGAGAGATAACCCATGTTTCACGGAAATCTCACATTCCTCTCCTTTGGGCAGATGATACGTGGGGGAGGTCCCGCCTACGCCTTTCGAGTGTCGAGCGCGTCGCGGGACAGCGTGTGAAGAATAAATTGGAACGAAGAAAGCTACGCACCAAAAGAAAAAATAAACACAGAAATCGTTTTTACTGACCTCAAATCCCCCCCATGAATTTTTGCGCCGCTGTTTGGCGACATCAGCAGAGAATTCCATACAACCAGACCACAACGAGAACAGAGGGGAGAAACAGACAAGACAGTGCAACCCGTGCGTGCCCCAAAACACCTAGCAAAGTGCGTGTCGTAGGACTAGTCCAATGGAGCGTGGACACGAAGAGCAACGACGAAGAAGACAAAAGGTATGTTCCGACGCGGCAAGGTATGGAGCCGCTGAAAGAAGGCCGCGCCCCAAACAACTACCAAACCAAAGCAGCACGGGGACAACGCGGAGAATAACAAAGTGCAGACCTCGTGACTCAACTACGGATACGGCACGGATAAACATGGTAAACAAACACAAGTAAAAGCGCTTACTCTTGGGCGCCGCCAAAACCAAAGAGTGGAGTCAGCAAATGAAAAGACGAACTCAAAACTAGACTAGACTAGGGTGCGGCAAGGACAAACAAAGTAAACGCCAAACAAACACAAGTAAATGCGCTTGCTCTTGGGCGTCGCCAAAACCAATGAGTGGAGTCATCGAATAGAAAGCATAGCACGCTAACAACCGAAGGAGCCTCTCCTCTCCACTTGTTTATTTATGCCACATGGTGCCTACGTTCAACACGGTGCCAACCGACATGACCAACACCACAGAGCGGAGCAAACACTGGACATGACAATGAAACCGACGAAACAACACGCCGCTAAACAACACGCGGCAACGACACAACACCAAAGAAACACGAGAACACCGCGGAAAACAACTAAAGGACGATTACAAGGCCACGCTACGACACCAGCAAGGAGGCACAAGGCAAACAAACACCAAACAACCACACATGAAAGCGCATGCACGGGGGTGCCGCCAACAATCAAAGAGTGAAAACGCCAAGTGTAAAGTGTGACACATTCACTGCCGGTGCAACCTCTCGATCCCATATCCATGGCCAACATACCAAGTGGTACGACACGCCCCGCAGAGCCAACCGAAGTGAACACCATCACAGAATGGAGCACGCGCCGAACATGGCGGAGAACCAATGGCACCACACGCCGTGAGCCAACGCACGGCAACAAGACATGACGCTGTGTGTCACGAACACACATACACGGCTCACACGACCGTACAACGCCACACAACAACGCAACAACACCGTGTACCGAGACGAAACACATACCCAAACGCCAGACAACACCAATCACAACAACACAACGCGGCACAACAAAACACCACAACAAACACGCCACCACAAAAACGCGGGAAAACCGCGACAAACCACGCCACACGATATCACCCAGCGGAGCTACATGGCACCACAATGGAGCTACGTAGCGCAACCAACAAGACAAAACCACAACACCACGCAACGCCGAGACACAACACACGACAACAAAACCGACAGCACATAACACAACACCACAACCGACGGCAAAACAACGGTGCGCAACACAAGGTGTTATACAACGCAACCAACCGACAAACAACAGCACACAACGGCGAACAACGGTACCTGACTCCACACACCAACGTCGAACCCCACGCACCAAAGCACAGCGCGACAACACAGCACACCACAACGCAACGCACGCCAAGACACATAACGCAACAAGACAAAACCCCACACCAAAACAATCCCAACACGACACGCGAAAACGGACACCACGAAACACAGAACCCAATACGCGCACGCAACGACACACGGCACAACAGAGCAACGCAAAGGTGGGCGCAACACGGGGAGGCAACCTGGAACCAACACAAAACACGACGCGCCACCACGTACCACAACCGCACACTACTACACACAACGTCAACACCACCACCAACAACAACCGGACACAACCATATACCACCACCACGACATGACCCGGCACAGCGCAACACACTGTGACGCGCCACACAATACCACGGCAACACGGGGTACCGTACCACAGAACGGCACTCGGCAAACACCGGCGTTACCCAACAACGGCACACAACACGCGACACCACAACCCAACAGCAGCTACACGACACCACACAACACAGCGCAATGCTAGACAATACGACCAACAACAAAAACAACATAAACCGCGGCATGGCACAGCCAGCGCCCGGCACCGCAGGACACCACCTAACGCGACACAACAAAACAGCACCGCACACACTGTGACACGACGCAACGCCACGACCACACTACGCCGCACAACGCAACGCCAGCCAACACGGCGCGACAAGGCAAACACGAATACGCAACGCCGCGCCACAAACAACAATAAAAAAGGCCGCGACCCGACGTGACCTGACCCCACATCTTATGTGCCGCAGCACCTCCACATGGCTGCTGCTGACCGACGATAAAGAGCGCCATTTGTACCGTGCAATACAGCAGGCAAACAAGATCCCGGACACGCCGACACCAAGGGCAAGAGGTATGCCGCCTACCAATCCTGTAAGCTGCACACAGGCATGCGACAACAAGCGGCGGAAAAATGGGAGGTGCACGTACAGGCGAAGCCTCCACACCCACATAAGTGACACGCAAGAAGACCACACACGCAATGCAAACACAGGACACGATGGAGCAGGAGCACCAGGACGACGACGCCTGGGGGAAACCCGCAACGCCGAGCACGCCATCAACAACCACCCAAGGGGGGACACAACGCCCGGCCGGCCCCGACAATCTCGGCGACCCCGGAAGCCGGAAGCATGCACCAGACACGCCACCCCCACATCCCACCCAAGCGGTACACGGCGAACGCCAGGATCCAACGACCCGAGACCACACGAACTATGACCCCGGTACCGCCCACACACCTGAGCCCCGGGGGGGGGAGAAAACACGGGGGGGAGCGACACGACGCCAACTGGAACCGGAATCAGACCAAACCCTATCACAACGTACCGACTAGAGTGCCACAAGCAGGACAGCAAGTACCGTGACACGCCAGCGTACCCCGAGCCAGGACCGCACCGAGTATAGCCAAAACACATACTACAGCCACATAACACGGGGAGACGCCTACCACCCGAAACAAGAACCGGCCCCGTCACAACACACGGACTACGGCAACCAAACCACAAATCAATCCACAAACGTCGCACCGTGCAGGTATACACCGAGCCCCAACCACACGCAATACAGCGCCCAAGACACGGACCATTGCGGCACACTTCACCACGAGGCGCCGCACTGCGACAACCGGGACGATTCCCCGGGAACAGGGCCACAAACGGAGACGATCGCCGCAGAGATAACACAACCAAGCCCACCGGAGGACCACACCCACGAAGCAGCGCTATCCGTGTCCAGTGGCACCTCCAGCACCGCGATGGACATCCACTCCCTACTACCCACCCCTCCTGAGCCCCATGACCCACCCCTGGAGTCACTGCCCAGTGGCCTCGACATCTCCACGAACCGCGACCCCATGGACCTTGACAACGACCCACTGCAGGACAGCATCCAACGCGTGCTGCAAGTGGCAGCCGACGCGCACCAACAACCCACATGGAGCCTATACCGGGCACTCAACGAAGCAGATCAACGGATAACAAGCACAGGAAGCAACCGAGACCCCGGGGCATACATCCAGGCGCTGCGGAGGGACATACACAACGCCCAGCAACAATCACCGGAAGGAGTGGTGGTACAGGGACGAGAGTGCAAAACTGGAGCGTGGACGAACCTCACCTGGGCCCCACACGCGGAGGAAGCCCTGGATTTCATCCAGGAATCCGACGCCCCGCCGCCAGCAACCCTTGAGGAAACAGCGGAGGCTCTCGTCCTCACCCTACACAGTTGCCCACGGGGCCACACCATCGTCCTGCATGACAAGACAGGGCCCCCCTACGCACGCACCGCGACATGCCAACTGAGCATTGCGGCCACGGGAGAAGCCAACCTGGAATGGAAGCCCGAGCGGGAAGATGACGAGTACACCCTAGTGCACGCCACCCGGCACGGACGTAGGGAAGAAAAGGAGCCTACGCCCGAGCCCGCCGCGACCCCCCCCACCGAGACCAACCCCCCGACACTGGACCCTGTACCGACAGCTGGCCCATGCCCGCACCCTAGCGGAGCACAGTATCTGGCCGTACACGGAGGTTACATACGTGGAACGCATGCTACAAGACTGGACCAAGTACGAAACGGACGTCCTGGAGGGACACACGGGCCCGCCGGGCGCCACGTCCTGCACAACCTGGGACGACATAGTGCCGGACGGAGACATCGGAGCGCTGGCTACGACCGTTCAAGCCACGTTCGGAGACGGTTCCAGACCCGAGCACCTGTTTGGAGACAACAGAAACCCCGCCATCACGAACGCCATCCTGGCCTACCACAGCTGGTCCACTCTGCAAAGCATCCACCTCCACACCCCGCACGATGACCCACGCGAGTGGCACCCTATTGAGCCACCAGCGCTGGAGTTCTACCTGCACGAAGCTGCGGCCAACCGGAGCACACAACATCACCAGCCTTCGACCCACAATGCCACAACCGGGACCGGAGCCACACATACCCCCCAGTCCTACGAATCCCCCAACGCCCAGGCGACACGACCACAGGCCCCCCCAACAAGGACACAGCCCGGCAGCCCACGAAAAGGCCGAACCCCCCAACGCCACCACAACCGTCCAACAAATCCACAAGCCTCTAACCTTGTGTCACGTCCCAGACAACTACCAACCACCCCGAGGGGGGAACCACACAAGGAGCACGGCAACGACATGGCGACTACCGACGGGCACCATCGATTGGAAGAAAGTCCTCCGACAGATAGCAACAATGGCATCCATGCGCCTCCTTACGCCACAGCAAGTACACCTAACGCAGGCCACGCACCTCTTTCTAACCACCCAGGGCACGGCGACCATGGAAGGCACAGCCCTGGACGACGACGACCAGACGCCCCAGGCGAGACCCTCACAAGCGATCTGGATAAACGCGACAACGGGTACCGACATTACCGTCGACCCCGACCCAGAGTGGATGGCTATCCACTACACCCTGGACTGCACCAGGGACGACCCCACGCTGACAGAATAGCAGACAAGGTGGGCCGCAGAAGCCAACCGCCTCCACGAGGTCGCCCTTGACGACACCCTCACGCGGCAGACAATGGAACCCGCGGGACGTACCGCCCAGACACACCGGGACCCCACCAAGCACACCCTCTGGCACTACTCCACTACCATACACCCAGAGGCGGTAACGCAGATCACAGAGACGCTCTCTCTGACCCTCCCGGACACCCACAACGCCCACCAGCCGGGGAAGTTCACGGTATACTGGAACTTCCGAACAGACACCGGCATGGTGCCCCAGGTCGCTGAGCCCCCACTGCCCCCTACCGTCACGGCACTCGCCAAGGCGGCGCAAGCCATGGCGCACAGGGAAGGTGCCCCACAGGACTGGACACCGAACGTCCTTGACGAACAACGCGCCCACCACAACGCCAACAAAGCACAGCAGGCTGGACGCCAAATACACCCGCCATTGCACGACAAAGACGGTTACCTCCAACCCCACAGCCCATGGATGGTACACTTCATACTGGAAGACCATGGGGACAAACGAAAGGGCACGGAAGTACAAATCACTCACGCCCTGGCACACACACACCTCAACTACAACGTCCCCACCTCAAATGCACTAGTCACCTACGGCGAGGCACGGAAGTCCACGTACAGATTGCAGGCCGACACCGAGGGCACGGCATACACAGTGTACACTTGGGCAAGGTACGGGGACCTACCGGCCCCCATCTGGCACCTGGACCCGTCCTGGCACCAACCTCCCCACAGGAGACGAGTACCACGCCAGAGTGTCAAGCCAGCGGGGAACACCGCCGCCGGAACCCACGACAACCCACCTCCCCTAAACATCATAAACTCCGCCCTCGCAAACGCCAGAATGCCTCTCATAGACACGGGGTGCCCTCGACCCAGATGACACCACCCACCGCCGAACGTCGGGCACCATGAGAAGGACCCTACACCACGACATCGACCGCGACCAAGCCACCTGGATCGATCAGGGCTCTGTCACCATCAGGGTGGGGGGGTGGTTGAACACCCTAAGCCCCAACAAACTACGCAGGGTGGCGGGGCCCTACATACTATATCCAGTACCACACGGCATGGATGGCCCCTGCCCGGGACTGCGACCCGGGGACCCCCCCTGCGGCCACCCCTGCCCCCACGCACTGTTCCAACCATTGCCCCCACCGCCCGCCCCACTCCCAGGTATATACCCGAACACGATAACAGGCGCCAAAGGAGTATACCTCACGACAGGCGACACCACGAGCCAAGCCCTCCCTCTCGATCAGGTACACCACATGGCCCTGTGGCCACGACTACCGAACGCCGACAAACCGCGGAACCCGTTAGCGGGACGCGGCGCACGCGAACCCAGACCAGTTGACCCAAATGCCCCAGGCCCCGACAGGGCGCTACTACACCTCACCATGAAACACACGGCCCAACTCCCGACCACCCTGGCGGGAGAAAAGTACTTCATCGTGGAGGGACTGACTGACGATGTCATCACCCTGGCAGCCAACACCCTGGCGGCCACCACAGACGCGTGAGACGTCGCCGTCGGCCACCCCACGGCGCGTAAGGACAGGGTACAGAGCACAGAAGACACCCTGACGCCGGACCTTATGAACCACCTGGTGACCCTGACCAGTCCACCAGAACAACACGACCAGAAAACCAAGGGTCCGAAGGTCACTGACTGGGCAACCTTTAATGACAAGCCCCCGGATACCCCCACGGTGACACTAACGTGCCACCAACACACATGGTGGGTGGCGCGGTGGAACGCCACGTGCACAACAGACAGGGTCGACACATTCACACCGGCAGCAAAGCCGGCGACCCCACTGGCACTGGGGGACCGTTTTAGCCACTCCACCCACCACACCAACCACCCCAGGGCGCACTGGCTAGCCCTCAAAACGGCGATGCACTGGACAGTGGATGCCCCAGCCACGGACACCACGCTACCCGAGACATGGCTTACACTCACGCACAACCTGGCAGCCTATGTGCGGAAGTACGGGACAGCACAGGCGCAGCGCTGGATGTCTTGGCCCACGGACACGAAACGAACCCTCAAACTCCGCACCACCAGTCTACAAGAACACACGAATCGACTTCGGGGTATGCACAGGCCGCAGGAGGGACAGGGACCGGCGTACAGCATATTCTGCCGCGACGCACCGAAGCCAGCTTCCAAACCGGCGCCAGAGCAGCCCCAACCCAAACCGAGGGCCCGCCCGGGGGGAGCGGACGCCTCAGCCCGCAGGGCCAAACGGCCCAAACCGGAGCCCAAAGTGGCCCCAGCGCCGCTGCCACCCGATCCAAAACCGAAGCCGAAGGCCCCAGCATGCCCGCTTTTCACACGGGCGGAACGTGCCGCCATGCACCCCGAATGGCCAGACGGCGCAGAAGTACAAGGAGTATACGGAACCACGCTCAGAGGGCAACCGAAACAATTTGTATAGTTCGTGGGCAAGATACAGGGCAGACTGGCCACACCGGGCGAACACGGCAACCTACAATTGAGAATCAAGTGGCACGCACTCCCAGAATGGGGTGAAAAAGTGGAGACCTCAAACCTCGAACTCTGGGACAACAGACAATTCCCGGAGTGCCCGGTGCAGCTCCGCACACCCGCCAACCAGGTACCACCGGGCACCGTCTGGACAGGTGACGTGCCGCAGACATGGCTGGAGGAACCGGATATACCGGAGGAAGAGAGGATGGCCGCAGCAATCAACCACAAACTGCGACTGGGACAATGACTACTACCACGGCGCGCCAGGGACCCCCCAGGGGCCACCAAAACGCGCGCCCACGAGGTCACAACTGCGCTCGTCACTCTCATGTCCCTCAACGAACCAGGCGCCTTGTACGACGAGACCAAAGCTCCGGACCTACAAGACGTGCCCATCATGGCGAAATGCGACCCAGACGCCATGGTGTTGCAGGAGCAGGCCCTCAAAACCCAGACAACCCACCCCAGCTTAACCCCGATCCTCACCAGGACGGGACACCAATACCGCACCACATGGGTCAAGGGGGTTCCCATGTCCCACAAAAGTGAAGTCCAAGTACACGTCGACCACCACCTGGGGGTGGAAGGCCGCCTAGCGGCATACGAACTGGTAGGCCCAACGTGGTACTGAATGTCATCAACGCACACGTCCCCTTTGGAGACGCCACAGAGACGTTCCTCGAACATCTCATGCAGGCCTACCGACAACTTGCCATGATGGGCCGGACTGTCATCATAGGAGACTTCAATGCAGCCCCATCAGCGGACGATCGCGGAGGACGACGGACGCCCGAGGACGCAGCGGTACAAGTGGCCATGCAACATCTAGGACTGCAGGACTTCACAGCCTCTCTACGAGGCCAGCCCTCACACAGACCACCACAACCTGGCGCGGCAGATTCCCGCATCGACCTCTGCTACCCGGACTCGGCACACATCGAGGTGACGCGGGTGCAATACCACGACCTGCCGTCCAAGATTACCGGACACCGACCCCTGGAGGTACAAATCAAGGTGCTTCAGGTACCCCCAGCCTCCGGGGATGGCATGGACCACGAAGAACAACCACCCATCCAACCGCCAGGAGAGAACGACACCCACAGATGGGTAGCATACTACCGCACGGTACAACGCATCCTGGGCCAGCAAAACAAAACGGACCTCAACCTCGCCATCCGACAGGCGGCCACGGCATGCGGCCTCAGCGGGCAACGCAGAACACAGGACGAAGCCGTCCGGGATCAAGACCTACGATCCCTGGTCACAACCATATGGCACGACAAGCGAGCACTGCACACAGCAATGCACTCA
The DNA here is from genome assembly GCA_964036045.1 of Eutreptiella sp. 'Long Island Sound 2002'. NCBI lineage: Eukaryota > Euglenozoa > Euglenophyceae > Eutreptiales > Eutreptiaceae > Eutreptiella > Eutreptiella sp. 'Long Island Sound 2002'. Next base: position 126,760,059 of record OZ038382.1, on the reverse strand, counting down.
CATGACCTGCAAGCTGAACATGACGCCCAGGAAATCGCCGCACGACTCGAAACCGCACGCCGGCAACTCAGAGAATGGCACGTCCGCCGGGCGAAGGAGCTGGCGCAAGAACAACAGCGCTACTTCCAAAACCCCCAACCCTACAAATCACTTAAACACGTGGACAAGGTCCCTGGGGGAGATGGGCCACCGAGGCATCAAGGCGGTACGCCTACAGGACGGCCGGTAACCAACGATTCCAAGGTGGTCCTGAAAGAAGTCCTCAACAGCTTTCTGCGCCAGCACAACACTGAGGATGGCGAACTGTCAGCATACACAGAGGAACTGATATCCGACCTGCCGAAACTCTACAACCGGACACAGCGACGAGACATGCACCGAACCCCATTCACCATTCGGGAGCTCGATGAGGTGTTGTACAAACTACAACCTGGGAAAACTCCGGGAGTGGATGGACTCCCGGCAGAGCTCTACCGTAGACTACAACTGAACCTGAAGAGACACTTAGCCGCACGCCTGTGGGATATCGCCATCGGGAAAACCGACATGCCGGCCGACTGGGAGAACCTAGTACACCCGCTCTAGAAGAAGGGCGACTGGCCGAACCCCGACAATTGGAGACCCATTGTGTGCGCCACCACGGAGGCCAAACTTATATGGATGCTCATCCTCAAACGGGTACCCCCGGCAGTGTACCGGGCTGTACCGCCCACCATGTGGGGGGCCATACCGGGTAGATCACCGTTGGAGGCCATTGTTATGCAAGACGCCGTGGTGGACATGGACCCGATCAGCCTCATCATCACATCCCTGGACGTCAAGGGGGCCTTCCCCAACACCCCTCACCGCCTCCTACGGGCCGTCTGGGAACACATGGGACTCTCCTTCCAGGGCTTTCTCCAAGCATACCTCGCCACCCGCATGTACGCTGTAAAAGCCGACGTGGGCACCACCCCATGGATCCACCCCGCCAGTGGAGTCCCACAAGGGGGCGCGGGAGGCCCATTCCTCTTCCTACTCGTCAACCTCCCGCTGGCGTTTTACATCCGAAGCACGTACCCGGACGTGGCACCATATCCCCTACGGACCACGCTCCTAGCGTTTGCGGACGACATGGCGGTGGTGACCGCCACCGCGCGTCGACCCCTGCCGACCACCCCGGACCCCGCCAGAGCCACCAGAGTCCTCCACGTCGTCACCACCTATCTGGAGGGCAATCAGCTGCTGGTACACAACGTCAAATCTGCCACCATGGTACACAATGCACCGCCGCCGCCCCTCCGCCCCGGAGACCTGCCCATTTACCCAGTAAACACGGCCACCTACCTGGGAGTCCAGCAAGCCGCGACCGCAGGCGGGGTCAGCCTACCGCCAAACCTGTTGCGGCAGCTGACAAGGACACTGGTTATAGCACGCATCACAGCACTCTCCACCCAGGCCCTGGCATACTTCCTACAAGCCGTGCTCCACGCAGCTATAGGATTCCAAGCCTTGCATCTAACGCACCCCCAACACATGCTACAAGCGGCCACCACCACAGTACGACGAGCGTCGACCATCCACGGCCACCAGCCCACGTCACTGCCTGCAACGGTGCGTGCGGCATTGCCACCGTACTACGGAGACAACACCGACCACCTCGTCCACAACGCGTACACAGCTCACACTGCGGCCCACCTGCATCGTCTCATGCACAATCACGAGCCAGAGGTACGGGAAGTCTTCACGCTGACGCTGCGTGAGGCCCAGTACCACCGCAACACCTGCCCCCAATACATACTTCACCAGCGGGGTCTTGCCACCAAGGTGGGGACCCGCATATGGAACCACCTACAACTCCTACTGCCCCACCACAACGACGTCATCCAAACGAACCATCGGTGCAGGGAGATGGGCCCTCTGGCGGTCCTTCACACCGATGTGGGGGGGGGACCAACGGGTAGCACCACCACTCTGGACCTGGTGGGCACCACCCTCCACCTCGTACGGGTCACCCCGAACCAGATGAAAGCCCTCCAACGAGTGGGCACACACCACGTCCCATTCCTCCAACACCCGGAGTGGCCCAACAAATCACTCCTGGAGAACCACATGCGCAGTGCGGCCACCCAAACCGGGCACCCCCAGCCAACAGATGGGGGAGTACGTGAGGCGTACAACCTGTTTTGGAACACGCACAAACGACCACTGCCACCGAGCCCACCGCAAGGGAACCAGGCCCACCACCGGCCACCGGAGCAAGTGGAATATGTACCTGGCGCCACGGTACCAGCGGTACTCCTCCTAGCACCCAACGGGCTAAAGACCACGTTGCGGCCGGGCAAAGCGGGGCGCAACCTGTGGATGCTACCGCCACCGACGGCGCGCCCCTTCTGTCTGTCGCCACTATCGCAAGACAAGATGACGGGCACCCCCACCACTTGCTGGCGATGTGGGCCCCACGCGCTGGCCACCCCATGGCCCCTCTCCCAGTTACTGGCGCACTACAACCCCATGCCAACGGCCCACGCTACCCAGGAACAGCACCGGTGGCTGCGCACGCACTTCGAACAGGCCGCAGAGGGTGACACGGCCACAGTGGCGTGGGACCCCAGCATCAAGGCGGAATGGAGACTCCACAGGGGCACGTGGAACACCCAGCACCCAGCGATCACCTTCCCGGTGATAGCCAAGCACCGCAGCGCCACGCCAGAGGCCCCAGCCTACCCGGTCAAACACCGATGCTCCCAAGTACAGGACTGGCAGACGGTCGAATGGACCACATTCCACCCGCAGACAGCATACCTACTCCAGTACGTGCACGGCTATCTGACACAGGGCCATGAAAGGAACAATGACTATGTCCGCATGAACCCGGCGGGAACCGAGATCATCCGCCAGGGGATGGGGGTGTATGCTACCCGGAGACTCCAACCGGACACCAACACGCCAGCCACCACAGAACGGGGGGCACACATCCATGCCTACGAACCAACGATGCCGTGCCGCCTACCGCACCCGGACAACCACAACACGATCATCTTCGCGGATGCCTCCGGCACTACAAGCCTCACCCCAGCGGCCGGGGGGGCGGCTTTAGAGTTGGAAGTAGACACGACCAACCGACTGCACCAACGCCACCTCACGGGGGCTACCATCTTCGGGGCCTCCTCTCACGGAGAACTAAAGACGCTGGCGATCGTCGTGGACGCCGTCAATGACACCCACCAAGCGCCGCGTGACCAGCGCACCATGTGTGGGTAGTAGTGGACGCAGCGGTGGACTTCCAAATCGTCCGCAGGCTGGCGCGACAACCCCTGCACAAGGCGACTGACTCTAGCCTGGGCACCCAGGCCCTACACCTCTGGACAGCCCTGGGGCGCCTCCCGAAACACGTCGTCCTGCATCTCGTCAAACAAGAATCTCATCGGTATAGCCTGGGCAAAGGACACATAGACCTGCACGCCGACAACCAGTTTGCTGAGCACATGCCGAACGGCGAGGACCCACCGCTACGAGACCACATGCACACAAACCTCCAGCACCTGCCACCCATCCCACGCCCCGGGGAACCACCAGCCTGGGTGCCAGACGATCGCATCTATAACGACACGGGGAGGGGCATACCACTACCCACAACCCATCCGCACCATGGCGCACATTCGGGGCAGTCAAGCCGACAGCGCCCTTTTGAGCCGTCTCCAACACGAAATGCGCACCGCATTGTACTTCTCGGCTCTTGACCCCTCCCTAATACCGGTGCACCTGCGGACACGACGTGCCCAGCTCTTGCTCGAGCAGCTACCCCTTCTAGACAGGGTGGCACGCTGGTATGCCCGCCGAGGTATTGACATACCCCCGGAATACACCATATGCCCCTGCCATCTCCAACAGCCAGAAACATGGGAACACTTCAAACGCTGCCCATTAGCCCAAGGGGACAACCACCTGGCCACGTGGGCACCGGAGAACACCATCACGCAACACGCCGGATGGGGCCCGGCCACGCCACCGGCAAATGAGGTTCGACGCCTGATGCGGCAGCTGGAAATCAAGGAGGCAGTGCTCAGAGGAGCGGTGCCACCCCAGCTTTACAGGGTCGTCGCCGACCACGCCCCAGAACCCAGGGCCACCATACGTCACATGCAGTCCGCCGCCGTCAAAAGGGCGGACGCACAGCTACAGCACCGCGTCCAAGTATACACACAGGAAGCACAACAAACATCCAACGACCGCCGCACGTACTATAATCTCCTCATCCACTACCAACATGCGCAACCTAGCGACTAGCCACACGCACGGGCCCGCGGCAACAGCCAGGCACCTACCGTAGCACCACCCGGAGCGCGCCCGCCCCCTCCCCTGTAGTGGCCTAATCGTCCTACGGACGACACCTCTCTTCAGGATGCCCGAAGGTGAAGCACCGCATCCAGGGCCGGGGAACCCATGCGGGGACTGCATGGAGGTGTACGACGACGACGGCAACCCCCTTTGCGGGCATGACCTCGGCTGTGGCGGAACACAGCAGCTGCACTGGTTCTGCAGCCCGTGCATCGCGAACTTGTGGTCGTGCCCACTCTGCCGGCGACCGCACCGACTCTGCACGGCTCTGCCACCGCGCGAAACGCAAGACGAAGACCTCACACTCCAGACGCTGCGGACTCTGATCCGGCAAAACGTCTGGAACGACGGCGCGAGGGAGGACAGCCCCGACGTCGAGTGGTTGGACGTCCTCACCGACAAGGACCCAGCGACACCCCCCCCCCCGCCCCCCCTGGCGCGCACCAACCTGGGCGCTGCCAGACCCGGACGCGGACCCGGCGGTTTACGTCCCCGACCACGAGGACTACAACGACGCGCCACGGGGCAGTCTGCCCCCCATTGGCAACCTGCCCGACAGTTGGGGCTACGTCAGCCCCACGAACCAAAACAACTACCGCACCATCGTCGTCACCCTAACCACCCGCCTCCCGATCGCCTTCGGCTGGCTGGTGGGGGACGCGGAATGGGCGATGGGCATCGCCCGCAGCGCCCATGGCGCCGAGTGGGAGGACTTCTTCCACTGCGGCGGGGCCATGACCCCGGGGGCGACCGAGAGACTGATGGCGGCCTACCCCACGTGGAGGGGCATCCCCCCTCCACGCAGCCTCGAATCGCTGATGGAGCGCACCCTGCAGCCGCACGTCCCGCCACCACGACCGGGCACATACGGCAATGCAGCGGTGGCCAGGATGATGGCCAGAAGTACCCAGCTCGACAGCTCATCCTACTCCCCCGGGAGAACCACCGCAACCATCACCACCCCCGCGCCCCGATCCCGCGCCACGACAGCGACTAGGGCCACGAACGTACGGGCCCGAACGTCGACGGCGACGTTCTCCACATCACCCGACCCATGCACCTCCGCCCCCCCCCACACCCGCCGCCGAACCACACCAATAACACGCCGCCGACGCCACGCGGACTACAGGTGGTCCGGCACCATCTAGGGCCGGCACACCACAGAGCCCCTGACAAGAGCGTGCGTCCAAACGGGCGGCGCAACGACAACCAACACAACACCACGTGGCCACAGGGAGCCAGGGACACCTAGCATCACCTGCCAGGAGCGGAGCCCTACCCGGCCCCACGAATACGGGGGCGGTGGGTACCCCGCCCGGGCAGCCCCCCGGCACCGCACACCCGCACAGGTTACCGTCCCCGAGCCCCACAGGGAGCCCGCAACCCCTAACACCACCCGTCGTGCCTGCGCACAGCCCACGGCCGGCAGCCAACCAAGCGGCAACAACACAGGCCCACCCGGAACCCCGCCCGCACCATGGCGAGCCTGACCAGCCGGCAGCGGACCCAACGTACACGCCGACCAACAACCTCCCGACACGGACACACACGGCTACCCCGACTGAGGGTAGCATACTACCGCACGGTACAACGCATCCTGGGCCAGCAAAACAAAACGGACCTCAACCTCGCCATCCGACAGGCGGCCACGGCATGCGGCCTCAGCGGGCAACACAGAACACAGGACGAAGCCGTCCGGGATCAAGACCTACGATCCCTGGTCACAACCATATGGCACGACAAGCGAGCACTGCAAACAGCAATGCACTCACATGACCTGCAAGCTGAACATGACGCCCAGGAAATCGCCGCACGACTCGAAACCGCACGCCGGCAACTCAGAGAATGGCACGTCCGCCGGGCGAAGGAGCTGGCGCAAGAACAACAGCGCTACTTCCAAAACCCCCAACCCTACAAATCACTTAAACACGTGGACAAGGTCCCTGGGGGAGATGGGCCACCGAGGCATCAAGGCGGTACGCCTACAGGACGGCCGGTGACCAACGATTCCAAGGTGGTCCTGAAAGAAGTCCTCAACAGCTTCCTGCGCCAGCACAACACTGAGGATGGCGAACTGTCAGCATACACAGAGGAACTGATATCCCACCTGCCGAAACTCTACAACCGGACACAGCGACGAGACATGCACCGAACCCCGTTCACCATTCGGGAGCTCGATGAGGTGTTGTACAAACTACAACCTGGGAAAACTCCGGGAGTGGACGGACTCCCGGCAGAGCTCTACCGTAGACTACAACTGAACCTGAAGAGACACTTAGCCGCACGCCTGTGGGATATCGCCATCGGGAAAACCGACATGCCGGCCGACTGGGAGAACCTAGTACACCCGCTCTAGAAGAAAGGCGACTGGCCGAACCCCGACAATTGGAGACCCATTGTGTGCGCCACCACGGAGGCCAAACTTATATGGATGCTCATCCTCAAACGGGTAGCCCCGGCAGTGTACCGGGCTGTACCGCCCACCATGTGGGGGGCCATACCGGGTAGATCACCGTTGGAGGCCATTGTTATGCAAGACGCCGTGGTGGACATGGACCCGATCAGCCTCATCATCACATCCCTGGACGTCAAGGGGGCCTTCCCCAACACCCCTCACCGCCTCCTACGGGCCGTCTGGGAACACATGGGACTCTCCTTCCAGGGCTTTCTCCAAGCATACCTCGCCACCCGCATGTACGCCGTAAAAGCCGACGTGGGCACCACCCCATGGATCCACCCCGCCAGTGGAGTCCCACAAGGGGGCGCGGGAGGCCCATTCCTCTTCCTACTCGTCACCCTCCCGCTGGCGTTTTACATCCGAAGCACATACCCGGACGTGGCACCATATCCCCTACGGACCACGCTCCTAGCGTTTGCGGACGACATGGCGGTGGTGACCGCCACCGCGCGTCGACCCCTGCCGACCACCCTGGACCCCGCCAGAGCCACCAGGGTCCTCCACGTCGTCACCACCTATCTGGAGGGCAATCAGCTGCTGGTACACAACGTCAAATCTGCCACCATGGTACACAATGCACCGCTGCCGCCCCTCCGCCCCGGAGACCTGCCCATTTACCCAGTAAACACGGCCACCTACCTGGGAGTCCAGCAAGCGGCGACCGCAGGCGGGGTCAGCCTACCGCCAAACCTGTTGCGGCAGCTGACAAGGACACTGGTTATAGCACGCATCACAGCACTCTCCACCCAGGCCCTGGCATACTTCCTACAAGCCGTGCTCCACGCAGCTATAGGATTCCAAGCCTTGCATCTAACGCACCCCCAACACATGCTACAAGCGGCCACCACCACAGTACGACGAGCGTCGACCATCCACGGCCACCAGCCCACGTCACTGCCTGCAACGGTGCGTGCGGCATCGCCACCGTACTACGGAGACAACACCGACCACCTCGTCCACAACGCGTACACAGCTCACACTGCGGCCCACCTGAATCGTCTCATGCACAATCACGAGCCGGAGGTACGGGAAGTCTTCACGCTGACGCTGCGTGAGGCCCAGTACCACCGCAACACCTGCCCCCAATACATACTTCACCAGCGGGGTCTTGCCACCAAGGTGGGGACCCGCATATGGAACCACCTACAACTCCTACTGCCCCACCACAACGACGTCATCCAAACGAACCATCGGTGCAGGGAGATGGGCCCTCTGGCGGTCCTTCACACCGATGTGGGGGGGGGACCAACGGGTAGCACCACCACTCTGGACCTGGTGGGCACCACCCTCCACCTCGTACGGGTCACCCCGAACCAGATGAAAGCCCTCCAACGAGTGGGCACACACCACGTCCCATTCCTACAACACCCGGAGTGGCCCAACAAATCACTCCTGGAGAACCACATGCGCAGTGCGGCCACCCAAACCGGGCACCCCCAGCCAACAGATGGGGGAGTACGTGAGGCGTACAACCTGTTTTGGAACACGCACAAACGACCACTGCCACCGAGCCCACCGCAAGGGAACCAGGCCCACCACCGGCCACCGGAGCAAGTGGAATATGTACCTGGCGCCACGGTACCAGCGGTACTCCTCCTAGCACCCAACGGGCTAAAGACCACGTTGCGGCCGGGCAAAGCGGGGCGCAACCTGTGGATGCTACCGCCACCCATGGCGCGCCCCTTCTGTCTGTCGCCACTATCGCAAGACAAGATGACGGGCACCCCCACCACTTGCTGGCGATGTGGGCCCCACGCGCTGGCCACCCCATGGCCCCTCCTCCAGTTACTGGCGCACTACAACCCCATGCCAACGGCCCACGCTACCCAGGAACAGCACCGGTGGCTGCGCACGCACTTCGAACAGGCCGCAGAGGGTGACACGGCCACAGTGGCGTGGGACCCCAGCATCAAGGCGGAATGGAGACTCCAAAGGGGCACGTGGAACACCCAGCACCCAGCGATCACCTTCCCGGTGATAGCCAAGCACCGCAGCGCCACGCCGGAGGCCCCAGCCTACCCGGTCAAACACCGATGCTCCCAAGTACAGGACTGGCAGACGGTCGAATGGACCACATTCCACCCGCAGACAGCATACCTACTCCAGTACGTGCACGGCTATCTGACACAGGGCCATGAAAGGAACAATGACTATGTCCGCATGAACCCGGCGGGAACCGAGATCATCCGCCAGGGGATGGGGGTGTATGCTACCCGGAGACTCCAACCGGACACCAACACGCCAGCCACCACAGAACGGGGGGCACACATCCATGCCTACGAACCAACGATGCCGTGCCGCCTACCGCACCCGGACAACCACAACAGGATCATCTTCGCGGATGCCTCCGGCACTACAAGCCTCACCCCAGCGGCCGGGGGGGCGGCTTTAGAGTTGGAAGTAGACACGACCAACCGACTGCACCAACGCCACCTCACGGGGGCTACCATCTTCGGGGCCTCCTCTCACGGAGAACTAAAGACGCTGGCGATCGTCGTGGACGCCGTCAATGACACCCACCAAGCGCCGCGTGACCAGACGCACCATGTGTGGGTAGTAGTGGACGCAGCGGTGGACTTCCAAATCGTCCGCAGGCTGGCGCGACAACCCCTGCACAAGGCGACTGAATCTAGCCTGGGCACCCAGGCCCTACACCTCTGGACAGCCCTGAGGCGCCTCCCGAAACACGTCGTCCTGCATCTCGTCAAACAAGAATCTCATCGGTAGAGCCTGGGCAAAGGACACATAGACCTGCACGCCGACAACCAGCTTGCTGAGCACATGCCGAACGGCGAGGACCCACCGCTACGAGACCACATGCACACAAACCTCCAGCACCTGCCACCCATCCCACGCCCCGGGGAACCACCAGCCTGGGTGCCAGACGATCGCATCTATAACGACACGGGGGGGGGCATACCACTACCCACAACCCATCCGCACCATGGCGCACATTCGGGGCAGTCAAGCCGACAGCGCCCTTTTGAGCCGTCTCCAACACGAAATGCGCACTGCATTGTACTTCTCGGCTCTTGACCCCTCCCTAATACCGGTGCACCTGCGGACACGACGTGCCCAGCTCTTGCTCGAGCAGCTACCCCTTCTAGACAGGGTGGCACGCTGGTATGCCCGCCGAGGTATAGACATACCCCCGGAATACACCATATGCCCCTGCCATCTCCAACAGCCAGAAACATGGGAACACTTCAAACGCTGCCCATTAGCCCAAGGGGACAACCACCTGGCCACGTGGGCACCGGAGAACACCATCACGCAACACGCCGGATGGGGCCCGGCCACGCCACCGGCAAATGAGGTTCGACGCCTGATGCGGCAGCTGGAAATCAAGGAGGCAGTGCTCAGAGGAGCGGTGCCACCCCAGCTTTACAGGGTCGTCGCCGACCACGCCCCAGAACCCAGGGCCACCATACGTCACATGCAGTCCGCCGCCGTCAAAAGGGCGGACGCACAGCTACAGCACCGCGTCCAAGTATACACACAGGAAGCACAACAAACATCCAACGACCGCCGCACGTACTATAATCTCCTCATCCACTACCAACATGCGCAACGTAGCGACTAGCGACACGCACGGGCCCGCGGCAACAGCCAGGCACCTACCGTAGCACCACCCGGAGCGCGCCCGCCCCCTCCCCTGTAGTGGCCTAATCATCCTACGAACGACACCTCTCTTCAGGATGCCCGAAGGTGAAGCACCGCATCCAGGGCCGGGGAACCCATGCGGGGTCTGCATGGAGGTGTACGACGACGACGGCAACCCCCTTCGCGGGCATGACCTCGGCTGTGGCGGAACGGAGCAGCTGCACTGGTTCTGCAGCCCGTGCATCGCGAACTTGTGGTCGTGCCCACTCTGCCGGCGACCGCACCGACTCTGCACGGCTCTGCCACCGCGCGAAACGCAAGACGAAGACCTCACAGTCCAGACGCTGCGGACTCTGATCCGGCAAAACGTCTGGAACGACGGCGCGAGGGAGGACAGCCCCGACGTCGAGTGGTTGGACGTCCTCACCGACAAGGACCCAGCGACACCCCCCCCCCCCGCCCCCCCTGGCGCGCACCAACCTGGGCGCTGCCAGACCCGGACGCGGACCCGGCGGTTTACGTCCCCGACCACGAGGACTACAACGACGCGCCACGGGGCAGTCTGCCCCCCATTGGCAACCTGCCCGACAGTTGGGGCTACGTCAGCCCCACGAACCAAAACAACTACCGCACCATCGTCGTCACCCTAACCACCCGCCTCCCGATCGCCTTTGGCTGGCTGGTGGGGGACGCGGAATGGGCGATGGGCATCGCCCGCAGCGCCCATGGCGCCGAGTGGGAGGACTTCTTCCACCGCGGCGGGGCCATGACCCCGGGGGCGACCGAGAGACTGATGGCGGCCTACCCCACGTGGAGGGGCATCCCCCCTCCACGCAGCCTCGAATCGCTGATGGAGCGCACCCTGCAGCCGCAGGTCCCGCCACCACGACCGGGCACATACGGCAATGCAGCGGTGGCCAGGATGATGGCCAGAAGTACCCAGCTCGACAGCTCAGCCTACTCCCCCGGGAGAACCACCGCAACCATCACCACCCCCGCGCCCCGATCCCGCGCCACGACAGCGACTAGGGCCACGAACGTACGGGCCCGAACGTCGACGGCGACGTTCTCCACATCACCCGACCCATGCACCTCCGCCCCCCCCCACACCCGCCGCCGAACCACACCAATAACACGCCGCCGACGCCACGCGGACTACAGGTGGTCCGGCACCATCTAGGGCCGGCACACCACAGAGCCCCTGACAAGAGCGTGCGTCCAAACGGGCGGCGCAACGACAACCAACACAACACCACGTGGCCACAGGGAGCCAGGGACACCTAGCATCACCTGCCAGGAGCGGAGCCCTACCCGGCCCCACGAATACGGGGGCGGTGGGTACCCCGCCCGGGCAGCCCCCCGGCACCGCACACCAGCACAGGGTACCGTCCCCGAGCCCCACAGGGAGCCCGCAACCCCTAACACCACCCGTCGTGCCTGCGCACAGCCCACGGCCGGCAGCCAACCAAGCGGCAACAACACAGGCCCACCCGGAACCCCGCCCGCACCATGGCGAACCTGACCAGCCGGCAGCGGACCCGACGTACACGCCGACCGACAACCTCCCCACACGGACACACACGGCTACCCCGACTCCAGCGCGACTACACCCCCTCTTTGGGCAGATTGCCACTACGGGCGAGGGGCAGGCGACCGCGAGCGGCGCAGCGGACCGGACTACGGACGGGCGCAACGCCCCAGGTGAGGGCACGCGCGTGGAAGCGGCCACCAACACCGCGAGTGAGCTTGTCGCCCCACCGCCGGGGGCCGCCCCGCCCTGGGGGCAGGGACACCTGGACTATGCACGCTTGGAGGGTGACGCCGGCCACCCCAGCGAACAAGCAGAGCACGAAGCGACCCAAGACCTAGGCTTCTGGATCCCCAGGCTTGTCACAGGGGAGCAGCTCGAACTGGCGGTCCGCATACGATGGGTACTTTCTTCGCCGTCCCGCCACCTCGCGGAGGGAACAGGCACCATGGCAGACGTCACGTTTGGTCATTGGACAGGGCACACGCCCCCCGCCACCATGGACAACCCCGGCCAATGGCGCTATGTGGCCACCCGGCTCATGGCGCATATGGGAGCCTACAGCCCAGATGAAATGAACGGACTGCACTGGCGGTGGCACCAGCACGCCGCCCCGCGCATCCGTACGGCCATGCAGGACCATAATGTCTGGGACATCCCTGGATCACCGGTCCACCAGGAACACGCCTCAGATGTCCCGGAGCCCCCCAGGCAGGCGGCGCGCCAAAACTCACCGGAACACCCACGGGGTCCACCACCCGGTAGGGGTTCCCCCTCTGGCACATACAGCAGCCCCCTGCAGCCGTTCGCCCCGCGGAGGAGCCCGGGCAGTCCCCAAGCCTCGAGGGTGCAAGGCGACACGCCGGAGCAGCGCCAAGAAACGAGGCACCCTGGCCGATCCTGTTGCCGCAGCCGCACGCCGCCCCCCGCAGCGCGACGAGTCGTCTTCAATGGGGATATGGACAGGGACCACTGGGGCCCCCGCGACCCCCACGCTCGGCGAAAATCATCGACCTCCGACCCCAGACGCCGGTCCAAGAGGCCCCGCACCGAGCGGACGCAAATTCCCACCATTCTCACGCCGGCAGAGCGCGAGCTGCAAGCAACGCTTCAAGCGGACCCTCGCCAGACGGCGGGCGAAACGTCCAGCTCATCCGCCGCCTCCCTCCCGGGGACAGCGGCCGATCCGCTACCGAGAGGACCATACGCCACGGACACGCGACCAAGGGAGCCCGCGCCCGACCCCAGCCCTACGCAAGGGGCGGGGGGGCAGCCCTCCCCGCAGTCCAGAAGCCGCCAGGCCACGGAGGGGACATCGCGGCAGCCTGGACACGACGCGAGCGGACCAAGGGCGGACACAGAGATGACAGGGACCTCCAGCCCCCAGGAGCCCGCTGGCCCGCTGCCCACCGCCACGCCCTGCTCGATGCCCCGGCAACGGGAACCCCCGACGGAGTACGTGCCTGGGGGACAACCAGGCGCAGCCTCACGGCACCCCTCCCCGGCTGACGCGGCACTGGACCAGGACCGGGTGGCCATTCCCCCCCCGCCCCCCCGACCGCCACAGCAACGGGGCACGGGTCCCTTCGACGAAGTGGAACTGAGGGCGCTCTACGACATCCACGCTTTCACGCCCTCGAGCGAGCTGGTTGCCACCCTCCGGGAACACCTCCCTAACGTCGACCCGAACAGGCTTTTTGCCGTAGTCCCCCTGCCACATGCCCCGACAACCCAAATTTTTGTGCGACAGCTCCAGGCGCTCGTCACCCCCGCGACACAGGTCTCTGACGACCTCATTGAAGCGTGGATCTGGTGGTTCAACACCCACCAACCGGCCCAAGGGGGCGTGTGGGTCCCACACCTGGGCTGGGTACACACGCTCATAGCGCCGCCGACGGACCCCAGGCCCGCACCCACCACCGGAGGCCGGGAGCGGGCCGCCCTACCACCGAGACCCGACAACCTCCGTATCCCACCGCACGAGGGCCTGGAGGCATGGGAAAGCGGGACCGCCCGTAGCAGGGGGCACAACCTCACGATCCTGACGGCGCACTACCTGGAGATGGCGCGCGCAGCGCCCCCGCCGCGCGAACATGACCCCGGTACCATCGCCATGATCGTGTTGGAGAATGGCCACTACTACCAGGTGCGGATCATCCCACACCCGCAGGACAACCATTGGAGCCTGGAGGCCGTGGACTCCATGCTCCAGGCAACCACGGGCCTGCAGGACAACCCTACCCCCCTGCTCCCACACCAACCCCCGGACCCCCTGACGGCCATTGTGTCGGGGACGGCAGGCACCTGGCACCCAGGCCACGCCCTCTACTGCCTCTGGCGGTGGGCGCGGCGCCGCTGGCCGCACACCAGGGCGTGGTCAGCGGCGTGGAGATCCTACCTCGACGGCCGGCAGCAGATGGAGGCCATCCCGGAACCGACGGCGGAAACCCCCACTGAGCCCAACCTATGCCCCGTCTTCGCGATCCACCAGATCCGGGCACTGGCGCTGGGTGGGCAGCTGCAGCCCGCCATCCGCACTGAGACGGAGGCCCGGGCCGCGCACGCGGCCCTGGTGCACGAAATCTTCAGTGCCCTCCGCAGCGCCCTTGTACGACATGTGGGTAACCCCCCAGGGCCCTCACCCGCGACCGACCACAGGACCTGCAGCGACGACGCACGGCCGCACGCGCACGGCACGAGTCCCACACCAGCCACGCCCAGGGAAGAAACGGCGCGGCGCACCCGGGACCGCCTCCTCCCGCCAGAGGACTGGACGATGACCGTCACGCCAGCGGCAGCGGGGTCGGCCACGAACCACAAGAACCCCGACCGGGCACACCTCGCCCAACAAGACCCCTCGTACAACCGAGCAACGCGCGGCCGCGCAACATGCTGCGGCACCACCCGTCGCCCGGACACACCAGCGGGGACGGCATCCACCTGCCCGGCACACACCACGGACACCCAAGGAGTGGAGGCTAGCCTTAGCAGCCCACGGTGTCGGACACAAAAACGACCCCAGCGACCTCTTCCCACATCCCCTGGACTGGGGCCGCACTTCCCGGACCCCAGCGACCCGCCTGCAACAAGGAAAGGGGGCAGCGCCACACCCGGGACCGCCATCACACCTGACCCTCCTCTCCCACGTAACGGGTCCGCGAGGGGCCGGGCAAAGGGGCCAGCCAAACACGCGGAGCTCGCGGCCGAACCAATGACCACGGGGGTGTTGTCGAACAGCGCACGCCACCAGATGCGGGCGCTGGCGCTAGGCAATTGACGGCAACCCGCCGTCCGCACTGAGGCGGAGACCCGGGCAGCACGCCCAGCCCTTGTGCACGCAAACTTAAGTAACGTCCACGGCGCCCCGGTGCGACGCATGGGACACTCCCCCAGGACTCTGAGCCGCGCCTGGCGACAGGTCCTACCACGACGACCCGGTGGCACACAGCCGCGCAACACACCCCAGCAACACCTGACGGTCCGACAAACCGACGAGACGGACGCCCACCTGCCCGACACATGCAACAGATGCCCGGAGAGTGGAGGCCAGCCTTCGCAACCCGTGGTGTCAAGCACGCACGGAAACCCCACGACTTCCTCCTACAGCCCCCCGGGTGAGGGCCACGCTTCTCGGACCCCGCGACCCACCTGCAGCACGGAAACGGGGCGGCACCACGCCCGGACCCGTCCTCCCGCCTCACCCTCCTCTCCCGCGAGCCGGATCCACAAGGGGCCGGGCAAAGGGCCCGGTCAAATATGCGGAACCCGCGGCCGGGCCGATAACCACAAGAATCTTAATCAACCACCAGCCAGAGTATTACCGTCCAGGGCGAGCATCCGGAGATAAGTGCACCGTGGGGACCAGCGCGCACCTCCTCCGGGAGAGGGAGGGGGGCTGCAACACTGCCCGGTACTGCTGTCCTCCACAACCCTACCCGGGGGATGCGGGGGGCCACAAGCTCACCAGACGGGGCCGCGCCGACCCCCGTGCCAACAGGCACGGGTGTGTTACGCCTAGCCCAACCCGCCACGTCGGACGGAGCGTCCCGACACCACAGCACAGGCCGAACCACCCTAACCATCCCAGCCACCACACCCTGCACCGTGACACAGACACGCCACCCGAATGACCCGCAACGCACGACACGAGAAGGCGCACGGCAGACAGACAGGCACGAGCACCAGCACAGCATCACCGAGCTGGAACAACACCCTGGGGCTCCCATGGGGAGCACAGGGACACACCGCGGGGGACCGGCGGGGCCTTGCCACCGACAGGGGGTGTACATATGAGTGGCACAAGCTAAACTGGAAGTACGGCTACGGAGCACCACGAAATACCGGATTGTGCATGCAACACTGCCAGGGCGGGGCGGGGAACAGGGCACCAACAGGGGAACGAAATATTTGCAGCGGTCCTACCACTTGTCATGGCTTTTCTCCCCCGCGGCGGGCGGGCGGTGCACAGTACAAACGTACCGTGCCGGCCCCACACACCTGGCACCGACAAACATCGCAACAAACGGAACACCTGCACACAACAAATCCGACTGCGCGAACACCCGCTGCGACGACAAGAAACAAACGCCAAACAAACAAACCAAGAGGCGACTAACACGACCACACACCGCCAGAACCACTACAGGGGACGCAACGTGACCGTGAATAGACCGCAGGCACACTGACCAGCGCCAAGCTGGCCGGGCGTGCATGGGCGGGTGCGAGAGCGACGTCCAACGAGCTAGCGACACCGTAGCGAGCCGCGCCCCCCGACCACCATGGCCACAAACACAGAGGAACACTGTGACTCTACCGCTGCGGACGCGGCCCACGAACGTTCCCAAACTACACTACAGGACACTTGTACAAACCAAGACGCCACAAACCGACGCAGACACAAACGTGCTGGCTAGAAGGGCAGGATTTGACGATGAGACCACCGGCAGCAGCGCAACAGAACCCACACGAACCCGGCCGACCATGAGGCGTCCACGACAACCGCGCACCAACCACACCACAGCTGCAGCCACCACTTGACCGTAAACAGACCACACGCAAGCCGGCCAAGCCAGGCGTGCACGGGTCGAAACGGAAACGGCGCCAGACGGGTTGGCAACACTGTGGTG
This sequence comes from Eutreptiella sp. 'Long Island Sound 2002', assembly GCA_964036045.1. Classification (NCBI taxonomy): domain Eukaryota; phylum Euglenozoa; class Euglenophyceae; order Eutreptiales; family Eutreptiaceae; genus Eutreptiella; species Eutreptiella sp. 'Long Island Sound 2002'. The sequence continues at coordinate 126,743,024 of OZ038382.1, read as the reverse complement.
CGCCACGCCCACTGACGACTGTACCCACGAACACAGCAGAACACCGCAACGCTGCCAATACAAACGCGACCAACCAACGGTAACAAACTACACAACACTACACTTGGACAAACCACAACGCCACTGACCAGCACCGACACGGACATGCCGGCTGCATAAACAACATGCGGCGGAACGACTACCGGCAGCAGCGCAATGGAACCCACGCAAACCAAGCCGACCATGAGGCGGCCAAGACAGCCGCGAACCAACAATGCCGCTTCTGCAGCCGCCACTTGACCGTAAACAGACCACACGCAAGCCAGCCAACACCAAACCAGCCAAGCCTGCACGGGTCGAGACGGGAACGGCGTCCAAAGGGTTGGTGACACCGTGGTGCGCCGCGCCCGCCGACGACCATGCCCACGAACAAAACCTGGCTCTACCATCACGCAACCGACCAACCTACATTAACAAACTACACCGCAACCGTACCATACGACCGACCAACCGGCCACAACGACCTACATCGAACCCCCGGCCCCCCGGGAGAGCGCAAGCTCGACCGAGTCAGGAGGTGTGAGTGTGCGCCACGGCATGCGAGTCCCGTAGCACGTGCTTCTTCAAGTCGCCTCACACCTATTCCAAACGAACCCAGGTGGGGGTGCCTGCAGGACAGGGGTCCCATCGCACATCCTCATCAACCTCCGGATTCTGGGGCCCAGGGGCCCGGAGCCAGGCCAAAGGCCCTGTCCTGCAGGCACCCCCACCCGGGTTGGTTTTCAGTAGGCGTGAGGCGGCTTGAAGAAGCACGTGCTACGGGACTCGCATGCCGCGACACACACTCATGCCTCCTGACTCGGTCGAGCTTGCGCCCTGCCGGGGGGCCGGGGGTTCGATGTAGGTCGCTGTGGTTGGCTGGTCGGTCGTTTAATGGTTCGGTGTAGTTTGTTGATGTTCGTTGGTCGGTTGCATGATGATAGAGTCACAATGCTCTGTTTTGTTCGTGGAAATGGCCGTCGGCGGGGCTGGCGCACCATGGTGTGGCCAACCCATTGGACGCCGTTCCCGTTTCGACCCGTGCACGCCTGGCTGGTTTCATGTTGGCTGGCTTGCGTGTGGTCTGTTTACGGTCAGGTCCCGGCTGCAGCTGCGGTGTGGTTGGTGCGCGGTTATCTTGGCCGCCTCATGGTCGGCTTGCTTTGCGTGGGTTCTGTCGCGCTGCTGCCAGTGGTCGTATAGCCGAATGTTATTTGTGTAGCCGGCTCGTCCGTTTCGTTGCTGGTTAGTTGGGTCGTGGTTTGGCCAAGTGTAGTGTAGTGTAGTTGGTTAATGTTGGTTCGTCGGGTTCGTAATGGTAGAGTTGCGATGTTCTGTTGTGTTCGTGGATATGGTGGTCGGCAGGCGTGGCGCACCGCGGTGTCGCCAAGCCGTTGGACGCCATTCTCTTTTCGACCCATGCATGCCCGGCTAGTTTGGTGCTGTCCGGCTTGGAGGTGGTCTGTTTATGGTCATGTCGTGGCTGCTGCAGCGGTTTTGTTGGTACACGGTCGTCTTAGCCACCTCATGGTCGGCTTGTTCGGCGTTGGTTCCTTGGCGCTGCAGCGGTTGCTTGCGCGGTCGGACGTTTTTCCTGTAGTTGGCATGCCTGTTTCAATGTTGGTTGATTGTGCCTTGGTCGGCCTTTGTACGACGCGTTGTGTCACGTTGCCCGTTGTCGTCTGCGCCGTGTAGACGCCGTGTGCTGAGTTAGGCGCACCCAGGGAAGGCCCGCACGTGCGCAGCCGGTTGCGTTGAGTCGCTGTTGTTTGGCTCTTGTTGAGGGCAGCCTGCCGGGCGTCTGTTTCGTTGTGCTGTCATCAGGGGCTTCCCGGCACATTGATGCTGCGCCGTCGTCTTAGCTCGGTGGTGCTTGGCTTGGGTTGTCGTCGTCTGGGCCACCTGCTGGCGGGCATGGTTGGGTTCCGGCTGGGTGTGTTCTCGCCAGCGCCATGCGCGGCTCGTTTTGTTGGTTCGGCGTCGTCTTTGCTTCCTTTTGGTCGGCGTGTTAGGGTGGCTTTGGTCGGCGGTTGGCTTGCGGTCGCGTTTGTGGTGTTTGCGTGTACTTTGTTGCTGCCTGTCCGCCGGGGTGGTTGTGCGTGGTGTGGTGGTGCTTGGCTCTGGTTGTCGTCGTGTGTGCCGCCTGGCGGCCGGCGTCGTTGGGTTCGGGTTGGTGGTGCTGGTGGTGGTGTTTTATCCGGCGCCATGCGCGGCTTGTTTTGTTTGTTCGGTGTTGTCTTCGCCGCTTTATGGTCGGCGTGTTACGGTTGCTGTGGTCGGCGGTTGGGTTGCGGTTGTGGCAGTGTTGACCGCCCGGCCGGGGTTGGTTCTGTGCTGATGCGGGCCCCCCCTCTTGATGGGGCGTGCTGTGTTGCTGCATGCCCGCCCCCTTAGTGGGGCGTGCTGTGTTGGTGTGTGGCCCCCCTCATCATGGGGTGTGCTGCGTTGGTTTGTGGCCCCACTTCTTGTGGGGCGTGCTTCGTCCCTGCCCGTCGGCAGCGGCGGTGGTGCGTGGTGTGGGTGTGTTGGGCTTGGATTGTCGTCGTCTGTTGAGTTGCGGTTGCGGTTGTGCTGTTTGCCTCGCCGGGGTTGTTGCTGTGCTGGTGCGTGCCCCCCCCTCTGTTGGGGCTTGCCGTGTTTGTGCGTGAGCCCCCCCTTGGTGGGGCGTGCTGTGTCGGTGTGTTCGAGTTTCGGTTCGTGGTGTTGTAGCAGGCTCAATGCTCGGTTTGTTTTGTTGGTCCACTGTTGTCTCTGGCGCCGTACGGCCGGCATTGTCCGGTGTTGGTTGTCTGTGGTATTTGCCTGGCCGGGGTCGGTGCTGTGCTGGTGCATGGCCCCCCCCAGGGGTGAGTGTGCTGAGTTTGTGCGTGGCAACCCCATGGTGGGGCGTGCTGCATTGGTTTGTGGCCCCCCTCATGGTGGGGCGTGCTGTGTTGGTGCGTGGCCCCCCTGTTGGTGGGGCGTGCTGTGTTCCTGCCTGCCCGCCGCGGTTGTGGTGCGTGGTTTGGTTTGGTGGTGTTTGGCCTTGGTTGTCGTTGTCTGTTTGGTCGGTTGTGGTTGCTGTTGTGTGGCTCGCTTGGCCGGGGTCGGTGCTCTGCTGGTGCGTGCCCCCCCCCCCCCCCTGTTGGGGCGTGCCGTGTTTGTGCTTGGCCCCCCCCTTGGTGGGGCGTGCGGTGTCGGCGTGTTTTGGTTTTGGTTCGTGGTGTTGTAGCCGGCTCAATGCTCGGCTTGTTTTGTTGGTTCGCTATTGTCTCCGCCACCGTACGGCCGGCGTTGTCCGGTCTTGGTTGTCTGTGGTGTTTGCCTGGCCGGAGTTGGTGCTGTACTGGTGCGTGCCTCGCCCCCTCCTCGGGCGTGCTGTGTTTGTGCGTGGCCCCCACCATGGTGGGCTGTGCTGTGATGGTGTGTACACTCCCCATGGTGGGGCGTGCGGTGTTGGTTTGTGGCGCCCCTCATGGTGGGGCGTGCTGTGTTGGTGCGTGGCCCCCCTCTTGGTGCGGCGTCCTTTGTTGGTGCCTGCCCGCCGCGGTGGTGGTGGTTGGCTTGGGTTCTCGTCGTCTGTTGGGTGGGTTGCGGTTGCGGTTGTGTTGTCTGCTTGGCCGGCATTTGTGTTGTTCTGGTGCATGGCCCACCTCTATCCTGGCGTGCCGTTTTTGTGGGTTGCCCCCCCTTGGTGGGGCGTGCTGCGTCGGTGTGTTTGGGTTTCGGTTCGTGGTTTTGTAGCCGGCTCGATGCTCGGTTTGTTTTGTTGGTTCGCTGTTGTCTCAGCCGCCGTACAGCCGGCGTTGTCCGGTCTTGGTTGTCTGTGGTGTTTGCCTGGCCGGGGTTGGTGCTGTGCTGGTGCGTGCCCCCCCCCCCCCCCTGTTGAGGCGTGCTGTGTATGTGCGTGCCCCCCCCCATGGTCGGGCGTGCTGTGTTGGTGTGTGCCCTCCCATTGGTGGGGCGTGCGGTGTTGGTTTGTGGCCTCCCTCATGGTGGAGCGTGGTGTGTTGGTGCGTGGCCCCCCTCTTGGTGGGGCGTGCTGTGTTGGTGCGTGCCCGCCGCAGTGGTGGTCGTTGGCTTGGGTTGTTGTCGTCTGTTAGGTGGGTTGCGGTTCCGGTTGTGTTGTTCGCTCGGCCCGGGTTGGTGCTGTGCTGGTGCTTGGCCCGGCCCTGTTGGGGCGTACCGTGTTTGTGCGTGGCCCCCCCCTTGGTGGGGCGTGCGGTGTTGGCGCGTTCGGGTATTGGTTCGTGGTGTTGTAGCCGGCTGGATGCTCGGCTTGTTTTGTTTGTTCGTTGTTGTCTCCGGCGCCGTACAGCCGGCGTTGTCGGGTGTTGGTTGTCTGTGGTGTTTGCCTGGCCGGGTCGGACGGGCGGGCCTCCCGAGCGCGTGTGGTGCGCAACCTCCTTGTCCTGGCCAGGTCGGACGGGCTGGCCTCCCGAGCGCATGCGGTGCGCCACCCTGTGTTTTTGTTTCGCGGCTGTCGTCGCCCTGCCGCTCATTTTCCCTTGCTCGCCCTCCGTTTTCTCGTGTCTGCGCGGCTCCGGGCCGTGCGCTGGTGTTTGTTGCCGCCTGCTGCTGCGCCCGCCCCACCCCAAGGTAGCCAACCCAATCCCTCCGCTTGTTGTCTTCTGCCCCCCCGTTTGCTCCTTGGTGTCCCGTGCCAGCCCGCGGTTGTACCCCGTGCCCCCCTCCGGGGGGTTTGCGTTTTGCGGCCGGTGGGGTCCTGCTCCGCGTTTACCCCTGTTGCCTCCGTGCTTTGTGGTTACTCTGCGCCGCTCTTCCGTTTGTTGGCGCCTCCTGCTGTCCCCCTGCCCCCCCCCCCGGGTTTGTGTTTCGCGGGTGTCGTCGCCCTGCCGCCCGTGTTCCTCTGTGCTCCATCTGCCTTCCCCCGGTGTCGCGCCGCTTGGCCGTTTGTTCCCCGCCCCCATCTCCCCGGTTCGTGTTTCCTTGGTGTCCTCGCCCTCCCGCCCGTTTTCCTGTGTCCTCCTGCTGCTGCCATGTTTTTCTCCCGTGCCTTTCGCCTTGACACCCGTTTGGTTGGGTTTCCTTTTCCCCCCCCGGCTGGCGGCCTTATGTCGCTCTGTGCGTTGTGTGCTGGTGCCGTGCTCCCCCCCCCCGACCCCCCGGCGGTTGCTCCCGGTGGTGTGCGCTGCCCCGCGTCTTGTTGTGCGGTGCCGCGATTGGGTGTGGGCTGTTTTGTGCAGCGCGCGGCGTTTTGCTGCACCCTGTTGTTCTGTTGTGTCAGTGCCTTGCTGTGGCCTGTGCTGATCCGCTGTGTTGTTGGCTTTGTCGTTGGCTGTCTCCTGTTGGCCTTGGGCCGCGCCGTTGCTGTTTGTGCCGCTGCGCCCTGCTGTTTCGTCGTGTATGGTGCTGTCGTCCATTGTGGCGTGCTGTGGTGTCGTCTGTGTTGCTGTGTGGTGTTGTGGTTGTGGCCGTGTTCTTTCTCTGCCTTCTCGGTTCCGCGCACCTGAGGGTTGGTGCCGCCTGGTGCTGCCCCCCCCCCCCCCCCTGTTGGTGTGTCGTGCCTTCTGCCGGTTTGTGTTGCCGTGTTGTGTTGGCTTGTTCTGTGCTTTGTGGTGCTGTGTTGCTGCTTGCTGTGTTGTGTTGTTCGGGGTGCGGCGTGCCGTGTCGTGTTGTGCCGTGTCCTGTTGTGCTTCGCAGGTGGTGTGGTGCTGCGCTGGGTTTCCTCGTGCGGCTGCGCCTTGCTGCATGCTCTGCCATGCTCGGTGGCGCTGTGCTGTGTTGTCGTGCGTTGAGCTGTTTGCTAGGGTGCTGCGTCTTGGTGTCATCTGCTGTGCTGTCCTGCTGTGTGCTGTTGTGGGTTGCTTTGTGCCGTCTGGTGTCCATTGGCGTTGTGCGAATGGCTGTGTGCTGGGCTGCGCTGTTGTTTGCTGCTGTCAGCTGTGCTGCGCCTTTGGGCGTGGTGTCTGGTTGCGCTGTGCTGTGCTGTCCTGGTTGTGGCTTGCTGTTTCGTCTTGGTCGCGCTGCTGTGTGCTGTGCTGTGCCTCCTGGTGCTGTGTTGGGCCGTGTTGCGTCGTGTTGTTCTGTCTGGTGCAGTGCTGCTGTGCACTGTGCTGTGGGGGTGGTGCTGTGCGTCGTTGTCTCGCGGTGTCTGTTGCCGCTTCGTGCTGTGCGGTGCCTCGGTGCTGTGTGTTTTGCTGCGTGCTGTGCTGTGCTGTGCTGTGCTGCTGTGTTCTGTGCTGTGCCTTGGGGTGTGGTGTCTTCGTGCGCTGTGCTGTGCTGTTGGCGTTGTGTCTTGCTGTTTGGTCGGGTTCTGTGTTCCTGTGTGTTGTGCTGTGTCCCTTGGTGCTGTACTGCGCTGCGTTGCGTCCTGTTGCCACGTGCGGTGCAGTGCTGTTGCGCACTGTGCTGTTTGCGTGGTGCTGTGCTGCTTTTGCTCGCACGTTTTGGTGCTGTTGAATGCTATGCCCTGTCCTCGGGTGTTGTGCCGTGCTGTGGGGTGCTGTGCCGCTTGGTGCGGCGCTTTGCTGTGTTGCCCTGTGCTGTGTGCGCTGTGCTGTGTGTGTTTTGCCATTTCGTTGTGGTGTGTGCTGTTTTTTGCTGCTGTCTGTTGTGCTGCTGGCGCCTTGTGGTGTTGCGCTGTGTGCATTTTCAAAAACGAAAAAAACTGTTGCTCCGTGCATTCTCAGAAACAGAAAAAAATGTTGCTCATTTTGGCGGCCGATTTTGAGCAAGAGAAGGTGCGAACAAATGCCCTGCAATTGGAGCAAACTGCCGTAGGGGCACCGGGGAAAAGGCAATGGTCTGGTTGCATTGCCAACTACTTGGAGGGGGACAAAGTTTTACAAGTCACGGTGCAAGTTGGGGGGGGCTACAATGACATTGACTGCTTGTGGGCGTTTATTGGGAGAGAAACCTGCACTGACCTGTGATATTGTGTGGAAGGAGGGGAGGTTGGACCTCCGCAATTTGAATGTGTTGAAAGGTGCTTTGTCCGAGATGTGGAGTCCAACAAAGCTTTCTTGGTTTGCGGTGATCCTGTTGGCCCACCTTTTGGTGGGCCATATGTGGGGGATCGTGAGAGAATGCGGCTCCCTGTCCGCATTCAGTGCTGCCGGGGTTGAGGGGCGGCGTAAGTTGTTGAAGAATGAGATTAGGAAGAAGACGTTCAGGCAGAGAAGTAACAAACGGGGGTCTCGCCTACGGGGGGCACGCGGAGCACTAAGGAAGCGATGGGCGGGGGTGCTTCAGAACGAGAATCTGGACCCGGGTTTGTATGCCAAGGGGCTCAATGTATTGCAGCCTTCCAGAACCCAACAAGGGGCATATGGCAGTGCTAAGACGTATTGAGAAATGGTAATGCGCAAGTGGAAGTTTCAGGGTTTCTTTTCTTTTTTTGGAACACAGCAAGTTCAACAAAATGAGCGGCCTGATCACGGGCATAGCGTTCGTGACGAGCTGGAATTCATCGCAGGACAGCCGTTGTATGTACATAGGAAGTCATGCAAACCGACGGTTCCCGTTCACCACTTGCAGTCTTATCCACCTAGCCTCTCACTTCATCAAACTAATTACCAGCTGCAGGACTGATTATCATACAGGTACCCTTGGGTGCAGAAGCAATGAGCCGACCTGTCCCTATGGGTAAAGATGATTAGTTTTGGGAGCCAAGAAGACACGGCTAGCAGTGAGGTGTGACACGGACGCGGTCTGCCATCCTTAGGACCATAAGCCTTCCTAGGGCGGACCGTGTCTGCCATGCTTAGTCTCAGGGTGAGGGGCAAGGATCAGCGTGGTTGGGGATACCATCTACCGTCCAGAGGGCCTCGTAGCCTACCGTGGCGGGACAGTATCTGGCCCAATCCACTAGCTAGCCCATGTACCCTTCCACGGGACGAAGAGGACAAGAACAAGGAAACAAGGGGGGAGATTGGATGTACGTGCATTGTTTCAGGCTGGGCGGGGGGTTTGTAACCAGCCCTGACGTGATACGGGTCAGTAGTCGCAGAGGTAGGCTGGGGGGCCGCACAACACAGAAAAGAAAAAATTTTTAATTTTTTTGTCGTCAGGGGCTGCTAAGTAGGCATTCATTTTCCGGGAAGGGGGAGGGGGCATTTATTTGTCTGGGATTGTGGTGCCGTGTGGGCACCTGTGGGGGGGAATAGCCCTGTGTCGCGGATCTTTATGCTCCTACTTTTACTAGGAGAAATCACTTTCCAAAACACAAGATGCGCATCTCTGAGATATAAGACCCTGCCTTCCTCCCTGCGGGCAACCTGATCATTAGGGACTGACAATTTGACTGCAACGTCCCTTTAGTCCGGTTTTAGGCATCGTTTCATCATCTGGCTTCGACACAGGAAATAACTTGGGTGTAAATACAGGCATGGACCCTTTGAACCTCCCTGGGACAGGCTTCAATAATCCATCTAGACTGTGCAGGCATCGTCCCATCATCTGGCGCTGAAACAGGCAACGAACTGAGTGATCGACAGGCATCGACCCTGTGAACTCCCCCGCAGATGTACACATTCACTCCATCTCATCATCTGTTTTGGCACAGGCAATCAACGGGCTGAAACAACGGGCAGTCACTAGGGGGGGGGGGAGGGCTGTCAGAGTGTGCATTGACCTGGACAGACAAGAAATATCATCTGGAATGGTGCTGCACTCTCAACCCTCTGAACTTCCCTGCACAATTGAATGAGACAGATCAAATTTCAATCTGGACTGAGCTGGCATCATCTCATCATCTGCCGTTGACACAGGCAATGCACCTATGATTTTAGCAGCTGTTTTTTCCCAAAATTCAAAGTCATTCATTTTCAGAACGGCGATATCAAACTGTACACAGTAGTACTGTTGTTTTTGTGTTTTCTCAAAATTTCAACAAAATTATGCTGTCGCTGGAGCTGGAGCCGCGGATCAACTGTCAACAACTGCCGCGTACGCGAGTTTCAGATTCCCGACCGCCGTGCGCAATAGAAAATCGCCAAAAAGTCCACTTCTTTTCGCAGTTGGAAGCAAAGTAAAGGCATGAGCGTGTCCCCGAGATCAATACCTTGCTGCTTACCTAAAAAAACCCGGATTGGCAGGCACAGATTTTGAGAAATTCACACTTTCCTAGCCAAAAACCACTCTTTTTCATGGTTTTAGGGTCTATGGAGGCCATGTAGAGGGCCTTACAGGGCTGGAAGAGGTGGTATAGAGGTGATATATGAACAAATTGTCATCACCATTGGTAGAAGCCTACATGACAAGCGATGTTTTGCCTTTATTCTAGGCTATTCATCCCTTTCTCATGCACCATGGGGCCCAATATCCATATGGTTCATAGGTAGGGTTTTGATCACCTATCACCTTTTTGGCCTCAGACAAGCGGTTGAAGACCCCCCCCCTATTTTGAGGGTGCTGGATGTGAAAAAGCACGTTGTAGTCACACACAGGTCACGCAAACACAATTTACAGCATCCGTATGCACCAAAATTTGCCATTTTTCATGAAAAAACGGCCAACAATGGCCATTTTTTGGTCACAAGTTGAGATTTTTGGGCTCTCCCCTATTTTGAGGGCGCTGGATGCGAAAAAGCAGATTGTAGGGACACACAGATCACGCAAACACAATTTACAGCATCCGTACGCACCAAAATATGCCATTTTTCATGAAAACCGGCCAAAAATGGCGCTTTTTTTGTCAAATATTGATTTTTTGGCTTTGTACAAGCAGTTGCAGGACCCCCCCCCTAATTGGAGGGTGCTGGATGCAAAAAAGCAAGTTGTGGTCACACAAAGATCATGAAAACACATTTTGTAGCATCCGTATGCACCACAATTTGCCATTTCTCATGGAACAAACGGTTAAAAATGGCCATTTCTTGGTCAAAAAATGTTTTTTTTGGCCTCAGACAAGCGGTTGAAGACTGCCCCCCTATTTTGAGGGTGCTGGATACGAAAAAGCAGATTGTAGGGACACAAAGATCACGCAAACACAATTTACAGCATCTGTGCGCACCAAAATTTGCCGTTTTTCACGAAAAAAACGGCCACAAATTGCCCTTTTTCTGGTCACATATTGATTTTTTTTCGCTTCGTACAAGCAGTTGAAGGACCCCCCCCCCCCCTATTTTGAGGGTGCTGGATGCAAAAAAGCAAGTTGTATGCACGCACGGACTACGAAAGCACAATCTACAGCATCTGTATGCACCAAAATTTGCTATTTTTCATGGGAAAACTGCCAAAAATGGCCGTTTCTTGGTCAAAAATTGAGAATTTTGGCCTCAGACAGGCAGTTGCAGAGCCCCCCGCCCCCATTTTGAGGGTGCTGGATGCGAAATAGCATGCTGTGTGGACACACCGATTGCCCAAACGCAATTTACAGCATTCTTATGCCCCGAAATCTTCCATTTTTCAACAAAATCGGCGAAAAATGGCCATTTTTTTATCAAAAATTGTTTGTTTTTCTTAGCCTGAAACAAGCAGCTGAACCAACCCCCCTCCGGATTGGAGGGTGCTCGTTGCAAAAAACCGATATACGCCAAAGAACTACATAAAATATGATAGTATGTGCATAAGAATGGGATGAGCGATGAACATTTGACCTTTTTTTTTTCGCCCTATTTTGCACCGTTTGTGGTCCATTTCCATATGGTTCATAGGTAGGCTTTTGCGTGCCTATCACCGTACACAGACATGTTTGAGGCTTAGGTTGTTATTTTTGGGGAACAATGGGGTAGGAGGAACTCCCCCCCCCTGCTATTTGGGGGGTGTATAATTAAAACAAAAGGTTACTTTTGTTTTTTTGGGTACAAAACCTATTTTCATGGTTTTTTCGTGCCTATACTATACTATACAGTTACACTGGTGTGCAGCACTGTTCTGCTGCACCACCCCAGAGCAGACAAAAATACTCCAAAATAGGCCGATTTCCAGGGTTTTTGATGGTTTGGGAGAAAGCTCGGGTGGGAGGAACCCGCCCATCCCTATTTTGGGGCCAGAGAATCCAAAGAAAATTGGAATTTCTGTCGAAAATCCTCTATAGGCAGGTACATAGGTGTGCAGCACTGTTCTGCAGGACCAGCCCAGAGCAGGCAAAAATACCCCAAAATAGGCCAAACTTCAGGGTTTTTGATAGTTTTGGACAAAATTCGGGTAGGAGGACCCCCCCCCCTATTTTGGGGCCGTAGAAACCAAAAAAATTGGTGGTTTTCTTCCGAAAAACCCCTTTTTGTCGACTTTTTGAATTTTGGGGAAAAACAGGTGCTAAAGTCATAGGTGGAACAGAGTGATGGACAGTCATCCACAGACACGAAACATCATTTGGAATGATGGTACACTTTCACCCTGCCTTCGTCCCTGCGGGCAACCTGATCATTACGGACTGACAATTGAATGCAACGTCCCTTTAGTCCGGTTTTAGGCATCGTCTCATCATCTGGCTTCGACACAGGCAGCAACTTAGGTGTAACTACAGGCATTAACCCTCGGAACTTCCCTGCAGAGTTGACTGGGACAGGCATCAATAATGAAGCGGTACCCAGCACCTATGGCCCATGGCCCAGAGGTCTGGGAACCGTCACACCTGTGCGGAAGCCGTTGACACCGGCTGTCAGCGGGATATCCCTGTCCTCCCATCCACGAGATCTGGAATCCGATCCCTAACCATTAAATCGATGTAGAATTACCATAATTTTATTGTCTTGGTCGATTTTTGGTTAGAAATCGGTGAAATACCCGATTTCCACCGCGATTTCTAATTGTTGTGAAATCCTAGCCTATTGTCGCCTGTTTCGCGCGTTTTCGTCGCTTCTTCTTTGGCAAGTTTTGTGATGGATTTTTCTCGCGTACCTTTGAGGTTCTAAAGGAACTTAATGGCTGGATCTAGAGGATTTTTCTTGTACTTTTATCTGGTGTGTTCACCAGAATTTTTCGTCGTTGCGTCTGAGAGAAAATCAGCGCGCAAGCTTTTCCGTCCATCGCTCGAACTCATGGTTCTCAAGTACCATGAGTTCAGACTGAACCCTGAATTTCCCCCCTATGCCTTTCATCCATGCCCCTTTCACATGGGCATATCACTTTGAATAGGGAAGAGGGCAATAGGAATGTTTTAGGCAGCCTATGGGTTTCGCAAACCCAATTTGTTTGCGTGCGCGAACGCTAACTTTGTGGCCTTGTGAGCATGAACGTTAATAACCCGACACAATGCTCACAAGACCAATAGCCCAAGGCCATTTTCGTTCTTCGAGCCAACTCAACGATGGCTCCACGCAATTCAATGCGTACCAAAACTCGTTTTTTGAGAAAGGGCAAATGTTGGCCAAATTTCAGGCCAAAATGGCCAAACTCCCGAGGCTTTTGCTCGGAGCCTATGCGGAGTTGAGCCTTGAATTAAGACAATATGTAAAGTAGAGACAACGAAGAACATCCGGGACGGCTTAGTTGATTTTTACAACCTTGTCTTCCTTTTTATATAATGTCGCCTTGTGAGCACGCGTGCCATACTGCCTCTTTGCACACGCGCTCATATGCAAGCACTAATGACATGAGTGGGCGGAGACGATCTAACCATAGTGGGCATATTTGAAGGTACCTACTATGGGCCTACTCCAAAAGGGTTTGCTCATACTTTTGTTCCTCGATGACCCAAAGATATGTTCATGCCAATATCGCCGATATATGCACTTTTTCCCATAAATAGTGTGCTTCAAGGATTGAGGTGTTAAAAATGTTTCCATTATGCTTTGAACCTCAACCCTTGTTGCAAAAGGGAAGCAAAGCTTCGGTTTGCATCCATGCAAATACCCGAGGCTCATATCTCTTGTGATATGGAGATACGATCTTTAGAGTGACCACTTTTGGGTGAATTTTGGCCGTTTTGGCCAGAATGGCCACAAACCCCATCTCCCCCTTAATGGCAGTTCGGAGGGCAGTTCGTTAAGAGCAGTTCGGAGAGGACACATAAACCCGCATCGAATGGGGTGTTTCCCCATGTGGCCTCTCCTCTCGAAGGGAGAGTTGTGAGTCACCGGATATTGGGTATGTCGCCATTCTGCCCCATTTGTGTGTCATTTTCCCTCCAATGAGAAAAATAGCTAGAGGCGACAATGACGGTTCGCAACCGGCATATATTGGGACCTAAGTCCCATATGTTTATAGCATCTTTGGTTGAAAGAATCCTCGCCGTGGCCATGGAGATATGGAATCATGAGTGCGGGCCATTTTGGCCAAATTTCGCCGTTTTCCCCATTGTATGCCATGTTGGAGCTACCATATCTCCATGGGGCACTGGATCTAGCCAGAGGGAAGTGGCCAGTATTGTAGCATATGAATGAGGGTTGAACACCATTGAGTTTCGTATTTGCTCCTTCGGCTCATCGGGAGTGATATAACTTTTGGTGCGATCCATGATCTCCCCCGTTGCGACGCATGCTGCTTTCTGCCCCATCCGCGTGTTCATTCCCTCGATGAACAGCAAGCAGGCAGTGTGACAGCAAGCCATAACCAAGGGCATGGGACCAAAAGGGAAATCAAGGGTTGTGAATCAAGGCTTGGCGCGTCAATATCGCCAAGGTTTCCTCCCCTGCACGGTCGACCGAGACGACAAATTTTGCCATTTTGGCAGTTGTGGACCCATTTCGGATTAACACCACGCCGAGTGGCATACAGACTTCTGAGAGCCAAGGACATGTGAGTCTGCATCAGACTCCAAGTGAATGGCATATGGAATGGCAGATGCCATATCCAAGCCGGCGTGGAGATATACCATTGGGGATACCCCCGATTTTGGCTCATTTTGAGAAGCCAAAATGACCCCCTTTTGGGACCCCAATTTCAGCCCCTCGTGTGGTCCATTGGCGGCCCCATATCTCTCTGCCCGTGGGGGGTCGGGTCCCAATTTCAGGTTGTGCACTCAGATATAGGTCCTAGGTCCTGCTTCCTATCCTGTGAGCTGTTGGTCTTCTCCTGGCCGGGCGAGTCACGCGTGGGAATGACGCCAATTTTGGTGATTTTGGCATCATGACCCCACTTGACGAACCCGTGGTGCCCTGATGCCGGAAGCTCAGAGGGAACCAGGTTGGGCAAGGGCTCCAAAAGGTTTGTACTTGAAGGGCATAGAGTCAGTTGCCTCGTCCCTATCTCTGGATGGTCCTGACCAGGGGTAAACTTTGGAGTTTTCGGAGCTAACATCAGTCTGGGCTGGAACAGCCTGTTTTCAGCTACCAACTCCTAGGGGATAATGGCGGGGCTTTCTCTCCAGCTCAGAGAGGAGATGGGACTTGCCTCTTAGGGAACACGGGGTGCTACTGTTGGTTGGCCATGAAGCGCCTTGGTTCCCAGGAACTCGCCTGTGGCTGGGCGGTACACCCTCCCCCATTGGCAGGGGTTCAGCGTCCGGACTGAGCAGGGCATGGCTTGTGTTTGGGCCGCCGCCCCTGCCTGCGACTGGGAGGGTCGGACCTGGGCTTGGGATATGAGTTGGGATTAAGTGTCTATTATCCTGTGATGCCCTTACCCCAGTCCAGTCTTAACCCCATGTGTACATATCCTGATGTGTTGCTGTACATACTTTTGTTCCCTTGTTTCAGAGTGGCAAGAATCCTGAAACGCTGTGTCACATGACACGAGCATGAGGATGCCCTTGTGAGCGCAGTGCTTTGCCTGCCTGCTTGCTTGTGCGTGTCCGCCGCAGCGTCCCGTGGCCAGGCCGCCCACGGGAACGCGTCAAAAGCGTTTCACCGCTGCGGGGTTACCCATCCCTCGCGTGCCACTCGGGGCCACCTGAACCCCGAGCACCACGGGCTTCGCAGCGCCGCCCGGAGCATCGCCTCGAGCGTCAGCAACAGAGCCGAGTCCGTGAAGGAGGTGTAGCGACCGGAACTCCGACATCAGCGAGTTCCTTCGGCCGACCAGTACCGGCCGCACTCCCAGCTACATCACCCACCTCCACAACCACCATCGGGCGTCTTGGTCCCAGCCCTGTAGATAGAGTGGACCACAGCAACCGCTTCAACAACCACCCCCAAGACCGGTCCATCGAGGGGAACGAGCGCCGATGGTGAACTTGCAGGAGGCGGGCAAGATGTGGCCGCTGCCCCACCCCCATGCGGTGCACCTACTGCGTGGGTTGGTGTGGGGGCAGCACTACCGCCACAGCAACCCCCAGTGCGAAGGCGGCATGCCCGGGAGCTTCGAGCTCCGCGAGGATATGGGCGCCGACCGCCTGCAGGCAGTGGAAGACCTGCTGTGGGTGGAAGGATACGCCTACCGCTTCCGCCAGAAGCGCTGGAGGGTCTGGACCCGCCAAGACAGGCCCGGCGAAGGGCTGCGCCCCGACGGGATTGATGAGCACGAGAACCCCAACGAGTACCGGTCGGGCGCCACGATCAACGTCTCTATATGGGACATGATCGAGAAGAAGTTCCCGGAACCGGGGAACGAGCGTACGCTGCAGGGCAGCAACAGCAGCGCGTCCCCTGGGAAGCAGAAGCGATCCGCCAGGGACAGGAAGCGGGACGACAAATGGCTGGAGTACCAGGAATCCCTGGCCGCCGAAGCCGCCCAAGCCGCGGAGAACAAGACCAAGGGCGGAACCCCAGCCCCCAGCCCCCAACGGGCCAGTGGCGGTCACCATCCCGGCCACACCACCCTTGGCGACTTCCTCGAAGTCGCCAAGAAGGCCAAGGCCAAGCCCCGTCAGCTGCACCTGAGGAAGTCAGGACCCAGCAGCGACGTGGAGTCGGCCCACCGTGGGAGGATGCCAGCCGACCAGGCCAGCTCCAGCAGCAGTGTCGCTCCCGACCAAAGGGAAGTGGCCCACGCCTGCGAGGGCGCCTGTGGGGTGTGCTGCAACCTTCGGGTTGCCCGGCAACGGGCCACGCAGCAGAACGATGCCGTGGAGGGCGCCGTCGGCATCGCCGAGGAGGAGGCTGCAGATTGGGGCAGAGGCATGGCCTTCCACGCCTCGACCGTTGCGGCCATTGCGGCCGGGCTCACAGCTGCAGCCGCCCAGGAGGCAGCGACTGCCCGGGTCAGGAGTGAGGTGGCGGCAGCCGCCCAGGAAGCCCGCCTTGCCCAGGAGGCCATTGCCTGTAAGGAAGCCGAGGTGAAAGCGTTGGAAGAGGCGCTTGCCCAAGAGAGGGGAAGGAAGGAGGCGGAGGAAAGGACTCACGCCGAAGCGACGGCCAAGGCCCAAGCAGACGCCGCCAGGAAGGACGCCATCGAGGCCGCGCGACGGAGGGTCGCTGAGGAGAGGGCCAAGACGGAGGCAGAGCTGGCAGCGTTGGAAGCGGAGAAGGCTCGGCTGCAGCTGGCTCGGGAAGCCGATGCTGCCCGTGCCTGGGAGGAGGCCGAGAGGCGAGCTGCTGCAGCCAGGCCCTCCGCAATGGGGGAGGCGGAGGCCAGGCTCGGGCGCGAGACTCCCCCGGGAGGATCCCGAGTGGAGACCCTTCGAAACCTCTTCGAAGGGGACGCCTCCTCCAAGATGAAGCTGAACCTCGATGAGGACAACACAGGCAGCAGTGAGGACAGTGGCCCCACCGCCTACCGACGAAGGAGGGGTAAGGGAAAGACCCCCAAGAGGGCACGGAGGACAGCAGTCCGACATCCTCACGACTCCGACCCCTTCTTCACCGCCAGCGATGGGGACGGACGAGACCGCCGACAGCACCGGGGAATGGCTGGCGGAGGAGGCAAAGACGTCCCCATGGAGCCAGAGGGTGAGGGTGAGGATCTCCCTCCTCCCTACCGGAGCTCGGAGTCTTCCGCGTGCGACACCGAGACGACCAGGTGGGGCGACATGGACGAGGATGAAGACATGGACTTCGGTTACACGGAGAAGCCCCCATCCTCGGACCCACCGAGGCGACCCGGCGGAGACCCACCGGGACCCCCTGGCGGAGGCCCGTCAGGACCCCCTGGAGGACGTCCACCAGGTGGACCCCCCGAGGTGGACCCCCTGGCGCGGGAGAACCCCCTGGACCGGGTGGACCCAGCAGAGGCCCTCCTGGAGGACCCCCTGGGGACCCTGACGGCCCACCGGAAGATGGTGGCCCGGAGGCCACTTGGCGGTGGATCGTCCACCTCCGCAGGAGGGTCCAGTCCCTCGAGCGCGAGGTAGACACGGGCAAGGGAGAGATGATCCGCATCGCCAGGGTCGCCGCGGGCGCACAGAAGGAGCTGGACATCGCCAAGACAGAGATGGTCAAGATCGCCAAGGTCGCCACCGCTGCCAACAGGGAGCTGCACATCGACAGGGGCGAGACCAGGCTGCTGAACAAGGTAATCAACAGCCTGCAGCAGAGGTTGGACGAGCCCGAAGGCCGTGGAAGCGTCAGCAGCGACCATCCACCCCTGGAGTACGGCTCGTCGGACGACAGCTGGGGACCTGGACCAGGTCCAGGCAGAGCCCACGCCCCCGGCGGAGCCCCCAGGAGTTGCCCCAGCGCCAGTGCCCCCACCCTCAGCGCCCCCTCTCATCACAGCGCGGGCCGCCGTAACGAGCGCGTGCCGCCCGGCAGTGGCAGTGAAGAGTGGCGTGATGAGTGGCTCAGTGCGGAGTACCACAAACACTGTGCTCCACCGCGGACACCGGTACGCCCCGACGCCCCGCACCAGCCCAGGAGCCAATCCCAATGGCTGTCACGCGTTATGATGGACTCAGAGATGAGGTCCCTGGAGGGGATGTGGGGTGGGATGTCGGCGGAGCAGAGGAAGACCTGGAGGAGTTCGGCATTACCCCGCCGCATGGTGTACGACGGGAGGCCGCTGAACGCAGCCGCCGGCGCCGTGATGAAGAGGCATACATGGAAGGAGTACGGCGTGAACATCTAGGTTCAGCGTACATGGAGGAACCACGGCGTAGCCACATGGATACCACGGAGGAGATGGAAGTGGCGGCCGTGGGAGTTTGTGGGGGACGCCGATGGGAACCTCGGTCGACCTCGCAGCCGGCGTTCATGGTCTCTAAGGCTGCGGATGCAGCCGTGTGGGAAGACCTGAAGGACATCAAGCCCCTCACGTACGATGGCAACCCCCCCAACCTCGACCGCTTCTTGGAGAAGCTGGACGATTGGGGGATGACCGTCACTGAAGACATGGATCCCGCAGATGCGGAGAAATATGTCTTCAAACGGTTCAGGTACCGCCTGCCGGAAGTGCTCCAAGAGCTATACTTCGTGGCAACCAAGGAGGAGAAGATCAAGACCCTCAAGGAAGCCAAGAAGTGGCTCAACGAGCAGGAGCGGGTGGACGCTCCGCAGGTGGCTGCCAAGCGATGGGAGGCCATCAAGCTTCAGCATGATGGTCGGGAGATCCGCCTACGGGATGGGCCAGATTTCCGGGGCAATACACCCCCTTCCGCCGCAACGTGCAGGACTGGAATGAGGTTGACCAGCAGGCCCGCCTGCTCTCCATGCTGCCGGAGGCATGGATCAAGAGAGTCACCAAGGAGGAAGCCAAGAGAGCCAAGTTCAACCACACGCTCAAGATGATGCTTTCCAAGGAGTATCATCCAAAAGTGTTGGCTTGGGCAAATAAGCATGTGGCGCGGGATGTCAAGCAGCGAGAGCTGCGGAACGCCCTCCTCATCAACGTCAAGGCAATCGCGAGAAGGCCGCGATGTTGCGCCTCAACGAGTGTGACGTGGGCGGCCAGACCCTCTGTCTGCAGGCCATCCAGGCGCGGATGACCTGCGACGAGGTCTTGGATTGGGTCAGAGAGGAAGTGCTCAGTGAGTACAGGAATCTCCACCACACCCGCGGCTTGAAGGCCGGTGACCGTGACGTCAACTATGTTGGCAAAGGGTCGGGCGGGGAATCTGCCATGGACCCAGCGGGAGCCAATGGCGATGCGGCTCTCGACGACGATGACGACGACGATGAGCCCGCCAAAACGTCAGTTTGTGCCTTCGTGGCCAACAACCTGAACACGGGGAGCAACCGGGGAAGCTGGAAGCCCCTGCAGAAGGGTTGGAAGAAGAAGGAGAGGAAGGAGCCCCGCCGCATGGGCGACCCTCCGCTGTCCTTTGGGGAGTTCATACGAGCTCACCCTCAGAGCTGTTTCGTGTGTTATGGGAGGAACAAAGGGTTCAACCATGACCACCGGACATGCCTCATCCACAAGACCGACACAGAGGCCTACAAGAAGGTGCACGGGTCGAAGAAGCGTGCACCCGCGGGTATCCGGGAGACCAAGGTGGAGGTCACCAAGGACGAGCTCTCCAAGCTGATGTCGGTGGGGACCGAATTGGCCAAGGAGATCCAGGAGATCAAGAAGTCCTTGGTCCCCAAGTCGGATGACAAGAACAGGGAGAACAAAGAGAAGGACAAGGACAAGAAGGGTAAGAAAGGGGGAAAGAAGAAGGGTGTCAGCGAGGTTGATGCGGAGGAGAGTACCCCTACTACCACAACCGACGCCCCTTAGCGGAGCCCCTGCAGCCAAGGGCCCCAGCTAGGGCGGTCGCAGGATGGTGGCGTGGGAAGCGCCGCACCATCCCAATCGGGAGACAATGAGCACAAAGGGATTGCCGCGGGCGGAAGGCCCGGTCTGGCACCCAAAACGATAGACAGTCGCAGTGGCAGGGTGAGTGCAAGTGAAGGCACGAACCCTTGCACCCGTCCATCCTTCGCGACCAAGAATGTATTTGATGTGCTTCAAGATCTATCCGAGAGTATCGGAGGATCACCCGGACCGCAGCTGGATGCTGCAGATGGGCAGCCTGAGCCCATTGTCCACGACCTGCACCAGTCGCTTTTTGAGCTTCTGGAGCGGCCGGAGATCCTGAGCTTGCACGCCGTGCGCCGTGTGGGGCGTGAGCGGCAGTTGCACCTTAAGGTCCGTGCCTTATGCGGGGAAGTGAAGAAGGTCTTCGACGTGTTGGTCGACATGGGAGCTCAGGTCAGCTTGGTCAAGGCTGGCTTACTTCCGCCAGAGTGCTTGACCGACAGTCGGAGGCCTGTCAGGCTGAAGGTGGCGAACTGCCAGTACATGGTGGGAGGCACGAGGGAAGCGGCCATTGGGCTGCAGTTCGTGAACCACCGTGAGCTGAGCCGCCCGGACCTCGGCAAGGAAATCCTCCTGCAAGGTCGCTTCTACGAGGCCCAGATGGACTGGGACATGATCGTTGGGTACGACTTCATGATGGAGACGGACTCCGGCGTTCTCCCGGCCCAGGCCTCAATGACCCTGTACCAGGACGACCAGCTCTGGTGGCTTTCGTCACCTGAGCACCATGTGGAATGCCAATGGATCCACCCGGAACGCAATCAGCTCGAAATAGCCGCGCTGGGCACTGAGCCAGTTTGGCCAGCAAACCAGGAGTACAGCGTAAGGCCGGATTTCGTGAGCCGAGTGGTTGCGGACCTGGGAGCTTCAAATCTGGCACTGGATTCGTTCTCTTCAGGAACCTCTGCCCATCTTCGGGTCTGTGAGAAGTACTGGAGCGCCCAAGACTCTGCGTGGAAGAAGCACTGGGGTCCGCATCAGGGTTTGATGTGGATCCATTGCCCCCGAAGGGACATTCCAAGGGCGGTAGCGAAGATTTGCAAGGACCACACCAAGGCAGTGCTGGTTGTTCCTATGGGATGCACCGAGGAGGAAAGCACCCGAGATTGGGTGGTCTCACTGGCAAACATGACCTTAAACAAGGTCGTCCTACCGGCTGGAGAGAGTGTCTATCAGGACGCTAAGGGACAGCCCATGCCACCACAGAGATGGCCATCGGAATTCCACTATGTGAATGGGGGCCTTGTACAGGCCGACACCACGGACTTTGTGTGTGTCAACCGCATCAAAGCGGAGCCATGGCGGCAGTGCTTTGCGGTTTCCCCTGTTGACATCGGAGAATCGGAGGACCTCCTCACTGAAGAGGAGTTCAATCTGGTTCGGGGGTATATGGATCAGCCCTTTCACAACTGGGGAAGCCAGCGTGAGGGCAAGGGCCAGGACAAAGCCTGGTGGGAAGTAGATTCCATCGTCTCCGGTTCCTATGATGGGAATACCTTCGTAAGTAGGGTACTGGACCACATGTCCAGCCAGGACGAGCCAATCGGCGGGAACCCGCCCACCCATGGTTACTTGTTCCGACGCAAGACCAGAGATGGCCCTTCCGGCCACCTGGGAAGACCACCAGAGCAGAAACCATGCGGTGACACCCCGCAAGTAAGCTCAGTGGTTCAGGTGCCCGGAAAGGCCAAAGCGCAGTCCGATGAATGCCCCAAGATCGAGGCATTGAGGGCCAGGCTGAAGCAGAAGTATGGTGACACCTTCTTCAGCGGAAAACCTGTGTTTCCCCCACCAGTGCGTAGACCGTATGGTGAGGCCAAGATACGACTGAAGCCGGACTCCCGTGTGTATCGACACCGGGAGTTCGCCCTGAGGGGCGAGAGGAAGGAGGCCATGGAGGGGATCCTCCGTGAATTCATCGAGAGAGGCTGGCTTGAGCCGTGCTACTCCGAGTGGGCCTCCCCGTGCTTCGTCGTCCCCAAGAAGGTGGCCGGAGAGTGGCGGCTCGTGGTCGACTACCGCGGCCTAAACGCCCAAACAGAGCATGACAGCTATACGCTGCCCCTCATTGAGGACATGCTGCAAAAACAACACCGGCGGAGGATCTTCACGGTGATTGACCTGAAACATGGTTATCATCAGATGCCTCTCGCCGAGGAGTCCCGTGCTTGCACAGCAATGAGCACACCACTTGGAGCCCTCCAGTGGAAGGTGATGCCCATGGGTGTTACCAACGGCAATGCGGCTTTTCAGCGGATGCCTGAGAACCTGCTTGAGCCGGTGCGTGACTGTGCGGACCCCTTCGTGGACGACGTGTTCATCGCATCCGGGGACCCCAGTATGAGCTATGAGGAGCTCCTGGAGGCACATGAGAGGGACGTCACCAGAGTGCTGGACCTTCTGGTTCGGCACAAACTCACGGGCAGCAGTGACAAGGCCACCATTGCGGTAAGCGAGGTGGTCTTCGCTGGCCACGTAGTTGGGAACGGGCAGCGGAAGCTCATACCTGTCAAGGTGGCTGCGATTGAGCATTGGGTAAAGCCCAAAACGGTCTCTGAGCTACGGGCGTACTTGGCATTCTGCAACTACTACTCGGGGTATATCAAGATGTATGCCGAGTATGCAGCCCCCATGACGACCATGCTCGAGGGCAACCGAGAGGAGACCAAGAAGGGGTCCAAGAAGGCTCTGGTCTGGAATTAAGAGTCCGAGCGTGCCTTTGAGGGGATGAAGCAGGCGCTGCTATCCGCAGTGGGTCTGCACCTCGTGGATCCTGACCGAGGGTTCGTCCTGCGCACCGACGCTTCCGACTAAGCCGTTGGCGCTGTGTTGGAACAAGTGCTTGACGATGGGAGGCACGTGCCAGTGGCCTTCTGGAGCCGAGTCCTGGCGGAAGGCCAGAGACAGACGTGGACGGCCCGGGAAAAGGAGGCGTACGCCATCGTCATGGCTCTCAGGAAATGGGCTGGGTACATAGCCCTCCATCCCGTCACCGTCTGCACCGACCATCAGAGTCTGCAGTCGTGGGACAAAGAGCACGTGGACACCCCCTCTGGTCCCGCCTCCTGACGGGCAAGATGGCATGAGACCTTGGCCAAGTTCGACCTCACGGTTGTGTATGTTCCTGGCAAGGACAACACCGTGGCGGACTGTCTCAGTAGGTGGGCCTATCCCGCCAGCAAAGGCATGACGGATGTCTCCGCCCATGGCGATGAGGCTGAGACCGCTGAGGCCAACAGGATCATAGAAGTGGAGCGCCTGAGGGAGGAGGAGGGTGTTAAATGCTTCGTCGTCATGGCCGCGGATGCCCCCCTTGGAACGAGGATGGGCAGAGCGGTCAGAGTACTCGCCCCTGAGGGAGCTGAGTCCAACAAGCACCTCTTCCCTGAATCTTGCCTCCAAGACGACTCGACCGACGACTACGCCAAGTCTGAGGCCTTTGAGGCCGAATATAGGGCTGTGACCGACCCTGATGACGGGCAGAAGTGGCCAAAGGGGCTGACTGAGGAGGATGGCCAGCTCTACCGGAATGGTAAGCTGCTGGTCCCGGAGTCCCGGGTGCTCGAGCTGTGTGAGGCTTGGCACCACCACATGATGCACCCAGGGGTCAAGAAGCAAGCCCTGGACATGCAGCGCCGGTTTGAGATCGACCAGATCGGTCTTTACAACGCCACCAAGAAGGTCGGAAAGGGTACCTCGGTCTGTCAGGCCTGCAATCCTGACAACCGGAACGTCAAGGGGGAAGCCCAATGGACTCCGATGCCTGACCAGCCCATGGAGAGCGTGGCCACCGACGTCTTCTCCATGCCCGAAGTTCACATAGGCAAGGGGACCTTTGACTGTGTGGTCCTTTGTGTGGACCGCCACAGCGGCTATGTAGTAGCCGTTCCGGCACGCAAAAGGGGGTCGCTTGCCAAGGAAGTGGCAGTCATGATGATTCGTCATTGGCCGACCGTCTTTGACATCCCCTGCACCATTTGCAGTGACCAAGGGCCCCCGTTTACTGGTAGCTCGTTCAAGGCCATGTGTTCCCTCATGGGAATACGTCATGCCAAGAGCGTCGCCTATCTCAGCCGGTCCAATGGCCGGGCTGAAGTGGCTGGAAGGCAGCTGTTCGGGAAGCTACCCAAGATTCACATCACCATTCCACGTCGGAATTGGTTCCGGGAGATGTGGCCTGCTCTGAAGGCCCATCATGACACCCCCACTCCGGCTGGTTTGTCCCCTCACCAGATTCTGTTCGGCAGGGACCCCCTTGGTCGGGGACTTCCCTTGTCTGGTGATGGTATGGCCATGGACGCCAAGGAATACTTTGCGCGGCAAGTGGCAACGGCGCGGGACATCCGCCAGCAGCTCGAGAAAGAGCATGCTGACTGTCAGAAGACCGCCCCGAGCTCGACAGCGCAAACGTTCAGCGTGGGAGACCCTGTGTGGGTGATCAGACCCCGCCCTATGGGCACCCACCGCACCAAAACCTGGTTCACACCCGGAGAGGTGGTCCGCAGGATTGGTGAGGACACCTACCGCATCAGAGTGGGTCACGGACAGTTCCGGGAGCGCCACGAGAGTCAACTCCGTGTGCGGGAACCCAACCTCCGTGGCCAACATGTATCCCTGGACTACGCCGCACATGAGGCTGATTCGGACGACGACTACGCGGAGCAGGACGACTATACCGTCGAGGAGATCCTTGCCCAGCGTCCGAACGCCTCAGCACCCGGAGGCCTGGAGTTCAAGGTTCGTTGGCGAGGCTATGGGCCGTCCCACGACACCTGGGAACCCGTCTCCTCTTTCGTGCCGCGGATTAACACCCCCTTTATGGACTACATCCGCAAGCACAAGACCAGGATCCATATCTCGGACTTGGCAGCACTCACCCGGGCGATTGCAGCCAGGGGCGCCTGATCACCGCCCTGAGCCCTCCCCTGATGCAGTTTGAGCACTTGTTTGGTCGACGGATCGTCCCTCACTTGCTTGCTCTCTTCCATATTCCGGTGACATGCCATCTGAGTGGCCATATACCCCCCCCTGCTGAATCCAGGGGAGGATGGCCCCTCTCTTCCACTCCTATTCGTCACTCCCCGCCTGCTGAATCCTTGGGAAACCAGGCAGGGCGCCTGACCTTGACATTTCCCGAGCTCTTAGGGCCTTGAAGCCCATACGACGTTGCGCAACGGATGCCGCTGTCATCGCCATTGCAATTTTCGGGTGTGTGATCTGGTCCCATGGCACTTGCGGGATCCAGACCAGTCTACGTGTGTCTGCAGACCATATATAACCTGAACTCAGGCGACTTTCTGTCCACCCTCCTGCATATTCCTTATCCTAACCGGGGCGTGGTTTGGCGCTCTATCCAGAGTGTGTTTACACGCCTATTTACCTCCTTATTGCTTATTTTTCTGTTCTCCAGGATATGTGCATCTGTGTGTTGAGTGTTAATGGCCCATCACTGAGGAATGGACAGTTTTTCCCCCGAGGGGACACGAAGCGAATGCTAAGGCGCTCTGAGTCGCCGTGTACATGCTCCTACATAAGGTCCAGCTTGGACCGGTACCTAAGCACAGATTGTCATGTTTGAGTGCCCGTGATACCGTGTGCCCTAGTGGCTGTGATGTGCTGGGATCCTGATGGCGCCAGGCGGGAAGCCCAGTTGCCTGACTACACTCCCAGCGGTCCGCCACTGTCAGTCCCAGTGTGAGCCTACTGACTCGCAGACGCACTTGTAGTCGGGTGGCGACCTCCGGTGTCCTGACCTCGGTCAGTCTGCCTGGGAAACTGGTGGTTTGAGGAGTCGACGCCTCCGCCCAGACTGCATGGGGACTCCCCCATGCATGGCCTTCGTGGTAATGGGGCGAGGGAGAAGATGAGCTTGATGCCCGATTCCTTATGGAGGAGCTCGTTCGGCTTTACCACTCTGGACTCGCGTCGTGGATATGGAGATGGTGCGCCCAAGGAAGGACCCGTGGGGACTCTCCCCCAGACTGCGGCCTTGGGAAGTCTGGGGTAGCCTGATGAGTCTTTGTGGTCGCTTTCAACTTGTGGGACCACCTCGGTTGTCGTGTGACGCCTATGTTGGCCGTGTATGCCACTGCCACTGTGGTAGTGACCCCCGCAGCCGGCACCCGGTGCGCCTGGTATGGGTTATCGGGTCCTTTGGATGCCGAACAATCGCCGCCAGGACCCGGGACTTTATAGTTGATACTATACTTGCGGTTACTAAGAACTACAGCACCGTACCAGTCTTACTGTTGGATTGTAATGGGCAACCCAACCCGCAAATCGGCCTGAAGTGAGGATGTGACACCCCCCCCCCCTTCAGGGGATGGTCCTGGGTACCCGCTGCCCTGCTTGGGTGTCATCGAGCGCCCCTCAGGGTTTGCTCTAAAGAGGGGGGTCAAGCTGCACCCAGCACCCATGGCCCATGGCCCAGAGGCCTGGGAGCCGTCACACCCGTGTGGAAGGCGTTGACACCGGCTAGCAGCGGGATATCCCTGTCCTCTAATCCGCGAGATCTGGAATCCGATCCCTAACCATTACATCGATGTAGAATTACCGTAATTTTATTGTCTTGGTCGATTTTTGGTTAGAAATCGGTGAAATACCCGATTTCTACAGCGATTTCCAATTGTCGTGAAATCGCCGCCTGTTGTCGCCTGTTCGATTTTTCTCGAGTACCTGTGAGGTTCTAAAGAAACTTAAGAGCTGGATCTAGAGGATTTTTCTTGTACTTTCATCTGGTGTGTTCACCAGAATTTCTCGTCGTTGCGTCTGAGAGAAAATCAGCGCGCAAGCTTTTCCGTCAATCGCTCGAACTCATGATTCTCAAGTACCATGAGTTCGGACAGAACCCTACGTTCCCCCCCTATGCCTTTCATCCTTGCCTCTTTCACATGGGCATATCACTTTGAATAGGGAAGAGGGCAATAGGGATGTTTTAGGCAGCCTATGGGTTTCGCAAACCCAAGTCGTCTGCGTGCGCTAACGCTAACTTTATGGCCTTGTGAGCATGGACGCTAAAAACCAAACACAATGCTCACAAGACCAAAGGCCCTAGGCCATTTTTGTTCTTCGAGCTAACTCAACGATGGCTCCACGAAATTCAATGCGTACCAAAACTCGTTTTTTGAAAAAGGGCAAATAGTGGCCAAAATTCAGGCCAAAATGGCCAAACTCCCGAGGCTCGTGCTCGAAGCCTATGGAAAGTTGAGCCTTGAATCAAAACAATATGTAAAGTAGAGACCACGAAGGACATCCCGGATGGCTTGGGTGATTTTTACAACCTTCTCTTCTATTTTATATAATGTTGCCTTGTGAGCACGCGTGCCATACTGCCTCTTTGCACACGCGCTCATATGCAAGCACTAATGAAATGAGTGGGCGGAGACGATCTAACCATAGTTGGCATATTTGAAGGCACCTACTATGGGCCTACACCGAACATGTTTGCTCATACTCTTGTTCCTCAATAACCAAAAGATATGTTCATGCCAATATCGCCGATATCTGCACTTTTTCCCATAAATAGTGTGCTTCAAGGATTGAGGTGTTAAAAATGTTTGCATTATGCTTTGAACCTCAACCCTTGTTGCAGAAGGGAAGCAAAGCTTCGGTCTGCATCCATACAAACGCCCGAGGCTCATATCTCTTGTGATATGGAGATACGAGTTTTCGAGTGACCACTTGTGGGTGAATTTTGCCTGTTTTGCCCAGAATGGCCACAAACTCCATCTCCCCCTTAATGTTCGGCCCGAGGTTGCGTGCGCCACTTGACCATGGGTAAGGGCAGTTCGGAGAGGACACATAAACCCGCATCGAATGGGGTGTTTCCCCATGTGGCCTCTCCTCTCGAAGGGAGAGTTGTGAGTCACCCAATATGGGGTATGCTGCCATTCTGCCCCATTTGTGTGTCATTTTCCCTCCAATGGGGAAATTAGCTAGAGGCGACCATGAGGGTTCGCAAGCGGCATATATTGGGACTGGAGTCCCATATGTCTATAGCATCTTTGATTGAAAGAATCCTCGCCGTGGCCATGGAGGTATGGAACCATGAGTGCGGGCCATTTTGGCCAAATTTTGCTGTTTTTCCCATTGTATGCCATGTTGGAGCTACCATATCTCCATGGGGCACGGGATCTAGCCAGAAGAAAGGGCAAATATTGTAGCATATGACCAAGGGTTGAACACCATTGAGTTTGGTATTTGCTCTTCCGGCTCATCCGGAGTTATTCAACTTTTGGTGCGATCAATGATCTCCCCCGTTGCACCGCATGCTGCTTTCTGCCCCATCCGCGTGTTCATCCCCTCGATGAACAGCAAGCAGCCAGTGTGACAGCAAGCCATAACCCAGGGCATGGGACCAAAAGGGAAATCAAGGGTTGTGAATCAAGGCTTGGCGTGTCAATATCGCCAAGGTTTCCTACCCTGGACGGTCGACCGAGACGACGAATTTTGCCATTTTGGCAGTTCTGGACCCAATTTGGACTGTCAACACACGCCAAGTGGCATGGAGAGTGCCAAGGCCATGTGAGTCTTTGTTAGACTCCCAGTGGATGGCATATGGAATGAAGGATGCCATGTTCAAGCCGGCGTGGAGATATACCATTGGGGATACCCCCGATTTTGGCTCATTTTGAGCAGCCAAAATGACCCCTCTTTGGGACCCCCATTTTCAGCCCCCCGTGTGGTCAATCGCCGCCACCAAATCTGTATGCCCATTTGAGGTCTGGACCCAATTTCAGGTTGTGCACTCAGATATAGGTCCCAGGTCCTGCCTCCCATCCTGTGGGTCATTGGCCTCGCTGTTGCCGGGCGAGTCAGGCGTGGGAATGAGGCCAATTTTGGTGATTTTGGCATCATGACCCCAGTTGACGAACCCGTGGTGCCCTGATGCAGGAAGCTCAGAGGGAACCAGGTTTGGTCAGGGCTCCAGGGAGTTAGTACTTGAAGAGCATAGAATCAGTTGCCTCGTCCCTACCTCTGGATCGTCCAGACCAGGGGTCAATTTTGGACTTTTCGGAGCTAACATCAGTCTGGGCTGAAACAGCGCATTTTCAGCTACCAACTCCTAGGGGATAATGGCGGGACCCTCTCTCCAACTCAATGGAAGGTTGGAACCTGCCTCTTAGGGAACATGGGGAGCTACTGTTGGTTGGCCATGGAGTGCCTTGGTTTCCAGAAACTCGCCTGTGGCTGGGCGGGACACCCTCCCCCATTGGCAGGGTTTCAGGGTCCGGACTGAGCAGGGCATGAGTTGTGTTTGGGCCACCGCCCCTGCCAGCCACTGGGAGGGTCCGACCTGGGTCTCGGATATGAGTTGGGATTGAGTGTCTATTATCCTGTGATGCCACTACCCCAGTCCAGTCTTAACCCCATGTGTACATATCCTGATCTGTTGCTGTACATACCTTTGTTCCCTTGGTTCAGAGTGGCAAGGATCCTGAAACGCTTTGTCACATGACACGAGCATGAGGATGCCCCTGTGAGCGCAGTGCTTTGCCTGCCTGCTTGCTTGTGCGTGTCCGCCGCAGCGTCCTGTGGCCAGGCCCCCCACGGGAACGCGTCAATAATCCATCTGAACTGAGCTGGCATCGTCTCATGATCTGGCATTGACACAGGCAATGAACTGAGTGATCGACAGTTATCGACCATCTGAACTCCCCCGCACATGTACACATTCATCCCATCTCATTATCTGGTTTGACACAGGCAATAAACGGGATGAACCGACCGGCACTCACGAGGGGGGGGGGGGGGCTGTCAGAGTGTGCATTGACGTGGACAGACACGACACATCATCTGGAATGACGGTACACTTGCAACCCTCTGACCTTCCCTGCAGAGTTGAATGGGACAGATCAAATTTCCATCTGGACTGAGCAGGCATCATCTCATCATCTGGCATTGACACAGGCAATGAACTGAGTGATCGAGAGTTATCGACCCTCTGAACTTGCCTGCAGATGTACACATTCATCCCATCTCACCATCTGTTTTGGCACAGGCAATAAACGGGGTGAAACGACCGGCAGTCACAAGGGGGGGGGGGCCTGTCAGAGTGTGCATTGACCTGGATAGACAAGAAACATCATCTGCAATGACGGTACAGTTTCAACCCTCTGAACTTCCCTGCACAGTTGAATGTGACAGATCAAACTTCCATCTGGACTGAGCAGGCATCATCTCATCATCGGGCGTTGACATACGCAATGAACTGAGTGATCGACCTTCATCGACAGACACGAAATGTCATCTGGAATGACAGTACACATTCACCCTGCCTTTGTCCCTGCGGGCGACCTGATTATTATGGACTGAGGATTTGAATGCAATGTCCCTTTAGTCCGGTTTCAGGCATCGTCTCATCATCTGGCTTCGACACAGGCAGTAACTTGTGCCTACATACAGGCATCAACCTTATGAATGTCCCTGCAGAGGTGACCGGGACAGGCATCAATTTATCCATCCGGACTGAGCAGGCATGGTCTCATCATCTGGCGTTAACACAGGCAATGAACTAAGTGATCGACAGTCATCGACCCTCTGAACTCCCCTGCAGATGTACACATTCACCCCATCTCATCATCTGTTTTGGCACAGGGAATAAACGGGGTGAAACGACGAACACTCACGAGGGGGGGGGGGCTGTCAGAGTGTGCATTCACCTTGACAGACACGAAACATCATCTGGAATGACGGTACACTTGCAACCCTCTGAACTTCCCTGCAGAGTTGACTGGGAAAGATCAAATTTCCATTTGGAAGAGCAGGCATCATCTCATTATCTGGCGCAGAGCTGGCGATTCGGATTGACTGCAACGCCACTGTGATACAGGCAATAAACCGGACGCAACGGCAATCACCAACCACTTGCAGTTCTGGTTTTGGGACGGACGGGGTGTGACTACAGGCACCAATTCTCTGGACCCTTAGTAATCATCGCTGGGCACCGACTCGCCACTGAATCTTCAGGTGCCCTGACTCGGTGCTCACCACAGATCTGCGCAGAGGCATCGCAGATGACCGCAGGAAACCGGCAGTTTAGCGGCGATGGCCTCAGACGACGTCAGTGATGACTACAGGGGGACGAGGGGCGCACTGACGAGAGCGGCAGCGATTGAGCAGCAGCATTCGCGATCACCTCATCTCAGAAAATAAATGGGGTGGAGCGCGTCAGGAATGCAGTCCGCCGGATCAGGGCCCGGACCTCCAGGAGACCCCTAATGCGCTGTCACAGGACCATGCAGAAACAATAAGTGACTCAAAGGGATGGTTATAGCATGCACAAGGCTGGTTGTCCACTGGACCAAGGGTTTACTCTCGACGGAGACGCGGGCAAATTGACCATTGGCGCAGAACAAATTGCGCACGCAAAAATGCACTGCAGGCAATGAAATCAAGAAGGCAATCATCATCAGTGTGCGGGCAGGACCCGAGTCAGCCAATAAGCATGGGACCCTTGGTCTGTCTGTCCGTTGGTTGGACAAAAGCCGAAGCCTGGGCCTAGCAACCTACAGGGGATCTAGTCTATCCCGGAGAGGTATCCTGGGACTGGGGCCTATCCATCCTGATCAGGTAAACACTTTTTCTACGCATCCCATATACCTATTCTCGAAAGGTGAAGCTGAACCGTTCTCCTTGAACATCCCCGTCCAGAATGCCATCATTCCACCTATGATTTTAGCAGCTGTTTTTTCCCAAAATTCAAAGTGATGCATTTTCAGAAGGGCGATATCAAACTGTACACAGTAGTACTGTTGTTTGTGTGTTTTCTCAAATTTTTAACAAAATTATGCTGTCGCTCGAGCCGGAGCCGCAGATCAACTGTCAACAACTGCCGCGTACGCGAGTTCCAGATTCCCGACCGCCGTGCGCAATAGAAAATCGCCAAAAAGTCCACTTTCTTTCGCAGTTGGAAGCAACGTAAAGGCATGAGCGTGTTTCTGAGATCAAAACCTTGCTGCTGACCTAAATAATCCAGATTGGCAGGCACAGATGTTGAGAAATTCACACTTTTCTAGCCAAAAACCACTCTTTTTCATGGTTTTAGGGTCTATGGAGGCCATGTAGAGGGCCTTACAGGGCTGGAAGAGGTGGTATAGAGGTGATATATGAACAAATTGTCATCACCATTGGTAAAAGCCTACATGACAAGCGATGTTTTGCCTTTATTCTAGGCTATTCATCCCTTTCTCATGCACCCTGGGGCCCAATATCCATATGGTTCATAGGTAGTGTTTTGATCACCTATCACCGTCCACACACATGTTTGGGGCTTGGGTTGGTATTGTATGCATTTGAATGATAAGAACTACATAAAATATGATACTATCTGCACAAGAATGGGATGAGCGATGAACATTTGAGGTGTTTTTGGCCCTATTTTGCACCGTTTGTGGTTCATTTCCATATGGTTCATAGGTAGGCTTTTGCGTGCCTATTACCGTACACACACATGTTTGGGGCTTAGGTTGTTTTTTTTGGGGACCAATGGGGTAGGAGGAACCCCCCCCCTCCTGCTATTTGGGGGGTGTATAATTAACACAAAAGGTTACTTTTGGTCTCTTTGGGTACAAAACCCTTTTTCATGGTTTTTTCGTGCCTATACTATGCTATACAGGTACACTGGTGTGCAGCACTGTTCTGCTGCACCACCCCAGAGCAGACAAAAATACTCCAAAATAGGCCGAATTCCAGGGTTTTTGATGATTTGGGAGAAAACTCGGGTGGGAGGAACCCCCCCATCTCTATTTTTGGGCCGGAGAATCCAAAGAAAATTGGATTTTCTGTCGAAAATCCTCCATAGGCAGGTACACTGGTGTGCAGCAGTGTTCTGCAGGACCAGCCCCTTAAGAGCCCAGAGCAGGTAGAAATAACCCAAAATAGGCCAAACTTCAAGGTGTTTGATATTTTTGGACACAATTTGGGTAGGAGGACCCCCCCCCCCTATTTTCGGGCCGTAGGAACCAAACAAATAGGTCATATCCCGCGAAAAACACCTTTTCGCTGACTTTTTGAATTTTGGGGGAAAACAGCTGCTAAAATCATAGGTGCCAGTCATATCTCGTCTTGTCTCGCAGTAACAACAGGCTTCTACGTGGGAGCGGGGGTTGCAGTTCAGGATCGTCACGCCGCTTGGCCTCTTAGAACCGCATGACAGTCAGGGAACCCAGTGAGAGGGAACACACAGTACGTCCAAGCAGGTGCAGGTCATTAGGCCTAATGCCCCTCCCACTCAGGTATCTGTTGATGATAGTCTGAGTTAGTTTTTGTTTCATCATTTCCTGAATGTCTTCAACAATCCGAAGGATGAGCACAGGCAGGGGGTTGTGCATATCCACTACAGGCAACACCTGCCGTGGGTCATGTACAAACAAAAGCCCTGACTGCCTTTCATACCGACCTGTCTGGTTGTTGAAATGCGTGATCTCTTTCCCCAGTAGGATGACCTTAGCTTCGAGGTGCCTGTCAACGTAGTCCAGAATCAGGTGAACACTAGGGGGGTAGTCAGGGAGGGGTGGGAATAGGGGCTTCGCTGCAACTAAGGGATACGTTTGGCGGGCCGGGGACGGAGGTACCGAGTGAGGTGACGTGTGGTGAACGTAGGGAAGCAGCAGTAAGAAAAAGTGCTTTTCCAATGCTTTGAGGCATACTCTAGTTGTATTAGAGATGCACTGAGCATCCAGGCATTTTTATCTTGGTATTGGTCCCACCAAAACTGGTGATAACACATTTTGACCTATGGAACCAAACACCCAATCAGGATATGGAGTGGACCCCTTAATCCCCTCTCAATCTGAGGCAAATCGTCTTTTCCTGAGTTGACTGAGCACTGACATATCCAGGGCAGAGCCTATGAATTTATCTATGTTTTTCCATGAATTCTTAGCTATCCTAGTGGTATGCACCCCAGGGGGCTGGGCACCTCTTTTTGAGAGGTCCTGGGTTCAATTCCTTGTCAGCCTAGCTAAGTAGAAAGATCCCATGTGACATGGCAGTGACCTCATCGCCACATGCCCTGCCACCCCAGCACATATGGGACCCAGAACAAAGAGTGCACATCTCCTGAGATGGCACTATGGAGATAGAGTGACCATGGGGCAGTTTTCCAACTCTTTTCCAAAACATTTCAGCTATCTTTGTGAATATGCATTCTGATTTGACCTGAGTTGCAGTTTCTGTGAATATCCTTTCATCTTTCACTGTTTACACTGCAGCCCTTCATGCTTTGATCCTGATTCTCTTCTCCTTGCACACCTCTGGCTTGGGCTATCCTGGATTGACTGTATTTCAGCAAACAAAAGGTTTTCATCTCCAAAACCAAGCAGCAGGAAACCCTACACCAGCAGCAAGCAGCAGGAGAGACAAAAGCACAGTGTTGAAACTACTATAAACTTTTCTGGTAGCAGAGGCAGTCTGTCTCTGCGCACCAGCAGCAACCCAGCGCCGTACATCCAGTGCGCCGAGTACAGGCACATATAAGCAGAAGGGCGAACGAAGATGGATACAAGGAAGGAGGACGCCGACGTGAAGACAGCGCCTGAGGCACCGGCAAGGCCAGCACCTGGCGCTGTACCTTCTGAGCCCTTACATGGGCCAGTGGAAGCGGCTGAGGACTCGCTGGATGGACTCCAGACGGCCTTCGGGGCCCTGTCAGTGGAAGAGGTGGTCTCTCAGCCTGTGAAGAGGAGAAGAGGGAGCGAGAAGGATGATGGGGACGAAGCAGAGGAAGGAGAGGAACAAGGGCAAGACCTGACGAATGACCCTACCTTCGAAGGCGCACCAAGCGCTTCTGGCCTCCACGCATCACCCTCTCCTATAACCACCACACTCCCGATTCCACACCCAGCCGCCGCAACATCCACTCCCATAACCAACCTGCCTATGGCAGAGGGCACAGGCTTTACTGGCATGCCTCCCTACCCCGCCTATGGTATGGGCGCACCTACCACTGCGCTCCCTGAGGCAACTACTGCCAGTGAGCCGGTGGCTTCCAGCTCTGCGCCGCGATGGTATGCGGCTGAATATCCCCATCCACTCCCCGCTACTGGAACCTATGTTGATGTTCCTGGGTATGCACCTGGGTATGCAACCTTGAGTGGGTTGAGGAGAGGACCTGAATCTCTTGGTGGCAGGAGTAGAGGATCAGGAAGATCCTCCAACAGATCCCTGACGCGGTCGGATATCAACGAGGTGCTCCGAGGAGCCACTTCAAAAATCGTGGGCGACCTCACTCAAGAGATCTGAGAGAAACTGGAGCCCCTGATGATCCCGCCCCAAGCGTCACCTACTACGGTCGGAATGTCACCCCACCGAATACACGCCAACCACCTGGCAGCAGGGTTGACAAATACCCTGGGGAGCCTGAGGAGCAGACCGATGCCAACTCCTGCAGCTATACCGAGAAGTCCTTTCGTACCGAGAACGGCCCAGTCGCCCTACAGCCACGTGACGAACTCTACGAGGGCCGAGCTGGACCGGCTGGGGCTGACAGCCTTGAGGGCAATGGTGGACGTGGAGCCTTATGGCTCTAGTGATCTAGGCGAAGACCCCTCCGATGACGAGCCGCCGTCGATGACTTCTACTTCGCCCTCAGAGGACGATGACCCGGAGGACCCCGAGGACCCAAAGGGGAAGAAGAAGAAGAAGAAGAAGAAGAAGACCCGACGCCCTGAGGGACGCAGGTCTCAGGAGGCGAAGGCTATTGCCACCTCCAAGATCGTGGTGAACCTGCCTGAGTTCACAGGCAAGGACCTCAGCGAGTTCGCTGAGAATTTTGGCCGGTTTCTCCGATTGACCGGCCAAACCCACGCTAGTGGGCGAGTCAAGTGCGATCTGCTCCTGCAGTGCTGCAAGACCAAGTACCTGGAGAAGCAGGTCAGGCAGATCGTGACTAACTCCGCCACCTTTGCCGCTGTGTTGGTTGCCCTGGAGAGGCAGTACCCGACCTACGAAACCGACCTCTCCATCAGGGCCGAGATCAAGAACCTGCCCGTGCGGCCCAACAACCCCAAACCTGGCAGGGTCTCTGAGCTGTTGGCTGACCTGGATCACTGGGCTGGACGACTGACGCCCGGTTCCTACAGCAGCGACGACCTGCTGTTCTGGTTGGTGGCCAAGCTCCCTCGAGAGCTTTTGGACGAGTGCCGTTCGACAGCGGAGCGCAAGGCTAGATCCCTCCGCTATGAGGATCTATGCGTGCTACTCCTGGAGCTGGCGCTGGAGAAGGAGAGCGATCAGCACTTGAACAACTACCGTCCTGGTGGTGGAGGTTCTGGAGGCCATGGCAAAGGGTACCAAGGGTCCCGACCTGGGCAGGGGACTACCTCCAAACGAGCCCACGCCCGTATCATGGAGAACCTGAAGGAGCTATTCTGGTGTGATGCCAGAGACCAGCAGGGCCACCTACAGCACGCCCCTGACTGCGAGCAGCGAGACTGCTTCGTAGTCCAGGGGAAGCAGCAGGGGAAGAACACCGGCGCCAAAGCGAAGCTGCCGGATCACCACAGGTGCAACATCACGTGTGCATTCTGCGGGAAGCGGAAGCACTACGAGGATGAGTGCTACCATAAGCAACGCCTATCGGCGAAGCTTAAGGCTGAAGATCCTGGCAAAGGCTCAGGCAAAGGTGGAGGCAAAGGCAAAGGCAACGACTCCGGCAAGGGCAAGTCGAAAGGACGTGGTCAAGGCCAAGACAAGGGTCAAGGTGGACGAGGAGGAGGCGCTAACCGCCAGCCCGACAACAAGAACAAGGACAAGAACGGAGGCAACCCCAACCCCAATCCAGGGGGGAACTCCGAGCCCTCTGGAGGGCAGTCTGGTCCTACCGCACGCTCACAAACGCAGGCCCAGCAAGAACAAGGAGCCAAGCGTGAGCATGAAGGTGGTGATGACGGCAACGCTAAGAAGAGGAGCCGTTTCATGAGGATGGCCCGCAAATTGCGGAACAAGGGGTTCGAGGTGACCTGTCCCGCGGAGTTCTGACGAGGACGCTCCGGTGGCACCCAAGACCTGGTGTTTTGAGTACGTATCCGACTAGGGGGACGCGAATACCTGGGGGTACTGGATACTGGCGCCACAATATCTATAGTGGCCAAGAAAAGTTTACCTTGTGGGAGCCTGAAGAACACCATGACCACCGCTGCTATACGTATGGGGGATGGACATGTGGTGCACAGCTGCGGGGACTGTGAAGTGGAGGTACCTATGGGCTCCCGGACTATCGCCCATCGGTTCTATGTGATGGACACTGAGGCCTTCGACCTTGTACTGGGAACTGACTTCTTCGTACAGCACTCCCAGATACACTCCCTGACGCTGCAAGCGCCCTACCTCCTCTACGTGGACCACGGCAGTGGCAGAGAGTCTGTGCCACTGGAGCAGTCAGAACATACCTCGAGTTACCTGAGGCTATCGAAGGAGGAGCCCTCGAACATGATGGCGGCCTCCAAAACTGAGGACTATCAACTATTGCGGGAAGTCCTAGACCAAGGTTTGAAGGAGTTGGGTTACTCTCGAGAAGACCCGAGTGTGGAGTTGTTCGCCAGCGACAAGCAGCATGTACTGGACCTTTACTGCAGCAAGGGGAAGAACTGCAGCTACAAATTTTACTGGCCCTCTTTCGGGATGGCCTACGGGAACCCCAGCTTCAGTGAACTGGGGAAGGTGCTGACCAAGGTGGCCTTGGAACGTTCCCGTATGGTCCTGTGTTCCCCCGATTGAGGAGCCCATGGGGGCAACGAATACTGGCGAAACCTCCTGGACAGGCTGACCATCAGCTCTGTTCGGTTACCTGATGAGGCCATCTACGTGCCTCTGGGACGTAAGACGCCTATTGGGAAACCCGGATGGGGGAGTACGCTGAGCGTGGTGGACGGAGGTCTTACCTCCATCCCCTGGGAGGATCTGGACCAGACTCTGGTCCCGGCTATACAACGAGAAAGCGACAAACTCGCCTTGGGTGACTTGAAGGATCGCCTACGACCTCAAGATGCTGTGGAGACTACACCCGGAGGAGATGAGTACGTCGTGACTGACACCAACGCCCCCAACTCTCCCTGTCATGTCCCTGTCCCTGATGGAGTCTCTGAGTGTGGACTATCTGAGCTACCTAGCTCTATCCACTCAGATGACGAAACTGAGCACGACGCCTTCTTCGTGCAGACCTGTGTGGAGGAAGTGGAGAACGCCGAGTACGTCGCCCCACTGAGACCCCTACTCTCCATGAGGGTTGAAGACCCCGTGGACGAGGAGCTGGAACCTCGATCCAGGCTCAGGGAGTATGTGGATTCCAAGAGGAAGTTGGTGGCGAAAAAGCTATGCTACGCGAAGCCTACCCGCAGCTCATGGCCACTGAAGCAAGGACGTATGGGAGACCTATCCCAATTGAAGGAGGACCTCGAACAGAAGATCACCACCTGGCAAAGGGAGGTAGATCTTAAGCTTATGAAGAGCGTGTGGGGCGCCCATGTGAGGACCCCAGAGGAGGACGACCTCTCGGAGGAATGTGTATGTGAACCCCCTCGAGCGTGCCTATGTTGCCATCGTCCACCGGAGATGGTTGAACAAGACCTTCTATATGCCTATCAGGGGCTGAAGGACACTACCACGAGCGAAGAGTCGGTGGAGGACCACCTCCCGACGTCTATTACTCAGGGGGCAAGCAACTTACACTCTGACGAGGACATGGAGGACAAGATCAAGGTGTTGGACCCGTGGGTACAGAAGCTTATAAGGACCTATCTGGAGGTGTTCGGAGAACTACCCCCTCCAGCCTCATGTGACAAGCTGGTACAGATGGACCTCAAGCTGAAACCCGAGTTCGTGGGTCACAAGATCCGGAGGAGACCCTATCCAGCTCCTAAAGAGCAGGCCGACGAGATCGAGCGACAAATACAAGAATGTATCGACGCTGGCCTAGTCCTGGAGTACAAGGACGGGGACTACCCCCTACACTGCAGCCCCTGTTTCCTGGTGGCTAAACCTGGGTCTACAGCCAAACGGCTGGTATTGTACTACGGAGAGCTGAACAAGAAGACGCTGAACCACTCAGGGTCCATTCCCAATATGGAGTCTACCCTGGAGAAGATAGCCTCCTGTCGCTACAAGACCAAAACGGACAAGAGGAGCGGATTCTGGCAAGTGGACCTGACGCCCAACGCACAGGAACTACTGGCCTTCATCACCCCTCAGGGGACGGTGTTCAAGTGGAAGGTCATGCCGTTTGGCGTGGCTAACGCACCCGCTCTATTTCAAGAGCTGATGAACAAGATCTTGTCCATCCTACGAAGGAGATCTAAGGTGCAGGAGCTCATATCCCGTGGTGCCCAGATGGAGGGTCACATCGACGATGTATGCCTCGGGACCAATACCCAGGAGGATCACCTAATCCTCTTGGGTGAGTTCTTTGCGGTCTGCCAGGAGAACCACACGCGACTCAAGCTGGAGAAGTGTGAGTTCATGCAGGAGACCATTCAGTACCTGGGGTTTGATGTTGGCTATGGGTGGTGGACCCCAGCGGCCTCTAAGGCCAAACCCCTGATGGATGCCAAGGTACGACACGAAGACCCGAAGGAAGAACTTCATGATGTACGCAGTTTCATTGGGGCGTGCAACTTCTATCGCCGCCACATCAAAAACGTCACCTACACCAGCGCCGTTCTGACGGACTTGATCAAGAAGAGTACTACTTGGCGCTGGGGCCCACAAGAGCAACAAGCGTTTGACGAGCTCAAAGACAAGGTAGCCAACGCTAAGTGCTTGGGCGTGCCTAGGGCACAAGGGGAGATTATCCTGGTGACCGACGCCAGCAATGTGGGCGGTGGTGGAACGTTGTTCCAATGGCAAGCACTAGAGAAGGAGGAGTTCGACTCGGCCATTCCCCAATGGGGGACGGAAGGTCTCAACCGAGATGGAACCTTCAAGCACAGCTAACTTGACGACAAGTGGGTCCTAGTACCTCTGGGCCACTGGAACTGGAAGTGGAACCAGGCCAGGGGGAACTACTCCACCTATGAGCAGGAGGTGCTCGCGGGTATGCTGGTGCTATCCTCACAAGCACGACTGCTGGGGAGTAACCCTGTGGTCTGGCTGTGCGACCAAGAACCGGTCCGCAGTTTCCAGAAGGGCCCCCCACCTGAGAAGGCCAAGCTACGGCGCTGGTGGACCTACCTCAGTCAACTACGGCTGACGGTACACCATATCCAGGGAGTGAAGAACGAGTGTGCCGACTACATCAGCCGCAACAACTTCGACACCCTGATTGGTGCCCGGTCTGAAGCGCTGGCTAAGGAGGCGTTCAGCCGTATGGACATGCACTTGGACCTCAACATGACTATGATACGCCCCCTGGATGGACTCCAACAATCGGAGTACCTGAAGGAGTTCGGGGATATCTACAAGCGCCTGGAGAAACGCCTTGAACCCCTCCTGGTCAACCAAGACCAGTGGAAGAGGGACAAGAGCTACCTCTGGCACAAGGACCGCATCGTGGTGCCTAGTGACAGAGTCCCAGCGCTGCTGAAGTGGACCCATGAGTCCAGCGGTCATGTGGGTGCTGACCGTACCCTGAGGCTGTTCAAGCAGTGGCTCCACACTACGTGGACTGACGACCAACTGCAGAAAACCCTCCAGCCTATCGTGGACAAGTGCCCGTGCAGGTCCTGTAAACCAGGGGATATCAGGGACAGAGGTCTCTACTCGACCCTGCCCATCCCTCACTGTGCTAACAGTGTTCTATACGTGGACTACACGGAGATGCCGAAGTTCGGGGGCTATGACTTCGCCCTCGTGGTAACCTGTGGGTTGACGAGGTTTACCAGGGTGTTCCCATGTACCAAGCACATTACCGGGGAGGAGACTATCAAGATACTCCTGGAGGAGTGGTTTTGTGTCTATGGGGCGCCCAAGGAGATCAACTCTGATGAGGACGTACGAGTACGCTCAGATACTGGCTGGTACAGGAGGGTCCTGAGATCCCTCAATGTCCAGGTGTCTACGGGGATTCCCTACTCTCACACGAGCAACCCCCTATGTGAGCGACAGATCCGTGTCCTGAAGGAGAATGTACGGATATGGTGCAAAACTGAACGCACCAGAGACTGGGTGAGACTACTCCCCGTCATATCCTTGATGATGAACTCCCAAGAGAGTTCAGCTACTGGCTACTCGCCCCATGAGCTATTCCTAGGGCGCCCCGCATGGTTCCTACATGCCCCCTATCCAGAGGACACCCATTCTTCTGTGGGTGAATGGGTCCGAGAGCAACAAGCGAAGGTGGACAAGGCCAAGGCATTGCTCCAGAGAGTGAGGGAGCGTCAGTGGAACAAGAAGAACAAGCACCGAGTACCGGCCACCTACCAAGAGGCCGACGCGGTGCTGGTGCACCACAGTTGACTACCCGCCTGGCCACGCTCTACCAGCGATGACCCATACTTCGGGCTGTACAAGATTCTATCAGTGGCTGGACACCGTATTACCGTGCGGTGTTCTCCCCGTCTAGGGGGGACCCTGGTGTGCGCTGCTCAACACTTGAAGCGTTACCATGATCCTGAAGACCTCTGTGGGGAGGAGTGGGAGCTGAACGACGAGGAAATCGCCGCTCTGGACCTACAGGGGGCTGCCAGCCCTATGGAAGTTGAAGGTGAACTCCCCGACATGAACGCCGAGGAGATGGCTAAGGAAGGCTTCTACCTGGTGAAGTCTGTCCTACGTCACCGCTATCGCCAGGGTTGGCGCTTCCTCACCCTCTGGGAAGGGTTTGGAGTCGAAGAGGCCACCTGGGAGCCCTTCTCTGCATTTGTTCTACCTGAGGGACGCCTAGACTCAGTTCTGGTTGACTACTTGTCCCAGAACAACCTTGGTGAGTTGCTGAGGCTCGCTGAGACGCTTGCCTCCAAGACTAAAGCTAGGGACTGAACCTTACCCTTACCTGCCAAAGCGTATGTGTGAGTGTGCTATTCCTAAGGTCCTGAGAGCAAGCCGCAGAAGTGGTGTCCTAATTATACCCAAGTCTGCACGCTTGCTAAACCTGGAGGGTTGGCTTATTGATGCCACGGGGTACGCCCCGGGTCTCCCCCCCCCTAAGCGCCCAATTTCTGTGCTGGCGCAAAACCTTTGGGGAATACCCAGCGTACCAATCCAGGTATTGTTTTCCCTACCTATCTGTCTACTACAGGGAGGGGTGGCCAAAAGCTATGAAGGCATGAAAATGCCGTTTTGCTAAGTGGCCAAAACACTGACCTAACCACTGCCACAGCCCACCAACCCTGCTAAAATTGCGGGAAACGGGTGGGACAGTGACA
The DNA here is from genome assembly GCA_964036045.1 of Eutreptiella sp. 'Long Island Sound 2002'. Taxonomy (NCBI): domain Eukaryota; phylum Euglenozoa; class Euglenophyceae; order Eutreptiales; family Eutreptiaceae; genus Eutreptiella; species Eutreptiella sp. 'Long Island Sound 2002'. Next base: position 126,701,268 of record OZ038382.1, on the reverse strand, counting down.
CACGCACTACAGGTCCTACACACCCTACAGTGGCACCATCCTGGTGGGCGAGCACTGGTGCAACTGGCTCAAGCCCCCACTCAGGACTACCACTCCTACACGCACACTCTACTGGGTGTTGCTGAAGAACATGTCGTGGGTCCTAGCGACCCTCCTGTGAAGAAGACAAGAGAACACAGCGCTGCTAAGCAACTGTGGCCTAACAGGGGACGCCACAACGCGTTTCCCCTGCTGGGGCTTGGAGGGAAGAGGTGCTCTTGCGTGCACGGCGCAGATGTCGATGGAGTCAGACTCCCTGCTCTGCCACAGGCAGAGGGGAGTTACTTGTTTGTGTGATCTGCGCCCTTGTTTAGCAGGGCATGAAAAAAATGGTATGCTGCTGCACCAATCACCCTACCTGCCCACCTGTAAAGCAAAGGCAAATGAAGGGGCCTTTGCGGCGGAGGAACCAAGCCACACTCCCCGTATTATACGGTTCTCAGTGTGACCTATAATACACTGTCCGCAAACACGCTGAAGAATCAGCTACGCCTGTCAAGCAAGCAAGCGTTAAGGGACTCCTCAGGTTCTCTTAAAGAACGTACCGAGGAGCCCCTGGGTAGCCTAAACAAGGTTTACCGTGCGCACTTCGCGTGGCCTACCCTTTAATGTGTGTGTGAATGCGCGAGCATGCACAACTGTGTTGGGCAAACCTGCCCATTTTAACCGCAATCTCGAACTCCACCAGGGGGTGGCCCCACCTGCGCGTACCTACCTTACCTACCGCTGGGGAGTGAAGCAAGGTGAGGAGAAAAACGGGGCGCACGCGGAGAACGTTGCTATGCACTTGTGTGTATGTCTAATCACCCTCATCTGACCTCTAATCATCTGCAATCTTTCTAATCAATCCCTCTATCGTGTCCTATCGTTGTTAGCGCTGCTACAAGACTCTTTCACGGAGACACGAGACAAGCAATGTGTATGCGGCATACGAGACGAGCATACCTGTAGTTTATACCTGATTCATTGAAGTCTTTTTCGTTGATTTTCGAATTCTTGGATTTTTGATACTTCTATTAGTGTGGGTGGAATCTGTATGTTTATTTATTAATGTGTGTCTCGTCATTTTCAAGACTACGTGAGACATACGTTTATAATGCCATTATTTCTGCATTTTCCGGCGCTTCGCTAGGAGCCGCTCCTGCGCGCCGCCTTTTTATGCGTAGGAATTTCTTGATTTAAAAAATCTAGAGATGACTATAATTTTTATAAAAATTTGCTTCTGATGCACAATTGGATTCTGCTCAGGTGTGTTGTCTTAGAAAAATTCGAGGCCGTCATTTGACGGATTTTGATGTCGTCGCTTCGCTTTTGCGTGGATTCGTCCATAATTCTCCCATTCCTGCCTTTGCAGATACCCACGCGCAGCCTCGCTGAGTAGGCTCTGTTCTGGCCGAAGCGCAGCAGCGTGGAGAGACTGAGCAGAACCCAAGACCCCACCAAGGGGCAAATTAACTTTTTTACGACTCCCTTCGCCCTAAGACAGGTCACAGGTTGCCAGCAGGTTTACGAGAACCCATGCGAGTGTGTATATTGTGTCTTGCGTTGGGTTTGTGTCGCGCTGCCTCTTGGAGGGAGGGATGCACATGCACATGTTCTGGCATGCTCCCAAACTAACCCAACCAAGCCACAGGAGCCCCTGCAGCGCCATGAGCGCTGAGTCTTCTGTAGGAAATGTTACAAACAGAGCAGCAAAAGAGCGCCAGCCATGGTGAGCGCCCATTTTTCTGTGTGAGGGAAACTATAGGTATTTTAAAGTAGATGTGGAAACCAAGGAAAGGCCAAGAAAAAAGTCCCTTTTTCCTACAATGCGACAGTGGTGGCCAGCACAGCACAAGGGGGGAGTAAGAAAAAGTGTATTTCCAATGCTTTGAGGCATACTCTAGTTGTATCAGAGATGCACTGAGCATCCAGGCATTTTTATCTTAGTATTGGTCCCACCAAAACTGGTGATAACACATTTTGACCTATGGAACCAAACACCCAATCAGGATATAGAGTAGACCCCTTAATCCCCTTTCAATCTGAGGCAAATCGTCTTATCCTGAGTTGACTGAGCACTGACATATCCAGGGCAGAGCCTATGAATTTATCCATGTTTTTCCATGAATTCTTAGCTATCCTAGTGGTATGCACCCTAGGGGGCTGGGCACCTCTTTTTGAGAGGTCCTGGGTTCAATTCCTGGTTAGCCTAGCTAAGTAGGAAGATCCCATGTGACATGGCAGTGAACTCATCGCCACATGCCCTGCCACCTCAGCACATATGGGACCCAAAACAAAGAGTGCACATCTCCTGAGATTGCACTATGGAGATAGAGTGACCATGGGGCAGTTTTCCAACTCTTTTCCAAAACATTTCAGCTATCTTTGTGAATATGCATTCCGATTTGACCTGAGTTGCAGTTTCTGTGAATATCCTTTCATCTTTCACTGTTTACACTGCAGCCCTTCATGCTTTGATCCTGATTCTCTTCTCCTTGCACACCTCTGGCTTGGGCTATCCTGGATTGACTGTATTTCAGCAAACAAAAGGTTTTCATCTCCAAAAACAAGCAGCAGGAAACCCTACACCAGCAGCAAGCAGCAGGAGAGACAAAAACACAGTGTTGAAACCACTATAAACCTTTCTGCAGCGGGGCGGGGAACGGGGGTATATCCGACTGAGGCTGGGGGGCAGGACAGCGCGCAGGTGACACGGAAGGTGTGGGACTACGCGAACTGCAGGTTGCGGACGAATTGATAGGAGTGTACTGGTCAGAACCAATGTCTGACGCTGTGCCATCAGACGAGCTGACGGGTGCATGATCTGAGGCGTCCTCTTTGTTTTTCCCTCCAAGTGAGCTTTTGAAGGCTTTTGAGGCTTTGTGAGCATTTCGCCGTCTCCGGTTTCTATCTCTCTTCGGCATTGTGCTATACTATGGAGTGCAGGGGGACAAGGCATGCACGCAACGGAGCAAAAACAACATAAATTGTCTCACTTCGATGTGTCAGGCAGGGTTCGCAGCGCGCTAGTTTCACGCCAGTCCGCAATGCTATAGGGATCAGGTCTGCGTGACGTAGGGTGGGTGCCACCCGTCATTGTCTCCGATGCTAGGATGACATTATCCACTACATGCATTTGAAACAGTTTGATGCTAGCACGCGCAGTTGCAAATCCTAGGCTGTGCCTGAGGTGTGCATACAAAGACATCGGGATGCACAGCCTGGCAGCTAGGAAGGTGGGAGATGGCGGCTCCTGAGAATCGCCGACCCTGCCCCTGAGGAGCCAGGTCCTCAGGAGCACGGACCCTTGCTCCTCAGGAGCACCGACCCTGGTGCTGCTCCTCAGGAGCACCGACCCTGATAAATCCTCCTCAGGAGCACCGACCCTGTACCACCTCCAGCGTTGGCGATTCTCAGGAGCAGCGGTTTTCTTGTTCAGCATTTTGCTCCTAAGGAGCCAGGGTCATTGCTCGTCAAGAGCTAGGGGCGTGGCTCCTCAGGAGCTAGGGTCAAAGGTTGGCATTGCTCCGCAAGAAGAAGGGTTTCCGGAAAAACAATCAACATTTGACAGTCAGCTATGGTCTATGTATGGTGTCTTCCATGATGTATGCATTTAGAAGTGGAATGGTTGTCATGAAATTTCATATGTTCGTTTTCCCCAGCGTATGCGCCATAATTGATTACGCTGATGTTTCTTACTTTGGAAACGACCTCTCACGAGCTTAGAAAAGGGAAACAAAAATGCTGTTGAACGAGAACACACCAAAACAGGGTTTTGCGATTTGTATGTCGCAAAGCGCCCTGATTCAGGCAGCAGGAGAAAACGAACTGTCGTCCCCATTCAGAGCTGAACCATACACAAATGTTTATTCGTACATCCAACTCACTCGTCCATCATTAGAAGCTTTCGCCATGTTCCAAATTACGCCTGTCCACGATTAGTTGTAAGTCGTTGGTGACCAATGGTTGACAACGGGATGACCAGTTTGCTGGGTAAATAACTGGTCCCAAGCCGTCACTTTACCCTTGAAATCGAAGACAATGATGGTCACAGTTTCAGGACTGCACCTTCGTCAACAGCATTTGGACGTCCAAGGGCGGAAAGCACGTGCAGTACATCCTCGACCAGATAACTGACAAGATTGTTGAAAAATTGAAGAGGAAGGTATTTCAGCGGGGGAGGGGGGCAAACCTGTGCGCCCTTAGATGCGCTTTGATCTTTTGTGTGTAGTTTTCGATCATTGAGTTCTTGTCGTAGTCTGGGGGTAGTTGCGTGGACTTCAAGTTGTGCAAGATCCACTGCACAAGTTGTGCACTCTGCACAACAAATGCAAAGATGCTTGACGACACAGCGGTGAGGCGCTGCCAACTCTCCTCTTTTTTTGGCCGCAGAAAATCGATACAAAGCCCCACATCATCAGAAATGATTTGTGGGTTTTCGGCACTTGTCTGATTCGTATGTCTCTACAGGACACTGCACAATTGCTCCCGCAAAAAGCTGCACTACGTGCCCTCACTGGCAAAAGTGCTCGCTGACGAAGAGGTAGGTAGGTAGGTCGACTCGGGACTGGGGTTGCCCTGCAGCGGGTCTTACCAAGGGGCTTTCGCTCACCCACCCATGGCCCTACTGCACGTGCCCCCACAAGGCGGCTCCCCCACATCGGGGAAGGGCGCGGTCGCCGCGAGCAGTACCCTGCAGCGGGTTCTGCCCAGAGAGGTAACCCATGCTCGACCGAAGTCTCACATTCCCCTCCTTCGGGCGGATGATACGTGAAGGAGGGTCCCCTCGCACATCCTCATCAACCTCTGGATTCTGGGGCCCAAGGGCCGGGAGGAGGCCAATAGCCCTGTCCTGCAGGCACCCCCACCTGGGTTGGTTTTCAGTAGGCGTGAGGCGACTTGAAGAATCACGTGCTACGGGACTCGCATGCCGTGGCGCACACTCACGCTTCCTGACTCGGTCGACCTTGCGCTCTCCCGGGGGGCCGGGGGTTCGAGGTAGGTCATTGCGGTCGGTTGGTCGGTCGTTGGGTTCAGTGTAGTTTGTTAATGTTGGTTGGTTGGTTGCGTGATGGTAGAGTCACGGTTTTGTTCGCGGAAATGGTCACCGGCGGGCGTGGCGCATCACGGCGCCGCCAACCTGATGGACGCCGTTCCCCTCTCTGCCCGTGCACGCCTGGCTCATTTGGTGTTTGCCGGCTTGCGTGTGGTCTGTTTACGATCAAGTGGCGGCTGCAGCTGCGGCGTGGTCGGTGCGCGGTTGTCTTGGCCGCCTCATGGTCGGCTTGGTCTGCGTGAGTTTCGTCGCGCCGCTGCCGGAGGTCGTATCGCCGAACGTTGTTTGTGCAGCCGACATGTCCGTGTCGGCGTTGGCCAGTTGCGTCTTGGTTGGCCCGAGGGCGGCGTAGTGCAGTTCGTCAGCGCCGGTTGGCCACGTCCGTAATGGTAGAGTTGCGGTGTTCTGCCGTATCCGTCGGCATGGTCGCCGGCGGGCGTGGCGCACCACGGTCCCGCCTTCCCGTTGGACGCCGTTCCCGTTTCGACCCGTGCACGCCTGGCTGGTTTGGTGTTGGCCGGCTTGCGTGTGGTCTTCTTACGGTCATGTGGCGGCTGCAGCTGCGGTGTGGTTGGTGCGCGGTTGTCGCGGCCGCCTCATGGTCCGCTGGGTTCGTGTGGGTTCCGTCGCGCTGCTGCCAGTGGTTTTATCATCAAATCCTGCCCATGTAGCCGGCACGTTCGTGCCGGCGCTGATTAGTTGCGTCTTGGTTTGTCCAAGTGTAGTGTAGTGTAGTTTGTGAACGTTGGTTGCCCCCGCCCGCAGTGGTCGAATCAAGGTGTTTCGCTGTGTTCGTGGTCATGGTGGTCGGCGGGCGTGGCTCGCCACGGTGTCGCCAGCCCGTTGGATGTCGTTCCCGTACCGGTCCATGCATGTCCTGCCAGTTTGGTGTTGGCCGGCGTGCGTACGGTCTGTTTGTGGTCACCTTGTGTTCGCTGTAGCGGTTTTGTTGATGTGCGGTCGTGTTAGTCGCCTCCTGGTCGGTTCTTTCGCCGTTGGTTCCTTGGCGTTGCAGCAGGCGCTCCCGCAGTCGGATTTGTTGCGTGCAGGTGTTCTGTTGGTTGCGGTGTCGGCTGGCGCTAGTTGCGTGGGGCCGGCACGGTACGTTTTCACCGTGCGCAGTCTGCCCACCGCGGGGGAGAAAAGTAATGACAAGTGATCGGACCACTGTAGAAATATTTTCCCCATTCGGTGCCCTTGTCCCTGCCCTGCCCTGGCAGTGTTGCATGCACAACCCATCATCCGGTATTTTGCGGTGTTCTGTAGCCGTCCTTCCAGTTTTGCTTGTGCCGTTCATATGTACAACCCCCTGCCGGTGGCAAGGCCCCGTCAGTCCCCCTTGGCGTGTCCCTGTGCTCCCGATGGGAGCTGCAGGGTGCTGTTCCTGCTCGCTGGTGCGGTGCTCGTGCTCGTGTCTGCCTGCCTGCCGTGCGCCATATCGTGCCGTGTTTTGCGGGTCCTGTGGGCGGTGTGCCTGTGTTGTGGTGCTGAGATTGGTGGTTAGGATGGATAGTGCGGTTCGGCGTGTGCTGTGATGCCGGGACGTTCCGTCCGACGTGGTGGGTTGGGCTCGGCGTAACACATCTGTGCCTGCTGGCAGGGGGTCGGCGTGGCCCCGTGTGGCGAGCCTGTGGTCCCCCGCGTGGCCCGGGTGGGATTTCGGAGGATAGGAATACCGGGCAGTGTTGCTGTCCCCCTCCCGCTCTTTGACTTTTGTTAACTTTCTGCGCGGAGCGTGTCCCTCGTACCATTTGTGTAGGTTATATGTGCCGTAACCCCCCCGGCGTCCCAGGCGTGTAACCTTCCTGGAGGGGGTGCGCGCCGGTCCCCGCGTTGCACGTATCCCTGGATGCTCGCCTTGGATGGTAATACTCTGGACGATTGTTCGTTAACATTCTCTTGGTCATCGGCCTGGCCGTGGCCCCCGCGTGTTTGACCGGGCGCTTTGCGTGGTCCCTTGTGGATCCGGCCCGCGGGAGAGGACGGTGAGGTGGAAGGACGGGTCCGGGCGTTGTGCCGCCCCTTTCGCTGTTGCAGGCAGGTCGCGGGGGTCGGGGAGGCGTGGCCCCCGCCCGGGGGATGTAGGAGGAAGTCGTTCGGCTTTCGTTCGTGCTCGACACCACGGGCTGCTGAGGCTAGCCCCCACTCTTCGGGTATATGTTGCACGTGTCGGGCAGGTTGATGTCGTTCCCGTCGGTGTGTCCGACCGACAGGTGTTGCTCGGGTGTGTTGCGTGGCCGTGCGCCTTCGGGTTGTACAAGGGGTCCTTTTGGGCGGGGTTGGCTCGCCCGGGGTCGTCGTGGTTTATGGCCGAGTGCGCAGTTGTTGGCGTGACGTCCATCGGTTGGCAGGTCTTTTTACCCAAATGGGATCGCGCGCGCAGCAAAAAAAAAAAAACCAAGAAAAAGACGCAAAGCCAGAAAAAAAAAGGAAAAATCGTCTTTTCCAACCTCAGAAACCCCCCCAACAATTTTACGCCGCTGTTTGGCGAGGTCGCCAAATTTAGGACACTCCCAAAAAAAGAAGAACAATAGAGTCGCGACGGCGAAGAAGCTGAGCGTTGCTTGCCCTAAAACACCTAGCAAAGTGCGTGCCCTAGGCGCTAGGGACTTGTGCGCGCCCCAAAACAAGACACACACAAACAACAACAACGCCACCGGCCGCCGAAAAACAAGTATGTTATATGCCGCGCATTGCTAAATAAAGACGTAGCAAGCACAACACGGGAGGATGTAGGCAAGGAGAGAGCAAGTATGTTACAAACCGCGCCACGGTGGAGACGTACCGCAAGTATGAGACCATGCATTGCAAGCCCTCTTGCATAGAGAGTACGACGGCGCCGTAACATGCAAAACACGAAAAGATGTGGGTAAAAAGGGAGCCACACAAGTATGTTACATGTCATGCCGCGCACGCGGCAAGGACAACGAACAAAGGTGACCAAAGAGGTGCCTGGTGCAAGCATAACACACACAAGCAACAACAACGCCACCGGCCGCCGGAAAACAAGTATGTTATATGCCACGCAACGCTACATAACGCCGTAACAAACAGAATACACAATAAGATGGCAAGGAGGCAAGTGTACGTTACAAACCGCGCCATGGTGGAGGCATACCGCAAGTATGCACACATGCATGCAAAAGCCCCGCCCCAGCACGCCCACTCGCATAGGGGGCACGACGGTGCCCGAACACGCCAAACATGAAAAGAGGTGGGTAAAGAGGGAGCCACGCAAGTATGTTACATGTCACGCCGCGCACGCGGGAAGGAGAACGAACAAAGGTGGTCAAAGAGGTGTGTGGAGCCGTGTCGAGTGCAAGTAGGATATAAACCTACGCCAAACAACGCACGCAAAAATACGCCGTAACAAGCACAACACGGTAAGAAATAGAGGAGGGGATAACAGGTACCAGGCATAAGTAGGTAACATACCACACCACCGCAAGAGTATGAGACCAACCGGGGATGGCAATGGCAAGATGCCATGGCATGACAAAACCCCCGCCGCCGCACGCCCATTTGCATAGGGAGCACAACGATGCCGCGACACACGAGACCTGCAAAGATGTGGGTTCGTGCCGGCGCTGATTAGTTGCGTCTTGGTTTGTCCAAGTGTAGTGTAGTGTAGTTTGTGAACGTTGGTTGCCCCCGCCCGCAGTGGTCGAATCAAGGTGTTTCGCTGTGTTCGCCGTCATGGTGGTCGGCGGGCGTGGCTCGCCACGGTGTCGCCAGCCCGTTGGATGTCGTTCCCGTACCGGTCCATGCATGTCCGGCCAGTTTGGTGTTGGCCGGCGTGCGTACGGTCTGTTTGTGGTCACCTTGTGTTCGCTGTAGCGGTTTTGTTGATGTGCGGTCGTGTTAGTCGCCTCCTGGTCGGTTCTTTCGCCGTTGGTTCCTTGGCGTTGCAGCAGGCGCTCCCGCAGTCGGATTTGTTGCGTGCAGGTGTTCTGTTGGTTGCGGTGTCGGCTGGCGCTAGTTGCGTGGGGCCGGCACGGTACGTTTCCACCGTGCGCAGTCTGCCCACCGCGGGGGAGAAAAGTAATGACAAGTGATCGGACCACTGTAGAAATATTTTCCCCATTCGGTGCCCTTGTCCCTGCCCTGCCCTGGCAGTGTTGCATGCACAACCCATCATCCGGTATTTTGCGGTGTTCTGTAGCCGTCCTTCCAGTTTTGCTTGTGCCGTTCATATGTACAACCCCCTGCCGGTGGCAAGGACCCGTCAGTCCCCCTTGGCGTGTCCCTGTGCTCCCGATGGGAGCTGCAGGGTGCTGTTCCTGCTCGCTGGTGCGGTGCTCGTGCTCGTGTCTGCCTGCCTGCCGTGCGCCATATCGTGCCGTGTTTTGCGGGTCCTGTGGGCGGTGTGCCTGTGTTGTGGTGCTGAGATTGGTGGTTAGGATGGCTAGTGCGGTTCGGCGTGTGCTGTGATGCCGGGACGTTCTGTCCGACGTGGTGGGTTGGGCTCGGCGTAACACATCTGTGCCTGCTGGCAGGGGGTCGGCGTGGCCCCGTGTGGCGAGCCTGTGGTCCCCCGCGTGGCCCGGGTGGGGTTTCGGAGGATAGGAATACCGGGCAGTGTTGCTGCCCCCCTCCCGCTCTTTGACTTTTGTTAACTTTCTGCGCGGAGCGTGTCCCTCGTACCATTTGTGTAGGTTATATGTGCCGTAACCCCCCCGGCGTCCCAGGCGTGTAACCTTCCTGGAGGGGGTGCGCGCCGGTCCCCGCGTTGCACGTATCCCTGGATGCTCGCCTTGGATGGTAATACTCTGGACGATTGTTCGTTAACATTCTCTTGGTCATCGGCCTGGCCGTGGCCCCCGCGTGTTTGACCGGGCGCTTTGCGTGGTCCCTTGTGGATCCGGCCCGCGGGAGAGGACGGTGAGGTGGAAGGACGGGTCCGGGCGTTGTGCCGCCCCTTTCGCTGTTGCAGGCAGGTCGCGGGGGTCGGGGAGGCGTGGCCCCCGCCCGGGGGATGTAGGAGGAAGTCGTTGGGCTTTCGTTCGTGCTCGACACCACGGGCTGCTGAGGCTAGCCCCCACTCTTCGGGTATATGTTGCACGTGTCGGGCAGGTTGATGTCGTTCCCGTCGGTGTGTCCGACCGACAGGTGTTGCTCGGGTGTGTTGCGTGGCCGTGCGCCTTCGGGTTGTACAAGGGGTCCTTTTGGGCGGGGTTGGCTCGCCCAGGGTCGTCGTGGTTTATGGCCGAGTGCGCAGTTGTTGGCGTGACGTCCATCGGTTGGCAGGTCTTTTTACCCAAATGGGATCGCGCGCGCAGCAAAAAAAAAAAACCAAGAAAAAGACGCACAGCCAGAAAAAAAAAGGAAAAATCGTCTTTTCCAACCTCAGAAACCCCCCCAACAATTTTACGCCGCTGTTTGGCGAGGTCGCCAAATTTAGGACACTCACAAAAAAAGAAGAACAATAGAGTCGCGACGGCGAAGAAGCTGAGCGTTGCTTGCCCTAAAACACCTAGCAAAGTGCGTGCCCTAGGCGCTAGGGACTTGTGCGCGCCCCGAAACAAGACACACACAAACAACAACAACGCCACCGGCCGCCGAAAAACAAGTATGTTATATGCCGCGCATTGCTAAATAAAGACGTAGCAAGCACAACACGGGAGGATGTAGGCAAGGAGAGAGCAAGTATGTTACAAACCGCGCCACGGTGGAGACGTACCGCAAGTATGAGACCATGCATTGCAAGCCCTCTTGCATAGAGAGTACGACGGCGCCGCAACATGCAAAACACGAAAAGATGTGGGTAAAAAGGGAGCCACACAAGTATGTTACATGTCATGCCGCGCACGCGGCTAGGACAACGAACAAAGGTGACCAAAGAGGTGCCTGGTGCAAGCATAACACACACAAGCAACAACAACGCCACCGGCCGCCGGAAAACAAGTATGTTATATGCCACGCAACGCTACATAACGCCGTAACAAACAGAATACACAATAAGATGGCAAGGAGGCAAGTGTACGTTACAAACCGCGCCATGGTGGAGGCATACCGCAAGTATGCACACATGCATGCAAAAGCCCCGCCCCAGCACGCCCACTCGCATAGGGGGCACGACGGTGCCCGAACACGCCAAACATGAAAAGAGGTGGGTAAAGAGGGAGCCACGCAAGTATGTTACATGTCACGCCGCGCACGCGGGAAGGAGAACGAACAAAGGTGGTCAAAGAGGTGTGTGGAGCCGTGTCGAGTGCAAGTAGGATATAAACCTACGCCAAACAACGCACGCAAAAATACGCCGTAACAAGCACAACACGGTAAGAAATAGAGGAGGGGATAACAGGTACCAGGCATAAGTAGGTAACATACCACACCACCGCAAGAGTATGAGACCAACCGGGGATGGCAATGGCAAGATGCCATGGCATGACAAAACCCCCGCCGCCGCACGCCCATTTGCATAGGGAGCACAACGATGCTGCGACACACGAGACCTGCAAAGATGTGGGTGAGATAGGAATGTTACACCCACGCAAGGAGCATAGCGGGGACAAGACACGCACCACACGAAAAGATAAGGAGGGAAAGGAGAGAGCCACGCAAGTATGTTACCATGTCGTGCCAGGGCGCGCACACGAGAGGAGCAACGAGCGCCCGGCCCGCGCCACCAACCGAGACCAACAAAGGGAGTACAAGGGAACCACAACAAAGAACACACAAAAGGGTGTGGGTACGGGAAGAGAGACATAAGCACACCATGGTATGGCAAGAAGGGGGAGGAGCGTGCGCACACACGTAGCGAACTAGGTGCCAACGATGCACGACGAAGGCCCACATTCCGCCCCCCTTCCTTTTGTCCCACAGGGCGCAGCGAGAGAGAAAGCCGGCGAAGTGAAAGACAGAGACACAGACCAGGGGGGAGGCAGGGAAAAAGTGCATGCCGGGGAGAAGGGCGAGCAGAGGAAGGAGAAAAGAGCGACGAAGCCACGAACGAAACAAGGGGTAGCCAGCAGCCGAGCAAGGGACGCGCGCAGGGAAAGGGGGCACGGCAGGCACACGGCACACGGCGGGCACCACACCGCACCGAAGCACCGGAGAGGGGAGCACCAGAGGGACAAGAGAAAAGCGGCACCACACACCACGACACGCACCGCACAGACACCACAAACACCGCCCACACCCACAGCCGTGCCCACAGCACGTGGCGAGCGAGCCCCGGCAGCCCGCCCAAAGGGCGGGCAGCCGGGGGAGGGGGAGCGCCTGACCCCAGACGCCCCTCACAACGGCGGACGGCACCCCCCCTGGGGACGCCCTACCGCCACCCCACGGCGGGCAACGCCAGCCTGCAGGGGCGCACGCTGTGGGGCTGGTGCTGGGTCCCCACGCCCGCACCGACCGCACCCGGGACACACGGGTCGCGGAACCCTGGCTGCCCGCCCCAGAGGACAGGCGGCCGGGAGAGGGACAGCGCCTGACACCAGACGCCCCTCACAACGGTGGCAGGCCACCCCCCTCGGAGACGGCCCCCCACCACCCCCGGGGCACGCAGCCCCCACAGTGCATGCAGGCCAAGGGGACAGTGTTAAGCCCCCACACCCACACACCCGCGCCCACAGCACGTGGGTGGCGGACCCCAACGGCCCGCCCAGTGGGCGGGCAGTCAGGGGAGGGGGAGCGCCTGACCACAGACGCCCCTCACAACAGTGGAAGGCACCCCCCCCGGGGACGCCCTTCCGCCACCCCCACAGGGAGCAACGCCAGCCCGCAAGGGCGCACGCTGTGGGGCCGGTGCTGGGTCCCCACGCCTGCACCCACCACACCCGGGACACACGGGTCTCGGTACCCCGGCTGCCCGCCCCAGAGGACGGGCGGCTGGGGGAGGGACAGCGCCTGACACCAGACGCCCCTCACAACGGTGGCAGGCCATCCCCCCCGGGGACGGCCCCCCACCAATCCCGCGGCATGCAGCCCCCGCAGGGCATGCAGGCCAAGGGGACAGTGTTGGGTCCCCACACCCACACGCCCGCGCCCACAGCACGTGGGAAGCGGACCCCAACAGCCCGCCCAGTGGGAGGGGCAGTTCGGGGAGGGGGAGCGCCTGACATCAGACGCCCCTCGCAACAGTGGAAGGCACCCCCCCGGGAAAGCGCTTCCGCCGGCCCGACAGCGAGCAACGCTGGCCCGCAAGGGCGCACGCTGTGGGGCTGGTGCTGGGTCCCACGCCCGCACCGACCGCACCCGGGACACACCGGTCGCGGAACCCCGGCTGCCCGCCCCAGAGGACGGGCGGTCGGGGGAGGGACAGCGCCTGACACCAGACGCCCCTCACAACGGTGGCAGGCCAGCCCCCCCGGGGACGGCCCCCCACCATCCCCACTGCACGCAGCCCCCACAGGGCATGCAGGCCAAGGGGACAGTGTTGGGCCCCCACATCCACACACCCGCGCCCACAGCACGTGGGTGGCGGACCCCAACAGCCCGCCCAGTGGGCGGGCAGTCGGGGGAGGGGAAGCGCCTGACCTCAGACGCCCCTCACAACAGTGGAAGGCACCCCCCCCGGGAATGGCCTTCCGCCACCCCCACAGCGAGCAGCGCCGGCCCGCAAGGGCGCACGCTGTGGGGCCGGTGCTGGGTCCCCAAGCCTGCATGGACCACATCCTGGACACACGGGTCGCGGAACCCCGGCTGCCCGCCCCGGAGGACAGACGGCTGGGGGAGGGACAGCGCCTGACACCAGACGCCCCTCACAGCGGTGGCAGGCCACCCCCCCCGTGGACGGCCCCCCACCACCCCCGCGGCATGCAGCCCCCACTGGGCATGCAGGCCAAGAAGACAGTGTTGGGCCCCCACACCCACACATTCGCGCCCACAGCATGTTGCTGGCGGACCCCAACAGCCCGCCCAGTGGGCGGGCAGTTCGGGGAGGGGGAGCGCCTGACCACAGACGCCCTTCACAACGGTGGAAGGCAGCCCCCCGGTAACGCCCTTCCGCCACCCCCACAGCGAGCAAAGCCGGCCCGCAAGGGCGCACGCTGTGGGGCCGGTGCTGGGTCCCACGCCCGCACCGACCGCACCCGGGACACACGGGTCGCGGAACCACGGCTGCCCGCCCCAGAGGGCGGGCGGCCGGGGGAGGGACAGCGCCTGACACCAGACGCCCCTCACAACGGTGGCGGGCCAGCCCCCCCGGGGACGGCCCCCCACCACCCCCGCGGCACGCAGCCCCCACAGGGCATGCAGGCCAAGGGGACAGTGATGGGCCCCCACACCCACACGCCCGCGCCCGCAGCACGCCGGTGACGGACCCCAACAACCCGCCCAGTGGGCGGGCAGTCGGGGGAGGGGGAGCGCGTGACCTCAGACGCCCCTCACAACCGCGGAAGGCACCCCCCGCGGGGACGCCCTTCCGCGACTCCCACAGCGAGCAACGCCGGCCCGCGAGGGCGCACGCTGTGGGGCCGGTGCTGGGTCCCACGCCCGCACCGACCGCACCTGGGACACACGGGTCGCGGAACCCCGGCTTACTGCCCCAGAGGACGGACGGCCGGGGGGGGGACAGCTCCTGACACCAGACGCCCCTCACAACGGTGGCAGGCCACCCCAGCCCGGGAACGGCCCGTCACCACCCCCACGGCACGCAGTCCCCACAGGGCATGCAATCCAAGGGGACCGTGATGGGCCCCCACACCCACACGCCCCCGCCCGCAGCACGTGGGTGGCGGACCCCAACAGCCCGCCCAGTGGGTGGGCAGTCAGGGCAGGGGGAGCGCCTGACCTCAGACGCTCCTCAGAACAGTGGAAGGCACCCCCCGGGGACGCCCTTTCCGCCACCCCCACTGCCAGCAACGCCCGCCCGCAAGGGCGCACGCTGTGGGGCCGGTGCTGGGTCCCCACGCCCGCACCGACCGCACCGGGGACACACGGGTCGCGGAACCCGGGCTGCCCGCCCCAGAGGACGGGCGGTCGGGGGAGGGACAGCGCCTGACACCAGACGCCCCTCACAACGGTGGCAGGCCACCCCCCCCGGGGACGGCCCCCCACCACCCCCGTGGCACGCAGCCCCCACAGGGCATGCAGGCCAAGGGGACAGTGTTGGGCCCCCACACCAACATACCCGCGCCCCCAGCACGTGGGTGGCGGACCCCAACAACCCGCCCAGTGGGCGGGCAGTCGGGGGAGGGGAACGCCTGACCTCAGACGCCCCTCACAACGGTGGAAGGCACCCCCCCCGGAAATGCGCTTCCGCCATCCCCACAGGGAGCAACGCCGGCCCGCAAGGGCGCACGCTGTGGAACCGGTGCTGGGTCCCCACGTTCGCACCGACTGCACCCGGAACACCCGGGTCGCGGTACCCCGGCTGCCCGCCCCAGAGGACGGGCGGTCGGGGGAGGGACAGCGCCTGACACCAGACGCCCCTCACAACAGTGGCAGGCCATCCCCCCACGGAAACGGCCCCCCACCCCCCCCACGGCACGCACCCCCTCACAGGGCGTGCAGGCCAAGGAGACAGTGTTGGGCCCCCACACCCACACGCCCGCGCCCACAGCACGTGGGTAGCGGACCCCAACAGCCCGCCCAGTGGGCGGGCAGTCGGGGGAGGGGGAGCGCCTGACCTCAAACGCCCCTCGCAAGGGTGGAAGGCACCCCCCCCGGGGACGCCCTTCCGCCAACCCCACAGCGAGCAACGCCGGCCCGCTGTAACGGCAGCAGTGACAGCACTCAATTTATACACCAATGTGATCAGAATTTCAATGATTCTCAGATGTATATTAGTGCAGTAAACTTTCCGCTTGTTTTCATGTTTTCCGTTCGCCGCCAGATGTCGCCTGTGAGCGCGCGTCGAGTCGCATTTGTCTTTCGTGATTTCCCAATCGGATTTATTTAAATTTTTTCGAATGATTTCACGTTGTGTCATTATGTGCGATGGATGCACAATGAGTTTCTATGTCTCCACAATTTTTGTAGACCGGGTTTTCTGACTATTCATATTCCACCAGGGAGTTCAATGGGCTTATAAGTGCTTCGCATATGTCGCTCCCAGAGGCTGGATATGGGTCTGAAGAGGGTCACTTGGGTTCGGAGATATCAGGGGCAGTGTCGGGCGTTACGACCCCTGGGGCATCGAGGCTACAGGCTTCGCAATTACAAGAAAGATCCGCCACTATGCAGCGGTTACATGGTAGCAGAGGAAATCATGACTCTGCTTCTGGAATCTCCACGGACACCCTAAGATCATCGGACTTTAGCGGGGCTATCACTCGTTCTGGGTCACTTCGTGTTCTCCCTGAGGTTACATTCGTGGCTTCTCTCCAGAAGACCGAGGGTCAACCTTCAGAGTGTCCTTACTGTGGCCATAGACATTGGCCTGGAGTTCATACTTGTGCTGATTGTTGTATGAACGCCCCACCCGACCTTAAACCCGGTCGAGAATCTCCCTCCTCAAGTGAATCTGGTTCCAACTCTCACTCTTTGCCTGATCTTGAAGACAGCAGCAGCGAAGGAGAGCCGTCTGATACTGGAATTAGTGGTGAATACTCGGAAAACCACTTCGTGGAAATCTGGAATCAGGAATTCTTGCACCGCCAAAATTGGCTACTGGCTGAGGCAGGCTATCGAGGCCGTCTGAGGGACTGGTTCAGGGCGTCGTGCCAGTTCATCGAGGACAGTGGCCGCCTGCGATTCGACGCCACTTTGCAGGAACAAGATGATTGGGAGGAGCTGATGGACCAGTTCGACCACCAGGCTGCCGTGATGGTTCAAATGGCCATCATTGCAGAGGAGAGACGCCAGAATGTGCATCCGCACGCTGGTCCGTCGGGCGCCTGGGGTCCGAACGACGAAGAGGTCGACGAAATGAGGTGTGATTCGACACATTCTCACCTCTCCAGGGAGCAATTGTCCAAGCTTCCCAACTCCAACTTGAGTATTGATGTTGGGAAGCTGAAGTAAGAAGCAAAGGAAAAGGTACAAGATGCCTGTCCTGTGGTGAGTGTGCCAAGGACTGCTCCGGTAGACGCCAGATTTCGTCGCTGAAAGACAGGGTGAAGGAGCTGAAGAAGGCTCCCAAGGAGAAGAAGCGGGATGACGACAGCAAGTGGAAGGAGATGGAGCAGAAGCTGGAGAAATTGACCAATCTGGTACAAAATCTGAGCACTACTGGGCTCACTGGACCAGCGCCTACAATGGCAAGTCACCCAGCACCTACCTCCTCAGCTGCACCTGCATCCACGCCTTACGGCTTTCCACATTCCCCGGCACCCCAAGCTTTTACTGGCCCACTCCCAGCTTTTACTGGAAATTCTGGTATTCCCCCTACTGGATTTACAAGTCCTATTGGGTTCAATCTGGGTACTGAAGGAGGAGAATCTTCGTCAGAGAGGTCTATACTGTCTGTTGGTACCATTGGTGATATTGATGGAGAAGCAAGGACCAACGTGAAGGAGAGATCAATAGCCTTGAAGAAGAAAGGCAAGGAAAAGAAGGAAAATGAAGCCAAAACGAAGGAAAAGGAGAAGAAATTGAAGGAGATGAGGTATCATCAAGCGCAATCGACGCCGTTTGTACAGCCTACTGTGACTCAGGCGTTGCTGGCGGCCGCAATTGCTCAAGCACAGGCAATGGGAGGCGCCGCCGTCAACCCAGTTTTTGTCAATCCTGTTGGCACATCAACAGATTTCAACCTGAACCACCTGCTCAATCCTTTGCACATGAGGCTTAGAGGTTCGGTGATGAAGCAGCCCAAGTTCTCAGGACACCCAAACTACTGGGCGTCCTTCGAAAGACAATTCATGGTTTGGCTGCAGACGGAGAAACTGGACAAGGAACTCTGGATTCTCGGGTTGATGGACTGTTTGACTCGCAAAATCAGGGAAAGTACATATAATCTTTATGTGGAAAGGCAGAATCAAGGAGATCCCCTGATGAAGCAGTACCCAGAACCTATGGCCCATGGCCCGGGGGCCTGTGAGCCGTCACACCCGTGCGGAAGCCGTTGACACCGGCTGTCAGCGGGATATCCCTGTTCTCTGACCCGCGAAATCTGGAATCCGATTTCTAACCAATAAATCGACTGAGAATTACCATAATTTTATTGTCTTAGGCGATTTTTCAGTCGGAAATCGGTGAAATACCCGATCTCTACCGCGATTTCTGATTGTCGTGAAATCGCCGCCTGATGTCGCCTGTTCGCGCGCCTTCGTCGCTTCTCCGTGGCGAGTTTTGTGATGAACTTTTTTTGAGTACCTTTGAGGTTCTAAGAGAACTTAAGGGCTGAATCTAGAGGGTATTCAATGTACTTTCATCTGGTGTGTTCACCAGAATTTTTCGCCGTTGCGTCTTCGAGAAAATCAGCGCGCAAGCTTTTCCGTCGATCGCTCGAACTCATGGTTCTCAAGGACCATGAGTTCGGACAGAACCCTACATTCCCCCCCTATGCCTTTCATCCATGCCCCTTTCACGTGGGCATATCACCTTGTATAGGGAAGCGGGCAATGGCGATGTTTTAGGCAGCCTATGGGTCTCGCAAACCCAGTCGTTTGCGTGCGCAAACGCTAACTTTGTGGCCTTGTGAGCATGAACGTTAAAAACGAAACACAATGCTGACAAGACCAGGAGCCCTAGGCCATTCTCGTTTTTCCAGCCAACTCAACGATGGCTCCACGCAATTCAATGCGTACCGAAACTCTATTTTCGAAAGAGGGCAAGTTTTGGTCGAAAATTAGGCCAAAATGGCCAGGCCCCTGAGGCTCGTACTCAAAGCCTATGAGGAGTTGAGCCTCAAACCAAGGCAATATGTAAAGTAGAGACCAGGAACGACATCGTGGATGGCTTGGTTGATTTTTACAACCTTGTCTTCTATTTTGTATAATTTCGCCTAGTGAGCACGCGTGCCATACTGCCTCTTTGCACACGCGCTCATATGCAAGCACTAATGACACGAGTGGGCGGAGACAATCTAACCATAGTGTGCATATTTGAAGGCACCTACTATGGGCCTACCTCAAATGTGTTTACTCATATTTTTGTTCCTCAATGACCCAAAGATATGTACATACCAATATCGCCGATATATGCACTTTTTCCCATAAATAGTGTGCTTCAAGGATTGAGGTGTTAAAAATGTTTCCATTATGCTTTGAACCTCAATCCTTGTTGCAAAAGAGAAGCAAAGCTTCGGTTTGCATCCATGCAAAAGCCCGAGGCTCCTTTCTCTTGTGATACGACGATACGATATTTGGAGGGACCACTTTTGCGTGAATTTTGGCCGTTTTGCCCGGAATGGCCACAAACCCCATCTCCCCCTGATTTCCCTTCCGAGGTTGCGTGCGCCACTTGACTAAGGGTAAGGGCAATTCAGAGAGGGCACATAAACCTGCATCGAATGGGGTGTTTCCTCATGTGGCCTCTCTTCTTGAAGGGAGAGTTGTGAGTCACCCAATTTGGGGTATGTTGCCATTCTCCCCCATTTGTGTGTCACTTTGTCTCCAACGGGAAAAATAGCTAGAGGCGACCATGAGGGTTGGCAAGTGGCATATATTGGGACCTAAGTCCCATGTGTCTCTAGCATCCTTGGTTGAAAGAATCCTCGCCTCGGCCATGGAGATATGGAATCATGAGTGTCGGCCAATTTGGCCACATTTCGCTGTTTTTGCCATTGTATGCCATATTGGAATTACCATATCACCATGTGGCACAGCATCTAGCCAGAGAGGAAGGGCGATGAATGTAGCACATGACCAAGGGTTGAACGCCATTGAGCTTCGTATTTGCTCCTCGGGCCCATCCGGAGTTATTCATTTTTTGGTGCGATCCATGATCCCCCCGTTTGCACTGCATGCTGCTTTCTGCCCCATCCGCGTGTTCATCCCCTTGGTGAACAGTAAGCAGCCAGCGTGACAGCAAGCGATAACCCAGGGCATGGGACCAGAGGGGATATCAAGGGTTGTGAATCAAGAGTTGGCGCGACAAAATCGCCAAGGTTTCCTACCCTGGACGGCCGCCCGAGACGGCCGATTTCGCCATTTTGGCAATTATGACCCCACTTGACGAACCCGTTGTGCCCTGATGCCGGGACCTCAGAGGGAACGAGTTTGGGTGAGGGCTCCAGAGAGTTCTTAGGCGAAGGGCATAGGGTCAGTTGCCTCGTCGGAAACCGCTGGCAGGTCCAGACAAGGGGTCAGTTTTGGAGATTTTTGAGCTAATATCAGTTTGGGCTGAAACAGCCCATTTTCAGCTACCAACTCCTAGGGGATAATGGCGGGGCCATATCTCTCGGTCAGAGTCCAGTTCGGACCTGCCGTTAAGGGAGCACGAGGAGCGACCGTCAGTTGGCCTTGGAGCTCCTTGGTTTCCAGGAACTCGTCTGTGGCTGGGCGAGACAGCCCCCCTATTGCCAGGGTTTCAGGATCCGGACTGAGCAGGGCATGGGTTGTGTTTGAGCCCCCGCCCCTGCCAGCCACTGAGAGGGTCGGACCTGGGATTGGGATATGAGTTGGGACTTAGTGTCTATTGTCCTCTGATGCCCTTACCCCAGTCCAGTCTTAACCCCATGTGTACATATCCTGATGTGTTGCTGTACATACTTTTGTTTCCTTGTTTCAGAGTGGCAAGGATCCTGAAACGCTTTGTCACATGACACGAGCGTATTGATGCCCCTGTGAGCGCAGTGCTTTGCCTGCCTGCTTGCTTGTGCGTGTCACCGCAGGGTCCCGTGGCCAGGCCCCCCGCGGGAACGCGTCAAAAGCGTCTCACCGCCGCGGGGTTACCCAGCCCCCGTGTGCCACTCGGGGCCTTCGAGGGGTACGAGCAGCACCCCAACCCTGAGGACTCCAAGACCATCACGGAGCCCGCAGCGCCGCCCGGAGCATCGCCCTGAGCGACCACGGAAGCGCCACGACCGTGAAGGAGGTGGACTGACCAGGACTCCCACCCGGAGGGCACCGAAGACAGGACCCCCAAGAGGGGCACAGGGGGACCGCCCAGCCAAGACCGGCAACACCAAGCCAGGAACAGCGGCCCACCGGGAGAGGGGGCACCGAAACAAGCAGACACACACCAGGAAAAAAAAAAAAAAGCCAGCAGCCGAGCCCGAAAGAAAGGGGATGGGGGGAGAGACCACAAGGCCCGGGACAGGGACACCCAACAACCAGAAAAAAAAAAACAACAAAAAAGCGCAAAAAACACACCCCAACAACCCAGCCAAGAAGGGCGGGGCACAGCCGAGACCCGGGCCCAGCACACAAGCCCACACCGCACACCAGAACCGGAAACGGCGGGGGGCAAGCGAAACACGCACGAAACCACACACGGCCCAAAAGCAGGCCGACACCAAAGCCCAACCACGAACACCACAAACAGCCGGCAAAAGAGGGACAACACCACAAACCGAGCCAAAACACACCCACCCAAGACCCCAGCCACGACTGGCAGGGGTTAACAAGACCCACACCCAACCGCAACCAGGACCCAACCACAAACGCAAGCCAACAGTAGGAAACCCAGTGCCCACAGCCCGGGCACTGAGGCAGCCCGAGCCATGCAGGTGACCCGGCCAAACGAGATCCGGAGACCGGGGGTAAGGCTGCATCCTAAGGCCTGCGCTGCTTTGGGACTCGAGGCGGAGCGTGCGACACCCAAGCGCCTCGGAACCCAAGTACCAAGAACATGCATGCATGCCTTGGGAACGGGATACGCCAGGAAGTCCGGTGAACCTCTAGGGTTCCGCCCAAAGCAGGGGACGTGCGCAAGCACGGGGGCACACCCTCCCGGCGAGACAAGCATGTCACGCCGGCGGCGATCAGCCCTCCCGGTGTTGCCCGGGGCCGCTTTGTTGGGGGCCAACAGTCAGGTCTAGCGGGATGTAAGCCGCCTCCCCTCTTCACGCGCGGAGCCTCTTCCTGTTCGTCACAGGGGCGACGCCAGGGGGAACCAAGGGGCGCCTCTCCACGACCGAGTGCACCTACCTACCTACCTCCCTCATCAGCGAGTCCCATCGGCGGACCAGCAAGGCCGCACACCCAGCTTCACCAGCCGCGTCACCCACCTCCACAACCACACCGGAGCAACCGCTTCAACAACCACCACCAAGGACCTCAAGACCAAGTACGCCCCCCGCTGCCATGGTAAACTGGCAAGAAGCGGGCAAGAGCCGGCCGCAGCCCCAGCCCCATGCGGTGCGCCTACTGCGTGGGTTGGTTTGGGACCAGCATTATCGCCACAGCCATCCCCAGTGCGAAGGCGGCATGCCCGAGAGCTTCAAGCTCCGCGAGGACATGGGCCCCGACCGCCTGCAGGCAGTCGAAGACTGGCTGCGGGTGGAAGGGTTTGCCTTCCGCTTCAGCCAGAGGCGCTGGAGGGTCTGGACCCGGGCAGACAGGCCCGGCGAAGGGCTGCGCCCCGACGGGATTGAGGAGGACGAGAACTCCAACGAGTACCCCTCGGGCGCCACGATCAACGTCTCCATGTGGGACATGATCGAAAGGAAGTTCCCAGAGCCGGGGACCGAGCGCACGCTGCAGGGAAGCAGCAGCAGCGCGTCTCCGGGGAAGGAGAAGCGGTCCGCCGGGGACACGAAGCGGGACCGGAAGTGGCTAGAGTACCAGGAATCCCTGGCCGCCGAAGCCACCCAAGGCGCCAAGGGCGGAACCCCAGCCACCAGTCCCCAACGGGCCAGTGGCGGTCACCACCCCGGCCACACCACCCTTGGCGACTTCCTTCAAGTCGCCAAGCATGCCAAGGCCAAGCCCCGTCAGCTGCACCTGAGGAAGTAAGGCCCCAGCAGCGACGTGGAGTCGGCCCACCGCGGGAGGATGCCGGCCTACCAGGCCAGCTCCAGCAGCAGCGTCGCTCCAGACCAAAGGGACGTGGCGCGCGCCTGTGAGCGCGCCTGTGGGGTGCCCTGCAACCTTCGGGTTGCCCGGCAACAGGCCACGCAGCAGAACGCTGCCATGGAGGGCGCCGTCGGCATCGCCCAGCAGGAGGCTGCGGAGTGGAAGCATGGCATGGCCATCCACGCCTCTACCCTGGCGGCCATTGCGGCTGGACTCACGGCCGGAGCCGCCCATGCGGCAGCGACTGCCCAGATCAAGGGTGAGGTGGCGGCAGCCGCCGAGGAAGCCCGCCTGACGCAGGAGGCCATTGCCTGCAAGAAGGCCGAGGTGAAGGCGCTGGAAGAGGCGCTTGCCCAAGAGAGGGCAAAGAAGGAGGCGGAGGAAAGGGCCCACGCCGAGGCAACGGCTAAGGCCCAGGCGGACGCCGCCAAGAAGGACACCATCGAGGCCGCGCGACGGAAGGTCGCTGAGGAGAGGGCCAGGACGGCGGCGGAGTTGGCGGCGTTGGAAGCGGAGAAGGCTCGGCTGCAGCAGGCCCGGGAAGCCGAGGCGGCTCGTGCCCGGGAGGAGGCCGAAGGGCAATCTGCCGCAGCCACAGCCGCCGCAATGGCGGAAGCGGAGGCCAAGCTCCGCCGCGAGACTCTTCCGGGAGGATCCCGAGTGGAGACCCTTCGAAAGCTTTTCGAAGGGGACGCCTCCTCCAGGATGGCGCTGGACCCGGAGGAGGTCGACACGGGCAGCAGTGGGAGCAGTGGCCCCACCGCCCACCGACGGAGGAAGGGTAAGGGGAAGAACCCCGAGAGGTCACGGAGGCCAGCGGACAGACACCCCCACGACAGCGACTCCTACCTCACCGCCAGCGACGGGGATGAACGAGGCCGTCGACATCGCCGAGGAGTGGCTGGCGGAGGAGGCGGAGACGTCTCCATGGAGCCGGAGGGTGAGAGTGAGGATCTCCCTCCTCCCTACCGGAGCTCGGAGTCTTCCGCGTGCGGGACCGAGACCCCCAGGTGGGGCGACATGGATGAGGATGATGACATGGACTTCGACTACACAAAGAAGCCCCCATCTTTGGACCCACCGAGGCGACCCGGCGGAGACCCACCGGGACCCCCTGGCGGAGGACCATCAGGACCCCATGGAGGACGCCCCCCAAGTGGACCCCCTGGAGGCGGACCACCGGGCAGGGGAGGACCGCCTGGACCGGGCGGACCCGGCGGAGGCCCTCCTGGAGGACCCCCCTGGGGACCCCGACGACCCACCAGGGAGCGGCGACCCGGATGCCACCTGGCGGTGGATTTTTCACCTCCGCAGGAGGGTCCAGTCCCTCGAGCGCGAGGTAGACACGGGCAAGGGCGAGATGACACGCATCGCCAGGGTCACCGCGGGCGCACAGAGGGAGCTGGACATCGCCAAGATGGAGATGGTCAAGAGCGCCAAGGTCGCCACCGCCACCCAGACGGAGCTGGACATCGCCAGGGGCGAGATCAGGTCGCTGAACAGGGTTATCAACGGCCTGCAGCAGAGGCTGGACGCGCTGGAAGGCCGTGGGAGCGTCGGCAGCGACCACCCACCCCTGGAGTCTGGCTCGTCGGACGACGGCTGGGGACCTGGACCAGGTCTGGGCAGACCCCACGCCCCCGGCGGAGCCCCCAGGAGTTGCCCCAGCGCCAGTGCCCCCTCTCTCAGCGCCCCCTCTCACCACAGCGCGGGCCGCCGCAACGAGCGCGTGCCGCCCGGTAGTGGTAGTAAGGATTGGCGTGATGAGTGGCTCAGCGCGGAGTACCACAACCGCCGTGCTCCACCGCGGACACCGGTACGCCCCCGACGCCCCGCACCAGCCCTGGAGCCAATCCCAATGGCTGGCGGGCGTTATGGTGGACTCAGGGATGAGGTCCCCAGAGGAGACGTGGAGTGGAATATCGGCGGAGGTGAGCAAGACCTGGAGGAGTTCGGCATTTCCCCGCCGCGTGGTGTACGACGAGAGGCCGCTGAACGCAGCTGCCGGCGCCGTGATGAGGAGGCGTACATGGAAGGGGTACGGCGTGAACATCTAGGTTCAGCGTACATGGAGGAACCACGGCGTGGCCACACGGATACCGGGGAAGAGATGGAAGTGGCAGCCGTGGGAGTCCGTGGGAGAGGCAGATGGGAACCTCGGTCGACCTCGCAGCCGGCGTTCATGGTCTCTAAGGCCGCGGATGCCGCCGTGTGGGAAGACCTGAAGGACATCAAGCCCCCCATGTACGATGGCAACCCCCTCAACCTCAACCGCTTCCTGGAGAAGCTGGACGATTGGGGGGTGACCGTCACTGAAGACATGGATCCCGCAGATGCGGAGAAATATGTCTTCAGACGGTTCAGGTACAGCCTGCCGGAAGTGCTCCAAGAGCTATACTTCGTGGCAACCAAGGAGGGGAAAATCAAAACCCTCAAGGAAGCCAAGAAGTGGCTCAACGAGCACGAGCGGGTGGACGCTCCGCAGGTGGCTGCCAAGCGGTGGAAGTCCATCAAGCTTCAGCATGATGGTCGGGAGATCGACCTACGGGATTGGCGACACTTCTGGGGGCAATACACCCTCTTCCGCCGCAACGTGGAGGACTGGAACGAGGGTGACGAGCAGGCTCGCCTGCTCTCCGTACTGCCGGAAGCATGGATCAAGAGAGTCACCAAGGAGGAAGCCAAAAGGGCCAAGTCCAACCACACGCTCAAGATGATGCTCCCCAAGGAGTATCATACGAACGTGGTGGCTTGGACGAGGAAAAACCTGGCCCGGGATGTCAAACGGCACTCCCTGCGGAACGCTCTCCTCATCACCGTCTCGGACGATCGCGAGAAGACCGCGATGTGGCGCCTTGATGAGTGTGACGTGAGGGGCCAGACCATCCGTCTGCAGGCCATCCCGGTGCGGATGAGCTGCGACGAGATCCTGGAGTGGGTTGGAGAGAAGGTACTCAAGGAGTACCGTAACCTCCACCACACCTGCGGGTTGAGGCCCGGCGACCGTGACGTCAACTACGTTGGCGAGGGGCCTGGCGGGGAAGCTGCCATGGACGCAGCGGGAGCCGATGGCGATGAGACTCTCGTCGACGATGACGACGACGATGAGCCCGCCGAGATGGCCGTTTGTGCCTTCGTGGCCAACAGCCTGAACGCGGGGAGCAACCGGGGAAGCTGGAAGCCCCTGCAGCAGGGTGGGAAGAAGAAGGAGAAGAGGGATCCTCGCCGCATTGGCGACGCTCCGCTGTCCTTTGGGGAGTTCATACGAGCTCACCCTCAGGGCTGTTTCGTGTGTTATGGGAGGAAGAAAGGCTTCAACCATGACCTGCGAACATGCCCCATCCACCAGGCCGACACGGAGGCCTACAAGAAGGCGCACGGGTCGAAGAAGCGTGCGCCCGCGGGTATCCGGGAACCCAAAGTGGAGGTCGACAAGGACGAGCTCTCCAAGCTGATGTCCGTGGGGACCGAGTTGGCCAAGGAGATCCAGGAGATCAAGAGGAACTGGGTCCCCAGGTCGGAGAACAAGAACAAGGAAGACAACAAGAACGACAGGAACAAGGACAAGGACAAGAAGACTAGGAATAGGGGAATGAAAAAAGGTGTCAACGAGGTTGATGCAGAAGAGAATACCCCTACTTCCACAAGCGACGCCCCCTAGCGGAGCCCCTGCAGCCAAGGGCCCCAGCTAGGGCGGTCACAGGATGGTGTCGTGGGAAGCGCCACACCATCCCAGTCGGGAGACGGTAAGCACGAAGGGATTGCCGCGGGCGGAAGGCCCGGTCCGGCACCCGACAGTCGCGGTGGCGGGGTGAGGGCAAGTGAAGGCACGAACCCTTGCGCCCGTCCATCCTTCGCCACTAAGAATGTATTCGATGTGCTTCAAGATCTATCCGAGAGTATCGGAGGATCACCCCGACCCCAGCTGGATGCTGCAGATGGGCAGCCTGAGCCCATTGTCCACGACCTGCACCAGTCGCTTGTTGAGCTTCTGGAACGGCCGGAGATCCTGAGCTTGCACGTCGTGCGCCGGGTTGGGCGCGAGCAGCAGTTGCACCTTAAGGTCCGTGCCTTGTGCGGGGAAGTGCAGAAGGTCTTCGACGTGTTGGTCGACACGGGAGCTCAGGTCCGCTTGGTCAAGGCTGGCCTACTTCCGCCAGAGTGTTTGACCGACAGTCGGAAACCTGTCAGGCTGAAGGTGGCGAATGGCCAGTACATGGTGGGAGGCACGAAGGAAGCGGCCATTGGGCTGCAGTTCGTGAACCACCGTGAGCTGAGCCGCCCGGACCTCGGCAAGGAAATCCTCCTGCAAGGTCGCTTCTACGAGGCCGAGATGGACTGGGACATGATCGTCTGGTACGACTTCATGATGGAGACGGACTCCAGCGTTCTCCCGGCCCAGGCCTCAATGACCCTGTACCAGGACGACCAGCTCTCGTGGCTTTCGTCACCTGAGCACCATGTGGAGTGCCAATGGATCCACCCGGAACGCAATCAGCTCGAAGTGGCCGCGCTGGGCACTGAGCCAACTGGGCCAGCAAACCAGGAGTACAGCGTAATGCCGGAAGTGGCGAGCCGAGTGGTTGCGGATCCGGGAGCTTCGGATCTGGCCCTGGATGCGTTCTCTTCAGGAACCTCCGCCCATCTTCGGGTTTGTGAGAAGTACTGGAGCGCCCAGGACTCCGCGTGGAAGAAGCACTTGGGTCCGCATCAGGGTTTGATGTGGATCCATTGCCCCCGAAGGGACATTCCAAGGGCGGTAGCGAAGATTCGCAACGACCGCTCCAAGGCAGTGCTGGTTGTCCCTATGGGATGCACCGAGGAGGAAAGCACCCGACATTGGGTGGTCTCATTGACCAACATGACCTTAAACAAGGTCGTCCTACCGGCTGGAGAGAGTGTCTATCAGGACGCTAAGGGACAGCCCATGCCACCCCAGAGATGGCCAACGGAATTCCACTATGGGGATGGGGGCCTTGATCAGGCCGACACCACGGACTTCGTGTGTGTCAACCGTATTATAGCGGAGCCATGGCGGCAATGCTTTGCGGTTTCCCCTGTTGACATCGGAGAATCGGAAGATCCCCTCACTGAAGAGGAGTTGGATCTGGTTCAGGGGTATATGGATCAGCCCCTTCACGACTGGGGAAGCCAGCGTGAGGGCAAGGGCCAGGACAAAGCCTGGTGGGAAGTGGACTCGATCGTCTCTGGTTCCTATGATGGGAATACCTTCGTACAGAGGGTGCTGGACCACATGTCCAGCCAGGACGAGCCAATCGGCGGGAACCCACCCACCTACGGTGACTTGTTCCGAGGCAAGACCAGAGATGGCCCTTTGGGCCACCTGGGAAGACCACCTGAGCCGAAGCCGAGTGGGGTCGCTACCCCTCAAGTAAGCTCAGTGGTCAAGGTGCCCGGAAAAGCCAAGGCGGAGTCCGATGAGTGTCCCAAGATCCAGGCATTGAGGGCCAGGTTGAAGCAGAAGTATGGTGATACCTTGTTCAGCGGAAAACCTGTGTTTCCCCCACCGGTGCGTGGACCGTATGGCGAGGCCAAGATACGACTGAAGCAGGACCCCCGTGTGTATCGACACCGGGAGTTCGCCCTGAGGGGCGAGAGGAAGGAAGCCATGGAGAAGATCCTCCGTGACTTCATCGAGAGAGGCTGGCTTGAGCCGTGCCACTCTGAGTGGGCCTCTCCGTGCTTCGTCGTCCCCAAGAAGGTGGACGGTGAGTGGCGGCTCGTGGTCGACTACCGTGGCCTAAACGCCCAAACGCAGCATGACAGCTATACGCTGCCCCTCATTGAGGACATGCTGCAAAAACAACACCGGCAGAGGACCTTCACGGTGTTTGACCTGAAACATGGTTATCATCAGATGCCTCTCGCCGAGGAGTCCCGTGCCTGCACAGCCATGAGCACCCCACTTGGACCTCTCCAGTGGAAGGTGATGCCCATGGGCGTTACCAACGGCAATGCGGCTTTTCAGCGGATGCTGGAGAACCTGCTTGAGCCGGTGCGTGACTGTGCGGACCTCTTCGTGGACGACGTGATCATCGCGTCCCGGGACCCCAGTATGAGCTACGAGGAGCTCCTGGGGGCACATGAGAGGGACGTCACTCGAGTGCTGGACCTTCTTGTTCGGCACAAACTCACGGGCAGCAGTGACAAGGCCACCATTGCGGTAAGCGAGGTGGTCTTCGCTGGCCACGTAGTTGGGAACGGGCAGCGGAAGCCCATACCTGGCAAGATGGCTGCGATTGAGCACTGGGAAAAGCCCAAAACGGTCTCTGAGCTACGGGCGTATCTCGGGTTCTGCAACTACTACTCGGGGTATATCAAGATGTATGCCAAGTATGCAGCCCCCATGACGACGATGCTCAAGGGCAACCGAGAGGAGACCAAGAAGGGGTCCAAGAAGGCTCTGGTCTGGAATGATGAGTCCGATCGTGCCTTTGAGGGGATGAAGCAGGCGCTGCTATCCGCAGTGGGTCTGCACCTCGTGGATCCTGACCGAGGGTTCGTCCTGCGCAGCGACGCTTCCGACTACGCCGTTGGCGCTGTGTTGGAACAAGTGCTTGACGATGGGAGGCACGTGCCCGTGGCCTTCTGGAGCCGAGTCCTGGCGGAAGGCCAGAGACGGACGTGGACGCCCCGAGAAAAGGAGGCGTATGCCATCGTCATGGCTCTCAGGAAAATGGGCTGGGTACATAGCCCTCCATCCCGTCACCGTCTGCACCGACCATCAGAGTCTGCAGTCGTGGCACAAAGAGCACGTGGACAGCCCCTCTGATCCCGCCTCCCGACAGGCAAGATGGCATGAGACCTTGGCCAAGTTCGACCTCACAATTGTGTATGTTCCTGGCAAGGACAACACCGTGGCGGACTGTCTCAGCAGGTGGGCCTATCCCGCCAGCAAGGGCATGACGGATGTCTCTGCCCATTGCGATGAAGCTGAGACCGCTGAAGCCAAGAGGATCATTGAAATGGAGCGCCTGATGGAGGAGGAGGGTGTTAAATGCTTCGTCGTCATGGCTGCGGATGCCCCCCTCGGAACGAGGATGGGCAGAGCGGTCAGAGTACTCGCCCCTGATGGAGCTGAGTCCGACAAGCACCTCTTCCCTGAGTCTTGCCTCCAGGACGACTGGACCGACCACTACGCCTAGTCTGAGGCCTTTGAGGCCGAATATAGGGCTGTGACCGACCCTGATGACGGGCAGAAGTGGCCAAAGGGGCTGAATGAGGAAGATGGCAAGCTCTACCGGAATGGTAAGCTGCTGGTCCCAGAGTCCCGGGTGCTCGAGCTGTGTGAAGCTTGGCACCACCACATGATGCACCCAGGGGTCAAGAAGCAAGCCCTGGACATGCAGCGCCGGTTCGAGATTGACCAGATCAGTCTCTACACCGCCATCAAGAAGGTCAGGAAGGGTTGCTCGGTCTGCCAGGCCTGCAATCCCGATAACCGGAACGTCAAGGGGGAAGCCCAATGGACTCCAGTGCCTGACCAGCCCATGGAGAGCGTGGCCATGGACGTCTTCTCCATGCCCAAAGTGCACATTGGCAAGGAGACCTTTGACTGTGTGGTCCTTTGTGTGGATCGCCACAGCGGCTACGTAGTAGCCGTTCCGGCACGCAAAAAGGGGTTGCTTGCCAAGGAAGTGGCAGTCATGGTGATTCGTCATGGGCTGACCGTCTTTGACATCCCCCGCACCATTTGCAGTGACCGAGGGCCCCAGTTTACTGGTGGCTGGTTCAGGGCTATGTGTTCCCTTAGCGGAATATGTCATGCCAAGAGCGTCGCCTATCTCAGCCGGTCTAACGGCCGGGCTGAAGTGGCTGGACGGCAGCTGTTCGAGAAGCTGCGCAAGATTCACATCACCAATCCACGTCAGAACTGGTTTGAGGAGATGTGGCCCGGTCTGAAGGCCCATCATGACACCCCCACTCTGGGTGGTTTGTCCCCTCACCAGATTCTGTTCGGCAGGGACCCCCTGGGTCGGGGACTTCCCTTGTCTGGTGATGGTATGGCCATGGACGCCAAGGAATTCTTTGCACGGCAAGAGGCAACGGCGCGGGACATCCGCCAGCAGCTCGAGAAGGAGCATGCTGAGTGTCAGAAGTCCGCCCCGAGCTCGACAGCGCAAAAGTTCAGGGTGAAAGACCCGGTGTGGGTGATCAGACCCCGCCCTATGGGCACCCACCGCACCAAAGCCTGGTTCACACCCGGAGAGGTGGTCCGCAGAATTGATGAGGACACCTACCGCATCAAGGTGGGTCACGGACAGTTCCGGGAGCGCCAAGAGAGTCAACTCCGTGTGCGGGAACCCAACCTCCGTGGCCAACACGTGTCCCTGAACTATGCCGCACATGAGGCTGATTCGGACGACGACTATGCTGAGCAGGACGACTATACCGTCGAGAAAATCCTGGCCAAGCGGCCGAACGCCTCGGCACCCGGAGGCCTGGAGTTCAAGGTTCGTTGGCGAGGCTATGGGCCGTCCCACGACACCTGGGAACCCGTCTCCTCGTTCGTGCCGCGGATTAACACCCCCTTCATGGACTACATCCGCAGCCACAAGACCAAGATCCATGTGTCGGACTTGGCAGCACTCACCCGGGCGATTGCAGCCAGGGGCGCCTGATCATCGCCTTAAGCTCTCCCCTGATGCATTTGAGCGCTTGTTAGGTCGACGGATCGTCCCTCACTTGCTTGCTCTCTTCCAACTTTCGGTGACCCGCCATCAGAGTGGCCATATACCCCCCCCTGCTGAATCCAGAGGAGGATGGCCCCTCTCTCCCACTTCTATTCGTCACTCTCCGCCTGCTGAATCCTTGGGAAACCAGGCGGGCGACTGACCTTGACATTTTAGGAGCTCTTAGGGCCTTGAAGCCCATACGACGTTGCGCAACGGATGCCGCTGTCATCGGCATTGCGATTTTGTTCGGTGTGTGGTCTGATCTCATTGCACTTGCGGGATCCAGACCGGTCTATGTGTGTCTGCAGACTATATATGGCCTGAACTCAGGCGTTTTCCTGCCCACCCTCCTGCATATGCCTTATCCTAACCGGGGCTTGGTTTGGCGCTCTGTCCAGAGTGTGTTTACATGCCTATTACCCCGCTTATTGCTTATTTTTCTGTTCCCCAGGATATGTGCATCTGTATGTTGTGTATTATCAGCCCATCACCGCAATATGGACTGTTTTTTCCCCCGAAGGGATGCGAATCGGAGTACGGTGGCGCTCTGAGTCGCCGTGTACAAGCTCTTACATAAGGTCCAGCCTGGACCAGTACCTAAGTACAGATTCTTCTGTTTGAGTGCCCGTGATACCGTGTGCCCTAGTGGCTGTGATGTGCTGAGATCCTGATGGCGCCAGGCGGGAAGCCCAGTTGCCTGACTACACTCCCAGCGGTCCGCCACTGTCAGTCCCAGTGTGAGCCTACCGACTCGCAGACGCACTTGCAGTCGGGTGGCGACCTCAGGTGTCCTGACCTCGGTCAGTCTGCCTGGGAAACTGGTGGTTTGAGGAGTCGACGCCTCCGCCCAGACTGCATGGGGACTCCCCCATGCATGGCCCTCGTGGTAATGGGGCGAGGGAAAAGACGGCCTTGATGCCCGATCCCTTATGGAGGAGCTCGTTCGGCTTTAGCACTCTGGACTCGCGTCGTGGATATGGACATGGTGCGCCCAAGGAAGGACCTGTGGGGACTCTCCCCCAGACTGCGGCCTTGGGAAGCCTGGGGTAGCCTAATGGATCTTTGTGGTCACTTTCGACCTGTGGGACCACCTCGGTCGTCGTGTGACGCCTGTGTTGGCCCTGTATGCCACTGCCACTGTGGTAGTGACCGTCGCAGCCGGCACCCGGTGCGCCTTGTATGGGTTAACGGGTCCTTTGGATGCCGAACAATCGCCGCCAGGACCCGGGACTTGATACTTGATACTATACCTCTGATTACCAATACCAACAGCATCATACCTGTTTCACCATGAGTTGTAATGACAGCCTAACCCGCAAGTCAGCCTGAAGTGAGGATGTGACACACCCCCCCCCCCTTCAGGGGATGGTCCTAGGTACCCGCTGCCATGCTTGGGTGTTATCGAGCCCCCCCCAGGGTTTCCTCTAAGGAGGGGGGTGAAGCGGTACCCAGAACCTATGGCCCATGGCCCAGGGGCCTGTGAGCCGTCACACCCGTGCGGAAGCCGTTGACACCGGCTGTCAGCGGGATATCCCTGTTCTCTAACCCGCAAAATCTGGAATCCCATTTCTAACCAATAAATCGATTTAGAATTACCATAATTTTATTGTCTTAGGCGATTTTTCAGTCGGAAATCAGTGAAATACCGGATTTCTACCGCGATTTCTGATTGTCGTGAAATCGCCGCCTGATGTCGCCTGTTCGCGCGCCTTCGTCGCTTCTCCGTGGCGAGTTTTGTGATGAACGTTTCTCGAGTACCTGTGAGTTTCTAAGAGAACTTAAGGGCTGAATCTAGTAGGTATTTAATGTACTTTCATCTGGTGTGTTCACCAGAATTTTTCGCCGTTGCGTCTTCGGGAAAATCAGCGCGCAAGCTTTTCCGTCGATCGCTCGAACTCATGGTTCTCAAGGACCATGAGTTCGGACGGAACCCTACATTCCCCCCCTATGCCTTTCATCCATGCCCCTTTCACGTGGGCATATCACTTTGTATAGGGGAGCGGGCAATGGCGATGTTTTAGGCAGCCTATGGGTCTCGCAAACGCTAACTTTGTGGCCTTGTGAGCATGAACGTTAATAACCGAACACAATGCTCACAAGACCAAAAGCCCTAGGCCATTTTCGTTTTTTCGAGCCGACTCAACGATGGCTCCACGCAATTCAATGCGTACCGAAACTCTTTTTTCGAAAGAGGGCAAGTTTTGGTCGAAAATTAGGCAAAAATGGCGAAACCCCTGAGGCTCGTACTCGAAGCCTATGAGGAGTTGAGCCTCGAACCAAGGCAATATGTAAAGTAGAGAGCAAGAACGACATCGTGGATGGCTTGGTTGATTTTTACAACCTTGTCTTCTATTTTGTATAATTTCGCCTAGTGAGCACGCGTGCCATACTGCCTCTTTGCACACGCGCTCATATGCAAGCACTAATGACACGAGTGGGCGGAGACAATCTAACCATAGTGTGCATATTTGAATGCACCTACTATGGGCCTACCTCAAATGTGTTTACTCATATTTTTGTTCCTCAATGACCCAAAGATATGTACATACCAATATCGCCAATATATGCACTTTTTCCCATAAATAGTGTGCTTCAAGGATTGAGGTGTTAAAAATGTTTCCATTATGCTTTGAACCTCAACCCTTGTTGCAAAAGGGAGGCAAAGCTTCGGTTTGCATCCATGCAAAAGCCCGAGGCTCCTTTCTCTTGTGATACGGAGATACGATATTTGGAGGGACCACTTTTGGGTGAATTTTGGCCGTTTTGCCCGGAATGGCCACAAACCCCATCTCCCCCTGATTTCCCTTCCGAGGTTGCGTGCGCCACTTGACCAAGGGTAAGGGCAATTCGGAGAGGGCACATAAACCCGCATCGAATGGGGTGTTTCCTCATGTGGCCTCTCCTCTTGAAGAGAGAGTTGTGAGTCACCCAATTCGGGGTATGTTGCTATTCTCCCCCATTTGTGTGTCACTTTGTCCCCTAGGGAAAATAGCTAGAGGCGACCATGAGGGTTGGCAAGTGGCATATATTGGAACGTAAGTCCCATGTGTCTATAGCATCCTTGGTTGAAAGAATCCTCGCCGTGGCCATGGAGATATGGAAACATGAGTGTGGGCCAATTTGGCCACATTTCGCTGTTTTTGCCATTGTATGCCATATTGGAATTACCATATCTCCATGGAGCACAAGATCTAGCCAGGAAATAAGGGCGATGATTGTAGCATATGACCAAGGGTTAAACGCCATTGAGTTTCGTATTTGCTCCTTCGGCCCATCCGGAGTTATTCAACTCTTGGTGCGATCCATGATCCCTCCGTTTGCACTGCATGCTGCTTTCTGCCCCATCCGCGTGTTCATCCCCTTGGTGAACAGTAAGCAGCCAGCGTGACAGCAAGCGATAACCCAGGGCATGGGACCATAGGGGATATCAAGGGTTGTGAATCAAGGCTTGGCGCGACAAAATCGCCAAGGTTTCCTACCCTGGAGGGCCGCCCGAGACGGCCGATTTCGCCATTTTGGCAATTATGACCCCACTTGACGAACCCGTGATGCCCTGATGCCAGAACCTCAGAGGGAACCAGGTTGGGTGAGGGCTCCAGAGAGTTCGTAGACGAAGGGCATAGGGTCAGTTGCCTCGTCCTGACCTCTGGCGAGTCCGGACGAGGGGTCAAGTTTGGAGATTTTTGAGCTAATATCAGTTTGGGCTGAAACAGCCCATTTTCAGCTACCAACTCCTAGGGGATAATGGCGGGGCCATCTCTCTCGCTCAGAGTCGACTTGAGACCCGCCGTTAAGGGAGCATGAGGAGCGACTGTCAGTTGGCCTTGGAGCATCTTAGTTACCAGGAACTCGCCTGTGGCTGGGCGGTACAGCCCCCCTATTGGCAGGGTTTCAGGATCCGGACTGAGCAGGGCATGGGTTGTGTTTGAGCCCCCGCCCCTGCCAGCCACTGAGAGGGTCGGACCTGGGATTGGGATATGAGTTGGGACTGAATGTCTATTGTCCTGTGATGCCCTTACCGCAGTCCAGTCTTAACTCAGGTGTACATACCCTGATGTTTTGCTGTACATACTTTTGTTCCCTTGTTTCAGAGTGGCAAGGATCCTGAAACGCTTTGTCACATGACACGAGCGTATTGATGCCCCTGTGAGCGCAGTGCTTTGCCTGCCTGCTTGCTTGTGCGTGTCACCGCAGCGTCCCGTGGCCAGGCCCCCCACGGGAACGCGTCACTGACTTATGAAGAGCTGCCGCGAAGTCTCAAAAAGAAAGGCTCTCGATTCTCTGAGGATCATTACAGGAACCGTCTTGAGAACTTCAGGGCAATCAAGAAATTGTTTCTTGAAGAGATCCAAATAGCAAGGCAGGATTGGGAGTTTTTGGTGCAGGAGGCGGAGAACTCGGGAGAAGGCCTTTCTGAAGGCGAGATGAAGAAGATTCTCCTGAGCAAGCTCACGCCGGAGACCAAGCAGAAGATCAGGGACTCCCAGGCGGACCAAAAAGTCCTGGGCAACTGGGTGGAAGTCGGAGGATTGCCGGAGACTATGGGAAAAATGGCAAATCGTGAGTTGCTACACTCTATCAGTGCTACTGGATTGAAAGACATCACCATTCGTGAGGGCAGATGGAGAGTTGGTTTCCATGATTCTGAACAGTCGGAGTTTTTCTGTAGCATGGTGGATGGAAAAGTGAAGTATAAGGGAACAGTTTTGAAGGTGCGGCCGTGGATCTTCTCGTATGGAGTCGAGCAGATCTGGGACCAACTTGAAAAGTATGCAAACTTAGAACGCCAGAAGTCACAGGATGCACAAGGCTTCGGAGGCAAGGTCAGTGCCGTTGGTGAGAAGGGATGCTCCGTGTGCATTGCCCTACGAAAGGAAGGTCGAGCGGCGACTCACACGACCGCAGATCACAGGTGGACGCCCTCAGATCTCAAGACAATTCAGTCCAAAATGGATGGAAAGGGAAATTCTCTCAAAAATCCCCAGCAGGATGGAGCACGAGATGCTGACTAGCATGGAGGAGGAAAGGGTAAAGGGCAGTTCAAAGGAAAGAACAGAGATTGGACACCAAAAGATTACTCGCAGCAAGGCGGAGATCCAAGCGGCTCAAGATGGACCGATGCTGGTGGAAAATCTGGTGGAAAATCTGGCGAAAAGAGTGGAAAGGGACAGGGAAAGTCCAGGAATCAAGAGGATTCCAAGGTGAATGGCAACCCCCTGTATACGGAGACGCCAGCAATTAAGACCTTCGGCAGCAACAAGGATACTGGAGGTCGAGGCAAGGGCAGATCCAACGAATCCAACCCCAATTCCAACACCTCCAACAACAAAGGCCAAGGAGGTAAGAAAGGCGGTGGTGGAAAGTCATTTGTTGGTCGTGGACGTGGAAAAGGAGTGAATGCCGTTGAAGCAGGAGAAGAATGGGTTGACGAAGGACAAGTACAAGACGTGCAGCCGAACGTCGAAGAAGAATGGCAATAGGGAGGCCAACTTGACCCAATTCCCAACACTGGGGTTGAGTGGCAGGAAACAAAGCCCATCAGGGTAGTTGGGGCGGTGGATGGACGCTGCTGGGATCGGCTGGCGCGTTCCTCCGGCCTCCTTTACCCTGCCTGGGTCCTCAGCGCTGTCAGGCGGGGCAAGCAGCGCCAGTTTGTCTGCTGGATCCAGGTCAGGACGACAGATGGTAAGGTTAAACTTGCCAAATGTCTGATTGACAATGGTTCAGAGGTCAATCTGGTGAGGAAAGGCTTTCTGCAGGAGAACGAGGCGAAGATGTCCTCGACACCTGTCCAGCTGGAGGGAGTGAGCGGACATCGCCTTGAAGGTGGCGACAGAGAGGCAGAGTTGGCGGTCAGATTGGTGAAACAATCTGTCTGGAGTGTGGAGGAGACGGTGACGGAGGAGTGGCTTTCTGGAAAATTTTATGAAGCCACCATAAAGTATGATTTCTTCTTGGGTTAACCATGGCTTCACGGTCACCGTGTGTCGCCCATGGGACACAGGACATGCTTCCTCCAGGATCCGTCGACCAGCGACCCGTCCGACCTGTATTATCTGCACCCATACACCAAGAGTATACACCAATTCAAGGAGCGAAATAAGCTGCATATTCAGCAAGATGGGCAGGAATGGATAGGGAATCAAGAAGAATTCGACGAAGGAAAGGTGGAATCATTGAACTGCAAGAAGTGGAAGTCGGTTTGCTATCGTGTAGTCGACAAATGGCGGGACATTCTGGTGGATTACTTCGAAAAGAACCACAATTTTTGTCCGCAAGTTGATGCCTTTGCAAACGAAAAGAATAAAAGATTTCCAAAGTTCTACAACGATGCCTGGAGTCAGGACTGGTCTGAACCTCTATGGATCAATCTGCCCTTCGACGTTTTTCCTCGTGTGGTGCAGAAGCTGAAGCAATCCGGCGCAAAGGCGATTTTCATTGTCCCCAACTGGCCAAAACAATCTTGGTTCAAGGACATTATGGACATTTCAATCGACATTGTCGAGCTACCTCACAAGGAAGTGAAGCTGTATTGCAAAGACAATGGCAAGCCTTTGCCACAGCGTTCGTGGAGCACGTTGGTGTGCTTAGTTGACGGGAATCTGGGAGATTATTGGCAAGATGACAGTGAAATGGGAACAGAAGAGGTCATCTCCAATTCCTCAGGAATGGACGAAATTGAGGTGGATCGAGACGATCGAGAGCGGAATCCTGACGTATCGTCGCGGAAGGAGGGAAGGACAATGGGCGTCCCTCAAGAGAACGCCTCCATCCATTCCAATTCGTCCCCATCAGACAAGAATCAAGCCAAAAATGTCAAGATTTCAAGCAAGAATGACGACAAATTTCCAAGATTTTCACCTAAATTGACAGGAATGCAGCTGAATTCGTCCGACCATCCCTTCAAGACACTTGTGGACCCCCTTAATTGGTGGGATCCCACAGAGGAGCGAGCTCAGGTGAGCTTCATCCGCCAACAATGCGACGAAGAAGTTTGGAATGAAATGGCAAAGAATATGAGACCACGACCAACAATTCGCAAATTGGTGGACATAATGTCGGTGATTCAATGTGGGAATCACGTCGACGAAGACAAGATATCTGCAAGAAGGGACGCAGTGTGCGAAGATTATAAAGATGACGTGCTGAGTGGGAAGTTGTGGAAAAACCCCCCAATTCGATGTGAAAATCGGGAAGCCAAGATTGAGATAATGCAAGGATCAAAGGTGCACAAACAACGTCCATTCTACCTTCACGGCACCAAAGCAGATGCCCTGCGAAAGATTATTGAGCGCAATCTCTATGATTTCCGTTGGTTGGAGGGCTGCATGAGTTCTGAGTGGTGTTCAGCACCATTTACTGTGCCAAAACCCCCATCCGCTGACCAATGCAGCATAGATGCTTGGCGTCTAGTGGTGGATTACAGAGCTCTGAATGCCGCCACGGTACCTGACGCGCATCCCCTTCCTTCAATCGAGAAGGAGATCACCGCGAGAGCCAAAGGTAAGCTCTTTACTGTGTCGGATTTGCGCCATGGCTTTCACCAAATGCCACTTCAAAAGGAGGATAGGCATTTGACGGCAATGTGCACGC
Organism: Eutreptiella sp. 'Long Island Sound 2002'; assembly: GCA_964036045.1. Lineage (NCBI taxonomy): Eukaryota > Euglenozoa > Euglenophyceae > Eutreptiales > Eutreptiaceae > Eutreptiella > Eutreptiella sp. 'Long Island Sound 2002'. Next base: position 126,662,113 of record OZ038382.1, on the reverse strand, counting down.
CCTGTGGCACTGTCCAGTGGACTGTACTGCCGATGGGTCTGGAGAATGCGTCGTCGATGTTCCAGAAGATGATGGAGACTATTTTATTTCAGAAGCACAAGTCTCTGAATTTACAAGAATTCTGCAGCATCTACATTGACGACCTTCTGATTGCCACGCCGTTGGGAAAAAAATTTGATGAGTGCCTGAAGTTGCACGTAGAACAAGTCCGCAAAGTTCTCGAAGTCCTTTGACAAGAGAAGCTCGTGTGTGGAGCCAAGAAGGGCAAAATGTTCCTCCAGAGCGTGGAGAACTTTGGCTCTGTCTTGGAAGATGGGACAAGAAGACCAGCCCCAGGGAAAATGGCTGCCCTGCAGCTATGGGAAAGGCCTGAAACCATCACGCAGCTTCGTGCCTTTTTACGCTGCTGCAATTTTTACCACGAGTTCCTTCCCCTCTACGCCAAGTTCTCTGGTCCATTGACAGAGTTACTCAACGTTGGCAAAATAGAAGGAAAGAAGGGAATTCAAGTCAAGCTCAAGTGGATGACAGAATGTGAAGAGGCCTTTACTGGTCTCAAGGAAGCACTGGCAAATGTGGTTACATTAAAGACTCCGTGGTTGGATGGAAGACCTTTGTCTATTCGTACAGACGCCAGTTGTTACGCCATTGGTGCTACGATCGAACAAGTCGATGACGAAGGTCACCATCATCCTCTGGCTTTCCGGTCTTGCAAGCTTACAACAAGACAGCGAAATTGGAGTCCAAGGGAACAAGAAGCCTACGCAATCCTTTGTGCCCTACGGCGTTATGAAGGTTGGATCTTGCGCCATCGCGTTGAGGTACTGACTGACCACAAGTCACTGGAGAGCTGGATGACAGAACATGTGGATACCCCTGGTGGACCAGTTGGGAGGAGAGGCCGTTGGCATGAAACTCTCAGCAGATTTGACCTCCACGTGACTTACATTCCAGGGCGCTACAATACAGTGGCGGACGCCCTGAGTCGCTGGGCGTACCCAGCCTCAGAGGCTTACTCTGAAGTGAGTTTTCATGGGACAGCGACGAATAAAGCCGAAGTGATCGAGTTTGATAAGGAGGAGCAAGCACTGATCAAGAAACATTGTCTTCAATGTTCGATTAAGAATTGGATGAAGGTTGAATTGCTCAGATGAAAGGAGATTACTAAGGCAGATCAGACTGAAAGGGTTAACTCTGACTCTGAGTCGTCGCTGCCGCTCCTGAATGTGTTTCCAGTGACAAGATCCAAGGCGAAATCCACGCTTCCTCCACAACAAAAGGACAAGGAAACTTCCTTCCTCTATGTGGATGGGACGAAGATGTACAAGGAGGACAGGTTCTTTGGGTCTGTATACCACAAGTTGAAAGGGGACAAGCCTTACGACTCTGAAGAGACGTCTGATTTCAAGATCCAAGGCGACAAGTTATTTTGGCAAGGACGGATTTGTGTTCCTGATTGTCTAATTGACCAATATGTCAAACATTGCCGTCGGAATGAGACATCCCACGGACACTCCCGTGTACTGGAGCAGGAGCTACGACACAGAGTGTACACACGGGACCTCAAGAGTGCCTCTGAGCGAGGTGCCAAAGGATGCAAGCAATGTCAGACGAACATCCCCAAGAATCAAAAGGCAGAAGTATTATTGAAGGGACTGCCAAGTCCTGAGAGGTTGTTCGACAAGGTGACGGCGGATGTCTTCGAGTTGGGACAAATCCAAGAGGAATGTCTCTACACGAGGAAGCCAATTGATGGGGTTTTGTTAATTCAAGACCGCCACAGTGGCTACATCCAGGTCCTCCCTTGCAACACGAAGCATCTCACCTCTGAAATGGCTGCCAAGTGGACTGCAAGTCAGTGGATGAGTAACTGCGATGTTCCCAGTGAAATTCTGACAGACAGTGGGGAGGAGTTCATTGGGACTTGGTGGGAGAACATGTGTGCTCTATTGGGAGTTCATCATCTTCGTGCCCGAGTTTACGACCATCGAGCCCTCCCTGCTGAACGCGCTGGAAGAATTCTTATCAACATTCTGAGAAAATTCCTGGCGACTGAAAAAGACTACAATTGGTTGGAGACAATTTACTGTGTCTTGAGGAGATACCATCGGACCAAGAACTACACTGGATTAAGTCTGAATGAGCTTGTTTTTGGTCGTGAGAAGATGGGTCCAGGACCAGTGATGTATCATCCAAGGCAGTGCTACAACGCCTCACAATGGTTTGAGGGGATCAAGGATTTAGAGTCCAAGTGGATCCAAGCCAAAGTGGAGAGTCAAGCAGATTGGTTGAAATTGAAAAATCAGTCGAGAACACAAGGAAAACCCTTCGAGAAAGGCCAGCAAGTTTGGCTTCGTAAGTCAGACAAGACCCTGAAGGACGACAACAAATTGTTACCTTTGTGGGAAGGCCCATTCCAAGTCAGTGGTCAACTAAGCGAGACTACATTCAACCTTGAGGTTGAACCGGGCAGACATCAAGAAGTACATCGGGACCGTTTGAAGGCCGAAGTACCCTGCCCCAAAGGAAGGTTCAAGCCTCTCTATTGGACTTCGAAGTACCTGAGCGACAGGAAGATGGTCACCAGCAGTTTCGAGTTGGAGAAGATCCTTGATTACAGGAAAAATACTCGAAACAAGTGGTACTTTCTGTGCAGATGGAAAGGATTCGGTCCAGAAGAAGACAAATGGGAGCCAGCTTCAAGCTTTATCCATGGGTATACGGACACTTTCATCAAGTTCCTGAAGAAGCACCCTGAGATTGACCGTGAGCTCTCGCTGATCAAAGATTGTGTCACCAAGGAAGACTTACAAGCACAAGAAGAACTCCAATCGTGGCAGAATCCATTCAACACAAGATCTGATCACAATTTAGAACGCCGAAACTTTCGAAAAGGTTTACGGTCTACATATACCCTTGGCATTCAGACAAAACAGTCCTGGCACATCGTCTATGTGGTTCGTTGAACAGATGATGGGACATCCTGGGATCATCCTGGTCATCATGTGCATCATTCTCATCATGGTCATCATGTGAATCATGTGCTTCATTGTAGATGATTCCCATCGGAAGCTCCGAAAGGCCTTTATCCTCAACCACGACGAAACTCTCGTGTTTTGCTGTCGACTGTGCCCCTCTACTCGCCTTGGGAAGGACTCGTTCGAGTTCGTGCTCATTTCAGAGATTCTGGCACATGACTAAGTCTGATGCAGTTCACGTGTTTGACGGATCTGCTGGGAATGTTATTTCAATCAGCTCTTACATTGAGACTGTTGGTTTGTTTTCCAATCGACCGCTGTCAAAGGGCTTATTAGGACCACGTGAGGACGATGGTGTTCTTACTTGTGTCGACTCGCTGCTCATCTTTGGATTGTGTTGGAATCCCCCTCAGAATCAGCTCAATTTTGGCAAATTCCTGGTACCAAGCATTGGATGCTTATACATTCTGGGACTATAATGAGTCAATTACCCCTTCTGGCTCAAACTGGATTAAACATGTAGCCCTGGAGACAATACTGACAGTGTGGTGATCACTCACTGGGTTTTCTTGGCTATCATTACTTACATGATTGAATTTCCATCGTGGGAATCATCATCATCATGAGGATTTGACCTGGATTGGCTATGAATGAGAACTGGATTTCCGTTCAGCACAACGCACAGTATCTATCGACAATGAATTGGACCTATATTGGCTAACTGTGGACTTCGCCGTCTTCAATCTGTGTGCGATTCACTGATTTTGGTCTCAATTCAGTCACATTTTGTACCATAATCTGGCATCTGGTCTCATGACTGCAAATGACACCGATCAGTTTCACATATCTTGGACTCCATGAAGGGATACCCTATTTTTTGGACGCTCGACGACATGGCGACACTTGTTTTCTGTTTTCTGGCAGTGGCATGTCAGATCCTGATTTCATCATGGATCATGGATCTTGATCATGCGTGTACATTCTTCACTCAGACTTTCAATTTTCGATTTTTCGAGCTTGATCGAAGCTATTTCTGTGTACCCTAAGGTACCTATGCGTTTCATTCAAGTCGATGGCCATCGCGAAACACAGATCTCAGCATAATTTTGCTCAATTCAGCTCAATTTCTCACATTTTGTCATAGATTAGTCGGTTTTTGGTCACTTTAGCCCTTTTTTTCACTTCACTTGACCCAGCCTGACATACTGGCGTATGTTTTCAGAGGGGGAGTGTAACGGCAGCAGTGACAGCACTCAATTTATACATCAATGTGATCAGAATTTCAATGATTCTCAGATGTACATTAGTGCAGTAAATGTTCCGCTTGTTTTCATGTTTTCCGTTCGCCGCCAGATGTCGCCTGTGAGCGCGCGTCGAGTCGCATTTGTCTTTCGTGATTTCCCGATCGGATTTATTTAAATTATTTCGCTTGATTTCACGTTGTGTCATTATGTGCGATGGATGCACAATGAGATTCTATGTCTGCACCATTTTTGTAGACCGGGTTTTCTGACTATTCATATTCCACCGGGGAGTTCAATGGGCTTACAAGTGCTTCGCATATGTCGCTCCCAGAGGCTGGATATGGGTCTGAAGAGGGTCACTTGGGTTGGGAGATATCAGGGGCAGTGTCGGGCGTTACGACCCCTGGGGCATCAAGGCTACAGGCTTCGCAATTACAAGAAAGATCCGCCACTATGCAGCGGTTACACCCGCAAGGGCGCACGCTGTGGGCCGGTGCTGGGTCCCCACGCCCGCACCGACCGCACCCGGGACACACAGGTCGCGGGACCCCGGCCGCCCGCCCCAGAGGACGGGCGGCAGGGGGAGGGACAGCGCCTGACACCAGACGCCCCTCGCAACAGTGGCAGGCCATCCCCCCGGGGACGGCCCCCCACCACCCCCGCGGCACGCAGCCCCCACAGAGCATGCAGGCCAAGGGGACAGCGTTGGGCCCCCACACTCACACGCCCGCGCCCACAGCACGTGGGTAGTGGACCCCGACAGCCCGCCCAGTGGGCGGGCAGTCGGGGGAGGGGGAGCGCCTGACATCAGACGTCCCTCGTAACAGTGGAAGGCACCCCCCTGGGGAAGCCCTTCCGCCACCCCCACGGAGGGCAACGCTGGCCCGCATGGGCGCACGGTGTGGGGCCGGTGCTGGGTCCCCACGCCCGCACCGACGGCACCTGGGACACACGGGTCTCGGAACCCCGGCTACCCGCCCCAGAGGGCGGGCTCCTTGGGGAGGGACAGCGTCTGACACCAGACGCCCCTCACAACGGTGGCAGGCCATCCCCCCCTGGGACGGCCCCCCACCACCCCCGCGGCACGCAGCTCCCACAGGGCATGCAGTCCGAGGGGACAGTGCCGGGCCCCGACATCCGCACACCCGCGCCCACAGCATGTGGGTGGCGGACCACGCCGGCCCGCCCAGAGGGCGGGCCACCGGGGGAGGAACAGCGCCTGACACCAGACGCCCCTCGCAACGGTGGCGGGCCAGCCCCCGGGGACAGCCCCCCCAACCCCCGCGGAGCGCGGCCCCCACAGGGCATGCAAGCCGAGGGGACAGCGCCGGGCCCCGGCACCCGCACACCCGCGCCCACAGCAAGAGTGGATGACGGACCCCGACAGCCCGCCCAGAGGGCGGACAGTCGGGGGAGGGGGAATGCCTGACCGCAGACGCCCCTCACAACGGACACACGGGCTGCGAAACCCCGGCTGCCCGCCCCTGAGGAACGCAGGAAATACGGGGCACGGGGACAGCGCTTGACCCCGTACCCGCACACCCGTGCCCACAGCACGTGGGCAGCGGGCTCCGACAGCCCACAGGAGGGGGGCAGTCGGGGGGGGGAGAGCGCCCGGCCTTGGACGCCCCTCGCAACGGGGCCGCCACGGACCGCGGGGGGGGAGCACCTAGTGCCCACACGCACACAGGAATGCCGGCCCGCGGAACCGGCGTACGAGCTCCCCCACCCACGCCCCGCCGCGCCCACAGCATGTGCACCAGCCAGGGGAAATGCGCAGCCCACCCCCTGCTAATAGACACAGCGACACCACAATGGCGGAACCCGCGGCCCCACGCAAAACACCCCCCCGATCTCCGACGCTGGACGCAGCACACGAGGTCATCAGGCCGCTGGGACTCAGAGGCGGCGAGGGAGACCCCCCAAAAGAGGACGCGGGCACGGACTCCGACCTGGAGGGAATATCGGAGCCCTCCATGGGCAGCACACCCGCGGGACCTGCGCCGCCAGCAGGCAGCGTGCCCACCCTCTGCCCCGCGTGGAAACGGGGCCACTGCACCGGCGACGGCTGGTGCCCCAAACAGCATCCCAAGCCCGGCCCCGATGACGGAGCGCTGCCCGAGGTGGGACGCGCGGCCGCACGCGCCGCCCTACCCTACGGGGTGGCGCAGGGGTGGAACCTAGATGAGACTGCACGCGGCAGCGTGAACATCCAGGAGGCCGTCGACCGAGTCGCTCACGCGGGACAAGCGGCAGTGGCCTTGCACACCCGGGGCCGCCACGGCAGACCAGCAGAGGGGATCATTGTGGAGCCCTCGGGAATGGTGCTTGTCCTGGCGGCAGACATGGTCCGAGGGGTGCTCCAAGCATCCTGCATGCGGCAGGCGCGCCCACAGTGGACCATCCAGGTGTACACCCCCCCACGGGCGTGGCCCTTCTCCACGTGGGCAGTGCTCGCCGTCATGTGGCACCTGGAACCGGAGGACGCCCCCACAGCAACCGCGGAGGAAATCGCCCAGGACCTCTACACCTGGCCGGCCGGCCAGGATTACCCCTGGCGCAGGCCCCGGGGCGGCCTCCCAGTGGCAGCCGCGGCAGAGGGGCTCTGCCTCGCGGCAACCCTCCAACGGCACCCCGACAAGGGGGCACGCCACTTTCTGCAGACGGGCACGGTCCCGGCCGCCCCGCCAGACTCCGAGTGGCGATGGGACGCAGGGGAGGCGCAACCGCTGCCGGGCCCCTTGGTCCTCCCGTTGTGGTATTTGCCCATGGGCACCCTGGCCCATGCCACTCAAGCCATCAAGGGGGCTTTCCCGCAGCCGCTCCTCCCTGGCGTGGCCCTGCTCCGCAGCCTGCAGGCGGGGGCAGCCTGGGTTCGGTGGAGGAAAGAGGGCGGGCGCCCGAGCCGCTATTTCCCCCTGGTCCAGGGCCAGGCGCTACTCCACGCCGAGGGCATGGGGACCGTGGAATGGGGGGTGATCGTGCCCGGTACAGCGTGCAGGTGGATCACTGCGGCCGCCCCGCAGCCCATGCGATTGCTGCCGGCGTGCCACCGCCTCCTACGGGCGGTCCCCTCCCTGGCCCCCCAACACGCCCTTACGAGGGACGTATAGAGGTCCATGCTGAGCCACCCCAAGGAGTGGCTAACGAACCCGGGTGCACGGTACCCGCCGGGGCCGGTGCTCGAACAGCTCACGGCCCCCACACCCGGGGTCCGCCAAGCCCTGCACAGGGCGTCGGCTCTCACGGAGCAGCTCAACGACGAGGTGCTAGACCTGGCGCTGGAGCCCCTGCGGGTGCTTTACCCGCAGGCCCACATCCCACCGGCGGGCACGTCCAACCGCCTGGGCCGCCTGGGTTTGCAGCGCCGCATCGAGGCCGGGCACCCAAGAGGCGTGGTGGAACAGTGGCTAACGCTCCGCAACCCGTCCGCCGCGCAAGGCCACTGGTACCTACACCAACTCCTCTTCCTACCCCGGGCGGCCCCGGAGCACCGCCGGCAAAACCCATACCACACGCACCCGGAGCGCTGAGGCGCGCAGAGCTTCCCGCAGCCAGTCCCGCCCGCCCTCTCGCCAGGGGAGGGGCCCGGAGGCGCTGCAGCAGGGCCCCCTGCTCGACACAGCCACCACGGTACAGCAAAGGGGAAGCAACGGCGCGGATGGTGCCGAACCGGACTGCACGAACTGCGGAGCGGTGGCCTGGACAGCGGCCTGCAGGCACCTCGCCCGAGATACCACGGGGCTCAGGCAGCACAGGCCAGCGGACCGCACGGCGCTGGCGTCCGCGGTCGCGGCTGTCACCATGGGTCCCGGGGCTGCGTGGCCAGCGCAGCTGCTGCCCCACGTCCCCTGCCGCGACACGCAGCCCCACCAGCCAGCCGCAACGCACGCGCCGATGGCACCCCTCACGGCGGAGCAGCTATACGTCGTTGCGGCAGCGCTGCTGGCAGACGGCGGGGAGATCTTCGTCCACCACCACGGCCCGGGGCAGATTGCGGGAAGCATACAAGGGCCGCAGCGCGATGCACCCCACCCCCCGCACGCCACACTCCGCGGGCGCACCCGCGTCTGGGATGCGGGCGGCGGCACACCCCCTCCCCCGGCCTCAGCAGGGGGAGGCACTGGTGCTGCAGACGGCAGGCTACCAGGCCATCCTGCACGGCCACGCCGGAGGGTACCGGTCGCACGTCCTGGCCGGGGGCCGCTGGACTGTCTGGCACAGCACCGCCAGGCAGAGGGCATTCCGGCCCCTGCCCCATGTCGACTGGCAGCAGGGGCCCACCCAGGCCTACTATATGCCGGCGGACCCCTGGCCGCTAGCAGTCCTGCTACACACTGTCAGCGCCCCCAACAAGAGGCAGGAACCGGGATGGGTCAACCCCCCCGCACTGGTGTGGAGCCCCGACCAGGAGGAACATCTACGGGCTGCGTGGCAGGATTACGCGATCAGGGCCACCGACGTCCTGGACCTCCACGCGGGGCCAATCACGCACGCCTGCCCGGCGGCTACCCTAGCGGTGGCCCAACGGGGACAGCAGAGCCCACACTGGGTGGTCTGCATGTTCAGCCCAGCAACCGCGCACATCGTCGTCTGCGACCCCGAGCGCCTGCCGGGGCCCGAAGCCGTGGTCCGCATGGCGGACTGTACCCGCATGGTCGTCTAGGCGCTACGGGAGGGTGAACACCACACCCTCCTGCTCCAGGTCCGGCTGAAGGACAACGTCCGGGCGGCGAGGTTGGGGGTGTGGCCAGCAGCGGCGCACCCCGCCGACCTAGAGCTCCAGCTGGCGGTCCCGACCACAGTGTACCACTGGCTACAAGCCTTCCACGAGCTGCGATGGAGGGGCAAACCCGACCGCCAAATCGGCTCTACACACTGGCAAGCGTGGCTCCAGGCAGACGCGCAGCGCGATGCCGTCCGGAGTCTCGGGCCCGCGCCCGCGACAGGAGCCCTCGATGCAGCGGCCCCGGGCCGCGCGTTGGCGCCACATACGGTTCTACTGGCCAACCTGCCCTTCCAACCAGCGACGGAGGACGCCATCCAGAAGTCGGTGCCGCTCCCCCCGGTGCGGGGGGCCACGGAACCAACGAAATGCCCCCTGTGTGCAGACAAGTACTGGACAAGCGGGGCAATGCTGGAACACCTGGCGTGGCACGCAGTGCACGCTGCAGCCCCGGTGGACGTCAAGGAGGCAGCCTCCAACATCCTGCAAAGGAGGGCACGGAGGTCCCCATGGCACGCCCCGTACGCCCAGCGCCCCCCGCCCCAGGCGGCCGACCACGCAGACGGCGATGAAGAGGCACCCAGAGCGGCCCCGGGGACCGGCGGTGCGGCCCAACAAGGGTCCATCCCCGCGGGGCTGGCCCCCTGGCCCCCCTGTGGGCCCCGCTGGGAACGAGCTCTCCGCACCCCATGGCCCCGGCGCACCCAGGAGCCCTGTCTGCCCCAGCGGAGCCAGCGGCGATGCCGATGCGGGACAGCTGACTCCAGGAGGACACGGCGGACGACGCCCTATGGCTCCTCTCGTGGAACCTGCGCAACGGCCTCGTCTCGCCAGACCGGTCCCTCCGGAACACGCTCCGGCGGCGCCGGGGGCCGGTGGCCTGTACCAACAAGGAGCACCTCATGACCGGCATGCTACCCCAGGAGGGGGGCTTTGCCATCATGCTCGAGGAAACAGGGATCGCCACCCGGGCGCAGGAGATGCACGTGGCCGCGGCGCTCCGGGACAAGGGGTACACCCCCTTCTTCAGCAGCCGGCTGGCGGAGACGGGAGCCACTTCCAGCCCGAGAGGAGGAGGCCTCCTCACCGCGGTCAGCAGCAAGTACGTGGCGGAGCACGAGGTGCTCAGTTTCACAGAAATCGTCCCCGTGAAGGCCGCGGCCCTGGAGATCCGCACGGACGGGCGAGGTCTCACCATCATCAACGTCCACGGGCCGCAAGCAGGCTGCTCCCCGTGGGCGGGATGGGCGGCGTTCTGGGCCGACATACAAATGTATGCCACGGCACGCAGCCTCGGTGGGAGACACGCGGTTGTCATCGCGGGTGACACCAACGTCTACATGGATGCCACCTCCAACCCGGCCACGGAGCACTTCCGCGCTGGCTGGGAGGCCTGCGGTTTCCGGAGGGCCACGGCACGCGGTGAGGAGGACATGACCCCCACGCTCCACCCGTCCCGGCACAGGGTGGACACCTTCCTGGTCAACGAACCCCTCCTGCCGTGGTCCCTGCGGGAAAGCGTCTGGGCTCGCGGCATCGCACACCCCCAGGTGATCAGCTCGGACCACCTCCCGGTCCGCCTGGCATTGCCATGCCTCCTCAACGCAGCGGGGCGCGCGGCGATGCCCACCCCCTACAGCCACACGAAGGGCTGCCTCCTCCCGTACGACGCCGAGGCCGCGCCTGTCCAACACTGCCTGTGGGCGGCGGTCACCGCCGCGCAGGATGAACCCTCCCTGGCGCCCTGGCTGGGTCCCGCAGAGCAGCACGCCTACGGCTCCATGCCCGCGGCCGCGGTAAACAAGGTGTTTGAACACCTCCACGCAGCGCATGACGCCCTAGCGCGTGTGGTGGGACGCCGGCAGCCGTCCCCGGCGGGGATGGACCCGGCAGAGGGGGACCCCCCGGAGAGCGGAAAGAGGCTCCAGGCGGCGGTCTTCCGCTATGAAACCCTGGCAGCGTGCGCGCCGGCGGCGTACGAGGCGGATGCCGCACAACATGGCATCCGGTCCGAGGCGGCGCTCCGGCTCGCGGAGGAGCTGCGGGGTGCGCTGCCCGGGTTAACTACAGGAGGAGCTGGAGAGGCAAGCAGCCGCCCTCGAAGAGGACATCGGCCCACTCCGCCCACTCCTGGCGGCAGACCGCAAGCGTGCCATCAAGGACTTCTGGCGCCGCCACGCCCCCGACATCGCCCAGCAGTGGAAAGCCGTGCGGGGAGCGATAGAGGTAGAGGCCCCGGGCACGTCAGGCCTCTGGAACGTGCGGGTCCCCAACACCCAAACCCTCCTCACGAAGGCCCACGACGTGATGTTCGCAGTTCGCGCACTCTGGCAGGAACTGTGTGACAAACGCCCGGTGGACCTCCCAGGCTTCCAGGCGGTCCTCGGCCGCCATGTCCCCCGGGTCCCTGACGGGGCCTGGACACAGGTCCAGCAGTACTCCATGCAGGACCTGCACTCCGCCCTGGACAAGGCCGATGGCAAGGCCCCAGGTCCCAACCACGTGGAGGCCCGTTACATCAAGGCACTCCAGGCACCCGTCCAGTGGCTCCTGGTCCACTGCTACCGGGCCATCCTCCGCGGCGCCCCGCCACCGACGCACTGGAGGGACGCGCACATCTGGCTCAGCCCCAAGGTACCGGGCTCCGCCAGACTGGACGACTACAGGCCCATAGCCCTGGGCCAGCTGGACATGAAGCTGCTCACGGGCCCCCTCACCCAGCGCATCACGGAAGTGCTCACACGGCACGGAGTGGTCAGGCGTTGGCAGCAAGGGGCCCTACCTGGCTCCAACACAGGCCCCCCACTGTTCATGGCGCAGCGGCTGCTCCAACGGGGAAGGCCCAACTACGTTTTCTCCTTCGACGCCCGCAAGGCCTCCGACACCGCCCCGCACGGCGCCCTCCAACACATCCTGCGCCACCTCTCCGTGCCGCCGGAGGTCATCGACCTCCTGCTCTTCCCCCACACGTGCGCCAGGCTGCGCATCGTCACCGCACACGGGCTAACGCAGCCCGTCCACATGCTGCGCGGCGTCCGGCAGGGCAACCCCGAGAGCCGCCTGCTGTACGCGCTCCTCCTGGAGCCCCTGCTCAGGGCGCAGGGGCACCGCCTGCGCCCGCCGGGAGGGGCCGAGCAGGGCCTCATCCAGGCCTACATCGACGACCTGCTGGTAGTGGCCCACACGCTGCAGCATTTCGACGAGAACGTGGAGGCGGTGGCCGCGTACCTGGGGATGATGGGCATGGAGCTCAACCCCCTCAAGTGCGTCACGGCCACCACGGAGGGCGTCCCAGGCCTGCAGCTGCGCCTCTGTCCCCACCTGGAAAACCCATGACACTGGGTACCAGCGGCGGACTCCGTCCCCTACCTGGGCCTCCAGCTGCAGCCGGACGGGGAGTTCTCCCTGCAGCGCAAGCACCGGCTGCGCCTGGCGGCGGTGCACCACTGGTGCCTCAACACCCTCGCGCCACCAAAAGTGGTGCAGGACGTCATCCTGGCGATCCTCGGGGGGGTGACACAGTACGTCGCCCCTTTCATCGCCGACGACTCCGACACCGCGCGCCACCTGGACCACATCACGGTCCAGGTGGCGAAGGACAGCGCGCGGTACGCCTTCGACGCCTCGCGGGACAGCCTGCAGGATGACCGGACCCTGGGGCTCACACAGGTACCAACGCGGTGCCAGCAGGCAGCGGTGGCCCGCGTGGGTACACTCGTCCACCACCGCTCAACCTCCGTGCGCAACGAGGTCACCAAGATGTTCTGGGAAGTGGCCGGCGCGCACGGAATATGCCCCGAGGTGCACTACCCCGTCCCGGAGCTCGCACTTCTAGCGGGAGGTGACTGGGTCCACCGCATACCACGGGCCCTGGCGACCCTGGGAGTGGGGCTCTACAACGCCATCGCGTGCCCCAGGGCGGCCCACGTCCAACTACAGTCCCCACCGGGCAACATCGTCACGCTGCGCACCGTCAAGCTGCGACACCGCGACACATGCCGCCTGACGGTGCCGCACACGACGCCGTACCATGGGCACCACGGGCCACACCACCCCTTCCCCGACAACGACGACCCGTGGCCGACGGCGGTGCAGGAATGCCTCAACCAATGCGCCGATGAACACCTCCACTATTGCTGCCGCGAGCAGGAGCCCACCAACCAGCCCGGGTGGCACGACGCCTTGGTCTACCTCTTCCACACCACCGGCACACGGAAGCCCCGCCTGAGACTCGTCCACCCCACCAGGGCTAAGCAGGACGCCCACACCGGCCCACGGGTGACCCTGGACGGCCTGCACCTCCACGTCGGGGGCTACCGCCGCCCAGGCGGCCTATTCCCCCCCAGGCGGGGGATGGCGTACCACCCGCTGGCGGCCCTCATGTACATCCTCCACGACGTACTCGCGGAAAGGGAGCACCGAGAGGCTAACGCGGATGTGGCGTGGCCCGAGCCCCTGCGCCCCCGGCCCCACGCGCCGACGCCCGTGTGGTTGGTGACCACAGACGACCAATGCACCCGAGCGGCGGGGCAAGCGCAGCTCCAGGCCGAGTGGGTAATAGTGCAGGTGAGGGCAGGCCAGCCCAGGCCCCGTGGACTCCCCCGTGGCACCGCCCTGCTGGTAGCTACCACAAGACGTCAATCACGGTGCATGCCCACCCTGACCTCGGAGTGGATGGTCGCCTCGGAGCGTACGAGTGCGTGGGGCCCGGATGGCAGCTAAACGTGCTACCCACGCACGTCCCATTCGGGGAGGAGACCAAGGACTTCCTGGACACCCTGAGCCTGGCGTACCGCCGACTCTCCCTCCTGGCACCCACCATCATCATAGGCGACCTAAACGCCGCCCCCACCGACGACGACCGCACCGGCCCACCCAGAGCCACCGACATAGCTGTCCGGGACGCCATGCACCAACTGGGCCTCACCGACCTCACAGCAGGACTTACCGGCACACCCTCCCATTACCCCGACCAAGCCGGCACCCACCCATCCCGCATCGACACGTGCTACGGGGTCCCAACCACGGTGCGCGTCCACGAAGCAGCCTACAGCAACCTCCCGCCCACAGGCACGGGCCACCGACCCCTCTAATTGGACCTCATCATCCCCAACCTACCCCCGGCCGCGGCCACCCTGCCAGACGACACCCTCCCACCCACACTGCAGTTTTCGGCCGAGGACGACCAGGGCGCCTGGCACAGGTATAACAGGGCCCTACACGCCATCCTACGCCGCCCAGATGCACCGACACTCACCACCGCCATGCGCCGGGCGGCACAAGCATGCGGCATGGAGCGTGACACCAGCCACGCGGGGGCACCACCAGACCTCACCCACCAACAACTCGTCCATGACATCTGGACCACGAAAGAGGAACTCGCCACCCTGCTACGCCCCAGCACACTGGAGGCACGAGACCGGGACGCCCACCTCCGTGCGCTCTTCACCACCCGCCGCCACCAACTCCAGGAATGGCACGCCCACCGCATAGCGGCCGCAGCCCAAAAACGCGAAAGATACGGCAGAAACGACACGCCTTACAAGTCCCTGCGGTACGTCAGCCGCATCCTGAAGGACACGGGGCGCTGTACCATCCACGCGTTGCGCACCCCTGAGGAAGGCCCGACCAATGACCCCGACGCCGTCCTCCAGGCAGTCCTGGACAGCTTCCAGGCACAACACGGGGACGCCCTCCCCGAGCTCGACCCCCACACCAGAAACACCATCCGCGAGCATGTGCCCAGGGTCTTCAACCGGGAACAGCGGCGCGCCATCGAACACGACCCCTTCAGCATCTCAGGACTGCAACGCGCCCTAGACTGCCTGAAGAAGGGGGTCGTGCCCGGCGTCGACGGTTTGCCGGCCGAAGCGTACCAACGCCTCACCCTGCCCTTCAAGCGCCGCCTGGCAGCCCGCCTGTGGGACATTGTCAGGGCGCCACGCCCATCCCCCCTGAATGGGCCAACCTGGTCCACCCCCTCTACAAAAAGGGGGACTGGGCGCAGCCAGGGAACTGGCGGCCCATAGTCTGCGCCACCACCGAGGTCAAGCTGGTGTGGACGCTCATCCTAGGCCGCATCGCGCCGGCGGTCTTCGCCCACGTGCCTGCCAGCATGTCGGGAGCCATGGCCGGCAGGTCCCCCCACGAGGCCATCTTCCTCCAGGACGCCGCACTGGACATGAACCCCTACGAGGTGATTATCGCCTCCCTCGATGTCCGAGGCGCGTTCCCCCACGCCCCACACCGGCTCCTCACGGAGGTATGGGATGCCATGGGCCACCCATTCCTATCCTTCATGACCAGGTACATTCAGACCGGACTCTACGCCGTCATCACAGCCGCAGGCCTCGCCCCCTGGACCGGCACAGACAGCGGGGTCCCCCAGGGAGGCGCCGAAGGCCCCTTCCCCTACCTCCTCGTCACCCTACCACTGGCATTCGAGCTAGCACGGGTATACCCGGGGTACGCCCCATACCCGATACGGTCCCCCCTCATCAACTTTGCGGACGACAACCTCCTAACTACGGCCACCCGCCACCGCGATCCTGAGAACGCAGGGCTACCAAAGACCACCGAGCAAGCGTCCGCCATTCTCCAACTCAACACAACCTACCTGGACGCCCACCAGCTCCTAGTGCACCCCCGCAAATCGGTCGGGCTGGCCGACGCCAGGACCCCCACCCCCCACATCCGGAAAGGCGAACCCCTACACCTGGAATACACCACAGTCCAGCTGGGAGTCACACAGGCCACGCGGCACCACCACATCAAACTCCCAAGCAAGCTGGAAGAGCGCCTCGCCCGGCTACCCCAAATTGCCAGGGGGGACCTCCTGTCTACGCAGGGCCTGGCGTACTTCATGGAAGCGGTGCTCAACGCGGCCATCGGGTACCAAGCCCTGCACCTCCCGCGCCCCCAAGACGCCCTACGCCGGGCTCGACAGCAAGTGACGAAGGCATGGGCGCAACACAGAGGCTGGCCCACGTTTTTCCCCAACGAGGCCATGATGGCCCACTGGCGCTACTAAGGAGACAATACAGGCGCCCTGGTCGACATGGCCTATGCCAAACACGCAGCGCGCCTCCAACACAGGGTGACACACAACCAGCAACCTGAAGTTCGCGAGGCGGCAGCCATACGCATGAAAGAAGCGCAAATGGCCCGCAACACCTGCCCCCGGTGGATACTGGCGCAACACGGCGTCTCCACCTCCGTGGGCACTGGCATTTGGGCCCAGCTACAACTCCTCGTACCGCACCACACGCACGCCATCCTGACAAACCACCACTGCGATCAACAGGGGCCACTCGTGGCCACGCAGACCGACATCCACCGACACCCGGCAGGCGAGGTGGACACCCTGCGCCTCGTGGGGGCCACCGTCACCATAGTGTATATCACCCCAACACAGATGAGGATCATGGCCCAGTGCGACGTCCACCACGCCCCGTTCCTTTCCGACCCACAATGGCCAGCACGCCACGTCTTCCAAGCGTACCTCCGCGCATGTGCTACGAAGGCAGGGCACGACATGCCGGGGCCCAAGGACATCGACACCGCGTACAAAGCCTTCCAGCGCCAGCACCCCCGGTCCCGCCCGAGCGAGCACGAGACCCCCAACGACGGCAGCACGACGCAGGAGGAGCCCATCCTGTCAGCCGAAAGCTGGACACCACCCACCATCCTGCTACTAGCACCAAACGGCCACAAACATGCTACCCGCACTGTCCAGCGACACCATGCCCCCTGGTCCATCCCCAAACACAATGCACTGGAGACCGATATACCACCAGTCAGACACAGTGACCAGGGCATACCACGCACGTGCTGGCACTGCGGCCCGGCAGCCCTCGACACTCCGTGGCCCCTGCTACACCTCATCTCCACACACTACCACACCCGCACCGCCACCGCCATCGCCGACCAGCAGGCATCGCTCTCCCCCTGGTTTCACACGGTACCCCCAGACCACCCGGCGCACGTAGCCTAGACCCGAACACCCACGGCGACATGGACATTCACCAACAGCGGGCAGACCCGGACAGCGTGGCCATAGAGTACGACCGCTGCGACCCACACCGCGCAGGACCTCAGGAGGCACCCATGCGCCCCCTACAGCACAAATGCCCCACCCTCCGCGGCGACAAAGACGACAAGGAGCGGCGACAGACCATCAAATGCCAGGAGGTTCCACCCAGATACGGGATACCTCTTCCAACTGATGTACGCGTATATCACCCAGGGGCGCCCAGACAGGGGCCTCTTCCGCCTCACCCCACGAGCCCAGGCCATCATCACCCAGGGGATAGGCGTCTATGCAGCGCCGCTACTACAACCCACGCAAATCACCGCCAGAACCGCCCAAGGGAACCCCATCTACGTCTATCACCGCACAGCAATTGCCCGCCTACCCATACCCAGCAACACCCACATCATCTACTTCACTGACGCATCCGGCACCCAGCAACGCACCCCCACGGTCGGTTGCGCCTCCGTGCGCATCACCCGGCACGCGGACGGCCTCCACGTGGAACACCACACCGGGGCCACCATCTTTGCGGCGTCCTCCCACGGCGAACTGCGCACCATGGCAGACGCCGTCACCACCACGCCGCCACCCACAACGATCCGGCCCCGCAACATCTGGGTAGTCGTAGACGCCACGGTCGACATCCACCTCACCAGGCGCCTTGCGGACCTGCCCCTCCACAAGGCACTCGAGTCCGGCCTCACCACACAAGCGTTGGGACTATGGATGGCCTTCAGGGGCATGCACCCCCAGGACGCCCTACACATCGTCAAACAGGAGTCGCAATGGACGCGCAGACACGCAGGCCAAACACAAGAACACCAGCCACACCCCAGGGCTCGAACACGTGCGACTGGACACCCCACACCACATCCGCCGGGGCACCTGCCCCCGATACCCCCGGCCACACAGCCCCCCCAATGGATGCCCGAGGACACGCCGTACACAGATCGAGACAAACAGTACCACTACCCCACACCCATCCAGCAACTGGCCACCACACTGGGCCACCCAGCGAACACCGAACTCCTCTGACGCCTCGAACACTCCGTCCACACCCCCCTCTACTACTCCGCCCTGCGCCCGGATAGCCTCCAGCACACCTACAAAAACCCCGACTCCAACTCGCCCTCGAGCAGCTTCCCTTCCTCACCCGATACCACCGATGGTATGCGCGCCGCTCAATCCACTTCCCCGCAGGATACATAAAATGCATCTGTGGCCACGCGGAAGAAGAAACCTGGGACCACTTCAAGGTGTGCCCCCTGTGCAGAGGACTGGACACCCTCACAGACTGAAACCCAACCCACACCATCGCACAGCACGCCGAAAGGCTGACCCAGTCCCCGGCGACCCAGCAACTCACCACCGTCCTCAGGCAGACGGAGGTACTCCAGGCGGTCCGCAGGGGACTCGTCCCCACTGCCGTCTACACCTTGCTACGCACCCACGCGGAGGACCCCCAGGCCACGCCAGCGCACATGCAGCGGACGGCCGTTGCCAAGACAGCGGAGCAGCTCACATACCGCACCCACAAATACCTGCAGCATGCAGCAACCCTGCCCCAAACAGACGAAGCCCACCTCCTCAAACTCCTGTTCTACCAACCATGAGAACCTACCCCGTGACATACCAACAGGGAACCGCCACCACGCCTACACACCATCCACCGAGCACAACACTGGCATGGCACACACAGGCACCACAGGCACCGCACACACGCCCACCAGCATGCGCGCGCCACCAGCCCCCATCCCCCCACGCCACCGTCCGTCCACAGGTACCACCAACCGCCAGCCACCGCATGTTCCTTCTGTGTACGCCAGCGGCTACCACAGACGGCCCTGCCCTGCAACCCAGACCACTGCGTCTGCCTGGGAGCCGGGCACCGCCTCACCCACTGCCCCCACTGCGGAGACCTCAACCCCCGCCACCGCGAGCGGCCCGCGGCCCCAGCCGCATCCCCCCCCGCCAGCCACCCCAGCCTCTTTGGGCCACTCACCGACACCCTCCGGGACCACCTGGGAGGGTACTACGTGGCGGACGCGGCGGACCACGCATGGACCATAGCCGTGGCCACGGGCAGCACACCCCTGTCCCCCCACAGCCGGCCCTTACGCCACAGCGGAGGCAGCTCGAACGTGGTGGCCCGCCACATCCTCCTCGCCCTATACCTCCACCACCGTGACCTACACCTCCCAGACCCACAACTCCCGGCCCCCCAAGCAGCAGCCCTGACGCCAGAAGCGTGGGCGGACACGGCACCAGAAGAGATAGCAGCCTACCTCCGAATCACTTGCCGCCGTTCAACACCGCCCTTGGCCGACGGAAAGGAACACCTTACCCACTCAGCGCACTCCTTTACCCGGCACACCACCCCCACCACGCACAACTGAAGCCCCTGGAGGGCTGGGCGTCCTTTCCGGACGCCCACCTGGCCGCCCCCGACGAGGCCACCGCCACACGGATGGGCCTCACGGACCAGCGCACCTACGTCAGAGGCCTCGAGACGAGCCTCCGAGAGGCGCACCGCTGGCACGCATGCTCCCCGTCGCCCCTGCGGGGACAGGGGGGTTCACCCGCCCCCAACACCCACCAGGCC
This sequence comes from Eutreptiella sp. 'Long Island Sound 2002', assembly GCA_964036045.1. Lineage (NCBI taxonomy): Eukaryota > Euglenozoa > Euglenophyceae > Eutreptiales > Eutreptiaceae > Eutreptiella > Eutreptiella sp. 'Long Island Sound 2002'. The sequence continues at coordinate 126,642,531 of OZ038382.1, read as the reverse complement.
AAGAAGACCAAGACAGGTCAGGGGGCGCGCCAGCTCGCCCGCCAGCAGGGCGCAACGCCCCGACCAGGGCCCGGGTCCAGCCACACCGCACCACCCCACGCCCAGACCCCCGGGGCACACCAACAGCACCGCCCCCGCCAGCGCCCACCACCACCACCGTACCGCAGCACCCAAACCCTGCAGCCCAGTCAGCCACCACCGCGCGCACACGTCCACACCATGCCAGGACCACCATACGCGCAGAGCCAGGGGACATGGCACCAGCAACACCACCACCACGCCCCCGTCCCTCCCAACCCCTACCCCCTAATGCCCCCATGCTACAGCGCCCCCCACCAGCTACATTCCCACCACGCCCCAGCACAACCAGGCCCCACCAACCACCCACCCCACAAGGCAAACATCACCGCACCACACCATCACGTATTCCACCACCACCAGCCCCTACCACCACACCCACCAACGCCGGGGTACCACACACAACCAGCACACCCTCAACACCACCACCATGCGGACAAGCACCACCTGCCGCCCCCACTACACGGGCCCTCAACACACGAGCCACGGTACACCCCCATGGACCCGCGGGGAGCCGCGCACGCACACCAGCAGCACCAGGGCCTAGTAGGAGCGCCCCACCACCACCAGCAGCCCCCCCACCCACACCCCATACCAGCGAGCACCATCCACCAGCAGCCAACCATTGCATACGGACCACAGCCCCACCCGGACGCCCATGCGGCCGCCTCCCACGCACATCCCGGCACCACAACCAGTCAAGAACCGCAAGGACCGCACGGCGCACACACGCAACACCCAAACAACCCACAGGGACGCCCAGACCCCCAGCCAGCACAACACCCACCCCCGCCCCCCCCACAACCAACAGTGCCACCCCCACACCACCCCCCCCCCCGCCCCCCCCCCCGAGACCAGGCCACGGACGCAACACGCGGCAGCCAGCACCAGCCAATTGACGTCGATGCCGCCGCCGACACACGCCACCCCGAATCCCCCCTCCCGCGACCGCCACAAGAGACCCCATCACCGGACCCCACACGCAACACCGACGACCACCCCCCCCAGCCCACACCACCTCCCCCATCACACCCCGCACCACCAGCCACCGCACCGGCCGAACCCTACGCCCTACACAACCCCGCAGCGGTACGGCAGCACCTCCGGGGACTCGGGGAACAGAACGTGCTGTGCCTCCGCACCTCTGGCACCAGCCAGCGCATCCTGGCGACCACCCTGGTCCAGGCAGCCACCCTGGGGGAAGGCGTCCGAGACTTCCTCTTCGACGCCTTCCTCCACGTTGCCCGACACGACCGCCCCCCACGCGCCAGCCCAGACGGCGAGAGCCCGCCCCCCACAGGGAGCCGGATCTGGGTGCCCCCCATCGACTGGGGGCGACACCTAGTCGGACACCCCATGCCGGAGCGGGACAGCACCCAGGGCCGCACCCGCTACCGCGAGCCCAATATGGCCCACCCCCCACCAAGCGCCACCCCCGACAACACCAAAGAGTGGGAGCGGGAGACATGGGTAGCCGGGATGGCCTCCCTGTGCAACTTCCGGCACCACGTTCCGGGTGACATCCCCACCCCCGACGACCGGCAGCCAACCCCCTCCACGTACGTGACTCTCATGTACAATCTGCACTAAACCCTCTCCACCACCCACTACCACGCACCAACTGACCAATGGGTGGTGCACGGCACCTACTCCCTCCTCCCCGCCGACTACGCCCCCCCCCCACACAACCCAGGCCTCGACACGTACGCCAGGGGGGACGACCCGGACGACCCCCACATCTGGGGCACGTGGGAACGCAAATCCCTGGACACGCTGCTCTCCATCCGCAGCGGCAGCCAGGGCCTTGGTAGGGCGATGTATTGCCTCGCCAAGTGGACCCAACGGACCTGGGGGATCCCCACGGACCGGTGGGTGTGGGTGGTCACGCTGCACCCCCAGGCAGAGGGAAGCCCCCCCAAAACCGCAGAGGACCCACCCCCCCACGCCCGACCACCCTACAGCTCTGCCCATACATGGTGGCAGCCCGCCTCATGGCGCTGCTGTGGCCGGGCCCAGACACCCCCACCAAAGAATTCCCCCACCTCACAGAGGAGGACATGCCCGGCATCCAGCGATGCTTCTTCCGCACTCTGGACTACCTCCAGCAAACACACCCGCACGTCCTGGAGCAGATATGGCCACCCCCCGGGTAACCCACGTGCCCGCGCAGCCGAGACAACGCCGCCACACGAGCACCAGCACGCACGGGTCACCAGGGAAAACGCGCGCACAAGCCCGGTGCCCGAACCTGCACCCTCGTTCCCGCTACTTGCAGGACCCAGCATCCTACGCCCGCCCCTGAAGCCCAGGGCCCTCTGCCGTCTCCCACAGCCGTCTCCTCCGCCTCCGACTCCACAACCTCCACCACCAGGACCACCTCATCTACCACCACCACCACGTCCTCATCCAGCAATCCACCCCCCAGGCCGCGGGGGACACCTCCCAAACGGGCCCCCAAACCCGCCCCCACCGCGAGCAACCCCGCCGCCGCCAAGGCCCACGCCCCGACGAGGCCCACACCCGCAACCCAGCCGAAACCCAAGACCGCCGCCAAACAGACGCCCAACCCGTCAGCGCGCCACGACCACAACCCGCAGCCAAGCCCAAACTCAAGTCCAAACCCGCCGCCACGACGGCAGCGCGAGCCCGAACCCCCGAGGACGTCCTCTATGACACTCGGCCCCAGCCATCCGAGGCCCGGGGGCAGCAGCGCCCAGCACGGCGCCCCCCCACCGTCACCGACACCGCCGCCACCACCTTCATAGCGAAGCGCGCCGCGGCCGGAGCACGACGCACCTCGTCCCGCCACCTCTCAAAGCCCGCACCCCAGGCCGACAGACTGCCCCCGACCAGGCCAGAACGATGCCAGGGTCCGCCAGCAGCGTCCCCGCCCCCCTACCAACCCTCGATGACAGCCACATACAGCGCATGCCCCGCTACCGCCGCTGCCGCGAGTCCCCGCCCAACCCCGAGGCGGAAACCGTGCGCGCACACCCGCGGGTCCACATCCGCTCGCGCTCCCACTCCCCGCGCACCCCCACGGTACAGGACTACAAGGAATCCCGCAGGCCCGCCACCGCCACCGGTCCCCACGACTCCGTCACACCCACCCACGCCAGTTGCTCCGCCCAAGACCGCGGCCCCGCCCAGGGACAGTGGTGGCAGCGCTGGACCCACACGCAGCTCTGGAAGCTGCGGAAGTGGGCCCGGGGAGAGCCCTCCCTCGAGGGCCTGGTCCGGAGGCGGCAGTTCTCCACCGACCCCTTGCGGGGCCGGTGGAGAACTGCCGCCTCCGGCCGGGGGGGGGGGGGTGGATGCCGCAGGCCGCATGGGAAGCCATGCTGGCCAATGCGCTCCACCCCCTGGAAGTCCATCCCCGCAACCTCCCCGCGCCCCAGGACCACCCGTATGTCCTCAGGCGCCTGCGGGAGACCCTCCAGGAGACACAGCGAGGCAGCATCCGCCTGTGGGACATCACCCATAGCTCAGCCCCGCACACACACACCCCCTCACCACCCCACAAGCGTCGGCGCACCGACACCGGCGGCACCCACAGCACCCCAGGAGCCCTGCGCACCACACAACACGACACGCCTGACCCCCCGGCCAGCAGCGCCGCCACCTAACCCCGTTACCCAGCAAACCACCACCACGGGGCGCCACGCCAGGCGCCGCCCAGAAGTCACCAAACGAACCGGACACCGAAGGACGCCAACGCACACGACAACAGGCACCACTACGCCCAAAGGCACCGAACCCAGCCCCGCTACCGTCGCAACCGCCTAACCAAGCCAAAACCCAAACACAAATGAAACCCGAGCCACACCACAAAACCGCTAACCCTTGACCCCTAACCAGGCCCGCCGAGGGAACAACGTAACCACAGCCCACACCCACAGCCACACAGCCGCCTAACCAGCCAGCTCCAGAAGCAAAGAGACACCTAACCAAACCCACCCTGGCCCATGCCCGTGTACATCAGGACGCGCGAGCCGCACCCCTGGGGCGCGACCGCCGCAACAGCACCGACGACACACGCCAGAGGACACAACACTATTGCACCGCCGCACCAGCTGCCCGTGCCTGTGCCTGCAGTGTACGCGCGCCCCTGTTTTTCTTTTTTTTCCATCAAAAAAAAAAAACGAAAATTAGGGGGGGAGGAAGAGGGACACAACCACCAAAGGCACACGCGCACCGCACACAGCGCGCACACCGGTGAACAGGCGCCGCGAGGGCCAGGACACCGCACACGCGCGTGCACCGAGGGCAACAAAGGGACGAGACACCACGGCCTGGCACAACGGTGAACAAGAGCCAAGAGGCCCGGGACACCCCGCACGCAAAGCAACTCACCGAGCGAGCGCACCGGTGAGCAGGAGCCAAGTGGCCCAGGACACCGCACACGCAACACAACACACCGAGCGGGCACACTGGTGAGCGGGGGCCAATGGGCCCAGGACGCCACAGACGCAACACAACACACCGAGCGGACACACCGGTGAACAGGAGCCAAGTGGCCCAGGACACAGCAGACACAACACAACAAACCGCGCGGGCACACCGGTGAACAGGAGCCAAGCGGCCCAGGACACCGCACACGCAACACAACACACCGAGCGGGCACACCGGTGAACAGGAGCCAAGTGGCCCAGGACACCGCACACGCAAAGCAACACACCGAGCGGGCGCACTGGTGAACAGGAGCCAAGTGGCCCGGGACACCGCACACGCAACACGACACACCCAGCGGGCGCACCGGTGAACGGGAGGCAAGTGGCCCAGGACATCGCACACGCAACACAACACACCGAGCGAGCACAGCGGTGAAAAGGAGCCAAGTGGCCCAGGACACCGCAGACGCAACACAGCAAACCGCGCGGGCACACCGGTGAACAGGAGCCAAGCGGCCCAGGACACTGCACACACGTAGGGCAGCCGAGGGACAGGAAAGAACCAACACCCCATGGGTCGGACACACTGGGGCGACCCAGCCGACCCACCGGGCCAGTGGCAGGAGCGGTACTCCAAGGCCACTGGTCCGAGCCCGGCCAGGCTGCATCGGGGACCATGGCAAACGTCACCCGGAGCCATGGAAGCAACCGGTGACAGGCGAGCCGGTACACAGTCCAGGAGGGGGTCGCCTGCCAAGCAGAGTGGCCCCGCAACTCAAGCCACAAGGGTGAGGCGGTTGTACCGTAGACTAACGGAAGCAATACCCCTTGTGGTGAGAGATACTCTACACGGCTGGGCAGCCCCCCAGAGCTGCCGCCCAAAGGAGGGGGCATGTGGCCCTACCCATGGACACATGTGGGGACACCCTCCCACCTGGGACACATGGACCGGGTGGCCGCGACAATGCCTTCCCAAGCACATGCGGGAGCGGCTCAAGAGGCACCTGACATAGGTTTGAGGTTTGAGGTTTGATTTTGCGGGTACTAGACGCCTTTCGGCTCCGGGGGGCCACCTGGTCGGGCCAGGTGATATCCTCCGCACCGGGTTCTAGTGGGGGGGCCTCCAAGACGCACCTCCTGCCTGGTGGCGGAGTCCCCCGGGTTCACAGGGCTCGGAGCCCCGTTTTGCCACTCCCCGGTCAGTGCATCAATTCGCAGCTGCGGCTGCGGGCGCTTACCCACTGCGTCGCCCCCCTAATGCGTGGTCGCCGGGGGGGGCTGGCGCCGCCGGGCCGATGCTACTGGCTTGTCGCCAGTGGGACACCCTTGGGCTGGCGCGGAGGCTGCCTAGCCTAGGGGTTGGGGCGTGGCGCTGTGCGCCACTACTGCCTTGGCGGGTGCAGTGCCCCGTCTGTGTGTGCGCGGCGCTTACGGCCAGTTCGGGGGGTTCGGGCCGGTACCTGGTGTTGTGTCTCTCTCGTTTCCCCCTTCCCGCCCCGCGTGTTCCGCGCTGCGTGTGGCGGGCTGTCCCGTCGGGGTGTCGCTTACCCTCGCTCGCTGGTACGCCATTCCAAGCGGTCTGTGCGTTCCGCGCGATCGGTACGGTTGCCCTTCTGGTAGTCCCCGCGTGCCCTTTGCGTGTGTGTGCGCTCGCGCTCCCGCGGCGTCCGCTCCCCCCCCCTCTGGGTGGTGTGGCGTGCGCACCTCGTGTGGTCCCGGCACTGGGCGTTGGTAGGGCCGTTCCACGTGGTCCGTACCCCTCCGCATGTCCTGCCCCGGTCCCTTGCTCCGTCTGGCGTGCTTGGGGGGGGGCGGTCCGGTCCCGGTTCCCCCCTACTTGGCTTGGGGTTATGGGGGTGGCGGTAGGGCGTCCCCAGGGGGGTGCCTTCTACTGTTGCGAGGGGCGTCTGGGGTCAGGCGCTCCCCCTCCCCCGACTGCCCGCCCACTGGGCGGGCTGTTGGCGTCCGCTACCCACGTGTTGTGGGCGCGGGCGTGCGGGCGTGGGAGCCCTTCTCTGTCCCCTCGGCCTGCACGCCCTGTGGGGGCTGCGCGCCGCGGGGCGTGTCCGTGGCGTTCGTGTGCGGGGGGGCGGCCGGGGGGGGGCCTGTAGGGCGGGGGGTTGCTCTGCCTTGTTCCGTCCCTCTGCCTTCCCTGGGCAGGCAATAAAGCGGGTGTCACTGGCGTCGTGCTGTCCATGGGGGGCGTGGCCCCCCATACCACTCCGGTTCGTGCTCGCCCGCCTTCTCTGGGCGCGATCTGTGCGGCGTCCTGGCGCGTTGGCGCGGGCTCGCTTGTTCTCCGCGGCCCCCGTAGGAGCCGGCGGCTGGGGCGGGGGGGCGGGTCGCGCTCTGGCTCCTCTCTCGGGCGGGGGGGGGGACCATCCCCCCTGCCTCGGGGGGGGGGCGGGGCCCCTGCGGCTTGCGGGCCAGTGGGGGGGTGGGGGGGGGGTCGCGCCGCGGCCTCCCTGCTCCCCTTCTGGGTGGCGGCCTGCGGTACTCAATCCTGGCCCCCCTCGTGTCATCGGCGCACTCCCTTCCGGCGTGCGCGTGCGGTCGGGGTCGCAGTGCCGCCCCGGGGTGGGGGGGGGTGAGGGGCGGCCCGTGGACCGCTTCCCCGGGGGCCCCTGCAGACGTGAACCCCCCTCTGCCCTCCCTGAGTGGGCTGTGGTCACGGGAGGGTCATGTGGGGCACGGCCCCCATACTGTTCCGTTGCGCGCGTTGCTCCGGCACGCTGGCGTGGGCTCGCCCCGCGGCCGTGACCCCCGCGGGAGCAGGTCCAGCCGCATCCCCCCCCCCCGCGTCGCGGTCCCTTCTGGGGGGGGGGGGGGGCGTCCCCTCGGCTCCGGGGGGGCGGAGGGCCACTCCTGTGGCTCCCTAGCTGGGGGGGGTGCAGGGGGGGGGTGGCCCCCCCGCCCCCCCGCCCCGTCGGGCGTCGGCCTGCCTTCCGTTGCCCCCGGCATGCCCCCCCGGGGTATACTCGTGCCCTGGGGCTTGCCGGGCGGCCGCGGGCGTCGGGAGCGGTCCGGTCGGCCGCCAACGGGTCAGTGCGGCGGGGGGGGGGGGGGGGGAACCCCTCCGCCCTGGTTCGCGCCCCTGTCTTCCCCGTCTTCCCCTCTCCGTTTGCGCCGTCCTGGGCGTCGCCGGTCCGCTGTCCGCTGGCGGCAGGCAGGGCGTGTGGGCGCCTGCCTCGGCCGTGGTGCCCCCGCACCACGGCTGCAGCGCCCCCCTTTCGGGGGGGGGGTGTGGGGCCGCCGTTTCTTCGGTCCGCCTCCGTCCGCTCTTGGGCCTGAGTGGGAGGGCGGGGGGGGGAGTGGGGGGGGCCCTCTGGTCCCCTGGCGACGCCTCCTGACGGTCCGGGAGGGGGGCGGCATGGCGGTTCCGGCACCGGGGGCCAGCCATCGGCTGGGGGGTCGCACCCTTCCCCCGCCCCCCTCTACCTAGAGCCAGACCCTCGTGCAGGCCCTCGCTGGGGCCCCTCACCCCCCCCGGCCGTCGTCGCGCGGCGCTGGCCGGCCGGGGGCGGTTGTGAGGGTTAGCGGTCAGCGGTTAGCGGGCTGCAGGGCAGCTGGTTCCCCCCTGCGCTCGTTGTCTCCGCCCTCCCTCCGTCGGGAGGTGGCGCGCTCTCCTGCGTCATGCCATACCGTGGGGGGGTTGGGTTGGGTTGGGTTGGACTCTCCCGACTTGAAAAACGCGACGGACCCGTCAATTGAAAAATTTGGGTCCCCCGGGAGCGGCGCAATCATCGGAGTAGTCTGAGCACACTCCGCCACCAGAAAGAGGACGACCGCACGACACATCAGCCTGCTGCACTTGGCGCATACCGCCTGCATCGCTCCTTGGCCAGCCTCTGCTGGCCCGGGGCAGCCCCACCGCGCCCTGAGGGCGGCGCCCACACGGCTGGGCCGCCGCTCTCGACGCTCGCGGGATCACTCCGACGCCGCCGGGCCCGAACCCCCGGGAGGGGCATCGGGGTCTCCCCTGGCGCGGACCACTGTGGAGCTGCCTGGCACCACTGCTGACAGGGCCATTAGCGCCTCCGCCAGCCCCTGCGGCACTGTTCCTTCCGGCGCAGACATCCAGAATCGGTCTCCAACACGAACATGCACATGTTCTGGCCGGGCGTCCAGCCGCGCCAGGCTCCAGCGGTGTACAGCGGCTCCTTCCCAGGCAGGCGCCTGTCCGCCACCAATCACGACAAGCACTGAACAGTGCTGCCCGTCTGAACCCAGAGGGAACTCTGGTTCCGCCAGGGCTGCCACGCCCAGGCCTGGGGACTCCGCCAGCGCTGTGACAGCGCGGTCGTACAGGTGCAGCAATGCGGACAGGCACGCGGCGTGTTGCCACGACAGCCCATGCGTCCACCCGCTCACTGGACCATTGGATGTAGTCCAGAACAGATCCCAGGCTGCTGACCGGGCATATGTGGCCAGTGCCTCCAGGTAGACGCTGGCCAGGCTGTCTCGACGAGCTGCCGTAAGCCAGCGTGACGCTCCCGCGCATGTGCCCATGAGCATCCCATACCGTGGGGGGGGCGTGGGTCGGGGGGCCCAGCTCCCCCCCCCACTTTCTCGCGTCCGCCGTCTGGGCCTTCACCTGCGCCGCCGCTTGTGTGGGGGCTGGGGCTGTGGTGGCGGCGGGTTGCGCCAGCGGTAGCGCTAGTGGGCGAGGGCGCTGCGCAAGGCCGGGGGGAGCCAGTTGTTGACGTCCGCATCCGTGATGCGGAGCACCGCTTCCCCTTCCAGGAAGGCCGGCCACGTCGGCTCCCTGTCGGGCCAGGCCGCCCGGATAACTGACCTGAGGACCCTCTCGTGGTCCTCTGAGGCTGCCCACCCCTCCGGGGGTACCTCTCGGTTTCCTCCGTCTCTCCGGAGGAGCACGGCATCGAAGGGCCGGTTCCTCAACCATCTGGTGGTCCCCTGGTTGGCCCAGCACAACCACCCGTAAACCTCCCCCACCAGGGGGAGGGCCTCCTCCCCCAGAGGGTCCGGGACCGTGCTCCAGTCCCGGTCGGACGGCCGGGCCCCCTCTGCCCCTCGCGCCGTCTCCCCTCGCTGCCCCTGTGCTTGCGGCGCCGATGCCGCGCCCCGCCCCCCCTCCGCCGAGGCCATCCGCGCCGGCTCCGCTCTCGGCGCGGGGGGGGCTGGCTGGTGCTCGGGTCGTGAGGGTTTGGGGGGGGACGAGCTCGCCGGCGTCAGGGTCGATGTTGTAGAGGTGGTGGTGGTGATGGTGGTGGTGGTGGTGGGTGTGGTGCGCCGGCATCTGTTGGATGCCGGGGGAGATGCACCTTACCGGCTGCACGTCCGGCTGCGGGGGCGCCCCGCTCCCCGCCACCCTTCCTTTGTCCCGCCCTCCCTCCCGGGCTCCCATGCCCCGTCCCCCCTGTTTCTTGGGGCCCGCGGCGCCCTTGCCCTTGCCTTTGGGCCCCTTTCAAGCCCCCGGCCCCTGCCGCGGGTCCCGCCCCCCGTCCCCCACGCCCTGGCCCGCCCGCTCGCCCACCGCCCCTCGCCCCGCCCCGTGCACCTGGGCTCCCTGCACGCGCCCCTGGGCGCCCTTCCCGTGCCCTGGTCCCTTCCCGGCCCCCTGCCCTGAGTCGCGCCGTCCGCTGCCTGCGCTCTGCCCCCCCCCCGCTGCTGCGCCCTTGCTCCCTGCCGCGCGTGCCCTGGCCTGCTCCTTGCGCGCGCTCCTGGGCACTTTCCCTGTCGCCTCCTGCCCCCCGCTCCGCGCTCCCGTGGCTGGCACGCAGCTCTGCCTGCGCGCCCTCCCCTCCTTCCTGGATCGCGCGCCGGGCGTCCCGCTCTCTTTGCAGCTGCGGCAGCGTGACGCCCGGCGGCGAGCGCTCTGGCGCCGGGGGGCGGACGTGCCGCGCCCGTCCCGGGGGGAAGGGCTTGGCGGGGAACTGCTGGGGGGGGCTGGTGTGGGTGTGGGTGGGGTTGGCGTGGGCGCGGTACTTCGCGCTCTCCCTGCCCACTGCTGCTGCGGCGGCGGCCGCCGGCGAGGCGCCCGTGGCCCGTGCGGGGCCCTTTCCTCCGCTTTTGCGGCGTGCTGGGGGTCGCGGCGTGGCCGGCCAAGGCGGTGGCGCGGCCCGCCGGGGCCGCGGTCGCAACCCCTCGCGCGCCCTCCTCGCTCTCCTCTGCTGCTGTGGCGGCCGCCGGCGAGGGGCCCGTGGCCCGTGCGGGGTCCGTCCCCCGCTTTTGCGGCGTGCTGGGGGTCGCGGCGTGGCCGGCTGAGGCGGTGGCGCGGCCCGCCGGGGCCGCGGTCGCAACCCCTCGCGCGCCCTCCTCGCTCTCCTCTGCGGCTGCGGCAGCCCTCGGCGATGCGCCTGGTTCCTGCGCCGGGGCTACCCCCCGTGTCGGCGGCGTGCCGGGGGCCACGGTCGGGGCCGCGGCGTGGCTTGCTGGGGCTGCGGTCTCCGCTTCCTGCGCATCTGGGGCCCCCTCCGGGGATGGGGCGGCAGGGCTTGCTGCTTGGGCGGCGGGGGCGGTCAGCTCGGCTGGTTCAGGCTCCCGGGCCGGCGGCGGTGGCCCGACCAGCACCGCCGCCTCCGCCAGCCTCCACTCCACGCGCTGCGCGAGGGTCTCCCTCGTCCACTCCGGGGAGGCGGGGGAGCGGGAGCGGGACCGGTGGTGGTGGCGGTCGTCCCGCTGGGGGGAGCCATCGGAGTCTGCCATCACTGTTATCCTGGTAGGCATGCGTGGTGGCAGGCGCGCCCTCCCCACTACCTCCTGGTGCGTCAGTGCCGTGCCGTGGGCAGTGCCGTGTGGTGCTCTGCGGGGGAGAGGGGGGGAGGTGGTGGGGGGCCGGCTGTGGCGTCAGCCCCGCACGGCCGGGGGCCGGCGGCCATCCATCGGCATTGGGAGGGGAGGCGGGGGAGCCACGCGGCCCACGCGTCGCGCCACAGCTCCCAGTCTGGGGCGGGGCCCAGGGCCCTGGACGCCGGGGGGTCGTCGGGTGGTGTCGGGGGGAGCCTCACTAGGTTGACCCCCGTAACGACGGTGACCTCCTGTGTTCGCAGGAAGGTGTGTACTCCGTCCCGCGACGCGGGCGCCGGGAGGGGGGGGCGGGGTACGGGTGCTGCCCCATAGAGGTGGGTGGGGGTGATCCCCAGGACCCGCCCCGGGTCCCGGCGGGCCGCGACGACGAGGAGGAGCAGGGGGGTGCCAGGGGACTCTTGCGAGAGGACCTGCCCCCTGTGGTGGGCACCCCTGGCTCTGGAGAGGGGGGGGGACAGGTCTGGGTTAGCCCAGCCGCGGGGCGCGTGCGTCGCCGGCGGGAGGGCGGGGCACCAAGTGGGCTCCCTGGGGAACGCCTCGCATACGATGGCGTACGGGGGGGTAGGCCTGGTGCCGTCGTACACCGGGTTGGTCGGCCGGGGGCGGGCGAAAGCCTCGTCCGCGCCTTCCACGAACACCGTGATCTCGCCCACCTCCAGGTCCTCGTCCGGTGGGTGTAGAAGGTGGAGCGCCGCATCCAGCCCGGACACTCGCCCCGGGTACGTGGCCCGCGCCTGGTTCAGGTACGGGGCCGCGTCCCCGGGGTAGCGCGTCCTGAGGGCGTGCAGCAGGGCAGGGGCGCTGCTGCGGAGGGACATGGCAGACCCTGCTCCCGTCAGCCGCAGGGTGTCCCCCATGGACAGGGGCCGGCCCGACCGGTTGGACTCGTGCCACTCCATCCAGTGCCCGTAGAGGGCCGCCTCCGGGCTGATGAGCCCCGGCTGGACTGCGTTTACGATCCGGTGCATCGCCGGGAGTAGCGTAGGGGCCCCCGCTCCGTTCAGGGCGCGGACGGCCGGGAGGGCGGTCTCGTTGAGGAAAGCCCTCGCACTGCCCGTCAGGTCGCACCGTGCGGCAGCGTGCGCCTCGTGCGCCTCCGCCACCGCGTCCGTCACCAGGCCCCGGACGGCCGCCTCCTGCGCTTTGCGGCGGGCCCTGGTGTGTCCCGGCCCATCACCCTGTCGGCGTGGCATGGTACTGCGGGCTCTGCAAAGGGTGGCGGCGGGTGGGGGTCAAGGCGCGAACACGTGCGACAGGTGCGCAACGGATGTGGGGTCCCGCAGGTGCACGTGGATCCACAGAAGGGCAGCGCCCGCGGGGCCCGCGCGTTCGTGTCAGGGGGCGTGTGCCCTCTCGATGCGCCCGTCCAAGGCCTCCTCCTCGGTGCGCCTGCGCGGGCCTGCGGGAGGTTCGGGCCAGGGGCACGCGGCCACCTGGGCGCACCGCGCGCACCTGTTGGCGCCTGTCGACGCTGCGGAGGACAGCGTGTCACCTTCCCCGCAGAGCCGGCAGGTGTGTGAGAGGACACGGCGCCGGTAGTCCCTGCCGAGCGTCTTCTGCTGGACCTTCCGCCACGTGTCGTAGGGGAGGATCCCGTGGTCGTGGAAGGCGGCGATGAGGTCGTCCCACGCCAGGCGGGGGTGCCCCTGGGGGGGGGTTGCCATGTACACGTGGTGCCCGGTGGGGTGGGGCGTCAGCGCATCCCATCGGCACCCGTTCGCGGTGTCTCGGTGGAGGAGGGCCAGCAGGGTGCCATCCACGACTGCCTCCCATCCCACTCGCAGCCCTTCGCAGCTGTCCAGCTCCTGGCGCAGCGCGGCTGCAATGTCGGTGGGGAGCATGAGGAGCAAGGGCCCCTGGGTGTCGCCCAACCGGGACAGGGCGTCATTGTATACCGGCCCCCCAACTTTGAAGTGCGCCACGGCGAGCTGGGCGGCCCCGCCCTCTGGGGGGTGCCACCGGACAGTGGCCGCGGCGTGTCCCCATGTGCGTATCTCCGTAGCCTGGAGTACGTTGGCGGCGTGAAGGACGATGCGGGGCGGGACGGGTGTCCTGACGAGTGAGGACACGTCCCCAGTCCATCCCGTTTGAGGCCCCGGGGCTGCCTGCAGCCATTCCTCCGTCGCCGCGTCCCACGGGTGGTCAGGTCCCGCCCCGCGGATCACGGTGGGTCTCGGCCGGGTGTCCGGCCCCCATCCCTTGAGCGGGATGGCGGCGTATCGTTGCGCAGGATTCTCCGGGGCGCGCGTGGCGGCGCACCACCGGCCCCACTCGCGCGCCCATTCCTCACCCACGATGCGCGCCTCCCACGCGGTCATGGAGCCGCGCATGATGATCCACGGTGAGAAGAGGGCGTCTTGTAGGTGCTTCGAGAACCCCCCCGGCAGGTCCTGGTACGGGTGGGGACCCTCTTGGGGCGGGCACTCCAGAGTGCCATTCAAGACACGGAGGGAGGCTACGAAGTCCTTGTCAGGGAGCGGGGGAGGGGGAGGATGGTCGCCCTCCGCCGCAGTAAGCCACCGGTGTGCGCGGGCCGCCGCGCTTAGAGGCTGGCGGAGGAGTTGCTCCAGCAAGTGGTTGCGAAGCTCCCATGCGAAGTCCCCCGGCCGGAGCATGTGTTGGAGAAAATCGTCCACAGAGGTCCCTCCCGGCGGGTCGTAGCGGGCTATGGCGCGGAGCTGCGCCTCGGCGTCCTCGGGCACCAGTCCGTAGCAGAAGCAGCACCTGACGGAGGGCAGTGGGAGGGACAGGACCTCCCCTTGGTAAGACCTTCTTCCTGCAATGTCAAAGGAGGCATCCCGAGCTCCCGAAGATACCTACCTACCTACTCTAGCGGGAGGTGACCGGGTCCACCGCATACCCCGGGCCCTGGCCAGCCTGGAAGTGGGGCTCTACAACGCCATCGCGTGCCCCAGGGCGGCCCACGTCCAACTACAGTCCCCACCGGGCAACATCGTCACGCTGCGCACCGTCAAGCTGCGACACCGCGACACGTGCCGCCTGACGGTGCCGCACACGACGCCGTGGCATGGGCACCACGGGCCACACCACCCCTTCCCCGACAACGACGACCCGTGGCCGACGGCGGTGCAGGAATGCCTCAACCAATGCACCGATGAACACCTCCACTATTGCCGCCGCGAGCAGGAGCCCACCGACCACCCTGGGTGGCGCGACGCCTTGGTCTACCTCTTCCACACCACCGGCACACGGGACCCCCGCCTGAGACTCGTCCACCCCACCAGGGCTAAGCAGGACGCGCACAGCGGCCCACGGGTTACCCTGGACGGCCTGCACCTCCACGTCGGGGGCTACCGCCGCCGGGGCGGCCTATCCCCCCCCACGCGGGGGGCGGCCTACCGGCCGCCGGTGGCCCTCATGTACACCCTCCACAACGTACTCGCGGAAAGCGAGCACCGAGAGCCTAACGCGGATGTGGCGTGGCCCGAGCCCCTGGGCCCCCGGCCCCACGCGCAGACGCCCGTGTGGTTGGTGACCACAGACGACCAATGCACCCGAGCGGCGGGGCAAGCGCAGCTCCAGGCCGAGTGGGTAATAGTGCAGGTGGGGGCAGGCCAGCTCAGGCCCCGTGGACTCCCCCGTGGCACCGCCCTGCTGGTAGCTACGGAGGTGCCGCACGACCCACACATGGCAGTGCACGCGCTGGAGGACCAGCCAGAGGACACGGGACACCTGGTGGTGCACCAGCGCGGAGGCCCGGCGTGGTTCAAGGAACATGTGACGGCACTCCGGTCCTAGGCAAGCAAGATCGCCGGAGCGGAAATCCGGCTGCAGGACCACCCCGGCGATCAGCCCCGGCGACACCAGGGCGCTGAGCGTGGACCAACTGACCCCCAGCCACCCCGACTTCCGGTGGCACTCCGCCGACCTCAACCTGGGTTGGCTCAGCCTCATCGGGTACTACTGGATCCCGGAGGCCTGGGGCCACACCTCTTCCGACGCGTCGGGGGGCGGACCCTACAAACACGCCACCAGCGTCGCTCTCGCCGCCGACCTCACCCGCACTCCGGCGGTGGCCATCTCGGGCACGGTGCCCGACGGGGAGGGGGTGGCCGCCTCCCACTCCCTGCAATACGACGCCCACCGACCGTGGGTCCACACGGTGGACGTCGAAGTCATCCGCCACCCCCTGCGACACGCGGATCGCAAGCGGACTGCGGGGGTCCCCGCGGGCGCGGCAGGGTGGTCAACCAGATGCCCCTACGGTGGCTCTGGGACGGCCTGTGCGCACGAGAGCAACACGCCGGGCACCCGTTCTGATATATCCGAGCCACCTCGCACCACAGTGACGCCCTACTGCACAAGGCGGACTGGGCGGCGTCCCTCGACACTGTCCTGCAGAACACGCCCCAGGACCCTAGACACGCCCCACTCATTGTCGCCGGTCATGACGACCACCTCGATCTACGGCCCCCCACTATGCGGACGCTCGGCAACGTCGCGCAGCGGGCGCAGACGGACCATGCGCTGACACACCGAGGACGCACACCTCTGGGCGCGGCCCACGCCACAGCCTATGTCCACGCTCGGGACCTCACCGCGACGGCCACCAACCGCCAGGCGCTGCGGGCCAGAGACGGCCACAAGCCGGTGCAGCGCAGGCTCCGCGTCCGTAAGGAGCAGCTCTCCGGCGTCGCCGTCCTCCCACAACCGTGCCTCCTATGCGGCGGCCCAGAGGAGACCCCGGTGCACATGCACGTGGGGTGCGCCCACTCACGGCTCCTCTGGCCCCACTACCGCCAGGCAGTGCATGAGGCGGCCCGCGACCTCCCATCCGGGGACAAAGCCCTGTGGGTGGCCTCGTGGCGCTCCGCAGGCGCCACATGGACGGAAGTCTTCTGCTCTGGGCTGGTGCCCGAGGAAGCAGAGGCGCATTTTTGCGCCATAGCCCGCTACGACCTGCCGGGAGGGACCTCTGTGGACGATTTCCTCCGGCACATGCTCCGGCTAGGGGACTTTGCATGGGAGCTTCGCAACCACCGGCTGGAGCAACTCCTCCGCGAGCCCCTAAGCGCGGCGGCCAGGTTACACCGATGGCTCACAGCGGCAGAGGGCGACTGCCCCCCCCCTCCCCCGCGCCCTGACAAGGACTTCGTAGCCTCCCTCCGTGTTGTGAATGGCACTCTGGAGTGCCCACCACAAGAGGGCCCCCACCCGTACCGGGACCTGCCGGGGGGTTTCTCGAGGCACCTGCAAGACGCTCTCTTCCCACCGTGGATCATCGGGCGCGGCTCCATGACCGCGTGGGAGGCACGCATAGTGGGGGAGGAGTGGGCGCGCGAGTGGGGCCGGTGGTGCGCCGCCACGCGCGCCCCGGAGACCGCTGCGCAACGATACGCCGCCATCCCGCTCGAGGGGTGGGGGCTGGACACCCGACCGAGACCGACCGTGATCCGCGGGGTGGGACCTGACCACCCGTGGGACGCGGCGACGGAGGAATGGCTGCAAGCGGCCCCGGGGCCGCAATCGAGATGGACTGGGGACGTGTTCTCACTCGTCAGGACGCCCGTCCCCCCCCGCATCGTCCTCCACGCCGCCAATGTACTCCGGGATACGGAGATACGCAAATGGGGACACGACACGGCCACCGTCCGATGGCACCCGCCGGAGGACGGGGCCGCCCGGCTTGCTGTGGCGCACTTCAAAACTGGGGGGCCGGTATACGACGACGCCCTGTCCCTGCTGGGCGACACCCAGGGGCCCTTGCTCCTCATGCTCCCCACCGACCTTGCAGCCGCGCTGCGCCAGGAGCTGGACGGCTGCGACGGGCTGGGACTGGGGTGGGAGGCAGTCGCGGACGGCACCCTACTGGCCCTCCTCCACCGGGACGCCGCAGACGGGTGCCAATGGGATACGCTGGCGCCCCACCTCACCGGGCGCCACGTGTATATGGCAGCCCCCCCCTAGGGGCACCCCCGCCTGGCGTGGGACGACCTCATCGCCGCCTTCGACGACCACGGGATTCTCCCCGACGACATGTGGCGGGAGGTCCAGCGAAAGACGCTCGGCAGGGACAACCGGCGCCGCGTCCGCGCCCGCCTGCTGGAGATCCAAGACCCCCTCCGACAGAGGTGGGACGACCTCTGGCTCCGCCATCTCGACCCTTGGTCGCCGCCCTCCCACTTCCCACACACCTGCCGACTCTGCGGGGAATGCGACACGGTGTCCTCCGCAGCGTCCACAGGCGCCAACAGGTGCGCGCGATGCGCCCAGGTGGCCGCGTGCCCCTGGCCCGAACCTCCCGCGGGCCCGCGCAGGCGCACGGAGGGGGAGGCCTTGGACGGGTGCATCGAGAGGGCACACGCCCCCTGACACGAACGCGCGGGCCCCGCGGGCGCTGCCCTCCTGTGGATCCACGTGCACCTGCGGGACCCCACATTCGTTGCGCACCTGTCGCACGTGTTCGCGCCCTGACCCCCACCTGCCGCCACCCTTTGCAGAGCCCGCAGTACCATGCCACGCCGACGGGGGGATGGGCCAGGACACGCCAGGGCCCGCCGCCAAGCGCAAGAGGCGACTGTCCGGGGCCTGGTAGCGGACGCGGTGGCGGAGGTGCATGAGGCGCACGCTGCCGCTGACGTGACCCGACGGGCATTGCGACGGCTTTCCTCAACGAGACCGCCCTCCTGGCTGTCCGCGCCCTGAACGGAGCAGGGGCCCCTACGCTACTCCCGGCGATGCACCGGATCGTGAATGCCATCCAGCCAGGGATCATCGGCCCGGAGGCGGCCCTCTACGGGCACTGGATGGAGTGGCGCGAGTCCAACTGGTCGGGCCGGCCCCTGTCCATGGGGGACACCCTGCGGCTGACAGGAGCGGGGTCTGCTATGTCCCTCCGCAGCAGCAACCCAGCCCTGCTGCACGCCCTCAGGACGCGCTACCCCGGGGACGCGGCCCCGTACCTGAACCAGGCGCGGGCCAGATACCAGGGGGGAGTGTCCGAGCTGGATGCGGCGCTCCACGTTCTACGCCCACCGGACGAGGACCTGGAGGTGAGCAAAATCACGGTGTTTTTGGAAACCGCAGACCAGGCGCCCGCCCGCCCCCGGCCAACCAACCCGGTATACGACGGCACCAGGCCGACCCCCCCGTACGCCATCGTGTGCGAGGCGTTCCCCAGGGAGCCCCCCTGGTGCCCTGCCCTCCCGCCGGCGACGCACGCGCCCCGCAACTGGGCCAACCCAGACCTGTCCTGCCCCCTCTCCAGCACCAGGGGTGCCCGGCACAGGGGGCAGATCCTCTGGCAAGAGCGCCCTGGCACCCCCCTGCTCCTCCTCGTCGTCGCGACCCGCGGGGACCCGGAACGGGTCCTGGGGATCACCCCCACCCACCCTTATGGGGCAGCACCCGTACCCGGCCCCCCCTCCCGGCTCCCGCGGCACGGGATGGGGTACACACCTTCCTGCGAACACAGGAGGTCACCGCCGTTACGGGAGTCCACCTAGTGCGGCTCCCCCCGGCACCACCCGACGACCCCCCGGCGTCCAGGGCCCTGAGCGCCGCCCCAGACTGGGAGCAGTGGCGCGACGCGTGGGCCGCGTGGCTCCCCCGCCTCCCCTCCAAATGCCGATGGATGGCCACCGGCCCCCGCCCGTACGGGGCTGACGCCACAGCCAGCCCCCCACCCCCTCCCCCCCTCCTCCCCACAGAGCACTGCATAGCACTGCCCACAGCACAACACTGATGCACCGGGAGGTAGTGGGAAGGGCGCACCTGCCACCACGCATGCCTACCAGGATAACAGTGATTTCAGACTCCGATGGCTCCCTCCAGCGGGACGACCGCCACCACCGCCGGTCCCGCTCCCGCTCCCCCGTCTCCCCGGAATGGGCAGGGGAGACTCCCGCGGAGCGAGAGGAGCGGAGGCTGACAGAGGCGGCGGTGCTGGTCGGGCCACCAGCTGGACAGCCTCGGGCAGCCTCCGCTGACACTCGGCCGTTGACCCAGGAGCCCGAGCCGGCCAAGGTGACCGCCCCCGTCCCGCAAACAGCAAGCCCTGCCGCCCCGCCCCGGGAAGGGGCCCCAGACGCGCGGGGAGCGGAGACCGCCGCCCCAGCGAGCCACGCCGCGGCCCCGACCGCGGCCCCCGGCACGCTGCCGAAACGGGGGGTAGCCCCGGGGCAGGAACCGGGCGCATCGCCGAGGGCTGCCGCAGCCGCAGAGGGGAGCGGGGAGGGTGCGCGAGGGGTTGCGACCGCGGCCCCGGCGAGCCGCGTCACCGCCTCGGCCGGCCACGCCGCGGCCCCCAGCACACCACAAAAGCGGGGAACGGATCCTGCACGGGCCACGGGCGCCTTGCCGGCGGCCGCCGCAGCAGCAGCAGTGGGCAGGGAGGGCGCGAAGTACCGCGCCCACGCCAACCACACCGACACCCACACCAGCCCCCCCAGGCCGTTCCCCCCCAAGCCCCTCCGCCCAGGGCGGACGCGGCACGTCCGCCCCGCGGCGCCCGAGCGCTCGCCGCCAGGCGTCACGCTGCCGCAGCTGCAAAGGCAGCGGGACGCCCGGCGCGTGATCCAGGAACGAGGGGACGGCGCGCAGGCAGAGCTGCCTGCCAGCCACGGGAGCGCGGAGCGGGGGACAGGAGGTGACAGGAGAAGTACCCAGGGGCACGCGCAGGGAGCAGGCCAGGGCACACGCGGCAAGGAGCAAGGGCGCAAACACGGACGGGGCACCGAGGCCAACAGCAGCGGAAAGGGACAGAGCGCGGGAAGCGGACGGCGCGACACAGGGCAGGGAGCCGGGAAGGGGCCAGGGCACGGGAAGGGCGCGCAGGGGCGCGGGCAGGGTGCTCAGGGGCATGCAGCGGAGCGAGGGACGGTCGGCGAGCGCGGGCGCAGCCAAGGGCAAGGGCACGGGCACGGGACGGGCACGGGCGCCGGCAGTGCAGGCCAGGGCGTTGGTGACAGGGGGCGGGACCCACGGCACGGGCAGGGAGACAGAGGTGTGAAGGCCGGAAGGGGGCCCAAGGGCAAGGGCAAGGGCGCCACGGGCCCCCAGGGACAGGCAGGACGGGGCATGGGAGCCCGGGGGGGAGGGCGGGTCGGAGGGAGGGGGGCGGCGGGCGGGGCGCCCCCGCACCCGGACGTGCAGCCAGTGAGGTTCATCCCCCCCGGCATCCCCCAGATGCCGGCGCACCTCACCCATCACCACCACCCCCACCACGCCCACCTCTACAACATCGACCCCGACGCCAGAGAACTCATCCCCCCCCAACCCCCACGACCCCAGCACCAGCCAGCCCCCCCCGCACCGAGAGCGAAGCCGGCGCGGATGGCCTCGGCGGGGGGGGAGGGGGGGGCGGCGCCGGCGCCGCAGGCACAGGGGCAGCAGGGGGAGCCGGCGCGAGAGGCAGGGGGGGCCCGGCCCTGGGACCGGGACTGGGGCACGGTCCCGGACCCTCTGGGGGATGAGGCCCTCCCCCTGGTGGTGGAGGTGTAGGGATGGCCAAGCTGGGCCAACCAGGGGACCACCAGGGGGATGAGGAACCGGCCTTTTGATGCTGTGCTCCTCTGGTGGGATGGAGGAAACCGGGAGGTACCCCCAGGGGGGTGGGCAGCCCCAGACAACCACCAGAGGGTCCTCAGGTCAGTGATCAGGGCGGCGTGGCCCGACAGGGGGCCAACGTGGCCGGCCTTCGTGGAAGGGGGGGCGGTGCTCCGCATCACGGATGCTGACGCCAACAACTGGCTCTCCCGGGCGTTGCGCAGTGCCCTCACCCACTGGCGCTACCGCCGGCGCAACCCGCCACCGCCACAGCACCAGCCCTCACACAAGCGGCGGCGCAGGTGACGGCCCAGACGGCAGACGGGAGGGAGTGGCGGGGGGAGCTGGGCCCCTTGACCCAAGCCCCCCCCACGATACGGCGTGACGGAGGAGCGCGCGCCACCTCCTGCGGGAGGGAGGGCCGAGACAACGAGCGCCGGGGTGAACCTACTGCCCCGCAGCCCGCTAACCGCTGACCGCTAACCCTCACGGCCGCCCCTGGCCGGCCAGCGCCGCGCGGCGACGGCGGGGGTGACAAGGGACCCCAGCGAGGGCCTGCACGAGGGTCTGGCTTTGGGTAGGGGGGGCGGGGGAAGAGTGCGACCCCCCAGCCGACGGCTGGCCCCCGGTGCCGGGACCGCCAGGCCGCCCCCCCTCGGCCGTCAGCGGGCGGCGCCAGGGGACCAGAGGGCCCGCCCCACTCCCCTCCCCCTCCCCCTCAGGCCCAAGAGCGGACGGAGGCAGACCCAAGAGACGGCGGCCCCACAGCCCCCCCGACGAGGCCGCTGCACCCGTGGTGAGGGGCTACCGCGGCCGCGGCAAGCGCCCCCAGTGAACCGGCCGCACGCTCCCGCCCCTCCCGCTGCCGACCGACAGCAGACTGGCGGCGCCCAGGACGGCGCAAACGGAGCGGCCCCTTCCGAGGCCGGCCTGGGGAAGGCGGGGGCGCGAACCAGGGCGGGGGGGTTACCCCCCCTCCCTCCCCCCCCTGCCGCACTGACGCATTGGCGGCCGACCGGGCCACGCCTGAGCCCACGGCCGCCCGGCAACCCCCACGGCACGAGTATACCCCGGAAGGCGCGCCGAAGACACCGGATGGCAGGCCGACGCCCGATGGGGCGGGGGGGCGGGGGGCGGCGGAGCGGCCCCCCCAGCCCCCCCTTCCGCTCCCCCCCCCAGCTTGAGGGCCACAGGAGCGACCCTCCACCCCCTCGGAGCCGAGGGGACGCCACCCCTCCCCCAGAAGGGACCGCGACGCGAGGGGGGGGGTGCGGCTGGACCTGCACACAGCGGGCCCCAGCGCCCCCAGCCGCCTGCTCCCGCGGGGGTCGCGGCCGACGGGCGAGCCCACACCAGCGCGCCAGTGAGCGCGCGGACCAAGCCTGGGGATGAACACGGCGGCACACCAGAACAGTATGCGGGCCGCGCCCCCCATGACCCCCCCCATGACCATTGCCCAGTTGGGGAGGGCAGAGGGAGGGTTCAGGTCTGAAGGAGCCCCCGGTGGAGCGGTCCACGGGCCGCCCCTCATCCCCCCCCCCCCCCCCGGGGCGGCCCCGGGACCCCGACCGAACGCGGACGCCGGGGGGGAGTGCGCCAACGACAAGAGGGGGGCCAGGGTAGGGAACCGCGGGCCGCCCCCAGAGGGGGAGCAGGGAGGCCGCGGCGCAACCCCCCCCCCCACCCACCCCACCAGCCTGCAAGCCGCGGGGGGGCCGGCCCCCACCCCCCCGAGGCAGAGGGGATGGTCCCCCCTCCCGCCGCCCGAGAGAGGAGCCGGAGCACGGCCTGCCCCCCCGCCCCAGCCGCCGGCTCCCACAGGAACCGTTGGGAAGAAGCGAGCCCGCGCCAACGCGCCAGGACGCCGCATGGATCGCGCCCAGAGAAGGCAGGCGAGCACGAACCGAAGCGGTATGGGGGCCACGCCCCCCATGACCAGAACGACGCCAGTGACAGCCGCTTTGTTGCGTGCCCAGGGAAGGCAGAGGGACGGAACGAGGCAGAGCGACCCCTGGCCGTACTGGCCCCCCCGGCCGCACAAACGAGGAGCACGGCGCACGAACCCCCCCCCCCCCCCAACCCGCCCCCCGGCACACGAACGCCACGGACCCGCCCCACGGGGGGCGCACCGCCCCAAGCCAGGTAGGGGGGAACCGGGACCGGACCGCCCCCCCCCAGAGCATGCCAGACGGAGCAAGGGACCGGGGCAGGACACGCGGAGGGGAACGGACCACTATGAACGGCCCTACCAGCGCCCAGTGCCGGGACCACGTGGAGTGCGCACGCCACACCACCCAGGGGGCGGGGGGGAGCGGACGCCGCGGGAGCGCAAGCGCACACACACGCAAAGGGCACGCGGGGAATACCAGAAGGGCAACCGAGCCGAGCTCGCGGAACGCACAGACCGCGTGGAATGGCGTACCAGCGAGCGAGGGTAAGGGACAGCCGGACGGGACAGCCCGCCACACGCAGCGCGGGACACGCGGGGCGGGAAGGGGGAAACGGGAGAGACAGAACACCAAGTACCGGCCCGAGCCCCCCGAACCATCCGCGAGCGCCGCGCACACACGGACGGGGCACTGCACCCGCCAAGGCAGTAGTGGCGCACTGCGCCACGCCCCAACCCCTAGGCTAGGCAGCCTCCGCGCCAGCCCAAGGGTGTCCCACTGGAGACAAGCCAGTAGCACGGGCCCGACAGCGCCAGCGCCCCGGGCGACCACGCATTAGGGGGGCGACGCGGTGGATAAGCGCCCGCAGCCACAGCTGCGAATTGATGCACTGACCGGGGAGTGGCGAAACGGGGGAAGCCGGGGAGGGACGGGGCTCCGAGCCCTGTGAACCCGGGGGACTCCGCCACCAGGCAGGAGGTGCCTCTTGGAGGGCCCCGCACTAGGACCTGGTGGGGAGGATATCACCTGGCCCGACCAGGTGGCCCCCCGGGGCCCAAAGGCGTCTAGTACCCGCAAAATCAAACCTCAAACCTCAAACCCATCGGTCAGCCCTCCGGTGGGAGGAGGCGTCCCCGCAGCCGTCATGTCGTCTCCTCCCTTGCGCATGGCCGGCACGGGACTTGTGTTGCGCGTGTGTGGCTTTGCGCCGTCGCTGCAGGTCCTGTGGCTGGGTGCGGCTGAGGGTCCTGGGCGTTTCTCACGCGTCACACACGGGCGCTGCGGAGGGTACTGAAGATTTCGTGAACAAGGGCCGTGTATGCCGCCCGGGCCCCTGTCTCAGTGCGGATGGCGGGCTGTCGTCGTTCGCCCAGCGCAGGCGCCTGGATCTGGTGGATCGCGGTGCTCGGCAACACTCCCGCGGTCATTGGCTTGGCTTTGGGCACCGCGTGTATGGCTGGCCCCTCTGCCCGGCCCCTCGTGGATCTGTTACGCGGGAGAGGATGGTCAGTTGAGATGACGGGTCCGGGTGTGGTGCTGCCCCCTTTTCCTGTTGCAGGCGGGTCGCGGGGGTCCGGGAAGTGCGGCCCCTGTCCGGGGGATGTGGGAGGAGGTCGTTGGGGCTTCATTCGTGTCGGACACCATGGGCTCCTAAGGCTAGCCTCTACTCCTTGGGTGTCCGTTGCACGTGCCGGGTGGGTTGACGGCTTCCCCGCTGGTGTGCCCGGTCGACGGACGTTGCTGGAGTGTGTTGCGCGGCTGCGCATTGTTGGGTTGTACGAGGGGGTCTTTTTCGGCGAGGTTGGCTCGCTCGGGGTCGTCCTGGTTCGTGGCCGACTCTGCAGCCTGTGGCGTGACGTTCATCGTCCGGTCCTCCGGCGGAAGGAGGGGATCCCGCGTGCACCGTGTCGTCTCTCCCCTTGCGCATGGCCGGCGCGGGACTCGTGCCGCACGTGTGCGGCTGCGCGTTGCCGTTGCAGGTCCCGTGTCCGGCTGTGGCTCAGGGCCCTGGGGGGTTACCCACGCGTCGCACAAGGGCGCTGCGGAAAGCACTGAAGATTTCGTGCACCAGGGCCTCGTGCGCCGCCTGGGCCTCCGTCTCAGTGCGGATGGCGGGCTGCAGTTGCTCGCCCAGTGCCAGCGCCCGGATCCGGTGGATCGCGAAGACGGGTTCAGGTTGGTCGCAGTGCGGGTCTCTGCCATCCGTTCCGGGATGGCCTCCAACTGCTGTCGGCCGTTGAGGTAGAACCTCCACGCCGCTGACCACGCCCTGGTGTGTGGCCAGCGGCGCCACGCCCACCGCCAGAGACAGTAGAGGGCAGGGCCTGGGTGCCAGGTGACTGCCGTCCCTGACACGACGGCCGTCAGGGGGTCCGGGGGTTGGCCCGTGAGCAGGGGGGTGGGGCTGTCCGGCAGGTCCGTGGTCGCCGGGAGCAGGGAGTCGACGGCCTCCAAGCTCGAGTGGCCCCTCTGCGGGTGCGTGATGATCCGCACTTGGTAGTAGTGGCCATTCTCCAACACGATCATGGCAATGGTGCCGGGGTCACGTTCGCACGGTGGGGGCGCCGCGCGCGTCGTCTCCGGGTTATGTGCCGCCAGGTTTATGAGGTTGTGCCCCCTGCTACGGGCGGTCCCGCTTTCCCATGCTGCCAGGCCTGCGTGCGGCGGGATACGGAGGTTGTCGGGTCTCGGTGGCGGGGCGGCCCGCTCCCGGCCCCCGGTGCTGGGCGCGGGCCTGGGGTCCGTCGGCGGCGCTATGAGCGTGTGTACCCAGCCCAGGTGTGGGACCCACACGCCACCCTTGGCCGGTTGGTGGGTGTTGAACCACCCGATCCATGCTTCAACCAGGTCGTCGGAGACGTGTGCCCCGGGGGTGATGAGCGCCTGGAGCTGCCGCACGAAGATTTCGGTTGTTGCGGCGTGTGGCAGGGGGACCACGGCGAAGAGCCTGTTCGGGTCGATGTCACGGACGTGTTCTCCGAGGGTTGCCACCAGCTCGCTCAAGGGCGTGGAAGCGTGGATGCCGTAGAGCGCCCTCAGTTCCGTGTTGTCGAAGCGACCCGCGCCCCTTAGTTGCGGTGGTCGGGGGGCTGTGGGGGGCATGACCACTCGGTCCTGGTCCAGCGCTGCGCCAGCCGGGGAGGGGTGCCGTGAGGTGGTGCCAGGGTGTCCCCCAGGCACGTACTTCGTGGAGGGTTCCTGTTGCTGGGGCACCGAGCAGGGCGTGGCCGCGGGCCGTGGGCCAGGGGACTCCTCGGGGCCGGAGGTCCCCGTCATTTCTGTGTCCGTCCTTGGGCCGCTCTTGTCGTGCCCCGGTTGCCGCAGTGTGCCCTCCGTGGCTTGGCGGCCTCTGGGCTGCGGGGGGGGCTGCCCCCCCCTCCTTGCGTAGGGCTTGGGTCGACCGAGGGTTCCTTGGTCGCGTGTCAGTGGCGTGTGGTCCTCCCGACAGTGGGTTGGCCGTTGACCTTGGGAGGGAGGCGGTGGAAGAGCTGGATGCTTCGCCCGTCGCCTGGTGGGGGTCCGCGTGAAGCGCTGCCTGCCGTTCGCGCTCGACTGGCGTGAGGATGGTAGGGATGTGCGTCCGTTCGGTGCGGGGCCTCTTGGACCGGCGCCTGGGTCTGGCGGTAGATGATGGTCGCCGGGCGTGGGGGTCGCAGGGGCCCTCGTGGTCCCTGTCCATATCCTCATGAAGAACAACTCGCCACGCCGCGGGAGGCGGCGTGCGGCTGCGGCGACGGGATCGGCCAGGGTTCCTTGTCTCTTGGCGTTGTTCCGGCGTGCCGCCTTGCACCTCCAAGGCGTGGGGACTGCCCGGGCCCCTCTGCGGGACGAACGGTCGCACGGGGCTGTTGTATGTGCCAGAGGGGGGACCCCTCCCGGGTGGTGGACCCCGCGGGCGTTTCGGGGAGTTTTGGCGTGCCGCCTGCCTGGGAGGCTCCGGGACGTCCTGGGACCGCGGCCGCCGGTGGCCTGAGGCGTGTCCTTGGTAGCCCAGTGATCCAGGGATTTCCCAGATACCATGATCCTGCATGGCCGCACGGATGCGCAGGGCGGCGCGCTGGTGCCACTGCCAGTGGAGTCCATTCATTTGTGAGCATTTTGCTGTCTCTGGTTTCTATCTTTCTGCAGCATTGTGCTATACTATGGAGTGCAGGGGGACAAGGCATGCACGCAACGGAGCAAAAACAACATAAATTGTCTCACTTCAATGTGTCAGGCAGGGTTCGCCGCGCGCTATTTTCAAGCCAGTCCGCAATGCTATAGGGATCAGGTCTGCGTGACGTAGGGTGGGTGCCACCCGTTATTGTCTCCGATGCTAGGCTGACATTATCCACTACCTGCATTTGAAACAGTTTGATGCTAGCACGCGCAGTTGCAAAGCCTAGGCTGTGCCTGAGGTGTGCATACAAAGACATCGGTATGCACAGCCTGGCAGCTAGGTAGGTGGGAGATGGCCGCTTCTGAGAATCACCGACCCTGCTCCTGAGGAGCCAGCTCCTCAGGAGCACCGACCCAGGCTCCTCAGGAGCACCCACCCTGGTGCTGCTCCTCAGGAGCACCGACCCTGATAAATGCTCCTCAGGAGCACCGACCCTGCACCACCTCCAGGGTCGGCGACTCTCAGGAGCGGCGGTTGTCTTGTTCAGCATTTTGCTCCTAAGGAGCCAGGGTCATTGCTCCTCAAGAGCTAGGGGCGTGGCTCCTCAGGAGCTGGGGTCAAAGGTTGGCATTGCTCCGCAGGAGGAAGGGTTTCGGGAAACAAAAAATGGAAATTTGACAGTCAACTATGGTCTATGTATGGTGTCTTCCATGATGTATGCATTTAGAAGTAGAATGGTTGTCATGAAATTTCATATGTTGGTTTTCCCCAGCGTATGCGCCATAATTGATTACCCTGATATTTCTTACTTTGGAAACGACCTCTCACGAGCTTAGAAAAGGAAAAAAAAAAAGGGCTGTTGAACCAGAACACACTAAAACAGGGTATCGCGATTTGTATGTCGTGAAGCGCCCTCATTCAGGCAGCAGAAGAAAATGAACTGTCGTCCCCATTCAAAGCTGAACCATACACAAATGTTCATTCGTACATCCAACTCACTCATCCATCATTAGAAGCTTTTGCCGGGTTCCAAATTACGCCTGTCCACGATTATTTGTAAGTCATTGGTGACCAATGGTTGACAACGGGACAACCAGATTGCTGGGTAAATAACTGGTCCCAAGCCGTCACTCTACCCTTGAAATCGAAGACAATGATGGTCACAGTTTCAGCACTGCAGCTTGGTCAACAGCATTTGGACGTTCAAGGGCGGAAAGCACATGCAGTACATCCTCGAGCAGATAATTGACAAGATCGGTGAAAAATTGAAGGGGAAGGTATTTCAGCTGGGGGGGGCAAACCTGTGCGCCCCTAGATGCGTTTTGATCTTTTTTGTGTAGTTTTCGATCATTGAGTTCTTGTCGTTGTTCTTGGGGTAGTTGCGTGGACTTCAAGTTGTGCAAGATCCACTGCCCAAGTTGTGCACTGTGCACAACAAATGCAAAGATGCTTGACGACACAGCGGTGAGGCGCTGCCAACTCTCCTCTTCTTTTGGCTGCAGAAAATTGATACAAAGCCCCACATCATCAGAAATGATTTGTTAATCTTCGGCAATTGTCTGATTGGTATGTCTCTACTGGACACTGCACAATTGCTCCCGCAAAAATCTGCACTACGTGCCCTCACTGGCAAAAGTGCTCGCTGACGGAAAGCGTTGCACCAAGCACGGCAGAGGACACTCCATCATAATGCACAACACTCCTGCAGTTAATCCTCATTCGATTCCCAAACGAAGGAGAATATGACCCTTGTGAAAACCAAGCTCGGCTCCCAGTGCAAGATCGGTGACAAGATGATCGATGCTATCTGCAAAGGTGACTGCCTAACCATGGCAACTGAACGTGATACTGTGATACTTTTGTCCTGAATGGTACCGCCTGAAGCGGCCTTCAATGCATCGGGTTGCGGGAAAGCCGGGCAAGGTAGGTTGAATAGTGACCGGGGCCCGTTGACGCGCACCTGAACACACTTCGTAGGAGATTTGTTCTTGAAAATTCAGGATGCGCACAATTGCAAGACAGAGAGCACATTGAATCAGTACGCCCGACCCCTGAAAGAAGGCTGAGGCAACTTCGCTGTTCGATGAGAGAAAGACGCTTCTGAAACAGGTCTGGTCCCAGACTGGTTCCTTACCTGTATCATGCACAAGTCCTAGAGCGGCAAAGTATCCCCAGCCACCCGGAGGAATTTGAGCCACTGCTTGAAAATATGGTGGGGGGCGAAAGATGCAGAATGCACGTGGGCGATGTCCGTGATGGGCACTCAAGCAGTCGAAAAACAGTAAAACCTTTGAGCGGCCAGGAAAAAAGGTGAAAGACAGGCGCTTATGTGAGAAGTTCACGGAATCAAAATTTTGTCACGAGGGGAAGAAAGGCCAAAGGCATACACAGCAGAAGGATAATCTGCACTCTGTAATCTGAACGCACCTCTCAGCCTTGCAAAACCCTCGGGCACTCACCCAGGAACTGGCACCATCCGGCCACACTCTGGGCAGCCTAAAGGACTGCCAAATGAAATGGCAGTCCAAAGCAACTCGGGGGTGAGAAAGCATTTGCTTCGTGGGACGTGGACATTGAGGTGCTGAATGGTTTCTGACCGTGCGCGATTTCCGCCCTGTGCTTGTTGATTTCATTATTTTCAGAGGTTAAAACCATTGGCGAGGGTGAAAACCAACAAGGCAGATTCATTTTGCAGACTGAACCAAATGCGGGAACCAGCGATCAATTGCGGGCATTTGCAAGTGTTGTGCGTTGAGTTCACTGGACAGGGTCAAGGAATTAAGGCAATCAACAGATCAGAGCACTGGCGGCGGCGGTGGTGGAAGACAAAATTGCAGTGGGACCGTAATTAGCAAGCAATGGTCCCCATATGGGGGTGGACACGCTGCTAGTACCACCACTGAGGGCAAGAATCCTGAGTAACTCACAATGGTCTCGTAAGCCCTATGAGAGAACTAGCAATCAACCATGGGCTGCTGAGAGTGTTGTGCCCTGAGCCTAGTCGGCCAGCCTCAACTCGAACCAGTAAATAGCCAAACTTGTGATTAGTGCACTGGCGAAGCAGATGGTGGAGGGTAGAATTTTAGTTCAATTGCATGCGTGGCATGCTGGGCTTCTGTGGCAAGTTGCCAGGCTAGGTTAAAGGTTGTTAAAAACAGCAAAGATGGAGCAATTAGCAAGCAGTGTGACGGTGGCAGCAGAATTTCGCAATTATGGCAAGCTGATTTGGCCAAATTGTGCAACCATCATTCTTTTGCATCAGGACATGGCACAGTGAAGTGCTCGCCAATGCTGCCCAGGGAACGAACTGCAGTCATTTTTGATTGGTTGATGCCTTTGCATTACACATCTGAACACCATTGGTCACGGGTACCACATAGGTACTACCAAGATGCAAGGTATAGTGCCTTTCCTATGGAGCATAAAAAAAAAGAAACCATGGCCAGGCCTTTGTCCAGTGTCCAGTCATTACTTTTCCACGATTAGTAGTTCATTAAAATGATAGCAATTGTTCATCAGCTGCCAAGGATTGACAACAACCATGTCTCGGATCACTCTGCGGATGCACTGACAGCCAAGGCATTGTGCGATATATTTATTTGGAGTGAAAAAGCCAATTTTTTTTGTGGTGCGACAAAGTAGTGAATACAAGAGTGTTGGGCCATACCATACCAGATATTGCAGCACTGTATGGTATGGATACCATGCCGATACCGTACAATACATATGCTGTATGGTACCAATTTTCATATCTTTGGACCGTAAGGCTCCATTGCAATTTGATGTGTTACTTGAATTATTCATGTGCCACTTGGACTACGAATTGGTATTCATTTTTGGTTGATTATTTACTTTGTGAATTTTGGGATAGGATTTTTCGTGCATTTTGCGTACTGCTTGATGCATCATTTTCATCCAAAGTCTGATGCAACACAACGGGCAATGATGCTGTATGGAACAATTGTATTCTGGTGGGGTCCAAAAGTTCAATGAATGTGAATCTTCTAAAGTAAGGCAGATGAAGTGCAATTTTGTGGTTTCTCCCGCAACCAATGGAATTGATGGTAGAAAAGGTGGTGTTGACTGCTTTGTGATTGGTGCCAATACAAATTGTCAATTGGTATACGAATATTTTTAGGTTTAAGTGCTTGCTGAATGGTTCTTTGGCTAAGGCATTAGGAAAAAAGGTTGATTGAAAAAGATAGCACAAGAGCTTCAAGACTAAAAATGCCCAATCAAAGCAAAAACACAGTTTTCATTGCGGTTTCAAAGTAGAGGCAACGATGTTGTTTGCAAAACAAAATACACCTAAGTTGCATTGCTATAAGAGCTTCAAATTCACTTTTTGAAACGAAGTATTTTGTTAATTGACGTTGGTCACAAAGCAAACATTGAAGCAAAGGAAACAAATGTCTGGTAGACTTTCTAAAGCGCAATGCAACTTTTGGGTTGTCGGTAATGTTCCAAGAATGATGTGGAGTGGATGTTGAAATGATGCGAAACAACAACCACAAAGTGAAAAGCACTTAGGTTTGTTTTAGCTCCCCGAAAGACACGGACATTGCTCCTCCGGAGCAAAATTGCTCTTCAGGAGCAATAGTGGTTCTTCCCAACATCAGTGATTCAAACAACGGACTTGGTTCACTGAAAACATTTGGGAGGAAACCTCTAGTTGAACCTCCAAAGCTGACAAAAATGCAACTTTGATCTGCCTTGTTGGCAATCTTGCATGCACGATGGGCACCGTGTACGAAAAGGTACACATAAGTAATCAAAAATTGGGAAAAAGTCTTTTTGTTTTGGTTCCTGAGGGCTGCGTTTGTTCGGAAGCACAATTGTTCCCAAGGCGCAGAGGTGGTGTTCTTCAGGATCAATGATGTAGACATTAGGAAAGCCTGTAAGGGTCCGAAAATGCGACTTTTATCCAAGTTGTTGGTAACTTTGCAGCCACAATGGGAACCCTTTGTAGAAAATATGCAAAGTACTCAGCTAAAGGTGAAAAAATAACCTTTTTCTGTTATGGCTCCTTAGGAGCCAGGGTCGTTGCTCCTCAGTAGCCAATTTGCTCCTCAGGAGCAGGGTCGGTGCTCCTCAGGAGCTTTGGCTCCTGAGGGCCCAGGGTTGGTGCTCCTCAGGAGCACGCTCAGGGTCGGTGCTCCTCAGGAGCCAGGGTCCGTGCTCCTGAGGAGCACCCCAGGGTCGGGGCTCCTCAGGAGCCAGGGTCTGTGCTCCTCAGGAGCAGGAGCCAGGGGCGGCTCCTGTCAGGAGCGGCCATCTCCCACCACCCGGCAGCTATCCTTTTTTCTTTGCCGTGAGCCGACTGGCTCCACACTCTCACAATACCGGGATTTGGCCAGGTAGAGTACCAAAATTGCACCAAGGGATGCGTATCATGGCAATACGCCACGTACCCATGAACCGACGTGTTATGTCGGTTCCCACATGACGTACACTCCTGCTTGGTTGGGTCATCTCTCCAAAAGGTGGCATAGTGCTGGAATCCTATCCTTTGCTGCAGACCAAATATCCACTTATGCCAGCCTACACGGTTCCAACAAAGGGGCACGAAGGACAGTGGGTGGAAACCCTCATGTCTGTGAGTCGGTGTCTGACTTCTGGTCCATACCTTGTGGGGGGGTAGGACTCTTTCTCCCAAGACAACTACATCCCTTGGTCCTGTTGATTTGTTGGCAGGTGGGGCGGGCAGCTGTGTGGCAATTTTCGCAAAATAGTCCGCAGTCTCATTATATTCTTCCCCAGAATGGCCCTCTACCCAGAGCACACTTTGATTCCTGGTACCAAGGGAGTCCCCTACCGCCAACACCCAATAAGCTTCCTTCATTGGCCTACGTTCAGATAGCTCCGCAGATATGGCCCCTTGGCAGTCCACTCTGATTACCGAATTGTGGGGGCCAAAGTGGGATCCCAACAGTATGCCCAGTAACTCAGCCTTGTAGTTACATGAGATTCTAGGTGCACAGCACACGTACAGCGTGCCATTGGGTGCCACAGCCGAGGCTCCTGCACTTGGGGGCCGCCCTATCTTGCTGCCATCAGTATATACCATTCCTTCAGAGGGGGAGGACTTGGTGTTATTGATTTCATATACCTCCAGACCAAGGACGTGCAGAGGGCCTCAACTTTGGGGAAGGAGGCGTTTTGCCTGAAAGTCAACATCCAGTGGCCTCTGAGGTGGTGCAGACTCAGGTTAAAGGGGTGCCACTGCGCTCTGGTAGACCATTCTGGGCGCTAATGGGGGGAATGCACCAACCCTAGGACTTGTCATGTATGGATGCTTATGGAGAGCGTCAAGTGCACGGGTAGGTTGTACAACGGGGAGGTATGGAACCCCAAGTCCTATCTTGCGATGACTGTAAATTGTTTTATCAGCGACGTGTGGGGGCAGGCCCTTTACAGCAAGCACAAAGGATTTCATCAAGGCGTTGAGGCGTTGCAATTGTTTGATTGTCAAGGGCAGGCATTCTGCTCGCTACAGCAAACGTAGGATGACCATGGTAGAGAGGATAGCCTCGTGGTCCAATGTGGGTATGGGGTGGGCGTTAGGCTCACCAAGTTGCTCTTTGACTTCAGAAAAGGGGACGTCATGCGCAGTAGCCTGTTTTAGTCCCCTGATGATGAAATGCCCAAGATGCATTTGGTGGTCCACCTGTTTGAATATTGATGTGGATATCTTTGCCCATGGTCGTCTCCGCTGGCACGTGTTTATTTCATAGCAACCACTGGGGCCTGGTTTTTTTATACTCAGGGCAGGTGCTGGGTGGTGGTATATTGGTAGGCTCGGGGGGGAACAACATTCCTGGACCGGCAAACATTCTGATTTCGTGACGTTCAACTGGCACCCAATTTTCCCCACTGCACTCTGCACAGATTTCACCCATCTTTGCATTTGTCCTCTTCGCACTACCACTGTGATGTTGTCTACAAAGGCTGCAAAGCTCAAGTGAGCAAGGTCTAGATGACAGAGGGCGATGTTGAACACTACAACAAAGTGCAAGCAAGACACGGGGCAGCCCTGCCGAATACCATGCGTCGTGTCGATTCCTGTTTCTTCCGTCCCCCGCAGGGTGGTGGTCCCCTTCTGCAAAACCGATTGAATAATTGGCAGTAGTGGCAGGGGGATCCCCAAATTATCTAGGGTTTGGATGATCAGTAACGTTGGAGGCGAGTCAAAGGAATGATACAAGTCAAACCTGAGCAAGCATTCCACATCACAAGTAGCATCAATCATGTCCATCAAGCTCAGTGTTGCATGGGCAACGGATACACCGCACCGTCCACGAAATTGGTGTGGGAGGAGCCATGTCACTAACATGGGGTATATTTTTGCAGGCACCAGACGCATGATCGGACGATATATGCTATTGGACATTGCTATTGGCCTCCACCGGTCTGGGTCCTGCCATTGACCTTTACCTTTGTACAGGCAGACCGTTTGGATATGCATGAAGGTGGTGGGCATATCTCCTTTGGCATAGCAGATGCGGATCATGTCACCAATTTTCCGGAAGGTGTTATCAGGGAGCTGTGCCAACAAGTATGGGGGTATTCCATCAGGTCCAGGGGATTTTCGACGGGTCGCTCTAGCAAACGTCCTGAGTTCCTCATCCGCTGGCGGGTCCGGTGTCTCGAGCCTATCTCTGCGTGGTACTGCATTCAGCGCATCCTGGCTTCATGGGTTGTTGAACTCAAGTATGCGTCGGATGCCTCGTCCCGGCACGTGCAATGTGGACTGGGTGGCAGGCCATAGAAGGGAACTTATAACCCTCTTGTAAAACGTTTTAGTTCTGTGGCGGCATTACCTAGATGAAGTCCTTGTTAGTTCTGTCCATTCCTGATGGGTGTCATGCGTTTTGCGGGGAGGCTCTGCTTTCTCTGCATTCACTTTATTCATTGAGTTGAGCATTTTTTCCGTTAAGGTCGCATAACAAGGTTCAACATCACTGCAGGCATGCGCGCTGCGCAGCGATGGAGTAGCCTCATCCATCAATTGCCTGTATCTCATCAGATCACGTCCATTTCACATTCCACACCGGGGTGGTGGTGCTTCTTTTTTACCCCAATCGTGCAGTGTGACCACCACCGGGTCATGGTTCTGAGCTCCAGGTACGTCAGAGAAATCACACACCTTTGCCGAAGAAGGTGTGAACAACGACAGGAAGGTCTTAGAGTCATATATCCTGTCTATGTAGGATTGTGTGCCTCGGTAGCGGCGGCATCTAGTGTAGGGAGGGTCAGGTTGGAAAATACGCAGCAGATCGGTCATTGTAGACGTTATTTCAACACCAACGAGCCAAGGCCAGATGTTACTGGTTAAAGTAAATGCATCCGAAGCACGTGTGGTGGCATTGTAGTCGCCTGACACAAGGGCACCGCGCCTAATCATTTTGTGTAGGTGAGGTGTGCATGTTGCACCAGTGCGTTTATGATGAGGGCCATAGTAGCAAGCAAAAGTGACTAATCCTATTAAAGCGTCAGGGTGAACGGGAAAATCCACCAAAAACAGGTGGCCATGTACATATTCCTTCATAACCGGGAGAGAGGGGCACAAAGACATTTGAATCATCATCGCAACACCCCTACTCCTCTGCCAGTGGCTGACACTAGGTGGTAATCCCACCTTCGGCACAACCTTTGAAAGTCAGTGACATGGGAGCTGGCGGAGGGTCGTAATTCTTGCAAGTTGAACACGTGGGGGAGAGGGTGGAACCTGGTCATAAATTGGTGAAAACAATCGGGGGTAACATCCACACCGCCAATATTGTATGTAGCGACAGAACATTTGTCGTACAAAGGTGGCAATACCGTATGTTGGGGTGTGTGTTGTGCTGTGCATGTGGCCTTGCAAGTTGAGTGTGGAGGCGTGGTGTCCTTAGTCACGTCAATGTCTATCGTTACATCGTCGGGGTAATAGGTGTTACGTTGTGTCTCCTGTTTATCGTGAATACGGTGTATTCTTGCGCATCTCCGTGGTGGATCCACGTGCGTTAAATCGTGTACTGGGTTGAGTGCACTTTTTTCTTGAGGGAGAGCAGTCAGGGGGCTGTGTCTTCGTGGGTGGTGTGTACAACAGATGTGGGTAATAGACTGCGTACCTGATCCATAATCCATGACAGTCTTCCTCTCACGCTTGGGCAACTAGGCTCAGGCGCGTAGCTACGATCGCGGATACTTGTGCACATATCTGGGCATGAGTTATTGTCATCACCACCCCGATGCACATTACATTCTTGGCTAGCTATCCCCGGTCGAGCACTCGCATCATTGAGCCTATCAATCCCTCCTGGGTCCCTTGGACCGGGGGCGAAACCCTTTTCCTTTTCCTTCCTTTGTCGTCTTGGGGGCAGGGTACGGGGACACACGTGCATTTACCGGCCCTACTTCCGGAGCACTGGGTGTAGGCTCCATTTCATGCAAAGCGGGCATGGAGTAAAGAGGTTCCAGCGCCGTAGGCCATTGTAAGTCTTCCATATTGGCGTGTCGATGAATTGGTGGAACTGGAGATTGAGATTCTGCGCCATTAGCCCTGTCGGAGTTTTCGGATCAGATGGTAACACTACCCATGGATCGGCGCTTACTGCCTGCACCCTCACTCATTCAGTCTACATCGTGTTTCGCACCATTATGCGTTTGCAAAGCATGCGCGGTAAGGCGCCTCTCGCCTATTTGTTGTTGAGCCGCTGTTATTCCTTCATTGAGACTCATCATGCAGTACACTGGCCAACGCTTCTCTAGTTCTTTGTCAACTTTGGGATTTGCAGACGAGAACGTGACTTGGCCACTGGGCAGTGTGGCTTTAGCGCCGATCCTGAAACCTACTTAATCTTCATTGGAGAACGTAATCTCGTGGCGGCTTACATGTGCCAGGCTTGGTTTACACAGTATGACCTCACCAAACGTTTGCACAAGGGCGAGCACGGAGGACGTAAGCACTGAAGGCGGATGGAAGGCAAAGACTCTAGGCGGTCGCAACACTTCGGTATTGAAACGCACAGTCGTGAGTTGGTCCAAGCAAATGGCCTGCAGGTGATTAACATTTTGCAAAGACGACGCAACAGCTTCAGCTGGTACATCGCTTCGCAACGTGGCCACCACTTCGTATTTATTGTATATTACCATTGAAGAGAAAAGGGCTGCTAGTGAAGTGTTGATTTCTATGGCGGACGGCACATCCATTGCTTGGTCTTTGGTTGGTTTGGAGTGTCCTTTTTTCCATTTAGGAAAATGGTGGATGGTTAACATACGGGAGATATCATCTCCACCTAGTATCCCATACCTGATACCTTTGTCTTTCAACTCATCTTGGTCTAATTCTAAGAGTGACAATATATCATCAGCGACAAACCAATCCACCACTAGATGCCCAAGTGGCGCTCCCCGTACTAGCATAGGCATCCGTTCATCGGCGTAACCCTTGCAAAGTATTTCTTTATATACCGTTGTCGCTTCCTCAAGGCCAAACCCGTTGAGAGTCATTACCAAGCGAAGTAATTTGGGGGCAACGGTTATGGGGCAATCTAGCCATACCTGGTGAGCCTTTGGGCATGGAACATCATCTACCTCCTCGTCAACTTCCCTCTTATGCAAGGACAAAATACTTTGTTTGGATGGTGCATAGCTCATGGCCGACGACAAATACACAATCATGATATTACGCATATGCACTTTCCCTAGTTGCAACTCACCGGTTTGTTCATTTCTTTTCCATGGCAACACATCATCTAGTGTTTGCACTCCCGCAACAAATTGTCTTGTAATCTCAAGTGCTGAATTACGTTCCCAAGACAATTGGTGCTGGGTGTCTAAGGTAGAACGGCGGGCATGCACAACAGTGGCAACACGGGTATGCACTGACAAAGTACGTGCTTTTTCCAACAATGTGCTTAGCCATTTCATGATGGTGTAAATAGAGGCAATGTTCACACTTCGTTCCTCTTCAAATGGTAGTACTTCAGGCACGTGGACTAGTATTGTGGTGCCTACATAAGCATGCACTTCCTCTTGGAAGAATGTACCGTCAGCTATAGTATAGCAGACGGGTCCGATACCAGCATCTTGCTTTATGGCAGAAGCAGATGTGGACCCATCGGTGAGGAGTTGGACCGTCTATTTATTGATCACCCTTGCTATTTCTGTTAGAGCTGCTTTCTCGGGATATTCAACATTCATGTCAACAAATTTCAATTGGTGTCTCGTTTGTATTCTATTCCAGGGAGAGCATTTAGGGACGTGATTTTATCATTTTCTATGAGAAATGATTGCAAATCCTTGGGGTTCGGAAGAGTTCTTGCGTCTGCAGGTGGAGCATTGTCAGAAACGTAATTTCAAGTATTTGTCACGTTAAACAGAATTCGGCGTATTTCAGACGATTTAGAGATTGCAGAGGGTTGCTAAATAACTTACAATTTTGTGTTGCTCGATTTGCGCGCGCACGCGATTTTTTGTCAGGGAAGTTTCCGGGTTTCTTACATGTTTGTCTCACATTCATATAATTTTGTTATTCATACCTTGATGATTTCGTGGTGTAATACCACTTGGACACGTGTGCCTGAGTGAGTGGAGCAGCCCGTAAAACTGAAAAATATTTTTTGAGTCGCAGCCGCATCCCTGTACCGCGCGCTGTCTCATTTTTTGTCTTCTCCAGGTACCTCCCCTCTCTGCCTTGTTGCCCCCTTCTCCTTCGCTATCAGCTTGGGTGAGTTGCGCCGGGGGATATGCGGTTAACCACAAGCACAAAACAAGAGGAACGACACCCCAACACCGTTGCCAACAACGACTGCGGAACATGGCGAACAACGGGTCACATGCAAGTGGACGATGCATAAATGGTCTTGCTGTGTGCGGGTGTCTTGGGTAGTGCATAACGTTATTTTAAAACAAAGAAAAATTGAAAATGATTTCGTATGGGTTTTGCAGTGGTTTTTAAAGGAGAAGAGAAACAACAAGTACAGGCAGCAACGCAAACAGACAGCAGAGCACAACAACAAACCACCACACGGCGGCACAGCACCACGGGACACAACACAGGCGAGCAGGGCACCAAGACAAGCCATACCAAACCACACGGCACGGACCACGCGGCCAGGCAAAAACAGCGACACCGAAGCATGCCACCAGGTGACAACAGCGATCAGCCCGACCCGACAGCGAGCACCCTGAAACATCAGGCAGCAACACACAGCACCAGCCAGTGCCGGAGAGGCAAGGGAGCACCACGCAGGAAGAAACGACACATGTACCGCAGCACAGCCCAGCACAGCACCGCACAAGAGGCGCCACGAAACACGGCACAAAGAAAGACAGCACAACACATCGCAGGCAGCACAGCAGGGCAATACAGCACGGCGCCCAAGAGAGACAACGACAACGTGCCACAGCAGCAGACAAAGCAAGGAGAGACAGAAGCACCGCAACGAAACAAACATCACAGCAGAGAACAGCTAGACACACCACGGCAGGACACAGCACCACACGGCACAGCGCAGCAGAAAACAGCAGGAGAACGCAACGCAACACAGCCACGCCAAACAGCAAGACGCACCTAGGAGGGGCACCACACAGACCGTAAGATCCTGGAGCAGCACAGAAAGACAAGGAACAACACCGGAAAGAACAGCAGAGCACACAACAACACAGGGCAGCACAGGACAGCACAGCACAACAAAACAGCACAGCACTGCGCCGGACAACACGGCGCAAGAACCCCAGCCCAACACAAGCAGAGCCCCAGACATAACGCGCACCAACGCGGCGCAGCACGGCACCAAACAGCAAGGCACATGGGGCACCACAGAGAACCAAAAGGAGACGAGCCCAGCACCACACAGCATCACGCAAAATTCAAAACAGACTACACCAAAGACCACTGCACCGCAAAAAGAGACACACGACACCGCACAACGCCGGGAACCACAACTGGCGGGGGCTGGGGGTTAAATCAGAAACAGCACAGCCACAAGCAGCAGACAACAGCACACACTGCGACACGGAGAAGGACACACCAAGGCACGACAGCACAACGAAACACAACACTCGGTGGGGGGCAGGGGGCTGCAGAGCACAGAGCACCACGACACGGCGCCCACAACAGGGCAAAGCGCCACACCAAAGAGAACAAGACAACAATCACCAACGCAAGGCGCGATGACATAACACAAACACTCGGCGCAGCACCGCAGCCCCGAGTACAGAGCAAGAACAGTACCCAAGCGCAACGACAGGCCGCAAGCTCCACACAGCAAGACAATAGGACACAGGACACAAGCACGGCACCAGAGGCAGCAATCGGGCGCCCAACAAGACAAGGAAGAGAGAAGCAACTGGCACGGCGCCACCAGACAGGGCGAAACATGAAAAGCAACACCACACCATGCAGAACAAGCATAACCAGGGTGCACCAAACATGGCAACGCAGGCCATCCCCAGCCAAGGCAAAGCGCAGACAGCAACACACACCAATGCAGAGCACAACACAAAACTGGAGAAAGCCCCAAACCCAAAGCAAAGGCGGACAGCGGTAGGGGGGGGGGGGGGGGGCAGCACACAAGGACCCCAGAGCGCACTACACTCAAACCAACACAGCACCGCACAACAAGTAGAACACAGCACGGTGCCACACCGCACGAAAAAAGACAAGCGGCGCGGGGGGGGGGCAAACCAACGGCGCCATAACCCAGGGCAACAGGGGCCCAAAACCAGAAAAAACAAGTGGGAAAGAGGGCGAAAAAAGCGGCGGGCCGGGTGGGGGGGAAACAGTGAGCCGCCAACGCCCAAAGCACCCTGGGCCGGTGAGCAAAGCATGCCGGAGACACCAGAGGCAAAGATAAGGGAGACGAGAAAGAAAACAAAGAAAAAGAGAAACAAACACAAACAAGGACCCCATCCCGGAGTGGGCACGCAAACAAAGGGAGCACCGAGAACGGCAACAGGAAGAGGTGAGACGCACCACAACAAGCCCAGGAGGCCGGCTGCTACAACCGGCCAAAAGAAACACGCACAGGCGCACACGCACGGGACCCGGGTGTAGCGTCCTTCGACCTGAGAGGGGAGGTGTCGGCGTCCAAACAAAATAGCCGCGATGCACCGGCGGAGCACCCTGTTGAACAACGGACAAAAAGGGAAACCGGACGCGTGAGTGACAGGGTCCACACACGCCAAAGCACCGCAGTGCACGCAGCCGAAACAGATGCCAGAGGGACCCGCCAGGGACATTTCCTTCGCGGGGCCCCGAACGGGGACGACGCAGAGCAAGCCCAGCGCCACCGCCGCGGCGGGGGCCCACGGTATGCACCAAGAGCCGGGTTCTCGGTCGGCCTCCAGGTGCACCACGCAGCCGTCCACTAAATCAGGGGGCGCAAGCCACCAATAGGGGAAGGCACCACGGCACCGGGAGGGCCCAACGGCGCCGAGAGAGCAACCGGACCAGACGAGGCGTGGCGCACCAACGCGGGGACGGGATACACGCCGGAGAGGCACGCCGCCGGCCACAACTACGGCATCTGACCGGGTGCCAGGCAACAACGGCTGCTGGGTTTGGCAAAGCCGGAGAGCACGCAAAACTAAAGAAGGTCCCTACCAGGACCGGCCCCCGCTGTACCCCTTCCGCCTGTTACCCCTGCTGATTTACTCCGGATCAACGATTGCATTTCTCAAAATCCTCAAAGTCCAGGGTCCAAAATCCAAAAATATAGAAAATGTAATCCTCCTTCAACCCTGAACAGCAACCAGATCCCACAAATACAGCAATAGCCCAATTCACAATCCAAATCAGGCTGCGGGCTTCCGTTCAGCACACCGGTCGTCCCACGGTGGCGGGCATGTACAAGAATTGCACCAAGGAAGAAAGCCCTGAAATTGGCATATGAACACAAATGATGCAAAGTTGGGGAAAAAGGTAAACATACACATACACAGCCATAAACCCCTCATTCCCTGGACTCAAGACCTTCCCTTGACTCACCAACATATTGCCCTGAACCAGGTCAAATGAGATGGCTGAATGCCATGTGTCACAAGTCACTACATGAACCCCAAAAATGTGTTCACTCCCAAGCCTCTAAATCCTAGCCCAATAGGGGAGGTGACGTGTCATGGCCTAGAGTGGCACTCAGGACCATGCCCTACCCTGACATAACCTTGGTTGGACTTGGAATCGAATGGGCTTAGAGAAATGACCTATGAGTTTGAACTGATAACATGCCAAAAAACTGCCAATTCACACCATATTGGCCATATATCACATATATGCTCAAAATTGAAGTTACCACTTATCCGAAGGCTCAAAGCATGCATGGAATCGAAGTCTAATATTCATGGAGGATATAGACCAAAAGTCAATGCTCATGTACATCCCCACTTTACCCTCGAAACCCCTTCAGATATGGGCGCCACGCACTGCCCAAGTCAGCCCATGATCTTGAGACCAATTTTTCTAATCCTTTGTGCGCCAAGCCAAATGGAGTACACGATCCGGCATATGGTGGTGTTCAACTCCAAAGCATATGCCAACATATGAACAACATACCATGGTTCGACTCCCCATAGGCTTCTTGCTGTTTGCTGACCAGGTAAGTACACAAAACACAAAAATGAGCAAAAATTGAGGCCAAAAACATGAAAATATGTCCAAATACAAAGTTGTCATGATAATATATCTCTATGCTCACCCATGATATCCGCTCATGGTTCGGTACACAAATGATTGGAACCATATGCGAACAATCCCCCCACTTGGATCCCCAATCGGGCGCATGGAGATACCTTAGCCACTAATATCTACATGCCCCATGAAAATGGGAGTGCACCCATGGATCTCTTTGTCAAACATACCATGCGCAATACATACGCGGTAGACTTGGTCTAGCGCTTTGAATTCCACAATTGGGACATGGGCAAGGCCCTTGTCACGTATGGCTCCCCATCTCTTCGGCCACACGAAGATATATAACATGGGCGTGAGCATATCAAACATATACCATGCATACAACACATACCCTCAAAATATGGTTCCTACCATGATATGCCATGTCCCTCCATTGACATAACCTCACGTTAAAAATACGTAGGAACCCAAGGAAAGTTGCTATGCAACCCCAACACTCATGCGGTACACTCGAAAGTCACAATAAAATGTTGGGTTGCACGGTCCAAGAGTTATATATCACTTTATACCCTCTTGACCATTATCCCTTGCTATATCGGGCATGTGTACAAACCAAAAGCGTTTGATGCTTCCTAAATTAAGTTGAGACTAAGGCGCTTGCAACCCAACCTTTCTTATTCTCTTTCCTCACACTCGCGCGTAGATATGGTCCTTCAAAGTGGTCCCACGATTCACTTTTGTTTCCCTTATATCTCCAAGTCAAATGGGTGGCAAGTATAAGGGAAACCTGATTCGGGCATAGGGAAAGGAGTATGACCACTCGAAGAAGTCCAAATCAAGTGCGGCGATGTCGAAGTCGAAAATCCAATTTCGACATCGCGAAAAATTCGGATTAAAATTTTGAGTGCTTATTTAGAAAATTGCGGAAGCAACGAACCCTTTGCTGATGAAATCTGACCCTTCAACGGAGTATCCGCCAAAATATCTGGAAATAACAGTTGACCAATCGGTTAACGCAAAATCGCGAGCCAACTGACAGTCGCCGATACATTGACCATCAGAACGAAAGGCTGAAAATTTACGGAAACATTATGATAAAAAAACCCTGTTGATTCCTGATATTCTGATATATAAATCTCCGCTGGCGGCGCCGCGGTTCTGAATATGGCCGCTCATACCCGGAATGGCCAAACCTATCACACTATCACATCGGGTTAGTTCAGGTGGACTGGAAAGTATGATATCAGCCAATGGCGGCTTGCCGGCACATAGATACACACCCCAAGTGACCCCAAGATGGCCACGGGGGTCCGAACCGGCTTCACCCCCCTTCTCAGAGCGTTGTCGCCGCTCGGAAGTCATTGAAGAGAGGACGGGAGGACCCCAATGGGCTCCAACCCCCCCCTCCATGTCCCAAGGACACATGGAGGCCCCACACACGTCGTAGGCGTCCCCCATGCCCCATGGGAGGGCTGAGGACACTGAAAATCGGTGCCCTACGCCATATCCGGTCTCCTCTTGATCTACAACATGGACCAAGGGGATCAAAGATAGAAAAACGTCGTCGGTCG
Organism: Eutreptiella sp. 'Long Island Sound 2002'; assembly: GCA_964036045.1. NCBI lineage: Eukaryota > Euglenozoa > Euglenophyceae > Eutreptiales > Eutreptiaceae > Eutreptiella > Eutreptiella sp. 'Long Island Sound 2002'. The sequence goes on along the minus strand of OZ038382.1, from coordinate 126,598,606 downwards.
ACCTAAATAAGTATACCACAATGAAATATATATGTGGAGATCGAGTGAAGGGGGTATATGGCCGATCAAGGCCGGAAAATCCCCGGATGAACGCCCTCAGTTGTCTCCCCATTCACAGAAACAAACAAAATGCCAAGGGGGATCCATTACGGTGCTACAGCAGCAACCAAATGGACCAATACGTCCTTGACATCCAAAGAAATATGCTTTTTCTTTAGGTAGTTCATCCAGACCGTGGTGTACCTCGGCACAAAACTGCTCGGAGGTTCCCACGAGTCCCTGGATGCGGCAAATCCTTTCCAACGGACCTTATAAAGCCTACCCCCAGGCGTCCCCGGGTCCGGCTTGTCCGCCAGGATCTTCTCAGCGGTGAAATCGTCGTCCTCACCCTCGTCGTCCGAGTCCACATCGCCGGCCGTGAACTCGAAGGTGACGGGACGTCCGCTGGGGTCTGGTGCTCGGGGACGAAGCTGGGTATGGTCGCGGTCCAGGATCTTGTTATCCCCCACACGAACCGCATACACATCCTGCCCGACCTTCCGCACGATTACCCCCGGCACATACCAAGACGCCTGCCAATGCCTGGACAGGACATCCTTGTGGTGCCGCTCCACCCACACGGTGTCTTGGAGAGCATACTTGTGGACTTTTCCCTGCTTGAAGTACTTGGCCCTCTTGTCATGCTCGTCCTGTAGTGCCTTGCACACCTTGGCCGCCGTGTCGTCCGCCTCAGCCATCATGGCATATGCATCCCGGGCCACTTTGCCATGGTTCATCCACGGGAGAGTGCGTGACACTCGATCCCGTAGGAACAGGATGCGATGGGGCGACAGTCCAGTGGGCCCCGGAAGGTCGTGATACGCTTGGAGTACCCTCCACAGCGAATTGTACCAATTCCGGCCCGGTTCGTCGATGTGCAGCTGGCGGAACTTCTCGAACATCTGCCGCCCGGCCACCTCAGCCCGGCCATTCGACCGGCTGTGGTATGCCACGGTCTTGGCGTGCCGAATCCCCATGTGCTTGCACATCGTCTTGAACCACGTCCCCACGAATTGACTGCCCCGATCGCTGCAGATGACAGCTGGGACATCGAAAATCGTCAGCCAATGCCTGATCATGGCATTAGCGACGGTCTTGGCCTGCAGCCCCACTCCATGCTTGTCCTTTTTGTCCTTCTTCTTGGACTTCTTGCCAGGGACCGCCACGATATACCCACTGTGCCTATCCACCGCCAGGATGACACAGTCGTAGGTCTCTCCTTCCACGATGACCTCAGGCATGGCGAATACATCCATGGCCACGGACCACATAGGGGCCTCCGGTATAGCCGTATACACCGGGTTGCCCGCTGTGGAGTGGTTGTGGCTCTTCGTGGCCCGACACACGGCACAGTCGCTGCAGTACCTATCCAGGATGGCGTAGTACCCCGGAGGGAACTTGAAACGCCACTCCAGGTCCTGCTGCATCTTGTCTCGGCCAGGGTGCATGAGCTGGGCGTTGTGCCAATGGTCAATGAGCTCCTCCACTCGGTTTTCGGGCACCCGCAGCTTGTCCTTGAGGAACAACTTGTCGCCATCCTCGGTCAAGCCCTCGGGCCATTCGTCGTCCGACAAGGCGCTCACGGCGTTCCAATACTTGCTCCAGTGCTCGGATGCCGCGTAGTCATCCGACCAGTCCTCTGTGAGCACCGACCTGACTAGCTCTACAGGGGCCACCATCCATTGCTCGAGGGTTTCCTCTCGAATAGCTTGGACGCGGGCACCCCGGAACTTGGCCAGGTCCGTACGGTTCGCCATCACCACAAAGCACTTGACCCCCTCTTGCTCCATGACCTTCTCCATCTCGATGATGCGCTTGGCCTCCTCGGTCTCCTCGGCGTCCCCATGACTGGATATGTCCATGCACGCCTTGCCCGCGGGGTAGGCCCATCGACTGAGGCAATCTGCCACAGTGTTGTCCTTCCCCGGGACATACACGACGCTGAGGTCGAACTTGGCGAACGTTTCGTGCCATCGGGCCCTTCTAGCCGCTGGTCCTGAGGGGGTGTCGACATGCTCCTTGTGCCAGCTCTGTAGGGACTGGTGGTCCGTGCAAACCACCACCGGCTGCAGTCCGATGTGGCCAGACCACTTCCTGAGCGCACATACAATGGCGTATGTCTTCTTCTCCCTCGCGGTCCATGTTCGGCGTTGGCCCTCGGCCAGGATCCTGCTCCAAAACGCCACGGGAACATGAGTCCCGTCGTCCCGGACTTGCTCGAGGACTGCCCCCACGGCATAGTCCGAAGCGTCTGTCCGTAGCACGAAGCCCTTGTCCGGGTCCACCAGGAACAGCCCCAACTGCCCCAGGAGTCGCTCTTTCAGGCTGTTGAACGCATCTTCAGCCTCAGGGGTCCAGGCAAGCTTCTTCTTGCTCCCCTTCCGGCCATCGAACTTCCCCACCTGCAGCATCTTGTGCAGCGGCCCCGAGAGTTCTGCATACATCCGGACGTAGCCCGAATAGTAATTGCAGAACCCCATGAAGGACCGGAGTTCGCTGATGGTCTGGGGCTTCTCCCAGTGGTGCAGGGACGCCAGCTTCCCAGGCATGGGACGGCGTTGCCCGTGACCAACCACGTGACCCGCGAACTCCACTTCCTTCACGAAGAGTGAGGCTTTGGTGGGCTTGCACACCATGTTGTGCTTGTCCAACTCGCTGAGCACTGGGCGCAGATCCTTCTCATGCGCGTCGATGAGCTCGTCCTCAGTCATGTTCTCCGAGCCGGACCCGATGATGATGTCATCCACGAAGGGATCGGCACAGTCCCGGACAGGACCGAGTAGGTCCTCCATCATGCGTTGGAAAGCGGCGTTGCCATTCTTGGCACCCATAGGCACCACTTTCCACTGCATGGGCCCCAGCGGTGTCGACATCGCTGTGCAGGGCCTGGAGTCCGGGTGTAGCGGCATCTGGTGGTAACCGTGTTTCATGTCCAACACCGTGAAAATCCGCTTTTTCTGTTGCTTTTGGAGGATGGAGTCGATCAGGGGAAGCGAGTACGAGTCGTGCTCGGTCTGCTCGTTCAAACCTCTGTAATCAACCACCAACCTCCACTCGCCCTTCTCCTTCTTAGGCAGGATGAAGGCTGGGCTGGCCCACTCACTGTCAGAGGGTTCGATCCATCCCCGCTCAATGAACTCGGCCAACAGCTTCTTCATGGCCTCGGCCCGATCGCCCTGAAGTTGGTACTCCCGATGACGATAGATCTTCGGGTTCGGCTTCAGCTTGATCTTCGCTGTACCAAACCTCCCACGATCTGGAGGGTTCTTGTTGGCGACGCCACTGAATAGCCGCGGATAGGCCTTGATCAGCCTCTCCTTCAGCTCGGCGACCTTCGGGTTCTCCTGGGCCTCTTCAGCCGCTTGCTTCGGTATCGATACAACCGACCGCACTGCGGTATAGGCCTCTTCTGGGTCCGAGTCCGACTTCTCCTCGTCCGATATGCCGTCTTCATCGTCGTGGGTCTCGACTCCCACCGAAAATCTTCGAAAATTTGCGGCCTCGGGCTGGTGCTCGTCGCTACCGGTTCCCACTCTTGGAAAACCCCACGTTGGTGGGTCCGACCCAACCGGACCATCGTATTGGTCCGCGATGTGATCCATGACCCTCGCCACGAACTCATCCTTCTCGTACTTGCCGGTGACCAACATCTTGTCATCCCACCAATGCGGAGATGTGACCATGGCCCGCCTCTTCTTGGCTGCCACACGGTCGTGCATCCCCATCCGCATGTAGTTGACGACGTCGTCGATCTCGGTGTGGGACAGGACGTCAATGCCATCAATAGGCTGATCCGTCCCCTCCTTGGGCTCAAACATGACCTTCATGGGCACCGCCTCCACCCTACGGATGAATGCTTCATCACCCGTGGGCTGGGCTTGCGCCCCATCCACCAGGAAAGCCTTGGTACTCCACGCTTGACCCGGGGAGGGCATTGATACACCCTAGGCGTCGATGAACAACTCCTCCTCTGGCCCGAATGACATCTCGTTCAGGGTGATGGAGTCCAGCGTCGACTTGAGACCCTCCAGCGGACATGGGGTGGATCCTATGCCGGTTATGACCAGGATCCCCTTCGCCCTATCCGCGATGATCTTCTCCACCGTACGTCTGGTATTGTCCAGGGAGCCATGCCAATACATGGGTCCCCACTCCTTCAAACCCCAATGCCTATGCCAGGCTGAGTCTCCTCGATGCCAATGCCTCCTACACTTCCGCAAAAGTGGGGCATCCCGGGAAGCGAAGACATCCGTCTCGGGCGCTTCGGCTCCCAGTGTCTGCATCATCCTGGCATACACCTGCGGCGCCATTCCATACTCCTTGAGCTGAACTCCACGGTCTCCTCTGGACTTGGCACCCACAGCTTGCACCGCTTGGACGATCCGATCCTCTTCCTCAGCATTCCATTGGGATGATCCGCATGCATAGTCCGTGGACAGCCATGTGAGGCATTCATCGTCCTCCCGAACCAGCGTTGCGCGATGGGGAAGGGCTCCAATGGCGTTGGCCACCATGAAATCATACCCCATAATCATATCCCAATCGGTGATGTCGGCCACATAGAAGTTCCCGGATAGAGTGCTTCTCTTCGCCTGATCAGGGCGGTTCAAGCGCTCATGTTCCCAGAATTCCATAATGATAGTGGCCTCATGGGTGCCACCACCCATGATCTCTCCATTGGCGACCTTCAGGCGGATCGGTCTCCGGCTGGGCTGCAGGAGTTCCTCCTTGAACAACCCTCTCCGGACCAGGCTCATCTGGGCACCCGTATCCACTAACACATCCACCACCTTCTCCTCTCGTCCGCACCGTACTCGCACTTTCAAGTGCAACTGCCGCTCGTCGCCATGAGGTGTATGGACGACTCTCACGGCATGCAACTCTAGCACGTCCGGGTGCATCAGGACTTCAAGGGTATGGTCGCAGATGGTGTAGATCTTGGGTTGGTCCTACCCGTCCACGGGGCTCTCCGTGGTCGCTCCTTCCTTCTTGCCATGTCCCGTACCCACATGTACTCCCCTTGGCAGGGCGCTCCAGGGGTTGGGAGTGGCGAAACTCAGTGGTTTTGGCTCTTCCGGAGCCTTCTTCGGCACCCAATGTGCCTTTGCTTTCTCAGGGATTCCACTGATTTTCGGAGGAGAGACCTCCGAGGTCCCACTCCCGTGGGGGCTCCTCTAGCCTTGGCTTCCCGCAGCCCCTTCCGGCTGCGATCCGCCAGGACTTTGTCCACCACGTTGCTGGGCTTTGAGTTCCTCCAACGTCCTCAACATGTCCTCAGCAACCTCCTCGATCGACCTCACTCGTCGGTCTTGGCCAGGTCCACCACCATAGCCTCTTCCTCCGCCTTTCCCTTGGCCTTTGCCTTGGCCTTCTCCCCCGTCTCCGCCCTTCGCCTTCCAATCGGAAATCCGCTGCTCCTTGGGCTTCTTCTCGGGGTGAGCGGCGAAGTAGGCCTTCTTGTCCGCCTCGTACACCTTGCACTGACGATGGTTGTGTGCATGGTTGTTCCCCTTGCCATAACAGACCCAGCACCCGTCGTGCTGAAACCTGTACTCTCGGAACGAGAGCGGTGGGTTCCCGATCCTCCTTGGCTCTTTGCCCCTTGGTCCCGCCCGGCTCCATCTGGACCGATCCTGCCCATTGTTCTTCACGTTGTGCGCCACAAACGCGAAGAAATGGGCCTCCTCGTGATCCTCCCGGGACCAGTGGTCTTGGCCACTTCCACTACCATCCTCCGCAGAGTTGGCCGTGTCCTCCTGGATCTCCCGATGATGGCGGTCTTCTCGGTGGCCTCGTTGTCCATGACCATGTCGATCCTGCACGTGGGCCTCGTTCTTGGTATTGAGCTTCAACTCCACCGTGATGTACTTCACGATCTCGTCTAGGCTCATGCGGGCGAAGATGACTTGCATCCTCAGCGGCTCCCCGCGCCTCCACTCCACGTTGTTGAGGCGCAGCAACCTTTGCCCCATGGAGTCCCCGAATACCTCCACGTACACCGCGTTCCTCAGTCCCAACATCCGGTTGGGCTCGCCCAGGTTCCTCCTGAAGAACTCCATGATACCCGAATGGGTATCCTCCGCCGCCATGATCCTCACCGTCACGCGCTTCTTCGCGCGCTTCTTCTCCTCGTCCTCCACTCGTCTCTTCCAGTTGCCGGGGAGGACGTCCTTCAGGAGGTGGCGGATCTCGCTGGCCTCATTCCAGTCCTCCACCAGCTTGAGGCATCTGCGGTACTTCCACAGATACCGGTTCCACTCCCGGACCCGCAACTCACCGCGGTCCAGCGGCAGTGGGATGGACCACAGGTCCTCCAACTTCTGGTTCGGAGCGTCCACCCGCTCCTCATCCTCCAGCCACTGGAGGCAGGCCTGCTCCGTCCTGATCAGTCCTTCCCGGATCTGATCCCGCAGCTCCTCCTTCAGGTCCTGCGCCAGGCGGTGTGGGAATGTCCGGCATACCCACTTATCCCGCGGCGCTCCCCGCATCTCGCCGACGACCTCCTGGGCAAAGTCCTCCCAATCCAGGATGAAGTCATCCAGGTTGGAGGGGTTGCCATCGTAGTAGGGGATTTTGATTCCCCTCAGGTCGTCAATCCTGAGGGCGTCTCCGACGTCTCCAGCCACCACTCCACCGAGACGGATACCACCTGTGGCCGGGGGGTGTGAGTACACTCCCCGTACATCCCTCTCCTCCATGGAGTGCGGTCCAGTTGGGCCTGAACCCATGGGGTTTGGAATGCGGGAAGGATTTGCTCCATCGGCCGTCCATATCCCCGTATTGGGGTCCTTCGCCCACAGGTTGCCGCCTGGATGACCTCGACCATGTCCGTCGGCGCTTCCCATGGTTCGCCCCTGCATGGTGTGGTTCTCGATCTTCTCTTCCGCATAAACTACCATATTCGTCGTGATCGGTACATCCTGGGCGGCATGGGACATCTGTACCGTCAGGCTCCTCGGGTCCGTGGTAACGTGCCCTTCCCGCATGGACCCAGCCGGTGCCGTGTGTTCCCCGAGCATTGTGTATTCGCCGAACATGGGAACAAACGGCAGCGCACCCGGGTCAACACGCGGAGGCGCGTATGGTGCCTCTGCAGGGCCGCCCATGGGTTTCTCCATGGCGCTCCTGAGGGTCTTAACCCGCTCCACCAGGTCTACCGCGGCCGGCTTTGCCGGGAGCTCCGGACCCGAGGCGAGGGGCTGTCGCTCCTCTAGCCTTCTCAGGCGTCCCGACATGTCCTCCACTAAGTGGAGGAGGCTATCCACCACTTGCTGCTGCTTCTGCAGGGCCAGCTCCAGATTCTCCCGGTACCGGGCCTGATCTGCTCGCAGCTCCTCCATGTGGTTCTCCGCGGCCGACTGGTCATCCAGGATCCCCGCGACGTCTTCCTCTAGACCGTCCTTCGCATTGTCCAGGCGGTCTAGGCGATACACGATGGCGTCCATCCCCATCTTCGGGTACTTGCCCATGAGGAAGGACACGTGCTCGCAGTGGCACGCAGCGTGCTTTCCGCCGGATTCAGCGCATCCCGCGGTTCCCGGCACCTCAGACTCATCGCCCATAGGCGTATCGCCTATGGCGTCCGTCTCTGGTTCCGTGTGCCGGGGCACAGGTGCCGTCCGGGCCCTGGCTGGCCTCTCCAAGCCCTCGGCGTCGTGCTGCAGGGCGGGCTCGGGGGCCGTATGCGCCCTGGCGATCGGCGCGGGCGTCTCCCACTCCGAAGGTGGCTCGTAGGCTGTCCGATAGCCCTCGGAGTGCCCCTCAGATTCCCACAGCCTGACCAGGCTGGGGTCCGTGTCCATAGCCCCGGCGTCCCTTGCCGCGGACTTGGGTGACCCGCGCTTCCGGTAGCGCCGGGCCCGTCCTCCACTGCTGCCTGAATGGCAAGCCTCATCAGAGTCCTCCGCGGCGGAGCGGAGGTTGCATGCCTTTCGGCAGCGAGGCTCACACATGGAGACCAGGTCCTCCATGTCACGTCCTCCTCTTCCCGAATGTCGTACTTCTCTTCGGGCTTCAACTTCCGGAGTTCGCCATGCTCTTGAACGTCTCGGTTCTTCTATGGCTCCAATCTCCGGCGTGGTCTCCACCGAGTCCACAATACGCACCCGGGGCGTACTTGGGCAGGGCTCATAAGGGTTCAAGTCCCCGGGTCGGCGGTTGGTAGGGGCAGCAGGTAAGCCTCTGCTACCATAAAGAAGGTCCCTACCAGGACCGGCCCCCGCTGTACCCCTTCCGCCTGTTACCCCTGCTGATTTACTCCGGATCAACGATTGCATTTCTCAAAATCCCCAAAGTCCAGGGTCCAAAATCCAAAAATATAGAAAATGTAATCCTCGTTCAACCCTGAACAGCAACCAGATCCCACAAATACAGCAATAGCCCAATTCAAAATCCAAATCAGGCTGCGGGCTTCCGTTCAGCACACCGGTCGTCCCACGGTGGCGGGCATGTACAAGAATTGCACCAAGGAAGAAAGCCCTGAAATTGGCATATGAACACAAATGATGCAAAGTTGGGGAAAAAGGTAAACATACACATACACAGCCATAAACCCCTCATTCCCTGGACTCAGGACCTTCCCTTGACTCACCAACATATTGCCCTGAACCAGGTCAAATGAGATGGCTGAATGCCATGTGTCACAAGTCACTACATGAACCCCAAAAATGTGTTCACTCCCAAGCCTCTAAATCCTAGCCCAATTGGGGAGTTGGCGTGTCATGGCCTAGATCGGCACTCAGGACCATGCCCTACCCTGACATAACCTTGGTTGGACTTGGAATTGAATGGGCTTAGAGAAATGACCTATGAGTTTGAACTCATAACATGCCAAAAAACTGCCAATTCACACCATATTGGCCATATATCACATATATGCTCAAAATTGAAGTTATCACTTATCCGAAGGCTCAAAGCATGCATGGAATCGAAGTAAGATATTCATGGAGGATATAGACCAAAGGTCAATGCCCATGTACATCCCCACTTTACCCTCGAAACCCCTTCAGATATGGGCGCCACGCACTGCCCAAGTCAGCCCATGATCTTGAGACCAATTTTTATAATCCTTCGTGCGCCAAGCCAAATGGAGTACGCGATCCGGCATATGGTGGTGTTCAACTCCAAAGCATATGCCAACATATGAACAACATACCATGGTTCGACTCTCCATAGGCTTCTTGCTGTTTGCTGACCAGGTAAGTACACAAAACACAAAAATGAGCAAAAATTGAGGCCAAAAACATGAAAATATGTCCAAATACAAAGTTGTCATGATAATATATCTCTATGCTCACCCATGATATCCGCTCATGGTTCAATACACAAATGATTGGAACCATATGCGAACAATCCCCCCACTTGGATCCCCAATCGGGCGCATGGAGATACCTTCGCCACTAATATCTACATGCCCCATAAAAATGGGAGTGCACCCATGGATCTCTTTGTCAAACATACCATGCGCAATACATACGCGGTAGACTTGGTCTAGCGCTTTGAATTCCACAATTGGGACATGGGCAAGGCCCTTGTCACGTATGGCTCCCCATCTCTTCGGCCACACGAAGATATATAACATGGGCGTGAGCATATCAAACATATACCATGCATACAACACATACCCTCAAAATATGGTTCCCACCATGATATGCCATGTCCCTCCATTGACATAACTTCACGTTAAAAATACGTAGGAACCCAAGGAAAGTTGCTATGCAACCCCAACACTCATGCGGTACATTCGAAAGTCACAATAAAATGTTGGGTTGCACGGTCCAACAGTTCTATATCACTTTATACCCTCTTGACCATTATCCCTTGCTATATCGGGCATGTGTACACACCAAAGGAGTTTGATGCTTCCTAAATTAAGTTGAGACTAAGGCGCTTGCAACCCAACCTTCCTTATTCTCTTTCCTCACACTCGCGCGTAGATATGGTCCTTCAAAGTGGTCCCACGATTCACTTTTGTTTCCCTTATATCTCCAAGTCAAATGGGTGGCAAGTATAAGGGAAACCTGATTCGGGCATAGGGAAAGGAGTATGACCACTCGAAGAAGTCCAAATCAAGTGCGGCGATGTCGAAGTCGAAAATCCAATTTCGACATCGCGAAAAATTTGGATTAAAATTTCAAGTGCTTATTTAGAAAATTGCGGAAGCAACGAACCCTTTGCTGATGAAATCTGACCCTTCAACGGAGTATCCGCCAAAATATCTGGAAATAACAGTTAACCAATCGGTTAACGCAAAATCGCGAGCCAACTGACAGTCGCCGATACATTGACCATCAGAACGAAAGGCTGAAAATTTACGGAAACATTATGATAAAAAAACCCTGTTGATTCCTGATATTCTGATATGTAAATCTCCGCTGGCGGCGCCTCGGTTCTGAATATGGCCGCTCATAGCCGGAATGGCCAAACCTATCACACTATCACATCGGGTTAGTTCAGGTGGACGGGAAAGTATGATATCAGCCAATGGCGGCTTGCCGGCACATAGATACACACCCCGAGTGACCCCAAGATAGCCACGGGGGTCCGAACCGGCTTCAAAACAGCGAACAGCTCGCAACACCAACCGAGGACAGAGCCCACACACCAACACATGCACTCTACAGCCCAGTCAAGCATGGCGGGCCGAGAGCGAGACCCGCACTGAAAAACACAAAGCACAAACAGCAGCCGGGAATGGCAGGGTACAGGCGGGGCCTGCACACAAAAACACACACCGCAACACCCCAGCCAGGATTGGAGGCGTGAGAGCAAAACTGGAATTCATGCAGACACACAACAAAACCCAGCCAGAATTGGCGGGGTGAAGCCAAAACCCGCACCCGAACACACACACCGCACACCCCAGCCACGACTGGCGGGGCACAGGCCAATAGCGCACACAAACGCACACACCCAAAACGCCCCAGCCAGGAATAGCGGGGTGCAGCCAAAACCCCAACTCAAGCACGCACACCCTCACCGCATACCACATCCAGGCATGGCGGGTTACGCGCGCAGCGCGCACACAAGCACACACACCCGAACAGCCCAGCCAGGATTGGCGCCGTGAAAGCCAAATCCCTAACCAAGGCACACAAACGACGAGCTCCAGCCAGGAATGGCGGGGTTCAGGTGCAGCGCGGACACCAACACACACACCCCAACACCCAAGCGACGATTGACGGGGGAAAGCAAAACCCAAACCCCGGCACAGACACCACAAGCCCGAGCCAGGAAGGGCGGGCCGAAGCCAAAACCCACAGCGGAACACACGCAACGCGGACGCCAGCCAGAGTTGGCGGGGTACAGGCGGAGCGCGCCAAAACACACACACACCCCAACACGCCCGCCATGAATCGCGGGGTGGAGCCAAAATCCATAGCCAAACACCCACACGCACACCCCAGAGCCCAGCCAGGAACGGCGGGGTGAGAGCAAATCCGGAACCCAGACACACACACCATAAACCCAACCAAAAACTGGCGGGCTACAAGCGGAGCACGCACAAAAACAGACACACACCCCAACACCCCAGCCTCGATTGCCTGGGTGAAACCAAAGCCCGAACCCAGACACACACACACCACAAAGCGCCGCCAGGATGGACGGGGTACAGGTGGTGCAGGCACACCAACACAGACACCCCAACATGCCAGCTAGGATTGGCGGGGTGAGAAAAAAGTCCCAAGCCAGACACACGCCGCACAAAGCCCGGCCAGGAAAGGAGGGGTGAAGCTGAAGCCCGCACCCGGACACACGCACCACACAGCCCCGCCAGGAATGGCGGGGTACAGGCGGAGCGCGCACAAAAACACACACACCCCAACGCCCCAGTAGGGAATAGCGGGGTGAAGCCCAAAGCCGTACCCGAACAGGCACACTCAAACCCCAATACCCCAGCCAGGATTGGCGGGGTGAAAGCAAAAGCCGAACCCCGATACACACACCACAGACATCAGCCAGGAATGGTGGGGTACAGGCAGAGCGCGCACACAAACACACACACCCCAACACCCATGCCAGAATTGGCGGGCTGAAAGCAAAATCTGAACCGAGACACACCCACCACAAACCCCAGCAAGAATTTGCTGGGGGAAGCCAAAGCCCGCATCCGAACACACGCACCGCACACCCCAGCCTGGATGTGCGGGGTACACGCAGAGGGCGCAAACAAACACACACACCCCAACGGCCCAGCCAGGATTAGCCGGGTGAAGCCCAATTCCGAACCCAGACACACACACCCACATCCCAAACCGCAGCCCAAATTAGCAGGATAAAGCCAAAGCCCCGCACCCAAACACACGCACCGCACACCCCCGCCTGGATCTGCGGGGTACACGCAGAGGGCGCAAACAAACACACACACCCACAACCTAAACCCCAGCCAAAATTGGCGGGATAAAGCCCAAACCCCGCACCCAAGGCAACGCGCCCCAGACGCCGGCCAGGTTTGGCGGGGTACAGATGGAGCGCGTGCGCACACACACACACCCGCACACTCCAGCCAGGCTTGGCAGGGTGAAAGCGAAGCCCGTTCCCCGACGCACATACCACAAACCCGAGCCGGGATAGGTGAGATGAAGCCAAAAACCCGTACCTGAACAGGCGCACCAAGGCCCCCAGCCAGGAATGGCGGGGTACAGGCAGAGCGCGCACACAAACACGCACACCTGGACACCCGAGCCAGGATTGGCAGGTTGAAAGAAAAACCTGAACCCGGACACACAAACCACTAACCGAAGCCAGGATTGGCGGGGTGAAGCCCAAACCCGCACTCGACCACACCCACCACACCCCTTGGAACCTGTTCTGCCCACGTAGATGGCGACAGTAGTGTGCAACCCGTGTGATGAAGTGTGAAATAGGCCACTTGCACACCCCTTGCACACCGTACGGAAACTTTCATTTCACCCCCTTTTTTTCGGGGTTTTTGGTTGCAACCAAATCCTCCATGGCACATTCTATTAGTGTATTATGACACGAACATCTCACATGCCTCATAAGTGGAAACCCAGCGCAGCACCACAGCACCCGCGAAGCACAACATGACACGGCACAACACCACACGGCACGCCGCATCCCGAACAACACAACACAGCAAGCAGGAACACAGCAACACAAAGCACAGAAGAAGCAAGCACAGCACGGCAACACAAACCGGCAGAAGGCACCACACACAAACCAGGAGGGGGGGGGCAGCACCAGGCGGCGCAAACCAACAGGTGCGCAAAACCGAGAAGGCAGAGAGAGAACAAGGCCACAACCACGACACCACACAGCAACGAAGAGAGCACCACAGCACACGACAACGGACGACGGCACCACACACGATGAAACACCGCACAAAACAGCAGGGCGCAGCAGAGCACCGTGCGACACCGGCAGAAACAGCCCGGCCAACGCCCACGGGGGACAGCCAACGACAAGACCAACAACACAATGGAACAGCATACCACACAGCAAGGCACCCGCACACCAGCACAGCACGGCACAGCAAAACACCGCGCGCCGCACAAAACAGCCCACACCCAACCGCGGCACCGCACAACAAGACGCGGGGCACCGCACACCACCAGGAGCAACCGCCGGGGGGGGGGGGGGCACGACACCAGCACGCAACGCACAGAGCGAAGAAAGGCCGCGGGCCGAGGGGGGAAAAAGAAACCCAACCAAACAGGTGCCAAGGCCAAAGGCACAGGAAAAAACAAGGCAGCAGCAGGAGGACACAGGAAAACAAGCGGCAGGGCGACGACAGCCAGGAAACACAAACAGGGGGGATCAGGGGGGGAACAAACAGCGGAGCGGTGGGAAACCACGGGAAGGCAGAGGGAGAACAGAGGAAGACGAGAGGCAGGGTGACAACACCCGCGAAACACGAACCCGCGGGGGAGGGCGGGACAGCAGGAGGCGCCGACAAGCGGGACAGCGGCGCAAAGCAACCACAAGGCACGGAGGCAACAAGGGTAAACGCGGAGCAGGACCCCACCGGCCGCAAAATGCAAACCCCACGCGGGGAGGGGGCGGGGCACAACCGCCGGCGGGAACAGGACACCAAGAAGCAAAGGGGTAGGCAGAAGACAACAAGCGGAAGGGCGGGGTCGGGTGGGATAGGGTGGGGGGGGCACAGCAGCAGGCGGCGACAAACACCAGCGCATGGCCAGGAGCCGCGCAGACACAAGAAAGCAGAGGGCCAGCAAATGAACACGAGCGGCAGGGCGACGACAACCGCTGAACAAAAACACGGGCTGGCGCACCGCACGCGCTCGGGAGGCGGGCTTGTCTGACACGGCCAGGACAAAGGGGTTGCGCACCACACATGCTCCGGAGGCCGGCTCGTCTGTCCCGGCCAGGCAAACACCACAGACAACCAACACCCAACAACGCTGGCCGTACTGCGGCGCAGACAACAGCGACAAACAAAACAAGCCGAGCATCGAGCCGGCTACAACACCACGAACCGAAACCCGAACACGCCGACACAGCACGCCCCACCAAAGGGGGGCCATGCACAAACACAGCTGCTCCAACAGGGGGGGGGGGGGGCAGGCACCATCACAGCACCAACCCCTGCCAAGCAAACAACACAACCGCAACCGCAACCCACCAAACAGACGACGACAACCCAAGCCAAACACCACTACCGCGGCGGGCAGGCACCAACACAGCACGCCGCACCAAGAGGGGGGCCACGCACCAACAGACCACGCCCGACCATGACGGGGACCACAAACCAACGCAGCACGCCCCACCAGGGGGGGGGCACACACCAACACAGCAAGCCCCACCATGGGGTGGGGCACGAACAAACACAGCAAGCCTGAACACAGGGGGGGGGGCACGCACCAGCACAGCACCAACCCCGGCCAGGCAAACACCACAGACAACCAACACCCGACGTCGCCGGCCGTACGGCAGCGGAGACAGCAGCGAACCAACAAAACAAGCCGAGCATCCAGCCGGCTACAACACCACGAACCGAAACCTGAACACGCGCACACAGCACACCCCATCAAGGAGGGGGCAGGCACAAAGACGGGACCCCCCAGCAGGGGGGGGGGGCACCCACCAGCACAACACAAACCCCGGCTAAGCAAGCAACACAACCGCAACCGCAACGCACCCAACAGACGACGACAACCCAAGCCAAACACCACCAAACCAAACCACGCACCACCGGCGCGGCGGGCAGGCACCAACACAGCACGCCCCACCAAGAGGGGGGCCACGCATTAACACAGCACGCCCCACCATGAGCGGGGCCAGAAACCAACGCAGCACGTGCCACCATAGGGGAGGCCACACACCAACACAGCACGCCCCACCATGGGAGAGGCCACGCACAAACACAGCACGTGCCAACAGGGTGGGGGGGCACGCACCAGAACAGCGGCAACCCTGGTGCGGCAAACAACACAACCGCAACCACAACCCAACAGACAACGACAACCCAAGCCAAACACCACCACAGCACGCACCACCACCGCGGCCGACGCGCATCAACAAAGCACGCCCCACCATGAGGGGGGCCACGCACCAACACAGCGCGCCCCACCATGAGGGCAGGCACAAAGCAACGCAGCACGGCCCACAATTGGGGGGGCCACACACCAACACAGCACACCCCACCATGGGGGCGGGCACGCACCAACACAGCACGCCGCACCATGAGGGGGGCAGCGCAACAGCACAGAACCAACCCCGGCCAGGTGATCAGAAAACCACAAACGCAACCCAACCACCAACCACATCCACCCGAACACGCCTACCGTAAGGCGGCAAAGACAACAACGAACAAACAAAACAAGCCGCGCATGGCGCATGCTAGAACACCACCACAAGCACCACCAACCCGAACCCAAGGACGCTGGCCGCCAGGCGGCACGCACGACGACAACCCAAGCCAAGCACGACCACACCACGTACAACCACCCCGGCGGACAGGCAGTAACGAAGCACGCCCCACCATGAGGGCAGCCACGCACCAGCAGAGCACGCCCCACCATGAGGGGGGCCAAACAACAACGCAGCACGGCCGACCATGAGGCGGGCCACACGCCAGCACAGCACGCCCCACCATGGCAGGGGCCACACAGCGACACAGCACGCCCCACAGTGGGCGGGGGGCGCCCACGAACACAGCGCGCCTTACCATGGGGGGGGGGCACGCACCAACGCAGCAAACCCCACCAAGAGGGGGGCCACACACCAGCACAGCACCAACCCCGGGCAGGCAAACAACACAACCCCAATAGATTCGGGCCACCTCGCCCTCCTGTCGCCATCCTGTCGCCTCCCTGTCGCCTCCCTGTCGCTGTTTCGGCACTTTCAGCCCCCTGTCGCCCCCCTGTCGCTTGCCTGTCGCTTCCCTGTCGCTGTCCTGCCGCTCCCCTGTCGCTCCCCTGTCGCTTCCCTGTCGCTTTCCTGCCGCCCTCCTGTCGCTATCCTGTCGCTTCCTGTCGTTTCCTGTCGTTTCCTGTCGCCATGCTACTTTTTGCCTGGCGCCTTCCTGTCGCTCTCCTGTCGCTCTCCTTTCGTTCCCTCCTGTCGCTCTCCTGTCGCTATTTCCTGTTGCCTCCCTGTCGCCCTCCTGTCGCTTGCCTGTCGTCTTCCTGCCGCCTCCCTGTCGCCTCCCTGTCGCCTCCCTGTCGCCTCCCTGTCGCCCAACGTGGTAACCTGTCGCTCTCCTGTCGCTTGCCTGTCGCTTGCCTGTCGCTTGCCTGTCGTCTTCCTGCCGCCTCCCTGTCGCCTCCCTATCGCCTCCCTGTCGCCTTCCTGTCGCCCAACGTGGTAACCTGTCGCTCTCCTGTCGCTTGCCTGTCGCTTGCCTGTCGCCTTCCCGTCGCCTCCTTGTCGCCTCCCTGTCGCCTCCCTGTCGCCCAATGTGTTACCCTATCGATGGAAAGCCATAGATACCTCAAACAGGCAGTTCGATAGTACTAAAAATGTTCTTTATTCATGCCAAATTGTGAGATCTCGCCTTAGCAAACCTCCCCAAAGGTGTGCAAAGCAATGATGCAAATCGTAGATCGATGGTTCAATCATTTGCATTGTTCGACAATCCTAAATTCCTAACACTCTTGGTGATCTACTATGCACATTTGCATGGCCGCTCAGCTGTAGGCTCGCAACCATTTTGCAAATCAAACTGAATCTGACAATTATGTAGTACACACACCGCCAAGAAGAAGTAGGTCAACTCATTATATTCGTACGATCCACCTCGGCTCTTAACTCAATGAAAAAGACCAAACTTCTTGATGTTGGAGAATGCGTTCTCAATAGCAATGCGCTCCTGAGGTGCAACGATGAGAGAGCAATGTACTACACGAATCAAACTTACATTTATTTGGCTTTGGGCTTTTGCGTACTAGTACTTGCGTCCAAGAAATAGGACGAAAACTTGATGTTCCAAGCCGGGGTGTCGTACTTCGTGTACTTTTTCAACTCCTCTTCCCGTAGCTTCTTGACAGCAGCCAGCCAATCGGCCGTATTCATCCCGCAATACTTTGCCCAAATCCTCTTGCCGCGCTCCGTCCCCAACTAGCTGCCGCTGGCTGTTCACAATGATTGAGCCCAAGGCAGTTCGCGTGCGCCATGGGGCTGCATTGTTGACCAGCACGTGTAAGCCCTCGACGCTACTACCCTCTGCGACATACATTCAGTTCTGCGCAAGCAGCGTCGACAGCATCAGCCGTTAAAGTCTTCAGATCGTCAAACTGCGTCAACAGACTGTTCATAATAGTCTGAGATAGTGGTTCATTGTTTGAAAGAGAGGAAGCGGCAAACTGAAAAAGCAGTGCACTTTGGCAAAGTGAATTACCTGGACTTGATCAACCAGTTGTGTGTTCTCAAACTGCTCCGTCAGTTGCTTCAGCGTGTCGCTGCAGGTTGAAGATTAGTGGGGTGCTGAGTTGTGCTGTGCTGTGCCGTGCGGTGCTGAATTGTGCTGTGCTGTGCCGTACGGTGCTGAATGGTGCTGCGCTCTGCTGTGCGGGCGTTGTACACACACACACACACACACACACAAGTACCTTTTCTTTCTTGTTTCTTCTTCTTGCGGCCTTGTCTGAGATAACGGAGAGCATGTTCATAACAGAAACTATAAACAGAAAATGTGAAAAGAAGAGGACAAAAACGCAATCAGAAACAATTTTTGGATTAACTCAATGGAATGCTTGCATAAATAAAAGTTCTTGCTGTCGGGACGAGTTCTTGCTGTCGGGACCTGTCGGGGTCATTTCTGATCGGGAAAGTTTGCAGTTGACACTTATCTTTATCATTTAGTTCTCAATTTCAGGCGAAATCTACCTGCGGAATGAATCGATAAAAGATGAAAATTCACCAAACGCTAAAAGTTTATCCATCTAACAATGAAATGACATCTTCATAAGAATCCAAATAAATGTAAAACATTGGTTCTCATTTTCTTTACATATATCCACCTCTATTTTGTCCCACTTGTTGTCTTCCACAGGCCTGTCGCTCTCCTGTCGCACCCCTGTCGCTTTCCTGTCGCCTTCCTGTCGCAAAAAAACACCCTGCCGCTCTCCTGTCGCTCTCCTGTCGCTCTCCTTTCGCTCTCCTGTCGCTTTCTCCTATCGCTTCCCTGTCGCTTCCCTGTCGCCGCTAGCCCTGTTGCCCTCCTGTCGTCTTCCTGTCGCTTTCCTGTCGCGTATCCTGTCGCTATGTCTTGTTTCCTGTCGCTTCCCTGTCGTCCTCCTGTCGCCACCCTGTCGCCGCCCTGTCGCCCTCCTGTGGCCCTCCTGTCGCACCTCCCCTGTCGCCTTCCTGTCGCCTGCCTGTCGCTTCCTGTCGCTTCCCTGCCGCTTTCCTGCCGCTGGCCTGTCGTCTTCCTGTCGCCACCCTGTCGTCTTCCTGTCGCCGACCTGTCGCCTTCCTGTCGCTCCCTGCCGCATTTCACCGTCGCCTGCCTCGCGTGGCCCGAATCTAATCGCAACCCGACCGCCGACCACAGCCACCCAAACACGCAGACCGTAAGGCGGCGAAGAGGACGCAGAACCAACAAAAAAAGCTGCGCATGGCGCCAGCTAAAACACCACCAACCCAAACCCAACCACGCCGGTCGCCAGGCAGCACAGACTACAACCCAAGCCAAGCACCACCACACCACGCACAACCACTACGGCGGGCAGGCATCAACACCGCACGCCCCACCATGAGGGGGGCCCAACAACAATGCAGCACGCCCGGCCATGAGGCGGGCGACGCGCCAGCAGGTCACGCCCCACATGGGGGGAAGCAAACACTGACACATCACGCCCCACCATGGGAGAGGGCACGCACCAACACAGCACGCCCCACCAAGGGGGGGACCACGCACCAGCACAATAGGCCCCACCATGAGGGGGGGCCACGCGCCAACACAACACCAACACCGTCTAGGCAAACAACACAACTGCAACCACAACCCAACCGCCGACGAAAGCCACCCTAACACGTTGACCGAAAAGAGGCGAAGACGACGCCGAACTAACAAAGCAAGCCGCGCATGGCGCTGGCCAAAACGTCACCAGCCCGAACGCAACCATGCCCGCCGGCAGGTGGCACAGACGACGACAACCCAAGCCAAGCACCACCCGGCTAAGATGACAGCACACCAACACAATTCGCCGGGCACACCCAGATCACAGCATAACGAAGCCCACGCCCGGCAGGCCACCCTCAACAAGACCCAAACAACAGCGACTCAACGCAACCAGCTGCGCACACGCGGGCCATCTCACGGTGCAGCCAACTCAGAAGACGGCGTCTACACGTCGCCAGACGACAACGGGCACCGCAACACGACGCGTCGCACAAAGGCCCACCCAGGCACAACCAAACAACACCGAAACAGGCATGACAACTACACAAACAACGTCCGACCGCGCAAGCGCCCGCTGCAGCGCCAAGGAACCAACGCCGAACAAGCCGACCATGAGGTGGCTAAGACAACCGTGCACCAACAAAAGCGCTGCAGCAGCCACAACATGACCATCAACAGACCACACGCAAGCCGGCCAACACCAAACTAGCCAGGCATGCATGGGTCGAAACGAGAACGGCGTCCAACGGGTTGGCGACACAGTGGTGCGCCACGCCCGCCGACCACCAGATCCAGGAACACAACAGAACACCGCGACTCTACCATTACAAACCCGACCAACCAACATTAACCAACTACACTACACTACACTTGGACAAACCAAGACGCAACTAGCCAGCACCGAAACGGACGTGCCGGCTACACAAACAACACTGGGCTTTACGACCACCGGCAGCAGCGCGACGGAACCAACGCCAACCAAGCCGACCATCAGGCGGCCAAGACAACTGCGCACCAACCACACCGCAGCTGCAGCCGCCACCTGACCGTAAACAGACAACACGCAAGCCGGCCAATATCACACCAGCCAGGCCTGCACGGGTCGAAACGGGAAGGGCGTCCAACAGGTCAGCCACACCATGGTGCGCCACGCCCGCCGACGACCATATCCACGAACAAGACAGAACAGTCTGACTCTACCATCACGCAACCAACCAACCAACATTAACGAACTACACAGAAGCATTAAAGGACCCACCAACCAACCACAACAACCTACTTCGAACCCCCTGCCCCCCGGGGGAGAGCGCAAGCTTGACCGAGTGAGGAGGCGTGAGTGTCCGCCACGCCATGCGAGTCCCGTAGCACGTGCATCTTCAAGTCGCCTCACGCCTACTGAAAACCAACCCAGGTGGGGGTGCCTGCAGGACAGGGCTATTGGCCTGGATCCAGGGCCCTGGGCCCCAGAATCTGGAGGTTGATGCGGATGTGGGATCGGACCCTCCTCCACGTATCATCCGCCTGTAGAAGAGGAATGTGAGACTTCGGTCGAACATGGGTTACCTCTCTGGGCACAACCCGCTGTAGGGTACTGCTCGCGGCGACCGCGCCCTTCCCCCATGTGGGGGAGCCGCTTTGTGAGGGCACGTGCAGTGGGGCCGTGGGTGGGTGAGCAAAAGCCCCTTGGTAAGACTCCCCTCGGGGGTAACTCCGGTCCCGAGATGACCTACCTACCTACCTACAAGCGGAGCATGCACAATAACACACACACCCCAACACCCCAGCCTCGATTGCCTGGGTGAAACCAAAACCGGAACCCAGACACACACACCACAAAGCGCAGCCAGGATGGACGCGGTACTGGCGGAGCACGCACACCCACATAGACACCCCAACACGCCAGCTAGGATTGGCGGGGTGAGAGGAAAGTCCCAAGCCAGACACACGCCGCACAAAGCCCGACCAGGAAAGGAGGGGTGAAGCAAAAACCCGCACCAAAACACACGCACCGCACAGCCCCGCCAGGAATGGCGGGGTACAGGCGAAGGGCGCACAAAAACACACACACTCCAACGCCCCAGTCAGGAATGGCGGGGTGAAGCCAAGAGAGCTACCCAAACAGACACACTCACACCCCAATACCCCAGCCAGGATTGGTGGGGTGAAAGCAAAACCCGAACCCAGTTACACACACCACAAGCCTCAGCCAGGAATGGCAGGATACAGGCAAAGCACGCACACAAACACACACAGCCCAACACCCATGCCAGAATTGGCTGGTTGAAAGCAAAATGGGAAACGAGACACACCCACCACGAACCCCAGCAAGAATTTGCGAGGTGAAGCCAAAACGGGCACCCAAACACAAGCACCGCAGACCCCAGCCTGGATCTGCGGAATACACGCAGAGGGCGCAAACAAACACACACACCCGAACAGCCCAGCCAGGATTAGCCGGGTGAAGCCCAATTCCAAACCCAAACACACACACCCACATCCCAAACCCCAGCCCTAATTCGCGGGATAAAGCCAAAACCCCGCACCCAAGGCAACGCGCCCCAGACCCTGGCCAGAATTTGCGGGGTACAGGCAGAGCGCGCACACAAACACACACCCTAACACCCATGCCAGAATTGGCGGGCTGAAAGCAAAATCCGAACCGAGACACACCCACCAGGAACTCCGGCAAGAATTTGCAGGATGAAGCCAAAACCTGCACCCAGACACATGCACCGCACACCCCAGCCTGGATTTGCGGCGTACACGCAGAGGGCGCAAACAAACACACACACCCCAACGGCCCAGCCAGGATTAGCCTGGTGAAGCCCAATTTGAAACCCAAACACGCACACACACATCGCAAACCCCAGCCCAAATTGGCGGGATAAAGCCCAAATGCCGGACCCAAGGCAACGCGCCCCAGACTCTGGCCAGAATTTGCGGGGAACAGACGGAGCGCGCGCGCACACACACACCCCAACACTCCAGCAAAGGTTGGCGGGGTGAAAGCGAAGCCTGTTCCCCGACGCACATACCACAAACGCAACCTGGGATAGGTGAGATGAAGCCAAAACCCGTACCTGAACAGGAAAATCACAACCCCCAGCCAGGTAGGGCGGGGTACAGGCAGAGCGCGCACACAAACACGCACACCCGGACACCCCAGCCAGGATTGGCGGGTTGAAAGAAAAACCCGAACCCGGACACACAAACCACTAACCGAAGCCACGATTGGCGGGGTGAAGCCTTAACCCGCACTCGACCACACCCACCACACCCCTTGGAACCTGTTATGCCCACGTAGATGGCGACAGTAGTGTACAACCCGTGTGATGAAGTGTGAAATAGGCCACTTGCACACCCCTTGCACACCGTACCGAAACCTTCATTTCACCCCCTTTTTTGGGGGTTTTTGGTTGCAACTGAATCTCCAATGGCATACTCCATTAGTGTATTATGACACAAACATCTGACATGCCTCACAAGTGTGTCCCATACCCACGTAACACCTCCTCCCCAAATTTTTCTTTTGTGGGGGATGTGCAACCGCTGTCTTGCACAACCATACCCTTGGACATGCCATCCTAACCAAAGGAACCTTGCTTTTACGGCTTGCTTGTAATGAATACGTTGTAGAGAAAGAAGAACCATGTTTTTCGCCATCAAACACCAGACCATTTCACATTAAAACTCATTTTTGTCTACCCCCATTGGTGTGTGCAACCACCCAGTTTCACAGGTTGCACCTGTGCAACCGTGTGCAACCGTTTGCAACCAGCATGCTACGCGCGGTGCGCGCCATACTACAAAAAATGAACAATCCATTCAATGCGAGCACATTTGGACAATGCAGTACAAATCACACATGGCACGAGCAAAGACGCATCCTCCATCATTGGAATCACATGTCATTACCACAATGGAACCCCATTTCAACGAGTCCTTGTCAGACGGCGGGCGTCAAGCGCGCCCACGATGCACTTGTGTAGCATACAATAGCATAGCTTTCCCCACGCCCACGCGTAGGTCCATGCAAATGATATGCATTGAAGAGGACGCCGGCCCTTGCATCGACCAAGCATCTCCATATGAGTCTCTCACCCCTATGTGCCCATGCACGGGCCTTGACTTCCCCCCCTCCCAAATAACCCGTCATGAACAGCTATCCCCCATCGAAATCACCAATGGTGATTTCGCCGGTGGGAGCACAAACGTCGTGGCCATAAGCATGAAGGTTCATGGGGGCTCTTCCCGCGCCATGCACAAGAGCAATGCTTGTGTAGGACAAATCGGGCAGGTGTCGTCGCACAAATTCATTTATGCATTGCACCAATGTCTCCATTTTGGAGATCCGTGCGGAAATTGCAATCTCCTTGCGAAAGCTTGGAAATGCCTTAACGGCCCCAAGGAGGAGCCTCCGATAGTGAGTGCCATGTCTCTCAATCTTCTGTCCTCCCCTCGCATGACGTAGCTTTTGAACAAGCCTGTTGGCTAGTCATTGCTGTGGTGGCGAGCTCCATCGCTTTTGCGTTGCATCCAAACCCTCCTTGTTCGGCGTGTTCGTCTTGGGTGCCTCATCGCTCCTCCTCTCCTGCGCCACGGCCAGACTTGTGTCAGTCGTGGTGGCGGGCTTGTCGTCGACATCCTCCCTGGGCTTTGCCTCTCCTCCTTGCTCTCCCTCTTCCATGGGTTCATCCACTTCCTTGGTGCCTTCCTTTTCGTCTATACACACCGATCCCTCATCGGCCTTGGGTGGAGACTCCCCGTCATCCACTTTACCCGCGTCACCGTCACCGTTACCGTTGGGCTTCATCACACTCTCGCCCTGTGAAGGGTCGCCGGCCCCACTGGACTCGGCAATGCCATCCCCATCGGGTTCGTCACCACTACCCTTAGCCTCGGCATCTGGCACCTTCTCTTTTTCCTTGTCCTCGCCGGCTTCCCTCACTTTGTCATTCGTATTTTCCTCCTTTCGGACGCCCTTGTCCTGGTGCTCCTCCTGGTCTTTTTGAGTGCTTGCACCGCGTCGTCTTCGTTTGTAAATGAGGTCTTTCCCAGGACGAGGCATACGGACCACATGACGTCCGCCGCCACCTCCTCATCATCTTCCCATTGCGGTGGAATTCGGACCAACTCTTGGCCTTTCTTCGGTTTCTTGTCGCCTTGTGCCACCGACGGTGAGTCGGTGTCCACCATTCGACCTTTCTAACAAGCACCATCGTACACAACAACCGGCCGGAGAGCCAAACTTCTTGCACGCCTCCGCAAGCATGACCGCGGCCTCCTTCTGCTGTTGCCTTGCCACATCCTACGAAGGTACGATGTGCAACCGGTGTGCAAGTGTGTGCAACCGCGCCAAAGTGAGTGCTTGCACAAGTTGCACAAGGGTTGCACACTAGTTGCAAAAGCTACATAACATGGCTGTTGTACCCATCACGCCCCTGGAACAGCCACCAAGGCCAGAGTGACACTCTGAGTAGTCAACAGGAAAAAGGCAAGCAACAGACCCCCTCTCCTGGGAAAGGGGGTCTTTGTGGGTAGTGACCGTGTAGACAGTCGCCCTTCCTCGAAGGAGCTGCTCGCGCTGAGCAAAAGCAACAGACCCCCTCCCCCCTGAGTAAACATGACGCTGTCACACCTCGGCAGCAGATGTGACTTTTTTGGGTGCGGCCGGCTCAGTTGCATGTGGTGTGCCATGGTCACGTGCTTCGTTTGGGCTCTCTTCTTCTTTTGGATCTTGGTTTGGGCCCTGATTTTCTTGCCGTGCTTGCGGGTGTGGCGGTACGTTCGCCTTTGCATTTTTCTTCTTCTTTGCAACGTTCGGCTGTAGGCTCTTGCCTCCGTCTCCCTTCTTTTTCTTCGGTGCGGGCTTCTCCTTGTGTGCCTCACTTTCGGCCGTGGTATCGCTATCCCATTCCACCGGAAGTCTCTTCTGTTTCATCGAGTTCACCCCGCGCCAATCTTCTTCTCCTCCGTCCTCTTGGTGTCGTTGATGGCCACAGGATCCTTCAATGTGTGTTGCGCTTTGAGCAACATCATCTTCGGCGACAGTTGGGATGCTTCTTTGGTTCCTCCTTGCGGAACGGGTGGTGGCCGTGGGGGTGCGAGCTTCTCTTGCTTCTCTATCTTCTTTGGCTTTTGTTCTGTACTGGGTGCCAAATCACTCTCATCTACAATGGGGTTGCCCAACTCACTATCATTCTCAAACCTTTCCTTGAGCTTCATTGCCAAGTCCAATGGAAACTCACCTGGGGAGGGGAGGTGATGCACTGCCTTCTCCAACCGGACCCGTTGTTGCGTCGCTGCCAAAGTCAATGGAAACTCACTTCGGGAAAGGAGGTGAGGCGCGGCCTTCTCCAACCGGACCCATGGTTGCGTTTTCGTTGCTTGATCCGGGGTTCCCACGCTCCCATCCAACTCCCGTAGAACGGCCTTCATATCTTTCTTCCACTTCTTCCTAAGTTCCTCCACCTTTCTTGGATCCATGGTCAGCAGCCATTCGTCAATCGGGATCGGCGGCCACACTCCACTCACAATCACACCGGGGCCACACTTGTCGCAAACGAACATGGCGGTCGGCACGTCCATCACCGTGAGCTGTGAAGGGTGGTTGCACAACTGCAAGGTGTGCAAGTGTGTGGTTGCACAACAACATTGCGTTCACAAACACTTGGCAAATCTATAGCGAAAATTAACGAATTCATGTGTGGGAGCCTAAATGGGGCATCCGATGCACGTCCAACAAACAAATCAGTGCCAAAGACCACCCTCGTTGCACCATGGGCCGCTTACCCACACCTCCTACGATCATTCACACATGGAGTGTGTGCAACATGGCACTTGCACACCCTCGCACACCGGTTGCACACCTTTTCAACAGAGGTGTACGTTGGCGCCATCGCACTTAGACGACTCGATGTTGTTGGTGGTGCACCTGAGTGTTCCACTGCGCCAATGGCTTTTGCGGTGCGCCTTTTGCCTCCCGAAATTGTTGCGCCGGCCTCCAATAATGATGCGGGTGACGCGCCATATGCCCCATCGTTGTGAACATCATACACTTCTTCCGAAATGCCTCCTACATAGTTGAAAAACACCTCTTGGCCATGCCCATGTCCGTGGCCGCCCGCACAGGCTTTTGGAGTGCCGCCGGTGACGCACTTTGCTGCAATGGCCTCTCCCAACCCAGCCTTTTGCCACACCATGAATGGGGCATATAAGGCGGCCTCACTAAGCACCTTGCATGCTTCCGCATAGCCTTGGACGTCAATCCTCACGATTTTCCAATCACTCCACCGCGTGGCGGTGAGGGCGGAGCTTTGCCACCGATGCGTGATGATTCTGGAGGGGTCGACTTGCCGGCACTTCTTGGGCCAATGAAGCAGCTCGCGCCTATACAAATATTTTGGCGTTACATCGCGAAGCCAGGGCTATTCCAAACTCTCACCGGCGAGCGGCGCGTCCATGTGACAACTACAGTGCCACTGCTCCAGGAAGAATATGATTATAAGAATATGCAGGCTACAAAAATTCCAAAATTTTTCAGAATATGTGCAGCCTAGGAATTTTGCCCGTATTCCACGATTTCATTAACCTGGCATGTGCATGAAACAAGAAGGTCAACCCTATCACCTCAAGGGCAGAAGTACAATTCTCCTTGGTTCATGCGACATTCACAACAAAGAAAAAGCACCCTCACGGCTCCTTGGTTATAAAAGATTCGGTTGCCACAAAAATTAAGGGCTATCTATTCGAGGATGCATTTCCCAAAAGAAATGTTAACAAAACATTTGATAACTCCACATCATAAAGATTGCTTGGATATTAGCCCCTGGTTTCACACGGTACCCCCAGACCAGCCGGCGCACGTAGCCTGGACCCGAACACCCACGGCGACATGGACGTTCACCAACGAGCGGGCAGACCCGGACAGCGTAGCCATGGAGTACGACCGCTGCGACCCACACCGCGCAGGACCTCAGGAGGCACCCATGCGCTCCCTACAGCACAAATGCCCCACCCTCCGCGGCGACAAAGACGACAAGGAGCGGCGACGGACCATCACGTGCCAGAAGTTCCACCCCAATACGGGATACCTCTTCCACCTGATGTACGCGTATATCACCCAGGGACGCCCAGACAGGGGCCTCCTCCGCCTCACCCCACGAGCCCAGGCCATCCTCACCCAGGGAATAGGCGTCTATGCAGCGCCACTACTGCAACCCACGCAAATCACCGCCAGAACCACCCGGGCGAACCCCATCTACGTCTATCACCCCACAGCAATCGCCCGCCTACCCATACCCAGCGACACCGACATCATCTACTTCACTGACGCATCCGGCACCCAGCAACGCACCCCCACGGTCGGTTGCGCCTCCGTGCGCATTACCCGGCACGCGGACGGCCTCCACGTGGAACACCACACCGGGACCACCATCTTTGGGGCGTCCTCCCACGGCGAACTGCGCACCATGGCAGACGCCGTCACCGCCACACCGCCACCCACGACGGTCCGGCCCCGCAACATCTGGGTAGTCGTGGACGCCACGGTCGACATCCACCTCACCAGGCGCCTTGCGGACCTGCCCCTCCACAAAGCACTCGAGTCCGGCCTCACCACACAAGCGTTGGGACTATGGATGGCCTTCAAGGGCATGCACCCACAGGACGCCCTACACATCGTCAAGCAGGAGTCACACCGCTACACATACGGCAATGGACGCGCAGACACGCAGGCCAAACACCAGAACACCAACCACACCCCAGGGCTCGAACGCGTGCGACTGGACACCCCACACCACAGCCACCTGCAGCACCTGCCCCCGATACCCCTGGTCACACAGCCCCCCCAATGGATGCCCGAGGACACGCCGTACACGGATCGAGACAAGCAGTACCACTACCCCAGACCCATCCAGCAACTGGCCACCACACTGGGCCACCCAGCGAACACCGAACTCCTCCGACATCTCGAAGACTCCGTCCACGACCCCCTCTACTACTCCGCCCTGCGCCCGGATAGCCTCCCAGCACACCTACAAAAGCCCCGACTCCAACTCGCCCTCGAACAACTTCCCCTCCTCACCCGATACCACCGATGGTATACGCGCCGATCGATCCACGTCCCCGCAGGGCACACCAAATGCATCTGCAGCCACGCGGAAGAAGAAACATGGGACCACTTCAAGGCGTGCCCCCTGTACAGAGGACTGGACACCCTCACAGACTGGAGCCCAACCCACACCATCGCACAGCACGCCGGATGGCTGGCGCAGTCCCCGGCGACCCAGCAACTCACCACCGTCCTCAAGCAGACGGAGGTGCTCGAGGCGGTCCGCAGGGGACTCGTCCCCACTGCCGTCTACACCTTGCTACGCACCCACGCGGAGGACCCCCAGGCCACGGCGGCGCACATGCAGCGGACGGCCGTTGCCAAGACGGCGGAGCAGCTCACATACCGCACCCACAAATACCTGCAGCATGCGACAACCCTGCCCCCAACAGACCAAGCCCACCTCCTCAAACTCCTGTTCTACCAACCATGAGAACCTACCCCGTGACATACCAACACGGAACCCCCACCACGTCTACTCACCGTCCACCGAGCACAGCACTGGCACAGCACACACGGGCGCCACAGGCACCGCACACGCTCCCACCAGCATGCGCGCGCCACCAGCCCCCATCCCCCCACGCCGCCGTCCGTCCACAGGTACCACCAACCACCAGCCACCGCATGTCCCCTCTGCGTTCGCCAGCGGCTACCACAGACAGCCCTGCCCTGCAACCCAGACCACTGGGTCTGCCTGGGAGCCGCGCACCGCCTCACCCACTGCCCCCACTGCGGGGACCTCAACCCCCGCCACCGCGAACGGCCCGCGGCCCAAGCCGCACCCCCCCCCCGCCAGCCACCCCAGCTCCTTCGGGTTCCTCACCGACACCCTCCGGGACCGGCTGGGAGGGTACTACGTGGCGGACGCGGCGGACCACGCATGGACCATAGCCGTGGCCACGGGCAACACACCCCTGCCCCCCCACAGCCCACCTCTACGCCACAGCAGAGGCGGCTTGAACGTGGCGGCCCGCCACATCCTCCTCGCCCTGTACCTCCACCACCGAGACCTACACCTCCCAGACCCACAACTCCCGGCCCCCCAAGCAGCAGCCCTGACGCCGGAAGCGTGGGCCGACACGGCACCAGAGGAGATAGCAGCCTACCTCCGAATCACTTGCCGCCGGTTCAAACACGCCCTCGGCCGACGGCAAGGAACACCTTACCCACTCAGCGCACTCCTCTACCCGGCACACCACCCCCGGCCCGCACAACAGAAGCCCCCGAAGGGCTGGGCGTCTTTTCGGGACGCCCACCTGGCCGCCCCCGACGAGGTCACCGCCACGCGGATGGGCCTCACGGACCAGGAAGCCTACGTCAGAGGCCTCAAGACATGCCTCCAAGAGGCACACCGCTGGCACGCCCGCTCCCCGTCGCCCCCACGGGGACAGGGGGGTTCACCCGCCCCCGACACCCACCAGGCCAAGAAGACCAAGACAGGTCAGGGGGCCCGCCAACGCGCCCACCAGCAGGGCGCGACGCCCCGACCAAGGCCCGGGTCCAGCCACACCGCACCGCCCCACGCCCAGACCCCCGGGGCACACCAACAACACCACCACCGCCAGCGCCCACCACCACCGTACCGCAGCACCCAAACCCTGCAGCCCAGTCAGCCACCACCGCCCACACACGTCGACACCATGCCAGGACCACCGTACGCGCAGAGCCAGGGGACATGGCACCACCAACACCACCACCACGCCCCCGTCCCTCCCAACCCCTACCCCCTAGTGCCCCCATACTACAGCGACCCCCACCAGCTACATCCCCACCACGCCCCAGCACAACCAGGCCCCGCGAACCACCCACCCCACATAGCGCACATCACCGCACCACACCATCACGTATACCACCACCACCAGCCCCTGCCACCACACCCACCAACGCCGGGGTACCACACACAACCGGCACACCCTCCACACCACCACCACGCGGTCCAGCACCACCCGCCGCCCCCGCTACACGGGCCCACGACATACGAGCCACGGTACACCCCCATGGACCCGCGAGGAGCCGCGCACGCACACCAGCAACACCAGGGCCTAGTAGGAGCGCCCCACCACCACCAACAGCCCCCCCACCCACACCCCATACCAGCGAGCACCATCCACCAGCAGCCACCCATCACATACGGACCACAGCCCCACCCGGGGGCTCATGCGGTCGCCTCCCACCCGCACCCCGGCACCACAACCAGTCAAGAACCGCAAGGGCCACACGGCGCACACACGCAACACCCACACGACCCACAGGGACGCCCAGACCCCCAGCCAGCACAACACCCACCCCCGCCCCCCCCACCCCACCACCACCAGCAGCCCCCCCACCCACACCCCATACCAACGAGCACCATCCACCAGCAGCCACCCATTACATACGGACCACAGCCCCACCCGGACGCCCATGCGGCCGCCTCCCACCCACACCCCGGCACCACAACCAGTCAAGAACCGCAACGGCCGCACGGCACACACGCGCAACACCCACACGACCTACAGGGATGCCCAGACCCCCAGCCAGCACAACACCCACCCCCGCCCCCCCCACCACCAACAGCGCCACCCCCACACCACCCCCCCCCGCCCCCCCCCCGAGACCAGGCCACGGACACAACACGCGGCAGCCGGCACCAGCCAATTGACGTCGATACCCCCGCCGACACACGCCACAGCGAATCCCCCCTCCCGCGACCGCCACAAGAGACCCCATCACCGGACCCCACGCGCGACAACGACGACCACCCCCCCCAACCTACACCACCCCCCCCATCACCCCCCGCACCACCAGTCGCCGCACCGGCCGAACCCTACGCCCTACACAACCCCGCAGCGGTACGGCAGCACCTCCGGGGACTCGGGGAACAGGACGTCGTGCTGTACCTCCGCACATCCGGCACCAGCACCCCCATCAGGGCGGCCACCCTGGTCCAGGCGGCCACCCTGAGGGAAGGCGTCAGAGACTTCCTCTTCAACGCCTTCCTCCACGTCGCCCGACACGAGCGCCCCCCACGCGCCACCCCAGACGGCGAGAGCCCGCCCCCCACGGGGAGCCGGATCTGGGTGCCCCCCATCGACTGGGGGCGACACCTGGTCGGACACCCCGTGCCGGAGCGGGACAGCACCCAGGGCCACACCCGCTACCGCGAGCCCAACATGGCCCACCCCCCCGCCGACGCCACCCCCGACAGCACCAAAGAGTGGGAGCGGGAAAAATGGGTAGCCCGGATGGCCTCCCTAAGCAACTTCCGGCACCACGTCCCGGGAGACATCCCCACCCCCGACGAGCAGCAGCCAGCCCCCTCCACGTACATGACCCTCATGTACAATCTGCACTACACCCTCTCCACCACCACCTACGGCGCACCCACAGACCACTGGGTGGTACACGGCACCGACTCCCTCCTCCCCGCCGACTACACCCCCCCCACACACAACCCAGGCCCCGACACGTACGCCAGGGGGGACGACCCGGACGACCCCCACATCTGGGGCACGTGGGAACCCGAATCCCTGGACACGCTGCTCTCCATCCGCAGCGGCTACCAGGGCCTTGGTAGGGCAATGTATTGCCTCGCCAAGTGGACCCAACGGACCTGGGGGATCCCCACGGACCGATGGGTGTGGGTGGTCACGCTGCGCCCCCAGCAGAGGGAAGCCCCCCCAAACCGCGGGGGACCCACCCCCCCACGCCCCACCACCCCACAACTATGCCCGTACATGGTGGCAGCCCGCCTCATGACGCTGCTATGGCCGGGCCCCCACACCCCCACCCAAAACTACCCCCACCTCACAGAGGAGGACATGCCCGGCATCCAGCGATGCTTCTTCCGGACCCTCGACTACCTCCAGCAAACACACCCCCACGTCCTGGAGCAGATATGGCCACCCCCCGGGTAACCCACGTGCCCGCGCAGCCGAGACAACGCCGCCACGCCAGCACCAGCACGCACGGATCACCAGGGAAAACGCGTGCACACGCCCGATGCCCGAAGCTGCACCCTCGTTCTCGCTACTTACAGGACCCAGCATCATACGCCCGCCCCCGAGGCCCGGGACTCTCCGCCGTCTCCCGCGGCCCTCTCCTCCGCCTCCGACTCCACAACCTCCACCACCACGACCACCTCATCCACCACCACCACCACGTCCTCATCCAGCACTCCACCCCCCAGGCCGCGGGGGACACCTCCCAAACGGGCCTCCAAACCCGCCCCCACCGCGAGCAGCCCCGCCGCCGCCACAGCCCACGCCCCGGCGAAGCCCACGCCCACGACCCAGCCAAAAACGGAGACCGCCGCCAAACGGCGACCCGCAGCCAAGCCCAAACCCAAGCCCAAACCCGGCGCCACGACGGCAGCGCGAGCCCGGCCCCCCGAGGATGTCCTCTACGACATCCGGCCCCAGCCGTCCCAGGCCCCAAGGCAGCAGCGCCCAGCGCGGCGCCCCCCCACCGTCACCGACGCCACCGCCACCACCTTCATGGCGGAGCGCGCCGCGGCCGAAGCGCGACGCGCCTCGTCCCACCACCTCCCAAAGCCCGCACCCCAGGCCCACGGACCGCTCCCGACCAAGCCAGAACAGCGCCAGGGTCCACCAGCAGCGCCCCCGCCCCCCTACCGGCCCCCGATGACAGCCCACATGCAACGCATGCCCCACTACCGCCGCCGCCGCGAATCCCCGCCCAGCGCCGAGGCGGAGACCGTACGCGCACACCCGCGGGTCCACATCCGCGTGCACCCGCACTCCCCACGCAGCCCCACGGAACAGGACTACGAGGAATCCCCCAGGCCCGCCACCGCCGCCGGTCCCCACGACCCCGTCACACCCACCCACGCCCACTCCTCCGCCCAAGACCGCAGGCCCGCCCAGGAACAGTGGTGGCAGCGCTGGACCCACACGCAGCTCTGGGAGCTACGGAAGTGGGCCCGGGGAGAGCCCTCCCTCGAGGGCCTGGTCCATCGGCCCCGCAAGGGGTCGGTGGAGAACTGCTGCCTCCGGCCGGCGGGGGGGTGGATGCCGCAGGCCGCATGGGAAGCCATGCTGGCCGATGCGCTCCACCCCCTGGGAGTCCACCCCCGCAACCTCCCCGCGCCCCAGGACCACCCGTACGTCCTCAGGCGCCTGCGGGAGACCCTCCAGGAAACGCGGCGAGACGGCATCCGCCTGTGGGACATCACCCAAAGCCCAGCCCCGCACGCACACACCCCCTCACCACCCCACAAGCGTCGGCGCACCGACACCGGCGACACCCACAGCACCCCAGGAGCCCTGCGCGCCACACAACACGACGCGCCTGACCCCCCGGCCAGCGGCGCCGCCATCTAACCCCGTTACCCAGCACACCACCACCACGGGGCGCCACGCCAGGCCCCGCCCAGAAGTCACCAAACGAACCGGACGCCGAAGGAAGCCAACGCACACGACAACGAGCACCACTACGCCCAAAGGCGCCGAACCCGGGCCCGATACCGTGGGCTCCTCTCCACCCTCAGCACAACACACACGTCACTGACGTCACTCCTCCGCCGTGCCCCCTCCCACGCCACCGCCCCGCCCCCCCCCCTCCCGCCGCACGTCCCCGAGCCGCCCAGCACCCAGCCCCACACACTGCGCCACAACATCGCCCTAGTCCGGCTCCTCTACCATCGCGCCACTTGGCACCTCACAGTGGACCGCCGTCCTGTGGTCCCGCTCCCCCCAGCACCGCTCCCGGGGCCGCACCCGGCCCACGTCGTGTTCGCCCCCACGTCGCGGGCCGCGGACATCCTCCCGATCCTCGCCGCCACCCCTCCCGGGCATCGCATACTGCTTGCCGCCAACCCCTCGGTCCTCAGTGAGGTCCCCATCGGGCAGGCCGACACCCTGCACGTGCGCCCGCTGCTGCCCAACCTGCACGCTGCGTACGCCCCCGGCACGCCCGTCGACCCCTCCGTGTGGGACTCCCAGTGAGGCCACCGGCCAACGGCCGGCCCGCACGCACCATCCCGCACTCGCCTCGGGCGCACGACCCCGTGGACGCCGCTACCCACACGCCCGGCCCCGCGCAACCACCTAACCGAGCCAGAACTCAAGCACAAATCAAACCCGAGCCACACCCCGAAACCGCTAACCCTTGACTCCTAACCAAACCCGCCGAGGGAACAACGTAACCACAGCCCACACCCACAGCCCACACAGCCGCCTAACCAGCCAGCTCCAAAAGCAAAGAGACACCTCACCAAACCCACCCTGACCCAAGCCTAACCGAGCCGAAGCCCCAACACAAATCAAACCCGAGCCACATCCCAAAACCGTCAACCCTTGACTCCAAACCAGGCCCGCTGAGGGAAATACGTAGACACAGCCCACAGCCACAGCCCACACAGCCGCCTAACCAGCCAGCACCAGAAGCAAAGAGACAACTAACCGAACCCACCCTGACCCATACCCGTGTAAATCAGGACACGCGAGCCGCACCCCTGCAGCGCGACCGCCGCCACAGCACCGACGACACACGCCAGAGGACACAACGCTATAGCACCGCCGCACCAGCTGCTCATGCCTGTGCCTGCAGTGTACGCGCGCCCCTGTTTTCCTCTTTTTTGTTTTTTCTTTTTCTTTTTTCCCAAAAAAAAAAAAAAAAAAAAACAGGAAAAAAAAAACAAGTAAAAAAAAAACGAAAATTAGGGGGGGAGGAAGAGGGACACAACCACCCATGGCACACGCGCACCGCACACAGCACGCACACCGGTGAACAGGAGCCCAGTGGCCCAGGACACCGCTCATGCAACACAACACACCGAGCGAGCACACCGGTGAACAGGAGCCAGCTGGCCCAGGACACCGCAGACGCACAACAGCAAACCGCGCGGGCACACCGGTGAACAGGAGCCCAACGGCCCAGGACACTGCACACACGTAGGGTGGCCGAGGGACAGGAAAGAACCAATACCCCATGGGTCGGACACACTGGGGCGACCCAGCCGACCCACCGGGCCAGTGGCAGGAGCGGTACTCCAAGGCCACTGGTCCGAGCCCGGCCAGGCTGCATCGGGGACCATGGCAAACGTCACCCGGAGCCATGGAAGCAACCGGTGACAGGCGAGCCGGTACACAGTCCAGGAGGGGGTCACCTGCCAAGCAGAGTGGCCCCGCAACTCAAGCCACAAGGGTGAGGCGGTCGTACCGTAGACAAGCGGGAGCAATACCCCTTGTGGTGAGAGATACTCCACACGGCTGGGCAGCCCCCCAGAGCTGCCGCCCAAAGGAGGGGGCATGTGGCCCTACCCATGGACACATGTGGGGACACCCTCCCACCTGGGACACATGGACCGGGTGGCCGCGACAATGCCTTCCCAAGCACATGCGGGAGCGGCTCAAGAGGCACCTGACATAGGGCAGTGGGAGGGACAGGACGTCCCCTTGGTAAGACCTTCTTCCTGCAATGTCAAAGGAGGCATCCCGAGCTCCCGAAGATACCTACCTACCTACCTACCTGTACGTTGGCGCCATCGCACTTAGACGACTCGATGTTGTTGGTGGTGCACCTGAGTGTTCCACTGCGCCAATGGCTTTTGCGGTGCGCCTTTTGCCTCCCGAAATTGATGCGCCGGCCTCCAATAATGATGCGGGTGACGCGCCATATGCCCCATCGTTGTGAACATCATACACTTCTTCCGAAATGCCTCCTACATAGTTGAAAAACACCTCTTGGCCATGCCCATGTCCGTGGCCGCCCGCACAGGCTTTTGGAGTGCCGCCGCTGACCCACTTTGCTGCAATGGCCTCTCCCAACCCAGCCTTTTGCCACACCATGAATGGGGCATATAAGGCGGCCTCACTAAGCACCTTGCATGCTTCCGCATAGCCTTGGACGTCAATCCTCACGATTTTGCAATCACTCCACCGCGTGGCGGTGAGGGCGGAGCCTTGCCACCGATACGTGATGATTCTGGAGGGGTCAACTTGCCGGCACTTCTTGGGCCAATGAAGCAGCTCGCGCCTATACAAATATTTTGGCGTTACATCGCGAAGCCAGGGCTATTCCAAACTCTCACCGGCGAGCGGCGCGTCCATGTGACAACTACAGTGCCACTGCTCCAGGAAGAATATGATTATAAGAATATGCAGGCTACAAAAATTCCAAAAATTTTCAGAATATGTGCAGCCTAGGAATTTTGCCCGTATTCCACGATTTCATTAACCTGGCATGTGCATGAAACAAGAAGGTCAACCCTATCACCTCAAGGGCAGAAGTACAATTCTCCTTGGTTCATGCGACATTCACAACAAAGAAAAAGCACCCTCACGGCTCCTTGGTTATAAAAGATTCGATTGCCACAAAAATTAAGGGCTATCTATTCGAGGATGCATTTCCCAAAAGAAATGTTAACAAAACATTTGATAACTCCACATCATAAAGATTGCTTGGATATTAACTAAAAAAGGTGAAACAAATTGATGAACCTGTTTTCCCAAAGAGTATGTTCCCATATTAAATCAACAACAACTACAACAATGCGAAGCAAGACAACGAAAACAAGATAAGATGGCCATGATCACCATAGGACCGCAACGTCCGTCAACTCCTTGTTTTCCAAAAGTTGGTATGCAGGCTCTTTGTACAAATCCAATATCGTCTTGTAAGATACTCCACTAGTATCGTTCCACTTGTACATCCCAAGATATCCCCATGCACTGATCCCTACATGTCACACCATGGCTAAAGAATAATCACGGAGTATGTATGACAGGTCTCAGAGATTGAATAATGGCATGCAATGCATAGTGAACATAACAACTCAATGAGCGATGCAATCGGGAATGGACATCAGTACAGATTGCGCAGCGAATTAACAGTGTTTGTTCTCTAACACCATTTTCAAATCCACTGAAAATTCTCTAATCACACATAGTAAATTTCTATGAAGTCCACAGTCGATTTCTGATCAGTTCTTCATGAAGAGAAAATATCATTGAAATGTCGCCGCGACTCAGGTTGCGGAATTAACACGCACAGCAGCAACACCAGACGCTGCAGCGATGCAGTATTATGTACTTTTGACAGAACAGAAGGCATCCCTCAGGAAAAGCAAATTTTCGTACTCCCCCTCAAGACATGACTCACCTGGCATGTCTTCAGGGGGTGACTTCTGTAATCATCACACCTACCATTTCTGAATTCGAACACCAGGTCTCAGTCCAAACGCAATGCACATGTACTACCATCCCACATACACATTTGGGTTGGTACATCAGAAGGAGGTGAATCATTTTGCCACAACACAACAAAACATTCAAATACTCACCAGAAGACTGTGTCTTTTATACCCTGGATGAGCACAACAAAACAGAAGCTAAACCTAACATCTGCAAAATTTGATAAGCCAGAGAAATCTGGTGATCTCTCAGCACAGTGACAGCTAAATGGGCTCAAAAAAAAGAAATAATCTCATTTCAGGGGTAGCTTCGCCAGGACCACAAAAACAAAGTGTCATTTATCGCCGCAGGGGTGGTTCATGTTAGGAGACCCCCCCCCATTCAGGGCAATTTTAATTGTTAAAGAGACAGAACTGAAGTTGCATCCTGCGGAACCTGTGACAACCCTTCCTTTAAAGGTACACTGAGGTCAGCAGGGTATGTTCCGTACAAAAACAGAGATTCGGTGTAACAACGGAGAGCTGAGTTTCTGACACTGACACTGACATATTTACACCACTGACTGCCCAGACCAGGGACTGTCCAGACCACTGACTGTCCAGACCACTGACTGTTCAGACCACTGACAGTCTGGTCTGACCAATCCCAGGTTTCTGCAATGAATTGTCAGAAAAGCGGGACCACGTTTTTCATACTGAAAGTAGTGTCACCATAATGAAATGAGGATCATGTCCACTGCACGCCGTTCTGTACAGTGAAAAGGCACAACAGAATAAGCACAGAATTCAACTAGACTGGCTGCAGGCAAATCAAACTGTCAATCATCGAAACAAGTTAACCAGGAGAAATGTGCTGCCCACCCCAGCAACGCATGGATACAAGCACAGGCTTATTCCCCCTTGTGGAGCTCTTCTGATTGCCGGTAAAGGAATATTTTTCTCCTAGTGGATATCAGTGGGCTTGCTTCATTCGCTTACATTATCCTAATTCCTCCTTGCTTTTCTTCACGCTGTGGGGGATCAGCTGTGGATTCCTAAGGGAGAATGTCCCTGCAGTGCATCTCAGGTACACCTGAAAAAAGGTAACTTCTGAGATCAATATTAGGGGCATACTCGGCCCGCATATCCTTCAGGTGGAGTGTGATATTGGGGGTACTGTGTGAGGCAAACTTGCGGCTGAGGCTCAGGCGTTCACAATGTTTTGACAGCTTGATCGACGCAAGAACACATGTCTCGTCACGGAAACCCTGCGGGTCATTTTGAACAGTCCCAGGGACTCCACAGTCTGGGGTAGGGCAAAACTGTTACCGGCAGAAAGGGTTTGATACCTGTACCAGCCTCCAGAGGCTACTCCCAGCAAGGGGTGCTTCTGTGTCACACAGCATTTATCCCCCACATCATTCCATGTCACATCCTGCCATAGATTCCGGGTACCACCCCAGAGGTGTAAGCTGGAGCTTGGGGTGTGTTCGGTGTACCCTTGCATGCAGGCTGAAGGTATGAGTCTACAAGCCAACAGTGTCTGAGGTATCTTACAGTGCCGAAAGCCTGTGACTAGGTAACTGTTTAACCCGAACAGATAAGGGGTATCACTGTTTATCCTGAACAGCGTAAGACATCAGGCTTCACTGCCTGAAACAGGTAAGGACACCCTTGGTAACGACCAGGGTGACTGCCATATCTGGTTCTGACCTTCCGGGCCCGGCTTGGCCTATGGTGAGGGTACTAATAGGCACACCGAAGGGATACAGAAGATGTAGGGGAACTCAGTGGTGCACGCCTTGGCTGTAACATGGAACCCCATAATACAGTGGCAGAGCGAGTCACGCACCATCTCAGTCATTGATGGCTCTCATGACATTGTCATGCACGAATGATAATTGAACCGCGGTAGAGAGCAAGTACTGTACACCGTACTCTTTACAACGCACCGGCTCACGGCCTTCGGGTGCGTTTTCAATGGTCCTCCAGACCCACGAGCGTGAGATGATTGGTTGCGAGTAGACTTCCTAAATCAAATCTGAGACAGTCTGTGTTACATCTTTCACCTTCAGGTTCACCGCAAACCTTTCCACACGACACACAGCAAAGGTACATCGCACAGAAAAAAAGGGCTGCGCATCCTACCATTGGACATGACTCCTCTGGGTGGTGCAAAGTATGTCAGGTCAGAATCAACTCTCATTTATGATTTAAGCTGTTGCCATGCAGACCTGCATCCTGGGAAACGTCTACACTCGCCTGTATAAAATCGAAGCCTGAGTACTCTTCTGGCTTCTCTGCATAGCACTGGTTGTAGCCTGCACCTTTGATTTTACCGGGCACAAAGTGGCCAAAACCCGGATTCTATCCAAATGGTTGACAAAATTGACACATCTTTGTTGTGTATTAAGATTGTTTTGAAAGTTTTGTGGTTTTTGCCTATCATTCATAATAACAGTTGACGCATGGCTCATTTTGAGTGCCAAGATGTCATGCACATCCAATATTTCGGGCAAAACAAAAACTCAATTTGTGTGGAGAAATGAATTACTTACTTGTCCAACACAATACAAAATGGAAACCATTGCAATGTATGTAGACAACATAGATTGACCCTGATCTACACACGATTTACATTGTCCTTGTGCTTTTTGTCTTGCACCATGCAGTTATAATGTGATATGCTCGTCAATACCCCAACTTTTCATAACAAACATTTCACTAAAAAAATCATACAAATGCCCAATCATTTGCTTCACCCAATGTCTAGCAACCGATCATTGCACCTACCAACTGTCGTCAACCTTGTACGCCGCCCTAAACCCTGACCAAAACTGATCTTCTTGCAGTCTCTGCCTCGCATGCGTTTCATTACTTCAAATGTTGCAAAACCAATCCTTGCCAAGCATGCAATGGGTTACCAGCAACACAAATCAAGTCCCAGGGACCTCAGTTCTCAACAGTTCTCACCAGTTCAACGTTGTGTTTGCAAGCAAGGCAAAACAAAGGCAATTGCAAAGCATTAGTCAGAAACGTTGTGTCAAAATGTAGCAGTCAATAGCCGGAAATGTCCGGAGCGATCTGCACTACAGCTGAGCAGCACAAAAACAGCAGAACAACAATATTAAAACGACTTTTGGCAGGCATCTTTAGCTTCAACCACAGCATTGTAATGTTCTGACACATCCACACTTTTGTGCCAAGGAATCAAATGTATTCAAGCAATGGATTTTGCAAAAATTCATGTTTGAACGACAAATTTTTGGCACCGCGGCCGTTTCAGATCCAGTGGGCCGTTTCAGATCCAGTGCGGTAGCGTAAATGCGGTTTTGGCCGCATAATGCCCCACAAAATCATAGGTGCGGAGGGCTGGTTGAATACCGTACGCACAACGAAGAATACCCCACCAGGCGTTCCTGCAAAATAAAGCAATACACCCCAGGCGACCTCCACCAGTCATAAAATAGGGGGGTATCATACCATTACCTACAGGTACGAATAGACAAACCCCAATCCACTTTCAGGCGCGCTGGTAAACGAACATCCACTCAAGAGCCAGCGAACAAAAGATTCTGAAACTGACAAAGGGATAGCACAGCTCCAGAGGAGCATCGTAATCATGCCCTTCACCTACAGTAGGTTTGTTGTAATGATCCACTGCGCTCTTTCCGTCCCATGTAGCAGCATTGCTTTACCACTTGGTGTATTCTCAGCACATCCCAGGTACAGGTTTCCATAGCAGTGAATTGCACGCTGGTTTTTCTGGATAGCGCCCCAGGTAGCGCCAGAGTAGGAACAGGGGGTCAAGTCAGGACACACTAGATTTGTTGGATAGCGCTCCAGCTAGCGCTTGAGAAGAGACAAGGGGTCCGATCAGTAGTACCTACAACCGGGAGGGTGCTTGTCGTTGCTCCTACCCTCAGTAGCAAGGGCCGGACGGTCACAGCCCTGGGTGTCATTTTCGGCCAAACAAAGGAAGAAAGGAGGTGGGGAGCAAAACGTCAGGCTAAACTCAGTATCTAAGCACAACATTAACTGCAGGTTCCTTCTTGACTATCTCCACAGAAGCGGAACAGTTTGACGCTGGTCTGCACATGGTGTAAACACATGTTGCTGTTCACTGGCCTCAGACGTGTCATGCATGCTGGACACCCTTGTGTACACAGGAAGCAGGGGCCATCATACCTTACAGCAACAGGTGCCAACTGAAGGTTGTGTATGACTATCCAGATCCACGTGAAGAGCTGTCTAGTTCCACCATGATCCCAAAAATGACTGTGGTAGTAGCCGGTCTGACTCGTGTTGCGGATCAGCTGAGTCAAATACCAGATTGCGAAACGACGATGCCCGTAAGCTTCCCAGTGTCACAACACCGCAGGGTCAAAGACAGACAGCGGAAAGCACAGCATGAGGGGCCCAGGGCGGAGCGGGGACTGTGTTCTCATGTGGACGCCCCCCCCTCCTTTTTGTGAGAGGGGGGTCATCCAGGGTAGTCTCGGCTTGCGTACTTTGCATCGTTCCCCAAGCCGCGTGCTTTCTCCTGAGTTACCTGCCTTTCTAAAATCCCAGCAAAAAAAAAGGTGGGAACCCTGTATTGTGTCCTGGTACTTCACGCTGCATCAAACCTTAGACTGTGACAACAACAAATGTTGGGGGTAACAGCTTCCCCGTGTGCTCTGCACACATGAAGCGTGAGGAATATTTGCATGAGCACACATCTGAAAAAGGATCCAGACAAAATACCTCGTATGTCGCTTGTACACCAGACCTGAGATCATTAATCGCCAACGGCTGTCCTGTTAAATACCTGAACCTGGCCTTGGCAAACCTCGGGAGCAGCAAACATAGGGGACTGGCACCCTGTTTTAT
Organism: Eutreptiella sp. 'Long Island Sound 2002'; assembly: GCA_964036045.1. NCBI lineage: Eukaryota > Euglenozoa > Euglenophyceae > Eutreptiales > Eutreptiaceae > Eutreptiella > Eutreptiella sp. 'Long Island Sound 2002'. The sequence continues at coordinate 126,556,144 of OZ038382.1, read as the reverse complement.
AGGGGAAGTAAGCATTCAAACTTCGCACACACACACAGACACTGGGTGAAGGGAATCAGAGGACGCGCACATCCTCCCACTAAGTAGGCTGCCTTTTGTTGGTGCCGTGTCAGTGCCTATACCCTTCCTGCCCCATCACCAGCCACGAAAGCCAGAGAGACAATGGCAGTATTCCTGTGGGACACTGGGTGACACTGACACATACACACACCTACACATAAACAGTAGGCTTCAATGAACGAAAGTTCAGACTGGTTCAGGTCAGTGGAGACTACACGAAAAATTCTTGTAGCACCAACAGATATTTTGCAAGGAAACCAACAAGCAAACAAGCAAGCTGCTGAGCAAGCAAGAGATTGCATCCTGGGGAGGAAGACTCCCCACCCAATTTGGCTGGCACTGTCGACGAAGTCCAGTTCCAGCTCCCCGAACAATTATGAGCATCTGTACGACCTCCAGAACCTCATAGTCCCGTTGCAGGCTCTGGCTTGGTCTCTGTCAGTGGCGTACTGACCATGGAGTCGCTGTTGAAGGCGCTCTCTCCAAAGGCACCTACAGTAGACTAGTTTCCCGCTCCGAGTTCATGCGGACGCACTGGTTCGCTGGGCAGTGTCAAGGAGCAGGTCCCAGCTTCGCGGTGAAGTTCAACCCCAGGTTCCTAGGCGCCGAAACGCCAGTCCAACGGGTCCAGCTGCATTCTCATTAAGGTGACATAGACACACAGAAGATAGCCTGCATCCAGCAGACCTGCTGGAATACTTGTCGCGCCCGGACAACATTAGGTCGAGGCCAGGTGATTGTGGAGCAGACAACCATGTCTGCCTCCCAAGGGTACTGAAGATTCAGTCCCCTGTCCAACGCTCTGCAAGGGCGTAGCACAGTCAATCATTATTCTTGTCTCTAGACTTAATCAGATGAAAACCTGGCCTCGGTCAAATACAGCCTGCATAGCCTCCAATCGTCAGAATTCAAATAAAGGCTTCAGTCTTTTCCTTAGGCATGGCATTGACATTCCAGACTCCATAGCAAGCAGCCTGGTTGTCCACTGCGTGGGATGCATCATGATAAACCTTGGGAAAGGCCGGAGACACAACAGTACAGCTTGAAGCCAGTTGAACATAAACTAGGCTCTCATGTAGAACAGCCCTGAACTTGTGTAACTTTTCGGGGTCCATTGATCTCAGAAACCATCCTTCAAAGCCTCCTCCTGCGTATCACTCCGGGCGAGGTTTACGACCATCTCTGGTGTTTTGTCATAGACCTCAGTATGGCTCACTGGCCGTGTCTTGGAGTCCACCGTACAAAGAAGCGCCATGAAGGACAGCCTAAGGCTGCCATAACGCACAAATATAGCAATAGCCTCACAACTGCAGCGCTCCTTCTCAAGCATCTCTTCTCCTTCAAAGTGCACCAGAAGAATATTACCGCAGACATAACTCCTGCTAACGACGTTGCGCTGACCAGTGAAATGAGGACCTCTCAAATTGCTTCCCTTCCTTAGGGTCGATTCGTACCGACCCGTCACTGTGATCTCCCGAGCAGTGTACCGCGTGGGGCAGGGGCCAGGGCACTTGCTGCCGGCCTTTTTCTGCCCTAGGGCTTCACTGTGCGTGTCACTGTGATCTCCACAGCACTGTACCGCATGGGGCAGGGGCCAGGGCATTTGCTGCCGGCCCTCCTCCTCCCCAGGGCTTCCCTGTCTGAAGTCACTGACGGGGTGTGCATTCAGTGGATACGGACCCTTTGGGCCGCTCGGAGCGTTTCCTCCACAGGAACGTAAGGAATCGGGTTTTCGGATGCCGGTCCAGTTGTCACACACACGCATTATCCAGCCCGTGGTGTGGCGTCAGCATTTCCTACAGTTGCTCATAAATGCTCTGCACGGTGGTTCAGTCAGGGGATAGGCCATTGACTGTACACTGGTACTGTGGTACAGGGTTCTGAAACTGGCCCACTGGATAGTACCTCGATTCCAGGACGTCTGCAAACAATAGCTGGACACAGGCAAATCTCCTTCAAAATCATCCTGACGGATATACAGCCAAGGAAAGAGTGGGACCCCACATTTGCAGCAGCTTGCTCAAGGGATAGTACATCACCGGAAGCGCAAACGTGAGTACGAGCAAACCCAGTCCTGTCCCCTCGCAGGAGTCTGTTCCAGACAGTAAACAGGTGGTTGGCGCAATAGTCAAGCTGGAATTTCAGTCGAGGTGGCAAGTCCAAAACCAGCCAAGTCGCTGACCCGAGAGGTGAAGCGTTGGTCATTGTAATGAGCCCAACTTGCTGAACGTTACAGAACCTTTAATCTGAGTTCTCCTGAAATACAGAGGTCTTGGCGATCCAGTGGTATACCAACCAGACATGATACCGATGCATTGAGTTAACAAAGGCAGCAATACCGTATGTAGCATCCTCACAGGCCTCCACGTAGCAGGAGAATAGTTGGCCAGCCACAGCACTCAAACGCAGCTGCAGTGAATCAAATAGCCACCGCTACGGGTCCCACAAATCATGCATACTCGCAAGCCTCCATGGAGGTAATATCGGGCTGGAGCCTTGTCAGACATCCACCCACCAATGGGTCGGATGTACAGATTAATCACACTGAATTAAAACAGAGCAGGTGGGGACCGGCATTTGCCTTCTGCAAGTTGAACTGGTCAACTTGTAACTTTGAAATTTTGAATAAACCAGGCCGGATAGTCTGAATGACACCACCACCCCTAATTCTCCCGTCCTCCAGCCAAGTCATGGGCTTAACTGGCAACTGGCAATCAAACCAGAGAAGGGGCTCAGCAGAAGCCAGCGGCACAAGTTCTGCAAGAACTCCGGGGTGGTCTCGCTGATGGTGGCGTAGTGCAGCATGTAGTCATGACCAAAGGAAAGATAAACAGTCACAGTTGACCTCATACGTGTACCCAGTCCCATCTCAGGACTTTGTGAAAATCAATGAACGTGGTCTCATACCCAACTGGATACCACCGTGTCCAAAGCAAAATGCAAGCAATATTGATCACTCGCTGTACAAGTACTCCATTTTGGACGGCTTGGTTAGAGAGGATTCTTGACAAACATTGCTGAAATCTCAGACCCAAGAGCTGCTAAGAGGATTTTGTTTTGACACCACAGAGCGAAAATCTGCAGACAGGACCAATGGCACAATTGCGGCAGGTGGCAGTTGGAGTGTCAGCATGAAATATGACCTCGCACAGATACCTCGTGAAAGCCTTCCTTTGAGTCTCCTACATGATACGGGGCACCTCAGAATCGAAGTTGGTCCACAGCGCCAATGAATGCCGCGCCATCGACATAGCAAATGTAGCCAACTCTTCTCCATTGCGACCTCTTGTGGCATTGAGGTAGGGACAGAAATTCCTGTCAACGGAAAGAGCATGCAGTCAGTTTGCAGAGCTCACTGGACCACTGATGGCTTGAGAAGAACAAAAGTTTGCTGTTCATGCATCCTTTCCAGCAGTACCCATCCTGCGTAGCACTCCGCCCAAAGGCATAAATTGTACCGCCTGCAAGTGACCAACGCCCGCGCACAGATGAACGAAAGCTTCGGCAAATGGAGTCGGCAGGGCAAAGGAAAATAGCCACGTCTCGAAACCACCATTGCATGGTGTAGAAGGAGATCGCTCGGGCCCTGCCCCTGGGTCCAAATAGTCATTAGTCTGCTCTGCAATGCGCAGTGGGAATAGTGTGTTAAAAGACGCTGCCAGGTAATACCCAGGGACCAGTACAGCATCCAAAAGGTGCTGGGCACTGCCCGCCATACCGAGTGCCACATTGGCATTGGAGGCACATGTAGGGGGTGTCGGTCACTCCTAGAATGAACACCATCTCAATGCACCACACCAGAAGTGCCGTCAATCCTGCCAGCGTTGTACTCGATGGTATGTGGTACGTGGACAACGGGACAGCGTTTCAATTCAACGTGACAAATGCAACGAACTCCGTCCGTACGACACCGATGGTAGGCAAGGCAAAAATCTCTAGGGCAACCATGGTCCTTGCTTCGTGATTGCAACCGGATCCATCACTTCGAGTGTGGATATATTGGGAAAGAGGAATGTCACGGCCCCAAGCCCATGCAAAGGGGATGCTCGTGCCAAGAGATGAGACCAAGCAACGGCACACGAATTCTTGCCTACACAAGCACCCTGTCATAAGTAGGTACGGTAATCCCATGACTCGAAGGTAGGGACAAGCACAGCCCCATCCATCTTTCACCATAACAAATCAACAATCTTGATACGTCATATTCTTCAATTGCAAAATAGTTCGTCGTATGAATCAAATGAACTCCCTTTCCTCAAGAAATGCAGTACTTCAAAGTCAGCGCTTCACCCGCCCTTCGGGATAACCCAACGAAGTGAAAGCAAGAAGCCGTCACCTGCATCAAACGATGATTGTCCAAACAAAGCAACATAGTGCCGTCATAGGTAGAGTGCACATTTGTGTGTGCCACCATCTGTTCCCAGTATTCCTACTCTCGTCGGTGGTTGGAACCAATTCCAACACTCTGACCAACGGATCAACACTGTTTTTTGCGACCACAGCACCGCCGACCAACAAGCACCTCTTGTGGCAAAGTCTTAGAACTCATCAGGGATCCAGGATTGGTGATGAATACAACTCATTTTAACATCCTTCGGACATGTCTTCGAAATTCACAATCTCCATTTTCTCAAGGATGCTCGTGCACAAATTTGTTCTTGGTATCATCGTGCACGGGACCACCGAAGTCAATTCTCACATAGTTTCGAACAACCATCGTCCTCAACAGAGCCCCGTAAATAATTCTTGTCCCAATTTGATGAAGCCAAATCCCTTGAGAGAAAGGAGGAAAGAGGACATGGTATCGAGCACCATATGAACAACCCAGAAATCAAAGGTGTAGCAACCCCAAGGCTTCCTGAATGTTATGTGTGCCCGAACCCGCTCAAAGGACCAATGATAGGCGTGTCTACGCATTTTGTCCGTGGCGCCGCCTCATCATTGTCGTATCGGTCTTGAAGGACTTTAGATAGTTTGGTCCCATATTGAGTTGAGGAGAAAAGGGGGCACCCATTGGATTCAGTGCATGGGGACTTTGTACCGTAATCCTTGTTCGTAAATCAAGTCTTCGTAGAATATGCCAACGGAGATGGCAATCAACCACAAGATATCGAAACAATTCAAGGAACAAGGTAATCAACAAGGGAAAATTTATATCGTAGGAACATCTTTGGGTGCCCAAAAAAGGCATATTTTTGGTCCTTGGCGCTACCCCTTGATGAAGCCTCTACACGATCATGAAGTGAGGAAAACTCACAAAATTCGAACCATATGAGGTGATGGGTGTGGGTCTCCACTCACCTAAACCTCTGCTACGACAAAGAAAAAGCACCCTCACGGGTCCTTGATTATAAAAGATTTGATTGCCACAAAAATGAAAGGCTATCTATTCGGAGATGCATTTCCCAAATGAAATGTTAACAAGACATTTGGTAACTCCACATCATAAAGATTGCTTGGATATTAACTAAAAAAGGTGAAAAGAACTGATGAACATGTTTTCCCAAAGAGTATGTTCTCATATTAAAGCAACAACAACTACAACAATGCGAAGCAAGACAAAGACAACAAGATAAGATGGCCATGATCACCATAGGACCGCAACGTCCGTCAACTTCTTGTTTTTCAACCATTGGTATGCACACTCTTCGTACAAATCCAACATCTTTTTGCAAGATACTCCACTAGTATCGTTCCACTTGTGCCTCCCAAGATATCCCCATCCACTGATCCATACATGTCACCCCATGGCTAAAGAATAAGCACGGAGTATGTATGACAGGTCTCAGAGATTCAATAATGGCATGCAATGCATAGTGAACATAACAACTCAATGAGGGATGCAATCGGGAATGGACATCAGTACAGATTGCGCAGCGAATTAACAGTGTTTGTTCTCTAACACCATTTTCAAATCCACTGAAAATTCTCGAATCACACATAGTAAATTTCTATGAAGTCCACAGTCGATTTCTGATCAGTTCTTCATGAAGAGAAAATATCATTGAGGACATGAAATGTCGCCGCGACTCAGAATGCGGAATTAACAGGCACGGCAGCAACACCAGACACTGCAACGATGCAGTATTATGTACATTCGACAGAACAGAAGGCATCCCTCAGGAAAAGCAAATTTTCTTACTTCAAATGCAAAAAAATACCAACACATGCTACATGCACATGCAAGAAATTGCCAACACATGAATGTACAATAACTTTCAACTCTTGTGTGTTTCCTCCTCAAGGGAAAGTGCCTTGCAACAACACCCATTTCCCTTTGGCCCATATTCCTCCAAGGGAGGCAGTGCTTGGTACCACAACACCCCTTCAAAATTCAGCACATATTCACCCTTGTGGATGCCCGTGTGGTACAATTTTGAAAAACGGCCAGTCTCCAACCCCACTTGGCGGCCGTAATCGAATGCAATGCACAACTTGAGCTTTTTCAAGTTGTGCATTGCCATGTCCTTGGGGGGTGGGGGGACTATCTCAGCCCATGCAGGCTTCACAAAATGCCCTTGTTGGTCAACATTCACGGGCCCAAGAGGGAATTATCCGATGCCCCATCCGAATCAACCTCATCCACCACATTTGCATCATCACGGCCTTCCTCTTTATTTGCATCATCATCGTCCTGTTCATCTTCCTCCTCTTCATCGGATGGAACATCACCACCATCATCCAAGCTGAGGTTTGAGGTTTGAGGTTTGATTTTGCGGGTACTAGACGCCTTTCGGCCCCGGGGGGCCACCTGGTTGGGCCAGGTGATATCCTCCCCATCGGGTCCTAGTGGGGGGCCCTTCATGACACACCTCCTGCCTGGTCGCTGAGTCCCCTGGGTTCACGGGGCCCGGAGCCCTGTTCCTCCCAAGCTTCCCCATTTCGCCACTCCCCGGTCAGTGCATCGCTTAGCAGCTGTAGCTGCAGGCGCTTACCCACAGCGTCGCCCCCCTAATGCGTGGTCGCCCGGGTTGCCGGCGCCGCCGGGCCCGTGCTACTGGCTTGTCGCCAGTGGGACCCTCGTGGGCTGGCGCGGAGGCTGCATAGCCTTGGGGCTGGTGCGTGGCGCGGTGCGCCACTACTGCCTTGGCGGGTGCAGTGCCCTGGTCGTGTGTGCGCGGCGCTCGCAGCCGAGTCAGGGGGGTTGGGGCCGGTGCCGGGTTTTGTGTCTTCCCCGCTTCCCCCTTTTCGCCCCACGTTTCCCGCGCTGTGTGTGGCAGGCCGTCCTATCCAGGTGTCCCTTATTCTCGCTCGCTGGTACGCCATTCCATGCGGTCTGTGCGTTCCGCTGGCTCGGTCCGGTTGCCCTTCTGGTCCTCCCCGTGTGTGCTTTGTGTGTGCATGCGCTCGCGCTCTCGCGGCGTTTGCGCCCAACCCCCCTCCCTGGGTCGGTGTGGCGCGCGCACCTGGCGCGGTTCTGGTAATGGGCGCTGGTAGGGCCGTTCCACACGGTTCGTGCCCCTCCGCGTGTCCTGCCTCGGTCCCCTGCGCTGTCTGGCTTGCTTGGTGGGGGGGGGCGGCCCGGTCCCGTTCCCCCCTTGCCTGGCTTGGGGTTGTGTGCCCCCCTTCTGGCGAGCCCTTGGGGCGTGCCGCCGAGGCTGTGAGTGCGGGGGGTGCGGGCGTGTGGACCCGTCACCAACCCCACAGCGCGGCTCTTGCGAGCTGGCTTTACGCGCTGTGGGGGCGGCTCAAGGGCACTCATGGGGGGTCCTCTTGCTTTTGTGTGGGGGGTCCGGGGTCGGGCGCTCTCCCACCCCCGACCGCCCGTCCTTTGGGGCGTGCGGCCGGGGCCCACCACCCACTGGCTGTGGGTGCGGGGGGTGCGGGCGAGGGGACCCGTCACCAAACCCACAGCGCGGGCTCCTGCGAGCTGGCTTTGCGCGCTGTGAAGGCGGCGCAAGGACGCCAGGGGGGGGCGCCTCTTGCCTGGGTGTGTGGCGTCCGGGGTTGGGCGCTCTCCCGACCCCGACCGCCCGTCCTTTGGGGCGTGCAGCCGGGGCCCACTACCCACTGGCTGTGGGTGCGGGGGCTGCGGGTGTGGGGACCCGTCTGAAAAACAAACAGCGCGCAGTCTTGGGAGCTGGCTTTGCGCGCTGTGGGGGCGGCACGACGGCTCCCCGGGGGGGGGGCCTCTTGCCTGGCTGTGGGGCGTCCGGGGTCGGGCGCTCTCCCACGCCCGACCGCCCGTCCTTTGGGGCGTGCGGCCGGGGCCCACCACTCGCTGGCTGTGGGTGCTGGGGGTGCGGCCGTGGAAACCCGTTACCTAACGCACAGCGCGCGCTCTTGCGAGCTGCCTTTGCGCGCCGTGAGGGCGGCACGAGGGCGCCCAAGGGGGGCGCGTCTGGCCTGGGTGTGGGTTGTCCGGGGTCGGGCGCTCTCCCACCCCCCAACCGCCCGTCCTTTTGGGCGTGCGGCCGGGGCCTACTACCCACTGGCTGTGGGTGCGGGGGGTGCGGGCGTGGGGACCCGTCACCAACCCCATAGCGCGCGCTCTTGCGAGCTGGCTTTGCGCGCTGTGGGGGCGGCAAGAGGGCACCCGGGGGGGGCGCCTCTTGCCTTGGTGTGGGTCGTCAGGCGTCGGGCACTCTCCCAACCCCGACCGCCCGGCCTTGGGGGCGTGCGGCTGAAGACCGCTACCCACTGGCTGTGGGTGCGGGGGCTGCGGGCGTGGGGGCCCGTCACCAACCCCACAGCGCGCGCTCTTGCGAGCTGGCTAGGCGCGCTGTTGGGGCGGCTTGAGGGCACCCGGGAGGGGGCGCCTCTTGCCTGGGTGGGCAGCGTCAGGTGTCGAGCGCTCTCCCACCCCCGACCGCCCGTCGTTTGGGGCGTGCGGCCAGGGCCCACTACCAACTGGCTGTGGCTGCTGGGGGTGCGGGCGTGGGGACCCGCCATCAACCCCACAGCGCGCGCTCTTGCGAGCCGGCTTTGCGCGCCATCCGGACGGCACGAGGGCGCCCGGGGGGGCTGCCTCGTGCCTGGCTGTGGGGCGTCCGGGGTCGGGCGCTCTCCCACCACCGACTGCCCGTCCTTTGGGGCGTGCGGCCGGGGCTCACTACCCACTGGCTGTGCGTGCGGGGGGCGCGGGCGTGGGGACCCGTCACCAAACCCACAGCGCGCGCTCTTGCGAGCTGGCTTTGCGCGCTGTGAGGGCGGCACGACGGCGCCCGGGGGGGGGTGTCTCTTGCCTGAGTGCAGGGCGTCCGGGGTCGGGCGCTCTCCAAGCCCGCACCGCCCGTCCTTTGGGGCGTGCGGGCAGGGCCCACTGCCCAATGGGTTTGGGTGCGGGGGGTGCGGGCGTGGGGACCCGTCACCAACCCCACAGCGCGCTCTTGCGACCTGGCTTTGCGCGCTGTGGGGGCGGCTCGAGGGCGTCCAGGAGGGACGCCTCTTGCCTGGCTGTGGGTAGTCTGGGGTCGGGCGCTCTCTCGGCCCCAACCGCCCGTCCTTTGGGGCGTTAGGCCGGGGCCCACGACCCACTGGCTGCGGGTGGGGGGGGTGCGGGCGTGGGGGCCCGTCACCTATTCCACAGCGCGCGCTCTTGCGAGCTGGCTTGGCGCGCTGTGGGGGCGGCTGAAGGGCACCCTGGGGGGGCACCTCTTGCCTGGCTGTGGGACGTCCGGGGTCGGGCGCTCTCCCAGCCCCGACCGCCCGTCCTTTTGGGCGTGCGGCCGGGGCCCACTACCCACTGGCTGCGGGTGTGCGGGGCGCGGGCGTCGGGACCCGTCACCAACCCCACAGCGCGCGCTCTTGCGAGCTGGCTTTGCGCGCTGTAGGGGCGGCTCCAGGGCACCCGGGTGAGAGGCGCCTCTTGCCTGGCTGTGAGGCGTCTGGCGTCGGGCGCTCTCCCACCCGGGACCGCCCGTCCTTAGGGGCGTGCGGCCGGGGCCCGCTATCCACTGGTTGTGGGTGCAGGGGCTGCGGGTGTGTGGACCCGTCACCCACCCCACAGTGCACGCTCTTGCGAGCTGGCTTTGCGCGCTGTGGGGGCGGCTGGAGGGCACCCGGGAGGGGCACCTCTTGCCTGGCTGTCGAGGGTCCGGGGTCGGGCGATCTCCCACCCCCGACCGCTGTCCTTTGGGGCGTGTGGCCGGGGCCCACTACCCACTGGCTGTGGGTGCGGGGAGTGCAGGCGTGGGGGCCCGTCACCTACCCCCCAGCGCGCGCTCTTACGAGCTGGCTTTGCGCGCTGTGGGGGCGGCTCGAGGGCACCCGGGGGGGGCACCTCTTGCCTGGCTGTGGGGGGTCCGGGGTCGGGCGCTCTCCCACCCCCGACCGCCCGTCCTCTAGGGCGTGCGGCCGGGGCCCGCTACGCACTGGGTGTGGGTGCGGTGTTCAGGCTCGGGGTCCCGGCTGTCCTTGGCACCTCCTCCCTTGCCGCGGTTCCTCATGTGTTGTGCACGCTTCCCGGGTTTGCGGCACCCGGTGGCTGTTGTGGCTTGGCACCTGTCCTCGTGCCGTGGTTGTGGCCGGCAGCGTGCCTCTCTGGCGCGCCTCGTGGCCCCGCGCTGGTGCGTCGCGCCTCGTCCGGTCCGGTCGCTCTCGTTGCTGCGGTCGGCTTTCCCGTCGCCGTGGTGCCTTTCCCTAAACCCGGGGGCTGTCGCCCCCAGCTTTACTGGGTGGCTGCGCAGGGCACCCGGAGGCCGGCCGAGAACCGGGCTCTTTGTGCCTGCCGCTGGCCGCTGCCGAGGCAGGGGCGCTGGGCGCGTTCCGCGTCGTACCCGTTCGGGGCCCCGCTATGGGGTTGTCCCTGGCGGGTCGCTCCGGCTTCAGTCTTGGGCTACGTGCGCTGCGGTGGTGTGGCGTGTGTGGACCCGGTCACTGACGCGTCCGGTTTCCCGTACCATCCGTCTTTCAACGGGGGACTCGGCCGGTGCAGCGGGGCTGTTTTGTGTGGACGCCGACACCTGCCCTTGCGGGTCGGAGGACGCCGCGCCCGGGTCCTGCGCGTGTGCGCATGTGCGTGCTTTCTTGGCCGGGTCGGGCGGGCCGGCCTCCCGAGCGCGTTTTGGTGCGCCTCACCTTTTCCTGTGGCTGTTCTTGGTACCCTCTTTGTCTGCTCGGCCCCCGTCGGGCTGGGGTCAACCTGTTTGTGGTTTTTCCTGCTTTCTCCTCCTTCTCTGCCCCCCTTGTCTCCGGCGTTTCGTGTTTTCTGGCCCTGGGTGCCTCCGGCCTTGGCGTCTTGTCCCCCCCCCTCCCTCTGTTGGTGTTTTTTTTGATTTTTTCTCCCCTCCTCCGCGCCCCCCTTGTCTCCGGAGTTTCGTGTTTTCCGGCCCTGGGTGCCTTGGGCCTTGGCGTCTTGTGCCCCCCCTCCCTGTGTTTTTGTTTTTTTTTCCTTTTTCTTTTTTTTTCTTTTTTTTTCCACTCTTTCGCGCCCCCCTTGCCTCCGGCGTTCCGTGTTTTCCGGCCCTGGGTGCCTTGGGCCTTTGCGCCTTGTGCCCCCCCCCCCCCCCTCTCTTGTTTTTTTCTTGTTTTTTTCCCGTGCCGTGGTGTGCCTGTTGTGCGGTGCTGCGGTTGTGTGTCCCGGGCTCTGTGGCGTGTTGGTGTGTGTTGCTGTGGGCCTTGTGCTTTGGTGGGGGCCTAAGTGTGCTTGCGCTCCGTCGTTCGGTGCCCCCTGCCTGCGCCTCCTCCTTTTGTGTTGTTGCCTGTTGTGTTGCGCGTGCCCGGTCGGGCCGTGCTGGGGGCGTCGCTCTCCCCTGTGCTGCCTCTGGTGTTTGCCGGTTGTGCCCCCCCCCCCCCCGCGGGTTATGGTGTCCTCTGTTGTGCTTCGTCGTGCTTCGTGTCGTGTGGCTCCGCGGTCTGTGGCGCGTTTTGTGCTGTGCCCGGTGGTGTGTGGGATGCTTGTGTTGGGTGGGGTTCTTGCGCCGTGTTGTTTGGCGCGGTGTTGTGCCGGGCCATGTTGTGCTGTTTTTGTCCTGCTTTGCTGTCCTGCGCTGCTGCGTTGTCTGCTGGTTCCAGGCTCCGGGCTGGTTCTGGGTTGTTTCTGTTTCTGTGCTCTGCCTGTGCGTTGCTGTGCTGGTGTGCCTGCGTCGTTGCTCTCTGTGTGGTGCTCTCTTGCCCTTGCGGCGCTGGCTGGTGTTTTGTGTTGTTGCCTGTTGTGTTTGCGTGTTTGCTGTTGGGCCTGGCTGTCCTCTGTTGTCTCCGGGTGGGTCCTGGTGGCTTCTGGTATCGTCTTTCGGTGGTGTGCTGTGGTGTGTCCCTGGGTGCTGTGCTGTGCCGTGTCGCTGCGCGTTGTGCCGCCTGGCGTTGCGTTGTTGTGCGCTGTGTTGTTTCGTTTTGCTCTGTTTGGTGCTGCCGTGCGCTGTGTTGTGTCCTGGGGCGCTCTCCGTCGTCCTGGGGTCCTGTGCCCTCGGGCGCCGTGTTTTGTCTTGTCCCCCCGCGCTGTGTGTGTTTTGCTGTGGTATGTTGCTGCCTGGTGTTGTTCACCGTTGTGCTTTGTGCCGTATGCGCCCTGAGGTGTCGTGCTGTGTGTTTCCTGTTGTCTCCGCCCTGTGCGGTGTTGCTGTGTGGCCCGCTCTCCCTTGGTGCCCTGCTCCGCCGTGCTGTGCCCTGTGCTGCTGTGCTGCCGCGTGGTGCTGTGGTGTCCTGTCCTGCTGCCTTGTTGGGTTTGTTTGTTGCGTTTGTGTGGTTTCCCCTACTTGAAAAACCTCTGCAAAATTTGTTAAAATATTTTCTTGGCTTTTGGAAATAAAATAAAATTATACACGACCCAACACACTCGCGTGCAGCAAGACCATGTACGCTTCAGTGTCCTACATGCTACCCGCCGATCTTGACGTACTTGGCCTTGTACTTGTGCTTGGCGTCGTGAAGGGTGTTGCTGTCCATTGCCAGGGGTTGACCGCATTTGCCCAGGGCCGCCGCCTGAGCTGCAGGGCAAGGGGAGTGATGGGCACGAGGATGGGGAGGGAGATGCATGGAGAAGAATAAGAAAAAGGCGGCAGGGCGCGACGTGAGGGGTCGCGTCGAGTTATGAAAAATTTGCGAGTTTTACGCGCTGCTGGCGACGCGCTTTTCTTTTCGCCTATAGCGTAAGACGACGGGAGGGACGGCGTTAGGGTCCTACGTGCGTTACGGTGCTTACGGCGTTATCTATTCACCGATTTGACGTCGAAAATTTTTTCGTCGCGTTTTTACCCGTTTCGCAGCGCGCTTTTTGGCCTAAGGGTTTTTTATGCTAATTACCTTTATTTTCAGCTATTCAGAAATGGTTTTGGTCGTTATTTACCTATCTTTTTATTTCGTTCTGGGACAGGACCCCCAGCGCGCGCGTCAGTCCATCATCCAAGCTGAATGTGTACTCCTCCTCCGAACCTTGGACCTTAATGTCCTTTTGGTTGGAGAGGTCTTTTGCCAAGCCTGAACAATTTTTTACCGCCAACCTGTCAAAATCCATCTTTGCACACACGTGGTCCCAAGCATTGCCCAACCAATTTGTCAACAAAATCCTTTTTTCTGAAACAGGGACCTGTCCATTCACTGTAGGATCATTGTTATCCTCCTCCTCGGACCACTCAACATATGCCCTTTGCATGTGATTCTTACACATTCTTCCCACCCCTGCATCAATCACAGCAGTCTCAGCAGTGCATTCTGCTGGTTCTAACTGCTGCTTTGTGTTGCACTTACGCAGCAGGAGGCGCCTGAATCCAGCAGTGGTCTGTGCTGACAAGTTGTCCGAAAACAGGCAAACCTCCTCTCGTTGGTTGATGGACTGCAAGAAAGGCTTGAAAACCCGCAGGACCCACTCACATGCAATTTCTTCATAGACCCATGCCTTTTTCTGCCAAAACACTACCACTCTGTTGTCATACTGATCAGTCTCTACTTTAAGAATTCTTTGTCCAGTGCCCTTGAACACAATCCCTGCCTTTGGCTGCACGCCCCCTTTGGGAATGAATCTGCAGCAAAGCTGCAGGCTGCAGTCCCTCTTAACATCAGTTCCACTGGTGGGGGGGCAACCTGACCCGTGGACCATCCTCGTGACAGTGCAGTGTGACAGGGTCTTTAATTCCAAAATAGCAGGGCACTTGGTCCACATCATACCTGTGGCTGAGGGGCCATCGACCAAAAAGGGGGCACAACTGCTTACCCCTTGACAATCGTTTCACGAGGCGGGCGTGCCACCTCTTGATTTTTTGAAGGCGGACAGACAAAGGCTTCCTACTGTTAGTTTTGCGACGCAAGGAAATGCCCCACCTGCGGCAAAATTTGGGTAGGTGGGAGGCGCCCGCTCCTGAGAATCGTGGACCCTGCTCCTGAGGAGCCAGCTCCTGAGGAGCACCGACCCTGGCTCCTCAGGAGTACCAACCCTGGTACTGCTCCTCAGGAGCATCGACCCTAATAAATGTTCCTCAGCAGCACTGACCCTATACCAGCTCCAGGGTCGGCGATTCTCAGGAGCGGTGGTAGTCTTGTTAAGCATTTTGCTCCTCAGGAGCCAGGGTCATTGCTCCTCAGGAGCTAGGGGCGTGGCTCCTCAGGAGCTAGGGTCAAAGCTGGGCATTGTTCCTCAGGAGCCATCAAGTGGTGGGAGAAAAAAATCGAAAATTGACAGTCAACTATATTTATATGATTTATGGCAATGGTTGTTATGTCACTTGCCATCAATCAATTTGGCATCACTCCTAATTGTATTCCTTCCTCCTGGGCGTGGAATAAGGTGGCATACCGACCTGTACCCACAAAACGGGAGGGGGGAATACCGCAAACACGTTGTGGGAGTTTCTTTGCTAAGCGACACCTTTTTGTGGTTTCGCAATCGCGATGGGCACCAGGTGAGTGTCTTTGTGCCCCGTAGGCCAATGTACCTACTTTATGGTCCTCTTCGTTACGAGTGGCAACATTCTATAAGGAATTGTGCCCCACAAGAGTCCATGGGGCCAAGATACGCGCTCATGTTTCGTGACGATTAGGGTGCATGCTTGATGCATCCACCTTGAAGACTGCGGATGAGCCGTGTCATCATATATCACCATGTAGGCTGGCGACCATCGGCGTGTTGACAAGGAATCATGTATTCTCATTATTTGGCTGATCATTTTCTGGTATTGTTAAATCACATTAGTAAGTGCTTGCTGCATGGTTCTTTGGTTAAGGAATAAAGGGGTTCATTGAAAAAAAATTGCACAGGGGTTTAAAATTAAAAATGGCTAATCAATGCAAAAGCAGACTTTTCATTGCGGTTTCAAAATAGAGGCAATGGTGTTATTTGCAAAACAACTTAAACCCAAGTTCCATGGCTATAAGAGTTTCAGATTCACATTTTTGAAACAAAGTATCTTGTTAATGGACGTTGGTCACAAAGCAAACATTGAAGCAAAGAAGACAAATGTCCAGTAGATTTTCTAAAGCGCAATGCAACATTTGGGCTGTGGGTAATGTTGCAAGAATGATGCCGAGCAGATTTTGACATGATGCGAAACAACAAGCACAAAGTGAAAAGCCCTTAGGTTTGTTTTAGCTCTTCCAAAGACACGCACCGTACTTCTCAGAAGCAATGGTGGTTCTTCTCAAAATCAATGATTCAAATAAACGAACTGGTTCACGTAGAAATTTTGAAGGAAATCTCTAGTGCAACCTCCAAAGCTAGCAAAAATGCAAGTTTGATCTGCCTTGTTGGCAATCTTGCAGGCTCGATGGGTTGCTTCCTGAGGGCCGCTTTTCTTCGAAAGCGTAGATGTTCCCAAGGAGCAGACGTGGTGTTTGTCAGGATCAATCATGCAAGCATTAGTAAAGCCTGTAAGACTCCAAAAATGCCACTTTTGTCCAGGTTGTAGGTATCTTTGTAGCCACAATGGGCATCCTTTCTAGAAAATATGCAAAGTACTAAGCAAAAACTGAAAAAATAACATTTTCTGTTTTGGCTCCTCAGGAGCCAGGGTCGGTGCTCCTCAGGAGCCAATTTGCTCCTCAGGAGCAGGATCCGTGCTCCTCAGGAGCTTTGGCTCCTGAGGAGCCAGGGTCGGTGCTCCTCAGGAGCACCCTCAGGGTCGCCGCTCCTCAGGAGCCAGGGTCCGTGCTCCTCAGGAGCACCCCAGGGTCGGAGCTCCTCAGGAGCCAGGTTCGGTGCTCCTCAGGAGCAGGAGCCAGGGTCGGCTGCTGCCAGGAGCGGACATCTCCCACCACCCAAAATTTGAACCTCCAGGAAAGGGTGGTTTTCCAATCCTTTGCTGCATCGTCCCCATGCTCCTTACTGATCAATTTTTTCATGTGTATCCAGATCCATTTCGTAGTCACCCTCAAACCCTTAGCCCTTTTCGTGCGGATATGAGTGTACAGTTATTTTTCCAAACGGGGATAGTTACCTGGTCTTTGCTTCACAATGCAACTGATCCGCTTCCTGGCTGCTGCACCCTTTTTCAGGGCCTCTTCCGATTGCCTCTCCTTTGCAGCCCACTTAGAAACAAGACTCTATGATATGTTAAGGACATCAGCAACGTTAAGGACATCAGCAACGGTTTGCTGTGGGCTGTCCAGTTCCTTCAACCTCTTCAGTTACTCCATGCAGCACAACTTATTGACAACCCGAAGCTTAAACTTCAGCTTACATACTGTCCTGACTGGCATCCCCTTGTTTCCCTGGCGCCCTTTACCCTTGCCTTTGGTTGCTGGCACTGATGAGGAGCAGGAAGAGGCTGGCATTGATGAGGAGGAGGAAGAGGCTGGCATGGATGAGGAAGAGGAATAGGCGTCCTGAGGGTCCTGAGGTTCCTCCACAGCCTGATGTTCCTCCACAGCACAGGGGGCAGGAGGTACGGCTCTGGTGAACTTGAAGAAAGGGGTCAAAGGTGTCGTCTTCTTACGCAGCAGATCTCCTGCACAGCAATTTGCAAAAAGACGCAGTCAGCAACACCGTTCAGCAGGCCTCGTGCGCGACGGCGTCACCATTTAGCTTTGACGAGCGTACTCCGACGAAAGAACTCATCTTCTCAGCAACACAGCAGTCCCCATGCGCGACGTCTTCACCATTCAGTGACAAAGCAGTCCCCAAGCGCAAAGGCTCACCATTTAGGTCTCACGTAAGTAGCGCGACGAAGGAACGCGTCTCCTCAGCAACACAGCAGTCCCCATGCGCAACGGCTTCACCATTTAGGTCTCACGTAAGTAGCGGGACGAAGGAACGCGTCTCCTCAGCAACACAGCAGTCCCCATGGGCGACGGCGTCACCATTTAGCTCTCACGTAAGTAGCACAACCAAGAAACGTGTCTCCTCAGCAACACAGCAGTGCCGATGCGCGACAGCTTCACCATTTAGCTCTCACAAGACCAGTGCGATGAAAGAACGCGTCTCCTCATGCACCACAGAATACCTCGTCTGATGTGCTTGTCCTTGTGCGCAGCTAACGCAGGCGCGTGGCTGAAGGTCTGTGTACATCCCACGTACAGACATGCCAAAAGGGCCGCCTTCTTCACTGCCCGCGTCTTCTTCACTGCGTATACTGCACCATCTCTCTGACAAACGAAGGTTTGGGTCACCCCAAAAGCTGTGAGGGTCTTCTGCTTCTTTACAGCTGGTTCTTGTGGCGGCACTGTTGGTGGCGGCGGCTGTTGGCTCTCCTCTGTTGGCGCCTCCTCCACATGACGCTGTGGCGGTGGACCGATTGCTTGCTCCGGCTCCTGTAGCACATATATTGTTCCACTGAGACCACTGCACCAAGCTGCTGCACCATGCAGGACAAGCGAAACAGAATACTTCGCCCTCCAACGCCGCTGGCAAGTTGTGGCCACAACTGCGGCAGAACTGTCTCCATCTGCAGCCTGGGCACCACACTGCCCGCAGAACCCCATTCACAAAGCCTGCAGGCGGAAACAGGCAACAGTTACAGTGCTGCACTTAAGCTGCACAACAAATAGTGCCAAATCTGTTGCTTTTTGCCTTTGACATTGGTTTCTGGAGTGTGGGCGTCCTAACCAATGATTTCATCCATTCGGTCATTGATCCGCACTAGCAAGATCGCGGCCGAATTTACTGGAATATAGAGCCGCTGGCGCTAGCCTGGCAACATCGTCAGATTCCGAAATTTTCGTTGCAATATTAACAGGCTGGCAGTTGGAAAATGGCATTCTTCCTGGCGCGATTGCACTGTATGGTGCACCAAAAACTCGCTGTTACACGGGAAGTGGGGTTGCAATCGAGGCGGGGAGGGTTGCTCAGTTGATGGTTGCTCTGTTGCTGATCAACTTGCGTCTTCTTTGGCGTCGTAAACCCACTACTAGTTGGCTCTTGATTCCCGCTCCCACTTGCTTTTGGAGGTCTACTTGACACTCCAGCGCTTCGGCTCCCACTCGCTTGTAGGCGTTGTAACAGTTGTAGGAGTTGTTGGAGTTGTGGGTCCATGGTCCGCCATGCGCAACCGCTACGGAAAGGAAGATTGGAACGGAGTGTGCAACTTGTGGCTGCACAATGCAACAACCCACTTGCACACGTTGCACACCACTTGCACAAGACTTGCACACGTTCGGCGAACGGCGTACTACACACATGCAGAGGTCTAAACACATTGTGGGCCAATCGGCGACTAGATGACATGCCACATGAACAAACACACCTAATCAGCATTGACACGTTGCCATCGAGGCATCTCCTTGGCGAGAAAGAGACGTTCTAGCGCTTGCGTCACGAGGCGCCTGTCGCCTTCCATTGAAGTGCCTTTCCCTCCTCCCCTTGCCGAAGAGCACAAAAAATGGTTCTTGAAGATGTAGTTTAGCGACTCGACAATGTCGCCGCAAAACATACCGCAACCCCACGGATGCAAATTTTTCAGAACCTCGGCAGCATCATATTGTGATAGGATATTTTGATATTTGGAGCGCTTGGTCATGTCAGCAGCGACACTGAGCTGCATGATGAGGATAGCAACAGACTGACAGACTGACAGACTGACAGACTGACAGACTTGTTTCCGACAACTCTGCACTGATGCCATTTAGATATTAGAGCTTGCCGCTACCCTGGGCAATGTCTGCGTGTGGTGCAGGCAACGGATCCATGGGATGCACTGGATTTGCTGGACACAGCACTTCGGGTCATCTCGTCAAGGACATTCGGCACTAGACAGGGTGGTATGCAGTCTTGACGATTTTCTATTGGTGCTGTTGCGGTGCTGCAGGGCCTCATTCGTGTCTTTTGGAATATTTGCAGGGAAACTGTTGGCCACTAAGTTCAATTTGTTTTTGCGGCAATGTAAACAGATTAGGCTGGATGATACTCTTGGTTTCGATGCAACTGTTTGCGCATCCATGTTTTTTTTTGTGAAATATATATTCAAAAAGCATTTTTGAGAAGTGACACTGAAACATTCTGCAGAAACTAGCCGGAACTTCTGGTGTGCCTAATCTGGGATGCAAATGGCATATATCATCACCCCCTAATGTACACTAGTGGTAGATAGTGCTCAATTCACCGTTTATGGACAAAAGAGCATCCCCTGCAAAAAAAGGCACAATGCCCCCCCCCCCCCCCCTGCAGAATAAAGCACATTGAATAGATTGTAACGGAGTTGGGTGCTGTGTGAATCTACAGAAAGTCTGAAATTCCCAAATTTCAGGGATTTGTGTATTTTTGGGATTTTTGGGACCACATGTCAGTGCGATGCCAAAGCTTTCAGAGATCTTTGAAAAACTGTTGCAGGAAGGAAAGCCGCCAATCCTTCTTTTAGGGGTCAGGAAGTCAAAAGCTCTCTTGTCTTAGCTCATACCATCATGTTTGTGAAGGTTTCAATATTTGAATAGTTTTGGGACATTTTTCCTGATAAAATCATAGGTGTGTAGCCATACCAAATATGGCGGTCAAATGGTAGGCCAAATTGTTTGTTTGAACTTCTTCGCGATTGATTTACAATTGAGGGCATTCGAATTGAATTCCCGAATTTGTAGTGCCGTAAGTAAAGAAGCCATTTGTACAACCACATCATGAAAATGATTGGGAAGCTTCATGGCCTTGCCAATATGACGCCAGTTTGCCAACAAGAGCCATGTCTCTTCCGCATCCGGAGAGGCGTGGCCCTTGAGACTAATTTTGGTCTTGGCACAATTGAGGCGATCTTGAACACGATCCCTACTGGATCGCGGAAGGTTCTTACACTTCTTCGCAATGAATTTGGTGACGTAGTCACCAACCCGAATAACAAGTTGCAATATGCACATAACCACAAATTCGAACCGTTCCTCTATATGCAATGAGGGTTCGCTCACACATCCTTTGGCGTTGGTACGATCCAACCCCTTCTTATAAAGTTTATATAATTGTTTGTCACTCTTGGGTGCGCGCCGCCACTTTCGGTCCTCCCACTTTCCCTTGAGGTCGCACCACGCCACATAAGTATAAATACTTCCAATGCGAAAGTAGGATGAAATTCCTAGCACTTTCGGGAGCCATGGGAACTCGCCACCTAACATGACTGGTGCACAACACCATTTTTCACGAATGAGGATCCATCCAGTGTTTATAATTCCTTGGAGTGCCTCCAAAGTCTTTCAAAACCTTTCACGTAGAGCATGGATGTCGTGCTCACTTGTGAGGGCGACATCGATGGTCCAATTATAAGCTAGGGTGCGCGCCTTTTGACTATGGTTGGCAAGCCCAATGGCCAATTGCACCTAAGGGCGAGATCAACGAAGGTTTGGAACCCGGTAGTTTTGAAGATAACCGGTTTTAAACGATCATTTTTACAAAAATGACCCGTTTTGCCGATTAATACTTTTCAAAATAACCGGTTTTTCCGATTAGTTGCCCTTTACTAACCAAAATCTTGCCATCGGCAGAAGCGACCCGAAAACAGGTCGGAGCACAGTGATCAAAACTACATGAGAAGTTGTCATTCACCATCGGCTATCATTTGTTGCGACCAAAGCCTCTGCTTAGGGCAAAAATTGGACGAAATACACTGCCGAAAAGAAGCCTGAAAAATTTGAAACCAATCCGATTAATTGGTTTAAATCAGTTTTCAAAATAACCGGTTGTGCCGATTGTTTTCAAAATAACCTCCGATTATTGCCAATAACCTGTTTTTCCCATTAATTGGTAAAACCGTTTCCAAACCCTAAGATCGACAAGGGAATCCATCGCCCCCAACGATCAAAACATATGGACTTTCCCCGTCCCAAAGAGGGAACGTCATTGTATCACGTATATCATCTTGAGTTGAGATATACTTTAAAAACTCATCAAGATCCCAGCGGACACCTACCTTCCCATTATAATCGCTTGAAACTAGGATTTGCTTGCTCCCAAGCTCCCGCCAAGCAATCTTGAAGGCCTCAAACGACCGAAAGGGGTGCTCGCAATTTGCGGGGAGGCACCCCTTCCCATCGTTGCGAAGTTTGGATACCCAACGGATAACGTTCTTGTACCTAGAAAGGAAGAAGTATATATTGGTACTTGCACAAGTGCAACCGTGTGCCAACGGTGCAATAAACTACTTGCACGCTTGTTTGCACAAAGCATAACATTGCCATTATCGCACTATTTCTGTCAATGTGGTGTTATACAGTGTCCTATTGTACAAGTTAGAGTATGTAGGTATGCGGAATGGAGTTAATGACCACATTAGGCAATGAATGAGAATGAAACGGCTTCAAAAATGTGTGCAAGTGGTCACTTGCACACCACAAGGAGCAGTTGCACAATGCATCAATAATGCAAAAAAGGGACGTAGCAATAAACATCACCTTTTTTTTGGCATTTCAAGCTCCATAACGAGGCAGACAGCCTCGGTAGGTGTGTAAACCTGCCGAATGGCGTCCTTTGCACCTTTCTTGTATCGGTTTTGCTTATTTATGCGTGCATTGAGGCGATCCAATAGGGCGGTACCCGTGCCCTTGCGGTAAATAGTCCCACAAGGTCATCCATCAAGTCCTCGCTGCTAAAACTACCGTAAGTAGTTCTAACGAACTTGGAAATAGCATTTCCTTGCAAAACCATTGCAAATCTGGCAAATGGCTAATAAATTTCTGGTGAAATTCCAAATGCAGCAGCGACGGCGGCAAGCGCGACGGCGGAGCCAGCGCGGTTGCACAGGGAATGCACTGTGCAGGTGCAGTGCAATTCTGTGCAACTGGCAAAAAGTTAGGGTAACTGCGTGCAAACGTCAATTTTTCTGGGCAACTCTCCCCTGGCAAAACGGGTTCCTAGGGTTGTAAGAGATTATGCTGCTGGGTGTGTAGCTGGGAGTGCGTAATAAGGACGTCCAATTGAGGTCAGATTGCAGTTCAGGCTTCAGCAATAGGTCAGATGGGTGTGTAATTCTTGTAGTTTTAGATAGGAATATAAATTTTAATTATTTGTGTGCTTATATTCAGAGTTGTATTTTCCGCGTATTTGCTGTGTGTATGCACGCGCTTGAAATCGCGATGTGCTGGATTTTGTCGTTGTGGCCTGTTCTGTGTTAGTCTGAAAGTAGATTCCGTTTCGTTTGGTAGGATGTTAACATAGATTTGTTGGTTTTAGGCCTGTGCCGATGTTACGACGTTAACATGATGTTCTGAGGTGACATTTTTCCGTTTCCGTCAAATTTTGTGATTGTTCGTGTTACCCATGAGTGTGTCATGCATGTTTGTGTAGTGGTAAGTGTAATAGTGCAAATGCATGTGTTCACACCCTCATTGTTTCTTAGACATGAGGGTCCTGTCAGCCACGCCCCCACCATGGCCGCTTGGCGATCGCTAAGCCACGCAAGGAACCAAGGCCGGTGGCGTAGTCCAACAGCCGGCGGCAACATGGTGATGATAGTCTTTTGCACTTGCACGGCGGGTGTGTAGGGATTTCGGGATAGGTTTAGTATCAGAAGGGATTTGGGATTTCATTTTCAGATTTCATGGCTTTTTAGTTGTGTAGCTTAGTCATGAGCCCCTAGGCTACGCCCGGGATTGGGTACGACTCTTAAGAGATTCCTCCCTACCCGGGAGATGAGATCATGAGCTAGTTGCTCTGCGCCTTTAGGGACTTGCTTATTACAGAGTATAGTGGCTGTAGCAGAGGATGTTGGAGGGTTTTCGATTGTGCTTGGCGCCCTCTTGGAGGGCTGATGCCGGAGGGTGCATCTTCTGATGGTTCATGCTCGCCTTTGGGGCTGTCTTTGGCTCCTCCTTTCCCTGGCTCCTTCTCCTTCTCCTTCTTCTTGCCATCAGGTGTCCCCACACGCAATTCACTGAAGGCAGCTCCCAAGGTCCCAAGTGAGTCATTCTTGAGCCCACTTAAGGGCACTGAAGGTACAGGGTTCTCAGGTTCAGGTTCAGCAGCAACTTTGGGCTTCAGCGCCGGCTTGGGTGGTGCCAGTGAGGGCGCTGTCGTCTCAGCAGTGTCCTTGGTGTCCATTGTATATTCTTCCGCCCTTCACAGGTGATCAGTCTCGGCGTACCGGTATGTATTGCACAGGGTTACAGGTACGCAAAGGCTGGTTGTCTCTGCTACCAGAAATTTTGAACAGCTTTCACTGATGAAGGTGTTGAAGTGTTTAGTGATGTGGTGCTCCTGTTTGTATCTTGCTGTGTTGTGGATTTCAATAGTATTGATTGAGTGTTGTGAAATGAAATGGAAACCCTAGTCCCATTAGTCTAAGCAGTGCACAACAGGTTCTCATAGTCCACCAACTGAAGGTCTGCAGTGGTAAAGGAAACAATCTACAATGTATTTACAAGAATGCAACTTACAATGACTACAGACTTAGAAAAGATATTTAGAAAACTGCCCTCATGGGCACTCTCTCTTTTATAGTGCAATTCTGAGATGCGCACTCTTTTGTTTTCGGTCCCACGGGTGCCGAGGTGGCATTGCATGTGGCCATGAGGTCACTGCCGTGTCACATGGGAACATCCTACTTAGCTAGGCTGACTGGGTATTGTACCCAAGACCTCTCAAAAAGAGGTACCCCGCCCCCTAGGGTGCACACCACTAGGATAGACAGGCATTCATGGAATATGATAGAAAAATGTAAAGGCTCTGAACCAAAGCAGTGCCTCAGTCAATCCAGAAAAGGGCGTTTAAGTCAAAATAGTTGGGGGTCAGGGACCTCACAACATCTGATGATTAGTGTTTGGTTTTGTAGGTCAAAATCCTTTGTCCCCATTTTGGTGAGGCCAATACTAAGATAACAATATGATATGCCTCTAGGCATCTTTAACATAACTAAAGCTTACTGCTAGGCATGGAAATACACCTTTTCTTACTTGCAACAATGGAACCAAGCCAGCGGGGAACCAAGGAAACAACGTTGCACACATGCGGCCGTCAAATAAGGCTTCATATCCTTGATCGTCTGTGGCCGTGGCCAAGCTGTAGCGATCCCGCACTTTGGAAGTGGATTGTAAAATCGTGCCAGCCTTCTGCCCACATAGGCATTCCACCTTGAGCCGATTGGGACCAACTTGTAATGCAACGCTATGTGGGCTGTTAGTGATTTGGCGATGATCCGACTGCGCGGATGGATGGTTCAAGCGCTTGCTCATAAAGACAACTCAAACCGTTTCCTAGAGATTGAAAAGCAACGGCCATGAAGGTTGGAATCTGCTTTGGAGGGTATAGCAATCCACCGGAGAATTTCTAGGTTTTTGAATGTATCTGATGTCCGGTCATTCCTCATCATCATAATCCATCATCCAACTATAACAGAAAACGTGCAGCGAAAGCAGATAAACATGGGCGAAAATGGCTGAAAATGGGTGAAAATGGATGGTAACTCAAATGTACCACATCCTCAATGTACAAGAAGTAGAAGAAAACCTTTGACAGAACAACAAAGTTCTGAAAAAGGATCGAAGGTAGAGAAGTTGATTTACATGCGAAAATATTTTTCTAGATGCGCTAAAAAAGAAACAGAACCTCTAAAACAAAACAACACATCTAAAATTGAATACAAAGCATCAAATAAAAATGTCGGAAGTGATTGAAATTTTGGATTGCTGTGCAAAAGAATAATGGGCTGCCA
Organism: Eutreptiella sp. 'Long Island Sound 2002'; assembly: GCA_964036045.1. Lineage (NCBI taxonomy): Eukaryota > Euglenozoa > Euglenophyceae > Eutreptiales > Eutreptiaceae > Eutreptiella > Eutreptiella sp. 'Long Island Sound 2002'. The sequence goes on along the minus strand of OZ038382.1, from coordinate 126,531,161 downwards.
ATCTAAAAAACAAACACAACAATGTTTTAAGGACAAACTTCGGGACCTAAAAAGAAATACAACCTCTGAGGAAAAACATCCGCATCAAACAAAAAGGAAAGGATGGGTAACCCTGACATATGCGAAGCACTTGTAAGTCCAGTGAACTCCATGGTGGAATATGAATACTCAGAAAACCTGGTCTACAAAAATGGAGCAGACATAGAATCTCAATGCGCATTCATCGCACATAATGACACAACGTGAAATCATTCGAAATAATTTAAATACATCTGATTGGGAAATCACGAAAGACAAATGCGACTCGACGCGCGCTCACAGGCGACATCTGGCGGCGAACGGAAAACATGAAAACAAGCGGAAAATTTACTGCACTAATGTACATCTGAGAATCATTGAAATTCTGATCACATTGATGTATAATCTGAGTGCTGTCACTGCTGCCGTTACAGGTAGAACCCCATGGGTCGGGACCAGTCAGGGGTCCTAACTGTGGGCTTGTTTGTCCCCAAGGAGGGAAGGCACACCTTGCCTCATAACACCTTGCTTGTCATTCCCCCCTGGTGTAGTAAGCCACCGTTCTTCGTTGGCTCCCCAAGGTCATTACATCAGGGCAGTCCCCATGCAACACATGGTCAAAGAGGCATACACTCGCTGGGTGGCTGCGATCCTGATAAGCGGCCACCTGGCCCACGCTGGAAACCATAGGCATGGGTCTGCAGGGCACAGACAGGGTCAGTGCAGTGCTCAGTAAGCAGTTGTCTGTGAAAAACCAATGGTCTTCGGCCAGGGAGTGGTTGTCACGGGGGGCTAACAGTCCTGTCCTGCGATGCAATGCGGGGCAACTGTGACAACTGCTCTTACACCCATACACAGGCACGTCTGCAGAAGAGGGCTCACTGCACCCGTCAGTAGACTGACACAGGGAAATTAGTTTCGCTTTTTACGCTGGGACATAGTCTCAGCACGGGTTAGGAGCTGCCCCTCGTTGTTCACCACAAGGTGGGTGCGGAAGATGGGGTTGCTACTCCCGTCTGGTTGTATGAAGGCTGACATAGGTTCCCAGGTTGCCTCAGATAACCCATAGCCATCCCACAGGGTTAGGAATTTCCAGCCCTGTTTATACTCGTGGAGAGCAATACCTGCAACCACGTAGTGACCATCGACTGCCATCTCATCGGCAGTCATCTCTCCGAGTTCGTCTGCCTCCTCTGGACTGGCAGCGTTCTCTAGGTCTATACGCTCGACCTCACTGTCGCTGAGGTGCCACTCATCCCAAGACAAATCGTCAGGGGATTGATAGTGCCTCAACTGTTTAGGTGCACACAGCAGTTCACCACCTAGACGTGGACTGCACCTGACGTGGATCCTGGATCCATCTATCCTGATGATACGATAGGGTCCAAAATGAGGGTCCTGTAGGCAGTTACGTGGCCAGGAGGGTAGGCGTGAATGGTGTACCAAAACAAGGTCACCAACCTTGAAGCTGGCAGGTCGCCGTAGGCGGTTCCGGCGGCTCAGTCCACGGTCACGAATGTGTCTCAGGTTAGTCCCAGCCTGGTTAGCCAGAGACTGCTTGTGTTCCAGCCAATCTCCCACAGGGCTCTTGAAGTCCTCAGGAAAGAGGGTTTTGAAGAACCAAGCAGGTCGTCCTCCATGGAACAGTTCGTGGGGGGTGAAACCCGTAGAGGAGCTCCGCTGTGAGTTCATGGTCAGCACTGCCCAGGGCACTAGGCGTACCCAGTCCTTGGTACGCTCCTGTTTCATCAGTATTCTTGAGTTTTGCTCCACCACACGGTTCTGTCTCTCACAGAGAGGGTTAGACGTGTGGGTATAGGGCACATCTGTGGTTACCTCCACGTTGAGGGCATTTAGCACTGGTTTGTACCACCCAGTGTCACTGCGGATGCGTACATCCTCATCAGAGTGCACCTGCTTAGGTGCTCCGTAGGGTTCGAACCATTGTTCGACCAACATTTTCACAGTATGCTCACCTGTGATTTTCTTATTGCAAGGGAACACACGGGTGAAGCGAGATAGGCCACAGGTGACCACTAGGCAACTATCATAGCCGCCGAAGCGTGGTAGGCCGTGGATGAGATCCACGTAGAGAAGAGAGTTAGCACAATAGGGTACGGTTAAGCTGGAGATCAGGCCCCTATCCCTACTGTCGCTCTGCTTGCTGGCATGACAGCCACAAGTATCCACAATGGTCTGCATACGCGACCTCAGTTCAGTCAGGGTTAGACTAGAGTAGAAGCACTCACGGAAGAAGTCCACTGAGCGATTAGCACCAGTGTGAGCAGAACTGAGCTGGGACCACTGTAGGCACCCATCCAGTCGTGCCTCAGGCACCACAATTCGGTACTCGTAGAAGAGGTACTGATTGTTTTTTTACCACTGGTGCCCGTCAATGACACGGGGTTCGAGACCAGTGCTGAGGGTTTGCAGAATTTCTTTGTACTCTGACTGATAGTCGGTTAGACTCCCACCCTCCAGCATTCCAGCAGTGCGCATGGACAGGTCAAGCTGGACATTCATACGCTGGAAAGCCTCTCTGGCGAGCGCCTCAGAGCTCTCACCTATAAGCACATCGAAGTTGTTGCGCGATATATAGTCAGACAGTTCATTCTTTATTCCGGGAATATGATGCACGATGCACTGTCAGCCTGAACTGGCTCAGGTAAGTCCACCACCGTTTTAGCTTTGCTTTCTCTGGTGGTGGGCCCTTCTGAAAAGACTTCACAGGCTCCTGGTCACACAACCAGACAATAGGGTTAGATCCCAGGAGTCGGGATTGTGACGAAAGCACCAACAGAGCGGCCAGGAGTTCCTGGTCATAGGTGCTGTAATTGGAACGCGCTTGGTTCCATTTCCAATTCCAGTGTCCCAGTGGCACCAGTCGCCACTCACTGGTAGGATAGTCATGTTTCAACGAACCATCACAGTTCAGTCCACTAGTACGATAATGGCAGTGGGTTAGTTCAGCGGGGTTAAGCTCCTGCCATCGGTAGATCGTACCACCCCCCCCTACATCACTGGCATCAGTGATCAGGACTATCTCGCCCTTAGGGCAGGGTACTCCCAGGCAGTTGGAGGAGGCAATCTTCTTCTTCAACTCCTGGAAACACTCTTCCTCTCTGGCGGTCCACCTCCAGGGAGTAGTTTTCTTGATTACGTCAGTGAGGGGGGCAGAGGAGTAAGTAAAATTGTGGATGTGACGCCGATAGAAATTACAGGCGCCCACGAAACTCCTCATGTCGTGTAGACCCTTCTTAGGGTCATTGCGAATCTGCATGTCCTGTAGGGGCTGCATCTTAGACGCGGCTGGTTTCCACCAACCATACCCCATGTCGAAACCTAAATATTCCATCTCCTCTTTCATAAACTCACATTTTTCAAGTTTGATTCGGAGATGGTTTTCTTGACAAACAATGAAAAATTCACGGAGGAGAAGGATATGGTCCTCTTGGGTAGTAGTACCCAAACTCACGTTGTCGATGTGAGCCTCCATTTCTGCACCCTGAGAAATCAACTCTTGTACTAGAGGCCTGCGCCTCAGTATGTACAAAATTTTGTTCATTAGCTCCTGGAAGAGCGCTGGGGCATTAGCCACCCCGAAAGGCATAACCTTCCACTTAAAGACATGGCCCTTAGGGGCTATAAAAGCCAGCAGCTCCTGAGCTGCGGCGGTTAGGTCCACCTGCCAGAAACCAGAGCGCTTGTCCATTTTGGTCTTGTACCTGCATTTGGCAATACGCTCCAGGGTATTTTCCATGTTAGGAATACTCCCTGAGTGGTTCTGGGTTTTCTTGTTGCCCTCACCATAGTCAACAACCAGTCGTAGGGCAGTCGACCCTGGCTTGGCAACCAGGAAACAGGGACTGCAGTGATGGGGGTAGTTCCCCTTCTTATATTCTTCAACGAGGCCAGCATCAATACATTCCTGGATCTGGCGCTCGATTTCTTCAACCTGTTCCTGTGGAGCGGGATAGGGACGACGCCTCACTCGCGTCTTTTCAAATTCAGGTTTAAGTTTCAGGTCTATCTGGACCAGTTTTTTACAAGAGAGGGGAGGCGGCAAGGCGCCGAACACCTCCTCATAGGTTATCAGCAGTTTCTTCAGTCGGGGGTCAAGGTTAAGACTCTCGAGTTTCTGCAGGAAATCCTCCTCAGCATGGAGGTTGCTCTTTCCATGTTCTTTCTTTTTCTGCCGATCAGCAGTTTCGGCAGGCACAGAACCATCGTCCCACTCAGGGGGACATTGCTGCCCATAGTGCAGGGAATACACTAGCGGTATCTCAGGTTCAGGCAGTGTATAGGAATCATCATCCTCCTCAGACCAGATGGAGGATTTCCAGGTCTGTCTGAGGTATTGCAGCCGCTCTTGGCGCTCAATACCTTCGGCCTTCAGGTACAACAGCCGTCGGAGTTCCTGAGTGTCATGCTCAGACAATGGCATGTTATTAGAAGCAGTTCGCGCCAGAGCATCAGCACTCCGGGCCACGGGGTCACCTGTGTGCATAGGCTGCATGTGTAGCACCGGCTTCCCAACAGGGGAAGCGGGCTCAGGGGTTGACTCCAGATCTACCTCCTCTAGCAACAGCTGGGCTAGGAAGGCACTGTGTTTTAGGTCAACACAGCTGGGATCAACAGCAGGGATAGTGCTGGCGATCTCAGACAGCTGGTTGTCAGCATCCTGCTTTACAGCTGCAGGTTCCAGATAGTCATCGGGAGACTCACACCCTGTAAGTGTGGCAGATAGGTGCTCAGGAGATCGATTTTTGAGATCAGAAAGGGTCAGGCCAGGAATTTTTGGCCATGACCTCTTTCAGTAGCACCTGGTCTAGGTCACACGGGGGTACAGGATTAAGAGATCCATCCACGATGGACAGGAAACTGGCCCATTCAGGGGCCTGCATAGCTGTGTCTGAGTCCCCAGGCACATAGATGGGGCCGTTGGGGAGTTGCACTCTTCCCACGGTCATTCAATCTAGCATACAGCGCCAGTAAGCATGTTCACCAGAGCAGCCCCAGTCAGGGGTGCACATGACAACCCTTGCTCCCTCATAAGCGATTTTGGTTAGAACCTTCGCGAGCAGGGAGAAGGGAGGGTTAGCATACACTAGGCCCATTGCTTTCCAGAAGAAACGGAAATCATTGTTCAATTGTTTCGAGCAGTACAACTGCATGATGTGCTGTTGTTGGCTCGCAAATAATTCCACCTGGATCTCATCCAGGTTTACCTGAAGGGCCGCCAGTCCATTTTCAAGAACGTGACGGGCCAATTGGTAGTTTTCAGTAAGATGGTTAGTCTTGGATGCGTAGCGCAGCCCAGAGTCTTTTCGTCCTGACAGCTCCAAAGGTACGGAGGACAGCCCACTGCCAAAGTCGCAGTGCAAAGAATGGGGGCGCTGGAGAGACAGCATTTTTACCTGGGGGTTTCTTCGTAGGAAGTCTGTACCAATGACGATGTCAAAGGCGTCCGTGTCCAGCACTCTGCAGTGTTGGGTCACGGTTTCGTCGCCCAGGCATATAGTCACATCGACCCCCCCCAAGGAATGGATGGTACGCCCATCCCCTACTCTTATGGCCACGGTCTTAGTTTTCTTGAAAGTCCTTAGCAGGCGCTGGGCCACTATGGAAAGTGTTGCCCGGTGTCAAGCACCGCTCGAAAAACTTGATCCCCGATGTTCACGAGGATCCAGAAAACCAAGTCCTCCTCTTCGGAGCCGCCCCCCTACTCCTCATCAGGGAACTTGACATCCACCCCTGCAGCTATGAGGGACCTGGCCATCCAGGCCAAGCGCCTCTTCTTGGAGTTATTCCCCTCAGGGGTAGCGTTATCCCCCTGGGGGCGCTTCTTGGGATCACCTGCGGCAGGAGGGAGTGTAGCAGCAGGAGAGGGTGTAGCAACGGGCGCTGATGAGCGCCTCTGGGGGTTAGGGGCTCCATTTTTGCCACCCCCCTTGCCACCTCCTTTACCACCTTTATCCCCATTCTGAGAGTTTTTGGTGGGTGTTTGGGTCTTCTGGCGTTCGGCCTCCTGACGCTTGAGTTTATCACTCTCGCGTTTCTTTATGTGACATTCGTCTTCGTAGTGACGACGTTTGCCACAATAGCCACAGGTGATGGTACACCTGAAATGATCCTGATGGGTCACAGGTATCCCATCTTTGGTATGCTGCTGTCGTTTCATCTGCAGCATACAGCTACTGCGGTGATCGCAGTCAGAGGCATGACAAGGCCCCCCCTTGTCATTGACAGGTTTGCAGTAGAACAGAGGGGGTGTACCTGCATCAGGTTTAACCTCATTCATGGCACGTAGGTTACCCCTCCCTTTACCACCTCCCTGGTTGCTGTTAGTGGGGTGTTTAGGCCCTTTCCCTTCGCCACGTTCGGGGGTAGGGGTACCACCTCGACCCAAGTGCTTCTTGAGGAATTTCTCCATGTGGGAGTCATTCTCCCTCTCAAGAGCTAGCTGAATCAGGAGGTCCACCAGTTCATCGTACGAGTGGGTCTGACTCTTCCTCTCAGAGGTAGAGCGGCAATCCTCCCACGTACGTTCGGGGATTCTACTCATGAGCCACAGGTGGGGCTCAGTGGCTCCGTAGGAGCCCACGTTCATCCGCGAAAACAGATACTCCAAGTCGCACACGTATTCAGAGATTCGCGCAGCGGAAGGAAACTCAGGGAGCATAGGTAGCTTTTCTATCTGTGTGTGCACACTGAGGTCAGTCTCATAGACTGGGAACGTTTTCTCCAACCTCTGGAGTACCTCTGCCCAGGTGGAACAGGTTTTCACAATGTGTTTCACCTGTTTTTGCAAAAATTTCTTTTTGCATGAGCGTTTCAGCAGTGAGCATTTGGTGGCCACATCCACATGGGATTGGCCAGTCAGCAAAAGGAACTCAGCAAATTCTTCTGCCCATTCGGGCAGATTTTTGGGGTCGAACTCCGGCAGTTCCAGCTGGATAATCGCCTGGGCAATAGGTCTGCCCTTCTTCCCATCCCCCGGATTTAGGCCAGAAGGTGATACGCCGGCAAAAGGTGCCAGAGCTGCCAGCCCTCTTTTCTCAGTCTCTGTCACAGGCACGTCCTGTAGTTCAGCGATAGGGACTGTCCTGGCACGGGGTTGAAAGGGGGTGGGGCAGGTGACCTTAGGCAACAGCCTTGAGACCCTTGATCTCTTAAGATCATCGGCCAGGGTACTCAGTATGGGGGGGGGGGAGGACAACTCTGGCTTGGGTAAGGGTTCTGCAATACCTAGTTTTGCCTTAATGGCCTCCGATAGGGCCGTCACATCTGGATCTTCTGATCCACACAGAAGTTTGGCCAGCAGTTCGGCCGTATGAGCCAGGGCACCGTAGGTTGGCCTTGGACGATGTTGTCCCTCAAATCGAGTCGGGCTTACTTCGGGAGCCCATGGGTTTGGACAACATGCTCTCGGATACTCGGGTCTCGGTCGTCTTGGCAGGGATGCTGTCTCGGCTCTGTCGGACGGCGGGCCAGAGTGCGTGTAGGACCCTAGGTTTGTACGTGGTCTGGATCCGTGTACTGCCAATGGCTCCTCCCCATCTTCTCCACGAATGGATTTGTAGTACTCCTCATGGAGGATGTATTCATCCCTTTTCTTCCTCAGTTCCTCGTATTCCTCAGGGCCTCCAATCGCTGTTGAGGATGATGCCGAACAAGCGGATCGGGAGACTGAGGCTGCTACGCGCCTGTGGAGATGATGCAGGCTGTCTCCACCGTGGGCCGCTAAGGCGTCGGTGGTAAGGATTGTATTTTCTTCCGCCCTTGTGCGATCTGGATCTCCTTGGGACCCAGATGCGACACTAAGATGTGGAGCTCGGTAAGGTGGTTCACTCATAGGGTGGGCCATGCTGCCCATTTGTACTTGGACAGTTCTTATGGGCCAGGTCCTGACGCTTGGCGTGGACATGATGAACTTGTTGTTGAGCTTTGTGTGCTGCACTTCTCCTCAGGGTCGGTTCCAAAGGTCACAAGGGACTGTCTCTGCTACCGGAAAGATGTCCTTGATTAGTGCCCTAGATATTTTGATGAAATCCTGCAGGTTTTGAAGTTGAAAACCGAAACCAAAGCAGCAAGTAGAGCAAGAACAGGATGTGGATCGAATCAATGAATAGCTTTGAAATCCAGTGTAACACAGAAGGGCTGCAGATAGACAATGCAGGTATAAACACAAAGATTTAATCACAATTGGATAATACAAAAGATTTTATATGAAAACTGGACTGACTCTGGCCTCCAAGATAGCATCAGGCACTTCACGTGCACTCTTCTGGGTGAAATGGTGCTGGTTAGGAATGTGGAGCATAGATGTCAGGCCAACACAGAATATGACTTGGCCAAGCAACTGAATTCAGAAACAGTTAAAAAGTAGAACCACAATAAGTGGTAGAAACAATTGAGTGTAGGGGTCTTGGGGTTGGAGACCACTAGGCTTAACCTCCAACGCCTAAAGCATGAAATGCCTATTTTATTTCGGTATATCCTCCATGAAGGAAGGTACCTCCGCTCAGATGAGTGGTACGGGTGAACTTCATGGGGGGGCTAGGGTTAGTACCCTAGTTACTTTGAGAAAGTGTACTTTAGGATTCAAAAGAGAGATAAAAATACTTAAGTTAGTCTTAGCATCAACAAAAGGGTTTTAAGGGGGGCTTGGCCTGGATCAAGCCCTCCAAGAAAGACATGGCAGTGACTTTTTCTTACTGGATATGTACACATGGGGTTAAGACTGGACTGGGGTAAGGGCATAACAGGACAAGAGACACTCGGTCCCAACTCATATTCCCATCCCAGGTCCGACCCTCTCAGTGGCTGGCAGGGGCGGGGGCTCAAACACAACCGATGCCCTGCTCAGTCCGGACCCTGAAACCCTGCCCATAGGGGAGGGTGTCTCGCCCAGCCACAGGGGAGTTCCTGGGAACCAAGAGGCTACAAGGCCAGCCCACAGTGGCTCCCTATGCTCCCTTAACAGCAGGTTCCAACTCCCCTTTGAGCCAGAGATAGGGACCCGCCATTATCCCCTAGGAGTTGGTAGCTGAAAATGGGCTGTTTCAGCCCAAACTGATGTTAGTTCGAAAAACTCCAAAGTTGACCCCTGGTCTGGACCATCAAGAGGTAGGGACGAGGCAACTGACTCTATGCCCCTCAAGTACTAACTCGCCGAAGCCCTCACCCAACCTGGCTCCCTCTGAGTCCCCGGCATCAGGGCGCCACGGTTTCGCCATGTGGGGTCATGATGCCAAATTCATCAAAATGGGAGTCATTTCCACGGGTGGCTTGCTCCGCCAGGGCAAGGCCAGTGGCTCACAGGATAGGAGGCAGGACCTGGGACCCATATCTGAGTGCACCACTTGAGATTAGGTCCGGGCTGCACATGGGCATAGAGATATCAGACCGCCAACTGACCACATGGGGGGCCGAAATTGGGGTCCCAAAAAAGGGGTCATTTTGGCTGCTCAAAATGAGCCAAAATTGAAGGTATCCCCAATGGTATATCTCCACGCCAGCTTGGAGATCAGATCCAACATTCCAAATGCGAGCCACTGCGCCTGGAACAGAGACTCACATGTATTTGGCTGTCAAGGATCTTCATGGGCCTAGCCCTGGTGATGACCCAAACTGGGTCCACAACTGCCAAAATTGCAAAATCGGCCGTCTCAAGCGACCGTCCAGGGTAGGAAGCCCTGTCGATCTTGTCGCCCCAAGCCTTGATTCACAACCCTTGATATCCCCTCTGGTCCCACGCCCTGGGTTATGGCTTGCCGTCACACTGGCTGCTTACTGTTCACCGAGGGGATGAACACACGGATGGGGCAGAAAGCAGCATGCGGTGCAAAGGGGGGGAACATGGATCGCACTAAAATTTGAAGAACTCCGGATGAGCCAGAGGAGCATGTACGCAACTCAATGGTGTTCAACCCTTCGTCATATGCTACAATAATTGCTGTTTCCTTCCGGCTGGGACCCTTGCCCCATGGAGATATGGTAGTTCCAATATGGCATACAATGGCAAAAACAGCGAAATTTGGCCAAAATGGCCCGCACTCATGATTCCATATCTCCATGGCCACGGCGAGGATTCTTGCAACCAAAGATGCTATAGACACATGGGACTTAGGTCCCAATATATGCCACTTGCCAAACCTCATGGTCGCCTCTAGTTATTTTCCCCATTTGGGGGAAAATGACACACAAATGGGGCAGAATGGCAGCATACCCCAAATTGGGTGACTCACAACTCTCCCTTCAAGAGGAGAGGCCACATGGGGAAACACCCCATTCGATGCGGGTTTATGTGCCCTCTCCGATTCGTCCTTACCCTTGGCCAAGTGGCGCACGCAACCTCGGGCCGAACATTAAGGGGGAGATGGGGTTTGTGGCCATTCTGGACAAAACGGCCAAACTTCACGGAAAAGTGGTCACTCGAAAAATCGTATCTCCGTATCACAAGAGAAATGAGCCTCGGGCTTTTGCATGGATGCAAAGCGAAGCTTTGCTTCCCTTTTGCAACAAGGGTTGGGGTTCAAAGCATAATGGAAGCATTTTTAACACCCCAATCCTTGAAGCACACTATTTATGGGAAAAAGTGCATATATCGGCGATATTGGTATGTACATATCTTTGGGTCATTGAGGAACAAAATTATGAGTAAACCTTTTTTGGAGTAGGGCCATAATAGGTGCTTTCAAATATGCACACTATGGTTAGATTGTCTCCGCCCACTCGTGTCATTAGTGTTTGCATATGAGCGCGTGTGCAAAGAGGCAGTATGGCACGCGTGCTCACAAGGCGACGTTGTATAAAATAGAAGACAAGGTTGCAAAAATCGACCAAGGAATCCAGCATGTTCTTCCTGGTCCATACTTTACATATTGCCTTGATTCAAGGCTCAACTCCCCATAGGCTTCGAGTACGAGCCTCGGGGGATTGGCCATTTTTGGCCTAATTTTTGACCAAAATTTGCCCTTTTTCAGAAAGTGCGTTTTGGTACGCATTGAATTGCGTGCAGCCATCGTTGAGTTGGCTCGAAAAACGAAAATAGCCTAGGGTTTTGGGTCTTGTGAGCATTGTAATCAGTTATTAACGTGCATGCTCACAAGGCCACAAAGTTAGCGTTTGCGCACGCAAATAACTTCGGTTTACAAAACCCATATGCTGCCTAAAACATCTCTATTGCCCGCTTCCCTATACAAGATGATATGCCCATGTGAAAGGGGCATGGATGAAAGGCATAGGGGGGGAATGTAGGGTTCCGTCCAAACTCATGGTCCTTGAGAACCATGAGTTCGAGCGATCCACAGAAAAGCTTGCGTGCTGATTTTCTCTCAGACGCAACGGCGAAAAATTCTGGTGAATACACCAGATCAAAGTACAAGAAAAACCCTCTAGATCCAGCACTTAAGTTCCTTCCGAACCTCAAAGGTACTCAAGCAAAATCCATCACAAAACTCGCCACGGAGAAGCGACGAAAACGCGCGAACAGGCGACAATAGGCGGCGATTTCACGACAATTAAAAATTGCGGTAGAAATCGGGTATTTCACCGATTTCTAACCGAAAATCGACCAAGACAGTAAAATTATGGTAATTCTACATCGAATGTATGGTTAGGGATCGGAATCCAGATCCCGCGGATTAGAGAACAGGGATATCCCGCTGACAGCCGGTTTCAACGGCTTCCGCACGGGTGTGAAGCTCACAGGCCTTTTGGCCATGGGCCGTAGGTTCTGGGTACCGCTTCACCCCCCTCCTGAGAGGAAACCCCTGGGGGGGCTCGATAACACCCAAGCATGGCAGCGGGTACCCAGGACCATCCCCTGAAAGGAGGGGGGGTCACACTCCCACTTCAGGCCGATTTGCGGGTTGGGTTGTTCATTACAATCCAACAGTAAGACACGTACGGTGCTGTAATTGCTGGTAACCGCAAGTATAGTATCAAGTATCAAGTCACGGGTCCTGGCGGCGATTGTTTGGCATCCTAAAGGTCCCGCTAACCCATACCAGGCGCACCGGGTGCCGGCTGCGACGGTCACCACCACAGTGGTAGTGGGATACACGGCCAACAAAGGCGTCACACGACGACCGAGGTGGTCCCACAAGTCGAAAGCGACCACAGAGATCCATCAGGCTACCCCAGGCTTCCTAAGGCCGCAGGCTGGGGGAGAGTCCCCACGGGTCTTCCCTTGGGCGCACCATGTCCATATCCGCGACGCGAGTCCAGAGTGGTAAAGCCGCACCAGCTCCTCCATAAGGGATCGGGCATCAAGGCCGTCTTTTCCCTTGCCCCATTACCACGAAGGCCATGCATGCGGGAGTCCCCATGCAGTCTGGGCGGAGGCATCGACTCCTCAAACCACCAGTTTTCCGGGCAGACTGACCGAGGTCAGGGCACCGGAGGTCGCCACCCGACTGCAGGTGTGTCTGCCAGTTGGTAGGCTCACACTGGGACTGACAGTGGCGGACCGGTGGGAGTGTAGTCAGGCAACTGGGCTTCCCGCCTGGCGCCATCAGGATCTCAGCACATCACAGCCACTAGGGCACACGGTATCACGGGCAGTCAAACATGACAATCTGTACTTAGGTACTGGTCCAGGCTGGACCTTATGTAAGAGCATGTACACGGCGACTCAGGGCACCTTCGTATTCCGATTTGCGTCCCCTCGGGGGGGGAAAACGGTCCATATTTCGGTGATGGGCTGATAACACGCAACATACAGATGCACACATCCTGGGGGGCAGAAAGGTGAGCAAGAAACCGGTAAATAGGCGTGTAAACACACTCTGGATAGGGCGCCAAACCACGCCCCGGTCAGGATGAGGCATATGCAGGAGGGTGGACAGAAAAACGCCTGAGTCCAGGCCATATATAGTCTGCAGACACACATAGACTGGGCTGGATCCCGCAAGTGCCATGGGACCAGACCACACACCCAAAAATCGCAATGCCGATGACAGCGGCATCCGTTGCGCAACGTCGTATGGGCCTTAAGGCCTCAATCTGGGATAATGAAGGGGTGCCATCCGCCCTGGGTTCCAACGAATTCAGCAGGGGGCTATGGCCGTCCAAGCACGCGGGGGAAATGTCAGCAGGAAAATGCTCACGGACAATGTTTGCCGAAAGCATCTAAGCCTGAACTGAGCACCCGGCGTATGCACAAACCACCACTTTCAAACTGCAATGGTATGCTTTGCAATTTCATGGAGCCTGGATTCCGAAATTACACTGGAACGTCCAGCGATGCTCACAGGGGAGAGCCCAGGGCGGTGATCAGGCGCCTCTGGCTGCAATCGCCCGGGTGAGTGCTGCCAAGTCCGAGACATGGAGCTTGGTCTTTTGCTTGCGGATGTAGTTCATGAAGGTGGTGTTAATCCGCGGCATGAACGAGGAGACGGGTTCCCAGGTGTCGTGGGACGGCCCATAGCCTCGCCAACGAACCTTGAACTCCAGGCCTGCGGGTGCCGAGGCGTTCGGACGCTGGGCCAGGATCTTCTCGACGGTATAGTCGTCCTGCTCAGCATAGTCCTCGTCCAAATCAGCCTCATGTGCGGCATAGTCCAGAGACACATGTTGGCCACGGAGGTCGGGTTCCCGCACACGGAGTTCACTCTCGTGGCGGTCCCGGAACTGTCCGTGACCCACCTTGATGCGGTAGGTGTCCTCACCAATCCTGCGGACAACCTCTCTGGGTGTGAACCAGGTTTTGGTGCGGTGCCTGCCCATAGGGTGGGGTCTGATCACCCACACCGTGTCTCCCACCCTGAACGTTTGCGCTGTCGAGCCCGGGGCGGACTTCTGACGCTTGGCATGCTCCTTCTCGAGCTGCTGGCGGATGTCCCGCGCCTTTGCCTCCTGCCGCGCAAAGAATTCCTTGGCGTCCATGGCCATACCATCACCGGACAAGGGAAGTCCCCGACCCAGGGGTTCCTGCCGAACAAAATCTGGTGAGGGGACAATCCATCCGGAGTGGGGGTGTCATGATGGGCCTTCAGAGCAGGCCACATCTCCTCAAAGCAGTTCCGACGTGGGTTGGTGATATGAATCTTGCGTAGCTTCTTGAACAGCCGTCTTCCAGCCACTTCAGCCCGGCCGTTGGACTGGCTGAGATAGGCGACGCTCTTGGCATGACGTATTCCCATGAAGGAACACATGGCCTTGAACCAGCCACCAGTAAACTGGGGCCCTCGGTCACTGCAAATGGTGCGGGGGATGTCAAAGACGGTCAGCCAATGACGAATCATCATGACTGCCACTTCCTTCGCAAGCAACCCCCTTTTGCGTGCCCGAACGGCTACTACGTAGCCGCTGTGGCCGTCCACACAAAGGACCACACAGTCAAAGGTCTCCTTGCCTATGTGAACTTCGGGCAGGGAGAAGACGTCCATGGCCACGCTCTCCATTAGCTGGTCAGGCACCGGAGTCCGTTGGGCTTCCCCCTTGATGTTCCGGTTGTCGGGATTGCAGGCCTGACAGACCGAGCAACCCTTTCTGACCTTCTTGATAGTGTTGTAGAGATTGATCTGGTCGATTTCGAACCGGCGCTGCATATCCAAGGCTTGCCTCCTGACCCCCGGGTGCATCATGTGGTGGTGCCAACCCTCACACAGCTCGAGCACTCGGGACTCCGGGACCAGCAGCTTACCATTCCGGTAGAGCTTGCCATCCTCCTCAGTCAGCCCCTTTGGCCACTTCTGCCCGTCATCAGGGTCGGTCACAGCCCTATACTCGGCCTCAAAGGCCTCAGACTTGGCGTAGTCGTCGGTCCAGTCGTCCTGGAGGCAAGATTCAGGGAAGAGGTGCTTGTCGGACTCGGCTCATTCAGGGGCGAGTACTCTGACCGCTCTGCCCATCCTCCTTCTGAGGGGGGCATCCGCAGCCATGACGACGAAGCATTTAACACCCTCCTCCTCCATCAGGCGCTCCATTTCTATGATCCTTTTGGCCTCAGCGGTCTCAGCCTCATCGCCATGGGCGGAGACATTCGTCATGCCCTTGCTGGCGGGGTAGGCCCACCTACTGAGACAGTCCGCCACGGTGTTATCCTTACCGGGAACATACACAACCGTGAGGTCGAACTTGGCCAAGGTCTCATGCCATCTTGCCCGTCGGGAGGCGGGACCAGAGGGGGTGTCCACGTGCTCTTTGTGCCACGACTGCAGACTCTGATGGTCGGTGCAGACGGTGACGAAATGGAGGGCTATGTACCCAGCCCATTTCCTGAGAGCCATGACGATGGCATACGCCTCCTTTTCTCGGGGCGTCCACGTCCGTCTCTGGCCTTCCGCCAGGACTCGGCTCCAGAAGGCCACGGGCACGTGCCTCCCATCATCAAGCACTTGCTCCAACACAGCGCCTACAGCGTAGTCGGAAGCATCAGTGCGCAGGACGAACCCTCGGTCAGGATCCACGAGGTGCAGACCCACTGCGGATAGCAGCGCCTGCTTCATCCCCTCAAAGGCACGGTCAGAATCCTCATTCCAGACCAGAGCCTTCTTGGACCCCTTCTTGGTCTCCTCTCGGTTGCCCTTGAGCATGGTCGTCATGGGGGCTGCATACTCGGCATACATCTTGATATACCCCGAGTAGTAGTTGCAGAACCCCAAGTACGCCCGTAGCTCAGAGACCGTTTTGGGCTTCTCCCAGTGCTCAATCGCAGCCATCTTGCCAGGTATGGGCTTCCGCTGCCCGTTCCCGACTACATGGCCAGCCAAGACCACCTCGCTTACCGCAATGGTGGCCTTGTCACTGCTGCCCGTGAGCTTGTGCTGAACCAGGAGGTCCAGCACTCTTGTGACGTCCCTCTCATGTGCCTCCAGGAGCTCATCATAGCTCATACTGGGGCCCCCGGACGCGATGATCACGTCGTCCACAAAGGGGTCTGCACAGTCACGCACCGGCTCAAGCAGGTTCTCCAGCATCCGCTGAAAAGCCGCGTTGCCGTTGGTAACGCCCATGGGCATTACCTTCGACTGAAGGGGTCCAAGTGGGGTTCTCATTGCTGTGCAGGCACGGGACTCCTCGGCGAGAGGCATCTGATGATAACCATGTTTCAGGCCAATCACCGTGAAGATCCTCCGCCGGTGTTGCTTTTGCAGCATGTCCTCAATGAGGGGCAGCGTATAGCTGTCATGCTGCGTTTGGGCGTTTGGGCCGCGGTAGTCGACCACGAGCCGCCACTCTCCGGCCACCTTCTTGGGGACGACAAAGCACGGGGAGGCCCATTTGGAGTGGCACGGCTCAAGCCAGCCTCTCTCGATGAATTCACGGAGGACCTTCTCCATGGCCTCCTTCCTCTCGCCCCTCAGGGCGAACTCCCGGTGTCGGTACACACGCGGGTCCAGCTTCAGCCGTATCTTGGCCTCACCATACGGTCCACGCACCGCCGGGGGAAATACACGCTTTCCGCTGAAGAAGGTATCATCATAATTCTGCTTCAGCCTGGCCCTCAATGCCTGGATCTTGGGGCACTCATCGGACTCCGCCTTGGCCTTTCCGGGCACCTGAACCACTGAGCTTACTTGCGGGGTACCGCCGCATGGTTTCGGCTCAGGTGGTCTCCCCAGGTGGCCCAAAGGGCCATTTCTGGTCTTGCCTCGGAACAAGTCACCGTAGGTGGGTGGGTTCCCGCCCATTGGCTCGTCCTGCCTGGACATGTGGTCCAGCACCCTCCTTACGAAGGTATCCCCATCATAGGAACCAGAGACAATGGAGTCCACTTGCCACCAGGCTTTGTCCTGGCCCTTGCCCTCACGCTGGCTTCCTCAGTCGTCAAAGGGCTGATCCATATACCCCTGAACCAGGTCCAGCTCCTCCTCAGCGAGGAGGTCCTCCGATTCTCCGATGTCAACAGGGGAAACCGCAAAGCATTGCCGCCAGGGCTCCGCTATGATGCGGTTGACACACACGAAGTCCGTGGTGTCGGCCTGCTCGAGGCCCCCATCCACATAGTGGAATTCCGTTGGACATCTCTGGGGTGGCAAGGGCTGTCCCCTAGCGTCCTGATAGACACTCTCTCCAGCCGGTAGGGCGACCTTGGTTAAGGTCACGTTGGTCAGTGAGACCACCCGATCTCGGGTGCTTTCCTCCTTGGTGCATCCCATATGAACAACCAGCACTGCCTTGGAGCGGTCCTTGCGAATCTTCGCTACCGCCCTTGGAATGTCCCATCGGGGGCAATGGATCCACATCAAACCCTGATGCGGACCCCAGTGGTTCTTCCACGCGGAGTCCTGGGCACTCCTGTACTTCTTACAAACCCGAAGATGGGCGGAGGTTCCTGAAGAGAACACATCCAGGGCCAGATCCAAAGCTCCCAGGTCCGCAACCACTCGGCTCGCCACTTCCGGCATTACGCCGTACTCCTGGTTTGCTGGCCCAGCTGGCTCAGTCCCCAGCACGGCTACTTCGAGCTGATTGCGTTCCGGGTGGATCCATTGGCACTCCACATGGTGCTCAGGTGACGAAAGCCATGAGAGCTGGTCGTCCTGGTACAGGGTCATGGAGGCCTGGGCCGGGAGAACGCCGGAGTCCGTCTCCATCATGAAGTCGAACCCCACGATCATGTTCCAGTCCATCTGGGCCTCGTAGAAGCGACCTTGCGGGAGGATATCCTTCCCGAGGTCCAGTCGGCTCAGCTCACGGTGGTTCACGAACTGCAGTGCAATGGCGGCTTCCCTCGTACCTCCCACCATGTACTGGCCGTTTGCCACCTTCAGCCTGACAGGCCTCCGACCATCGGTCAAGCACTCTGGCGGGAGTATGCCAGCCTTGACCAGGCTGACCTGAGCTCCCGTGTCAACCAACACGTCGAAGACCTTCTGCACTTCCCCGCATAGGGCACGGACCTTAAGGTGCAACTGCCGCTCACGCCCAACGCGGCGCACAACGTGCAACCACAGGATCTCCGGCCGTTCCAGAAGCTCGATAAGCGACTGGTGCAGGTTGTGGACAATGGGCTCAGGCTGCCCATCTGCAGCATCCAGCTGCGGTCCGGGTGATCCTCCGGTACTGTCGGAAAGATCTTGAAGCACATCAAACACATTCTTGGTCGCGAAGGATGGACGGGTGCAAGGGTCCCTGCCTTCACTTGCCCCCGCCCTGCCACTGCAACTTTCTTTCGTCTTGGGTGCCAGACCGCGCCTTCCGCCCGCGGCAATCCCTTTGTGCGCATTGTCTCCCGAATTGCATGGTGTTGCTCTTCGCGCAACACCATCCTGCGACCGCCCTAGCTGGGGCCCTTGGCTGCAGGGGCTCCGCTAAGGGGCGTCCCTTGTGGTAGCAGGGGTACTCTCCTCCGCATCAACCTCGTGAACACTCTTCTTCTTGCCCCCTTCCTTACCCTTCTTGTCCCTGTCCTTGTTCTTGTCGTCCGACTTGGGAACCCAGGACCTCTTGATCTCCTGGATCTCCTTGGCCAACTCGGTCCCCACTGACATCAGCTTGAAGAGCTCGTCCTTGGTGACCTCCACCTTGTTCTCCCGGATACCCACGGGTGCACGCTTTTTCGACCCGTGCACCTTCTTGTAAGCCTCCGTGTGGATCTTGTGGATGGGACATGTTCGGTGGTCATGGTTGAACCCTTTGTTCCTTCCATAACACACGAAACAGCCCTGAGGGTGAGCTCTTATGAACTCCCCGAAGGACAGCGGAGGGTCGCCCATGCGGCGTGGTTCCTTCTTCTCCTCCTTGCTCCAACCCTTCTGCAGGGCCTTCCAGCTTCCCGGGTTGCTCCCCGCGTTCAGGTTGTTGGCCACGAAGGCACAAACGGCCGTCTTGGCAGGCTCATCGTCGTCGTCCTCATCGTCGAGGACCTCACCGCCTTCGGTTCCTGCTGAGTCCATGGCAGATTCCCCGCCCGACCCTTCGCCAACATAGTTGACTTCACGGTCACCGGCCTTCAACCCGCGGGTGTGGTGGAGATTCCTGTACTCTTTGAGCACTTCCTCTCCAACCCACTCCAAGACCTCGTCGCAGGTCATCCGCGCCGGGATAGCCTGCAAACGGAGGGTCTGGCCGCCCACGTCACACTCGTCAAGGCGCAACATCGCGGTCTTCTCGCGATCGCCCGTGACAGTGATGAGGACGGTGTTCCGCAGCTCTCGCCGCATGACATCCCGCGCCACATGCTTCTTTGTCCACGCCAACACGTTTGGATTATAATCCTTGGGGAGCATCATCTTGAACCTGTGATTGAACTTGGCTCTCTTGGCTTCCTCCTTGGTGACTCGGCAGCATGGAGAGCAGGCGGGCCTGCTCGTCACCCTCATTCCAGTCCTCCACATTGCGGCGGAAGAGGGTGTATTGCCCCCGCAAGTCTCGCCATCCCCGTAGGCGGATCTCCCGACCATCATGCTGAAGCTTGATGGCCCTCCACCTCTTGGCAGCCACCTGCGGAGCGTCCACCCGCTCTTGCTCGTTGAGCCACTTCTTGGCTTCCTTGAGGGTCTTGATTTTCCCCTCCTTGGTTGGCACGAAGTACAGTTCTTGGAGCACTTCCGGCAGGTGCCACCTGAACCGTTCGAAGACATATTTCTCCGCCTCTGCGGGATCGATGTCTTCACTGACGGTCATCCCCCAATCGTCCAGCTTCTCCAAGAAGCGGTCGAGGTTGAGGGGGTTGCCATCGTACGTGGGGGGCTTGATCTCCTTCAGGTCCTCCCACACGGCGGCATCCGCGGCCTTAGAGACCATGAACGCTGGCCGCGAGGTCGACCGAGGTTCCCATCAGCGTCCCCCACGGACTCCCACGGCTGCCACTTCCATCTCCTCTGCGGTATCCATGTGGCTACGCCGTGGTTCCTCCAAGTACACCCAACCTAGATGTTCACGCCGTACTCTCTCCATGTACACCTCCTCATCACGGCGCCGGCAGCTGCATTCAGCGGCCTCCCGTTGTACACCACGTGGCGGGGTAATGCCGAACTCCTCCAGGTCTTACTCGCCTCCGCCGACATCCCATTCCACGTCCCCTCCGGGGACCTCATCTCTGAGTCCACCGTATCGCCGCCCATCCACTGGGATTGGCTCCTGGACTGGTGCGGGGTGTCGGGGGCGTACCGGTGTCCGCGGTGGAGCACGGCGGTTGTAGTACTCCGAACTGAGCCACTCGTCACGCCACCCTTCACTGCCACTGCCTGGCAGCACACGCTGGTTACGGCGGCCCGCGCTGTGATGAGAGCGGGCACTGAGAGAGGGGGCACTGGCGCTGGGGCGACTCCTGGGGGCTCCGCCGGGGGCGAGGGCTCTGCCTGGATCTGGTCCAGGGCCCCAGCCGTCGTCCAACGAGCCGGATTTCAGGGGTGGGGACTCGCTGCCTAAGCTCCCTTGGCTTTCCAGCCTGTCCAACCTCTGCTGCAGGCCGTTGATGACCTTGTTCAGCAGCTTGGTCTCGCCCCTGGCGATGTCCACCTCCCTCTGGGCGGCGGTGGCGACCTTGGTGATCTTGACCATCTCCGTTCTGGCGATATCCAGTTCCTTCTGTGTGCCCGCGGCGAACCTGGCGATGCAGATCACCTCGCTCTTGCCCGTCTCTACCTCGCGCTCGAGGGCCTGGGCCCTCCTGCGGAGGTGGACGATCCACCGCCAAGTGGCCTCCGGGTCACCATTTTCTGGTGGGCCGTCGGGGTCCCCAGGGGGTCCTCCAGGAGGGCCTCCGCTGGGCCCACCCGGTCCAGGGGGTCCTCCCCCGCCAGGGGGTCCGCCCTCGGGGGGTCGACCTGGTGGGCGTCCTGCAGGGGGTCACGACGGGCCTCCGCCAGGGGGTCCCGGTGGTTCTCCGCCGGGTCGCTTCGGTGGGTCCGAGGATGGCGGCTTCTCCGTGTAGCCAAAGTCCATGTCTTCATCCTCGTCCATGTCGCCCCATCTGGCCGTCTCGGTCTCGCACGCAATGGACTCTGAGCTCCGGTAGGGAGGAGGGAGATCCTCACCCTCACCCTCTGGCTGCATGGGGACTTCTCCGCCTCCTCCGCCAGTCATTCCCTGACGATGTCTGCGGTCTCGTCCGTCCGCATCGCTGGCGGTGAAGAAGGGGTCGGAGTCGTGGGGATGTCCGCCCGCTGGCCTCCGGGCCCTCTTGGGGGTCTTCCCCTTACCCCTCCTCCGTCGGTAGGCGGTGGGGCCACTGTCCCCACTGCTGTCTGTGTCGTCCTCCTCGAGGTCCAGCTTCACCTTGGAGGAGGCGTCTCCTTCGAAGACCTTTCGAATGGTCTCCACTCTGGATCCTCCCGGGGTTGTCTTGCGCTGAAGCTTGGCATCCGCCTCCTCCATTGCGGCAGCCGTGGCGTACCCACACCTCTCTGCCCTTCCCCCAAGGGCGACATGCAATAGAATCTACTGATTCAAATTGTGCGTTGTGTCTCGGGACAACATGGCGCCCAGCATGACACTGCGAACAACAAGGCTACCTCATGCCATATGCACTTCATGGACGTGCCGTTACACTGCACCTTACCTTTCGTAAAGAAGACGGATAATGCGACCCGCTTGATAGCGGGGAACCTTGCCACTGCAGCTGATGCGCAAGACGCCTTCGGTGTGGGCAAAAGCTTGAGTGCTATGCATTTTTGGACATGAGCCAGAAAATACAGGACCGGCATCCTTCCCTATGTGAAGCTTGGTTGGCACTCTGTGAACATTTGGAAACAGCAACAGTTGAGCATGAAATTTTGCGCAAAAGTGTGCACCGACTGAATGATGTTTAAAAACCAGCTTTTAGGGGCAAAACCATTCATGTGTGTGCCCCAAAGAATGCTTCTACACAAAGTTTGAGCAAAGAATTTGGAACTTGGGACTGACTGAGCAGACTGCAAAAGCGCGCAAAACGATCATTTCATGCACCAACCGATGTGTTGCGATGCAGGGTTCTAAAGAATTGACCACTATGGCTGCCAGACATTGCCCCACAGGCAGGTCGGTGGCACGTTATACTACAAAAGAAGGGAGCAGAAAACCTTTGGCTGGATCACTTTGCGTCTAAGTATGTTGCTGAGTAGGAGAGCGTAGGGAAGTCTTGGGTCAATCTTTTCTTGGTCAAACTGCAAACACAAAGGGAGCCTTTGATGCACTACCTGAACTTTGAATCCTATGAAAAGCAGTAGAAAAAAAACATGTGCAATACAATGGGAACTACTTTTTTTTTGCCGGCCACTACATTGTTCAACGAACGCCCTCCACTGCGAGCACCTTACCTTTGTTTGGCTTCCAAGGTATATGGTCCTTCTCAATTTCTTAATGAAGGGTTGCTGAAACAGACGCACAACTTCTTTGTGTTCCGCACTGGCCACACACACACCCAAGGGCATCAAGTGATGTGCCCGGTGACATGTGACCACAATTTGCATAATGCACCCTTGTACGGTTATTGGGAATTGTCCATCGATGGAAACCTAATGCTCTCTACGATTACTCCGCGCATTACGGATGAGGTTTGGAATAGAAAGGCACACAACGAAGCATGACTCATCACTTTTGACCTTGTGCATGAAGCAATGTAGGTCATGTCCGCCTTGCGTCTCAGCAGCCAAGTTGTTGATCAAGCCCTCCCATGCCGCCTTGGTACTAGCAGGCGGTGGCCTAGGACGCCAGCCCCATCTCGTTATCAACCAGAGGGTCATTTTGCTGTCAAATGGATCACCGGAAAACGCCTCCAGCATTAAAACCATTGCACGCTGGGAACAATAACGACCTAGCAGGTGTTGCAACTGTAGCGTCCTTGCTAGCAACAAGTGCACGGTTGTGCGTTGCATGTATGTCGAGCGGGGTGTGTGCTCGCGGAACCGGACTTCTCTAACCCTTTCACAGCCAAGATCGTTGTCGTGGTACACCCGTTGCTTGGTATTTCGACCTTCATGTGCACAATAGTAATGAACTGCAACAAAAAGTAGATCACATTGTAAGTTATTGACACCTGAGTTTACCAAAATCATTTCACAACATTTCTCTGCTATTGTGGTTACGTAGCCAGAAATGCCTTTCATTTGAAAAGGCAAAAAAAAGCAGCAAAAAATGGTTATTTTCATCTGCATGGCATCAACGATCATACAAGGGGGGTCATCAGTAGTGGAAATTTTGTAAATTTTCGTCGATTGGTTGGGTGTACCTCAGAGGACTACCACGTAGAGGACCATTTGTGGGAGTGAAAATTGTGTTTTCCAATCTTGGCCTGAGTGGGGGGGGGTCAACGGTGACATGAGCCCCTCCCCTAATTGGACCCTCCAAGATAACGGTAGTTGTGACTGGGTCTTGAAAGAAAACGACCATCAACTATCCTGCCGTGGTGCTTGCAAGCTTTGCAGTATGGAAAGCTTGCGTGTCCAAAGTTGCGAACCTAGTGTCCTAATCACGTGGTGTCTCGGACGTCCATTGGGTTTTGCCTTAGGTGGTACTGCCTCGGTACGTGGCGGGGCCGCTGTAGTAGCACAAAGGCTCTGTAGGGCCGCTGCGTTGGAGACCGCAACCTTGAGAGAGCTCGGGCATGCCGTTATGGTGCTGGGTGACATAGCTGCAAACGCCTGTTGCCAACCATTCTGCAAGCTAGCAATAGGTAGCTCGCCAACTGCCCCACAAACACACTTGTTATGCGTCTTACGGTTTAAAGAGCTGTATATCACAACAGGCCAAGGTAGGGTGGGAAATAGGAAATTGAGATATAATGTGCTTGAGTACCCTAAGGTAAAGTCCAGTAAACCCCCCGCCTTGCATCTGAATCGCCACACATGGCAACACAAAGCAGGCAAGGCAAAAACGGGAATACGCTTTATCACAGTACTACGTGCATTGCGAGTCCCTAACCCAAACGCAAAAAGCCAAGCCAAGACGTGTGGACTGTAAATCCCTAACACCAACTCAAAATGCCACGCTATTAAGCGTGGATTGCGAATCCCTAATCCCACGTTCAGGGGCCCTCGAACAAAGCGTGAATTGATAATCCCTAACTCCAACTCAACAGGCCACACATTAAAGCGTGGGTTGAGAATCCGTGACCTCAACTCAAATAGCGCAACAACACTACCCACTATGGGGTTGTGAAACAACCAAACAAACAAACATGTAGAACACCCTGCATTTCACATTGTGTACCGCAACTCCGGTCCCGGGTTGCCACACGGCCACCAAACGTTGATGGTCACGTGGCTCCACGCTTTGCCCCAATTCATTGCTGAGTTGGGCACCGCTGACGTAGCAAAGCTAGCGGTTCCGCCTAGAGAGTAGATGGATCAGACACAATGCTCAGTGTGGGTGGCGGTGGCCCGCTCCAAAGGCCCCTTGTCCGCGGGCTGACGGTTGCATTGAACATATCTGCGCAACAAACCACATTTGTATAGCGTCTCGTCTTGCTAATCTGGCGCTCAAAAGGGCTTCTAGACGGGGGGGGGTGGGGGGGGTGGTGTCAAACTATATATTTCAGCGCCCTCCGTGGCTGGGGAGCAGTCCACCCAGAAAAAGATTAGATGTGGCGGGAATGCGCAAAAGTGTAGAAATGGGTGAAACAAAATGTAAACCCAAGTGGGGGGGGGGTCCAAAACAAACTTGCTTCATCACCCGTACCGTCATGGGGTCCCCACACACACCACATTTCCCCACAGGTGCCCAGGCCATCACCTATAACACTTTTTTGAC
This sequence comes from Eutreptiella sp. 'Long Island Sound 2002', assembly GCA_964036045.1. Taxonomy (NCBI): domain Eukaryota; phylum Euglenozoa; class Euglenophyceae; order Eutreptiales; family Eutreptiaceae; genus Eutreptiella; species Eutreptiella sp. 'Long Island Sound 2002'. The sequence goes on along the minus strand of OZ038382.1, from coordinate 126,506,516 downwards.
CACTTCGAAAATTTTGGAGGAGTGGCCCTAAAAAAAAATATCCTCCGCGCAGGAAACAAATGGCTGAGCATTTTTTTTAGCGCAGAACATTTTTTAGCGTAGATTTTTTTTTCTGCAAAGGCACGGAAAAACGGCAGGGGTTTTTAGCAAAGGAAAAGAGGACAAAAGGAAAAACAAACACCAGCAGCGCAGACAACCGCACAGCACAGCCAACCAGCACAGCACCGCAGGGCAGCACGGCACCGCAGGACACGGCACAGGGCGCAGGACACCACAGGACAACGCACAGCACAGCAAGACACCACGACACACCAGAGCAGCACCACCACACCGCAGAATGCCCAGGGAGACACCACAACGCACAGGGACAAGCCACAGCAGGAGGCACCAACAACAGCGCAGACGACACAGGCGCCGCACGACGGGCCGCAGGAGGGGAAAGCAAACACAAACAGCACCGCAAAACGACAGCAGAGCACGACAGCACAGCACCACACGACAGCACAGCGCCACAGCACACGACACAGGGAAGCAGGGCACCACAGCCAGCACAACAAGGCACCGCAGCGCACAGAGCGGAGAAGACAGGGAACGCACAGCACGAGGAAAAGAGCACCACAGCACGCAGACACCACCACCGGGCAAAAAACAGCACAGCCAACAAACAGCACAACACAGCACAGCACGACGGCCCACAGGAGGGCAAAGCAAGCCCCAACAGCACCGCAACACGACAGCAGAGCACAACAGCAAGCACCACGCGACAGCACAGCACCACAGAACACGACACAGGAAAGCAGGGCACCACAGCAAACCACACCAACCACAGGGAAACAGACCACGCGGCCAGACAGGGACACCGACACCGAAACACGCCACCAGCAGACGACCACGGGCCACCAGACCCAGCACCGCACCACGGCACACCACAGCACCAGGCGCCAGCAACAGCACGCACCACACGAACAGCACAACGCGAACGCACCAGCACAGCGAAGCACAGCACCGCACAGAGCGGAGAGGACAGGGAACGCACAGCACAGCACCCCGGGACACACACAGCACAAAGCAGAGCGGCGAACAACAGCACGCACCACCACGCCGGGACAGAACACACACAGCACAGAGCACACAGCGCGGGGGAACACCGCAAAACACAGCGCCGCAGAGCACAGGGCCCTAGGGCGACGGGCAACGCCAGAGGGCACGGCGCAGCAAGCAGCGGCACCCAACGAACGCAACACAGCACAGGACAGCACAACACCGGAGGACACAACGCGCAGCAGCACGGCGCAGCACCGCACCCAGGGACGCACAGCACAACACAGCACACGGCACACAGCACCGAGCGGCAGCGACGAAAACCGCGGGACAAAAGGGGGGGGGGGGGGGCAGCAACCACCGGGGAGCAACCAACAGCCAGGCGGAAAGCACGAAAGAGGGACAAGCGCACGGAGAGCCGAGAGGCGGAAGGCCAACAAAGCAAACAACGCACAGCGCCAAGGCCCAGGGCACCCGGGGCCGGAAACCAGAGCAAGCCGGAGACAACGGGGGCGCACAGGGGAAGAAGAAGAAGGGTGGCACAGTGCTCGGGTTGAAGAGATGGCTCGAGAGTCATAGCCATGTGAGGGCCTACGGGTGCTCACGGGTTGTAGGTTCTCCCATCTCCAACATCTAAGCTTGTTTCGCCCCATAAAATAAAAAAAAAAACACCAAGGCACCAAGCAGGAGCGACGAAAACCGCGAGGCACAAAAGGGGAGGGATGGGGGGGAGAAACCAGCAAAGAGCAGCCAACGGCCAAGCGGGAGACACAAACGAGGCGCGAGCGCACGAAGAGCCAGGCAGCGGAAGGCCGAGAAAAACAACCAAAGCACAGCGCCAAGGCAACGAGGAACGGCAAGGGCAGCGAGAGAGAGGGGGGCAACCCAAGCCCGGAGGGGGCCAAGCAAAGCAGAAAGACAAAGCGGCCAAAGGAAAAGGTGAGGCGCACCACAACGCGCCCGGGAGGCCGGCCCGCCCGACCCGGCCACAAAGAGCAAGCACACGCACGCCAGCCGCCGTCCGGATGGACGAGTGCGCGCCCGGAGGGTACCCAGCCCCTGCTGGCTACGAACAGCCGCCGTCCGGATGGACGAGTGCGCGCCCGGAGGGTACCCATCCCCTGCTGGCTACGAACAGCCGCCGTCCGGGTGGACGTGTGTGCGCCCGGAGGGTACCCAGCCCCTGCCGGCTACGTTAGCCGCCGTCCGGATGGACGAGTGAGCGCCCCGCAGCGACGCCCCGCACAGCAACACAACACACCGAGCGGGCGCACCGGTGAACAGGAGCCAGTAGGCCCAGGACACCGCACACGCAAAACAACACACCGAGCGGGCACACCGGTGAACAGGGCCAGGTGGCCCAGGACACCGCACACACAACACAACACACCGAGCGGGCACACCGGTGGAACCAGGAGGCCCAGGACACCGCACACGCAACACAACACACCGAGCGGGCGCACCGGTGAACAGGAGCCGGGAGGCCCAGGACACCGCACACGCAACATAACACAACGAGCGGGCGCACCGGTGAACAGGAGCCGGGAGGCCCAGGACACCGCACATGCAACACAACACACCGAGCGGGCACATCGGTGAACAGGAGCCAGGAGGCCCAGGACACCGCACACGCAACACAACACACCGAGCGGGCACACCGGTGAACAGGAGCCGGGAGGCCCAGGACACCGCACACGCAACACAACACACCGAGCGGGCACACCGGTGAACAGGAGCCAGGAGGCCGAGGACACCGCACACGCAACACAACACACCAAGCGGGCACACCGGTGAACAGGAGCCGGGAGGCCCAGGACACCGCACACGCAACACAACACACCGAGCGGGCAAACCGGTGAACAGGAGCCCGGAGGCCCAGGACGCCGCACACGCAAAACAACACACCGAGCGGGCACACCGGTGAACAGGAGCCGGGAGGCCCAGGACACCGCACACGCAACACAACACACCGAGCGGACACACCGGTGAACAGGAGCCAGGAGGCCCAGGACACCCCACACGCAACACAACACACCGAGCGGGCACAACGGTGAACAGGAGCCGGGAGGCCAAGGACACCGCACACGCAACACAACACACCGAGCGGGCACAACGGTGAACAGGAGCCAGGACGCCCAGGACACCGCACACGCAAAACAACACACCGAGCGGGCACACCGGTGAACAGGAGCCCGGAGGCCCAGGACACCGCACACGCAAAACAACACACCGAGCGGGCACACCGGTGAACAGGAGCCGGGAGGCCCAGGACACCGCACACGCAAAACAACACACCGAGCGGGCACACCGGTGAACAGGAGCCGGGAGGCCCAGGACACCGCACACGCGACACAACACACCGAACGGGCACACCGGTGAACAGGAGCCGGCAGGCCCAGGACAACGCACACGCAACACACCACACCAGGCGGGCGCACCGGTGAACAGGAGCCGGGAGGCCCAGGACACCGCACACGCAACACAACACAACGAGCGGGCGCACCAGTGAACAGGAGCCGGGAGGCCCAGGACACCGTAGACGCAAAACAACAGACCGAGCAGGCACACCGGTGAACAGGAGCCGGGAGGCCCAGGAGAGCGCACACGCAAAGCAACACACCGAGCGGGCACACCGGTGAACAGGAGCCAGGAGGCCCAGGACACCGCACACGCAAAACAACACACCGAGCGGGCACACCGGTGAACAGGAGCCGGGAGGCCCAGGACACCGCACACGCAACACAACACACGGAGCAGGCACACCGGTGAACAGGAGCCAGGTGGCCCAGGACACCGCACACGCGAAACAACACACCGAGCGAGCACACCGGTGAACAGGAGCCGGGAGGCCCAGGACACCGCACACGCACCACCACAAACCGAGCGGGCACACCGGTGAACAGGAGCCGGCAGGCCCAGGACAACGCACACGCAACACAACACACCGAGCGGGCGCACCGGTGAACAGGAGCCGGGAGGTCCAGGACACCGCACACGCAACACAACACAACGAGCGGGCGCACCAGTGAACAGAAGCCGGGAGGCCCAGGACACCGTAGACGCAAAACAACACACCGAGCGGGCACACCGGTGAACAAGAGCCGGGAGGCCCAGGACAGCGCACACGCAAAGCAACACACCGAGCGAGCACACCGGTGAACAGGAGCCAGGAGGCCCAGGACACCGCACACGCAAAACAACACACCGAGCGGGCACACCGGTGAACAGGGGCCGGGAGGCCCAGGACACCGCACACGCAACACAACACACCGAGCAGGCACACCGGTGAACAGGAGCCAGGTGGCCCAGGACACCGAACACGCAACACAACACACCGAGCGGGCACAACGGTGAACAGGAGCCAGGAGGCCGAGGACACCGCACACGCAACACAACACACCGAGCGGGCACACCGGTGAACAGGAGCCGGGAGGCCCAGGACACCGCACACGCAACACAACACACCGAGCAGGCACACCGGTGAACAGGAGCCAGGTGGCCCAGGACACCGAACACGCAAAACAACACACCGAGCGGGCACACCGGTGAACAGGAGCCAGGAGGCCGAGGACACCGCACACGCAACACAACACACCAAGCGGGCACACCGGTGAACAGGAGCCGGGAGGCCCAGGACACCGCACACGCAACACAACACACCGAGCGGGCACACCGGTGAACAGGAGCCCGGAGGCCCAGGAACCCGCACACGCAAAACAACACACCGAGCGGGCACACCGGTGAACAGGAGCCGGGAGGCCCAGGACACCGCACACGCAACACAACACACCGAGCGGACACACCGGTGAACAGGAGCCAGGAGGCCCAGGACACCCCACACGCAACACAACACACCGAGCGGGCACAACGGTGAGCAGGAGCCAGGAGGCCCAGGACACCGCACACGCAACACAACACACCGAGCAGGCACACCGGTGAACAGGAGCCAGGACGCCCAGGACACCGCACACGCAAAACAACACACCGAGCGGGGACACCGGTGAACAGGAGCCGGGAGGCCCAGGACACCGCACACACAACACAACACACCGAGCGGGCACACCGGTGAACAGGAGCCGGGAGGCCCAGGACACCGCACACGCAAAACAACACACCGAGCGGGCACACCGGTGAACAGGAGCCGGGAGGCCCAGGACACCGCACACGCGACACAACACACCGAACGGGCACACCGGTGAACAGGAGCCGGCAGGCCCAGGACAACGCACACGCAACACAACACACCGAGCGGGCGCACCGGTGAACAGGAGCCCGGAGGCCCAGGACACCGCACACGCAACACAACACAACGAGCGGGCGCACCAGTGAACAGGAGCCGGGAGGCCCAGGACACCGTAGACGCAAAACAACACACCGAGCGGGCAAACCGGTGAACAGGAGCCGGGAGGCCCAGGAGAGCGCACACGCAAAGCAACACACCGAGCGGGCACACCGGTGAACAGGAGCCAGGAGGCCCAGGACACCGCACACGCAAAACAACACACCGAGCGGGCACACCGGTGAACAGGAGCCGGGAGGCCCAGGACACCGCACACGCAACACAACACACGGAGCAGGCACACCGGTGAACAGGAGCCAGGTGGCCCAGGACACCGAACACGCAAAACAACACACCGAGCGGGCACACCGGTGAACAGGAGCCGGGAGGCCCAGGACACCGCACACGCACCACCACACACCGAGCGGGCACACCGGTGAACAGGAGCCGGCAGGCCCAGGACACCGCACACGCAACACAACACACCGAGCGGGCGCACCGGTGAACAGGAGCCGAGAGGCCCAGGACACCGCACACGCAACACAACACAACGAGCGGGCGCACCAGTGAACAGGAGCCGGGAGGCCCAGGAAACCGTAGACGCAACACAACACACGGAGCGGGCACACCGGTGAACAAGAGCCGGGAGGCCCAGGACAGCGCACACGCAAAGCAACACACCGAGCGGGCACACCGGTGAACAGGAGCCAGGAGGCCCAGGACACCGCACACGCAACACAACACACCGAGCGGGCACACCGGTGAACAGGAGCCGGGAGGCCCAGGACACCGCACACGCAACACAACACACCGAGCGGGCGCACCAGTGAACAGGAGCCGGGAGGCCCAGGACACCGTAGACGCAAAACAACACACCGAGCGGGCACACCGGTGAACAGGAGCCGGGAGGCCCAGGACAGCGCACACGCAAAGCAACACACCGAGCGGGCACACCGGTGAACAGGAGCCAGGAGGCCCAGGACACCGCACACGCAAAACAACATACCGAGCGGGCACACCGGTGAACAGGAGCCGGGAGGCCCAGGACACCGCACACGCAACACAACACACGGAGCAGGCACACCGGTGAACAGGAGCCAGGTGGCCCAGGACACCGAACACGCAAAACAACACAACGAGCGGGCACACCGGTGAACAGGAGCCGGGAGGCCCAGGACACCGCACACGCACCACCACACACCGAGCGGGCACACCGGTGAACAGGAGCCGGCAGGCCCAGGACACCAAACAGGCAACACAACACACCGAGCGGGCGCACCGGTGAACAGGAGCCGGGAGGCCCAGGACACCGCAAACGCAACACAACACAACGAGCGGGCGCACCAGTGAACAGAAGCCGGGAGGCCCAGGACACCGTAGACGCAAAACAACACACCGAGCGGGCACACCGGTGAACAAGAGCCGGGAGGCCCAGGACAGCGCACACGCAAAGCAACACACCGAGCGGGCACACCGGTGAACAGGAGCCAGGAGGCCCAGGACACCGCACACGCAAAACAACACACCGAGCGGGCACACCGGTGAACAGGAGCCGGGAGGCCCAGGACACCGCACACGCAACACAACACACCGAGCAGGCAAACCGGTGAACAGGAGCCAGGTGGCCCAGGACACCGAACACGCAAAACAACACACCGAGCGGGCACACCGGTGAACAGGAGCCAGGAGGCCGAGGACACCGCACACGCAACACAACACACCAAGCGGGCACACCGGTGAACAGGAGCCGGGAGGCCCAGGACACCGCACACGCAACACAACACACCGAGCGGGCACACCGGTGAACAGGAGCCCGGAGGCCCAGGACACCGCACACGCAAAACAACACACCGAGCGGGCACACCGGTGAACAGGAGCCGGGAGGCCCAGGACACCGCACACGCAACACAACACACCGAGTGGACACACCGGTGAACAGGAGCCAGGAGGCCCAGGACACCCCACACGCAACACAACACACCGAGCGGGCACAACGGTGAACAGGAGCCAGGAGACCCAGGACACCGCACACGCAACACAACACACCGAGCGGGCACACCGGTGAACAGGAGCCAGGAGGCCCAGGACACCGCACACGCAAAACAACACACCGAGCGGGCACACCGGTGAACAGGAGCCGGGAGGCCCAGGACACCGCACACACAACACAACACACCGAGCGGGCACACCGGTGAACAGGAGCCGGGAGGCCCAGGACACCGCACACGCAAAACAACACACCGAGCGGGCACACCGATGAACAGGAGCCGGGAGGCCCAGGACACCGCACACGCGACACAACACACCGAACGGGCACACCGGTGAACAGGAGCCGGCAGGCCCAGGACAACGCACACGCAACACAACACACCGAGCGGGCGCACCGGTGAACAGGAGCCGGGAGGCCCAGGACACCGCACACGCAACACAACACAACGAGCGGGCGCACCAGTAAACAGGAGCCGGGAGGCCCAGGACACCGTAGACGCAAAACAACACACCGAGCGGGCACACCGGTGAACAGGAGCCGGGAGGCCCAGGAGAGCGCACACGCAAAGCAACACACCGAGCGGGCACACCGGTGAACAGGAGCCAGGAGGCCCAGGACACCGCACACGCAAAACAACACACCGAGCGGGCACACCGGTGAACAGGAGCCGGGAGGCCCAGGACACCGCACACGCAACACAACACACGGAGCAGTCACACCGGTGAACAGGAGCCAGGTGGCCCAGGACACCGAACACGCAACACAACACACCGAGCGGGCACACCGGTGAACAGGAGCCGGGAGGCCCAGGACACCGCACACGCACCACCACACACCGAGCGGGCACACCGGTGAACAGGAGCCGGCAGGCCCAGGACACCGCACACGCAACACAACACACCGAGCGGGCGCACCGGTGAACAGGAGCCGGCAGGCCCAGGACACCGCACACGCAACACAACACAACGAGCGGGCGCACCAGTGAACAGGAGCCGGGAGGCCCACGACACCGTAGACGCAAAACAACACACCGAGCGGGCACACCGGTGAACAAGAGCCGGGAGGCCCAGGACAGCGCACACGCAAAGCAACACACCGAGCGGGCACACCGGTGAACAGGAGCCAGGAGGCCCAGGACACCGCACACGCAAAACAACACACCGAGCGGGCACACCGGTGAACAGGAGCCGGGAGGCCCAGGACACCGCACACGCAACACAACACACCGAGCAGGCACACCGGTGAACAGGAGCCAGGTGGCCCAAGACACCGAACACGCAAAACAACACACCGAGCGGGCACACCGGTGAACAGGAGCCAGGAGGCCGAGGACACCGCACACGCAACACAACACACCAAGCGGGCACACCGGTGAACAGGAGCCGGGAGGCCCAGGACACCGCACACGCAACACAACACACCGAGCGGGCACACCGGTGAACAGGAGCCCGGAGGCCCAGGACACCGCACACGCAAAACAACACACCGAGCGGGCACACCGGTGAACAGGAGCCGGGAGGCCCAGGACACCGCACACGCAACACAACACACCGAGCGGACACACCGGTGAACAGGAGCCAGGAGGCCCAGGACACCCCACACGCAACACAACACACCGAGCGGGCACAACGGTGAACAGGAGCCAGGAGGCCCAGGACACCGCACACGCAACACAACACACCGAGCGGGCACACCGGTGAACAGGAGCCAGGAGGCCCAGGACACCGCACACGCAAAACAACACACCGAGCGGGCACACCGGTGAACAGGAGCCGGGAGGCCCAGGACACCGCACACACAACACAACACACCGAGCGGGCACACCGGTGAACAGGAGCCGGGAGGCCCAGGACACCGCACACGCAAAACAACACACCGAGCGGGCACACCGGTGAACAGGAGCCGGGAGGCCCAGGACACCGCACACGCGACACAACACACCGAGCGGGCACACCGGTGAACAGGAGCCGGCAGGCCCAGGACAACGCACACGCAACACAACACACCGAGCGGGCGCACCGGTGAACAGGAGCCGGGAGGCCCAGGACACCGCACACACAACACAACACAACGAGCGGGCGCACCAGTAAACAGGAGCCGGGAGGCCCAGGACACCGTAGACGCAAAACAACACACCGAGCGGGCACACCGGTGAACAGGAGCCGGGAGGCCCAGGAGAGCGCACACGCAAAGCAACACACCGAGCGGGCACACCGGTGAACAGGAGCCAGGAGGCCCAGGACACCGCACACGCAAAACAACACACCGAGCGGGCACACCGGTGAACAGGAGCCGGGAGGCCCAGGACACCGCACACGCAACACAACACACGGAGCAGTCACACCGGTGAACAGGAGCCAGGTGGCCCAGGACACCGAACACGCAAAACAACACACCGAGCGGGCACACCGGTGAACAGGAGCCGGGAGGCCCAGGACACCGCACACGCACCACCACACACCGAGCGGGCACACCGGTGAACAGGAGCCGGCAGGCCGAGGACACCGCACACGCAACACAACACACCGAGCGGGCGCACCGGTGAACAGGAGCCGGCAGGCCCAGGACACCGCACACGCAACACAACACAACGAGCGGGCGCACCAGTGAACAGGAGCCGGGAGGCCCACGACACCGTAGACGCAAAACAACACACCGAGCGGGCACACCGGTGAACAAGAGCCGGGAGGCCCAGGACAGCGCACACGCAAAGCAGCACACCGAGCGGGCACACCGGTGAACAGGAGCCAGGAGGCCCAGGACACCGCACACGCAAAACAACACACCGAGCGGGCACACCGGTGAACAGGAGCCGGGAGGCCCAGGACACCGCACACGCAACACAACACACCGAGCAGGCACACCGGTGAACAGGAGCCAGGTGGCCCAGGACACCGAACACGCAAAACAACACACCGAGCGGGCACACCGGTGAACAGGAGCCGGGAGGCCCAGGACACCGCACACGCACCACCACACACCGAGCGGGCACACCGGTGAACAGGAGCCGGGAGGCCCAGGACACCGCAGACGCAAAACAACACACCGAGCGGGCACACCGGTGAACAGGAGCCGGGAGGCCCAGGACACCGCACACGCAACACAACACACCGAGCGGGCACACCGGTGAACAGGAGCCGGGAGGCCCAGGACACCGCACACGCAACACAACAAACCGAGCGGGCACACCGGTGAACAGGAGCCAGGAGGCCCGGGACACCGCACACGCAACACAACACACCGAGCGGGCACACCGGTGAACAGGAGCCAGGAGGCCCAGGACACCGCACACGCAACACAGCACACCGAGCGGGCAGACCGCTGAACAGGAGCCGGGAGGCCCAGGACACCGCACACGCAACACAACACACCAAGCGGGCACACCGGTGAACAGGAGCCAGGAGGCCCAGGACACCGCACACGCAACACAACACACCGAGCGGGCACACCGGTGAACAGGAGCTAGGAGGTCCAGGACACCGCACACCCAACACAACACACCGAGCGGGCACACCGGTGCACAGGAGCCAGGAGGCCCAGGACACCGCACACGCAACACAACACACCGAGCGGGCGCACCGCTGAACAGGAGCCGGGAGGCCCAGGACACCGCAGGCGCAAAACAACACACCGGGCGGGCACACCGGTGAACAGGAGCCGGGAGGCCCAGGACACCGCACACGCAACACAACACACCGAGCGGGCACACCGGTGAACAGGAGCCAGGAGGCCCAGGACACCGCACACGCAAAACAACACACCAAGCGGGCACACCGGTGAACAGGAGCCAGGTGGCCCAGGACACCGCACACACAGGAAAGAACCAACACCCCATGGGTCGGACACACTGGGGCGACCCAGCCGACCCACCGGGCCAGTGGCAGGAGCGGTACTCCAAGGCTGCTGGCCCGAGCCCGGCCAGGCTGCATCGGGGACCATGGCAAACGTCACCCGGAGCCATGGAAGCAACCGGTGACAGGCGAGCCGGTACACAGTCCAGGAGGGGGTCGCCTGCCAAGCGGAGCGGCCCCGCAACTCAAGCCACAAGGGTGAGGCGGTCGTACCGTAGACAAGCGGGAGCAATACCCCTTGTGGTGAGAGATACTCCACACGGCTGGGCAGCCCCCAGAGCTGCCGCCCAAAGGAGGAGGCATGTGGCCCTACTCATGGACACATGTGGGGACACCCTCCCACCTGGGACACATGGACCGGGTGGCCGCGACAATGCCTTCCCAAGCACATGCGGGAGCGGCTCAAGAGGCACCTAACATAGGGCAGTGGGAGGGACAGGACGTCCCCTTGGTAAGACCTTCTTCCTACACCGTCAAAGGACGCATCCCGAGCACCCTAAGATACCTGCCTACCTACCAACTCAACAGGCCACACATTAAAGCGTGGGTTGAGAATCCGTGACCTCAACTCAAATAGCGCAACAACACTACCCACTATGGGGTTGTGAAACAACCAAACAAACAAACAAGTAGAACACCCTGCATTTCACATTGTGTACCGCAACTCCGGTCCCGGGTTGCCACACGGCCACCAAACGTTGATGGTCACGTGGCTCCACGCTTTGCCCAAATTCATTGCTGAGTTGGGCACCGCTGACGTAGCAAAGCTAGCGGTTCCGCCTAGAGAGTAGATGGATCAGACACAATGCTCAGTGTGGGTGGCGGTGGCCCGCTCCAAAGGCCCCTTGTCCGCGGGCTGACGGTTGCATTGAACATATCTGCGCAACAAACCACATTTGTATAGCGTCTCGTCTTGCTAATCTGGCGCTCAAAAGGGCTTCTAGACGGGGGGGGGTGGGGGGGGTGGTGTCAAACTATATATTTCAGCGCCCTCCGTGGGTGGGGAGAAGTCCACCTAGAAAAAGATTAGATGTGGCGGGAATGCGCAAAAGTGTAGAAATGGGTGAAACAAAATGTAAACCCAAGTGGGGGGGGGGTCCAAATCAAACTTGCTTCATCACCCGTACCGTCATGGGGTCCCCACACACACCACATTTCCCCACAGGTGCCCAGGGCATCACCTATAACACTTTTTTGACCACTTCGAAAATTGGGGAGGAGTGGCCCTAAAAAAAAAAATCCTCCGCGCAGGAAACAAATGGCTGAGCATTTTTTTTGGCGCAGAACATTTTTTAGCGTAGAATTTTTTTTGTGCGGAATTTTTTAGCTAAAAAAAATACAAATTGTCAAAAAGATAATCCGCCCCTACAAAGAACGAGAGGACCCAAAGCTAGCATTGAACGAATTGCTAACATGCAGAACTTTGCACTACATGCACGGCATTCCCCTTGAATTCCTCACCAGTTTTTGGCAACCCAAAATCACAGCTGAAGATTCCTTCTCTAGAGTTTAATCCAAAAAAATAATGGATACATGGTTTTGTGGGAAATGTTTGACCGGCGCGCGCCGGGCGCGCGCCCGGCGCGCTACCTTTCTATTAACTATCCCGACTTCAGTCCGAGATTTACCCTCTAATGGAAAAGGCCCCCCAAATGGGCCATGATGGACTGCGCACCTTCCCTACAAAGCACGTTGCATAATTAGTCAATAGATGTGAAATCAACAACTCCAAATGTCACTTGTATGGTACTTAACAAACGGTACTTTGCCTTTACCTTTCCCATAGGTTTTCGCTATGGTAATGAGTCCCCAAGCCGCAAGCGGTTTGGACAGCCTTTTCGCCTCACGTCACAAAAACGAAGCGCAAACTTAGCATTCGCTACATCACCTATGCTTTGTCGGGGTCCCCATGGTGGGGAGAAATCAATATGGCTACATTACCCCTGCTTTCTTGGGGTTCCCATGGTGGGGAGAAATCAACCTAGGAGGGAGTGGATGTAGTGGAAACGAGCAAAAAATGGAACAAAATTGGTGAAACCGGGTGAGAATCCAAATATACCATATCCCAAATGTGAAAAAAGCATCAAAATGCCCGTTTTCAAACAACAATAACGCCCATAGTATCACAAAGTATGGGGTTCTAGGACAGCTAAACGTCCAAATAGTTGCACTGCGTGCGCACTGCGCTTAGTGCACCCCCTAAAAGGTCACCGGTGGGGCACGGGTCAAAAAAGCCCCTTGCACACGCAAAAATGGTCATAAAGCCTTATTTCAATTGGGCAAGGTCCTACCCCTACCCCCCCCCCCCCCCCCCAACACCAAATACACTGCGATTGGGGTGAGCGGACTGCTCTCCGCTATTATCAAACATGGGGAACAAAAACACTCCAAGAGTTCGGGTGTGGCCTTTGGGCTCACCAAAGGCTCAGAATGGCTACAAATAGTCCTGACCCAGCAAACAAAAAAAAGTAAAATAGGCAAAATGGACCAACGCAATGCTACAGTGATGTGTAACTGACCCTTTCCCAACCCCTTTGGCTGAAGAATCAGCAATGGATGTGGTAGAAGCTATGGTGAAGTGCATGGGAGTTGGATCTTGCGTCCAATGGTAAACAAGGGGGTGAGTTTTGTGACTTCGACTTAACACCTGGGTCTCAGTCCTTCTGCACATCCATTGGAGAACTGGGTGCTGCGACACCTGGTGAGTGAATTGGATTCTCTGCAGATAAACCTTTGGGTTTCGTTGGACTGTGGAGTGGTAAAATGTGTGACGTCCTTAAATCTCCACACATAAGCACAGCACAAAACCAAACGGTATCTGAAAAACCTCACAGGACACCATGAGTAGAATCATTTGGCATATACACACAAAGGGTAGTGTCCATGTCTATGGGTGCGTGCATGCGTGCGTGCGTGCATGCGTGCATGTGTATGTGTGTGTGTGTGTGTGTGTGTGTGTGTGTGTGTGTGTGTGTGTGTGTGCGTGCGTGCGTGCGTGCGTGCGTGCGTGCGTGCGTGCGTGCGTGCGTGCGTGCGTGCGTGTGCGTGCGTGCGTGCGTGCGTGTGTGTGTGTGTGTGTGTGTGCGTGCGTGTGTGTGTGTGTGTGTGTGTGTGTGTGTGCAAGGGTGCACGTTCTTGGATGTAGAATGGGCTTGGAGCCTTTGGCATTCACAGGGATATGCAGAATATCTGCAGGTGGTGGTTAAAACAGACACACGAAAAATGCTGCCAAACTAGTCAAATGAACACCTATTGACACTTGGACTTTGGATAGAACTGTTGTTGTCAACCAAGATCTACCCAGTTGCACGCAACTTCAACAGGCTGCAATGGGGGGGGGGGGGCAGGGAAGTATCAGACGCGGGGGGGGATCTTAGGGGGGGGGGGGGTTCGCCGGGACCCCCCTCCTCCTGGGGTGTTCCAGTACTTTCAGTACTTTCATCATGAGCTGTGCAATACTGGAGCATTTTTTTTTGCTTTTTGTGCAGCAGCCTTCCAGGTATTTCAGCATCGTCCCTGGAATTGAGCCAACACCAGATACATTGGACGTCCAGTAATCTGCCACTGAGATACTGACAGTCTCTGACAGACCACTGCTCAGTGATGGTCTACATAGTCTGGTCTGAAAAATTTTTCCCAAAAAGTAGCCTTTTTTTGCCAGTGGTGCTGTCCGTGGCCCCCTGTGCTTGTTGAAAAGATGTTTGGGGAAGTGGTTGAGAGCAGGGTGGAGGGGTTTGAGGGGTATGCTGGCCTGTGACTGACTGATGAACCGGGTCCCCCCAATAAAGGGGGAGCCCTAATCCCGTGCATTCAATTACACATTAGAAGGGGAGGAGGTACAGGGGGGGGGGGGGGTCAAAGAAGAGGGGGGTAGAGGGTCAGGGGAGGTACCCCCCCCTCCTGCTACGGTGTACGGCCGTTCTAATACTTCCCTCGGGGGGGGGGGGGGGTAACGACGAATAAAGAGGATGTGTGAATAGATCATCCATGATGTTTCTGCGTGCATGAAATCCCGGGCAACTTCCTGTGCTTTCAGACCGATGACAACTACCAGGTGCCATCGCATGCACGTCCACGGGAGCTGAAGAGCAGACTCCTGGGCTGCAGCACAAGATCCACATCCTACCTCCTGAAGTTCCTCTTCGTTTGATGCTACCCAGAAAACAACAACACCTGCCGATGAATCTAAAATTCCACACCAAAACCATCGCAAGATTGAGCACCAACACTATGTATGGCAGGAAAATTTTGCTTTATCTCATTTGTGCAGCAGCAGCAGCAGGCATGAACACGGTTTGTCTGCAGTTGACCACGAGCCACAACAACGAAACAGGCTTGGCTATTACTTGCAATGCCGGAATCGCCCGCCACGTATGCCCCAAAAACACCGCAGTGAGCAAAGACCGGAAAGCTTGTCTTTGCCTGCCAAGTGGGGTCACAAGGAGAAATTTGATGACGACCCTCCAAACTTGTGCTGCCTCAGAGAGTGGGGGTGAACCGAAGCATACCCTGATCACAGATGCCGTGTAACTTGGGGCGCTTCAGCTGCTTAAAACATAGAAGACAACTAACAACAGTCACCCTACAAGAGAAACTGGGTGGGGCAAATGATCTGGTGAGCCCCTGCATGGTGGAACTGATGATCCTAAGTTGGGTGTACCCCACAAAAAACTCAACACATTGAGACAGTGATCAGAACTGGTGCCGCACCCAGACTCCTAACAATAGAACTCCCACGAGAGCGCACTTTGATTACCCCAATCCACCCTGTTCTTATGAAGGAGCCAAAATATCCCTTACTTCAGCAACTCATTTTTGCAGTTGCACTGAGGGCCACCCAGTAATAGCTCCCGATCACACCACTTGCACCGGCGATGCTGCACTGGCGATGTTGCACTGGCGGAGAGCCTGGCATGAAAAACAGCAATTGCCAAACTGTCATTGGACTCAAATGCTGCATTGGCCAATCACATGGACTCACACAAAGACAAGTACGAAGACTGTGCAGTTGAGCGCAGGTGCGGCAGAAGTGTGGCAAGTAAATGCCAGCGCAAAATCTTTATGCCCTTCGGCGTGTCTCCACAGTCAGAACTCAAGTATACACATGGAATTGGGGCGACTATTTTCCCTTTTCCTCTTTTCGTCGTGCAGCTGCCAACCAATCCACGGGTAGCACGCTTCCCATGGTCTAAACCTCCTGATACGAAGGGGGCGGGGTACGGGGAGCGAGCAAAAAAGGTAAGACGGGGGGGAGGGGCAGGACTGGCAGCTGGAGGGCTGGGGTATGTGGGTGATCTGGACACATCTATCCACAAAAATCGGGGGGGGGGGGGTCATAACGGACGTAAGATGGATGCCTGCCAGGGAGGTGGGGGCATTAGGCATCCAGATTTTGGGACACGAGCTGCCTGTGACCCAACAGTTTGTGTGCATGACTGCCTCAATGTGGCCACTCACCAAATTATTGGTGACAAAATGCTGTTTGCTTGACTTTCCAACCCTGACACGTGAACCTTCTGTGGTGCAGCCAGGCTCACTGCTTGTCCCCAAGCAACGAGGACACTTGCTGTCGGATCTCAAGGATGTCAGGATCGGAGATTCGGGCTTCCTCATCCAGCTCCTGGAAGAGCTTCTCAAACTCAGCAAAGTGCTGCTTGGCATCCTCCAGCTGCATGTGCAGAAATACAGTCAGGAAGTGGTAGGGTGTAGAGGGGGTTGACCATGTGCAGAGGAGCTGTGTGCAGATTTGTTTCAAAGAGGGAGGAGCACATGTTACCGAGCAGCAACGAGGCAGATGGAGAAAAGGCGGAGAGGCAGCGAAGGCGAGAGACGGAGGAATTCTTGTTGGCAGGAGTTGGCAATGTGGCAGCGGGGCAGAGAACCGGGGGTGGGGGGAAGGGGGAGGCCAGCACCAGCGCGAGTGATGACAGGAGGGAAGGAAGGAGCGGCAGGACGGGAAAGGGAAAACAGAAGGTCTGCGGAGACATTTGGGGGGCTGGTTCCTGACAAAACTTGGCTCACCCGCTGAACAAAACCACTAAAAGATCATGTGCACACCTCTTAAGTATTGGGGCAGGCGGGCTTTCCATTGGCGGGGAGCGGGGGTCTAGCCAGGGGTCTCTATAGCTATGGCTAGACCCCCCCCCACCCCAAAAGGGGCTCAATTGACGAGACCCCCAAAATCCTACTGAGACTGACCCCCAGGCCTTGGAGGTGACCCAGACCCAAAAATCGGCAAAAAAGTGAAAACAGGGTTTTTGGAATCAGTGCGTCAAGGGGGTTCAGAAAAATCATCATTTGCCATATCTTTGGTGACAAAAATTTTGACCAATTGTAATGCTCACAAAAATTTTCGGCACCAGCGTTCATAATAAGTGATTAATGGTCCTGTCAATTGAGCCCTTTTCCCAGACCCCCCCCCCCAGTTTTGGGGGGCTCTATTAACCCCCCCCCCCCACAGTTGAAAGCCCTACTGCCCTTGTGCTGGTGCTTTCAGTGCTGGGAGGAAAGTGGTGCTGCTCAATGCAATCTGCAGGCGCGCAGGATGTGGCCTGTGCATGCCACTCCTTGAGATGATTGGGCAGTGGCTGTGCCTTGGTCTCAGGGAAGTGTCAGACGCGGGGGGGGGGGGGGTCGCCGGGACCCCCCTCCTCCTGGGGTGTTCCAGTACTTTCAGTACTTTCATCATGAGCTGTGCAATACTGGAGCATTTTTTTTTGCTTTTTGTGCAGCAGCCTTCCAGGTATTTCAGCATCGTCCCTGGAATTGAGCCAACACCAGATACATTGGACGTCCAGTAATCTGCCACTGAGATACTGACAGTCTCTGACAGACCACTGCTCAGTGATAGTCTACATAGTCTGGTCTGAAAAATTTTTCCCAAAAAGTAGCCTTTTTTTGCCAGTGGTGCTATCCGTGGCCCCCTGTGCTTGTTGAAAAGATGTTTGGGGAAGTGGTTGAGAGCAGGGTGGAGGGGTTTGAGGGGTATGCTGGCCTGTGACTGACTGATGAACCGGGTCCCCCCAATAAAAGGGGGGACCCTAATCCCGTGCATTCAATTACACATTAGAAGGGGAGCAGGAACGGGGGGGGGGGGGTCAAAGGGAAGGAGGGGGGTCAGGGGAGGTACCCCCCCCTCCTCCTACGGTGCACGGCCGTTCTAATACTTCCCTGCTTGGTCACTCCAAGTGGTAGGAACAGGATATTACCAACGTTGAGCAAGGCTGTAAAAATTTTCCTGGTTCCACCCATGAAGAGCCTCTGCCCCACATCTGTCCCACCACTTCCGTGCAGAGTCTTCTCCATTATTGCCATTACTGTGTCACCTCTGTCCCCATGCTGTGGTTTGGGTTGCTCGAAGTGTTGCATGATAAATGTCAAACTGGTGCCATTTTGAGGCCAGGGTCATTGGGATACAGTGAGTCTGGGGCCGCGTAATTGCATGCATGAAAACTGCATGTTAAAAACACAATGCATGGGGCTCCTATGGTGCAGATCTCCTACAGCACAGATCTGCTGGACCTCTGGATGCAGCCCTAGTCCTGCAGCACCACAGGATGCAACCCCTGGCCTGGAGAGGAGGGGTACATTGGTGATGTTGGCACCATAATCCAATGGACCCTCAACACCGACCAAGCAAGTTGCCCTCCAGGACACATCTTAGACTGCTGCATCTGGACAGACACCTGCATTGTGATTATTGGCTCAGCTTCTCCCATTCACTGTGTAGACGGGGTAGTGGCTATGGTCCTTTATGACTCGACATTGTGGGGACCCATGTGTATGAGCACCTTCCTGAAACGTCATGGAATCCTCCAGGCCCACTGTGGTGAATCGCTGTCGTAAATCCCATGAATCACAACAACAAATCCCAGAAATGGGTATCCCTGATGGTCTGGATTGCATTGGTTGGCCAGTGAATTTTGGCAGGAAACTTGGGTACACCCCCATTTATAGGACTGCGCCCATACTGGAAGCGAAGCCTCAAAGAAAATGTGGGGGGATTTGCCCCCACCTGGGACCTGCTCACACCGTTGTTTTCGTGTTTGGTACCCTCCATGAATACCCTCCCCTGAGGTGGATCTCTAGACCCATGCAGGTACCTTGTGAAGCTCGGTAAAAAGGGGGGGGGGGGCAACATACACAGGCAATGTTTTCAGTGGGGGTTAAAATCAGTGGTTGCGGCCAGGGACCTATGGTCAAAGACTCCAGTAAACAGGGGGAGGTTGCGTTTTGGGAACGGGCCAAGCAACTCCTCCCCATCTGCATGCATTCCTATGATAGTCAATAAGAGGCTGACGGCTCGAAACTTCACCTGTTCATTGTTGTACAGAGTGATTGCATAGTTCAGCTCGAAAAGGTGGTCAGATTCCATGGAAATAGCCTTCTCATAGGCCGAGCACGCATTCTCAAAATCGTCCAGTCTGCACACAACCAGATTGGGGGAGTAGCAAAGATGGGGCAACCTTGTGCAATTCATCCAGCAAAACAAATGGCACAGCTTTGGAATGGGTCAAGCCATGGGAGTCCTTCTGCAGGAGACCTATTTCCTACCCTTGTCTCAGTGGGCTCCAAAGGCAGGACAGCTACACTCCTCAAAGAACAACAGACGTTGAAGGGTACATACTTACTAGGGGCAAAGGTCACAAATGTGGACTGGAATGTGGGGTGTAATCCATTTCACGATGCCTCTCCCATTGAAACAACAACAACAACAACAACAACAACAACAACAACGGCAGCAGCAGCAGCAGCAACAGCAATGGCAACGGCAACAGGAACCGCCTCCGCCGCCGCCACCGCCGCCGCCGCCACCGCCACCGCCACCGCCGCCGCCGCCACCAACACCACCACCACCACCACCACCACCACCACCACCACCACCACCACCACCACCAGCAGCAGCAGCAGCAGCAGCAGCAACAACAACAACTGGCGGAAGGGCATACCATGGAGCTGGGGGCTACCACAGGGCTCTTTGACATTAGCAAACCAAGCTGGTGTGGCATATGAGTTTCAAAACTGGTTTGGGCGAAAAATGGCCGTTTCTTTTTTGAGCCCAAAACTGTGGAGATTTGGGAGGGCACCCAACTTGCCCCAAAATGGCCCAGAATCTGCACAATTGGCTGCAAAGAGCCCTAAATCGAAACTGTCCATATCTTGGTCTATCTTGCTCAAAATTTGATTCTGATTGTGATTTTGATTTTTGTGGTCTCCTCCCTTCAAAATCACCCAATTGACACCACATGTGCCAAGTTGGTACCCCTCATTGACACTACAAGTGCCAAGTTGGTACCCCCGGTGACACCCAAAGTGTCAAGTTGGTAACCCCCACCCTAACACCGTCATACCACCCTTTGACACCACAGGTGCCAATTTGGGAATGTCAATTTGGTACCCCTCA
Organism: Eutreptiella sp. 'Long Island Sound 2002'; assembly: GCA_964036045.1. Lineage (NCBI taxonomy): Eukaryota > Euglenozoa > Euglenophyceae > Eutreptiales > Eutreptiaceae > Eutreptiella > Eutreptiella sp. 'Long Island Sound 2002'. The sequence goes on along the minus strand of OZ038382.1, from coordinate 126,485,952 downwards.
TGGACACCACAATTGCCAATTTGGTAGCCACACTGCAACTGTCAAGTTGGTTGGGGGTGACACAGTGCACTGTTGTAATGGGTTTTGAAATGCCTTGTGGGAGCCCTGATTCTCATCCCTCAAATGAATGACACCATTGTGAATGCTTGAAAGCTGATATCCAGTGCAAACGAAAATCCCACTTACCTGCTTTGTGGTTGTTGATGGGCAGTGCACACACCCCGCCCACCACTGCACAACCCAACACGTATTAACAAAAGCACGACCACAGGGAGGTTACCAACTTGGCACTTGTGGTGCCACTGGGGGGTACAAACTTGGAACTTGTGGTGTTGGGGGGGGGGGGGGGGGATGTACCAACTTGAAACGTATGGTGTTGGTGGGAGATACCAATTTGACACTTGTAGTGTCAAAGGGTGGCATTATGGTGGGGATTTTGACAAATTGCGACCAGCGGGTCCATGAAACGTGGATGGTAAGCATGACTGCAAATGTCCAAAGGAGGGCAAAGATGCCAAATCAGATGAAAAGGATTGCGGCTGAGTTACGGGGGTTCCGGATGTTACGCTCCTCCCCTTCCCCTTGCCCTTTGCAGGCGTTGTACTGCACTTTCGCTTATTGCATGGGACCCTTGTTGCCACAATTGCCGGGCTTGCATATGACACATCCTCATAGGGCACAAACTCCAATGCACATTTGATGAAGTGGTGGATGTGCACGAGGAGCTCCATGAGGAACTGAAACTAGAGTTCAAACTTGAGCTGGCACTACTTGCAACCATATTGACTCGTACATTTGCAGGTGTAGGAGGGCAAGAATGGACACGGGTGCTTCTTTCTTGTGTGTATGTTGGCCTCGAGTTTAGCAGAAAATCCCATAGACATGCAAAGCACGGGACAAACAAATCGAAATAAAACGCGGCGATGTGTTGCCTCCACATGGGGGAAGTACAATAGCTGCCCTACAAGGCGATTATAAAGTTTCAATGAACGATCCGTTGAAGGTTGGGTGGGTGGGCTATTGATGTGAAATAAAATTACATCTTGGGAGAGCAAACACAGAACATGCACACACACACACACACACATACACACACTTCGTGAGGGAAACAAATGAACCAACGACCGAAAACCCAGTGTGGATGATGATGCGGAGCACAGCGGGGCAGGGTCACGGAGCAAATGCCTCCAAACACCTCGTTGGGCCAGTCAAAACAAAGGGAGAAACATTGTTCGAGGCTAGGCGCCCTTCTGCAGTAAAGTAATGTTGAAGCTGTCACACCGTGTCACATTGTCCGAAAATCAGCACGCACCACACTCCCTGGGGCTTATAGAAGTTTTGAACCCAACGACGGCACAACAGATCGCCACTGCTTCACGAATGCACAAGCGGAGGAAGACAGGAGGGCAGGGGCATATCCTTTAGCAGTCATGTGCCGTGCCTGCTGTTGTTACTCACATGTAGCCTAGGCGAGGGGAGGTTGTTGAGTCATGGGTCCCGCAGCACTACTCACATGTTGTGATCATACTTTGAGCCACGCGTACCGCTCTGCTCACACACACACACACACACGCACACACACACACACACACACACATCTGGTTGTGGTTTCAATGTATCCGGGAAACAGCACACACACACACTCTCTCTCTCTCTCCGCAAACAGAGCTAAACCACATATATGTTGCTCAGCCAACCTTGAGGTTGAGCCTGAGCCTACCTTGAGCTAATATTTGGTAGTAAGACCCACAAACATAAGCGCACAACAAAAAGTCTACATACAACTTGGCAGGGTGCCGGCTCGCCGTGAAGCTTATTGTCACCGGGCTCCTTTCCCCATCAGCTACCTCTTGCACCCCACAAGCGACAGCGCATGAAACGGAAAAAGAGACACACACCAACCACACACAGCCGGTGACTTCTGCGGGGGTGGTGGGGGTACTAGCAACGGTGTACCTAGACGTCCCGTTGATAGTTGGCAAGGGTTGGGTGCATGCGCAAGGGAGTGTTGTGGTGCCCATGTTGTGCAAGGTAGGAGCAGTGATCAGCCCCAACTCCCAGTTGGAACCGGTGCAGAAGCTAGTCTAGTTGGGGAAGAAGAGAGATCTAGAGTGCGGTTTTAAGTAGGCGGCGGGCCATGCATGGAAGGCCCTCTTGCACAAAAACTGCATTATTGCAGCAGCGTTGTCACTAAGAAGGTGTACCGCTCGCCAACCTACATTGTACACCAATTTTGACCCCTGCAACAAAGCGAGCGCTTCCACACACTGTTGGCCCGGTGGCGGCTGGGTGGCAACCACCGACCGCTATCCCACAAACATAGAAAACAACCCCAATCACAACTACTCCCTATCCTAGCGGCATCAACAGAAATAAACAATGGCTAGCTGGCAACTGTGGAGACAAGGCAGCGCAACTAGCTCCCACCCCTGCGAGGCAAACACACACACAACTACCATGGAGCGCAAAACCAATGGGGTGAACTAGAGGCGCGGTGGAGCCTAGAGGACGGATACTGAAGGCATTCCAGTATTGGATTCACCTAGCATGGCGTGTAATAGTCTGCATGCATTGGGTGAAGGTGGGAAGTCCAACCCGGTGGACCCCTTAAGCTGCTTGTGCAGTATCTTTGCTAGTGATGGGGTGCTTGCTTGTGAGGTTGTGTCCCGACGGCCGGGGGACTTGTGGGCCTTCCCCTCGCACCACACTGGTTATTTTTTGTGGACTCTTGGGGTCCCAATGGGGCCCTTCTTGCTGCCACAGTTGTGGCAGTCTCGTCGTTGGTCGATGCGGTACCCAAAGGGAGCGGAGTTCCACAACATCTTCCTCCAACATCGCATCGCGGAGACGACAAGTGCCCCAACAATGAGGGGCCAGGGCATTTGCTCGTAGTTCCATGGAGTATGGTGCAAAAGCGAAATAAAAATAGGGCGAGTGGGACTCAAAAGATTGCATGTCTGCGGTTTACTGCAGTTCAAGGGAGTTTAAGACAGTTCAACACAACCGTGACCCCCGTTGGGTTCATGCGTGCACGGTACCAAAATTTGAGCATCATCTTCAAATATAATCGTGAAATTCGCAGGAAATTAGCGTGACATTCACATTCGCGGCAACATGCCAACACACATGTGAATATGCTCTGATGCGAATTTTGTGCAAATTTCGTGCAAGGTGGAGAACTCCGAAAGCAATTGGCCTAACTACTAAAATGGCAAAATGATGGAAACGTTGCCATCCTCATGGGCCGTGTGTCGCTTGGCTGCCCGTCCCCTGGGTAGCACCCTGCCCCACCCCCCCCCACCCCCTGCACACCGCGTTGGATGGGCCTGAACAGGGGGCCTCCACCACCAGGAACCGCTTCGGCAGGATGCCTCCCCTGGGGAAGGTGCGATCCAGATGGGGCAGCGGTACCACTGCCATACCAAGTGCTACACACCCGGAGCCGCGGTGAGTGTGATGTCCTCTGGCAAACCTCACTAGTCTCAATACCTCCAGACCTGGTCCTATGGTCTAGTGGTTCGGCCCTGACCTCGTGCATCATGTCTCGGACTGTGCACCGCCGCCTGTGTGCCTCAGCCGCTGCGGCACGGTGTGGGACCTGCAGTGACTGCCACTGCTTGCGGGTGAGCGCGGATACTCCACTGACTGCTTTGCGTGGGGCACGCCATGCCCCCCGGTCAGGGTCATGGAATGACATGGTGTGTGTGTGTGTGTGCGTGAGTGTGGGCCGGAAGCCTCGGACGTGACGCCGACCAGGGTCCCCAAAGAGTGTGGGTATGGAAACTTCACCCGCCGGTCTCGGACTGGGTCGGTAGTGGTTTGCATGGCTCCGAGTCCAGCGCGCGGGAGCCTGTGGCACAAGCCGCTGACACATAGGGTCGGCCTGGCGACGTGTCTGGCAGGTGTTGGACACACTCCCATCCCATCCCATCCCCCCCCTGCACAGGTGCAGGTGCACGGGGCAACTCAAATAGGGTTTAGCTGCTACAGCAACAACTCGGCTGGGGGAATACTGTGCTACCATTGCCAAGTCAACATCCACTGTGGGCAGCACTTGCGGCGGGATGCCGTCAAGGGACACAATTTGCCCGACAATCTGCAACCGCAAACAGAGGACCCCAAAAATCGCAAAGACTGGTCCCCTTGCAGCCTTTGCCCGTCCTATCCATGCTTGTGCACTTGCAAGCAGCAACCGCAAGGCTTGGGTGTGTGTGGGGGGTGGAGGGGGCCTGTGCTTGCTTCTGTTATGGTTGTTGCTATAGCTGATGGGCGCTGGGCAGCGCTCATTTCCATTGCGCCGGCGGCAAGCTACTGCTTCAAGGAATCCACTTGGTGCTGCAGCATGTCTATTTCCCTTTCCGCGACCCTACGCCCCTCCACCTCCATAGCCATCCTTTGACAACACACCTCTAGCTCCTTCCGCACATTCTCCGCCTCAGAGCGACACTCCTACTGCTAAACCTACTGTTGTTGTTGATGTTGTTGCTGCACCATAGGGTGGTGTGGGAGTGTAGGAGTGGCTTGGATGCGGAGGCGGGTTTGGATGTCTTTTTTGGACGGCTCGGGCTACGGGCTCTCCCTGGGCTCCGAGCCCTATTGTCCCTTGTTGCCCTGCCCATCGCGGCATCCCCATCCCTATCCCCCTTGTCATCCAGTTCTTCGTCCACCACGTGGCTCCCCCGTCACCATTGTTGTGCATGCACAACCATGCATTATCCAGTGAGTCATCATTGCGTGCCCCGCAATGCCTGGTGGGAATGAGGGGCACCACACACCCGCTAAAGAACGCCATCCGCGCCCACCCCGCCAGGACCACGAATGGCCGTCCACTTTCCAATGGCCGCTCATGAGGCAGTAGTCACAACGGGCCACCAACTCCTCACCTTCTTCACCCACCCAACCGGCGGCAACATCCTTCATGGTCACCACATAGGGGAAGCTGATAGTGTGGGGGGCTTCACTGTCACCCACAACCCCAGTTTTGCCTTCTTGGAGGCCCTCTAGGGAGGCGCCGTGTTGATCAACTGCATGCCGTCGCAGGCCGGGTCAGTGGCAGAGCACCGCCGAGGGCAAAGCGGACAGTGGCATCCGCATCGGTGAGGCCGAGCTTACACACCTTCTGCTGGCAGGGTCCCCGCCAGCAAAAGACTTGCCCTTCCCCAATTGGGAGGTGGGAGACGTGTGGGCTACTCCAGGAGAGGGATGCCGAGTGGAACTTGCTAGTGGGGCACGCACTCGAGTCCTAAGGGACACAAGAATCATCGACTATGCCCATGCCCCCCAATTGTTGCCTCCAACCCCCTCCCCAGGCACAAGACCAAATGCCCAGATGGCACCTCCTTGTGATCCAAAATACATGTCAAATCTTTGCCGCTCATAAGGCACGGGGTCAAGATGAATTCCATTCTTGAATATGTGGTGGCAATGTTTGCAAATGCTAGTTGTCTACTTTTTTGGTATTGCCCCCCCAGTACCGCATAGCTATGCAAGCCGGCTCCGCGGGGAGGCCAATGACATGTGTTTCGATGAGCCAAGGTGATCTGCTTGTCATGATGTCCACAAGTAGGCAGCCCCCCCCGTCAAACACGCCAAGCGGTTATGTGTAACTAGTGCACACCGGACACGCGGCACCATCACCGGAGGGCAACATTTGAGAGTAGCTGGACGGACGGTGTAATCAACGTGAGTAGCCGTATCCGGGAAAACAATGGCATAAGGAGGCATATAGTAGAGTCCCCCAAACCCATTGTCCTAGACAACCGGTCATAAACTTTTTTCAGACCTGCCCCACACTTACTGCCCATCTCACAAGGCTTTTTCGCCAATGGGGCAACCATAGTGGGCAACAAGCGTTAGGCAGAATCCGCGAGGCTCCGTTTTTGTGGGGCTTAGCCCCCAAAAACGGAGCCTAGCGGCCGGCGCTTGCGCCGTTGATCTCGTGTTTTCATGGTTTTCTCCTTTCCCGCGTCTAAATGGTCTTTTTGCCTTTGTGTTCTTTGTCCTCCCCGTTGTCATCCGAACTGTTGCCGTGCGACCCCGCCTCGTGCAACTTTCCCCACCTTGTTCAAATCCCCCCCATGGGGGTTGTTTTCTGGTGGGCGTCGGGGTGTGGGGCCCCTGACGCCCCATCGAAAACAAGGTCCATACCGTACGTTACGCCACCCCCGGGGGTAAATCTAGAGGCCTCCAAAGTCCTACCATGTTGCCCCTTGAAATGATCAAAATCGACTTCTAAGACGAACGCGACTTTTCCCTTTTTTCGCCGACGATGGTGGTTTTGGTGAGGTAGCAGCGTTTTAAGCGGTTTTTCGGGCAGTCTCCGGACATTTGGGGCTGAATTTTGTATTGGCTGCTGCTTGCGAAATTAAGCTATGTTACAACCCCTTAAAATGACCGGTTCGGGCCAAAACGTCAGAAAAACAATCCCGTTTGCCAAAATTGGTGCTGTTTTGATGATTTACGGCCAATTTTGTGCTTTTTTTTTTTGCAGTTTTTTGCCATATTTGGCATGTATACTTGCTGTCCATCTTACAGTGCTTTTTCGCCAATGGGGCAACCATAGTCGGCAAGAGGCATGAGGCAGCACCAACTTGGCTCCGTTTTTGTGGGGCTTGGCCCACAAAAACGGAGCCGAGCGGCCGGCGTTTGCACCGTTGATCCCGTTTTTTTTCATCGTTTTCCTCTTCTCCGCTTCTAAATCGTCTTTTTGCCTTTGTGTTCCTTGCCCTCCCCGTTATCATCAAAACCGTTGCCGTGCGACCCCACCTCGTGCAACTTTCCCCAGCTTGTTCAATTTGGGTCCCCCGCAGGGGGCTGGCTTCTTCGGGGGTCGGGGTCTGGAGCCCCTGACCCCGCACCGGAAGCAATGTCCATACTATACGTTACGCCACCCCCCAAGAAGACAGCCCTTCTCAAAACCCTCCCATGCTACCCCTTAAAATGATCTAAATCGAATTCCAAGAACACGACTTTTCCCTTTTTTGGCGCACAATAGTTGTTTTGGTGAGTTAGCGGCGTTTGAAGCGGTTTTTCGGGCAGTCTCCGAACATTTGGTGCTGAATTTTGTATTGGCTCCTGCTTGCATATTGGGCTATGTTACAGCCCCTTAAAATGAGTGGCTCGGGCTAAGACGTCAGAAAATCAACCCTTGGCCAAAATTAATGCCGTCTTGATGATTTACGGCCAATTTTGTGCATTTTTTGGCACTTTTTTGCCATATTTTATGCCATATTTGGCATGCATACTTGCTGCCCATCCGACAACCCTTTTTTGCCAAACGAGCAGCCAGAGTGAGCAAGAGGCAAGAGGCAGGACCGGCTAGGCTGCGTTTTTGTGGGGCTTGGCCCACAAAAACACAGCCTAGCAGCCGGCGTTTGCGCCGTTGATCTCGTGTTTTCATGGTTTCCCTTTCTCCGCCTCTGAATAGTATTTGTACCTTTGTGTTCCTTGTCCTTCTTGTTGCCATCCAAACCGTTGCCCTCCGACCACACCTCGTGCAACTTTCCCCACCTTGTTCAATTCCCCCCCCTTGGGGTTGTTTTCAGGTGGGCGTCGGGGTGTGGGGCCCTTGACGCCCCATCAAAAACAAGGTCCATACCGTACGTTACGCGACCCCCGGGATAAAATCCAGAGGCCTCCAAAAACCTACCATGTTGCCCCTTAAAATGTTCGAAATCGAATTCTAAGAACGCGACTTTTCCCTTTTTTGGCCAACGATGGTCGTTTTGGTGAGTTAGCGGTGTTTTAAGCGTTTTTCCGGGCAGTCTCCGGACATTTGGGGCTTAATTTTGTATTGGCCGTTGCTTGCCAAATTGGGCTGTGTTACAGCCCCTTAAAATGACCGGCTCGGGCCAAAAAATCAGAAAAACAATCCCGTTTGCCAAAATTGGTGCCGCTTTGATGATTTACGGCCAATTTGGGGCATGTTTTGGCGGTTTTTTGCCGTATTTTTAGCCATATTTGGCATGTCTACTTGCTGCCCATCTCACAAGTCTTTTTCGCCCATGGGGCAACCATAGTGGGCAAGAGTCATTAGGCGGAATCCGCTTGGCTCCGTTTTTGTGGGGCTTGGCCCACAAAAACGGAGCCTAGCGGCCGGCGTTTGCGCCGTTGATCCCGTGGTTTCATGGTTTTCTCCTTCTCCGCCTGTGGATTGTCTTTTTGCCTTTGGAATCTTTGTCCTCTCCGTTTTATTCTGATCCATTGCCGTGCGACCCCGCCTCGTGCAACTTTCCCCAGCTTGTTCAATTCCCCCCCCTAGGGGTTGTTTTCTAGTGGGCGTCGGGGTGTGGGGCCCCTGACGCCCCATCGAAAACAAGGTCCATACCGTACGTTGCGCGACCCCCGGGGTAAAATCCAGAGGCCTCCAAAAACCTACCATGTTGCTCCTTAGAATGATCGAAATCGAATTCTAAGAACGCGACTTTTCCCTTTTTTCGCCGACGAGGGTCGTTTTGGTGAGTTAGCGGCTTTTTAAGCGTTTTTTCGGGCAGTCTCCGGACATTTGGGGCTGAATTTTGTATTGGCTGTTGCTTGCCAAATTGGGCTTTGTTACAGCCCCTTAAAATGACCGGCTTGGTCCAACACGTCACAAAACCAATCCCATTTGCCAAAAATGGTGCCGTTTTGATGATTTACGGCCAATTTGGGGCATGTTTTGGCAGTTTTTTGCCATATTTTTAGCCATACTTGGCATGTCTACCTGCTGCCCATCTGACAAGGCTTTTTCGCCCATGAGGCAACCGTACTGGGCAACAAGCGTTAGGCAGAATCCGCTAGGCTCCGGCTTTGTGGGGCTTGGCCCACCCAAAACGGAGCCTAGCGGCCGGCGCTTGCGCCGTTGATCCCGTGTTTTCATGGTTTTCTGCTTCTCCGCCTGTGGATGGTCTTTTCGACTTTGTGTTCTTTGTCCTCCCCGTTGTCATCCGAACTGTTGCCGTGCAACCCCACCTCGTGCAACTTTCCCCAGCTTGTTCAATTCCCCCCCCTGGGGGTTGTTTTCTAGTGGGCGCCGGGGTGTGGGGCCCCTGACGCAACATCGAAAACAAGGTCCATACCGTACGTTACGCCACCCCTGGGGTAAAATCCAGAGGCCTCCAAAAACCCACCATGTTGCCCCTTAAAATGTTCGTACTCGAATTCTAAAAACGCGACTTTTCCCTTTTTTCGCCGACGATGGTCGTTTTGGTGAGTTAGCGGCTTTTTAAGCATTTTTTCGGGCAGTCTCCGGACATTTGGGGCTTAATTTTGTATTGGCTGCTACTTGCCAAATTTAGCTATGCAGCCCCTTAAAATGACCGGCTCGGGCCAAAACGTCCGTAAAAAATCCGGTTGGCCAAAATTGGTGCTGTTTTGATGATTTACGGCCAATTTGGGGCATGTTTTGGCAGTTTTTTGCCATATTTTTAGCCATATTTGGCATGTCTACTTGCTGCCCATCTGACAAGGCTTCTTCGCCCATGGGGCAACCATAGTGGGCAAGAGGCATTAGGCAGAATCCGCTAGGCTCCGTTTTTGTGGGGCTTAGCCCACCAAAACAGAGCCTAACGGCCGGCGCTTGCGCCGTTGAAGTCGTGTTTTCATGGTTTTCTCCTTCTCCGCCTGTGGATTGTCTTTTTGCCTTTGGAATCTTTGTCCTCCCCGTTGTCATCCGAACCGTTGCGGTCAACCCCGCCTCGTGCAACTTTCCCCAGCTTGTTCAAACCCCCCCCATGGGGGTTGTTTTCTGGTGGGCGTCGGGGTGTGAGGCCCCTGACGCCCCATCGAAAACAAGGTCCATACCGTACGTTACGCCACCCCCCTGGGTAAATCCAGGGGCCTCCAAAAACATACCATGTTGCCCCTTGAAATGATGGAAGTCGAAGTCTAAGAACGCGACTTTTCCCTTTTTTCGCCGACGATGGTCGTTTTGGTGAGTTAGCAGCGTTTTAAGCGGTTTTTCGGGCAGTCCCCGGACATTAGGGGCTAAATTTTGTATTGGCTGCTGCTTGCTCAATTGGGCTATGTTACAGCCCCTTAAAATGACCGGCTCGGGCCCAAACGTCACAAAATCAATCCCGTTGGCCAATATGGGTGCTGTTTTGATAATTTACGGCCAATTTGGTGCATTTTTTGGCACTTTTTTGCCATATTTTTGCCATATTTTTGCCATATTTGGCATGTATACTTACTGCCCATCTCACAAGCCTTTTTCGCCCATGGGGCAACCATAGTGGGCAAGAGGCATGAGGCAGCACCAGCTAGGCTCCGTTTTTGTGGGGCTTGGCCCACAAAAACGGAGCCTAGCGGCCGGCGCTTGCGCCGTTGATCCCGTGTTTTCACGGTTTTCTCCTTCTCCGCCCATGGATCGTCTTTTTGCCATTGTGTTCTTTGTCCTCCCCGTTGTCATCCAAACTCTTGCCGTGCGACCCCGCCTCGTGCAACTTTCCCCACCTTGTTCAATTCCCCCCCTTGGGGATCGTTTTCAGGTGGGCGTCGGGGTGTGGGGCCTTGACGCCCCATCAAAAACAAGGTCCATACCGTACGTTACGCGACCCCCGGGATAAAATCCAGAGGCCTCCAAAAACCTACTATGTTGCCCCTTAAAATGTTCGAAATCCAATTCTAAGAACGCGACTTTTCCCTTTTTTCGCCGACGAGGGTCGTTTTGGTGAGTTAGCGGCGTTTTAAGCGTTTTTCCGGGCAGTCTCCGGACATTTGGGGCTGAATTTTGTATTGGCTGTTGCTTGCCAAATTGGGCTTTGTTACAACCCCTTAAAATGACCGGCTCGGGCCAAAAAATCAGAAAAACAATCCCATTTGCCAAAATTGGTGCCGCTTTGATGATTTACAGCCAATTTGGGGCATGTTTTGGTAGTTTTTTGCCATATTTTTGCAATATTTGGCATGACTACTTGCTGCCCATGTGACAAACCTTTTTCGCCCATGGGGCAACCATAGTGGGCAAGGCGCATTAGGCACAATCCGCGAGGCTCCGTTTTTGTGGGGCTTGGCCCACAAAAACGGAGCCTAGCAGCCGGCGCTTGCGCCGTTGATCCCGTGTTTTCATGGCTTTCTCCTTCTCCGCCTATGGATGGCCTTTTCAACTTTGTGTTCTTTGTCCTCCCCGTTGTCATCCGAACCGTTGCCGTGCGACCCCGCCTCGTGCAACTTTCCCCAGCTCGTTCAATTTGGGCCCCCCGGCCCGCCTTGCCACGTGCGCGGAGAGGGGGAGGGGCCCCCTCCGCACAAGTCACAGGCCACCTCCAACCCCCTATAATAGGGAACACCCAGACGTCAAAATTTCGGTTCTATCACCCCTACACCCTTGCCCCTCAAAATGACCGCCTCGATGAGAAAACTAGAAAAATCACCTTCGTTTGCTCCGTTTATGCTCGTTTTGAAGAGTTAGCGGGGTTTTAAGCAGTTTTTCAACTAGTCTCCATGAAAACGGGGCTGAATTTTGCACACATTGCTACGCGCTCATTTGACCCATGTCATAGCCCCTTAAAATGACCGGCTCGCAACGAAACGTTACGAAATAAACTTTGTTTGTTGAATTGGGTGCCATTTTGCAGTTTTACGGCCATTTTTATGGTTTTTGGAGCAGTTTTTGGCTATTTTTTTGGACCCATTTGGGAATTACCCGGATGGATACATTGACACAAAATGACAATCACCCGGCTACTAAGGACATGAAAAACGGCTTGCTAGGCTTGGTTGATGAGGGGTGTGCCCCTCATCAACCAAGCGTAGCATCTGGCCCAACGGCCACATGAATTTTATGTATGTTTTGCGCGTATTTTTGTGTGACATTTTCACGCATTGCATTTGTGCCGTCAAAGACATGCCTTACAGGGCTGCTATTTATTGCACTTTCCGACACTCTAGACCACCGCCTTCATCCCCTTGTTCAAATTGGGCCCCCGGCCCGCCTTGCCACGTGCGCGGAGAGGGGGGGGGGGGGGCCTCCACACAAGTCACAGGCCACCTCTCAACCCCCTATAATAGGGAACCCCATGTGTCAATTAAAGTGGTTCTATCACCCCTACACCCTTACCCCTCAAAATGACCGCCTCAATGAGAAAGCTCAGAAAATCACCTTCGTTTGCTCCGTTTATGCCCGGTTTGAAGAGTTCGCGGGGTTTTAGCAGTTTTTCAACTAGTCTCCATGAAAACCGGGCTGAATTTTGCACACGTTGCTACGCGCTGATTTGACGCATGTGATAGCCCCTTAAAATGACCAGCTCGCAACGAAACGTTAGGAAATAAACTTTGTTTGTTGAATTCAGTGCCGTTTTGCGGTTTTACGCCTGTTTTTATGGTTTTTGGAGCAGTTTTTGGCTACTTTTTTGGACGGATTTGGGAATTACCCGGATGGATACATTGACACAAAAAGACAATCTCCTGGCTACTAAGGACATGAAACACGGCTTGGTAGGCTTGGTTGATGAGGGGTGTGCCCCTCATCAACCAAGCCTAGCATCTCGCCGAACGGCCACATGAATTTTATGTATGTTTTGCGCGTATTTTTTGTGACATTTTCACACATTGCATTTGTGCCGTCAACGACATGCTTTACGGGGATGCTTTTTGTTGCAGTTTCCCACACTCTAGATCACCGCCTTCATCCCCTTGTTCAAGTCCCCCGCCTGGGGGTTGTTTTCAGGTGGGCGTCGGGGTGTGAGGCACCTGACGCCCCATCAAAAACAAGGTCCATACCGTACGTTACGCCAGCCCCAGGGTAAAATCCAGAGGATTCCAAAGGCCCACCATGTTACCCCTTAAAGTGATCGAAATTGAATTCTAAGAACGCCACTTTTCCCTTTTTTCGCCGACGAGGGTCGTTTTGGTGAGTTAGCGGGGTTAGTAAGCGTTTTTTCGGGCAGTCTCCGGACATTTGGGGCTGAATTTTGTATTGGCTGTTGCTTGCAAAATTAGGCTATGGTACAGCCCCTCAAAATGACCGGCTTAGGCCAAAACTTCTGGAAAAACAATCCTGTTTGCCAAAATTGGTGACGTTTTGATGATTTACGGCCAATTTGGTGCATGTTTTGGCAGTTTTTTGCCATATTTTTTGCCATATTTGGTGTTTATACTTGCTGCCCATCTGACAAGACTTTTTCGCCAATGGGGCAACCATGGTGGGCAACAAGCGTTAGGCAAAATCCGCGAGGCTCCGTTTTTGTGGGGCTTGGCCCCTAAAAACGGAGCCTAGCGGCCGGCGTTTGCGCCGTTGGTCCCGTGTTTTCATGGTTTTCTTCTTCTCCGCTTCTGAATGGTTCTTTTGCCTTTGTGTTCTTTGTCCTCCCCGTTGTCATTTGAACCGTTGCCGTGCGACCCCGCCTCGTGCAACTTTCCCCAGCTTGTTCAAATCCCCCCCTTGGGGGTTGTTTTCCAGGTGGGCGTCGGGGTGTGGGGCCCCTGACGCCCCATCGAAAACAAGGTCCATACGGTACGTTACGCCACCCCCCGGGGTAGATCTAGAGGCCTCCAAAGTCCCACCATGTTGCCCCTTGAAATGATCAAAATCGAATTCTAAGAACGCGACTTTTCCCTTTTTTGGCCAACGATGGTTGTTTTGGTGAGTTAGCAGCGTTTTAAGCGGTTTTTCGGGCAGTCTCCGGACATTTGGGGCTGAATTTTGTATTGGCTGCTGCTTGGAAATTGGGCTATGTTACAGCCCCTTAAAATGACCGGCTCGGGCCCCAACATCAAGAAAAGAACCCCGTTGGCCAATACGGGTGCTGTTTTGATGATTTACGGCCAATTTGGTGCATTTTTTGGCACTTTTTTGCCATATTTTTGCCATATTTTTGCCATATTTGGCATGTATACTTACTGCCCATCTCACAAGCCTTTTTCGCCCATGGGGCAACCATAGTGGGCAAGAGGCATGAGGCAGCACCAGCTAGGCTCCGTTTTTGTGGGGCTTGGCCCACAAAAACGGAGCCTAGCGGCCGGCGCTTGCGCCGTTGATCCCGTGTTTTCACGGTTTTCTCCTTCTCCGCCCATGGATCGTCTTTTTGCCATTGTGTTCTTTGTCCTCCCCGTTGTCATTCAAACTCTTGCCCTGCGACCCCGCCTCGTGCAACTTTCCCCAGCTTGTTCAATCCCCCCCGCCCCTGGGGGCTGTTTTCCACGTGGGCGTCGGGGTGTGGGGCCTTGACGCCCCATCGAAAACAAGGTCCATACCGTACGTTGCGGGACCCCCGGGGTAAAATGCAAAGGCCCCCAAAAACCTACCATGTTACCCCTTAAAATGTCCGAAATTGAATTCTAAGAACGCGACTTTTCCCTTTTTTCGCCCACGATGTTCGTTTTGGTGAGTTAGCAGCGTTTTAAGCGGTTTTTTGGGCAATCTCTATACATTTGGGGCTAAATTTTGTAGTGGTTGCTGCTTGCAAAGTTGGGCCATGTTATAGCCCCTCAAAATGACGAGCTCGTGCCAAAACGTCAGAAAAACACCCCCGTTGGCCAAAATTGGTGCAGTTTTGATGATTTGCTGCTAATTTTGTGCATGGTTTTGGCAGTTTTTTGCCATATTTTTGCCATATTTGGCATGTATACTTGCTGCCCATCTGACAAGGCTTTTTGGCCCATGGGGCAACCATAGTGGGCAAGAGGCATTAGGCAGAATCCGCTAGGCTCCGTTTTTGTGGGGCTTAGCCCACAAAAACGGAGCCTAGCGGCCGGCGTTTGCGCCGTTGAACCCGTTTTTTCATGGTTTTCTTCTTGTCCGCTTTTGCATGGTTCTTTTTGCCTTTGTGTTCTTTGTCCTCCGTTGTCATCCAAACTCTTGCCGTGCGACCCCACCTCGTGCAACTTTCCCCAGCTTGTTCAATTCCCCCCCGCAGGGGGCTAGCTTCTGTGGGGGTCGGGGTGTTGGGGGCCCCTGATCCCGCGCCAGAAGCAGTGACCAACTACTACGTTACGCCACCCCCCCCTCCTAGAAGACAGCCCTTCTCAAAACCCTTCCATGCAGCCCTTTAAAATGATTGCATTCGAATTCTAAGAACGCAAGTTTTCTCCTTTTTGGCCGATGATGGTCATTTTGGTGAATTAGAACCGTTTTAAGCAGTTTTTCGGGCAGTCTCCGGAAATTTGGGGCTGAATTTGGTATTGGCTCTTGCTTGCGAAGTTGCACCATGTTATAGCCCTTAAAATGTTTGGCTCGGGCCAAAATGTCGGAAAAGCAACCTCAGTGGCCAAATCTGGTGCCATTTTGGTGATTTACGGTCAATTTTGAGCGTTTTTTAGCAGTTTTTTGCCATATTTTTCGCCATATTTGGCATGTATGCTTGCTGCCCACTTGGCAAGCCTGTTCCAACAATGGGGCAACCATATTGGGCAAGAGGCAGGAGGCAGCACCCGCTAGGCTCCGTTTTTGTGGGGCTTGGCCCACAAAAACGGAGCCTAGCGGCCGGCGCTGGCGCCGTTGATCCCGTGTTTTCATGGTGTTCACCTTGCCCGCCTTTGAATGGTCTTTTTGCCTTTGTGTTCCTCGTCCTCCCCGTTCTCATCTGAACACCCGTGCGACCCCGCCTCGTGCAACTTTCCCCCACTTGTTCAAATCCCCCCCCCCCCCCTGGGGGCTGTTTTCTGGTGGGCGTCGGCGTGTTGGGCCACTGACGCCCCATCGAAAACAAGGTCCATACCGTACGTTATGCGACCCCCGGGGTAAATCCAGAGGCCTCCAAAAACGGACCATGTTGCCCCTTAAAATGATGGAAATTGAATTCTAAGAACGCGACTTTTCCCCTTTTTCTCCCACGATGGTCGTTTTGGTGAGTTAGCACAGTTTTAAGCGGTTTTTCGGGCAGTCTCCGCACATTTGGGGCTGAATTTTGTATCGGCTCCTGCTTGCGAAAATGGGCTATGTTAGGGCCCCTTAAAGTGACCGGCTCGGGCCAAAACGTCAAAAAAAACAATCCCGTTGGCCAAAATTGGTGCCGTCTTGACGACGTACGAGCAATTTTGTGCTTTTTTGGCATTTTTTGGCCATATTTTTGCCACACTTGGCATGTATACTTGCTGCCCATCTCACAAAGCTTTTTCGCCAATGGGGCAACCATAGTGGGCAGGAGGCATGAGGCAGCACCAGCTAGGCTCCGTTTTTGTGGGGCTTGGCCCACAAAAACGGAGCCTAGCGGCCGGCGCTTGCGCCGTTGATCCCGTGTTTTCGTGGTTTTCTCCTTCTCCGCCTGTGGATTGTCTTTCTCCCTTTGTGTTCTTTGTCCCCCCCACTTGTCATCCAAACCGTTGCCATGCGACCCCACTTCGTGCAACTTTCCCCAACTTGTTCAATTTGGAGCCCCTAGCCCGCCTTGCGACGTGCGCGGAAAGGGGGAGGGGCCCCCTCCACGCAAGTCATAGGCCACCTCCAACCCCCTATAATAGGGAACACCTTAACATCAAAATTCCGGTTCTAACAACCCTACATACTTGCCCCTCAAAATGACCGCCTCGATGAGAAAACTCAGAAAATTACCTTCTTTTGGTGTGTTCATGCCCGTTTTGAACAGTTAGGAGCGTTTTAAGCAATTTTTCAACCAGTCCCCATGAAAACGGGGCTGAATTTTGCACAGGTTGCTACGCGCTGATTTGACACACGTTATAGCCCCTTGAAAAAACGACCGGCTCGCAAAGAAACGTTAGGAAATAAACTTTGCTTCTTGAATTTCGTGCCGTTTTGCGGATTTCGTGCAAGTTTCATGGTTTTTGGAGCAGTTTTTGGCTATGTTTTTGACGGATTTGTAAATCACCCAAATGGATACATTGAACAAAATGATAACCTCCCGGCTAGGAAGGACATTATCAACGGCTTGCTAGGCTTGGTTGATGAGGGGTGTGCCCCTCATCAACCAAGCCTAGCATCTGGTCGAACGGCCACATGAATTTTATGTGTGTTCTGCGCGTTTTTTTGTGACATTTCACGCATTGCATTCGTGCCGTCAACAGCATGCTTTACGGGTATGCTATTTGTTGTAGCTTCCCTCACTCTAGATCACCGCCTTCATCCCCTTGTTCAAATTGGACCTCTGACCCGCCTTGCCACGTGCACGGAGAGGGGGAGGGGCCCCCTCCGCACAAGTCACAAGCCACCTGCAACCCCCTATAATAGGGAACACCATGTCGTCAAAATTCCGGTTCTATCACCCCTACACCCTTACCCCTCAAAATGACCGCCTCAACGTGGCGATCATGGCGTGCATCTTAGTTTCCGTCATCTATGGTTGTTTTAAATTTTTAGGAGCCCTTGAGTATGTTTGGCGCGCGCTGGGTGTGTGATTGTCTGTTTGCAGCGCGCTGGGTGTGTCGCTGTGTGTGTGGCGAGCGCTGGGTCTGTCTCTTTTGTGTGTTGGCGCGCTAGGTGTGTGTCATTGGTGTATGAGAGCGCTGGGTAGGTGTGTGGGCTCATGGCACACCCCCACTATGTGCACTGTGCGCGCACCACGTGCGCACCATGCCTGCGACTCCCACAGTAAATACATCATCCACTGGCTGATTTGACAGTGCACTTTGTAACATGATTGGCATCTAACATAGAACACAAGCCGCACAACCGATATTGAGAACCAAGGCTGACCACTGGTATGAAATATGAAATGAGTGCACATGAATGTGTCATTTGTGTGGTGTGTCCATCTGTGTGTCATTTGTGTGTTGTGTCTGCCATTTGTCTGGCAGCTGTGTGCCATGTGTCATTTGTCTCTCCCTCTCCTTGTATGTCTCTGTTTCTCTCAGGTTCGAAGCAGTGGAGGCTGTTTTCTTTGTGCTGGAAGCAGTGGAGCGTGTTTTCTTTCTGTTGTGTTTTGCTGCCATAGGCAGGGTGCCCCGGGGCTGAGGTCCAATTTTTGGTGGTTTGGGTGACAGTTCGTGTTTCAATGTTTTGGATGAGTGGGTTGTCCACCAAAAAAGAAACTTTTCAAGCAAAAAATTCTCTTTGTTGCCACCGAGGTTCTCTCCCTTGAAAAAAATTTCACAAAAACGTTTGCAAACACCTCAATGTGGTTAGGAGGTTGCGCAAAGCTTTTAGCAGGGTAATTCGTTGAAGGAAAAATCAAGCAATTGTTTTGGACTGCATTGTGGCTTGGGGGGGGGGGGTGCAAAAATAAGTATTTTAACGAAAGGAATTTAGGTTTTTGTTGTGAAACACATTGAGAATGGGGGTGGATGCGATGGTGCATAGCACCATCGCATCCACTCAGGTATCCACTCACGTAGCTCAGGAAATTGCGTGACTGGGGGGGTGGGGGTGCATGTTTTGTGGGGGGGGGGGGGGGGTGGCAACTAGCACGGGCGGATAAAAGCCATGCTGTAGTCAGGTCGGGTAGGTGGTGGCTGGGCTTCGAGCAAACGAGAGAGTGCAGAACTCGTGGGGCAGGGTTGGTTGGAATAGTAGGAGCAAAGCACATTTGTGTGCCAATTTTCCAATTTGCTGACTCTGATTTGAGTAATTTTCCAATTGGCCCTTTGGTGCAGGTTTTCGGTGACAACATGCATATGTTATGCCAACACTTTTAAATGGGCAAAAGATGAGCACCAACATTTTTGCCAGGCAATTTTTGTTTTGCGGCACGAGCCATCCGTTTTTTTTGGGGGCAAAAGGCAAAGGTATCCCGCCCGCCGATGCCTTACCCAAAGGGACATCGAGTGGGCACCACGCCACATGTGCCTTACTACGCAAAAATGTAAACATTTATGGCACCTGTTTGTTTGCCACACAGCCATCACTTGCCACAAGGTGGACCCTACATTGCTCTCAACATCTTTGGCCCTAATGTTAGGCTCAACATACCCCAAATGTTGCTCTCAACATATTTTCCCCAAACGTACAAGGAAACAAAGGGCTTTCCGCGGTCTGTATCACCTCCAAAAACAACCCACCCAATGCAAATTTCCCGCACTCTAGACCACCGCCTTCATCCCCTTGTTCAAATTGGACCCCCCGGCCCGCCTTGCCACGTGCGCGGAGAGGGGGAGGGGACCCCTCCGCGCAAGTCACATGCCACCTCCAACCCCCTATAATAGTGAACCCCATGTGTTCGAGATTCCGGTTCTAACAACCCTACATACTTGCCCCTCAAAATGACCGCCTCGATGAGAAAACTCGGAAAATCAACTTCGTTTGCTCCGTTTATGCCCGTTTTGAAGAGTTAGCAGGGACCTAAGCAGTTTTTCAACCAGTCTCCATGAAAACGAGACTAAATTTTGCACAAGTTGCTACGCGCTAATTTAACCCATGTTACAGCCCCTTAAAATGACTGGCTCGGGCCGAAAAGTCCGAAAAACAACGCCGTTGGCCAGAATTGGTGCCATTTTGATGATTCACGGCCAATTTAGTGCATTTTTTGGCAGTTTTTTGCCATAATTTTTTGCCATATCTGGCATGTGTACTTGCTGCGCATCTGACAAGCCTTTTTCGCCAGTTCGGCAACCATAGTGGGCAAGAGGCATTAGGCAGAATCCGCTAGGTTCCCTTTTGGTGGGGCTTGGCGAACAAAAACGGAGCCTAGCGGCCGGCGCTTGCACCGTTGATCCCGTGTTTTCATGGTTTTTTCATTCCCCGCGTTTGAATGGTCTTTTTGCCTTGATGCTCCTTATCCTCCCCGTTGTCATTCGAACCGTTGCCGAGCGAAGCCACCTCGTGCAACTTTCCCCAGCTTGTTCAATTCCCCCCCCTTGAAGGTTGTTTCCTGGTGGGCGTCGGGTGTGGGGCCCGTGATGCCCCATCAAAAACAAGGTCCATACCGTACGTTACCCGCCCCCCGGAGTAAAATCCAGAGGCCTCCAAATACCTACCACTTTGGTTGTCGAATTCGGTGCCTTTTTGCGGTTTTACGGCCATTTTTATGGTTTTTGGAGCAGTTTTTGGCTATTTTTTTCACCGATTTCGCAATTACCGAGATGGATACATTGTCACGAAATGAGAATGTTCTGGCTACTAAGGACATCAAACATGGCTTGCTAGGGTTGGTTGATGAGGGGTGTGCCCCTCATCAACCAAGCCTAGCATGTGGCCGAACAGCCACATGAATTTTATGTATGTTTTGCGCGTCTTTTTTGTGACATGTAACGCACTGCATTTGTGCGGTCAACAGCATGGTTTACGGGGATGCTATCGGTTGTAGCTTCCCACACTCTAGACCACCGCCTTCATCCCCTTGTTCAAATTGGGCCCCTGACCCGCCTTGCCACGTGAGCCGAGAGGGGGAGGGGCCCCCTCCGCACAAGTCAGAGGCCAACCCCAACCACTGCCTTCATCCCCTAGTTCAATCCCCCTCCCCCTGGGGCCTATTTTTTGGTGGGCGTCGGGGTGTGGGGCCCCTGACGCCCCATCGAAAACAAGGTCCATACTGTACGTTACGCGACCCCCGGGGTAAGGTACAGAGGCCTCCAAAAACCTACCATGCTACCCCTTAAAATGTCCGAAATTGAATTCTAAGAACGCACCTTTTCCCTTTTTTCGCCCACGATGGTCGTTTTGGTGAGTTAGCAGCGTTTTGAGCGGTTTTTCGGGAGATCTCCGGAGATTTGGGGCTCAATTTTGTACTGGCTGCTGCTTGCAAAATTGGGCCATGTTGCAGCCCCTCAAAATGACCAGCTCGTGCCAAAACATCGGAAAAACACTCCGGTTGGCCAAAATTGGTGCCGTTTTGATGATTTACGCGCAAATTTGTGCAATTTATGGCAGTTTTTGCCATATTTTTGCCACATTTGGCATGTATACTTGCTGCCCATCTCACAAGGCTTTTTGGCCCATGGGGCAACCATAGTGGGCAACAAGCATTAGGCAGAATCCGCTAGGCTCTGTTTTTGTGGAGCTGGGCCCACAAAAACGGAGCCTAGCGGCCGGCGCTTGCGCCGTTGAGCCCGTTTTTTCATGGTTTTCTTCTCCTCCGCTTCTTCATGGTTCTTTTTGCCTTTGTGTTCTTTGTCCTCCGTTGTCATGCAAACCGTTGCCCTGCGACCCCACCTCGTGCAACTTTCCCCAGCTTGTTCAATCCCCCCCCTCTGGGGGCTGTTTTCTGGTGGGCGTCGGGGTGTGGGGCCCCTGACGCCACATCGAAAACAAGGTCCATACTATACGTTATGCGACCCCCGGGGTAAAATCCAGAGGCCTCCAAAAACCTACCATGTTACCCCTTAAAATGTTCGAAGATGAATTCTAAGAACGCGACTTTTCCCTTTTTTTGCCCACGATGGTCGTTTTGGTGAGTTAGCGGCGGTTCAAGCGGTTTTTCGGGCAGTCTGCGGACATTTGGGGCTGAATTTTGTATTGGCTGCTGCTTGCAAAATGATGCCATGTTGCAGCCCCTCAAAAGGACCAGCTCGTGCGAAAACCTCAGAAAATTACTCCGGTTGGCCAAAATTGGTGCAGTTTTGATGATTTACGGTCAATTTCGTGCATTTTTAGGCAGTTTTTTGGCATATTTTTGCCATATTTGGCATGTATACTTGCTGCCCATCTCACAAGCCTTTTTCGCCCATGGGGCAACCATAGTGGGCAAGAGGCATGAGGCAGCACCAGCTAGGCTCCGTTTTTGTGGGGCTTGGCCCACAAAAACGGAGCCTAGCGGCCGGCGCTTGCGCCGTTGAGCCCGTTTTTTCATGGTTATCTTCTTCTCCGCTTGTGCATGCTTCTTTTTGCCTTTGTGTTCTTTGTCCTCTGTTGTCATGCAAACCGTTGCCGTGCGACCCCAACTCGTGCAACTTTCCCTAGCTTGTTCAAATCCCCCCCCTGGGGGTTGTTTTCAGGTGGGCGTCGGGGTGCGGGGCCCTTGACGCCCCATCGAAAACAAGGTCCATACCGTACGTTACGCCACCCCCCGGGGGTAAATCTAGAGGCGTCCAAAAACCTACCATATTGCCCCTCAAAATGATCGAAATGGAATTCTAAGAACGCAACTTTTCCCTTTTTTTGCCGACAATGGTCGTTTTGGTGAGTTAGCAACGTTTTAAGCAGGTTTTTGGGGCAGTCTCCGGGCATTGGGGGCTGAATTTTGTATTGGCTGCTGCTTGCAAAATTCGGCTATGTTACAGCCCCTTAAAATGAACGGTCGGGCCAAAACGTCAGAAAAACAATCCCATTGGCCAAATTTTGTGCCGCTTTGATGAATTACGGCCAATTTTGTGCATTTTTTGGCAGTTTTTCGCCATATTCTTAGCCACATTTGGCATGTATACTTGCTGCGCATCGGACATGGTTGTCTCGCCAATCGGGCAACCATAGTCGGCAACAGGCATGAGGCATCACCAGCTAGGCTCCGTTTTTGTGGGGCTTGGCCCACAAAATGGAGCCTAACGGCCGGCGCTTCCGCCGTTCCCGTTGATCCCATGGTTTTCTCCTTCTCCGCCTTTGAATGATTCTTTTGCCTTTGTGTTCTTCGTCCTCCGTTGTCATCAAAACCGTTGCCGTGCGACCCCACCTCGTGCAACTTTCCCCACCTTGTTCAATTCCCCCCACTTGGGGTTGTTTTCCGGTGGGCGTCATGGTGTGGGGCCCCCGACGCCCCATCAAAAAACAAGGTCCATACGGTACGTTACGCCACCCTCGGGGGTAAATCCACAGGCCTCCAAAGTCCTACCATGTTATCCCTGAACATGATCGCAATGGAATTCTAAGAACGCGACTTTTCCCTTTTTTCGCGGACGATAGTCGCTTTGGTGAGTTAGCAGCGTTTTAAGCGGTTTTTCGGGCAATCTCCCGCCCTTCAAATTGACCGGCTCGGGCCAAAACGTCAAAAAAAACAATCCCATTGGCCAAAATTTATGCTGTTGTGATGATTTACGGTCAATTTTGTGCAATTTTTGGCAGCTTTTCGCCATATTTTGTGCCACATTTGGCATGTATACTTGCTGCGCATCGGACAAGGCTTTTTGGCCAATTGGGCAACCATAGTGGGCAAGAGGCATTGGGCGGAATCCGCTAGGGTCCGTTTTTGTGGGCCTGGCCCACAAAAACGGAGCCTGGCAGCCGGCGCTTGCACCGTTGATCCCGTGTTTTCATGGTTTTCTCCTTCCCTGCGTCTGAATGGTCTTTTTGCCTTTGTGTTCCTTGTCCTCCCCGTTGTCATCCATACCGTTGCCGTGCCACCCCGCCTCGTGCAACTTTCCCCAAGTTGTTCATCCCCCCCCCCCCCCCGCCGGGGCTTGGCTTCTGTTGGGGGTCGGGGTGTGGGGCCCTTGACTCCGCGCCGGAAGCAGTGCCCATATTATACGTCACGCCACCCCCCTTGGAAGACAGCCCTTCTCAAAACCCTCCCATGCTACCCCTTAGAATGATCAATATCGAATTCTAAGAACGCGACTTTTCCCTTTTTTCGCCGACGATGGTCGCTTTGATGAGTTGGCGTTGTTTTGAGCAGTTTTTCAGGCACTCTCCGAACATTTGGTGCTGAATTTTGTATTGGCTCCTGCCTGCGCAATTGGGCAATGTTACAGCCCCTTAAAATGATCGGCTCGGGCCAAGACGTCAGAAAATGAACCCCGCTGGCCAAAATTGGTGCCGCTTTTGTAATTTACGGCCAATTTTGTGCATTTTTTTGGCTGTTTTTTGCCATATTTTATATTATATTTGGCATGCATACTTGCTGCCCATCCGACAACCCTTTTTTGCCAAACGAGCAACCATAGTGGCCAAGAAGCAAGAGGCAGGAGCCGCTAGGCTGCGTTTTTGTGGGGCTTGGCCCACAAAAGCCGAGCCGAGCGGACGGCCTTGGCGCCATTGTTCCCGTGTTTTTATGGTTTTCTCTTTCTCCGCTTCTGAATAGCATTTTTGCCTTTGTGACCCTTGTTATCCCCATTGTCATCCCAACCGTTGCACTTCGACCCCAGCTCGTGCAACTTTCCGCCACTAGTTCACTCTCCCCTGCAGGGGCCGACCAGATGGGCTGAGGCGGGGAGGGTGCCCGCCGAGGCGCCATGTCCGGACCACACGGTTACCAATTGGCAACCAGCGACATTTTTTTTCGCACCCCCGCAAAACGTATCACATATGCCCCTCAAAACGATCGAAGCGAAAATACAACTACGCGACTTTTCGATTTACGGGCCACTGATAGTCGTTTTGGTGAAATAGCACCGTTTTAAGCGGTTTTTCAACCAGTCTCCGCCTAATAGGGGCTGAATTTTGTACTGGCTGCCTTGTGCGGATTGGACCCATGTTGTTACCCGTTAAAATGATCGGCTCGTGCCAAAACGTCGGGAAATCAACTTTGTTTGCCAAAGTTGGTGCCGTTTTGTGGTTTTGCGGTAGTTTGGAGCGTTTTTGGTGCAGTTTTGTAGCGAAATAGGGACAAATTGTTACTAAAAGCACAGGTTCAACCCGTTTGAGGGTATGGGTGCCTCTCGATGCATAGTTTGCAAGAAGGAACAGTGGCTAGGCTCGGTTTCTGTGGGGCTTGCCCCACACAAACCGAGACTAGTAGGCGTGAAGCCGGTTTTCATATGGTTTTTTGGGCTTACAAACCCATCTCTACGGATTTTACGTGGCTGCACAATGGTGGCAGAAGTACTGTATGGTATGCATACCCCAACGAAGAGCGGGCCGTAATTCTCGGTGATCCGCTCTGGTTCACTCTCCCCCGCAGGGGCCGACCAGATTGGCTGAGGCGAGGAGGGTGCCCGCCAAGGCGCAATGTCCGGACCACTAGGTTACCAATTGGCAACCAGCGACATTCTTTTTCGCACCCCCGCAAAACGTATCACATATGCCCCTCAAAATGATCGCAGCGAAAATACAACTACGCGACTTTTCCAGTTTGGGGCAACTGGTAGTCGTTTTGGTGAAATACCACCGTTTTAAGCGGTTTTTCAACCAGTCTCCGCCGAATAGGGGCTGAAATTTGTACTGGCTGTCTTGTGCGGATTGGACCCATGTTGTTACCCCTTAAAATGATCGGCTCGTGCGAAAACGTCAGGAAATCAACTTTGTTTGCCAAATTGGGTCCCATTTTATGGTTTTGCAGCAGTTTGGAGCGTTTTTGGGGCAGTTTTGTACCAAAATAGGGTCAAATTGTTACTGAAAGCACATATTCAACCCATTTGAGGGTATCGGTGCCCCTCGATGCATAGTTTGCAAGAAGGAGCAGTGGCTAGGCTCGGTTTCTGTGGGGCTTGCCCCACAGAAACCGACCCAGCAGGCGTGTAGAAGTTTTCATTGGATTTTTTTTGGCTTACAAACCCATCTGTATTGATTGTACGTTGCTGCACAATGTTGACACAAGTACCGTATGGTATGCATACCCCAAAGAAGAGCGGGCTGCAATTCTCCGTGATCCGCGCTTGTTCAATCTCTCCCGCAGGGGCCGAAGAGATTGGATGAGGCAGGCAGGGTGCCCGCCGAGGCGCAATGTCCCGACCACTAGGTTACCAATTGGCAACCAGCGACATTTTTTTTCGCACCCCCGCAAAACGTATCACATATGCCCCTCAAAATGATCGCAACGGAAAAAAAGAGACGCAACTTTTCGATGTTTGGGCAACTGGTAATCGTTTTGGTGAGGTAGCACCGTTTTAAGCGGTTTTTCAACCAGTCTCCGCCGAATAGAGGCTAAATTTTGTACTGGCTGCCTTGTGCGGATTGGACCCATGTTGTTACCCGTTAAAATGATCGGCTCGTGCCAAAACGTCGGGAAATCAACTTTGTTTGCCAAAGTTGGTGCCGTTTTGTGGTTTTGCGGTAGTTTGGAGCGTTTTGGGTGCAGTTTTGTAGCGAAATAGGGTCAAATTGTTACTAAAAGCACAGGTTCAACCCGTTTGAGGGTATGGGTGCCTCTCGATGCATTGTTTGCAAGAAGCAGTGGCTAGGCTCGGTTTCTTTGGGGCTTGCCCCACAGAAACCGAGACTAGTAGGCGTGAAGCCGGTTTTCATATGGTTTTTTGGGCTTGCAAACCCATCTCTACGGATTTTAAGTGGCTGCACAATGGTGGCAAAAGTACCGTATGGTATGCATACCCCAACGAAGAGCGGGCCATAATTCTTTGTGATCCGCCCTTGTTCACTCTCACCCGCCCTTGTTCACTCTCCGACGCAGGGGCCGACCAAATTGGCTGAGACGGGGAGGGTGCCCGCCGAGGCGCAATGTCCGGACCACTAGGTTACCAATTGGCAACGAGCGACATTTTTTTTGGCACCCCCGCAAAACGTATCACATATGCCCCTCAAAACGATCGAAGCGAAAATACAACTACGCGACTTTTCCAGTTTGGGGCAACTGGTAGTCGTTTTGGTGAAACAGCACCGTTTTCAGCGGTTTTTCAACCAGTCTCCGCCTAATAGGGGCTGAATTTTGTACTGGCTGCCTTGTGCGGATTGGACCCATGTTGTTACCCCTTAAAATGACCGGCTCGTGCGAAAACGTCATGAAATCAACTTCGTTTGCCAAATTTGGTCCCATTTTATGGTTTTGCGGCGGTTTGGAGCGTTTTTGGAGCAGTTTTGTAGCGAAATAGGGTCAAATTGTTACTAAAAGCACAGGTTCAACCCGTTTGAGGGTATCACTGCCCCTCGATGCATAGTTTGCAAGAAGGAGCAGTGGCTAGGCTCGGTTTCTGTGGGGCTTGCCCCACAGACACCGAGACTAGCAGGCGTGAAGCGGGTTTTCATATGGTTTTTTTGGCTTAAAAACCTTGACGTGAAAGCTGACGTAACACCTTGGTTACCCGGACCTACTACACACCTTGAAACCTGTCCTCGGCGCTAATTCTCCGTGATCAGCTCTTGTTCAAATTGGGCCCCCGGCCCGCCTTGCCACGCGCGCGGAGAGGGGGAGGGGCCCCCTCCGCACAAGCCACTGGCCACCTCTCAACCCCCTATGATAGGGAACCCCATGTGTCGATTAAAGTGGTTCTATCACCCCTACACCCTTACCCCTCAAAATGACCGGCTCAATGAGAAAACTCAGAAAATCACCTTTGTTTGCTCCGTTTATGTCCATTTTGAAGAGTTAGCAGGGTTTTAAGCAGTTTTTCAACCAGTCTCCCTCAAAATGCGGCTGAATTTTGTATAGGTTGCTACGCGCTGATTTGACCCATGTTACAGCCACTTAAAATGATCGACTTGCAACGAAACGTTGGAAAATATACTTTGTTTGCCAAATTTGGTGCCGTTTTGCGGATTTGAGGCCAATCTTATAGTTTTTGGAGCACTTTTTGCCTATTTTTTTGACCAATTTGGGAACTACCCGGATGGATACAGTGACAGAAAATGAGAATCTCCCAGCTACAAAGGACATCTTGCTAGGCTTGGTTAATGAGGGGTGTGCCCCTCATCAACCAAGCCTAGCATATGGCCCAACGGCCACATGAGTTTTATGTATGTTTTGCGCGTACTTTTGGGTCACATTTCACGCACTGCATTTGTGCCGTCAACGGCGTGCTTTGCGGGGATGCTATTTGTTGTGGGTTCCCACACTCTAAATCACCGCCTTCATCCCCTTGTTCAATTTGGGCCCCCCGGCCCGCCTTGCAACGTGCGCGGAGAGGGGGAGGGGCCCCCTCCGCACAAGTCACAGGCCACCTCCAACCCCCTATAATAGGGAACACCCTGACGTCAAAATTCCGGTTGTATAACCCCTACACCCTTACCCCTCAAAATGACCACCTCGATGAAAAAACTGAGAAAATCACCTTCGTTTGCTCCGTTTATGCCCGTTTTGAAGAGTCAGCGGGGTTTTAAGCAGTTTTTCAACCAGTCTCCATTAAACGGGGCTGAATTTTGCACACATTGCTACGCGCTAATTGGACCAATGTTATAGCCCCTTAAAATGACCGGCTCACAACGAAACATTAGGAAATAAACTTTGTTTGTTGAATTTGGTGCCTTTTTGCGGTTTTACCAGCATTATTATGGTTTTTGGAGCATTTTTTGGCTATTTTTTCGACCGATTTGCAAATCAACCGGATGGATACATTGCCACAAAAAGAGTATCTCGCGGCTACTAAGGACATCAAACACGGCTTGCTAGGCTTGGTTGGTGAGGGGTGTGCCCCTCATCAACCAAGCCTAGCGTGTGGACAAACGGCCACATGAGTTTTATGTATGTTTTGCGCGTATTTTTTGGTGACATTTCAGTCATTGCATTTGTGCCGTCAAGGGCATGCTTTAGGGGGATGCTACTTTTTGTACTTTCCCACACTCTAGATCGCCGCCTTCATCCCCTAGTTCAATTTGGGCCCCCCGGCCCGCCTTGCCACGTGCGCGGAGAGGGGGAGGGGCCCCCTCCGCACAAGTCACAGGCCACCTCCAACCCCCTATAATAGGGGACACCCTGACGTCAAAATGGCGGTTCTATCACCCCTAGACCCTTACCCCTCAAAACGACCGCCTCGATGAGAAAGCTCAGAAAATCACCTTCGTTTCCTCCGTTGATGCCCGTTTTGAAGAGTTGGCAGGGTTTCAAGCAGTTTTTCAACCAGTCTCCACGAAAACGGGGCTGAATTTTGCACGGGTTGCTACGCGCTGATTTGACCAATGTAATAGCCCCTTAAAAGGACATGCTCGCAACGAAGCGTTAGGAAATAAACTTTGTTTGTTTGTTCGTGTCGTTTTGCGGATTTACTGCCATTTTTATGGTTTTTGGAGCAGTTTGTGGCTATGTGTTTGACCGATTTGTAAATTACCCGGATGGATACACTTACACAAAATGAGAATCTCCCGGCCACAAAGGACACCAAACACGACTTCCTAGGCTTGGTTGGTGAGGGGTGTGCCCCTCGTCAACCAAGCCTAGCATATGGCCGAACGGCCAGATGAATTTTATGTATGTTTTGCGCGTATTTTTTGGTGACATTTCACGCATTGGATTTGTGCCGTTAACGGCATGCTTTACGGGGATGCTATTTGTTGTAGTTTCCCACACTCTAGACCACTGCCTTCGTCCCCTAGTTCAAACTGGGCCGCCGGCCCGCCTTGCCACGTGCGCGGAGAGGGGGAGGGGCCCCCTCCGCACAAGTAACGGGCCACCTCCAACCCTCTATGATAGCGCACCCCATGTGTCCGAGACGGCGGTTCTATCACCCTTATACCCTTACCCCTCAAAATGACCGTCTCGACGTGGCGATCATGGCGTGCATCTTGGTTTCCGTCATCTATGGTCGTTTTAAATAGTTAAGAGCGCTTGAAATTGGTGGTTTGTAAGCAAGGATCCAAGAATTCCAGTAATGGTAGGGACCGGATTTAAGGGTGCGGCACTAAATTTCATATCTACAATTTTGTAATATGTGAATATCAAGGCTAAAATCGTAAAAAATCGAATTATAGGGGTAATTCTTTGGTAGCACTGGCAACAGCGCTCTTGGCAGCGGCGCAAACTCGCAGCACTTCAATGAATTCTGGTTGGCAAAAATAAAAGGTGACTGGTTGTCATTGGCAGTCGTCAAAAAAAAAAACTTGGTGGTTGTCATTGCGGTCGTGGCTTTGCTCTTCGCGTTTCGTTTAGTGTTGGTTGCTGTTTGCTGGTTCCTCATTGCCGTGCCCAATCCAGCCGCTGACATGAAGGTCACACACAAGCCGCAACCGTTTTTGAACACTGCTGGCAGCTACGGCTGTGATGCGCGGAGTCAATTTGGTGTGTTTCGTTTTGCAGGGGTGAATGCATGCAGGTGGAGTTGGTCAATTTGGTTTTGTACGTGCATGCTTGCCTGCAATCCGCGCCCTGCTTGGTCGGTTCGCTACAGCTTGCTTGTGTGTGCCCCGTTGGAGTTTGGTTTAGCGTTGAAGTGCCCACACACAAATCACACATAAAACGTCGCACTGACACTCAAGTGGCACACAACCAGCGCGCTGACACACAGTTGAAACCATCATTGCGCGCTGACACACACATGACACACACACAGCGCGCGCTGGACACACAAGTTACACACACGTTGCGCGCTGACACGGAAATGACACACAGAGTGCACTGACACAGAAATGAAACACACACAATGCACTGCCACACAATTGACACATGTACACAACGCGCTAACACATGACACGCGCCAACACACAAAAGACACACACCCAGCGCTCGCCGGACAGACAGTGACACACCCAGCGCGAGCCAGACACACAAACACACCCCCAACGCGCCGCAAACACACTATCCCACACCCAGCGCGCGGCAAACACACTATCACACACCCAGCGCGCGGCAAACACACCATCACACACCCAGCGCGCGGCGAACACACCATCACAAACCCAGCGCGCAACGGACACACAATCACACTCGGCGGAAATGTGTGTGTCTTTTGTGTCAGCGCGCAGTGTGTGTGTGTCATTTTTTGCATTGGGCTATGTCTTTTGCATCTGCAACTACACCCTCATTTTCCTGTGCTTTCCCTCGCGGTCCTGTCTGCCATTTTGCGTTGCCATTTGCCACAATCACTCTTGCTGTGGCTCCTGCCTTTGCGACTACGCTCTCATTTGCCTGTGCAAGCTATCTGCCATTTGTGTCACTGTCACTCTTGCTGTGGCCTCTGCCTTTGCGCCTGCGCTCTCATTTGTTTGTGCAACCTGTCTGCCATTGGTGTCACTGTCACTCTTGCTGTGGCTCCTGCCTTTGCGACTGCGCTCTCATTTGCCTGTGCCACCTGTCTGCCATTTGTGTCACTGTCACTCTTGCTGTGGCTCCAGCGCTTGCGACGGCGCTCTCATTTGCCTGTGCAATCTGTGCTTCCCTGTCCATCGTGGTCCTTGTCATTTGTGTGTTGTGTCTGCCATTTGTCTGGCAGGTGTGTGCCATGTGTCATTTGTCTCTCCGTCTCCTTGTGTGTCTCTGTTTCTCTCAGGTTGGAAGCAATGGAGGCTGTTTTCTTTGTGCTAGGGGCAGTGGAGGAAATTTTCTTTGTTTTGCTGCCTCTCAAGTTGCAAGCAGTGGAGGCAGCTTGCTTTGTGTTGTGGTTTTGTGCTTTGTCTCACCCTGCCATTGAAATCGGGTGGTCAATTTTTCCTTTGGTGGTGGTTTGGGTTTGGGTTTGATTTCGGTTGGTGGTTTGGGTGCTTGCAAAACTAGTTGGTTAGTGCCTTGGTGGGTTGGGGAGTTTGGGGCTTGGTAGCTTTGGTGCCTGGTGGTTGGGGTATTGAATGGTGACTCCGGTGTTTGGTGGTTTTGGTTATTTTGGTGGCTTGAGTGGTTGGTGGTTTGGGCCGTGGGACTTGTTGGTGGATTGGGGTATCCGGGTTTTGGTGGCTTTGGTGGTAGTTAGTGTTTTGGGCCTCGGGTGAGAGGATCAGTGGGTTTTCCAACAAAAGCAAAGATTTTTTGAGGAAAAATTTTGTTTGTTGCCACCTAGGTTTTCTCCATCGAAACGGTGTTCTTCGAAATGTTTGCAAGAAACCTCATGTGGTGAGGATATGGCAGTAAGCCTGGGAAAAGACAATTTAGTGATGTAGAAGAAAGAATCAAGGCATGTGAGTGCGGAAATAAACATTTTAACAAAAGGAATTTAGGTTTTTGTATTGAAACGCATTGCGAATGGGGGTGGATGCGATGGTGCATAGCACCATCGCATCTACTCGGGTACCCACTCACTCATCTCAGGAAATTGCATGGGGGGGGGGGGGGCGCTTGCGTAGTTTGTGGGGGAGGGGGGCGGGGGACATGTACCGAAGGGGGATAGGAGCCATGCTATTGTCGGCTCAAGAACGTGGTGGTCAGGCTTCGGGCAAATAGCAAGGTGCGCAAATCGTGAGGGCAGGGTTGGTTGGAGGAGCACAGGCGAAGCACATTTGTGTGCCAATTTTTGGGGACTAGGGTTTTCCAATTTGTTGACACTGCATCAAATTATTTTCCAATTGGCCGTGTGGTGCAGGTTTTTGGTGAGCAATCGGCGTATATATATTGGCAACATTTTTAAATCGTCAAAAAATGATGGCCAACTTTTTTGCCGGGCAATTTTTGTTGTTTGCAACTCGAGTTATCCGTTGCTTTGGGCGAAGGTATCTCCTACCCTATGGCCTACCTTAAGGGGCATCGAAAGGAAACACACGCCACTGGTGCCTTGCTACGCAAAGGTTTCCAGATTTATGGCACCAATTTGTTTCGCCCACAGCCTTCAATTGCCACAAAGTGGACCCTACATTGCTCTCAACATGTTGAAGCCCAATGTTAAGCTCCACATATCCCAAACGTTGCCTTCACCATATTTTCCCCAAACCTACATACAAACAAAGGGGCTTTCCGTGGTATGTGTAATCTCCTACAACAACGTGGTATGTGTCATCTCCTACAACAACGTGCCCAATTTGGGTTTGCCACATTGTAGACCACCGCCTTCATCGCCTAGTTCAATTTGGGCCCCCCGGCCCGCCTTGCCACGTAAGCGGAGAGGGGGAGGGGCCCCCTCCGCACAAGTCACAGGCCACCTCCAACCCCCTATGATAGGGAACCCAATGTGTCCGAAACGGCGGTTCTATGACCCCTACACCCTTACCCCTCAAAATGACCGCCTCGATGAGAAAACTCAGAAAATCACCTTCGTTTGCTCCGTTTATGCCCGTTTTGAAGAGTTAGCAGGGTTTTAAGCAGTTTTTCAACCAGTCTCCATTAAACGGGGCTGAATTTTGCACGCGTTGCTACGCGCCGATTTGACCAATGTTATAGCCCCTTAAAATGACCGGCTCGCAACAAAACATTAGGAAATAAACTTTGTTTGTTGAATTTGGTGCCGTTTTGCGGTTTTACGGCCATTTTTTGGGTTTTTGGAGCAGTTTTTCGCTATTTTTTCGACCGATTTGCAAATCAACCGGATGGATACATTGACACAAAATGATAACCTCCCGGCTACTAAAGACATCAAACACGGCTTGCTAGGCTTGGTTGATGAGGGGTGTGCCCCTCATCAACCAAGCCTAGCATGTGGGCGCACGGCCACATGAGTTTTATGTATGCTTTGCGCGTATTTTTTGGTGACATTTCACACATTGCATTTGTGCCGTCAAGGGCATGCTTTACGAGGATGTTATTTGGTGTAGTTTCCCGCACTCTAGATCGCCGCCTTCATCCCCTTGTTGATATCCCCCCCGCAGGGGGCTCGCTTCTGCAGGGGTCGGGGTGGGAGGGCCCCTTACCCCGCGCCGGAAGCAGTGTCCATTCTCTATGTTACGCCACCCCCCAGCCCGGAAAACAGCCCTTCTCAAAACCCTCCCATGCTACCCCTTAAAATGACTGAAATCCAATTCTAAAACCGCGACTTTTCCCTTTTTGCGCCGACGATAGTCGTTTTGGTGAGTTAGCAGCGTCTTAAGCGGGTTTTCGGGCAGTCTCCATGAATTTGGGGCTGACTTTTGTATTGGCTCCTGCTTGCGCAATTGGGCAATGTTACAGCCCCAGAAAATGACCGGTTCGGGCCAAATCGTCAGAAAAATCAATCAAGTTGGCCAAATTTGTGCCGTTTTGATGATTTACGGCCAATATTGTGCATTTTTTGGCAGTTTTTTGCCATGTTTTTTGCCATGTTTGGCATGCATACTTGCTGCTCATCTGACAACCCTTTTTCGCAAATTGGGCAACCATAGTGGACAAGAGCCATGAGGCAGAAACCGGTAGCCTCTATTGTTGTGGGGCTTGGCCCCCAAAAACGGAGCCTAGCGGCCGGCGTTTGCACCATTGATCCAATGTTTTGATGGTTTTCCTTTTCTCCGCTTGTGAATGGTCGTTTTGCCTTTGTGTTCTTTGTCCTCCCCTTTGTCATCCGAACCGTTGCCGTGCGACCCCGCCTCGTGGAACTTTCTCTCGTTCAATTGGGGCCGCCGGCCCGCCTTGCCACGTGCGCGGAGAGGGGGGGGGGGGCCTCTGCACAAGTCACAGGCCACCTCCAACCCCCTAAAATAGTGAACACCATGTCCTCAAAATTCCGGTTCTATCACCCCTACACCCTTACCCCTCAAAATGACCGTCTCGACGTGGCGATCATGGCGTGCATCTTGGTTTCCGTCATCTATGGTCGTTTAAAATAGTTAGGAGCCCTTGAAATTGGTGTGTTGTACGAAAGGATCCAAGAAACCCTGTATGTGTAGGGACCGGATTTGAGGGTGCGGAACTACAGTTCATATGCAAAATGATGTTATGTGTGACACTCAAAGCTGAAATTGTAAAAAATCGAATCATTGGGTT
Organism: Eutreptiella sp. 'Long Island Sound 2002'; assembly: GCA_964036045.1. Classification (NCBI taxonomy): domain Eukaryota; phylum Euglenozoa; class Euglenophyceae; order Eutreptiales; family Eutreptiaceae; genus Eutreptiella; species Eutreptiella sp. 'Long Island Sound 2002'. The sequence goes on along the minus strand of OZ038382.1, from coordinate 126,451,867 downwards.
AATTCTTTGGTAGCACTGGCGACGGCGCTTTTGGCGGTGCCGCGAACTCGCAGCACTTGAATGATTTTGGTGGGCAAAAAGAAAAAGTGGGTGGTTGTCATTTGCGGTCGTCAAAAACAAAAAAGTGGTTTGTTGTCATTTGCGATCGTGGCTTTGCTCTTCATGTTTCGCTTCGCGTTTTTCTTGCTGGTCGTCGTTGCTCATTGCCGTGCCCACTCCAAACATTGACACCAAGGTCCCGAACAAGCCACAACCGTTTTTGAACAGTGCCGGCAGCTGCTGCTGTGACGGATGCTACACAGAGTTGATTTGGTGTGCTTGGTTTTGCACATGCATGCTTGCCTGCAATCCGCGCCCTGCTTGTTTTGCTGGAGCTTGGTTGTCTGTGCCCGGTTGGAGTTTGGTTTCGCGTTGGAGCTTACGCCGCGCGCTGGGTGTGTGGGTGTGGGGGTGCCGCGCGCTGGGTGTGTAATGTTGTGTTCGCCGCGCGCTGGGTGTGTGATGGTGTGTTTGCCGCGCGCTGGGTGTGTCGTGCTGTGTCCGGGGCGCGCTAGGTGTGGGATAGTGTGTTTGTGGCGCGCTAGGGGTGTGTTTATGTGTCCGCCTCGCACTGGGTGTGGCATTGTGTGTCCGGCAAGCGCCGGTGTGTGTCTTTTGTGTGTTGGCGCGCTATGTGTGTGTGGGTCACTTTTGTGGTAGTGCATTGTGTGTGTGTCATTTCTGTGTCAGCGTGCGTTGTGTGTGTCACTTGTGTGTCACCGCGTTGTGTGTGTGTCATGTGTGTCAGCGTGTAGTGATTGTGTCAATTGTGTGTCAGCCCGCCGTGTGTGTGTCATGTGTGTGTCAGTGCGCAGTGATTGTGTCAATTGTGTGTCAGCGCGCTGGCTGTGTGCCACTTGAGTGTTAGCGGGCTGTTTTTGTGTGATTTGTGTGTCGGTGCGCTCTGTGTGTGTGTTTTGTGTCAGGTCGCAGGGTGTGTGTCATTTGTTGCAATGGGCTGTGACTTTTGCGTTTGCAACCACACTCTCATTTTCCTGTGCAATCTGTGCTCTCGCGGTCCTGCCTGAACAACTTGTCTTCCATGTGTGTCACTGTCACTCTTGCTGTGGCTCCTGCCTTTGCGACTGCGCTCTCATTTGCCTGTGCAACCTGTCTGCCATTTGTGTCACTGTCACTCTTGCTGTGGTCCCTGCCTTTGCGACTGCACTCTCATTTGCCTGTGCAATCTGTGCTTGCCTTTCCATCGTGGTCCTTGTCATTTGTGTGTTGTGTCTGCCATTTGTCTGGCAGGTGTGTGCCATGTGTCATTTGTCTCTCCCTCTCCTTGTGTGCCTCTGTTTCTCTCCGGTTGGAAGCAGTGGAGGCTGTTTTCTTTGTGCTGGAAGCGGTGGAGGAGGTTTTCTTTGTGTTGTGTTTTGCTGCCTCTCAAGTTGCAAGCAGTGGAGGCAGCTTGCTTTGTGTTATGGTTTTGTGATTTGTTTCACCCTGCCATTGAAATCAGGTGGTCAATTTTTGCTTTGGTGGTGGTGGTTTGGGTGCTTGCAAAACTAGTGGGTTAGTGCCTTAGTGGGTTGGGGAGTTTGGGGCTTGGTAGCTTTGGTGCCTAGCGATTGGTGTATTGAATGGTGACTTCAGTGTTTGGTGGTTTTGGTTATTTTGGTGGCTTGGGTGGTTGCTAGCTTTCAGGGTGGGTTTGTGATTGGTGGCTTGGGCCGTGGGACTTGTTGGTGGATCGGGGTCTCCGGGTTTTGGTGGCTTTGGTGGTAGTTAGTGTTTTGGGCCTTAGGCCACACGATTAGTGGGTTTTCCAACAAAAGCAAAGTTTTTTTGCGGAAAAAACTGTGTTTGTTGCCACCTAGGTTTTCTCCATCGAAACGGTGTTCTTCGAAATGTTTGCAAGAAACCTGACGTGGTGAGGATACGGCAGTAAGCCTGGGGAAAAACACTTTGGTGATGTAGAAGAAAGAATCAAGCCATGTGAGTGCGGAAATAAACATTTTAACGAAAGGGAATTTAGGGTTTTGTTTTGAAACACGTTGAGTATGGGGGTGGATGCGATGGTGCATAGCACCATCGCATCCACTGAGGTATCCACTCACTTAGCTCAGGAAATTGTGTGAAGGGGGGGGGGGTTGCAGGGTTCATGGGGAGGGTGCGGGGGGCAAGTGGCCCAGGCGGATAACAGTCATGCGGTTGTCAGCTCAGGCATGTGGTGGTCAGGCAAAGTGCACAAATCGTGGGGAAGGGTTGGTTGGAAGAGGAGGGGCAAAGAGCATTGCTGTGCCAATTTTTGGGGACACCACGGTTTTCCAATTTGTTGACACTCCGTCAAATTATTTTCCAATTGGCCCTCTGGTGCAGGTTTTTGGTGAGCAACCAATATATGCATTGCCAACAATTTTAACTCGGCAAAAATTGTGGGCCCGCATTTTTGCGAGGCAATTTTAGTTCTTGTACTGCACGAGTCATTGGTTGTTTTGCGGGCAAAAGGCAAATGTATCTGTCGTGCAATGGCTTACCCAAAGGGGCATCAAGTGGGAACCTACGCCACCAATACTTTGGGAAGCGGAAGCTGACACATTGATGGCACCAACTTGTTTGACACACAGCCATCACTTGCCACAGAGTGGACCGCATGTGCTTCACAACATATTTCGCCCCAATGTTAGAGTCAACATACCCCGAACGTTATTTTGAACATATTCTCCCCAAATGCACCAAGAAACAAAGGCCTTTCGGTCGTATGTATCGGCTCCAAAAACAACACGCCCAATTCAGATTGCTCACACTTTAGACCACCGCCTTCATTCCCTAGCTTCTATGGGGGTCCGGGTGTGGGGCCCCTGACCCCGCGCAAAAGCAGTGTCCATACTATACATTACGCGACCCCCCCCCTTGGAAGATAGCCCTTCTCAAAAACCTACCATGTTACCCCTTACAATGATCGAAATAGAATTCTAAGAACGCGACTTTTCCCTTTTTTCGCCGACGATGGTCGTTTTGGTGAGTTAGCGGCGTTTTAAGCGGTTTTTCGGGCAGTCTCTGGGAATTTGGGGCTCAATTTTGTATTGTCTCCTGCTTGCAAAACAGGGCTATGTTGCAGCCGCTTAAAATGACCAGTTCGGGCCAAGACGTCACAAAATCAATCCCGTTGGCCAAATTTGGTGCTGCTATGATGATTTACGGCCAATTTCGTGCTTTTTTTTGGCAGTTTTTTGCCATAGTTTATGCCATATTTGACATGTATACTTGCTACCCATCTGACAACCCTTTTTCGCCAATTGGGCTACCATAGTGGGCAAGAGGCATGAGGCAGCACCCGCTAGGCTCCGTTTTTGTGGGGCTTGGCCCCCAAAAACGGAGCCGAGCGGACGGCCTTGGCGTCGTTGTTCCCATGTTTTCATGGTTTTCTCCTTCCCTACTTCTGAATAGTCTTTTTGCCTTTGTGTTCCTTGTCCTCCCCGTTGTCATCCGAACCGTTGCCGTGCGACCCCACCTTGTGCAACTTTCCCCCACTGGTTCAATTGGGGCCCCGCGGGCCGCCTTGCCTTGTGCGGAGAGGGGTAGGAGCCCCCGGAGCCCAGAGAGCACATACGCAGTAGACTTTGAATCGACTAGGACACGTCCAAAATTTCCGTCTCAAAGTGTCCAACACTCGCCCAACAAAATGACCAGCTCGATGAGAAAACTCAGAAAATCACCTTTGTTTGCTCCATTTATGCCCATTTCGGAGAGTTAGCGGCTTTTTGAGCAATTAGCCAGTCTTCACAAATTTGGGGTTGAATTTTACACAGGTGCACACGCGCCCCTTTGGCTCATGTTGTAGCCCCTTAAAATGAGTGGCTGGAGCCAACGTCAGAAAATCACCTTGGTTTGTTGAATTTGGTGCCATTTTGCGGAGTTATGGTCATTCGTGTCGTTTTTCAGACACTTTTTGTGTGGTGTTTGCACACTTTTTTGTTATGGTAAATGGAATATGCTCTGGTAAAATGACTAGCTATGGTCAAGTAAGGACATAAAATGGGGCCCGCTAGGCTTGGTTGATGAGGGGTGTACCCCTCATCAACCAGGCACACTATGTTTTGTGTATGTGTTGTGTGTAGTGTTGTCGATCCTTGTTTTGTTTGGTGTATTTGTCCTGTATGTGTATTGCATGCTCTACGAGCATACTTTTTGCCATACCATCTTGTGTTCTAGACCGTCGCCTTCTACCTTGTTCTCAGGGAACCAGTCAAAAGCACCCTCAAAGAGGGCCGATGACATGGCGCCCATAATCACACCGGCACCAACCCACAGCCAAAGATGTGGCCAAAAGCCCACAATTCAAAAACGACCAAAAATGGCACTTGTGCCACCAAAACATTGAGGAGGTTTGAAACTATACAGTGGGCCTTGGATGGAGCGTGCAAATCATTTTCAGCATTCCCAACCCTACCAAAGCGATTTCATCGCCTTCGGTGAAAGACTTCATGGCCCTGGCACGTGCTGCGCCCCTGTAATGAACCCCCGTCCCCAAAAGTCCCCATTACCCAAGTCCGACTTCTTCAATCCGACCAATTCAAAAGGATTGAGCCCCCAACAAACTGTTGCTGCTACTGGGCCTGATTCCTTTGAAAATATCTTACGCAAAAAGAGCAGGGCATAGAAACCAAGCCTCCAAACATATCCTTTCACTGTTGCGTGGCCTAAATCAACTGCAACAATGCAGTCATGAGCCAACCGTGTGGGTAGAAGAAATGCTTTTGGCGGGGCTTGGTGCATGTGACTGATTTCCCCCCCTTGTACTTTGTCAATGTATAAAAATAAGGCACATGGCGGCGTTTTGGGTTGCAGTGTGCAAGCGCAACTCAATTCCCTGCCCGAGCAGCGCCAAGAGTACACCACGGTTTCTACACCAAAACGTTCGGTGCCATACCATACCCAGCCAGCTATTCTTCTCTCCTTCCCTGGGGTCTCAAATTTGAGGATTGATGCACTGATTACCCCATGGATAGAGCGTAGCAAGTACTCAGTTAATGCCACACTGCTTCGACCTACTATAAGGTTTTCATGCAGCGACACAACACCGCCACGGATGCATGATGGTGTTTGTGTGGGTAGACCATAAAGGTCCAGAATAACCGACCAGTCAACACGTGCAATGTTACGCACTTCTTCCAATTTTGTGGATAGAGCCCTCCAGGCTATTGGATTCAGTCTTTCCTTCAGTTCGCTGAAGGACACCAAAGAGGTGGGGCTTAAGCAATCTTTGATCGCGCTCTCTAAGTGTCTGGGTTAGGTGTCTGGCACCATAACATAATGCCGGGGGCACAGAAGCAGCAAGCGCAAAGAGGAATCCCGGGGGGGGGGGGGGGGGTGGCAACCCCTCGGTTCTGGACGCCAACTACCCCCCCAAATAACTGTTGGCCGGAGGCCCCTTGGGGGGGTGGGGTTGGGGGGGGGGGGTTCTGGGAGGGGCGCCTAGGGGGGGGGGCGCTGGTGAGGGCACTTCCACGGGGGGAGGGGGGTGTCGGGCACCTCCGAACAGTTGGGCATGCGGCCCATATGTGATCCGACAGTTCGCACCGCCCCTCCCCCAAATTCACAGGTAACCACAACCCAAGTGTGGGACTTCATCACCCCAACTCAAGCGCTGAGCGTAGTGCTTCTGGTGCTTGTGTACAAGTGGGCACCTTTGGATCCTTCGGCGCCTTTGACAACTAACTGTTGGCCGGAGGCCCCTTGGGGAGGGGGCGGCGGGTAGTTGGCGTCCTAAGACCCATGGCGTCGCCCCCTTGGGGAGGAATCACTCCTCAAAGAGGTGTTTTGAGCCGACATGCATCGTCCAAGTTGTGGTTACCAGCCATCAAGGAAGCCACTCCAAAGGGCAACTCCAAAGGGGAGTGTGTACGATAGTATGCACGAAGTCGCCCCACCCTACCTCCCCCCCCTACCCCCCCCCCCTACCTACCCCCCCCCTACCCCCACCCGGGCGAGAGGCGGACGACCTCGACTTGGGCCTGGAACTCGGCACCGACAAGGACAACGAGTACCTGCTCAACTAATCGCCGCCCCCCTGCTCTCCCACCCCCCTGCCCCCGCCCCCCCGCCCCCCCCGGGAGCCCAGGCAGGGCACCGCGGGGGGGGCGCCGGCTTAGCCCGCGACCGGGCACCCCTCCCGCCCAGGGCGGGGATCTCAGATGCAGCGCACGGCCCCAGAGCAACCCAGCCGCCGGGACCAACGGGGCGGCGCACCTCCGGCGGGCCATGACCTCGCCCCCCCGGGTGGCCACGCACGGGCCCCAGCACAGCTCTCCCCTCCCATATGGGCAAGCCCTAGGGGCGTCCCAACAGCACGCGGCCGGCACAGTCTGAGCGGGCACCAGGAAGCGCCGTCCGCCCCCTCCAAAGGCGGACGGCGGCGCCCACACATGGCGCCGCGGACAGCATGCAACTCGAAGCGAATGCAACGACTTGTGCCCGCTCTGCTGCCTGCCAGTACCTCTAGTGCCTCTGAGGACCAGCGATGTGGGGGCAGCGACCAGCGCGGGCGACGGGGGGCAGGAAGAGGGCGGGGGTGCGAATAGGTGACACGGAGTACGAGACTGCTGCGCCTCGGGCGCGGCCCGGCCGCAGGGCGGTAGGCCACCAGCCCCCCCCCTCCCCTCCCTGGGGCGGCCCGGCTGGGCGACCCCCCCCCCCCCCCCAGGGCACAGACGGGGCGACGGGGGGGGGCAAGGCCAGCGGTGCCGGCCAAGGAGCAGCGAGGCCCGCGGCGCGCACGTGGAGGGGCAGGACCGGACACGGCGGGCGGCGGCGCGCGCGGTAAGGGCGCGGGGGATGGGGGGCGGAGAGCCACACCCGGACCCCAGGGACGCAAGGACGTGCCCCCCCCCCCGCCCCTTAGCAGCGGGCCCGGCCCAACGCGGCCTAGCAAGGGACCCAAGGGCACGGCCACGCCGGAGGGATGTTCGGGCAAGGCGCGACCGTAGTCGTGGACTTGCAGGGTACCCCCCCCCCCCAAGTGGTGCTGCGCGGGTCCTTTGCTCTGCTCAGCGCAGTGACCAAGCAAAGTGCCCCGCCGCACCATCGCTTACCCCCCGTACCACGCGCTCCCACCCCCATCCCCGTACCGGGTGGGCAGGCGCGGGCTGCAGCCACTCTTCCGCGGCCGCCGGCTGGCCTGGGAGCAGCAGATGCGCCGGTGGGTAGCGCGGAGCGACCCGGCACCGGCCATCCGCCGTTGGCTGGCCTAGGTGAGCCGTTCGCTGCACCCTCGCAGCCCTCGCTCGGAGGACGCCCTCGCGACCGTCGCCTGCACCCGCTACGCCCTCGAGGGGCCAGCCCCCCGCCTTCTCCATCTCGAGGACATCCTCATGGGATGCTTCCTCAGCTGGACGGGCACAGGCGGGCGCCCCAGATGGGGGCTGTCGCCCCTAAACTGCGTGCCCCAAGGCCTGGCGATATCGGGCCCCGCCCTCCACGAGGCCCTCGGCTGGCGGTACGGCCGGGCGGCCCCCCTCTGGCGGTCCCCCCGCCTCCACTAGAGGGAGGGCGTGCGGATCTCTAGGGTCGCCCCCCTGGTGACGCCCCTCTAGGACCCGGGCCCCCTCCCGACCCGCCGCGCCGGGGCGGCCGCCCCGCAGCCCTGGGTCGACGCGCCCCAGCGCCGGGCGCTCCGGGTCGAAGGGTGGGGCAACAAGGCCGGGGGCTCCCGGGGCCATTGGGTGGGTATCACCCACGACGGCTCCGTCCGGTGCCTCCTGCGGGGCGTCAAGCCCCTCGCCCCGCCAAGGGACGCGCGCGCAGCGGCGGCCAAGGTGCTGGCCTCCACTCCACGGGTGTCGCCGTGTGGTACGCAGTGCTGCCAGCCCCGGGAGCGCCGCAGCAGCCCCCACAGCAAACCCGCGCAGAGAGCGCCGCCCAAGCTCGGGCGTGGCTCGCGATCCGCGAGCTCGTGGCGGCGTGGCGGCGGCGCCGCGGGGTGCAGGTCGTGTTTGAAACGCCCTGACCCAGGTGTGCGGCCACTGGGCAGCCCTGCCGAGAAGGCCGCCGAAGCCCTCCCTCCCCCCCCTTGCATCCTTTCAGCCCCGGCCCCCTCCCTCGCCCCCCCCCCCCCCGGCCCGGCGAGCGGGGAAACGAGGCGGGCAGGGACACCGACCCCCCCCCACGGCGGCGGGTCTGGGCACCCCCCGCGGCCCTACGGCGACGGGGCGCGGCACCCCTCCCCCCCTCCCTCCCCCCCCTCCCTCCGGCCCCCCACCACCCTCCCCCCCACCCCCCTCCCCGCCTAACCCGCGGCACGGCGGCGAGCCTCCCCCCCCCCCAAGCCCGCAGGGGCGGCTGGGGGCGCGCAGCATGCATGGCCGGCCGATATGCAAAGTCGTCGGGACAGCCATCGAGCGCCCCCCGAGCGGCCTGTGAGCCTCAAGATCGGCCTTCAAATCAAATCAAATCAAATCCCCCCTACCCCCCCCCCTACAGCCCCCCTACCCCCCCCCCTACCTCCCCCCCGTACCTCCCCCCCTACCTTCGGCTCGCTTCGCTCGACGCAAGGGCCAACCCCCGCACCCCCCTTAAATAACATGACTCCTGCGGTGGCGACAGACCGCCTTTTGTGTGCACCGCCTTGTGTGTGCACCGCCTTCTGTGTGTACCACGTTGCCTGTGGCCCCTGAAATAACATGACTCCTGCGGTGGCCACACACCGCCTTTTGTGTGTTCCGCCTTGTGTGTGCACCGCCTTCTGTGTGTACCGCCTTCCCTGTGGCCCCTTCAATAACATGACTCCTGCGGTGGCCACAGGCCGCCTTTTGTGTGTTCAGCCTTATGTGTGCACCGGCTTCTGTATGCACCGCCTTGCCTGTGGCCCCTAAAATAACATGACTCCTGCGGTGGCTACAGACCGCCTTTTGTGTGTTCCGCCTTGTGTGTGCACCGCCTTCTGCGTGTACCGCCTTGCTTGTGGCCCCTTAAACAACATGACTCCTGCGGTGGCCACAAGCCGCCTTTTGTGTGTTCCGCCTTGTGTGTGTACCGCCTTGCCTGTGGTCCCTTAAATAACATGACTCCTGCGGTGGCCACAGGCCGCCTTTTGTGTGTTCAGCCTTGTGTGTGCACCGCCTTCTGTATGCACCGCCTTGCCTGTGGCCCCTAAAATAACATGACTCCTGCGGTGGCTACAGACCGCCTTTTGTGTGTTCCGCCTTGTGTGTGCACCGCCTTCTGTGTGTACCGCCTTGCTTGTGGCCCCTTAAATAACATGACTCCTGCGGTGGCCACAAGCCGCCTTTTGTGTGTTCCGCCTTGTGTGTGTACCGCCTTGCCTGTGGCCCCTGAAATAACATGACTCCTGCGGTGGCCACCGACCGTTTTGTGTGTGCACCGCTTTGGGTATGCCCCGCCTTGTGTGTGCACCGCCTTCTGTGTGTATGATCCTACCCCCCCCCCTCCCCCCCAACCCACCCATCCCCCCCCTACCCCCCCCTACATTCTCGAGCCCCCCCCTACCTCCCCCCCCTACCTCCCCCCCCTACCCCCCCCTACACCCCACCCTACCCCCCCTACACCCCCCCTACCTCCAAAGTAGGGGGGGGGGGGGGGCGACTTCGTGCGATATTGTGTGTACATACTATTGCACGTTGTTTGTAGGTTTCTATTTTTTTGCAGTACCTTCATTCAGAAACCTTGTTTATTGCTGCACTTTGTGTGACTTTGTCACTTTGTTATCGTTTATTATTTATTTTGGTTGGTCATTGTCATTTATTTCTGCATCATTTCACAGACATGGTTAGTGTTATTTCTTGATGGCCTTTGGATGACTGTTCTTATTTCCTGATGGGCTCTCGATGGTTGCTGTTATTTCATGATGGGCTCGGGATGGCTGCTGCAAAGGGGGGGGGCACATCTCGAATACACAGGGGTCTTAGCGAAATTTTTCAGCCCACTCAAAAAATGGGGTGTTTGAGTACTTTTTGCGCATTTCAAACCTGGCCGCTGAAAAAAGGGACAGTTTTTGCCATGCACCCGTTTTTCGCTTTTTAGTCTCATGCCACAGGTCCCGGTCCCAGTGTCCCAATTTCAGCACCCCCTACCCCTTGCTACCAGGAATTTATAATTCTTAGTCTGCTTTCATACCAAGAATTCTAAAATTTTAGTGTGATGTGCATGCCTTGATCATAGATTTGCCTAGTGGCGTAACTCCACCGCTAATCCACGTAAATGCCTGGACTACCCGGCCTTGTGACCCGGGCTTGGGTTGTTCCCGCCACACTACAATGCTTGAGTCATGTGACAAAGAACTTCGGGGATGGATATTTTTTGCGGTAGGTCTTGGACACCATTTTTGGCACACCGGCGAAAAAGTTTGTTGGGCGGGCGCTGAAATTGGGACACTAGGACCTGCATGGGGGCTCTGTAGTTCAATTCTAGACACCAACCCCCGCGGCGTGGGCGGGGGGGGGGGGTCTGTAGGGGGGGGATGGGGGGGGTCAAAATTTTTCCCCATTTTGGGGGCATTTTTGAGTTCCCCGTTTCATTCTTAACATTTTGAATATGCACAGGTGGGGTGAATTTTGGTACCACTCATAGCAAATGAAAAATAGTACCCTATTCCAGCAGAGGTACACCCCAAGCAGCAAAAGAATCACGGCTAGCAAAAAACGAGTGGCAACATCAAACAACTGCAATTGGGTCCATGCCTTCAAAAGAAGCGTCTTCATTCCATCCTTACAAACACAACCGAACATACATATGTCCATAAATGCATGAACAATTCAATTGGGCCGCATTATACGGGGGCCCACAGCCCATGCATAAGTGCACTTGGGGTTAGGATGGCCACAATCCTCACAATGGGTTCACTTATGCTTTGCCATTGCCTGCACCCTTACCTGAACATCCTTAGCCCGGGCTTTGGCGTTCTCACTAGGTGGCCTTGGAGCGGGTTTAGGACAGGGCGGATCTTCCTCATAGCGGGTTTAGGACAGGGCAGAGCTTCCTCATAGGCAGCAAAGTGCCTTCAAGGCTGCTCCACATCGGAGTCATCACTCCATTCACGCGATTCCCGGATTGGGATCCCCTCCTTCCCCTTCCCCGTAGCAGGTGTTGTGGTCCGCTTGCGCTTGTTACATTGTGCCTGCGTTGCAACAACCGTTGGGCCTGCATCCGACACATCCTCAGAGGGCACAAACTCGCATGCACTAGACGCACTACTGGACCGACCGCTACTTGACGAGGCACTGGCCATGGAAGTGGAGCTAGACGACGAACTGCTGCTAGAACTGGAGCTCGAATTGGAGCTCGAACTGATTCCGCCGGAGACACTACTACTTCCGTAGGGGTTTGGACGGCAGGAATGGGTACTTCAGTTTCCTTGTGCATTGCAAGTTGCCCTTGACGTCCCGTCCCAAAATATTTGACCACCGCTGCTCGCTCCTCCTCCCCAACAATGAAGTACGGAGGTACTATAATGGGATGTGCCGCTTGCATGTGGCTTTGCAGGGCATACGTGCACAACCACTTGGTGCATGACTTCACTAGACACACCGTAGGCACATTTGTGCACGGGCTCCACTTCGAGCCCTTGGCTGCTCTGCTCACGTGCAGCTTCGTGTACGCCACACGGCAGGGGGCGCCGTTGGCGCCATGCCCCCCAGCCCACTAGAAATGAACCATGTGGGCCAAGTGCAAAATTTCCGGGTTGGCAGTTCCAACCACATTCTGAATAGTATGGGCCAGGGGGTCCAGAGGGGGGGGGGGGGGTTGGTGTCAGGCCCCACAGGTAACCCCCCCCCCCCGGTGGGGACCTGTGGCAAGCATTGGACTACAAATTAAAAATTCCTGGTACGCCAGCAAGGGGCAAGGGGTGCAGAACGTTCTTTGAATTCTCGCACTATGTCGGGCCCAATTGTTGCGCATTGCTCAGGTTCCATGCTTCCGTTTGGAATAGACGTGCAGGAGTCAAAGCAACATGAAGGCACACCTGCTCAGAGTGATTGCCAAGTACATGTAAGTGGATGCAAAATCGGGCTTCAAATTGATGCTCGCAGAGAAGTAGTGGAACGCGGAGGCGTACTGGCCTGTGCAAAGTGCAGTGATGAGCCACAGGGTTGGGTCACCGACCCAAGTGTATGGGCAGCAAATGATACACAAAAAACAAATGCGACCTCTGTGATAATCAGGTGCGTGTGACAAGGAATTGATATTCGTTTGGCATCATTCCCATGCGTACACATTGTCTTGAAGTTTCAGTGACCACTTGCAACGATGAGGTCAGTGCATTGTTTCTGCTGGCCAGGCTGGTCTATTTGGCAAATGAGTGAATGAGTGGCCAAATGAACCAGTGATTTAATAAATGAACGAATGGGTGAAGAAATAAACCAGTGGATGAGTGAATGACTGACTTCCTGAATGAACAAACCAATCAATGAATCAGTGAATTTCTTCAGTCATGAATTTCTTCATCCAGTCAATCCTTTATTCAGACAATCGGTCAGTTATTCAACTGTTCATTGAATCATTGATTCATTCATTCAGTGACTGATTGTCTGAATAAATGATTGACTGAATGAACAAATGATTGAAGAAATGAATGGCTTACTGACTGGTTGCATAGGCCAATGAATGGGTGAATGGATGGGCGAACGAGTGAGTGAGCGAATAAATGAGCAAAAGAAAGACGGGGTGAACGAGAATAAACGAGCGAAGGAAGGAACAAACGAAAGCAATGAATGAATGAGAAATGGGTCGTAAATGAACGAGGGAATGAATGCACACAGTGGGCCCGGCACACATGCAAAACAAACAAAAACTGACCTGTGTTCAAGTAGACGAGACCCAAATTGTAAGCAATAATCCATTCAAAGGGAGCCAAATACAGAGCTCGCTTCAGACAAGACACGGCTGCAATGTGGTTCTGCTTTCCAAAGAAGCACATACCAATATTGTTCCACAATTGCGCAGAATTGGGAGTCTAGTGAAATGCATATGGTAACGCGGACTACAAGGTCAACTGAAGGCAAGCACTGCTCTGAGCGTTACTGAGCTGGAATCATCCCCAATACCCATGACCACGATACACGGGGTCACTTGCAAAATGTTTGAAACTCCTCATACTCTCAAAATTGGGAAACTAGGACCAATAGTAAGCATCAGACTAAAAATTGAAAGTTTGTGGGCCATAGGGTGCAGAAATTGGGGCACTAGGAGCTGTGGGAAGCGGTTGTAGAACAAATGCGCGAAACGGGTGTTAACCAAAATTGTTAGCCCCCTCGGAAAAACGGGGTAGTTTGGCCAAACTACACCCCCTGTCGAAAATTTGAGATTCGCCCCCCTCCTCGGCTGCTGATATTTTCTGATGGGCTTTGGATGGTTGCTTTCATCCGCTCTGGATGGCCCACCGGCTAGGTGTAGGGCCTCAGCATCAACAGGCATGTGGTTAGGTGGGCTTCCACGCTTCGCCGTGCAATATACCAAGTGGAATAGGCCTGCAATGGCGTTGCAAACTAGTACCGGCAATGTGCCTATAATGGTGGTGGAGGCACCGGCACAGCCAAGGGGTGGCAGTTCTCCTTTGAGGATCCCCAGGCCAACCCCCGTCCATCCCCTGCAGCCTCTGCCTCTAGCAGTGCACGTGCATCCATGTAATCCTTCTTTAGCCCTACGTATGTGCTCCCCATATTTGCCTGTTGTGGCGACAAACTGCAAGGGGACATCGCCACATGCACCAATTGTAAGCACAAGGTGCACGCCTTGTGCACGCAAGGTGGCCGATGCTTCAAATGTGTGTGCCGTGTGTGCTATGAACCTCCTAGGGGTGACATGTGGTCATGCAAGACATGCAAGCTTCAAATGCATACCACATGTGCAGTGCACGTGGCCTTTCGTGTGGAGGTGGTCGGCAAGACATGCACCCCCGGCCCCAAGTGGTCTCGCAACCGCCCACCAAGAAGGATAGGCGCCGTTTCAAAGGCCAATGGCAGGTCAGCCACTCATGCCTGCAGTACGCCAACGCGGCTATGTCGTGCATTGCTTGCAAGGAGTACCCGCAACTCAGTGTGCAGCAATCGTGGCCGACTAGGAATGCACAATTGTGCAAGCAAACTGTGGTACAACACAACAACTGCGGCGTTCACTGCAAGTTCCCACGCCTTTGCTAGCGGCCCGGGTGACCTAGGTGTGAAAGATGTCCATGCTATTGGTCTTCAAGTGGCAATGGAGTTGAGGTGCACCCACTCGCCCCTATCTATGCGCCGTACCCAAATTGGACGCATAAAAAGGGGCTAGAATGAGAGAGAATGAGGTGATGATTGTAGTAGTTTTGCAACGAGGACCTCCCCTTGACAGCTTTTCCTCTAGGCCCTAAAACCCACACCCTTGCTGAAGAATCTCGCCACAATCCCCATTCCCCTCTGGCTAGCGGATACCTCAGCCCCAGACCCTTGAACCCTTGAACCCTTAAAGCCACAACCCTGGCCCACAACCCTTGTCCAGGAAGATTGCCACAACCCTAGACCACTCTTCATGCCTTGAGAGCCCTCGAAATAACTATGTGTGCACCCTTGTTGAAGAATGCCGATACCACTACTTAACCCGCAACCCTAGACCCTTGACCATGCACGTGGTAGACGTGCTCGGTGGAGTTCCTTTCATGCTCTCTCTTGGGTGCTAATCTCCTAGTTGCTCGATTCATTCTCTCTATTTGGACACCAGCTCCTATTTCTCTTGTCTACATGTAACGGTGCAGTATTGTTGAGCAATTGTTGAGGACGTGTGCAACTCATGCAAACCCTTAGGCATAAATCCTACTAGAGACATTGTGGTATAAGGCAAAACATACATTTTTGGTGGGGAAAAAAGTGCAAAAATGGGCAACAGCGAATGAAAAACGCATATACCTTTGAAAAACACCCCCCCAAAAAACACAGAAAAAGATAAGTAAACATTAATAAACAGCCCAAACGGGGCAAAAACGGCCAAATCAACAAAATAAACGCATTTACGCATATATTTTGGTTTGATGGGCAGACCGGACGGGAAATTATGGCTTCCCTGCCAACCATTTCGGATAAAGCGCAGAACAGCCAAACACAGAGGAATGTGCCTTTCTTGAAGTATTTTGTGATTCTTGCTTGCATTTTCTTTTGTCTTTCTGCGTACTCTCTGTATCTTAATCCTGTCCTCAAGTTTGACGTATTGAGGGCAAAGCCCTCCGGCTGAACACCCCACCAAAAGGGCTCAAGTCACAGGACCCCAAGACCAACCTAGGAACTTCTGTGGTCTCAATGTAGGGGGCAGCTGTCCCAAGGGGCCAAAAGGGTGGGCCCCAAAATTGTCGCCTGTGTTCACACATGTCACCTGTATGCCTACACTTATGGGCTGATAGGTGGGCCTAATTAATGCAACATGGCCCCCCATGGGTTTATATGGACTTCCATTGGCACCAAATCTCACAAAAATCAGGTAGCTCACCTCGCAGATACTTTCCACCTCACAATGCACCACCAAGCGGCCCCATTGGCTTTGCCTATCCATTTGTACAAGTGGGCTGATCCAATCCTAAAACAACCTTCTCATAAGCCCATGAGAACGCTTTCTACGCACCGCAGGGTTTGAGAAACCTGTTTTACTGCAGACTGTTCCGGAAACAGACCAGATAATTGAGAAATAGCTCAATGTGGGTGGCGGCAGCCCGCGCCAGGGGCCCCTTGTCCGCGGGCTGACAATTGCATTTAACAAGTGTCCCCCGCTCCCAGGGAGAAATCAATGGCTCCCAATGCTCAGCACGGGGACAAAATCAGACATGGCCCACATGTGGGCATAGTGGCTACCTAACCCCTGCCCCCGGGTTGACACCCCATAACATAACCCGTGCCTTCTCGAGGTCCCCATGGTAGGGAGAGATCAGTATGGCTACATAAAAGGGCCATACTATATCGGGCCCCATGCCCCCCGGGGAGCACAACAAGGTGGGATCTAAAAAGCTCCACAAATTAGGCAGGTTTCCCAAACTGCGCGCCGCAGGAAAAGCCTTCTCCATGGGCCCCAGCAGGTGGGCCTAATGGGTGCAACATGGGTTGCCATGGCTTATACGTGCTCCCAATGTCACCACATGATGACCCTAGCTTTGCCGAAGTCCACACAGCGGTCATTGAAGGTCACCCAAAATGGCGATATCTTAGCCAACCCATGCAGCCTGAAGAAGTGCTCACTGGTGGGGCCTCATATGGGGCACTGAAAAGTAGAACTTGGGACCCCTACCATTGGTCCAGGGTTCCATGTAGCACGAAACATTCCAGTGGCACCCAGGTCTAAATGGACACCAAGTGGTCATAGTTGGCCAACCAATTTTTGTCTACCACAGTGCAAATAAGCCCTAAACATGCGCTTCAGGGTCAAAGGGGGGGCCTAATTGGTGCTACACACCTCCCCATGGGTTGATATATCCATTGTCACCAAATGGTGACCCAAGACGGGCCCCCTGTGTGCCGGCCCATTGAGGTGCGCACAGCCCAAAATGGCCCTTTTAAGGGCCAATGGGCACTGATACGTGAGCCCAGGTGGCTCCCCATGCCTGGCCTAAGAGTCCATGGGGGTCAATGGGGAACATTGGGAAAAAATGATGTTTCAGCCAAAATATGCTGGCATGAAGACAGCAAGTCCTCACTTGTGGAGCGCCATGAGGGGGCCGATCTTGCATGCCCGGAGATGGAACCCAAGACCGCCGCCGTTGCGTAGGGGTCCATATAGACGAAAAAAGTATACTTGGATGTGCGTCTAGATCAACACATGGTGGCCACCATTGGCCAACAAGTTTTGACCACCCCCTAAGAAGCGGCACCGAGCCAATGGGGGGGGGGGGGGTGAGGGGTCAAAAACGGAAATATCCATTGGGGGATGACCATATGATAATTTTACAAAGGGTTAGATGTCCAATGTCGTCGTACACTGGGGCATGATGTGCAAACATCCCCCCAAAATGGGGGTGCACGGCCTTTTTGGCTGCTCATGCATCCCAAGTGGCCTACGTGGTGCCCCAATTCACCCTTTTTCAGCCGTTTGGGCCATGCATTGAATACCGTGCAGTGATCTCCAAGTGTGTGGTTTAGAACACAGGCATAGGGAAGGACGGAGACCGGGGCAAAGACAAAGCGCAGGTGCTGCTGCCAGGCTCTCCTTTTTCACAAAAAAGCCGATAGTCTCTTTGTGCTTCGCTGACCTTTCAATCATGTTTTGTGTTGTTCACCTTTTCAGTGCTCACGTTCAGCATTGCCCATATTTGAAATGAGTATTCCACATCCACAGTACCAGCCAAATACACATCAAAACAAACCCAAAGAATAAGGTCCATGGGTGGAAAAAGGGCACCATCATGAAATCATTCCAAAAAAGCCTCATCATCATTCATCTCCCAAGACGAAAGACGTTGAGCCACAACCCAAGAGATGAACATTATGGGGGGGTCTCAGACTGCAGACCCAACGACCCAAGCCAGAATTATAAGACAAGGGGGGGGTCCCAGATTTTCAACCCAAAACCCTGCACCCCGCTACATAACAATTCCGTATCAACGATGCCTGGCTCTATCAACCCGCTGCAAGGGCCCACAGTCGGTGCCCCACACACTCTGTAGGGGCCAAGGTCGGTGCCCCACTCACTCCGCCAGGGCCCAGAGCCGGAGCCCCACACACACGTCCTACGTGCACGGGTCCACCCTCGACGTCCCCAGTAAGAGCAACCGGACAGAAAGGACAGCATGGCAGGTATCATTCCAACGGATCGTCATTGCGCGAAGTAGCGTCACTACAAGACGAGGCCCCAGAGTCCAAGGTGGCGTCATCCACTCTCTCGGGCGGCGGGGGCGCAAGCGGCACAGCCTCCGGCCACTCATCCATCCCCAGCAAGGTCAGAGCGGAGTAGAGGGGTGGGACAGGGAGAGCCCCGGAAAAGCAGACAAATAGTGCGCCAACCACGCGCACCACCATGTAGGCAGCACCATCATGACAGTGCAGGCCCCCCACCTCCCCCAGAGTGAAGCCTGAATTCCAATACAGTTCCTGCACAGGGACATAGAAGGAAGAAGACTCTGTGGATGATCCCTGGTTGCCTCAGACCTGGACAGCAGCAATTCGATACTTCGTCAGGGCCACGTCCATATCACTGTGGTCTTGGATGATTGATCCAGCTGCGAGAATGGTCTTGGGGTTCTTGGGATCATGGGTCAGTGAATTACCTAGGTATTGTAGGGATGGATAAATATGGAGGGTGACCTGGGCGATCCCAGACACCCAGTGGTACCTGATTCTCAACTGCATCCAGATAACCCAGAAAAAGGTGAAAGACAACCTGCCAGAGGCAGACCACACACACTACGGCTGCCAAACACAAGCAGGTCCAGTGGTCACATGACCCAAAATGCACCCTCATGTTTTCAGGGGGCGTGTGCCATCAACGCTGAAAGAGTATGCCGGTTGGTACTTTGGGGGGGGGGGGGGCAGGAAATGAGAGGGCAGCTGTTTGGGTCATTCCAGGGTGACTGTGCGCATTGCCAACGCCGGTCATTGGCAAACCGATGTGCAGTTCTGTTTCAATGCAACGATGAAGTGGTGTCCCTTGGCCCCTCCCACGACGACTGCACGCATTGTACACAACAAGAGCCAAGATTGCACAAAATGCTTTGAGTTCGATCCATTCATCTCAGAACGTCTGTAATGTTTCCAAACAATGAAACTTTCAACTAGGCTTCACCCCATCCCCGACACATCCGTTTGGCGCATTATTTGGGAAAATGCAATCCGTGCAATTCCATGGCACGGCTTTGGCCTAACAACAACGGTGAAATTGGGCCATGATCAAGCCAGACCCAAATAGTCGAAAGCCTTGAAATTCTCGCCGAGCCGCAAATACAACAATCCAACGGTGGTGAGAAGTTCTGGATTCTCTGGAGAATAATCCAATGCCTCCAGATAAATATCAATGGCCTCTTGGTACTTCTCCTGTTGCCAACAATACATGGGGCTGGGGTAAAGGATGGAATGCCAAAAGCCACTTCCAAGTACACATGGGACACGCACCCATGTTACTGAACACTTAGGTGCCACCTTCCGTGCCGTGGAATCCAACCGTGCAGTGTGTGATTCCACCTGCTGGTTACGGAGCCCTGACGCCCCATTTGAAATGTCATGTGGATCGACCAAGACCGGCAGCAATTGCTTTGCACGGGGGGCACTGGGCATTCCCCTGCACATCAGTGTGCATTGAGATATCAATTCAGTGCAAAATGCACAACACTTCCACTCTACACGTTTCTTGGGGTGTTTCGTTTAGCGACCACGGACACCCCAACGGGTGTGTGTGCTGCGCGATCCATGGATCCCTGCGGGCAGCGAGACCTGGAGTGTGTACAGCTTCCCGAGCTGCATGTACGTTGAATCATGCCGCTGGATGACATTGGCCTTGATGAAGCACTCCTCAGCCCTATCGTAATTCTTCAAATACAAGTAACATAGCCCCATATTGTGGCAGATTTCCCTGAACAGGGGGAAAAAGGGAATTCTGACACAAAAATGCCCGTGATGTATGCAGGTCCATGACATCTTGTTCGCATGATAGAATGTATGGTTCTCCCCAGGTGATGTGCATACAAGCATGCCATGGACCCTTGTTACCCTGAGGGTTAGGGTTAGAATTAGGAAAAGGGTGTAGTTAATTTCATGTGGTGAGGGTAAGAAGTTGCGAAAACGAACTGAGTATGTCGTGTAGGAGCCAGTTACAGGACCCTTCATGTGCGTCTTCAGTGAATCGCCATGTGATCAGCGCTCTCTTTGCCTTCGTTCCCCCTTCACCTCTTAAAAACCTAACCCTACAATCAAATTGGATGGGGGGCCCACTGCGCATGCAGTGCAGCGGCATGCGAAAGCAACAAGGGGTAAAGCACAACGACATTGCGCACAACACCTTTGACATCATGAGCAGCAACATGCGTTGGTTTTCTTTTTTTTTGAAGATCAGCTCACCAGAAAACAGAAGGTGGTTGCCACTGGATGACCACCCAGGGAGTAAACACTTTGCCCTCAAAAACAAGAAATGCTTCCCAGAAGGTTCCAATGATATTTGGGACCAGGGTTTGCAAGATAAGCGCACGAGCACGTGCATACAAAGTATTGCATACATGACGCACAAGTATTTTGTGAGAATTTGTCCCCAGGGGAACCCATGGCAGTTCCTTGGGTGACCCAAACAAGCAAGCAAGCAACAAATCTAGGTGTATCTTTTGCCCCAATGCCTTGGGAATTTGCAATATCCCCATAATGGGGTTCGCACACCTCGTGTTTTCGTCTCCCTAGTGGTGGTTCAATGGCATTCTGGTTGTGCATCCGTAGCCTGTGCGTGTACCTGCACCCACTTTGTGACGTCGGCAGGGTATGTGGTCCAGAATCAGAGCTCGTGGAGTGGTTACGAAAGCGGGGAACAATTTGTTGCGCGTTGCTATTTGTCGAAGGGCCGCCGGCTGCAGGCCCACCAAAGGCAAAGTTCGGGGGGTTACCACAACCAGAAATAACAGAAATAACGCAAACAACTTACCAGTCCTCTTCACTGTAGCTTTTGGCCTCCTCATAAATGTCAATTGCAGCTTTGTGTTTGCCCAGCAGATAAAGTGCCCGACCCACCTGCTTCAGATTGGCCACGTTATGAGGGTTCAGCACCGTGGCAGCCTGAAATAGGGTCAGACTTTCTTGCAACTCCCCATTTGCCCGCTTGATGAGCGCTTTGACGTATATTGCATACTCACACAGCCCTGGTGAGGATATGAATGCATGGGAGTTGGGCGCGCATCTTGCAGGTGGAGGGCGTGGTGGAGCAAAACATCGGCTCGAACAATGTTGACAGAATATGCAAAGGATGGTCAAATCAAGGGTCGTTCCCAATGTGGATTCGAAACACACCCTTGCATTCACTCAGCTGCTCTTCGATAATGGCAATGCAATCATGGAAATCCTGCCGCACGTACAGCAAATGGATTAGCCAGTTGCGCTTCTCACGCATAGTGGTTGGGGCTGCGCTGCTGCCCTGCATGGTGTGTACTGGGGGTGCCAAGTTGTCCACCCGTGTAACGGGCGGTGGTGTTGGCAGATCCGAATCGGCATTGGTTGCCCCAGACATCTTATACTGTGCAAGCGCAAGGTGTGCTGCCCGCAACCCGCTTCGTCCACCCATACGCATGATGGTCACCCTAGGGTAGGGACAGTCAAACGGTGAACACAACGCTGAGAACTAAGTAGGTCACAACAATATGTCGCACTCTTTGTTGTCCAGTGGAACAAACAAGTTTTCGGCCCAACAGTACGTATCTCAACCCCATGACCACCCCGAGCTCCCCTCTGGGATTGAGAATTGTCGGTGGGCACAAGCTAGTGAGCTAGTGGCACAAACATGATGCCCTTGTCACCCCCACCTATGCGTCCCACCAAAGAAGTACATTTATTTTTTCGCCATGGCACCATGGCGCACATCCACTCAAATTTTCGATGCATGCGCACGGGCGCCAACAATGCAACACAATCTTTTTTCAATGCATGAAAATCTTTTGTGTGTGTGGATTTCCCCTCTAATCTTACCTTGCGTGTTGTTGTGTTCTCGTGCGAAAGCAAAGCAAATTCATTTCTCCATGGAACTATTTATTTACAATACATGCATGCATCATGTTCGTATGAGGAGCAATTTCGCGGTTTTTAGTTGGGCATTGTGCATGCCCCTAGGACGGGGAAGGCACAAGCACGCATGGCAGAATTGATCCGCCGCATGAATCACCAATTTGACTACATTCAATTCGGCAAATTTCTATGAGTAGCCCCTTGTTCGCAGCTCTTTGGGCGCCAAACATTTGCCCCTACATTCACAATTTCGAGAATTACACAAGCAAGTACCTGACTAATCGGTGTGACCGCGTGATGTAAGTTCTTTCATGGATGTGCTTTCTTCGCGCGTTTCACAACCTTTTCCCCTCGTGCGCCACGTGTGCCGCGAAAGTGTTTTCCCTTCGTGTAAGGTGTAAGGACAGGCTGGTAAAGACAGCAGGCGTGCACAACACAAAGAAAACTGCCCACAGATGCATCTGAGGCTGCAGAACGTGATCGGAAAACGGAAGATCAAGTGGGATGGGTCCAGTGTGTTCAGGTTAGGCGCTGTCACCATGCGTGTGGTACACCATACATATGTGTGTGCTCATCTATCACTGTCATTGAAGCCATGCACGTGGTGCCATGACGCCCTGTACACCTGGACTCTTGGACACTGCCCTCTTTGTTCTGAGCCCTGCCTTTCGTTTTCTCTACTACTGTCCCATTTATATGGGTCGTACAACATTGAATTGTTGTTTCTGACGAGATCCAGAGTTGTGAGGATACTCTGGGCGTACACAGCCCTGTGTGCATCACATAGGGACAGGTCGGGGTAAGCGTCAATCACAGAAAAAATAGGAACAGTGTGGGAACAAAATTAGGACAAGCAATTCTATCTTGGCCGCAGACAGCATTCAAACTAAAAGAGTTTAGAAGAATGTAGTCCCTGTCCCTACCCAGATCCCATGTGCGTATACATCTCAAATCATTGATCTCAGCGGGTCAGTTCTGCCTTTCTCAGTGACTGTGGGCCACAGGAACAGGCTTAGGGGTCACTGGAGATTGCTCATGGCACACTGGGGCTGACAGACTGGCGCCCTCCTGGGCCCATCTGTCCACCGTACACATACTGAAGCATCGTTCCAGCCTATACTTACGCCATAGTCTGAACAGAGGGGGTCGCCACCAGTTTTTCGGGTACCTGTGGAAACCCAATCCCCAAGACCAGTGATTTCAGGTTCGCTATAAGATCTGTAGTCGACAGTGCATACCATATCGACTTGATCACAAGGGACGGGAGCTGCGAGCGCCAGACCGTGCGCGCATTTGGGGAGTATCTATTCACCCACCTCGTCCACTCGTTCATCGTGGCAGGCTCAGGGGTTTCGAGGGCCGTGGCGATGCCCTTCCGGGTTAGATGTACTTCGGTACCAGTCGACCACGCTTGCGCCTCCCCCCAAACCACTCGGTCAGTGTGCAGTTCCCACTTCAGTGGTATACCATAGATCTGGCGTAACATCACTTGCAGTGCGTGCAGGACCTGTGTGCGCACATGCGGGGGTATGTTACACAGGGAGAGATAGATGTTATCTCGATAGCGAGACATGAGTACCAGTGGATTGCCTGTTTGGTCACCAGGGGATGCCCACGGTGCAGGCGTCAGGAGTTCGCCCATCACTGCCTGCAGTGGGTCCAGCGTCTGCAGGAAATTCCTGGCATACGCCCTGTCACGTCTGGGTGTGTGCTCGATCACAGGCCTGATCCTGCCCCCCACCCCACCATCCCAGTGCGTAGTCCTGGCAAAAGTAACCATCGTGTCAGCAATGTTTAGAAAGGCTACAGGCAGTTCCGACGCTGACCAGAGACCAGTGAAACCAGAATCACAAACCTGATCCATTGTCGCCGTATGTACATCTGGTGCACGCATAACAGGCCCATGAGGGACCATATGCGCTGCCTGGTGCGGAGCCATTGTAAAATCACACTCCTGAGCCAGTGTAAAACTTGTTTGACACGCATTACATTTCATGCAAAGGGAGCGTTCAGTCAATTGATCAGAGAACACTGATGGGACTGAGCAAGTGCAGACCTGGTGGAGGGCGCTAGTAACATCAGCAGCAAAGTTATTCGTGTCATCAGAGGTGGCAAAAAGTTTCGAAAATTCTTTCCATGCCGCCCAGATCTCCGCCAGTTGGGCTGAGAGAAATTCCCCAATGGGGACTCCCCTTTGGCCCTGCTGGAGGAGTACTCTACCTGCCACGAGTAGGGTATTACCCTTCATATTGAATTGCAGGAATCGAATAATCTGCTCCGCCGTGATCATCCTGAAATCCTTCCCTGCCGCCTTTCCCACCCTATCCAGGCTTTTATCTCCTGATTTTGAGATGGAAAACCACAGGGCTTCCACCCCCAGGGGTGCCGCAGGGGTTACATCCAGGGGTTGCTGTGATGTTTGGCGGGTCTGTTTGGGGACCGGTTTTTTATTTCTGGCGCGTAGGGTGGAGATCAACCAGCGCACAGAAGCAATGACCTCTGTCTGGGGAATTTCCCAAAACATATCGTCCATGTCCATTTCCTTCAGCTCTAGGCCGCCAGGGGTGGCCCCGACGCGCCGGGCTGCAAAAATCAGATCTCGTACCCCCAACATACCTGGGAACCCTAAAACCGGTGTGCGGATCATCAGTTCTTCCAGTCCACGCTGCAGGCACCTACTGATTACCCTGGAGTATGATTGGAGGGGATGGTTCTTGTACGACACGACTGTACGATACTTCAGAAGTTTGTTTTCATGTTCCTTGCATTTCCATTTCAGGAGGTCAAACAGGGTCGGGGCTGCCACCGGCGACTTTAGCAGATTTGTAGACTCCCCTTGACCTTCATTATGTGGCAGCCATTCAGATTGCAACCACGTTAGAGTGGCTTCTTCAGTAAGGAAACATTTTCTGCAAACACCTGCATCCCAGGCATCCTGAATTACACCTGCAGTGCGCGCATTCGAAATTATTTCATGCAGGGCTAGGGCACGTGCCATCGCTGGCGTGTCTCCCCACCCCTACAGGGCAAATTTCTTTCCGAAGAGAACCGAGTCTAAGGTGTGCTGTTCGAGCAAGATATCACACATGCCATACCGCCGATGTGTCATCTTGTCCCAACACCCCCCAACAATACGCAACGTCCTGAGCGCTTCCCTGGCCTCGTTGGCTGTATCCTCTGAGAGCCATGGGTACGTCGCTGCTGTGTTGGAAGTTTGACTCCAGACCAATTCATAAATGCGATCACAGGTGTCCTGTATGATCTGATGGTGCAAGAGGCTGACGGGGGCAAAGCGTCCACTCAGCACATCCGCTTGAGGGACGGTCAGCGAAGCGAGTGATTAGAACAAACTATGTGTTTTGGAAATGACAGTGTCGTGTGACGGCAGCAATTCATTACGCGCATTCATGGCAAAAACGGGCACCATTTCATGGCCCAACATCGCTGACCATTGCCTGTCATGGCGCAGAATTACATGATCTGTTTTATTTGTTAGTGGTGGTTCACAGTCAACCATTCTCCAGACAGTGTCGCACAAGCAACTCAGGCCCTCGACTCGCTGCAAAACAAGCGTTTTGACTGCTTCCATATCTACATCCTCAGGGATACGAAACGCGCTGCCTGACTCTGCAAAATTCAGCTGGGGTGCGCATCTGCACAAGGTACTCAAGGCCATTGCAGTCCATTTTGTGGCCTTGGGGAAGGCTGTACCTGCGGTGGCCGTACTTGCTTTTTTACCGGCAGTGGGGACACATACAAGGGAATGCATCAACCATGTGCGCAGGCCAGTGGGCATGCGTATTTGCCTGATGGCTGCTTTACAGAGTTTGGTTACCCTGGAACATACTTGCTCATCATGTGACGGCAGTCGTATGACCCAACGTTTGCGAAGCTTTATGCCCCATTCAGTTTTCACAGTGCGTGCCACCAAACGAAACAGTCTGCCGAAAAGCAGGGGGTTTACATGCTTATCACTGACAGTCAGTAGCTCCAATAGCTGTTCAGGGGTCGCACCTTCACCTGCGTGCATCAACACATAGAGAACACGATCTTTCAAATTTCTCGTTTCTACCCTTTCATGTTTATTGTTCAAGAGCACGTCCCATCTGAGCTTATGCGCACCTCCAAAGGGAGCTCGTGCATTCAGTGTTGGGCCCAGGAGCCAGTCCCAGTGCCTCTCCGCCGAATTTGCCTTGGAGGTTAGCTGTGGCTCTGCCTGTGGGAAGAGTTTAACCACCCGCATTGTCATAATACCTGGGCCATGCATGGCCATCATGCGTGCAAGCGACGGCAACTTTCCTGCTTTCGTCGGGACATACCGTCGCTTTTTCCTGACAAAATGGTTTTTCAACGTGCGTGCCTTGCCTACATGTTCAAAATGCCGATCTGCCGGACATCTGGGTTCTGTGATACATCCAAACTGCCCTACATAGGGCGGGGTCTCGCCACATTCGGCGTATATCCTTGATGCCGGTTGGTCCAGACACAGATCAGGGGGTACCTCAGACAAACGTGCAATCCTCCTCAAACGCGTATCAGGGCAGTTATCCATTAACGCATTGGATTTATGCATCAGATCCACAATAGCTGCCTTATTTACACGTTTTTGCTGGTACTCAATATTTCTCTGCTGCACCAAATGATTCCATTTTCTCCAGAATTCATCAATTTGCGACTGACTATACAATACCCCTCCCCCACTTGTGAAGGCTGCATTATCGGCAGCACCATCAGGATCATTTCCTGGGAGATCACGTAATAAACCCCGTTTCCTGGATAACATTTGCCTGAGTGACTGCCGGTATTTCTTGGTGTTTATGTGCATTCCAACAGGGTGGTACCCAGACTCAATCACATACCATTCCCATTGGCTTTTGATCGACATCCACCTCTCCTTGTCCTGCCCATAGGCTCGGAATTTCAAAGAGGGCATGGTTGCAAAACAAAATGCACGACCATTGAGGGCCCATTTACTAATCCAGTCGCACCACACTGTAGGTTCATCACTTTTGTGGAGTACGATCAATCTCATAGGCTCAGTGGTGTAAATTTTTTCCGAGAGTAGAAATAAGAAAGTAGAAACACGCTGCACAATTGGGGAATTACGGCACACACTGTGCTTACAGGGTTCGTGGGACCAGCCCCCCAATACAAAGAAACATTGGTGAAACTCAAAAGGTCATCTTGCATTGCACTGTGGTTCTAGCGTTGAGCCCCAACGGCTTGGTGTACTCACTTGGTGTATGGCTATTTTCCCCTGCCCGAAAGAAATGGAAGGGGGTGTAGAAGGTGCAAGGACGTGTCGTGATTCAATTTGAGTTTCCATGTAATTCAGCTGCGATTGCCGTTCGGTCCCGAAAGTCAACCAATCGCAGTGTTTGGGCATCCGGTACTATACAAAAATTGTGCCAATGCCACGGATATCTGCGGATATCCCGGGTCAATGCCACGGATATCTCCAGTCGATATCCGTGGCATTGACCCGGGATATCCGCAGATATCCGTGGCAGTTGGCACAATTCTTATATCCGTGGC
This sequence comes from Eutreptiella sp. 'Long Island Sound 2002', assembly GCA_964036045.1. Taxonomy (NCBI): domain Eukaryota; phylum Euglenozoa; class Euglenophyceae; order Eutreptiales; family Eutreptiaceae; genus Eutreptiella; species Eutreptiella sp. 'Long Island Sound 2002'. The sequence goes on along the minus strand of OZ038382.1, from coordinate 126,424,700 downwards.
ATAGGGGCCCCAGGATATCGGCAGATATCCGTGGCATTGACCCGGGATCCTTGCGCGCAACCCTTCCCTGGCCCTTGATGCCTCACCACTTGGAGTATCTGCTTCCTCGATGGCATCACTCACACGTGCCCTACCAATGCATGCTGCCATGAACTTATTAATTGTACAATTGTACAATTGAACTCCGGGAAAATACTCTTGTTTGACGGTGTGATTGGTTGTGTGTCCGGTGCACAACTATACACACGTCCAAGTCCATTCACATAAGTGCGAAAGGTCTTCGGCTTTTGAACTCTAACCCGCTTCCGTTCCTCATAAAATGCTGCTCGCTCCTTGATGCAACTCTCCTGTTTTTCTTTTGCTTCAAACAATGCTGTTGGGTCGAGTACAACTTTGCCAAGACCAACAACGATTAAAAACCACACAACTACGACTGGACTGTGTTGTTTCCACCTATATCTCTTTCTCTATGTAAATCACACATTTTGTGATTTGTGTTTCTTGTCATGACGATGTCATCATTGACAACAGCGGTTCTTTTCGGGTAGAATAGCGGTTTTTTCGGTTCAAAAATTGAAACCGTTGCTCGTGGGCTCATTGGAACCGCCTCGGAAAGCCGGTTTTATTGATTGGTCACTCAATAACTCAAACTCTATAACTCAAAAATGCACTAAAACCTACGTAAAATTCAGCAAAACTAGCGATAAAAATCCTCCCAAAATTTTGAACAAAAAATGTGGACCATGCATAATGTGTGCAAAGGGTGTGGCACCCCCGCCGGGGTTGGGCCTCTGGCACCGAAGCCCAAGTGAAGTGGATCGGGGTGTAGTGCCATGGAGTGGAGTGCATTGGAGGCAACCTTTTTCTTTGCACAAAGGACTTTGCATCACTATGCATAAAACTGTCTTGCACACCGGCCATTTGCTTGGCAAAGTAGTGGCACGCTATATCAAATCGGATGACTGTGAGCTTGCCATCGTGTGCTTACAATGCTTGTTCATCAAGATCCCAAGGCGAAACCCACGAACAAGTCATAGGCATTCGGCTCTATCTACCTCTCGCCTAGCTCAAGCTCAAGGGAGGGAGCTTGTGTTTGGACCACAAGTGCATGCGTCTCTATGAGCCGACACAGTGCACGGTGCACGGTCCTATGTCATAGGTAATCATGAGCGAAATACCATTGTCCTTTCCTTGATCCCATGCATTCCGCCACAATTTTCGTGAGGCACGGCATTCCGTGGCACAAGAGTATGATCCCGCCCCGCCGCCCGCATGGCACGGAACCAAACCGGGGGTCTCGGCAACTACTTTGGCACAAACGTGTCCCGAGGCACATGTGGGACACACGGAGGACGTTGCACAAAGCCATGGATTCAATGGGAAGAGTGGCACGTTGGATTGGCCCAAAATCACTTGCATTCTTTCGGGTCTTATACCTGCATCATGCACCCTGGCAAAAACTACACATGAAGCTAAGAGGAATTATCATCGGTTGTATCGGGCGGTTGGGGTGTGGGCTACAAAGGCAACAAACCAAAAAACAGACACACAAGAAAGGCTACGAAATAAGATGGGAAACTTAAGAGCATAAATGGACCTTTTGTGCACATGATTATTTTTCCGAAATGGTGGCCGCCGTCATTGTTCTTTAGTTTACAGCACAACCTATGCCTGCGGTCTTGCGTGTGTCCTTGACGCTCACGCTCGATGCGTAAGACACAATTTGAGAGCCAATGTCACAATTCCGTCATAACAACACATGTGCCCTGACGGCAATCGCCGAAGACATTGAGCGAAAAGCACCCGACAAGCCACTCTAACCTCCTTCGATCCGAGACAAAATTGCTAGCCTTCTTCTCATGAGCAAAGTTGGAAGTGTGACGTTCCAGGGAAGAAAGAATTGTCCCGACAACGGACGGCCACTTGCAAAGTGCCACAAATGAAGGCAAAATTTGCATGTGGACAAAACGAATGCGCGACCAAGATCACATTGCCTTGATAGCATGAACAACGCACACGTATGAGTGTGGTCAAACAATCTTGGCAGATGGTATGCGTTAGTTGTAAACTTGTGAACAATGCTCGTGAGCAAACAAGAGACAAAAAAGTAGAAAAATCAACGTGCAACAACCCACATGGACCAACCAAAGAAGCAACCCGTGGCGGTTGTAGCACGCTTGATGCACTCAACTAAGAGTACAGAAAGTATCCATGGCACAAGAAACCAATGGGTGTTCTTCTTTCGAGGTCATGAACGCATGGTACTCGTGCTATGATGCATGATATTCTTGAGCGCTACCCGCACAACCATTCAAAAATTTGACACACCAATCTTTTTTGCCCTTGTCCACCTCGCTAGCGCCAACTTGTGCAGCACGCCACCACGGCCGATACTCCAAAGTTTGTGCGCGAAACACGACAATGGGGCCTGTGGTGTACACCATAGGCGCAGGCAAGTTGACTTGCGACGAAAAATGGTGGTGATGGCAAATTCTTGTGTCGGCATTCATTCCACTCTTGCAATTCTTGACCCACGATATGGTAAAAAATCTTTTATCGCCGATTAGTGGTCTCGGGGAAATGTTTTGGAGAAAGGTGTAACGGAATTTCCGTGAGTGGCGGCCTTGTTTATTTGAAATATTCCTGTCGATAATCCTCGCACCATAGCGGGGGTTAGAATGACCTGCACGTCCAACAAATCATACCGATGACGACTTGAAATTCTGTGGTTTTGACAGCGGTGCACTCCAACGTACCCATTTCCGAGCTGCTATTCGAGCACCAATAATGGGAAACGACGTGAGCAATGACCAAAACTCCTCAAGGGCAAGCGAGCAAGCGAGCAAGTGGCGTGCATACCATGTACACGTGCCCCTACGACGTTGAGGTAAGAAACAAAAAAAATTGTCCACTGCAGGACACACGAAGTTAACGTACGCATATCTACCCACATTTTATTGCGACCAACTCTCTCTCATGCATATTTGTTGGGGAATACAATCTAGTAGCTTGCCCGCCAAACATACCACAAACTCCCCTAATGTTTGAAGACACTTTCGTGGGTTAAGCGGGGTGCGTATATGACACACGGTGCAAATCAATTTGTTGAGGAAAAGACGAGGGCACAACGCGAGGAAGTGGTCCTCTTCGCAAACGCAATTTACTATCTTTACAAGAATAGCAGCGGGATAGTGAAAGCTGATTTCAGTACTATCCCCCTCTGTCCTTTTTGCCGGGATTCGGGATTCATGCTTCAATCGCTGATGGGTTGACAATGCTTGATGCTACTTGTTGGGTTAACGTGATGATAGTTGGAAAAGCCTTCTCTCTTTCCAGGACACAACGACAGCAATACCGAATGGCATACTCAAACATGCTTTCCAGGCTTATTGAACTCTCCGGTCACGCTTCAACGGTATGTAACGGAGCGTGGAAGAGGAAGGTCAAACACACCGCTTCTGTTTGTAGGAAAAAGACTCAGGTGATTTCTTATTAGCAAGAAGAAGAACACATCTTTGTACCAAAAATGCTTGGATTGGGGACTCAGGCTCCTGCACAATGAACCAACAAAAAAGCGCTTGATACAGGATACAGGAGAGCGATATTCTTTCAGCGAGTGCTAGTACCGAGTGCGAGTACTTTTTCTGTTTTCAGGTGCGGAACAATGGCTATCTGGTCTGGTAAAGCCCCTGGAAAAATCGGGTTGTACGACCCAGAGTTCGAGAGGGATGCTTGCGGTGTTGGTTTCATTGCCAGCATCAAGGGTGTTCCGTCCCGAAAAGTAATGGATGAAGCTTCGCAGCAGGTTGACCGCATGGTGCACCGTGGAGCTTCGGGTGCTGACCCCCTCACCGGAGACGGTGCTGGTATTATGACCACCCTGCCTCACCCGTTGTTCAAGAAGGTCGCCGAGGAGAACGGCTGGGATCTGCCCGCCCCCGGTGAATACGCTGTTGGTAACTTCTTCCTTAACTTGCACGACACTGACGTGAACCACGCCACCAAGTGCAAGGTTGAGAACATTGCTGCCGAGTTCGGTCTCAGCGTGATCGGCTGGCGAGTGGTCCCAACCGACAACTCTCACATTGGCTCTGGCGCCAAGGCTACGGAGCCCAGTATCGAGCAGGCTTACGTGAAGCAAGTTGAAGGCAGCACTGCTTTCGCTTCGTTGAACTTCAACCAGAAGTTGTTCCTGTTCCACAAGACGTGCACCAACCGTATCCCCTATGACGACGTCTTTTACGTGTGCTCTCTGTCTTCGGAGGTTATCGTCTACAAGGGTCAGTTGACACCTGAACAGCTGTTCTTGTATTTTGCTGGTGACCTGCACCACCCCTTGTACAAGACACACTTTGCTCTTGTCCACACCCGTTTCTCCACCAACACTTTCCCTTCGTGGGATCGCGCTCAGCCTCTTCGTGTGTTGGCCCATAACGGTGAGATCAACACCCTCCGGGGGAACAAAAACTGGATGCGTTCCCGTGAGGGCCTGATGAAGAGTGAGCGATTCGGCAAGGTGCTCGAAAAGATCTACCCTATCATCTCCGAGAACGGTTCCGACTCCGCTGCGCTTGACAACGTGGTGGAGTTCTTAATGATGGAGAAGTCCCGTGAGCTGCCAGAAATCATGATGACTTGCGTTCCGGAGGCCTGGGAGAACCACACTCTGATGTCGGCAGAGAAGAAGGGTTTCTACCAGTGGGCCTCCCTGCTGATGGAGGCCTGGGACGGCCCTGGTCTGTTCTGCTTCTCCGATGCTCGTTACGTTGGGGCAGTGTTGGACCGTAACGGTTTGCGACCGGCCCGTTTCTACGTCACCAACGACGACATGATGATTATGGCGAGCGAAGTGGGCGTTGTGGAGCCGCCGCCGCACACCATCAAGCAAAAGGGACGCTTGCAGCCTGGTCGTATGCTGTTGGTCGACACGAAGAAGGGTGTCTTCTACAAGGACGAGGATCTGAAGCACGACATTTGCGGTGCCCGACCATACGGCGAGTGGGTGAAGAACAACCTCATTACCGTTGATACTTTGAGGAACAAGATTCCAAGCCCCACCGTCCCTGCCCGTCCTACTGTCGAGGGAGAGGGCTTCGATCCCCGTTTGGCTGTGTTTAACTACACCCGCGAGCACTTGCACAAGCTGCTTATCCCAATGATCCTCAACAGGAAGGAGGCGTTGGGCTCCATGGGTAACGATGCAGCTCTCGCTTGTATGTCGAAGGGTCCTCGCTTGATGTTTGACTACTTCAAGCAGTTGTTCGCCCAAGTGACAAACCCTCCCATCGATCCTTTCCGTGAAGCCATCGTGATGTCTCTCAAGGCCGGTGTTGGTCCTCAAGGCAATTTGTTGGACCACTCTCCTGAGCAGTGCAAGCGAATCACCCTGGACAACCCAGTCTTGCGTACGGATGACTTGGCCCGCATCCAGGGCATGTCGAAGGTGGCTGGCTGGGAGGACTGGAAGGTGGTCACCGTCGACACCACCTTTGAGAAATCCGAGGGCCCTGAGGGCTTGAAAAAGTGCCTTGACCGCCTGTGCACGGAGGTGGCAGCCGCGGTTGCGGATGGTGCGAAATTCGTCGTGCTGTCTGACCGTGCCGTCGGCCCAGCCCGTGTGCCTGCGCAGGCACTGCTGGCTGTCGGAGCCGTCCATCAGTCCTTGGTGGCGGCGAAGAAGCGTCTGCAGATCGGGTTGATCCTCGAGAGTGGAGAAGCCCGTGAGGTGCACCACATGTGCACGCTGGTTGGTTTTGGCTGCGATGCTATCTGCCCGTATGTTGTGTTCGAGACCATGTTCGAGTTGCGTGAGAAGAAGGAGATCTATGCGAAGGAGGAGGTTTCCGATGCCACCATCATGGACAACTACGTCGCAGCTATCGACATGGGTATGCGCAAGGTGATGGCCAAGATGGGTATTTCCACTCTCCTGAGCTACAAGGGCGCGCAAATCTTCGAGGCTGTTGGTGTTGGCAAGGAAGTCGTCGACATGTGCTTCACTGGAACTGCTTCCCGTCTGGGTGGTGTGAACTTCGAGTGCCTCGGAAAGGAGGCCCTCATGTGCCATAACCTGGCTTACCCTCCCCGCGAGGGTGTCGTCACCCAGCCTATTCTTCAGGACCACGGAGATTACCATTTCCGCACCGGAGGTGTTGACCATGTTAACGACCCCGTGGCTCTTGCCAACCTGCAGGACGCTGCACGCAACAAGAACAAGGCCGCGTACGCTACTTTCTCCAAGGCCCATGATGAACAGGTGAGGAAGTGCTGCTTGCGTGGTCTTTTGGATTTCCGCGCCATCGACAAGCACTTGCACGTGCCAATTGAGGAGGTTGAGCCCGCTGCCAACATCGTCAAGCGGTTTGCAACTGGGGCCATGAGCTATGGGTCCATTTCTGATGAGGCCCACCGCACGCTTGCCATCGCTATGAACCGCATGGGGGCAAAGTCCAACACCGGTGAGGGTGGCGAAGACCCCAACCGCTGGGTTCCCAAGGAAAACGGTGACTCTGAGAAGTCCGCCATCAAGCAGGTGGCCTCCGGTCGTTTCGGTGTCACCATTGCGTACCTTGGTGCCGCCATCGAGATCCAGATCAAGATGGCTCAGGGTGCTAAGCCTGGTGAGGGTGGTGAGTTACCTGGCCAGAAGGTTACCAAGGGTATTGGTGCCACCCGGCACTCCACCCCTGGAGTGGGTTTGATCTCTCCCCCACCGCACCACGACATCTACTCCATTGAGGATTTGGCCCAGCTAATCTACGACCTGAAGTGCGCCAACCCTGAGGCCCGTGTGTCCGTGAAGCTTGTGTCCGAGGTTGGTGTCGGTGTAATTGCCTCGGGTGTGACCAAGGGTCACGCTGATCACATCACCATCTCCGGTCACGACGGTGGTACTGGTGCCTCCAGCTGGACTGGTGTAAAGCACGCTGGATTGCCATGGGAGTTGGGTATTGCTGAGACCCACCAGACCCTTGTGCTGAACAACCTGCGTGGCCGCGTTGTGCTGCAGACCGATGGTCAGCTGAGGACAGGCCGCGACATTGTCATTGCCTCCATGCTGGGCGCCGACGAGTTTGGCCTCTCCACTGCTCCACTGATTGTTATGGGCTGCACCATGATGCGCAAATGCCACCTCAACACGTGCCCTGTTGGTATTGCCACGCAAGATCCTGTGTTGCGCAAGAAGTTCGACGGTGCCCCTGAGCACGTTGTCAACTACTTCTTCATGATGGCTGATGAAATCCGGCAGTACATGTCTAAGTGTGGCTTCCGCACAATGGAGGAGATGACTGGTCGGTCTGACATGCTGGTGATGAATGACACCATTGGCACCGAGAAGACCAAGCTGCTCGACCTCTCAGACATGCTCATGCCTGCTTTCCAGGTCCGCATGGGTGTGCCCACCACGCCATGCCAGAAGCAAGACCATGGCTTGCACCTTCGTGTTGACTACAAGATCATCACCCGTGTGCGTCACAGCATCCAGAACCCTAACTTGCCGTCCCACATTGAAATGAATATCCGCAATGTTGACCGTGACTTCGGTACCACCCTGTCATATGAGGTCAACAAGTGCACCAATGGTAAGGGATTGCCCGACGATACCATCCACATCAAGGCCTATGGGTCAGCCGGACAGTCCCTGGGTGCGTACCTGTGCAAGGGTATCACCATTGAAGTTGTCGGAGACTCCAATGACTACGTCGGTAAGGGTCTGTCTGGAGGTAAGGTTATCGTATACCCTGCGCAGTACGATCCCTCTTTCAAGGCTGAGGAGAACATCGTCGTGGGCAACGTGTGCTTGTACGGTGCCACCAGCGGTAATGCCTACTTCAACGGTATTGCTGCCGAGCGTTTCTGCGTGAGAAACTCCGGTGCCACTGCCGTTGTCGAGGGTGTGGGTGACCACGGTTGCGAGTACATGACGGGTGGTCGCACCATTGTGCTCGGTTCCACGGGGCGCAATTTTGCCGCTGGCATGTCCGGAGGTATCGCCTACGTGCTTGATGAGGCAGGCGATTTCAAGGGCAAATGCAACATGGAGATGGTCTCCCTTGTGGGCATGGAGGATTCCGACTCTGATTTCGTCAAGGACCAGGTCACCAAGCACGTTGCTGCCACCGGATCCGCCAAGGGTGCCCGTATGCTGGAGGACTGGGCTAGTTTCAGGGCAAAGTTCGTGAAGGTCTACCCCAACGACTTCCGCCGCGTCATGGAGGAGAACGCTGCCGAAGAGGCACGTCGTGAGGAGATGGCCAAGAACAAGTTCATCAAGAAGCAGGCACCCAAGCCCGTTGTAAAGGACATTGAGGACATCTCCGCCCTCAACAAGACTCAGGGTTTCATGAAGTATGCCCGCAAGCCTGATCCTTACAGGCCCGTCCAGGAGCGTGTGAAGGACTTCAGTGAGCTCACCAAGCGCCACGACCCTGACAATTTGAAGATCCAGGCCGCCCGATGCATGGACTGCGGAGTACCGTTCTGCCAGACCACTGCGACAGGTTGCCCCTTGGGCAACATCATTCCAACCTGGAATGATTTGGTCTTCAAGGGCAAGTACAAGGAGGCCCTGTACACTTTGCTGTCCACGAACTCTTTCCCAGAGTTCACCGGTCGCGTGTGTCCTGCTCCTTGCGAGGGTGCTTGCGTATTGGGCATTAACGCCGACCCAGTGTCCATCAAGTCCATTGAATGTGCCATCATTGACAAAGCGTTCGAGGAGGGCTGGATGAAGCCCCAGATCCCCGTCCGCACTGGTAAGACGGTGGCTATCATTGGTTCTGGTCCTGCTGGCATGGCAGCTGCTCACCAGTTGAACAACGCTGGCCACAAGGTGACCGTTTACGAGCGTGCCCCCAAGTTCGGTGGATTGTGCTACTACGGTATTCCAAACATGAAGCTTGAAAAGAGTGTTGTTGATCGGCGTGTGGAGCTCATGCGTCAGGAGGGTGTCGAGTGGGTGGCAAATGCCAACGTCGGTGTGAACGTGGATGTGAACGAGCTGCTGGCCAAGAATGATGCGTTGGTCCTGGCCAATGGTGCCACTTACCCCCGCAACTTGCCGATCAAGGGCCGTGACCTCCAGGTTTGCCCACAGTTGCCTGACTGCTTGCAGTGGACGCCACCGAATTCGCAGTCGTCTGTGACTCACTCGCTCGCAACGCAAGGTTAATAACCGGAACCTCAGAGTCTTAAGTCATTGCGTACGAAACTATACAGACCCCAGGAATGCATCGCTCAGATCGCAAAGTCAATTTTCTTTAGTCCCTCTTTGCTCACTGTTTAGGGCATTCACTTCGCCATGGATTTCCTGGGAGTGAATCCTGATAAGATCAATGCATCTGGACGCAAGGTGTTGGTCATTGGTGGTGGTGACACCGGCAATGATTGTATCGGTACCTCCCTCCGCCAGGGGGCCTCCAGCATTGTCAGCTTCGAGATCATGCCTCAGCCTCCAAATGGCCGTGCCAAGGAAAACCCATGGCCACAGTGGCCTCGTATCTTCCGTGTGGATTACGGCCACGCGGAGGTGAAGGAGATGATGGGCCAAGACCCTCGTAGCTTCAGCATTCTTACAAAGGAATTCGTGTCCGACGATAACGGCCGTGTGGCTGCCTGCAAGACTGTGAACGTGGAATGGACCAAGAATGAGAGTGGCCAGGTGTGTCCAGAGCCATGTGCAGCTGTAGCACAGACTGCCATGTGTAGCTGCTGCTCTGAGAAAATGCTGTGTGGCACCGTCAGGGCACAGGGACCCCGTTGCGCCAATTAAAACGGGGTGCGGTGTCGCACACGATGAGGGGGGCACTTGATGAGTAAGTAAGCAAGAATTGTGGACAGCATTACTGGCGCCAATGTTGTTATTTTCTGACCCAGAATCTCGCTGTGTACAAAACATGCTGTTGCACTGATGGGGCAACTCGGCTCTCAGATAGATGTCCACCAGCCTCAAAACGGTCACCTGATCTTCCCACCCTCAGACACAATAAGAGAGTCCCGCGTACCAGGCTGAACATGATGCGTAAATGATAGCATGTAAGCAGGCGAAGCATGGCTGGTTGATTGGCACATCGCACTTCCCACGGCAATGGTTGGATATTTGACCGATTAGCATTTGCTTCCACTGGCGGCCTGTACTTGCATGGGACAGACGAAGCTGAGCCACAATTCAACCTCAAACAAGTCCCGCTGATCCCCCCTGCAGTCCTCCCCCGTTGGTTCCTGTGTTCCCCTGCCTCCGTCTGATTTGTTATTTTTTTGCAGTTCGCCATGAAGGAAGTGCCCGGCTCCGAACGCACGTGGGAATGTGATTTGGTTCTGTTGGCCATGGGCTTCTTGGGTCCTGAGTCCATCTTCACTGAGCAGTTGAAGCTTGAGACTGATCCTCGGTCCAACTACAAGACGCCTCCCGGCCAGTACCGAACCAGCATCCCGAAGGTGTATGCGGCTGGAGACTGCCGCCGCGGTCAGTCTTTGGTCGTGTGGGCCATCAACGAGGGCCGGCAGTGCGCGCGCGAGGTCGATGCTGACCTCCAGGGCGCCGAGACCACCCCATTGGCTGTGACTGGAGGAATTGTCAAGATCCACAGTTAAGTGCGGTACCTAATGCGGTGTTGTACAAAGTCTCTCTCTCTATGCAGCTCCTGAAGGACGCACTTGCAGTGCGGTTGCTTTCACTCCTCATGTCGCTGGACGCTTAGAGCGTCTCATCCACAAGCCTCATGCGGTTTGTTCAAGTGGCTGAAAAAGGCCGTTCTATCTGGTCACGCAACTCACAGCGAAAGTTGCCTAGCGCCAATTGACGTCTGGACGTATGTCAAGGAGTTGACGGAACGCCCTAAGGCGTCCAGACACCATGCATTCGCGTTAAAGGGGTAAACTAAGGAAGACAATGAAGGCAAATTCGGACCCTTGTTGTCTGGACCAAAAGAAACTGCACTTGCAGGTTGTTTTCTGGGCACCTTGGGACAACCTCTTGCAGGGAGCCGTTTGGAGGTAGCCCCTCGGGCAAACCAGCATTGGCTCTTTGGTTTCACGCTGCCCCCCCCCCCTCCCAAACGTAACCATCATGATCCTCTTTGTTCGGACCTCACCCATTTTCTAGGCATACGTGCAGACAGATGCAGCTCAAGTCCGCCCAAATTAATAGCATTCAAAACAAAACCAGGCGCGATCAACAGGAAGGAAGGTACCCTCGTTCTGTCCACTGCCACCAGCGAAATTCCATGCGTAGTCCCAAGATAATCAAACCATCTGGGTGGGTGCTAAGTAAGTCAGTGTCAGAGTTGGTGATTCACTGCTCGTGACTGTTACTTCTAGTGCCATTGTTCCCAGATGGTGGAAGATTTTGGTACGCAGCTCCTGTTCCTCAAGTGTGCTTGGCAGTACATCAGGATTCCGTTGCAGTGCGTTTTCTGCTTCACAGTGCCGTATGCGCAGTAGCGTCAGAAGGGGACAGTGGGGGGTGTCTCTGTCCTATTTCCCGGCACCTCTTTCTTCCAGTCCTGCCTATTGTGCTGCTAAGGTGCCGGCTGCAAAAGTTCGCAGCACGCAACAGAGTTTTTGCTCTGCCTGTTTTCGTGGGGCGGCTGTGCCGCTGCCCGGTGCACAAGGCACCAATCTTAGCGTCACAGACATGCGAGGCGGCTCTCGACGACAACGTCTCTGCGCTCAGGCTCTGCTTTGGCTGTCAACAAACATCCAGTGGGTTGTTGTTGCAACCCTGCAGAGCGCGTTTTGAGCCTCTATTGGAACGAGGGCGCTTTTTCATTTTCGCACAGGGTTTCGCCCTGATAGATTTTAATGTGTCCTTGATAAGTTCTATGAGAAGGACCGTTTTCAATGCGAATGATTTGCCTGTGGAATTTGGTCAGTGCCAGTGGGTTTCAGTGCCACGTGTATGTGCTGCTGAGTCATGCTGAGTGGATTGGGTGCTCTCTTCTCAAACCTCCCAGAAACATTAGTGGACACTTGTGGGTCATGTGATGCGATGCAATCATGCTTCTGCTTGATTATGATGGCATACCAGCCATGAGGGCAATTTCCCCCCCCCCCAACTTAATGCTGTATGAGGGTCCCTGTGCCACCCTGAGGGGTTGGAATATGACCTCCCAGGAGGCAGTCGCAATGTGTAAGTAGCAGCTGAAGATATTCAACCACAAATGGAGGCCATGTGCTCGCTTCAGAGGGTTGGTAGAAACGGCAACATGTCAGGGTTTGGTGTTTAGTCTGCCCAGTTTAGACCTGAAAATGCTTTTGGCATGTTTTGGTTTAATTCAGGTGTAGAACAGTAGAACAACACCTGAAAAAGCTTTTCTCAAACCCTGCCACTTTTGTTTTGGGTACATCCAGTTATGGCAGTTGTTACATGACATGGGAGGGGGGGGGGCACCCAGTGAGCGCGGAACCAATAGTCCAATTGTGAGCACGCAATTGCAGCCTAATAGCAAAAACGAAACTCACGTTAAGGAATGTCACGACCATCCGAATCACTATCGCCGGGGGGATCGGGCATTGAGGGAAATACAACAAGCACGAGCTGTCGGAGGAGATCAAAGTTTAGGGTCCGAAGATGAAAAGACGTCGTCCGGCGGAGAAGACATGACTCGGGGACATCATGAACATGCCTACCTAGTCGCCTTCGTGGCCCACAACACAAAAACGTATGGTCATGCAGGACAAGGGCAAGTTGAAGAAGGCACCATCCCATCCAGGAAGAGAGCTGCGGGGAATCGCAAACTCCCCGTTGAGCTTTACTGAGTAGCGGCGGGAGCATGGTGGTTGTTGGATGTGCTATGGGAAGGGGTTATTCTATAAGCACGACAAAAAAAATGCGCAAAGTGTACGAGAAAGATAAGTAGGCATACTCCCAAGCCCAACCCGAAAAAGTCCCCAAGGAGAAGCGGATGGAAGAATGGAAAAAGAGACAAGCTGGTGGAGGTTGACATGCAGAATTGAGCCATGGCGGCAATGGACCGATTTGGCAAACTGATGATGTTACCGCGTCGCTACGGAAGGCCACGGAGTACTTGAAAACTTTGGAAGAACAATTGGAAGGTCGAGGTCCCGGTGGTTCGAAGGAGGATGGTGCTGTGGTGAACCGGATCTAGAGAGGCATTGACAGGGATGGGACACTTGGGGTGGCTCAGACACAAAGCAACAAAATGGAAAGAAAGAAGATACCCATGTCACCCAAGTGGGCCGCCGAAGAGCCAAGTAAGCTAAGCTTTGCTAGTCCGATCTCATGGCATGCCCTTCCAAGGGAAGTACATATGGGTTTGGGCCGCCAACAGGTAAATGATGGAGAGACCATGGAGATCTCTCGTAGAGTTGCATGCTATGGGAGTTCTCCATACTCTACATTGAGATAAAAAGCAGTTGCACTTGAAAGTGCGAGTTAGGTGTGGAAAGAAAGAAGTGTTGGGCATTTATAGGTTTATATGGGTGCCTAAATGAGTTTGGTTTGGAAGGGGCTGATTTTGGATGAATCTCTCAAGCCGAGCCGAAGAGTAGTGCGCTTGTGGGTCGACAATGGCAAAATTATGGGTCACGGTACCCCTGCAGCAACTATCGGCCTAGAATTTTGGGAACATGGTGCCTTGAACTGACCCGGTTTGTCGAAGCTAATCATATTTTCGGACAATTTTTATGCCGGAGATATATTTCTGATTGGGATATTATTATGGGGTATGATTTTATGGTGAGCAACACCATTAGACCTCCTGCTCACCGTGCAACCTTGGTTCGAGAGGACAAGGAGTGTCTTACTTGGCCATCTACCAACCATGCCCCAGGATTATCTCACTGGACCGGAGATGAGAAGAATATAAACATGAGGGCGGTCACGACCGTGAGTAGCAAGTTCCATGGGGAATGCGGAAGCCATTTCAAGGAATATGGCATGGTGCCACAAGTGTACAATCACATGGGTCATCAACTTGGAGGCGAAAAATTTGAGAGAGACATATTTGTTTCCCGGCTTGCCTCGTAGTTGAGCAACTGTACAAGGCATTGGCACAAGGAGGATCCTGTGTGATCAAAGCATTGGGGATTGAAGAAGTGGGGGCCCAACTGGTAGCTTGGTGCCCAAAAAGATGCCAAACCTACAGTGAGCAAGATTATTGTGAATAGAGCATAGGGTGGAGCTAGTCCAGAGCGGCATAGGATCCAGCCCATGTCAGCGAGAGGATCTCAAGCCAGTTTTGGACTCCATCATGGTCACCGAGATGCAAGTTGCACCCGAGAAGCAATCATCGACGACAAGGTTGTGCCAATGCCCGCCCTGCGACAGGCATGCAATACCAAGGTTTTCTTAGCTGATGGTTCACAGTGCCCACCCATGGTTCATGAAGCTTTGTTCGGGAGGGTACAGGTAGTGCTGATGAGGGTCATGTTTGTAGAAAGACGGACCCTACTGAGAGTGTTGACGTACTATCTAACTTGGAGCTTGACCGGGTTGTCGCCTACATTAAGCCGGGTATGCATGACTGAGTGGCTGCTTGTAAGGAGCAAGCCCAAGCCAAGTCACTCCATTGTTGGGACGACCGTGAGTTGGTGACCGGGAAGTTCGAGAAGAATCAGTTTGTGGCGAGATTTATGGACCATTTGATTCACCAATACGATGGTCCCATGGATTCGTACCCTCCGACACGCAGTTTTTCAGGAGTCGGTGACAATGTCGACGAATTGCGGCCCGTGGCCCTAATTCTTCGAAGATTATTGTTTGAAACGGCCGCCCGAGTCGATAATGAGGGCATATTGGACAGGGAGATGTCAGACGTAGATCAACCAGAGGCATACACCGCCTTCAAGTTGGTAGTTTCGATCCCCGGGCAAGCGGCGAAAGAAGCCAAGGAGAATCCAAAGGTACCCGAGCTCCAGGATAGACCTTTTAAAGCCTATCCGCTGCTATTGATTGGAGTTGGAAACAACCGGAGGGGGGCTCCACGAGATGGGGAAGGGCAGTGTGCGGGCTGCGATCGCATCTGAAAGGTATCTGTCGGATGTGGAAGTCAAATTGCACAATATGCACATGCATGATCAAGTATTTATAACAAACAACGGTGAGCATGTTGAGAAAATTGCAATGAAGCAATGATACATGATATGTTTTGGAGGTTGTGGAAAAGTAGGATTAAATGAATCCTTCGTCTTTCGTGCTTGGTCTGGCTTTTCTTTTGCTGGTGCGAAGCACCATCAAAAGAAAAGCCTTATTACGTTTTTACCCGTTTTCGGGTCACCTTTCTATGTCGGAAGTGGAGCCAGGCGGTGACAAACAAGAGCAAAAACACTCCTTTGCCTTGTGTTTAAGCTAGCAGCGCAAAGACAGGGAGGGTGCATTTGGCAAGATTAGCGACACAGGTTGCAAATAGCATAAAATTGACATATTCATAACTCGGGCCTATTGTATCGGATTTTGACGAAATGAATGGCAATTTCGGTCAATTTGGGGGTATTCTTTTCATTTTTGAGCTTGTAAAGGCGGCCGTATGCGCTTAAAACCGTCAAATCGAAAAGCGGTGCCAAAACAAAATGACGGCGGTATTTCAACTAGAAAGCAAGACGAAGCTTTTAGAATCTTTTATAAAACTGGTCTTAGATCGAAATTTCGTGCACTGTAGCCCGATTTCACTTTGAACAGTCAAAATGAAAGATCGCAAATGCCGGCGACTGCGAAATGCACGCGTGCACAGCAAATAAATAATATGGCAAATAGATTTCTTGGGATTTGGGGCCTGTGGCTTATATATAGTGTTGTTCGGCACCTCAACTTTGCTAGTGCACCTTCAAATCGCATCCCTAGGTTATATGGAATTAGTGGATGCTGTTAAAGAAGTGAAAACCTTGTAAACGTCCTAACTTTGCAAAACAGCCATGATTGATCAAAACAAATATGACGGCGCGAATCAGCTCTCTGAGGCGGTCATTTAGAGGGGCTGCATCGTAGACTTTGGAAGTATGTTTCGTTTCGGCGCGGAGACTGTATATAATGGCATAAGGACTGCTTTTAGAGGGGGGCGGGGCCCCATTCCCCGGCCCCCCAATTAAAAGCCCCCCATGGGGGGGGAGGTGAACAAGCGGGGGGAAATTGCACGAGGTGGGGTCGCACGGGTGCTCAGATGAGAACGGGGAGGACAAGGAGCACAAAGGCAAAAAGACCATTCAAAGGCGGAGAAGGATAAAACCATGAAAACACGGGAGCAACGGCGCCAGCGCCGGCCGCTAGGCTCCGTTTTTGTGGGCCAAGCCCCACAAAAACGTAGCCTAGCGGGTGCTGCTTCGTGCCTCTTGCACAATATGGTTGCACCATTGGCAAAAAAGGCTTGCCAGATGGGCAGCAAGTAAACATGCCAAATATGGCGAAAAAAATGGCAAAAAACTGCCACAAAACGCACAAAATTGACTGTAAATCATCGAAACAGCACCCGATTTGGCCAATGAGGTTGCTTTTCTGGCGTTTTGGCCCGAGCCGGTCATTTTAAGGGGCTACAACATGATGTAACTTCGCAAGTAAGAGCCAATACGGAATTCAGCCCCAAACTTTCGGAGACTGCCCGAAAAACTGCTTAAAACGGTCCTAATTCACCAAAACGAGCATCGTCGGCCAAAAAGAAGAATAGTCGCGTTCTTAGAATTCCATTGCGATCATTTTAAGGGGCTGCATTGCAGGGTTTTGAGAAGGGCTGTCTTCCAGGGGGGGGGGGTCGCGTAACGTAGTAGTTGGTCACTGCTTCTGGCGCGGGGTCAGGGGCCCCCAACACCCCGACCCCCACAGAAGCCAGCCCCCTGCGGGGGGGATTTGAACAAGCGGGGGGAAATTGCACGAGGTGGGGTCGCACGGATGCTCAACTGAGAACGGGGAGGACCAGGAGAACAAAGGCAAAAAGACCATTCAAAGGCGGAGAAGGAGAAAACCATGAAAAGACGGGATCAACGGCGCCAGCGCCGGCCCCTAGGCTCCGTTTTTGTGGGCCAAGCCCCACAAAAACGTAGCCTAGCGGGTGCTGCCTCTTGCCTCTTGCACAATATGGTTGCCCCGTTGGCAGAAAAGGTTTGCCAGATGGGCAGCAAGTATACATGCCAAATATGGCCGAAAAAATTGCAAAAAACTGCCTAAAAACGCACAAAATTCACCGTAAATCATCAAAAAGGCACCTGACTTGGCCAATTAGGTTGCTTTTCTGACGTTTTGGCCCGAGCCGGTCATTTTAAGGGGCTACAACATGATGTAACTTCGCAAGCAGGAGCCAATACGGAATTCAGCCCCAAATTTTCGGAGACTGCCCGAAAAGCTGCTTAAAACAATCCTAATTCACCAAAACGACCATCATCGGCCAAAAAGAAGGGAAGTCGCGTTCTTAGAATTCCATTGCGATCATTTTAAGGGGCTGCATTGCAGGGTTTTGAGAAGGGCTGTCTTCCAGGGGGGGGGGGTGGCGTAACGTAGTAGTTGGTCACTGCTTCTGGCGCGGGGTCAGGGGCCCCCAACACCCCGACCCCCACAGAAGCCAGCCCCCTGCGGGGGGGATTTCAACAAGCGGGGGAAAGATGCACGAGGTGGGGTCGCACGGATGCTCAGATGAGAACGGGGAGGACAAGGAGCACAAAGGCAAAAAGACCATTCAAAGGCGGAGAAGGAGAAAACCATGAAAACACGGGAGCAACGGCGCCAGCGCCGGCCGCTAGGCTCCGTTTTTGTGGGCCAAGCCCCACAAAAACGTAGCCTAGCGGGTGCTGCCTCTTGCCTCTTGCACAATATGGTTGCCCCGTTAGCAGAAAAGGTTTGCCAGATGGGCAGCAAGTATACATGCCAAATATGGCGAAAAAAATGGCAAAAAACTGCCAAAAAACGCGTAAAATTGACCGTAAATCATCAAAAAGGTACCTGACTTGGCCAATTAGGTTGCTTTTCCGACGTTTTGGCCCGAGCCGGTCATTTTAAGGGGCTACAACATGATGTAACTTCGCAAGCAAGAGCCAATACGGAATTCAGCCCCAAATTTTCGGAGACTGCCCGAAAAACTGCTTAAAACAGTCCTAATTCACCAAAACCACCATCATCGGCCAAAAAGAAGAAAAGTCGCGTTCTTAGAATTCCATTGCGATCATTTTAAGGGGCTGCATTGCGGGGTTTTGAGAAGGGCTATCTTCCAGGGGGGGGGGGTCGCGTAACGTAGTAGTTGGTCACTGCTTCTGGCGCGGGGTCAGGGGCCCCCAACACCCCGACCCCCACAGAAGCCAGCCCCCTGCGGGGGGGATTTGAACAAGTGGGGGAAAGTTGCACGAGGTGGGGTCGCACGGGTGTTCAGATGAGAAAGGGGAGGACAAGGAACACAAAGGCAAAAGACCATTCAAAGGCGGAGAAGGAGAAGACCATTAAAACACGGGAGCAACGGCGCCAGCGCCGGCCGCTAGGCTCCGTTTTTGTGGGCCAAGCCCCACAAAAACGTAGCCTAGCGGGAGCTGCCTCCTTCCTTTTGCACAATATGGTTGCCCTATTGGCAGAAAAGGATTGCCAGATGGGCAGCAAGCATACATGCCAAATATGGCAAAAAAATGGCAGAAAACTGCCAAAAAACGCTCAAAATTGACCCTAAATCATCGAAACGGCACCAGATTTGGCCAATTAGGTTGCTTTTCTGACGTTTTGGCCCGAGCTGGTCATTTTAAGGCGCTACAACATGATGTAACTTTGCAAGCAGGAGCCAATACGGAATTCAGCCCCAAATTTTCGGAGACTGCCTGAAAAACTGCTTAAAACGGTCCTAATTCACCAAAACGAACATCGTCGGCCAAAAAGAAGAAAAGTCGCGTTCTTAGAATTCGATTGCGATCATTTTAAGGGGCTGCATTGCAGGGTTTTGGGAAGGGCTGTCTTCCAGGGGGGGGGGGTGGCGTAACGTAGTAGTTGGTCACTGCTTCTGGCGCGGGGTCAGGGGCCCCTCACACCCCGACCCCCACAGAAGCCAGCCCCCTGCGGGGGGGATTTGAACAAGCGGGGGGAAATTGCACGAGGTGGGGTCGCACGGGTGCTCAGATGAGAACGGGGAGGACAAGGAGCACAAAGGCAAAAAGACCATTCAAAGGCGGAGAAGGAGAAAACCATCAAAACACGGGAGCAACGGCGCCAGCGCCGGCCGCTAGGCTCCGTTTTTGTGGGCCAAGCCCCACAAAAACGGAGCCTAGCGGGAGCTGCCTCCTGCCTTTTGCACAATATGGTTGCCCTATTGGCAGAAAAGGCTTGCCAGATGGGGAGCAAGTATACATGCCAAATATGGCGAAAAAAAATGGCAGAAAACTGCCAAAAAACGCGTAAAATTGACCGTAAATCATCGAAACGGCACCGGATTTGGCCAATGAGGTTGCTTTTCTGACGTTTTGGCCCGAGCTGGTCATTTTAAGGGGCTACAACATGATGTAACTTCGCAAGCAAGAACCAATACGGAATTCAGCCCCAAATTTTCGGAGACTGCCCGAAAAACTGCTTAAAACGGTCCTAATTCACCAAAACAACCATCGTCGGCCAAACGGGGGGAAATTGCACGAGGTGGGGTCGCACGGGTGCTCAGATGAGAACGGGGAGGACAAGGAGCACAAAGGCAAAAAGACCATTCAAAGGCGGAGAAGGAGAAAACCATGAAAACACGGGAGCAACGGCGCCAGCGCCGGCCGCTAGGCTCCGTTTTTGTGGGCCAAGCCCCACAAAAACGTAGCCTAGCGGGTGCTGCTTCGTGCCTCTTGCACAACATGGTTGCACCATTGGCAAAAAAGGCTTGCCAGATGGGCAGCAAGTATACATGCCAAATATGGCGAAAAAAATGGCAGAAAACTGCCAAAAAACGCACAAAATTGACTGTAAATCATCGAAACAGCACCCGATTTGGCCAATTAGGTTGCTTTTCTGGCGTTTTGGCCCGAGCCGGTCATTTTAAGGGGCTACAACATGATGTAACTTCGCAAGCAGAAGCCAATACAGAATTCAGCCCCAAATTTTCGGAGACTGCCCGAAAAACTGCTTAAAACGACCCTAATGCGCCAAAACGAGCATCGTCGGCCAAACAGAAGAATAGTCGCGTTCTTAGAATTTCATTGCGATCATTTTAAGGGGCTGCATTGCGGGGTTTTGAGAAGGGCTGTCTTCCAGGGGGGGGGGGTCGCGTAACGTAGTAGTTGGTCACTGCTTCTGGCGCGGGGTCAGGGGCCCCCAACACCCCGACCCCCACAGAAGCCAGCCCCCTGCGGGGGGGATTTGAACAAGCCCGGGGAAATTGCACGAGATGGGGTCGCACGGGTGCTCAGATGAGAACGGGGAGGACAAGGATCACAAAGGCAAAAAGACCATTCAAAGGCGGAGAAGGAGAAAACCATGAAAATACGGGAGCAACGGCGCCAGCGCCGGCCGCTAGGCTCCGTTTTTGTGGGCCCAAGCCCCACAAAAACCTAGCCTAGCGGGAGCTGCCTCCTGCCTTTTGCACAATATGGTTGCCCTATTGGCAGAAAAGGGTTGCCAGATGGGCAGCAAGTATACATGCCAAATATGGCAAAAAACTGCCAAAAAACGCACAAAATTGACCGTAAATCGTCAAAACGGCACCGGATTGGGCCAATGAGGTTGCTTTTCTGACATTTTGGCCCGAGCGGGTCATTTTAAGGGGCTACAACATGATGTAACTTCGCAAGCAAGAGCCAATTGGGAATTCAGCCCCATATTTCCGGAGACTGCCCGAAAAACTGCTTAAAACGGTCCTAATTCACCAAAACGACCATCGTCGGCCAAAAAGAAGAAAAGTCGCATTCTTAGAATTTGATTGCGATCATTTTAAGGGGCTGCATTGCAGGGTTTTGAGAAGGGCTGTCTTCCAGGGGGGGGGGGTGGCGTAACGTGGTAGTTGGTCACTGCTTCTGGCGCGGGGTCAGGGGCCCCCAACACCCCGACCCCCACAGAAGCCAGCCCCCTGCGGGGGGGATTTGAACAAGTGGGGGAAAGTTGCACGAGGTGGGGTCGCACGGGTGTTCAGATGAGAAAGGGGAGGACAAGGAACACAAAGGCAAAAGACCATTCAAAGGCAGAGAAGGAGAAAACCATGAAAACACGGGAGCAACGGCGCCAGCGCCGGCCGCTAGGCTCCGTTTTTGTGGGCCAAGCCCCACAAAAACGTAGCCTAGCGGGAGCTGCCTCCTGCTTTTTGCACAATATGGTTGCCCTATTGGCAGAAAAGGATTGCCAGATGGGCAGCAAGTATACATGCCAAATATGGCGAAAAAAATGGCAGAAAACTGCCAAAAAACGCTCAAAATTGACCGTAAATCATCGAAACGGCACCAGATTTGGCCAATGAGGTTGCTTTTCTGGCGTTTTGGCCCGAGCCGGTCATTTTAAGGGGCTACAACATGATGTAACTTCGCAAGCAAAAGGCAATACGGAATTCAGCCCCAAACTTTCGGAGACTGCCCGAAAAACTGCTTAAAACGGTCCTAATTCACCAAAACGACCATCGTCGGCCAAAGAAAAGAAAAGTCGCGTTCTTAGAATTCCATTGCGATCATTTTAAGGGGCTGCATTGCAGGGTTTTGAGAAGGGCTGTCTTCCAGGGGGGGGGGGTGGCGTAACGTAGTAGTTGGTCACTGCTTCTGGCGCGGGGTCAGGGGCCCCCAACACCCCGACCCCCACAGAAGCCAGCCCCCTGCGGGGGGGATTTGAACAAGCGGGGGAAAGATGCACGAGGTGGGGTCGCACGGATGCTCAGATGAGAACAGGGAGGACCAGGAGCACAAAGGCAAAAAGACCATTCAAAGGCGGAGAAGGAGAAAACCATGAAAACACGGGAGCAACGGCGCCAGCGCCGGCCGCTAGGCTCCGTTTTTGTGGGCCAAGCCCCACAAAAACGTAGCCTAGCGGGTGCTGCCTCTTGCCTCTTGCACAATATGGTTGCCCCGTTGGCAGAAAAGGTTTGCCAGATGGGCAGCAAGTATACATGCCAAATATGGCGAAAAAAATGGCAAAAAACTGCCTAAAAACGCACAAAATTCACCATAAATCATCAAAAAGGCACCAGATTTGGCCAATGAGGTTGCTTTTCTGACGTTTTGGCCCGAGCCGGTCATTTTAAGGGGCTACAACATGATGTAACTTCGCAAGCAAGAGCCAATACGGAATCCAGCCCCAAATTTTCGGAGACTGCCCGAAAAGCTGCTTAAAACGGTTCTAATTCACCAAAACGACCATCATCGGCCAAAAAGAAGAATAGTCGCGTTCTTAGAATTCGATTGCAATTATTTTAAGGGGCTGTATTGCAGGGTTTTGAGAAGGGCTGTCTTCCAGGGGGGGGGGGGTCGCGTAACGTAGTAGTTGGTCACTGCTTCTGGCGCGGGGTCAGGGGCCCCCAACACCCCGACCCCCACAGAAGCCAGCCCCCTGCGGGGGGGATTTGAACAAGAACTCTCCGGATCGCGGAAAACTCGGTACGTCCCCGATCAAGCTAAAAAACAACCCGAAAGTTGATCGTCATTGGGAATTTCAACTCCAAGGAGATCGAGCAGAATGGATGAAGAAGCGCTTGATACACTTTATTGACCCTAGTAGGATGGAACCCTCCAATAGTGAGCGGGCAAGCGCAGCCTTCATCGTTCTAGAGAAGATCAAAGGTGAATGGAGATTGCTTGTTCAAATCCCCCCCGCAGGGGGCTGGCTTCTGTGGGGGTCGGGGTGTTGGGGGCCCCTGACCCCGCGCCAGAAGCAGTGACCAACCACTACGTTACGCCACCCCCCCCCCCTGGAAGACAGCCCTTCTCAAAACCCCGCAATGCAGCCCCTTAAAATGATCGCAATCGAATTCTAAGAACGCGACTTTTCTTCTTTTTGGCCGACAATGGTCGTTTTAGTGAATTAAGACCGTTTTAAGCAGTTTTTCGGGCAGTCTCCGAAAATTTGGGGCTGAATTCCGTATTGGCTTATGCTTGCGAAGTTACATCATGTTGTAGCCCCTTAAAATGACCGGCTCGGGCCAAAATGTCAGAAAAGCAACCTAATTGGCCAAATCGGGTGCCGTTTCGATGATTTACGGTCAATTTTGTGCGTTTTTTGGCAGTTTTCTGCCATTTTTTCGCCATATTTGGCATGTATACTTGCTGCCCATCTGGCAAGCCTTTTTTGCCAATGGTGCAACCATATTGTGCAAGAGGCACAAAGCAGCACCCGCTAGGCTTCGTTTTTGTGGGGCTTGGCCCACAAAAACGGAGCCTAGCGGCCGGCGCTGGCGCCGTTGCTCCCGTGTTTTCATGGTTTTCTCCTTCTCCGCCTTTGAATGGTCTTTTTGCCTTTGTGCTCCTTGTCCTCCCCGTTCTCATCTGAGCACCTGTGCAACCCCACCTCGTGCAATTTCCCCCCGCTTGTTCAATCTGGGCCCTTGGCCCGCCTTGCCACATGCGCGGAGAGGGGGAGGGGCCCCCTCCGCACAAGTCACAGCCCACCTCCAACCCCCTATAATAGGGAACCCCATGTGTCGATTACGGCGGTTCTAACAACCCTGCACACTTACCCCTCAAAATGACCGCCTCGACGTAGCGATCATGCCGTGCACCTTGGTTTTTGTCATCTATGGTCGTTTTAAATAGTTAGGAGCCCTTGAAGTTGGTAGTTTGTAAGCAAGGATCCAATAATTCCTGTATGTGTAGGGACCGGATTTGAGGGTGCGCGACCAAAGTTGATATGCAAACTGATGTAATGTATGAATCTCAGGGCTTAAATCGTAAAAAATCGAACCATAGGGTTGATTAATTTCTAGCACTGGCGACAGCGCTCTTGGCGGCGGCGCGAACTCGCAGCACTTCAATAAATTCTGGTTGGCAAAAATAAAAGGTGAGTGATTGTCATTTGCGGTCAAAAAGAAAATTTTGGTGGTTTTCATTGCGGTCGTGGCTTTGCTCTTCGTGTTTCGTTTCGTGTTGGCTGTTTGCTCTTTGCCGTGCCCACTCCAGCCGCTGACATGAAGGTCGCAGACGAGCCGCAAGATGTTGACCACTGCCGACGGCTACTGGTGTGATGCCCGGTGTTGATTTGGCGCTGGGTGTGTGTCTTTGGTGTGTTGGCGCGGTGTGTGTGTGTCATTCGTATGTCAGCGCGCTGTGTGTGTGATCTGTGTGTCAGGGCACTGTGTGTGTGTCAGCGCGCCGCGCAAAGTGTTAGTGTGTTTGCCGCGCGCTGGGTGTGTGATGCTGTGTCTGGTTCAGGTTTGAGGTTTCAGGTTGGAGATTGAGTTCCGGTTCAGGGTGAGTTACGAGAGTGTGTGTGTGTGTTTGTGTGTGTGTGTGTTACGAATGTGCTTGTAGGTGAGTTACGAGTGTGTGGGCGTTACGATTGTGCCTCTGGGTGAGTTACGAGCGTGCTTGTGTTACGAATGTGCCTGTGGGTGAGTTACGAGTGTGCTTTTGTTACGATTGTGCCTGTGGGCGAGTTACGAGTGTATTGGTGCTACGAATGTGCCTGTGGGTGAGTTACGAGTGTGTGGGCGTTACGATTGTGCCTGTGGGTGAGTTACGAGTGTGTGGGCGTTACGATTGTGCCTGTGGGTGAGTTACGAGTGTGCTTGTGTTACGAATGTGCCTGTAGGTGAGTTACGCGTGTGCTTGTGTCACGAATGTGCCTGTGGGTGAGTTACGAGTGTGTGGGCGTTACGAGTGTGCCTGTGGGTGAGTTACGCGTGTGCTTGTGTCACGAATGTGCTTGTGGGTGAGTTCCGAGTGTGTTTGTGTTACGATGGTGCCTGTGGGTGAGTTACGAGCGTGCTTGTGTTACGAGTGTGCCTGTGGGTGAGTTACGCGTGTGCTTGTGTTACGAATTTGCCTGTGGGTGAGTTCCGAGTGTGTTTGTGTTACGATGGTGCCTGTGGGTGAGTTACGAGCGCGCTTGTGTTACCAATGTGCCTCTGGGTGAGTTACGAGCGTGCTTGTGTTACGAATGTGCCTGTGGGTGAGTTACGAGTGTGCTTTTGTTACGATTGTGCCTGTGGGCGAGTTACGAGTGTATTGGTGCTACGAATGTGCCTGTGGGTGAGTGACGAGTGTGTTGGTGCTACGAATGTTCCTGTGGGTGAGTTACGAGTGTGGTTGTGTTACCAATTTGCCTCTGGGTGAGACACGAGCGTGCTTGTGTTAGGAATGTGCTTGTGAGTCAGTTCGAGTGTGTTTGTGCTACGAATGTGACTCTGGGTGAGTTACGAGTGCATAGGTGTTTGTCTAGTGCGATCGTTCTGATGTGTCTGTGTCATTTGTGTCTGCCATTTTGCCATCTGTGTGTCATTTGTGTCTGCCATTTTGCCATCTCTGTGTCATTTGTGTGTCTGCCATTTTGCCATCTATGTGTCATTTGTGTGTTTGCCTTTTGCCATCTGTGTGTCATTTGTGTGTTGTGTTTTGTTTTGTTTTTGCTCCACTGAAAGCAGAGGTGGTTTTTTTTTGAAACAAAAGGCTTTTTGTCAATGTTCATGAGAGAAAGCAGTAAAATTTGGTGACAGGGGGAGCATTGTACATTTTCATTTAGAAACAACAACGTTGGATGGCAGGGAATAAGTGAAAGGGGCGAAATGATCAAATACGTTGATGGCAAGTGCAATGTCACGGAAACATTTTTTCTACAAACAACGCTGTAAAACAGATCAAGTGCTTAATTTTGGTTCCCATCGGGCAGTTGGTGAAGAAACTAGTTTTGCACCCCCAAGCTTAGTAGTAGCGTGCACATTGCTGGTTTTGCTTTGCATAACCTCATGAAGATTTTTAGCCAATTTGACCATCTTTTCATGGCATGTTTAGCTGTAGTTCACGTTCCGGCAACTTTTGCCCCAGCTAGGGGAAAACTAACTAGTCCACCAATCCCCCCCCCCCCCCGCCTTCGCCGGGAGGGGGAACACAAAAAGAGAGGGGGCGTGGATGCGATGGTGCATGGCACCATCCCATCCACTCAAGTATCCACTCACTCATCGCATCCACTCAGGTATCCATTCACTTACCTCAGGAAATTGCGTGACTGGGGGGGGGGGGGGGGGGGGGCTGCATGCTTTGAGGGGGGTGGGTGCGGTAGCTACCATAGGTGGATAAAAGCCATGCTGTTTGTTGTCAAGTGGGGTACGTGGTGGTAGGGGTTCGGCTGAACGGCAAGGTGCATAAGTTGTGGGGCAACGTTGGTTGCCAGAGAAAGAGCATGCCACATTTGTGTGCCAATTTTCCAATTTGTTGACTCTCAATGGAATAATTATCCAATTGGCCTTTTGCTGCATGTATGCGGTGAACAACATGCATGTATATGTATTGCCAACATTTTTAAATGGGCAAACAATGAGGGCCAACATGTTTGCCGGGCAATTTGTGTTGTTTTGCGGCACCAAACAACCGTTGTTTTTCGGGCAAAAGGCAAAGGCACCCCCCCCCCCCCCGGGTGGCTTACCCAAAGGGGCATCGAGTGGGAAGCGCGCCACAGGTATTTTGCTACGCAAAGGTTTCAACATTTATGGCACCTATTTGTTTGCCATACAGCCATCACTTGCCATAAGGTGGCCCCTACATTGCTCTCACCATCTTTGGCCCTAATGTTAGGCTCAACAACATAGCCCGAACATTGCTTTGAAAATGTTTCCCCCAAATGTACAAGGAAACAAAGGGCTGTCCGTGGTATGCATCACTTCCAAAAACAACCCCCCCCATGCAGATTGCCCACCCTCTAGACCACCGCCTTCATCCCCTTGTTCACCTCCCCCCCCATGGGGGGCTTTTAATTGGGGGGCCGGGGAATGGGGCCCCGCCCCCCTCTAAAAGCAGTCCTTATGCCATTATATACGATCCGCGCGCCGAAATGAAACATATCCCAAAAGTGTACGATGCAGCCCCTCTAAATGACCGCCTCAAAGAGCTGATTCGCGCCGTCATATTCGTTCTGATCAATCATGGCAGTTTTGCAAAGTTAGGACGTTTACAAGGTTTTCACTTCTTTAACAGCATCCACTAATTCCATATAAGCTAGGGATGCGATTTAAAGGTGCACTAGCAAAGTTGAGGTGCCGAACAACACTATATATAAGCCACAGCCCCCAAATCTCAAGAAATCTATTTGACATATTATTTTTTTGCTGTGCACGCGTGCATTTTGCAGTCGCCGGCATTTGCGATCTTTCATTTTGACTGTCAAAGGTGAAATCGGGCTACAATGCACGAAATTTCGATCTAAGAACAGATTTATAAATGATTCCAAAAGCCTCGTCTTGCTGTTCAATTGAGAAACCGCCGTCATTTTGTTTTAGCACCGCTTTTCGATTTGACGGTTTTCAGCGCACTCAGCCGCCTTTGTAAGCTCAAGAATGAAAAAAACACCCCCAAATTGACCAAAATTGCCCTTAATTTTGTCAAAATCCGATACCATAGGCCCGAGTTATGAATATGTCAATTGTATGCTATTTGCACTTTGTGTCGCTAATCTTGCCCAATGCACCTCCCCTGTCCTTGCGCTGCTAGCTTAAACATAAGGCAAAGGAGTGTTTTTGCGTTCGTTTGTCACCGCCCGGTTCCATTTCCGAAATAGAAAGGTGACCCGAAAATGGCTCAAAACGTAATAAGGCTTTTCTTTTGATGGTGCTTCGCACCAGCAAAGGAAAAGCCAGACCAAGCATGAAAGACGAAGGATTCATTTAACCTTACTTTTCCACACCCTCCGCAACATATCATCTATCATTGCTTCATTGAAATTTCCTCAACATGCTCATCGTTCTTTGTTATCAATAGCTGATCATGCATGTGCATATTGTGCAATCTGAATTCGTCGTCCGATAGATACCCTTCAGAGGCAATGGCAGCCCGCACACTGCCTTTCCCCATCTCGTGGAGCCCCCCTCCGCTTGTTCACCTCCCCCCCCATGGGGGGCTTTTAATTGGGGGGCCGGGGAATGGGCCCCCGCCCCCCTCTAAAAGCAGTCCTTATGCCATTATATACGATCCGCGCGCCGAAATGAAACATATCCCAAAAGTGTACGATGCAGCCCCTCTAAATGACCGCCTGAAAGAGCTGATTCGCGCCGTCATATTTGTTTCGATCCATCATGGCTGTTTTGCAAAGTTAGTACCTTTGCAAGGTTTTAACTTCTTTACCAGCATCTACTAATTCCATATAAGCTAGGGATGCGATTTGAAGGTGCACTAGCAAAGTTGCGGTGTCGAACAACACTATATCTAAGCCACAGGCCCCAAATCTCAAGAAATCTACTTGACCTATTATTTATTTGCTGTGCACGCGTGCATTTTGCAGTCGCCGGCATTTGCGATCTTTCATTTTGACTGTCCAAGGTGAAATCGGGCTACAATGCACAAAATCTTGATCTAAGACAACATTTATAAATGATTCTAAAAGCCTCGTCTTGCTGTTCAATTGAGAAACCGCCGTCATTTGGTTTTAGCACCGCTTTTCGATTTGACGGTTTTCAGCGCCCTCAGCCGCCTTTTTAAGCTCAAAAATGGAAAGAACACCCCCAAATTGACCAAAATTGCCCTTGATTTCGTCAAAATCCGATACAATAGGCCCGAGTTATGAATATGTCAATTTTATGCTATTTGCACCCTGTATCGCTAATCTTGCCCAATGCACCCTCCCTGTCCTTGCGCTGCTAGCTTAAACATAAGGCAAAGGAGTGTTTTTGCGTTTGTTTGTCACCGCCCGGCTCCGTTTCCGACATAGAAAAGTGACCCGAAAATGGCTAAAAACGTAATAAGGCTTTTCTTTTGATGGTGCTTCGCACCAGCAAAGGAAAAGCCACACCAAGCACGAAAGACGAAGGATTCATTTAACCTTACTTTTCCACACCCTCCGCAACATATCATGTATCATTGCTTCATTGAAATTTCCTCAACATGCTCATCTTTCTTTGTTATAAATACGTGATCATGCACGTGCATATCGTGCAATCTGAATTCGTCGTCCGACACATACCCTTCGGAGGCGATCACAGCCCGCACACTGCCCTTCCCCATCTCGTGGAGCCCCCCTCCGCTTGTTCAGATTGGGCCCCTGGCCCGCCTTGCCACGCGCGCGGAGAGGGGGAGGGGCCCCCTCCGCACAAGTCACTGGCCACCTCCAACCCCCTATAATAGGGAACCCCCTAACGTCGAAATTCCGGTTCTATCACACCTACACACCTACCCCTCAAAATGACCGCCTCGACGTGGCGATCGTAGAGTGCCACTTCGTTTTCGTGGTTTATAGTCGCTTTAAATAGTTAGGAGCCCTTGAAGTTGGTAGTTTGTAAGCAAGGATCCAAGAATTCCTGTATGTATAGGGATCGGACTTAAGGGTGCGCGACCAAAGTTAATATGCAAACTGATGTAATGTATGAATCTCAGGGCTGAAATCGTAAAAAATCGAATCATAAGGTTAATTAATTTCTAGCACTGGCGACAGCGCTCTTGGCGGCGGCGCAAATTCGCAGCACTTCAATAAATTCTGGTTGGCAAAAATAAAAGGTGAGTGATTGTCATTTGCGGTCAAAAAGAAAAATATGTTCCTTTATATTGCGGTCGTGGCTTTGCTCTTCGTGTTTCGTTTCGTGTTGGCTGTTTGCTGTTTGCTCTTTGCCGTGCCCACTCCAGCCGCTGACATGAAGGTCGCAGACGAGCCGCAACCGTTGTTGACCACTGCCGGCGGCTACTGGTGTGTTATGCCGGAGTTGATTTGGTGTGTTTCGTTTTGCAGGGGTGAATGCATGCAGATTCAGATGGAGTTTGTCGATTTGGTTTTGCGCGTGCATGCTTGCCTGCAATCCGTGCCCTGCTTGGTTGGTTCGCTGGAGCTTGCTTGTGTGTGCCCCGTTTGAGTTTGATTTCGCATTAGAGTGCACCGACACACAAATCACACAAAAACTGCGCGCTGACACTCAAGTGGCACAGTTGAGACAATCATTGCGCGCTGACACACGCATGGCACACACACAGCGCGCGCTGGACACACAAGTTACACACACTTTGCGCGGTGACACAGAGATGACACACACACAGTGCACTGCCACACAAATGACACACACACACAGCGCGCTGACACATGACACGCGCCAGCACACAAATGACACACACCCAGCGCTCGCCGGACACACAGTGACACACCCAGCGCGAGCCGGACACACAAACACACACCCAGCGCGCCGCAAACACACTATCCCACACCCAACGCGCGCCGGACACACCATTACACACCCAGCGCGCGGCAAACACACTATCACACACCCAGCGCGCGACAAACACACAATGACACACCCAGCGCGGCGAACACACCATCACACACCCAGCGCGCGCCGGACACACAATCACACACGAGTGTGTCTTTTGTGTCAGCGCGCAGTGTGTGTGTCGGCGCGCTGTGTGTGTGATCTGTGTGTCAGGGCGCAATGTGTTAGTGTGTTTGCCATGCGCTGGGTGTGTGATTGTGTGTTTGCCGCGCGCTGGGTGTGTGATTGTGTGTTCGCCGCGCGCTGGGTGTGTCACTGTGTGTCTGGCCCGCGCTGGGTGTGTGATAGTGTGTTCGCCGCGCGCTGGGTATGTCATTGTGTGTTCGGCGCGCGCTGGGTGTGTGATAGTGTGTTCGCCGCGCGCTGGGTGTGTGATTGTGTGTTTGCAGCGCGCTGGGTGTGTCGCTGTGTGTCTGGCGAGTGCTGGGTGTGTGTCTTTTGTGTGTTGGCGCGCTGGGTGTGTGTCATTGGTGTGTTAGAGCGCTGTGTGTGTGTGTTAGTGCACTGTGTGTGTGTCTTTTCTGTGTCAGCGCGCAATGTGTGTGTCATTTGTCCTGTCTGTCATTTGTGAATGTGTTTGTCATTTGTGAATGTGTGTGTCGTTTGTGTCTGCCATTTTGCCATCTGTGTGTCATTTGTGTCTGCCATTTTGCCATCTGTGTGTCATATGTGTGTCTGCCATTTTGCCATCTGTGTGTCATTTGTGTGTCTGCCTTTTGCCATCTGTGTGTCATTTGTGTGTTGTGTGATGTGTTTTGTTTTTGCTCCACTGAAAGCACAGATTGTTTTTCCTCGCAACAAAAGGCTTTTTGTCAATGTTCATGAGAGAAAGCAGTAAAATTTGGTGACAGGGGGAGCATTGTACATTTTCATTTAGAAACAACAACGTTGGATGGCACGGAATAAGTGAAAGGGGCGAAATGATCAAATACATTGATGGCAAGTGCAATGTCACAGAAACATTGTTTCTACAAACAACGCTGTAAAACAGATCAAGTGCATGATTTTGATTCCCATTGGGGACTTGGTGAAGAAACTGGTTTTGCACCCCCAAGCTTAGGAGTGGCGTGCACATTGCTGGTTTTGCTTTGCATAACCTCATGAAGATTTTTAGCCAATTTGACCATCTTTTCATGGCATGTTTAGTTGTACTTCACGTTCCGGCAACTTTTGCCCCAGCTAGGGGAAAACTAACTAGTCCACCACTCCCCCCCCCCCCCCCGCCTTCGCCGGGAGGGGGAACACAAAAAGAGAGGGGGGGTGGATGCGATGGTGCATGGCACCATCGCATCCACTCAAGTATCCACTCACTCATCGCATCCACTCAGGTATCCATTCACTTACCTCAGGAAATTGCGTGACTGGGGGGGGGGGTCCTGCATGCTTTGAGGGGCGGGAGGGGGGTGCGTGGGGTAGCCACCACAGGTGGATAAAAGCCATGCTGTTTGTTGTCAAGTGGGGTACGCGTGGTAAGGGTTCGGCTGAACGGCAAGGTGCACAAGTTGTGGGGCAGCGTCGGTTGGAAGAGAAAGAACATGCCACATGCTGAACATGCTGACTCTTGATGGCCTTTTGGTGCAGGTATGCGGTGAACAACATGCATACATATGTATTCCCAACATTTTTAAATGGGCAAACAATGAGGGCCAACATGTTTGCCGGTCAATTTGTGTTGTTTTGCGGCACCAAACAACCGTTGTTTTTCGGGCAAAAGGCAAAGGCACCCCCCCCCCCCCGCGCCTACCCAAAGGGGCATCGAGTGGGAAGCGCCCCACAAGTATTTTGCTACGCAAAGGTTTCAACATTTATGGCACCTATTTGTTTGCCATACAGCCATCACTTGCCACAAGGTGGCCCCTACATTGCTCTCACCATCTTTGGCCCTAATGTTAGGCTCAACAACATAGCCCGAACATTGCTTTGAAAATATTTCCCCCAAACGTACAAGGAAACAAAGGGCTTCCGGGTATGTATCACCTCCAAAAACAACCCCCCCAATGCAGATTGCCGACCCTCTAGACCACCGCCTTCATCCCCTTGTTCATCTCCCCCCCCATTGGGGGCTTTTAATTGGGGGGCCGGGGAATGGGGCCCCGCCCCCCTCTAAAAGCAGTCCTTATGCCATTATATACAATTCGCGCGCCGAAACGAAACATATCCCAAAAGTGTACGATGCAGCCCCTCTAAATGACCGCCTCAAAGAGCTGATTCGCGCCGTCATATTTGTTTCGATTGATCATGGCTGTTTTGCAAAGTTAGGACCTTTACAAGGTTTGAACTTCTTTAACAGCATCCACTAATTCCATATAACCTAGGGATGCGATTTAAAGGTGCACTAGCAAAGTTGAGGTGCCGAACAACACTATATGTAAGCCACAGGCCCCAAATCTCAAGAAATCTATTTGCCATATTATTTATTTGCTGTGCACGCGTGCATTTCGCAGTCGCCGGCATTTGCGATCTTTCATTTTGACTGTTCAAAGCGAAATCGGGCTACAGTGCACGAAATTTCGATCTAAGACCAGTTTTATAAATGATTCTAAAAGCTCCGTCTTGCTATATAGTTGAAATACCGCCGTCATTTTGTTTTGGCACCGCTTTTCGATTTGACGGTTTTCAGCGCATAGGGCCGCCTTCACAAGCTCAAAAATGAAAAGAATGCCCCCGAATTGACCGAAATTGCCATTCATTTCGTCAAAATCCGATACAATAGGCCCAAGTTATGAATATGTCAATTTTATGCTATTTGCAACCTGTGTCGCTAATCTTGCCAAATGCACCCTCAATGTCTTTGCGCTGCTAGCTTAAACACAAGGCGAAGGAGTGTTTTTGCTCTTGTTTGTCACCGCCTGGCTCCACTTCCGACATAGAAAGGTGACCCGAAAACGGCTAAAAACGTAATAAGGCTTTTCTTTTGATGGTGCTTCGCACCAGCAAAGGAAAAGCCAGACCAAGCACGAAAGACGAAGGATTCATTTAATCCTACTTTTCCACACCCTCCAAAACATATCATGTATCATTGCTTCATTGCAATTCCCTCAACATGCTCATCGTTGTTTGTTATAAATACTTGATCATGCATGTGCATATTGTGCAATTTGACTTCCACGTCCGACAGATACCTTTTAGATGCGATCGCAGCCCGCGCACTGCCCTTCCCCATCTCGTGGAGCCTCCCTCCGCCTGTTAATTACATGAGATTGAAACATCGAACCCAGCATGACTCGTAGTTGTTACCGCTGATGGACACCAAGCGCAACCGAGCGCAACAAAACAACACACCGCACGACAGCACAACACCGGGCGGCACAATGCGTAGCTGCGCGGCGCAGCAGCGCACCCAAGAACACACAGCACGGGACAGCACACGGCAACACACACCAAAACTAGACAGCGAACTTACGCGTATACGTACGCCCCCGGAACTTGGTTACTGAAATCTGCTCCATGGGGAAGAGCTTGAGGTCTTTCCGACCCATTCTCGTACTCTTTTTTGAGGCATATGGAGCATTCATTCTAGAGGCTATGTGAGCACTCTTCAAGAGACATTAGAAGAGCAAGTAAGCAGAAGAGATTCCGTAATACCACGCAAGTACAAATTGTTCTAGGAGCTTTGTTGGCCCCATGACACAATTTGGTGTCCTGAAAGAGGAAGAGAGGACAAACAAGGCAAGAACTTAGGTTAATACACATGTAAGCATGTGCTAAGGTCAAAATTTTTAGGAAAAATCACAGTAAATTAGGGCACCACAGGCCCTGTGACCTGAGATTCAGGTCGTCAACGACTGTCGTCGACAGGAACTGTGCTGTGGTCAACATGTCTGAGTCAGTTCTGGGTCAAACCAAGGTCAAACAAGTCAAACAATGCCATAAACATGTTGAAAACATGGTTAAAACTTGAAACATGGGTCTCCCCCCATGCGCCAGCCTAAAGTCCTTAGGGCATTTGGGCGCCATATGATATTTTTTCTGAAAACCTATGGACTTATACTTAATATCCCCCATAGGGGAGGGAACAGCCGTCGCAGCAGGCCGTCGGTGGAAAATTGGCAACATGGTGCATTTTCATAAAAAATGCAATAAAATACACTAAAAAACCAAAATAATTCCTCAAAAATTGATATAAAAACAGCTTTTCAGGAGCTTTTACGCACATTCACGACATTTTCCGTCAAGAAGATAATGTTGTAAAAATGACGGCGACGACTGGCGCCCGCTGCCGCGCCGTTGGTTCTAATTACTTTGAAGGTTCAATGAACCTTCAAATGTTTTTGAAGCTTCAAAAACCTTAAAAGAATGACTAAAATAGCTATTTCCAGGCCAAACTAGAGCTATTTTATGATACTAAAGCCTAGTTGGCATCTTTACTAGAGTGTCAGCGTACTCCTGGAGCTTTCTTGGCTTCCAAGAAGATACTTTTACCTATCAAAATGAACCCGCATATGAGCACATGGCCACATATGCATCACCCCCCCTCGTTAAAAGCTTCTGTTAGCTTTGTTTAGAGAAACCCCAAAGGGGTAAAAGTAACTCATGCTTTGCCCTATGTGCTTTTCCTGCTTTAGTGTTTCGAAAGACACCCATCCTCAAAAAACACAGTCCTTGTGCAAGAAGACATAAGCGAAAGAAACAAGTATAAAAAACGGTGGTGCAAGTTAAGTGCATGGTTCAAACAACCTCAAAAATAAGTATAGTGCAACCAAACAATGGCAAGAATCGCCAAAAAACAGAAGTATTTACAACATATCCTCCTGCATATATATCACTAGGACTCTGGCAGGACTGGCAAGAAATGACAAAGGGCTTGGAAAAATCAAACAAATACGATTCGAGAGGGTTAGCCACTGTTAGAGCCAATGGGGCTCCTATAATTCTTGAAAAACCTCTCCATCTCCTTGTCAAAGATCTCCAGCTCTCTGGCTGTGAGGGGATGACGGTCTTTTCGCCTTGACGTCGTCGTCTGGTGACAGCTACCTTCGCAGGAGCCGTCCCACATGTCAAATTCTTGGTGCCCTTGTTGTTGGGCTTCATAAAAATCCATAGTTTGTTGGAACTCATGGGGAGCATGGTCAGACCATTTTATTGGGCTGGTTTCTGGCCCATTGTCGTCGCTGGAGGTCGCTGACGAACTTGTCGTAAAATATTCGGCGATCTCCGCCGCTTGTGAGCCAGAGTAAGTGGCCCACCAAGGCTGATTGTCTTGGTCATGATCAATACCTTGATTTTCTTGAAGTTGTTGATGATGCTCCTCAGTCCAAGTACTTGAGGAGGAAGTGGAGGTTGTGGAGCACATACCCGGATGTATTGTCGCTCCAGGCCTTCCTAGGCCAGACAAGGGCGTGGACTGGTTGATCTGCAGTCCAATCTTGGCCTTGGTTAAGAACTTGAGCTCTTTGGATTGGCTCCTTCTCGTTGCTTGTGCCAAGGGTGCACAAACCTTGAAGAACACAAAGAACTCCAAGTTCTCCTTCAGAGCTGCATCGATTCTAGAACAATTTTGACGCGTATTGGTACGCCCTTGGATCTTGGTTACTGAAATCTGCTCCATGGAGAAGAGCTTGAGGTCTTTCAAACCCATTTTTATACTCTTCGTTGAGGCATATGGAGCACTCATTCTAGAGGCTATGTGAGCACTCTTCAAGAGACATTAGAAGAGCAAGTAAGCACAAGAGATTCCGTAATACCACGCAAGTACAAATTGTTCTAGGAGCTTTGCTCGCCCCATGACACAGTCTGGTGTCCTGAAAGAGGAAGAGAGGACAAACAAGGCAATAACTTAGGTTAATATACATGTAAACATACCTAAGTACCAAACCATGTGCTAAGGTTAAATTTTTTAGGAAAAATCACAATAAATTAGGCCACCACAGGCCCTGTGACCTGAGATTCAGGTCGTGAACAACTGTCGTCGACAGGAACTGTGCTGTGGTCAACATGTCTAAGTCAGTTCTGGGTCAAACAGAGGTCAAACAAGTCAAACGATGTCATCAACATGTTGAAAACATGGTTAAAACTTGAAACATGGGTCTCCCCCCATGCGCTAGCCTAGAGTCATTAGGGCATTCTGCCGCCATATGATATTTTTTTCTGAAAACCTATGGACTTATACTTAATATCCCCCATAGGGGAGGGAACGGTTGTCGCAGCAGGCTGCTTGTGGACAATTGGCAACATAGTGCATTTTCATGAAAAATGCCATAAAATAGACCAAAAATGCACAATAATTCATTAAAAATTGATATAAAAACAGCTTTTTTGGAGCTTTTAAGCACATTCACGACATTTTCCGTCAAGAAGATAATGTCGTAAAAATGAAGGCGACGACTGGCGCCCGCTGCCGCGCCGATGGTTCTAATTACTTTGAAGGTTCAATGAACCTTCAAATGTTTTTGAAGCTTCAAGAACCTTAAAAAAAGGACTAAAATAGCTATTTCCAGGCCAAGTTGGAGCTATTTCTTGATACTCCAGACTAGCTTGCATCTTTACTAGAGTGTCAGGGTACTCTTGGAGCTTTCTTGGCTTTCAAGGAGATACTTTTACCTATAAAAATGAACCTGCATATGAGCACATGGCCACATATGCATCAAAACCACAACGCGACCAAGCGAAACACGGCAACACGGCACCGCAAAACACCCGACGGAAGAGCAGCGCAGCGCGGCAACACCTGACAACACAAGCCACCACGCACGCACCGGGTTGGGGGAGGGGGGGCGCAACAGACGGCGAGAGCCGCCGATGAGTGCCAAGCAAGCAGACGGGAGCAACACAGCAGAGGCGGGAAATAAAAGCGGAGCACCGAGCGGCAGCGACGAAAACCGCGAGACACGGAAGGGGGGGGGGGAGGCAGCAACCGCCAGGGAGCAGCCAACGGCCACGCAGAAAAAACAGCAGCAGCGAGAGCACACGGAGAGCCGAGCAGCCGGAGAACAAGAAAACAAACAGCAGAAGGGGGGGGGAGGGGGGGGGGGCAGACGGCGACAACCGCCGACGAGCGCCAAGCAAGCAAGCAAGAGCAAAGGAGCAAAGGAAAAAAAAACAAAGGGCACCGAGCGGCAGCGACGAAAATCGCGAGAAAAAAAAGGGGAGGGGGGGGGGGGGGCGGGGGGGTAGCAACCACCAGGGAGCCGCGAACAGCCAGGCAGGAAACACAAAAGCAGCGAGAGCGCAAGCGGAGCCGAGAAGCGGCCGACCAACAGAACAAACAACACAGAGCGCCGAGGCCCAGGGCACCCGGGGCCGGACACCACAGAAAGCCAGAGACAACGGGGGCGCACAACGGATGAGAAGAGAAAAAAAAACATAAGACGGGAGGGGTGTGAAAAAAGAAACAAAGCGCCAAGGCCCAAGGCACCCGGGGCTGGAGACCAGAGAAAGCAAGAGACAACAGAGGCGCACAAAGGGAACAACGCAAAAAAAAAAGAGGCAAACAAGGGAACAGGAAAGGGACAAACCCTGCCTGAAGGGTGCCGAGCAAAGCAGAAAGACAAAGCGGCCAAAGGAGAAGGTGAGGCGCACCAGAACGCGCCCGGGAGGCCGGCCCGCCCGACCCGGCCAGGAAGGACGAGCACACACAGACACACGCGGGACCCGGGCGTGGCGTCCTCCGACCCGCAAGGGGAGGTGTTGGCGTCTACACAAAACAGCCCCGGTGCACCGGCCGAGTCCTCCGTCGAACGACGGACGGCACGGGAAACGGGACGCGTCAGCGACCGGGTCCGCACACGCCAACGCCACCCAACACACAGAGCGGGCACAACGGCGAACAGGAGCCAGGTGGCCCAGGACACCGCACACGCAAAGCAACGCACCGAGCGGGCACACCGGTGAACAGGAGCCAAGTGGCACAGGACACCGCACACGCAACACAACACACTAGGCGGGCACACCGGCGAACAGGAGCCAAGTGGCCCAGGACATTGCACAAGCAAAGCAACCGACGGAGCGCGCACAGCGGTGAACAGGGGCCAAGTGGCCCAGGACACCGCACACGCAACACAACACACTGTGCGGGCACACCGGTGAACAAGAGCCAAGTCGCCTAGGACACCGCACACGCACAGCAACGCACGGAGCGGGCACACCAGCGAACAGGAGCCAAGTGGCCCAGGACACCGCACACGCAACACAACTACCAAGCGGGCACACCGGTGAGCAGGAGCCAAGTGGCCCAGGACACCGCACCAGCAAAGCAACACACGGAGCCGGCACAACGGTGATCAGGAGCAAAGTGGCCCAGGACACGCACCAGCAAAGTAGCGCATGGAGCGGGCACACCGGTGAACAGGACCCAAGTTGCCCAGGACACCGCACCAGCAAAGCAACACACCGAGCGGGCACACCGGTGAACAGGAGCCAAGTGGCCGAGGACACCGCACAGGCAACACAACACACCGAGTGGGCACACCGGTGAACAGGAGCCAAGTGGCACAGCACACCGCACACGCAACACAACATACCGGGCAGCAATACCGGTGTACAGGAGCCAAGTGGCCCGGGACACCACACACGCAAAACAACACACCGAGCGGGCACACCGGTGAACAGGAGCCAAGTGGCCCGGGACACCGCACACGCAACACAACACACCGAGCGGGCACACCGGTGAACAGGAGCCGGGAGGCCCAGGACACCGCACACGCAACACAACACAATGAGCGGGCAGACCGGTGAACAGGAGCCAAGTTGCCCAGGACACCGCACACGTCCCACAACACACAGAGCGGGCACACCGGTGAACAGGAGCCAGGTGGCCCAGGAAACCGCACCCGCAGCACAACACACCGAGCTGGCACACCTGTGATCAGGAGCCAAGTGGCCCAGGACACAGCACCAGCCAAGCAACACACCGAGCGGGCACACCGGTGAACAGGGACCAAGTGGCCCACGACACGGCACCAGCAAAGCAACACATCGCACCAGCAAAGTAGCGCAGGGAGCGGGCACAACGGTGAACAGGAGCCAGGTGGCCCACGACACGGCACCAGCAAAGCAACACATCGAGCGGCTACACCGGGTAACAGGAGCCAAGTGGCTCAGTACACGGCAGACGCAATACAACACACCGAGCTGGCACACTGGTGAACAGGAGCCAAGTGGCCCAGGACACCGCACGGGCAACACAACACACTAGGCAGGCACACCGGTGAGCAGGAGCCAAGTGGCCCGGGACACTGCACACACAACACAACACACCGAGCAGGCACACCGGTGAACAGGAGCCAAGTGGCCCAGGACACCACACACACCACACAACACACCGAGCGGGCACTCCGGCGAACAGGAGCCAAGTGGCCCAGGACACCGCACACGCAAAGCAACGCACCGAGCGGGCACACCGGTGAACAGGAGCCATGTGGGCCAAGACACTGCACACGCAAAGCAACGCACCGAGCGGGCACACCAGTGAACAGGAGCCAAGTGGCCCAGGACACCGCACACACAGCACAACACACCGAGCGGGCACAACGGTGGACAGGAGCCAAGTGGCCCAGGACACCGCACCAGCAAAGCAACACACCGAGCGGGCACACCGGTGAACAGGAGCCAAGTGGCCCAGGACACCGCACCAGCAAAGTAGCGCAGGGATGGGCACACCGGTGAAGAGGAGCCAAGTGGCACAGGACACCGCACACACAACACAACACACCAGGCGGCCACACCGGTGACCAAGAGCCAAGTGGCCCAGGACATTGCACAAGCAAAGCAACCGACGGAGCGCGCACAGCGGTGAACAGGAGCCAAGTGGCCCGGGACACAGCACACGCAACACAACACACTTGGCGGGCACACCGGTGAACAAGAGCCAAGTGGCCTAGGACACCGCACACGCAAAGCAACGCACGGAGCGGGCACACCAGTGAACAGGAGCCAAGTGGCCCAGGACACCGCACCAGCAAAGCAACACACCGAGCCGGCACAACGGTGATCAGGAGCAAAGTGGCCCAGGACACGCACCAGCAAAGTAGCGCATGGAGCGGGCACACCGGTGAACAGGAGCCAAGTGGCCCAGGACACCGCACCAGCAAAGCAACACACCGAGCGGGCACACCGGTGAAGACGAGCCAAGTGGCCCAGGGCACCGCACACGCAACACAACACACCGAGCGGGCACACCGGTGAACAGGAGCCAAGTGGCCCAGGACACGCACATGCAAAGCAACGCACTGAGTGCGCACAGCGGTGATCAGGAGCCAAG
Organism: Eutreptiella sp. 'Long Island Sound 2002'; assembly: GCA_964036045.1. Taxonomy (NCBI): domain Eukaryota; phylum Euglenozoa; class Euglenophyceae; order Eutreptiales; family Eutreptiaceae; genus Eutreptiella; species Eutreptiella sp. 'Long Island Sound 2002'. Next base: position 126,384,251 of record OZ038382.1, on the reverse strand, counting down.
TGGCCCAGGACACCGCACATCCAAAGCAACGCACCCAGCGGGCACAGCGGTGAACAGGAGCCAAGTGGCACAGCACACTGCCCACACAACACAACACACCGGGCAGGCATACCGGTGAACAGGAGCCAAGTGGGCCGGGACACCGCACACACAACACAACACACAGAGCGGGCACACCGGTGAACAAGAGCCAAGTTGCCCGGGACACCGCACAAGCAACACAACACGGCGAGCGGGCACACCGGTGAACAGGAGCCAAGTGGCCCGGGACACCGCACAGGCAACACAACACACCAAGCGGGCACACCGGTGAACAGGAGCCAAGTTGCCCAGGACACCGCACACGTCCCACAACACACAGAGCGGGCACACCGGTGAACAGGAGCCAAGTGGCCCAGGAAACCGCACCCGCAGCACGACACACCGAGCCGGCACACCTATGAACAGGAGCCAAGTGGCCCAGGACACCGCACCAGCAAAGCAACACACCGAGCGGGCACACCGGTGAACAGGAGCCAAGTGGCCCTGGACATCGCACCAGCAAAGTAGTGCAGGGAGCGGGCACACCGGTGAAGAGGAGCCAGGTGGCCCACGACACGGCACCAGCAAAGCAACACATCGAGCAGGCACACCGGCGAACAGGAGCCAAGTGGCTCAGTACACCGCAGACGCAACACAACACACCGAGCCGGCACACTGGCGAACAGGAGCCAAGTGGCCCAGGACACCGCACATGCAAAGCAACGAACCGAGCGGGCACACCGGTGAACAGGAGCCAAGTGGCCCAGGGCAACGCACACCCAAAGCAACGCACCCAGCGGGCACACCGGTGAACAGGAGTTAAGTGGCACAAGACAGCGCGCACTCAACACAACACACGGAGCGGGCACACCGGTGAACAGGACCCAAGTGGCCCCGGACACCACACACGCAACACAACACACTAGGCGGGCACACCGGTGAACAGGAGCCAAGTGGCCCGGGACACTGCACACGCAACACAACACACCGAGCGGGCACACCGGTGAACAGGAGCCAAGTGGCCCAGGACACCGCACGCGCAACACAACACACCGAGCGGGCACACCGGGGAACAGGAGCCAAGTGGCCCAGGACACCGCACGCGCAACACAACACACCGAGCGGGCACACCGGTGAACAGGAGCCAAGTGGCCCAGGACACCGCACATCCAAAGCAACGCACCCAGCGGGCACAGCGGTGAACAGGAGCCAAGTGGCACAGCACACTGCCCACGCAACACAACACACCGGGCAGGCACACCGGTGAACAGGAGCCAAGTGGGCCGGGACACCGCACACACAGCACAACACACAGAGCGGGCACACCGGTGAACAAGAGCCAAGTTGCCCGGGACACCGCACACGCAACACAACACGGCGAGCGGGCACACCCGTGAACAGGAGCCAAGTGGCCCAGGACACCGCACAGGCAACACAACACACCAAGCGAGCACACCGGTGAACAGGAGCCAAGTTGCCCAGGACACCGCACACGTCCCACAACACACAGAGCGGGCACACCGGTGAACAGGAGCCAAGTGGCCCAGGAAACCGCACCCGCAGCACGACACACCGAGCCGGCACACCTATGAACAGGAGCCAAGTGGCCCAGGACACCGCACCAGCAAAGCAACACACCGAGCGGGCACACCGGTGAACAGGAGCCAAGTGGCACTGGACATCGCACCAGCAAAGTAGTGCAGGGAGTGGGCACACCGGTGAACAGGAGCCAGGTGGCCCACGACACGGCACCAGCAAAGCAACAGATCGAGCGTGCACACCGGCGAACAGGAGCCAAGTGGCTCAGTACACCGCAGACGCAACACAACACACCGAGCCGGCACACTGGTGAACAGGAGCCAAGTGGCCCAGGACACCGCACATGCAAAGCAACGAACCGAGCGGGCACACCGGTGAACAGGAGCCAAGTGGCCCAGGGCAACGCACATGCAAAGCAACGCACCCAGCGGGCACACCGGTGAACAGGAGTTAAGTGGCACAAGACAGCGCGCACTCAACACAACACACGGAGCGGGCACACCGGTGAACAGGAGCCAAGTGGCCCAGGACACCACACACGCAACACAACACACTAGGCGGGCACACCGGTGAACAGGAGCCAAGTGGCCTGGGACACTGCACACGCAACACAACAAACCGAGCGGGCACACCGGTGACCAGGAGCCAAGTGGCCCAGGACACCGCACACGCAACACAACACACCGAGCGGGCACACCGGGGAACAGAAGCCAAGTGGCCGAGGACACCGCACGCGCAACACAACACACCGAGCGGGCACACCGGTGAACAGGAGCCAAGTGGCCCAGGACACCGCACACGCAAAACAACGCACCAAGCGGGCACAATGGTGAACAGGAGCCAAGCGGCACAGGAGGCCGCCCACGCCACACAACATACTGAGCGGGCACACGGGTGAACAGGAGCCATGTGGCCCAGGACACTGCACACGCAGGGCAACGCACCGAGCGGACACACCGGTGAACAGGAGCCAAGTGGCCCAGGACACCGCACACCCAAAGCAACGCACCGAGTGGGCACACCGGTGAACGGGAGTTAAGTGCACACACAGCACAACACACCGAGCGGGCACAATGGTGGACAGGAGCCAAGTGGCCCAGGACACCGCACCAGCAAAGCAACACACCGAGCGGGCACACCGGTGAACAGGAGCCAAGTGGCCCAGGACACCGCACCAGCAAAGTAGCGCAGGGACGGGCACACCGGTGAAGAGGAGCCAAGTGGCCCAGGACACCGCACACGCAAAGCAATGCACCGAGCGGGCACACCGGTGAACAGGAGCCAGGTGGCCCAGGACACCGCACACGCAAAGCAACGCACCGAGCAGGCACAACGGTGAACAGGAGCCAAGTGGCCCAGGACACCGCACCCACATGCACACGAAGGGCGGCCGAGGGACAGGAAAGAGCTAACACCCCAAGGGTCGGACACACTGGGACGACCCAGCCCACCCACCGGGCCAGGGGCAGGGGCGGTACCCCAAGGCCGCTGGTCCGAACCTGGCCAGGCTGCATCGGGGACCATTGCAAACGTCACCCGGAGCCATGGAAGCAACCGGTGACAGGCGAGCCGGTACACAGTCCAGGGGGGGGTCACCTGCCAAACAGAGAGGCCCCAAGACTCAAGCCACAAGGGTGGTGCGGTCGTACCGTAGACTAGCGGGAGCAATACCCCTTGTGGTGAGAGATACTTCGCAGGGAACGGCAGCTTCCAGAGCAGCCGTTCAAAGGAGGGGACATGTGGCCCTACCCATGGACACATGTCGGGACACCCTCGCACCTGGGACACCTGGACCGGGTAGCTGCGACACTGCCTTCCGAAGCACCTGCGGGAGCGGCTTAAAAGGCACCTGACATAGGGCAGTTGGAGGGACAGGACGTCCCCTTGGTAAGACCTTCTTCCTGCATTGTCAAAGGAGGCATCCCCAGCTCCGGAAGATACCTACCTACCTACCTCCATTGTTGGGACGACCGTGAGTTGGTGACCGGGAAGTTCGAGAAGAATGAGTTTGTGGCGAGAGTTATGGACCATTTGATTCCCCAATAAGATGGTACCATGGGTTCGGACCCTCTGACACGCAGTTTCCCGTGGCCCTAATTCTTCGAAGATTATTGTTGGGAACAGCCGCCCGAGTCGATAATGAGGGCATATTGGACAAGGAGATGTCGGACGTGGATCAACCAGAGGCATACACCGCCTTCAAGTTGGTGGTTTCGATACCTGGGCAAGCGGCGAAAGAAGCCAAGGAGAACCTGAAGGTACCCGAGTTCCAGGATAGACCTGTTAAAGCCTATCCGCAGCTATTGAGTGGAGTTGCAAACAAGAACTCTCCGGAACGCGGAAAACTCGGTACGTTGCCGATCAAGCTAAAAAACAACCCGAAAGTTGATCGTCATTGGGAATTTCAACTCCAAGGAGATGGAGCAGACTCGATGAAGAAGCGCTTGATACAATTTATTGACCGTAGTTGCATTGAACCCTCCAATAGTGAGCGGGCAAGCGCAGCCTTCATCGTTCCAGAGAAGAGCAAAGGTGAATGGAGATTGCTTGTTGATTACATGAGATTGAAACACTGAACCCAGCATGACTCGTAGTTGTTACCGAATGTGGACATCATCCTACAGAAGCAGCAAAAGAGCCGCATCTTCATGGTTTTGGACCCGAAGCACGGGTACCACCAATGCCGCTGCATGAGGACTCCAAGCCATGCATAGCGATGTCCACTCTGCTGGGGCCATGCAATGGCACGTAGTCCCCATGGAGAGAAAGAATGGTAATGCCGCCTCTCTATGCATGATGGAGGATCACCTACCGCTTGTACGAGATTGTGCCAGCCCTTTTGTGGATGATATCATCGTTGGGTCAGGCACCGAGGACATGACCGACGACAAGCTCATCCAGGCGCAACAGAACTATTTGCGCCGAGCTTTGGGGGTCTTAGAAAAGCACAGCATGGTGTGCAAACTCACAAATGCCACACTGTTGGTTAGAGTAGTGGAATTTGCTAGACATGTGGTTGGACACCGGCAATGGCGACCCATGTCCTGCAAACTGGCACACTTACGCCACTAGGAAAAAACGCAAACCATAAGTGAACTCCGGTGCTTCCCTAAATTTTGCAACTTTTGTTTGCGATATGTACCAATATATCCGGATCTGTCGGGGCCTCTCGACAAGATGCTAAAGGTGGGCAAGTTCCATGGTCGCAACGAAAGTAAGAAAAAACTGGCGTGGACAACTGAAGCCCAAGTAGTGCGCCACACGTTTCAGCAAGGACTATTCGATCAGTTCAGTCATTTCTTGGTCCACCTAGACAAGGGATTCGTGCTCCGCACGGACGCCCCGGGCTATGCTCGGGGGGCAGTCCTCCAGTAGATCCGGTGCAATGGAACACATGTACTGTTGGCCTTTTGGAGTGAAGTCCCGGCGGAAGGCCAACGTCGGACATGGACGGCGAGGCAAGAGAGACCTATGCCATTGAGTGCGTGCACCGGAAATCATCACACCACATCCGACTTCAACCTGTGGTAGTATGCACCCATCATCAATTACTTCATACGGGCGCAAGGAACATGTGACTACCCCCTTGGGTCCAGCGGCAAAGCGCATGCGATGGCACGACGCGTTTGCAAACTTCGACTTGAACGTTGTCTACGTTCCCCGGAGGGACAACACTGTAGCTGATTGCCTCAATCGTTGGGCCTATCCGGCTGGCAAAGCTTGGATGAACACATTCAGCCATGGAAATGCTGAAGAAATAGAGAAGGTCACAAGGATAGAAGAGGATGCCACCAGGTTCTTTGTCGTCATGCCATCTAGGGCGGAGCTTGAGCCAACAACGGGATGTCGGACTGCGGGTTCTAACGGAAGAAACGTTGAAGAAATGTGTCCTGGCAGCCAATGAGAATGGGGAGTTGGTGCTCATGAAGAATTGGTCGGACAATATTGCGCCTCCGAGCATTGGAAAAAATATTGGAACGCCGTGACTGCCCCCTTCAGCATGAGTGGCCGGAAGACTTGACGGAGGACGGGGACGAGCTTGTACTCAAAAACAAGCTATTGTTGCCGAAAAACTTGACGTGAGGGCTCAGTGACCACGAGCACATTCCCAAATCGTGCATCTGGGCCGCGACAAGATACAACGAGATCTCGAGTGGAGGCAACGAGATCTCGAGCGGAGGTTTGGCTTCTCTACAGAATACTACACAATCTTGAATTGGTATTGCAACAAATATGCCGTGTGTAGGGCCACAACAAGCCCGAACCATTCCACACAGGGGAACCCGGTTGATACTCCGGTCTGCAAGTTATCGACGCGCTCCATGCCCATGTATGTGTTCGTCATGCCCGAGCTCACGGTTGAAGGGGAGAAGGATGATTGTATTATTTCTGCCTTGCACCGACATAGCGGGTATGTTATGGCGGTTCCGGGCAAGAATTCCAAGCAAAAGGACAAGAAAGAGAATCATGCAGTGGGTCTCCAAGCCACAACTGTCCCCCAAGCTATGAAGGGGCAGTAGGTCACCATCATCAACATGCTAGTTGTTATTTGCAGTAACCAGGGGAGTCTGTTTGTGGACTCATGGTTTGAGAGCATGTGCAAGCGCATAGAGATTGGGCATGCCAAGAGCCTGGCGTACCATAGCCGGTCGAACCACCGGGAGTGGGTTGCTAGGAGCCAAATATTTGAGAAGTTCCGCCAATTGAAAATTGATGTGCCACAGGGCAATCCGTTTATCTCTCTTTCGAGGGTTTTGCAACCCTCAGGTGACCTATCCGGACTCTCTCCGCACCGCATTGTATTCCTACATGGCCAAGTATACGAACTCTGTCGTGGATGAACATTAGCAAGGTCCTCCGGGATGTGGATGCCATGATGAGTGAAGTGCATGCCACAGCAGCCAGGGTTTCCAACTCCTTGCACGACGAGCATGAGCGGAGGGCCAAGTACTTCAAGAAAGGCAAGATCCACAAGTATTTCTCCAAGGACACCTTTTGGCTGCAGTGCCATCACAACGACCTGTTGACCCGGCATGGCCAGCAGTTGTGGTATATCTTAGGGGTCATCGCGTGCAAGATTGGACGAGGTGTGTATGACGTCCAGGTGAGGGACAACAAGGTCCTGGATTGGGACCGCACGCAACTCCAACCACCAGCGCCCGCTCCTAGCGAGGAAGCAATGACGTTTGACTTCACGGGAGGAGACCCAGACTCTGCCGATGGTTTATGAGAACGATGACTCTACTGCGGAGCGCATCTTAATGGACAAGTTGAGCACACCCATGCTGGGGAGGAGGCTGTTAAAGGTTCGTTGGAAAGCATTTGCGGGACTCGTGGGAGCCTCTGAGTGGTATTGTGCCGAAATATACCATGATGCGGTTGGACTATCCCAAGAAAACGGGGATTAGTTTAGATGTCAAGGATGTCTTGATGCATTTCACCATGCAAGAACGGAATGAAAATGACTCTTCATTAATCCTCGACACAAAATTTGTTTGTGTTTGTTGGTGTCTCATTCATGTTGCCCTGAGATGCACATTCCATGGCTCAGAACCACTCAAGTGCTTCCTAGCTCAATTTCGTTAAGCTGAGAGGAGCATATGGAACTGAGACAAGTCTTGGGCTGTGTTTGTAGCTTTTGTGTGCGCGGTCGTTTGCCGGTTGCTCGGGAGATTTGCGGGAGCACTATGTGTCAAGACCCACCCACATTTCCTATACCATTTGTTGAGCTTTTGGTAAGTGCATCCGCGGGAGCCACACCTCCGCTATTTGGGATCGTTCCTAGATTTCTAGGTTGCAATTCCACGGGCTGCCGGGGATGCAAAGTTGATATTTATTTGCCGTGCTCTCCTAACCTACGTTGTTGTATTACTTTGTTTTCCTCACTCTTTGGAGCAATGGGGCCTATTTGGAAACTGCCGGATGCTGTTGGGTCCATCAGTTGTGCTCCTTCTTTGACCAAGTGCTAATTGTATTTTTAGCACAATACCTTCCATTTTTACCACACGTGTTCTTTTTGTAGAAGCGATATTTTTATTTGTGGGCCCCGATCATACTGGCCCCTATTTCTGTTTTATCACAATCCGCAGCCATCCGATAATTTTTCTGGTCGCATTGGTGAGGTCCGTTTTCCCCTAGGCTCGCTCGATTTGGAGATCTCACCTTTTCATCGGCTCCTTTTGTAGTAGCATTTGTTACGATTTTCGGTACAACATTTTTCTTTGACATCTCCGCAATTCGCGCACCTTGGGACATTCCAACCAGATCATGGACCATATTTTTTGAGCCTGACGCAATGAGGACGTTCGTTTGACCTTATGTTGCACCTGGATTCTGTTTCGCAAAATTGGACCCCGCAAAAAAAAGCCGGAGGAAAAAGAAGTTGGAGAAAAAGAACTTCACCATTGGTTGTGTGTACGCTTGTCATCTGCATATGCAGTGCCATCTCCCTCCCCCAAGTGGCAATGTCTCTTGGAGATGATCCAATGGTCTCATTGTCTCTTCCAGGGAGTGGGCGACATACAAGGGGCTAATGCTGTGCATTTCTGTAAGTGCGGCTACCCTCAATCCGCGCAGATCTCAGGTCCATTACCCCTCATTACGTCAAATTGAAATCATTTCCGGAGAACTATATATTTGGCGCCCCCCAAATTTTTACCGGAACTCCTACTGTATATTATGGACACGCCGGACTCATTTCTTGTGTCCGTTGCGGCTGAGATGGTAGCATTCGAATGATTTGATCAAATTCGCCGGCGCGCGTGCGCAATCCAAATTAGCCAAATATTTTTTCACATGCATATCACAATCAGATTTTTAGTAAATTATATAAGAAAAATTGTTTTGATTTATATGTACCATGTTATCCGCCTACATTTTCTTGTGGACTGGGATTTTCTGCAAGGACATATCTTCATCTTCATGGGCTTCGCTGTCGTGCTTGGATACCATGGAACCCAAGGGTAAGGCCCCAGCACCAACCCCTCCATACCGCCAAGACGCTAACAAGGGATTCCTGCCGTCGAATGACCTTCCCCATGCTGGCCCTGAGCCCTCCGGCTATGCTCTGAGGAGTTTTCGTAATAAAAAAAGCTTAGACAGTAGCAAAGGGGCCTTTAGCCTTGAGGCTGCAGGTATGGAGTATGACTCCGACCCAGGGGACAATGATGATAGCAGCATCTGTAGACTAAGTGGGAACCCATCGCCCCATCCACTATAAGACAGCGTGGATTGTTGCATAGTTGCGAGTTTCGCTGAAGAGCTAGGGATTCCTTGCCAGAACCCTAACTGCCCTAAGTATTACCCAATCCCTCTCCACTGCTTTTTCCCTGATCCCAGTCGAGAATCTTGGCCCGCAAGTGGCCCTTCACGGGCCGCTGGTCCCAGCGTAGTGTACGCCTCCTTTGAGGGAGACTCATCCGGTTTGGACGAAGACCTTCGTCCGCCATCCAAGGAAAGCATGCAGGTACATTGTGATCTGCCGATTGCAAGTGGTCCAGGAGAAATGCCCATGCAAACGAGAGCTACGCCTCTAGAAATCCAGTTGCTGCTCAAGAAGGTTATCGCGCAAGCTGTCTTTGTGAAGCGGCATACTGAAAAACCGAAAGGCAAGAGCGCTCGAGACTAAGAATTCCAAAAAATCGAGAGTCTACAGCGATTGGAATGGTACGATCAATGGTGCCTGCAGGTCCATCATTGCTACTGCAAGTTCCACCGTGAGCATCCGCCGGTTTAGACCTGCACGGCCGCTGAGACGATGGAGGTTGATGCGGTGGCGTTGGAGAAGGCGCTAGAAAAGGCCTTTGTCAAGGTGGCGCAGGAGGAATCACAAGATCTGTCCATCACCAACACGATCAAGAGGCTAAACGAACAGGAGGCGGTGGTCAAAAAACAAGAATCAATAGGATCACGGGCTGAGACAGCCTCTGATGTTTCCTGTGCTCACCATTATTCGTGCCGAAAAAAAATCGTCCAGCTTCAGAGTGAGAATCAGGCGATTAAAATTCATCATGAAAAAATCTTCTCTTTTCTAACAATGGAAAAAACTTTCGCACATCCCCCCTATCCCCCGAAGGATCCGCCGGCCGGATCTGCATGTTGCACCGTCGATGTAGCGACTGAAGGTTTTTTACTCCCGCCGAGAACAGATTCCAGAGCGGAAGAAAAGAAAAAAGCCCGGACGAAATGAAAAGAGAAAGTTTTTGAAAGTAAAAATCCTGAGCGTGTTTTGGAAGCCAGGAAGAAAGGAAAAAAGGAAATCTTGATCGAGAAAAAGATACACCGATCCCAGGACTGTGGCTCAGGTGATGCACGCCCAGAGTCTTTCGGGCGCCGCCGGCGCCTCAGGTGCTGCCCAGGTCAACCAAATCCTGGCCGGTGGTGGCAGCATTGAGGACATTGTTAACCCTATGAGGGCTAAGCTTAGAGCCATTGCAAAACAACCAAAATACAATGGACTCCCTCGCCGGTGTGTTGTTTTCAACAGAGAATTTTCTCTGTGGGTTGGTAGGAACAAGCTTCGGGACGATGAGAAGCTTGATGCTCTTGTCGCGTGCTTAGAGGGTCCCATTGGTGATACCTGGATTAAGTCCAACACTGACAGGCTGATTGCTCTAACCAGCTCACTTATAGTGAGCTGTTTTCTCTACTACCTCAGGGAGAGGAAGTAGGATGCCAGAAGACCACTACCGAGCCCTTCTCACCTCATTCCTGAACATTCCGAAGCTGATTCCCCGAGAGGTTCAGAACAAGCGGCAACACTTTGAGAATCTGGTGAATGATGCTGAGAGTGCTGGGGAACATCTGTAAGATGGCGAATTGAAGGCCCTCATCTTCGCGAAAATGCCTGCAGACACGGTTGCTTCGTTGAGGCAGGAACAGTCCAACGAAAGGGTGAAATCCTGGTGGACCGAAGTAACCGGATTCCCTACGAGCACGGGCCGTTTTAAGGTTAGAGATGCCCTTAAAAAGTGCTCTCCAAGTAATTTTTCCAAATTTAAGGAAAAAGATGGTTTGTGGAGATTGAGATTCGCAGAAAAAAAAGACAGAGATATTTTCAATGAAGTTGTTAACCGAGGTGTGTCCTTTGGAAGCACTCGGCTCGTGGCAAAGCCGTGGGTTTTCAGCTTGATGCCCACTGAATTGTGGGATGAGTTGCACAAATTGGCGGATGCCAATCTTCAGCAGTTCCATGAAAGATTGAGCCTACATCCGCCCTCTAAAGATGGAATTGTGAAGAATGTAAATAACACACAGTCAAATGGCGGTGCCGTTCATTTGTGCTTCGGTCATACTACCCGTGCTAAGTCGCGTTCCAACGAGAATCACTAGTGGAATAAGACCGGCGTGGAAAGAGTGACTCAAGAAGCCAGTAAAGATCCGCCCAAGGCCCCCGTCAAAAAGCTAGATGAAAATCGCCAATCAACGCCGAGCGGGAAAGCTAAAGGCAGTAACGGCCAGCGGACGTCTGGAGGCAAGGGAAACCTGGGCCAATTCAGCCACGGGGCTCTCCGGAAAAATTTGAAAAATGGAAGTGGTAACTCCAATTCAGCCAAGGGCAGTGGTGGAAAAGGCAATTTCCCCAAGGGAAAAGGCCAATCTAGTTGCCAATTCTCGGGAAATTTCAAGGGATTGAACGCTCGTAAGGGCAAGGAAACCTCCCAGGGCACGTTACTCCCTGGTTTGTAAACCAAGAAACAAGGAGAGCAGTGCTTTGGATACTCTGCTTGCTCGTATTTCTCGGCTAGGTCGGCTGCAATGCATTCAGTGATCAGACGCATAATTTCCTCACTGTTGGCCTTGCTAGCTGGAAATGGCTTTGAATGCACTGTGGTATTTTTATGTTCATCCAACAATTCCAAGTCCATTGAAGCCAACTTGTCACGTGAACCATGGGCTATCAACGGTCCAAAAGCAGTCTTCCTACGCAGTAGGACTTCCTGAATTTTGGAGGGCAAATTTTGATCTTCTCCTCGAAATCATTTGCGGCTGCCAAATTTGATTTCCCATACTGGTCCCTGGATACGGATTAACACTCACTGAGTAGGGCTATGACATCCAGGTAAACGTCATCACCATCCACAATAAAGCGGTCATCATCCAGATATTGATAAAGCAATCGCAGCAGAAGAAATATATATACCCAAGAAAAAGACGCACAACCGGAAAAAATAAAGCGCAAAATCGAATTTTCGGACCTCAGAAACCCCCACAAAAAATTTACGCCACTGTTTGGCGAGGTCGCAACATTTAGGACAGACACGGAAAAAGAAGAACAACAGAGTCGCGACGGCGACAAAGTTGAGCGTTGCTTGCCCTAAAACACCTAGCAAAGTGTGTGTCCTAGGCGCTAGGGACTTGTGCACACTCCAACAACAAGGAAGATGAATAGAGGCGAACACCAAGAGCAAGCGAGCCGCGAAGACGAAGAAATTGAACATTGCGTGCTCCAAACCACCTAGCAATGTGCGTGCCACAGGAGCTAGGCAACTTGTGCGCGTCATCAACGCACAAAGAGCACACAAGGGGGAAGGAAGGACAAATAAATAGCATGAGACATGGGCGCAAGGACACCACACGCAAACACAAGGGAGACATGCAAGCATTAAGCCAGCACGCCAACACATGGGAGACGAAGAAAAAAAAACATTGAGTCCGCTAACCGTAGAGCTAGAAACAAGTACCGCCATGCATGCATTAAGACACGCTTACTCTTGGGCGTCGCAAAAAACAAAGAGTCCAAGACAAAGGGCGAAGGTAACATGACGGGAATGCATTAAGCAAAAACGCTTACTCTTGGGCGTCGCAAAAAACAAAGAGTCCGTACGCCGATGGGTAAGTAGCGTGTGCCGCCAAGCAAGCAATAAGACACACTTACTCTTGGGCGTCGCAAAAAACAAGAAGTCCATGACATAAAGAATAAGTAGCATAGCATGCCATGAATGCATAAAGCAAGCACGCCTAAGCTAGGACGACGCCAAAAAGAAAAAAAAAGCAACGAGGCCAAGAAGGGACGAAAAAGAAAGACACAATAGGAAACCGGACACCGTAGGCAGGAATGCAAGTGGCGAGAACGCCGCGGCGTCCCCCAGGGTGTCTACACGTGAAGACACACATAAAAGGCGTGCGGCAGGAGTGCAAAACAAATGATTGAATGGAAGATGAGAATGGTGGCAAATTGCATGCGTAGGAGTAGGAGCTTGTGTGCGTGCCCCAAACAAACAAAAGAGGAGAGGACAAGAGGTAGGCAAAGGCAACACAAAGTGCATGCGGCAAGGGACGGGACGAACGGAGGAACAATGCACGAGAACAAAGGCAGGAAAGGGAGAAGAAGAATGAGTGTGTGTGCCCGCCCCAAAACATAACAACATGCGCGCGTAGACACTAGGAGCTTGAGTGCGTGCCCCAGCAAGGCCACCACAAAGGGAGAGAAAGGGAGCAGGGGAAGAGAGGACCGGGGGCGGAGAGGGAGGGGAAGGGGCGGGGAAAGCAAAGCGGAGCGGGGAGAGCGGGGGAGGAGCAACGACGATGGGCGCGCGAAAAAAAAACAAACAAACAAAACACCAACACACCGCGCGCGCAAACACCGAAGTGAGCAAGGAGAGAAAGAAACATGACGCCCCGGATTGGAGCATCCGGGGCGAGTGAGAGCACGGCCCGAGCCCCCGGACTGGATGGTCCGGGGATGAACCCGGTGCGACGGACTGGAGCGTCCCTGGCAACGGGGAGAATACGACAAAAGGACGCCCCGGAATGGAGCTACAGGGGCGGAATGAAGCACAGCATTAGCCCCCACTGGATCGTCCGGGGCTGAACCTGGCGCCATGGACTGGTGCGTCCGAGGCGGCGGAGAGAGTACGACAAAAAGACGCCCCGGATTGGAGCAACCGGGGAGGAATGAAGCACGGCGCTAGCCCCCGGACTGGATCGTCCGGGGGTGAACCCGGTGCCGACGACTGGAGCGTTCAAGGTAACGGCGATAATACGATAACCAGACGCCCCGGATTGGAGCATCCGGGGCGGGAAGAAGCACGGCACTAGCCCCAGGACTGGATCGTCCGGGGGTGAACCCGGTGCCACGGACTGGAGCGTCCGAGGCAGCGGAGAGAATATGACGAAAAGACGCCCCTGATTGGAGCATCCGGGGCGGAAAGAAGCACGGCGCTAGCCCCTGGACTGGATCGTCCGGGGGTGAACCCGGTGCCACGGACTGGAGCATCCGGGGCAACGGAGAGAATACGATGAAAAGACGGCCCGGACTGGAACGTTCCAGGCAACGGAGAGAATACGATAAAACGACGGCGCGGTCGGAGCATCCGGGGCGCAAAGAAGCACGGCACTAGCCCCCGGACTGGATCGTCCGGGGGTGAACCCGGTGCCCGGGACTGGAGCGTCCGAGGCAACGGAGGGAATACGATAAAAAGACGGCCAGAACTGGAGCACCCGGAACGGAAAGAGGCATGGCAAAACCCCCCGGACTGGATCGTCCGGGGGTGAACCCGGTGCCACGGACTGGAGCGTCCGGGGCAACGGAGAGAATACGATAAAAAGACGCCCCGGATTGGAGCTTCTGGGGCAGCATGAAGCACGGCAATAGCCCCCGGACTGGATCGTCCGGGGGTGAACCCGGTGCCACGGACTACAGCGTCCGAGGCAACGGAGAGAATACGATAAAAAGACGGCCCGGAATGGAGCATCCGGGGCGGAAAGATGCACGGCACAAGCCCCCGGACTGGATCGTCCGGGGGTGAACCCGGCGCCACGGACAGGAGCGTCCGAGGCAACGGAGGGAATACGACACAAAGACGCCCAGGAATGGAGCATCAGGAGCAGAGTGGAGCACAGCCCGGGCCCCCGGACTGGATCGTCCAGGGGAGAACCCGGTACTAAGGACTGGAGCGTCCAAGGCAAAGGAGAGAATACGATTAAAAGGTGCTCCGGAATGGAGCATCCGAGACGGAACGAAGCACGGCACTAGCCCCCGGACTGGATCGTCCAGGGGAGAACCCGGTGCCATGGGATGGAGCCTCCGAGGCAACGGAAAGAATAAGACAAAAAGACGCCCCGGATTGAAGCATCCGGGGCGGAATGAAGCACGGCCCGAGCCCACGGACTGTGTCGTCCGGGGGTGCCATGGACTGGAGCGTCCGGGGCAGCAGAGGGAATACGGCAAAAAAGTCCGGGGGTGCACCGGTGCAGCGAACTGGAACACCCGGGGACGCAATGCGACCGGACTGGAACCACCGGGGACGAAGCGGCCCGGGAATGGAAGGTTTTCGGGCAGCAAAAAAGGAGAGGGAGACGGCGGCGGAGCGACACGGAGAGGAGAACAAGAACAAGAGCAAGGAACAGAAGGGGGAGGACAAGAAGGAGAGAAGACGCGAAGCGGGAGGAGAAATAGCAAGAGGGGAGAAGGAGAAGACGGGGAGACGGATGGGCACATGGGCACATGGGCACATGGAGCCCGGACCGGAAAGACCAGAGCGGAGGGGAAACGATGGCGGAAAGGAGAGGCAAGAGCAAGGAGAGGTGGGGAGGGAGGACAAGGAGGACACGAGCCAGGGGAAAGAGGAGAACGAGAGGCCGAAAGAGCGGACTAACACAGACGGAGACTCGAATGCGAACGCCAGGGGCGCCACGAGGACAAGAAGGCGGCGACAGGAAAAAGCAGGAGGGCAGTCACGGAGAGCATGCATAAGAACAGGCGAGGATGAGGGAGGGGGATAGGAGGCATGCGGGGAGCACACAGCGAGCACGCGCACCGGTGAACAGGAGCCAGGAGGCCCAGGACGCCGCACATACAACACCACACACAACGCGTGCACACCGGTGAACGGGAGCCAAGGGGCCCAGGACACCGTACACACGACAAAGCGCATCGAGGCAGAGGAAACCATAGGCAAGGCAGTAGACTGTGAAAAACCAATGGCCTTCAACCAGGGAGTGGTTGTAACGGGGGGCTAAGGGTCCTGTCCTGCGATGCAATTCGGGGCAACTGTGACAACTGCTCTTATACCCATACACAGAACACAGAACACAGACAGGCACACCGGTGAACAGGAGCCAAGCGGCCCAGGACACCGCGCACGCAACAACACACAGAGAGCGTGCACGCCGGTGAACAGGAACCAAGCGGCACAGGACACCGCACCCGCAACACCACACACAGAGCGTGCACGGCGGTGAGCAGGAGCCATCAAGCCGTGCTCGCAACACCGCTCACAGGGCGTGAACGGCGGTGAACAGGAGCTAGGAGGCCCAGGACGCCGTACACGCACCACCACACACGGAGCAAGCACACCGGTGAACAGGAGCCAGGAGGCCCAGGACACCGTACACACAACACCACACACAGAGCGTGCACACCGGCGACCCAGAATACCGCCCAGGAGGAGCAGGGCCGGGACAACAGGGAAAACACACACCCAAGGTGGAAAATCCAGGACAGAAGCATGAGGCAGGAACGCCAGGAGAAGGTATGGAGTGTGCGGGGCAGCATCAAGGGGAGGAGATGGCGACGGCAGGAGGAAAAGGCGAGCGCAGGGGCCGGGAAGGGGCTACGGCAGGGGGAATGGAAGGAGGGAGGGGGGGAGGGGGAGGGGCAGCACACAGGGGCGCCAAGACGCAGAGGGGGACACCCAGGGACAACAAAGAGGGGGCGAAAGGAAGGAAGGCGAAGCAGTGGGGAAAGGATTCAGCCGGGGAGTACCAGCGGCTAGACGCCCAGTAAGCGGCGCTCGAAGGGCACACTTGACGACAAGCATCGTTCTTGGGTTGGGGCGGTAGAATGTGCTTGAGGCCCTGGAGGGGCCATTGAAGAACACGGACACCCCGGACACCGGGGATGCCTTTACGCCTGAAGCGAGGTGTGCAAGAGGGCAGGGTGGAAGGGACGAGGAAAATAGCCAAGAGGGGCAGTGGAGGAGAGGCATACCCTGTGTACACAGGAGACACACAATGTACGCGACCGAAGAGGAGGCCAGCGAAAGGAGCAGGGAGTCAATGGAGAGCGCGAGGAGTGAGACACGAAAAAGAAAAGCGGCATGCGCATGGACCGGGAGTGAAAGAACGTTTGAAGGGGAACAAGACCGAATCCATGCGGGAGTGGTGACAGAGGGTATGGAGGGTGACGGAGTGGACTTCTTGTGGAGAGCTATAAGTGTTATCGAAGGAGGCCAAGGCACAAATGAGGAAGCGAAGGAAGTGCGAGCAAGGGTAGTCGCTGCGGTCGAGGAGAGGTTACAGACAGGGGTGATGCAGGAGCCCCTGCCGCAGGGAGAGACGGGATGGAAGGAGTACGTACGGAAGCTGGTACAAGGGAGAAGGATGGGAGGACCGCCGGAGGTTGAGGCGTGGGCGGTGAAGAATGGATACAGAGTGAAAGTGTACCGGGAGACGAAGGATGAAGAGGGCTACAGGAAGATACAGGAGTATGGAGGGGAGAAGGGGATGACGGTAGGAATCCTGTGGAGGAAGACGAGAGTGTACGAGGTGGTGTGGGAGCACGAAGAGAAGGGGGAAGGCAGTACAACAGGAGAGGCGGGAAGAGCAGGCACGGGCGGGTGGGCACAGGTTAGGGTGGGCGCGGGAGGCGAACGAGGACACAGTGTTGCGTCGGGCGAGAGTCGGCCGTCGACGTGTGGAACGGGGAGTGTGGGGAGTGCGGCGGGGAACGAAGAGGAACAGCAACGCAAGGCGGCATGGGCGTCGAAGAGGCGGGAGGTTGCATTGGAGGGGGCGAGGGAGAGAGCAGAGGAAGGGGTTCTCGTAGAGCACATGTACGGGAAGGATGTCAACACATTGTGGGAGGTGTTGTGTGCACTGGAGGGCAGACCGAACAGTGGGGAAGAGGTACAGCGGATAAGGCAAGGAGTGGCTACCAGGGCGGAGAGTAGACACAATATGGGAGAAATGGGGGAGTGCCTGCCACAGGAGGAAGTATCGTGGCAGAGGTACATACAGCGGACTAGGCAGGGGAGGAGGATGGGGGGGCCACCGGAGGTGGAGGCATGGGCAGCGGAGGGGGGGTACAAGGTGGCGGTTTACAGGGAGACAAAAAGCGGAAACGGATCCGGAAAGTTGGTGGAGTATGGGAAAGGAACCCCGCTGGATGCGGGAATCCTGTGGACCAAGCGAAGAACCTATGCGGTTCTGTGGGGTGTCAGAGGTCGAAGGAGTGACGCGGCAGACGTGGCGGCGGCGGTGCAAAGAGTGCTGGACAGCGCACAAGAGGAGCAGGGATGGCCGGAAGAATTGCCGGAGGGGGCGAGGCGACAGGTCATACCAGGGGATGGCAAGTGCCTGTATTGGGCACTCAGCGCGGTGGACGGAGCGGGGGGGGGGGGGGGGGGGCAGCAGCAGAAGAGGTGCGCAATACACTCACGGAGGGGGAGCTGGCGCGGCCCCCAGAGTCGGGCTGGGCGCGGAGAGTCATGAGGGACGCGGGTGCACGCACGTGGGATCAGTACCTGGACAAAGTGCGCAGGGGAGAGATATGGGGAGGGGCATGTGAAGTTGGGAGGTGGGCGCAGAGCAAGGGATGCAGAGTGGCAATGTACCAGGAGTGGGGACCGCAGGGGGTGTATCGGAAGAGGGCAGAAGTGGGAGAAGGAAAGCGAACGGCAGCAGCGCTGCTGTGGAGCAGACGAGGAGGGGGACACTACGAGCTGCTGTGGCCCCCGGGGGAAGAAGACGCGGAGGCAGTGGCGGGGGCGGACGCAGAAGAAGGGACAGAGTCGAAAGGCGCCGCAGAAGTGACAATGGAGGAGGAGTTGGCAAAAGAAGGACCGGAGAAGGGGGGGGGGAAAGGGAGCGGACGGAGGAGCACATGTGGCGGGATTTGCATCAAATACCGATCCAGGAGGGGGGGGAGAGGTGGAGGTACCAGGGACAGGAGGGCCCCGGGAGGGAGAGGAGGGGAGTGGGACGGGGTACAGCGCGAGACAGAAAACTACTGGCGGGATGGGAAGGGGTGCTAGGAGTGCAAGTACAGGAGATGGAGTATATGGAGGTGCCAGAGGGTACGGGGAAAGGCGAGTGGCACTGGAGGCAGGCAGGGGGGGTGGACGTGTGGGTCACAGGGGAGGGGGGAGGTGGTTTTGCAGCTGCAGCACAGGGAGGATGTGGGGACCGGGTGGGGGGCAGAGAGAGCGGTCCAGATACGGCCGGACAAAGCGGTGTGGCTGGAGCCGGGATGGAAGGGGAGGTACAGGGTGGCGGCGGGGGGACGCCGGTGGTGGGGTTGGCATATGACGTGGCGAGCGGACCAGGGGGAGGGGGTCCCAGTCAGGAATGAGTGGGGAGGAGAGCTGCCAGGAGGAGGACAGGAGGCGAGTAGCGTGCACGCACAGTTCACTAGGGCGGCATTGACTCCGGCACCGACGACACAGGGACACAGGGGGCAGGGGTTGGTGTATACGTTCGGAGAGGAGATGACGCTGAAGGCGGCGGAGGCCATCAAAATGCTGCTGGATGAAGGGACGGCGTGCATGGCCAACCGCACGTACCATGTGCACCCACACACGGGGGACACGTGGCAATATGCATTCCCGGGGGACGACGGCATGGAGAGTATAGCGCCACTGCCGGAGTGTGAGAGGCAGGGTGCAGAGATATCAGCCCTTGCCAGGGTGGCAGAAGAATGGGTGCGGGAGACGGGAGGAGTGGAGCATGAGAAGTGGGCAGTGGGGGCCATTCGGCGTGCGAGGTACCGCAGGGGAGAATGGATGACGCGGGAGGACACAAAGGCGATATTCCCCGTGGCGACGAAGGGGCCGGCGGCGGCACAGTGGAGGGGACAGGCAGTCCACATCATCCTCCCGGATGACAGGGTGGGAAGCAGGGGGATGGTGGAAGTCGAGGTACGCCACGGACAAGGGGCCCGGTACCAGTACGATGTGCTGATCCCAAACGTGGTGGTCACCACAGCAGCGGCGGCGGGTATGGAGGTCCGTATTGGACTCGGCCGGGAGGGACAGGTGGTACAGGTGTACACCATGGGACACTGGGAGGGACAGCTGGCAATCCAATGGATGGCGGAGCCCGCGTGGAGGGAGCCGCTGCATCCGGAGGGCCAGGTCGGGAGGGGAAAGGCGGATGGGGCGGACACTGCTGAGCTGGACAGAGCGGAGAAAGAAAAGGAGAAGCGCCAGAAGGAGGCGGCGGCAGAAGGGTTGGACATGCTGGGGGACGGCAGGGACAGGAAGGACATGCTGCAGAAGTGGGCGCAAAGGCTGAGGGGCAAGGCGACGGCAGGTCAGAATGTCTTGATAGAAAATGGAGAGGCCAAGCCAGGGCTGGAAGACCGCATCAAAGGATGTAGGGGTGAAGAGGTACGGCAGATGGTGAGCAAGGCTAGGTACCACCTGAAGGCCAGAGCGGAGGCGGTGGAGGACAAGTGCAGGCCAGAGTGCACGCAGGCCAGGTGCCTTTGCAGGCTGGACGGACCAAAGGAGCCCAAGGGAGGATACCATGGGATCAGAGTAAGGCAGCCCAGGAGACAAGGGCCTATCTGGCTGCAGATGGGGGAAGGGGAAGGGGCGCCGCTGGTGTACTTCCACCAAGTCAAGCACATGTGGGTGGGATATGCGGATGGTCGGAGCGGAACAGTGGGGGAGGAGGAGGAAGCGGGCGAGAGGCAAGCAAAGGCGCAGATCCTCACGGCAAAGAAGGTGGATCCGAAACAGGCGGTGATGTGGATGCAGTTGCAGCGGGATGCGCAGGTAGCGGCGTGTGTGGACAGCACGAGCAGAACAGTAGAGGTTTGGGGGCCCACGAGGCAGGTCTTGGCCATGGCGCTGTACCTTGGGGAGACAGTGCGGCGCAGCAGAGGCATGGCCGGAGAGTGGGACCCAGACACAGAAATCCACCGGATGCGCAAGGTAATGACCATGGTTGTCTATGACGAGGCGGCGGGGAGGAGGGCCAAAGGGCACACAATACAAGTAGTATCCCCACAGGCGAGTGCCACTGGGGCTGCAGACCAAGGGGTCACGGACCTGGTGCAGGACGGACACACGTGGTGGGTCGTGGAACCCAGGGGGCATAGGCGCCAAGCGGTGGTGTATACAGCGGCGCCGTTGAAAAGGGTGGAGCACCCGCTCATGCGGTGGGTCGGGGAGGTGGAAGAGGTAAAGAAGGTCCTTACCAGGACCGGCCCCCGCTGTGCCCCTTCCGCCTGTTACCCCTGCCGACTTGCTCCTGATCAACGATTGCATTTATCAAAATCCAGGGTCCAAAATCCAAAAATATAGAAAATACTATCCTCCTTCAACCCTGAACAGCAACCAGATCCCACAAGTACAGCAATAACCCAATCCACAATCCAATACACGCTGCGGGCTTCCGTTTAGCTCACCGGTCGTCTCACGATGGCGGGCATGTACAAGAATTGCACCAAGGAAGAAAGCCCTGAAATTGGCATATGAACACAAATAAAGCAAAGTGGGGGAAAGAGGTAAACATACACATTCACAGCCATAAACCCCTCATTCCCTGGACTCAAGACCTTCCCTTGACTCACCAACATATTGCCCTGAACCAGGTCAAATGAGATGGCTGAATGCCATGTGTCACAAGTCACTACACAAACCCCAAAAATGTGTTCACTCCCAAGCCTGTAAATCCTAGCCCAATAGGGGAGGTGGCGTGTCATGGCCTAGAGTGGCACTCAGGACCATGCCCTACCCTGACATAACCTTGGCTGGACTTGGAGTCGAATGGGCTTGGAGAACTGCCCTATGAAGATGACCTCACAACCTAACAAAATCAGGCAAAACACACCATAGTACCCAATATTCAATTATATACTCAAAAATGCATACGGCAAATACCCAAATGCTCCATGCATGTGTCAAACCGGAAAGTAATATACAAGGGTGATACAGACCAAAGGTCCATGCCCAAGAATATTCCATCATTGGCTCCGAAACCCTTCCGGTTATGTACATGACATGCTCCACAAGTCAACTCATGAATTTGAGACCTAATTTTGTGAGGCCTCGTGTGCCAAGCCACAGTGACCACGTGATCCGGCATATGGTGAGGTACAACACCGAAGCATATGCCAACATATAAGCAACATACCATAGTTCACGGATCTCTAGGCACTTTACTGTTAGCCGACCAGTTGAGCACATAAAACACCAAAATGAGCATAAAATGAGGTCAAAAACATGTAAATATGTCCAAATACAAAGTTGTCATGATAGTATATCTCTATGCTCACCCATGATATCCGCGCATGGTTCAATATACAAATGATTGTAACCATTTGCGAACAATTCCCCCACTTGGATCCCCAATCGGGCGCATGGAGATACCTTCGCCACTCGTATCTACATGCCCCATGAAAATGGGAGTGCACTCATGGATCTCCTTGCCAAACATACCATGAGCAATACATATGCGGTAGACTTAGTCTAGCGCATTGAATTCCACAAATTCGGACATGGGCAAAGCCCTTGTCACGTGTGGCTCCCCATCTCTTCGGCCACAAGAAGATATATAACATGGGCGTGAGCATATCGAAGCACATACCATGCATATAACACATACCCTCAAAAGTGGCTCCCACCATGGTATGCCATGCCCCTCCATGGACATAACTTCACGTTAAAAATACGTGGGAACCCAAGGAAAGTATCTATGCAACCCCAACACTCATGCGGTACACTCGAAAGTCGCAATAAAATATTCGGTTGCACGGTCCAAGAGTTATATATCACTTTCTACCCTCTTGACCATTATCCCTTGCTATACCGGGCATGTGTACACACCAAAGGCGTTTGATGCTTCCTATATTAAGTTGAGACTAAGGCGCTTGCAACCCAACCTTCCTTATTCTCTCTCCTCACACTCGCGCGTAGATATGGCCCTTCAAAGTGGTCCCACGATACACTTTTGTTTCCCTTATATCTCCAAGTCAAATGGGTGGCAAGTATAAGGGAAACCTGATTCAGGCATAGGGAAAAGAGTATGACCACTCGAAGAAGACCAAATCAAGTGCGGCGATGTCGAAGTCGAAAATCCGATTTCGACACCGCGAAAAATTCAGATTAAAATTTCGAGTGCATATTTAGAAAATTGCGGAAGCAACCAACCCTTTACTGATGAAATCTGACCCTTCATCGGAGTTTCCGCCAAAATATCTGGAAATAACAGTTAACCAATCGGTTACCGCAAAATCGCGAGCCAACTGACAGTTGCCGATACATTGACAATCAGAACGGAAGGCTGAAAAATTAGGGAAACATTATGATAAAAAACCCTGTTGATTCCTGATATTCTGATGTATAAATCTTCGCTGGCGGCGCCTCGGTACTGAATATGGCCGCTCATAGCCGGAATGGCCAAACCTATCACACTATCACATCGGGTTAGGTCAGGTGGAAGGGAGAGTATGATATCAGCCAATGGCGGCTTGCCGGCACATAGATACACAGCCCAAGTGACCCCAAGATGGCCACGGGGGTCCGACCCGGCTTCACCCCCCTTCTCAGAGCGTTGTTACCGCTCGGAAGTCATTGAAGAGAGGACGGGAGGACCCCAATGGGCTCCAACCCCCCCCCCCCCATGTCCCAAGGACACATGGAGGCCCCACACACGTCGTAGGCGTCCCCCAAGCCCCAAGGGAGGGGTGAGGACACTGATAATCGGTGCAGTACGCCATATCCGGTCTCCTCTTGATCTACAACATGGACCAAGGGGATCAAAGATAGAGAAACGTCGTCGGTCGACCTAAATAAGTATACCACAATGAAATATATATATGGAGATCGAGTGAAAGGGGTAGATGGCCAATCACAGCCCAAAAATCCCCGGATGAACGCCCTCACCCGTCTCCCCAAGCACAGAAACAAACAAGATGCCAAGGGGGATCCATTACGGTGCTACAGCAGCAACCAAATGGACCAACACGTCCTTGACATCCAAAGAAATATTCTTTTTCTTCAGATAGTCCATCCAGACCGTGGTATACCTCGGCACGAAGCTGCTCGGAGGCTCCCACGAATCCCTGGATGCGGCGAATCCCTTCCAACGGACTTTATAAAGCCTCCCCCCGGGCGTCCCCGGGTCCGGCTTGTCCGCCAGGATCTTCTCAGCGGTGAAGTCGTCGTCCTCACCCTCGTCGTCCGAGTCCACATCGCCGGCCGTGAACTCGAAGGTGACGGGACGTCCGCTGGGGTCTGGTGCTCGGGGACGAAGCTGGGTATGGTGGCGGTCCAGGATCTTGTTATCCCCCACACGAACCGCATACGCATCCTGCCCGACCTTCCGCACGATTACCCCCGGCACATACCAAGATGCCTGCCGATGCCTGGACAGGACATCCTTGTGGTGCCGCTCCACCCACACGGTGTCTTGGAGAGCATACTTCTGGACTTTTCCCTGCTTGAAGTACTTGGCCCTCTTGTCATGCTCGTCCTGTAGTGCCTTGCACACCTTGGCCGCCGTGTCGTCCGCCTCAGCCATCATGGCGTTCGCATCCCGGGCCACCTTGCCATGGTTCAACCACGGGAGAGTGCGTGACACTCGATCCCGTAGGAACAGGATGCGATGGGGCGACAGTCCAGTGGGTCCCGGAGGGTCGTGATACGCTTGGAGTACTCTCCACAGCGAATTGTACCAATTCGCGCCCGGTTTGTCGATGTGCAGCTGGCGGAATTTTTCGAACATCTGCCGCCCGGCCACCTCAGCTCGGCCATTCGACCGGCTGTGGTACGCCACGGTCTCGGCGTGCGGAATGCCCATGTGCTTGCACATCGTTTTGAACCACGTCCCCACAAACTGACTGCCCCGATCGCTGCAGATGACAGCCGGGACATCAAAAATCGTCAGCCAATGCCTGATCCTGGCATTAGCGACGGTCTTGGCTTGCAGCCCCACTCCATGCGTGTCCTTCTTGTCCTTCTTCTTGGACTTCTTGCCAGGGACGGCCACGATATACCCGCTGTGCCTGTCCACCGCCAGGATGACACAGTCGTAGGTCTCTCCATCCACGGTGACCTCAGGCATGGCGAATACATCCATGGCCACAGACCGCATAGGGGCTTCCGGTATAGCCGTGTATACCGGATTGCCAGCCGTGGAGTGGTTGGGGCTCTTCGTGGCCCGACACACGGCACAGTCGCTGCAGTACCTATCCAGGATGGCGTAGTACCGCGGAGGGAACTTGAAACGCCACTCCAGGTCCTGCTGCATCTCGTCTCGGCCAGGGTGCATGAGCTGGGCGTTGTGCCAATGGTCAATGAGCTCCTCCACTCGGTTCTCGGGCACCAGCAGCTTGTCCTTGAGGAACAACTTGTCCCCATCCTCGGTCAAGCCCTCCGCCCATTCGTCGTCCGACGGGGCGCTCACGGCGTTCCAGTACTTGCTCCAGTGCTCGGATGCCGCATAGTCATCCGACCAGTCCTCTGTGAGCACCGACCTGACTAGCTCTACAGGGGCCACCATCCATTGCTCGAGGGTTTCCTCTCGAATAGCTTGGACGCGGGCGCCCCGGAACTTGGCCAGGTCCGTACTGTTTGCCATCACCACAAAGCACTTGACCCCCTCTTGCTCCATGGCCTTCTCCATCTCGATGATGCGCTTGGCCTCCTCGGTCTCCTCGGCGTCGCTATGGCTGGATATGTCCATCCACGCCTTTCCCGCGGGGTAGGCCCAGCGACTGAGGCAATCTGCCACAGTGTTGTCCTTCCCCGGGACATACACGACGCTGAGGTCGAAATTGGCGAACGTCTCATGTCATCGGGCCCTTCTTGCCGCCGGTCCCGAGGGGGTGTCGAGATGCTCCTTGTGCCAGCTCTGTAGGTACTGGTGATCCGTGCAAACCACCACTGGCTGCAATCCGATGTGGCCAGACCACTTCCTGAGCGCACATACAATGGCGTATGTCTCCTTCTCCCTCTCGGTCCATGTTGGGCGTTGGCCCTCGGCAAGGATCCTGCTCCAAAACGCCACGGGAACATGAGTCCCGTCGTCCCGGACTTGCTCGAGGACTGCCCCCACGGCATAGTCCGAGGCGTTTGTCCGCAGCACGAATCCCTTGTCCGGGTCCACCAGGAACAGCCCCAACTGCCCCAGGAGTCGCTCCTTCAGGCGGTTGAACGCATCCTCAGCCTCAGGGGTCCAGGCAAGCTTCTTCTTGCTCCCCTTCCGGCGATCGAACTTGCCCACCTGCAACATCTTGTGCAGCGGCCCCGACAGTTCTGCATACATCCGGAGATAGCCCGAATAGTAATTGCAAAACCCCATGAAGGATTGGAGTTTGCTGATGGTCTGGGGCTTCTCCCAGTGGTGCAGGGACGCCAGTTTCCCAGGCATGGGACGGCGTTGCCCGTGACCAACCACGTGACCCGCGAACTCCACTTCCTTCACGAAGAGTGAGGCTTTGGTGGGCTTGCACACCATGTTCTGCTTGTCCAGCTCGCTGAGCACTCGGCGCAGATCCTTCTCATGCGCTTCGATGAGCTCGTCCTCAGTCATGTTCTCCGTGCCGGATCCGATGATGATGTCATCCACGAAGGGGTCGGCACAGTCCCGGACAGGACCGAGTAGGTCCTCCATCATGCGCTGGAAAGCGGCGTTGCCATTCTTGGCGCCCATAGGCACCACTTTCCACTGCATGGGCCCCAGCGGCGTCGACATCGCTGTGCAGGGGCTGGGGTCCGGGTGTAGCGGCATCTGATGATAGCCGTGTTTCAGGTCTAACACCTTGAAAATCCGCTTTTTCTGTTGTTTTTGGAGGATGGAGTCGATCAGGGGAAGCGAGTACGAGTCGTGCTCGGTCTGCTCGTTCAAACCTCTGTAATCAACCACCAACCTCCACTCGCCCTTCTCCTTCTTGGGCACGATGAAGCCTGGGCTGGCCCACTCACTGTCGGAGGGTTCGATCCATCCCCGCTCAATGAACTCGGCCAACAGCTTCTTCATGGCCTCGGCCCGATCGCCCTGAAGTTGGTATTCCCGATGACGATAGATCTTGGGGTTCGGCTTCAGCTTCATCCTCGCTGTGCCAAACCTCCCACGATCTGGAGGGTTCTTGTTGGCGACGCCACTGAATAGCCGCGGATAGGCATTGATTAGCCTCTCCTCCAGCTCGGCAACCTTCGGGTTCTCCTGAGCCTCTTCAGCCGCTTGCTTCGGTATCGATACAACCGACCGCACTGCGGTATAGGCCTCTTCTGGGTCCGAGTCCGACTTCTCCTCGTCCGATATGCCGTCTTCATCGTCGTGGGTCGCGATTCCCACCGATAATCTTCAAAACTTTGCAGCCTCGGGCTGGTGCTCGTCGCTACCGGTTCCCACTGTTGGAAAACCCCACGTTGGTGGGGCCGACCCAACCGGACCATCGTATTGGTCCGCGATGTGATCCATGACCCTCGCCACGAACTCATCCTTTTCGTACTTGCCGGTGACCAACATCTTGTCATCCCACCAATGCGGAGATGTGACCATGGCCCGCCTCTTCTTGGCTGCCACACGGTCGTGCATCCCCATCCGCATGTAGTTGACGACGTCGTCGATCTCGGCGTGGGACAGGACGTCAATGCCATCAATTGGCTGATCCGTCCCCTCCTTGGGCTCAAACATGACCTTCATGGGCACCGCCTCCACCCTACGGATGAATGCTTCATCACCCGTGGGCTGGGCTTGCGCCCCATCCACCAGGAAAGCCTTGGTACCCCACGCTTGACCCGGGGAGGGCATTGATACACCCTTGGCGTCGATGAACAACTCCTCCTCTGGCCCGAATGACATCTCGTTCAGGGTGATGGAGTCCAGCGTCGACTTGAGACCCTCCAGCGGACATGGGGTGGATCCTATGCCGGTTATGACCAGGATCCCCTTCGCCCTATCCGCGACGATCTTCTCCACCGTACGTCTGGTATTGTCCAAGGAGCCATGCCAATACATGGGCCCCCACTCGTTGAAACCCCAATGCCTATGCCAGGCTGAGTCTCCTCGATGCCAATGCCTCCTACACTTCCGCAAAAGTGGGGCATCCCGGGAAGCGAAGACGTCCGTCTCGGGCGCTTCGGCTCCCAGCGTCTGGGTCATCCTGTCATACACCTGTGGCGCCATTCCATACTCCGTGAGCTGAACTCCGCGGTCTCCTCTGGACTTGGCACCCACAGCTTGCACCGCTCGGACGATCCGATCCTCTTCCTCAGCATTCCATTGGGATGATCCGCATGCATGATCCGTGGACAGCCATGTGAGGCATTCATCATCCTCCCGGACCAGCGTTGCGCGATGGGGAAGGGCTCCAATGGCATTTGCCACCATGAAGTCATACCCCATGATCATATCCCAATCTGTAATGTCGGCCACATAGAAGTTCCCGGATAGAGTGCTTCTCTTCGCCAGATCAGGGCGGTTCAAGCGCTCATGTTCCCAGAATTCCATACTGATAGTGGCCTCATGGGTGCCACCACACATAATCTCTCCATTGGCCACCTTCAGGCGTACCGGTCTACGGCTGGGCTGCAGGGATTCCTCCTTGAACAACCCTCTCCGGACCAGGCTCACCTGGGCACCCGTATCCACCAGAACATCCACCACCAACTCCTCTTGTCCGCACCGTACACGCACCTTCAAGTGCAACTGCCGCTCGTCACCATGCGGTGTATGGACGACTCTCACGGCATGCAACTCTAGCACGTCCGGGTGCATCAGGACTTCGAGGGTATGATCACGGATGGTGTAGATCTTGGGTTGGTCTTGCCCGTCCACTGGGCTCTCCGTGGTCGCTCCTTCCTTCTTACCACGTCCTTTGCCCACATAAACTTCCCTTGGCAGGGCGCTCCAGGGTTTGGGAGTGGTGAAACTCAGTGGTTTTGGCTCTTCTGGAGCCTTCTTCGGCACCCGATGTGCCTTCGCTTTCTCTGGGATTCCACTGATTTTCGGAGGAGAGACCTCCGAGGTCCCACTCCCGTGGGGGCTCCTCTAGACTTGGCTTCCCGCAGCCCCTTCCGGCTGCGATCCGCCAGGACTTTGTCCACCACGTTGCTGGGCTTTGAGTTCCTCCAACGTCCTCAACATGTCCTCAGCAACCTCCTCGATCGACCTCACTCGTCGGTCTTGGCCAGGTCCACCACCATAGCCTCTTCCTCCGCCTTTTCCTTGGCCTTTGCCTTGGCCTTTTCCCCCATCTCCTTGGCTCTTTGCCCTTCTTGGGTCCCACCTGGCTCCATCTGGACCGATCCTGCCCATGGTTCCTCACGTTGTGCGCCACAAACGCGAAGAAATGGGCCTCCTCGTGATCCTCCCGGGACCAGTGGTCTTGGCCACTTCCACTACCATCCTCCGCAGAGTTGGCCGTGTCCTTCTGGATCTCCCCATGATGGCGGTCTTCTCGGTGGCCTCGTTGTCCATGACCATGTCGATCCTGCACGTGGGCCTCGTTCTTCGCATTGAGCTTCAACTCCACCGTGATGTACTTCACGATTTCGTCCAGGCTCATGCGGGCGAAGATGACCTGCATCCTCAGCGGCTCCCCGCGCCTCCACTCCACGTTGTTGAGGCGCAGCAACCTTTGCCCCATGGAGTCTCCAAATACCTCCACGTACACGGCGTTCTTCAGTCCCAACATCCGGTTGGGCTCGCCCAGGTTCCTCCTGAAGAACTCCATGATACCCGCATGGGTATCCTCCGCCGCCATGATCCTCACCGCCACCCGCTTCTTGGCGCGCTTCTTCTCCTCGTCCTCCACTCGCCTCTTCCAGTGGCCCGGGAGGACGTCCTTCAGGAGGTGGCGGATCTCGCTGGACTCGTTCCAGTCCTCCACCAGCTTCAGGCTCCGTCGGTACTTCCGCATATACCGGTTCCACTCCCGGACCCGCAGCTCGCCGCGGTCCAGCTGCAGCGGAATGGACCACAAGTCCTCCAGCTTTTGGTTCGGAGCGTCCACCCGCTCCTCATCCTCCAACCACTGGAGGCAGGCCCGCTCCGTACGGATCAATCCTTCCCGGATCTGATCCCGCAGCTCCTCCTTCAGGTCCTGCACCAGCCGGTGTGGGAATGTCCGGCATACCCACTTATCCCGCGGCGCTCCCCGCATCTCGCCGACGACCTCCTCGGCAAAGTCCTCCCAATCCAGGATGAAGTCGTCCAGGTTGGAGGCGTTGCCATCATAGTAGGGGATTTTGATTCCCCTGAGGTCATCGATCCTGATGGCGTCTCCGACGTCACTGGCCACCACTCCACCGAGACAGATACCACCTGTGGCCGGGGTGTGTGAGTACACTCCCCGTACATCCCTCTCCTCCATGGATTGCGGTCCAGTTGGGCCTGAACCCATGGGGTTTGGAATGTGGGAAGGACTTGCTCCATCGGCTGTCCAAATCCCCGTGGTGGGGTCCTTCGCCCACAGATTTCCGCCTGGGTGGCCTCGACCATGTTCGTCGGCGCTTCCCATGGTTCGCCCCTGCATGGTCTGGCTCTGGATCTCCTCTTTCGCATAAACTGCATGGGTATTCGTAGTTGGCGGTAGATCCTGGGCGGCGTGGGACATCTGTACCGTCCGGCTCCTCGGGTCCGTGGTTACGTGCCCTTCCCGCATGGACCCAGCCGGTGCCGTGTGTTCCCCGAGCATTGTGGATTCGCTGAACATGGGAACAAACGGCAGCGCACCCGGGTCAACACGCGGAGGCGCGTAGGTTGCCTCTGCAGGGCCGCCCATGGGTTTATCCATGGCGCTCCTGAGGGTCTTAACCCGCTCCACCAGCTCTGCCGCGGCCGGCTTTGCCGGGAGCTCCGGACCCGAGGCGAGGAGCTGTAGCTCCTCTAGCCTTTTCAGGCGTCCCGACATGTCCTCCATCAGGTGGAGGAGGCTGTCCACCACTCGCTGCTGCTTCTCCAGGGCCAGCTCCAGATTCTCCCGGTACCAGTCCCGTTCCACTCGCAGCTCCTCCATGTCTTTCTCCGCGGCCGACTGGTCATCCAGGATTCCCGCGACGTCCTCCTCTAGACCGTCCTTCGCGTTGTCCAGGCGGTCTAGGCAATGCACGATGGCGTCCATCCCCATCTTCAGGTACTTGCCCATGAGGAAGGACACGTGCTCGCAGTGGCACGCAGCGTGCTTTCCACCTGATCCGGCGCGTCCCGCGGTTCCCGGCGCCTCAGACTCATCGCCCATGGGCGTATCGCCTATGGCGTCCAACTCTGGTCCCGTGTGCCGGGGCACAGGTGCCGTCCTGGCCCTGGCTGGCCTCTCCAAGCCCTCGGCGTCGTGCTTCAGGGCGGGCTCGGGGGCCGTATTCGCCCTTGTGGGTGGTCTGGCCGTCTCCTCCGACTCCGAAGGTTGCTCGTAGACTGTCCGATAGTCCTCGGAGTGCTCGGAGTCCCACAGCCTGACCGGGCTGGGGTCCGTATCCATAGCCTCGGCGTCCCCTGCCGCGGGCTTGGGTGACCCGCGCTTCCGGTAGCGCCGGGCCCGTCCTCCACTGCTGCCTGAATGGCAGGCCTCCTCAGAGTCCTCCGCGGCGGAGCGGAGGTTGCATGCCTTGCGGCTGCGACTCTCGCACATGGAGACCAGGTCCTCCATGTCAAGTCCTCCTCTTCCCAAATGTCGTACTTCTCTTCGGGCTTCAACTTCCGGAGTTTGCCATGCTCTTGAGCGTCTCGGCTCTTCTCTGGCTCCAATCTCCGGCGTGGTCTCCACCGAGTCCACAATACGCACCCGGGGCGTACTTGGGCAGGGCTCATAGGGGCCCAAGTCCCCGGGTCGGCGGTAGGTAGGGGCAGCAGGTACGCCTCTGCTACCATAAAGAAGGTCCCTACCAGGACCGGCCCCCGCTGTGCCCCTTCCGCCTGTTACCCCTGCCGACTTGCTCCTGATCAACGATTGCATTTATCAAAATCCAGGGTCCAAAATCCAAAAACATAGAAAATACTATCCTCCTTCAACCCTGAACAGCAACCAGATCCCACAAGTACAGCAATTACCCAATCCACAATCCAATACACGCTGCGGGCTTCCGTTCAGCTCACCGGTCGTCTCACGGTGGCGGGCATGTACAAGAATTGCACCAAGGAAGAAAGCCCTGAAATTGGCATATGAACACAAATAAAGCAAAGTTGGGGAAAGAGGTAAACATACACATTCACAGCCATAAACCCCTCATTCCCTGGACTCAAGACCTTCCCTTGACTCACCAACATATTGCCCTGAACCAGGTCAAATGAGATGGCTGAATGCCATGTGTCACAAGTCACTACACAAACCCCAAAAATGTGTTCACTCCCAAGCCTGTAAATCCTAGCCCAATAGGGGAGGTGGCGTGTCATGGCCTAGAGTGGCACTCAGGACCATGCCCTACCCTGACATAACCTTGGCTGGACTTGGAGTCGAATGGGTTTGGAGAGCTGCCCCATGAAGATGACCTCACAACCTAACAAAATCAGGCAAAACACACCATAGTACCCAATATTCAATTATATACTCAAAGATGCATACGGCAAATACCCAAATGCTCCATGCATGTGTCAAACCGGAAAGTAATATACAAGGGTGATATAGACCAAAGGTCCATGCCCAAGAATATCCCATCATTGGCTCCGAAACCCTTCCGGTTATGTACATGACATGCTTCACAAGTCAACTCATGAATTTGAGACCTAATTTTGTGAGGCCTCGTGTGCCAAGCCAAAGTGACCACGTGATCCGGCATATGGTGAGGTACAACACCGAAGCATATGCCAACATATAAGCAACATACCATAGTTCACGGATCTCTAGGCACTTTACTGTTAGCCGACCAGTTGAGCACATAAAACACCAAAATGAGCATTCAATGAGGTCAAAAACATGTAAATATGTCCAAATACAAAGTTGTCATGATAGTATATCTCTATGCTCACCCATGACATCCGCGCATGGTTCAATATACAAATGATTGTAACCATTTGCGAACAATTCCCCCACTTGGATCCCCAATCGGGCGCATGGAGATACCTTCGCCACTCGTATCTACATGCCCCATGAAAATGGGAGTGCACTCATGGATCTCCTTGCCAAACATACCATGAGCAATACATATGCGGTAGACTTAGTCTAGCGCTTTGAATTCCACAATTGGGACATGGGCAAAGCCCTCGTCACGTGTGGCTCCCCATCACTTCGGCCACACGAAGATATATAACATGGGCGTGAGCATATCGAAGCACATACCATGCATATAACACATACCCTCAAAAGTGGCTCCCACCATGGTATGCCATGCCCCTCCATGGACATAACTTCACGTTAAAAATACGTGGGAACCCAAGGAAAGTATCTATGCAACCCCAACACTCATGCGGTACACTCGAAAGTCGCAATAAAAGATTCGGTTGCACGGTCCAAGAGTTATATATCACTTTCTACCCTCTTGACCATTATCCCTTGCTATACCGGGCATGTGTACTCACCAAAGGCGTTTGATGCTTCCTAAATTAAGTTGAGACTAAGGCGCTTGCAACCCAACCTTCCTTATTCTCTCTCCTCACACTCGCGCGTAGATATGGCCCTTCAAAGCGGTCCCACGATACACTTTTGTTTCCCTTATATCTCCAAGTCAAATGGGTGGCAAGTATAAGGGAAACCTGATTCGGGCATAGGGAAAAGAGTATGACCACTCGAAGAAGACCAAATCAAGTGCGGCGATGTCGAAGTCGAAAATCCGATTTCGACACGGCGAAAAATTCAGATTAAAATTTCGAGTGCATATTTAGAAAATTGCGGAAGCAACCAACCCTTTACTGATGAAATCTGACCCTTCATCGGAGTTTCCGCCAAAATATCTGGAAATAACAGTTAACCAATGGGTTACCGCAAAATCGCGAGCCAACTGACAGTTGCCGATACATTGACAATCAGAACGGAAGGCTGAAAAATTACGGAAACATTATGATAAAAAAACCCTGTTGATTCCTGATATTCTGATATATAAATCTTCGCTGGCGGCGCCTCGGTACTGAATATGGCCGCTCATAGCCGGAATGGCCAAACCTATCACACTATCACATCGGGTTAGGTCAGGTGGAAGGGAGAGTATGATATCAGCCAATGGCGGCTTGCCGGCACATAGATACACACCCCAAGTGACCCCAAGATGGCCACGGGGGTCCGAACCGGCTTCAGAGGTCAGGGTTGAAAGAACGGAGGAGGTACGCGAGATGGCCGTCCTACGGGCGTTGGACTTGCAAATGGATAGGTGTGCGGAGGCGGAAGAAGCGGAAGATATCAGGGAGCAGAGCCGGTTGGCATTGGACTGGGTGGCCAGCAGCAGGGGAGGGGAGCAGCCAAGGTGGATCGTGGCACCCGGAACGGAGGACGGGCACAGGAAGGAGGCATTGGAGAGAGCGAGAAGGCTCACGGAGGGGGCCAGGAAGCCAGGCCTGGAGGTGGAAGACGATCAGGGGGGGGAGAGGCCAAGTAGGTGGAGGGGGATGCGGAGGGGGAGAGGGGGACAAATGCGGTTCATAGTGGGGGATGGGGATGGTGAGGAGGAACGAGACGAAAGGGGGCAGGACCAAGCGCGGGGAGAGGAAGGCCGGGACCTGGGACTGGCAGCAGGCGGGCGGGAAGACAGAGAGGAGGGAGAAGAAGGGGTGGAAGAGGGAGAAGCGGAGGGAGGAGGGCAGGAGGGTGCTGTTGGAGACAGGGTGGAGGAGGGGAGCAATGGGGAGGGGACATGAGAGGGAAGTGAGAGGGAGGGCGGCAAGCGGGGGAGAGAGGCGGACGAGCAGGATCTGCAAGCAGAACAGCAGCAGGAGGGGGAAGGGGAAGGGAGGCCAAGAAGGAAACGGACGAGGGGAGTCAGGTACGGGGAGGAGCAGCGGGGCTGTGAAGAGCAGGGGGCGGTGCGGGAATTGATGACAGTGTATGGTCCGCACAAAGTGAGTGGGAAGTGGAGGTGGTATGTGGGAACAGTGGGGGAGATGATTGAACAACAAGATCGCAAGGGACATGTGACGAGGGCAGCCATCGTGCAGTGGGAGGATCAAGGGGAGGGGGATGAGGAGAGACTGCCGTACCCGGTGGAAAGGTTGCAGGTATGCCTGCAAGGTGGGGAGATGGAAATACACGCGCAGCTTGTTCCGGAGCAGGAGGCGAGAGAATTGGAAGGAGAAGAGGTGTCGGCGGGGGGGAAGAACAAGAGGAGGAAGTGACAATTAATGAAACGGGGGGCGGCCGGGAAGAAGAAGGAAGAAGCCAGACGAAGACAGGGGGGAAGGAACAAAGGGGAGGACAAAGGCACGACAGACAACGGGGATCTACAAGTGGATGGGGAGGGCAGGTGGTAACGCATGAAGTTGTACACCCATAATGACCCCGCGGCACTGTATCGGGCAGACAAGGCAGCGTGGCAGCAGATGAAGCTGCATGAGGCGGACCCCGACGTGCTGGCGTACCAGGAGATAAGCTTGCAGGGGAAGGACAACGTCGTGTGCGCGCAGATGTACGACAAGGAGGGGAGAGAGTACCAGCGGGACTGGGCGCAGGGGGTGCCGCTGTTGGTGCGCAGAGGGCTCAGCGTTGTGCAGGACAAGAAGGTGGGAGCAAGGGGATGAAGGGCGGTGTATGATGTGGCGACGGAGCATGGACAGGTAGTCATCACCAACTGCCATGTCCCACATGGGAGGAGGGTCAAGGAGTATGTGGCGCAGCTGAGGATGGAGTACGTCAGGGCACTGGAGAGGGGGCCAGTCATCGTAGTTGGAGACTTCAACTACGATCCCCGGAGGAGGGGCGCAGAGACGGAGGTGGACCGCGAGGTGCGGAAGCTTGTGGAGGAAATGAGGCTGCAGGACGTGTCGTACAGAGGAGCGCCGGGCCCCTCACACTACCCGGCACCGGAAAGCAGCGCGCCGTCGCGGATAGACGCGGTGTACGCGGACCCCAGCTGGGTCAAGGGGGTGAGGGTCGGATACATGGTGGGGCCGGAAGAAATGCAGGACAGGAAGGGGCATTGCCCCATGATGGTGACTGTGGACGTGAAGGTGGGGGAGCCCGGGGACGAACAGGAGGATGAGCAGGGGTCGGACGAGGAAGGCGTCAGCCTGCCGCCAATGGTGAAGTGGCCGGAGGATGGGGACGAGAGGTGGCAACAGTGGGGGCAGCGGGTACACGCCGAATGAGGCAGGGGAAACAAGTACATCAAGCCATGAGGAGGGCAGCGCGGATATGCGGGTTTGCCAAGCAAGGAGGGGACTCGCAGGCACAGCCCAAGCTGCAAAGGCTGGTGGCCACACTGAGGAAACGGCAGCAAGAGGAGGTCGAGGCACGGGCGCGGGAAGAGGGGACGGAGTGGCAAACAGAGGTGACACAGGCGAAGAAGAGGGTGCGAACAGCGAGGAGGGCTGTCGAGGAGGAACACGAGAGGCTATACCAGAACGTGGTGGCGGAGCATGAGAGATACATGGAAAGGGCGGTGCCGTACAAGTCGCTACGGTGCATCAGAGAGCTCGCTGAGGCTGGAAAACCAAAGGAAATCAGGGCGGTGAGGCTGCAGTGTGGCAGGGTCACGGGCAACAAAAAGGAAGTGCTGGAGGAGGTGGCGCAGAGTTTCAGGAGGCAGCACAACCAGGGGCAGCAGGAGCTAAGCGGGATCACAAGGAGAATGGTAAGGGCGTTACCGCGGGTGTTCACAGCGGAGCAGAGCGAGGACATACACCGCAGCAGGGTGACGCTAGGGAAAATTAAAGAGGCAGTGAAGGCTCTCAAGGGGAAAAAGAGCCCGGGAGTGGACCAGCTGGTGGCGGAGGCGTACCAGCACCTGGAGGCGCTGGAGCTGGATGGTCTAGCGGGGAGGGTCACGGGGGTGTTGCGCACAGGTGAGCCCCCAAAGGAGGGGGGGGGCAAGGTGCGGCCCCTGTACAAGAAGGGGGATCACCTCAGGCCGGGGAACTGGAGACCAATATGCTGTGCCGTCACAGAGGCCAAGCTGGTCTGGATGGTGATCTTCGGGAGGATACAGCGGTGGCTGTATGCAGCGGGGGTCATACCGGACAATATGTGGGGGTCAGTGCCGGGTAGGTCCACACAGGAAGCAAGCTTCCTGTACGATATGTACCTCGATGATGAGGACCTAGAGGCGTTCATGGCGTCCCTGGACGTGAAGGGGGCGTTCCCCAACACGCCGCATAGGCTCAAAGAGGAGGTGTGGCAACAGCTAGGACTCCCATATGGTGACTTCGTCGAAAAGTACCTGCGCTCCAGGAGGTACACGGTCGCCACGGGGAAGGGGTGTACCGAGTGGGTAACCCCAGGCAGCGGGGTGCCACAAGGCGGAGTGGAGGGCCCGTTCCTGTACTTGCAGGCCATGCTCCCCCTGATGAGTTGGATAGCGCGGGAATATCCACAACTGGCGCGGGCGCCACACACGTCGCCGGCGCAGGCGTATGTGGATGATGCGGTACCCATGGCGCGGGATGAAAAGGCCCAACAGGTGGTACAGGACCTGATGCAGAGGTACGGGAGGGATAACCACCTTGTCTGGAGCGCGGAGAAGTTGGCGGTTCTGAGGAGGGCTGGAGAGGAAGGCATGGCGCTGGATGTAGGAGACGGAGTGGCATGGCTGGAGAGGGCAGAGGAAGCGGTGGTGCTGGGACATGTGCAGGCCATGGAGGCGAGGGGGTTCAGGCTACCTGACAAATTAGTCCGGGGGTTCAGGGCGATGCTGGTGGTCCTGCGGCATCACCCACCGTCAGTGCAGACGACCCTGTACTACCTGCGGGCGGTGCTCAATGCGGCGGTAGGGTACCAGGGGATGCACCTCCCGTACTGGAGGGAGCAGCTGGAGGAGGTGGAGAGAGAAGTGCGGAGGCTCATCAGAGGGTATGAGGGGATACCCACAGAGGTGCCGTGGTGCGTGTTGCGGTCGCCGACGGCCTACTATGGAGAAGGGATGCCCACGGCGGGGGAGGCGTACAGGGCACACACGGCGAGGACGCTGAGCAGGATGTGCCACAATCAGGAAGAGGTGGTGAGACGGGTGTGCTATCACGCGGTCCCAGAGGTTCAGAAGGAGGAGAACATGTGCCCGCCCTATGTGTGGCACCGGCGCAGACGGTTGGCGGCGGGGAAGAAGGAGCGCATGTGGCGCGCCCTACAGGCAGTGTTGCCGGGGGAAGAACACATGCTGGCAACCAACAGGACGTGCGGTAGGCGGGGACCAATCCTAGTCCTGGACACGGACTTCGGGGGGGTGGCACATGGGACGGTACGGTGGATCAGGAAGGAAGGAGTGAACATGGAGGTGCTGCCCGTGCGCAGGAAGGATATGAAGGAATACAAGAAGGCGGGGCTGCACCATGCGGAGTTCTATCGGGACACCAGGGTGGTGGAATGGGGTGTATACAGGTGGATGATGAGGAGAGCAAGAGGACAAGAGGACCGCGCAAGGTGGAGCAGGAGGATGCGCGCGATGTGGAACGAGTGGGTAGCGCTGTGGGGGATCCACCAGAGGAAGCCAAGAGGCGGGAGAGGAGAGGGGGCGCAGCAAGAGAGAATGGTGCTGGACAGGGGGGAGAGGGACAAGGCCATACCGGGCATCCTGCTGTGTGCGCCGCTGGGACTCAAAGGACCGAGGGGGAAGGTACAGAGTGCGGCCGGGCAGTGGTATGATGTCCATGCAGATATGTTCCGGAAAAACAACATCCCGGAAGGGGCAGGACAGGGGGACCAGTGCTGGAGGTGCACCAAGGAGGCGGGGCAAATCCCGTGGCCAGTCCTACGAATGACGGCGTGGGCGTTCCCGAGCGCGACCATGCGCACTACGGACGCCAGGGGGCAGTGGTGGGGGCCGGTGCTGCGGCTGCCCAAGGAGGTGCGGGAGGATGAGGAGGCCCAAGGGGACGTGGAGGTCTGGTGGGGAGAGGAAAAGGAGGGGAAAAGAACAGGGGTCCAGTTTGGATGGGACACAGTGCGGGGACTACAAGAAGAGGATGATGGGGTGGCGGTGAGTTTCCGGATGATCGACACGGGGAGGCCCGACGAAGAGGCGCCCATAGTGCCCGTGGGCCACATGTGTGGAGAGAGTGCGAGGAGGATCAGGCTGACGGTCCACGGGTTGCCAGCAGACAGGGTATGGTACCTGGTTCTGGTACAGGCATACCTAGAGCAGGGCAGGGCGAAAGGGGACAGGGCATGGTGCCACGGAGTGGTGGTGACGAAGGGATGGAAGGCCAGGACGGACAATAAGTGGGCGGTGTAGAGAGGGGTAAGAGAGCTAAGCATCGGGGATGGGGTACGAGAGTATGGCATTGGGAAGCACAAAGTGTACTGCCACTACCCGAGGGAGGTGGTGCGCATACCGGAGCCCACCAAGGAGAGGGTTGTGCTATTTCTGGACGGGTCCGGGCTGGAAGCACAGCCGCCCATGGCGGGGGCAGCGGCCGTAAGGGTCAAGGGGGTTGGACAGGTGACGGAGAGTGTGGTGGAAAAGATGGTGTACAGAGCAGCGTCCCATGGAGAGGTGCAGGCGGTGGCGGACGTGGTTGGGGAGATAGGGGAGGACGTACGGGAAGTGTGGATGGTGGCGGACGCGGAGGCGGACATGGCGTCCCTCGAGAGACTGGCCAGCAGGCCACTGCATGAGGCCCTGGGCACGGGACTGTCGTCACAGGTGTACGCGATATGGCACGGGCTGGAGATGAAGAAAGTGCCCCTGGTCATATACCTGGTGAAACAGGAGTCACACAGGGCGGGAGTGGGGAATCATGAGGCGGATGGTGCGGCGCAAGCAGTAGATAAGGAGCAGGAACCAGAGTGGAGGGTGCCAGAGAGCAAGGAACACGTCCACTTGGTGCATATACCTCCAAGGGTCGGGGAAGAGGAGAAGGCCAGGTGGGTGGTGGAGGAGGACAGAGGCAAGCAGGAACTAAGGGTGTATCCACAGCCAGTGCACATGCTAGCCCAAGTACCAGGGGGGCCGGAGGTGGTAAAGCTGAACGAGTACTTGGAGGGCAAGGTGGGACAGCGGGTCCACTACCCCAATGTGCTGAGGCCGGAATCGCGGCCCAAAAGGCTGCAAACCAGAAGGCTGCAGGCGATCACGGGGCAGGTGCCGGTGCGCGAAACGATCATGAGGTGGTACAGACATAAGGGTATGTACCTCTGAGAGGAGTACATGAGATGCCACTGTGGCCAAGGGCAAGAAACATACGAGCACTTCATGCGGTGTGCACAGTATAAGGGGATCGAGGAACCACTGGTTCGGGATCAGGACGTCCCGTTACTCAAGAAGGGTGCAAGAGGCAGAAGCGCGGTGGAGAGAGAGCTGGGGAAAGAAGGGCCCTGCAAGGGACTATGGCACATGGTGATAGTGAGACCGCTGTGGCGGGCACTCCAGGAGCATACAGTGGCACCGGAGGCCATGGCGCACAGGCTGTTGCGGCGTATGGTGGAACATCTCCAGGAACGCATGGCGTGCAGAGAGACGCAGTTGGAGGCGCGGGCGCACGACATGCGTGATCCAGTCACCAAGGGGGTGGAGATGGCGTTGATCAGGTACAACCCAAAAATCACAGAGATGGAAGTACGGAGGCGGCCAGATTGGCGGCCAAGGCGGTCAGGGGGAGAGACGGGAATGGAGGACAGAGAGGGAGATGAGCAGAGGGGGCGCCTGATGGCACGCAGACGAAAGAGAATCCGGCAGATATGAGGGCAGGACGGGTGTACGGTTTCACCGCGCAGGGGAACGTCAGGAGGGGGACCAGAGGGAAAGGGACAGTGGAAGCGCCCGTCGCATGGACTGGAGCGTCCGGGACTGGGCACGCAGAGTCGTAGGGCGGAGCGAGAAGCGGGGAAAGCGAAGCGGGGACGAGGACGGCGACAGTGCAGACTGCGGCAGAGAGAGTACGACAAAAAGACGCCCCGGATTGGAGCATCCGGGAAGGAATGAAGCACGGCGCTAGCCCCCGGACTGGATCGTCCGGGGGTGAACCCGGTGCCACGGACTGGAGCGTCCGAGGCAACTGAGAGAATACGAAAAAAAAAGGCGCCCCGGGTTGGAGCATCCGGGGCGGAAAGAAGCACGGCACTAGCCCCAGGACTGGAACGTCCGGGGGTGAACCCGCTGCCACGGACTGGAGCGTCCGAGGCAGCAGGGAGAATATGACAGAGCACCCCACACGTAGGGCGGGCGAACAGCGGGGGTAAAGAGCGGGGGAGGTGGGGGAAAACGGCGACAGGGCGCAGGGCTCAAGCGTGATCCCATGTGCAGCGCAATGTCACACATGCCTGACCCACAGCCCAGCCAGCCACCGACAGTGCGGGCAGAAGTGGCCCGCATGCAGGCGGGCGCAGCCCTGCGGCCCCCCTTGCCGGCGTCCTCGGCGACGTCTGCGGGCCTGTCGTCGCCCTCGTCTCCGGAGAGCCTGGAGACGGTCAGGGAGGAAGGGCCAGGGGCTACAGGGCGACAGAGGGGGGAAGGAGCCGTGGTGGGGAAGGGAGAGGGGAAGGAAAAGGGAGGACAGGCGGAGGCGGGGAAGGGCGGGGCAGAGGGGGTGGCGGCAGGGGCAAAAGGGCAAGGGGAGGGGCAGGGGCAAAGGGCAGCGGAGAGGGCCAGGGGCGGACCCGTTCAGTATCGTGGATGTGAGGGCGGGCATGGATGTGAGGAGGAGGGAGCGGAGGAGTCAGAGGGAGTCGGTAATCGCCGACATCCTCGAGGTGTCGGAGGATGAGGGGGAGGGGGCGGGGTGGATGGCGGTGGAGGGAGGCCCAGGACAGCTGTCGGCGCCCAATGTGCCGGCGGCTGCCATGAAGTCCATCCTCCCGGAGGTGCGGAGGCAGGAGGAAGGCAAGGGCGCATGAGGGCAGCCAGAGGCGGGAGCGGCAGGGAGCGGAGACAGCAGCGTGAGCACCTGAGGGAGAGGGCGGACGGGCAAGGGAGGGAAAGGGCAGGCAGGGACGTCGGGGGCTGTACACGCGAAGGAACTCCTGGCAGGAAAGGGGGGAAAAGGGAGTGGACAGGGGCGACAGTGGCCGCAGCCCCAACGCTCGTTCAGGCAGCCGCCGCCGAGGTCGCCCCCAGGGGTCAGTGCGGCGGTAAGGGCGGAGGAAGAGAGGGAGGCGCGCCGCCAGCAGGCGGCGCGGTACGAGGCGCTGGCGCACGTGGAGCACCAGCGCCGTTGCCGCCAGCCCCCAGAGCAAGAACCGGACACCATCTACCAGTTGGAGATGGAGCCGGGGAGGACGTGGATGAGGGGGGGGCAGGCGGAGCAGAGCAGCGCAGCGGTGCAGGGCAGTAGTGCGGAACAGGTAGAGGCCGGCAGGGGCAAGCAGGGGAAAGGGGCGGGGCAACAAGGGCTACAGGGGAAGGGACAGGGGAGGGCGGGACTCCACGGAGTAGGCGGCAAGGGACGCGGGGCGATGGGACGACAAGGCAAGGGGCAGGGGAAGGGGGGTGGCCTTGGGTACAAGGGCTCGCCGGTGTTCCCAGGGACGGGATTGGGATGGTGGGGAGGTGTAGTCCCGCCAGCCGTCCCACCAATCATCCCACCATTCCCGCCGCCGCCATACCCGGCGATGGGGATGATGTACCCGCCCCTGCCGGAGTACCCGGGCATGCAGCCACAGGCGCACATGCAGCAGCACCAGCAGGCCGGTGGGACAGCGTGGGGAGCGCAGGAAGGGAAGGGAGAGGAGCACAGGAGGGCGTGGGAGAGGCTCGGGGAGGCGGAGAGGAGCCTGCTGGAAAGGGAGGACGGAGTCAAGGGTGGGGTGGGCGGAACGGAGGAGGGGAGGACGGAGGGGACCGACAGGCCGCAGGGAGGGGAAGCACAGGCAGTGGAGGAGCTGCAGAGGGCGTGGGCGGACCTTCGAAGGAGGCAGGAGGGGGATGAGAGGGCGGAACGGGAGGGAGGACGACAAGAGGAGGGTAGGGGGCGGGAGGATACCCCGCTGGTGCCGTTCCGAGGGCCGGCTATCCCACCGGAGCAAGAGGGAGGGATGCAGGAGAGGGCATGGAGGCGGATCAGGGGGGAGGCGGCGAGGCTGGCGGACAAGGACAGGGCCGTGACAGTGCGGGAGCGCAGGGTGCGGAAGGAGGAGGACGCGGTGGCCCGGGGGGCCCACTGGGTCCTCCCCGATCCGGAAGGGGACACCCCCTCCACGGATGTGGAGGGGCGGTCGCCGTCGGGGAAAAGGGCCAGGGAGGAGGACGAGGAGGCAGGGCAGGAAAGGGGGAAGCGGCGCAGGGGGGAGGAGCGAGGGGCAGGGGAGGCGGAGGGGGCACCGCGGCCGGCCAGCCCCAGTCCGGAGCCGACGCCGACGGACTGGGACTCGGAGTCCCCGCCGCCGCGGCAGTATGCGCCGCAGCCGGTGCGGAGGAGACCCGGGACGGTCGCGGGGTGGACGGAGGGGGAAGTGGCGGAGCTGGCCCGCTACGTGAAGTGGGCGGGGAAGACGAGGGGAAGAAGGGAGAAGAGGGGGCCCCGCCCCTTCAGTGACCTGGTCGGCAGGGCGGGGAGGCCCAGGGGAAGGGGGCCGGAGATGGAAGAGTGGCGGTGGAGGAGGATGCTGGGGGCGGCGCTCCCGGGGGTGCGCCTGGACTGTCCCCAGGAGAGGGGGAAGAAGCCCAGGGTTCAGATGCTGCGAGAGCTGTTGCAGCGGGAGGGGCGGTACGGAGGCGACGCGTAGGGCCGGGCAGGAGCAGGAACGGGGAGCGCTAGGGGCAGGGGGCCAGGGGCGTGTGGAGGGACTGGCAGATGGGATGCGGGGAGGCGGACGCAGGGGGTCGGCGGAGGTGGAGGAGCGTGAGGAGGGGATGTGACGGACAGAGGAGAGGAGGAGGGGAGCAGAGAGGTGCGGGTGCGCAGAGGAGGACAGGGACATGGCTGAAAGAGGAGGGGGATGTGGTGATGGAGGACGCGGACGAGAGCCCCACGCGGAGAGCACAGGACCAGCAGCGGGGGAGAGGGGACATGGGGCGGCGGACTACGGGTGCGCAGGCGAGTGCGGAGGAAGCAACCGGGCAGTGGGACGCAAGACGTATCGAGGGTACGGCGAGCAGTGTGGGGCAGAACGGGCAGCAGACGGGAAGCAGTATCGGAATGTGGTACAGTGACGGAGCAGAGCGCGGGGTCGTGACTGGCGAGAACGGCCGGCGAAGGCGTGGAGCAGCGCTGTGCCTTTCGGGTGCAGCACGGCGCCAGGGCTCTGACTTGCAGCTCTCTGCGTGGCAGGAAGGTGCTGCCTTGAAAACATTGAGCTTACGTGCGCCATGCTCAGGGGGGTTGACCACGCCAGGCCTTGGTGGCCGGGCTCCACAATGCAAATGCAGCGGCGGGAATTCGGCAAGCGTCTCCGGCGCATGGGGGGTACAGGGCGACAGTCCAGACCACAGATACACGCACCCCCCCCCCCCCTCCACACAGGGCGCCAGGCAGGCAGGATGGGGTGAGGGGCGGGGACCGAGGGAGCACCCAGGGGAAAGGATATGGGCAAGGGGGAGGGGCAGGGGTAGGGCACGCGGGTGGCACACACGAGTGACAGCCCTGCACGGACAGGGAGGGCAGAAGTGCAGGCAGGGTCGACAGCGAGAAGGAGAATGGGAGGGGAGACAGGCGAGAGAGGGGGCGCAGCGCAGCGGGACCAGGGTAACACGAAGAAGAGCAGAGGGCACACGCAGGGCGCGCGGGAGCAGCGAGGAGCGCGAGCACAGAACCAAAAAAAAAACAAAACAACGGCAGGACAGGCGGACACACAGCAAGGGCACATAGAGGAGGCAGGGCGCGGGAGGTGGGGGGAACAGGGGGCCAGCGAGGGTGCAAAGGAACACATTGTCTCACAGAGAAGCACCATGCCGAGGACCGGCATAGAGCCCTACCGGCCGCCCCACCCGACCATCAGGGAACTGATGGAGGGGCGGCCGGCGGGAGTGGACGACGGGGGAGTCCCCCCGAATGGGTGTCTGGGGAGGCCGCCCAGGTCGGCCTACAGGTCGGAAGACAGGGCGGAAGCCCTGAGGCACGTGAGGGCGCGCGAGATACAACCATGGCGCGGAGACGACCAGCGGCGAGCACACGGAGCAGGAGAACAACACTAAGAGGGCGGGCAGGAGACAGAGGGGAGGGAAGGGTAGAGAGGAGAGAGAGCGGATACATGTACAGCAACGCGGGCTAAATGGCTGGGTCGCCCGGCATGGCCGGGGACCGCCAAGGGCAACGCCACAGGATGGCGGAGGGACTGGACGTGAGCACCGAACAGAACCGAGACAGTTGGCGTAGCAGTGTTGTTGTGCGTGCATGCAGGGAGGAGGGAACTAAGCAGAAAAAAGAACGAAAAACAAAAAGGAAACAAACGCGGCCAACACCCCGCA
The DNA here is from genome assembly GCA_964036045.1 of Eutreptiella sp. 'Long Island Sound 2002'. Lineage (NCBI taxonomy): Eukaryota > Euglenozoa > Euglenophyceae > Eutreptiales > Eutreptiaceae > Eutreptiella > Eutreptiella sp. 'Long Island Sound 2002'. The sequence continues at coordinate 126,339,384 of OZ038382.1, read as the reverse complement.
GCACCACAAGGAGGCGGGACAGAAAAGGACGAGTGGCTAGGGCCACGCGACGGCCCCAGGTGACTAGGACAGCTACGGAGACGGCACAGGAGAGAGGGGCAGGGTAGGGAGGGGAGCGACCCGTGCTAGGCGCACAGCACGGTCCCCGGATGGATGAGGATCCAATGGGCCCGCGCCACAGGGTTGCTGGCGGCCTGGTGGGGTGTAAACATGGGAAGAGGGATGGGATGGGGCCGCACGACAACCCAGGGGATTAGGCCGCGGCCGCGGCACGGGGGAAGGGGGCGGGAAGGGAGCGACCCGTGCTAGGCGCACGAAACGGTCCCCGGATGGATGAGGATCCAGTGGGCCCGCGCCACGGGGTTGCTGGCGGCCCGGTGGGGTATAAACACGGGATGAGGGATGGGATGGGGCCGCAAGACAGCCCGGGGGATTAGGCCAGGGCCGCGGCAGAGGGGAAAGGGACGGGGGCGGGAAGGGAGCGACCCGTGCTAGGCGCACGAAACAGTCCCTGGATGGAAGAGGCCCCAGTGGGCCAGCGCCACAGGGTAGCAGGCGACCCGGTGGGGTATAAACACGGGATGCAGGGACAAGGGGACGGAGCGGTGAAGGGCGTGTGGCTAGGGCTGCACAATGGCCCGAAGGGGTAGGGAGTCCATGGGACGCTGGGAACGGGCCGGTGCCGGGATGAGGCAAAGAGGAAAGGGACATGGGAAGGGCAGGGAGGCCGAAAGCGCCAAGCAACAGCCCCGTGGGATTGGGAAACCAGTCGCCATGGAATGGTGAACCATGGGCCAACCATGGGGAACCTGGCCACAGGAAGTCGGGAAAAAGCCCGGAACTCCGGGACGGCCGTGAGGTGTCCGCAGGGGTGAGGGTTGACCTTGACAATCCCGGGTCAATGGCCTGAGTACACGTAGGTTCACGCGTGAGCGGGACCAGGGGGAACGTGGAAAGGGTCGCCCCCTGGCCTCCAGCCGTGGATGGACGACAACCAAGTGCATCCGGGAGCCGAGTGGGTACTCCAGCCTGTGACGGATGGGGAGAGGTGGAATGTGGTTGACAGAGAGAAATGCTCCGCTGTTGGCGAGGGCTATCCACAGGAAACCCGCCTGCAGGCGCCCAATAGGCTGTGCTAGGGGGGGAAAGCCGGGGGATCCTTCAAAGCGTGACCGGAAGCAGCTGAAACCGTGAGGGCAGCGACTGAAGGGAGCCTACCACTGGTCATGCCCCAAGGGAACCTGGTTGAAGAACTCGGCCGTGAGGTGAGACAGGGGTCGCCAGGGGAACTGATGGTGGAGAGCACTCCTTCCCGCCAGAGGCGGCCACCATGTAAAACAAACAAGGAGGAGTCAGATGAGGCTGCGGATGCGGCCGCCCTTACTTACTTACTTACTTGATAAAGCAAATCGTTTTCGTCTTCGTCCACGCTCCTGCTCGTGAACTCGTTGTAATGGCTTTTCCATCTGTCCTTGCGCTCTAGCCCTTGTTGTTCCTCAGATATCTGGAAGATTCGGAGCTCAATGTCCTCCTTCAAAGAGCGTAAGTCATGCTTTGAGACCGGCCATCCACGAGGGTTGGCAATTCTTGCCTTGTCCTCTTCGACTTGCATGGTCACGCCATACTGTTGCATAGCATGTAGGGCCAGACACGACATGTTAAAATTTTGTACCCCTCCCATGATTGAATCTTCGAGATCGACTTTACTCAGAATAATCTTCGTGGATCCTTGGGAATGGTCCGTAATTTAGGGGTTGAGCGAGATTGAGATCTGCCAGACATCCGTCTTCACTGACTTCATTCCATTGCACTTCTGCAGGTTCCTCACTGACCTCTTCCCACTAAATGTCGACCTTATCAACTTCAGCATCTCGAGCGCCAGCGTCCTGTTTCTCATCTGAATCCTTTGGAGGGTGAATTTTTCGCAATTCAGACCCGTCCTGCAGTGTTCTTGCAGGTGTATCGTGCCCGTATCGCTTTAGTAGATCAGACCGGGTTAAACCACGGTTCACCCGATGGAGAAACTAGACCAATTGGGGATTCAGTTCATCAAAAGAAATATAACAATCATTGCCATTGATCAGAGATGCAATGCTTCCCCAGCGAGGGGCGGGCAATGGGTTTGTGGCCCCATCTGGGAGATAGAGGGGTACATCTGGAATAGGTACATGAACCTTAGTCCTGCGGTCCAAAAACAGTCGCCATGCAGCAGCTTCCCCGGTTTGGCCCCAATCAGGACAAATAACGACAACCTTCGCTCGGTCGAGCACGGCTTTGGTAACCATCTTCTCGAGGTGTGACCACGGGGGGTTAGCCCAGCATAACTGAACGTCGTGCCAGTTGTAGGCATAACATGAATTGAGGGGGGTGCAATACAATGGTTCGGTATGATTTTCAGCGTTGGCGTAGAAGTCCACGGTGGGTCTCAAATCGCCAAGGTCGAGGAGGACTTGCTCCCTCAGTGAGGGTAACAAAATGTAAGCTTCTGTCCGACAGATTCTCCAGGATGCTTGAGCAGGTGGAGATCCGTCTCCTCCTTCCTTTTCACAGGACCTTTCAGATAGCGATACCAAGGATAATTCATCAGTCTCTGGATTTTTTTACAATGAGTCTCGATTGAGTAAAAATCAAACCCAGAATCGTCTTGGCGTTTTCACGGATGAAATTCATGCCTAGGCATACCTGAAAGGCCGACGTCTCCATAACGATACAAACATGAGGAAGAGTAAAACTCCCCATGCACACATCAACGGATTTCTCTCCTTCACTGTACGTGTAGTGCCCATCTCCCATCTTGACTGCACAGTAACCCCTGCAATTGGGATCTGACACCAATAATCAAGCCACAATGGAATCGGTTGCACCAGTATCCAAAACAGCGTCACACATCTCTTCCTCCACAACCACGGGTACTCACATTGTGAGACCGTCCTTGACAGCTGCTCGAAGCAGGTCCACCATTTTCTCAACTTCTGAAAATGCAAGATCTCTCTTCCTCTTCTTGGCTTGACTGTCAGTGTCCTCCTGCATTTTGGGTCTCTGCTGAGGGGGCTCCAACACCAGCACTTACTGCGGCGGGGCCAGAGGCATTTTCATTTCTTGGGCCAGCTTTTGGTCCCTTCTGCTTCTGGTCCTTCCATGTCTTCTGGGTGTCTTCCACCGCCTTTTTAGGCTGCTTCTTCACTGAGACTGGACTGGATCAGGAAGGCCTTGAAATTTTCCTCCTTCTCTTTCCTTTGGATCTCAACGCAGTGATCGCTGTAGTGGTTCGTCTTACCACAATACTTACACTGAATGCGTGCCTTAAATTGGGCAATCCATGCGTTGGGGTCCAGCTACCTTTGCCTCCTCTGCCTCCTTTCCCTTTTCCTCTTCCTCGACCTTTTCCTTTGCCAGAGCCTTTTCCCCCTTTGTCGCCCCTGCCTTCTTTCTCAGAGACTCCTAGCTCTGCAATCGTCGAGTGGCATCGGGAGAGGAGTTCGTTGATGTCCCGCTTGTTGGCACTACTTCCACACGATGGTCAACCAGAGAAAGAGGTGTCCTTTTGCTCATCTCCCTGCCTTTCCTGGTATCGATTCGAAGCACTGCGCCGGAAAGCAGAGCCACGTGAAGCGGCAGGATGTTTGAAAGCGACAGAAAGCTATGCGCGCTCCTTCATGAGATCCTTCAGTGAATCATTAGAGTGCATCCTCGCAAAAAGGTTATCGTCCTTGGTTCACTCAACGAATAGTTTATCATTGCTCTTGGAAGAAAGCTCCATAAGTTTGCGCTCCTCAGTCATAACCCATGGGTTCAATTTGTCAAACAGCCTTTCCAGCGTTTCCAATAATTTGACCACTTGCTCTGGTTTTGGGTCATAAGGTAAATGGGACACCTTCGAAATCCAACTCGGATCTGGGAGGTTCGTCTCGAGCGTAGCAAAGAGGTCGTGGAGATTTCTCAGAAAGTTCTCAAAGCTTGTGGCCCTTTGGAGCAATCTGGGGACTCGTTCTTGGAGTTCCGGATCTTTGATACCTTGAACAATGACATTAGCTTTCACCCGATCCTTGACTTTGGCTTTGCCAGTGAGCACCAGGTATCTTCCCAATTGCTCGCATATTTCTCAATGCTGCGCCCATCGAAAGGTGGAATTTCAATTTTGAGAGCGTGAGTCATAGCCTCTTCACTGTCATGGGACCATTCATGTTTATTGATACCTCGACACACTTCTGTAAGTGTGGCAAAAGCCGATGACTCTCGCGTAACAAAGGGACGTTTCTTAGTAGGTGGTGAACGACTGGAGCCAACGCAGTGCACGCAGCCCAAGTCCGACGCCGGAGGGACCCGCCAGGGACAACCCCATCGCGGGGCCCCGAACGGGTAAGACGCGGAGCGAGCCCAGGGCCCCCGCCTTGGTGGGGGCCAGCGGCAGGCACAATGAGCCCCGTTCTCGGCCGGCCTCTGTGGCCCCCCCGCAGCCACCCAGTAAAGCCGGGGGCGCAAGCCCCCGGGGTGGGGAAAGGCACCACGGCGTTGGGAAAGCCGACCGCAGCACCTAGAGCGACCGGACTGGACGAGGCGCGGCGCACCACGCGGGGCCACGAGGCACGCCAGAGAAGCACGCCGCCGGCCACAACCAAGGCACACGGACAGATGCCAAGCAACAACAGCCGCCGGATGACGCAAACCCGGAGAGCGCGCACAACAAGCAACGAACCACGGCACGAGAACAGGTGCCAAGCACCACCAGCCGCCGTCGAAATGGACAAGTGCGCGCCCGGAAGGGAACCCAGCCCCTGCCGGCTGCGAACAGCCGCCGTCCGGACAGACAGGTGCGCGCCCGGCAGCGTACCCAGCCCCTGCCGGCTACGAACCGCCGCCGTCGAGATGGACGAGTGCGCGCCCGGAGGGTACCCAGCCCCTGCCGGCTATGTACAGCCGCCGTCCGGAAGGACGGACTGTGCGCCCCGCAGCGACGCCCCGCACACGCAACACCGCACACGCAACCCACAGCACAACGGACCGAGCGAGCACATCGGGGAACAGGAGCGAAGTGGCGCAGGACACGCACACCAAACACAACACACCAAACGAGCACACCGGGGAACCGGAGCCAAGTGGCCCAGGACACCGCACACGCAACACAACACACTGAGCCGGCACACCGGTGAACAAGAGCCAAGTGGCCCAGGACACAGCACAAGCAAAGCAAAGGACGGAGCGCGCACACCGGTGAAAAGGAGCCAAGTGGCCCAGGACACCGCACAAGCAACACAACACACGGAGCGGGCACACCGGTGAACAAGAGCCAAGTGGCCGGGGACACCGCACAAGCAAAGCAACGGACGGAGCGCGCACACCGGCGAACAGGAGTCAAGTGGCCGAGGACACCGCACACGCAACACAACACACCGACCCGGCGTACCGGTGAACAAGAGCCAAGTGGCCCAGGACACCGCACAAGCAAAGCAAAGGACGGAGCGCGCACACCGGTGAACAGGAGCCAAGTGGCCCAGGACACCGCACAAGCAACACAACAAACCGAGCGGGCACACCGGTGAACAAGAGCCAAGTGGCCCAGGACACCGCACAAGCAAAGCAACGGACGGAGCGCGCACACCGGTGAACAAGAGCCAAGTGGCCCAGGACACTGCACAAGTCACACGACACACCGAGCCAGCACACCGGTGAACAGGAGCCAGTTGGCCCAGGACACCGCACAAGCAAAGCACAGGACGGAGCGCGAACACCGGTGAACAGGAGCCAAGTTGCCCAGGACATTGCACACACAACACAACACACAGAGCGGGCACACCGGTGAACAGGAGCCAAGTGGCCCAGGACACCTCACACGCAACACAACAAACCACGCGGGAGCACCGGTGAACAGTAGCCAAGTGGTCCAGGACACCGCAGACACAAAGCAACGCACCGAGCGGGCACACCGGTGAACAGGAGCCAAGTGGCCCAGGACACCGCACACCCAAAGCAGCGCACCGAGCCGGCACAGCGGTGAATAGGAGCCAAGTGGCACAGGACACCGCACACGCAACACAACACACTAGGCGGGCACACGGGTGAACAGGAGCCAAGTGGCCTAGGACACCGCACACGTTTGGCATACGCCGAATGTCCTCGGACATCTTGAAGATCATCTTGTTCATCCGTTCAATACGCTCCAGCAACTTCGAAAGAAGTGGGTCATCCGTCTCCAAGATTTCATCCTCAGAACTGTCAGAGAGAGTCTTGTGGAACTCGGCTTTGGATTTTCTCTTAAGCGTCTTACACGTACGCTTCTCTTGTACATCGGTAGCTTTTTGCTTCATTTTCTCCGTGAGATCCCTCAATAAATAGTCTTCCAGCCAGCCGCTCATCTTTTCGTGCTCTTCTTCTGTCAACTCGCCAATTTCATCTTTAATCTCCTTTGCAAATTTTGTCTCAGGTAATTCATAAGATTCTTCGGAGATGTCGTGACCAACTTTGGAACTCGACGTCAAAACAGGTACTCTGTGATGGTCTCCTGAACAGCAACCCTTTGATGACGACATTGGTTCCAGTAGAATATCGGTGGACTGAAAGGAACGGAAATTCAGTACATCCTGACGGGAAACTCGGTGAACTCATATCTCGAAATGAACTGGTCAAGCGTCTGCGCGCGTCGCGCTCTTGAATTGAAGCTGCTGTCTTGTTCCAAACTAGCGTCTCTTGTAGACAAAAGAAGTTTTGCATGTTCTCTTCTTCGACGCGTAAAACACGCTCGCGTTCTTCCAAACCAGCCAGTAACAAAGCATACGGATCACCAATAGAATCTAGTTCCTGTTTCCCCATGGGTTGATAACTTTCATATGATTGAAACTTTGGTTGTCCTTTTTGATTCGCCCGATCATCTTCCTGCGCACCCTGAAAGAAAGGTCCCGGTACCGCTTGTTGATCGTCGACGTTGCTACAACTCGCGAGGTCGACGCATTGACGTGTAGAATCGATATCGTGCATAGTGGCACCCATACCTCTGCTACCACGGTTAAATTTCCGCTTTGCATCTTGTTCCTAGGTTTGAATAGTGTCAGTATCCTCTGGATGAACTTGCTTTGGTGTTTGTTCCTACCCCATTTCAGGTACAAAAAGATTATGATGGAAAAAAAAACCAGGCCAAGACTCCAAGACGGGCAGAAATGGGATCAACAAAACCAATAAAGAACTTGATGGGGCTGCACAATGAACAGACAAACAATGGGTGATGTTTGGCCTTGTACTTGCGTTCATGCATGCATGTATGCTTCAGAACCACTCAGGATCTTAAAAGTGACTTCAGTCTGCACTCTGGAAATGGCTGCAACAGTGAATAGTCACTTTTGATCAGGGCAAAAATGGAACACCTCAGAAATCACATCTCCTGCAAAGATAGTAAAACAGACGCAAGAAAAATAGGTTCTCCATAATAAAAAAAGATAGAAAATCACTTTAAATGTCTTCCGGGAATTTTCTTTACCTCAGGAAAAAATAAATTCCTGTCTGCAGAACTCAATAGGAACTGCTGTGATGACCTCAGAACTCGGTAGGAACTGCCCATAGAGTAGGCGGCGCGCTCAGGGGCCAAAATTGATCACAAAAAATGAGGTAGTCATATGACCAATCTATAGATGCGGAATTTTGTGCTGAATCTGAAAATCACATTCATTTTCTGTGAAACGACCATATGTTAGAGAGAAATGCAGATTACTGAACAGCTCAATCTGAATGAGACAGCCAAAAAAATAGATTAAGCAAAGGCCAACACCCCTGTTGAACTATGTTACAAATAGTATTCAAAGAAGGAACAATGGAATATCAAACAACAACTCATGGCATATAATACAATAGATAAACCCTCTTTTGAATGAAATTTAAGCGATTAAGTGCCTTTCAACCAAATTGGAAGTGATCAAGTTCCATGGATAAAATTTCCCCCAATTTTTCAGCAAAACTGCAATAAGGATGAATACCATTGCTCCATATGAAACCAATGGTCTGAGAAACTGTTGCTCATTCATGGACTTTTAACACGCCCCCCAACCTGAATGCACGCTGTGTGTGAAGGCGTCGTCCGAGAATGACTCCCATGTTCCAAATGACCAACACATATCACCTCAATCCGGCTTCAGTGGGGTCCAATCTTACTAAAAAGGGGGAGTTGAACCAACCATAAATGACCAAACGTAGACCAAGATGAGTCCTTCAAACGGTCTCTGGATACTCCAGTGTCATCCTCGTACACTCTCGTAGTCCTGAACGACGTTCCTGGTTGAAGTAGTCAGAAATCCACCTCTGATCCAGGTCCTTGACCCGATCAATGTCACCAAATCCAATCAATCCGGGCAGATGAACACAGTAATTGAGCCTTAAAATCAGTGAAGTAGGAACCCTAGATATCAGGCCCGTACCTCAGCTGTGAGGTGCTCGTAAGTGTCGCTGGGGGCCTGCACTCGCAGCCATGAACCTCCAGCATATGAACTTGAGCTCTAGATCCCACATAATAAATGTACCAGAATGCTCCAATCAAGCAACATGAATCAGCGTGTCACAACACAAATGCCAGGGCATTAGGACTTAGCTTGTCGCTGCACGTGTACCACGGCGCGTCCAGACTTCTAACGCGTTGCTTTACGTGTTCACCTCAACATGTAGACTACTGGTTCAGTTCAGGTTGATGCCCTGGACATAACTCCCCCCAGAACCCCAAGACTTAACTTGTAGTTACTGAAACTTGGCTTCAAATTGACCATAGGTGCTGCGAAGTAAAACCAGGACCAAGTAATGTTTGAAGTACTTTCCAACCATGAATTAACCAAACGATTTTGGGAACCTCGATAACCCCAGGTTGCTGGATACTTGGCTCCCTCCAACTCAGCTCCCTCCAGAGCTTGTCGTAACTCCAGAACTTGCTGTTATGCCAGTCATATTTGCCTTTTAAACTTTTTAATAATTGACCTTGAATCTTCTTCAAACTGCTTTCTTTCTGGTCTCCGGATAGTTTTGCTGACCTTTCTGGTGACGCGGGCGACTCAGAGCGCAGAAAGCCAGCAGTCCCTCCGAAATATCCACTTGGACCCATAAAGACCAAATAAGGTGTGGAAGACTTTCCATCCCTGAAACTGTGCTTTTCTGAGTAAGTTTTGAACTTCAATGTTTGCTCTGCAGAATGAAGTGAAGTTCTGCAGGTTTTCAACTTGGTACGCCAGCAGAAGCATAAGGACATGAAAACAAAAATTCAAGGTACTGTCTCCTCCTGAGTCTCTTGGAACTTACTCAAGATAACCAGTGTTCTGCCATACCACAAACTGTAGGTCCTTCTGTACGTCACCGCTTGAATCCGCGCTGCTGTCAAACCTTCTTGCAACTGACCTCTCCTTGTTATTTGTTGACCGTGGCAGTATCTTCGTTGGGTTCCTCCGCGATGGACTTCTTCTTCAGAGTGCTGCTGATCCGCCGAGCCTGCCTTAGCGCTGTGTCAAAGCGAGGTGCATGTGCCAAACAGTAATCCACGAAAAAATGATTCAGCTTTCCATCATCATTCACGAATGCACCGACTGGTTCCCAAGTGCTCTCGCTTGTGCCATAGCCTTCCCACTTCGTCAAAATGCGCCCTTGCCTATATTGCCCTCTCAAGATCTGTTCGACGTGATAAGCTCCAATTCTCTCCATCTCAGTCCGATTGCAGAATGGTATATCCAGCTCATTAGCCACGATGTCCTGTTCTTCCGCCAACGCTGCTTGCTCATTGTCATTCAGCATGTTTGTGTCTCCTTCTGCGGTCGTGTCTTCATGATAGTCATTCACCAGCTCAAATGGGATGCGCTTCACGCACTCAAAGGCAAGGGGTTCTTCGCCGCCCAAAGTAGGGCTACACTATGATCGCGCTAGGAAGAATTCCCTTCTCGGTACACTAGCCTAGAGATATTCCTAGCCCCTTTATGGCCCCGCCTACAGTTGCATAATAGGAAACACTTAATTACGCGATAACGGCCAGCCTGCATTTTCTTATGATTATATTCTTCCTAGCGAGATCATACTGTACAGCGCGCCCTAATACCGCCACTGCCGACTCCAGTAGATTCGGGCCACGCGAAGCAGGCGACGGTGAAATGCGGCAGGGAGCGACAGGAAGGCGACAGGGTGGCGATTGGAAGATGACAGGGTGGCGACAGGAAGACGACAGGAAAGCGGCAGGAAAGTGGCAGGAAAGCGACAGGAAGCGACAGGCAGGCGACAGGAAGGCGACAGGGGAGCTGCGACAGGAGGGCAACAGGAGGGCGACAGGGGGGCGGCAGGGTGGCGAAAGGGTGGCGACAGGGAAGCAACAGGAAACAAGACATAGCGACAGGATAAGCGACAGGAAAGCAAAAGGAAGACGACAGGAGGGCAACAGGGCTAGCGGCCACAGGGAAGCGACAGGGAGGCGACAGGAGAGAGGGACAGGAGAGCAACAGGAGAGCGACAGGAGAGCAACAGGAGAGCGGCACGGTGTTTTTTTGCAACGGGAAGGCGACAGGAAGGTGACAGGGGTGCGATAGGAGATCGACAGGCTTGTAGAAGAGGACAAGGGAGACAAAATAGTACATGGACTTTTGTATAGGTGGATATATGTGAAGAAAATGGGAACCAATGTTTTACCCTGTAGATATTGAGCTTCAGCTGCCCGAGAAACGTCCATCAACGCTTGAGCTTCCGGTTTTCAGGAGGGGCTCCCTTGAGAAACATCTGCGTGGGCTCCTGATCACATAACCACACGACAGAATCGCTGCCAAGCAGTCGGCTTTGTCCAGAAATAAGCAAAATTCCTGAGAGGAATTCACACTCATACGTGCTGTAGTTTGCTCGGGTCGAGGACCGTTTCCAGTTGTAGTGGCCAATCGGTACGAGATGGAATTCCTGCGGGTCGTAGTTAGGCTTGAGTGAACCGTCACGATTGACTCCGACTGTCCGCAATTCATCCGCTATTCCTTTTGCAGCTGCTCCTAGATTTCGTTGCCACTGCAGAAGAGTACCACCGCCTCCCACCAGAGACGCATAAGTGATGACCACGAACTCGCCATCAGGTGCAGGTGTGCCTAACAACCTCAAAGAACTCAGTTTTTCCTTGATCTCCTGAAAGTGAGCTTCATGCTCTGGAGTCCACTTCCAAGGTACAGTGTTCTTGGTCAAGTCCGTGAGGAGGTGCCTACTGTACGTGAAGGTGAGGATGTGTCTCTTGTAGAAAATTACAGGACCCTAGGAAAGCTCTGATCCCTTGGACGCCACGGGTGTTGTCATCCCGGATGGTCGCTTTCAAAATTGGGGCCACTTTATCCTTCACAGATCTCCACCATCTCCAGCCGACTTGGAAACCCAAAAATTCAATTACCCCCATACCATAAGCACCATCTGCGAACATGTGCCCAAGGTCTTCAACCCCGACAGCGGCCGGCCATCGAACACGACCCCTTCAGCATCTCAGAACTACAACGCGCCCTAGACCGCCCAAAAAAAGGGGGTTGTGCCCGGCGTCGACGGACTACCGGCCGAAGCGTACCAACGCCTCACCCTGCCCTTCAAGCGCCGCCTGGCAGCCCGCCTGTGGGACATCGTCACGGGCACCACACCCATCCCCCCTGACTGGGCCAGCCTGGTCCACCCCCTCTACAAGAAGGGGGAGTGGGCGGCGCCGGGAAACTGGCAACCGATAGTCTGCGCCACCACCGAAGTAAAGCTGGTGTGGACGCTCATCCTGGGCCGCATCGTGCCGGCGGTCTTCGCCCACGTGCCCGCCAGCATGTGGGGAGCCATGGCCGGCAGGTCCCCCCACGAGGCCATCTTTCTCCAGGACACTGCGCTGGACATGACTCCCTACGACATGATTGTTGCCTCCCTCGATGTCCAAGGCGCGTTCCTCCACACCAGGCACCGGCTCCTCACGGGGGTATGGGATGCCATGGGCCTCCCATTCCTATCCTTCATGACCGGGTACATCCAGACCCGGCTCTACGCTGTCATCACAGCCGCAGGCCTTACCTGCTGGACTGGCATGGACAGCGGGGTCCCCCAGGGTGGCGCCGAGGGCCCCTTCCTCTACCTCCTCGTCACCCTACCGCTGGCATTCGACCTGGCACGGACATACCTCGGATACGCCCCATACCCGCTACGGTGCCCCCTCATCAACTTCGCAGAAGACAACCTCCTGACTACGGCCACCTGCCACCGCCACCATGAGAACGCAGGGCTACCAACGACCGCCGAACAGGCGTTCGCGATTCTCGAGCTCACGACAATCTACCTGGACGACCACCAACTCATGGTGCACCCCCGCAAATTGGTCAGGCTAGCCGACAGCGGGACCACCGCCCCCCACATCCGGAAAGGTGAACTCCTACACCTGGAGGACACCACAGTCCACCTGGGAGTCACACAGGCCACGCAGCACCACGACATCACACTCCCAAGCAAGCTGGAAGGGCGCCTCGCCCGGCTACCCCAAGTTACCAGGGGGGACCTCCTGTCTACGCAGGGCCTGGCATACTTCATGGAAGCGATGCTCAACGCAGCCATCGGGTACCAAGCCCTGCCCCTCCCGCACCACCAGGACGCCCTACGCCACGCCCGACAGCAAGTGACAAAGGCATGGGCACAACACGAAGGCTGGCCCGCGTCTTTCCCCAAGGAGGCCATGATGGCCCACTGGCGCTACTACGGGGACAAAACAGGCACCCTAGTCGACATGGCCTATGCAAAACAGGCAGCGCACCTCCTACACAGAGTGACACACAACCACCAACCCGAGGTTGGCGAAGCGGCAGCCATACGCATAAAAGAAGCGCAAATGGCCCGCAACACCTGCCCCCGGTGGATACTGGCACAACACACTGTCCCCGGCTCCGTGGGCACCGGCATCTGGGCCTAGCTGCAACTCCTCCTACCGCACCACACACACGCCATCCGGACGAACCACCACTGCGATCAACAGGGGCCACTCGTGACCACGCACACCGACATCCACCGACACCCGGCAGGGGAGGTGGACACCCTATGCCTCGTGGGGGCCACCATCACCATAGTATACATCACCCCAACGCAGATGAAGGTCATGGCTCAGTGCGGCGCCCACCAAGCCCCGTTCCTTAACGACCTGCAATGGCCAGCACCCCGCGTGTTCCAAGCATACCTCCGCGCATGCGCTACAAAGGCAGGGCGCGAACTGGCGACCCAAGGACATCGACACGGCGTACAAGGCTTTCCAGCGCCAGCAACCCCGGCCCCGCCCGAGCGAGCACGAGACCCCCAACGTTGGCAGGACGAAGCAGGAAGAGCCCAGCCCGTCAGCCGAAGGCTGGACACCACCCACCATCCTGCTACTAGCACCAAACGGCCACAAACACGCTACCGGCACTGTCCAACGACACCATGCCCCCTCGTCCGTCCCCAAACACAACGCCCCAGAGAGCGATGTACCACCAGTCAGACAAAATGACCAGGGCATACCACGCACGTGCTGGCACTGCGGCGCGGCAGCCCTCGACACTCCATGGCCCCTACTGCACCTCATCTGCACCCACTACCACACCCCCACCGCCGCCGCCACCGCCGACCAGCAGGCATGGCTCTCCTCTGGTTTCACACGGTACCCCCAGGCCACCCAGCAGCCATTCAGCACACGTAGCCGGGACTCAAACACCCACGGCGACATGGACATTCACCAACGAGCGGGCAGACCCAGAAAGCCTGGCCATAGAGTACGACCGCTGCGACCCACACCGCGCAGGACCTCAGGAGGCACCCATGCGCCCCCTACAGCACAAATGTCCCACCCTCCGCGGCGACAAAGATGGCAAGGAACGGCGACAGACAATCACGTGCCAGAAGTTCCAGCCCAATACGAAATACCTCTTCCACCTGATGTACGCGTATATCACCCAGGGGCGCCCAGACAGGGGCCTCCTCCGCTTCACCCCACGAGCCTAGGCCATCATCACCCAGGGGATAGGCGTCTATGCAGCGCCGCTACTGCAACCCACGCAAATCACCACACACGGGTCGCGGAACCCCGGCTGCCCGCCCCAGAGGACGGGCGGCCGGGGGAGGGACAGCGCCTGACACCAGACGCCCCTCACAACGGTGGCAGGCCACCCCCCCCGGGGACGGCCCCCCACCTACCCCGCGGCACGCAGCCCCCACAGGGCATGCAGGCCAAGGAGACAGTGTTGGGCCCGCACACCCACACACCCGCGCCCACAGCACGTGGGTGGCGGACCCCAACAGCCCGCTCAGTGGGCGGGCAGTCGGGGGAGGGGGAGCGCCTGACCTCAGACGCCCCTCACAGCGTTGGAAGGCATCCCCCCCGGGGACGCCCTTCAGCCACCCCCACAGCGAGCAACGCTGGCCCGCAAGGGCGCACGCTGTCGGGCCGATGCTAGGTCCCCACGCCCACACCGACCGCACTCGGGACACACGGGTCGCGGAACCCCGGCTGCCCGCCCCAGAGGACGGGCGGTCGGGGGAGGGACGGCGCCTGACACCAGACGGCCCTCACAACAGTGGCAGGCCAGCCCCCCCCGGGGACGGCCCCCAACCACCCCCGCGGCACGCAGCCCCCACAGGGCATGCAGGCCCAGGGGACAATGTTGGGCCCCCACACCCACACACCCGCGCCCACAGCACGTGGGTGGCGGACCCCAACAGCCCGCCCAGTGGGCGGGCAGTCGGGGGAGGGGGAGCGCCTGACCTCAGACGCCCCTCACAGCGGTGGAAGGCATCCCCCCCGGGGACGCCCTTCAGCCACCCCCACAGCGAGCAACGCCGGCCCGCAAGGGCGCATCAGTGGAACCGGTGCTGGGTCCCCACGCCCACACCAACCGCACCCGGAATACACGGGTCGCGGTACCCCGGCAGCCCGCCCTAGAGGACGGGCGGTCGTGGGAGGGACGGCGCCTGACACCAGACGCCCCTCACAACAGTGGCAGGCCACCCTCCCCCCCGGGGACGGCCCCCCACCAGCCCCGCGGCACGCAGCCCCGACCGGGCGTGCAGGCCAAGCCAGGTAGGGGGGAATCGGGACCAGACCTCCCCCCCCCCAAGCACGCCAGACGGAGCAAGGGACCGGGGCAGGACAAGCGGAGGGGCACGGACCACGTGGAACGGCCCTACCAGCGCCCAGCGCCGGAACCGCGCGAGGTGCGCACGCCACACCAGCCAGGGGGGGGGGGAGCGGGTGCCGCGGGAGCGCCAGCGCACACACACGGAAAGGGCACGCGGGGACTACCAGAAGGGCAACCGGACCGAGCTCGCGGAACGCACAGATCGCGTGGAATGGCGTACCAGCGAGCGAGGGTAAGGGACACCCGAACGCGACGGCCCGCCACAAGCAGCGCGGGACACGCGGGGCGGGAAGGGGGAAACGGGAGAGACACAAGACCAGGTACGGGCCCGAGCCCCCCGAGCCGGCCGCGAGCGCCGTTCACACACGGACGGGGCACTGCACCCGCCAAGGCAGTAGTGGCGCACTGCGCCACGCCCCAGCCCCTAGGCTAGGCAGCCTCCGCGCCAGCCCAAGGGGGTCCCACTGGCGACAAGCCAGTAGCACGGGCCCGGCAGCGCCGGCGTCCCGGGCGACCACGCATTAGGGGGGCGACGCAGTGGGTAAGCGCCCGCAGCCACGGCTGCGAATTGATGCACTGACCGGGGAGTGGCGAAATGGGGAATTCGGGGAGGGACAGGGCTCCGAGCTCTGTGAACCCGGGGGACTCCGCGACCAGGCAGGAGGTGTGTCATGAAGGGCCTCCCACTAGGACTCGATGGGGAGGATATCACCTGGCCCGACCAGGTGGCCCCCCAGGGCCGAAAGGTGTCTAGTACCCGCAAAATCAAACCTCAGACCTCAAACCTCCACCTGATGTACGCGTACATCACCCAGGGGCGCCCCGACAGAGGGCTCCTCCGCCTCACCCCATGTGCGCAGGCCATCATTACCCAGGGGATAGGCGTCTATGCGACGCCGCTACTGCAACCGACGCAAATCACCACCAGAACCGCCCAAGGGAACGCTATCTACGTCTATCGCCCCACAGCAATTGCCCGCCGACCCGTACGCAGCGACACCCACATCATCTACTTCACTGACGCATCCGGCACCCAGCAACGCACCCCGACGGTCGGTGGTGCCTCCGTGCGCATCACCCGGCACACGGACGGCCTCCACGTGGAACACCACACCGGGGCCACCATCTTTGCGGCGTCCTCCCGAGGCAAACTACGCACCCTGGCGGACGCTGTCACCGCCAGACCACCACCCGCAACGATCCAGCCCCACAACATCTCGGTAGTAGTGGACGCCACGGTCGACATCCACCTCACCAGGCGCCTCACAGACCTGCCCCTCCAAAGGGCACTGGAATCCGGCCTCACCACACAAGCGTTGGGGCTATGGATGGCCTTCAGGGGCGTGCACCCCCAGGACGCCCTACACATAGTCAAACAGGAGTCACACCGCTACACGCATGCCAAACACCAGAGCACCAACGACACCCGAGGGCTCGAACACGTACGACTAGACACCCCACAGCACAACCATATGCAGCACCTACCCCCGATACCCTCGGCCACACAGCCCCCCCAATGGATACCCGAGGACACGCCGTACACATATCGAAACAAGCAGTACCACTACCCCACACCTATCCAACAGCTGGCCACCACTCTGGGCCCTCAAGCGAACACCCAACTCCTACAACGCCTCGAAGACTCCGTCCACACCCCCCTGTACTACTCAGCCCTACGTCAGGATAGCCTCCCAGCACACCTACAAAAACCCCGTCTCCAACTCGCCCTCAAACAGCTTTCCCTCCTCACCAGAAACCACCGATGGTACGCACGCCGCTCGATCCACGTCCCCGCAAGATACACCGAATGCATCTGTTGCCACGCGGAAGAAGAAACCTGGGATCATTTCAAGAGGACCCCCCTGTACCAAGGACTGGGCACCCTTGAAGACTGGAACCCTACCCACACCATCGCACAGCACGGCGGATGGCCGACACGGTCCCCGACAACCCAACAACTCAACACAATGCTCAAGCAGACGGAGGTACTTGAGGCGTTCTGCAGGGGACTCGTCCCCACTAACGTCTATACCTTGCTACACACCCACGCGGAAGACCCCCAAGCCACGGCGGTACACATGCAATGGACGGCCGTTGCCAAGACAGCAGATCAGCTCACATACCGCACCCACAAATACCTGCAGCATGCAGCCACCCTGCCCCAAACAGACCAAGCTCACCTCCTCAAACTCCTGTTCTACCAACCGTGACAACCTACCCCACGACATACCACCCAACACGGGACCCCCACCACGCCTACACACCATCAACCAGGCACAACATCAGCAGGGCACACACGAGCACCAGAGGCACCGCACACTTACCCACCAGCATGCGCGCCGCAAGCCCTCATTCCACGACGCCACCGTCCGTCCACAGGTACCGCCAGTCGCCAGCCACCGCATGCCCTCTCTGCGTGCGCCAACGGCTACCACAGACGGCCCTGCCGTGCAAGCCAGACCACTGGGTCTGCCTAGGAGCCGCACACCGCCTCGGCCACTGCCCCCACTGCGGGGACCTCAACCCCCACCACCGGGAGCGGCCCGCAGCCCCAGCCGCACCCCGCCCCGACAGCCACCCCAGCTTCTTCCGGCCACTCACCGACACCCTCCGGGACCACCTGGGAGGGTACTACGTGGCGGATGCGGCGGACCACGCGCTGACCATAGCCATGGCCACGGGCAGCACACCCCTGCCCCCCCACAGCCCACATCTGCGCCACAGCGGGGGCGGCTTGAACGTGGCGGCCCGCCTCATCCTTCTCGCCCTATACCTCCACCACCGTGACCTCCACCTCCCAGACCCACAGCTCCTGGCCGCCCAAGCAGCAGCCCCGGCGCCGGAAGCGTGAGCGGACACGGCACCAGAGGAGATAGCAGCCTACCTCTGAATCGCTTGCTGCCGCTCCAACACCGCCCTCGGCCGACGGAAAGGAACACCACACCCACTCAGCGCACTCCTCTACCCGGTACAGGCCCCCCCCACCCCACGCAGCCGAGGCCCTCGGAGGGCCTGGCGTCCTTTCGGGACGCCCACCTGGCCGCCCCCGACGAAACCACCGCCGCACGGATGGACCCCGCGGACCAGCGCGCCTACGTCAGAGGCCTCCAGGCGCGCCTCAGAGAGGCACATCGCTGGCACGCCCGCTCCCCGTTGCCCCCAGGGGGACAGGGGGTACACCCGCCCCCGACACCCACTAGGCCAAGAAGACCAAGACATTTCAGGAGGCCCGTCAGCGCGCCCGCCAGCAGAGCGCAGTGCCCCGACCAGGACTCGGGTCCAGCCACGCCGCGCCACCCCACGCTCAGACCCCCGGGGCACACGAACAGCACCGCCCCGACCAGCGCCCTCCACCACCACCGTATCACAGCAAGCTAGCCCGGCAGCTCAGCCAGCAACCACCGCCCACACACGTCCACGCCATGCCAGGACCACCATTCACGCAGAGCGAGGAGACACAGCACCACCACGCTGCCGTCCCTCCCGACCCCTATGTAATGAAATCGGGCTTCGGAGACTAATTTTAATCAAAGAAGCTCAGAATTTTTTTAAATCTGAGATTTGAAATGCTGGACGCGGCGATCGGGATCGCCGGACGCCGTCAGCGCTGGCGTCCTCAAGTTTTATGGATTTCTATAGTTATTTGAACGTGACAGATCTCGATCATTTTTTTATATCAAAAAGATCGAGATTTGCTAGGGATTCTGACAGGTCCCGGCCGGTTTGGGTCGAAACCGCCTTGGACCAAATTGAGCGTCCAATTCAATGATGAAACATCTTCGAACAATATGTGTTATGTTGGTCTTGTTGTTGACTTGGTTCATGCCTAATCATTCTGACCCAATGCCGACTCCATTGTCCACGTTATTGCATCATGAGGGCGTGATCGAGCAACTCAACTCAAGTTCATTGAGGTTGTGAATAAGGTAACTTGGCACTCAAGGACTCAACCCACACAACCCACACGTTCATCCATTGCATTTGTGCATTTGGCTTGTGTCTTGGGGCTGAAGGTCTTCGAGGAATTCCCACCCCCATCCACACATATAGGGCACTATTTTTATCATAAAACTCTGCAAGAGGTTTTCTTTTTGGTGGTAAAACATTGATCCTGTGCCCTTGGCTCCTACAAAGAAAAGTGCTTCCATAAATAGTCGAATATTTTTGGATTGTATTTTTCTGAAATGCATACCGAGGAAATAACACGGTCACCACCAACCGTATTACATGGTAGCAGTTCTGGTTCCCTTCTTGGGGCTGGACTGGAGGATGCCGGTGGCATCGAATCAATTTGCCACCCCAAAGTTTCCTCTGCAATCTTATGGAAGCTTGAGAAGCACTCCCCCCTGTCCGCCTCAGCCCCAAGACACGAGGGAAGGTCTCGGTCTCCTCCTTCCTCTCCTCTCTTGTCCCGTAGGATCAGTTACGGTCAAGATAAGGGTAAAGGTACAAAGGATGACATACAGGTCTATAGTGGTATAGCTACTAGGTCCGGTAAGCGCCTTAGGACAGAGGATGGGACCCCTGAGGTGAGCTGTTTTATGCCACCTAAGGCATTTAAAGCCCTTGTGAAGAGGGTCATTCGGCACATTGGGAAGGCTCAAGAAGGCCCCTCCCCAGATCCATTAGGTAGGTAGGTGGGTGTCTTCGGGAGCTCGGGATGCGTCCCTTGACAATGGAGGAAGAAGGTCTTACCAACGGGACGTCCTGTCCCTCCCACTGCCCTATCTCAGGTGCCTCTTGAGCCGCTCCCGCATGTGCTTTGGAAGGCATTGTGGCGGCCACCCGGTCCATGTGTCCCAGGTTGGAGGGTGTCCCAACATGTGTCCATGGGTAGGGCCACATGCCCCCTCCTTTGGGCGGCAGCTCTGGGGGCTGCCCAGCCGTGTGGAGTATCTCTCACCACAAGGGGTATTGCTCCCGCTTGTCTACGGTACAACCGCCTCACCCTTGTGGCTTGAGTTGCGGGGCCACTCTGTCTGGCAGGCGACCTCCTCCTGGACTGTGTACCGGCTCGCCTGTCACCGGTTGCTTCCATGGCTCCGGTGACGTTTGCCATGGTCCCCGATGCAGCCTGGGCGGGCTCGGACCAGTGGCCGTGGAGTAGCGCTCCTGCTCCTGGTCCGGCGGGTCGGCCGGGTCGCCTCGGTGTGTCCAACACATGGGGTGTTGGTTCTTTCCCGTCCCTTGGCCGCCCTACGTGTGCGCGGTGTCCCGGGCCTCTTGACTCCTGTTCACCGGTGTGCTCGCGTGCTTTGTTGTGTTGTGTCTGCGGTGTCCTCGGCCACCTGGCTTCTGTTCACCGTTGTGCCCGCTCGGTGTGGTGTGTCGCGTGTGCGGCGTCCCGGGCCTCTTGGCTCCCGTTCACCGGTGTGCCCTCTGGGTGTGTTGTGTTGCGTGTGCGGTGTCGTGGGCCACTTGGCTCCTGTTCACCGGTGTGCCTGCTCCGTGTGTTGCTTTGCGTGGGCGGTGTCCTGGGTCACTTGGCTCCTGTTCACCGGTGTGCCTGCTCTGTCTTTTGTTTTGTTTGTGCCGTGTCCTTGGCCACTTGGCTCCTGTTCACCGATGTGCCCGCGCTGTTTGTTGTGTTGTGTCTGCGGTGTCCTGGGCCATTTGGCTCCTGTTCACCGCTGGGCCCGCTGGGTGTGTTGTGTTGCGTGTGCGATGTCCTGGGCCCCTTGGCCCCCGTTCACCGGTGTGCCCGCTGGGTGTGTTGTGTTGCGTGTGCGGTGTCCTGGGCCACTTGGCTCGTGTTCACCAGTGCGCCCGCTCGGTGTGTTGCTTTGCGTGCGGGGTGTCCCGGGCCACTTGGCTCCTATTCACCGCTGTGCCTGCTTTGTCTTTTGTTTTGTTTGTGCGGTGTCCTGGACCACTTAACTCCTGTTCACCGGTGTGCCCGCTCGGTGTGGTGTTTTGTGTGTGCCGTGTCCTGGGCCTCTTGGCTCCTGTTCACCGATGTGCCAGGCCGTGGTGTCCGGTCCCTTTCTTGCTCTCGGTGCACGTGCGTGTGCGGTGTCCTGGCCCTCGTGGTGCCTGTTCACCGGTGTGCGCGCTGTGTGCGGTGCGCGTGTGCCATTGGTGGTTGTGTCTCTCTTCCTCCCCCCCTAATTTTCGTGTTTTCTTTTTCTGTTTTTTTTTTTGGAATGGAAAAAAAAAGAAAAAACAGGGGCGCGCGTACACTGCAGGCACAGGCACGAGCAGCTGGTGCAGCGATGCAATAGTATTGTGTCCTCTGGCGTGTGTCGTCGGTGCTTTGGCGGCGGTGGCGCCCCAGGGGTGCGGCTTGCGCGTCCTGATGTACACGGGTATGGGTCAGGGCGGGTTTGATTAGGTGCCTCTTTGCTTCTGGTGCTGGCTGGTTAGGCAGCTGTCCAGGCTGTGGGTATGGGCTGTGGCAATGTTGTTCCCTTGGCGGGCCTGGTTAGGAGTCAAGAGTTAGCGGTTTTGGGGTGTGGCTCGGGTTTGATTTGTGTTGGGGCTTTGGCTCGGTTAGGCGGTTGTGACGGTTGCGGACCTGGGTTTGGTGCCTTTTGGCGTAGCGGTGCCCGTCGTCGTGTGCGTTGGCGTCCTTCGGCTTCCGGGTTTGCTTGGTGACTTCTGGGCGTGTAAGTGCGGCTAGCCCCATCTGCTCAGATTTTCAGACATTCTGCCCAGATTAGCTACATTTTGGTCATTTTCTTTGCTTCGGCGGAATTGCCGCCTCGCAGCTCAGTCACAGGATATTTCCTATATATTTCTGATATGCCGGATTTGATTCCGCGGTCCATTTCCCGTAAATCCGCCGCATTCCGCTATTTTAGCTGGAATCGCCATTTGCCGTTGACGCGCGCTCGCGGGCCAGATCGGCCAGACAATTTTACATAAATGGATTATTTAAATTCATTCGGACAGTTTTGGACACTCAGATGTATTTAGAATAATTCCCCTCAATTTTCTTCATAGACTGGGATTTTCTGCCGGACCACAATCAGCATGGATCTTGCTTCTGTTGTCGCTGCTCTCGCCTCCGTTGGTGTCCGAGTGTCCGGTTCTACCCCCAATAACAACATCCAGGGAGACTCCTCGCGTGCCTGCCCCACTGGTCTTGCCGGCCCCGAGCCCTCCGGCACCCACAACGACCCAGGGCAGCACTTTCATGGTAGCAGAGGCTACCTGAATGTTGTTCCTTTGGTGTCCCAACCACAGCTAGCCCCTCAGTACGGCCCCGTAGACTCCGCAACCTCCGGAGACGTAACGATTACGCTGCCGTGGTGCTGTGCGAACGAGGCCTTGAGAGGAATGCCTTGCGCAAGCCCAAATTGCCCAAGAAGGACACAAATCAGCAGCTGTGGAGGCCCAGATTACAATCAAGATCCCAGTCGAAATTGGCCATCAAGCAGCTGGAATCTCCCAGCTTACGCTAATGGCAACGCTCCGGTGGAGCTTACGGACCTGGCAGGTACTAATACTCCCTACCAATGTCCACATTTCGAGACCATCGATGCCGACATTGACGACATTGAGATGGGTGGTCCAGGTGAGGTACCTACCTATAATCGACCAGCCTCATGGGCACAATGGGACAACCATTTGTCTTCGGAAGTGACCCGTAACCTTGAGGCGCTTGAGGCCCTGTGTCTATTAGCCACGTCTAAGCTGATAGGACAAGAAAGAATCGCCTCTGATTTTTTATTCGAATATTTTTTCCTCCTTCAAGAAGAAATTAATACCAGGATGTGGTGGTGTTCACAAGAAGATGAATCTTTTGCCATTTTCTTGCAGATCTGGGAGGCAAGCCCCTTCCCGAAGGAGAAGACCAAGGCACCTGTTGCCGGGCCCTCCGCCCCTCATCCCTCTGTTTCCATCCGCGACGATCTAGCCGCCGCGGTTGAGGAAGGAATTTTAGAGGCAGCTAGGCAGGCAAACCTGGAAATTAGGACTGAAGGAGCTCCCCAAGTGGACTCCTGGCTGCGAACCACTGAGATTAGCGGTCCGACAGCCTGCTCAGGTCCTTCAGGACACGGTATGTACTGTCCTGCCGACTGCTCTTGCAGATCTCAGAGAGACTCTGAGCTCCAATTGCTCAAAGATCAAATGCAACTCATCATTCAGACTCTGGGAATTAAAGATCTTTTCAAGACCCACATGAGGTCTGAGGGCGCATCATCGGTGGAACAAACAACAGAACCGTCGGAGGAGTCGACAGAAATTTTTTCGATTGCTCCTTCGGTGGACTCTAAGACCACCGACGCAAGGATCAGCAGGACTAAGCTAAAGGAAAGGGTTACAATCTCTCGATCTCAGAGTAGATCGGTGAAGGCTAGGAATGAGGCTCAGAATGCCAAACGAACTGCCTCCCGTACTACCCTTCCTGCTGTTGATTCCAATGCAATTGCCCAGATGTTGCTCGCCCAGACCCTCGCCGGAGCTGGTGTGGCAAATGATGCCGCCAAGGTGTCTGCCATTACGGCCGGTGTTGGGCTGGATTCACTCCTAAATCCCACTTCATTGCGACTTCGTCAGGTTGCCAAGCAACCGAAGTATAATGGGAACCCCAGACGTTGGCCTCAGTTCCAACGGGAATTTAAACTGTGGGTTAAGACTCAAAAACTCCAGGATGATCAGTTCCTGATGGCCCTCCTGGACTGCCTTGAGGGAGCGCCGGCCAATACTTGGCTCAGAACCTGGAGTGATCGTGAAGATTCAAGTTCCCCCCTTACCTTTGATGAGGTGTGGGAACAGTTGGAGGTACGTGGATCTCGACTGCCAGAGGACCATTACCACCAGATGTTGAAGAATTTTCCTTCGTTCTCGCGATTGATCTTGCACGAAGTGCAGGACAAGAGACAGCGCTTCTGGAATCTCGTAGAAGAATCTGAACATTCAGGCGAAAAATTTTCTAGTGCCGAGCTGAAAAATCTGATTTTTGACAAGATCCCCTCAGAAACCGCCGCCACCCTTCGGAATCGACAGTCCGAAGAAAAGGTCAAGACCTGGTGGGCGGAGATCGATGGCTTTGACGCCTCGGCCAACCGGTTTACCGTCAGGGAGGCACTTCAAAAGTGCTCCCCCACGTCGTTTACCAAGGTGAAATTCACTGAAAACACGTGGAAAATCAAGTTTAATGAACACGAGGATCGGGACTTGTTTGTCCAAGTCCTCAACAGGGGAGTAAGTTTCCATGGCAATCGCCTGAAGGCCAGGAACTGGGTGTTTTCGTTCACTCCGCAAGAACTGTGGGAAGAGGTTGAGAGGCTCGCTGACGCCGCCAATCAAAATTTCCATGAGGGTCTTGGGGGAAACAGGAATACCCAGCAAAGCACCCAAAATGGGGCCCAAAAGGGCAACAAAAAGGTGAATGACACCCGGAATGTTCAGGATCATTGTAGCATCTGTCTTCTTTTAGGTTCTACGAACCGAGCTAAGACGCATTCCACTGCTAATCACCGATGGTCTGCTTACGATCACAAGGTGATTGGTGAAAATGTCAGTAATTCGCAGAATTCAGACAGGAATGACAGACAGGTGCATGGTGCCAGGGGGGGAAAGGGTAATTCGACTCCCTCCGGCGGGAACAAAAATACTGGAGGCCCTGGCGGGTCCCAAGGCAAAGGGAATCGGACTCCATCCGGCTCCGGTGGACAGCCAAACGGCCAGACAAGTCCCAATGTCAACGCCGGAGGCGGAAATCGAAATCCAGGCCAAACCCCTCAATCCGGTACAAACAAAGGAAATGCTCCAGGATCACAGGGTAAGGGTAAGGGAAATCCTTCAGGAACCCCCTTCTCTGGTAAGGGCAGAGGGCGTGGCGACGGTGGTGGCCCATCATCCGGCGGCCGTGGCCGTGGACGTGGAAAGGGAAACCATCGTGTGGATCAGGTCTCAGGTGCAGACCATGTGTCTGATGCGGATCGAGATTACGTCAAAAACGCTCTGAATCCAGCGGATGATCTGTTCCAAGATGAATGGATCGATGAAACAGGCTGTGTTCACAATGTTAACGCAGCCGCTGGAGGTCAGAACGCCTAGGGGAGCCACGAAAATTGCCCCTCCCCAGGCGATTTCAGGCATGATCCCCAAATTCCTGATCGACCATTACTGGATGTAGGGTCGCTTGTCTCCTCTCCCCTGGATCCGGCAGCGGATCCTTCTGTTGTAGTGGACGAGGTTGGTGTACAGTCCAAGCACAGGGCTCGTCAGTTTGTTACAAAGCTGTGGGTCTCTGATTGCAAGGGAAATTTCCACCTCGCCACTTGTTTGTGTGACAATGGATCAGAGGTAAATCTCCAATCCAATGCATTCTTACCCGACGACTGCGTGTTCGAGTCGCCTCATCCTGTTACCCTCGAGGGAGTTTCTGGACATTCTCTCGCAGGTGGGCAACGCGGTTGTTATATATCCACCCATTTGGTCGCTCAAGACCTTTGGGAAGAGCAAAATGTGGAAGAAGTTGTCCTTAAGGATGACTACTTTTATCGTGCTGACATAAAGTATGACCTTTATTTGGGCCATCCTTGGCTTCGTAAGAATAGGGTAGCGCCCGTAGGTCATCGTCGTTGTTTTTTGCTGGAGTCAGGTCCTTTGGAGCGTCCTGAATTTCGTTTTTTGCACGCAGGGTTTAAAAGTGCAGAAGAATTTTTGAAGCAAAAAGTGACACCAAAATTTGGTGAAGATGTCACCATTGCAGAGGTGAATGGGAGTGCCGATTACTCCAAAGAGTTAGAATGTCTTCGTAGGGACTCCCAGCCACGACGCCCTTCGCGCTGGCACTCTTCATCCTACAGAGTTGTCGACAAATGGCGCGATGCAATTTGTGAACACTTTCATGAACATCATTTCATTTTGGCCACAGTATGATGCCTTTGCTAACCGTATGAACAAGCGCTTTGACAAGCACTTCAGCGACGCTTGGACCCACAAATGGGACAAGAAGTTGTGGATTAATCCTCCGTTTCACTTAATCCAGCAGGTCATCCACAAAATCAAGCAGGATAAAACCCAGGCAATTTTGGTTGTGCCCTTGTGGGACGACAAGCCTTGGTTTCAGGAATTACAGGACATTTGTGTAGATTACATCGAACTTCCCAGGAAGATTAAGCTGTATGCCAGGGACGACACAGGTCCCCTGCCACAGCGGTCCTGGAGTTCGCTTGCATTCCTGGTGGATGGAAAGCTTTCTGACTCTAATTCTGCTGATTCTAGTACAGATTCCTGTGTTGGGTCTGAATCTGAGGTTGAGCGTGGTACTGATGATGAATCTATTTTTTCTGATTTTTGTCCGTCAGATACCCAAGGTGATTCAACGTCCAATGGATCCGCCTCGTCTCCCTCTTCACCAATACGGTCGACATCGAAAAGAATCTTCAGTGCACGGGCGAGGAAAAATCCCCAATCGCGCTGCAAATTCAGAGTTTTTTATGAAAAACCCCCTGTGGAAGCTTTCATGGATCCTTTCGAGGAGCTGGATCATGAGGAGAATCTCTGGGATTTCGACACAAGACCCACCTATCTTCAAGAGGCAGTGGATACGGACCTGTTTAGGGACATCCGTAAGAAGATTCTGCCTGCCAAAGCCGAAGAAGTCGCCAAAGTTTTTTCGACAGTAATTCCTGGCGATCAGGTGGACACCGAATTGTGTTCAAAGTCAAGGGAAAAGATTTTTGAGGAACGGAAGGATACAACCCTTTCAGGAAAGTTGATCAAGGACCCCCCTGTCCGTGGGCAGTTCGGTGAAGCCTTCATCGAGCTTCGTGAAGGGTACAAGGCAAAAAAACAGCGCCCTTATGAAAATCATGGACACAAACATGAGATTCTCAGAAAAATCATTGAGAGAAATCTCAGGGAATTTGGTTGGCTTGAGGGTTGTATGACCAGCGAATGGTGCTGTTCACCCTTCACAGTCCCGAAGCCACCGCCTGCAGACCAGAACACCATTGATGGTTGGCGAATGGTTGTTGATTTTCGCAATCTCAACGCCGAAACCAAGGCGGATTCACACCCCCTGCCCCTCATTGAGGAGGAAATCGCCAAGAGGGCAAGAGGTCGTTTGTTCTCTGTGCTGGATCTCCGTCACGGCTTTCACCAAATGCCGTTGAGGAAGGACAGCAGACCTCTCACCTGTATGTGCACGCCATGTGGCCCAGTCCAATGGACCGTCATGCCCATGGGGCTGAAGAACGCCCCCTCATTTTTTCAAAGAATGATGGAGGATGTGCTGTTCACAACCCATCCGGAGCTTCGTGCCTTCGTGAGTGTGTACATAGATGACATAATCATCGCGACGGAGGGGGAGGGACTGACCGAAGCCGAGCTGGTGGCCCTACATGAGAAGCAGCTGAACCAAGTTTTGGATATTCTTGACGCCAATCAGCTGATTTGTGGGCCAAAGAAGGGAAAATTATTTTTAAAATCAGTCGAATTTTGTGGTTCTCTCCTGGAGAATGGCACTCGACGACCCAGTCCAGGGAAGCTCGTCGCTATTCAGAAGTGGTAGCGCCCTGAGACGATCACGGAGTTGAGAGGATTCCTGGGTTGTTGCAATTTTTACCACACTTTTGTGCCGAATTATGCCAAATTTGCTGCCCCCCTCACTGAATTATTGAAGGTAGGGAGAGATGCGGGCAAGGCAGGTTCAAAGGTTCGTGTCAAGTGGACTGACGAGTGCGAGGAGGCCTTCCATCACTTGAAGGCAGCCCTCTGCGAAGTCGCCACGTTGCATGTACCCCAATTTGACCGACCCTTCTACATTAGAACCGACGCATCTAGGTACGCGATCGGAGCTGTCCTTGAACAGGTTGATGAAGCCACCGGCGATCACTACCCTCTTGCATTTTGGTCACGGAAGCTAGCCCCACGCCAAATGCAATGGTCGCCGCGTGAGCAAGAGACTTACGCCATCATCTGTGCTTTAAAAAAGTACCACTCGTGGGTTGGCACCAATCGAGTCGAGGTCCTGACGGATCATCGATCTCTGGAGTATTGGGCCACCGAACACATTGATACTGTCGCGAGCCCAGCTGGTCGACGGGCCAGATGGCACGAATTTCTCTCTCTGTTTGACCTCCATGTGTCGTATCTGCCTGGAAAACACAACACGGTAGCGGATGCTCTGAGCCGATGGGCTTACCCCGCCTCAGAGGGGCTGCAAAGTACCAACATCCATGGTACGGAGCAGGACCGCCATGTCATCATCGAATGGGATCAGGAAGAAAAGAAAATCATTCGACGTGCATGCATGCAGTGCGCTGTTAAACAGCACGCATTGCCGTGTCACGACATCACGGCCATCACAGATCCAGCGCATGTTCACGAGATCTGCACCAAAACGCTGAAAGTCGTGGAAAAAGTCACCGATCCCTCCTCAGGGAGTGTGAAACGGTTTGACTATACCCGACGAGTACGTCGATTTCGGTTGATCGAGGGCATTAAGCGTCGAGATCCGGCCAAAACTCCACCCCTGCCTAAGGATTCCCTGATCATCCGTGACTGGACGTCCGATTACCTGCAGGATCCCATGTTTAAAGAGGTCTTTGGAAATCTCAAATCCAAAGATGCTCACAGGGATGGGATTTTTGCGGAGTACTCGTTGGATGGGGGGAAGCTGTGGATGGAGGGTAAATTGTGTGTGCCAGACGCCCTAGCCCCCCGAGTGTTAAACTGGTGGCACAAATGGGAGTCCCCCCACGCACATGGCCGTCGACTGTGGTCGATGATTAAGCATAGGTTGTTTGGATCGAGGCTCTACACTCATTGCATGAAAGTAGCTGCCGGATGTGCCCAATGTGCTGTCTCGACGCCTCCCAGCGCGAAGAAGCACGGCCATCTGAGGCCTCATCCTATTCCGGAGCGTCTCTTTAACAGAATCACCAGTGATTTTTTCTATCTCGGTGAACTCGATGACGAAGAGTGCCATTGGACTAATAAAAAAGTCAATGGTGTGCTCCTTATTCAGTGCCGTCATTCCGGCTACATTCAAGTGTTGCCTTGCAACATTGAGTCGATGACTGGCAAGGCCGCCGCCAAGTGGTGCGCGCAGACCTGGATGGGAGGCTGGGACGTCCCATCCGAGGTGGTCACGGATTCAGGCAAAGAGTACACCTCCGAATGGTGGAGAGAATTGTGTGCTCGCCTTGGAATCCACCACCTCCGATGTGAAATCCACTCGCATCGAGCGCTGCCTGGCGAAAGAGCCGGCCGCTCAATAATTAATATGCTTCGTAAGGAGCTCGCGAGTGAAAAGGATTTCCATTGGATGGAAGTTCTCTTCGCATTGCTTCGCCGTTACCACAACACGCCTTTGTATCATGGCCTTTCTCCTAATGAAATTGTCTTTGGACGAAAGAAGTGTTGGTGGAACATGCCGTTGAATAATCCTCGCCCCTGTAAAGATGCTTCGCTGTTTTTGGACGAAGTCCAACGAGCAGATAAATCTGTGTCGAAATTAATCGAGAAGCATCAAGCTGACTGGGTTTGGGTTCAAAATCAAGGTCGAAAAAACCCCCACAATTTTGAAGTCGATGATCGACTTTGGCTTCGAAAATCCGAAACCACCCTGGACGGAGATGACAAGCTTCTTCCCTTGTGGGAGGGGCCATTCGCTGTTACAGCGCGTCTTGGTGAGAACAGGTGGAGGATTCGTGTGGATGTCAGCAGGGAAATTGACGTTTCGGGCGATCGCCTCAAGAGAGAGATCCCCTCCCCCAAGGACCGAGTTAAACCCCTTTTTTGGACTGCAAAACACTTGTCCGATCGGGTCATCGAAGGGGGGAAGTACGAACTCAAGAGGATTGTTGAAGCAAGACGTGACGCCAAGGGCGAATGGGAATTTCTGTGTGAGTGGAGGGGCTTTGATTCCAGTCACAACAACTGGGAACCAGCCCAATCTTTTGTCCATGGATACACCAAGGGGTTCATCGACTTCCTGAAGAAGCACCCCGAAATTGGCGTACTCCTGACAGATTGTTTGTCGAAACCAGACAGACAAGTGGAGAGCGACGGAAAACGACCTGTGGTGAATCGAGATCCAGCCTTTTACGGCCCTCAGCAGCCACATTCCAGGGCTGATCCGTCGATCCCCCCTCCTGCGGTCAGGCCAGCCCAGGAGCCAAATGAGGACCAAGCTTCAAGTTCGGCCGCTGATCTGCAGCGCCCAAGCCGTACGAGGGCCAGGCCAGACAGTTTGGTGGTCACATGCATTCGTGCTTGGCCGAATTAAGGAAGCCATCCTACCACATTCTGCTCAATCCACTGTTCATTCTTTCTGTTTATGTCATGATGTGGAGAACTGCGAATGTTTGATAATTTGACGTCAATCAACTTTTCTTTGGTCTCCGTTAGGCAGACAAGGCGTAGATACACTGACGGAGTGTGCTGCCGTGTTCAGAAAAAAACCAAACCCAGGCTTAATTCAGGCAGATTCGGGGTAATCTTGTCTCTGTTGGTCTGTGCATCTTTGGAATTTGGCTACTCGTGCAGATGGAAGCAAATGTACATAATCAAAACGCTGGCCAGCGACATTCACCCCTACAGGCAACCCCTGTAGTACTGGCTGCACCAGATGCGACGCCAGGAACTCAGATCTTACCTTCATTTGCTGTGATGCTGACGCCGAAGTCCAGATTCAGATCCAGGATCCTCAAATTTACCTTGAATTTCTCAGGTTTGTCCATCATTCTGCCACTGTTGTACGAAACCCAGACGTCAATTGTTCAGACAATTTTCATCTAGGAGCTCTAGGGACTTCTAACAGCAACCTCTGAAGTCCGTAAGCTTCGTTGTATTTTTGGCACACGCCAATGTGAGCTCAATCCGATCAGAAACTGTCGAGAATGGTGAATCCAAGTGTCTTGTGGGACTTCATCGAAAGATTGGCCTTGTCCAAGTCGATTGACACCACCGCCACTGTAAATTTGGTGTCTCTCAGTTATATACTGTCAGTAAAGCGCCTTCAGTGAACCTTCGGCGCGTTACATGCCAAGGATTCAGGGCCAGCATGTCCCATCATGATGCATCATCACATGATCCACATTTTGATAGAATCTGTTAGATGCTCGCGAACCAACGTGCCGGAAAGCACAATTGAGCTGAATAAACGACAATATATATTTACTTTAGTCTAAACGAAAGTGTTGGTAGTTTCAGTTGTACACATTCCGCTTCATTTCACCTTCATCTCAGGGAATGTACTCATGTTAGGACAATTTAGATTGATTTCCTTGTCATCTCCTCACATTCCTCGAAGATCTGTTTAGATCTAAGTGAACAGAAGAACATCTCTACCTTCGGTGGTTCACTTAGGGTCTGTAGACTACATGTGTATTTGTTTAACCTCTCTGTGATTGCTCAATCCCCTCAATCTCTGCTCAATTTCATTCTCATTTTTGCTGATCTTGTGATCATCCACCAGATGCGTCTAATCTGAAGCACATGCTGTACTTTTCAGAACGAGAAAAGCGGGAATAACACGATGTAGAGTTCGGCGAGGACACCGTAGCGTGCCCGCGACAGCGAAACTGTGCCAGAGCGCTGAGATGTCACTCCAATTCTTGATCCCCCCACTCAATCCACCAATAATCTACCTCATTCTCAACCAATGCATGGTTTGGTATCGATTCTCGATACGTTTACGTGCTTTTTAGCCCCTGACCTAATGTTTTGAAGCACGGAGGACTGTTCGTCACTTCTCATTCTGTCTCATTTCAGGTTCATCCAGCCTGATTCAGTGCCAATTCAGCCCAAATCAGGTCAGATCAAGCAGATTTCGCCTCATCGAGGCTACATTTTTATGTTTTTCTGGGACTTACCCGCACTACGTTCTTCGTTGACGTAGCGACACACCCCAGTGTGTTTTTGGAGGGGGAGTGTAAGTGCGGCTAGCCCCATCTGCTCAGATTTTCAGACATTCTGCCCAGATTAGCTACATTTTGGTCATTTTCTTTGCTTCGGCGGAATTGCCGCCTCGCAGCTCAGTCACAGGATATTTCCTATATATTTCTGATATGCCGGATTTGATTCCGCGGTCCATTTCCCGTAAATCCGCCGCATTCCGCTATTTTAGCTGGAATCGCCATTTGCCGTTGACGCGCGCTCGCGGGCCAGATCGGCCAGACAATTTTACATAAATGGATTATTTAAATTCATTCGGACAGTTTTGGACACTCAGATGTATTTAGAATAATTCCCCTCAATTTTCTTCATAGACTGGGATTTTCTGCCGGACCACAATCAGCATGGATCTTGCTTCTGTTGTCGCTGCTCTCGCCTCCGTTGGTGTCCGAGTGTCCGGTTCTACCCCCAATAACAACATCCAGGGAGACTCCTCGCGTGCCTGCCCCACTGGTCTTGCCGGCCCCGAGCCCTCCGGCACCCACAACGACCCAGGGCAGCACTTTCAGGGCGGGGCCTGGCGTGGCGCCCAGCGGCGGTGGTTTGCTGGGTAACGGGGTTAGGTGGCGGCGCGGCTGGCTGGGGGGTCAGGCGTGTGGTGCTGTGTGGCGCGCAGGGCTCCTGGGGTGCTGTGCGTGCCGCCGGTGTCGGTGCGCCGACGCTTGTGCGGTGGTGAGGGGGTGTGTGTGTGCCGGGCTGGGCTATGGGTGATGTCCCACAGGCGATGGCTGTCTCGCTGTGTCTCCTGCAGGGTCTCCTGCAGGCGCCTGAGGACATACGGGTGGTCCTGTGGCGCGGGGAGGTTGCGGGGCTGGACTCCCAGGGGGTGGAGCGCATTGGCCAGCATGTCTTCCCATGCGGCCTGTGGCATCCACCCCCCGCCGGTTGGAGGCGGCAGTTCGCCATCGACCGCTTGCGGGGCCGGTGGATCAGGCCCTCAAGGGAGGGCTCTGCCCGGACCCACTTTTGCAGGGCCCAGAGCTGCGTGTGGGTACAGCGCTGCCACCACTTTCCCTGGGCGGGGCCGCGGTCTTGGGCGGGGGAGTGGGCGTGGGTGGGTGTGACAGGGTCCTGGGGACTGGTGGCGGTGGCGGGCCGGGGGGCTTCCTCGTAGTCCTGTGCCGTTGGTGTGCCCGGGGAGGGGGGGCGCGGGCGAATGTGGACACGCGGGTATGCGCGCACGGTCTCCGCCTCGGGGTTTGGTTGGGACTCGCGGCGGCAGCGGTAGCGGGGCATGCGCTGTATGTGGGCTGACATCGAAGGTTCGTAGGGGGGCGGGGACGCTGCTGGCAGAACCTGGCATCGTTCTGGCCCGGTCAAGGGCGGTCTGTGGGCTTGGTGTGTGGGCTTTGAGAGGTGGCGGTACGAGATGCGTTGCGCTTCAGCCGCGACGCGCTCCGCAACAAAGTCGGTGGCGGTGGCGTCGGTGACGGTGGGGGGGCGCCGTGCTGGGCGCTGCTGCCTCCAGGCCTGGGATGGCTGGGGCTGAATGGCATAGAGGACGTCCTCGGGGGTCGGGCTCGCGCTGCCGTCGTTGCGCCGAGCTTGGTCTTGGGCTTGGGCTTGGGTTTGGCTGCGGGTTGCGGCCGCGGTGCGCCGACGGGTTGGGCTGGCTGCTTGGCGGCGGTATTGGGCTTCGGCCGGGCAGCAGGGGCGGGCTTTGTCAGGGCGTGGGCCTTGGCGGCGGCGGGGTTGCTCGCGCTGGGGACGGGTTTGGGGGCCCGTTTGGGAGGTTTCCCCCGCGGTACGGGCGGGGTGGAGTGCTGGATGAGGAGGTGGTGGTGGTGGTGGATGAGGTGGTTGTGGTGGTGGAGGTTGTGGTGTTGGAGGCGGAGGAGAGGGCCGAGGGGGACGGTTGATGGCCCCGGTCAGCGGGGGCAGGCGTAAGATGCTGGGTCCTGCGAGTAGTGAGAACGAGGGTGCGGGTTCGGGCACCAGGCGTATGTGCGCGCTTTCCCTGGTGACCTGTGCGTGCTGGTGCCGGTGTAGTTGCATGTGGCGGTGCGGTGGCGTTGTCCTGGCTGTGCGGGCACGTGGGTTATCCGGGGGGTGTCCATATCTGCTCCAGGACGCGTGTGTGCGTTTGCTTGAGGTAGTTGAGGGTGCGGAAGAAGCATCGCTGGATGCCGGGCCTGTCCTCCTCCGTGAGGTGGGGGTAGCTTTGGGTGGGGGTGTGGGGGCCCGGCCACAGCAGCGCCATGAGGCGGGCTGCCACCATGTATGGGCAGAGCTGTAGGGTGGTAGGGCGTGGGGGGATGGGTCCCCTGCGGTTTTCTGGGGGGCCTCCCTCTGCTGGGGGCGCAGCATGACCTTCCACAGCCACCGGTCCGTGGGGATCCCCCAGGTCCGTTGGGTCCACTTGGCAAGGCAATACATCGCCCTACCAAGGCCCTGGTTGCCACTGCGGATGGAGAACAGCGTGTCCAGGGACTTGCTTTCCCACGTGCCCCAGATGTGGGGGTCGTCCGGCTCCTCCTCGCTGGCCCACGTGTCGAGGCCTGGGTTGTGTGGGGGGGGGGCGTAGTCGGCGGGGAGGAGGGAGTCGGTGCCGTGCACCACCCAGTGGCCAGTTGATGCGTGGTAGTGGGTCGTGGAGAGGGTGTAGTGCAGGTTGTACATGCGGGTCATGTACGTGGAGGGGGCTGGCTGCCGGTCGTCGGGGGTGGGGATTTTCCTTGGGATGTGGTGCCTGAAGTTGCTCAGGGAGGCCATCCGGGCTACCCATGTTTCCCGCACCCACTCCTTGATTTCGCTGGGGTGGCGCTGGTGGGGGGTGGGCCATGTTTGGCTCGCGGTAGCCGGTGCGGCCCTGGGTGTCCTCCCGCTCTGGCATGGGGTGTCCGACTAGGTGCCGCCCCCAGTCGATGGGGGGCACCCAGATTGGGTCCCCCGTGGGGGGCGGGCTCTCGCCGTCTGGGTTGGCGAGTGGGGGGCGGTCGTTTCGGGTGACGTGGAGGAAGGCGTTGAAGACGAAGTCTCGGACGCCTTCCCCCAGGGTGGCCGCCTGGACCAGGGTGATCGCCCGGATGCGCTGGATGGTGCCGGAGGTGTGGAGGCGCAGCACTTCCTGGTCCCCGAGTCTTCGGAGGTGCTGCCGTACCGCTGCGGGGTTTTGCAGTGCGCAGGGTTCGGCCGGTGCGGCGGCTGGTGGTGCGGGGTGTGAAGGGGGGGCTGGTGTGGGTTTGGGGGGTTGGTCGCCGTTGTAGCGTGTGGGGTCCAGTGATTGGTTTTTCTTGTGGCGGTTGCGGGAGGGGGGACTCGCGGTGGTGTGTGTCGGCGGGGGCATCGACATCAATCGGCTGGTGGGGGCTGCCCTGTGTTGCGTCTGTGGCCTGGTCTCGGGGGGGGGGCGGGAGGGGGTGGTGTGGGGGTGGCACTGTTGGTGTTGGGGGGGGCGGGGGTGGGTGTTGTGATGGCTGGGGGTCTGGGCGTCCCTGTGGGTTGTCTGGGTGTTGCGTGTGTGTGCCGTGCAGTCCTTGTGGTCCCTGGCTGTTTGCGGTGCCGACGTGTGGGTGGGAGGCGGCTGCATGGGCGTCCGGCTGGGGCTGTGGTCCGTATGTAATGGGTGGCTGCTGGTGGATGGTGCTCGCTGGTATGGGGTGTGGGTGGGTGGGCTGCTGGTGGTGGTGGGGCGCTCCTACTAGGCCCTGGTGTTGCTGGTGTGCGTGCGGGGCTCCCCGGGGGTCCATGGGGGTGTACCGTGGCTTGTATGTCGTGGGCCCGTGTAGTGGGGGCGGCGGGTGGTGCTGGACCGCGCCGTGGTGGTGTTGAGGGTGTGCTGGTTGTGTGTGCTACCCCGGCGTCTCTGGGTGTGGTGGTAGGGGCTGCTGGTGGTGGTATACGTGATGTTGTGGTGCGGTGATGTGTGCCGTGTAGGGCGGGTGGTTCGTGGGGCACGGTTGTGCTGGGGCGTGGAGGGGATGTAGCTCGTCGGAGTCGCCGTAGTATTGGGGCATCAGGGAATAGGGGTTCGGAGGGACGGGGGCGTGGTGGTGGTGTTCATGGTGGCATGTCCCCTGGCTCTGCGTGTATGGTGGTCCTGGCATGGTGTGGATGTGTGTGGGCGGTGGTGGCTGGCTGGGCTGCAGGGTTAGGATGCTGCGGTACGGTGGTGGTGGTGGGCGCTAATGGGGGCGGTGCTGTTGGTGTGCCCCGGGGGTCTGGGCCTCGGGTGGCGCGGTGTGGCTGGACCCGTACCCTGGTTGGGGTGTCGCGCCCTGCTGGCAGGCGCGCTGGCGGGCCCCCTGACCTGTCTTGGTCTTCTTGGCCTGGTGGGTGTCGGGGGCGGGTGAACCGCCCTGTCCCCGTGGGGGCAATCGGGAGCGGGCGTGCTAGCGGTGCGCCTCTCAGAGGCACGCCTGGAGGCCTCTGACGTAGACGCGCTGGTCCGTGAGGCTCATCGGCGTGGCGGTTGCCTCGTCAGGGGCGGCCGGATGGGCGTCCCGAAAGGACGCCCAGCCCTCCGGGGGCCTCAGCTGCGTGGGGTGGGGGTAGTGTGCCGGGTAGAGGAGTGCGCTGAGTGGGTAAGGTGTTCCTCTCCGTCGGCGGAGGGCGGTTTTGAACCGGCGGCAAGTGATTCGGAGGTAGGCTGCTATCTCCTCTGGTGCCGTGTCCGCCCACGCTTCTGGCGTCAGGGCTGCTGCTTGGAGGCCGGGGAGCTGTGGGTCTGGAAGGTGTAGGTCACGGTGGTGGAGACGTAGGGCGAGGAGGACGTGGCGGGCCAGCACATTCAAGCCACCCCCGCTGTGGCGTAAGGGTCGACTGTGAGGGGGCAGGGGTGTGCTGCCCGTGGCCACAGCTATGGTACATGCGTGATCCGCCGCGTCCGCCACGTAGTACCCTCCCAGGTGGTCCCGGAGGGTGTCGGTGAATGGCCCCAAGAAGCTGGGATGGCTGGTGTGGGGGGGTGCGGCTGGGGCCGTGGGCCGCTCGCGGTGGTGGGGATTGAGGTCCCCGCAGTGGGGGCAGTGGGTGAGGCGATGCGCGGCTCCCAGGCAGATCCAGCGGTCTGGGTTGCAGCGCAGGGCCGTCTGCGGTAGCCGCTGGCGTACGCAGAGGGGACATGCGGTGGCTGGCGGTTGGTGGTACCTGTGGACGGACGGCGGCGTGGGGGAAATGGGGGCTGGCGGCGCGCGCATGCTGTTGGGTGTTCTGTGCGGTGCCTGTGGTGCCCGTGTGTGCCGTGCCAGTGTTGTGCTCTGTGGATGGTGTGTAGGCGTGGTGGGGGTCCCGTGTTGGTATGTCATGGGGTAGGTTCTCATGGTTGGTAGAACAGGAGTTTGAGGAGGTGGGCGTGGTCTGTTTGGGGCAGGGCTGCTGCATGCTGCAGGTATTTGTGGGTGTGGTATGTGAGCTGCTCCGCTGTCTTGGCAATCGCCGTTCGTTTCATGTGCACCGCTGCGGCCTGGGGGTCCTCCGCGTGGGTGCATAGCAAGGTGTAGACGGCAGTGGGGACGAGTCCCCTGCGGACCGCCTTGAGTACCTCCGTCTGCTTGAGGACGGTGGTGAGTTGCTGGGTCGCCGGGGATTGCGTCAGCCATCCGGCGTGCTGTGCGATGGTTTGAGTTGGGTTCCAGTCTGTGAGGGTGTCCAGTCCTCTGTACAGGGGGCACACCTTGAAGTGGTCCCAGGTTTCTTCTTCCGCGTGGCCACAGATGCATTTGCTGTATCCTGCGGGGACGTGGATCGAGCGGCGCGCGTACCATTGGCGGTATCGGGTAAGGAGGGGAAGCTGTTCGAGGGCGAGTTGGAGTCGTGGTTTTTGTAGGTGTGCTGGGAGGCCATCCGGGCGCAGGGCGGAGTAGTAGAGGGTGGTGTGGACGGAGTCTTCGAGGCGTCGGAGGAGTTGGGTGTTCGCTGGGTGGCTCAGTGTGGTGGCCAGCTGCTGGATGGGTGTGGGGTAGTGGTACTGCCTGTCTCGATCTGTGTCCGGCGTGTCCTCGGGTATCCATTGAGGGGGCTATTTGGCCGAGGGTATCGGGGGCAGGTGCTGCAGGTGGCTGTGCTGTGGGGTGTCCAGTCGTACGTGTTCGAGCCCTGGGGTGTGGCTGGTGCTCTGGTGTTCGGCCTGCGTGTCTGCGCGTCCATTGCCGTATGCGTAGCGGTGTGACTCCTGTTTGACGATGTGTACGGTGTCCTGGGGGTGCATGCCCCTGAAGGCCATCCATAGCCCCAACGCTTGTGTGGTGAGGCCGGATTCGAGTGCCTTGCGGAGGGGCATGTCTGTGAGGCGCCTGGTGAGGTGGATGTTGACGGTGGCGTCCACTACTACCCAGATGTTGCGGGGCCGGATCGTTGCAGGTGGTGGTGTGGCGGTGACGGCGTTTGCCAGGGTGCGCAGTTCGCCTCCGGAGGACGCCCCAAAGATGGTGGCCCTGGTGTGGTGTTCCATGTGGAGGCCGTCCGTGTGCCGGGTGATGCGCATGGAGGCACAACCAACGGTGGGGGTGCGTTGCTGGGTGCCGGATGCGTCAGTGAAGTACATGATGTCGGTGTCGCTGGGTATGGGTAGGCGGGCAATTGCTGTGGGGTGATAGACGTAGACGGGTTTCCCTTGGGCGGTTCCGTGGTGATTTGTCCGGGTTGCAGTAGCGGCGCTGCATAGACGCCTATCCCCTGGGTGATGATGGCCTGGGCTCGTGGGGTGAGGCGGAGGAGGCCCCTGTCTGGGCGCCCCCGGTTGATATACGCGTACATCAGGTTGAAGAGGTATCCCGTATTGGGGTGGAACTTCTGGCACGTGATGGTCTCTCGCCGCTCCTTGTCGTCTTTGTGGCCGCGGAGGGTGGGACATTTGTGCTGTGGGGGGCGCATGGGTGCCTCCTGAGGTCCTGCGCGGTGTGGGTCGCAGCGGTCGTACTCTATGGCCACGCTTTCTGGGTCTGCCCGCTCGTTTGGTGAACGTCCATGTCGCCGTGGGTGTTCGGGTCCAGGCTACGTGCGCCAGGTGGTCTGCGGGTACCGGCTGAAACCAGGGGGAGAGCCATGCCTGCTGGTCAGCAGTGGCGGCGGCGGTGGGGGTGTGGTAGTGGGTGGAGATGAGGTGCAGCAGGGGCCACGGAGTGTCGAGGGCTGCCGGGCCGCAGTGCCAGCACGTGCGTGGTATGCCCTGGTCATTGTGTCTGACTGGTGGTGCATTGGTCTCCGGTGCGTTGTGTTTGGGGACGGACCAGGGGGCATGGTGGCGCTGGACAGTGCGGGTAGCTTGTTTGTGGCCGTTTGGTGCTAGTAGCAGGATGGTGGGTGGTGTCCAGCCTTCGGCTGACGGGGTGGGCTCCTCCTGCGTCGTGCTGCCGTTGTTGGGGGTCTCCTGCTCGCTCGGGCGGGGCCAGGGGTGCTGGCACTGGAAGGCCTTGTACGCCGTGTCGATGTCCTTCGGCCCCGGCATGTCGCGCCCTGGCTTCGTAGCGCATGCGCGGAGGTACGCTTGGAAGACGCGGCGTGCTGGCCATTGTGGGTCGGAAAGGAACGGGGCGTGGTCGGCGTCGCACTGGGCCATGATCTTCATCTGTGTGGGGGTGATATACACTATGGTGATGGTGGTCCCCACGAGGCACAGGGTGTCCACCTCGCTTGCCGGCTGTCGGTGGATGTCGGTGTGGTGGCCACGAGTGGCCCCTGTTGATCGCAGTGGTGGTTTGTCAGGATGGCGTGCGTGTGGTGCGGTAGAAGGAGTTGCAGCTGGGCCCAGATGCCAGTGCTCATGGAGGTGGAGACGCCGTGTTGCGCCAGTATCCACCAGGGGCAGGTGTTGCGGGCCATTTGCGCTTCTTTAATGCGTATGGCTGCCGCTTCGCGAACCTCGGGCTGGTGGTTGTGTGTCACCCTGTGTAGGAGGTGCGCTGCGTGTTTGGCATAGGCCATGTCGACCAGGGCGCCTGTATTGTCTCCGTAGTAGCGCCAGTGGGCCATCATGGCCTCCTTGGGGAAAGACGTGGGCCAGCGTCCGTGTTGCGCCCATGCCTTCGTCACTTGCTGTCGAGTGTGGCGTAGGGCGTCTTGGGGGTGCAGGAGGTGCAGGGCTTGGTACCCGATGGCCGCGTGGAGCACCGCTTCCATGAAGTATGCCAGGCCCTGCGTAGACAGGAGGTTTCCCCTGGTAATTTGGGGTAGCCGGGCGAGGCGCCCTTCCAGCTTGCTTGGGAGTGTGATGTGGTGGTGCTGCCTGGCCTGTGTGACTGCCAGGTGGCTTGTGGTGTCCTCCAGGTGTAGGCATTCGCCTTTCCGGATGTGGGGGGTGGGGGTCCTGGCGTCGGCTAGCCCGACCGATTTGCGGGGGTGCACTAGGAGCTGGTGGGCGTCCAGGTAGGTTGTGGTGAGTTGGCGAATGGCGGACACTTGCTCGGTGGTCGTTGGTAGCCCTGCGTTCTCAGCGTCGCGGTGGCGGGTGGCCGTAGTTGGGAGGTTGTAGTCCGCGAAGTTGATGAGGGGGCACCGTAGCGGGTATGGGCCGTATCCGGGGTGTACCCGTGCCAGGTCCAATGCCAGCGGTAGGGTGACGAGGAGGTAGAGGAAGGGGCCCCCGGCGCCACCCCTGGAGCCCCGTTGTCTATGCCGGTCCAGCGGGTAAGGGCTGCGGGTGTGATGACGGCGTAGAGCCGGGTCTGGATGTACTGGGTCATGAAGGATAGGATCAGGAGGCCCGTGGCATCCCATACCCCCGTGAGGAGCCGGTGTGGTGTGCGGAGGAACGCGCCTTGGACATCGAGAGAGGCGACAATCATCTTGTAGGGGTTCATGTCCAGTGCGGTGTCCTGGAGGAAGATGGCCTCGTGGGGGGACCTGCCGGCCATGGCTCCCCACATGCTGGCGGGCACGTGGGCGAAGACCGCCGGCGTGATGCGGCCCAGGATGAGTGTCCACACCAGCTTGACTTCGGTGGTGGCGCAGACTATGGGCCCCCAGTTCCCCTGCTGTGCCCAGTCCCCCTTCTTGTAGAGGGGGTAGACCAGGTTGGCCCACTCAGGGGGGATGGGCGTCGCGCCCGTGACGATGTCCCACAGGCGGGCTGCCAGGCAGCGTTTGACGGGCAGGGGGAGGCGTTGGTATGCTTCGGCCGGTAGTCCGTCGACACCGGGCACGACCCCCTTCTTCATGCGGTCTAGGGCGCGTTGCAGTTCTGAGATGCTGAAGGGGTCCTGTTCGATGGTGCGCCGCTGTTCCCGGTTGAAGACCCTGGGCACATGCTCGCGGATGGTGCTTCCAGTGTGGGGGTCGAGCTTAGGGAGGGTGTCCCCGTGTTGTGCCTGCAAGCTGTCCAGGACTGCCTGGAGGACGGCGTCGGAGGCGTTGGTGAGGCCCCCCTCGGGGGTGCGCACCGCCTGGGTGGTACAGCGCCCCGTATCATCCAGGATGCAGCTGACGTACCGCAGGGACTTGTACGGCGTGTCGTCTCTGCCGTATCTTTCGCGTTCCTGGGCTGCGGCCGCTATGCGGTGGGCGTGCCATTCCTGAGGCTGGTGGTGGCGGGTGGTGAGGAGCGCACGGAGGTGGGCGTCCCGGTCTCGTGCCTCCGTTGTGCTGGGGCGTAGCAGGGTGGCAAGTTCCTCTTTTGTGGTCCAGATGTCACGGACGAGCTGTTGGAGGGTGAGGTCCGGTGGTGCTCCAGTGTGTCTGGTGTCGCGCTCCATGCCGCATGCTTGTGCCGCCCGGCGCATGGCGGTGGTGAATGTTGGCGCATCCGGGCGGCGCAGAATGGCTTGTAGGGCCCTGTTATACCTGTGCCAGACGCCGTGGTCGTCCTCGGCCGGGAACTGCAGTGTGGGTGGGAGGGTGTCGTCTGGCAGGGTGGCCGCGGGTGGGGATAGGTTGGGGATGATGAGGTCGATGTAGAGGGGTCGGTGGCCCGTGCCTGTGGGCGGGAGGGCCCCGTAGGTTGCCTCGTGGACGCGCACCGTGGCTTGGTCCCCGTGGCAGGTGTCGATGCGGGAGGGGTGGGTGCCAGCTTGGTGGGGGTAATGGGAGGGTGTGCCGGTGGGTCTTGCCGTGAGGTCGGTGAGGCCCAGTTGTTGCATGGCGTCCCGGACAGCTATGTCGGTGGCTGTGGGTGGGCCGGTGCGGTCGTCGTCGGTGGGGGCGGCGTTTAGGTTGCCTATGATGATGGTGGGTCCCAGGAGGGAGAGGCTGCAGTACGCCAGGCTCAGGGTGTCAAGGAAGGCCTTGGTCTCCTCCCCGAATGAAAGGTGCGCGAGTGGCATGTTTAGCTGCCATCCGGGCCCCAGGCACTCGTACGCTCCGAGGCGACCATCCACTCCGAGGTCGGGGTGGCCATGCACCGTGATTGACGTCTTGTGGTACAGGGGCACCGCCCGTTGCCAGTGGGCGTGATATTTCTTCCCCTCGGGATCCAAGATCGGTGCCGGTTCCGGCTGGTCCGCTCTGCGGAGGGCTTGCTCCAGGAATCCCAGGAGGTCCGCGCCTTGGGGTTGTGGCCCGGGCATGGCTTGCAGTGTGGCGGCCTTGGTGGGGTCGTAGGTGACTGCGGGCTCGTTGAGGATGTTGATGCGGGCGTGGGCTTCCGCAGGTGCCGGCTGCTGGTGACCGGTAGTTGTGGGGGCGGGCCGTGTCCGGCCCGGGCCCCGTCAGGCGTCGAGGAGGTCGATGACGCCCTGAGCTGCGGGTGCCTTGCGGTTCCGCTTCTGGGGCTGGGGTAGGGGCCATGGACTGTGGACTTCGCCCGTGTACTTGGTGCCGGTGAGGTGCTCCGTGTCGGGGGTGCATAGCTGCATGGCGACCATCTCATGAACGTTTCGGTCTTGCCAGAGTTCAATGGTGCGCCCCACCCTCTTGTCGTTGGGGGTGGCTGGGTCCCACTTGACGTGGATCTTGAACCCCTGTTGGTCCCCGGTGACGCGGTACCGGTGCTTGACCTCAC
The DNA here is from genome assembly GCA_964036045.1 of Eutreptiella sp. 'Long Island Sound 2002'. NCBI lineage: Eukaryota > Euglenozoa > Euglenophyceae > Eutreptiales > Eutreptiaceae > Eutreptiella > Eutreptiella sp. 'Long Island Sound 2002'. Next base: position 126,296,565 of record OZ038382.1, on the reverse strand, counting down.
CTGCGGCCCATATCCACTTGGAAGGGCCCGCGGCTGTGCCGTACTCGAAGGGCAGCTGCACCCGGGTACCAATGGCGTACTCGGGATACAGGGCAGCGGCTTTCTCTTTGGTCCAGCTCTTCGACGTGGCTCTTGGCTTGGGCGCGGGTTTCGCCTGTGCGGGGGCCTTGCGCTTCTTGGCACCTTGGCGGCGCCGGGCGTTGGGTTATCCCCGTTGGGGAGGTGCCCCCTCGGGCTGCTGTACTGGTGCCTGCCCTGGTGCAAACACGGTGTGTTCACGGGCGGCTGGGACGTCGGGCTTGGACGTGGGGACAATGTCCTTTAGCTGGAACACTTGCTTGGTCATGAGGCCAAGCACTTCCTCGGCCTCCTGCAGGGCGTCGGGCGGGTCCGTGGGCCAGGTGAGGAGCCGGTGCCCGGCGCCTGCTCCGTGGCGGCGCATGTGGGCTGTGTAGCGGGTAGCGTGGCGTGTCCACGCTAGGGTGCGTTCCGGGGGGAGGGGGACCTCTGGCGCCCCCTGCGCCAAGTAGAGGGCGTAGTGCAGCGCTTCCCAGGCTGCCTCCGGGGTGTGGGGGACGCGCGCGGCGAGTTGCAAGCGGTCCTCTCCGCGTGGTGGGGGCGGCACTTCGTCCTCGGGGGCGCGTGCCGTTGCCCCTCTGACCTTGCCGTGGTTGTCCCATTCCACTGTCCACCAGGTGTTGCGGTGTTTGAGGATGTGGACCTCCGTGGTGGCCGGGGGGGCGTCCATGGCGTCCCAGCTGACGAGCTGGATGGGGCATACCTGGGGGTGGGTCTTTGCGGGTTCTCGCATGTTGAGGATTTGGTGCATGTCCTCGGCGGTAGGGCCCGTGTCGGGGGCGTCCTGCGCTGCCAGGGCCAGGGGTGGAGAGGGGCGGTCCTCCCAGAGGCGGGAGGCGGACGCCGTGGCGTACATGGCTGCGATCGGGACGTGCTCTGTCAGCCCTTCCACCATGAGGTGGTTTCCCCCCTCCAGGTCTTGGGGGATGGTGGCTTCCGCCTTTAGGGTGAGGAGTGCGATGGCGCGTTTGGGTCCAGGCGCGGTGTGCATCGGCTCATCTGGCGGGCGTCCGTCGAATGGGGTGTGTGGGGGGGCGCTTCTGGAAGGGGGATGGTGCCACCGCAAGGTGCTCGACAAGGTGTAGCGGTATGGCGTGGTGGCGGTCTGCCGCGGGCAGGAGGTAGGGGTGTGGGTCCCTGGGTATAGTGCCGAGGTATATGCCCCCCCTGTAGGTAGGGGTGGGCAGGGGTGCTGCAGAGCGCCCGCGCATGGTAGCGTGCACCGGGGGTTGCAGTGGGTGCATGGGGCTGTTATGGGGGTGCGGTACCGCGTACACGGTGAAGGGCCCTACTGCGCGCTGGATGTGGCGGGGGATGATGGTGCGGAGGTCCGCCACCCGTGCTGTGCGGTTTCCGCCATAGTATATCCAGAGTGTGTCCTCCAGCGCCATTTTGGGGCGTAGCTTGCGGGCCAGTAGGTTCAAGGTGCTTTTGTGGGTGGCTTCGGTGACGGTGCCGGGTCCAGCGCTAATGCGTGGGAGCAGGTGGTTTTGGTGGTGTGCCGCGGCTGTCTGCGGGCTGCGTGGAGGGCGGTGCTGTCGGCGGGAGGGGGCGCGTGGTGGGCGGGCCTTTTGCGCGGGGTCGGGGCGACGTGCAGTGGATGCTTCCATGTCGGAGGCGGGTGGTGTTGCGGTGGCTGGAGGCCAGGGTAGGTGGTGAAGGTGTATATGGTGATGGGGGAGCGCTCATGTGTGGCCTGGAGGCAGTAGTGGTCGTGACCCGTGTTGTGGATGACGATGACTTTTGGCGTCGGTATGTCGCAGTGGAGTGCGGTATTGGGGAGTTGTTTGGTGACGCGTGCCGTCACGTCCCCCGTTTTGGGCGCGGTGTCGTGGGGCACGAGGATGTGGACGGCCCACGCATCGTGGGGAGGGAGGTCGAGGTCCGGTAGGGTGGGATGAATGGGGCGTCCCCGGAGGTGTGCAAAAGCTGGGTTGTGGCGTGCCGCCGTTTCTTTGATGATGGACGGTGCCAATTGGGGTTGCGCCCCAACTTGCTGGGCCATGGCGGCGACGGCGTGGGAAACCGCTGTGAGGTTTGGGCGGATGCCACGCTGGTGTGCCGGTGGTTGTAGGCCCCCTTCTCTTGCGGGGTGGTGCCACCATAGGATGTAGCCCTTTTGTGTGTTATCGTGGGGGGTGTGCACGAGGCCCTGGTGGTTGGAGATGGCGGTCTTGAGGGCTTCCGCTGCCTCGCGGTGGAGGGTGCGCGTGCAGGCCCAGACTCCGGTGGGGGGGGGCGCCTCGGTGTGGAATATGGCCGTGGTGGCGGCCGGCTCGAGGGTGTGACTGGTGAGGGAGGGCCTGTGCAGCCCATCGTGCAGGGAGGCGCACACGTGTGCCCACCTGTCCGCCCATCTCTGTTGGGCGCTTCCTGTGCCTGCCCCTGTGGGCAGTCGTACAATGACCACATGCCAGGCGTGTGACCCCGGTACTACGCTGGGGGGTGTGGTGTGCTCGTGAGCGTGCAGCCATACCGCGGTGTCTGCGTTTGCCGTTACATAGTCCTCTCCCCCTGCTATGTGGACATTTTCGATGGGGGCCTCTCGCTCTAGGGTGACGAGGAGGTGTGTGCCGGGGGGCTGCGTGTGTGTCTCGGCCCCAGCCGCACCCCTCCCCAGCCAGCCACCCCAGCTTCTTCCGGCCACTCACCAACGCCCTCCGGGACCACCTGGAAGGGTACTACGTGGCGAATGCGGCGGACCACGCGTGGACCATAGCCATGGTCACGGGCAGCACACGCCTGCCCCCCAGCAGCCCACACCTGCCGCACAGCAGGGGCAGCTTAAACGTGGCGGCCCGCCACGTCCTTCTCGCCCTATACCTCCACCACCATGACCTCCACCTCCCAGACCCACAGCTCCTGGCCGCCCAAGCAGCAGCCCCGGCGCCAGAAGCGTGGGCGGACACGGCACCAGAGGAGATGGCAGCCTACCTCCGAATTGCTTGCCGCCGCTCCAACACCGCCCTCGGCCGACGGAAAGGAACACCTTACCGACTCAGCGCACTCCTCTACCCGGCACACCAACCCTGCCCCACGCAGCCCAGGCCCTCGGAGGGCTGGGCATCCTTTCGGGACGCCCACCTGGGCGCCCCCGACGAAACCACCGCCGCACGGATGGACTCCGCGGACCAGCGCGCCTATGCCAGAGGACCCCAGGCGCGCCTCAGAGAGGCACATCACTGGCACGCCCGCTCCCCATTGCCCCCGCGGGGACAGGGGGTTTACCCGCCCCCGACACCCACTAGGCCAAGAAGACCAAGACAAGGGGGGGGCCATGCACAAACACGGCACGCCCCAACAGGGCGGGGGGCACACACCATCACAGCACCAATCCCGGCAAAGCCAACAACATAACTGCAACCACAACCCAACCAACAGACGACGACAACACAAACCAAACACCAGCACCGCGGCAGGCGGGTGCCAACACAGCACGCCCAGCAAGAGGAGGGGCACACACCAACACAGCACGCCCCACCATGACGGGGGCCACACACCAACGCAGCACGCCCCACCAGGGGGGGGGGGTGGGCACGCACCAGAACGGTACCAACCCCGGCCAGGCAAACACCACAGACAACCAACACCCGACAACGCCGGCCGTACGGCGGTGGAGACAACAGCGAACCAACAGAACCAGCCAGGCATCGAGGCAGCTACAACGGCACGAACCGAAACCCGAACACGGCGACACAGCACGCCCCACCAAGGGTGGGGCCACGCACAAACACCACACGCCACAACAGGGGAGGGGGCACGCATCAGCACAACACCAACCCCGGCCAAGCCAACAACACAACCACAACCACAACCCACCCAACAGATGACAACAACGCAAACCACACACCACCACCGCGGCAGGCAGGCACCGACACGGCACACCCCACCGAGAGGGGGGCCACGCACCAACACGGCACGCCCCACCACCAGTGGGGTCACAAACCAACGCAGCACGCCCCACCACGGGGGGGGGGCACACACCGACACAGCACGCTGCTTCACGAGGGGGGCACGCACCAACACAGCACGCCCCACCAAGAGGGGGACCACAAACCAACGCAGCACGCCCCACCATGGGGGGGGCCACACACCAACACAGCACGCCCCACCATGGGGGGGGGTACGCACCAACACAGTACGCCCAACCATGAGGGGGGCTGCGCACCAGCACAGCACCCACCCAGGCAGGCGATCAACACAACCACAACCGCAACCCAACCGCCGACCACACCCACCCGAACACGGCGACCGTAAGGCGGCAAAGAAAACATCGAATAAACAAAACAAGCCGCGCATGGCGCCGGCTAAAACACCACCACAAGCACCACCAATCCAACCCAATGCCGGCCGCCAGGGGGCACACACGACGACAACCCAAGCCAAGCACCACCGCACCACGCATAACCACCGCGGCAGACAGGCACCAACACAGCACGCCCCACCATGAGGGGGGGCCCGCACTGGCACAGCACGACCCATCATGAGGGGGGCCACACAGCAAAGCAACACAGAGGACCATGCGGCGGGCGGCACGCCAGCACAGCATGCCCCACCTTGGGAGGGGCCACACACCGACACACCACGCCCCACAGTGGGCGGGGGGCGCGCACCAACACAGCACGCCCTACCATGGGGGGAGGCACGTGGCAATGTAGCAAACCCCACCAAGAGGAAGGCCTTGCACCAGCACAACACCAACGCGGGCGAAGCAAACAGCACAGCCCCAACCGCAACCTGACCTGGGCACGACCGACCAACACCAAAACAAGCAGGACAACTACACGAACAGCATCCGACCGCGCGAGCGCCCGCAGCAGCGCCAACGAACCAACGCCGAACAAGCAGACCATGAGGCGGCTAACACAACCGTGCACCAACAAAACCACTGCAGTGGCCACGACATGACCATAAACAGACCACACGCAAGCCGGCCAACACCAAACTAGCCAGGCATGCAGGGGTCAAAACGGGAACGGCGTCCAACGGGTTGGCGACACCGTGGTGCGCCACGCCCGCCGACCATAGTACCGGCAAACACAACAGAACACCGCAACTCTACCATTACCAACGCGACCAACCAACGTTAACACACTACACTACACTACACTTGGACAAACCAAAACGCAACTAACCAGCACCGACACGAGCGTGCCGGCTACACAAACAACATTCGGCAATACGACCACCGGCAGCAGCGCGACGGAACCCACGCAAACCAAGCCGACCATGAGGCGGCCAAGACAATCGCGCACCAACCACACCGCAGCTGCAGCCGCCACTTGACCGTAAACACACAACACGCAAGCCGGCCAACAAAAAACCAGCCAGGCGTGCACGGGTCGAAACAGGAACAGCGTCCAATGGGTTGGCGACACCGTGGTGCGCCACGCCCACTGACCACCATACCCACGAACACAACAGAACACCGCAACTCTACCATTACAAACACGACCAACCAACATTAACGAGCTACACTACACTACACTTGGACAAACCAAGACGCAACTAACCAGCACCGACACGAGCGTGCCGGCTACACAAACAACATTGGGCGATACGACTACCGGCACCAGCGCGATGGAACCTACGCAAACCAAGCCGACCATGTGGCGGCGAAGACAACCGCGCACCAACGACACCGCAGCTGCAGCCGCCACTTGACCGTAAACAGACCACACGCAAGCCGGCCAACACCAAACCAGCCAGGCGTGCACGGGTCAAATCGGAATTGGCGCCCAACGGGTTGGCGACACCGTGGTGCGCCACACCCGCCGGCGACCATATCCACGAACAAAATGGTGACTCTACCATCACGCAACCGACGAACCAAAATTAACAAACTACGCCGAACCGTTAAACGACCGACCAACATACCACAACGACTTACTTCGAACCCCCGGCCCCCCGGGAGAGCGCAAGCCCGACCAAGTCAGGAGGCGTGAGTGTGCGCCAGGGCATGCGAGTCCCGTAGCACGTGCTTCTTCAAGTCACCTCACGCCTACTGAAAACCAACCCAGGTGGGGCTGCCTGCAGGAGAGGGCCTTTGGCCTGGCTCCCGACCCCTGGGCCCTAGGATCCGGAGCTTGATGAGGATGTGCGATGGGACCCTCCCCCACGTATCATCCGCCCGAAGGAGAGGAAAGTGAGACTTCGGTCGAACATGGGTTACCTCTCTGGGCAGAACTCGCTGTAGGGTACTGCTCGCGGCGACCGCGCCCTTCCCCCATGTGGCAAAGCCGCTTTGTGGGCGCACGTGCAGTAGGGCCGTGGGTGGGTGAGCAAAAGCCTGTTGGTAAGTCCCCCCTGCGAGGCAACCCCAGTCCCGAGTCGACCTACCTACCTACCTTTCTTTTTGGTGGTAAAACATTGATCCTGTGCCCTTGGTTCCTACAAAGGAAAAGTGCTTCCATAAATAGTCAAATATTTTTGGATTGTATTTTTCTGAAATGGATACCGAGGAAATAACACGGTCACCACCAACCGTAATACATGGTAGCAGTTCTGGTTCCCTTCTTGGGGCTGGACTGGAGGATGCCGGTGGCATCGAATCGATTCGCCACCCCAAAGTTTCCCCTGCAATCTTATGGAAGCTTGAGAAGCACTCCCCCCAGTCCGCCTCAGCCCCAAGACACAAGGGAAGGTCTCGGTCCTCTCTTTCCTTGCCTCTCTTGTCCCGTAGGATCAGTTACGGTCAAGATAAGGGTAAAGGTACAAAGGATGACATAGAGGTCTATAGTAGTATAGCTACTAGGTCCGGTAAGCGCCTTAGGACAGAGGATGGAACCCCGGAGGTGAGCTGTTTTATGCCACCTCAGGCATTTAAAGCCCTTGTGAAGAGGGTCATTCGGCACATTGGGAAAGCTCAAGAAGGCCCCTCCCCAGATGCATTAGGACAACCTGAAGGCCACGAGCAAGAGGATCCCATGGCGACTAGTGCCGTATTTTGGGTTGAAAAACCTCAAAATCAGGACGGAGTCTTAGGCTGTATGAGGGCAGACGTCAATGGCTTAGGTGTCGCCTTTACACGCCTTAGGGGTCTAGTCTCTCGGTCCGCCCGTTGTGTGCGTGAGTTAGAAGAGGCAACAGAGCGCGCGGTAAACCGGGTGACCGAAATGGAGAAAACAGCAGCCGGGGCGCACAACGAGGCGACTTGGGCTGCCATGGCGGTCGAGCAAGCGGCAGCCAAGACCGCGGGCGCGAGCGCAAGGGCAACGGCGGCGCACAAAAGCGCCGAGGCCCAGGCCCGGGCGCGCCAGCACGACACAGCGGCCCACAGTGCAGCCATCGGTGGGCTGCAAAACTGCGTCGAGGCCCTCGAGATCACCTTTGACGAACGCGCGGCACCGCAACCCCCGGCAGCCAACTCCGTCGCCGTGACCGCGTTGCAGCACGAGGTGAAGTCCATCGCCAACTACGTGCGCTCCGCCGTGCAGGGGGGCAAAGTCCTGCGTGGAATGTGGGCCGTGCTGGACTCTCTGCAGATGGAGATTGAGTCAGTACGACGAGCCGCCAACGAAGGCGCCAAAAAGGTCAACGCCGCGACGGCAAACGCCGACGGTGTACGGGAGAAGGCTCCCGCCGCCGCTGTCGAGGCCGCGGGGGCGACGCAAGCGGCCAGCTGAGCCGCTGCAAGCGCCAAAGCTGCCGGCACCAACGCCGAGGAGGTTGCAGCGGCAGCACGACGCGCCGAGGCGACCGCCGCCCGCGCGAACGACAGCATCGAGGAGGCCGCAGCCGCAGCCCGAAGCGACGAGGCGACCGCCGCCCGCGCCACCGAGACCAACGACACCGCGGTGACGCGGCTGCAGCAGGAGCTGCAGCAAACCGCAGCGGCGGCGCAGCAAGCCAAGGAGGACGCAACGCGGGCAAGGCGGCGCAACAACGAACTCGGTCAGCTCGTCAACGACGCCATCCGCGAGGCGCAAGCCGCGCAAACCGGGGCGTAGGCGGCACGAGCCGCCGCCGAACAAGGAAACAAAGCGCGTGCGAGTGCCCAGAACCAGGTGGGTGAGGTCAAAAGGGCAACCCAAAAAGTCCAGGGTGATTTCAGGCCTGAGGCTTTAGAGGTAGAACATGGCGTCGAAGAGATACGTCACCAGTCCTCAGTCACTAGGGTACAAGTAGAGGCGCTAGCATCGGACTGCGATAAGTCTTTTCCACCGATTGTGGTGAAAACATCCGAAATTGCGGGTGAAAACTCGGAATTTGCAAACATTCTGCAATCTGCACAGCAGTGCATCCTCGAGGCCCAAAAAAGAGGTTAGCAGTGCCCAAAGTGAGGCTAACATGGCTCAAATTGAGGCCCAAGGGGCACAAAGAAACCAGCTGGCAACCAAGACCATGCTGGATAGGCCTCGTCCGGAAATTGAGGACGCTGTGGTTCGGTCCTAGGCAGCAGTCCTGACAATCCAGGGCACTTGTGGTCTAGTTGACCAGAGAATCAAAATTTTCAAAGGATTGGCAGCAAAATGCACCAGGGAAACTCATGCCGCTTTGGACAAGCTGAACACCAGCCAAAGCAGTGGCCCATCGGCCCCTCCTCCACCAGGGAGTGGTGGCTCGGTGCCTCACTTGGAGTCAGAAATTCGCAAAGTCCAGGATATGGCTGAGGCATGTCGTTTGCATGCCGGAAATGAGTGCCCAGGAGGCACTGGGAAGCCAAACTGCGGCACATGAAAATGCTGTGGCTGCAGCCCAAGCCGCCGCCGGAATGTCTCGGGTAGACGCTCAAGTTGCAGGTCCGTCATCACACACATGTACAGCATAATTCACTCCGGAGCTGCAGGTTCAAATTGAACTCTTGAACCCCCAAATGAAGGAGATGAATAATGCCCTGCAACTGGCAATCAACAATGTCGCTAACATGGCCACAGAAACGTTTGCGTCTGTGAGCGCAAGAGTTCAGGACTTTGAAGATTCATTGCGTGGCAAATTGGGGTCACCCAAGAAAGGAGGTCCGAGACTGGGTGACCTGGACCTAGACATCCGAGCTCATAGCGATCAGCTCACTCGCATCTGGGCCCAGCCTGAGATGCGACATCATGACCTGGATTTGTACCTTGAAACATTGCGAGACATGGAGAAAAAAGGGGCTCAAAATGAGCCAGAACGACAGCAAAGTAGTCGTTTGAAGGGTCCTCATGAGTCTCGGGCCAACCCGCAGCCCACAAGTTGCCGAACAGGCGGAGAAACTGGTCCCTGTTACGACGACTGACGGTCAGAGAGGTCTGACGGGTCTCGCAGGTCACGCTCCAGGGATAGGCCTAGGCATGATGTACCGCATTGGCGGACTAGACGTAGGGAAAGCCTTGAGAGTGACCGAAGCGGCCGGTCTAGGCTTCCCAGGCGTAGGGATTCTGAACACCTGCATGATGATCTTGGGGATCTTCATGCACCCCCAGCTTGGTGGGAGAAAGGCCCGTGGGGTCCGCTGCCGGGGTGCCACGGGGTCCGAGGCGATGTTAGGTGGTTTCAGATAGCCCCTTGCATGAATGGGGCGTACTTTGCGCCAGGGAAGGCCTACAGAGCCAACAAAATGGCGGAAGGGCTCGGGGCGGAACAAGACGAGATCTTGCCCCGAAGGAACAAGATTCAGCCCACCGGCATAGCAGGTGACTTGGCTTTCCGGGAAACCAGACTTCCCCTGAAGTTCAAGGACTTCAAAAGCGTCCCACTGGATGCGGTGGTGGCCGCAAGTGAGGGATGCTTTGGGGAGCATAAAAACTCTTGGCTTGACCGAACGATCAGAGAAGCTCTCCAGAAGACCGCCAAGGTTCCCCTTTGGGATGGAGATCAAAAGACCCTTGAAGATGGGTCGCAGAAAATGCTCCATTGGAGGAAGGACCATGCCTTCTGGTTTGATGACAAGCAACAGGCCAATATCCTCATTGCCGCGGTCAACAACAAGGGCGAGCAGGACAGAATCTATAAGGCATATCATCGCGAAGATATGTCAAGTGATGAGCTCTGGCGCTACGTTGCTGGACGTGTCATGGGTGACATTAATCGTCCTGAGACGGTGTGTTGTAAGCGCACCATTCCAGACGTCGTTTTGACCTACAGGATATGGACTGACTGGATGGCAGATTGGATCGAGGAAGGCGCTGGCATTCCTAATGGGGTTACCATCCGTGAGGCAACCACGATAATGATCACACTGCTCAAGGAGCATTGCAAATAAGTTCCCCAAGATAAGGATGCCCAAAGAGCACATCACAAGATATATTCTGTCCAAGCTGGTTATGGTGGAGTCGAGCTCAATTATCTCGAGATATTCTTGTTGATATTGCCCTTTATCCAGACCAGGGAATACAAGGAGCAAAAAAAGGAGCATATCCTCTCTTGCCAAGGCGCAGAAACTAAAAACGTTCTGGCCTTTGGGGACCACAAAGGCGGATCTGGCTGAGATAGACACCGCAGGCGCAGCCGGGATGATGACTGTCGTAGCGGTGGCGGAAAGAGTCATGGATCCTCCTCCGGAGGTCATAAAAGTCCTGCTGGCCGACGAGACAGCGTGACCACTACTTCCTCGTTTGCCACTACAGTGAGCAGACAGAGCGGCAGGAGTTAGCACATGCAGAAATCCCGCCACGAAAGAGAAAAATGCCGAATTTCTGGCCAAAGGGGCCACTACCATAGGGATTGCCCCGAGAGGAACAAAGCTAAGGACCAAAAGCAAGAGCACCGATCCAGATCCGGGTTGAAAGCCACCCAGATGACGTTTGCCGCAAATTCGGTAAGAAGGGCCATTGGGCTTCACAGTGTCGGGAGAGGAGCCGGTCAAAGGAGCAACCCCGCAGCAGGAGCCTTTCACAAGGTAAACATCCTGGCGGGGACCCAAGGTCCAATTCCAAGGGGAGGCCTAGGGACGGAAATGACCGTCTGAAGTCCAGAGACCGACGGGATAGGTCCAGGAACGGGCGTCCTGGATCTAATGGATCCCGACGACGGTGTTACGAACCCCACAAAGACCGGTCCAAGTCACGGTCACCCGGCCGCGGTGACCAACACCGACGCACAAGTAAAATGCAGTAGGGGCCTGGCACGCTACCAAAGTCACAGCCCAGCTGTGGCAGGAGCGCTCGGGAGCCACGCCCCACGTCAACGACCACCAAACGCAGTCGTCACAAGCCTACAGTGCGGGCTGTCCAAATGTGTGCGGTGCTTTCCAAGCACAATGTCCATATCTCGCCGGTAGGATTGAACGAGGCTGATACCGAGGTCCTCTGGTATCCTGTGAAGTCTAAAAAAACGTCCACCAACAAAATGATCGAGCTGGTGATACCGGCAGGTATCCAGCTTAGTGAAAAGCTCAATCTGCCTGAAAAACAACATCCGGCCTTGGTTGACACCGGGGCCCAGATTGAGGTCCTAGCTGGAGAGGAGCTTTTTCCACAAGAGGCTCTTTTGGATGCACCAAATCCTGTGCAGCTCATTACTGTTGGCAAAAAACCCCTGTCAGGAGGCCATAAGGGTGTCATCACCACCGTACGGGTATTGGCCGAGACGCCTGACGGGTTGCAGGTATACAAGTGTGTTCAAGTCTTCATACATGTAGCCGCTATAGGACCTAGGCTGATAATTGGGTGTCCATTCCTTTTGAGGTATGGGTTAGCGGTAGTGCCCGGAAAGGAGACCCTAGTCAGTGTAGGTAGTTTTCTGAAGAATAGGCGGCCAGCATATCAGCATGGGCAGCATGGCCAGCATGGCTTGTCCGATGACTTGGGAGTAGACGGAGCCCAAATTGAGGCCCATTATGGGCAAGCAGCCAGAAGGGTATTTAACTCGGTCCCCTCGAAAGTCCCATTGCATCCATGCTTGGTGGCTTCTAAGTATGAGGGTGGCCGCACTAGAGCCGGTAAGACGTCAGAATCTGGGGATACTCCGTCGGTTAGCTTCAACAGCGAGACGCTTAGCTATGTTCAGACCGAGTGTATGCAGCCCAGGTGCTGGCGTCCAACACACTTAGTATTCAAAGGAGATTATCAGCTTAGCACTACAGGTCTGTGTATGTTTTGTCACGAGAATGCCACAGGCGAGTCAGTGCCTGATTGGGCACGTAGGGGTATTCAACAGCATAGAAAGGGGGTACGACGGGCCGTGAACCCCGTAGTCCCCGCTGACGTCGACGGAGAGGAGCAAGCACGCTTAGTACGCGAAGCATTACGCGTCAACAGTCGCAAAGCCAACTACACACTCTCTAAGCGTCGCGCTTCCCTACCCGTACAACCATATCGTCCAGAAACCCCTACCGTACCCAGTCAAGATACCTTACCTATCACTTCTTCCCTTTCTCCCTCCGTACCTTTTTCTTCTTCATATATGTTTCCTTCCCTCATGGAGTTAGTCCCCACACACATCTCTTCTCGTCCCTTTCAGGTGAAACGGCTCAGGCCTGAGTTCGTTTTACGTACCAGAGGTACTCCAGGCTCAGCGGGTTACGACTTATACGCCGCAGTCGAAGTCAAGATCCCGCCACGGGGTGAAAAACGAGTACCCACAGGACTAGCCTTCACCACTCCAATACTTACTTACGGCAAAGTCCAAGACAGGTCAGGGAACACGGCTAAGCTCTTCCTCAGAACCAGAGCCGAGGTCATAGACACGGATTACACCGGCGAGGTAGACATATTACTCACTAATATGAACTCCGAGGGTCATACGGTAGGGATCGGAGACAAGATCGCTCAATTAACCCCCGAGCTTCATCTAACTCCAGAGATGCAAGAGGTAACCGAATTTCAATTCACAGAACGCGGTTCGCAAGGTTTCGGTTCCACAGATATACCAGGTAATCAGGTAATCCCCTCCCTGGGTAAGCCACAGCCCCCCTCCGAGCCCAAAAGAGCACATATTTCAGGCGTTACGCAAACTCAGCAATCATCTACTTGCGCGCAAGAGAAATGCCTCCTGTTATGCGCTTCTATTTCCAGTTTTTTGGCCGCATCTCCAGAGATTGGTTCTGCAGTGCACCAGGCGTTGCAGTTGGTATGTAGCTTGACTAAATGCTTAGTATCAGCCTTTCCTCATAGACCAAGAATCCCCATTGAGGTAGATTCAGCCGACGGAGGCAGTCTAGTGGGTACGGATAGTTATCCGCCGATACCTGTACAGGAGACCCAGCCCGTGATTCCGGTAAGGCGGCCGGCAGCGGGTAAGGGTAATGATATGAATATTGGGTCCAGCATGTTTCTCGCAGATCTACATGCGGAGTTTACCGGTACTGGACGGGAGTTAGTAGAGGTTGAAACCACAGGTAGCACGCTTACCGGACTGGATGCGCCATCCAGGCTAGCCACGGAGCCCATCCCTCGACCAGCCCTTTCGGGTTGGGCTGAAGCTCGTATAAAATCAGCTCAGGAGCATACCGGGTTGAGGGCGGTAGCGTGTGATGGTCTGGTGTTTACAGACTTGGATCTGTGGGCGGATTCAGAGCAATCTGAGTCTGAAACGGGACCATGGCCCAGTTTGGATGTCTCCACCAGCGAAAGTTTGAAGACAAATGCGCTATCAAAGAGCCCAGGCGTCCCAAAGTCCTCACCTATGGTCCAAAGGGGCCGACGCACCGTGATACAAATCAGAGCGTCGACCAGACGTAAAGCTCGCCAAAAGTGGCGTGAGGATAGGGATGATTTCGCTGTACGACAGGACGTAGTTTACCGCATTGAGCGGTGGGCCAAGTTAAGTGAGATTCATATGGGATCATGTTCAAGATTGCGGAAAGTGCGGCTTCTGCTGCTGATTTGTTATTCGGTGACATTTTAAATGGCGCTTTTCTTCAGATCTGCGATAAAATCTTCGGTAAATTTGCCTTGTCGTAGAGATTGTGATCATTTTGTGGAAATTCTTGACAATTGCGGTACCATTGTTGTGAGCGCGTGATGTATGCTATGGTAAGTCCACTTAACTGTCCTTTTACACCTGACGAAATGGGCTTCCCGGCTATTAGCCAAAGACACAGCCTGTCCATTTTCAAAAAACTGTCGCTTTGGCGTAAACTGCTGGAACAAACACTGTTTGTCGAACGGCCGAACAGTGAGTGATCGAACTGTTGCACAACAGTTGGCGCAAGACCCGTACCCTCCTGCACCCACCTTTTCCCAGAGACGCCATCAAAGAAGCACCGTCCATACTCCACACCACAATCAATCAGAAGATCCAAGCAGCAATGCAAACTCTGACTCAGGTACTGTCCCCGTGCTCTCTGCAAAGCACACTGGACCGGACATACTTAACAATAACGTATTTTCTTCACAAGACACAACCGGTGTCAAATCTGATCATTCAAACCGAGAGTCAAACGAAGATTCAAGGGGGGAATGGATCACGAAGGAAAAGAGGCGCCGCTTGCGATCTGCTCCGCATCTGACGCAATCAATCAGTTCACTGAACGACTTGAAAAAGGCATGCCGTGATTGCAACGCTGAGTTCACCGTCGGCAAATCTATACAACATTGGTTCTGTGACCACGGGCTTCACATCCCCGCACGATGCCAAAATTGTAGAGACCACCGAAAACAAACTGCTGTCGAAAATACCAAGGTCGCGCCGCCCCTGACCATCTTACAGCAGCCAACCGCAACTCGCCAAGTTTCAAATCAAACCTCGAATGCATCCGTGGTCAAACCGAACATACCCATCAATCTCCCTCTCTCATCCTCAGCGGAGACCGATCCAGCGAAAAAGGATGACGATGAAAGTACAGAATACAATGACCTCAATGAGCGCAACAAGAACATCGAAGACCCCAACTTAAGCCAAAAGCCGATCACAGGGTATATCGCAGACACCGAAACAGGTTCTGACGACAATGCCGAAGCAAGGAAAGTGTTCCAGCACTCGGCCAGGACCTCCAATCAACGTTCAGGCGCTCAAACGACTTCCCAGGACTCCAAACATCCTGCAAGCTCCGATAGGAGTGACTCCAGTCACGCTGACCACAACTCGATCACCCCTGTGCAGAACTCGGCCCATCTTGAGTATCACGACCACTCTAAAGATTCTAAGGGTCCTCCAACAATCTCCAGTCACTCCGATGACAGCTCAGGCTTCAACGAATCAGGCAGTGACATTTCTGAGTCCTCAAACCCAAATTCATCAGAGTTGCCACGACTGGAAGAAGACAGCTCCATGTCTTCAATTCATGGGCGGTTTTGGGACTCCCAGTCAGAGAACCAAGAAAGCACAGCGCTCCCTCAACTTACAGAATGGAGAACCATTAAGGCTCCAAGAAGGAGAAGACATCTGGATTATGTACTGAGCCATCCTAACAAGGAAGCTTCTGCAGACACTTGGAGGTGGACCGTAAAACAATTCGGCTCACCAAGCCCAGGCTGTTACACATCTGACATGGCTGAATTCTTCTACGAGTGCTTCAAAACCAGAAACAACGGGTCCAGTGCTTGCTCTGTAGGGCAGGGAGACTAGGCTTTTGGTTTCTGGCTTCCACACCAACCAGACATCAACTCTCACTACCAACCCACTAACAACTTCAGTGATTATCCAGCACAAAAAGACATTGCCACTCACCTGGCCCACATATTCGCATCAAAGCAGGCCTGTTCACAGCCCATGGTTTCAGTCTTGAAAGTGCACAGCACCTTCGGCAGGTTCTTACCTTTTCTTGTAAATATGCGGCTGTCCTCCGGTGAACCTCGCATGGGAGCAAGGTTCTGTGTTTCTTCGGCGGGGGACCGCCATGCCTTAAGACAAATTAAGCGGTGGGCCAACTCACTGGTGGAAGATGGTTATTTCAAGGATTTCACGGAGGCGTTTGGTAGGAAACGCCTGGCCAGGTTTCCCAAATTTTGGGATAAGACCAAGGACGGGCTCTCACAGCTTTGGTCAGGGGAAAACCTCTGGCTACATCCGCCGGATGAGTTGTGGGAACAAACAGTCCAAAAATTGAAATTCGAACAAGGCCAAGGCATAGCCATGGTACCTACGTGTAAGGATAGGGATTGGTGGTGGTCTCTGAGCAAGGTAGTAGTAGATTGGATGGATGTGCCTAGAGGTGAGCCACTATTCGTCGATAAGTATGGTAAAGTATGCTCAGCAGATAGGGATTATTGGGTGGTATTAGTAGATGCATTAGGGCGGACTCCATAGGAGTCAGAGTCGGAATGGCCGTTCATGTCCTCTTCCGACGCAGAAGGAGCGGTCGCGAACCAAGGTGAAACCACAACATCACACCCACACTCGAAGCCATCGGTGGAGTTCCTTCTGCACGACTGTCACAACAGCAGTGACACTTCGGAGGAGCCAGACAGGCAGATAAGTCGCCAAGCATGGCGTAGGGCAGTCAGACAGGCTCATAAGGCTCAAGGACAGTCCCAACAAGGAGATACCAGTCAGTCACAGTCGGAACCTTCTCCAGGACGGATTTTTTCATCATCAGATGAGTCCACAGTCGAGCAGAAGCGACACTGGGTAACTCACCCCCCGGTAATTAACCCTACTAGGCAGGATAGGAATACTCTAGGGTCCGCGGAGACCACCAGACACAGTCGCCACAAGGTTATAAAGGATACGTCCGTTCAGCAATCCAATCTGATGAAGACTGGGCTGGTTGAAAAGATCTGAAGGAGAAGTTCATGAACCGATATGAAGCCACGGTCTTTAGACCCATACGCACCCAGGATGTTACTGAAAAGGCAAAGAAGGCTAGAGGCCCACATTCTACGCTCCAATAGGAGCTTTTGCCTGAGCATGCAGGCCCAAGGGCTGATAAGCCTATACGGGCAGTGCATGAACGCGAAAAGGCGTTCTGGGAGGAGATTGTGAAGTTTAAAGACCGAGGCATGCTTCGAGATGCCAAAGGGCAGCCATAGTGGGTGGCTAGAGAGTTTCTGGTCCCTGAACCAGGAAAAAACGAGTGGCGTTTGGTTATTGATTACCGCCACCTGAACTCTTGCTTGAAAGGCAACAGTTTCCCCTTGCCTGTCATCGAGGACCAAATTGCCAACCAACAAGGCAATTTCATTTTTACTATCATTGATCCGGAAGACGGCTTCCATCAGATGCACCTTGAGGAAGAAAGCAAACATCTTACTGCTTTTTGCACTCCATTCGGAATTTTCCAACGGAATGTTCTTCCCATGGGTGTCAAGGTGTGGCCAGCTGCCTATCAACAAATGGTCCACTACGCGACAAGAAATTGTCCGCAGTCACGCCCATATATTGATGACATTTTGTCATCAACGGGTTCTAAAGGTATAGACCCGGGCAAGCTCACAATTGAGCAAAAGCAGGAAGCAGACACGCTCAGGAAGTACTTTGATGCACATTACGAGGACTTGTGCAAACTTTGTGATGCACTAGAGGAGGCTCAATGGACCGTCAAGCCTTCTAAAGTCCACCTGTTCAAGCGGGTAGTCGAGTATGTTGGCCACATACTGAAAGACGGCTGTAGGTTTCCATCTCCGACAACAATTTCGGCCATTAAGGAGTGGAAATGGGAATCCATTGTCACAGCCAAGCACATGAAAGGCTTTCTCGGTGTCATGGGCTGGTACCAGGTGTAAAACAAGGGATTCGCCGAGCCGGCAGCACCCTTGATGAATGCCTTTAAGGGCAAGTACCAGTATGAGCCCAAGGATCCCAATGAGCCTAAAACCGCCACAGGGCTGCCCAAAAAGCGTAAGAAGATCAAGCTATCGCCAAAAGAAGCTCGTATCAACTGCACTGATGAAATGAAGCATATTTTTGAGTTTCTGAAGAAGGCGTTAGATGATCAAACACGCTTGTACTTACGCAAGCCAGGATCGCCATGGCGTATCATCACCGACGCATCCAATTATGCTGTTGGTGGTGTGCTGGAGCAGAAACAAGAGGATGACAACTGGCATGCTGTTGCTTTTTACTCCCGGAAGCTGCAAGGCACCTGAGCTGGCATAGATGGGTGTACCAAGAACACAGGGCAGTTTGCCTGGACTCCAAGGGAGCAGGAAACCTATGCCATTGTGTCCTGCTTGCTGAAGTTTCAATCTTGGGTCGCCAAGTCAGAGATGGAGATCAAGACAGATCATTCAGCAATCGTGAAGTGGTACAAAGAGGACCTATGTACCATTTCCGGACCGCTTGGACGGTGGGGGCGCTGGCATGAGTTCTTGAGCAGGTTCAACTTGATCATCACTTACCGTGAAGGTAAGGAGAACCAGGTTGCAGATGCCCTCTCTAGGTTCGCTTATCCCGCCGGAGAGTCCCACGACACCAATTTTCATGGTGGCAATGAGGACTTGGAGGGCTGAGAAAAAGCGGAGCGTGAAGAGTGGCAGACGGTACGGGACTACCTCAAAACGGCACAGTCTGCAGCCTTTTGGGAAGAACAGACTATGCTGCAACAGTTTGAGTTCGCCAAAGTGGCTGCTCTTGAAGCACTTCGGTCTGTGTTCACGTGGACGCGGAACCAGGGTATGTTGGGGCGGATGGAGCCACATATGACACGCTGATTGAACGCTTTGTTCAGGCGGTGTCACATCTGTACCTCTCCGGAAGCCCTGAACCTGAAGTGATGAGGGCGGTCAGATTTACAGGGCGCCAATATTTCCGTTCTGCAAAGAAAGAGCTCAATTGCAAAGCCAAAACTCAGCATAAGGCACGGATGTCCACATTGACATTGGCACAAACAGCCTCTAGCATGAGTTTGCGTACACCTGGTGTGGCCACTTGTATGATCAGTGATATAGAAGCCATCAAGGTTCCCCCAGCAGTCCAGGTCTTGTACGAGGATTGGACTAACCACTATGAGAATGACCCAAACTTTCAGCCTAATTGGAATGAGCTGAGGGTCAATAAGTATGTTGAAATTCAAGGTAAGTCCTATACTCTGTATCACGGTAAGGTTCGCATGGAGGTCCGTGTCTGCGTGCTTTTTGCTTGCGTCAAGCAAGTAATCAAGGCGTGCAATGAATACACCCATCCAGGGGTTGATGAGACTGTGCAGATCATTAACAGATCATATGTCTGCTTCGGCTACAAGCCTGATGACATCCGCACTATGGTTGTATCAGTGGTGAACCCATGTCCTATTTGCGGACAAGGCAAAGGCCGGAAGGGACTCCAACCTGAGTCTAATCACCCAGCACCAGTACCAGAATACCTATTTTCATCCGTGTGCATTGACGTTTGCGATCTGAGTAGTCGCCCTTGCACTGCCAACAACCGGACGTAAGACTATGTGTTGGTGGTGGTGTGCCAATTGACAGGGTATGTTGTGGCTGTTCCGTGCAGCAAGACTTTGGATGCCCAGGCTCTTGCTGATATGTACCTTGAAAGGGTGGTACCCATCATTGGCCGCCCACAAGACATTTTCTTCGACCAGGATCATCTGGTTACGGCAGAATTCTTCAAGGAACTTTGTTCATTGTCGGGTATTGCCATGAAACACTCCACCATCAAGCAACCTCAGTCAAACTGGCGAGCTGAGTGGGCCGTTCAGGTTGTTGTGGGGTCGCTGAGGCAGTGGCTGCTGGAGACGTCCAGTAAAAACTGGGCCCAGCTGCTTCCACTAGCCATCTGGGCTTCCAATGACATTCCTGGGCCAATCCGTGGTTATTCATCCCACTACCTGGTATTTGGCAGGAATTCTGTTGGGTTTGGGGACTGTCCACCCGTGGTGCCCCAGTCTGAGTCCAGAGATGCAGTTGGCCTCCTCAAGAAGCTAGTAGCATACCGCAAAATGGTCCAGAATGAACTCAATAGATTGCGACGTCGAAAAGCGGAGCAATTCCTCAAAGCACACCCCCCACATGTCTACGGGTTCGGGGAGCCAGTCTGGTACCGTGATTATCGGTCAAAAAAGGCTACAGACCAGTTGCATCGCGTCTCGGAAGGGCTGGGAGAAATGCTGTAGCGCCCGGGCCGCAACACTTATCTCGTAGCAACTGAGCGCGGTAAACTGGCGCTAGATTCTATGGGAAGCCGTATTTGGCTCCAGAAGAAAAGGGGGCCCCCCACTAAACTACTATACCGACCAAGAATTCCTAGTTGAATCAGACAAATATGTGATCGAAGATATTCTTTCACATCAAAAGGTCGGTAGGGGTCCCTGGAAGCGCATAGAATGGGAGGTCAAGTACAGGGGATTCCTGAACACGGAATTCCAGCCAGCAAGTGCATCAATGCATGATAGAAATGACATCTGGCGAGCCTACAACAAAAAACATGGTATTGACCTCCAATTGAGCGACATTCGGTGCATTGTAGCTCAGTCGGCACAAGGTTCCCAGCTGGAACCAGAATTTTGCCACCGGTTGGCCATACAAACCAACCAGGCTAAAGAATGGAAGGCCATGGTGGCGGAATTTGAAGCACAAAAGCAGACAAAAGCCCCGCATAGACAAGACATTAGGGGTATAGGAAATGTCTGATAGAGGTCGTCCGTCATCCGCATTTCTTTTCACTTACAGGCCTTTATAGCATTCTATAGCACCCATGGCCCCTGCACCGTCTAAGTGCCTTGGGTATCACTTTGGTGCCCCCGGGCTCTTTGTGATACTAGATCCATCGGCACACTGGGCGGTACAGGAAAGCGTAGCCCAGCCATTCGTGATACTCTGTGGCATATGGGAGGACGCCGAGATGTTCATAGGTGAGATTCTCCCCAGCCCGATCATCGGCACGGTCCTACATACGGCACGGCTGCCGAAAGACTGGATAGTCTTATTCTCGGCCAACCTACCACATGGAGTGTGGCGGGTACCGGGGAGTCATAAGACGCAGGCCAGTGTGACTCATCGTGGATACATCACTCGGGCGTTATATCAACAAGAACGGCCCGGCGGCAAGATCAAAGATGCAACAGACCTTGTGCGGCTGCCCCTGAACCTTGAATTCGGGGGCATTCAAGTCTTCCCGCTCAAGCAAGGTCACATTATGTATGTCGCTCCGAAGCGCCATGGGCAGAAGCAGCATATTCCGAGCCAGATGAAATTGGCTTGGGAAGTGTTGCCTATGTCTACGGGCGTTCCTGGGGAGAGGGAGGGGTGGCAAGCTGGTCATCACTTCCAATTCCCCTATGGCCCTGTCCGGCGGTACGAAAGCTATCCAGCGTCATTGGTGCCGGAAATCAAGAGGACTTTCTCATGGGCCCCCGACGGGTGGCATATGTGGGTGACCAACATCATCTACAATTGGTATCTGGGGACCAACTTGGAGCGGGGGATCGAATGGTGGAGCCGGATCCTGCGGGCGCAGCGGGTCATCTCCAAGTCCCGCGCTCGAAAAAATCGCGCCCAACTCAACAAGAACTGTATTCCCCTCCGCCCTTCGCTCTTCACATCTTTGCATCTCAGAACTATATGCGGACGCACTAGGGTAGACAAACTAGGAGGTTTACGGGTTGGCTTTAGGGCTACCTTGGTATAGGGTGTTAGAAGGTGTCTAGTAGTAATTAGGGAGAACTTGGTCTCTTGCGCATGTGCTGATACGCATTTGGACACGTTCCCTTGTGTGAACCTGCCCGTGTGCGTATTTTTGACACCTGTCCCTCACGCAAGCGTGTGGTGTGACTCTGGGACAGCTTCAGCACCTTTTGAGAGGTGCAATCAGAATTTTCAGCACACTGAAGTTCCAATGCCGGGCTGAGTACGGTCCCTTCCCTCAGAACTTCGGATTGCAGAGGCCCTACATGGCGGACAGAAATTTTGGACACGGCCCCTCCACACATGTGTGGTTGAGTAGACCCTGTCGAGAATTCAGGAATTTTCAGATTGCTGGTCTGAGGTACTGAATTTGGTGTGCTGAATTTAGTCGGATGTGCCGAATTTGGCCTGCTGAATTTAGTCTGATGATATTCTGATCGGCTGAGAACCATTGTATCCGGTCCCAACCCCACCCAGAGGGTGTGTACGGTCCCTTGAGTGACCCTATGCACTTATGGACAATCGAACAACACCGTCCCTTCCCTCAGAGCTTGGGATTGTGTAGACCCTGAGGCAAGATTTGGGGTTCGGGGCATGTGACATGTTTCCATTCCCCACTCTTCTCATCTCAGGAGTCACCTGGGAGGAGAGCCCGGGAAAAAAGCGTTGCCTCGGACAAGGGTAATGCTCTCCCTTCCCCTTGTGTGTGCTTGCCCAGCCACTCACCGCACCACGGGCGACCCTGTGTTCGTTTGGGATGTGTTTGGCGGACACGTTCCCCTGAGTGAACCTGTCCTGCCCGCCGTGGTAACAAGGATGTGGGTTGGGGTCTCCAAAGTCTCCGCATAGCGTAACATTCCATTCTCCAACACACTCTCCTACCCCTTGTGTGATGCGCATGTTACTCCTCCTCCCCTCCCTTATTCCCATTCGACCTCCCCTGCCATTTGTCTCTCTCTCTTTGTTCTTTTTCCTTGTGTGCCAGATTTCTGGAATCCGTTCCCGAGGGCGGGGTCCGCGAGACCGCTCATTAAGCCGTTCCCGAGGCCGGGGTTCCGCGAGGCTGCATCGTCAGTTTTTTTTTTCTTCAGTGCGTGTACCCACTTGTTCAACAACATCATGACCGCGTGTGCGCACGGTAAACTCATCTGGTGGTTCGGTGTCAGCCTGTGCGTGTACCAACTTCGTCGACAAGGCCATGATCACGTGCGAGCGCGGTAACCACTCAGGGTCAGCGTCAGGGTAGTCCGGAGAAGCAAGGAGGGACGTCAGCCCCCTCAAGGGATTTCGCTCCTCCCCCCTCCCGGTAGAACAGAATTTCTGTCCACAGCCCCCGCCTCCAGGCTGCGGAAATTTGCGAGCCGAGCAGGGTTACCTTGGGAGGTTCGCTGTGGTCCGCAGATGGCTGCAGTGAGCCCAAAGACTTTTTTTTTGTCGCTCAAGGGGGTCTCAAAGAGTCACTAGAAAGGTTCGGATTTAAACTTTGACCCGTTTGTAATTTTGTCGGGATTCCTGGTTGACATCAGGAAGTCCAGCACACAGGCTGGCAGAATTCTGATAGCCCCCCCCCCCCTGGGGTGAAAATGCGTGCCCCAATACTACAGCGACCCCCACCAGCTGCATCACCACCACGCCCCAGCGCAGCCGGGCTGCACGGGCCACCCACCCCACACGGCAAACCTCAGGGCACCACACCATCACGTGTACCACCAACACCAACCCCTGCCACCGCACCCACCAACGCCATGGTACCACACACAGCCAACACACCCTCAACACCACCACCACGCGACCCAGCACCACCTACCACCTCCATTACACGGTCTCAGGACATACAGACCACCGTACACCCCCATGGACCCGCGGGGAGCCACGCACGCGCACCAGCAGCACCAGGGCCTAGTACGAGCACCCCACCACCACCAGCAGCCCCCCCACCCACACCCCATACCGGTGAAGCCGGTTCGGACCCTCGTGGCCATCTTTGGGTCACTTGGGGTGTGTATCTATGTGCCGGCAAGCCGCCATTGGCTGATATCATACTCTCCCATCCACCTGACCTAACCTGATGTGATAGTGTGATAGGTTTGGCCATTCCGGCTATGAGCGGCCATATTCAGTACCGAGGCGCCGCCAGCTGAGATTTATATATCAGAATATCAGGAATCAACAGGGTTTTTTTATCATAGTGTTTCCGTGCTTTTTCAGCCTTTCGTTCTGATTGTCAATGTATCGGCGACTGTCAGTTGGCTCGCGATTTTGCGGTAACCGATTGGTTAACTGTTATTTCCAGATATTTTGGCGGAAACCCCGATGAAGGGTCAGATTTTATCAGTAAAGGGTTCGTTGCTTCCGCAATTTTCTAAATATGCACTCGAAATTTTAATCAGAATTTTTCGCGACGTCGAAATCGGATTTTCGACTTCGACATCGCCGCACTTGATTTGGTCTTCTTCGAGTGGTCATACTCTTTTCCCTATGCCCAAATCGGGTTTCCCTTATATATGCCACCCATTTGACTTGGAGATATAAGGGAAACAAAAGTGATTCGTGGGACCACTTTGAAGGAGTATATCTACGCGTGAGTCCGAGAAAAGAGAATAAGAAAGTTTGCGTTGCAATCGCCTTGGTCTCAACTTATTTTTAGTAGGGTCCAACACCTTAGCTCGTCATGCACACTCGTTGTATCATAGGATCATGGTCAACATGGTAGAAACTTGTTTATAACTTGTTGACCATGTGTCCCGACTTGATATTATGACTTTCGAGTGTAGTGCATAAGTCTTGTGGTTGCATAGCATCTTTCTTTAGGTTCCCACGTCCAATTAAACCCAAAGTTATGACTATGGAGGGGCATGGCCTTACATGGTGGGAGCCTATTTTAAGGGCTATGTGTGATATTGGTGGTATATGTCTTGATATGCTCACGCCCATGTTATATATCTTCGTGTGGCCGAAGAGATGGGGAGCCACACGTGACAAGGGCTTTGCCCAGGTCCCAATTGTGGAATTCAAAGCACTAGACTAAGTCTACTGACGCGTTCCCGTGGGGGGCCTCGCCACGGGACGCTGCGGTGACACGCACAAGCAAGCAGGCAGGCAAAGCACTGCGCTCACAGGGGCATCAATTACGCTCGTGTCATGTGACAAAGCGTTTCAGCATCCTTGCCACTCTGAAACAAGAGAACAAAAGTATGTACGGCAACACATCAGGATATGTACACATGGGGTTAAGACTGGACTGGGGTAAGGGCATCACAGGACAATAGACACTCAGTCCCAACTCGTATCCCAATCCCAGGTCCGACCCTCCCAGTGGCTGGTGGGGGCGGGGGCTCAAACACAACCCATGCCCTGCTCAGTCCGGACCCTGAAACCCTGCCAATAGGGGAGGTGTCCCGCCCAGCCACAGGCGAGTACCTGGCAACCAAGGAGCTCCAAGGCCAACCAACAGTCGCTCCCCATGCTCCCTTAACGGCAAGTCCCAACTCGACTCTGAGACAGAGATATGGCCCCGCCATTCTCCCCTAGGAGTTGGTAGCTGAAAATGGGCTGTTTCAGCCCAAACTGAAATTAGCTCAAAAATCTCCAAAATTGACCCCTGGTCCGGACCTGCCAGAGGTGAGGACGAGGCAACTGAACCCATGCCCCTCGAGTATGAACTCTCTGGAGCCCTCACCCAACCTGGTTCCCTCTGAGGTCTCGGCATCAGGGCACCACGGGTTCGTCAAGTGGGGTCATGATGCCAAAATCACCAAAGTTGGCATCATTCTCACGCGTGACTCGCCCGGCCAGGGCAAGGCCAATGGCTCACAGGGTGGGAGGCAGGACCTGAGACTATTATCTGAATGTACAACTTGAAATTAGGTCGGGGCTCCATGTGGGCATAGAGAAATGATGCCGCCAATTGACCACACGGGGGGGTGAAATTGGGGTCCCAAAAGGGGGTCATTTTGGCTACTCGAAATGAGCCAAAATTCGGGGGTGCTCCCAATAGTATATCTCCATGCCGGCTTGGAGATCGGATCCGCCATTCCATACGCCATCCACGGGGAGTCCAACTAAGACTCACATGCCCTTGGCTCTCGAAGATCTCCATGCCACCCGGCGTGGTGACAATCCCAATTGGGTCCACAAGTGCCAAAATGGCAAAATTGTCCACACTCACTTTGGGCTAGCACCCTAACGAAGGTTGCTCCGCCTCGCCCACATGGTGTGCGAGCCATGGGGACCAATGCCCATATCACCCATGTCATATATGGTCCATTGGTCCATGCCTCTGGCATGCACCAGGTGGCTGAACATGGTGCACGGCGGGCAGAAAATGTGGAAAATTGCTCAAAATGGCCGAAAATGCGCACACTCATGGTTGGGGCAAATGAGGCAGATGCCCGACTTGGACCGGAGTATGCCATAGGATTGGTATCAAGTCATATGTGTCCAACATATCTTTTGGGCGTCGCCCAACTCCTCCAGTTTTGGGAATGGCATCGTCGCCAAGTGAGCCCATGATTTGGGATAGTCCCAAATCGCCAACATGGCGGCCACGGTATGCCAAGCCCAAGAGGAGTTTTCCGCTGGGTCCAAGATATGTTGGGCACCGAAGTATGTACCCCCATAACATACTTGGGTCATGATGTCAATTGAGCGCAACGTTGAGATACACGGTCGCCACTTGACATCATGACGGGCAAAAAACAGCAATATTGGCGAAAAAACACCCAAAAGTGCCTTGAAAGGCGCACAAATATATCATAATATCTTCGGCTTGGATTGAGTAATCGACCAATCCTTCTAAACACAATGACTTGACACCAATGACCTCCGATTCCACATATGTGCTCCACTTGGGGCGCTTTGAAAGGTCACGAGCGCTACTTCCCAAGTGGGCACATGAAAATATGGAAAATTGCAAAACACACACCTTGCTCCCAACGCATCGCTTTGGGATCGCCACACAAGCTTTCCTCCACGAAGGTTAGGCTTGCAATTGATTGTGGGGAGTATAAGGAAGGGCCTCGTGCAATATGAGGTCCATTGGTGGGTGTATCGCTCTTAGCCAAACCCGCCAAATGGGCATGCAATACAACACATGGCACATACCACATACTGCCCAAAAAGGTGGCCCCCCCCACGATATGTCATGCCCCTCCAAGGGCATAACTTTGTGTCAATCGCTCATAGGAACTCAAAGAAAGTTTCTATGCAACACCAACACTCGCGCGCTACACTCGAAAGTTATCCTAACGCACGCAATATCATGGCCAAAGAGTTATAACGCAAACTCTACCCTCTTGACCATGATCCATTACGCTAGCGCGCACGTGTGGAGACACAAGGCGTATAAGGCTTCCTAAATTACGTCGGGAGTATTGTGAATACATCCCGTGCTTTCCTTTTGTCATTCCTCGCAAGCAGCACGAGATATGACCCTCACAAGTGGCCTCACGAATCAACTTTGTTTTGCCCATATCTCTAAGACAAATGGAGGGCAAGACAAAAGGAAAGTTGATTCGTGCATAGGGAAGCACGTAGGTCCACTCGAAAGAGGTCAAATCAAGTGCGGGGATGTCGAAGTCGAAAATCCGATCTCGACATCCTGAAAAATTTGGATTAAGGTTGCGAGTGTACAATGTGAAAATTGCAGATGCATCACTGCAATTCCTGAAGACTTGGTAGTCTTCGTCACGGATTGTGCTAAAATGTCTGTAAATAACAGTTAAACTGGCAGTTACGCTAAAGTCGCCAGCCAACCGCCAGCAGTCAAAACATTGATTATCAGAACGGAAGCGTGAAAATTTACGGAAACAATATGAAAATAAAACCCTGTTGATTCCTGATATTCTGATGTGTAAATCTCAGCGGGCGACACATCGGTTGCCGATGCGGCCGCTAATAGCTGAAATGCCCAGATCTCTCACACAAACACGTCTTACCTACATCTGTATTTAGGGTCAGGTTGCCGAATCGACGGCCGAAGGCGGTGCGGGGCAGATTGGCGTGACATAGTAAGATACCGGCAAATGGCAGTTTGCCGGTACATGGTAACATGCCCCAAGTGGGCGGAATGCCGTCACGGGGGCTTTACGGCAAGGGACACGCTCCTGCCGGGCTCTCACCGGGCTTCACCGGGCGTCTTCCCCTCCGTACATGGGGTTAGTGGGCACACGGAGACCGGTTGTATACCCCACCATGGTCATGGGGTTCTGGGTACCGCTTCACCCCCCTCCTTAGAGCAAACCCTGGGGGGGGCTCGATAACACCAAAGCATGGCAGCGGGTACCCAGGACCATCCCCTGAAGGGGGGGGGCGTCACATCCTATTTCAGGCTGATTTGCAGGTTAGGCTGCCCATTCCAACTCATGGTAAAACAGGTATGATGCTGTAGTTGTTAGTAACTGCAAGTACAGTATCAAGTATCCATTCCAGGGTCCTGGCGGCGATTTTTCGGCATCGAAATGACCCGTTAACCCATACCAGGCGCACCGGGTGCCGGCTGCGACGGTCACTACCACAGTCGCAGTGGCATACACGGCCAACATAGGCGTCACACGACGACCGAGGTGGTCCCACAGGTCGAAAGCGACCACAAAGATCCATCAGACTACCCCAAGCTTCCCAAGGCGCGCCGGCTGGGGGAGAGTCCCCACGGGTCCTTCCTCGGCCGCACCATGTCCATATCCACGACGCGAGTCCAGAGTGGTACAGCCGAACGAGCTCCTCCTTAAGGGATCGGGCATCAAGGCCGTCTTTTCCCTCGCCCTATTACCACGAAGGCCATACATGAGGGAGTCCCCATGCAGTGTGGGCGGAGGCGTCGACTCCTCAAACCACCAGTTTCCCAGGCAGACTGACCGAGGTCAGGAGCACCGAAGGCCGCCACCCGACTGCAAGTGCGTCTGCGAGTCGGTAGGCTCACACTGGGACTGACAGTGGCGGACCGCTGGGAGTGCATTCAGGCAACTGGGCTTCCCGCCTGGCGCCCCCAAAATCTCCACATCACAGCCAGTAGGGCACACGGTATCACAGGCACTCAAACAGAAGAATCTGTAACCGGGTACTGGTACAGGCTGGACCTCATGTAAAAGCATGTATACGGCGACTCAGGGCGCTTTCGTAGTCGATTCGCATCCCCTCGGGGGGGAAAAACAGTCCATACTTCGGTGATGGGCTGACATACAAATGCACATATCCTTGGGGGGCAGAAAAGTAAGCAATAAACGGGGTAAGTAGGCGTGTAAACACACTCTGGACAGAGCGCCAAACCACGCCCCGGTTAGGATAAGGCAAATGCAGGAGGGTGGACAGGAAAACGCCTGAGTTCAGGCCATATATAGTCTGCAGACACACGTCGACTGGTCTGGATCCCGCAAATGCCATGGGACCAGACCACACACCAAAAATCGCAATGCCGATGACAGCAGCATCCGTTGCGCAACGTCGTATGGGCTTCAAGGCCCTAAGAGCTCAGAAAATGTGAAGGTCAGTCGCCCTGCCTGGTTTCCCAAGGATTCAGCAGGGGGGAGTGACGAGTAGGAGTTGAAGAGAGGGGCCATCCTCCCCTGGATTCAGCAGGGGGGGGTATATGGCCACTCTGATGGCAGGTCACCGGAAGATGGAAGAGAGCAAGCAAGTTAGGGACGATCCGTCAACCAAACAAGCGCTCAAAACACATCAGGGGAGAGCTCAGGGCGCTGATCAGGCACCCCTGGCTGCAATCGCCCGAATGAGTGCTGCCAAGTCCGAGACATGGATCTTGGTCTTGTGCTTGCGGATGTAGTCCATGAAGGGGGTATTGATCCGCGGCACGAATGAGGCGACGGGTTCCCAGGTGTCGTGGGACGGCCCATAGCCTCGCCAACGAACCTTGAACTCCAAGCCTCCGGGCGCCGAGGCGTTCGGACGCTGGGCCAGGATCGTCTCGACTGTATAGTCGTCCTGCTCAGCATAGTCGTCATCCGAATCAGCCTCATGTACGGCATAGTTCAGGGACACATGTTGGCCACGGAGGTCGGGTTCCGGCACACGGAGTTGACTCTCGTGGCGCTCCCGGAACTGTCCGTGACCCACCTTGATGCGGTAGGTGTCCTCACCAATCCTGCGAACCACCTCTCCCGCTGTGAACCAGGTTTTGGTGCGGTGGGTGCCCATAGGGCGGGGTCTGATCACCCACACCGGGTCTCCCACCCTGAACTTCTGCACTGTCGAGCTCAGGGCGGACTTCTGACGCTCAGCATGCTCCTTCTCGAGCTGCTGGCGGATGTCCCGCGCCGTTTGCTCTTGCCGCGCGAAGAATTCCTTGGCGTCCATGGCCATACCATCACCAGACAAGGGAAGTCCCCGACCCAGGGGGTCCCTGCCGAACAGAATCTGGTGAGGGGACAAACCACCCGGAGTGAGGGTGTCATGATGGGCCTTCAGAGCAGGCCACATCTCTTCAAACCAGTTCCGACGTGGATTGGTGATGTGAATCTTGCGCAGCTTCTCGAACAGCTGCCGTCCAGCCACTTCAGCACGGCCGTTAGACCGGCTGAGATAGGCGACGCTCTTGGCGTGACATATTCTAATGAGGGAACACATAGCCTTGAACCAGCCACCAGTAAACTGGGGCCCTCGGTCACTGCAAATGGTGCGGGGGATGTCAAAGACGGTCAGCCAATGACAAATCATCATGACTGCCACTTCCATGGCAAGCAACCCCTTTTTGCGTGCCGGAACGGCTACTACGTAGCCACTGTGGCGATCCACACAAAGAACCACACAGTCAAAGGTCTCCTTGCCAATGTGCACTTCGGGCATGGAGAAGACGTCCATGGCTACGCTCTCCATGGGCTGGTCAGGAACCGGGGTCCATTGGGCTTCCCCCTTGACGTTCCGGTTATCGGGATTGCAGGCCTGACAGACCGAGCAACCCTTCCTGACCTTCTTGATGGCAGTGTAGAGATTGATCTGGTCGATCTCAAACCGGCGCTGCATGTCCAGGGCCTGTTTCTTGACCCCTGGGTGCAGCATGTAGTGGTGCCAAGCTTCACACAGCTCGAGCACCCGGGACTCCGGTACTAGCAGCTTACCATTCCGGTAGAGCTTGCCATCTTCCTCAGTCAGCCCCTTTGGCCACTTCTGCCCGTCATCACGGTCGGTCACAGCCCTATACTCGGCCGCAAGGGCCTCAGACTTGGCGTAGTCGTCGGTCCAGTCGTCCTGGAGGCAAGACTCAGGGAAGAGGTGCTTGTCGGACTCAGCTCCATCAGGGGCGAGTACTCTGACCGCTCTGCCCATCCTCGTTCCGAGGGGGGCATCCGCAGCCATGACGACGAAGCATTTAACACCCTCCTCCTCCATCAGGCGCCCCATCTCAATGATCCTCTTGGCTTCAGCGGTCTCAGCCTCATCGGCATGGGCAGAGATATCCGTCATGCCCTTGCTGGCGGGATAGACCCACCTGCTGAGACAGTCCGCCACGGTGTTATCCTTCCCAGGAATATACACAACCGTGAGGTCGAACTTGGCCAAGGTCTCGTGCCATCTTGCCCGTCGGGAGGCGGACCAGAGGGGGTGTCCACGTGCTCCTTGTGCCACGACTGCAGACTCTGATGGTCGGTGCAGACGGTGACGGGATGGAGGGCTATGTACCCAGCCCATTTCCTGAGAGCCATGACGATGGCATACGCCTCCTTTTCTCGGGGCGTCCACGTCCGTCTCTGGCCTTCCGCCAGGACTCGGCTCCAGAAGGCCACGGGCACGTGCCTCCCATCGTCAAGCACTTGTTCCAACACAGCGCCAACAGCGTAGTCGGAAGCGTCGGTGCGCAGGACGAACCCTCGATCAGGATCCACGAGGTGCAGACCCACTGCGGATAGCAGCGCCTGCTTCATCCCCTCGAAGGCACGGTCGGACTCAGCAGTTCAGACCAGAGCCTTCTTGGACCCCTTCTTGGTCTCCTCTCGGTTGCCCTTGAGCATGGTCGTCATGGGGGCTGCATACTCGGCATACATCTTGATATACCCCGGGTAGTAGTTGCAGAACCCCAGATACGCCCGTAGCTCAGAGACCGTTTTCGGCTTTTCCCAGTGCTCAATCGCATTTACCTTGCCAGGTATGGGCTTTCGCTGCCCGTTCCCGACTACGTGGCCAGCGAAGACCACCTCGCTTACCGCAATGGTGGCCTTGTCACTGCTGCCAGTGAGTTTGTGCCGAACCAGAAGGTCCAGCACTCGAGTGACGTCACTCTCATGTGCCTCCAGGAGCTCCTCGTAGCTCATACTGGGGTCCCCGGACGCGATGATCACGTCGTCCACGAAGGGGTCCGCACAGTCACGCACCGGCTCAAGCAGGTTCTCCAGCATCCGCTGAAAAGCCGCATTGCCATTGGTAACACCCATGGGCATCACCTTCCACTGGAGAGGTCCAAGTGGGGTGCTCATGGCTGTGCAGCCACGGGACTCCTCGGCGAGAGGCATCTGATGATAACCATGTTTCAGGTCAATCACCGTGAAGATCCTCCGCCGGTGTTGTTTTTGCAGCATGTCCTCAATGAGGGGCAGCGTAAAGCTGTCGTGCTGCGTTTGGGCGTTTAGGCCGCGGTAGTCGACCACGAGCCGCCACTCACCGGCCACTTTCTTGGGGACGACGAAGCACGGAGAGGCCCACTCGGAGTGGCACGGCTCAAGCCAGCCTCTCTGGATGAAGTCACGGAGGATCTTCTCCATGGTCTCCTTCCTCTCGCCCCTCAGGGCAAACTTCCGGTGCCGATACACACGGGGGTCCTGCTTCAGTTGTATCTTGGCCTCACCATACGGTCCACGCACCGGTGGGGGAAACACAGGCTTTCCGCTGAAGAAGGTATCACCATACTTCTGCTTCAGCCTGGCCCTCAATGCCTGGATCTTGGGGCACTCATCGGACTCCGCCTTGGCTTTTCCGGGCACTTGAACCACGGAGCTTACTTGAGGGGTAGCGAACCCCCTGGGTTTCGGCTCAGGCGGTCTTCCCAGGTGGCCCAAAGGGCCATCTCCGGTCTTGCCTCGGAACAGATCGCTGTAGGTGGGTGGGTTCCCGCCGATTGGCTCGTCCTGGCTGGACAAGTGGTCCAGTACCCTCCTTACGAAGGTATCTCCATCACAGGAACCAGAGACGATGGCGTCCACTTCCCACCAGGCTTTGTCCTGGCCCTTGCCCTCACGCTGGCTTCTCCAGTCGTGAAAGGGCTGATCCGGATACCCCTGAACCAGATCCAACTCCTCGTCCGTGAGGGGGTCTTCCGATTCTCCGATGTCAACAGGGGGAACCGCAAAGCATTGCCGCCATGGCTCCGCTATGATGCGGTTGACACACACGAAATCCGTGGCGTCGGCCTGATCAAGGCCCCCATCCACATAGTGGAATTCCGTTGGCCATCTCTGGGGTGGCATGGGCTGTCCCTTAGCGTCCTGATAGACACTCTCTCCAGCCGGTAGGACGACCTTGTTTAAGGTCATGTTGGTCAATGAGACTACCCAATGTCGGGTACTTTCCTCCTCGGTGCATCCCATGGGAACAACCAGCACTGCCTTGGAGCGGTCCTTGCGTATCTTCGCTACCGCCCTTGGAATGTCCCCTCGGGGGCAATGGATCCACATCAAGCCCTGATGCGGACCCCAGTGCTTCTTCCACGCGGAGTCCTGTGCGCTCCAGTACATCTCACAAACCCGCAGATGGGCGGAGGTTCCTGAAGAGAACGCATCCAGGGCCAGATCCGAAGCTCCCAGGTCCGCAACAACTCGGCTCGCCACTTCCGGCATTACGCCCTACTCCTGGTTTGCTGGCCCAGTTGGCTCAGTGTCCAGCGCGGCCACTTCGAGCTAATTGCGTTTCGGGTGGATCCATTGGCATTCCACATGGTGCTCAGGTGACGAAAGCCACGAGAGCTGGTAGTCCTGGTACAGGGTCATGGAAGCCTGGGCCGGGATAACGCCGGAGTCCGTCTCCATCATGAAGTCGTACCCAACGATCATGTCCCAGTCCATTTCGGCCTCGTAGAAGCGACCTTGCAGGAGGATTTCCTTGGCGAGGTCTGGGCGGCTCAGCTCACGATGGTTCACGAACTGCAGCCCGATGGCCGCTTCCTTCGTGCCTCCCACCATGTACTGGCCGTTCGCCACCTTCAGCCTGACAAGTTTCCGACTGTCGGTCAAACACTCCGGTGGAAGTAGGCCAGCCTTGACCAAGCTGACCTGTGCTCCAGTGTTGACCAACACGTCGAAGACCTTTTCCACTTCCCCGCATAAGGCACGGACCTTAAGGTGCAACTGCCGCTCGCGTCCAACGCGGCGCACGGCGTGCAAGCTCAGGATCTCCGGCCGTTCCGGAATCTCAACGAGCGACTGGTGCAGGTCGTGGACAATGGGCTCAGGCTGCCCATCTGCAGCGTCCAGCTGCGGTCCGGGTGATCCTCCGATACTCTCGGATAGATCTTGAAGTACATCAAACACATTCTTGGTCGCGAAGGATGGACGGGTGCAAGGGTTCGTGCCTTCACTTGCCCTCACCCCGCCACCGCGACTGGGTGCCGGACCGGGCCTTCTGCCCGCGGCAATCCCTTTGTGCTTACCGACTCCCGATTGGGATGGTGTGGCGCTTCCCACGACACCATCCTGCGACCGCCCTAGCTGGGGCCCTTGGCTGCAGGGGCTCCGCTAGGGGGCGTCGGCTGTGGAAGTAGGGGTATTCTCCTCCGCATCAACCTCGTTGATACCCTTCTTCCTCCTATTCCTAGGCTTCTTGTCCTTGTCCTTGTTCTGGTCGTTCTGGTTGTTCTCCTTGTCCTTGTTGTCCGACCTGGGGACCCAGTTCCTCTTGATCTCCTGGATCTCCTTGGCCAACTCGGTCCCCACCGACATCAGCTTGGAGAGCTCGTCCTTGTCCACCTCCACTTTGGCCTCCCAGATACCCGCGGCTGCACGCTTCTTCGACTCGTGCGCCTTCTTGTAGGCCTCCGTGTCGGCTTGGTGGGTGGGGCATGTTCGGTGGTCATGGTTGAAGCCTTTCTTCCTCCCATAACACACGAGACAGCCCTGAGGGTGAGCTCGTATGAACTCCCCAAAGGACAGCGGAGGGTCGCCAATGCGGCGAGGGTCCCTCTTCTCCTTCTTCTTCGAACCCGGCTGCAGGGGCTTCCAGCTTCCCCGGTTGCTCCCCTCGCCGTTGTGGGCCACGAAGGCATAAACGGCCATCTCGGCGGGCCCATCGTCGTCGTCATCGTCGACGAGAGCTTCATCGCCATCGGCTCCTGCTGGGTCCATGGCAGCTTCCCCGCCGGGCCCCTCGCCAACGTACTTGACGTCGCGGTCGCCGGGCCTCGACCCGCGGGTGTGGTGGAGGTTCCGGTACTCCTTGAGTACTTCCTCTCCAACCCACTCCAGGATCTCGTCGCAGCACATTGGCGCCGGGATGGCCTGCAGACGGATGGTCTGGCCGCTCACGTCACACTCGTCAAGGCGCCACATCGCGGTCTTCTCGCGATCGCCCGAGACGATGATGAGGAGAGCGTTCCGCAGGGAGTGCCGTTTGACATCCCGGGACACGTTCTTCCTCGTCAAAGCCACCACGTTCGTATGATACTCTTTGGCGAGCATCATCTTGACCGTGTGGTTGGACTTGGCCCTCTTGGGTTCCTCCTTGGTGACCCTCTTGATCCATGCTTCCGGCAGCATGGAGAGCAGGCGAGCCTGCTCGTCACCTTCGTTCCAGTCCTCCACGTTGCGCCGGAAGAGGGTGTATTGCCCTCGGAAGTCTCGCCAGTCTCGTAGGCGGATCTCCCGTCCATCATGCTGAAGCTTGATGGACTTCCACTGCTTGGCAGCCACCTGCGGAGCGTCCACCCGCTCCTGCTCGTCGAGCCACTTCTTGGCTTCCTTGAGGGTCTTGATCTTCCCCTCCTTGGTTGCCACGAAGTATAGCTCTTGGAGCACTTCCGGCAGGCGGTACCTGAACCGTCTGAAGACATGTTTCTCCGCATCTGCGGGATCCATGTCTTCAGTGACGGTCACCCCCCAATCGTCCAGCTTCTCCAAGAAGCGGTCGAGGTTGAGGGGGTTGCCATCGTACATGGGGGGCTTGATGTCCTTCAAGTCTTCCCACACGGCGGCATCCGCGGCCTTAGAGACCATGAACGCCGGCCGCGAGGTCGACCGAGGTTCCCATCGGCCTCTCCCACGGACTCCCACGGCTGCCACCTCCATTTCCTCCCCGGAATCCCTGTGGCTACGCCGCGGTTCCTCCATGTACGCTGAACCTAGATGTTCACGCCGTACACCTTCCATGTATGCCTCCTCATCACGGCGCTGGCGCCTGCGTAATTGCCTCCCGTCGTACACCACGCGGCGGGGGAAATGTCGCACTCCTCCAGGTCCAGATCCGGGTTCTCACCTCCACCGACATCCCACTCCACCTCTCCTCTGGGGACCTCATCCCTGAGTCCATCATAACGTCCAACAGCCATTGGGATTGGCTCCGGGGCTCGTGCGGGGCGTCGGGGGCGTACCGGTGTCCGCGGTGGAGCACGGCGGTTGCGGAACTCCGCAGTGAGCCACTCATGACGCCATTCCTCACTGCCACTGCCGGGCGGCACGCGCTCGTTGCGGCGGCCCGCGCTGTGGTGAAAGGGGGCGTTGAGGGAGGGGGCACTGGCGCTGGGGCGACTCCTGGGGGCTCCGCCGGGGGCGTGGGGTCTGCCTGGACCTGGTCCGGGTCCCCAGCCGTCGTCTGACGAGCCAGACTCCAGGGGTGGGTGGTCGCTGCGGACGCTCCCACGGGCTTCCAGCGCGTCCAGCCTCTGCTGCAGGACGCTGATGACCTTGTTCAGGGACCTGGTCTCGCCCCTGGCGATGTCCAGCAGCTTCTGGGTGGCAGTGGCGACGCTGGCGCTCTTGACCATCTCGATCTTGGCATGTCCAGCTCTCTCTGTGCGCGCGCGGCGACCCTAGCGATGCGAGTCATCTCGCCCTTGCCCGTGTCTACCTCGCGCTCGAGGGACTGGACCCTCCTGCGGAGGTAGACAATGCACCGCCGGGTGGCATCCGGGTCGCCGTCCCCTGGTGGGTCGTCGGGGTCCCCAGGGGGTCCTCCAGGAGGGCCTCTGCCGGGTCCGCCCGGTCCAGGGGGTCCTCCCCCGCCCGGTGGTCCGCCTCCAGGGGGTCCACTTGGTGGGCGTCCTCCAGGGGGTCCTGATGGTCCTCCGCCAGGGGGTCCCGGTGTGTCTCTGCCAGGTAGCCTCGGTCGGTCCGAGAATGGGAGCTTCTTCGTGTAGTCGAAGTCCATGTCATCATCCTCGTCCATGTCGCCCCACCTAGGCGTCTCGGTCTCGGAAGACTCCGAGCTCTGGTAGGGAGGAGGGAGATCCTCATCCCCACCTTCCGGCTCCATGGGGACGTCTCCGCCTCCTCCGCCAGCCACTCCCCGGCAATGTCCGCGGCCTCCTTCATCCCCGTCGCTGGCGGTGAAGAAGGGGTCGCTGTCGTGGGGGTGTCCACCCGCTGGCCTCCGTGACCTCTCGGGGGTCTTCCCCTTGCCCTTCCTCCGTCGATGGGCAGTGGGGCCACTGCTCTCACTGCTGCCCGTGTCCACCTCCTCTGGATCCAGCGCCATCTTGGAGGAGGCGTCCCCTTCGAAAAGCTTTCGAAGGGTCTCCACTCGTGATCCTCCCGGGGGAGTCTCGCGGCGGAGCTTGGCCTCCGCCTCCGCTTTTGCGGCGGCTGTGGCTGCGGCAGCTCGCCCCTCGGCTTCCTCGTGGGCAAGAGCCGCTTCGGCTTCCCGGGCCTGCTGCAGCCGAGCCTTCTCCGCTTCCAACGCCGCCAACTCCGCCTCCGTCTTGGCCCTCTCCTCAGCGACCTTCCGTCGCGCGGCCTCGATGGCGTCCTTCTTGGCGGCGTCCGCCTGGGCCTTGGCCGTTGCTTCGGCGTGGGCCCTTTCCTCCGCCTCCTTCTTTGCCCTCTCTTGGGTAAGCGCCTCTTCCAGCGCCTTCACCTTGGCCTCCTTGCAGGGAATGGCCTCCTGCGTGAGGCGGGCTTCCTCGTCGGCTGCCGCCACCTCACCCTTGACCTGGGCAATCGCTGCCTCATGGGCAGCTCCGGCCGTGAGTCCGGCCGCAATGGCCGCCACGGCCGAGGCGTGGATGGCCATGCCATGCGCTGACTCCGCAGCCTCCTGCTGGGCGATGCCGACGGCGCCCTCCGTGGCAGCTTTCTGCTGCGTGGCCCGTTGCCGGGCAATCCGAAGGTTGCAGGGCACCCCACAGGCGCGCTCACAGGCGCGCGCCACGTCCCTTTGGTCGGGAGCGACGCTGCTGCTGGAGCTGGCCTGGTCGGCCGGCATCCTCCCGCGGTGGGCCGACTCCACGTCGCTGCTGGGGCCTGTCTTCATCAGGTGCAGCTGACGGGGCTTGGCCTTGGCAGGCTTGGCGACTTGGAGGAAGTCACCAAGGGTGGTGTGGCCGGGGTGGTGACCTCCACCGGCCTGTTGGGGGCTGTGGGCTGGGGTTCCGCCCCTGGCGCCTTGGGCGGCTTCGGCGGCCAGGGACTCCTGGTACTCCCGCCACTTTCTGTCCCGCCTCCTGTCCCCGGCGGAACGCTTCTCCTTCCCAGGAGACGCGCTGCTGCTGTTGCTGCCCTGCAGCCTGCGCTCGTTCCCCAGCGCCGGGAACTCCTTCTGGATCATGTCCCACATGGAGACGTTGATCGAGGCGCCCGACGGGTACTCGTTGGGCTTCTCGTCCTCCTCAATCCCGTCGGGGCGCAGCCCTTCGCCGGGCTTGTCCGGGCGGGTCCAGGTCCTCCAGCGCTTGCGGCGGAAGCGGTACTCATACCCTTCCGCCCGCAGCCAATCCTCCACTGCCCGCAGGCGGTCCTCGCCCATGTCCTCGCGGAGCTCGAAGCTCCCGGGCATGCCGCCTTCGCACTGGGGATTGCTGTGGCGGTACTGCTGCCCCCACAGCAACCCACGCAGTAGGCGCGCCGCATGGGGGTGGGGCTGCGGCCAGGTCTTGCCTGCCTCGTCCCAGTTCACCATCGGTGCTCTTGATGGAGTGGTCCTGGGGTGGTTGTTGAGGTTGGTGATGTAGCACTGGACTGGGAGTGCGGCCGGTGCTTGTCGGCCGGTGGTTGTGGAAGTGGTTGCTGTAGCTGGGAGTGCGGCCTTGCTGGTCGGCCGATAGGACTCGCTGATGAGGGAGTCCTGGTCTGTGCACCTCCTTCACGGTCGCGGCGCTTCCGTGGTCGCTCAGGGCGATGCTCTGGGCGACGCTGCGGGCCGCTGCGCTGCGCTGCGAGCTGCGAGCTGCGAGCTGCTGCGCCGCGCTGCTCGGGGTTGGTAGCCCCGAGTGGCACGCGACCGATGGGTAACCCCGCGGCGGTGAAACGCTTTTGACGCGCTCCCGTGGGGGGCCTCGCCACGGGACGCTGCGGTGACACGCACAAGCAAGCAGGCAGGCAAAGCACTGCGCTCACAGGGGCATCAATTACGCTCTTGTCATGTGACAAAGCGTTTCAGGATCCTTGCCACTTTGAAACAAGGGAACAAAAGTATGTACAGCAACACATCAGGATATGTACACATGGGGTTAAGACTGGACTGGGGTAAGGGCATCACAGGACAATAAACACTCAGTCCCAACTCGTATCCCAATCCCAGGTCCGACCCTCCCAGTGGCTGGTGGGGGCGGGGGCTCAAACACAACCCATGCCCTGCTCAGTCCGGACCCTGAAACCCTGCCAATAGGGGGGGTGTCCCGCCCAGCCACGGGCGAGCTCCTGACAACCAAGAGGCTCCAAGACGGACCAACAGTCGCTCCCTATGCTCCCTTAACGGCAGGTCCCAACTCGACTCTGAGACAGAGATATGGCCCCGCCATTATCCCCTAGGAGTTGGTAGCTGAAAATGGGCTGTTTCAGCCCAAACTGAATTTAGCTCAAAAATCTCCAAAATTGACCCCCCGTCTCGACCTGCCAGAGGCGAGGACGAGGCAACTGACCCCATGCCCTCCAAGTACGAACTTTCTGAAGCCCTCACCCAACCTGGCTCCCTCTGAGGCCCCGGCATCTAGGCACCACGGGTTCGTCAAGTGGGGTCATGATGCCAAAATCACCAAAGTTGGCATCATTCTCACGCGTGTCTCGCCCAGCCAGGGCAAGGCCAATGGCTCACAGGGTGGGAGGCAGGACCTAGGACTTCTATCTGAGTGTACAACTTGAAGATGGGTCCGGGCTCCCTGTGGGCATAGAGATATGGGGCCGCCAATTGACCACATTGAGGGGTGAAATTGTGGTCCCAAAAGGGGGTCATTTCCGCTACTCAAAATGACCCAAAATTTGGGGGTGCTCCCAATAGTATATCTCCACGCCGGCTTGAAGATGGGATCCGCCATTCCATACGCGATCAACGGGGAGTCTAACTAAGACTCCCATCCCCTCAGCTCTCAAAAATCTCCATGCCACTCGGCGTGGTGACAATCCCAATTGGGTCCACAAGTGCCAAAATGGCAAAATTGTCCACACTCACTTTGGGCTAGCACCCTCACGAAGGTTGCTCCGCCTCGCCCACATGGTGTGCGAGCCGTGGGGACAAATGCCCATATCACCCATGTCATATATGGTCCATTGGTCCATGCATCCGGCGTGCACCAGGTGGCTGAACATGGTGCACGGCGGGCAGAAAATGTGGAAAATTGCTCAAAATGGCCGAAAATGCGCACACTCATGGTTGAGGCAAATGAGGCACATGCCCGACTTGGACCGGAGGGTGCCATAGGATTGGTATCAAGTCATATGTGTCCAACATATCTTTTGGGCGTCGCCCAACTCCTCCGGTTTTGGGAATGGCAGGGTCGCCAAGTGAGCCCATGATTTGGGATGGTCCCAAATCGCCAACATGGCGGCCACGGTATGCCAAGCCCAAGAGGAGTTATTCGCCGGATCCAAGATTTGTTGGGCACCGAAGTATGTACCCCCATTACATACTTGGGTCATGATGTCAATTGAGCGCAACGTTGAGATACACGGTCGCCACTTGACATCATGACGGGCAGAAAACAGCAATATTGGCGAAAAAACACCCAAAAGTGCCTTGAAAGGCGCACAAATATATCATAATATCTTCGGCTTGGATTGAGTAATCGACCAATCCTTCTAAACACAATGACTTGACACCAATGACCTCCGATTCCACATATGTGCTCCACTTGGGGCGCTTTGAAGGGTCACGAGCGCTACTTCCCAAGTGGGCACATGAAAATATGGAAAATTGCAAAACACACACCTGGCTCCCAACGCATCGCTTTGGGATCGCCACACAAGCTTTCCTCCACGAAGGTTAGGCTTGCAATTGATTGTGGGGAGTATAAGAAAGGGCCTCGTGCAATATGAGGTCCATTGGTGGGTGTATCGCTCTTAGCCAAACCCGCCAAATGGGCACGCAATACAACACATGGCACATACCACATACTGCCCAAAAAGGTAGCCCCCCCCACGATATGTCATGCCCCTTCAAGGGCATAACTTTGTGTCAATCGCTCATAGGAACTCAAGAAAAGTTTCTATGCAACACCAACACTCGCGCGCTACACTCGAAAGTTATCCTAACGCACGCAATATCATGGCCAAAGAGTTATAACGCAAACTCTACCCTCTTGACCATGATCCATTACGCTAGCGCGCACGTGTGGAGACGCAAGGCGTATAAAGCTTTCTAAATTACGTCGGGAGTATTGTGAATACATCCCATGCTCCCTATTGTCATTCCTCGCAAGCAGCACGAGATATGACCCTCACAAGTGGCCTCACGAATCAACTTTGTTTTGCCCATATCTCTAAGACAAATGGAGGGCAAGACAAAAGGAAAGTTGATTCGTGCATAGGGAAGCACGTAGGTCCACTCCAAAGAGGTCAAATCAAGTGCGGGGATGTCGAAGTCGAAAATCCGATTTCGACATCCTGAAAAATTCGGATTAAGGTTGCGAGTGTACAATGTGAAAATTGCAGATGCATCAATGCAATTCCTGAAGACTTTAGAGTCTTCGTCACGGATTGCGCTAAAATGTCTGTAAACAACAGTTAAACTGGCGGTTACGCTAAAGTCGCCAGCCAACCGCCAGCAGTCAAAACATTGATTATCAGAACGGAAGCGTGAAAATTTACGGAAACAATATGAAAATAAAACCCTGTTGATTCCTGATATTCTGATGTGTAAATCTCAGCGGGCGACGCATCGGTTGCCGATGCGGCCGCTAATAGCTGAAATGCCCAGATCTCTCACACAAACACGTCTTACCTACATCTGTTGTTAGGGTTAGGTTGCCTAATCGACGGCCGAAGGCGGTGCGGGGCAGATTGGCGTGACATAGTAAGATACCGGCAAATGGCAGTTTGCCGGTACATGGTAACATGCCCCAAGTGGCCGGAATGCCGTCACGGGGGCTTTATGGCAAGGGACACGCTCCTGCCGGGCTCTCACCGGGCTTCACCGGGCGTCTTCCCCTCCGTACAGGGGGTTAGTGGGCACACGGAGACCGGTTGTATACCCCACCATGGTCATGGGGTTCTGGGTACCGCTTCACTACCGCGTATGTATTGCTCATGGTATGTTTGGCAAAGAGATCCATGAGTGCACTCCCATTTTCATGGGGCATGTTGATATGAGTGAGAAAGGTATCTCCATGCGCCCGATTGGGGATCCAAGTGGGGGAATGGTTCGCAAATGGTTCCAATCATTTGTATATTGAACCATGCGCGGATATCATGGGCGAGCATACAGATATACTATCATGACAACTTGGTATTTGGACATATTTTCATGTTTTTGACCTCAATTTTTGCTCATTTTTGCGTTTTGTGTACTTACTTGGTCGGCAGACAGCAAGAAGCCTATGGGGAGTCGAACCATGGTATGTTGTTCATATGTTGGCATATGCTTTGGAGTTGAACACCACCATATGCCGTATCGCGTACTCCATTTGGCTTGGCGCACGAAGGATTACAAGAATTGGTGTCAAGATCATGGGCTGAATTGGGCAGTGCGTGGCGCCCATATCTGAAGGGATTTCGAGGGTAAAGTGGGGATGTACATGGGCATTGTTCCTTGGTCTCCATCCTCCACGAATACTAGACTTCGATTCCATGCATACTATGAGCCTTCGGATAAGTGGTAACTTCAATTTTGAGCATATATTTGATATATGGCCAATATGGTGTGAATTGGCAGTTTTTGGCATGTTATGAGTTCAAACTCATGGGGCATATCTCCAAGCCCATTCGACTCCAAGTCCAGCCAAGGTTATGTCAGGGTAGGGCATGGTCCTGAGTGCTACTCTAGGCCATGACACGCCACCTCCCCTATTGGGCTAGGATATAGAGGCTTGGGGGTGAACACATTTTTGGGGTTTATGTAGTGACTTTTGACACATGGCATTTAGCCATCCTATTGGACTGGGTTCAGGGCATCATGTTGGTCAGTCAAGGGAAGGTCTTGAGTCCAGGGATTGAGGGGTCTATGGTTGTGATGGTGTAAGTTTCCATCTTTCCCCAACTTTGCTTTATTTGTGTTCATATGCCAATTTCAGGGCTTTCCTCTTTGATGCAATTCTACTACATGCCCGCCACCGTGAGAGAACCGGTGTGCTGAACGGAAGCCCGCAGTGTGGATTCGATTATTGCTGTATTTGTGGGATCTGGTTGCTGTTCAAGGTTGAAGGAGGATTTTATTTTCTATATTTTTGGATTTTGGACCCTGGACTTTGAGAAATGCAATCGCTGATCAGGAGCAAATCAGCAGTGGTTACAGGCGGAAGGGGCACAGCAGGGGCTGGTCCTGGTAGGGACCTTCTTTATGGTAGCAGAGGCGTACCTGCTGCCCCTACCTACCGCCGACCCGGGGACTTGGGCCCCTATGAGCCCTGCCCAAGTACGCCCCGGGTGCGTATTGTGAACTCGGTGGAGACCACGCCGGAGATTGGAGCCAGAGAAGAGCCGAGGCGCTCAGGAGCATGGCGAACTCTGGAAGTTGAAGCCCGAAGAGAAATACGACGTTCGGGAAGAGGAGGACTTGACATGGAGGACCTGGTCTCCATGTGTGAGCGTCGCTGCTGAAAGGCATGCAACCTCCGCTCCGCCGCAGAGGACTCTGAGGAGACCTGCCATTCAGCCAGCAGTGGAGGACGGGCCCGGCGCTACGAGAAGCGCGGGTCACCCAAGCCCGCGGCATGGGACGCCGGGGCTATGGATACGGACCCCAGCCCGGTCAGGCTGTGGGACTCCGAGGGGCACTCTGAGGGCTATCGGACAGCCTATGAGCAACCTTCGGAGTCGGAGGAGACGGCCAGACCGCCCACAAGGGCAAACACGGCCCCAGAACCCAGCCTGGAGCATGACGCCGAGGCGTTGGAGAGGCCCGCCAGAGCCAGAACGGCGCCTGTGGCCCGGCACACGGAGCCAACGCGGGATAGCATGGGCGACACACCCACGGCGGAGGAGTCCGAGGCGCAGGGAACCCTGGGATGCGCCGGATCAGGTGGAAGGCACGCTGAGTGCCAATGCGAGCACCTGTCCTTCCTCATGGGCAAGTACCCAAAGATGGGGATGGACGCCATCATGCATCGCCTCGACACCCTGGACAACGCGAAGGACAGCCTAGAGGAGGACGTCGCCGGGATCCTGGATGACCAGTCGGCCGCGGAGAGAGACATGGCAGAGCTGCGAGCGGAACGGGACCGGTACCAGGAGAATCTGGAGCTGGCCC
This sequence comes from Eutreptiella sp. 'Long Island Sound 2002', assembly GCA_964036045.1. Taxonomy (NCBI): domain Eukaryota; phylum Euglenozoa; class Euglenophyceae; order Eutreptiales; family Eutreptiaceae; genus Eutreptiella; species Eutreptiella sp. 'Long Island Sound 2002'. The sequence continues at coordinate 126,252,361 of OZ038382.1, read as the reverse complement.
TGGAGAAGCAGCAGCGAGTGGTAGACAGCCTCCTCTACCTGGTGGAGGACATGTCGGGACGCCTGAAAAGGCTAGAGGAGCAACAGCCCCTCACCTCGGGTCCGGAGCTCCCGGCAAAGCCAGCAGCGGCAGAGCTGGTGGAGCGGGTTAAGACCCTCAGGGGCGCCATGGAGAAACCCATGGGCGGCCCTGCAGAGGCACCTTACGCGCCTCCGCGTGTTGACCCGGGTGCGCTGCCGTTTGTTCCCATGTTCAGCGAATCCACAATGCTCGGGGAACACACGGCACCGGCCGGGTCCATGCGGGAAGGGCACGCAATCACGGACCAGAGGAGCCTAACGGTACAGATGTCCCATGCCGCCCAGGATCTACCGATCACTACGACTGCCCATGCAGTTTATGCGGAAGAGGAGATCCAGAGCCAGACCAAGCAGGGGCGAACCATCAGAAGCGCCGACGGACATGGTTGAGGTCATCCAGGCGGAAACCTGTGGGCGAAGGACCCCAATACGGGGATATGGACGGCCGATGGAGCAAGTCCTTCCCGCATTCCAAACCCCATGGGTTCAGGCCCAACTGGACCGCACTCCATGGAGGAGAGGGATGTACGGGGAGTGTACTCACAACCCCCGGCCACAGGTGGTATCCGTCTCGGTGGAGTGGTGGCTGGGGACGTCGGAGACGCCAATAAGGATTGACGACCTCAGGGGAATCAAAACCCCCTACTACGATGGCAACCCCTCCAACCTGGATGACTTCATCCTGGATTGGGAGGACTTTGCCGAGGAGGTCGTCGGTGAGATACGGGGAGCGCCGCGGGACAAGTGGGTATCCTGGACATTCCCACACCGGCTGGCGCAGGACCTGAAGGAGGAGCTGCGGGATGAGATCCGGGAAGGACTGATCTGTACGGAGCAGGCCTGCTTCCAGTGGTTGGAGGATGAGGAGCGGGTGGACGCTCCGAACCAGAAGCTGGAGGACTTGTGGTCCATCCCGCTGCCGCTGGACCGCGGTGAGTTGCGGGTCCAGGAGTGGAACCGGTACCTGCGAAAGTACCGAAGATGCCTCAAGCTGGTGGAGGACTGGAATGAGGCCAGCGAGATCCGCCACCTGCTGAACGACGTCCTCCCCGGCAACTGGAAGAGGAGAGTGGAGGACGAGGAAAAGAAGAGAGCGAAGAAGCGCGTGGCGGTGAGGATCATGGCGGCGGAGGATACCCATGCGGGTATCATGGAGTTCTTCGGGAGGAACCTGGGCGGACTCAACCGGATGTTGGGACTGAAGAACGCCGTGTACGTGGAGGTATTTGGAGACACCATGGGGCAAAGGTTGCTGCGCCTCAACAACGTGGAGTGGAGGCGCGGGGAGCCGCTGAGGATGCAGGTCATCCTCGCCCGCATGAGCCTGGACGAGATCGTGAAGTACATCACGGTGGAGTTGAAGCTCAATGCGAAGAACGAGGCCCAAGTGCAGGATCGACATGGTCATGGACAACGAGGCCACCGAGAAGAACGCCATCATCGGGAGATCCAGGAGGACAAGGCCAACTCCGCGGAGGATGGTAGTGGAAGTGGCCAAGACCACTGCACCTGGTCCCGGGAGGATCACGAGGAGGCCCACTTCTTCGCGTTTGTGGCGCACAACGTGAGGGACCATGGGCAGGATCGGTCCAGATGGAGCCGGGTGGGACCCAAGAAGGGCAATGAGCCAAGGAGGATCGGGAAACCACCGCTCTCGTTCCGGGAGTACAGGTCTCAGCACGACGGGTGCTGGGTCTGTTATGGCAAGGGAAACAACCATGCACACGACCACCATCAGTGCAAGGTGTATGAGGCGGACAAGAAGGCCTACTTCGCCGCCCACCCCGAGAAGAAGCCCAAGGAGCAGCGGATTGCCGATTGGAAGGCGAAGGGCGGAGACGGGGGAAAAGGCCAAGGCAAAGGCCAAGGGAAAGGCGGAGGAAGAGGCTATCATGGTGGACCTGGCCAAGACCAACGAGTGAGGTCGATCGAGGAGGTTGCTGAGGACATGTTGAGGACGTTGCAAGAACTCAAAGCCCAGCAACGTGGTGGACAAAGTCCTGGCGGATCGCAGCCGGAAGGGGCTGCGGGAAGTCAAGTCTAGAGGAGCCCCCACGGGAGTGGGACCTCGGAGGTCTCTCCTCCGAAAATCAGTGGAATCCCTGAGGAATCAGAGGCACATCGGGTGCCGAAGAACGCTTCGGAAGAGCCAAAACCACTGAGCTTCGCCACTCCCAACCCCTGGAGCGCCCTGCCAAGGGAAGTACATGTGGGTACGGGACATGGCAAGATGGAAGGAGCGACCACGGAGAGCCCCGTGGATGGGCAGGACCTGCCCAAGATCTACACCATCCGTGACCATACCCTTGAAGTCCTGATGCACCCGGACGTGCTAGAGTTGCATGCCGTGAGAGTCGTCCATACGCCTCATGGTGACGAGCGGCAGTTGCACTTGAAAGTGCGTGTACGGTGCGGACGAGAGGAGAAGGTGGTGGATGTGTTGGTGGATACGGGTGCCCAGGTGAGCCTGGTCCGGAGAGGGTTGTTCAAGGAGGAACTCCTGCAGCCGAGCCGGAGACCAGTCCGCCTGAAGGTTGCCAACGGAGAGATCATGGGTGGGGGCACCCATGAGGCCACTATCAGTATGGAGTTCTGGGAACATGAGCGCTTGAACCGCCCTGATCTGGCGAAGAGAAGCACTCTATCCGGGAACTTCTATGTGGCCGACATTACAGATTGGGATATGATCACGGGGTATGACTTCATGGTGGCAAACGCCATTGGAGCCCTTCCCCATCGTGCAACCCTGGTCCGGGAGGATGATGAATGCCTCACATGGCTGTCCACGGACTATGCATGCGGATCATCCCAATGGAATGCTGAGGAAGAGGATCCGATGGTCCAAGCGGTGCGAGCTGTGGGTGCCAAGTCCAGAGGAGACCGTGGAGTTCAGCTCACGGAGTATGGAATGGCGCCGCAGGTGTATGCCAGGATGATCCAGACGCTGGAAGCCGAAGCGCCCGAGACGGACGTCTTCGCTTCCCGGGATGCCCCACTTTTGCGGAATTGTAGGAGGCATTGGCATCGAGGAGACTCAGCCTGGCACAGGCATTGGGGTTTGAAGGAGTGGGGGCCCATGTATTGGCATGGCTCCCTGGACAATACCAGACGTACGGTGGAGAAGATCGTCGCGGATAGGGCGAAGGGGATCCTGGTCATAACCGGCATAGGATCCACCCCATGTCCGCTGGAGGGTCTCAAGTTGACGCTGGACTCCATCACCCTGAACGAGATGTCATTCGGGCCGGAGGAGGAGTTGTTCATCGACGCCAAGGGTGTATCAATGCCCTCCTCTGGGTCAAGCGTGGGGTACCAAGGCTTTCCTGGTGGATGGGGCGCAAGCCCAGCCCACGGCTTGATGAAGCATTCATCCGTAGGGTGGAGGCGGTGCCCATGAAGGTCATGTTTGAGCCCAAGGAGGGGACGGATCAGCCTATTGATGGCATTGACATCCTGTCCCACTCCGAGATCGACGACGTCGTCAACTACATGCGGATGGGGATGCATGACCGTGTGGCAGCCAAGAAGAGGCGGGCCAAGGTCACATCTCCGCATTGGTGGGATGACAAGATGTTGGTCACCGGCAAGTACGAGAAGGATGAGTTCGTGGCGAGGGTCATGGATCACATCGCGGACCAATATGATGGTCCGGTTGGGTCGGACCCGCCGACGTGGGATTTCCCAAGAATGGGGGCCGAGAGCGACAAGAACCAGCCCGATGCCGCAAATTTTCGAAGATTATCGGTGGGAAGCGCGCCCCACGACGATGAAGACGGCATATCGGACGAGGAGAAGTGGGACTGGGACCCGGAAGAGGCCTATGCCGCAGTGCGGTCGGTTGTATCGATCCCGAAGCAAGCAGCTGAAGAGGCCCAAGGAGAACACGAAGGTCGCCGAGCTGAAGGAGAGGCTGATCAATGCCTATCCGCGGCTATTCAGTGGCGTCGCCAACAAGAACCCTCCAGATCGTGGGAGGTTTGGCACAGCGAGGATCAAGCTGAAGCCGAACCCCAAGATCTATCGTCATCGGGAGTACCAACTTCAGGGCGATCGGGCCGAGGCCATGAAGAAGCTGTTGGCCGAGTTCATTGAGCGGAGATGGATCGAACCCTCCGACAGTGAGTGGGCCAGCCCAGCCTTCATCGTGCTCAAGAAGGAGAAGGGCGAGTGGAGGTTGGTGGTTGATTACAGAGGTTTGAACGAGCAGACCGAGCACGACTCGTACTCGCTTCCCCTGATCGACTCCATCCTTCAAAAACAACAGAAAAAGCGGATTTTCACGGTGTTAGACCTGAAACACGGCTATCACCAGATGCCGCTACACCCGGACTCCAGGCCCTGCACAGCGATGTCGACGCCGCTGGGGCCCATGCAGTGGAAAGTGGTGCCTATGGGCACCAAGAATGGCAACGCCGCTTTCCAGCGCATGATGGGGGACCTACTCGGTCCGGTCCGGGACTGTGCCGACCCTTTTGTGGATGACATCATCATCGGGTCCGGCACGGAAAATATGACGGAGGACGAGCTCATCGAAGCGCATGAGAAGGATCTGCGCCGAGTGCTCAGTGAGCTGGACAAGCACAACATGGTGTCCAAGCCCACCAAAGCCTCACTCTTCGTGAAGGAAGTGGAGTTCACGGGTCACGTGGTTGGTCACGGGCAACGCCGTCCCATGCCTGGGAAGCTGGCGTCCCTGCACCACTGAGGAAAGCCCCAGACCATCAGCGAACTCCGGTCCTTCATGGGGTTCTGCAATTACTATTCGGGCTATGTCCGGATGTATGCAGAAGTCTCGGGGCCACTGCACAAGATGCTGCAGGTGGGCAAGTTCGATGGCCGGAAGGGGAGCAAGAAGAAGCTTGCCTGGACCCCTGAGGCTGAGGATGCGTTCAACCGCCTGAAGGAGCGACTCCTGGGGCACTTGGGGCTGTTCCTGGTGGACCCGGACAAGGGATTCATGCTACGGACAGACGCCTCGGACTAGGCCGTGGGGGCAGTCCTCGAGCAAGTACGGGACTCATGTTCCCGTGGCGTTTTGAAGCAGGATCCTGGCCGAGGGCCAACGCCGAACATGGACCGCGAGGGAGAAGGAGACATACGCCATTGTATGTGCGCTCAGGAAGTGGTCTGGCCACATCGGACTGCAGCCGGTGCTGGTTTGCACGGACCACCAGTCCCTACAGAGCTGGCACAAGGAGCATGTCGACACCCCCTCAGGACCAGCGGCTAGGAGGGCCCGATGGCACGAGACGTTCGCCAAGTTCGACCTCAGCGTCGTGTACGTCCCGGGGAAGGACAACACTGTGGCAGATTGCCTCAGTCGCGCGGCCTACCCCGCGGCAAGGCGTGGATGGACATATCCAGCCATGGCGCCGCCGAGGAGACCGAGGAGGCCAAGCGCATCATCGAGATGGAGAAGGCCATGGAGCAAGAGGGGGTCAAGTGTTTTGTGGTGATGGCAAACCGTACAGGCCTGGCCAAGTTCCGGGGCGCCCAAGTCCAGGCTATTCGAGAGTCAACCCTCGAGCAATGGATGGTGGCCCCTGTAGAGCTAGTCAGGTCGGTGCTCACAGAGGACTGCGCGGATGACTATGCGGCATCCGACCACTGGAGCAAGTACTGGAATGCCGTGAGCGCCCCGTCGGACGACGGATGGCCCGAAGGCTTAACCGAGGATGGGGACAAGTTGTTCCTCAAGGACAAGCTGCTGGTGCCCGAGAACCGAGTGGAGGAGCTCATTGACCATTGGCACAACGCCCAGCTCATGCACCCTGGGCGGAACAAGATGCAGCAGGACCTGGAGTGGCGTTTCAAGTTCCCTCCGGGGTACTACGCCATCCTGGATAGGTACTGCGGCGACTGTGCCGTGTGTCGGGCCACGAAGAGTCCCAACCACTCCACAGCGGGCAATCCGGTGTATACGGCTATACCGGAGGCCCCTATGCAGTCCGTGGCCATGGATGTGTTCGCCATGCCGGAGGTCACCGTGGAAGGAGAGACCTATGATTGTGTCATCCTGGCGGTGGACAGGCACAGCGGGTATATCGTGGCAGTCCCGGGCAAGAAGTCCAGGAAGAAGGACAAGAAGGACAAGCATGAGGGGGCTGCAGGCCAAGACCGTCGCTAATGCCATGATCAGGCATTGGCTGACGATTTTTGATGTCCCAGCTGTCATCTGCAGCGATCGGGGCAGTCACTTTGTGGGGACGTGGTTCAAGACGATGTGCAAGCACATGGGTATTCGGCACGCCAAGACCGTGGCGTACCACAGCCGGTCGAATGGCCGAGCTGAGGTGGCTGGGCGGCAGATGTTCGAGAAGTTGCGCCAGCTGCACATCGACGAACCGGGCTGGAATTGGTACAATTTGCTGTGGAGAGTACTCCAAGCGTACCACGACCGTCCGGGACCCACTGGACTGTCGCCCCATCGTATCCTGTTCCTACGGGGTCGAGTGTCACGCACTCTCCCGTGGTTGAACCATGGCAAAGTGGCCCGGGATGCGAACGCTATGATGGCTCAGGCGGACGACACGGCGGTGAAGGTGTGCAAGGCACTTCAGGACGAGCATGACAAGAGGGCCAAGTACTTCAAGCAGGGAAAGGTCCAGAAGTATGCTCTCCAAGACACCGTGTGGGTGGAGCGGCACCACAAGGATGTCCTGTCCAGGCATCGGCAGGCATTCTGGTATGTGCCGGGGGTAATCGTGCGGAAGGTCGGGCAGGATGTGTATGCGGTTCGTGTGGGGGATAACAAGATCCTGGACCACGACCATACCCAGCTTTGTCCCCGAGCACCAGACCCCAGCGGACGTCCCGTCACCTTCGAGTTCACGGCCGGCGATGTGGACTCCGACGACGAGGGTGAGGACGACGACTGCACCGCTGAGAAGATCCTGGCAGACAAGCCGGACCCGGGGACGCCTGGGGGGAGGCTTTATAAAGTCCGTTGGAAGGGATTCGCCGCATCCAGGGATTTGTGGGAGCCTCCGAGCAGGTTCGTGCCGAGGCATACCACGGTCTGGATGGACTATCTGAAGAAAAGGAATATTTCTTTGGATGTCAAGGACGTGTTGGTCCATTTGGTTGCTGCTGTAGCATAGTAATGGATCCTCCTTGGCATTTTTGTTTGTTTCTGTGCTTGGGAGACGGGTGAGGGCGTTCATCCGGGGATTTTTGGGCCTTGATTGGCCATCTACCCCCTTCACTCGATCTCCACATATATATTTCATTGTGGTATACTTATTTAGGTCGACCGACGACGTTTCTCTATCTTTGATCCACTTGGTCCATGTTGTAGATCAAGAGGAGACCGGATATGGCGTAGGGCACCGATTATCAGTGTCCTCACCCCTCCCTTGGGGCGTGGGGGACGCCTACGACCTGTGTGGGGCCTCCATGTGTCCTTGGGACATGGGGGGGGGGGGTTGGAGCCCATTGGGGTCCTCCCGTCCTCTCTTAAATGACTTCCGAGCGGTAACAACGCTCTGAGAAGGGGGGTGAAGCCGGTTCGGACCCCCGTGGCCATCTTGGGGTCACTTGGGGTGTGTATCTATGTGCCGGCAAGCCGCCATTGGCTGATATCATACTCTCCCATCCACCTGACCTAACCTGATGTGATAGTGTGATAGGTTTGGCCATTCCGGCTATGAGCGGCCATATTCAGTACCGAGGCGCCGCCAGCTGAGATTTCTATATCAGAATATCAGGAATCAACAGGGTTTTTTTATCATAGTGTTTCCGTGATTTTTCAGCCTTTGATTCCGATTGTCAATGTATCGGCGACTGTCAGTTGGCTCCCGATTTTGCGGTAACCGATTGGTTGACTGTTATTTCCAGATATTTTGGCGGAAACCCCGATGAAGGGTCAGATTTTATCAGTAAAGGGTTCGTTGCTTCTGCAATTTTCTAAATATGCACTCGAAATTTTGATCTGAATTTTTCGCGACGTCGAAATCGGATTTTCGACTTCGACATCGCCGCACTTGATTTGGTCTTCTTCGAGTGGTCATACTCTTTTCCCTATGCCCAAGTCAGGTTTCCCTTATATATGCCACCCATTTGACGTGGAGATATAAGGGAAACAAGAGTGATTCGTGGGACCACTTTGAAGGGCCATATCTACGCGTGAGTGCGAGAGAAGAGAATAAGAAAGGTTGCGTTGCAATCGCCTTGGTCTCAACTTATTTTTAGTAGGGTCCAACACCTTAGGTCGTCATGCACACTCGTTGTATCATAGGATCATGGTCAACATGGTAGAAACTTGTTTATAACTTGTTGACCATGTGTCCCGACTTGATATTATGACTTTCGAGTGTAGCGCATGAGTCTTGTGGTTGCATAGCATCTTTCCTTAGGTTCCCACGTCCAATTAACCCAAAGTTATGACTATGGAGGGGCATGGCATACCATGGTGGGGGCCTATCTCAAGGGCTATGTGTGATATTGGTGGTATATGTCTTGATATGCTCACGCCCATGTTATATATCTTCGTGTGGCCGAGGAGATGGGGAGCCACACGTGACAAGGGCTTTGCCCAGGTCCCAATTGTGGAATTCAAAGCGCTAGACTAAGTCTACCGCGTATGTATTGCTCATGGTATGTTTGGCAAAGAGATCCATGAGTGCAATCATATTTTCATGGGGCATTTTGATATGAGTGGCGGAGTTACCTCAATGCGCCTGATTGGGGATCCAAGTGGGGGAATGGTTCGCAAATGGTTCCAATCTTTCGTATATCGAACCATGCGCGGATATCATCGGCGAGCATAGAGATATACTATCATGACAACTTTGTATTTGGACATATTTTCATGTTTTTGACCTCAATTGTTGCTCATTTTTGCGTTTTGTGTACTTACCTGGTCGGCAAACAGCAAGAAGCCTATGGAGAGTCGAACCATGGTATGTTGTTCATATGTTGGCATATGCTTTGGAGTTGAACACCACCATATGCCGGATCGCGTACTCCATTTGGCTTGGCGCACGAAGGATTACAAGAATTGGTCTCAAGATCATGGGCTGACTTGGGCAGTGCGTGGCGCCCATATCCGAAGGGGATTCGAGGGTAAAGTGGGATGTACATGGGCATTGTTCCTTGGTCTCCATCCTCCATGAATACTAGACTTCGATTCCATGCATACTTTGAGCCCCCGGATAAGTGGTAACTTCAATTTTGAGCATATATTTGATATATGGCCAATATGGTGTGAATTGACAGTTTTTGGCATGTTATGAGTTCAAACTCATGGGGCATATCTCCAAGCCCATTCGACTCCAAGTCCAGCCAAGGTTATGTCAGGGTAGGGCATGGTCCTGAGTGCTACTCTACGCCATGACACGCCACCTCCCCCATTGGGCTAGGATATAGAGGCTTGGGGGTGAACACATTTTTGGGGTTTATGTAGTGACTTTTGACACATGGCATTTAGCCATCCTATTGGACTGGGTTCAGGGCATCATGTTGGTGAGTCAAGGGAAGGTCTTGAGTCCAAGGAATGAGGGGTCTATGGCTGTGATGGTGTAAGTTTCCATCTTTCCCCAACTTTGCTTTATTTGTGTTCATATGCCAATTTCGGGGCTTTCCTCTTTGGTGCAACTCTTGTACATGCCCGCCACGGTGAGACAACCGGTGTGTTGAACAGAAGCCCGCAGTGTGGATTGGATTATTGCTGTATTTGTGGGATCTGGTTGCTGTTCAGGGTTGAAGGAGGATTTTATTTTCTATATTTTTGGATTTTGGACCCCGGACTTTGAGAAATGCAATCGCTGATCAGGAGCAAATCAGCAGGGGTTACAGGCGGAAGGGGCACAGCGGGGGCCGGTCCTGGTAGGGACCTTCTTTATGGTAGCAGACCGGCAAGCAGCATCCACCGGCAGCCAGCCACTACCTACGGACCACAGCCCTGCCTGGTTGCCAAGGTGGCCGCCTCCCACCCGTACCTCGGCACTGCAACCAGCCAGGGACCACAAGGACCGCGGGGCCCGCACTCGCAACACCCACACGACCCGGCAGGACGCCCAGACGCCCAACCAGCACAACACCCACCCCTGCCCCCATACCACCCCCCCCCCCTGCCCCCCACCCGAGACCAGGCCACAGACTTAGGCGGCTCAAGTTGCATGGTCAAAATCACACCGAATGCACCCAATTTGGACCATGCAAAAAAATCGTTTTTCACAGGCTCTGTTTTTTGAAAACAGAATATTAGTCCAAAGAAAGTATCTTTCTTACCATTTGTGCCATTTTGTGCCTTTTTTCGGACAGCCGAAAAGAAAAAAAAAACTATAAAAAGAATAAATAAATCTTATGATTTCTATGGAAAATGATGTGCTTTTGGCGGAAATTGGCCAAGAAATACATTTTGCGTTCCCCTTGTTTTTTGGATGAACATGGTCTGCAGAAAAAATGATTGCAACATCATTTTCTGTTCTGCATATTCATTGCATACCTGGAAAAATGATTTCTTGATCAAATTCTATGCGCGAGGCCTCGCACAATCAAGACCAAGGATCATTAAAACAGAAGCATGGCGGATCAAATATCAATGCAAAACATATGCAACATGTGGTTTAAGGGCTTCTCCATGCGCGAGGCCTCGCACGTAACTTACTAAACCAAAAACCTCACCCGATTCATTTTCCTTTGGAAAGACGGCTTCAGGGTCGAGTGGTCTTAGTACCCACCCCACGGTTTGATTTTTGATTTGCACTGCCTGAAAAAAGAGGTATAGGTTTTAACTTTCAAGTTCTGGGACTGCATTGCAGTCCTCATTGCGCGAGGCCTCGCGCAATAAAAGGCCCAGAAAATATATTCTTTGTACCATTGTGATGGGTTCTCATCTGATAGCGCTTGTGCACAACCTGCCCTGAAGCAACGAGTACCCAAATTGTCGTTGAGTCATTGAAATTTACCAGAAACTTGCCCTCCCCGGAGGCGGAAAAACTCTTTTTGGGCTTGGTCAGCCCCTGCGCTTGGCAGGCTGCTTTCCCCAGGGCACCTTCTTTCTGCAGGTATCGATCATCATCTTGATGATTGGTGTCGTTTGCACTACATTGCATTTTACTCTCCAAAAAATCAGTTTTTTTGGCCCAAACAAACGCTCAAAAAAGTGCCACGCATGGCAAATTTATATTTTCTTTGCACATTTTACTTTGATCAATAGTCAACAACGGAAGGATCAATTTTTCTTCAGCCAAAGCTACAAGGGGGGTCCCCTGCCAGCTCAGCATCATCCGTTGAGTGGACATGCTTCATGTGTTACCAGTGATACTCTTTTTTTTGCTTGACACTCCCCATAAGTTGTGGCAGGTGTGCATCATGAGCAATGCTGAAGGATGCACACTGTGCAACACCTCCAACGTATGTGCTCCTTTTGTTAGGAATGCAACAACATTTGAAATGATTTCTTGAGTCATCAATTAGATTTGCAAGGCTTGTTTCGAGCACTGAATGTCCGCCGGCGTAAACATATTGTACAATGTGATCAAGTCAAGGGTGTCTGTAATGTTACTCCAGTGTAGGCGCCTGCTTGATTCCTCAATTCTACCATCATTACCTGACTTTGGAGGGGCAATGGACTGCTCGTTGCGCGAGGCCTCGCGCAAGGAACAGTCCATTGCCCCCAAAAGGGCATATTTTGGACCCATCAGGACCACGAAAGTGCCAAAATTCCTTACATAAGAGTTCTTTTGGTGTTCCAAAAACGGCTTGACTTTTTGCAAGCCAAAGAATTGTTCTTTTGATGTTTTTTCAGGCCGTGTCTTTTGGGCACTTTCTGTCGTTTTATAGCATGCAACTTGAGTTGCCTAAGACAGACGCACCACACGGAGGCCCCCACCAACCGATTGATTGCGATACCCCCCCCGACGCAGACCACCGCGAGTCCTCCCTCCCGCGGCCAGCAAGAGAAACCCCATCACCAGACCCCACACGCGAAAACGACGACCCCCCCCCCCAACCCCAGCCACCCCCCCCCATCACACCCCTCACCACCAGCCGCCGCACCGGCCGAACCCTACGCCCTACATAACGCCGCGGCGGTACGGCAGCACCTCCGGGGGCTCGGAGACCAGGAGGTGCTACGCCTCCGCACCTCCGGCACCACCAAGCACATCCGGGCGACCACCCTGGTCCAGGCGGCCACCCTGGGGGAGGGCGTCCGAGACTTCCTTATCAACGCCTTCCTCCACGTGACCCGACACAACCGCCCCCCACTAGCCACCCCTGACGGTGAGAGCCTGCCCCCCACGGGGAGCCGAATCTGGGTGCCCCCCACCGACTGGGGGTGGCACCTAGTCGGACACCCCATGCTGGGGCGGGTGCACAGCAAGGGCCGCACACGCTACCACGAGCCTGACATGGCCCACCACCCACCAAGCGCCAGTTCCAGCGAAACCAAGGAGTGGGAAAGGGAAACATGCGTCGCCTGGATGGCCTCCCTGAGCAACTTCAGGCACCACATCCCGGGAGACGTCCCCACTCCCCACGACCAGCAGCGAGCCCCCTCCACGTACATGACCCTCATGTACAATATGCACTAAACCCTCTCCAGCACCCACTACCACGCACCGACTGGCCACTGGGTGGTACACGGCACCAACTCCCTCCTCCCCGCTGACTACGCCCCCCCCCCCCACACAACCCGGGCCCCGAAACGTACACCAGGGAGGACGAGCCGGACGACCCCCACATCTGGGGCACCTGGGAACACAAGTTCCTGGAGACGCTGCCCTCCATCCGCAGCGGCAACCAGGGCCTTGGTAGGGCGATTTGTTGCCTTGGTAAGTGGACCCAACGGACCTGGGGGATCCCCACAGACCGCTGGCTGTGAAAGGTCACGCTGCGCCCCCAGCAGAGGGAGTCCCCCCCGAATCGCAAGGGACCCACCCCCCCGCGCCCCACCACCCTACAGTTCTGCCCGTACATGGTGGCAGCCCGCCTCATGGCGCTGCTGTGGCCGGGCCCAGACACCCCATCCCAAAACTGGCCCCACCTCACGGAGGAGACCATGCCCGGCATTCAGCAATGCTTCTTCAGCACCCTCGACTACCTCCAGCAAACGCACCCACACGTCCTGGAGCAGAGGTGGACACCCCCCGGATAACCCACGTGCCCGCACAGCCGAGACAACGCCACCACAACGCCACATGCACCTACACCGGCACCGGCACGCACAGGTCACCAGGGAAAGCGCGCGCACACGTTCAGTGCCCTAACCCGCACCCTCGTGCTCATTACTCACAGGACCGAGCATCGGACGCCCGCCCCCGCTGCCCTGGGCCCCCCGCCGTCCCCCACAGCCCTCTCCTCCGCCTCCGACACCACAACCTCCACCACCACAACCACCTCATCCACCACCACCACCATGTCCTCGTCCAGCACTCTGACCCCCAAGCCGCCGGTGAAACCTCCGAAAGGGGCCCCCAAAACCCGTTCCCACCGCCAGCAAACCCGCCGCCGCCAAGGCCCACGTCCCAACAATGCCCGCGCCCGCAGCCCGGCCGAAACCCAAGACCACCGCCAACCAACCACCCAAACCTGTCGGCGCGCCGTGACGGCAACCCGCAGCCAAACCAAAGCCGAAGCCGAAGCCTGGCACCACGATGGCAGCGCAAGCCCGACCCCCCAAGGACGTCCTCTACGACATCCAGCCGCAGCCGTCCCAGGCCCAGCGGCAACAGCGCCCAGCACGGCGCTCCCCCACCGTCACCGACGCCGCCACCATCACCTTCATGGCGGAGCGCGCCGCGGCCGAAGTGCGACGCGCTTCGTCCCGTCCCCTCTCAAAGCCCGCACCCCAGGCCCACACACCAAGCCTGACCAGACCAAAACAGAGCCAGGGTCCGGCAGCAGCGTCCCCACCCCCCTACCAAACCTCGATGTCAGCCCATGTACAGCGAATGCCCTGCTACCGCCGCAATCGCGAGTCCCAACCCAATCCTGAGGCGGACACTGTGCGCGTGTACCCGCGAGTCCACATCTGCCCGCGCCCACACTCCCTGCGCACCCCCACGGCACAGGACTACGAGAAATCCCCCAGGCCAGCCACCGCCACCAGTCCCCACGACCCCATCACACCCACCCACGCCCACTCCTCCGCCCAAGGCCAAGGCACCACCCAGGGACAGTGGTGGCGGCGCTGGACCCACACGCACCCCTGGGAGCTGCGCAAGTGGGCCCGGGCAGAACGCTCCCTCGAGGGCCTGGTACACCGGCCCCGCAAGGGGTCGACGGAGAACTGCCGCCTCCAGCTGGTGGCGGGGTGGATGCCAGAAGCCGCATGGGAAGCCATGCTGGCCAATGTGCTCCACCCCCAGGGAGTCCACCCCCGCAACCTCCCCGCGCCCCAGGACTCCCCGTATGTCCTCAGGCACCTGCGGGAGACCCTCCAGGAGACGCAACGAGAAGGCAGACGCCTGTGGGACATCACCCCAAGCCCAACCCAGCACACACACCCCCCCCTGCCACCCCACAAGCGTCGGCGCACCGACACCAGCAGCATCCACAGCACCCCAGGAGCCCTGCGCGCCACACAGCACGACGCGCCTGACCCCCCAGCCAGCGGCGACACCACCTAACCCCGAGACCTAGCCAGCCAGCGCCGCGGGGCGCCACGCCAAGCCCCGCCCAGAGGACACCAAGCAAACCAGAAGCCAAACGACGCCAACACACACGCCAACGGGCACGGCTACGCCCAACGGCGCCGAGCCCAAGCCCGCAGCTGTCGAAACCGCCCAACCCAGCCGAAGCCCCAACACGAGTCAAACCCGAGCTGCACCCCATAACCGCTAACCCGGAACGCCGCGAGGTCATCACCGCCACGGACGAGCAAAATGGTATGAAGGGACAAACAAGGGGGAACAAAAAACCGACAAAGGAGAGAAGAACGCGCGAAGGAGGCCATGCGCCACCGAGGTGAAGCAGAACACAAAAAAAAAAAAACACATACACACGTGGCTAGTCGGGTCCAAGTATGTTGCATGCCACGCTACGCTACGCAAAGAACAAGAGACGAGAACGGCAACCACGCCAACAAAAGTAAAAGGTGACCACGAGGCGTAACCGAGACGTGCCCACAGCCCACCCGCACGCCCGCTTATGTAGGAGGCGAAAGGAAGCGAAAGCGGACAAAAGGTGTGCCACCGCATGCAAACAAATAGTAGGCAAGCCACACACCGCCACCAAGAACGCAAGTATGTTACCATGTCGTGCCACGTCGCCAACCGCCCGGCCAGCGCCACCAACCGAGACGGGGAAAAAAGAAATGGCCTTCGGCCAGGGAGTGGTTGTCACGGGGCGCTAACGGTCCTGCCCTGCGGTGCAATGCGGGGCAACCGTGACAACTGCTCTTACAGCACAACCACCCTTTTTGATTAGAACACACAAATAGCCAGGGAGGGAGACACGGGGAGCATACAGACAAATAGCATAGCGCTGTCGTGTGCCGGGTCCCGACAAACACACGTGCCTGCACCCACGTTCTCTTCCCCTCACAGGTCCCGAAGAGAAGCGTATGCTCGTGTTTGCGTCGTCCGGGCGTTAAAGTAGGGTTGTCTTAGACGCATAGGCAAGTATTGCGTCGTGCCGTGGTCTCACATTAGCGAACGCCCGGCAAGGCGGGAGGACTAGGACACGTGAAGGTAGTGGGGAAAGAAACAGGTATGTTGCATGTCACGCCGCGCGCGCGGAACGGGCAACGAGCAAAGGTAGCGGCCAAAGGGGTGTGGAGTCAAGACAGGAGCAAGTGGGACAATAAACCTACGCACACGCCGGTCGCACACGCATGTTGCATGATGTACCAGCCAGCTCGAGGTGCCGTGTCGCGACAAAACCGCCGCCGCCGCACGCCCGTTTACGCCCTCTCCTCTCTCTACGCAGGCTCAAAGGAGGAAGCCCGGGCCGACAAGGAAAAAGACAGAAACACACAACAAAGCGGAGGCAGGGAAAAAGTGCATGTCAGGGAGAAGGGTAGAGGAAAGGGTAAAGAGCAACGGAGCCGCGAAAGGAACAAGGGGTAGCCAGCGGACGAGCAAGGGGCGCGCACAGGGGAGGGGACACGGCGGGCACACGGCGAGCACAACACCGCACCGGGACACCGGAGAGGGGAGAACCGTAGGCGCGAACCGGAATGGGCGCGAACCGGAATGGTATGGGTGGCCACGCCCCCCATGGACGGCACGACGCCAAGGGACGCCCGCTTTGTTGCCTACCCAGGGAAAGCGGCCCCGCAACCCGATAACCACTGACCGCTGACCCTCACGGCCACCCCCGGCCGGCCGGCGCCGCGCGGCAACGGTCGGGAGGTGAGGGGCCCCAGGGAGGGACCGCGTGAGGATCCGGCACTCGGTAGAGGGGGGCGGGGGAAGGGCGCGACCCCCCTGGCCGATGGCTGGCCCCCGGGGCTGGGACCGCCAAGCCGCCCTCCCCCCCCCCCCCCTTTTTTGGCCGACAGGGGGCGTCGCCGGGGAACCGAAGGACCCCCCCCACTCCCCCCCCCCCCCCCCCCTCCCACACAGGCCCGAGAGCGAGCGGGGTGGCCCCCCCCCCCCCCCCCGCACCCACCCCAGCTGGGGAGCCACAGGCGCGGCCCTCCGCCCCCCCAAGGCCGGGGGGGCGCCCCCACCCACAGGAGGAACGGCGACACGGTAAGGGCAGCGGCGGCTGGACCTGCCCCCACGAACCCACACCGGCGTGCCGGAGCAACGCGCACAGCGGGACGCGAAGGAGGCCGCGCCCCACATAACCCTCCCGTGGCCACAGCCCACTCCGAGGGGAAAGAGGGGGGGTTTGCAGGTCAGCCGGGGCCCCCAGGGGAACGGTCCAAGGGCCGCCCCTCACCCCCCCCGCCCCGGGGCGGCACGTCAGCCCCGACCGCACGCGCGCGCCGGAGGGGAGGGCCAGAAAGGGGTACCACAGGCCGCCGCCCGGAACGAGAGCGGGGAGGCCGCGGCGCAACACCCCCCCCGTGGCAAGGGGAATGGACCCCCCCCACCCGAGAGGGGGGCCGGAGTGTGACCCGCCCCCCCACTCCGGCCGTCGGCCCACAAGGGGGCCGCGAAGAACAAACGGGCCCACGCCTGCACACCGGGACGCCGCACAGATCGTACCCGGAGAGACTGGGTGAACACGAACCGGAGAGGTATGGGGGGCCACGCCCCCCATGAACAGCGCAACGCCAGTGACGCCCGCTTTGTTGCCTGCCCAGGGAAGGCAGAGGGACGGAAAGAGGCAGAGCGACCCCCCGCCCCACAGTCAGTCGGCGACCCGGTGGTGCTACTGCCCGCCTCTTACCCCAGTGCACGTCAGTCGGCGATCCAACGCACCCCACCCAGCCCCCTCCCCAGTCCCGACCCCGGGCGCGTGGACTGCGCGTGGACGGCGCACAGCCCCACCCTCAGGGCAGGATACATAGCCGACGTAAGAGCGCCCGCGGACGAGGGCACCCCCCCGGGGACGCCCAGCCGCCGCCCCCGCAACCCCAAGCCGGGAAGGGGGGAACCGGGACCGGACCGCCCCCCCCCAAGCACGCCAGACGGAGCACGGGACCGGGGCAGGACACGCGGAGGGGCACGGACCACATGGAACGGCCCTACCAGCGCCCAGTGCCGGGACCACGCGAGATGCGCGCGCCACACCACCCAGCGGGGAGCGGACACCGCGAGAGCGCGAGCGCGCACACACGAAAAGGACACGCGGGGACCACCAGAAGGGCAACCGGACCGAGCGCGCGGAACGCACAGACCAACTGGAATGGCGTACCAGCGAGCGAGGGTAAGGGACACCCGGACGGGACGGCCCGCCACACGCAACGCGGGATACGCGGGGCGGGAAGGGGGAAGAAGGGGAAACACAACACCAGGTACCGGCCCGAACCCCCCCGAACCGGCCGCGAGCGCCGCGAACACACAGACGGGACACTGCACCCGCCAAGGCAGTAGTGGCGCACAGCGCCACGCCCCAACCCCTAGGCTAGGCAGCCACCGCGCCAGCCCAAGGGGGTCCCACTGGCGACAAGCCAGTAGCACGGGCCCGGCGGCGCCGGTGCCCCGGGCGACCACGCATTAGGGGGGCGACGCAGTGGGTAAGCGCCCGCGGCCACGGCTGCGAATTGATGCACTGACCGGGGAGTGGCGAAACGGGGACGCCGGGGAAGGACGGGGCTCCGAGCTCTGTGAACCTGGGGGACTCCGCCACCAGGCAGGAGGTGCGTCTTGGAGGGCCCCCCACTAGGACCCGGTGGGGAGGATATCACCTGGCCCGACCAGGTGGCCCCCCGGGGCCGAAAGGCGTCTAGTACCCGCAAAATCAAACCTCAAACCTCAAACCACAAATAGCCAGGGAGGGAGACACGGGGAGCATACAGACAAATAGCATAGCGCTGTCGTGTGCCGGGTCCCGACAAACACACGTGCCTGCACCCACGTTCTCTTCCCCTCACAGGTCCCGAAGAGAAGCGTATGCTCGTGTTTGCGTCGTCCGGGCGTTAAAGTAGGGTTGTCTTAGACGCATAGGCAAGTATTGCGTCGTGCCGTGGTCTCACATTAGCGAACGCCCGGCAAGGCGGGAGGACTAGGACACGTGAAGGTAGTGGGGAAAGAAACAGGTATGTTGCATGTCACGCCGCGCGCGCGGAACGGGCAACGAGCAAAGGTAGCGGCCAAAGGGGTGTGGAGTCAAGACGGGAGCAAGTGGGACAATAAACCTACGCACACGCCGGTCGCACACGCATGTTGCATGATGTACCAGCCAGCTCGAGGTGCCGTGTCGCGACAAAACCGCCGCCGCCGCACGCCCGTTTACGCCCTCTCCTCTCTCTACGCAGGCTCAAAGGAGGAAGCCCGGGCCGACAAGGAAAAAGACAGAAACACACAACAAAGCGGAGGCAGGGAAAAAGTGCATGTCAGGGAGAAGGGTAGAGGAAAGGGTAAAGAGCAACGGAGCCGCGAAAGGAACAAGGGGTAGCCAGCGGACGAGCAAGGGGCGCGCACAGGGGAGGGGACACGGCGGGCACACGGCGAGCACAACACCGCACCGGGACACCGGAGAGGGGAGAACCGTAGGACCAAGGGAAGAGCGGCACCACGCACCACGACACGCACGGCACAGACACCACACACACCGCACACACCCAATGAAACCCGGCAACCCGCCCAGCAGTGGGCGGCCAGTCGGGAGAGGGACAGCGCCTGACCCCAGGCGCCCCTCACAATGGTGGAAGGCACTCCCCCCGGGGACGCCCTTCCGCCACCCCCACAGCGAGCAACGCCGGCCCGCAAGGGCGCACGCTGTGGGGCCGGTGCTGGGTCCCCACGCCCGCACCGACCGCGCCCGGGACACGCGGGTCGCGGAACCCTGGCTGCCCGCTCCAGAGGACGGGCGGCCGGGGGAGGGACAGCGCCTGACACCACACGCCCCTCACAACGGTGGAAGGCACCCCCCCCGGGGACCCCCTTCCGCCACCCCCACAGCGAGCAACGCCGGCCCGCAAGGGCGCACGCTGTGGGGCCGGTGCTGGGTCCACACGCCCGCATCGACCGCACCCGGGACACACGGGTCGCGGAACCCTGGCTGCCCGCTCCAGAGGACGGGCAGCCGGGGGAGGGACAGCGCCTGATACCAGGCGCCCCTCACAACGGTGGAAGGCACCCCCCCCGGGGACGCCCTTCCGCCACCCCCACAGCGAGCAACGCCGGCCCGCAAGGGCGCACGCTGTGGGGCCGGTGCTGGGTCCACACGCCCGAATCGACCGCACCCGGGACACACGGGTCGCGGACCCCTGGCTGCCCGCTCCAGAGGACGGGCGGTCGGGAGAGGGACAGCGCCTGACACCAGGCGCCCCTCACAACGGTGGAAGGCACCCCCCCCGGGGACGCCCTTCCGCCACCCCCACAGCGAGCAACGCCGGCCCGCAAGGGCGCACGCTGTGGGGCCGGTGCTGGGTCCACACGCCCGCATCGACCGCAACCGGGACACACGGGTCGCGGAACCCTGGCTGCCTGCTCCAGAGGACGGGCGGCGGGGGGAGGGACAGCGCCTGACACCAGGCGCCCCTCACAACGGTGGAAGGCACCCCCCCCGGGGACGCCCTTCCGCCAGCCCCACAGCGAGCAACGCCGGCCCGCAAGGGCGCACGCTGTGGGGCCGGTGCTGGGATCACACGCCCGCATCGACCGCACCCGGGACACACGGGTCGCGGAACCCTGGCTGCCCGCTCCAGAGGACGGGCGGCCGGGGGAGGGACAGCGCCTGACACCAGGCGCCCCTCACAACGGTGGAAGGCACCCCCCCCGGGGACGCCCTTCCGCCACCCCCACAGCGAGCAACGCCGGCCCGCAAGGGCGCACGCTGTGGGGCCGGTGCTGGGTCCACACGCCCGCATCGACCGCACCCGGGACACACGGGTCGCGGAACCCTGGCTGCCCGCTCCAGAGGACAGGCGGTCGGGGGAGGGACAGCGCCTGACACCAGGCGCCCCTCACAACGGCGGAAGGCACCCCCCCCGGGGACGCCCTTCCGCCAACCCCACAGCAAGCAACGCCGGTCCGCAAGGGCGCACGCTGTGGGGCCGGTGCTGGGTCCACACACCCGCATCGACTGCACCCGGGACACACGGGTCGCGGAACCCTGGCTGCCCGCTCCAGAGGACGGGCGGCCGGGGGAGGGACAGCGCCTGACACCAGGCACCCCTCACAACAGTGGAAGGCACCCCCCCCGGGGACACCTTTCCGCCACCCCCACAGCGAGCAACGCCGGCCCACAAGGGCGCACGCTGGGGGGCCGGTGCTGGGTTCACACGCCCGTGTCGACCGCACCCGGGACACACGGGACGCGGAACCCTGGCTGCCCGCTCCAGAGCACGGGCGGCCGAGGGAGGGACAGCGCCTGACACCAGGCGCCCCTCACAACGGTGGAAGGCAGCCCCCCCGGGGACGCCCTTTCGCCACACCCACAGCGAGCAACGCCGGCCCGCAAGGGCGCACGCTGTGGGGCCGGTGCTGAGTCCCCACGCCCGCACCGACCGCACCCGGGACACGCGGGACGCGGAACCCTGGCTGCCCGCTCCAGAGGACGGGCAGCCAGGGGAGGGACAGCGCCTGACACCATGCGCTCTCACAACGCTGGAAAGCACCCCCCCTCCCGGGGACGCCCCTCCGCCAGCCCCGCAGCGAGCAACGCTGGCCCGCAAGGGCGCACGCTGCGGGGCCGGTGCTGGGTCCACACGCCCGCACCGACCGCACCCGGGACACACGGGGCGCGGAACCCTGGCTGCCCGCTCCAGAGGACGGGCGGCCAGGGGAGGGACAGCGCCTGACACCGGGCGCCCCTCACAACAGTGGAAAGAATCCCCCCCGGGGACGCCCTTCCGCCACCCCCATGGCGAGCAACGCCGGCCCGCAAGGGCGCACGCGCTGTGGGACCGGTGCTGGGTCCCCACGCCCGCACCGACCGCACCCGGGACACCCGGGACGCGGAACCCTGGCTGCCTGCTCCAGAGGACGGATGGCCGGGGGAGGGACAGCGCCTGACACCAGACGCCCCTCACAATGGTGGAAGGCGACCCCCCCGGGGATGTTCCCCCGCCGACCCAACAGCGGGCAACGCCGGCCCGCAAGGGCGCACGCTGTGGGGCCGGTGCCGAGTCCCCACGCCCGCACCGACCGCACCCTGGACACACGGGACGCGGAACCCTGGCTGCCCGCTCCAGAGGACGGGCGGCCAGGGGAGGAACAGCGCCTGACGGCGGGCGCCCCTCACAACGGTGGAAAGCACCCCCCCCGGGGACGCCCTTCTGCCACTCCCACAGCGAGCAACGCCGGCCCACAAGGGCGCACACTGTGAGACCGGTGCTGGGTGCCCACGCCTGCACCGACCGCACCCGGGACACACGGGACGCGGAACCCTGGCTGCCCGCTCCAGAGGACGGGCGGCCAGGGGAGGGACAGCGCCTGACACCGGGCGCCCCTCACAACGGTAGAAAGCACCCCCCCCGGGGAAGCCCTTCCGCCACCCCCACGGCGAGCAACGCCGGCCCGCAAGGGCGCACGCTGTGGGACCGGTGCTGGGTCCCCACGCCCGCACCGACCGCACCCGGGACACACGGGACGCGGAACCCTGGCTGCCCGCTCCAGAGGATGGATGGCCGGGGGAGGGACAACGCCTGACACCAGGCGCCCCTCACAATGGTGGCAGGCGACCCCCCCGGGGACGTTCGTCCGCCATCCCCACAGCGAGCAACGCCGGCCCGCAAGGGCGCACGCTGTGGGGCCGGTGCTGGGTCCCCACGCACGCATCGACCGCACCCGGGACACACGGGACGCGGAACCCCGGCTGCCCGCTCCAGAGGACGGGCGGCCCGGGGAGGGACAGCGCCTGACACCAGGCGCTTCTCACAACGGTGGAAGGCACCCCCCGGGGACGCCCCTCCACCACCCCCACGGCGAGCGACGCCAGCCCGCAAGGGCGCACGCCGTGGGGCCGGTGCTGGGTCCCCACGCCTGCACTGACCGCACCCGGGACACACAGGACGCGGAACCCTGACTGCCCGCTCCAGAGGACGGACGGCCGGGGGAGGGACAGCGCCTGACGCCGGGCGCCCCTCACAACGGTGGAAGACACCCCCCCCGGGGACGCCCTTCCGCCACCCCCACAGCGAGCAACGCCGGCCCGCAAGGGCGCACGCTGTGGGGCCGGTGCTGGGTCCACACGCCCGCATCGACCGCACCCGGGACACACGGGTCGCGGAACCCTGGCTGCCCGCTCCAGAGGACGGGCGGCTGGGGGAGGGACAGCGCCTGACACCAGGCGCCCCTCACAACGATGGATGGCACCCCCCCGAGGACACCCTTCCGCTACCCCCACAGCGAGCAACGCCAGCCCGCAAGGGCGCACGCTGTGGGGCCGGTGCTGGATCCACACGCCCGCATCGACCGCACCCGGGACACACGGGTCGCGGAACCCTGGCTGCCCGCTCCAGAGGACGGGCGGTCGGGGGAGGGACAGCGCCTGACACCAGGCGCCCCTCACAACGGTGGAAGGCACCCCCCCCCGGGGACGCCCTTCCGCCACCCCCACAGCGAGCAACGCCGGCCCGCAAGAGCGCACGCTGTGGGGCCGGTGCTGGGCCCACACGCCCGCATCGACCGCACCCGGGACACACGGGTCGCGGAACCCTGGCTGCCCGCCCCGGAGGACGGGCGACCGGGAGAGGGACAGCGCCTAACACCAGACGCCCCTCGCAACGCTGGAAAGCGCCCCCCCGGGGATGCCCATCCACCACCCCCACACCGAGCAACGCATCAGGGCACCAACGCACCAGCCACGGGACATCCGCACCCCACCCCCTGCTCTTAGACACAGCGACACAGCAATGGCGGAACCCGCGGCACCACGCAAGACACGCCCCCGATCTCCGACGCTGGACGAAGCACACGAGGTCATCAGGGCGCTGGGACTCAGAGACGGCGAAGGAGACCCCCCACAAGGGGACGCGGGCACGGACTCCGACCTGGAGGCATTGCCGGAGCCCCCGACGGGAGGCGCGCCCGCGGAACCTACGCCGCCGGCGGGCAGCGTACCCGCGATCTGCCCCGCGTGGAAACGGGGCCACTGCACCGGCGAAGGCTGGTGCCCCAAACAGCACCCCCAGCCCGGCCCCGATGACGGAGCGTTGCCCGAGGTGAAACCCGCGGCCGCACGCGCCGCCCTACGCTACGGGGTGGCGCAGGGCTGGATC
Organism: Eutreptiella sp. 'Long Island Sound 2002'; assembly: GCA_964036045.1. NCBI lineage: Eukaryota > Euglenozoa > Euglenophyceae > Eutreptiales > Eutreptiaceae > Eutreptiella > Eutreptiella sp. 'Long Island Sound 2002'. Next base: position 126,228,550 of record OZ038382.1, on the reverse strand, counting down.
CTGGATGAGACCGCGCGCGGCAGCGTGAACATCCAGGAGGCCGTCGACCGAGTCACCCACGCGGGACAGGCGGCAGTGGCCTTGCACACCCGGGGCCGCCACGGCTGGTCCTGGCGGCAGACATGGTCCGAGGGGTGCTCCACGCGTCCCGCGTGCGGCGGGCGTGCCCACAGTGGACCATCCAGGTGTACAGCCCCCCGCGGGCGTGGCCCTTTTCCACGTGGGCGGTGCTCGCCGTCATATGGCACCTGGCACCAGAGGACGCCCCCACGATACCGCGGAGGACATCGCCCGGGACCTCCACACCTGGCCGGCCAACCAGGACTACCCCTGGCGCAGGCCCCGGGGCGGCCTCCCGGTGGCACCAGCGGCAGAGGGGCTCAGCCTCGCGGCAACCCTCCAACGGCACCCCGACAAGCAGGCACGCCACTTTCTGCAGACGGGCACGGTCCCGGCCACCCCGCCAGACTCCGAGTGGCGATGGGACGCAGGGGTGGCGCAACCGCTGCCGGGCCCCTGGACCCTCCCGTTGTGGTACTTGCCCATGGGCACCTTGGCCCACGCCACCCAGGCCGTCAAGGGGGCTTTCCCGCAGCCGCTCCTCCCCGGCGTGGCCCTGCTCCGCAGCCTGCAGGCGGGGGCCGCCTGGGTACGGTGGAAGGAAGGAAAGGGGCGCTCGAGCCCCTATTTGCCCATGGTCCAGGGCCAGGCGCTGATCCACGCCGAGGGCATGGGGACCGTGGAATGGGGGGCGATCGTGCCCGGCACGGCGTGCAGGTGGATCACGGCGGCCGCCCCACAGCCCATGCGATCGCCGCCGGCGTGCCACCGCCTCCTACGGATGGTCCCCTCTTTGGCCCCCCAGCACGCCTTTACAAGGGACGTGTGGAAGGCCGTACTGAGCCACACCAGGGAGTGGCTAACGAACCCGGGTGCGCGGTACCCGCCGGGACCGGTGCTCGAACAGCTCACGGCCCCCGCACCCGGGGTCCTCCACGCCCTACACAGGGCGTCGGCCCTCACGAAGCAGCTCAACGACGAAGTGCTGGACCTGGCGCTGGAGCCGCTGCGGTTGCTCTACCCGCAAGCCCACATCCCACCCGCGGGCACGTCCAACCGCCTAGGCCGCCTGGGGTTGCAGCGCCGCGTCGAGGCCGCGCACCCAGGAGGCGTGGTGGAACAGTGGCTAACGCTCCGCAACCCGTCCACCGCGGAGGGCCACTGGTACCTGCACCAACTCCTCTTCCAGCCACGGGCAGCCCCGGAACACCGCCGGCAAAACCCGTACCACACGCACCCGGAGCGCCGAGGCGCGCAAAACTACCCGCAGCCAGTCCCGCCCGCCCTCCCGCCGGGGCAGGACCCGGAGGCGCTACAGCGGGGCCCCCCGCTCGACACCGCCACCACGGTACAGCAAAGGGGAAGCGACGGCGCGGGTGGTGCCGAACCGGACTGCAGGAACTGCGGAGCGGTGGCCTGGATGGCAGCCTGCAGGCACCTCGCCCGAGAAACCACGGGGCTCCGGCAGTACGGACCCACGGACCGCACGGCGCTGGCGTCCGCGGTCGCGGCCGTCACCATGGGTCCCGTGGCGGCGTTACCGGCGCAACTGCTGCCCCACGTCCCCTGCCGCGACACGCGGCCCCGACGGCCGGCCGCGACGCACGCGCCGACGGCACCCCTCACGGCGGAGCAACTATACGTCGTCGCGGCGGCGTTGCTAGCAGACGGCGGGGAGAGCTTCGTCCACCACCACGGCCCGGCGCAGATTGCGGGATGCATACAAGGGCCTCAGCGCGATGCACCAGACCCGTGGCATGCCAAACTCCGCGGGCGCACCCGCGTCTGGGGTGCGGGCGATGGCACAACCCCGCCCGGGCCTAAGCAGGGGGAGGCACTGGTACTGCAGACGGCAGGCTACCAGGCCATCATACACGGCCACGCCGGAGGGTACCGGTCGCACGTCCTGGCCGGAGGCCGATGGACGGTCTGGCAAAGCACCGCCAGGCAAGGGGCTTTCCCGCCCCTGCCCCACATCGACTGGCGACAGGGGCCCACCCAGGCCTACTATATGTCGGCGGACCCCTGGCCGCTGGCGGTCCTGCTACACACTGTCAGCGCCCCCAACAAGAGGCAGGAACCGGGGTGGGTCAACCCCCCCACACTGGTGTGGAGCCCCGACCAGGAGGAGCATCTACAGACCGCGTGGCAGGGAGACGCCATCAGGGCCACGAACGTCCCGGACCTCCACGCGGGGCCAATCACGCACGCCCGCCCAGCGGCTACCCTGGCGGTGGCCCAACGGGGACAGCAGAACCCGCAGTGGGTGGTCTGCATGTTCAGCCCGGCGGACGCGCACATCGTCGTCTGCGACCCCGAACGCCTGCCGGGGCCCGAAGCCGTGATCCGCGTGGCAGACTGCACCCGCATGATCATCAAGGCGCTGCGGGAGGGCGAACACCACGGCCTCCTGCTCCAGGTCAGGCTGAAGTACAACGCCCGGGCGGCGAGGCCGGGAGTGTGGCCGGCAGCGGCGCACCCCGCCGACCTGGAGCTCCAGCTGGCGGTCCCGACCGCGGTGTACCACTGGCTACAGGCCTTCCACGACCTGCAATGGAGGGGCAAGCCCGACCGCCAAATCGGCTCCACGCACTGGCAAACGTGGCTGCAAGCAGACGCGCAGCGCGATGCCATCCGAGGTCTCGGGCCCGCGCCCGCGACGCGAGCCCTCGATGCGGCGGCCCCGGGCCGCACGCTGGCACCACACACGGTGCCGCTGGCCAACCTGCCCTTCGAACCAGCGGCGGAGGGCGCCATTCGGAAGTCGGTGCCGCTCCCCCCGGCGCGAGGGGCCACGGAGCTGACGAAATGCCCCCTGTGTGCGGACAAGTACTACACCAGCGGGGCAATGCTGGAACACCTGGCGTGGCACGCGGTGCGCGCTGCGGCCCCGGCGGACGACAAGGAGGCGGCCACCAACATCCTGCAGGGGAGAGCACGGAGGTCCCCATGGCACGCCCCGTACACCCGGCGCCCCCCGCCCCAGGCAGCCGACCACGCAGATGGAGATGAGGAGGGACCCGGAGCGGCCCCGGGGGCCGGCGGTGCGGCCCCACCAGGGTCCATGTCCATCCCCGCGGGGCTGGCCCCCCTGGCCCCCCTGGCTCCCCCGGTCCCCCGGGCCCCCCTGTGGGCCCCGCTGGGAACGGGCTCAGCGGATGCGGCGCACCCAGATGCCCTGGCTGCGCCGGCGAACCCGGCGGCGATGCCGATGCGGGATAGCTGACTCCAGGAGGACATGACGGGCGACGCCCTGTAGCTCCTCTCGTGGAACCTGCCCAACGGCCTCGTGCCGCCAGACCGGTCCCTCCGGGACACACTCCGGCGGCGCCAGGGGCCGGCGGCCTGCACCGACAAGGAGCACCTCATCACCGGCATGCTGCCCCAGGAGGGGGGCTTTGCCATCATGCTCCAGGAAACAGGGATCGCCACCAGGGCGCAGGAGTTGCACGTGGCCGCGGCGCTCCGGGACAAGGGGTACACCGCCTTCTTCAGCAGCCGGCTGGCGGAGACGGGAGCCACCTCCACCTCGAGAGGGGGGGACCTCCTCACCGCGGTCAGCAGCAAGTACGTGGCGGAGCACGAGGTGCTCAGCTTCACGGAAATTGTCCCCGGGAAGGCCGCGGCCCTGGAGATCCGCACGGACGGGGGAGGCCTCACCCTCATCAACGTCCACGGGCTGCAAGCAGGCTGCTCCCCGTGGGCGAGACGGGCGGCGTTCTGGGCCGACATACAAATGTAAGCCACGGCACGCAGCCTCGGCGGGAGGCACCCGGTGGTCATCGCCGGCGACACCAACATCTACATGGATGTCCCCGCCAACCCGGCCACGGAGCATTTCCGAGCGGGCTGGGAGGCCTGCGGTTTCCGAAGGGCCGCGGCAGGCGGCGAGGAGGACATGACCCCCACGCTCCACCCGTCCCGGCACAGGGTGGACACCTTCCTGGTCAACGAGCCCCTCCTGCCGTGGTCCCTGCGGGAAAGCGTCTGGGCTCGCGGCATGGCACACCCCCAGGTGGTCGGCTCGGACCACCTCCCGGTCCGCCTGGCCCTGCCGGGTCTCCTCAGCGCAGCGGGCCGCGCGGCGATGCCCACCCCCTACAGCCACACGGAGGGCCGCTTCCTCCCGTACGACGCCGAGGCCGCGCCCGTCCAACACTGCCTGTGGGCGGCGGTCACCGCCGCGCAGGATGAACCCTCCCTGGCGCCCTGGCTGGGTCCCGCAGAGCAGCACGACTACGGGTCCATGCCCGCGGCCGCGGTGGACAAGGTGTTCGAACACCTCCATGCGACGCATGACGCCCTGGCGCGCGTGGTGGGACGCCGGCAGCCGTCTCCGGCGGGAACGGACCCGGCGGAGGGGGACCTCCCGGAGAGCGGAAAGCAGCTCCAGGCAGCGGTCCTCCGCTATGACACCCTGGCAGCGCGCGCCCCGGCAGCGTACCAGGCGGACGTGGCCAGGCATGGCATCCGGTCCGAGGCGGCGCTCCGGCTCACGGAGGAGCTGCAGGGTGTGTCGCAGGGCCAGCTACAGGAGGAGCTGGAGAGGCAAGCAGCCGCCCTCGAGGAGGACATTCGCCAGCTCCGCGCCCTCCTGGCGGCAGACCGCAAGCGCGCCATCAAGGACTTCTGGCCCCGCCACGCCCCCGACATCGCCCAGCGATGGAAAGCCGTGCGGGGAGCCATAGAGGTAGAGGCCCCAGGCCCGTCAGGCCTCTGGAACGTGCGGGTTCCCAACACCCAAACGCTCCTCACGGAGGCCCACGACGTGATGTTCGCAGTTCGCGCCTTCTGGCGAGAACTGTATGACAAACGCCCGGTGGACCTCCCGGGCTTCCAAGCAGTCCTCAGCCGCCACGTTTCCCGGGTCCCTGAGGGGGCCTGGACACAGGTCCAGCAGTACTCCATGCAGGACCTGAAGTCCGCCCTGGACAAGGCCGATGGCAAGGCCCCAGGTCCTAACCACGTGGAGGCCCGTTTCATCAAGGCCCTCCCAGCACCCGTACAGTGGCTCCTGGTCCATTCCTACCGGGCCATCCTCCGCGGCGCCCCGCCGCCGATGCACTGGAGGGACGCGCACATCTGGCTCAGCCCCAAGGTACCGGGCTCTGCCAGACTGGACGACTACAGGCCCATAGCCCAGGGCCAGCTGGACATTAAGCTGCTCACGGGCCCCCTCACCCAGCGCATCACGGAAGTGCTCACACGGCACGGAGTGGTCAGCGACTGGCAGCAGGGGGCCCTCCCTGGCTCCAACACAGGCCCCCCGCTGTTCATGGCGCAGCGGCAGCTCCAGCGGGGAAGGCCCAACTACGTCTTCTTCTTTGACGCCCGCAAGGCCTTCTACACCGCCCCACACGGCGCCCTCCACCTCATCCTGCGCCACCTCTCCGTGCCACCGGACGTCATCGACCTCCTGCTCTTCCTCCACACGTGCGCCAGGCTGCGCATCGTCACAGCACACGGGCTAACGCAGCCCGTCTACATGCTACGCGGCGTCCGGCAGGGCAACCCCGAGAGCCCCCTGCTGTACGCGCTCCTCCTGGAGCCCCTGCTCAGGGCATAGGGGCACCGCCTGCGCCCGCCGGGAGGAACCGAGCACGGCCTCATCCAGGCCTATATCGACGACCTGCTGGTGGTGGCCCACACGCTGCAGCACTTCGTCGAGGGCGTGGAGGCGGTGGCCGCGTACCTGGGGATGATGGGCCTGGAGCTCAACCCCCGCAAGTGCGCCATGGCCACCACGGAGGGGGTCCCGGGCCTGCAGCTGCGCCTCTGCCTCCACCTGGAAAACCCGTGGTACTGGGTACCAGCGGCGGACTCCGTCGCCTACCTGGGACTCCAGCTGCAGACGGACGGGGAGTTTCCCCTGCAGCGCAAGCACCGGCTACGCCTGGCGGCGGTGCACCACTGGTGCCTTAACACCCTCGCGCCACCGAAAGTGGTGCAGGACGTCATCCTGGCGATCCTCGGGGGGCTGACGCAGTACGTCGCCCCTTTCATCGCCGACGACTCCGGCACTGCACGCCACCTGGACCACATCACAGTCCAGGTCGCGAAAGACAGGGCGCGGTACGCCTTGGACGCCTCGCGGGACAGCCTGCAGGAGGACCGGACCCTGGGGCTCACACGGGTGCCCACGCGGTGCCAGCAGGCAGCGGTGGCCCTCGTGGGTACACTCGTCCACCACCGCGCACCCTCCGTGCGCGCCGAGGTCACCAAGATGTTCTGGGAGATAGCCGGCGCGCACGGAATATGTCCCGAGGTGCACTACCCCGTCCCGGAGTTCGCAACTCTGGCGGGAGGCGACTGGGTCCACCGCATACCCCGGGCCCTGGCCGCCCTGGGAGTGGGGATGTACAACCCCATCGCGTGCCCCAAGGCGGCCCATGTCCAACTACAGTCCCCGCCGGGCAACATCGTCACGCTGCGCACCGCCAAGCTGCGTCACCGCGACACGTGCCGCCTGACGGTGCCACACACATCGCCGTGGCATGGGCACCACGGGCCACGCCACCCCTTCCCCGACAACGACGATCCGTGGCCGACGGCGGTGCGGGAGTGCCTCAACCAATGCGCCGATGAACACCTCCACTATTGCCGCCGTGAGCAGGAGCCCACCAACCACCCTGGGTGGCGCGACGCCCTGGCCCACCTCTTCCACACCACCGGCACACGGGACCCCCGCCTGAGACTCGTCCACCCCACGAGGGCTAAGCAGGACGGCCACAACGGCCCACGGGTGACCCCGGACGGCCTGCACCTCCACGTCGGGGGCTACCGCCGCCGGGACGGCCTATCCCCCCCCACGCGGGGGGCGGCGTACCACCTGCCAGCAGCCCTCATGTACATCCTCCGCGACGTACTCGCGGAAAGCGAGCACCATTAGCCTAACGCGGACGTGGCGTGGCCAGAGCCCTTGCGCCCCCGGCCCCACGCGCCGACGCCGTTGTGGTTGGTGACCACGGACGACCAATGCACCCAAGCGACGGGGCAAGCGCAGCTCCGGGCCGAGTGGGTAATAGTGCAAGTGGGGGCAGGCCAGCCCGAACCCCGTGGGCTCCCCCGTGGCACCGCCCTACTGGTGGCTACGGGGGTGCCGCACGACCCACACATGGCGGTACACGCGCTGGAGGACCAGCCGGAGGACACGGGACACCTGGTGGTGCACCAGCGTGGGGGCCCGGCGTGGCTCAAGGAACATGTGACGGCGCTACGGTCCTGGGCAAGCACGGTCGCCGGAGCGGAGATCCGGTTTCACGACCACCCGGCGATCAGCCCAGGCGACACCAGGGCGCTGAGCGTGGACCAACTGACCCCCAGCCACCCCGACGTCCGGTGGCACTCTGCCGACCTCAACGCGGGGTGGCTCAGCCCCACCGGATACTACTGGATCCCGGAGGCCTGGGGACACACCTCCTCTGACGCGTCCGGTGGCGGACCCTGCAAACACGCCACCAGCGTCGCTCTCGCCGCCGACCTCACCCGCACGTGGGCGGTGGCCATCTCGGGCACGGTGCCCGACGGGGAGGGGGTGGCCGCCTCCCTCCCCCTGCAATACGGTGCCCACAGACCATGGGTCCACACGGTGGACGCCGAAGTCATCCTCCACCTCCTGCGGCACGCAGATCGCGAACAAACCACGGGGGTCCCCGCGGGCGCAGCAAAGGTGGTCAACCAGATGCCCCTGAGGTGGCTCCGGGACGGCCTGTGCGCGCGAGGGCAACACGCCGGGCACCCGTTCTGGTACGTCCGAGCCACCTCACACCACAGTGACGCCCTACTGCACAAGGCGGACTGGGCGGCGTCCCAGGACACCGTCCTGCAGAACACGCCCCCGGACCCTGGCCACGCCCAACTCATTGTCGCCGGCCATGACGGCCATCTCGATCTACGACCCCCCACGATGCGGGTGCTCGCCGAGGTCGCGCAACGGGCGCAGACGGACCATGCGCTGACGCACCGGGGACACACACCTTTGGGCGCGGCCCACGCCACGGCCTACGTCCACGCCGGGGACCTCACCGCGGCGGCCACCAACCGCCGGGCGCTGCGGGCCCGAGACGGCCACACGCTGGTGCAGCGCAGGGTCCGCGTCCGGAAGGAGCGGCTCTCCGGCGTCGCCATCGTCCCACAACCGTGCCTTTTCTGCGGCGGCCCGGAGGAGACCCTGGTGCACATGCACGTGGGATGCACCCACTCACGGCTCCTCTGGCCCCACTACCGCCAGGCGATACACGAGGCGGCCCGCCACCTCCCACCTGGGGACAAGGCCCTGTGGGTGGCCTCGTGGCGCTCTGCAGGCGCCACGTGGACGGAAGTGTTCTGCTCCGGACTGGTGCCCGAGGACGCGCAGGCGCAGCTCCGCGCCATAACCCGATACGACCCGCCGGGAGGGACCTCGGTGGACGATTCCCTCCACCACATGCTCCGGCTGGGGGACTTCGCGTGGGAGCTTCGCAACCACCGGCTGGAGCAACTCCTCCGCGAGCCCCAGAGCGCGGCGGCCCGGGCGCACCGGTGGCTCACTGCGGCGGAGGGCGACCACCCTCCCCCTCCCCCGCTCCCTGACAAGGACTTCGTAGCCTCCCTCCGTGTTGTGAATGGCACTCTGGAGTGCCCGCTCCAAGAGAGCCCCCACCCGTACCAGGACCTGCCGGGGGGGTTCTCGAGGCACCTACAAGACGCCCTCTTCCCACCGTGGATCATCGGGCGCGGCTCCATGACCGCATGGGAGGCGCGCATCCTGGGGGAGGAGTGGGCGCGGGAGTGGAGCCGGTGGTGCGCCGCCACGCGCGCCCCGGAGACCCCTGCGCAACGATACGCCGCCATCCCGCTCCGGTGGTGGGGGCCGGACACCCGGCCGAGACCGACGATGATCCGCGGGGCGGGGCCTGACCACCCGTGGGACGCGGCGACGGGGGAATGGCTGCAGGCGGCCCCGGGGCCGCAAACGGGATGGGCTGGGGACGTGTCCTCACTCGTCAGGACACACTCCCGCCCCGCATCGTCCTTCACGCCGCCAACGTGCTCTGGGCTCCGGAGATACGCACGTGGGGACACGCTGCGGCCACCGTGCGGTGGCACCCCCGAGAGGACGGGGCCACCCAACTCACCGTGGCGCACTTCAAAGCTAGGGGGCCGGTATACGACGACGCCCTGTCCCGGCTGGGCGACACCCAGGGGCCCTTGCTCCTCATGCTCCCCACCGGCATTGCAGTCGCGCTGCGCCAGGAGCTAGACGGCTGCGAAGGGCTGCGAGTGGGGTGGGAGGCGGTCGCGGACGGCACCCTGCTGGCCCTCCTCCACAGAGACACCGCGAACGGGTGCCAATGGGATGCGCTGACGCCCCACCTCACCGGGCGCCACGTGTACATGGCGAGCCCCCCCCAGGGGCACCCCTGCCTGGCGTGGGACGACCTCATCGCCGCCTTCCACAACCACGGGATCCTCCCCGACGACACATGGCAGGAGGTCCAGCGGAAGACGCTTGGCAAGGACTACCGGCGCCGCGTCCGCGCCCGCCTGCTGGAGATCCGGGACCCCCTCTGACAGAGGTGGGACGACCTCTGGCTCCGCCATCTCGACCCTTGGTCGCCGCCCTCCCACCTCCCACACACCTGCCGACTCTGCGGAGAATGTGACACGGTGTCCTCCGCAGCGTCGACAGGCGCCAACAGGTGCGCGCGGTGCGCCCAGGTAGCCGCGTGCCCCTGGCCCGAACCTCCCGCAGGCCCGCGCAGGCGCACAGAGGAGGACGCCTTGCGCCGGCGCATCGAGGGGGCACACACCCCCTCGCACGAACAAGCGGGCCCCGCGGGCGCTGCCCTTCTGTGGATCCACGTGCACCTGCGGGACCCCACATCCGTTGCGCACCTGTCGCACGTGTTCGCCTCCTAACCCCCACCCGCCGCCGCCCTTTGCAGAGCCCGCAGCACCATGCCACGCCGACGGGGGGATTGGCCGGGGCACACCAGGGCCCGCCGCAGAGCGCAGGAGGCGGCCGTCCGGGGCCTGGTGGCGGACGCGGTGGCGGAGGCACACGAAGCGCACGCTGCCGCACGGTGTGACCTGGAAGGCATTGCGAGGGCTTTCCTCAACGAGACCGCCCTCCCGGCCGTCCGCGATTTGAACGGAGCGGGGGCCCCTACGCTGCTCCCGGCAATGCACCGGATCGTGAACGCCGTCCGGCCGGGGCTCATCAGCCCGGAGGCGGCCCTCTACGGGCACTGGATGGAGTGGCGCGAGTCCAATCGGTCGGGCCGGCCCCTGTCCATGGGGGACACCCTGCGGCTGACGGGAGCAGGGTCTGCCATGTCCCTCCGCAGTAGCGCCCCAGCCCTGCTGCACGCCCTCAGGACGCGCTACCCCGGGGACGCGGCCCCGTACCTGAACCAGGCGCGGGCGGCGTACCCGGGAGGAGTGTCCGAGCTGGATGCGGCGCTCCACCTTCTACACCCGCCGGACGAGGACCTGGAGGTGGGCGAGGTCACGGTGTTCGTGGAAGGCGCGGACGAGGCGCCCGCCCGCCCCCGGCCGACCAACCCGGTGTACGACGGCACCAGGCCTACCCCCCCGTACGCCGTCGTCTACGAGGCGTTGCCCAGGGAGCCCACTTGGTGCCCCGCCCTCCTGCCGGCGACGCACGCGCCCCGCGGCTGGGCTAACCCAGACCTGTCCCCCCCCCTCTCCAGGACCAGGGGTGCCCACCACAGGGGGCAGGTCCTCTGGCAGGAGTGCCCTGGCACCCCCCTGCTCCTCCTCGTCGTCGCGACCCGCGGGGACCCGGGGCGGATCCTGGGGATCACCCCCACCCACCTCTATGGGGCAACACCCGTACCCCGCCCTCCCTCCCGGCGCCCACGGCGCGGGATGGAGTACACACCTTCCTGCGAACACAGGAGGTCACTGCCGTTACGGGGGTCCACCTGGTGCGGCTGCCCCCGACACCGCTCGACGACCCCCGGGGGCCCAGGGCCCTGGGCCCCGCCCCAGACTGGGAGCTGTGGCGCGACGCGTGGGTCGCGTGGCTCCCCCGCCTCCCCTCCCAATGCCGGTGGATGGCCGCAGGCCCCCGGCCGTGCGGGGCTGACGCCACATCCGGCCCCCCACCCCCTCCCCCCCTCCCCCCCGCAGAGCACCACACGACACTGCCCACGGCACGGCACTGATGCACCAGGAGGTAGTGGGAAGGGCGCGCCTGCCACCACGCATGCCTACCAGGGTAACAGTGTTGGCAGACTCCGATGGGTCCCCCCAGCGGGACAACCGCCACCACCGCCAGTCCCGCTCCCGCTCCCCCGTCTCCTCCCCGGAGTGGACGGGGGAGACCCTCGCGGAGCGCGAGGAGCGCAGGCTGGCGGAGGCAACGGTGCTGGTCGGGCCGCCGCCGCCGGCCCGGGAGCCTGGGCCAGCCGAGACGGCCGCCCCCGCCGCCCAGGCAGCCAGCCATGCCGCCCCGCCCCGCCCAGACGCGCAGGAAGCGGAGACCGCAGCGGGCCACGCCGCGGCCCCAACCGCGGCCCCCGGCACGCCGCCGACACGGGGGGCAGCCCCGGCGCAGGAACCGGGCGCATCGCCGAGGGCTGCCGCAGCCGCAGAGGAGAGTAAGAAGGGCGCGCGAGGGGTTGCGACCGCACGGGCCACGGGCGCCTCGTTGGCGGCCGCCGCGGCAGCGAAGGAGAGCGGTGAGGGCGCGCGAGGGGCTGCGGCCGCGACCCCGGCGGGCCGCAACACCACCTCGGCCGGCCGCGCCGCGACCACCAGCACGCCGCGAACGCGGGGGACGGACCCCGCACGGGCCGCGGGCGCCTCGCCGGCGGCCGCAGCGGCAGCAGAGGAGAACGAGGAGGGCGTGCGAGGGGTTGCGACCGCGGCCACAGGCGCCTTGTCAGCGGCCGCCACGGCAGCGAAGGAGAGCGAGGAGGGCGCGCGAGGGGCTGCAGCCGCGACCCCGGCGGGCCGCGACGCCGCCTCGGCCGGCCACGCCGCGGCCTGCAGCACGCCGCGCAAGCGGGGGAAGAACCCCGCACGGGCCGCGGACGCCTCGCCGGCGGCCGCCGCAGCAGCAGCGGTGGGCAGGGAGAGCGCGAAGTACCGCGCCCACGCCAACCCCACCCACACCCACACCAGCCCCCCCAAGCCGTTCCCCCCCAAGCCCTTCCCCCCGGGGCGGGAGCGGCACGTCCGCCCCCCGACGCGCGAGCGCTCGCCGCCGGGCGTCACGCTGCCGCAGCTGCAAAGGCAGCGGGACGCCCGGCGAGTGGTCCAGGAAGAGCACAGCAGCGGGGGGGAGCAGAGCGCAGGCAGCGGACGGCGCGACTCGGGGCAGGGGGCCGGGAAGGGGCCAGGGCACGGGAAGGGCGCGCAGGGGCGCGGGCAGGGAGCCCAGGGGCAGGGGGCAGGGCGAGGGGAGGTGGGAGAGCGAGCGGGCCAGGGCGTGGGGGACGGGAGGCGGGACCCGCGACACGGGCAGGGGGCTGGAAAGGGGCCCAAGGGCAAGGGCAAGGGCGCCGCGGGCCCCAAGGGACAGGCGGGACGGGGCATGGGAGCCCAGGGGGGAGGACGGGGCGAAGGGAGGGGGGCAGAGGGCGGGGCGCCCCCGCAGCCGGACGTGCAGCCGGTGAGGTGCATCCCCCCCGGCATCCAACAGATGCCGGCACACCACACCCACCACCACCACCACCACCACCACCACCACCTCTACAACATCGATCCTGACGCCGGCGAGCTCGTCCCCCCCCAACCCCCACGACACCAGCACCATCAAGCCCCCCCCGCGCCGAGGGCGGGGCCGGCGCGGATGGCCTCGGCGGAGGGGGGACGGGGCGCGGCATCGGCGCCGCAGGCGCAGGGGCAGCGAGGGCGGCCGGCACGGGGGGCGGAGGAGGGCCGGCCATGGGACCGGGACTGGGGCGCGGTCCCGGACCCTCTGGAGGAGGAGACCCTCCCCCTGGTGGGGGAGGTGTACGGGTGGTTGTGCTGGGCCAACCAGGGGACCTCCAGGAGGTCGAGGAACCGGCCCTTCGATGCCGTGCTCCTCCGGAGGGATGGAGGAAACCGAGAGGTACCCCCGGGGGGGTAGGCAGCCCCAGAGGACCATGAGAGGGTCCTCAGGTCAGTGATCCGGGCGGTGTGGCCCGACAGGGAGCCGACGTGGCCGGCCTTCCTGGAGGGGGGGGCGGTGCTCCGCATCACGGATGCGGACGCCAACAACTGGCTCCCCCGGGCTTTGCGCAGCGCCCTCGCCCACTGGCGCTACCGCCGGCACAACCCGCCGCCGCCGCAGCTCCAGCCCCCACACAAGCGGCGGCGCAGGTGAAGGCCCAGACGGCGGATACGGGAGAGTTGGGGGGGGGGGCTGGGCCCCCCGGCCCACGCCCCCCCCACGGTACGGCACGATGCAAGAGGGCGCGCCACCTCCCGCGGGAGGGAGTGCGGAGACAACGAGCGCGGGGGGGAACCTGCTGCCCCGCAGCCCGCTAACCACTGACCGCTAACCCTCACGGCCACCCCTGGCCGGCCGGCGGCGCGCGACAACGGCCGGGGGATGAGGGGCCCCAGCGAGGGCCTGCGCGAAAATCCGGCTCTCGGTAGAGGGGGGCGGGGGAAGGGCGCGACCCCCCGGCCGATGGCTGGCCCCCGGGGCCAGGACTGCCATGCCGCCCCCCCCCCCGGCCGACGGGAGGCATCGCCAGGGGACCAAAGGGCCCCCCCCACCCCCCCCCCCCCCCCCTCCCACACAGGCCCGAGAGCGGGCGGAGGGGCGGCCCCCCCATCCCCCCCCCCCGCACCCACCTCAGCTGGGGAGCCACAGGCGCAACCTTCCGCCCCCCCAGGGCCGGGGGGGCGCCCCCCCCCTCAGGAGGAACGGCAACGCGGTAAGGGCAACGGCGGCTGGACCTGCTCCCGCGAACCCACACTGGCGTGCAGGAGCACCGCGCACAACGGAACAGGAAGGAGGCCGCGCCCCACATGACCCTCCCGTAACCAAAGCCCACTCCGAGGTGACAGAGGGGGGGTTCAGGTCAGCTGGGGCCCCCAGGGGAGCGGTCCACGGGGCGCCCCTCACCCCCTCCCACCCCGGGGCAGCACTTCAGCCCCGACAGCACGCGCGCTCCGGAAGGGAGCGCGCCGGCGACACGGAGAGGGCCAGAAAGGAGTACCGCAGGCCGCCGCCCGGAACGAGAGCAGGGAGGCCGCGGCGCGACGACCCCCCCCCCCCGCCCCCCCAGCAGCCCGCCAGCCGCGGGGGCTCCGGCCCCCACCCCCCGAGGCAGGGGGGATGGGCCCCCCCCGCCCGAGAGGGGAGCCAGAGTGTGACCCGTCCCCCCGCCCCAGCCGCCGGCTCACATGGGGGCCGCAAAGAACAAGCGGGCCCACGCCTGCGCACCGGGACGCCGCAGAGATCGTACCCAGAGAAGCCGGATGAGCATGAACCGGAGTGGTATGGGGGGCCACGCCCCCCATGGACAGCACAACGCCAGTGACGCCCGCTTTGTTCCCTGCCCAGGGAAGGCAGAGGGACGGAAAGAGACAGAGCGACCCCCCGCCCTACAGGCCCCGCCCCGGCTGCACAGCCGGAGGAAACGGCGCACGCCCCCCCCCCCCCCAGCCCGGCCTCCAGCATAAGAACGCCATGGACCCGCCCCGCGGCGCGCAGCCCCCACAGGGACAGGGCAGGGCCCCCACACCCGCACGCCCGCGCCCACAACGCGGGCCCCGACAGCCCACCCAGTGGACGGGCAGTCGGGGGAGGAGGAGCGCAAGACCCCAGACGCCCCAGGCAACGGTCGAAGGCACCCCCCCGGGGACGCCCTGCCGCCGCCCCCACAACCCCAAGCCAAGTAGGGGGGAATCTGGACCGGACCGCCCCCCCCCAAGCACGCCAGACGGAGCAAGGGACCGGGGCAGGACACGCGGAGGGGCACGGACCACGTGGAACGGCCCTACCAGCGCCCAGTGCCGGGACCACGCGAGATGCGCGCGCCACACCACCCAGCGGGGGGGGGAGCGGACACCGCGAGAGCGCGAGCGCACACACACGAAAGGGAGACGCGGGGACTACCGGAAGGGCAACCGGACCGAGCGCGCGGAACGCACAGACCGCATGGAATGGCGTACCAGCGAGCGAGGGTAAGGGAAACCCGGACGGGACGGCCCGCCACACGCAGCGCGGAACACGCGGGGCGGGGAGGGGGAAACGAAAGAGACACGACGCCAGGTGCCGGCCCGAACCCCCCCGAACCGGCCGCGAGCGCCGCGCACACACAGACGGGGCACTGCGCCCGCCAAGGCAGTAGTGGCGCACAGCGCCACGCCCCAAACCCTAGGCTAGGCAGCCTCTGCGCCAGCCCAAGGGGGTCCCACTGGCGACAACCCAGTAGCACGGGCCCGGCGGTGCCGGCGCCCCGGGCGACCACGCATTAGGGGGGCGACACAGTGGGTAAGCGCCCGCAGCCACGGCTGCGAATTGATGCACTGACCGGGGAGTGGCGAAACGGGGACGCCGGGGAAGGACGGGGCTCCGAGCTCTGTGAACCCGGGGGACTCCGTCACCAGGCAGGAGGTGCGTCTTGGAGGGCCCCCCACTAGGACCCGGTGGGGAGGATATCACCTGGCCCGACCAGGTGGCCCCCCGGGGCCGAAAGGCGTCTAGTACCCGCGAAATCAAACCTCAAACCTCAAACCCCATAACCGCTAACCCTTGACTCCTAACCAAGCCCGCCAAGGCAGCAACGTAGCCACAACCCGCATCGACAGCGCACATAGCCGCCTAACCAGCAAACACCAATAGCAAAGAGGCAACAAACGAAACCCACCCTGACCCGTACCCCTGTACATCAGAACGCGCGAGCCGCACCCCTGGGGCGCGGCCGCCACCAAAGCACCAACAACACACACCAGAGGACACAACACTACAGCTGCACTAGTTGCCCATGCCTGTGCCTGCAGTGTGCGCGCACCTCTTTTCCATTTTTTTAACAAAAAAATAGGCACAACAAAACAAAAAAAATACAGAGAAAAAAAACAGAAAAGAAACTTAGGGGGGGGGAGGAAGAGGGACACAACCACCAACAGCACACACGCACCGCACACAGCGCGCACACCGGTGAACTGGCGCCACGTGGGCCAGGACACCGCACACGCACATGCACCGAGGGCAGCAAAGGGACAGGACACCACGCCCTACACCCCCAGAGTCGGACGCACTGGGGCGACCCAGCCGGTTAACTGGGCCAGTGGCAGGAGCGGTACTCCAAGGCCGCTGGTCCGAGCCCAGCCAGGCTGCATCGGGGACCATGGCAAACATCACCCGGAGCCATGGAAGCAACTGATGACAGGCGTGCCGGCACACAGCCCAGGAGGGGGTCGCCTGCCAAGCAGCGGGGTCCCGTAACTCGAGCCACAGGGGTGAGGCGGTCGTACCGTAGACTCGCGGGAGCAATACCCCCTGTGGTGAGAAATACTTCATGCGGCTGGGCAACCCCCAGAGCTGCCGCCCACAGGAGGGGGCATGTTACCCTACCCACGGACACATGTGGGGACACCCTCCCACCCAGGACACCTGGACGGGGTGGCCGCGACAATGCCTTCCCAAGCACCTGCGGGAGCGGCTTAAGAGGCAGCTGACCTAGGGCAGTGGAAGGGACAGGACATCCCCTTGGTAAGACCTTCTTCCTGCATTGTCAAAAGAGGCATCACAAGCTCCCGAAGATACCTACCTACGTACGTGTACAACACGCCCTAATACCGCCACTGCTGACTCCAGTAACAAGGTAAGGACCATCCCTCATAACATCCTTCGTGGCACCCTTAGGTACCTCCAATTGCTTGAACCTCTTTCTACTCACAAACACGTAGTCGCCAACGTTGAAAACTGCAGGTTTCCTCCTTCTATTGATGCGCTCAAACCGACTCGCTCTGCCTTTCCTCCAATGGGCTTGCACTACTTGTGCAATTTGGTTTTGTTCTTTGACCCAGTCTTGCACTTGAACGTTGCCTTCCTGTGGAGAAGGTGGGTCCAAACGTAGTGTAGGCCTCCCATGGAAAACGTGTCCTTGTGAATAGCCAGCTTTTCCTCTCTGCTTGTGGTTCATACATATGACCATGTAGTCGTTCAATTGGACCCAATTGCTGGTTTTGATACTCTGCCTCAGGATACGGAGCTCTTCCTGGTACTCATCATTCATGCGCTCGCACAGTCTGTTTGCTCAAGGGCGGTAAGAGTGTGACAAAGAAACTTCCGAGCCCATTGCAGCAAATACGTTGCGGTACCAGCCATAGTCTCTCTTGAAGCGAATAACCTTTTCACTGTGGATGCGAACAGGTGGGCCTTAGAAACGAATCCAATGGTGTTTGATAAGTTTCAACACGCCTTCTCCGTCAATAGTCTTTCTGCAAGGTACAACCTGGCAGAAAAGTCTCAGGGTGTCCACAATCATCAAGGCATAGTCCTAGTTATGACACTTTGGTCTGTCAACGAAGTCCACATGAAGCAGTGCATGGACCATGTGTGGAAGTTGCAGGACACCAAGTAAGCCTTGGTCGCCCGGTCGGGTCCGCTTGCTTGTGACACACTCCTTGCATGTGCTGTGCATGGCCTCAATCCTCTGTGTCAACTCTGTGTCAGGTAGGCGAGTGTGGAACATCTTCTTGAAGGCCCAGAGCCAGGAATTTCGGTGGAGGATGACCCACAACATCCTGAGTCCCCTGCAACGCTGCGCCGAACGCCTTCTTGGGTATGCATGTTTGTACTTCCTTCCGCAAAATCCCACTTGAAGATAAGGACCAAAGCTCCTTGTCAACCAGTGCATGTGATCCATCACCAAGGGCTTTCAAAATATCTCCATACTCCTCCAAACAGTCAGACTTCCGTAGAGAACTGAGTAATTCAGCTTTGCTCATGGTGAGGTCCATATGGACATCCATCTTCTGAAAAGCCTCTCCAGAGAGAGACTCAGAGCTTGCAGAAATTTTCTCCTCGAAATTCTCACGTAATAGCCAATCACATAACTTATTTTTCAGACCCGGTACCCTGTAGATATTGAGCTTCAGCTGCCCGAGAAACGTCCACCAACGCTTGAGCTTCCGGTTTTCAGGAGGGGCTGCCTTGAGAAACGTCTCCGTGGGCTCCTGATCACATAAGCACACGACAGAATTGCTGCCAAGCAGTCGGCTTTGTCCAGAAATAAGCAAAATTCCTGAGAGGATTCACGCTCATACGTGCTGTAGTTTGCTCAGGTCGAGGACCATTTCCAGTTTTAGTGGCCAATCGGTACAAGACGGAATTCCTGCGGGTTGTATTTGTGATTGAGTGAACCGTCACGATTGACTCCGACTGTCCGCAATTCATCCGCTATTCTTTTTGCAGCTGCGCCTAAAATTCGTTTCCACTGCAGAAGAGTGCCACCACCTCCCACCAGAGACGCATAAGTGATGACCACGAACTCGCCGTCAGGTGCAGGTGTGCCCAACAACCTCAACGAACTCAGTTTTTCCTTGATCTCCTGAAAGTGAGCTTCATGCTCTGGAGTCCACTTCCAAGGTACAGTCTTCTCGGTCAAGTCCGTGAGGAGGTGCCTACTGTACGTGAAGGTGGGGATGTGTCTCTTGTAAAAATTACAGGACCCCAGGAAAGCTCTGATGCCTTGGAAGCCACGGGTGTTGTCATCACGGATGGTCGCTTTCAAAATTGGGGCCACTTTATTCTTCACAGGTCTCCAACACCTCCAGCTGACTTGGAAACCCAAATATTCAATTTCCTCCTGCATGAACTCACATTTTTCCAAGTTCACGCAGGTATTGCATTCCTCACAAGTGCGCAAAAATTCTTGCACCAAAAGTAAGTAATCATCAGCATCATCGGTCCCCAGTAAAACATCGTCTATATAGACTTCGATGACTGCTCCCTTTTTCAGCAGTGCTTGCACCGTCAGTTTCAGCTTCATACGGGCCACGGCCTGGTTCATGACCTCCTGGAAAGTTGCCAGAGCGTTCGTCAACTCAAACGGCATGACTTTCCATTTGAACACTTGACCATTTGGTGCAACAAATGCTGATAGATCCTGCGCTCTCTTTGTTAACTTCACTTGCGAGAGACCACTGCGCTTATCCAATTTGGATTTGTAACGGCAATGTGCGGCTCCTTCAAGCTCTTCTTCCAAACTTGGTGGACTTCTTGAAAGCTTCTTGGTGAGCTCGTTCAGCTTCCCGTAGTGGACAACCAACCTTTTGGCGTTCCTCCCTGGTTTGTCAACCAAGAAACAAAGAGAGCAGTGCTTTGGATACTCTGCTTGCTTGTATTTGTCGGCTAGGTGGGCTGCAATGCATTCAGTGATCTGACACATAATTTTCTCACTGTCGGCCTTGCTAGCTCGAAGTCACTTTGAACGCACTGTGGTATTTTGTGTCCATCCAACAATTCCAGGTCCATCATACCAACGTCTCACATGAACCATGTGCCATCAACGGTCCAAAAGCAGCCTTACTCCGGAGTAGGACTTCCTGAAATTTGAAGGACAAAGTTTTGATCTTCTCCTCAAAATCATGTGCAGGTGCCAAATTTGATTTCCCATACTCCTCCATGGATACAGAGTAACACTCACTGAGTAGCGCTGTGACGGGCAGGTAAACGTCATCGCCATCCAGAATAAAACGGTCATCATCCAGATATTGATAAAGCGCATTGTTTTTGTCTTCGTCAACGCTCCTGCTTGTGAACTCGTTGTAATGGCTGTTCCCTCTGTCCTTGAGCTCTAGGCTTTGTTGTTCCTCAGATATCTGAAAGATTCGGAGCTCAATGTCCTCCTTCAAAGAGCGTACGTCATCCTTCGAGACCGGCCATCCACAAGGGTTGGTAATTCTTGCCTTGTCCTCCTCGACTTGCATGGTCACGCCATACGCTTGCATAGCATGTAGGGCCAGACACGACATGGTAAAATTTTGTACACGTCCCATAACTGAATCTTCGAGATCGACTTCGCTCAGCAAATCCTCCAATCGGTCAGAATAATCTTCTTGGATGCTTGGGCATGGTTTGTACTTCAGGGGCTCAGCAAGATTGCAATCCGCCATATAGCCGTCTTCAGTGACTTCATCCCATTGCACTTCTGCAGGTTTCTCACTGATGTCTTCCCACTGAATGTCAACCTTTTCAACTTCAGCATCTGGAGCACCAGCGTCCTGTTCTTCATCTGATTCCGTTGGAAGCTGAATTTTTTGGACTTCAGACTCCTCCTTCGCTGTCTCTGCAGGTGTATCGTGCCCGTATCGCTTCAGTAGATCAGACCAGGTTAAACCACGGTTCACCGGATGGAGAAAGGTAGGTAGGTAGGTGCACTCGGTCGTGGAGAGGTGCCCCATTTTTCCCCCTGGCGTCGCCCCTGTGACGAACAGGAAGAGGCTCCGCGCGTGAAGAGGGGAGGCGGCTTACATCCCGCTAGACCTGACCGTTGGCCCCCAACAAAGGGGCGCCGGGCAACAGCGGGAGGGCTGATCGCCGCCAGCCTGACGTGCTTGTCTCGCCGGGAGGGTGTGCCCCCGTGCTTGCGCACATCCCCTCCTTTGAGCGGAACCCTAGAGGTTCACCGGACTTCCTGGCGTATCCCGTTCCCAAGGCATGCATGCACGTTGTTGGTACTAGGGTTCCGAGGTGGTTGGGTGTCGGACGCTCCGCCTCGAGTCCCAAAGCAGCGCAGGCCTTAGGATGCAGCCTTACCCCCGGTCTCCGGATCTTTTTTGGCCGGGTCACCTGCATGGCACGGGCTGTCTCAGTGCCCGGGCTGTGGGCACTGGGTTTCCTACTGTTGTGCGGCGTTTTTGTTTGGGTCCGGTTTGCGGTTGGGTGTGGGTTTAGTTAACCCCGCCAGTCCGGGCTGGGGTCTTGGGTGGGTGTGTTTGGGCACGGTTTGTGGTGTTCTCCCTCTAGTGTCGGCTGTTTGTGGTGTTCGTGGTTGGGGTTCGGTTTCGGCCTGCTTATGGAACGTGTGTGGTTTCGTGCGCGCCCCGCTTGCCCCCCGCCGTTTCCGGTTTCAGCGTGCGGTGTGGGCGTGCGTGCTGGGCCCGGGTCTCGGCTGTGCCCAGCCCTTGTTGGCTGGGTTGTCGGGGTGTGTTTTTTGCGCTTTTTTTTTCTTTTCTGGGTGTCCCTGTCCCGGGCCTTGTGGTCCCTGTCCCCCCATCCCCTTTCGTTCGGGCTGGGCTGCTGCCTTTTTTTTTTCTCGTTGTGTGTGTCTGCATGTTTTGGTGTCCCTTTTTCAGGTGGGCCGCTGTTCCTGGCTTGGTGTTGCCGGTTTTGGCTGGGTGGTCCCCCTGTGCCTCTTTGGGGGTCCTGTCTTCGGTGCCTTCTGGGGGGGGTTTTGGCCGCCTCTGGTGGTATTGGCGGGCGGTTTGGTGGCTGTGGGCCGTTTTCGCGCCCCCCCCCTCCCCCCTCTGTTGTTTTTTTTTCGGGGGGGGGGGGGGCTGCCTATTCCTCCCTCTGCCTTCCCTGGGCTGGCGCACGCACTGGCCCGCATTCAGTGTTGTCTTCCGGGCTGCTGTTGGCGGTTGCGTTCTGTTTGGCCGTGTTCAGACCCTGTGGGTCGGGTGGGCTATGTACACGGTGGGCTCAACGCCCCTTCTTGCCGGGTTAGGTCCTGGCTCTGCCTGCTGGGCGGCTGCGCCAGGCGGCTGCTTGTGGCTCTGGGTTAGGGGGCTGGGGTTGTTCGTGTCCTTTCCCCTCTGCGGTGCTGGTTTTAACCTTCTGGGTGGTCCGCCACCGTTGTTGCTGGGCGCGCTGTGGCCCCGTGTGTGGCCTGCGGTACTGGTGTGTGGCGTGCTGGTGCGGCGCCTTCCGGGGTGTGCGGTGGCTTGCTTCGGTTAGTCCTTCAGGTTAGGGTCAGTTGTGTCGTGTTGTGCCTCTCTGTGCCGCGTCGCGTGGCGTCGTGCTTTGGCGCGTTGCTCTCTGGCGCGATGTGGTGCGGTGTGTCGTGGTCTCGGGTTGTGCCGCGGTGGGTCAGTGGAGGTCAGCCTGGCCTGTGTCGTGGTGCGGAGTGCGGGCCGGAGTGTGGCTGGCTGGCGGCTGGGGGGTGCGGTTAGGTGTGGGTGTCTCGCTGGGTCCGTGCTGTGGGGGCCTGGGAGTGCCGCTGAGGCTGGTGGGTCGGGTAGGTCGAATGCGCGACGGTCCACGGGGTTGCCTTCCCTGGGGGCCTGTGCCTTGGTCCCATGTCCTCTGGGGGTTTCGGTCCCTAGTCCTGGTCGCTGTGGCCGTGCCTTCGTCCTCTTCCGGTGCCTGTGAGGTGGCCCTTGTGGCAGCCGGGGTTGTCGCCTGGCGGTGAGGGCGTGGTGGTGGGCCGTGCGGCGGCGTTCCCTGCGGCTTCCTCTGTGGGTGTGGCCCGTTCTCCCCGTGTAGGTGTGCCCTCCATTCCCCGTGTGGTTTCCGATGGCTGGTGGGTGTGCGCTGGTGTGATCGGTACGGCGTCCGATGCTTGCTTCGGCGGTGTGTGTTGGGGGATGCGCCCCCGGGAGTCGTGGGGCGTTCGGTGGGGGTGGGGCGGCGCTGGCCCCCCGTCATGGTATGCCCTTCCTGGGTGTGGGTCGCGGCGTTTGCCGTTGTGCCCTTTTCCTCCGTGCCTTGGTCCCCGCTCCCACCCCTTCCTGGTTCTTGGGTGGTTTCCTGCCCCCATGCGGTGTCTCTTCCGGCGTCCTGTCCCTGTGAGTGCCTGCCCTCACCTGGAGCCCCTCCGTGCCCTCTTGCCTGAGTGCCCCTTGGTGTCCCTTGCCATCCCCTTGCCCTTGTCCTCCCCCTTCCTGGTGTGGTGGTGGCCGGAGGGGCGGGGTGGGGAGGGGGCGCCGACGGCCCAGGCCTGGGGACGGGTGGCCTGGAGCCACTGGCGGAGGGCTTGGGGGGTGTAGGGGGGGCGGAGGCCCTGGACCGCATCGCGGAGGAGGGCCTCCCATGCCGTCTGTGGCATGATGGCCTCCGGGGCGGCCCCGTTTGGGTCGGCGGGGTTGCGGGTGCGCACCTCCTCGAAGGTAGGCACCATGTGCACCCCATCGTGCCTTCCCGCTCCCCCGGCCCACTTCACCCAGCGGCAGAGCTCCTGCAAAGCGGGGGCAGACCGCCAGGCGAGGTGGGCGGGGGCCTGGGGGCGGGGAGGGGTCCGTGCCCGGGGTCCTGGAGCGGCGGGGGGAGGACGTGGACCTGCAGTGGTGGCGGCGGTAGCGGTTGCTGGGGGAGCGGGAGCGGCGGTGGCGGGGGCTGGGGGTGGAGGACGGGTACGGGCGGAGGGGGGAACGGGAGGGGGAGGTGGACATGGGGCGGCGGTGGCGCGCTTCGTGGCGTCCGGGAGAGCGGGAGTGGTGGTGGCGGGGGCTGGGGGAGGTGGATGGGTATGGGCGGCGGGGTGAACGGGGAGCCCGGCGGGGCCTGTGGGGGGAGGGGGAGGTGGACGTGGGGCGGCGGTGGCGTGCCTGGCGGCGTCTGGGGGAGCGGGAGCGGTGGTGGCGGGGGCTTGGGGTGGGGCTCTTGTATGGGCGGAGGGGGGAGGCAGAGCTGGACAGGGGCGGCGGTGGCGCTCGTGGTCGCGCCCGAGGGAGCGGGAGCGGCGGGAGCGGGGTCTCGGGGGGTCGTGGTGGCACCTGGGGGAGCGAGAGCGGCGCGATTGGGTGGTTGAGGTGCGGTGGCGATGTGGGGAGTGTGGGCGCCGTGGGCGAGCGTGCCGTCCGGGGGAGGAGCGGGAGCGCCGCCGTTTGCGCGACCGGGCCTCGTCGCTCGAGTCGGGCCAGTCAGGAGGCGTCGGCGGGTCCTGGGGGGCTTTGCGTGGTGCCGCCTGGTACTGGGGGGGGGGGGAGGTCCCCCGTTGTCCATGGATCCGCCACGTAGGGGTGTGGTGGCGGCAGCGGCTGGTGGTATGGGTCGAGTTACTGTCCTTGGCGGGGTTGGGCCCGGGGGGCCCCTTCGGCATGGACGTGGGGGCCCGGGGGATACGGATATGGTTCCTGGTACGGGGGGGGTGGCTGGTACGGGGGGGGTGGCCCCTGGCGATAGCCGGGGTATGCGGGTGGAGCGCTCGGTGGCTGCCATCCCATTCGCTGGTGCTGTTCGTGCACAGGGGGTTGTGGCCCGGTGGGGTAGGGTGGTGGGCAGTGGTAGTGGTGGGGGTGGTGTTGGTAGTGGTGGTGGTGGGGCTGCTGGTGGTGGTGGTGTTGGTAGTGGTGGGGTTGGTGTTGCGGGTGTGGCCCATGGACCCCTTGTGGGTTTTCCAGTCCCCCTTGTGGGGGTGGGGGATTGGGCATCGTGGGCAGCCCCTGGGGCTGCACTATGTGGTGGGCAGGGGGGGCGGGTTGGGGGCCGGGCTTGACGGTGACGGTGGTCGATGGGTCCCACGTCCCTGGGTTGGTTTGGCCGGCGGTGGTGGTGGTTTGCGGGGGATCGATGACGGGGCGCTTGGTGACGGGGATGCGGACGAGGGCTTGGACGCGGTCGTGTTGGGTGGCCGCCTCTGCGGTGGTGGTGGGTACCGGTGGGAGGGGGGCGTGGGTTGTGGTGGGTGGAGGGTCCTGGCTTTGGTGAGGGTCCGGGTTGGGGTGGTGTCGGTTGGGTTTGTGTCGTTGCGTTTGTGGTGTTGTGTGTGCTCTCGTGGGCGCCGGCTTGCGTTTGGGGTCGGGTTTGGGGTTGGGGTCCGGTTCCAGGTTGAGGAGGACCTCTGTGCGGAGGTGTGAGGGCGCCGATGTCGGGTCGGGGGTCTTCCCGGTGCGTTGCCGGGGTGCCCGAGTCGCCTGTGTGGGGGTCGAAGGGTCGGTGTGTGCGGCCGCGGTTTTGGCTTTTGCCGTGGCTTTGAGGATGAGGGCAGCATGGAGGGGGGGGTCGGAGGATAGGGTGGAGGAGGTGGACGAGGCTGAGGATGAGGAGGAGGTGGTGGACGCGGGTTGGGCTGTGATGCGGGCGGGGTTGCGGGCAGCGGCTTCTGCTGCGGCCACGGCAGGGAGGATGGAGGGCATGTCCTCGGGCTGTAGGTTGGGGGCGGGCGGCTGGGGGGGCCTGGTCGTGACCTGGCGGCCCGGCGGGCCGATCTGGTCGGCAGCTGCGGGGGAGGGAGGCGCGGGGCTGTGGCCTTCTCCTTCTGGGCTTGGCTGGGCCCGGGTTCTGCAATGTGCGAGGTCGTGTGGGTTGGCGTCCGCGGGGGGGGGAACAGTTCGCGTGGGCTGCATTCAGGGGCCGGGGGGGGGTGGGCCTGGGTCATCTGGGGTGTGTGCGGGGGGCGTGGGCGGGCCACTGGGTGGGGTGGGCATGCCGCGGGGCGCGGGGCTCCTCTCGGCGGGTGTGTGTGGGTTGTCGAGTGTGGGGGGTGGTGAGGGGTGTCCGGCGGGTGGGTGTGTGGCGGGCGTGTGCTGGTGTTCGGGCGGGTGGGGAAGGCCCGTGTCGCGAGGCCCGGGGGTGCGCGCGATGGTGGGCGTGTGTGGGTCTCCGGGTGAGCAGCGAGAGGGGAGAGGCATGGGCGGGGATTGTGCGGTGGGGTGTGCTGTGTCAGAGTATGTGTCCGCTCGCCGCGGCGCGCTTGCGTGGCCAGTTGTAGGCAGGGTGGTTTGGAGGAGAAGCTTGCCGTCTTCTGCTGCCGCGGCAAGGATTTCGCAGACGAGCTTGCGTATCTGGTGGACCTCTTGGTCAGTGGTGGGAAGGGGGTATGCTAGCTTTGGGCTAAGACCCACGCGGTTGAGGACCCTGTGGATGGCGTGGTACCCGCAGGTGAGGGATTGCTGCGGTCTGGGGGGGGGGGTTTGGACGCGTGTCCGGGCCCGCCTCGACTTGTGTGTGGGCGGTGGGGATGGCCCAAACCCAGGGCACGGTCCCCGTGGGTGGCCAGCGGCGCTGGATCCAGTGGGTCAGGCAGAGCATGGCCAATCCCAGGTGGTAGCCCGCCTTCCCTGAGGTGATTTGGGCCAGGGCGCGGGCTGGGGGCTTGTCCCCTGGCTGGAGGACGCCCCTGAGGACCCTGTGCTGGGTGGTGGGGTCCCCTACTGCCCCTGGTGGGGCGGTCCCTGGGGCGAGCATGGTGTCTGTCCCTTTGACGAGCCATTGCGGGCCGGGGGACGTAGCCGTAGCGGCTATCACGTAGTAGTGCCCGCGCTCGGGGACTGTAACCCAGACCTCCGGGGGGGGGTGGTCACTGTCTGTAGGTGGGGGGGGGGGTCGTCGTCTGGGGTGCGGAGGCCGGCGGCGCGGAGGGCGGTGTCGCGGGTTGGTGCGGTGGCCTGTTCCCACTGCTCCGGGCGGTTCGGGTCCGCTGGGTGGTCCTTCTGCGCTGGGGCCTGTCGTAGGCGTACGGTCCCTCGACGCGTGACGTGGATGCCGGTGTCGTGCGTCAGGGCCTGGCCCCAGTCGATGGGGGGGATCCAGACGTGCTGGCCCTGGGTGTGTTTGCGGGCTCGCCAGAGTACGAGGTCTACGATGGCCTTGTGGAGGCCGCTCCCTGGGGTGGTCAGGTCCCGGAGGGCTCTGACGGTGAGCTCCGTCCAGTCGTCTTGTAGGCGGTACCAGCCCAGGGGGGTGGTCGGGGCCCTGCCTTGGAGGGTTGCTCGGAGGAGGTTGGGGTCGCGGATGGTGGCCGGTGTGAGGGGGCGGTGCCCCGGGTCCGGAAGGGGTGGGCTGGATGGGCTGCCGGGTTCTTGCGCGTCTACGTCGACATATGGTTGGCCCTGGTTGGGCTCGGCCGGGCTGGGTGGTGCCGGGTGGCTTTTTGGGTGAGAGATGGGCCTCGGGGCGCTGTGGTGGTGTCTTGGAGGCCTGCGGACGGAGATTGGGGGCGCGTGCGGGGCGCGGAGTGGGTTAGTGGACGTCTGGGTCATGCACGGCAACGTAATGGATGAGACGCTGCATGTGTTCCCTGGCGGTGGGGTCGGTGAGTTGCTCCGCGTGTGTTAACAGGAGGTGTTTGCGGTGTACCATTTGGGCCGCTGCTCTGCGGACTGCCTCTAGCTGGAGGTGCGCTGCTGCCTCCATGGGGCTTTCCGTGTGTTTGGTGAGGTGGCGGTGCAGGGCCTGTGTCACCGCCCCTCTCATGGTGGCTTCTTTGACCAGGGGACCCCGGAAGAGGTGTTCGGTGGCCTGGTGTGCGTGGCTGTGGGCTGGCCATCCTTCGTGTTGTCGGAGGGTTTCCGCCGGGGACCAGCCCACTAGCGTGTCCCTGCCTGTATGGAGGGGGCATTTCTTGAAGTGTTCCCAGTCCTCCGGGGTGGTGTGGTCGCACGGGCAACGGGTGTGTTCTTCTGGGACGTGGATGTGTTTGCGGGCGAGCCATCTGGCGACCCTGGTGAGGAATGGTAGTTGCTCCCTGAGGAGCTGGATGCGTCGTTTTTGGAGGTGGGCTGAGACGTTTGCTGGGCGCAGTGCTGAGTGGTAGAGGGGGATTTGCAGTCTGTCCTGGAGCTCCTGGATGTGCGCCCGGCTGTCTGCGTCGCCGAGCACGCGGGCGAGATGTTGGATGGGATTGGGGTAGTGGTATGCTCTGTCCTGGGAGGAGTAGGGGGCGTCCTCGGGTACCCAGTCTGGGGTCTGATGGGGCTCGGGTACTGGGGGTATGTGTTGGAGGTGTGTGTGATTTCGGCCGAGGTCAGGGATCTGGAGGGCTGATAGGTGCGTTGTGCGCTGGTGTACTGCCTGGTTGTCGACCTTACCATTTCCGTATTGGTGTCTGTGGGACTCTTGTTTCACGATGTGGAGTTGGACGTAGGGGGGAAGGCTGCGAAGGGCTTTCCAGAGCAGCAGTGCCTGGGTGCCGAGGCTCGTCGCGGTGGCTTTGTGAAGTGGTTGCCTTGCTTTGCTGAGGAGCAGGTGTGTGTCGACAGTGGCGTCTACCACGAACCAGACCCGGACGATGTGCGGGGAGTGGGCGGGTAGGTGGGCCGCGATCTCGGTGATGGCGTCGGCCATGGCCCCTAGCTACCCGTGGGAGGAGGCCACATAGGTGGTGTGGCCCGTGTGGTGGTCCATGTGGTAGTGTCCCCCGGTGTGGGTTAGCTGCAGGGTGGCCCCCCCGGTGATGGGCGTGAGGGCGGATTCGCCTGAGGCGTCGGTGAAGAAGAGCCGGTCCGCCGGTGATGGTTGTGGGTAGCGGCATGGGTTCATGGGCAGGTAGGCGTATATGGCGAGGCCCGTGGCAAGATGGGCTACTGGGGTTGTGGGCTGCAGGATGGGGGTGGCGTACACCCCTATTCCTTTGGAGATGATGTGTTTCGCTTGGGGGGACAGGGCTATGAGTCCCTGCTCCGGCTGTCCTTGTGCGAGGTAGGAGTAGATGTAGTGGAGGATGTAGGCTGTGTCTGGGTTTAGGTCGTGGCATGTGAGGGTTTGTGTTTGGTGCTCCGGTGTGTGGCAGAAGTGGTGGAGCGGATAGTAGGGGTGCTCGTGCTTGCCCGTTCTGCCTGGTTCGTACATGCTGTAACGGATGGCGACCCCTGCCGGGTCGGGGCGGGGCCATGTGGCTGTAGTGGTGAAGAGCCATTTGGGCGCGTGGTCGGGGTTCCATGCTACCGTGGGGTTAGTGTCGGTGCGGTGGAACTATGGGGCTACCCATGCGTAGGCCTGTGGTGGTAGGTGGGTTGTGGGGTGGGTGTGGAGGCCTGCTATGAGGTGCAGTACGGGCCATGGTGTTGTTGGTGCCTCGGGGTCACAGGCCCAACATGTGCGTGGCATGCTCTGGGAGTCATGGGGGACCCGTGGTAGGTCTCGGACCGTCATGTGGTGTTTCGGTATGCGCCATTTTGCCCCGTGGTGGATGACGGTGGTCTGCGTGGGTTTGGCTTCATTCGGGGCCAGTAGTAGGGTTAGTGGTGGGACTGGGCCCGTCACTGGGGGGACGGGTTCGTGTTTCGAGCCGCCGGGTGCGTAGGGCGGTGTCGCTGGGATGGGTCGGGGTTGTTGCTTTGTGAATTCTCGGTAGGCTGTTTGCATGTCTTTGCTTCCCGGCAGAGTGTGTCCCGCTGCTCGTGCCGTCTGCGTGAGGTACTGGTGGAAGAGGCGGTATTGAGGCCATTCGGGCAGCTGTAGAAAGGGGGTGTGGTGTGCCCCGATGTGGTGCAGGACCCGCATTTGGGAGAGGGTGACGTATACTACGGTGATGGAGGCCCCGACAAGGTCTATGGTGTGGATGGTGCCCTCGGGGTGATGGTGGAGGTTCCCGCAGAGGACCGCTAGAGGCCCTTCCTCTGGGCACGTGTGGTTGGTGAGTATGGCGTGGTGTGGGGATGGGAGGAGAAGCTGCAGGTGGTTCCACAGGCGCTTGTTCATGTTGGTGGGCATGCCCGTCTGGTGGAGTACTCAGCGCGGGCATGTGCTGCGGGCCCGTTGTGCAGCTTGGAGGCGGATTGTGGTGACCTCGCGGACCTCCGGTGAGTGGTTGTGGGTCATGCGGTGAGGGAGGAGGGCGGTGTGTCGGGTGTAGGCCGCTTTCACCTCGTCCCCTACGGCGTCCCCATAGTGGGGCCATGCCGCTCGGATGGCGCGGGTGGGTATGGAGGTGGGCCAGCCCCCGTGTGCTGCCCATGCTTTGGTCACGGCGCGTGTGGCCGGCTCGAGGGCGGTGGTGGGGTGTGTCAGGTGGAGTGCTTGGAAGCCTATGGAGGCGTTCAAGACCCCGGTGAGGTAGTACGCCAGGCTCTGGTGGGACAGGGAGAGGGCCTTGGTGGTCGGGGACGCATATCTGGGGAGATGGGCGAGGTGTGATTGCAACTTGGAAACTTGCAAATCCTCCAATCGGGCAGAATAATCTTCGTGGATGCTTGGGCATGGTTTGTACTTCAGGGGCTGAGCGAGATTGCCATCCGCCATATAGCCGTCTTCAGTGACTTCATCCCATTGCACCTCTGCAGGTTCCTCACTGACGTCTTCCCACTGAATGTCAACATTTTCAACTTCAGCATCTGGAGCGCCAGCGTCCTGTTCTTCATCTGATTCTGTTGGGAGCTGAATTTCTTGGACTTCAGACTCGTTCTTCGGTCTTTCTGCAGGTGTATCGTGCCCGTATCGCTTCAGTAGATCAGACCGGGTTAAACCACGGTTCACCGGACGGAGAAACTTGACCACTTGGGAATTAAGTTCATCCAACGAAATATCACAATCATTGCCATCGATGAGAGATGCAATGCTTCCCCAGCGCGGGGCTGTTAATGGGTTGGTCGCCCCATCTGGGAGATAGAGGGGTACATCTGGAATAGGTACACGAACTTTAATCATGCGGTCCAAAAAGAGTCGCCATGCAGCTGCTTCCCCGGCTTGGCCCCAATCAGGACAAATAACCACAACCTGCGCTCGATTGAGCACGCCCTTGGTAACCATCTTCTCGAGGTGTGACCACGGGGGGTTAGGCCAGCATAACTGAAAGTCATGCCAGTTGTAGGCATAACATGAATTGAGGGGGGTGAAATGCAACGGTTCTGTACGATTTCCAGGGTTGGCGTTCAAGTCGACGGTGGGTCTCAAATCGCCAAGGTCGATGATGGCTTGCTCCCTCAGTGAAGGTAACAAACTGCAAGTTTGTCTCTGGGAGATTTTCAAGGACGCTTGAGCAGGTGGCAATCCGTTTCCTCCTTCCTTTTGACAGGACTTTTCCGATAGCGATACCAAGGATAATTCATCAGTCTCTGGATTTTTTGACAATGAGTCTCGATGGAGTAAAAATCAAACCCAGAATCGTCTTGGTGTTTTGACGGATGAAAGCCATGCCTAGGCATACCTGAGAAGCCGAAGTCTTCATAACGATACAAACATGAGGAAGAGTAAAATTCTCCATGCACACATCCCCGGATTTCTCTCCTTCACTGTACGTGTAGTGCCCATCTCTCACCTTGACTGCACAGTAACCCCTGCAATTGGGATCTGACACCAATGATGAAGCCACAATGGAATCGGAAAATCCTAATTTCAGGTTTGCGGACTACAAATAAATTTTCTATTACTTTTTCTGATTCCTGCAAATTCGCCGCATTCACCAGGCACCAATCTGCTCGAAATCAAATTCCGCATCCAGTGAGCCCCGCATCTCCGAGTGATCGACAAGAAATTGACAGATGGCCCTAAATCAGAAGGAGAGATCGGATCCCAAGGCGACCGACATCGTGAAATCTGTGGCAAATCGAGTCGCTCATTTTGAAAAAGCCAACCAGAAGTCTCAGGATTCAAATCGCAATCAACAGGTAACCAATCAAAGAACGCAAGCAAAGCCTCACACTCCAAATAAGACTACTCCGAAAACAACTCCTCTAAAAGCCAACTCCGCCACCAAATCCTCGCATCAAACGACGCCCACAACCTAAAAAATCAACGAGCATGGAACCGATCCCACCGTCAAACAATTGGATTGGACTTGATTGGATTGGATCGACCATATCGCCGACAAAAGGAGAAAAGCTTTCAACATCATTCCTTTGGAGGACGTGCGAAACCATGAGCCCAGATTTTTCGACCACAACAACAATACGGACACGCCAACGGCTCTCAAAAAAGCATTGGATCAAAACGAGCTCCCCAAAGTCTATGACTTCCAATCTCAAGGCTCCCAAGACTACTCGGAACTCATCACCTCCTTGCCCGTAGAGGATATCCAACACCAATTTGCCAAACAACCACACGAAATTCATTTTGGAGGCTCCGACATCCAACACTACTTCAATGCCATCTAAGAGTACACGGAAACCACCGAAGAACATCGACTTGCCATTGCAAATTCCAAAGTGGTAACTCCTCAAGACATGTCAATTTTGAACATCATGGCGGTGCTTAATCAATCCAAAAAGAAAACATTCATCTTCACACCCACACTCAATTGGGATTGGGAAAAAGACCCCGTGCACACCACCAGCTCCCACGTCAACATGCTCCTCCTTGCCATGGCTTCCCTTGCTCAAGAAAAAATACGTGTGAAAGGAACTTTGATCCTACTGGTTTCCGACCCAAGGGTATGTGAGGCAACTAATGGAGTTTGGGACTATTCGCAAATATTCGCCAAATCAAGACGCTTCTTAGCCGACCTCACCATCTCCCAAAATTTCGTACCCTTGAATATGATTGCCAAAGGTGACTCTAAGGAACTTAATATTTGCTCCGCTCCCCATCCTGAAGGATATATGCTTTTGTCTCTTGACAATTTCAAAGAGTTTCAATTCCGCCCCCCGACTTTTTCACCGCACTCCAAACAATTGAAGGGTCACAACCTCCTTGAAGCCGAATCCTTTGCTTTGCCACATGCCAACAAAAGTCATGAGGAAGACTCCATCGACTATCTGCGCGTCGACATTTCAAAAGATCTCCAAGTTTTGGATGAAGAGGAGGCTTTTCAATTCTTTAACAAAATAATCAAACCGGAATTGCAGGACACCACCTCCATCACCTCACAAAATTGCGCACACTATAGGGGACAAATCAAAAAAAGGGGCTCCCCTGTAGGCAAGAATTTTGTCCGCTTCGAAATTGAAACAACCACCAACATGGCCCCTCAAATTGCCAAGACTTTGAAAGACAACCACCCTCTTG
Source organism: Eutreptiella sp. 'Long Island Sound 2002' (assembly GCA_964036045.1). Lineage (NCBI taxonomy): Eukaryota > Euglenozoa > Euglenophyceae > Eutreptiales > Eutreptiaceae > Eutreptiella > Eutreptiella sp. 'Long Island Sound 2002'. The sequence goes on along the minus strand of OZ038382.1, from coordinate 126,195,987 downwards.
AAAAGAACCCCCTTATCATGAGCTTCCCATTTCACTTGCCCACATATGAAGATTCTTTCATGGTCTCGGCCAAGAAGTCGGACACAGGCGTCGAACCCACCGAACTTCTCAACGGAGTTGCATCACTTGAAAAAATGGATTCTTTGCTTTCGCATGCTATCATAAGAACAAAATATTCTATATTAATCCACATCGATTTGCCCGCCATCCCAAGTGCTTCAGAGTCGAGAACCTCTAAGCTGGATCGGCTGAATGACAAGTGTAAAAAAGCCAGTCTTATATTATTTAACACTGACAACTCATACGCAGTGCGATCCGACACGCCCCTCACGCCTCGCTCACCCCCCGTGTATGTGCCGACCTCAAACAAGGCGGCGGTTGTAAAGGCACCACGCTCCGTGAGCTTTCGAGAAATTACGAGAGCAATCTCCCTCTTTGGGTCTTTCTCAGCCATTCATCTCTTGGACAACAATCCAAGTGCAAAAGGTCACCAATACTACGGGGCTCCTTTTGATAACCTCGGCTCCAGCATCCTTGTCCACAATGAAACCATACAAGGAATCACGTTCATCTCTGGTGAACCGAACATCATCAAAAAAATCAACATCCTCAAAGTGGGAAAAAAAAACACATCGAAAACCATGCTTTGTCCCAATGGGAACTCACCCTCCTGGCAGCTAAAGAATTTGGCTCGGAAAAGCAAATTCAATCAGCCAATAGTAGGATCCACTTCCCCGCAAAACCTCCTCTCATATGACCCTCCGCCCTTGTTTTTATTATCCTTCTCCATGCTACCATTCCGTGCGAGCTCTCAAGTCCAAGTCGGATATCAATCAACAATATGGATTTTCGATGAATTTGTTTGAATTCTTATTGGAGCCGCCGATTCGATCATGGGAATGGAAGAGTATTATAAAGGTGACGAGGTGCAATGAATTCGGACCCTCTCTCCGCGTGCCCACTTACAAGAGACTTGGGAACCTCCGGATTATTTATGTTTGTGCCTCTTTGTTATGTCGGGAAGAAAACCGGTGTCATGGTTGCCGGTGGCATGAAACATCAAGATGACGCCACGACCTGATCTTCCTCTTCCCCCAAACTTTCCCCAACCCCCCAGGTTTCACAACACTCACCACAACCCAGAAGACACCACCCCCGACCCAGGTAAATCACTCATCCATTCTAAAAGACAACTAACTCTCACCACCGGTAACACGGCAAAAAACATCGACAAACTTGAGGCAATTATCCTACACCACATGCAAAATCCAACCGACATCCTTTGTCTACAAGAAGTACCACATGCACCCAATCTCTCTCACCTCCTCAACACCCACATCTACACCAACATCACAAACAATCATACTAAAGGCACCGCCATCATCACCCACTCCTCTCTTTCTCCCTACACCACCACCATCAAACACAACCGGGTACACGGTTGTGTCCTTGCTATAGATGTCACCATTCCTGGCTACCCCACAGTCCGTATTATCAACATCTACAAATCTTACCTAGCACAGCTAAGAACTCGGATCGAACAGACAGTCTCCAAACTTCAACACGACCAACCACACCACGTCCTCTTGGGCGACTTTAACACCTACCTTCAACCCCTCCTTGACACTGAAAACGTTAGGCATCCGAAACACTGGCCCTGGCTACATAACCAAGTACACCCTCCCTCCCATTCCACGACTCCCACCCTCATCGATCTATACCGCAAAGATCACCCGGAAGCTAAACATTGGACCAGACCCGCAAACCCACGACTCCACTCACAAACACGCATCGACCTCATCCTCACCTCCCCAGCCTTCCACTCCAATTTTAAACCATTCAACACTTACATCGACAGCAACAACTCAACCACCGACCATAGGCCTGTATCTACAACCATAGCCATCCCCAACAATCCCCTCAACATCTACCACATCCCACAATCCACCATCCACTATCGTCCCCTGAACAAGAATGAGACATCGCACTTAACTTCCATCCTCCAACCACTAGATACCTGGGTCTCCAACTATAACTCAACTCTGAGCGACCTCTCTCTTAATGACATAGTGCCTATCACTGACTTTATCTTTTCCCCACTTGTCACCGCCTACAAGCGAGTCACTCTCCAAGCTCACGCTCACAAACCTATGGGAATTGAAAAAAAATTCAATGAACAAGCACTCAAACTTAACACCCAAAAAGGACTCAACAAACAATGTCTCACTACACTCCAATCTCTCCTGAACGATTGGAACATCAAAAAACAATCACAGAACCACAAGAAACTACACTACTCACTCATTCACAGCAAACGGATAACCAAAACCATCAACAACATCTTACACCCACGCACCACTTCCCCCCTATCCCTTTATGACACAAATGGTAACCTCACTTCGGATCCCAATGCTATGTGCCAATCCATGGGCGAATCCCTCATCTCCCTCGGAGGACCACCCTCCTTCGACATCGACACTTCCTTCATTGACCAACTCCCCCAAACTTCCAAACAACGTCCCACATTCCAAATTCACTAGACAATTTTTCGACCACTTACTTACCAACGCCAAACCATACACCGCCCCTGGTTTTGATGACGCCTCTCTCTACCTCTTCTCTGTGGTTCCCCATAACATACAAACCTTCATCTACAACTTATGCTCTACTCTCATTACCACTAATATCCCCTTTCACTGGCTCAAAGCCAAAATATTTCTCCTCTAAAAAAAAGAAGACCCACACTTACCCACAAACTACCGTCCCATCGCTCTCCTTAACTCTATTTACAAAATACTTGCTTCTTATGGGGCTCCTACCCTTACTTACTACTCCACCACAAACGAACTCACTAACAACACACAATACGGAGGTTCACCCAACCACCGCACCACTGACCACATCTTCTCCATGATCGCCAATCTCTCTCTCCACCCCGACATCTACCACCTCTACCTCGACCTGAACAAGGCTTTCAACTCCGTCCCCCACAATGCTCTCTGGAAAATTCTCTCCAATTACAACATACCTACCTACCTAATCAACCTCATTGAAAACCTTTACGCTGCCCCGTATGACTACCCCATAGTCAACGGTTTCGCTCTCTTCGCTGCACAGTGCATACGGGGACTCCGACAAGGATGCCCCATGTCACCCATTCTCTTCAACCTCTTTGTCGATCCCATCATTCTCCGCATTAAAACTCTTCTCCCCGCACAAGAAGTTCACGCCCTATTCTCCTTCATTGATGACATCGCGCTCCAAACTAAATCACCCCACACCGTCCACAAAATCCTTCACTTCCTGTTCACCGAAGGGCCCCTATACGGCCTCCCTTTCAACGCCACCAAATCCGAACTTCACGCACTCGAAAACGCTCCCCACGTAACCATTCGCATCTGCTCCTCTACTCACTTCAGCACTTTCGATAACAGTGGTAACCCCCGAGGTTTTTACAAATACCTTGGCACTTACTTCTTCAACCAAAAACTAGATACCCAAATGTATCAACTCCTGGTGAACACCATCCATTCCTTCTTTACCAACCCCTCCACTCTCCCCCTCACTCACAACGAAATCATCAAACTCTCCAACATTCAACTCATTCCTACGCTCACCTACCGCCTTATCTACAACTCCCTTCCTCAAGATAAACTTGACAAACTAGACGCTCTCATATGGACTCACATCTCCAAGTCTGGCAAACTCTCTTATTGCACCCCTGACAAAAATAAATACTCCTCCTGATGCTTTCTTTGGACTCAATATTACCAAAGTCTCTATCACAACACACTTACAAACCATCAGCCACACCCTACGTTACTCCTTTCGCCATGGCCCCCAAACCGCCAATGAAACAGTCATCAACACCCTGCTCACTGACTCCTACGAACCCAACCTGCTTCAACACATGACTGCCTCCTCCGCCAAATTTCTAGGCTACCACTGTCACAACATCCCAAACATTAACCCCTGCCTGCTTAACCAACTCCCTGCTCACACCCCAACAGAAATAGACTTCACCTACTACCAGTCTGCCACTGATCCACCCACCTACTCTACCACTCAGAACACTCAGCATCCCAAAAGGACCACAATCTGGCACTTAGGCACTCTGGATCACCCCAACTTAAACAAAACCACAGCGACGTTCCCCGACATGACTGTCCAGATCACTAACAACAACAGATTCCGCCTTCCCGGGAACACCACTAACAATCCCAAAGCCATACCTATCCCTACCAATCCTCCAAATCCTCCGGACACTACCTCCTTTCCCTATGCCTTCAGCAGTTCTCATTTTAGCCCTTCATTTCTCCAATTCACTCTGGTGCACAACATACCCCCACAAAAACTGGACCACCTCCACTTCTGGGGTTGTCACGACCTCAGACAGGCTCTTCTCACCTATCCTACAGCCACTGTATGCTACACGGACGGTTCTGATGACCGAAAAAAATGACAGACCTTCAGGTTCTGCGGCCACATTCAATAGCGCACCTCCCATTACCATCTGCAACACGTCCCCCATCAAAGGCTCATACCCGGCACAGAGATTTGCCATCATCCTCACCACACTCCTGCGCTCTCTCCCCACATTACCCGAACCCATAATTTTCGCCATAGACAATTTGAGAGTCTGCAGCACTCTACAACTCATCCAGCAGACACAATTTAACCCCTTCACTGCCAGTAGCAACCCTTTCTGCCTCTGATACTCCAACATCTGGACCTTTCTCCACTCATCACCTCTTCAGATCATTTTTACTTGGATTAAAGGTCACGTTGATGTTCCAGGCAATGACTACTCTGACGCCATCTCTAAATGGGCCTCCAATAACATCAACTACCCCCCAGGATCACACCAACCAAGTTCCACTTACTTCATTTATCACCAGTGCACACCACTCCCGGGTAAGGTATCCCTTAAATCTGTCAAACACTTACTCCCTGCACACTCTCACAATAACATACACCTCTCCATGAGCAGAGAGTTTTACTCTCATACCTCCTGGGTTTCCCGTTTCCCCTTCAAATGGGTTAATGGTCTGTACAGTTGCACTGGTTACCAACCACACTACATCCTTAATAAATACCCCTGCCCTAAATGTCTCCAGAAACACCCTCTAGACCCAATAACAGTGGTAGCTGAATGCACACCCACTGCACACCTACGCCAAGCCATCATCAACGCCTGGCCTTCCCCTTTCAACGACCTCATTTCTGATTGGTGGACCACCGCAACACTGGGTGACCGCCGCAACTTGATCCGTACACTGATTCCTAACTCTCTCAGTAATCTTCTCCATTCACCCCCACCTGCACTTACCTACATTCAACACAGAAATCACCTCTACTCTGCCCTGCAAAAACGACGCCAACGCCTCAAAACAACACTGCAAGACGTCCAACAGAGGCTCAGAAATGCCCCCATACCAGACCTGCACACTCTGCAGCCAGACACCACTGACAACCCCTGGAAAAACTCAGTCTCCATCTACAGCACATCAGCCGGCCACCCCACTCAACTCTCTTTCCCTAAAATTGAATCACCCGCCCCCACCAACAAACATCCAAACAAAAAACGCTCTGGTGCTACCTGCCGCACAGTCACTAAGACAGACAACTCCACGGGTCACACTTCCCCAACACTTCAGTGTGAAAGGAGATTAAGCTCCACTAGCGACCGGGGGGTCTCCGCCCCGCACTGAATTTCCGGGAAAGGTGTCCTCCTCCCCCAGTTTTTTTTTCTTTTCTTTTTTTACCCGCTCTCCGTCATCCACCTCTTCTCTGTCAACTGCAGCCGCCCCCCCCCCACTGCAGTTTTCGGCAACCATGCCCCCACCCCCCCCTGTGCCTCGCATGGGACACACACACACACCTCGGCGCACCCACGCCCTGGAGCAGTGCGTGAATGAGTCCAGAGCTCGGCCTAAGGCCCTGCCCTAGGTACCCGCGCCCCATGCAGCCAGTCTCTGTCCTCCTTTTGCTTCTCTCCGTCATTCACCTCTTCTCTGTCAACTGCAGCCCCCCCCCCGACTGCAGTTTTCGGCAACCATGACCCCCCCCCCCCTGTGCCTCGTCTGGGACACACACACACACCTCGGCGCACCCACGCCCTGGTGCAGTGCGTGAATGAGTCCAGAGCTCGGCCCAAGGCCCTGCCCTTGGTCCCCGCGCCCCATGCAGCCAGTCTCTGTCCTCCTTTTGCTTCTCTTTTTGCATGATTCTCTTTACCAGACGCCTTTTTGGCCGGGCTGCCAGTGGCGAGTAAGCTGCGGCGCCCCCCACGGTGTCAGTGCTTAGGGTTCCTTGCACATATTCTTAATTTTTTCTTTTTTCAGCACATTACTCTGGTCCTCCGCAGCAGAGCTTAGGTTTTTTTCTGGCCACTGGTGCCATTCAGGGCAGTGCCCTGCACCCAGATGAACGTGGTCTGTGCCCAGGTCTCAGCAAGAACAGGTACTTATACTATTTGTGTACATACTTTCTCTTGCTTTGGACTTCGGCTCGCCATGAACGCTCTTGCCCGTGGTTAGGCCGCTTTGAGTAATGCTCGCCGGGGGGAAACTCCCATGCATCAGAAAAACGGAATTGGTTGCACCAGTATCCAAAACAGCGTCACACATCTCGTCCTCCACAACCACGGGTAGTCACAACGTGCGACCGTCCTTGACAGCTGCTCGAGCAGGTGCACCATTTTCTCAACTTCTGAAAATACATTATGTCTCTTCCCATTCTTGGCTTGACTCTCAGTGTTCTCCTGCATCTGATTGGTCTCTGCTGAGGGGGCTCCAGCACCAGCACTTGCTTTGGCGGGGCCACAAGCCTTTTTTTCTTCTTGGGCCAGCTTTTGGTCCCTTTTGCTTCTGGTTCTTCGATGTCTTATTGGGGCCTTCCACCGCCTTTTGGGCTGCTTCCCCACTGAGACTGGACTGGATCAGGAAGGCCTTGAGTCTTTCCTCTTTCTGTTTTCTTTGGATCTCAAAGCAGTGATCGCTGTAGTGGTTCGTCTGACCACAATGCTTACACTGAATGCGTGCCTTAAATACGGGGATCACCGCGTTGGGGTCTAGCTGTCCTTTGCCTCCTCTGCCTCCTTTGCCTTTCTCTCTTCCTCAACCTTTTCCTTTGCTAGAGCCTTTTCCTCCTTTGTCGCCCTTGCCTTCTTTTTCAGAGACTCTTAGCTCTGCATTCATCGAGTGGCATTGGGAGAGGAGTTCGCTGATGTCCGGTTTGTTGGCAGTAGTTCCAGACGATGGTCCACCACAGAAAGAGGTGTCCTTTTGCTTATCTCCCTGCCTTTCTTGGTATCGATTCGAAGCACTGCGCCCGAAAGCAGAACCACGTGAAGTGGCAGGATGTTTGAAACCGACAGAAAGCTGTGCGCGGTCCTTCATGAGATCCTTCAGTGAATCATTAGAGTGCATCCTCGCAAAAAGGTTATCGTCCTTGGTCCGCTCAACGAATAGTTTATCATTGATATTTGAAGAAGGCTCCATACGCTTGCGCTCCTCGGTCTAACCCCTTGGTTCAATTTGTCAAACAGGCTTTCCAGCGTTTCCAAAAATTAGACCACTTGCTCCGGTTTTGGGTCATAAGGTAAATGGGACACCTTCAAAATCTCACACAGAATTGAGAGGTCCGTCTCGAGCGTAGGATAGAGGTCTTGGAGTCTGCTCAGAAAATTCTCAAAGCTTGTCGCCTTTTTGAGCAATTCGCAGGCTCGATCTTGGAATTCAGGATCTTTGATACCTTGAAGAATGAGATTAGCTTTCACCCGATCCTTGGCTTTGGCTTTGCCAGTGAGCACCAGGTATCTTCCAAATTGCTCCGGATACTTCTCAACGTTTCGCCCATCGAACGGTGGAATTTCCATTTTCAGAGCGTGAGTCGTATCCTCTTCACTGTCATTCGACCATTCATGTTGATTCATACCTCCACACAGTTCTGTAAGTGTGGCAAAAGCCGATGACTCTCGCGTAACAAAGGGACTTTTCTTAGTAGGTGGTGAACGACTGGAGTTTGGCATACGTCGAATGTCCTCGGACGTCTTGGAGATCTTCTTGTTCATCCGATCAATACGCTGGAGCAACTTCGAAAGAAGTGGGTCATCCGTCTCCAGGATCTCATCCTCGGAACTGTCAGAGAGAGTCTTGCGGAATTCGACTTTGGATTTTTCCTTAACCGTCTTACCCGTACGCTTCTTTCGTACTTCGGTAGCTTTGTGCGTCATTTTCTGCTTGAGATCCCTCAATAAATAGTCTTCCAGCCAGCCGCTCATCGCTTCGTGCTCTTCTTCTGTCAATTCGCCAATTTCATCTTTATGGTCCTTTGCAAGCTTTGTCTCAGGTAATTAATAAGACCCTTCGAAGATATCGTGAGCAAAATTGGAAATCATCGTCCAAACAGGGACGATGTGATCGTCTCCTGAACAGAGACCCTTTGGTGACGACATTGGTTCCCGTATAATGGTCGGTGGACTGAAAGGAACAGCAGTCGTAGTAGATCCTGACAGGAAACTCGGTGAACTCATATCTGGAAATGAACTGGTCAAGCGTCTGCGCGCGTCGCGCTCCTGAATTCTAGCTGCGGTCTTGTTGAAAACTAGCGTCTCTTGTAGATAAAAAAAATCCTGCATGTTCTCTTCTTCGACGCGTAAAAAACGCTCCCGTTCTTCCAAACGAGCCAGGAACAACGCATAAGGATCACCAATAGAATCGAATTCTTGTTTTCCCTTCAGTTGATAACTTTAATATGATTGAAATTTTGGTTGTCTTTCTTGATTCGCCCCATCATCTTCTTGCACGCCGTGAACGAAAGACCCCAGTTACGGTTGTTGATCATCAACGTTGCTAAAACTCGCGAGGTCGACGCTTTGACGTGTAGAATCAATATCGTGCACAGTCGCATCCATACCTCTGCTACCACTGTTCAATTCCCGCTTTGCATCTTGTTCCTCTGTTTGAATAGGCTCTGTATCCTCTGGATGAACTTGCTTTGGTGTTTGCTCCTGCTCCATTTCAGGTACACAATGGCTTTGATGGAAAATAAAGGCCAAGACTCCAAGACGAGCAGAAATGGGATCAATAAAACCAACAAAGAACTTAATGGGGCTGCATAATGAACAGACAAACAATGTGTGATGTTTGCCCTTGCACTTGCGTGTATGCATGCATGTATGCTTCAGAACCACTCAGGATTTTAAAAGCAACTTCAGTCTGCACTCTGGAAATGGCTGCAACAGTCAAAATTGACTTCCGATCAGGGCAAAAATGAAATACCTCAGAAATCACGTCTCGCAAGAGCGCACGCAGTGGGGTTGGTGACGGGTCCCCACACCCGCACCCCCCGTACCCACAGCCAGTGGGTAGTGGGCCCCGACTGCACGACCCAAAGGAAGGGCGGTCGGGCGTGGGAGAGCGCCCGACCCCTGACACCCCACACCCAGGCAAGAGGCGCCCGCCCCGGGCGACCTCGCGCCGCCCCCACAGCGCGCAAAGCCATCTCGCAAGAGCGCGCGCTGTGGGGTTGGTGACGGGTCCCCACGCCTGCACCCCCCGCACCAACAGCCATTGGGTGGTGGGCCCCGGCCGCACGCCCCAAAGGACGGGCGGTCGTGCGTGGGAGAGCGCCCGACGCCGTACGCCCCAAACCCAGGCAACAGGCGCCCCCCCTGGGCGCCCTCGTGCCGCCCCCATGCCCCTGCCCCTGCCCCTACCACAACCCCTAACCCTGCCCCTGCCCCTGCAACAGCCCCTGCTCCTGCCACTGCCCTAGCCCCTGCCCCTGCCCCTGCCACTGCCCCTGCCACTGCCCCTGCTCCAGCCACTGCCCCGCCCTCGCCCCTGACCCTGCCCTCGCCCCTACCGCTGCCCTTGCCCCTCCCACTGCCCCTGCTCCTGCCCATGCAACTGCCCGTGCCCCTGCCGCTGCCCCTACGAGTGCCCCTGCCCCTGCCCCCGCCACTGCCCCTGCCCCTGTCCCTGCACCCCTGCCCCTGCCTCTGCCCCTGCCCCTGCCCCTGTCACTGCCACTGCCCCTGGCTCTGCCCCTGCCCCAGCCCCTGCCCCTGCGCCTGCCACTGCCCCTGTTCCTCCGACTGCCCCTGCCCCTGCCCCTGCCACAGCCCTTGCCACTGCCCCTGCCCCGCCAACTGCCCCTGCTCCTGCCACAGCCCCTGCCCCAGCCCCTACCCCTACCCCTGCCCTTGCCACTGCCCCTGCCCCTGCCCCTGCCCCCCCTGCCCCTGCCTCTGCCCCTGCCACTGCCCCTGCCACAGCCACGGCCCCTGCCCCTGCCCCTGCCCCTGCCCCAGCAACTGTGACTGCCCCTGCCCCTGCCCCTCGCCCCTGCTCCTGCCACTGCCTCTGCCCCCCCTGCCACTGCCCTTGCCCCTCCCACTGCCCCTGCTCCTGCCACTGCCCCGGCCCCTGCCCCTGCCCCTGCCCCTGCCCCTGCTCCTGCCACTGCCCTTACCCCTGCCCCTGCCCCCCCTGCCCTTGCCTCTGCCCCTGCCTTTGCCCCTGCCACTGCCCCTGACCCAGCCACTGCCCCTGCCCCTGCCCCTGCTACTGCCACCGCCCATGCCCCTGCCCCTGCCCCTGCCCTTGCTACAGCCACTCCCCCTGCCCCTGCCCCTGCCACTGCCATTGCCCCTGCCATGCACCTGCCCCTGCCCCTGCCCCTGTTCTGCCCCTGCTTCTGCCCCTGCTACTGCCCCTGCACCTGCCTCTGCCACTGTCCCTGCCCCTGCCCCTGCCCCCGCCCGTGCCCCTGCCTCTGCACCTGCCCCAGTCCCTGCTCCTGCCCCTGCCCTAGCATCTGCCCCTGCCCCTGCCTGTGCCACTGCCCCTGCACCTCGCACAGCCCCGGCCCCTGCCCCTGCCCCTGTCTCTACCCATGCCCCTGCCCCTGCCCCTGCCACTGCCCCTGCCCCACCCACTGCCCCTGCCCCTGCCCCTGCCCCTGCCCCTGCCCCTGCCGCTGCCCCTGCCCCTGCCCCTGCCCCTGCCACATCCCCTGCCCCTGCCCCTTCCCCCCTGCCCATGCCTCTGCCCCTGCCCCTGCCACAGCCACTGCCCCTGCCCGTGCCCCTGCTACTGCCACTGCCCCTGCCCCTGCCCCTGCTACTGCCACTGCCCCTGCCACTGCCCCTGCCCCTGCCCCTGCCAGTGCCCCTGCCACTGCATCTGCCCCTGCCCCTGCCCCTGCCCCTGCCTTTGCCTGTGCCCCTGCTACTGCCCCTGTTCCTGCCCCTGCCCCTGCCCCTACCCCTGTCCCTGCCCCTGCCACTGCCCCTGCTCCAGCCACTGGCCCTGTCCCTGCCCTTGCCCCCGCCCCAGCCCCTGCCCCTGCCACTGCCCCTGCCCCTGCCCCTGCCTCTGCCCCGGCCCCTGCTCCTGCCACTGCCCTTACCCTCCCTGCCCCGGCTCCTGCCACTGCCCCTGCCCCTGCCCCTGCCCCTGCCCCTGCCACTGCCCCTGCCCCTGCCCCTGCCCCCCCTGCCCCTACCTCTGCCCCTGCCCCTGCCCCTGCCACTGCCCCAGCCTCTGCCCCTGCCCCTGCCCCTGCCCCTGCCACTGCCCTTGCACCAACCACTGTCCCTGCCCATGCCCCTGCCCCTGCCCCTGCCACTGCCCCTCACCCTGCCCCTCCCACGGCCCCTGCTCCTGCCCCTGCCCCTGCCCCTGCCCCTGCCCCTGCCCCTGCCCTTGCCGCCCCAGCCCCTGCCTCTGCCCCTGCCCCTGCCCCTGCCGCGACAAGAAGACGTCAAGGACGGCAAGACAGCAGGCGGTGCAAGCATATAGAACACAGAACACAACTCCCCTCCAAGCCCTAGTGGGGGTGTGTGTGGTGGCGTCCCTGCTAGGCCACAGCCGCCTGGTTACGCTGTGTTCTCTTGCCAAAGCATGGGTGGGCCAAAGGTGCCATGACATAGAAACAGTGGCCAGACGACCCGGACAGGAACGTGCGGAGAAGAGCGCGCTGAGTGCGCGGAAGCAGGGGAGAGGATAGGAGCGACCCGTGCAAGGAGCACAAAACGGTCCCCGGATGGATGAGGATCCTGTGGGCCCGCGCCACGGGGTTGCTGGCGGCCCGGTGGGGTATAAACACGGGATGAGGGGTGGGATGGGGGCACGGGGCTAGGACAGGGGTGTGGCACGGGCCACACAACGGCCCCAAGGCATAGAAAAACCATGGGAAGCGGGGATTGGGCCGGTGACGGTATGTGGCGAAGGGGAACGGGAAATGGGATGGGAAGGGAGGCCGAAAGCGCCAAGCAACAGCCCCGTGGGATTGGGAAACCAGTCGCCATGGAGTGGTAAACCATGGGCCAACCATGAGGAGCCTGGCCACGGGAAGTCGGGAAAATGCCCTGAACTCCGGGACGGCCGTGAGGTGTCCGCAGGGGTGAGGGTTGACCCTGAGGTCCCCGGGTCAATGGCCTAAGTACACGTAGGTTCACGCGTGAGCAGGACCTGGGGGAACGTGGAAAGGGTCGCCCCCTGGCCTCCAGCCGCGGATGGACGACACCCAAGTGCATCCGGGAGCCGAGTGGGTACTCCAGCCCGTGAGGGATGGGGAGTGGTGGAATTTGGTTGACAGAGAGAAATGCTCCGCTGTCGGCGAGGGCTATCCACAGGAAACCCGCCTGCAGGCGCCCGAAAGGCTGTGCTAGGGGGGGAGGCTGGAGGGTCCTTCGATGGGTGACCAGAAGGAGCTGAGACCGTGAGGGCAGCGACTGAAGGACACCTACCGCCGGACATGCCCCAAGGGAACCTGGTTGAAGTTCTCGGCCGTGAGGTGAGAAAGGGGTCGCCAGGGGAACTGATGGTGGAGAGCTCTCCTTCCCGCCAGATGCGGCCACCATGTAAAACAAGCAAGGAGATGTCAGATGAGGCTGCGGACGCGGCCGCCCTTACTTACTTACTTACTTACTTGCGTGTATGCATGCATGTATGCTTCGGAACCACTGAGGATTTTAAGAGCAAATTCAGTGTGCACTCTGGAGATGGCTGCAACAGTGAATAGTGACTTCCGATCAGGGCAAAAATGAAATACCTCAGAAATCACGTCTCGCAAGAGCGCACGCAGTGGGGTTGGTGACGGCTCCCCACACCCGCAGCCCCCGCACCCACAGCCAGTAGGTAGTGGGCCCCGACTGCACGCCCCAAAGGACGGGCGGTCGGGCGTGGGAGAGCGCCCGACCCCGGACGCCCCACACCGAGGCAAGAGGCGCCCGCCCCGGGCGACCTCGCGCCGCCCCCACAGCGCGCAAAGCCATCTCGCAAGAGCGCGCGCTGTGGGGTTGGTGACGGGTCCCCACGCCTGCACCCCCCACACCAACAGCCAGTGGGTGGTGGGCCCCGGCCGCACGCCCCAAAGGACGGGCGGTCGGGCGTGGGAGAGCGCCTGACGCCGTACGCCCCACACCCAGGCAACAGGCGCCCCCCCTGGGCGCCCTTGTGCCGCCCCCATGGCGCACAAAGCGAGCTCGCAAGAGCGCGCGCTGTCCGGTTGGTGACAGGTCCCCACACCCGCAACCCCCGCACCCACAGCCAGTGGGTGCTGCTCCCCGGCCGCACGCCCCAAAGGACGGGCGGTTGGAGGTGGGAGAGCGCCCGACCTCGGAAGCCGCACACCCAGGCAAGAGACGCCCCCCCTGGGCGCCCTCATGCCGCCCCCACGGCGCGCAAAGCAAGATCGCAAGAGCGCGCGCTGTCGGGTTGCTGACGGGTCCCCACACCCGCACCCCCCGCACCCACAGCCAGTGGGTAGCGGGCCCCGGCCGCACGCCCCAAAGGACCGGCGGTCGGGGGTGGGAGAGTGCCCGACCCCGGACGCCCCACACCCAGGCAAGAGGCGCCCCTCCCGGGCGCCCTCGTGCCACCCCCACAGCGCGCAAAGCCAGCTCGCAAGACAGCGCGCTGTGGGTTTGGTGACGGGTCCCCAGACCCGCACCCTCCGCACCCACAGCCAGTGGGTGGTGGGCCCCGGCCGCACGCCTCGAAGGACGGGCGGTCGGGGGTGGGAGAGCGCCCGACGCCAGATGACCCACACCCAGGCAAGGAGAGCCCCCCTCGGGCGCCCGCTTGCCGGCCCCAAAGCGCGCAAAGCCAGCTGGTAAGAGCGCGCGCTGTGGGGCTGGTGACGGGTCCACACGCCCGCACCCCGCGCACCCACAACCCCGGCCGCACGCCCCAAGGGCCCGCCAAAAGGGGGGCACACAACCCCAAGCCAGGCAAGGGGGGAACAGAACCGGGCCACCCCCCCCCAAGCAACCCAGACAGCCATGGTACCGAGGCAGGACATGCGGAGGGGCACGGACCGCGTGGAACGGCCCTACCAGCGCCCAGCACCCGAACCCCACGAGGTGCGCGCGCCACACCGACCCAGGGAGGGGGCGGGTGGCGCGGACGCCGCGGGAGCGCAAGCGCACGCACACGCAAAGGACACGCCAGGAATACAGGAAGGGCAACCGGACCGAGCCCGCGGAACGCACAGACCTCATGGAATGGCATACCAGCGAGCGAGGATAAGGGACACCCGGACGGGACGGCCCGCCATACATAGCGCGGGGGACGCGCAGCGGGAAGGGGGAAACGGGGAAGACACAAAACCTGGCACCGGCCCCAACCCCCCCGAACCGGCCGCGAGCGCCGCGCACACACAACCAGGGCACTGCACGCACCAAGGCAGTAGTGGCGCACCGCGCCACGCACCAGCTTCACGGCTAGGCAGCCTCCGCGCCAGCCCAAGGGGGTCCCACTGGCGACAAGCCAGTAGCACGGGCCAGGCGGTACCGGCAGCCCATGGGACCACGCATTAGGGGGGCGACGCGGTGGGTAAGCGCCTGCAGCTACGGCTGCTAAGCGATGCACTGACCAGGGAGTGGCGAGAAGGGGACGCCAGGGAGGGACAGGGCTCCGAGCCCCATGAACCCGGGGGACTCTGCCACCAGGCAGGAGGTGTGTCATGAAGGGCCACCCACTAGGACCCGGTGGGGAGGATATCACCTGGCCCGACCAGGTGGCCCCCCGGGGCTGAAAGGCGTCTAGTACCCGCAAAATCCAACCTCAAACCTCAACGCACTGTTCAATTCCCGCTTTGCATCTTGTTCCTCTGTTTGAATAGTCTCTGTATCCTCCGGATGAACTTGCTTTGGTGTTTGTTCCTGCTCCATTTCAGGTACACAAAGGTTTCGATGGAAAATAAAGGCCAAGACTCCAAGACCAGCAGAAATGGGATCAATAAAACCAATAAAGAACTTGATGGGGCTGCACAATGAACAGACAAACAATGTGTGATGTTTGCCCTTGCACTTGCGTGTATGTATGCATGTATGCTTCGGAACCACTCAGGATTTTAAAAGCGACCTCAGTCTGCACTCTGGAAATGGCTGCAACAGTGAACATTGACTTCCGATCAGGGCGAAAATGGAATACCTCAGAAATAACATCTCCTGCAAAGATAGTAAAACAGACGCAAGAAAAATGGATTCTGCATAATACAGAAAGATAAAAAATCACTTTAAATGTCTTCCGGGAATTTCCGTAGCTCAGGAAAAAATACATTCATGTCTGCAGAACTCAATAGAACCTGCGCTGATGACCTCAGGACTCGGTATGAACTGCCCATAGAGTAGGTGGCGCACTCACGGGCCAAAATTGATCAAAAAAATGAAGTAGGCATATGACCACTCTATAGATGCGGAATTTTATGCTGAATCTGAAAATCACATTCATGTTCTGTGGAACGACCATATAATGAAGAGAAATTCAGATTTCTGAGCAGCTCGATCTCAATGAGACTAGCCAAAAAAAAGATAAAGCAAAGGCCACCACCCATGTTGGACTATGTTACAAATAGTGTTCAAAGAAGAAACAATGGAATATCAAACAACAACTCATGGCATATAATACAATAGATAAATCCTCTTTTGAATTAAAGTTAACCCATTAGGTGTCTCTCAACCATACTGGAAGTGATCAAGCTCCATGGATAAAAATTCCCCCAATGTCCCAACCAAACTCCAATAAGGATTAATACCATTGCTCCATATGAAAGCAATGTTTTGACAAATCGTTGCTCATTCATGGACTTTTAACAGCAAATGGTCCAGGAGAAATGTGCGCCAAAGCCAGAGCTACGCCTGCAGAAACCCACCTGCTGCTCAAGAAAGTCATCAAGCAGGCTTTCTTTATGAAGCGCAATACTGAAAAACAGGAAGGTCAAGAGCGCCGGAGACTAAAATTCCAAAAAAATCGAGAGTCTACAGCGGTTGGAATTGTACGATCAATGGTGCCTGCAAGTCCATCATTGCTACTGCAAGTTCCGGCGTGAGCATCCGCCGGTTTAGGTCTGCACCGCCGCTGAGACAATGGAGGTTGATGCGGTGGCGTTGGAAAAGGCGCTGGAAAAGGCCTTCAGCAAGGTGGCGCAGGAAGAATCACGAGATCTGCCCATCACCAACACAATCAAGAGTTAGCTGAACCAACAGGAGGACGTGGTCGAAAAACGAGAATCAATAGGATCAAGGGCTGAGGCAGCCTGTCATGTGTTCTGTGCTCACCATAGTTCGTGCCGAAAAAAATAGTGCAGCTTCAGAGTGAGAATCAGGCGATTAAAATCAATCAGGAAAAACTATTCTCTTTTTTAACAATGGGAAGAACTTTTGCTCATCCCCCCTATCCCCCGAAGGATCTGCCGGCCGGATGTCCATGTTCCAACGCCGATGCAGCAACTGAAGTTTTTTCACTCGCGCCGACAACAGATTCCAAAGCGGTAGGAAAGAAAAAAGCGCGGACGAAATTAAAAGAGAGAGTTTTTGAGAGTAAAAATCCTCAGCGTGTTTTGGAAGCCAGGAATAAAGTAAAAAAGGAAATCTTGACCGAGAAAAAGATACACCAATCCAATGATTGTGGCTCAGGTGATGCACGCCCAGAGTCGTTAGGGCGCCGCCGGCGCCTCAGGTTCTGCCCAGGTCAACCCAATCCTGGCCGGTGGTGGCCGCATTGAGGAGATTATTAACCCTGTGAGGGCTAAGTTTAGAGCCATTGCAAAACAACCAAAATACAATGGCAACCCTGGCCGGTGTGCTATTTTCAACAGAGAGTTTTCTCTACTGGTTGGTAGGAACAAGCGTGGGGACGATGAGAAGCTTGATGCTCTTCTCGAGTGCTTAGACGGTCCCATTTGTGATACCTCGATTAAATGCTACCCTGATAGGGCTGATTCCTGTAACCCACTCACTTACAGTGAGCTGTTTTCTCTACCTCAGGGAGAGGAAGAAGGTTGCCAGAAGACCACTACCGAACCCTCCTCACCTCATTCCCGGACTTTCCGAAGCTGATTCCCCACGAGGTTCAGAACAAGCGGCAATACTTTGAGAAACTGGTGAATGAAGCTGAGCGTGCTGAGGAACATGTGTCAGATGGCGAATTGAAGGCCACCATCTTCGCGATAATGCCTGCAGACACGGTTGCTTCGTTGAGGGAGGAACATTCCAACGAAAAGGTGAAATCCTGGTGGACCGAAGTAACCGGTTTCCCTACGAGCACGGGCCGTTTTAAGGTTAGAGATGCCCTTAAAAAGTGCTTTCCGAGTAATTTTTCCAAGTGTAAGGAAAAAGATGGTGTGTGGAGATTCGAATTTGCGGAGAAAGAAGACAGAGATATTTTCAATGAAGTGGTTAACCGAGGTGTGTCCTTTGGAACAACTCGGCTCCTGGCAAAGCCGTGGGCTTTCAGCTTCACGACCACTGATTTATGGGATGAGTTGGAAAAATTGGCGGATGCCAATCTTCTGGATTTCCCTGGAGGATTGAGCCGAAATCCCTCCCTCCAAAGCTGGGAATGCGAACAATGTAAATACCACACAGTCGAAAGACCGTGCCATTTGTTTATGCTTCGGTCATACTGCCCGTGCTAAGTCGCATTCCACCCACAATCACTGGTGCAACAAGACCGACGCAGAAAGAGTGGCTCAAGAAGCCAGTACAGATCCGCCCAAAGCCCCGTCAAAGAGCTGGATGAAAATCGCCAATCAACGCTCAGCTGGAAAGGTAAAATCAGTAACGGCCAGCGAACTTCTGGAGGCAAGGGAAACCAGGGCCAATCCAGCCACTAACGCTCTCCAGAGAATCTAAAAAAGGAAGCGGTAAGTCCCATTCCGCCAAGAGTAGTGGTTGAAAAGGCAATTTCCCCAAGGAAAAAGGCCAATCCAGTGGCCAAGGGAATGAACGCTGGCAAGGGCAAGGGAATCTCCCAGGGCACGAAAGGTGGACGAGGCAATAGATCATCTGGTCAGCGGAACCCTCATTCAGGTCGTGGTGAGTCAGTGCATCATCTTGCTGGTTCCAATGAGGAATACCATAAGAACGCCACGATGGACGGCGAGGATGCCCCTGATGAAGAAGGGAATCTGGGCGAAGAAGGTCTGGGAAAACAGTGGGAGGACGGGGACAGTTCCTGGGAAACTGTGCAGCAGGAGTACAAGGGAGATTATCAGCCATAGAGGTGCCAAGGTTGTGTGGCCACGCCACACACAATCAGGCGTTTTCGTGAATGTCCGATCGTGGACATTTGAGCGCTGTCTGTAGGACCACCGTCGGTGGAGGCAGATGGAGATAAAGTGTTCCAGAGATCGGTGTTCGCAACAAACTACAGGGGAGGGGTGGCCAAATGCTATGAGGCATGAAAACGGCTGTTCGCTACGCGGCCAAAACCTAGACTACCACTGCCACTGCCCACCAGAACCCTGATTCAATTTCGGGAAACAAGCGGGACAGTGACACACACACTACAGGTCCTCTACTCACTAACGTGGCACCAGCCATCGAAGGATGAGCGAGCTCTGGGCTCAAGCCCTAACCCTGGCTTACCACTCCTACACACACACGCTACTTGGTGTTGGTGAAGATTGTGTCTCAGGCCCTAGTGGCCCACCTGTGAAAGAACAAGAGAACACAGCGCTACTAAGCGACTGTGGCCTAACAGGGACGCCACTACGCGTTTCCCTGTCAGGGCTTGGGGGGAAGGAGTGCTCTGTTTGCGTGCACAGCATGTATGTCGAAGATGTCGGACTGCCCTCGCCACTCCTGGCTGAGGTAAAGTTTGTTGATTGTGTTATCAGCGCCCGTTTCAGCGTGGGCAGAAAAATCCAAAGTCGCCGAAGGCAGCTGCTGCTGCACCAATTCACCCTTACCTGCCCACCTGTAAAGCAAAGGCAAATGAACTGGGTTTGAGACGGAGGATCCAAGCCAGCCTCCACGTGTTATACACTTCTTAGGCTGACCTATAGTACGCTGCTTTCAAACCCAGTTGCAAGCAAGCAAGCTTAAGGAACTCCACCCGTTCTCTCAAGGAACGTAGGGCCCCTGAGTAACCTAAACAAGGGTTGTAGCGTGCGCAACACGCGTGGCCTACCCTTCAATGCACTATATGCATGCACAGGTATGCACGAGTTCTCCAATCCACTATTTTAATCTTTCTTTTTCTCACAATCCATACCAAAATCACGAAATCAACCAGGGGCTGGCCCCTCCTTGGCTTACTCACCTTAACTACCGCTGGAGAGCCAAGCAAACGGAGGAGAAAACGAAACACAAGCAGAGCAAGCGTTTATGCACGTGTGTGTATGTTCTAATCAATCGATCTTACCTCTAATCATCCTGCAATCTTCTAATCTGTCCCTCTAATCTACGTTTGCGCTGCAACACGGCGAGTTCACGGTAACACGAGACAAGCAATGTGCATGCTGCATACGCAGCAAACAAAACCTGTATGTTTATACCTTGTTCTTTGAATTCATATTGAGTGTTTTGAATTCTTCATTCTGGATTGCTCCTAGAAGCATGCGTGGAATCTCTACGCTTATTATTTATTGTGTGTTTCGTCATTTCTTGATTAATGCGTGACATACTGCTGTAATCTTTTTTTTTATTGTCCTTTCCGGCGCCCAATTAGGATGCGCTCCGGCGCGCCGCTTTTCTCTGCGTGCAAATCCAGGAAATTAAAAATTCCTGTGATGAAATAAAACTGCGTAAAAATGTGCATTTAATGCACATGGAGATTCTGGACACTTGTGTGCCTTCAGAAAAATTCTGGGCCGTCATCTGCGGATTTTGGCGTTTGCGTCCATCGTTGCGTGTTTGCCAGTCCCTCAACCCTTCGTCCCTTCTCTGCAGAAATCCTGGAGCACCAAACAGTGGAGTAGGCCGTTTTCTGGCTGAAAAACTGACTGCTGGACCACTGTCCAGAATTCCAAACCCCCATGAGCGTGAAAACATTTTCAACGCCACTAAGGACAGATCAGGTCATACAGCAGGTTCAACGAGACCGCAGACAGTGTGCCCTGATCGTATCCTGCGTTGGGTTTTGCGTATTGCACTGCGTTTTGCTAATTGGGGGGGGGGTGTATGCACACATGAATTGGCATGCCCATTCTAACCCCCTACCAAGCCACAGCTGCCCCAGTGACGCCAATGAGCGCAGTGGGAGCTGTAGGTGTCTGTTATGACTAAGCAAACCCTGGCGACTGCCCTGACGCAGCGCCTTCTTTCCAATGTTAGGGATGTTATAGGAAAGTTTCAATAGATGTTGAAGCCATGGGGAGGCCAAGAAAAATTCTCTCTTTCCTTTAAAATGTGACAGTGGTGGCCACCACAGCACAAGGGGGGAGTAACAAAAAGTGTATTTCCCTGCCAAAAGGTTAGCTTTGGTTGTTATAGAGAGACCTTAAGGCATAGGACATTTTCATCTTAGTATTGGCCTAAACAAAAAGGGGTGATAAGACATTTTGACCTATAAAACTAAGGTTTGCACTATGCATGCTGTGTGGACCCTGAGCCCCAAACGGATTGGACTGATGCACCCTTTCCTGGACTGACTGAGGCGCTGACATCAATCTGGAGCCTATACGGTTTTCTATATTTTCTCATGAATACTTAGCTATCCTAGTGGTCTGCACCCTAGGGGGCTGTTGCACCTCTTTTTGAGAGGTCCTGGGTTCCATACCCAGTCTGCCTAGCTAAGTAGGAAGATCCCATGTGACATGGCAATGACCTCAGCGCCACAAGCCATGCCACCTCAGCAGCTATGGGACCCAAAACAAAGAGTGCACATCTCTAGATGGCACTATAAAAGAGAGGATGCCCATGTGGGCAGTTTTCCCTTGATTGTAGGATATTTTCTAACTATCTTTTCTTAAATCGGTAGTTATTTTGAGTTTCCTTTGTTGCTACATTATCTCCTTTGACTGCAGCCCTTCATGTTGTGGATTTCATCCTGTGGTCCTCTGCGTGCACTGTGGGTACTTACTTCTGGTTAGTTTCATCAATACACATTTATTTGGAAAGCCCGAACTACATCAAGAAGCAGCAGGAGCAAGCAGGGGCACAAACAAAACAATATCATCAAAGCAATCAACAGTGAAAGCCTGTTGTAACTTTTGTTTCCTCTATCCCCGGCTGGTTGGCCCTCCGCCCTGGCGCGCATTTTTCCCTGCCTCTCTTGTGTCCTTGTGCGTGGCTCGGCCTTTTCCTGTGCCTACTTCCTCCTTGTCTTGTTCCATTGCCCTGTCTGTCGTGTGTGGCTACAGCTTTTCACCTTCACGTTCTCTCTTCTGCTCCTTCGTGGTCCTGTGAGACATGGCCACGGGTGTGTGTCCTTACGGACGTGGTGGTTGGGCGTGACATTCCTGGATATGACAATGCGAGCAACTACTACAATGATGCAATCGTTTACGGTTATGACTATACGGCTACCGCGGCAGTGGCGGTATCCCTTTGGTCTGCTGAGAGTGGTTTGTGGTTGTATGGCGGTGTTGCGGTTTCCCCATTCGTCCACGACACATCTGTGGGCGACCTACAAAGTGTGCGTGTGGACAGGAAGGTGGAGCAGCTTGGCTTGTTCACGAACAAGTACCTTACTGCGCCTTGTCCTTGCCTTTTGCCATATCTTGTGTTGCCCGCGTGTGTGGGTACCGGGCACCGGGCATACCTCTTGCTCTTCTTGTGCTAGGGTTCGTGGTGTGTGTGTTTTGCGGCGGCGGCGTGCGCTCCGGTGTAGGCGCGTCCCTCATACTATGCTTCGTTCTGCAGTGTTGGCGGCCTCTTGCTCTTTGTGTGTTCTGGGGCCCGTTGTGTGCTTGTTGTGGTCTCTGGGGGCGTGCGGTACCCTCCTCTTTTTGGTATCCATGTCATGCCATGTTTCTTTCCGCGGTGTTAAAGGCCTAAGGAGAGGGAGAGGAGTTGTTCTCCTGGCAGTTACTTGGTCGGTGGGCGCGTTGGCGTGGCGGTTCGCTTGTGTCTCCGTTGGCGGCGGCCCTCGTTGTGTACTTTCATACATCCATACCTTGTTGCGCTTGCGGCAGCGGGCTAGGACTGTTGCTCCCTTGCCAGACCTTGCATTGTTTGTTCTAGCGTACCTGGGCATACCTCTTGCTCATGTCGTGTTTTGGTGTGTATGTCGTAGGTTGACTCGGGACTGGAGTTGCCCCGCAGGGGGTCTTACCAAGGGGCTTTCGCTCGGCCACCCACGGCCCTACTGCATCTGCCCCCACAAAGCGGCTCCACCACATGGGGGCAGGGCGCGGTCGCCGCGAGCAGTACCCTACGGCGGGTTCTGCCCAGAGAGGTAACCCGTGTTCGACGAAAGTCTCACATTCCCCTCCTTCGGGCGGATGATACGTGGGGGAGGGTCCCCTCGCACATCCTCATCAACCTCCAGATTCTGGGGCCCAGGGGCCGGGAGCCACGCCAAAGGCCCTGTCCTGCAGACACCCCCACCTGGGTTGGTTTTCAGTAGGCGTGAGGCGACTTGAAGAAGCACGTGCTACGGGACTCGCATGCCGTGGCGCAAACTCACGCCTCCTGACTCGGTCGAGCTTGCGCTCTCCCGGGGGGCCGGGGGTTCGAGGTAGGTCGTTGGGGTCGGTTGGTCGGTCCTTTAACGGTTGAGTGTAGTTCGTTAATGTTGGTTGGTTGGTTGCGCGATGGTAGAGTCACGGTTTTGTTCGCAGACATGGTCGCCGGCGGGCGTGGCGCATCACGGCGCCGCCAACCCGATGGACGCAGTTCCCGTTTCCACCCGTGCACGCCTGGCTGGTTTGGTGTTGGCCGGCTTGCGTGTGGTCTGTTTACCGTCAAGTGGCGGCTGCAGCTGCGGCGTGGTCGGTGCGGGTTTGTCTTGGCCGCCTAATGGTCGGCTTGGTCTGCGTGGGTTTTGTCGCGCCGCTGCCGGTGGTTGTATCGCCGAATGTTATTTTTGCGGCCGACATGTCTGTGTCGGGGTTGGCCAGTTGCGTGTTGGTTGGCCAAAGGGCCGCGTAGTGCGGTTGGTCAGCGCCAGTTGGCCGCGTCCGTAATGGTAGAGTTGCGGTGTTTTGCCGTGTCTGTGGGCATGGTCGCCGGCGGGCGTGGCGCACCACGGTGCCGCCTTCCCGTTGGACGCCGTTCCCGTTTCAACCCGTGCACGCCTGCCTTGTTTGGTGTTGGCCTGCTTGCGTGTGGTCTGTTTACGGTCATGTGGCGGCTGCAGCTGCGGTGTGGTTGGTGCGCGGTTGTCGCGGCCGCCTCATGGTCCAGTCCGTTCGTGTGGGTTCCGTCGCACTCCTGCCGGTGGTCTTATCGTCAAATCCTGCCCATGTAGCCGGCACGTTGGTGCCGGCGCTGGTTAGTTGCGTCTTGGTTTGTCCAGGTGTAGTGTAGTGTAGTTTGTGAACGTTGGTTGGCCCTGCCCGCAGTGGTAGTGTCACGGTGTTCCGCTGTGTTCGTGGTCATGATGGTCGGCTGGCGCGGCTCGCCACGGTGTCGCCAGCCCGTTGGATGTTGCTCCCGTACTGGTTCATGCATGCCCGGCCAGTTAGGTGTTGGCCGGCGTGCGTGCGGTCTGTTTGGGGTCACCTTGTGTTCGCCGTAGCAGTTTTGTTGGTGTGCGGTCGTGTTAGTCGCCTCCTGGTCGGTTCGTTCGGCTTTGGTTCCTTGTCATTGCAGCGGGCGCTCGCGCAGTCCGATTTGTTGCGTGCAGGTGTTGTGTTG
Organism: Eutreptiella sp. 'Long Island Sound 2002'; assembly: GCA_964036045.1. Lineage (NCBI taxonomy): Eukaryota > Euglenozoa > Euglenophyceae > Eutreptiales > Eutreptiaceae > Eutreptiella > Eutreptiella sp. 'Long Island Sound 2002'. The sequence continues at coordinate 126,171,944 of OZ038382.1, read as the reverse complement.
GTTGCGGTGTTGGCTGGCGCAAGTTGCGTGGGGCCGGCATGGTACGTTTTCACCGTGCGCTGTTTGCTTACCGCGGGGGGGAAAAGTAATGACAAGTGGTCGGACCGCTGTAAACATTTATTCCCCATTCGGTGCCCTTGTCCCTGCCCTGCCCTGGCAGTGTTGCATGCACAACCCATCATCCGGTATTTCGCGGTGTTCTGTAGCCGTCCTTCCAGTTTTGCTTGTGCCATTCATATGTACACCCCTCGCCGGTGGCAAGGCTCCGTCGGTGCCCCTTGGCGCGTCCCTGTGCTCCCCATGGGAGCCCCAGGGTGCTGTTCCTGCTCGGCAGTGCGTAGCTCGTGCTCGTGTCTGCCTGCCTGCCGTGCACCATATCATGCCGTGTTTTGCAGGTCATGTGGGCGGCGTGCCTGTGTTGTGGTGCTGAGTTTGGTGGTTAGGATGGCTAGTGCGGTTTGGCTTGTGCTGTGATGCCGGGACGTTCCGTCTCACGTTGTGGGCTGGGCTCGGCGTAATACATCCGTGCCCGCTAGCAGAGGGTCGGCGTGGCCCCGTGTGGCGAGCCTGTGGTCCCCCGCGTGCCCCGGGTGGGGTTTCGGAGGATAGGAATACCGGGCAGTGTTCCAGCCCCCCTCCCGCTCTTTGAGTTTGTTAACTTTCCGCGGGAAGCGTGTCCCTCGTACCATTCGCGTAGGTTATTTGTGCCGTAACCCCCCCAGCGTCCCAGGCGTGTAACTTTCCCAGAGGGGGTGCGCGCCGGTCCCCGCGGTGCACGTATCCCTGGATGCTCGCCTTGGATGGTAATACTCTGGACGATTGTTCGTTAGCATTCTCGTGGTCATGGGCCCGGCCGTGGCACCCGCGTGTTTGGCCGGGCCCTTTGCCTGGTCCCTTGTGGATCCGGCCCGCGGGAGAGGAGGGTGAGGTGGCAGGATGGGTCCGGGCGTGGTGCTGCCCCTTTCACTATTGCAGGCGGGTTGCGGGGGTCCGGGAGGCGTGGCCCCCGCCCGGGGGATGTAGGAGGAAGTCGTTGGGCTTTCGTTCGTGCTCGACAGCACAGGCTGCTGAGGCTAGCCCCCACTCTTCGGGTATCTGGTGCACGTGTCGGGCGGGTTGAGGTCGTTCCCGTGGGTGTGTCCGACCGACAGGTTTTGCTGGGGTGTGTTGCGTGGCCCTGCGCCGTTGGGCTGTACAAAGGGTCCTTTTGGGCGGGGTTGGCTCGCCCGCCGTCGTCGTGGTTTATGGCCGAGTGCACAGTCGTTGGCGTGACGTCCATCCGTCGGCCCCCCGGTGGGAGGAGGCGTCCCCGCAGCCGTCGTGTCGTCTCCTCCCTTGCGCATGGCCGGCGCGGGACTCGTGTCGCGCGTGTGTGGCTGTGCGCCGTCGCTGCAGGTCCTGTGGCCGGGTGCGGCTCAGGGTCCTGGGGGTTTCTCACACGTCGCACAAGGGCGCTGCGCAGGGTACTGAAGATTTCGTGCACAAGGGCCGTGTGTGCCGCCCGGGCCCCTGTCTCAGTGCGGATGGCGGGCTGCAGTCGTTCGCCCAGTGCCAGCGCCCGGATCTGGTGCATCGCAGTGCTGGACAACACTCCCGCGGTCATGGGCTTGGCCTTGGGCCCGGGTTGTATGGCTGGCCCCTCTGCCCAGCCCCTCGTGGATCCGTTACGCGGGAGAGGGGGGTCAGGTGGGATGACGGGTCTGGGTGTGGTGCTGCCCCCTTTTCCTGTTGCAGGCGGGTCGCGGGGGTCCGGGAAGTGCGGCCCCCGTCCGGGGGATGTGGGAGGAGGTCGTTGGGGCTTCATTTGTGTCGGACACCATGGGCTGCTGAGGCTAGCCTCTACTCCTTGGGTGTCTGTTGCACGTGCCAGGTAGGTTGACGCCTTCCCCGCTGGTGTGCCCAGTCGACGGGCGTTGCTGGAGTGTGTTGCGCGGCCGCGCGTTGTTGGGTTGTACGAGGGGGTCTTTTTGGGCGAGGTCGGCTCGCCCGGGGTCGTCGTGGTTCGTGGCCGACTCCGCAGCCTGTGGCGTGACGTTCATTGTCCGGCCCTCCGGCGGGAGGAGGTGATCCCGCGTCCGCAGCGTCGTCTCTCCCCTTGCGCATGGCCAGCACGGGACTCGTGCCGCGCGTGTGCGGCTGCGCGTCGCCATTGCAGGTCCCGTGGCCGGCTGTGGCTCAGGGCCCTGGGGGGTTACCCACGCGTCGCACAAGGGCGCTGCGGAGGGCACTGAAGATTTCGTGCACCAGGGCAGCGTGCGCCGCCTGGGCTTCCGTCTCAGCGCGGATGGCGGGCTGCAGTTGCTCGCCCAGTGCCAGCGCCCGGATCTGGTGGATCGCGAAGACAGGGCACAGGTAGGTCGCAGTGGGGGTCTCTGCCGTCCTTTCCGGGATTGCCTCCAACTGCTGTTGGCCGTCGAGGTAGAAGCTCCACGCCGCTGACCACGCCCTGGTGTGTGGCCAGCGGCGCTGCGCCCACCGCCAGAGGCAGTAGAGGGCATGGCCTGGGTGCCAGGTGCCTGCCGTCCCCGACACGACGGCCGTCAGGGGGTCCGGGCGTTGGCCCGTGAGCAGGGGGGTAGGGCTGTCCGGCAGGTCCGTGGTTGCCGGGAGCATGGAGTCGACGGCCTCCAAGCTCCAGTTGCCCCTCTGCGGGTGCGGGATGATCCGCACTTGGTAGTAGTGGCCATTCTCCAACATGATCATGGCGATGGTGCCGGGGTCGCGTTCGCGCGGTGGGGGCGCCGCGCGCGTCGTCTCCGGGTAGTGTGCCGCCAGGCTTTTGAGGTTGTGCCCCCTGCTACGGGCGGTCCTGCTTTCCCCTGCTGCCAGGCCTGCGTGCGACGCGATACGGAGGTTGTCGGGTCTCGGTGGTGGGGCGGCCCGCTCCCAGCCCCCGGTGCTGGGCGCGATCCTGGGGTCCGTCGGCGGCGCTATGAGCGTGTGTACCCAGCCCAGGTGTGGGACAATCCACATCGATGGACACCTGAAGACGACGCCACCACCGCCATCACCGTCCAGCAAAGCCCCGAGAACCCGGATGAGTACCACATCACCTGGAACGATCCGGCACCCCACCCCCCGCCTCCCCCACCCTCCCAGATGTCTTCGCCACCATCAGCGCAGAACTGAAGGAGGCAAAAGCCCCACAACAACCGGAAGAAGAGATGCCCCAGGCACCATCACGACCAACCACACAAGAAAACCCCCGCACAGAGCATCTCACCCACCCCATCACCACGATGGAGCTCCCCCCACAGCACCGCACCACCCGGGACCGCAACGGGTTTCGAGACCTGCCACGGGAATGGGTGGTCCACAACGGCACACTCCGATGGGACGAAATCACACCGGGGCTCCAGGCCATCCGCCTGCACTCGATCACCGAGCCCACCACCAGCTGGGCACTACCGACGGGCCGCCACCACCTCGTTCTCACTGTCCAAGGGGATGCCACAATCACACCAGCGGAGGCAGACCCCGTAACAGCAGCCCTCGCCCACGCCGTCCACATACCCCCGCAAGCATCGTTGGCACCTATGGCGGTACATCCAGGGCCCACCCCATGGCAAGCCATCGTCATCACCTACCCCACCCCAAACAACCACACACACACCTGGCAGCAACGGTGGGAGGACATCCGGGGGGACCTCCTCCAAGAACACCTAAGGCTCACGCGCACCCACCACAGGCTACACCCGATACGAGGAGTAGGCCAAGCACCACACGGCATACACAGCCCGGGATTATGGGCGTACGCCACACCCATAAACCCACAAGCAGCGGAGGACATCAAGACCGCCCTATCCATCCAGCAAGCCCAGACCCAGACCCCACACCGCAACACCCAACGGGCCTACACCATTTGGTGGGCATACCAAGACCACGACACCCTCACCCCCCAACCAGGGGCCCCCCCTCTAGACACCAACACACCCGCCCCCATCCAAGCTGCAGCAGCGGCAGCCACACAGGTAGGGGCCTCAGAAACATGGGGCCCACAATACCTGGTCGAAACCAAAGTGGCGCCCCACGCGAAGGCCAAGAAAAGCCCCCAACACCGAAGCCGCTCCACCCCCCACTCAAGCTGGACGCGACGGAACACACCCCCCAGGACGAATGGGCGACCCACTACATCATCCCCCACATCACCACCCGCAAGAACGACACCGCCAAGATCACCGTCACCCGCCACCTCCCCCACACCACACAGGTGTATGAGCTGACGGCCCCCAACGTCCTCATCACCCGTTGCCGACACGACGAGCGATACACCATACAGGCGGAAGGGGCCGCCGCGGCCACCCTGTACACATGGGCAACACGGGGGGACCTCCCACACCCCACCCTCCACCACGCCCCCTCCTGGCCCACCCCCTTCCACACAGCAGACCGCCCCAACAAGAAGCCCAAACACACAGGTATGCACACCCCCGCCCAGGAGGCCCAGCACCGACACGATGCGAGGCGCAAGGCCCGCACCCTCGACGACGATCACACCATCCCCTGCATCAGCGCCCCCCCCGCCAGAGTGTCAGATGCCACCCACAACCGCACGATCACAAGCATCATCACGGACTGCCTGAACCCAGCGGCGTCGCGGGCAGACGCCGTGTGGATCAGCGAAGGGCGCTCCCACACACGGGCGCCGGCGCGCCTCCACAACATCCAACCCAACAAACTCCAGGGCGCCGTCGGACCCTTCGCCGTACTCGTCACCCCGTACGGCATCGACCACCCCCGGTGTGAGCACCTTGACCCGCCCTGCTCCACCCCATGCACCTCGCCCCTGCGCCAACCGCTGCCGGCCCCCACCATCACGGGCAACGCGTACCTGGGCACCGTACCGGGAGACCCGGGCATATACATCCTGCCCAACAGGTCCAGGGAACACGCCATCCCCCTCCACGGAGTGGAATCCAACGCCCTGGGACCGCCCCCACCAAAACACCAACAGCAGCACATCCCGGGGGACAAACAGACGCAGGCGCCAGACCGGGGAAAAGAGGCCGACCAACGCGCCATAGCCCACATCACCGTCCACCCCGCAGCCCACCTACCAAAGCACTTAGGCACGGAGCGCCACATCGTCCTGGAGGGGAAAGCCCACCATATCATCACCACCGCCATATACACCGTCGCCGCCTACGAATGCCACTGGGACCCCACAACCATCCCAGCGATGCCGCCACCACCGCAGGGACCCAAAGATCCCGTCACCCCCATCCACATCGATCAACTCCTAACCCGCAGGGCCACCCCACACCTCCACCCCTCCAGGATAGAACTAGCCATCACATCGTGGGACACCCTGGACACGCCCCCCCAACAACCCGCCATCCACATCCTCAAAGCGAACGCCCAATGATGGGTCCTCCACTGGGCACACGGAGTCCTCAAAACGGCCCAGTCCTACACCCCGGAGATAGACCCTGAAGACCCCCCACGGGGCCGTCAGCGACTCCCCCAGGCCACCACCCTCACAGGCCGCGAAGGCGCCCCGTGGGAAGCCCTCCTTACAGCACTCTACTGGGCTCAAGGCTCCCCCAACGGCCCAGACACACCGGAACCCACGGAGGCCTGGGTCATGCAGGCCAAGGCCATGAGGAACTACCACCTTCACCACCCCTTCGACGACAGCCCGGCCGCACTGCCATGGTCATCCGATCCCCCGGAGACCGTGCGCAAGCTCGCCGACCTCATGCGCAGCCACGCGAAAGCGAACATGCAAACGCCGGCAAAACCCCCACTAAGGGATCCAGGCCAGCAAACAACGCACCCCTTCTTCAAACCCCACGCCCCCCCAACCCCGCTACCTCCAGTCCCACCAAAGCGAGCGAGACGAAAAAGGGGCGCACCTGCCCCCAACCAAGCCGGAAAAGCAGCGACCTCCCGACCCCCCGCACCCCACCCGACCCACCCGGCAAACCCGGACCAAGCATCCTCGTCATCCTCCCTCCCATCATTACCACCACCCCACCCCGACCAGGCATCCTCATCATCCTCCCTCCCGCCACCAGCACCGCCCCCGCCCGAGGCGTACCCAGGATTCGAAAAGGGCGCGAAGGTCCAGCAGCCCTTCCGCAACGACCACACGGGCGACTGGATCTGGTGTGAGGGCACAATCCAGTACCGCCTCCGCGACCCGGGGGACAACAGGGGGCCACAGATCTGGGCGGTCTGACACCGCCAAAAGGAGCTACACCAAGGCAGGAGCGCCCCGGACAAGCCAGAAGGCCACAGCCTGGAGCTCACCAGCGCCCACCCCATCCGGCTCCGCACTGACGAGAACAAGGCCCACAGAGGCACCAAATACACTGGGGAACTCCCCCCGGAGTGATGCCAAGGCCTCCCCCCGCCGCGCCTACCAAAGCGCCCACCAACCGGCAAAAAGTCCCCGAGCCCCAGTCCCCCTCCCTGACGGGGCAAGGGCCGAGGGCACAAGCCTCCACAGCCCCGGCCTGCCCCCACCGAGGCCACTGTCAATCTCCTCGACCTCAACCACCCGGCCGTCACATACTCCAAGGACGCCACAACCGCCCTCCAGGAGCTCCCGATGTCACAAGGGGCCGGGGTGGGTTCCTGACCTCCTCGCCTTCCAGGAACAAGGCCTACAACGCGACGACCCCCCAGAAACCACCCCCATATATACCCCGGACCGGAAAGCGTACAAATGCTACTGGCACAAGGGGACCCCCCTGTACGCCCAAACCGGCATCCATGTCCACCTCGTCCACCACCTCAGCATCCCAGGGAGGCCAGGTGTCTATGAGGTCGTCGGGGACGGATGGCAACTCAACGTCATCAACGCCCACGTCCCCTTCGGCGGAGCCACGGAACCCTTCCTCCAAGCCCTGGCCGAGGCATACCGGCAGATGGCCATGCTCGGCTCCACAATCCTCATCGGCGACATGAACGCCACCCCCACCCCGGCGGACCGAGGGGAACAGGCCACAGCCCAGGACCATGCAGTCTGCAACACCATCGAAATGCTGGGGCTCGTGGTCCTGACGGCCAACCTCGAAGGCCAACCATTCCACTTCCCCCACCAAACAGATGCCGCCCCATCCCGCATCGACGTATGCTATGGCGACCCCACCACCATCATCCGGGCGGAGGCCCGATATGGACCCCTCCTGCTGGGACCCACAGGCCATAGCCCCCTGCACATCCGCCTCACCATCCCCAACCTTCCCCGCAGCCCCCCAGAGGATGCGGACCAAGGCCTACCACCCCCTCTATAGATGCCCCCACTGCATGACAAGCATGCATGGTCCCAATATCACAGGGCCATAGACCGCACCCGGCGCATCCAACCAGACCCCACCGACCCACTCACGGCCATGCGCACGGCCGCCGTCGCCTGCGGCTTCCAGCAACACCCCCACACTGACGACGCCCAACCACCCACGGCCCTAGGGGACATGCTCCATGACCTCTGGCATGCGAAGCAACAACTGGCGACCGTCCTCAACACCGACACCTCCCAAACCAGCCGCAAGATACACCACTGCAGGACGCAGATAGCCCACATCAGGGCAGACCTGCAGCGGTGGCACATCCACAGGCAACAGCGCATCGCCCAGGAACACGAGCGGTATGCGCAACATGAACTCCCCTACAAGGCCATCCGCCACCTCAACGACGCCATGACCGACACCGGTCACCGCACCATCACCACGGTCCGGCAGGAGGACGGCTCCCTCACCAACGACCCAGCCATAGTGCTCCAAGCCACCCAAGACAGCTTCCTCCGGCAACACGCGCCCACCCAAGACACACTGGACGCGGACACCCAGGCCAAAATCGACCGCCTCCCTCGGGTCTTCAACCACGCCCAGAGGAGGCAACTGGAAAAGCGCCCCTTCACCATCCACGAAGTTCAGAAAGGCAATTCACAGTCTCCGGCAACACAAAACCCCAGGCTACGACGGCCTCCCTGCGGAGGCATACTACCACCCCCCCGCCCACCTCCTCCGCATCCTCGCCCAACGCCTCTGGGACATCGTCACGGGGCAGACCCCCCTACCACCAGACTGGGCAAAAATTGTCCGCCCCCTCTACAAAAAAGGGGACTGGGCAAACCCAGACAACTGGCGCCCCATAGTCTGTGCAGTCACGGAGGTCAAAATCCTCTGGACCATCCTCCTACGCCGCATCCGCCCCCCCCTGGACCCCCACATACCAGCCAGCCTCTGGGGGGCCATCCCAGGCCGGTCTCCACACGAGGCCATCTTCCTCCAGGACGCCATCGCCGACATTGACCCGGTAGACCTCATCATCGCCTCCCTCGACGTCAAAGGAGCCTTCCCGAACACCCCCTGGCTCCCTCTAGAAGCGGTGTGGAAACGCCTAGGCCTCCCCTTCTACAACTTCGCCTCCGGCTGGATCCGCACCCGCAAATACACGGTCCGCACCGGGGCAGGCCTCACCCCCTTCCTGGAGCCAGGCAGCGGGGTCCCCGAAGGAGGAGCAGAAGGCCCCTTCTTGTACCTTCTCGTGACGCGCCCCCTGGCCCTCGCAATCGAGCAGGATTACCCAGCCTACGCACCCTACCCCCTCCTCTCCCCCCTTATGCGCTTCGCGGACGACACCAACCTCACGGTCGCACACACCCCACACCAACCCCATGCCCCGGACCCCGGGCCAACGGTCACCCAACAGGCCAATGACTTACTGGACGTGACTATCTCCTATCTCTCCCACAACAACCTCATCGTCCAGCCCACAAAGTCAGTGGCCATGATCAAGGGGTCTGCCATACCCCCCACCCTAGGGCCAAAAGGGCCCCCCATGCAAGTCGTGACAACCAACACCCACCTGGGGGTAATCCAGGCCGCCAACCCTGAGGACGCCACCCTCCCTCCCAAGTTGCAATCACACCTCGCCCATCTCCCCAGATATGCGTCACCGACCACCAAGGCCCTCTCCCTGTCCCACAAGAGCCTGGCGTACTACCTCACCGGGGTCTTGAACGCCTCCATAGGCTTCCAAGCACTCCACCTGACACACCCCAGCACCGCCCTCCAGCCGCCCAGACGCGCCGTGACCAAGGCATGGGCAGCACACGGGGGCTGGCCCACCTCCATACCCACCCGCGCCATCCGAGCGGCATGGCCCCACTATGGGGACGCCATAGGGGACGAGGTGAAAGCGGCGTACACCAGACACACCGCCCTCCTCCATCACCGCATGACCCACAACCACTCACCGGAGGTCCGCGAGGTCACGTCAATCCGCCTCCAAGACGCACAACGGGCCCGCAACACATGCCCGCGCTGGGTACTCCACCAGACAGGCATGCCCACCGATATGAGCACGCGCCTGTGGAACCACCTCCAGCTTCTCCTCCCACCCCCACACCACGCCATACTCACCAACCACACGTGCCCAGAGGAAGGGCCTCTAGCGGTCCTCTGCGGGGACCTCCACCATCACCCCAAGGGCACCATCCACACCATAGACCTTTTTGGGGCCTCCATCACCGTAGTATACGTCACCCTCCCCCAAATGCGGGTTCTGCACCGCAGCGGGGCACACCACAAGCCCCTTTCTACAGCTTCCCAAAAGGCCTCAATACCGCCTCTTCCACCAGTACCTCACGCAGACGGCACGAGCAGCGGGACACACTCTGCCGGGAAGCAAAGACATGCGAGCAGCCTGCCGGGATTTCAAAAAGCAACACCCCCGACCCATCCCAGCGACACCGCCCTACGCACCCACCGGCGGGAAACACGAACCCGTCCCCCCGGTGACGGGCCCAGTCCCACCACTAACCCTACTACTGGCCCTGAATGAAGCCAAACCCACGCAGACCACCGTCATCCACCACGGGGCAAAATGGCGCATACCGAAACACCACATGACGGCCCGAGACCTACCACGGGTCCCCCATGACTCCCAGAGCATGCCACGCACATGTTGGGCCTGTGAGCCCGAGGCACCCACCACACCATGGCCCGTACTACACCTCCTAGCACGCCACCACACCCACCCCGGAACCCACCTACCACCACAGGCCTACGCATGGGTAGCCCCATGGTTCCACCGCACGGACACCAACCCCACGGTAGCGTGGAACCCCGACCACGCGCCCAAATGGCTCTTCACCACTACACCCACCTGGCCCCGCCCCGACCCGGCAGGGGTCGCCATCTGTTACAGCATGTACGAACCAGGCAGAACGGGCAAGCACGAGCACCCCTACTATCCGCTCCACCACTCCTGCCACACACCGGAGCGCCGAACACAAATCCTCACATGCCACGACCTCAACCCAGACACAGCCTGCATCCTCCACTACATCTACTCCTACCTCACACAAGGACAGCCGGAGCAGGGACTCATAGCCATGTCCCCCCAAGCGAAACACATCATCTCCAAAGGAATAGGGGTGTACGCCACCCCCATCCTGCAGCCCACAACCCCAGTAGCCCATCTCACCACGGGCCTCGCCATATACGCCTACCTGCCCATCAACCCATGCCGCCTCCCAAAACCATCACCGGCGGACCGCCTCTTCTTCACCGACGCCTCAGGCAAATCCGCCCTCACGCCCATCACAGGGGGGGCCACCCTGCAGCTAACCCACACCGGGAGATACTACCACATGGACCACCACACGGGCCACACCACCTACGGGGCCTCCTCCCACGGGGAGCTAGGGGCCATGGCTGACGCCATTGCCGAGATCGCGGCCCACCTACCTGCCCACCTCCCGCACATCGTCCGGGTCTGGTTCGTGGTAGACGCCACTGTCGACACACACCTGCTCCTCCGCATAGCAAGGCAACCACTTCACAAAGCCACCACGACGAGCCTCGGCACCCAGGCACTGCGGCTCTGGAAAGCCCTCCGCAGCCTTCCCCCCTTACGTCCAACTCCACATCGTGAAACAAGAGTCCCACAGACACCAATACGGAAATGGTAAGGTCGACAACCAGGCAGTACACCAGCGCACAACGCACCTACCAACCCTCCAGATCCCTGACCTCGGCCGAAACCACACACACCTCCGACACATACCCCCCGTACCCGAGCCCCATCAGAACCCGGACCCGGTCCAGAGGACGCCCCCTATTCCTCCCACGACAGAGCATACCACTACCCCAACCCCATCCAACATCTCGCCCGCGTGCTCGGCGACGCAGACAGCCGGGCGCACATCCAGGAGCTCCAGGACAGACTGCAAATCCCCCTCTACCACTCAGCACTGCGCCCAGCAAACGTCCCAACCCACCTCCAAAAACGACGCATCCAGCTCCTCAGGGAGCAACTACCATTCCTCTCGAGGGTCGCCAGATGGCTCGCCCGCAAGCACATCCACGTCCCCGAAGAACAAACCCGTTGCCCGTGCGACCACACCACCCTGGAGGACTGGGAACAGTTCAAGAAATGCCCCCTCCATACAGGCAGGGACACGCTAGTTGGCTGGTCCCCGGCGGAAACCCTACGACAACACGAAGGACGGCCAACCCACAGCCACGCACACCCGGCCACCGAACACCTCTTCCGGGATCCCCTGGTCAAAGAAGCCACTATGAGAGGGGCGGTGACACAGGCCCTGCACCGACACCTCACCAAACACAGGGAAAGCCCCATGGAGGCAGCAGCGCACCTCCAGCTAGAAGCAGTCCGCAGAGCAGCGGCCCAAATGGTACACCGCAAACACCTCCTGTTAACGCACGCGGAGCAACTCACCGACCCCACCGCCAGGGAACACATGCAGCGTCTCATCCATTACCATGCCGTGCATGACCCGGACGTCCGCGAACCCACTCCGCGCCCCGCACGCGCCCCCCATCCCCATCCGCAGGCCTCCAAGCCACCACCACAGCGCCCCGAAGCCCATCTCTCACCCAAGAAGCCACCCGGCACCGCCCAGCCCGTCCGAGACCAACCAGGGCCAACCATACGTCGACGTAAGGTCCGGTTTGCACCTTAAAGTGAACAATTATTGCAAAAAACCATACGTCGACGTAGACGCGCAAGACCCCAGCAACCCATTCAGCCCACCCCCCCCGGACCCAGGGCACCCCCCCCTCTCACCGGCCACCATCCGCGACCCCGACCTCCTCCGAGCAACCCTCCAAGGCAGGGCCCCGACCATGCCCCTGGGCTGGTACCGCCTACAAGAGGACTGGACCAAGGTAGGTAGGTAGGTAGGTATCTTTGGGAGCTCGGGATGCCTCCTTTGACGATGCAGGAAGAAGGGCTTACCAAGGGGACGTCCTGTCCCTCCCACCGCCCTATGTCAGGCGCCTCTTGAGCCGCTCCCGCATGTGCTTGGGAAGGCATTGTCGCGGCCACCCGTCCATGTGTCCCAGGTGGGAGGGTGTCCCCACATGTCTCCATGGGTAGGGGCACACGACTGGACCAAGCTCACCGTCAAAGCCCTCCGGGATCTGACCACACCAGGCAACGGCCTCCACCAGGCCATCATGGACCTCGTAGTCTGGCGAGCCCGCAAACACACCCAGGGCCAGCACGTCTGGATCCCCCCCATCCAGTGGGGCCAGGCCCTGACACATGACACCGACATCAACGTCACACGTCGAGAGACCGTACGCCTACGACGGGCCCTAGCGGAGAAGGACCACCCAGCGGACCCAACGGCCCGGAGCAGTGGGAACAGGCCGGGGCACCAACCCGCGACACCGCCCTCCGCGCCGCCGGCCCCCGCACCCCAGACGACGACCTCCCCCCCCCACCTACAGACAGTGACCACCCCCCCCCGGAGGTCTGGGTTACAGTCCTCCAGCGCGGGCACTACTACGTGATAGCTGCTACGGCTACATCCCCCGGCCCGCAATGGCTCGTCAAAGGGACAGACACCATGCTCGCCCCAGTGGCTGCCCCACCAGGGGCAGTAGGGGACCCCACCACCCAGCACAGGGTCCTCAGGGGCGTCCTCCAGCCAGGTGACAATCCCCCAGCCCGCGCCCTGGCCCAAATCACCTCAGGGAAGGCGGGCGACGACCTGGGACTGGCCATGCTCTGCCTGACCCACTGGATCCAGCGCCGCTGGCCACCGACGGGGACCGTGCCCTGGATTTGGGCCATCCCCACCGCCCACACACAAATCGAGGCGGGCCCGGACACGCGGCCAAAGCCCCCCCCCAGACCGCAGCAAACCCTCACCTGCGGGTACCACGCCATCCACAGCGTCCTCAGCCGCGTGGATCTTAGCCCAAAGCTAGCATACCCCCTTCCCACCACTGACCAAGAGGTCCACCAGATACGCAAGCTGGTCTGCGAAATCCTTGCCGCGGCAGCAGAAGACGGCAAGCTTCTCCTCCAAGCCGCCCGGCCTACAACAGACCACGCAAGCGCGCCGCGGCGAGTGGACACATACACCGACACAAAACACCCCAGCGCACAATCCCCGCCCGTGCCTCTCCCCTCTCGCTGCTCAACCGGAGACCCACACACCACCACCATCGCGCGCACCCCCGGGCCCCGCTACACGGGCCTCCCCCACCCGCCCGAAAACCCGCACACACCCGCCACACACCCACCCGCCGGACACCCCTCACCACCCCCCACACTCGACAACCCGCACACACCCGCCAAGAGGAGCCCCGCGCCCCGCGGCACGCCCACCCCACCCAGTGGCCCGCACACGCCCCCCGCGCACACCCCAGAAGACCCAGGCCCACCCTCCCGGCCCCTGATTGCAGCCCACGCGAACTGTTCCCCCCCGCAGACGCCAACCCACACAACCTCACACATTGCAGGACCCCGGCCCAGCCAAGCCCGGAAGGAGAAGGCCACAACCCCGCGCCTCCCTCCCCCGCCGCTGCCGACCAGATCGGCCCGCCGGGGCGCCAGGTCACGACCGGGCCCCCCCAGCCGTTCGCCCCCAACCTACAGCCCGAGGACATGCCCTCCATCCCCACCGCCGTGGCCGCAGCAGAAGCTGCCGCCCACAAGCCCGCCCGCATCACAGCCCAACCCGCGTCCACCACCTCCTCCTCATCCTCAGCCTCATCCACCTCCTCCACCTCATCCTCCGACCCCCCCCTCCCCGCCGCCCTCATTCTCAAGGCCACCGCAAAAGCCAAAGCCGCGGCCGCACGCACCGACCCCCTGACCCCCACACAGGCGACTCAGGCACCCCGGCAACGCACCGGGAAGACCACCGACCAAACATTGGCGCCCTCACACCTCCGGACAGAGGTCCTCCTCAACCTGGAACCAGACCCGAACCCCAAACCCGACCCCAAACCCAAACCGGCACCCAAGCGAGCACACACAACACCACAAACGCAACGACACAAACCCAACCGACACCGCCCTAACCGAAACCCTAACCCAAGCCAGGACCCCCCAGCCACCACAACCCACGCCCCCCTCCCACCGGCAGCCACCGCCACCGCAGAGGCGGCCACCCAACACGAACCCGTCCAAACCCTCGTCAACATCCCCGTCACCAAGCGCCCCGTCATCCATCCCCCACAAACCACCACCACCGCCGGCCAAACCGACCCAGGGACGTGGGACCCCTCGACCACCGTCACCGTCAAGCCCGGCCCCCGACCCACCCCCCCTGCCCACCAGAAAGTACAGCCCCAGGTGCTGCGCACGATGCCCGACCCCCCACCCCCACAATGGGGACCAGAATACCCACAAGGGGTCCAAGGGCCATACCCGCAACACCAACCCGACCACTACCAACGCCACCACCACCAGCGGCCCCACCACCACCACCACCAACACCACCCCCACCACTACCACTGCCCACCACACTACCCCACCAGGCCACAAGCCCCTGTGCACGAACAGCACCAGCGAATGGTATGGCAACCACCGAGGTAGGTAGGTAGGTAGGTGCACTCGGTCGTGGAGAGGCACCCCTTGGTTCCCCCTGGCGTTGCCCCTGTGACGAACAGGAAGAGGTTCCGCGCGTGTAGAGGGGAGGCGGCTTACATCCCGCTAGACCTGACTGGTGGCCGCCAACAAAGCGGCCCCGGGCAACACCGGGAGGGCTGATTGCCGCCGGCGTGACTGCTTGTCATGCCGGGAGGGTGGGCCTCCGTGCTTGCGCACGTCCCCTCCTTTGGGCGGAACCCTAGGGGTTCACCGGACTTCCTGGCGTATCCCGTTCCCAAGGCATGCATGCATGTTCTTGGTACTGGGGTTCCGAGGTGCTTGGGTGTCGCACGCTCCGCCTCGAGTCCCAAAGCAGCGCAGGCCTTAGGATGCAGCCTTACCCCCGGTCTCCGGATCTTGTTTGGCCGGGTCACCTGCATGGCACGGGCTGCCTCAGTGCCCGGGCTATGGACACTGGGTTTCCTACTGTTGCGTGGCGCTTGTGTTTGGGTCTGGGTTGTGGTTGGGTTCGGGTTTCGGCTGCGCCGCGCCACTCCTGGCTGGGATGTTGGGGTGTGTGTGCGCTTGTGTGTGCGCTCCGCTTGTACCCTGCCGGTCCTGGCTGGGGTTTGCGGTGTGGGTGTCTGTGGTTGGGTTCGGGTTCCGGCTGTGCCCCGCCACTCCTGGCTGGGGTGTCGGGGTTCGTGTCTGCTTGTGTGCGCGCTCCGCTTGCACCCCGCCACTCCTGGCTGGGGTATGCGGCGTGGGTGTGTGTGCTTC
The DNA here is from genome assembly GCA_964036045.1 of Eutreptiella sp. 'Long Island Sound 2002'. Classification (NCBI taxonomy): domain Eukaryota; phylum Euglenozoa; class Euglenophyceae; order Eutreptiales; family Eutreptiaceae; genus Eutreptiella; species Eutreptiella sp. 'Long Island Sound 2002'. Next base: position 126,156,356 of record OZ038382.1, on the reverse strand, counting down.
GGCTCAGGTTTCGGCTGCGCCCCGCCACTCCTGGCTGGGGTGTTGGGGTGTGTGTGTGCTTGTGTGCGTGCTCCGCTTGTACCCCGCCCCTCCTGGCTGGGGCGTGCGGCGTGGGTGTGTGTGCTGTCACTCAGGTTTCGGTTGCGCCCCGCCACTCCTGGCTGGGGTGTTGGGGTGCGTTTGTGTTTGTCGGCGCGCTCTACTTGTACCCCGCCACTCCTGGCTGGGGTGTGCGGTGGGGGTGTGTGTGTTTGGGCTCGGGTTTCGGCTGCACCCCGCCACTTCTAGCTAGTGTTGGGGTGTGTGTGTGCTGGTGTGGGCGCTCCGCTTGCACCCCACCACTCCTCGCTGGGGTGCGCGCCGTGGGTGTGTGTGTTTGGGCTCGGGTCTCGGCTGCGCCCCGCCACTCCTGGCTGGGGTGTTGGGCTGTGTGTGTGCTGGTGTGGGCGCTCTGCTTGCACCCCGCCACTCCTGGCTGGGGTGCGCGCCGTGGGTGTTTGTGTTTGGGCTCGGGTTTTCGCTCCGCCCCGCCACTCCTGCCTGGGGTGTTGGGCTGTGTGTGTGCTGGTCCGGACGCTCCGCTTGCACCCCGCCACTCCTGGCTGGGATGCGCGCCGTGGGTGTGTGTGTTTGGGCTCGGGTTTCCGCTGCGCCCCGCCACTCCTGGCTGGGGTGTTGGGCTGTGTGTGTGCTCGTGTGCGTGCCCCCCTTGTTCCCCGCCATTCCTGGCTGGGGTGTGCGGTGTAGGTGTGTGTGTTTGGGCTCGGGTTTCGGCTGCGCCCCGCCACCCCCACCACTACCACTGCCCACCACCCTACCCCACTGGGCCACAACCCCTCGTGCACGAACAGCACCAGCAAATGGGATGGCAACCACCAAGCGCTCCACCCGCATACCCCACCTACCACCAAGGGCCACCCCCCCCGTACCAGCCGGCCCCCCCGTACCAGGAACTGTATCCCCCTGGCCACCACGTCCACGCCAAAGGGGCCCCTCGGGCCCAACCCCGCCAGGGACAGTCACTCGACCCATACCACCAGCCGCTGCCGCCGCCATACCCCTACGTGGCAGATCCATGGACGACGGGGGGGCTCCCCCCCTACCCCCAGTACCAGGCGGCACCACGCCAGGCCCCCCAGGACCCGCCGACGCCTCCTGACTGGCCCGACTCGAGCGATGAGGCCCGGTCCCGCAAACAGCAGCGGTCCCCCCCCCCCCGCACGGCACACTCGCCCCCGGCGCTCACACTCCCCACACCGCCACCGCGCCTCAACCACCCAGTTGCGCCGCTCCCGCTCCCCCAGGCGCTCACACAACCCCACGGGACCCCGCTCCCGCCGCTCCCGCTCCCCCGGGTGCCACCGGGAGCGCCACCGCCGCCCCATGTCCACCTTCCCCTCCCCCCTCAGGCCGTACACGACCGCCACCCCCAGCCCCCGCCATCACCGGCCTGCTCCCCCCGGCGCCGCCAGGCACGCCACCACCGCCCCATGTCCACCTCCCCCTCCCGCCACAGGCCCCGCCGCCCATACCCATCCACCACCCCCAGCCCCCGCCACCACCACTTCCGCTCCCCCAGGCGCCACCAAGCGCGCCACCGCCGCTACATGTCCACCTCCCCCTCCCGTTCCCCCCTCCGCCCGTACCCGTCCTCCACCCCCAACCCCCGCCACCGCCGCTCCCGCTCCCCCAGGCACCGCCTCTCCGACCACCACCGCAGGTCCACGTCCTCCCCCCGCCGCTCCAGGACCCCGGGCACGGACCCCTCCCCCCCCCAGGCCCCCGCCCACCTCGCCTGGTGGTCTGCCCCCGCTTTGCAGGAGCTCCGCCGCTGGGTGAAGTGGGCCGGGGGAGCGCAAAGGCGAGAAGGGGTGCACATGGTGCACACCTTTGAGGAGATGCGCACCCGCACCCCCGCCGACCCCAACGAGGCCGCCCCGGAGGCCATCATGCCGCAAGCGGCATGGGAGGCCCTCCTCCGCGATGCGGTCCAGGGCCGCTGCCCCCTGTACACCCCCCAAGCCCTCCGCCAATGGCTCCAGGCCACCCACCCCCAGGCCTGGGCCATAGGCGCCCCCTCCCCACCCCGCCACCACCACACCAGGAAGAGGAAGGACAAGGGCAAGGGGAGGGCAAGGGACAGCAAGGGGCACTCAGGCAAGAGGGCACGGAGGGGCCCCAAGTGAAGGCAGGCACCCATAGGGACAGGGCGCCGGAAGAGACACAACATGGGGGCAGGAAACAACCCAAGAACCAGAAAGGAGCAGGAGCGGGGACCGAGGCACAGAGGAAAAGGGCACCACGGCAAACGCCACGACCAACACCCAGGACGGGCATACCACGACGGGGGGACCAGCGCCGCCCGGCCCCCACCCAACGCCGCACGACTCCCGGGGGCGCACCCCCCAACACGCACCGCCAAAGCAAGCATCGGGCGCCCTACGGATCACACCAGCGCACACCCACCAGCCACCGGAGACCACACGGGGGACGGAGGGCACACCTACACGGGGAGAACGGGCCACACCCACAGAGGAAGCCGCAGGGAACGCCGCCGCACGGCCCACCACCACGCCCTCACCGCCAGGCGACGACCCCGGCCACCACAAGGGCTACCTCACAGGCACCGGAAGAGGAGGAAGGCACGGCCACAGCGACCAGGGCTAGGGACCGGGAACCCCAGAGGACACGGGACCAAGGCACAGGCCCCCAGGGAGAGCAACCCCACGGACGCCTACCCGACCCACCAGCCCGAGCGGCACCCCCAGGCCCCCACAGCACGGACCCAGCGAGACACCCACACCTAACCGCACCCCCCAGCCACCAGCCAGTCACACTCCGGCCCGCACTCCGCACCACGACACAGGCCAGGCTGACCTCCGCTGACCCACCACGGCACAACGCGAGACCACGGCACACCGCACCACAGCGCGCCACAGTGCAAGGCGCCACAGCACGACGCGACGCGACGCGGCACGGAGCGGCACAACACGGCACGACTGACCCTAACCTGAAGGACTAACCGAAACAAGCCGGCGCACACCCCGGAAGGCGCCGCACCAGCACGCCACACACCAACACCGCAGGCCACACACGGGGCCACCGCGCGCCCGGCAACAACGGTTGCAGACCACCCAGAAGGTTGAAACGGGCACCGCAGAGGAGAAGGAACACGGACAACCCCAGCCCCCTAACCCAGAGCCACAAGCAGCCGCCTGGCGCAGCCGCCCAGCCGGCAGAGCCAGGACCTAACCCGGCAGAAAGGGGCGCCGAGCCCACCGTGTACAGAGCCCACCTGACCCATGGGGCCGGAACACGGCAAAGCAGAACGCAACCGCCAACAGCAGCCCAGGAGACCACACTGAATGCGGGCCAGTGCGTGCGCCAGCCCAGGGAAGGCAGAGGGAGGAACAGGCAGGCCCCCCCCCCCCAAAAAAAAAAAGGGGGGGGAGGGGGGGGGGGCAAGAGAACAGCCCACAGCCACCAAATCGCCCGCCAACACCACAAGAGGCGGCCAAACCCCCCACCCAGAAGGCACCGAAGACAGGACCCTCAAAGAGGCACAGGGGGACCACCCAGCCAAAACCGGCAACACCAAGCCCGGAACAGCGGCCCACCGGGAAAAGGGACACCGAAACATGCAGACACACACCACGCTGGAAAAAAAAAAAGAGCCAGCAGCCCAGCCCAAAAGAAAGCAGATGGGGGGACAGGGACCACAAGGCCCAGGACAGGGACAGCCAACAACTGACACAACAAAGCCCAACCAAGGCACGCAGAACAAAAAGCGCAAAAAACACACCCCGACAACCCAACCAAGAAGGGCGGGGCACAGCCGAGCCCCGGGCCCAGCACGCAGGCCCACACACCGCACCCCTGCCAGGAAAGGCAAGGAACAAGCGGGGCGCGCGAGCAAACACGCACCCCCGCACAGCAACCGCAGCCAGAAGGTGCAGGAGACCACGCGGGAGGGGCACACGAGCACAAACACACCCCAACACCCCCCCAAGGAGAGGCGGGGCGCAGCCGAAACCCAAACCCCAGCACGCACGCCCACACCGCACACCGGAACCAGAAACGGTGGGGGGCAAGCGGAGCGCGCACGCAACCACACACGTCCCATAAGCAGGCCGAAACCTAAGCCAAACCACGAACACCACAAACAGCCGGCAAAAGAGGGACAACACCACAAACCGTGCCCAAACACACCCACCCAAGACCCCAGCCAGGACTGGCGGGGTTAACTTAGGCGGCTCAAGTTCCATGGTCAAAATGTGCCCAAAACTGCCTCTCCACGGCACTGCGAAAAAAAGCCCTTGGGGGGGACGTAAAACGCAACAACCAAAAAGCCTGTGAAAAGCAATTAACTGGTCCATTTTCCTTTATTTTCAACAAAACCGACTGCCCGGGAAAAAGATTTTTTTCCACCAAAATGAACTTCTTTTGTGCGAAAACCACGACTTTTTGTTTCCTCTACCATTTATGCTTTGCAATGAAAACACCGGTGAGCTTTCAATATTTTGGAAAACCAGTTTTCAAAAACCATGTTGCACGCAGCACCACAAGAAGCATTTTTTGGTACCACTTCTTTGCGCGAGGCCTCGCGCAAACACCAACACAATAGCGCAATAAAATGCATCGCAGAGAAAAATGTGCCGCACAAGGTGACAGCATAAAGGTCGTCGAAGAGGAATGCATAGCGCGAGCCCTCGCGCATAATATATCAGAACAAGTGAAGAAATTACTTTTTCTTCGGAACAGTTTGCATCTTAGAACCCATAGCCTTAGCAACGGACGTGTTACCCTTAGGAGGTGGCTTTGCGGGCGCGCTTCTTGGTTGGGACTGACGGCCTGGCTGCTTGAATGGAGCTCGGGCCCCGGTTTCCTCGGACCTCGGCTTCGCTGCCACTTTCTTCGCTGCCTTGCCCTGGAGACCTGCGCTTCCTCCTCCTCTTCTTCCTCGCTCCCCTCCTCTTCATCCCCATCGCTCTCGTCGGATTCTGCACCCGTAACTGACTTCGCTGCCTGAGGCTTGGAGGCAGTCTTCCCCTTCTTGGGGGCTGGTTCCCCACCAGTAGACTTCCGCTTTGCAGGAGCCAGTGCTTCTGCAGCTTGACCTTTCTCAACAGTCTCTTCCTCCTTCAGCGACAACGCCTCATAACCCACCTTGTCATCGCAAACCCATAGGGGAATACCACGGTTTGCCCAGTTGGCTTGCTGGTCCCAATCACCAGACGCGTGCAGTTTCGACTCTTGTGTCAATACATGGTTCAACTGAGTCTGCACCCTGTTGACCCAATCAGAGAGATTGTCCGAGGTAACACTAAGAAGGTACATGCGAGTATCCAGCTCGACGGACGCGATCTTGCACACCAGATCCGGCTGATGATCAATGAACACAAACGCAGGCTTGAAGGTCTTATCCTGCTTCAGGTGAAAGAGGTGCGTGTCGAAATACCACATAACCGTCGTTATCGGAAGGTGACCGCCAAATTCAACAGGATCCATCTTCTCTACTTGAGGAGGTCCAAACGTCAGATAATTCGGAATCTGCAATGAGGGAGAAGTTATTGCGCGAGGCCTCGCGCAAATAGCGGACGTAATGAGGGAATTATACCTTTCTCGACCAGCTATCCGGTGACGCAATCAGCAACCAGCGAACGTCAAACGTTGTAAGATCCCCTGCAGGCTTCGGTTTGACTGGCCAACTGAAGATGGGAATAAGCAACATGTGGCCAATGCGCGGCGCGTTGAAATCATTGTTGAGACGCCTCTCTGTTTCTGTTTCCAGCACGTTGAACATGTTCTCAGCAACAGTTTTGGAGCCGCAGATAAGGGTATCGGCACGCGCTATCTCTTCATACAGCCAGGCTGGGCACATCGTCTCAGGAGCAAGATGTTCAAATATGTCGCCGTTGATGATAATCAGGTTCTTGTCAATCTCCATGAACCGCTTCGGGGGTTCGTGGTTCAACGCTGCAATTTGGGTCGCCTTAACTGTGATAGTTTGCGACAATGATGGATCCTGCTGTTCCACTGTCTTGAAGTCACCAGTAACGCCAGCAGGTGGGGGGACCACACGGCTCTTGGTAGGCTCTTGACCCAGGAGTTTTTGGACATTGAGGATTTTCAGGGGGGCGGGTTTGCCTTTCTCTGCCACCTGCCACAGTGGTGCGCGAATCATGGATTTCCATGCCGGCCATGGACCGCGACTTTTGCCTTCAGACTCACGCCAATGGCCCCATGTACCAAGAGTCACCTTCAGGGCAGACCTTCCAAGTGCAGCAACCTCTTTGCGGGTCCGCATGTCTTTGGCTAAAGAACAGAAATGGAGAAAGTGCGGCGCACTGATGCAGAAATGGAACCCAAGTCGCGTGGATGGTACACACCTTTCTCAGGTCGAACGTACTGGCCGTTGTGCGGGTGGTCCAGATGCATTGAGACCCACTGCTCAAGGATGATGTCTTCAAACGAATTGTGCAAGGATTTAAGGGTTGTTTTTTCTTCCTGCATCACTTCTGCCACTTTGTTGTAGAACTCCGGCAACAGGATCCCGTCCAGTTTCTTCAGCGCGTTCTTCGTGACTTTCTCCCCTTTGTCGTGGAACTTCTGCAGACCTTTCACAGCTTCCGGACCAGCATAGTAGGCAAACGTCATAAAATCTTTCCACAATTTATACGATTTGTCCTGAAAGTGACAACGTTATGCGCGAGGCCTCGCGCAACGAAGAGCGCCCAAAAAAAGATTAATGAACATACGAATTGACCAGGTTGCTTCAGTTCAGCGGTTGGAACCAGGGCACTCATCTGCACAGCATCCACAATGGCGATCTTGAGATTGCTGTACGTGTCAGGTAGGCCTCGCCGCCGCTGATCTTCAACACATCGAATGAGGTTATATGCTGCCTCATACAGCGGAATTGGATCAACGTCTTTTGCGCTTCCTTGTGCCTGTCCCGCCAGCTTTGCACGGAAGGCCCACGGTGTCGTAGGCTTTAGAATATCGGCAATGCATGTAGTATGCCACTGCTGCAGACCCAGACACGTGGTGCGTCGCTTCTCCCAAATCTTCGCAACCGCTTCCACGCTGTGCTGTCCAGATACGCACCAATAATCGCCATCTGCAAATATGAGACGTGTCTTTGCGCGAGGGCTCGCGCAACGAGAAGAGCCAAAAATCGGTTGGCAACATACTATTATCTTCCCAGAGAACGACGTGTAATGGGCCTGTTGGCGGTGCTGCTTCGAGTGACTCAATACGCTTCTGCAGTAACTTCGCATCTCTCCGTCTGATCTGCCCCTTTGTCTTCTCCTGGTCGATTCTCACGTTGTCCAGCTCAACCTCCACCTTCCTCCCGTCCGGCTTCAGGTGGTCCTCGATGTCGGTACGCAAGGTTAAGCCAGGATCTGGTGTTTCCTTCTTCTTACGCCCCTTCTTTGGTGTTCCAGCCTCCGATCCTGAGGTCCCAGGGTCATAGTCGGTATCTTCTCGTTCCTCGGCTGTTTTTTGGGCGTGGCTTGCCATTCTGCGATAAGAAGAAAGCCTGTATTGAAGGAAACATAACATTAAAAATGGGTAAAATCGTCGTCGATAATGCATATGTGGGGTGCTTTTAGAGAATACGAGGACAGTATGGTTGAGAATGCAAAACTGAAGGGGCACGCCACTGTTTTTGACTGACAACCTTGCGCGAGGCCTCGCGCAAGGGAGGGGGTGTACTAACCTGTTGTTTCATGCTGTTTGCGCGAGGCCTCGCGCATCACTGCATGTTCTCCAATCTTCTTCGAACGTTTCGCAGCGTGTCGGCCTCTCTCTGTTCCTCCAACACACTGGATTGGGGGATCAGCTCCGACAGTTTTCGCTTGAAACCAGCCTTAAGTGGCCCCTGCTGCGTTAGCACCAACAACACAGACACAAGGACTTGTTTGTAGTGGTTAGAACCCTTTGGTATTAGAAGAGACGGTGGAAGGTTAGGTACACCCCTGCGCGGCCAATGCGCCTGAATTGCACAAGTAGGCTCAGCACACCACCTAACCCAAGGCACATATACACGCTCTGCGTTCAAGTAAGCAGTTAACCGCTGACGCACGGAATTGACAAAGGAATTGGGGATTTTACAGACGTTCACCCTGTGACCTTCTTTGCGGATAGTGATGAGCTGATACAGATCGTCAACATCTTCAATGGTTACTGCACCACTGTTCTGGCCCTTCTTTGTCACAAGGCTGGAAAGCAGACTTTCGCAAAATTCCTCGGCAAAAGCCTGTCCAGGCATGGCTGTGTGCCACGCAGTGTGGCACAATAGCGCAGTTGCAACAGTGCGTTCGTATTTTAAAAGTGTGTCCCCCATGTTCAAACGGTCTAACAGACACATAACAATCTGCAACCCTCAGAAGCAAAAAAACCCGTGTTGGCCGTCTCCCCAGCCCAATTGCACTGCCTAACGAGGTGTCCCAGGTACAGTAACATGGGACAGTATTGTGTTAACAGAACCTGCATGGCCTTACACAGAGCGTAACGAAGGCGACTTCGCCGATTTGCAGGACGTGCCAGCTCAAGGGAACGACATTTTCGGTTAAGGCGCCCTATGTGGGGCCCATATTCAACAGCAGTGCACCAACAGTTATCTCCATTGTGATAAGCTTGGGAAAACAGGGGACTGTGTCACCGCTGCGCAACAAACCCTTACGGAAAAAAGTCACAATTGGCCAAAATGAGCGAAACGTTTGTGTAACGCAAAATTTTTACGCGTGCCAGAAACCATATAATATAGGGTGTGAACGCAAAAAAAGCCGGACGTTCCGACCCGTTGTTTTTTCACCGTACATCATCTTACAAATGCGGTAATGGATGTTCTCATCACATAAGACAGGGACAACTGGTCGGCTGTGCTGCGCCAAGTCCCTAGTAAATTGCAGTAGGTTAAGAAGCGATAGGTTGCCGCTTACCTTTTCTTTGCTTAGACAAAGGGGTCGCCAATGTGGTCTCTTGGCAGGTACAGGGCGAATAATGTCAAGCGGTGCCCTAATGTTTCGCACAACAGGTCGCGTACTTGCAAATCCTAGATCGTGCAGGATACGTGCAAACGTTCCCTCGGTGTTTCCCAGCATGCGTGCAACAATAGGAACACGCCGTTCAAGGTCTTCCAGGCTAGGATGACCATGCCAGTAGCGCGGTGCATCCTTGAGTAGCAACACAGCCAACGCTATTGCGTTCAGGCTTTTGTCGTTCTTGTCGGGATTTGTGGTAAACTGTCTGTTGTACCAGTTGTCCATCCACAACACAACCCAGTGTTGGTAAATTTTGTCCCATGTAGTCTGTAACCTGACTGCGGCCTTCTTCTTCAATGAAGGTGCGCTGTATCGCGCCAGACCTGACCTTGCTAAAATGCGACGCTGCGCCCTACTTCCCTCTACCGCAACAACTGAGTTTGGTTTTCCCTGGTATGGAACTGCGCGGTGGCGCGTCAGCAAATAGAGGCGCCAGGCCTCCTCTATCAAAACACCAACCCATCTCTTCCCTTCTGCCGCAATTGCCTTTTCAACGCTGCAACGCGTCCGTTCATTTTTGCGCAGACGCAGAAAAAACACAAACAACAATCGCGCGCCCTCGTCCCCCTGTTTTAGCCCTTCCCACAGTTCTTCTGCTGTGTGGTACGGCGGTTCCTCTGAGCAGACATCGCGGAAAACTCCGGATGCTGCGGCCACTGTCTTCTCAAGGTCCACCTCTTTTCGCAGGGGCATTGTTGCTGTAAAGAATAATTGCGTAACTGTATCTGCGTAAAAATCGCTGTTTGAAAAACTTTCTTGATTTCAATCATCAACCTATCACTCAGTTTTCGCGCGACCGATTATTCTGTGATTCGCTTGTCGCATGCACCATTTTCGATTACCCCTAACTGTCTGGTGATCCCACATTTCACTAGTTAATCCTGATTGTGGTACCCAGTTGCGGCGCGCTTCCATCGCTGTTGGGCAGTGAAGTCAGCGGTGACCACAGTATGAAAACCGGAGATGCTGGCGGGACCTGTATGGGCGCCCATGCAGCAGCGCCGCATCAAGGGAACGTACATGCTGTGTAGTTGCTGGATCTGTCCAATTTTGTTTTCTATGAGCGCTTGTGACCTCCATTGCGCGATGGCCTCGCGCAATGATCACCGAAACTTTAATGTTTTTCATGCGCCGTTCCATGCGCGAGGCCTCGCGCTTGAAACTGCAGTTTGTTCCGGAACATTTATACTTTTCAAGATTCTTGGGTACACCATTGTTGCAGTTTATTCGTTAATAGATCTACCTCTATCACGCAATCCTGATAATGGTACTAAGTTACGTTTACAAATACGACAGCGTTCCACTTTTCGACAACCTGCCTAATGTGTCGTGCTGTATCACGTTAATCTGACGCAAATGAACGTCTTTGCGTGAGGCCTCGCGCAAAGAATGGTCACCAAACAATACTTTTCCCTGTCTCGCCCATGGGACACATCATTCTTATAGAAATATTTAATCCGCCATACTTGTTTGCGACGCTTTTATAATATCCAGCAAAACAACTATTTTTCGCTGCCTTTGGAAACCTGTCATTTTCCTACCTTTTCCTTCGTTTTTGACCATGCAACTTGAGCCGCCTAAGGTTAACTAACCCAGAACAAAACCGCAACCCCGACCCAAACACAAACGCCGCACAACAGTAGGAAACCCAGTGTCCACCGCCCGGGCACTGAGGCAGCCCGTGCCATGCAGCTGACCCGGCCAAACGAGATCCGGAGACCGGGGGTAAGGCTGCATCCTAAGGCCTGCGCTGCTTTGGGACTCGAGGCGGAGCGTGCGACACCCAAGCGCCTCGGAACCCTAGTACCAAGAACGTGCATGCATGCCTTGAGAACGGGATACGCCAGGAAGTCCGGTGAACCCCTAGGGTTCCGCCCAAAGGAGGGGACGTGCGCAAGCACTGGGACACACCCTCCCGGCGAGACAAGCACATCACGCTGGCGGCAATCAGCCCTCCCGGTGTTGCGCGGGGCCCCTTTGTTGGGGGCCAACAGTCAGGTCTAGCGGGATGTAAGCCGCCTGCCCTCTTCACGCGCGGAGCCTCTTCCTGTTCGTCACAGGGGCGACGCCAGGGGGAACCATGGGGCGCCTCTCCACGACCGAGTGCACCTACCTACCTACCTCGAGGGGTCTTAGTACCCACCACACGGTTTGATTTTTGATTTGCACTGCCTGAAAAAAGAGGTATAGGTTGTGACTTTCAAGTTCTGGGACTGCATTACAGTCCTCATTGCGCCAGGCCTCGCGCAAAAAAAGGCCCAGAAAATATATTCCTTGTACCATTGTGATGAGTTGTCATCTGATAGCGCTTGTGCACAACCTTCACTGAAGCAACGAGTACCTAAATTGTCGTTGAGTCATTGAAATTTACCAGAAACTTGCCCTCCCCGGAGGCGGAAAAACTCTTTTCGGGCTTGGTCAGCCCCTGCGATTGGCAGACTGCTTCCCCCAGGGCACCTTCTTTCTCGAGGTATCGAACATCATCCTGATCATTGGTGTCGAATGCACTACATTGCATTTTACTCTCAAAAAAATAATTTTTTTTGGCCCAAACAAACGCTCAAAAAAATGCCACGTATGGCAAATTCATATTTTCTTTGCACATTTTACTTTGATCTATAGTCAACAACGGAGGGATCAATTGTTCTTCAGCCAAAGCTACAAGGGGGGTCCCTGTCCAGCTCCACGTCATCTGTTGAGTGGGAATGCTTCATGTGTTACCAGTGATACTCTTTTATTTGCTTGTGACTCCCCATAAGCTGTGGCAGGTGTGCATCATGAGCAATGCAGAAGGATGCACCCTGTGCAACACCTCCAACGTATGTGCTCCTTTTGTTAGGAATGCAACAACATTTGAAACGATTTCTTGAGTGATTAATTACATTTGCAAGGCTTGTTTAGAGCACTGAATGTCCGCCCGCGTAAACATATTGTACAATGTGATCAAGTCAAGCGTGCCTGCAAGGTCACTCCAGTGTAGGCGCCTGCTTGATTCCTCATTTCTACCATAATCACCTGACTTTGGAGGGGCAATGGACTGCTCCTTGCGCAAGGCCTCGCGCAAGGAACAGTCCATTGCCCCAAAAAAAGCATTTTTCGGACCCATCAGGACAACGAAAAGGCCAAAATTCCTTACATGAGAGTTCTTTTGGTGTTCCAAAAACGGCTTGACTTTTTGCAAGCCAGAGAATGGTTCTTTTGATGTTTTTTCAGGCCGTGTATTTTGGGCACTTTCTGTCGTTTTATACCATGCAACTTGAGCCGCCTAAGTCCTTTGCCCCAGATTCGTAACCAACTCCATTGTATCCAAAAGAGTGCACATGAGGTGCTTGGTGCTGTCTTGGGGACCTGAGTCATGGCAGGTTTCACACATAAAATCATCTATTTTGTTTACAAATCATCGGAGCCGTGTATTAGATCTACATTTGTTTATCTGCAGCCCCTCTTTGCTACGTATGCTTTGAGATGGAAGGATCATTACCTGACTTTGATTTCGATCCGGTATTTGGGCTGCTTTGTACCTGTCCTTTGTCACTTTGCAGTTTGAAAAATTGCAGCGAGGATTTCATCAATCAAAAACCATCAAGCAGGAACACCAACACATGTAAGGCAAACCAGAATACCTTTTCTCTTGCCCGAGACCGGGCCGCGCAGCAGAATGCTGCTGTGGACAGAGCCCTTCTCATGGTCCAGGAGGAGGCCTCCCATTGCAAGCAGGGTATGGCAATCTATGCCTCGGCCTTGGCGGCCATCTCAGCCGCAGTCATGGCCACGGCTGCGCGGGAACCGGCGGCTGCCCGTGAGAGGCGTGAGATTGAAGCAGCCGCGTGGGAAGCGGCGGCTGCTCACGAACCCCGCGCCGCCCAGCAAAGGGGAGGCAGAAGTGAGAACATTGGAGGAAGCCCTAGCCCAAGACAGGGCACCAAAGGAGGCCGAGGAAAGTGCCCATGCTGACTCCGCAAAGCGGGGGCCCTTTGAGACCGCGCGACGGAAGGTTGCCGAGGGGAAGGCCACGACCGAGGTGGAAAACAGGGCCCCAGAAGTCGAGAAGGCCCGGCTGCAGGGAGAGCGTGAGAAGAAGGCTGCCCGCACGCACAAGGAAGCCGAGAGGCGTGCCGCCGAGGCCACCGCCGCGGCTATGGAGGAGGCCTACAGAAAGATAGAGCGGGAGACGCCCCCAGGAGGGTCCCGCGTAGACACCCTTGGCGGGCTCTTCGAAGGGGAGTCTGCCTCCAGGATGAACATTGACCTGGACGCGGAGGACTCTCGGAGCAGCGGGAGCAGCGGCCGCGCCACCCGTCAGCCACGCAAGGGCAAGAAGAAGACCCCGAAAGGGTACGGAGGCCCACCGAGAAGCACACCCTCGACTCCAACCCCTTCGTCACCTGCAGCAATGGGCATGGACAAGGGGGCCGGGATCGCAGAGAGCGGACGGGCTGCCATTTGGGAGTGGCCGGAGCCGGCGGTGGAGGAGGCGATGGCTCCCCTCCGGGCTTAGTTGGAGAGGGCCTACCACCTCCCTACCGCAGCAGGGAGAGTACTCCGTGCCAACCCTGCCGAGATCTGGATTCCATTGGGGAGACGAGGACTCCGACTACCACATGGGAATTGGCCCAGTTGCCACCTCATCCGGCATCGGGCATGGACCCCGGGAGGAGGAACCCCAGATTGCGGACCACCCGGAGGACCCCTGGGCGCAGGACCACCACTAGGACCGCCAGGAGGATCGCCAGGAGAACCGCTGGGTGGCGGACCATCAGGCGGAGGACCAGCTGGAGGACCACCAGGTTTTGACCCCCCTGACAAACCGCCGGGAGCGGACATCCCCGAGAATACCTGGAGACGAATCATGTGCCTCAAGAGGAGGATCTGGCACTTGGAGCGTGAGGCGCAGATCAAAAAGATCAAGGTCAACAAGAGTGCTGCGGTCGCCACCAAGGCCAAGCAGGAGCTGGACATCGCCAAGTACAAGGCAAGAAGGCTGAGTGGCGTGGTCACCTAGCTACAGTGGAGGCTGGACAGCCAGGAGAACCTGAGGAGCCATGGAAGCAACCGGCTGCGCCCTCTGCAGTTGGGCTTGGACAACAGCTGGGAACCCGGACCTGGTCCAAGCAGGCGATGTGGCCGTATCGGAACCCCTCGGAGCGACTACATGCCCTCCACAGGTGGCAGCGCCAGACCGAGCGGTCCGATGCCCCCCCGGTACAGCGGGGATGAGGAGCGGGACGAGTGGCTAAGTGCGAACTACTGCAGACCCCAAGACCCATTCTGCACCCCCGATCATCCCAAGCGCCTGAGGCATGCCCCGGAGCCAGCCCCACTGGCGTATGGCCGGTACAGAGCACTGCGGGATGAGGTGCCACCAGAGGACATGGAGCCCGACTTCGAGGGATCAGATCGAGTCCCCATGGAGGACTTCCGGATCACCCCACCCCGGGAATCCGTCAGCCGGAGCGGCCGGGACCGCGAGGAGGAGGAGTACGTGGAAGACGTACCCCGAGGATTCCTGGGAGGAGCGTACGTGGAGGAGCCGCAGCGCAACCGCGTGGACATTGCGGAGGAGTTGGACGTGGCAGCCATGGGAACACACGGCGGAAGCTGGTGGGAACCTTGGTCGACCTCGCAGCCGGAGTTCATGGTATCCAAGGCCGCGGCGCCGCTGTGTGGGAAGACCTGAAGGACATCAGGCCCCCCATGTACGATGGGAACCCCCTCAACCCTAACCACTTCTTCGAGAAGCTGGACGATTGGGGGATGACCGTCACTGAAGACATGGACCCCGCCGCAGCAGAGAAATATATCTCCAGACAGTTCCGATTGCGCCTGCGGGAGATGCTCCAGGAGCTGTACTTGTTGGCAGCTAAGGAAGTGCCTCAACCAGCAGCAGCAGATGGACGCCCTGCAAGTCGCCGCCAAGAGGTGGAGAGCCATCAAGCTTCAGCATGATGGCCGCGAGATCTGCCTGCGGGATTGGCGGGGTTTCCGAGGACAATACGGCCTGTTCCACCGGAACGTGGAGGATTGGGACGAGGGCGATGGGCAGTCTTGCCTGCCCAATCTCCTCCCGGACGCGTGGATCAAGCGGATCACAAAGGAGGAAGCGAAGACGGCAAAGAGCAACCACACCGTCAAGATGATGCTCAACAAGGAGAATCACAAGAAGGTGGTGAACTGGAAGACAGCCAAGGTGGCCGAGGACTTCAACAGGCAGTCCCTGCGGAACGCGCTCCTCATCAGCGTCTTAGGGGATCGCGAGAAGGCAGCGGTTTGGCGCCTGCACGAGTGTGATGTGGGCGGCCAGACGATCTGTCTGCAGGGCATCCTGGCGCGGATCATGTGCTGGAGTGGGTCGGAGTGGAAGTACTCAAGCAGTACCGGAACCTCGCCCACAGCCGCGGCCTGCAAGGAGGCGACCACAGTATCCGCCATGTGGGCCAAGGGTCTGACGGGGAAGCTATCATTGACCCGGGGGGCGCTGAAGTCCGCAAAGGTCTCCGGCATGATGACGACAAGGACAAACCAGCTGACCCGATGTCTGTGCCTTCCTGGCCACGACCTGCACAAGGGCAGCAGCCGGGGAAGCTCAAGGCCCCTTCAGCAGATTTGGAAGAAGAGGGAGAAGCAGGAGCCCTGCCGTGTTGGCGATCCGCTACTGTCCTTGGGGAGTTCATCCAAGCTCATCCTCAGGGCTGCTTCGTCTACTACAGGCGGAACTTCCCCTTCCAACACGATCACGGAACCTGTCCGACCCACAAGGCCGACACGGAGGCGTACAAAAAGGCGCACGTGTCGAAGAAGCGTGCGTCAGCCAACATCTGGGAAGCCAAGGTGGAAGTGTCCAAAGACGAGTTCTCCAAGGTGATGATGGTCGGGACAGAGCTCGCGAAGGAGATTCAGTAGATCAATGGAGCTTCGGCTCCTAAGCCAGACAAGGACAAGGACAAGGACAAGGACAAAAAGGGCAAGAGCCTGTGGAGGAAAAAAGGAGACGCCGTGAACGCGGTTGCCGCTGAGGAGGACACCCTGACCACTGACGCCCCTTAGCGGAGCCCGTGCAGCCGAGGTCCCGAGCGAGGGCGGTTGCAGGTTGGTGCTGCCGTCAGCGCTGCGCCATCCCAGTATTCAATCGTTGATTCCCCCGGACGCATACCCGGCGGAAGGCCAGGAGCAACACCGGAGAGGGAAAACAGTCGCAATGGGTGGGTGAGGGCTAGTGCCGGAGGGATGACCGCCCTAGGCAGATCCACGTGTCCGACCAAGGTCTCCGGTGAAGGCACCAAAGCCTTGCACCCAGTTCATCCTTTGGGACCAAGAATGTACCCCACGTACTACCAGACCTCTCCCGAAGTATCAGAGGCTCACCCGGACCGCAGCTGGATGCTACAGATGGGCTGTCAGAGCCCATAACCCACAACCTGCACCAGTCGCTGATTGAGCTTCTGGACAGGCCGGAGATTCTCGGCTTGCACGCCGTGCGCCGGCCTGGCAGCGAGTGGCAGATTCACTTGAAGATCGCAGCTTATGCGGGGAACTGGAAAGGGTCTTCAACGTGTTTGTGCACACAGGCGCCCACGTCAGTCTGGTCAAGGCTGCCCTACTACTGCCAGAGTGTCTTACTGCCAGTCGGAGACCTGTCAGGCTGAAGGAAGCCAATGGCCAGTACATGGTGGGAGGTACGGAGAAAGCTGAGATCGCGCTGCAATTCGAGAACCATCCTGAGCTGAGCCGTCCTAACCTCGGCAAGGAAATGCTCCTCAGGGGAAGGTCTATGACGCCCAGATGGACTGGGACATGATCGTCTCGTACGACTTGATGATGGATACGGACTCTGGCGTTTTTCCGGCTCAAGCCTTTATGACCCGGTACCAGGGCAACCAACTATCGTGGCTATCGTCACCGGAACATCACGTGGAGTGTCAATGGATCCACCCCGAGCACCATCAGCTCAAGGTAGCCTCATTGGGGACCGAGGCCGCAGGGCCGACATACCAGGAGTACGGCGTCAAGCCGGAAGTCGCGAACCGAGTGACCTCTGATTTGGGAGCAGCGGATCTGGTCTGGATGCGTTCTCCTCAAGAACCTCCGCCCATCTTCGGGTGTGTGAGAAGTACTGGAGCGCCAAGGACTCTGCATGAAAGAAGCACTTGGGTCCGCATCAAGGTCTGATGTGGATCCATTGTCCCTGAGTGGACATCCCAAGGGCGGTTGCGAAGGTCCGCAAGGACGGTTCCAAGGCAGTGCTAGTTGTCCCCATGGGCTGTACCAAGAAGGAAAGTTCCCGAGAGTGGGTGGCCTCGCTGACCAACATGAACTTGAACAAGGTTGTCCTACCCGCTGGAGACAGCGTCTATTAGGACGGTAAAGGACAGCCCATGCCACCCCAAAGATGGCCACCAGAATTCCACTATGTGGATGGCGTCCTGGAACAGGCCGATGCCACGGACTTCGTGTGTGTCAACGATTGCGGCGCCCTGGAGGCAATGCTTTGCAGTTTCCGCCATTGACGTCGGCGAATGCGACCTCCTCTGGGATGAGGAGTTGGATCTGGTGCAGGGGTACATGGACTGACCCTTTGCTGGCTGGGTAAGGCAGTGAGAGGGGAAGTGCCAGGACAAAGCCTGGTGCCAAGTGGACGCCATCGTCTCTGGGTCCTACGACAGGAATACCTTCCTAAGGAGGGTACTGGACAACATGTCCAGGCAGGACGAGCCGGTCCACAGGAAGCCACGCACGTACAGGGATCTGTTGAGTGGCAAGACCCGGGATGGGCCTATTGGCCACTTGGGGAGACCCCCAGAGCCGGAACCGAGTGCGCAGGGCACCCCTCAGGTAAGCTCAGTAGTTCAGGTGCCCGGCAAAGCCAAGGGGGAGTCCGATGAATGCCCTAAGATCCAGGCATTAGGAGCCAGGCTGAAGCAGAAGTATGGGGACACGTTCTTCAGTGGAAAGCCTGTGTTCCCACCGCCGGTGCATGGAACGTACGGCGAGGCCAAGATACGACCGAAGCCAGACCCCCGTCTTTACCGGCACCGGGAGTTCGCCCTTAGGGGCGAGAGGAAAGAGGCCATGGGAAAGATCCTACGGGAGTTCATCGCCAGAAGCTGGCTCGAGCCCTGTCACTCCGAGTGGGCCTCACCCTGCTTCGTCCTCCCCAAGAAGGTGGCCGGGGACTGGCGGCTCGTGGTCGACCACCGCGGGCTAAACGCCCAAATGCAGCATGACAGCTATACGCTGCCCCTCATTGAGGACATGCTGCAGAAGCAATTCCAGCGGAGGATCTTCAAGGTGATCGACCTGAAACATGGTTACCAGCCGATGCCGCTTGCCGAAGAGTTTCGTGCCTGCACAGCCATCAGCACCCCACTTGGACCCCTCCAGTGGAGCTTGATGCCCATGGGCGTTACCAACGGCAATGCGGCTTTCCTGAGGATGCTGCAGAACCTGCTTGAGCCTGTGCGTGACTGTGCGGACCCCTTTGTTGACGACGTGATGGTTGCCTCAGGGGACCCCAGCATGAGCTACGATGAGCTGCTGGAGGCACATGATTGGGAGGTCACCCACCTAAGCTTTTAGGGCAGGTATTGTTCCCAAAATGGTCCTCAAAAGCCGAAAGGTGCATCTATTGGCATCATACACCTTTCGGCTGTTGAGGGCCATTTTGGGGAAAATATCTGCCTTAAAAGCCTAGGTGGGCCAGAGTGCAGGACTTGCTGGTTCGGCACAAACTCACGGGCAGCAGTCACAAGGCAACCATTGCAGTGAGCAAAGTGGTCCTTGCCGGCCACGTAGCCCGCAATGGGCAGCGGAAGCCCATACCTGGAAAGGTAGCGGCCATTGAGCACTGGGCGAAGCCCAAGACGGTGTCCGAGTTGCGGGCATACCTGAGGTTCTGGGACTACTACTCGGGGTATATCAAGATGTAAGCCGAGTATGCAGCCCCAACGAAGGCCATGCTCAAAGGCAACTGGGAGCAGACCAAGAAGGGGTCCAAGAAGGCTTTTGTCTAGAATAAAGAGTCCGAGCGTGCCTTTCGGGGAATGAAGCAAGCGCTGCTGTCCGCAGTGGGTCTGCACCTCGTGGATGGGGACCGAGGGTTGGTCCTGCGCACAGACGCCTCCGACTACGTGATCGGTGCAGTGTTGGAGCAAGTTCTGGATGATAGAAGGCACGTGCCCATGGTGTTCAGGAGCCGTGTCCTGGCAGAAGGCCAGAGACGGATATGGGCGGCCCGTGAGAAGGAGGCGTATGCCATTGTCATGGCTCTCAGGAAGCAGGTCGGGTACATAGCCCTACATCCCGTCACGGTCTGCACAGATCATCAGAGTCTGCAGTCGTGGCACAAGGAGCAAGTGGACACCCCCTCAGGACGAGCCTCCCAAAGAGCCAGATGGCACAAGACCTTGCCCAAGTTCACCCGCACAGCGGTCTACGTTCCCGGAAAGTACAATACCGTGGCGGACTGTCTCAGCAGGTGGGCCTATCCTGCCAGCAAGGGCATGACGGACGTATCTGCCCATGTCCTTGGAGCTGAGACAGCTGGGGCCAACAAGATGACTGACATGGAGTGCATGATGGAGGAGGATGACGCCACATGCCTC
Organism: Eutreptiella sp. 'Long Island Sound 2002'; assembly: GCA_964036045.1. Classification (NCBI taxonomy): domain Eukaryota; phylum Euglenozoa; class Euglenophyceae; order Eutreptiales; family Eutreptiaceae; genus Eutreptiella; species Eutreptiella sp. 'Long Island Sound 2002'. Next base: position 126,136,708 of record OZ038382.1, on the reverse strand, counting down.
GTTGTTATGACTGCAGATGCTCCCCTTGGAAGAAGGCTGAGCAGGGGGCTCCGAGTACTCGCCCCAGAGGGTGCTGAGTCCGACAAGCACCTTTTCCCTGAGTCGTGCCTCCAAGACAACTCGGCTGATGATTACGACAAGTCTGAGGCTTTTGAGTCCAAGTGCTGGGCTTTGACTGACCCTGACGACAGGCAGAAGTGGCCAAAGGGGCTCACCAAGGAAGATGGCAAGCTCTACCCGAATAGTACGTTGCTAGTACCAACGTCCCGGGTGCTTGAGCTCTGTGAGGCTTGGTATCACGACATAATTCACCAAGGGATTCAAAAGCAGGCCTTGGACATGCAACGCTGGTTCGAAATCGACGAGATTGATCTCTAGAATGCCATCAAGCCGGTCAAGAGGGGCTGCGCAGTCTGCCAGGCCTGCAATCCTGACAATAGGAATGTCAAGGGGGAAGCCAAATGGAAGCCGATTCCTTACAAGCCCATGGAGAGCGTGGCCATGGACGTCTTCTCCATGCCTGGAGTCCACAGCAGAAAAGAAGTTTTCGATTGTGTGGTCCTGTGTGTGCACCCACACAGTGGCTACATTTTGGCCCTCCCTGCGCGCAAAAAGGGGTTGTTAGCCAAGGAAGTGGCAGTCATGATTATTCCTCATTGGCTGACCGTATTTGGCGTCCCCCGCACCATTTGCAGCGACCTGGACCCCGGTTCAGTGGCGGCAGGTTCAAGGCCATGTGTTCCCTCATGGCAATACGGCATGCCAAGGGTGTCGCCTATCTCAGCTGGTGCAATGGCCGAGCTGAACTGGCTGGAAGGCAGCTGTTTGAGGGGATACGCAAGATCCGCCTCACCAACAAGCGACGCAACTGGTTTGAGGAGATGTGGCCAGCTCTAAAGGCCCATCATGATACCCCCACACCGGGTGGCTTGTCAACTCACCAGATTCTTTTCTGCACGGACCCCCTGAGTCGGGGACTACCCTTGTCGGGTGATGGCATGGTAATGGATGCCAAGGAGTTCTTTGCGCGGCAAGAGATAACCTTACAGGAGATTTGCCAGCAGCTCGAAAAGGAGCGGGGTGTGCGAGCCAAGACCGCCCTGAAGTCCACAGCGCATAAGTTGAAGGTGGGTGACCTGGTGTTGGTACTATGGGCACTCACCGCACCAAGACCTGGTCCACAACCAGGGAGGTGGTCCGTAGGATTGGTGAGGACACCTACGGCATCAAGGTGGGCCTTGGAGAGTTCATGGAGCGACGCCAAAGTCCACTCCGTGCCTGCGAGCCTGACGTCTTGGGGAAACATGTGTCCCTGGACTACACCGCCCATGAGGCTGACTCGGACGACGACTATGCTGAGCAGGACGACTACACCGTCGAGAAGATCCAGGCCCAGCGTCAGAGCGCCTCAGCGCCTGGAGGAGTGGAGTTCAAGGTGAGCTACAGAGGCTATGGGCCGTACCATGACACCTGGGAACCCGTCTCCTCCTTTGTGCCGCGGATTAATACCCCCTTCATGGAGTATGTCCGCAGGCACAAGACTAAGCTCCAGGTCTCTGACTTGGAGGCTCTTACCAGGGCAATTGAAGCCGGCGGCGACCAATCCCTTCCCTGAGCTCTCCCCCGACTGGGCAGATTAAGCATAAGTCTATCAGGTCGTCAGCACGCCCCTTGCTTGCTTGCTCTGTCCCACCTCTGGTGCAATGTTGTTCCAGTGGAGTGGTTCAAATGCTGCGCAACTCGATCAGCCACCTAATCGGCTGGTTTGACACAGCCGTTGCGTGCCACTCTAACCTCTGAGTCCTGCCGACCTCCCGAAGCCAAGTTCAGCGGACCCAGTACTGCTCCCTCTGTCTCTCTCATGGTCGAGTTGTCGTGGTTGAACCCCCCCCCCCCCCCAGCTGAATCCATAGGACACCCGGTAGGATAGGCTCCCATGCCTAGATCAGAGGCCCGAGCAGATGGCTACACCCCTGCTTGCTGAATCCTGTGGAAACCGAGTGAATGGGTGCCCTACCCCCACCGTCGCAACTGTCACCTATCATCTGTCACTCCCCCTCTTCATGCATCTGTGGGGATCCACGTGGGGCGACTGACCCCTTCATTTTTCCTGCGCTCTGGGGGCTTTGAAGCCCATAGGACGTTGCGCAACGGGTGTCGCCGCCATGAACACTGTGAATCTGTGTGTGATCTGGTCCCATGGCACCTGCAAGGATCCAGATGGTGGGTGAGTGTGTGTGAGTTCCTTGCCTTAGGGCATTCGTTTTCCCACTCCCCCTGCTGACGCCTTATCCTGACCAGGGCATGGTTTGGTGCTCCTTGCGGAGCGTGTTGACATGCCTATTGACCAGTATGCCTGTGTCACTGCCCTGCCTTCCAGGATGTGGGTCATTCATTGCTGTTTGTAGCCCGCATTCACTGTTTTGCCCTGTTTTCCCTTACATCATACTTCAGGGACCTCAGGAACTATGTATCATATTGATGATCGCCATGCACATGTTCACAAGGACCTGCTGGACCAGTACAGAGCTACAGATTGTTTCCATATTGGACACAAACGGAGATACGGAGGCGACCACGCTTGCCATGTACATTCGTTTACATATGTTCCGGTTTGGAACCGTACCTAAGTGCAGATAGTGCCTCTGGTACCGTGTGTCTGTGACTGTGCTTGTGCCTGAGATCCTGAAGGCGCCAGGCTGAAAGCCCAGCTGCCTGAAGCAAACTACAAGTGGTACGCCAGTTTCAGTCCCAGGGTGAGCCTACAGACTTGCCTCCGCAGTTGGGTGGTGACTTTCAGTGTCCTGACCTCGGTCAGTCTGCCTGGGAAACTGGTGGTTTGAGGAGTCGACGCATCCGCCCAGACTGCATGGGGACTCCCCCATGCATGGCCTCCGTGGTAATGGGGCGAGGCAGAAGGCCTGGATGCCCCATCCCTTATGGAGGAGCTCGCACAGCTTTACAACTCAGGACTCGCGTCGTGGATATGGTCATGCTGCGCTCTTGGAAGGACCCGTGGGGACTTGCCCCAGTCTGCAGCCTTGGAAAGCCAGGGTCCTCCTGATGAATCTCTGTGGTCGCTCTCGACCTGTGGGACCATCTCCATCGTCGCGTGACGCCAATGTTTGCCGTGTCTGCCACTGCCATTGTGCTGGTGACCGTCGCAGCCGGCACCCCTTGCGCGTCATATTGGTTAATGGGTCCTTTCGATGCCGAGCAATTGCCGCCAGGACCCGCCCCTTGATAGTTCATACGATACCGGCATTTACATTCTTTTGCAGGTCCTACTTGTCAGTTTTCAAGGAATTTCATCCATTTTTGGAGAATGTTTACCGTTCTTGGGGGATTTTGGAGTCATGTGGAGATCCTGACCCAAGAATGAGCCTGAGGAGGGACATCCCGCCCAGCGGTTGTCCTTGGTACCGGCTGCCATGCTTGGGTGTGATCGAGCCCCCCAAATGGTTATCACTAAGGAGGAGGGTGAAGTGGTACCCAGGACCCCATGGCCCAGAAGGCGAAGATCCAATTTTCCCCGTCAGCCATGGCTATTCCCCATTCTGCTTATGAGAATATGTTTTCTGCAGTGCCTCCGGAACTGGCATGGGACCGATCCCATCCGTAACCTTCCCAATCGATTGATCCAATCTGGAATTTTTATAATTTCAATTTGATCATCCAATCTTGCAGGAAATCGATTAGAATTGATTATTCTGACCTGATTTTTCGCCGCCGTCCAATTGCCACTTGTCCTCGCCTGCAAGCGCTTCGGCGTCGACTGTCCGTGGCGATTTTTGTTTTGAGTTTTTCTCCTGCACCTTTGAGGTTGGAAAGGAGTTGAAGGCTGGATCTGTAGGGTTTTCCATGTACCTTCATCTGGTGTACTCACCAGAATTTTTGGTTGTTGCGTCTGGGAGAAAATCGACCCGCAAGCTTTTCCATCGAGCGACCGAACTCATGGCTACCATGGACCATGAGTTCCTTGGCAACTCTACATCTCCCCCCTTAGCCTTCCTATCATGCCCCTGTCACATGGCCATATCGCTTCCTTTGGGAAAGGGGCTTACAGGGGTGTTTTGGGACACGTATCGGTGTGAAAAACTCAAGTTTTTATCGTGAGCAAGCACTAACTTTGTGTACTTGTGAGCATGGACGTAAATAACTTAACACAATGCTCACAAGACGAAAAGCCTGAGGCCATTTTGGATTTTAGAGCTAACTCAACGAGGTCTCCACGCAATTCAATGCGTGCCAAAACATTGTCGTTTGAAGAGACGACTTTTCCTGTAAAATTTGGCCAAAATGGCCGTGGCGCCAAGGCTGGTTGTTGAAGCCAACGGCGATATGACCCTCCAACCAAGGCAACATGGAAGGTAGAGACCACGAAGGGCATCGTGCATGGCTTCTGTGGACGGATGGTGGCGTGGGGGCATTGGGGCTTGCGGTGTGCGCATACTGGCGGGCGGGCGTGTGGTGCCTGTGGTGCTCTTGAGTGTCGCGGCGGTGTTGTGTGCGTTGGATGGTGCGCGGGCTGGGTGGTAGGTCGTTGCAAGGGGCATTACGGTTGGTAGAACAGGAGTTTGAAGAGCTGGGTCTGGTCTGTTGAGGGTAAGTTGGCTGCGTATTGTAGCTACATGTGGGTGCGGTACGGTAGTTGCGTAGCTGTTTGGGTGACAGCCGTCCGTTCAATGTGTGCTGCCGTGGCCTTGGGGTCGTCCGCGTGGGTGCGCAGCAGGGTGTAGACGGCGGTGCGGACGAGCCCCCTGCGGACCGCGTCGAGCTCCTCCGCTTGCCGGAGGATGGTGGTGGGTTTTTGGGCACTCAGGATTCCTGTTGGCCATCCGGCATGTTTTGAGATGATGTGGGCTGGGTTCCAGTCGGTGCGGGTGTCCAGCCCCCAGTACAGGGGGCAGGTCTTGAATAGGTCCAAGCTCTCGTCCTCTGTGTGGTTGCAGATGCACTTGGTGTACCCCTCGGGGATGCAGAGCGGCGTTTGTACCATCGGTAGTGTCGGGTGAGGAGTGGTAGCTGCTCAAGGGCAGGTGGGAGCCGGGGTTTTGCAGGTGTGTTGGGAGGCTATCCGGACGGGGGTCCGCGTAGTAGAGGGGGGTATGGACGGAGTTCTCCAGGCGTCGTAGGGGCTTGGTGTTCGCCGGGTGACCTAACGTGGTGGCAAGTTGTTGGATTGGTGTGGGGTAGTGATACTGTTTGTCTCTGTTGGTGTATGGCGTGTCCTCGTGTACCCAATGCCGGGGGTGGTCTCCAACGGTATCAGGGGCAGTTGCTGTAGGTGGCTGTGGTGTGTGATGTTCAGTCGTACCTGTTAGAGTTCTGGAGCGTTGTTTGTGTTCCGGTGTTTGGCACGTGTGTCCGCACATCCATTGCCGTACGTGTAGCGGTGGGACCCCTCTTTGATGATGTGCAGGGCATCCTGGGGGTGCATGTCTCTGGAGGCCATCCCTAGCTAAAGCGCCTGTGTGGTGAGGCCAGCCCCTTGTGGAGGCGGAGTTCTGTGAGGCACTTTGTGAGGTGTGTGTCGACCGTGGCGTTTACGACTACCCAGATGTTGCTGGGCTGGGTTGTTGTGGGCGGTGGTGTGCTGTTGACGGTGTCCGCCAGGGTGCGCAGTTCACCGTCGAAGGACGCCCCGAAACTTATGGCCGCGGTGTGGTGCTCCAAGTGGTGTCCATACGCACGCCGCCTGACGCGTACGGAGGCACAACACCATCGGGGTGCCCTGATAGGTGCCCGATGCGTCAGTGAAGAAGATGATGTTGGTGTCGCCCCCGCCTCGGCGGGGGCGAGCAGCAGGCACAATGAGCCCGGTTCTCGGCCGGCCTCCGCGTTCCCCGCACAGCGACCCAGTAAAGCCGGGGGCACAAGCCCCCGGACTAGGGTAAAGGCACCACGGCGTCCCGAAAGGCGGACCGGAGCACCGAGAGCAACCGGACCGGACGAGGCGCAGCGCACCACGCGGGGCCACGAGGCACGCCAGAGAGGCACGCCGCCGGCCACAACCAAGGCACACGGACAGATGCCAAGCAACAACGGCCGCCGGGTGCCGCAAACCTGGAGAGTGCGCACAACACGCAAAGAACCACGGCACGAGAACAGGTGCCAAGCAACACCGGCCGCCGTCCGGACGGACGTGTGCGCGCCCGGCAGCGAACCCAGCCCCTGCCGGCTATGAAACAGCCGCAATCCGGATGGACGAGTGCGCGCCCGGAGGGTAGCCAGCCCCTGCCGGCTACAAAAAGCCGCCGCCCGGATGGAGGACTTTGCGCCCCGCGGCGAAGCGCCGCACACGCAACATCACACACGCAACACACAGCACAACACACCAAGCGAGCACAACGGTGAACAAGAGCCAAGTGGCCGAGGACACCGCGCGTGCAACAAAACACGCAAAGCGAGCACACCAGTGCGCAGGAGTGAAGTGGCCCGTGACACCGCACACATAATATAACACACCAAGTGTGCAACCGATGGACAGGATCCAAGTGGCCCAGGACACCGCACATGCAAAACAAGGCACCGAGCGGGCACACCCGTGAACAGGAGCCAAGTGGCCCAGGACACGGCACACGCAGCACAACGCACCGAGCGGGCGCACCGGTGAACAGGAGCCAAGTGGCCCAGGACACCGCACACGCAGCAAGAAGCACCGAGCAAGCACACGGGTCAAAAGGAGACAAGTGGCCCCAGACACCGCAAATGCAAGACAACGCACCGAGCGGGCACACCGGTGAACAGGAGCCAAGTGGCCCAGGGCACCGCACACGCAGCACAACACACCAAGTGTGCACACCGATGGACAGGATCCAAGTGGCCCAGGACACCGCACACGCAAAACAAGGCACCGAGCGGTCACACCCGTGAACAGGAGCCAAGTGGCCCAGGACACGGCACACGCAGCACAACGCACCGAGCGGGCGCACCGGTGAACAGGAGCCAAGTGGCCCAGGACACCGCACATGTAGCAAGAAGCACCGAGCAAGCACACAGGTGAAAAGGAGACAAGTGGCCCCAGACACCGCACATGCAAAACAACGCACCGAGCGGGCACCTCGGTGAACAGGAGCCAAGTGGCCCAGGACACCGCACACGCAGCAAGAAGCACCGAGCAAGCAAACGGGTGAAAGAGACACAAGGCCCCAGACACCGCACATGCAAGACAACGCACCGAGCGGGCACACCGGTGAACAGGAGCCAAGTGGCCTAGGACACCGCACACGCAGCACAAAACACCGAGCCAACACACCGGTGAACAGGAGCCAAGTGGCCGAGGACACCGCGCACGCAGCACAAAGCACCGAGTGAGCACATCGGTGAACAGGAGCCAAGTGGCCCAGGACACCGCACACGCAAAACAACGCACCGAGCGGGCACACCGTTGAACAGGAGTCAAGTTCCCCAGGAGACCGTCCACGCAGCACAAAGCACTGAGCGAGCACACCGCTGCACAGGAGCCAACTGGCCGAGGACACCGCGCACGCAGCACAACCCACCGAGCAGGCACACCGGTGAACAGGAGGCCGGTGGCCCAGGACACCACACACACAACACAACACAACACACGGAGCGGTCACACCAGAGAACAGGAGCCCGGTGGACAAGGACACCGTACACAGGCAACAGAACACACCGAATGAGCACACCGGTGAACAGGAGCCAGGAGACCCAGGACACCGCACACGGGCAACGCAACACACCGAGCCAGCACACCGGTGAACAGGAGCCAAGAGGCCAAGGACATGGCACACGCAACGCGACGCAGCGGGCGAGCACACCGGTGAGCAGGAGCCAAGTGGCCCAGGACACCGCACACGCGACACAACACACCAAGCGGGAACACAGGTGAACAGGAGCCCAGTGGCCCAGGACACGGCACACGCGACACAACCATGCGACAAAATACACCGAGCAGGCACACAGGTGAACAGGAGCCAAGTGGTCCAGGACACTGCGCACGCAACACAGTGCACCGAGCGAGCACACAGGTGAACAGGAGCCCAGTGGCCCAGGACACCACACATGCTACACAAAGCACCGAGCCAACACACCGGGGAACAGCAGCCAATTGGCCCAGGACACCGCACACGCAAGACAACCCACCGAGGCAACACACCGGTGAACACGAGGCCAAGGACACCGCACACGCGACATAAGCACCCGAGCGGGCACACAGGTGAACAGGAGCCAAGTTGCCCCGGACACCGCACACACGACACAAAACACCGAGCCAACACACCAGTGAACAGGAGCCAGGTGGCCCAGGACACCGTACACACGACGCAACACGACGAGCAGGCACACCGGTGAACAGGAGCCGAGAAGCCCAGGACACCGCGCCCCCAACACAACACACCGACCATGCACACCGGTGAACAGGAGCCAAGTGGCCCAGGAGCCCGCACACGCAGCGCAAAGCACCGAGTGAGCACACCCGTGAACAGGAGGCCCGGGACACCGCACACGCAACACAACCCACCGAGCCAACACACCGGTGGACACGAGGCTCAGGACATCGCACACGCAACACAACCTACCAAGCGGGCACACAGGTGAACAGGACCCAAGTGGCCTAGGACACCGCACACACAACATAAAACACCGAGCCTACACACCGGTGAACAGGAGCCAACTGGCTCAGGACACCGCACACGCGACACAACCCACCGAGCGGGCACACAGATGACCAGGAGCCAAGTGGCCCCGGACACCGCACACACAACTAAAAACATCGAACCAACACACCGGTGAACAGGAGCTGAGTGGCCCAGGACACCGCACACACGACACAACACGACGAGCGGGCACACCGGTGAACAGGAGCCAAGTGGCCCAGGATACCGCACACACAACACAAGGCACCAAGCGAGCACAGCGCTGAACAGGAGGCAGGTAGCCCAGGACACCGCACACGCGACACAACACACCAAGCGGGCACACCGGTGAATAGGAGCCAAGTGGCTCAGGACACCGCACACACATGCGCACCAAGGGCAACCGAGGGACGGCGAACAACAAGCCAAACCACATGGGTCGGCCTCACTGGGGCGGCCCAGCAGACCCACCAGCCCAGCAGCAGGGGCGGTACCCCAAGGCCGCTAGTCCGAGCCCGGCCAGGCTGCATCGGGGACCATGGCAAACGTCAGCCGAAGCCATGAAAGCAACCGGTGACAGGCGAGCCAGTACACAGTCCTGGAGGGGGTCGCCTGCCAAGCAGCAGGGCCCCGCAAATCGAGCCACTGGGGTGAGGTGGTCCTACCGTAGACTCGCGGGAGCAATACCCCCTGTGGTGAGAGATACGCCACACGGCTGGGCGGCCCCCAGAGCTGCCGCCCAAAGGAGGGGGCATGTGGCCCTACCCATGGACACATGTGGGGACACCCTCCCACCGGGGACACCTGTACCGCATGGCCGCGACACAGCCTTCCCAAGCACCTGCGGCAGCGGCTTAAGAGGCACCTGAACTAGGGCAGTGGGAGGGACAGGAGGTTCCCACTGGTAAGACCTTCTTCCTGCATTGTCAAAGGAGGCATCCCCAGCTCCCAAAGATACCTACCTACCTACCTCTAAGGAGGGGAGTGAAGCGGTACCCAGGACCCCATGGCCCAGAAGGCGAATATCCAACCTTTCCTGTCAGCCACGGCTATTCCCCATTTTCTTTTGGGAACATGTTTTCTCCAGTGCCTTGGGAACTGGCATGGGACCCATCCAATGCCTAACCTTCCCAATCGATTAAATCAATCTGGAATTTTCACAATTTCAATTTGATTATCCAATCTTGCGGGAAATTGATTAGAACCGATTATTCTGACCTGTTTTCTCGCCGCCGTGAAATTGCCGCCCGTCCTCGCCTGCAAGTGCTTCGGCGTCGACCGTCCGTGGCGAGTTTTGTTTTGACTTTTTCTCCTACACCTTTGAGGTTGGAAAGGATTTAAGGGCTGGATCTGTAGGGTTTTCCATGTACTTTCATCTGGTGTACTCACCAGAAGTTTTGGTTGTTGCGTCTGGGAGAAAATCGACGCGCAAGCTTTTCCATCAAGCGACCGAACTCATGGTTACCATGGACCATGAGTTCCTTGGCAACTCTACATCTCCCCCCTGTGCCTTCCTTTCATGCCGCTTTCACATGGCCATATCGCTTCCTTTGGGGAAGGGGCTTACAGGGGTGTTTTGGGACAACTATCGGTGCGAAAACTTAAAGTTTTTATCGTGAGCAAACACCAAAAGCCTGAGGCCATTTTGCATTGCATTTGCGTGGAGCAACAAGGGCTCCACGCAATTCAATGCGTGCCAAAACGTTGTGGTTTGAAAAGACGACGTTTCCTCTAAAATTTGGCCAAAATGGCCGTGGCGCCAACGCTGGTTGTTGAAGCCAATGGCGATATGACCCTCCAAACAAGGCAATATGGAAGGTAGAGACCACGAAGGGCATCGTGCATGGCTTCTGTGGACGGATGGTGGCGTCGGGGCATTGGGGCTTGCGGTGTGCGCATGCTGGCGGGCGGGCGTGTGGTGCCTGTGGTGCTCTTGCATGTCGCGGCGGTGTTGTGTGCGTTGGATGGCGCGCGGGCTGGGTGGTAGGTCGTTGCAAGGGGCATACCGCCGGTAGAACAGGAGTTTTGAAGAGCTGGGTCTGGTCTGTTTGGGGTAAGTTCGCTGTGTATTGTAGCTACATGTGGTTGCGGTACGTGAGTTGCGTAGCTGTTTGGGTGACAGCTGTCCGTTGCATGTGTGCTGCCGTGGCCTGGGGGTCGTCCGCGTGGGTGCGGAGCAGGGTGTAAACGGCGATGCTGATGAGCCCCCTGCGGACCGCCTCGAGCACTGCCGCTTGCCGGAGGATGGTGGTGGGTTTTTGGGCCGTCGGGGACCCTGTTGGCCATCCGGCGTGTTGTGTGATGGTTTTGGCTGGGTTCCACTCGGTGCGGGTGTCCAGCACCCAGTACAGGGGGCAGGTCTTGAATAGGTCCCAGGTCTGGTCCTCTGTGTGGTCGCAGATGCACTTGGTGTACCCCTCGGGGATGCAGAGCGGCGTGTGTACCATCGGTAGTGTCGGGTGAGGAGTGGTAGCTGCTCAAGGGCGAGTGGGAGCCGGCATTTTGCAGGTGTGCTGGGAGGCTATCCGGTCGGAGGGCCGCTTAGTAGAGGGGGATACGGTCGGAGTCCTCCAGGCGTCGTAGGAGCTTGGTGTTCGCCGGGTGTCCTAATGTGGTGGCCAGTTGTTGGATGGGTGTGGGGTAGTGATACTGTTTGTCTCTGTCGGTGTATGGCGTGTCCTTGTGTACCGAATGCAGGGGGTTGTCCCCGACGGTATCGGGGGCAGGTGCTGTAGGTGGCTGTGGTGTGTGGTGTTCAGCCGTACCTGTTTGAGTTCTGGAGTGTCGTTTGTGTTCCGGTGTTTGGCATGTGTGTCCAGGCCTCAATTGCCGTACGTGTAGCGGTGGGACCCCTCTTTGACGATGTGCAGGGCATTCTGGGGGTGCATGCCTCTGAAGACCATCCCTAGCCGCAACGCCTGTGTGGTGAGGCCAGCGCCTTGTGGAGGTGTAGTTCTGCGAGGCACTCTTTGAGGTGAATGTCGACCGTGGCGTTTACGACTACCCAGATGTTGCGGGGCTGGGTTGTTGTGGGCCGTGGTGTGCTGTTGACGGTGTCCGCCAGGGTGCGCAGTTCACCGTGGGAGGACCCAAGACTATGGCCCCGGTTTGGTGCTCCACGTGGTGTCCATACGCAGGCCGCCTGACGCGTGCGGAGGCACAATACCATGGGGATGCCCTGCTGGGTGCCCGATGCGTCAGTGAGGAAGATGATGTTGGTGTCGCTGGGTACGGGCAGGCGGGCAATTGTTGTGGGGTGATAGATGTATACGGGGTTCCCTTTGGCGGTCCTGGTGGTGGTTTCTGTGGGCTGAAGCAGCGGGGTCGCGTATACGCCTATCCCTGGGGTGATGATGGTTTGAGCGCGTGGGGTGAGGCGGAGGAGTCCTGCGTCGGGGCGGCCCTGTTTGATGTACGCATACATTACGTGGAAGAGGTATCCCATGTTGGGTTGGAACGTCTGGCATGTGATGGTCTTTCGTCGCTTCTTGTCTTCTTTGTCGCCGCGGACTGTTGGGCATTTTAGGTGCAGGGGGCGCATGGGTGCCTCATGAGGGCCTGCCCGGTGCGGGTAGCAGCGGTGCCATTCTATGGGTACGCTCTCTGGGTCTGCTGCCCGCTCGCTGGAGATCGTCCATTCTTCTGTGGGTGTTGGACTCCGGGCGACACTCGCTGGGTGGCCTGGGAGTACTGTGTGAAACCAGGGAGAGAAACACGCCTATGGGTCAGCGCTGGCGGCGGCGGTGGGCATGTGGTAGTGGGTGGAGATGATGTATTGCAGGAGCCATGGGGGGTCCACGGCCGCTGGACCGTAGTGCCAACACGTGCGTGGCGTGCCTTGGTCATTGCGCCTGACGGGTGGTAAATCGGTTTCCGGGGCGTTGTGTTTGGTGATGGACCAGGGAGTGTGGTGTCGCTGGACAGTGCGGGTAGTTTGCTTGTGCCCGTCCGGCGCTAGTAGCAGGAGGGTGAATGCTGCCAAGCCCACCTCCGACGGGGTGGGCTCCTCTCGCTTGGTGTCATCGTCGTGCAGGGCTTCGTGCTCGTTCGGGCGAGGCCCGGGGTGTTGGTGTCAGAAGGCCTTGTACGCCGCGTCGATCTCCTTGGTTCATGGCATTGTACGCCCTGCTTTCGTGGCTCATGTGCGGAGGTATGCCTGGAAAGGTGTTTTTCGAGTGTCTATTTCAAGCTGTGATCAACAAAATGACAGCATGCACCGCAGTGCACAAATGCCATGGACAGGCATATTGAGATTTTAGTATGCCTATGAAAGACATACAAAGCGTACATGTTTTAAGTAAATCAATCATAGATAACAGAGCACAAACAATATTGCTGCACGTAATCGCACATGCGCGCCACCTACAGTAAATCCCGTAAAATACTTGTGTTCATTACACTCCCCTCACAAGCTTAGTGCTGGGGCACCAAGCTGATGCAAAAACTGATGAACAACAAGATTTTACACAAATAAAGTATGCTGAAAAATAATATGACACTCAGAAAAATACCCACTGACCTATGGACCCTACCCGGCTTTCTTTTTAAAAGGGACCTGGCATAGGGGGTGGCTGAGCTGTCACTGCGCTGGGGGGGGCTGTACCTTGGATCTACCCTGATTTCCTTTCCAGGTCCCCGTTGCACTGCCCTCTGCCACAGTTTGTTACTGCAGCTAGTCAATGCAGGTCAGTATATGTCTGTGCGACTGTACACCCTCCACATAGGTAAAAAACCAAACCGGCCACAACAAGGGTAAGTAGAACTCCTATGCTGATGGGGGAAGGTTGGAGGGCTCGACCCTGACATGGGTTATACACTGGTGCTCAAGCCCACGAATTTCTGGGGGGGCTGCACCTAAGACAAAACCTCAGGCTTTTTTCTCTGCTAAAGCCCACCAAAAACATGCACACATTGGGTTACACTTTTACAGAAGGTTAGAAACCACTCAGACATCCAAACTCCTGGCATCCAATCCAGGGTCAAACTGACATCCTGCACTACCGTCATGAATATTCCTGCAAAAATAAAAACTTATCAAAACAAAAATCCTGCAACCGAAGCAAAAACACAAAAGTAGAGGATACCACAGAGCATAGCAAAAAAAAAATAGGAGCAATTTTCCTGTAACGTATCAGTATCAGAACCCCCTTAGTATGTACAAACTTCTGATTCCGGATACCTTAAAATTTATTCACTCATTCAAAATCATCAATGAAATCCGGGCTCTTTGGCTTGCTCCAGGCCTCCACCTTGCTTTGCTATCTGATGCTGGACCTGCAAACAAGAATGGATAGGAAGGGTAGCGTAGGTCAGAGACACTGTCTGTACGTAACACACGTCTGTACTCACAAACACCGGCCAAAACAATCAAACAGCGATGCAATCAACCAAGGCAAGGTGCAAACAGCACTTCTTAGCTCTAACAGCTACAACAAAGCACAACCACTGCAGCGCACACCACTGCATGGAGCTAAAAAGCTCAACGGCCAGCCAACAAATACATGTCTAACCCTTTCAGTCAGGGGGATACCCTGGTAGACTAGTCATTCCAGCTCTCACAGCTAAACCAGCTACAGGAAAGCCTCCAAGAAATCTCAGGGAGGAGGGGCTGGCTTACACTTCAGCCACCAGGAGTTTGAGCGCAACAGGCTCCTGCAAACCTGTAATGAGGACGGTGGCCTCAACGCCTGTGCTTACAGGGGGGTTTCCTGTATGAACTTTCCTACACTCTCAAAAAAAATTGAAACTTGGTTGGCACTGCATCTGTAAAAGGGAAAATAGGCTCTAGCCTTGGCTTACTAGGTGCTAAAAGCTACACTAGCAATCTGCACAACAAACAGAGGCCAACGTAAACAGAAAAACCAAGTAGAAGTGGGCCTCAAAACACAACAACAGTGAAACACTACAACAACGTGTCAACGACCTATCACCAAACTATCCCAGACACCCCCAAATTTTGCAGATTCAGACGGCAGCAATTGTAAAGACACTGCCCGCAAAGAAAGCAACCCTGCATATACTCATCCTATGCATGTCTCAAAAATGACCAAGAACGCAAAGTTCATGGCGGCAGTGTCCAACTCAAAACTTCAAATCTAAATCAGATTCCTACACATTCAGACAGTACCTGTAGTTTGTTTTCGGAATCGCTTTCTGCGGCGCTTCTATGCAGCGCTTCTCTGCAGCGCCACTCTGCAGCGCTTCGCTGTAGCGCCTCTCTGCAGCGCTGCAGCGCTCTTCCGCAGCGCTCTCTGCAGCGCTCCTTGCAGCGCTTCTCTGCAGCGCCCTCGCACTCAGCGCCCTGCTCGCTGACGCTCAGGCTGCTTCTTCACCATGCATCTGCACCACTCTCTTGGCACCCGGCGCTCCTGTACGGCGCGCTGCCGCAGCTCTAGCACGCTGTACTCTTTTACCACCACGGCTTGCCTGCTTTGCGCGCTGTTCCTCATATCCTGGCTTGTGTTCTCCAAGGGCCTTAAGCTCTGCATGCAATGCCTGCACCGGAACCTGCAGCTGTGCAATTTTTTCGTCAAGCTCTCCGAGCCGCACTTTGAGTTCACTCACAACGGCACTCTGTTTCGCCGTCTCGAGCGCAGCAGACTCCTCAAGCTTGTTATTTCTACTGTGCAACTGCTGAATGCTGGACTTCTGGAGACGCACAGTTCGCTGCAAGCGTTTGCAAGCCCTATCCGCAGCTTTCCGAGCTGCGCGCAGTTCCTGTTGATGGTGGTCTGCCGAAGCTTGCCACAGCTGCTCTATCATCTCCTTAGCCTCCGGCAGCTCCACACCATCAGAACTCAACCCAACTTCGTTGCGCAAAGTTCCCCTATTCAGCGCTGCGTGTCGCAAAGTCCCACGCTCAGACCTTGTCTCAGCTCTTCTTGATCTTCGCTCGCACCTTGAATCAGGGCGTCTTGAACTTCGTCCTGACCTTGACTCATCTCGTCGTGAACTTCGTTCTGACCTTGACTCATCTCGTCGTGAACTGCGTTCTGACCTTGATGCATCTCGTCGTCGTGAACTGCGTTCTGACCTTAACGCATCTCGTCGTGAACTGCGTTCTGACTTTAACTCATCTCGTCGTGAACTGCGTTCTGACCTTGACGCATCTCGTCGCGAACTGCGTTCTGACTTCAACTCATCTCGTCTTGACGCAAGCAGCATAGCACAAACCTCAAAAATCTATCTCCAGCAGTTCTATGAACTCCTTCAACTATACCAATCTCTGCACTGTCCACGGTCGCAGTTGTAATCTAAAAAGGCAACTAAAATCTTGTATTTCGAGTGTCTTTTTCAAGCTGTGATCAACAAAATGACGGCATGCACCGCACTGCACAAATCCCATGGACAGGCATATTGAGATTTTGGTATGCCTATGAAAGACATACAAAGCGTAAATGTTTTAAGTGAATCAATCATAGATAGCAGAGCACAAACAATATTGCTACACATAATCGCACATGCGCGCGACCTACAGTAAATCCCGTAAAATACTTGTGTTCATTACAAAGTGTCCTGTCGGGCATTGCGGGTTGGCAAGGATTGGGGCGTCGTGGGCTCGGCATTGGGCTATACCTTTCATCTGTCTGGGGGTGATGTATACTATGGTGATGGTAGCTCCTACAATGCGCAGGGTGTCCACCTTGCCTGCCCGTTGCCGCTGGATGTCGGTGTACGTGGCCAGGAGTGGCCCTTGCTGATCGCAATTGTGGTTTGTCACGATGGCGTGTGTGTGGTGCGGCAGGAGTTGCAGCTGGGCCCAAATGCCGGTGCCCACGGAGGTGGGGACGCCTTGCTGTGCCAGCATCCATCGAGGGCAGGTACTGCAGGCTGTTTACGCTTCCTCAATGCGTACAACTGCCGCTTCGCGGACCTTGGGTTGGTGGCTATGTGTCATGCTGTGTAGCAGGTGTGCTGCGTGTTTGGCGTAGGCTGTGTCGACTAGGGCGCCGGTGTTGTCCCCGTAGTGCCAGTGGGCTTTCATGGCTTCCTTCGGGAAGGATGTGGGCCCACCTCCGTGCTGCGCCCATGATTTGGTTACTTGTTGGTGTGCGTGGTGTAGGGCGTACTGGGGGTTCGGGGGGTGGAGGCCGTGGTACCCGATGGCTGTATTGAGCATCGCCTTCATAAAGTACGCCAGGCCATGCGTAGAGGGGAGGTCCCTCCTGGCGAGCTGAGGTAGTTGAGAGGCCTGGCCAGCCATCAAAAGGCGGCGTTCAGTGCAAAAAAGCTGAGGTAGTTGGGCGAGGCGACCTTGTAGTTTGTTTGGGAGTGCCATGTTGTGATCTTGGGAGGCTTGTGTGAACCCCAGGTGGACTGTGGTGTCCTCCAGATGGAGGGGCCATCATAAGCAATATCTAAACTTCATGGTGGACTTCTAACCATCCCCGTCTTTCATGGAGGTTCATGTTGTCTGCAGTGCCTTGGGAACCGGAACTGGACAGATGGGGTGCCTCACCTTGCCAATCGATCAAGTCGATCAGGAAAGTTAACATTTTTATTCCAATGCCCGATTCTTCCGGAAAACGGATTATTCTGACCCATTTTCTAGTCGCCGTGAAATCGCCGCTCGTCGTCACCGGCGCGCGTGTCGGCGCCTACTTTCCGTTGCAAGTTTTGTTGGGGATTTGTCTCCTGTAGCTTTGAGGCGAGAAAGGAAGTTAAGTGCTGGAGCCATAGGGTTTGTCATGTATTTTCATCTGGTGTGCTCAGCAGAATTTTTCAGCAATGCGCCTGGGGTAAAATCAACGCAGGAGGTTTTCCGTCAAGTGACCGAACTCATGGTTGCCATAGACCATGAGTTCCTTGGGAACCCTACATCTCTCCCCTTTCCCTTCCTTTCATTCCCCTGTCAGATGGGCATATGGCTTTCTTTGCAAAAGCGGCTTACAAGGATAAATTGGGCCATGGAGGGGTGTCAAAGACCTAACTTTTTATCATGCGCCAACGCTAACTTTGTGTACTTGTGAGCATACACGTAACAAATTAACACAGTGCTCACAAGACCAAAAGCGCGGCGACATTTGCAACTTTGGAGCTAACTCAAGGATGGCTCCATGCAAATCAATGCATACCAAAACATGGCCGGCTAAAAAGACCACTTTTTGTCCAAACTTGGGCCAAATGGCCGACGGGCTAAGGCTCGTTTTCGAAGCCATCAGCGAACTGATCCTTGAACCAGGCATTATGGGACGTAGATAGCGCCAACAACATTGTGCATAGCTTGTTTGCTTTTTCCAAGGTTGTCTCTTATTTTGTACAATATCATCTTGTGAGCATGCGACGCATTTTTCTATTTTGCACAAGCGCCCATATGCATGCATCATTGACATGGGAACCAAGGGAAGGCTTGACCCATAGGAGGCATGTTTGAAAATAGTTATTACGGTCCTTCGATTTAGCTACATGCCATATTATTCCGGCCTTAGCGCCTCACTGGTATATATGTCCCAATATTGGCATTCTGGCACTTTTTCCCATATTTCATGTGCTCCAAAGGTTGAGGTGTTAAGAATGTTTTTTCCATGCATTCGCCCCCAACCTTTGAGGCAAATGGGACTTAAGGCCTTCAAAAACTACGATGCATCAGCCCAAAGTCTATCTCTCATGGGATTCGGAGATACAAGTTTTCGAGTGACCACTTTTGGGACGACTTTTCCTCGTTTTAACAAAAAATGGTCTCCAACTCCTTCTCCCCATGACTGCACCTCCGGTGTTGTGTCCGCCTGTTCTCTGATGTAAAGGGCGATATGCAAAGGGTACCAAAACCCTCCTCCAATATGCTATGTCCCCATGTATCCTCGCCATGGGATTGGAGATCCATGGGTGACCCAATTGAGGGTATGTTGCTGCTTGCCATTTTTCTTGTGCTATGTTTCCGCTAAGGGAAAAATAGCTGGAGGCAATCTCTTGGGCTGGTATGGGGCCTATATTAGGACCTAAGTTCCATGGGTCTATAGCATCTTTGCTTCAGTTATTGCTCGCCATGGTCATGGAGATGTGGTATCTTGAGTGTGCGCCGCACCGCTTTGGGCTATTTCACTGTTTTTGCCATTTCACGCCATATTGGGAACACCATATCTCCATAGGGCACGTGATTTAGCCAGGAAAGAAGGGGGTTCTTGTTGCATATGACCAATGGTCGATTGCCCTAGGTTTTCATTTTTGCTCCTCCGGCATGGTTGGAGATTTGCAGCATACCGGGATCCCCATGTAACACAATTTTGCATGCTTTGCTGTTTTCTGCGCGTTAACGTGGCCATCCCCTGAGGACGCTAACGAGCCGGCATGAGAGCAAGTCAAACCCCAATGCACGGTATCAAAGGGAGTATGAAAGATTGCTTCGACCTGATCGCCACAGGAGCCCACCCTGGTTGGTCGCCGGAGACGATCTATTTTGCCAATTTTGGCATTCTGACCCCAATTGGTAACCCCGTGGCTCCAAGACGCCGGGGAATCAGAGGGAACCAGCTGGCATAGAGCCTTCAGGGAGTTTGTAGTTGAAGGGTACAGGGTTGGTGGCTTCACTCCTACCCTCGTATCGCCCAGAGAGGAGTCAATTTTGGACTTTTCTGAGCCAGAATCCGGCTGAGCTGAAACAGCCCATTTTATTCCCCAACCCCCATGGAATAACGGCGGGGCCATATCTGCGGCTCAGAGAAGAGTTAGCACAAGCCATCGAAGGAGCCACTGTTGGTTGGCCCTAGAGCCTATTGGCTCCCAGAAACTGGCCTGTGGCTGGTCGGGACGCTCCTCCCTTGGTAGGGCCCTAGGGTCATTTCTTTGCAGATCCGTGGGTTGTGTTTGTGGCCTCGTATCTGCGTCCTACTAAGGAGATGGGACCCAGGGTTGGAAATTGGTTTTGAACTGAGTGTCTTTTGCCCTGAGGCGCCCTTACCCCAGTCAGTGGCTCAATCCACCACTTGTGTACATGCTCTAATGTGTTTGTGTACATACTTTCGTTCTGTTACAGAGCGGCAAGGATCCTAGAGAGCTTTTTTCTTTGAGGACGCCTTGAGGCGCAGCATTTTGCCTGCCTGTATGCTTGTATGTCCGCCGCAGCATGCCGCGTGGACCAGCGCCCCCACGGTAACTCGTCACAATCACCGGCAGTGTGTGCGGATGATCAAGCTCTGCACGGGCCTCAGTGTCTTGTGACACACACACAGCCACCTACGCATACTCCGTAACCCGCGGCACGTTTTCAAAGGGCCGGCATGCCGCCGCAGCAAGCGCAACTCAAGCCACATGTAGGGTTCGGAACCGGTTTTACCAATCAATAGGAAAAACCGGTTATCGGCAATAATCGGGGATTATCTTCAAAACAATTGGCACAACCGGTTATTTTGAAAGCTGGTTTAAACCAATTAATCGGAATGGTTTCAAATTTTTTGGGTTCTTTTTGGCACTACACTTTGTCCAATTTTTGCACTAAACAGAGGCTTTGGTAGCAATAAGCGATGGCCCATGGTGACTAGGCGAATTACAATTTCCAACGTAGTTTTGATCACTGTCCTCCGACTTGTAAAGGCTCTCTTTTGCCGATTGCAAGATTTTGGTTAGTAAATAACAATTATCGGAAAAACCGATTATTTTCAAAATTATTAATCTGCCAACGGGTTATTTTTGTGAAAATAATCGTTTCAAACCGGTTATTTTCAAAACTAGCAGGTTCCAAACCTTAGCCACATGCGTCACGACCGGCTCCGGAACAGAGCCTACTACCGTTTCCAAAGTCTATCGAGAACCTTGCTGAGTACTTCTCTCGGAAAGGCCGCTAGATGGAGCGCAAGTGGCCCTCCGCAACTCCCTTGCCACCTCGGGCGCCGCCTCTCCGTCAAGGAAGCGACGACCACGATGGGACAGCGATGTCTCCACCCATAAGCGCATGCAACACGGTTCCAGCGGCTACGGTTCGGAATTGGTTTGAGCCACTAATCGCATACTCCGAAAAATTGGACTCATCACATCTCATTTGGCAAGCAATCGGTAACACTGATTGTTTTCAAGACTAATACAAACCAACTAATTGGAGTAGTCATCTATGACGAAGAAATTTTTCACTAATACACCACTCCCTTTTTCCTTTCAAAACTAGTCAGTTTTGCAAAATGATAAAGGGTGGAGCAAAACTTGAAATGAAGCCAAAATCATAAATCGGCGTTGCGAAACAACTTTTCGTAGTCAAATTCAGAAAATCGCATCTGGGTTTTGTATCCAAAACCCGAAACTTGCCCACTGGAGCCGTCGCCGCCACTGCCGCATCGGCAATTTTCGCACTTTTGATTTCGACAATTTGTCCAAACTTCTGACGACTTGTAAGCTGCAACTTTTAGGATCATTCATTTCTGATCAAATCCAACCACCTATCATCTGTTCCGGTGTGATTTTTTTGTGCGGATCTAGCACCAAAAAATCGCACCCGAGCAGAAACTGAAATGATCAACAGGTGGGTTTCGTCAACAATTAATGATCTGCAAAGTTTCAGCTTCTAGATCCTAACAAATTTTGAGAAATCGTCATAACAAAAGGCTCCGATGCGGTAGTTCCGGCATAAGCGCAAAATACGAATACTGACGCGTTCCCGTGGGGGGCCGGCCACGGGACGCTGCGGTGGACACGCGCAAGTGAGCAGGCAGGCAAAGCACTACGCTCACAAGGGCATCAATGCGCTCATGTCATGTGACAAAGCGTTTCAGGATCCTTGCCACTCTGCAACAAGGCAACGAAAGTATGTACAACAACACATCAGGATATGTACACATGGGGTTAAGACTGGACTGGGGTAAGGGAATCACAGGACAATAGACACTCTATCCTAACTTGTATCCCAATCCCAGGTCCGACCCTCTCAGTGGCTGGTGGGGGCGGGGGCTCAAACACAACCCATGCCCTGCTCAGTCTGGACCTTGAAACCCTGCCAATGGGAGAGGTGTCCCGCCCAGCCACAGGCGAGTTCCTGGGAACCAAGGAGCTCCAAGGCCAACCCACAGTGGCTCCCTATGCTCCCTGAACGGCAGGTCCCAACTCCTCTCTGAGCGAGAGATATGGCCCCGCCATAATCCCTCAGGAGTTGGTAGCTGAAAATGGGCTGTTTCAGCCCAAACTGATATTAGCTCCAAAATTCCCAAAATTGACCCCTCGTCCGGACCCGCCAGAGGTAGGGACGAGGCAACTGACCCTATGCCCTTCGAGCACGAACTCCCCGGAGCCCCCACCCAACCTGGTTCCCTCTGAGGTCCCGGCATCAGGGCAACACGGATGAGTCAAGTGGGGTCATGATGCCAAAGTCACCAAAATTGGCGTCATTCCCACGCGTGGCTCGCCCGGCCAAGGTAAGGCCAATGGCTCACAGGGTAGGAGGCAGGACCTGGGACTTATATCTGAGTGTACAACTTGGATTTAGGTCCGGGCTCCCTATGGGCTTAGAGAAATGGGGCCGCCAATTGACCACACGGAAGGGGGAAATTGGGGTCCCAAAATTGGGTCATTTTGGCTGCTTGAAATGAGCCAAAATCCGGTGTGCTCCCAATAGTATATCTCCACGCCGGCTTGGAGATCGGATCCGCCATTCCATACGCGATCCACGGGGAGTCCAACCAAGACTCACATGCCCTTGGCTCTCAAAGATCTCCATGCGACTTGGCGTGGTGACGATCCCAATGGGGTCCACAAATGCCAAAATGGCAAAATTGCCCACACTCACTTTGGGCTAGCGCCTTAACGAAGGTTGCTCCGCTTCGCCCACGTGGTGTGTGAACCATGGGGACCAATGTTCATATCACCCATGTCATATATGGTCCATTGGTCCAAGCGTCCGGCGTGCACGAAGGTTAGAACATGGTGCACGGCGGGCAGCAAAAGTGGAAAATTGCTCAAAATGGCCAAAAATGCGCACACTCATGGTTGGGGCAAATGAGGCACATGCCCGACTCGGACCGGAGTGTCCCATAGGATTGGTATCAAGGCATATGTGTCCAACATATCTTTTGGGCGTCGCCCAACTCCTCCGGTATTGGGTATGGCGGGGTCGCCAAGTGAGCCCATGATTTGGGATAGTCCCAAATCGCCAGCATGGCGGCCACGGTATGCCAAGCCTAAGAGGAGTTATTCGCCGGGTCCAAGATATGTTGGGCACCGAAGTATGTACCCTCAAAACATACTTGGGTCATGATGTCAATTGAACGCAACGTTGAGATACACGGTCGCCACTTGACATCATGACGGGCCAAAAATGGCAAAATTGGCACAATGACACACAAAAGTGCCTTGAAAGGTGCACAATTATATTATAATATCTTCGGCTTGGATCGTGCAATCAACTAATCCCTCTAAACACAATGACTTGACACTAATGACCTCCGATTCCACATATGTGCTCCACTTGGGGCGCTTTGAAAGGTTACGAGCGCTACTTCCCAAGTGGGCACATGAAAATATGGAAAATTGCAAAACACACACCTTGCTCCCAACGCATCGCTTCGGGATCGCCACACAAGCTTCCCTTCACGAAGGTTAGGCTCGCAATTGATCGTAGGGAGTATGGAGAAGGGGCTTGCACAATATGTGGTCCATTGGCGGGCTTGGCTTGGGGCGATGGACCCGCCAAATGGGCACGCAACACAACACAAGGCACATACTCCATATTGCCCAAAAAGGTAGCTCCCCCCACGATATGTCATGCCCCTCCAAGGGCATAACGTTGTGTCAATCGCTCATAGGAACTCAAGGAGAGTTCCTATGCAACACCAACACTTGCGCGCTACACTCGAAAGTTATCTTAACGCACGCAATGTCATGGCCAAAGAGTTATAACGCAAACTCTACCCTCTTGACAATGATCCATTACACTAGCGCGCACGTGTGGAAACGCAAGGCATATAAAGCTTCCTAAATTACGTCGGGAGTATTGTGAATACATCCCACGTTTCCTTATTGTCATTCCTCGCAAGCGGCACGAGATATGACCCTTAAAAGTGGCCTCACGAATCAACTTTGTTTTGCCCATATCTCTGAGTCAAATGGAGGGCAAGATAAAAGGAAAGTTGATTCGTGCATAGGAAAGCACGTAGGTCCACTCGAAAGAGGTCAAATCAAGTGCGGGGATGTCGAAGTCGAAAATCCGATTTCGACATCCTGAAAAATTCGGATCAAGGTTGCGGGTGTAAGATGTGAAAATTGCGGAAGCATTCATGCAGTTCCTGAAGGCTTTGGAGCCTTCGTGACGGATTGCGTTAAAATTTCCATTATAAACAGTCAAACTGGCGGTTACGGTAAAGTCGCGATCCAACCGCCAGCAGTCAAAACAGTGAATATCAGAACGGAAGCGTAAAACTTGACGGGGGCAATATGAAAATAAAACCCTGTTGATTCCTGATGTTCTGATATACAAATCTCCGCTGGCGGTGCATCGGTTGCCGATGCGGGGCTTTACGGCACGGAACACGCTCCCGCCGGGCTCGCACCGGGCGTCAACAGGCGCCTTCCGTACATGGGGTTAGCGGACCGGAGACCGGTCTTCCCTTCCGTACATGGGGTTAGTGGACCGGAGGCCGGTTGTATGCCCTACCCTAGCCATGGGGTTCTGGGTACCGCTTCACCCCCCTCCTTAGAGCAAACCCTGGGGGGGGCTCGATAACACCCACGCATGGCAGCGGGTACCCAGGACCACTTCCTGAAAGGGGGGGGGGGTGTCACATCCTCACTTCAGTAAGTCACAGTAAGATAGGTATGATGTTGTATAAGCTCGTAGCACATGTATAGTACCAAGTATCAAGTACCAAGTCCCGGGTCCTGGCGGCGATTGTTCGGCATCCAAAGGACCTGTTAACCCATACCAGGCGCACCGGGTGCCGGCTGCTACGGTCACCACCACAGTGGCAGTGGCATACACGGCCAACATAGGCGACACACGACGACCGAGGTGGTCCCACAGGTCGAGAGCGACCACAAAGATCCATCAGGCTACCCCAAGCTTCCCAAGGCCCGCCGACTGGGGAGAGTCCCCACGGGTCCTTCCTCGGGCGCACCATGTCCATATCCATACGACGCGAGTCCAGAGTGCCACAGCCGAACTCCTTAAGAGATCTTAAGGGAACTCCTCCTTAAGGGATCGGGCATCAAGGCCGTCTTTTCCCTCGCCCTATTACCACGAAGGCCATACATGAGGGAGTCCTCATGCAGTGTGGGCGGAGGCGTCGACTCCTCAAATCACCAGTTTCCCAGGCAGACTGACCGAGGTCAGGAGCACCGGAGGCCGCCATCCGAATGCAAGTGCGTCTGCGAATCGGTAGGCTCACACTGGGACTGACAGTGGCGGACCGCTGGGAGTGTAGTCAGGCAACTGGGCTTCCCGCCTGGCGCCATCAGGATCTCCACATCACAGCGAATAGGGCAACACGGTATCACGGGCACTCAAACAGTAGAATATGTACTGAGGTACTGGTCCAGGCTGGACCATATGTAAAAACACGTAAACGGCGACTCAGGGCGCCTCTGTATCCCGATTCGTGGTGAAAAACAGTCCATCCCTCAGCGATGGGCTGATGACACTTAACATACAGATGCACATATCCTGGAGGGCAGAAAAACAAGCAATAATCTGGGTAAATAGGCGTGTAAACACGCTCTGGACAGAGCGCCAAACCACGCCACGGTCAGGATAAGGCAATGCAGGAGGGTGGACGGGAAAACGCCTGAGTTCAGGCCATATATAGTCAGCTGACACACGTCGACTGGTCTGGATTCCGCAAGTGCCATGGAACCAGACCCCACACCAAAAATTCGCAATGCCGATGACAGCGGCATCCGTTGCGCAACGACGTATGGGCTTCAAGGCCCCAAGAGCTCAAAAATATGTAGGTCAGTCGCCCTACCTGGTTTCCCAAGGATTCAGCAGGGGGGGGAGTGACAAATAGAATTGAAGAGAGGGGCCATCCTCCTCTGGATTCAGCAGGGGGGGGTATATGGCCACTCTGTCACCGAAAGATGGAAGAGAGCAAGCAAGTAAGGGACGATTCGTCGGCCTCACAAGCGCTCAAGACGCATCAGGGGAGAGCTCAGGGCGCTGATCAGGCACCCCTGGCTGCAATCGCCCGGGTGAGTGCTGCCAAGTCCGAAACGTGGATCTTGGCCTTCTGCTTGCGGATGTACTCCATGAAGGGAGTATTGACCCGCGGCACGAACGAGGAGACGGGTTCCCAGGTGTCGTGGGACGGCCCATAGCCTCGCCAACGAACCTTGAACTCCAGACCTCCGGGTGCCGAGGCCCTCGGACGCTGAGCCAGGATCTTCTCGACTGTATAGTCGTCCTGCTCAGCATAGTCGTCCTCCGAGTCGGCCTCATGTGCGGCATAGCTCAGGGACACATGTTGGCCACGGAGGTCGGGTTCCCGCACACAGGGCTGACTCTCGTGGCGCTCCCGGAACTGTCCGTGACCCACCTTGATGCGGTAGGTGTCCTCACCACTCCTGCGGACCACCTCGCCGGGTGTGAACCAGGTCTTGGTGCGGTGGGTGCCCATGGGGCGGGGTCTGATCACCCACACCGGGTCTCCCACCCTGAACTTCTGCGCTGTCGAGCTCGGGGCGGACTTCTGACGCTCAGCATGCTCCTTCTCAAGCTGCTGGCGGATGTCCCGCGCCGTTTGCTCTTGCCGCGCGAAGAATTCCTTGGCATCCATAGCCATACCATCACCAGACAAGGGAAGTCCCCTACCCAGGGGGTCCCTGCCGAACAGAATCTGGTGAGGGGACAAACCGCCCGGAGTGGGGGTGTCATGATGGGCCTTCAGAGCAGGCCACATCTCCTCAAACCAGTTCCGCCGTGGATTGGTGATGTGGATCTTGCGCAGCTTCTCGAACAGCTGCCGTCCAGCCACTTCAGCAAGGCCGTTAGACCGGCTGAGGTAGGCGACGCTCTTGGCATGACGTATTCCCATGAGGGAACACATAGCCTTGAAGCAGCCACCAGTAAACTGGGGCCCTCGGTCACTGCAAATGGTGCGGGGGATGTCAAAGACGGTCAGCCAATGACGAATCATCATGACTGCCACTTCCTTGGCAAGCAACCCCTTTTTGCGTGCCGGAACGGCTACAACGTAGCCGCTGTGGCGGTCCACACAGAGAACCACACAGTCAAAGGTCTCCTTGCCAATGTGCACTTCGGGCATGGAGAAGACGTCCATGGCCACGCTCTCCATGGGCTGGTCAGGAACCGGGGTCCATTGGGGTTCCCCCTTGACGTTCCGGTTATCGGGATTGCAGGCCTGACAGACCGAACAACCCTTCCTGACCTTCTTGATGGCGGTGTAGAGAACGATATGGTCGATTTCGAACCGACGCTGCATGTCAAGAGCCTGCTTCTTGACCCCTGGGTGCAGCATGTGGTGGTGCCAAGCTTCACAAAGCTCCAGCACCCGGGACTCCGGTACTAGCAGCTTACCATTGAGGTAGAGCTTGCCATCTTCCTCGGTCAGCCCCTTTGGCCACTTCTGCCCGTCGTCAGGGTCGGTCACAGCCCTATACTCGGCCGCAAAGGCCTCAGACTTGGCGTAATCGTCGGTCCAGTCGTCCTGGAGGCAAGACTCTGGGAAGAGGTGCTTGTAGGACTCAGCTCCCTCAGGGGCAAGTACACTGACCGCTCTGCTCACCCTCGACGCGAGGGGGGCATCTGCAGCCATAACGACGAAGCATTTTGCACCCTCCTCCTCCATCAGGCGCTCCATTTCGATGATCCTCTTGGCTTCAGCGGTCTCAGCCTCATCGCCATGGGCAGAGATATCCTGCATGCCCTTGCTGGCGGGATAGGCCCACCTACTGAGACAGTCCGCCACGGTGTTATCCTTTCCAGGAATGTAAACAACCGTAAGGTCGAACTTGGCCAAGGTCTCATGCCATCTTGCCCGTCGGGAGGCGGGACCTGAGGGGGTGTCCACGTGCTCCTTGTGCCACGACTGCAGACTCTGATGGTCGGTGCAGACGGTGACGGGATGGAGGGCTATGTACCCAGCCCATTTCCTGAGAGCCATGACGATGGCATACGCCTCCTTTTCACGGGGCGTCCACGTCCGTCTCTGGCCTTCCGCCAGGACTCGGCTCCAGAAGGCCACGGGCACGTGCCTCCCGTCGTCAAGCACTTGCTCCAACACAGCGCCAATGGCGTAGTCGGAAGCGTCGGTGCGCAGGACGAACCCTCGGTCGGGATCCAGGAGGTGCAGACCCACTGCGGATAGCAGCGCCTGCTTCATCCCCTCAAAGGCACGGTCGGACTCAGCTGTCCAGACCAGAGCCTTCTTGGACCCCTTCTTGGTCTCCTCTCGGTTGCCCTTGAGCATGGTCGTCATGGGGGCTGCATACTCGGCATACATTTTGATATACCCCGAGTAGTAGTTGCAGAACCCCAGATACGCCCGTAGCTCGGAGACCGTCTTGGGGGTTTCCCAGTGCTCAATCGCAGCCACCTTGCCAGGTATGGGCTTTCGCTGCCCGTTCCCGACTACGTGGCCAGCGAAGACCACCTCGCTTACCGCAATGGTGGCCTTGTCACTGCTGCCCGTGAGTTTGTGCCGAACCAGAAGGTCCAGCACTCGAGTGACGTCCCTCTCGTGTGCCTCCAGGAGCTCCTCGTAGCTCATACTGGGGTCCCCGGACGCGATGATCACGTCGTCCACGAAGGGGTCCGCACAGTCGCGCACCGGCTCAAGCAGGTTCTCCAGCATCCGCTGAAAAGCCGCATTGCCGTTGGTAACGCCCATGGGCATCACCTTCCACTGGAGAGGTCCAAGTGGGGTGCTCATGGCTGTGCAGGCACGGGACTCCTCGGCGAGAGGCATCTGATGATAACCATGTTTCAGGTCAATCACCGTGAAGATCCTCCGCCGGTGTTGCTTTTGCAGCATGTCCTCAATGAGGGGCAGCGTATAGCTGTCGTGCTGCGTTTGGGCGTTCAGGCCGCGGTAGTCGACCACGAGCCGCCACTCACCGGCAACCTTCTTGGGGACGACGAAGCACGGAGAGGCCCATTCGGAGTGGCACGGCTCGAGCCAGCCTCTCTGGATGAAGTCACGGAGGATCTTCTCCATGGCTTCTTTCCTCTCGCCCCTCAGGGCAAACTCCCGGTGCCGATACACACGGGGGTCCTGCTTCAGTCGTATCTTGGCCTCGCCATACGGTCCACGCACCAGTGGGGGAAACACAGGCTTACCGCTGAAGAAGGTATCACCATACTTCTGTTTCAGCCTGGCCCTCAATGCCTGGATCTTGGGGCAGTCATCGGACTCCGCCTTGGCTTTTCCGGGCACTTGAACCGAGGAGCTTACTTGAGGGGTAGTGACCCCGCTCGCTTTCGGCTCAGGCGGTCTTCCCAGGTGGCCCAAATGGCCATCCCTGGTCTTGCCTCGGAACAGATCGCCGTAGGTGGGTGGGTTACCGCCAGGCGGCTCGTCTTGGCTGGACATGTGATCCAGCACCCTCTGTACGAAGGTATTCCCATCATAGGAACCGGAGACGATTGAGTCCACTTCCCACCAGGCTTTGTCCTGGCCTTTGCCCTCACGCTGGTTTCCCCAGTCGTGAAAGGGCTGAACCATATACCCCTGAACCAGATCCCATTCCTCTTCAGTGAGGGGGTCTTCCGATTCCGATTCTTCGATGTCAACAGGGGGAACCGCAAAGCATTGCCGCCAGGGCTCTGCTATGATGCGGTTGACACACACGAAGTCCGTGGTATCGGCCTGATCAAGGCCCCCATCCACATAGTGGAATTCCGTTGGCCATCTCTGGGGTGGCATGGGCTGTCCCTTAGCGTCCTGATAGACACTCTCTCCAGCCGGTAGGACGACCTTGTTTAAGGTCATGTTGGTCAATGAGGCTACCCAATGTCGGGTACTTTCCTCCTCGGTGCATCCCATAGGAACAACCAGCACTGCCTTGGAGCGGTCCTTGCGAATCTTCGCTATCGCTCTTGGAATGTCCCAACGGGGGCAATGGATCCACATCAATCCCTGATGCGGACCCCAGTGCTTCTTCCACGCGGAGTCCTGTGCGCTCCAGTACTTCTCACACACCCGAAGATGGGCGGAGGTTCCTGAAGAGAACGCATCCAGGGCCAGATCCGAAGCTCCCAAGTCCGCGACAACTCGGCTCGCCACTTCCGGCCTTACGCCGTACTCCTGGTTTGCAGGACCAGTTGGCTCAGTGTCCAGCGCGGCAACTTCGAGCTGATTGCGTTCGGGGTGGATCCATTGGCATTCCACATGGTGCTCAGGTGACGAAAGCCACGAGAGCTGGTCGTCCTGGTACAGGGTCATGGAAGCCTGGGCCGGGAGGACGCCGGAGTCCGTCTCCATCATGAAGTCGTACCCGACGATCATGTCCCAGTCCATCTCGGCCTCGTAGAAGCGACCGTGCAGGAGGATTTCCTTGCCGAGGTCTGGGCGGCTCAGCTCACGATGGTTCACGAACTGCAGCCCAATGGCCGCTTCCTTCGTGCCTCCCACCATGTACTGGCCGTTCGCCACCTTCAGCCTGACAGGTTTCCGACTGTCGGTCAGACACTCTGGTGGAAGTAGGCCAGCCTTGACCAAGCTGACTTGAGCTCCCGTGTCGACCAACACATCGAAAACCTTCTCCACTTCCCCGCATAAGGCACGGACCTTAAGATGCAACTGCCGCTCGCGACCGACACGGCGCACGGCGTGCAAACTCAGGATCTCCGGCCGTTCCAGAAGCTCAACAAGCGACTGGTGCAGGTCGTGGACAATGGGCTCAGGCTGCCCATCTGCGGCATCCAGCTGCGGTCCGGGTGATCCTCCGATACTCTCGGATAGATCCTGTAGTACATCAAACACATTCTTGGTCGCGAAGGACGGACGGGTGCAAGGGTTCGTGCCTTCACTTGCCCTCACCCCGCCTCCGCAACTGGGCGCCGGACCGGGCCTTCCGCCCGCGGCAGTCCCCCTGTGCTTATCGACTCCCGACTGGGATGGTTCGGCGCTTCCCACGTCACCATCTTGCGACCGCCCTAGCTGGGGCCCTTGGCTGCAGGGGCTCCGCTAGGGGGCGTCGGTTGTGGAAGAAGGGGTGTTCTCCTCCGCATCAACCTCATTGATGCCCTTCTTCCTTCTTTCGCTGCGAGTAGTGAAGCGGTACCCAGAACCCCATGGCCAGGTTACGGCATACAACCGGTCTCCGGTCCACTAACCCCATGCACGGCGTGTTCCGTGCCGTGAAGCCCCGCATCGGCAACCGATGGACCGCCAGCGGAGATTTGTGTATCAGAATATCAGGAATCAACAGGGTTTTATTTTCATATTGTTTCCGTCAATTTTTACGCTTCCGTTCCGATACTCACTGTTTTGAGTGCTGGCGGTTGGTTCCCGATTTTACCGTAACCGCCAGTTTAACTGTTTATAATGGAAATTTTAACGCTATCCGTCACGAAGGCTCCAAAGTCGCCAGGAACTGCATGGATGCTTCCGCAATTTTCATAATTAATACTCGCAACCTTAATCCGAATTTTTCAGGATGTCGAAATCGGATTTTCGACTTCGACATCCCCGCACTTGATTTGACCTCTTTCGAGTGGACCTACGTGCTTCCGTATGCACGAATCAACTTCCCTTTTATCCTGCCCTCCATTTGTCTTAAAGATATGGGCAAAACAAAGTTGATTCGTGAGGCCACTTGTGAAGGTCATATCTCGTGTTGCTTGCGAGGAATTACGATAGGGAAACGTGGGATGTATTCACAATACTCCCGACGTAATTTAGGAAGCATTATATGCCTTGCGTTTCCACACGTGCGCGCTAGTGTAATGGATCATGGTCAAGAGGGTAGAGTTTGCGTTACAACTCATTGACCATGATATTGCGTGCGTTAAGATAACTTTCGAGTGTAGCGCGCAAGTGTACGTGTTGCATAGGAACTCTCCTTGAGTTCCTATGAGCGATTGACACAAAGTTATGCCCTTGGAGGGGCATGACATATCGTGGTGGGAGCCACCTTTTTGGGCAATATGTGGTATGTGCCATGTGTTGTGTTGCGTGCCCATTTGGCGGGTCCATTGCTCCAAGCCAAGCCCGCCAATGGACCTCACATTGTGCAAGCCCCTTCTCCATACTCCCTACGGTCAATTGCAAGCCTAACCTTCGTGAAGGGAAGCTTGTGTGGTGATCCCGAAGCGATGCGTTGGGAGCAAGGTGTGTGTTTTACAATTTTCCATATTTTCATGTGCCCACTTGGGAAGTAGCGCTCGTAACCTTTCAAGGCGCCCCAAGTGGAGCACATATGTGGGATCGAAGGTCAATGGTGTCAAGTCATTGTGTTTAGAAGGATTAAGTGATTGCACGATCCAAGCCGGAGATATTATAATATAATTGTAGACCTTTCAAGGCACTTTTGTGTGTCATTGTGCCAATTTTGCCATTTTTGGCTGGTCATGATGTCAAGTGGCGACCGTATATCTCAACGTCGCGCTCAATTGACATCATGACCCAAGTATGTTTTGAGGGTACATACTTCGATAGCCAACATATCTTGGACCCGGCGAATAACTCCTCTTAGGCTTGGCATACCGTGGCCGCCATGTTGGCGATTTGGGACTATCCCAAATCATGGGCTCACTTGGCGACCCTGCCATTCCCAATACCGGAGGAGTTGGGCGACGCCCAAAAGATATGTTGGACCAACATGACTTGATACCAATCCTATGGCACACTCCGGTCCGAGTCGGGCGTGTGCCTCATTTGCCTCAACCATGAGTGTGCGCATTTTTGGCCATTCTGAGCATTTTTCCACTTTTGCTGCCCGCCGTGCCCCATGTTCTAACCTTCGTGCACGCCGGACGCATGGACCAATGGACCATATATGACATGGGTGTTATGGGTAATGGTCCCCATGGTTCACACACCACGTGGGCGAAGCGGAACCACCTTTGTTAAGGCGCCAGCCCAAAGTGAGTGTGGGCAATTTTGCCATTTTGGCATTTGTGGACCCAATTGGGATCGTCACCACGCCAAGTCGCATGGAGATCTTTGAGAGCCAAGGGCATGGGAGTCTCCGTTGGACTCCCGGTGAATCGCGTATGGAATGGCGGATCCGATCTCCAAGCCGGCGTGGAGATATACTATTGGGAGCACACCAAATTTTGGCTCATTTCAAGCAGCCAAAATGACCCAATTTTGGGACCCCAATTTCCCCCTTCCGTGTGGTCAATTGGCGGCCCCATTTCTCTAAGCCCGGAGGGAGCCCGGACCTAAATCCAAGTTGTACACTCAGATATAAGTCCTAGGTCCTGCCTCCTACCCTGTGAGCCATTGGCCTTACCTTGGCCGGGCGAGCCACGCGTGGGAATGACGCCAATTTTGGTGATTTTGGCATCATGACCCCACTTGACTCATCCGTGTTGCCCTGATGCCGGGACCTCAGAGGGAACCAGGTTGGGTGAGGGCTCCAGGGAGTTCGTACTCGAAGGGCATAGGGTCAGTTGCCTCGTCCCTACCTCTGGCGGGTCCGGACGAGGGGTCAATTTTGGGGATTTTTGAGTCGATTTCAGTTTGGGCTGAAACAGCCCATTTTCAGCTACCAACTCCTGGGTGATAATGGCGGGGCCATATCTCTCACTCAGAGTGGAGTTGGGACCGGCCATTGAGGGAGCATAGGGAGCCACTGTCGGTTGGCCTTGGAGCCCCTTGGTTTCCAGGAACTCGCCTGTGGCTGGGCGGGACACCCCCCCTTTTGGCAGGGTTTCAGGGTCCGGACTGAGCAGGGCATGGGTTGTGTTTGAGCCCCCGCCCCCATCAGCCACTGAGAGGGTCGGACCTGGGATTGGGATATGAGTTGGGACTGAGTGTCTATGGTCCTGTGATGCCCTTACCTCAGTCCAGTCTTAACCCCATGTGTACATATCCTGATGTGTTGCTGTACATACTTTCGTTCCCTCTTTGCAGAGTGGCAAGGATTCTGAAACGCTTTGTCACATGACACAGGCGTATTGATGCCCTTGTGAGCGTAGTGCCTTGCCTGCCTGCTCACCTGTGCGTGTCACCGCAGCGTCCCGTGGCCGGCCCCCCACGGGAACGCGTCAAAAGCGTTTCACCGCCGCGGGGTTACCCAACCCTCGCGTGCCACTCGGGGCCACCAACCCCGAGCAGCGCGTCGCAGCAGCGCGGCGCAGCGGCTCGCAGCGCCACTCAGCGACAGCGCCGAGTTCGTAACGCAGCCCGCAGCGCCGTCCAGTGCATCGCCCTGACCGCGCAGCAACCGTGAAAGAGGTGCACAGACCAGGACCCCTGCATCAGCCCCATCGGCCGACCCGGAGTCCCATCGGCCGACCAGCAAGGCCGCGTCAACCACCTCCACAACCACCGGCTGACCAGCACCAGCCGCACTTCCAATCCAGTGCTGCAGCACCCTCCTCAACAACCACAACCAGTTCGTTGAGTTGAACGAGTGCACATCAAGGACCTCAAGATCAACTACGCCCCCGCTGCCATGGTGAATTGGCAGGAAGCGGGCAGGACGTGGCCGCGGCCCCACCCCCATGCAGCACGCCTGCTGCGTGGGTTGGTTTGGGACCAGCACTACCGCCACAGCCACCCCCAGTGCGAAGGCGGCATGCCCAGGAGCTTCGAGCTCCGCACGGACATCGCCCCCGACCGCCTGCAGGCCGTGGAGGACTGGCTGCGGGCGGAAGGGTACGAGTACCGCCACCAGCAGAGGCGCTGGAGGACGTGGACCCGGCCGGACAGGCCCGGCGAAGGCCTGCGTCCCGACGGGATTGAGGAGGACGAGGAGCCCAACGTGTACCCGTCGGGCGCCTCGATCAACGTCTCCCTGTGGGACGTGATCGAGAGGAAGTTCCCGGAACCGGGGAGCGAGCGCAGGCTGCAGGGCAGCAGCAGCGCGTCTCCGGGGACGGAGAAGCGGTCCGCCGGGGACAGGAAGAGGGACCGGAAGTGGCGGGAGTACCAGGAGTCCCTGGCCGCCGAAGCCGCCCAAGGCGCCAAGGGCCGAACCCGAGCCCCCAGTCCCCAACGGGCCAATGGTGGTCACCACCCCGGCTCCACCACCCTTGGCGACTACATCCAAGTCGCCAAGCAGACCCAGGGCAAGCCCCGTCCGCTGCTCCTGAGGGCCCGGCAGGCCCCAGCAGGCCCCAGCAGCGACGTGGAGTCGGCCCACCGTGGGAGGATGCCGGCCGACCAGGCCAGCTCCAGCAGCAGCGTTGCTCCCGAAAGGGACGTGGCGCGCGCCTGTGAGCGCGCCTGTGGGGTGCCCTGCAACCGTCGGGTTGCCCGGCAACGGGCCAAGCAGTACAGCGCTGCCGTGGAGGGCGCCGCCGGCATCGCCTAGGAGGAGGCTGCGCATTGGGCGCATGGCATGGCCATCCACACCCAGACCGTGGCGGCCATTGCGGCCGGACTCACGGCCGTAGCCGCCCATGGGGCAGCGACTGCCCAGGTCAACGGTGAGTTGGCGGCAGCCGACGAGGAAGCCCGCCTGACGCAGGAGGCCATTGCCTGCAAGGAGGCCGAGGTGAAGGCGCTGGAAGAGGCGCTTGCCCAAGAGAGGGCAAAGAAGGAGGCGGAAGAAAGGGCCCACGCCGAAGCGACGGCTAAGGCCCAGGAGGACGCCGCCAAGAAGGAAGCCATCGAAGCCGCGCGACGGAAGGTCGCTGAGGAGAAGGCCAAGACGGAGGCGGAGCTGGCGGCGTTGGAGGCGCAGAAGGCGCAGCTGCTGCAGGCCCGGGAAGCCGAGGCGGCTCGTGCTCGGGAAGAGGCCGAAGCGCGAGCTGCCGCAGCCACCGCCGCCGCAATGGAGGAGGCAGAGGCCAAACTCCGCCACGAGACTCCCCCGGGAGGATCGCGAGTGGAGACCCTTCGAAGGCTTTTCGAAGGGGACGCCTCCTCCAGGATGAAGCTGGATGAGGCGGACACGGGCAGCAGTGGGAGCGGTGGCACCACCGCCCGTCGGCGGAGGAAGGGCAAGGGGAAGACCCCCGAGAGGCCGCGGAGGCCAGCGGGTGGGCACCCCCACGACAGTGACCCCTTCTTCACCGCCAGTGACGGGGATGAACGAGGCCGTCGACATCGCCAAGTGGTGGCTTGGACGGGCGGAGGTGGCGGAGACGTCCCCATGGAAGGTGAGGATGAGGATCCCCCTCCTCCCTACCGGAGCTCCGAGTCCTCCGTGACCGAGACGCCCAGGTGGGGCGACATGGACGAGGAAGACGACATGGAGTTCGGCATCACGAGGAAGCGCCCATCCTCGGACCCACCGAGGCGACCCGGCGGAGACCCACCGGGACCCCCTGGCGGAGGACCATCAGGACCCCCTGGAGGACGCCCACCGAGTGGACCCCCTGGAGGCGGACCACCGGGCGGGGGAGGACCCCCTGGACCGGGCAGACCCGGCGGAGGCCCTCCTGGAGGACCCCCTGGGGACCCCGACGACCCACCAGGGAACGGCGACCCGGATACCACCTGGCGGTGGATTGTCTACCTCCGCAGGAGGGTCTTTGCCCTCGAGTGCGAGGTAGACACGGGCAAGGTCGAGATGGCTCGCATCTCCGGGGTCGCCGCGCGCGCCCAGAAGGACCTGGACATCGCCAGGGCCGAGACCAAGTCGCTGACCAACGTCGTCAGCGGCCTGCAGGAGAGGCTGGATGCGCTGGAAGCCCGTGGGAGAGTCGGCAGCGACCACCCACCCCTGGAGTCTGGCTCGTCGGAGGATGGCTGGGGACCCGGACCAGGTCCAGGCAGACCCCACGCCCCCGGCGGAGCCCCCAGGAGTCGCCCCAGCGCCAGTGCCCCCTCTCTCACCGCCCCCTCTCACCACAGCGCGGGCCGCCGCAACGAGCGCGTGCCGCCCGGCAGTGGCGGTGAGGAATGGACGATGAGTGGCTCAGCGCGGACTACGACAACCGCCGTGCCCCACCGCGGACGCCTGTACGCCCCCGACGCCCGGCACCAGCCCCGGCGCCAATCCCCAGGGCTGGAGGACGTTATGGTGGACTCAGGGATGAGGTCCCCAGAGGAGACGTGGAGTGGGATGTCGGCAAAGGTGAGGACCTGGATCTGGACCTGGACCTGGAGGAGTTCGACATCAGCCCGCCGCGTGGTGTACGACGGGAGGCCGCTGAACGCAGCCGCCGGCGCCGTGATGAGGATGCGTACATGGATGCAGTACGGCGTGAACATTTCGGTTCAGCGTACGTGGAGGAACCGCGGCGTAGCCACAGGGATTCCATGGAGGAGATGGACGTGGCGGCCGTGGGAGTCCGTGGGCGAGGCCGGTGGGAACCTCGGTCGACCTCGCGGCCGGCGTTCATGGTCTCTAAGGCCGCGGACGCCGCCGTGTGGGAAGACTTGAAGGACATCAAGCCCCCCATGTACGATGGCAACCCCCTCAACCTCGACCGCTTCTTGGAGAAGCTGGACGATTGGGGGCTGACCGTCACTGAAGACCTACCTCCCGCGGATGCGGAGAGATATGTCTTCAAACGGTTCAGGTACCGCCTGCCGGAAGTGCTCGGCGAGCTATACTTCGTGGCGACCAAGGAGGGGAAAATCAAGACCCTCAAGGACGCCAAGAAGTGGCTCAACGAGCAGGAGCGGGTGGACGCTCCGCAGGTGGCTGCCAAGCGCTGGAAGTCCATCAAGCTTGAGCATGATGGACGGGAGATCCGCCTACGGGACTGGCGTGACTTCCGAGGGAAATACACCCTCTTCCGCCGCAATGTGGAGGATTGGAACGAGGCTGACGAGCAGGCTCGCCTGCTCTCCATGCTGCCGGAAGCATGGATCAAGAGGGTCACCAAGGAGGAATCCAAGAGGGCCAAGTCCAACCACACGGTCAAGATGATGCTCCCCAAGGAGTATCATACGAACGTTGTGTCTTGGGCGAAGAAGAACGTGGCCCGGGATGTCAAACGGCACTCCCTGCGGAACGCTCTTCTCATCACCGTCTCGGGCGATCGCGAGAAGACCGCGATGTGGCGCCTTGACGATTGTGAGTTGAGCGGCCAGACCATCCGTCTGCAGCCCATCCCGGCGCGGATGAGCTGCGACGAGATCCTGGAGTGGGTTGGCGAGGAAGTACTCAAGGAGTACCGAAACCTCCACCACACCCGCGGGTTGAGGCCCGGCGACCGCGACGTCAACCACGTTGGCGAGGGACCTGGCGGGGAATCTGCCATGGACCCAGCGGGAGCCGGCGGCGATGAGACTCTCGTCGACGATGACGACGACGATGAGCCCGCCGAAGTGGCCGTTTGTGCCTTCGTGGCCAAGAACCTGAACACGGGGAGCAAGCCGGGAAACTGGAAGCCCCTGCAGCAGGGTTGGAAGAAGCAGGAGAAGAGGGACCCTCGCCGCATTGGCGACCCTCCGCTGTCCTTTGGGGAGTTCATACGAGCTCACCCTCAGGGCTGTTTCGTGTGTTATGGGAGGAAGCGAGGCTTCAACCATGACCACCGAACATGCCCCATCCACAAGGCTGACACGGACGCTTACAAGAAGGTGCACGGGTCGAAGAAGCGTGCGCCCGTGGGTATTCGGGAAGCCAAGGTGGAGGTGGACAAGGAAGAGCTGGCCAAGCTGATGTCGTCGGTGGGGACCGAGTTGGCCAAGGAGATCCAGGAGATCAAGAGGAACTGGGTCCCCAGGTCGGACAACAAGAACAAGGAGAACAACCAGAATGACCAGAACAAGGACAAGGACAAGAAGGGTAAAGGAGGAGGTAAAGGGGGAAGAAAGAAGGGCGTCAACGACGTTGAGGCCGAGGAGAACACCCCCTCTTCCACAACCGACGCCCCCTAGCGGAGCCCCTGCAGCCAAGGGCCCCAGCTAGGGCGGTCGCAGGATGGTGACGTGGGAAGCGCCGAACCATCCCAGTCGGGAGTCGATAAGCACAAGGGGACTGCCGCGGGCGGAAGGCCCGGTCCGGCGCCCAGTCGCGGAGGCGGGGTGAGGGCAAGTGAAGGCACGAACCCTTGCACCCGTCCGTCCTTCGCGACCAAGAACGTGTTTGATGTACTACAGGATCTATCCGAGAGTATCGGAGGATCACCCGGACCGCAGCTGGATGCTGCAGATGGGCAGCCTGAGCCCATTGTCCACGACCTGCACCAGTCGCTTGTGGAGCTTCTGGAACGGCCGGAGATCCTGAGTTTGCACGCCGTACGCCGTGTCGGTCGCGAGCGGCAGTTGCATCTTAAGGTCCGTGCCCTATGCGGGGAAGTGGAAAAGGTTTTCGACGTGTTGGTCGACACGGGAGCTCAAGTCAGCTTGGTCAAGGCTGGCCTACTTCCACCAGAGTGTCTGACCGACAGTCGGAAGCCTGTCAGGCTGAAGGTGGCGAACGGCCAGTACATGGTGGGAGGCACGAAGGAAGCGGCCATTGGGCTGCAGTTCGTGAACCATCGTGAGCTGAGCCGCCCAGACCTCGGCAAGGAAATCCTCCTGCAAGGTAGCTTCTACGAGGCCGAGATGGACTGGGACATGATCGTCGGGTACGACTTCATGATGGAGACGGACTCTTGCGTCCTCCCGGCCCAGGCTTCCATGACCCTGTACCAGGACGACCAACTCTCGTGGCTTTCGTCACCTGAGCACCATGTGGAATGCCAATGGCTCCACCCCGAACGCAATCAGCTCGAAGTGGCCGCGCTGGACACTGAGCCAACTGGTCCTGCAAACCAGGAGTACGGCGTAAGGCCGCAAATGGCGAACCGAGTGGTCGCGGACCTGGGAGCGTCGGATCTGGCCCTGGATGCGTTCTCTTCAGGAACCTCCGCCCATCTGCGGGTGTGTGAGAAGTACTGGAGCGCACAGGACTCCGCGTGGAAGAAGCACTGGGGTCCGCATCAGGGACTGATGTGGATCCATTGCCCCCGTTGGGACATTCCAAGAGCGATAGCGAAGATTCGCAAGGACCGCTCCAAGGCAGTGCTGGTTGTTCCTATGGGATGCACCGAGGAGGAAAGTACCCGACATTGGGTAGCCTCATTGACCAACATGACCTTAAACAAGGTCGTCCTACCGGCTGGGGAGAGTGTCTATCAGGACGCTAAGGGACAGCCCATGCCACCCCAGAGATGGCCAACAGAATTCCACTATGTGGATGGGGGCCTTGATCAGGCCGACACCACGGACTTCGTGTGTGTCAACCGTATCATAGCAGAGCCTTGGAGGCAATGCTTTGCGGTTCCCCCTGTTGACATCGAAGAATCGGACTCCGAAGACCCCATCACTGAGGAGGAGTGGGATCTGGTTCAGGGGTATATGGATCAGCCCTTTCACGACTGGGGGAACCAGCGTGAGGGCAAAGGCCAGGACAAAGCCTGGTGGGAAGTGGACTCGATCGTCTCTGGTTCCTATGATGGAGATACCTTCGTAAGGAGGGTACTGGACCACCTGTCCAGCCAGGACGAGCCAATCGGGGGTAACCCACCCACCTACGGCGATCTATTCCGAGGCAAGACCAGAGATGGCCCTTTGGGCCACCTGGGAGACCGCCTGAGCCGAAAGCGAGCGGGGTCGCTACCCCTCAAGTAAGCTCCGTGGTTCAAGTGCCCGGAAAAGCCAAGGCGGAGTCCGATGACTGCCCCAAGATCCAGGCGTTGAGGGCCAGGCTGAAGCAGAAGTATGGTGATACCTTCTTCAGCGGTAAGCCTGTGTTTCCCCCACCGGTGCGTGGACCGTATGGCGAGGCCAAGATACGACTGAAGCAGGACCCCCGTGTGTATCGTCACCGGGAGTTTGCCCTGAGGGGCGAGAGGAAAGAGGCCATGGAGAAGATCCTCCGTGACTTCATCCAGAGAGGCTGGCTTGAGCCGTGCCACTCCGAGTGGGCCTCTCCCTGCTTCGTCGTCCCCACGAAGGTTGCCGGTGAGTGGCGGCTCGTGGTCGACTACCGCGGCCTGAACGCCCAAACGCAGCACGACAGCTATACGCTGCCCCTCATTGAGGATATGCTGCAAAAGCAACACCGGCGGAGGATCTTCACGGTGATTGACCTGAAACATGGTTATCATCAGATGCCTCTCGCCGAGGAGTCCCGTGCCTGCACAGCCATGAGCACCCCACTTGGACCTCTCCAGTGGAAGGTGATGCCCATGGGCGTTACCAACGGCAATGCGGCTTTTCAGCGGATGCTGGAGAACCTGCTTGAGCCGGTGCGCGACTGTGCGGACCCCTTCGTGGACGACGTGATCATCGCGTCCGGGGACCCCAGCATGAGCTACGAGGAGCTCCTGGAGGCACACGAGAGGGACGTCACTCGGGTGCTGGACCTTCTGGTTCGGCACAAACTCACGGGCAGCAGTGACAAGGCCACCATTGCGGTAAGCGAGGTGGTCTTCGCTGGCCACGTAGTCGGGAACGGGCAGCGAAAGCCCATACCTGGCAAGGTGGCTGCGATTGAGCACTGGGAAAAGCCCAAAACGGTCTCTGAGCTACGGGCGTATCTGGGGTTCTGCAATTACTACTCGGGGTATATCAAAATGTATGCCGAGTATGCAGCCCCCATGACGACCATGCTCAAGGGCAACCGAGAGGAGACCAAGAAGGGGTCCAAGAAGGCTCTGGTCTGGACTGAAGAGTCCGACCGTGCCTTTGAGGGGATGAAGCAGGCGCTGCTATCCGCAGTGGGTCTGCACCTCGTGGATCCCGACCGAGGGTTCGTCCTGCGCACCGACGCTTCCGACTACGCCATTGGGGCTGTGTTGGAGCAAGTGCTTGACGATGGGAGGCACGTGCCCGTGGCCTTCTGGAGCCGAGTCCTGGCGGAAGGCCAGAGACGGACGTGGACGCCCCGTGAAAAGGAGGCGTATGCCATCGTCATGGCTCTCAGAAAATGGGCTGGGTACATAGCCCTCCATCCCGTCACTGTCTGCACCGACCATCAGAGTCTGCAGTCGTGGCACAAGGAGCACGTGGACACCCCCTCAGGTCCCGCCTCCCGGCGGGCAAGATGGCACGAGACCTTGGCCAAGTTCGACCTTACGGTTGTTTACATTCCTGGAAAGGATAACACCGTGGCGGACTGTCTCAGTAGGTGGGCCTATCCCGCCAGCAAGGGCATGCAGGACATCTCTGCCCATGGCGATGAGGCTGAGACCGCTGAAGCCAAGAGGATCATCGAAATGGAGCGCCTGATGGAGGAGGAGGGTGCTAAATGCTTCGTCGTCATGGCTGCAGATGCCCCCTTCGCTTCGAGGGTGAGCAGAGCGGTCAGTGTACTCGCCCCTGTGGGTGCCGCGGGCGGAAGGCCCGGTCCGGCACCCCCTGTGGGAGTGGAGTCCGACAAGCACCTCTTCCCAGAGTCTTGCCTCCAGGACGACTGGACCGACGATTACGCCAGGTCTGAGGCCTTTGCGGCCGAGTATAGGGCTGTGACCGACCCTGACGACGGACAAAAGTGGCCAAAGGGGCTGACTGAGGAAGATGGCAAGCTCTACCGGAATGGTAAGCTGCTAGTCCCAGAGTCCCGGGTGCTCGAGCTGTGTGAAGCTTGGCACCACCACATGCTGCACCCAGGGGTCAAGAAGCAAGCTCTTGACATGCAGCGTCGGTTCGAGATCGACCATATCGTTCTCTACACCGCCATCAAGAAGGTCAGGAAGGGTTGTTCGGTCTGTCAGGCCTGCAATCCCGATAACCGGAACGTCAAGGGGGAACCCCAATGGACCCCGGTTCCTGACCAGCCCACGGAGAGCGTGGCCATGGACGTCTTCTCCATGCCCGAAGTGCACAGTGGCAAGGAGACCTTTGACTGTGTGGTTCTCTGTGTGGACCGCCACAGCGGCTACGTTGTAGCTGTTCCGGCACGCAAAAAGGGGTTGCTTGCCAAGGAAGTGGCAGTCATGATGATTCGTCATTGGCTGACCGTCTTTGACATCCCCCGCACCATTTGCAGTGACCGAGGGCCCCAGTTTACTGGTGGCTGGTTCAAGGCTATGTGTTCCCTCATGGAGATACGTCATGCCAAGAGCGTGGCCTATCTCAGCCGGTCTAACGGCCGTGCTGAGGTGGCTGGACGGCAGCTGTTCGAGAAGCTGCGCAAGATCCACATCACCAATCCACGTCGGAACTGGTTCGAGGAGATGTGGCCTGCTCTGAAGGCCCATCATGACACCCCCACTCCGGGCGGTTTGTCCCCTCACCAGATTCTCTTCGGCAGGGACCCCCTGGGTAGGGGACTTCCCTTGTCTGGTGATGGCATGGCTATGGATGCCAAGGAGTTCTTCGCGCGGCAGGAGCAAACGGCGCGGGACCTCCGCCAGCAGCTTGAGAAGGAGCATGCTGAGCGTCAGAAGTCCGCCCCGAGCTCGACAGCGCAGAAGTTCAGGGTGGGAGACCCGGTGTGGGTGATCAGACCCCGCCCCATGGGCACCCACCGCACCAAAACCTGGTTCACACCCGGCGAGGTGGTCCGCAGGATTGGTGAGGACACTTACCGCATCAAGGTGGGTCACGGACAGTTCCGGGAGCGCCACGAGAGTCAACTCCTCGTGCGGGAACCCGACCTCCGTGGCCGACATGTGTCCCTGGACTACGCCAAACATGAGGCCGATTCGGACGACGACTATGCTGAGCAGGACGACTATACTGTCGAGAAGATCCTGGCTCAGCGTCCGAAGGCCTCGGCACCCGGGGGTCTGGAGTTCAAGGTTCGTTGGCGAGGCTATGGGCCGTCCCACGACACCTGGGAACCCGTCTCCTCGTTCGTGCCGCGGGTCAATACTCCCTTCATGGAGTACATCCGCAAGCACAAGACCAAGATCCACGTTTCGGACTTGGCAGCACTCACCCGGGCGATTGCAGCCAGGGGTGCCTGATCAGCGCCCTGAGCTCTCCCCTGATGTGTTATGAGCGCTTGTGAGGCCGACGAATCGTCCCTTACTTGCTTGCTCTCTTCCATCTTTCGGTGACAGAGTGGCCATGTACCCCCCCCTGCTGAATCCAGAGGAGGATGGCCCCTCTCTTCTTCTACTCGTCACTCCCCCCCCTGCTGAATCCTTGGGAAACCAGGTAGGGCGACTGACCTTCATAATTCTGAGCTCTTGGGGCCTTGAAGCCCATACGACGTTGCGCAACGGATGCCGCTGTCATGGGCATTGCGATTTTTGAGTGTGTGGTCTGGTTCCATGGCATTTGCGGAATCCAGGCCAGTCGACGTGTGTCTCGAGACTATATATGCCTGAACTCAGGCGTTATCCTGTCCATCCTCCTGCATTTGCCTTATCCTGACCGTGGCGTGGTTTGGCACT
This sequence comes from Eutreptiella sp. 'Long Island Sound 2002', assembly GCA_964036045.1. Classification (NCBI taxonomy): domain Eukaryota; phylum Euglenozoa; class Euglenophyceae; order Eutreptiales; family Eutreptiaceae; genus Eutreptiella; species Eutreptiella sp. 'Long Island Sound 2002'. The sequence goes on along the minus strand of OZ038382.1, from coordinate 126,092,833 downwards.
CTGTTCTGAGTGTGTTTACACGCCTATTTACCCAAATTGTTGCTTGTTTTTCTGCCCTCCAGGATATGTGCATCTGTATGTTAAGTGTCATCAGCCCATCGCTGAGGGATGGACTGTTTTTCACCACGAATCGGGATACAGAGGCGCCTTGAGTCGCCGTGTACATATCCTTACAGCCTGGTCCGTCCTGGACCAGTACTTGATTACAGATTCTACTGTTTGAGTGCCCGTGATACCGTGTTGCCCTATTCGCTGTGATGTGTGGAGATCCTGATGGCGCCAGGCGGGAAGCCCAGTTGCCTGACTACACTTCCAGCGGTCCGCCACTGTCAGTCCCAGTGTGAGCCTACCGATTTGCAGACGCACTTGCATTCGGATGGCGGCCTCCGGTGCTCCTGACCTCGGTCAGTCTGCCTGGGAAACTGGTGGTTTGAGGAGTCGACGCCTCCGCCCACACTGCATGAGGACTCCCTCATGTATGGCCTTCTCGGCAGTAGGGCGAGGGAAAAGACGGCCTTGATGCCCGATCCCTTCAGGAGGAGTTCCCTTACGATTTGGGGTTCGTAAGGAGTTCGACTATGGCACTCTGGACTCGCGTCGTATGGATATGGACATGGTGCGCCCGAGGAAGGACCCGTGGGGACTCTCCCCAGTCGGCGGGCCTTGGGAAGCTTGGGGTAGCCTGATGGATCTTTGTGGTCGCTCTCGACTTGTGGGGCCACCTCGGCCGTCGTGTGACGCCTATGTTGGCCGTGTATGCCACTGCCACTGTGGTGGTGACCGTAGCAGCCGGCACCCGGTGCGCCTGGTATGGGTTAACGGGTCCCTTGGATGCCGAACAATCGCCGCCTGGACCCGGGACTTGATACTTGATACTATACATGTGCTACGAGCTGTTACAGCAGCATACCTATCCCACTGTGGGATACCTATCTTACTGTGGCTTACTGAGTAAGGATGTGACACCCCCCCCCCCCCCTTCAGGAAGTGGTCCTGGGTACCCGCTGCCATGCGTGGGTGTTATCGAGCCCCCCCAGGGTTTGCTCTAAGGAGGGGGGTGAAGCGGTACCCAGAACCCCATGGCCAGGTTACGGCATACAACCGGTCTCCGGTCCACTAACCCCATGCACGGCGTGTTCCGTGCCGTGAAGCCCCGCATCGGCAACCGATGCACCGCCAGCGGAGATTTGTGTATCAGAATATCAGGAATCAACAGGGTTTTATTTTCATATTGTTTCCGTCAATTTTTACGCTTCCGTTCCGATACTCACTGTTTTGACTGCTGGCGGTTGGTTCGCGATTTTACCGTAACCGCCAGTTTAACTGTTTATAATGGAAATTTTAACGCTATCCGTCACGAAGGCTCCAAAGTCGCCAGGAACTGCATGGATGCTTCCGCAATTTTCATAATTAATACTCGCAACCTTAATCCGAATTTTTCAGGATGTCGAAATCGGATTTTCGACTTCGACATCCCCGCACTTGATTTGACCTCTTTCGAGTGGACCTACGTGCTTCCGTATGCACGAATCAACTTCCCTTTTATCCTGCCCTGCATTTGTCTTAAAGATATGGGCAAAACAAAGTTGATTCGTGAGGCCACTTGTGAAGGTCATATCTCGTGTTGCTTGCGAGGAATTACGATAGGGAAACGTGGGATGTATTCACAATACTCCCGACGTAATTTAGGAAGCATTATATGCCTTGCGTTTCCACACGTGCGCGCTAGTGTAATGGATCATGGTCAAGAGGGTAGAGTTTGCGTTACAACTCATTGACCATGATATTGCGTGCGTTAAGATAACTTTCGAGTGTAGCGCGCAAGTGTTGGTGTTGCATAGGAACTCTCCTTGAGTTCCTATGAGCGATTGACACAAAGTTATGCCCTTGGAGGGGCATGACATATCGTGGTGGGAGCCACCTTTTTGGGCAATATGTGGTATGTGCCATGTGTTGTGTTGCGTGCCCATTTGGCGGGTCCATTGCTCCAAGCCAAGCCCGCCAATGGACCTCACATTGTGCAAGCCCCTTCTCCATACTCCCTACGATCAATTGCAAGCCTAACCTTCGTGAAGGGAAGCTTGTGTGGTGATCCCGAAGCGATGCGTTGGGAGCAAGGTGTGTGTTTTACAATTTTCCATATTTTCATGTGCCCACTTGGGAAGTAGCGCTCGTAACCTTTCAAGGCGCCCCAAGTGGAGCACATATGTGGGATCGAAGGTCAATGGTGTCAAGTCATTGTGTTTAGAAGGATTAAGTGATTGCACGATCCAAGCCGGAGATATTATAATATATCTGTAGACCTTTCAAGGCACTTTTGTGTGTCATTGTGCCAATTTTGCCATTTTTGGCTCGTCATGATGTCAAGTGGCGACCATATATCTCAACGTTGCGCTCAATTGACATCAAGACCCAAGTATGTTATGAGGGTAAATACTTCGGTAGCCAACATATCTTGGACCCGGCGAAAAACTCCTCTTAGGCTTGGCATACCGTGGCCGCCATGTTGGCGATTTGGGACTATCCCAAATCATGGGCTCACTTGGCGACCCTGCCATTCCCAATACCGGAGGAGTTGGGCGACGCCCAAAGGATATGTTGGACCAACATGACTTGATACCAATCCTATGGCACAATCCGGTCCGAGTCGGGCATGTGCCTCATTTGCCTCAACCATGAGTGTGCGCATTTTTGGCCATTTTGAGCATTTTTCCACTTTTGCTGCCCGCCGTGCCCCATGTTCTAACCTTCGTGCACGCCGGACGCATGGACCAATGGACCATATATGACATGGGTGTTATGGTTAATGGTCCCCATGGTCCACACACCACGTGGGCGAAGCGGAACCACCTTTGTTAAGGCGCCAGCCCAAAGTGAGTGTGGGCAATTTTGCCATTTTGGCATTTGTGGACCCAATTGGGATCGTCACCACGCCAAGTAGCATGGAGATCTTTGAGAGCCAAAGGCATGGGAGTCTCCGTTGGACTCCGGGTGGATCGCGTATGGAATGGCGGATCCGATCTCCAAGCCGGCGTGGAGATATACTATTGGGAGCACACCGAATTTTGGCTCATTTCAAGCAGCCAAAATGACCCAATTTTGGGACCCCAATTTCCCCCTTCCGTGTGGTCAATTGGCGGCCCCATTTCTCTAAGCCCATAGGGAGCCCGGACCTAAATCCAAGTTGTACACTCAGATATAAGTCCTAGGTCCTGCCTCCTACCCTGTGAGCCATTGGCCTTACCTTGGCCGGGCGAGCCACGCGTGGGAATGACGCCAATTTTGGTGACTTTGGCATCATGACCCCACTTGACTCATCCGTGTTGCCCTGATGCCGGGACCTCAGAGGGAACCAGGTTGGGTGAGGGCTCCAGGGAGTTCGTACTCGAAGGGCACAGGGTCAGTTGCCTCGTCCCTACCTCTGGCGGGTCCGGACGAGGGGTCAATTTTGGGGATTTTTGAGTCAATTTCAGTTTGGGCTGAAACAGCCCATTTTCAGCTACCAACTCCTGGGTGATAATGGCGGGGCCATATCTCTGGCTCAGAGTGGAGTTGGGACCTGCCATTAAGGGAGCATAGGGAGCCACTGTCGGTTGGCCTTGGAGCCCCTTGGTTTTTCAGGAACTCGCCTGTGGCTGGGCGGGACACCCCCCCTTTTGGCAGGGTTTCAGGGTCCGGACTGAGCAGGACATGGGTTGTGTTTGAGCCCCCGCCCCCATCAGCCACTGAGAGGGTCGGACCTGGGATTGGGATATGAGTTGGGACTGAGTGTCTATGGTCCTGTGATGCCCTTACCTCAGTCCAGTCTTAACCCCATGTGTACATATCCTGATGTGTTGCTGTACATACTTTCGTTCCCTCTTTGCAGAGTGGCAAGGATTCTGAAACGCTTTGTCACATGACACAGGCGTATTGATGCCCTTGTGAGCGTAGTGCCTTGCCTGCCTGCTCACCTGTGCGTGTCACCGCAGCGTCCCGTGGCCGGCCCCCCACGGGAACGCGTCAGTAGGCTTCTTGTCCTTGTCCTTGTTCTGGTTGTTCTGGTTGTTCTCCTTGTTCTTGTTGTCCGACCTGGGGACCCAGTTCCGCTTGATCTCCTGGATCTCCTTGGCCAACTCGGTCCCCTGCGACACCAGCTTGGAGAGCTCGTCCCTGTCCACCTCCACCTTGGCTCCCCGGATACCCGCGGGCGCACGCTTCTTCGACCCGTGCACCTTCTTGTAAGCCTCCGTGTCGGCCTTGTGGACGGGGCATGTTCGGTGGTCATGGTTGAAGCCTCGCTTCCTCCCATAACACACGAAACAGCCCTGAGGGTGAGCTCGTATGAACTCCCCAAAGGACAGCGGAGGGTCGCCAATGCGGCGAGGGTCCCTCTTCTCCTGGTTCCTCCAACCCTGCTGCAGGGGCTTCCAGTTTCCCGGCTTGCTCCCCGCGCTCAGGTTCTTGGCCACAAAGGCACAAACGGCCACTTCGGCGGGCTCATCGTCGTCGTCATCGTCGACGAGAGTCTCATCGCCGCCGGCTCCCGCTGGGTCCATGGCAGCTTCCCCGCCAGGTCCCTCACCAACATAGTTGACGTGGCGGTCGCCGGGCCTCAACCCGCGGGTGTGGTGGAGGTTTCGGTACTCCTTGAGTACTTCCTCGCCAACCCACTCCAGGATCTCGTCGCAGCTCATCCGCGCCGGGATGGGCTGCAGACGGATGGTCTGGCCGCTCAACTCACACTCGTCAAGGCGCCACATCGCGGTCTTCTCACGATCGCCCGAGACGGTGATGAGAAGAGCGTTCCGCAGGGAGTGCCGTTTGACATCCCGGGACACGTTCTTCTTTGTCCAAGCCACCACGTTCGTATGATACTCTTTGGGGAGCATCATCTTGACCGTGTGGTTGGACTTGGCCCGCTTGGACTCCTCCTTGGTGACCCTCTTGATCCATGCTTCCGGCAGCATGGAGAGCAGGCGAGCCTGCTCGTCAGCCTCGTTCCAATCCTCCACGTTGCGGCGGTGGAGGGTGTATTTCCCTCGGAAGTCCCGCCAATCCCGCAGGCGGATCTCCCGTCCATCATGCTCAAGCTTGATGGACTTCCACCGCTTGGCAGCCACCTGCGGAGCGTCCACCCGCTCCTGCTCGTTGAGCCACTTCTTGGCTTCCTTGAGGGTCTTGATCTTCCCCTCCTTGGTCGCCAGGAAGTATACCTCTCCGAGCACTTCCGGCAGGCGGTACCTGAACCGTCTGAAGACATATCTCTCCGCATCCGCGTGAGGCATGTCTTCAGTGACGGTCAGCCCCCAATCGTCCAGCTTCTCCAAGAAGCGGTCGAGGTTGAGGGGGTTGCTGTCGTACATGGGGGGCTTGATGTCCTTCAAGTCTTCCCACACGGCGGCGTCCGCGGCCTTAGAGACCATGAACGCCGGCCGCGAGGTCGACCGAGGTTCCCATCGGCCTCGCCCACGGACTCCCACGGCCGCCACGTTCATCTCCTCCATGGAATCCCTGTGGCTACGCCGCGGTTCCTCCATGTACCCTAACCTGGTCCGTACTGCGTCCATGTACGCATCCTCATCACGGCGCTGGCGGCTGCGTGCAGCGGCCTCCCGTCGTACACCACGCGGCGGGCTGATGTCGAACTCCTCCAGGTCCAGGTCCAGGTCCTCACCTTCGCCGACATCCCATTCCACGTCTCCTCTGGGGACCTCATCCCTGAGTCCACCATAACGTCCACCAGCCATTGGGATTGGCTCCAGGGCTGGTGCGGGGCGCCGGGGGCGTACCGGTGTCCGCGGTGGAGCACGGCGGTTGCGGTACTCCGCGCTGAGCCACTCATCACGCCAATCCTCACTGCCACTGCCGGGCGGCACGCGCTCGTTGCGGCGGCCCGCGCTGCGGTGAGAGGGGGCGGTGAGAGAGGGGGCACTGGCGCTGGGGCGACTCCTGGGGGCTCCGCCGGGGGCATGGGGTCTGCCTGGACCTGGTCCGGGTCCCCAGCCGTCGTCCGACGAGCCAGACTCCAGGGGTGGGTGGTCGCTGCCGACGCTCCCACGGGCTTCCAGCGCGTCCAGCCTCTGCTGCAGGCCGCTGACGACGTTGGTCAGCGACTTGGTCTCGGCCCTGGCGATGTCCAGCTCCTTCTGCGCGCGCGCGGCGACCCTGGAGATGCGAGCCATCTCGCCCTTGCCCGTGTCCTCCTCCAGCTCGAGCAACTGGACTCTCCTGCGGAGGTAGACAATCCACCGCCAGGTGGTATCCGGGTCGCCGTCCCCTGGTGGGTCGTCGGGGTCCCCAGGGGGTCCTCCAGGAGGGCCTCCGCCGGGTCCGCCCGGTCCAGGGGGTCCTCCCCCGCCCGGTGGTCCGCCTCCAGGGGGTCCACTTGGTGGGCGTCCTCCAGGGGGTCCTGATGGTCCTCCGCCAGGGGGTCCCGGTGGGTCTCCGCCGGGTCGCTTCGGTGGGTCCGAGGATGGGCGCTTCCTCGTGATGCCGAAGTCCATGTCGTCATCCTCATCCATGTCGCCCCACCTGGGCGTCTCGGTCACGGAAGACTCTGAGCTCCGGTAGGGAGGAGGGAGATCGTCATCCTCACCTTCCGGTTCCATGGGGACGTCTCCGCCTCCTCCGCCCGTCCAAGCCACCACTTGGCGATGTCGGCGGCCTCGTTCATCCCCGTCACTGGCGGTGAAGAAGGGGTCACTGTCGTGGGGGGGTCCACCCGCTGGCCTCCGCGGCCTCTCGGGGGTCTTCCCCTTGCCCTTCCTCCGTCGACGGGCGGTGGGGCCACTGCTCCCACTGCTGCCCGTGTCAGCCTCGTCCAGCGTCATCCTGGAGGAGGCGTCCCCTTCGAAAAGTTTTCGAAGGGTCTCCACTCGTGATCCTCCCGGGGGAGTCTCGCGGCGGAGTTTGGCCTCTGCCTCCTCCATTGCGGCGGCGGTGGCTGCGGCAGCTCGCACTTCGGCTTCCTCCCGAGCACGAGCCGCCTCGGCTTCCCGGGCCTGCTGCAGCCGCGCCTTCTGCGCTTCCAACGCTGCCAGCTCCGCCTCCGTCTTGGCCTTCTCCTCAGCGACCTTCCGTCGCGCGGCCTCGACGGCGTCCTTCTTGGCGGCGTCCGCCTGGGCCTTGGCCGTCGCTTCGGCGTGGGCTCTTTCCTCCGCCTCCTTCTTTGCCCTCTCTTGGGCAAGCGCCTCTTCCAGCGCCCTCACCTCGGCCTCCTTGCAGGCAATGGCCTCCTGCGCCACCTGCGTCAGGCGGGCTTCCTCGTCGGCTGCCGCCAACTCACCGTTGACCCGGGCAGTGGCTGCCCCATGGGCGGCTACGGCCGTGAGTCCGGCCGCAATGGCCGCCACGGTCCGGGCGTGGATGGCCATGCCATGCGCCCACTCCGCAGCCTCCTCCTGGGCGATGCCGACGGCGCCCTCCACGGCAACGCTGTGCTGCCTGGCCCGTTGCCGGACAACCCGAAGGTTGCAGGGCACCCCACAGACGCGCTCACAGGCGCGCGCCACGTCCCTGTCGGGAGCGACGCCGCTGCTGGAGCTGGCCTGGTCGGCCGGCATCCTGCCGCGGTGGGCCGACTCCACGTCGCTGCTGGGGCCTGCTGGGGCCTGCTGGGGCCTCAGGAGCAGCGGACGGGGCTTGGCCTTGGTCTGCCTGGTGACTTTGATGTAGTCGCCAAGGGTGGTGGAGCCAGGGTGATGACCACCATTGGCCCGTTGGGGACTGGGGGCTGGGTTTCCGCCCTTGGCGCCTTGGGCGGCTTCGGCGGCCAGGGACTCCTGGTACTCCCGCCACCTCCGGTCCCGCTTCTTGTCCCCGGCGGACCGCTTCTCCTTCCCCGGAGACGCGCTGCTGCTGCCCTGCAGCCTGCGCTCGCTCCCCGGTTCCGGGAAGTTCTTCTCGATCACGTCCCACATGGAGACGTTGATCGAGGCGCCCGACGGGTACACGTTGGGCTCCTCGTCCTCCTCAATCCCGTCGGGGCGCAGGCCTTCGCCAGGCCTGTCCGGCCGGGTCCACGTCCTCCAGCGCCTCTGCTGGTGGCGGTAGGCGAACCCTTCCGCCCGCAGCCAGTCCTCCACGGCCTGCAGGCGGTCGGGGGCGATGTCCGTGCGGAGCTCCAAGCTCCGGGGCATGCCGCCTTCGCACTGGGGCCGGCTGTGGCGGTAGTGCTGGTCCCATACCAACCCACGCAGTAGGTTCGCTGCATGGGGGTGGGGCCGCGGCCACGTCCTGCCCGCTTCTTGCCAATTCACCATGGCAGCGGGGGCGTAGTTGGTCTTGAGGTCCTTGGTGTGCACTCGTTCAACTCAACGAACTGGTGGTGGTTGTTGAGGCGGGTGCTGCAGCACTGGATTGGGAGTGCGGCTGGTGCTGGTCAGCCGGTGGTTGTGGAGGTGGTTGACGCGGCCTTGCTGGTCGGCCGATGGGACTCCGGGTCGGCCGATGGGGCTGATGCAGGAGTCCTGGTCTGTGCACCTCTTTCACGGTCGCTGCGCGGTCTGGGCGATGCTCTGGACGGAGCTGCGGGCTCCGTGACGAACTCGGCGCTGTCGCTGGGCGGCGCTGCGAGCCGCTGCGCTGCGCTGCGAGCTGCTGCGCTGCGCTGCGAGCTGCGAGCTGCGAGCTGCTGCGACGCGCTGCTCGGGGTGGGTGGCCCCGAGTGGCACGCGAGGGCTGGGTAACCCCGCGGCGGTGAAACGCTTTTGACGCGTTCCCGTGGGGGGCCGGCCACGGGACGCTGCGGTGGACACGCGCAAGTGAGCAGGCAGGCAAAGCACTACGCTCACAAGGGCATCAATGCGCTCATGTCATGTGACAAAGCGTTTCAGGATCCTTGCCACTCTGCAACAAGGGAACGAAAGTATGTACAGCAACACATCAGGATATGTACACATGGGGTTAAGACTGGACTGGGGTAAGGGCATCACAGGACAATAGACACTCTATCCTAACTTGTATCCCAATCCCAGGTCCGACCCTCTCAGTGGCTGGTGGGGGCGGGGGCTCAAACACAACCCATGCCCTGCTCAGTCCGGACCCTGAAACCCTGCCAATGGGAGAGGTGTCCCGCCCAGCCACAGGCGAGTTCCTGGGAACCAAGGGGCTCCAAGGCCAACCCACAGTGGCTCCCTATGCTCCCTGAACGGCAGGTCCCAACTCCACTCTGAGTGAGAGATATGGCCCCGCCATAATCCCTCAGGAGTTGGTAGCTGAAAATGGGCTGTTTCAGCCCAAACTGATATTAGCTCCAAAATTCCCAAAATTGACCCCTCGTCCGGACCCGCCAGAGGTAGGGACGAGGCAACTGACCCTATGCCCTTCGAGTACGGAATCCCCGGAGCCCTCACCCAACCTGGTTCCCTCTGAGGTCCCGGCATCAGGGCAACACGGATGAGTCAAGTGGGGTCATGATGCCAAAATCACCAAAATTGGCGTCATTCCCACGCGTGGCTCGCCCGGCCAAGGTAAGGCCAATGGCTCACAGGGTAGGAGGCAGGACCTAGGACTTATATCTGAGTGTACAACTTGGATTTAGGTCCGGGCTCCCTATGGGCTTAGAGAAATGGGGCCGCCAATTGACCACACGGAAGGGGGAAATTGGGGTCCCAAAATTGGGTCATTTTGGCTGCTTGAAATGAGCCAGAAATTCGGTGTGCTCCCAATAGTATATCTCCACGCCGGCTTGGAGATCGGATCCGCCATTCCATACGCCATCCACGGGGAGTCCAACGGAGACTTCCATGCCCTTGGCTCTCAAAGATCTCCATGCCACTTGGCGTGGTGACGATCCCAATTGGGTCCACAAATGCCAAAATGGCAAAATTGCCCACACTCACTTTGGGCTAGCGCCTTAACGAAGGTTGCTCCGCTTCGCCCACGTGGTGTGTGAACCATGGGGACCAATGTGTCATATATGGTCCATTGGTCCAAGCGTCCGGCGTGCACGAAGGTTAGAACATGGTGCACGGCGGGCAGCAAAAGTGGAAAATTGCTCAAAATGGCCAAAAATGCGCACACTCATGGTTGGGGCAAATGAGGCACATGCCCGACTCGGACCGGAGTGTGCCATAGGATTGGTATCAAGTCATATGTGTCCAACATATCTTTTGGGCGTCGCCCAACTCCTCCGGTATTGGGTATGGCGGGGTCGCCAAGTGAGCCCATGATTTGGGATAGTCCCAAATCGCCAACATGGCGGCCACGGTATGCCAAGCCTAAGAGGAGTTATTCGCCGGGTCCAAGATATGTTGGGCACCGAAGTATGTACCCTCATAACATACTTGGGTCATGATGTCAATTGAACGCAACGTTGAGATACACGGTCGCCACTTGACATCATGACGGGCCAAAAATGGCAAAATTGGCACAACGACACACAAAAGTGCATTGAAAGGTGCACAATTATATTATAATATCTTCGGCTTGGATCGTGCAATCAACTAATCCTTCTAAACACAATGACTTGACACTAATGAACTTCGATTCCACATATGTGCTCCACTTGGGGCGCTTTGAAAGGTTACGAGCGCCGCTTCCCAAGTGGGCACATGAAAATATGGAAAATTGCAAAACACACACCTTGCTCCCAACGCATCGCTTCGGGATCGCCACACAAGCTTCCCTTCACGAAGGTTAGGCTTGCAATTGATCGTAGGGAGTATGGAGAAGGGGCTTGCACAATATGTGGTCCATTGGCGGGCTTGGCTTGGGGCGATGGACCCGCCAAATGGGCACGCAACACAACACAAGGCACATACTCCATATTGCCCAAAAAGGTAGCTCCCCCCACGATATGTCATGCCCCTCCAAGGGCATAACTTTGTGTCAATCGCTCATAGGAACTCAAGGAGAGTTCCTATGCAACACCAACACTTGCGCGCTACACTCGAAAGTTATCTTAACGCACGCAATGTCATGGCCAAAGAGTTATAACGCAAACTCTACCCTCTTGACCATGATCCATTACACTAGCGCGCACGTGTGGAAACGCAAGGCATATAAAGCTTCCTAAATTACGTCGGGAGTATTGTGAATACATCCCACGTTTCCTTATTGTCATTCCTCGCAAGCGGCACGAGATATGACCCTTACAAGTGGCCTCACGAATCAACTTTGTTTTGCCCATATCTCTGAGTCAAACGGAGGGCAAGATAAAAGGAAAGTTGATTCGTGCATAGGGAAGCACGTAGGTCCACTCGAAAGAGGTCAAATCAAGTGCGGGGATGTCGAAGTCGAAAATCCGACTTCGACATCCTGAAAACTTCGGATCAAGGTTGCGAGTGTAAGATGTGAAAATTGCGGAAGCGTCCATGCAGTTCCTGAAGGCTTTGGAGCCTTCGTGACGGATAGCGTTAAAATTTCCGTTATAAACAGTTAAACTGGCGGTTACGGTAAAGTCGCGATCCAACCGCCAGCAGTCAAAACAGTGAATATCAGAACGGAAGCGTAAAACTTGACGGAAACAATATGAAAATAAAACCCTGTTGATTCCTGATGTTCTGATATACAAATCTCCGCTGGCGGTGCATCGGTTGCCGATGCGGGGCTTTACGGCACGGAACACGCTCCCGCCGGGCTCGCACCGGGCGTCAACGGGCGCCTTCCGTACGTGGGGTTAGTGGACCGGAGACCGGTCTTCCCTTCCGTACATGGGGTTAGTGGACCGGAGGCCGGTTGTATGCCCTACCCTAGCCATGGGGTTCTGGGTACCGCTTCAATACGGCAAAATCCGAAAAAAGCCCGGGCGACAAACGGTGTAGAAATATGAAAAGGGTAATTACCACTTTCGAGTTTTTCGGAATTTTACCCTTTCGACTTTTTAATCCCCCCTGTAGCCCAATGGGGATATAATTGAAACAATTTGTATATCCTTCAGCACTTGTTTCCGCTTTATTATCAGTTTGGTGAAAAATTGACAACCGCTGGTCAACAATTAGTTATCACAAAAGCAATATTAGATTTAGCTGATTATTTTTATGGCACATAATCGGAATAATGGGTTATTCTTTGGGAAAGCATCGAACATAATTTGTTACTTTTGCATGAAACCAGTTCCTAGCCTTACCCTCCGCGCCCGTTGCAAGAGCTCGTCCTGTCATGGAGGACAACAAGGGTGTTCGAAGGCCGTCCACACTCCCTAAAAAGTCGGCTCTCCTCCCTGCGCAATTCACCTCTGCCACCCCAAGGGGGCTAGCCAAACCATCCACGTGCATTCTTGCCTACTTTTCGACTTGGGCTGCGCCCTTATATTGAAGCGGGTATTGTGCGGATGAGCCTCAGGCACGAATGCTGGCACAAGACTATGACGCAACGCACAGCCTGAGATACTTGGCTCACACACACCAGAGTGGGGACGAAGAGGGCTGAGAAGTCGGCGTACGTGGAGGGAGAAGTGCACTCAGAGCCCTTGCTCAGACCTGCAGCGGGTGGGCAACCTGGGCTGTGTTAACGGTTGTGGCCCTTGGATGAACTATTCGCAGCTCGGTGCCGATTGGGAACGCCGACCCGACATAGACGTGATAGCAGGAACAGTGAGTGCATTCCGCGGACAATGGAAAACTAGGCTGCCACGTTGCATAGCTGCGGAAGCCTCACCGCTCAAGATGACTCCCACTCATTGGGCCTTACAGCAAGGGAAGCCAACTGGTAGGGGACCGTCTGGCGCCACTCCTCACTCGGCAGTGGCGCGCGGGTAGCCGCATGGAGACACGTAGTTGTGTGTGCAACGCATGGCTGCGAGCTGTTCATCGGCTTGAATGTGATTCCAAGGTTGAGGCTAGCTTACTTTGGGTTGAGGCAAGTATGTACCTTGTTTGTGCAAGATGCAATCTCAGCTTGAAGATGGCCCGAGCATTCATGGGTGTGTATACCCACGATTACGAGCGTACAAGCCATTAACCTTGCACTTCCCAAGCTGAGGATTGGGTCGTCGAAATGGGGAAACTTCGAAGAAGAACTTCCCGTTTTGCGTCTCGAAACGCACAATGTAAATGAACAAACTGCTAAAAGTTTTTTACAATCGCACATCCAAGAAAGGTAAGACAAAATCTTCTACTAAGACGTCTACAGAGGTCCGGACCTCCCTTTGACTTGCACTTCGAAGTCCAAAACCAGGCCCCAATGGTTTTCGGCCTGCTTGCCGGGTAAAAACGGGGGGCAGCACTAGTGGTTGTAGGTACTTTACCTTCGTTTATGAGATTCTGCACCACTTGTATCGGCTTGTACGGCAACAGTTTTGCTTCGTATACATGGAAAAGCACCAAGTCCGCTGGTTAGTGTGTATGTGCCCCTTGAGAACAGTGAGATTATTGAGGCCAAACTCAACAAAACCATCGTTATACGCCTAAAGAATATTATTACGGAGGCTTAAATGCTACTCGGTAGCGAATGGATACACAGCAAAGACCCCAAATGAGCGGCAGTGGCTTTCGTTCAGGGTAACGCACACCCATTTTCTAGTGGACTTTTATCGGCAGAAGAACCCCACTAAATCGGATTATACCGAGTTCTAGCCCAAATTTATCTCTTTTTCTACCATAATGGATTTCATTCACGGCATATAGTTGCGATAACGCACCGAAATCCAGATTGGGTGAAGAGGGTATGAATTCGCCGAGTCCGTCATTGTTTTGAATTTGAAATTCGCACATGGGTAAAGCATAACTCATTGTGGCGCCGCCATCGGCAGCATGGCCGCATATGCGACTTCAGTTTGCGGATTTTTTTCAAACTCTTTCGAACTTTTTTAAATGTTCATGATAAAAAGCAACTATCGATGGCTAGACTTTCGATTGCAGTGCGATTTTTTTCATTAATGTCACACTCAAAAAGCAGACCACATTGCACGCTGCAACGATGCATGGTTGTTTCTTCTCATCATTTAAGGTTTCCACAAGCCTGACCCTTGAACCCGCCAAGAATTTGCAGACATCGGCCGAACAAAAGTTCACCAAATCGCCGATGCTCCAAAGGTGGCTTTTCGCAAATTCACAAACCGAATTAGCCAAGAATTCGCAATCGTGTGAAGTTCACGGCGAGGTCGCAGCAAATTCTTGGTCCGAAGGAATTCGTAATGAATGGGGCATATTCAAATTTAATTCGCTGTGATTCTACATCCTTGGTTGATTTTTGCCTTCACGACTTTGGTGCATGCTCCAGGCTACTCTTTTCTAGACTCGGACATCTAGAATAAAGTAGTAGCCATCAGCCACCATGCTCTGGCAGCGTGTGTTGAGTGGCCAAGGATATGACGGTACAGTCTTGCGTCCAAGATGACGCACAAATCTAGGGGACTAAGTGAGGGACCAAAAACAAGCTTCAGATAGCACTCGCAAAGGTGTGTGAATGGGTAGACGGCTTGCATTTGGAAAACCTCGACTGTAGCCCATTGCAGGCCTGCGTTACTAGAGCCCTAGAGCATGTTGCCAAAGATTACCACCGCATCACATGCCCCCCACAGGAGCACCACGAAACAAAAAATGAGCACAATTTTCGCAGGCCGTTCGGAATTGTACCTAAAGGGGGGCCCGAAATCACGGAGCAAAATGGTAATACAATCGCTTTCACTACGCTCTCGTGCAGAAGGCTCGCATCAAGCTAGTGGTAGAGGTAACCTTGGACCTCTCCTCGAACGAACCGCTCTTTTTGACAGGCGAGGAGGGCCAAGACTCATGATTGGTTGAGGACCCTAGGTCATAAGCGTACATAGTTACCCACACTCAGTGAAGACTGCTTTTCTTCTGTAAAAGACTGAGTGCTAGAAGATTACTTTCAAGGCATTCCCGAGTACCCCCACCGCGATGTTGGTCGAAGTAAGCTAGGGGTGACCACAATGGCCTAGCTTAACCACTAGCTCCTTGCTGCCTGTCCTGCCAAAAGCAAAGGAGAAGACAATGTTGACTTTTACGTTTATGGCCTTGGCCCGGACGGTATACAGAGGCTAATTCGGCAAGTCGGTAACATGGTTCTGCACATGGGTGCACTTGCGCACCAGTCCTCCTTGGTAGGTTGTTTTTTGCACAAAAAGGCGACACGCCGCCGGCACAAAGTTATAGGCCCATCAGTTTGATACTTCCCATACTCAAGCTGTCGGCCTCTCACCTCGTTCAAGCCAAAAGCATGGGCCCATCAGCCTTACCCAATCTGGATTCCGAAAGCGATACATGTGCGGGCACCACATTTATGATGTCCTGCAAAGATGGATACCAGAGTTGAAAAAGGTGTATCATTTGTACATAGACATTAACAATGCGTTTAACAGTGATACTATCCACGCGGTATGGGCATCCCTTAGAGCTTATAACCTCTCCACGGAGCTAGTGAGCTCCATGCAGCGTCTGCAAAAGTTCCCACCGAACGAGCCTTTACTTAATGGTGCGTTCTGAGGCGACCACTACCCCAAACCTGGTGTGCGGAAAGGTGTCCCATCAGCCCCGTGCTCTTTTTCCTCTACATTCACCTAGCTATTTGTAAAGTGTCCAGCACTTTCCGTAACGAAAAAAAGTGCAGTATGCATGCATTCACAAATGAAATTTTGCTACCGTCATGTAACAATCCTCACGTTACTGCACTTTTTGAATTTGGCGATTGCCGTGCACCGAGATTGCGATGAAATTTAAAGGTGGAGAAGACGGAACTTGATGCTATAAGGGGGGCAAAGTAGCAAACGGTGGTCTCTTGACATGGCGGCAGCCGCTCTTCAAAAGAACCTGCCTGCGGCAAGCCTAGGACATTGTCTGGATACCTTGGGGTGTACTTCTTTACGAAAGAGCACATGACATCAATAAAAATTTTCTTTTAGCAGAGGTTCATAGTGTCTTTGACCACCTTGCTCACTCTTCCTCGCGGCCACCGAGTATATTCAGGTGGTTAATCCACAATGGATTCCAACTCTAGCTTATCATGTGCTGCCGTCCTCTTTAGGAAAGTGAGACCTAGTGGATTTGCACAAATTAATCTGGAAGAGGTTAGCAAGTAGTCGCCAGCTCCCCTGGACCATGTCTGAAAAAGACAAGTACATGAAGCGGTGCAAAGCGGGTCTGTACCTACACTACGTATCTCTTTTCTCCTCTTCCCAAGTGGACAACTATACACAACGTTATCTGCAATGCGGGGGCCCCTGGAGGTGAAAAACTACGTGTAAGAAGCTGTTTATAGTTGTAACAGCAGTTTTTTCAAGAGGTTGATGCATGCTATCAGCTTTGCTTACCAACCCACGGTTTCGGGGTGTGGAACCCTTGCAAAGTCACTGAATTAAGCCTCAGAGAACAAGTGTATGTACATTTTCAAGGGCAAAGGTAGTTTAGGGGTGCCATCTTGGAGCCCTCATCAGCGAATCCGCAAAGCAGGGTCAAGTTTCACAGTGATAACACATCTGTTGTTTGGGACAATGAGTGCAACTTCTGAGGTATTTGCCCAACATAGCACTCCAATATTAGGTGACATTTAGTTTTGGGCTCCCCCCTTTTGTAACCCACCCAATGTTGCAAACCACTATGCCGGCACCTTAAAAAGCAAAGCTTATGCATCCTACGCCTTATGGTTGGCTTTATGCCGTTCCATCCCAAACTCAAACCTTAAATCCTAGTGATTTGACTTAGTGGGACAGTGACAGAGTCCAACGAGCCGTGCGAAATGTTTCCTCTGCCTCCTAGACCAGTCTTGGGGCAAGCCGTTCCTTAGGTCTTCTGCGGTGCTATGTTGGCCCTCCGGGGACCCACAACCCCTCGCCATACCGTGCCCCTACTCTTCTTCCTAAAACCCCCCATTCCGGGCCTTTTTGCAAACAATCCGCTACTTGAAACACATCAGTTTCACAGGGATGGTGTTGTTCTGCATTGAGAATAGTCAAGTAGTGGTGCTCAGAAAGCCTTTAATGCTGGTAAACCCTTACCCCCCACCCCCCCCCCCCCCCCGGACTTGACTCAAAGACTTTGCTTGCAACTCACCACTCAACCGTTACAGTCACACATAGGTTTCTATGGTACCCAGGCTGTAAACTCCTGTGCCAAATACACGGCGCATGCCGTAATGGTGACTACGCACCAAACCCCACTCCTAGACGGATGCCATGTGACCCAACATGGCCCTGTACTGTCCACAAAGCTTCATGAGGGATGCGAACACAGCTACACCCGATGGATGACCCTACAGCGCTAACAAAGGTCTCAACTTTGACAGGGCCAACCACGCCAATTGTTGGTTTCCTTCATACAGCGTCCGGTGGGCCCTTGGGGTGAAAAGAATGGCCAACATATCGGCCTTCTGCAACATGCGAGACAGAAAATGTTATCTCTAACCCCTAACACTCCCCTTGTCCTGTTTGGCCTTCTGGCGTGCTGCGCAATCTTTTCATGAGCAAGCGGTTATGGTGTCACGGTCAACAATGCGTCATCCCCATGTAGTACAGCGGTTGGGGAAGGCATGAACTAACCCCTAACACTCCCCTTGTCCTGTTTGGCCTTCTGGCGTGCTGCGCAATCTTTTCATGAGCAAGCGGTTATGGTGTCACGGTCAACAATGCGTCATCCCCATGTAGTACAGCGGTTGGGGAAGGCATGAAAAGAACGGGAGCTTCGAAATTCACTCCGACACTAATTCCAATGTCTGACAGCGCGGCGCTGCGACAACTTCTCCCCTTGAGTCTTCAAGCAGCAGTCAAAAACAACTTTTGACAACCATTAAAATTTCCATGAAACAGAATCCGATGCCACAGCCCGTGCCCTCTGGACAAAATCATAATGTGTTTTTCAATTCTCACGTCTCTTGTACTACATCAAGCTGCCCATTGGTGAAACAGATACCGGTATACAAAACAGCCCCCCCCCACTCCCCTTGAGCGTCTCTGAAAAAATTAAGCAAAAACGCCAACCAACCCCAACCGACCCAGCCCCAATTAAAGACTACAAACGAAAATACATGCGACACGCAGCAGGCACCAACTTGCTGCACCAATATTTTGGGCCACGAACGAGTGACAATTTCTGAGGCCTAGACTTTGAGTTCCTCGGTGGGAGAGGGGGGATATCGGGACGAGAAGGATAATGGTTGCTCACGGGCTGCGTGCAAGTGATCAGCTTGTTAAAAAGCGCTCTAAGGGGTTACAGGTGCATGACGCTCAAAGCCAGGTATGCGTCCTGAGATCCTCTGTTATAACCATCCATTCCATACATGCTACATCTGCGGTTACCCCGCCGCGTTGTGTTTATTATGGGGTGCTGTTCCTAGTGCTTACGAACATTCTGAACATTGCAGAATTGTGTGTAGCCTTAAAAAGAAAAGCGTGCCAGGAAATAGGGATGGACTCTGAATGTGCAACTCCGGGACGCGGGGTGCAACAGCTTCATGAATCACTGCCTTCCATTCACCTCATGTTTTATGCATAGGTAATCAATCATCAGGGCGTTGTGAAGGGGCCAGAATAGTAACAGGAACCCACTCCTTTACACTCATGCATACTGATGCGGTTGTAGAACACAGGGGTACCAGTGCACACACAAGACAAAGGCATTGCGCTGCTGAGCTGTAGAACAGGCAATAGAATGTACGATGAGTCCTCGAGGCATGTAAGGTGAAATGGGGTACCACCTCAGCAACACAACACCTCACGCGGCAACAACAAAGCAGAACAATGCTGCGGGGAAAAAAAGGCGCACAGTGCATGCCCCTCCACGCCAGATGATTGCACAAAAAAAGAAATGCATAACAAACCCCTGCAAAAATTGCCAGGCAGATGCACATCCAAAAACTCGCCAGCAAGAAAAACAAACACGAATAGAACGTGCAAATTCACAACTGAAAAATGAACAGCGTCAATGGGAAAACAACACCTGTTCCCAGTATAGCTCAAATGTGCCACAAAATTGAGAACCAATGCAGAGACCCTGAATGTTAGACAATGTCGTCGAAAGCCATCTCGCGATTCAAGCACATAGGGTGCATCGGGCAATGCCATGTGTGCATTGCGCAATTGCTGCCCTGCAGCAAGCAGCAAGACCACCACGTTAGGTGCAGCAAACCTTCGCAGCCTGGCACAATGGGTCAGAACTGGGAGAAAGAGGTGCCAGCAATGGCGACCGAATGGTCTTCGTACCTGACGCCCCCTCACTGCCCCCTTCTATCACCCAAGCGCCGATTCGGACACACTGGTAAGAGACACCTACAACTGCAGACTGGTATACGGCAAAGCACACACGCGATGCTCGTAATGTTCATTATATTACACTATGCATACACCATATATAACACGCCCATGAAACACATCTGATTTGGATAAACACTGTGCCCAATCCTTGGGCATCTGTGCACTGACTCACAGTACACAACCTCACAGGCAGAGCTGACCACTGAGCATGGGATGTTGTGGTTGAAAAATTTACAAAACATGTAAACTGTGGTCGACCAAAATGCAACTGTGCTGGGCTTTGTGATGCTTGCACATTTGCATGCACACCTGGGAGGTGGAAGAGAGGGTACAGTATACCTGATTAAGAGGTAGCATGAGAGGAGGGGCAGGGGTTTCATATCTACCATATGCACACAAAGAAAAGAGGTATTGTAGCACTGGCTGGACAATCCAGCAAGTACAAATATACCTGCGCGAAGAAGTGTGGGATTGTAGGTGCCCTGGCCTGGGGCGCCCCCTCCCATATGACGGTGGCCACTCTCATGGGCGTGGCTCCATGCACTTCTAGAAAACATCTTTCACCTCGTCGGCCAACCGACATGGCTCCTGACATGCTGGGGGCAACATAAGCGATAAGAAGCTGCCCCCAATAGTGCATTCTGCATCCAGGGCATTCTGTAATTGGCCCTTGTGCACTGCCTAAGACAGTGGAAAAAAAAAATCATGTGCGTCGGCAAATGGATATCTTGCCCACGGCGCCGCGCGGCAGGATCGGTTGTCCAGTGGCCTGTCTCGGCGACAGACAAACACGCCCATGCACCTGTGGACGCGCACTAAGCTGCTGGAAACATTGCCTGGACTGCACATGTGCATCATATGTCAAGCACTTGAAGAAGGGGCGGGAATGCCAGCTGTACAAATGCAAAACCTCCACCACGCTACGTATGAATCTTGACAATACCACCCGTAACAGACAATGGGGTAAGCTCACTGCCCATAAGATCAGCGTCGACCTCGCGAGCGCACTGCCGGCCCTCGTTGATGGCCCACACGACCAAAGACTGACCGCGGCGGCAGTCTCCAGCCGCATACACCTTCGGGATGCTGGTTCGGTACTGGCCGGGAGGCGTCTTGTAGTTGGACCGAGGATCAGTCTCAAGCTTCAACTGCTCAGTGAAGATGGACTCAGGACCCAGGAAACCCATGGCCAACAGCACCAAATCACACTCCCACGTGCGCTCAGACCCGGGTACTTCCTTCATGGCAAACTGGCCACTAGCATTCTTGGTCCATTCCACGTTCACAGTCTTGCAGGCAGCCACACGGCCGTTATCGTCGGACACGAATTCCTTTGTAAGAATGCTGAAGCTACGAGGGTCTTCGCCCATCATCTCCTTCACCTCCGCGTGGCCGTAATCCACACGGAACATACGAGGCCACTGTGGCCATGGGTTTTCCTTGGCACGCCCATTTGGAGGCTGAGGCATGATCTCGAAACTGACAATGCTGGAGGCCCCCTGACGGAGGGAGGTACCGATACAGTCATTGCCGGTGTCACCACCACCAATGACCAACACCTTGCGTCCAGAAGCATTGATCGTATCAGGGTTCACTCCCAAATAATCCATGGCAAAATGGATCCCCTGGAGATCACGGCCCTTGATTGGCAAGTTGCGGGGGTAAGTGGCACCATTGGCCAGGACCAACGCATCATTCTTGGCCAGCAGCTCGTTCACATCCACGTTCACACCGACGTTGGCATTTGCCACCCACTCGACACCCTCCTGACGCATGAGCTCCACACGCCGATCAACAACACTCTTTTCAAGCTTCATGTTTGGAATACCGTAGTAGCACAATCCACCGAACTTGGGGGCACGCTCGTAAACGGTCACCTTGTGGCCAGCGTTGTTCAACTGGTGAGCAGCTGCCATGCCAGCAGGACCAGAACCAATGATAGCCACCGTCTTACCAGTGCGGACGGGGATCTGGGGCTTCATCCAGCCCTCCTCGAACGCTTTGTCAATGATGGCACATTCAATGGACTTGATGGACACTGGGTCGGCGTTAATGCCCAATACGCAGGCACCCTCGCAAGGAGCAGGACACACGCGACCGGTGAACTCTGGGAAAGAGTTCGTGGACAGCAAAGTGTACAGGGCCTCCTTGTACTTGCCCTTGAAGACCAAATCATTCCAGGTTGGAATGATGTTGCCCAAGGGGCAACCTGTCGCAGTGGTCTGGCAGAACGGTACTCCGCAGTCCATGCATCGGGCGGCCTGCAGCTTCAAATTGTTAGGGTCGTGGCGCTTGGTGAGCTCATCGAAATCCTGTACACGCTCCTTGACCGGCCTATAAGGATCAGGCTTGCGGGCATACTTCATGAAGCCTCGCATTTTTTCGATGGCGGACATGTCCTCTATATCCTGCACAACGGGCTTAGGCGCCTGCTGCTTGATGAACTTGTTCTTGGCCATCTCCTCACGTCGAGCCTGCTCGGCGGCGTTCTCCTCCATGACGCGGCGGTAGTCGTTGGGGTACACCTTCACGAACTTCGTGACAACATCGTCCCAGTGTGTCAGCAAACGCTCGGCCTTGGGGGATTTGGTCCAGTAGTGGTGCTTGGTGACCTGGTCGTTGACGAACTCAAGATCGTCGGGTTCCATTCCAACAAGGGCAACCATCTCCATGTTGCATTTGCCCTTGAAATCGCCTGCCTCATCAAGCACGTAGGCGATACCTCCGGACATACCAGCGGCAAAATTGCGCCCCGTGGAACCGAGCACAATGGTGCGACCACCCGTCATGTACTCGCAACCGTGGTCACCCACACCCTCGACAACGGCAGTGGCACCGGAGTTTCTCACGCAGAAACGCTCGGCAGCAATACCGTTGAAGTAGGCGTTACCGCTGGTGGCACCGTACAAGCACACGTTGCCCACGACGATGTTCTCCTCAGCCTTGAAAGAGGGATCGTACTGCGCAGGGTATACGATAACCTTACCTCCAGACAGACCCTTACCGACGTAGTCATTGGAGTCTCCGACAACTTCAATGGTGATACCCTTGCACAGGTACGCACCCAGGGACTGTCCGGCTGACCCATAGGCCTTGATGTGGATGGTATCGTCGGGCAATCCCTTACCATTGGTGCACTTGTTGACCTCATATGACAGGGTGGTACCGAAGTCACGGTCACGATTCTGGATACTCATCTCAATGTGGGACGGCAGCGTGGGGTCTTGGATGGTGTGGCGCACACGGGTGATGATCTTGTAGTCAACACGAAGGTGCAAGCCATGGTCTTGCTTCTGGCATGGAGTGACAGGCACACCCATGCGGACCTGGAAAGCAGGCATGAGCATGTCTGAGAGGTCGAGCAGCTTGGTCTTCTCGGTGCCAATGGTGTCATTCATCACCAGCATGTCAGACCGACCAGTCATCTCCTCCATTGTGCGGAAGCCACACTTGGACATGTACTGCCGGATTTCATCAGCCATCATGAAGAAGTAGTTGACAACGTGCTCAGGGGCACCGTCGAACTTCTTGCGCAACACAGGATCTTGCGTGGCAATACCAACAGGGCACGTGTTGAGGTGGCATTTGCGCATCATCGTGCAGCCCATAACAATCAGTGGAGCAGTGGAGAGGCCAAACTCGTCGGCGCCCAGCATGGAGGCAATGACAATGTCGCGGCCTGACCTCAGCTGACCATCGGTCTGCAGCACAACGCGGCCACGCAGGTTGTTCAGCACAAGGGTCTGGTGGGTCTCAGCAATACCCAACTCCCATGGCAATCCAGCGTGCTTTACACCAGTCCAGCTGGAGGCACCAGTACCACCGTCGTGACCGGAGATGGTGATGTGATCAGCGTGACCCTTGGTCACACCCGAGGCAATTACACCGACACCGACCTCGGACACAAGCTTCACGGACACACGGGCCTCAGGGTTGGCACACTTCAGGTCGTAGATTAGCTGGGCCAAATCCTCAATGGAGTAGATGTCGTGGTGCGGTGGGGGAGAGATCAAACCCACTCCAGGGGTGGAGTGCCGGGTGGCACCAATACCCTTGGTAACCTTCTGGCCAGGCAACTCACCACCCTCACCAGGCTTAGCACCCTGAGCCATCTTGATCTGGATCTCGATGGCGGCACCAAGGTACGCAATGGTGACACCGAAACGACCGGAGGCCACCTGCTTGATGGCGGACTTCTCAGAGTCACCGTTTTCCTTGGGATTCCAGCGGTTGACGTCCTCACCACCCTCACCGGTGTTGGACTTCGCCCCCATGCGGTTCATAGCGATGGCAAGCGTCTTGTGGGCTTCCTCAGAAATGGAACCGTAGCTCATGGCACCAGTTGCAAACCGCTTGACGATGTTGGCAGCGGGCTCAACCTCCTCGATTGGCACGTGCATGTGCTTGTCGATGGTACGGAAACCCAAAAGACCACGCAAACAGCATTTTCGCACCTGTTCGTCGTGGGATTTGGCAAAAGTAGCGTACGCTGCCTTGTTCTTGGTTCGTGCAGCGTCCTGCAGGTTAGCAATAGCCACGGGGTCGTTCACGTGGTCAACACCTCCGGTACGGAAGTGGTAGTCTCCGTGGTCCTGCAGGATCGGCTGGCTAATCACGCCCTCGCGCTGCGGGTACGCGAGTTCATGGCACATTATCACCTCTTTGCCGAGGCAACTGAAGTCCACCCCGCCAAGACGGGATGCAGTGCCAGTGAAGCACATGCTGACCACCTCCTTGCCCACACCGACAGCCTCGAAGATCTGCGCGCCCTTGTAACTCAGGAGGGTAGAAATCCCCATCTTGGCCATAACCTTGCGCATTCCCAAGTCGATGGCGCCAATGTAATTGTCCATGATGGTGGCATCCGACACTTCCGATTTCGCGAAGATCTCCTTCTTGTCCCGCAAATCGAACATCGTTTCGAACAGAAGGTACGGGCAAACAGCGTCTGCACCGAACCCAACCAAGGTACAGAAGTGGTGCACTTCGCGGACTTCTCCGCTCTCAATGATCACTCCGATCTGCAGACGCTTCTTAGCGGCCACCAAAGACTGATGCACCGCTCCAACGGCGAGCAAGGCCTGTGCTGGCACACGAGTCGCGCTAATGGCACGGTCAGAAAGCACAATAAACTTGGCGCCATTCGCAACCGATTTTGCTGCCTCTGTGCACAGACGGTCAAGGCACTTCTTCAAGCCTGCAGGACCCTCAGATTTCTCGAAGGTGATATCAACGGTGGCCACCTTCCAGTCTTCCCACCCAGGCACCTTAAACATGTTTTGGATGCGGGCCAAGTCGTCCAGACGCAAACAGGGGTTATCCAAGGTGATTCGCTTGCACTGATCGGGACTGTGCTCCAACAAGTTGCCTTGAGGACCAACACCGGCTTTCAAAGACATGACAATGGCTTCACGGAAAGGATCGATAGGTGGATTGGTAACCTGGGCGAACAATTGCTTAAAATAGTCAAACATCAAGCGAGGACCCTTTGACATACAGGCCAAGGCGGAGTCGTTGCCCATGGAGCCGAGAGCCTCCTTTCTGTTGACCACCATAGGAATCAGTAGTTTGTGCAAATGCTCGCGGGTGTAATTAAACACAGCCAGGCGATGGTCGAAGCCTTCCTCCACTGCTGTCCGGGTCGGGATAGGAACGTCAGGCATCTTGTTCCTCAGCTGCTCCACAGTGATGAGGTTGTTCTTCACCCACTCGCCGTATGGTCGGGCACTGCAGATTTCGTGCTTCAAAACCTCGTCCTTGTAAAAGATATGCTTCTTGGTGTCGACCAACAGCATACGACCAGGCTGCAGGCGTCCCTTTTGCTTGATGGTGTGCGGCGGCGGCTCCACAACGCCCACTTCGCTCGCCATGATCATGATGTCGTCGGTGGTGACATAGAAACGAGCTGGTCGCAAACCGTTGCGGTCCAAGATTGCCCCGACGTAACGAGCATCGGAGAAGACGAACAGACCAGGGCCGTCCCAGGCCTCCATCAACAGGGATGCCCACTGGTAGAAACCCTTCTTCTCTGCCGACATCAGAATGTGGTTCTCCCATGCCTCCGGAACGCAAGTCATCATGATTTCTGGCAGCTCACGAGACTGCTCATTCAACAAGAACTCCACCACGTTGTCCAGCGCAGCAGAGTCGGAACCGTTCTCAGAAATGATGGGATAAATATTTTCAAGCTGCTTACCAAAGGATGCACTTTTCATCAAGCCTTCACGGGAACGCATCCAGTTCTTGTTCCCCCGGAGGGTGTTGATCTCACCGTTATGGGCCAACACACGAAGAGGCTGAGCGCGATCCCACGAAGGGAATGTGTTGGTGGAGAAACGGGTGTGGACAAGAGCAAAGTGTGTCTTGTACAAGGGGTGGTGCAGGTCACCAGCGAAATACAAGAACAGCTGTTCAGGTGTCAACTGACCCTTGTAGACGATAACCTCCGAAGATAGAGAGCAAACGTAGAAAACATCATCGTACGGGATACGGTTGGTGCACTGCTTGTGGAACAGGAAGAGCTTTTGGTTGAAACTCAATCCAGGCAAGGGGTTGCTGCCCTCCACCTGTTTCACGAAGGCTTGCTCAATAATCGGCTCCGTCGCCTTGGCGCCAGACCCGATGTGTGAGTTTTCAGTGGGCACAAGTCGCCAACCAATCACACTCAGACCAAACTCTGCAGCGATGTTTTCAACTTTGCACTTGGTGGCGTGGTTGATGTCAGCGTCGAAGTTGAGGAAGAAATTTCCAACAGCATACTCTCCTGGGGCGGGCAGATCCCAGCCATTTTCGTCGGCCACCTTCTTGAACAACGGGTGCGGAAGAGTGGTCATGATACCCGCACCGTCTCCCGTCAAGGGATCAGCACCCAAGGCTCCACGGTGCACCATCCGGTCAACTTGCTGCGAAGCTTCATCCATAACTTTCCGCGTTGGGATACCCTTGATATTGGCAATGAAACCGACCCCACAGGCATCCCTCTCATACTCTGGGTCGTACAACCCAACCTTTCCTGGGGCTTTGTTGAGCCAGTGTGACATTTCTGGAAAACGGTTGACAAAATGCCGCTGAAAGTGGAGAGAAATCAAAATTGGTGGTTGTTAACGGCGGTCTTGAAGAGTATTGGACTGCGCATTGGGTCGACCGACATCTTCGTTTGCTGAAGGCGCAACCTTGCGGAGTACCAAGGCGCAAGGCAATCCATCCTCTTGCTGCGCGAAGGGTTGTACTTTTCCGACCAGGCGCATCCAAAGCGGTCGTAGGAAAGTTCGGGTTGGGTGACGGACCACCTTGTTCCCCCAGCGCACCAGCGCACCATGGCCGTTTCACCCGTTTGACCTTTCGGCGACCAAGTCCAAACCACACAGCCAGCCCAACGACTGAAGGCTCGTGTCCCTGGCCCAGCAACGTCGTTCGCAAAACGGACGGCTGCGTTGGCAACGCTGAAATCCCTGGCCCAGCAACGCCGTCTGTCTCGAAACGGGCAACGCTGAAATCCCTGGTCCAGCAACGTCGTGTTTCTCGAAACGAGTGCACGACGACTACACTCAGTTCCTAGAGACCCTGCATATAGTTGAAGCTTCCGACGCCAACTTCCCAAAACTGGCTGTCGCTGAATACAGTTGAAACTTCCGACGTCAACACTAACTTTTTCCCAACATCCCACAACTTGGCATACAGTTGAAACTTCCTAAGTTGACACTGATTTGGTTAGCAC
Source organism: Eutreptiella sp. 'Long Island Sound 2002' (assembly GCA_964036045.1). Lineage (NCBI taxonomy): Eukaryota > Euglenozoa > Euglenophyceae > Eutreptiales > Eutreptiaceae > Eutreptiella > Eutreptiella sp. 'Long Island Sound 2002'. Next base: position 126,065,987 of record OZ038382.1, on the reverse strand, counting down.
CAGCTTCCTTCATTTGGCTGTCACAGTTGAAAATTCCGACGTCAACACTGATTTTTTCAGCATCAAATTCCTCCATTTGGCTGTATTATCAGCAGCTAATTTTTTGTGAGCTTGCTACCCAACACTGTTCACATGGAATTCAAACTGTTCAAGATTTGTGCTGTCGGTTGGGGAATTGTGGGACACTACCGGGAATGGCTAACGGAAACCCCCGCGACTTAGATTACCCCGCCTGTTGGACTGGCGCGCGCCGATGCGCGCCGAAATCTGACTGCGCGCCAGTCCCCCCAAACGGAAACAAGCAAGGGTGAAGTTGCACTAGGTACAGGCGTGGGTATAGCACGTAAAGTGTATGTTTGAAGTCTGTAGATATATCTTTATAACAGACAATTCGTGACGAAACATGCTCAAAAAGGCACCAAAAACCAAAAAGGAGGCCTGTGAAGCCGCTTGGCGCGCTTGGACGCGGGGCATGCCCCACTCCAAGCGCGCCAAGCAGCCTTTGTTTTTTGGTTCAAGAGAGCCAAGACTTCAATTCGACCTCTTCAAGGAATGTACTTAATTGTGAGTTGCTTGTGGTCGGAAGATTGAAAAACACTTAAAGCGATCTGAAATCAAGGACATTGCACCACCAGTTACACACAAAACGTGTTTTCTTGATGTTTCGGTCATTTTCACTGGTAAGAACTCAGGTCTGTAAATTGGACTTTACACACCAGAAGTTACAGAGTACAGTCTTTGCAGTACACACTGCTGAACAAATTGCATCCACGGTCCCCCAACTTGCACGCGCGCAGTCCTGCTTTTGCCGCCCGCACAAATTGCTCTCCTGGCAAAAAGGTGTTTTCAACCAAAAAGGTTTGTGACACAGATGCTTCTGATTCATATCACTGAGATTGTTGCATTTCTAAATATGTAAACAATACTCGATGGGACCACAGAAATCGCTCGATGATCGCTCGGGGGACCTATATGGTGATCGTCTCCTGTCCGGCTGCCGGGACCCAACCCACAGCCGGAAATTGGAGCGGGCCGCGGGCCCAAAGGAAAAATGGGAGTAGACGGGACTCCGACCGCCGCAATACTCCCTCCTGCAGATAATGCCCCCGGCTTTACCCATTGGACCATTGATTCGCCTGCGACGTGGCCCGAAAATATCATTTATTGATTTGGTCCCTCCGACGAAATTTTTTAAAAAAAAACCAAGCCACCGGCCGAAGCCGGCGGCTGCTGGCTTTTCCCAGCCATGCGCCGAGGTTGTCGACGGCCCCTGGGCCCCTCAGGCACCTCGGTTGAGTTACAAACTTGACCACTTTCGGTCACATTGTGCACAAGCATTGGCCCATTCCCATCATTGAGCCTAATGGTGAAGGGAGGGGCCAAAGAGGTGCTTGGGCCAAAACTTTGCCCCAAAGGTGAGTTTTCCTTGGAACTTTTTTGAGTTCGGAAGACCTTCTTAACACAAAAAGAACACACCCTATCCGTCACGGCCCTAGGGATGGTCAGACCTTAGCCTAAGGGTGGAGGGGTAGAAAAGTGACCCTCTTTTGAATGGCTACTTCTTGGTGGCAACAAGTGTTTGGCAACACAAAGTAAGGATAGTGTGCACCTTTGGAAAGCTTGTTTTCCATATTGACGCCCCTTTCCATAACAAGGAAAGGTATCAAACAAAAATGGTGACCAAGTAAGGTTGGCACTCGTTTGTAGTCGCTGGTGTAGCTCGGAGTGGCCACTTTTTGAGGTGGTTTGTTGTTCCCAAAGTGTGCCACTCCAAGACCTCCAAGGACTTTTGTGTGGGCTTTAGTGTGAGCCTTCCTTGGTCACCGGTGCCTTTTGGTGCTACAAAGACCTCTTGAACACAAAAAGAACACCCCATATCACACCTTACCACAAGAGTACATCTTACCACACGAGTGGGGGGGTAGAAAAGTGGTACGCTAGAGTACCAACTCAAGAGTGCTATATCCTACAATAAAAAGTGTTTGGGTGCATAAGGAAAGGATAGCTTGGAAAGCTTGTAGGTTGATGTTAAAGCCCCGTGAGCTATTATGCAGAGATATTGAAGTGCAATGGTAACCAATATAGGCTGACACTAACTTGTACTCTATGAGGGGTCGTGGAGTGACACCCCTAGAGGTGATTTGTAGCACCCCAACACCGCCGCATAGTGTGCCACCCAAGCACTAAAGCACCACAAGTGCTGTGAGACCACTCCACAACCCACAATGTATGTCAACAAATAATGTGTATTCTCTCTGCTTCTAGTGGTTTTGCAACAAAAGTTGGAGCAAAAGTTGGTCACTACAACATTGTACCACACCAATTTGCCACCCTTGATGATAGGCAACCAACAAATGCTATAATTAGAACACATCCCCAAGCCAGCCTTGTGTTGTAAACGTCAAAAGCACTTAGAAACGTGTTGAATGACCATGACTTACCTTGTGCAGGCAGATGCAAGCCACATTTTGGTGGCAAAAGCAAACAATCTTCACAATTGCACATCTCCCTCCCAACCAACATGTGCAGAATTGGTCCAAACACCCCAACGGCCGAACAACGAACTTGTGACCTATGGAAAGGGACCCTAACCACGAGTTAAACCCATAAAACGTACGTCACCCTGTGGCCAAACACCCAAAAACGAACTTCTAAACTCCAAACATGGGACATGTCGAGATCCAACCCATCATGTCTCAAGGACATGGCATGTTCAGAGTACATGACCAATGACCAAAGTTTCACTTTAAGGGAACAAACCCCCAACAAGTACAACACACGACCAACCAAAAGACAACTCAAACCACGTTTTCGACATGACTAGACAGCTGCAAGCTGTCCAATGCAAAAAACACCACTTCGAACGCAAACAGTGGCACAAAGTTATTCAAATGCGTCTACATACAACTCAGTCCAAGTTAGTGGGGTTGGGGTAAAAAGTGGTCCTCTAAGTGTCTGAAAGTTTGACCAAATTACACTGCGAAATCGACGACTCGATGACATTACAGATAGCTCACCTGGTAAACAGACACCTGAAAAAGACATTCCCATCATCTCAACCTTTCATCTGCCAAAAATTTCGAGAAAATCTCAAAACTCTGCGCGTCGCGGTTCAGTCCAAGTTAGCGGGGTTTTCCCTTATGCAGTCACCTTCCCCAACCTCTGCCCCCGGGGTGCTAGAATGTGACTCCTCATAAAAAGAGCTAGACGAATATTTCCCCGACACCGCTTCACGTGCGGGGTCCCCATGGCCATATAATTCTTGTGTCCGCTCGGTGGCGGGGAAATCCACGGTTCAATTTTGGCCCCCCCGGCGCCCCTCCCCCTCTCCCTCCTAGTCTGCTGCTGCTATCTGAGACAGGTGCGTAACCCTACCCTATACCAAAGTAGCAATGTAAAAGGCAGCACCAAAGCATGGGACATCTCTTCATATGATCAATCTCATGGCTCGTATACAAATGACCAATCCTGGGCCTCATAGGCGGGGAAGACGGCCTCAACTTGGTCCAAAAGGGGAGGCCGGTTCCCCCCCACCCGCAGTGCTGCATACTGCCAGGTTGAGGATGCTTTGATCTTCCTGATTGCTTCTTTCAACACCTCTACCGTTAATTTGTTCGCATTAGGGTCAGAAACAAGATTGCACCTATGGAGGGAGGACAAAACATTTCCTTCCCTATGCTCTACACGTTGTTTGCATTCTTCCTCTTGGCGCTTCTCCAAAAGCAACTGCGGCTTCAAGTCAGTATACTCTTTGTAAGTCAACTCAGGGTCCTCGTCCATGGTCCTAGCCAATTCTCTAAAATGTGGGGCATGTTCCTTGTAATGTCCATACAACCGATCTTTAAAATGCATGAGGCGCACCCGGATGTAGGCTTCCATCAGAAACCCACGGGTGCGCTCCTGTTGCTGAAGGCGCGCGCGTGTATAGCGAAACATGGTTTCGCCGAACCGGTTGGTTGGGTTGATGCGTGTCGGTGCGCGGATGCATAGTTTGTGCTTCTGGAAAACCGAATGCAAACACTCAATATAGAGGGTTACCCATTGTTGGTGGAGGTTAGGCAACGATGGAAATTGAGGGAAGAACTCAATAGGGTTGACCAACCAGCGGCGAATCGGTTGCATGTAGCCCTCATACCATGTCTCATACATGTTGGACTCCACGACACCGAGCGAATGACTACCTTCGAGAAAGGGAAGCTCAAAGTTTTTGGAGTAAGCGGACTCTAATTGAAGGAAAAACTCAACATTCGCATCTTCTAACCATTCGCCCTCGGTGGGAACCACTTGTTTAAAAACCTCCGAATAGTGTTGTATGCACTGCCCACTGACTCCGAATGTTGCGAAGCGATTGAAGGAGGTGCATTGTAGCTTTAAGGCATGGGGAGGCGCATCCTCTCGTTCATCCTGTTCCTTCTTCAACGATGAGAATTCACTACGTTTGAATGTCAGAACTTGTTTGCTCAAGCGCCGGGTGACATGGTAGTGCATTGCCAGTTTGCCCCCTGTTTTCTTTGTGTAGATCATGTAATTGAGGTCGTTGTCCTCAAAGTTTTTAATTAGCCGTTGATGAAAGAGGGTTCTAACGAGGTTCGTGACGTAATCATCACATTGTTTGTACATTGATGGCTTGTACTCTCCTATGCTCCCATCTTGCCTCCATGCCCCCAAGCGCGCTCGTTCGAACAAGGCTTGAAATCCCCCAAACTCCCCACTCATGCCGTCGTTGTGTCGGCGGTAAGGCAGGTGATGGTATAGAGAGGGGTGCGGGGAAGGAAGAATCTCGCTTCAACATCATTAACCTTTGCCCAAACAAGAATGAATTGGTTCAGCATGTCAAGAGCGGTTTTATCTACACAATCCAACAGCCCAATTAGCTCGGTCTCCGTCTTACCCGAGATGTGAAACTCATTGAATGCGCGGCCAAAGTATGTGGAAGTTCCGTCCAAACCCAACACCAAGTCTTTGCAACCATGGATCTCTTCCAACAGAAATCGTTCAAATGCGGTCAAACTAGCCTCAATCAAACACCGTTGAGCAGTTTGGGGAGAGGTGGCATGAGACACATCACCATCGGTACATAACTTGTAAACCTCGGAAACTTGATTGGCGGCAACATCATGAATGGCTTGGAGCTGTCCTAGCAACATGCGAATTGTGTCCGGAACCGTGCAACGAGCATGCATGGCATCTGTTTGAGATGCCTTCGTGTTCACATCTACATGGAATAAGGTCTTTGCAACCATGTGAACCGGCACTTCAATGTGGGGAGCAGACATTTGCGAGCCTAACGATTCCCGTTTCCGTTTCTTAGACTTTTCTGTTTCCCGGAGCACGATTGGTGAGCACGATTGTGAAACACACGGTGCTGGCAATTGCACAGTATCCGTCAAAATTGTGTCCTCACCCGTGCGCCGCTTGCAAACCTGACCAATGTGCCGACGCATTGTCAACGTGTCCTGTTGGCAACCCCAACACAAGCGCACCGCATCCGGAAGCACAGGCAAACCCATGTAATACCGACAAATTGTGTTTGTCTCGGTGAAGTAGTGTGACCCCGCATCAAAGGTTCGTTGTGAAGGGTGTTTGCCACACCCATCACAATCGGGCTCAACATCCTCCGCAATCGCACCGGAACCACGGGAAATCATTGGGGGAGTGTCCACCGGTTCTGGCAATGTGGCACTGGAGGAAGCCGACGAATCACTCGTGGAACGCCGTGCTTTTGGGGTACTCAACGATGCAAGATGCTCGGAGACACGCATCATCATCTTTTCCGAACACCCCTGGCAACAAAGTTTTTTCCCCTTCACATCGTACAACGCAAAGGCATCCGAAGGCACATGAGCGAAAACGGAGGTGAACCGCTCGTTGCAATGTACACAAGTATACCTCCCTTCAAAGGATTTATCAATGGGGAAGCGTGGGGAGCGTCTCATCCCACCTATGAAGGGAAGCGGCGGTGACTGGAGATGCGCAAGGGTATCGTTAGGATCCACTCGGTCCAAAAAAAGGTTACCGGCAAAGCATTCGGACAACGGAACAAGTTTGGGAGGCGAAACATAGCAAATCCGTAATCCCTTTTCAAATCTTACGTCATGGTGGTTGCGGTTTGTCCAACGATAACGATTCATTTTTTCACACCTTAATAAACCCATATCAAAGAGGAGTGGTACGTGGTGCAAAGGCAAGTTAAGGAAGGCAACCCAAGACCAAGGGAAGCAACTACACACCCTTGGTTGAACTAAACAACCCTGCTGCTCCTAGATGTGGCTCAATTGTCATCTCAAATGTAGCAACAATTCACAATTGTAGTGCAAATGCAAGTCGAGAACACACCTTGCACCCAAGTTAGGCCTCCTGTGTTGCACGGAACTTCCTCTTAGGTTTTTGTGTTACATGGCTTCAAGCAAAGAATCAAACAGCTGCAGAAATGGACGGAAATGGTCAAGCAAGGCATTGTGCTTTGAAATGACAACTTGTTGGCAATGCTCAGACTTGCGACGTCAGATGGCGTCCAAAATGTGACCGGAAAGTCGCCACTGACCAAACGAAGCTGCAACAAAGCTCCTACTGCCTTTGAAATGCACCATGGTTGCCCAATAAGTAACACCGACCTAATTTTGAAAGATGCTGGCAAAAAAATCACAGAATCATCATTTTCAAACCTTCAGGAATATAATGACCAAATTTCATAGCAATTATCGCACTGTATGTAAAAAAGTATTTCAACAGAGAAAACATGATCGCCGCCCGCACTATTTCATTAGTAAAGAAGGTCTCTACCAGGACCGGCCCCTGCTGTACCCCTTCCACCATTTCCTGTCACCCCTATGGTCTTGCTTCTCACCAGGTTCTGCATGATCTTGCCCAATCCTGCACAATTTCCCACAAAAAATAGTAAAATATGGCTCCTTCACACAAATCCTGATCCCTTGCAATAACCAAATCCAAAGTACAATAGCTCAAATTCAAATACTCCACACTGTGGGCTTCCAAGGATGTTTGAGGTCCCGCGTTGACACTCAACAACTCCTTTCAACACGCCGGTCGTCTCACGGTGCACACGGAGACACGGGCGTTGGGCATGTACATAGAATTGCACCAAAGTTGATAAAGAAGCCCTGAAATTGGCATATGAACACATATCAAGCAAAATTGGGGAAAGATGGGAACATACACAATCACAGCCATAGACCCCTCATTCCCTTCACTCAGGACCTTCCCTTGACTCGCCAACATGATGCCCTGAACCAAGTCAAATAAGATGGCTAAATGCCATGTGTCAAAAGTCACTACACAAACCCCAAAAATGTGTTCCCTCCCAGGCCTTTAAACCCTAACCCAACAGGGGAGGTGGTGTGTCATGGCCTAGAGTGGCACTCAGGACCATGCCCTACCCTGACATAACTTTGGTTGGACTTGGAGTTGATTGGGCTTGGAGAATTGCCCCATGCAGATGACCTCACAACATAGCAAAATTAGGCAAATCACACCATAGTGCCCAAAATTTAATTATATACTCAAAAATGCATACGGCAAACATTCAAATGCTCCATGCATGTGTCAAACCGGAAAGTGATATACAAGGGTGATATAGACCAAAGGTCCATGCCCAAGAATATCCCAACATTGGCTCCCAAACGCCTCCGGATATATACATGCCATGCTTCACAAGTCAACACACGAATTTGAGACCTAATTTTGTGAGGCCTCGTGTGCCACGCCAAAGTGACCACGTGATCCGGCATATGGTGAGATGCAACACCGAAGCATATGCCAACATATAAGCAACATACCATAGTTCACGGATCTCTAGGCACTTTACTGTTAGCCGACCAGTTGAGCACATAAAATACAAAAATGAGCATAAAATGAGGTCAAAAACATGCAAATGTTGCTAAATTCATGATAATCACAATAGTATATGGCTTCGCTCACCCATGGTATCAACATATGGTTCAAAACACAATTACTTGGGACCATTTGCAAACAATCCCCCCACTTGGATCCCCACATGGACGCATAGGGACACCTTCGAACCTCCTCCCGACACGCACCATGAAAATGGGAAAATTGATAGTGGCGCTTGTGGGTCGCTCCGTAGGCCTTCCCACATGCACTATATTTGCGGTACACTTAGTCTAGCGCTATGGAGCTCACCATTGGGACATGGGCGAAGCCCTTGCCACGTATGACTCCACATATCTTCCTACAAATGGAGATATATAACATGGGCGTGAGCATAGCGAAGCACATACCATCCATATACCACATACCCTTAAAAGTGGCTCCCACCATGGTATGCTATGCCCCTCCATGGACATAACTTCACGTTAAAAATACGTAGGAACCCAAGGAAAGTTTCTATGCAAACCCAACACTCATGCGGTACTGAAGCCGGTTCGGACCCCCGTGGCCATCTTGGGGTCACTTGGGGTGTGTATCTATGTGCCGGCAAGCCGCCATTGGCTGATATCATACTCTCCCATCCACCTGAACTAACCCGATGTGATAGTGTGATAGGTTTGGCCATTCCGGCTATGAGCGGCCATATTCAGAACCGAGGCACCGCCAGCGGAGATTTATATAGCAGAATATCAGGAATCAACAGGGTTTTATTATCATAATGTTTCCGTAATTTTTCAGCCTTTCGTTCTGATAGTCAATGTATCGGCGACTGTCAGTTGGCTCGCGATTTTGCGTTAACCGATTGGTTAACTGTTATTTCCAGATATTTTGGCGGAAACGTTTCTGAAGGGTCAGATTTCATCTGTAAAGGGTTCGTTGCTTCCGCAATTTTCTAAATAAGCACTCGAAAATTTAATCGGAATTTTTCGTGATGTCGAAATCGGATTTTCGACTTCGACATCGCCGCACTTGATTTGGACTTCTTCGAGTGGTCATACTCCTTCCCCTATGCCCGAATCAGGTTTCCCTTATACTTGCCACCCATTTGACTTGGAGATATAAGGGAAACAAAATCGAATCGTGGGATCACTTTGAAGAGCCATATCTACGCGCGAGTGTGAGGAATGAGAATAAGGAAGGTTGGGTTGGAACTGCCTTGGTCTCAACTTAATTTAGGAAGCATCAAACGCCTTTGGTGCGCACACATGCCCGGTGTAGCAAGGGAAAAGGGTCAAGAAGGTATAAAGTGATATATAACTCTTGGACCGTGCAACCGAATATTTTAATGCGACTTTCGAGTGTGCCGCATGGGTGTTGGGGTTGCATAGCAACTTTCCTTGGGTTCCTACGTATTTTTAACGTGAAGTTATGTCAATGGAGGGACATGGCATATCATGGTGGGAGCCACATTTTGAGGGTATTTGTTATATGCATGGTATATGTTTGATATGCTCACGCCAATGTTATATATCTTCGTGTGGCCGAAGAGATGGGGAGCCATACGTGACAAGGGCTTTGCCCATGTCCCAATTGTGGAATTCAAAGCGCTAGACCAAGTCTACCGCGTATGTATTGCTCATGGTATGTTTGACAAAGAGATCCATGGGTGCACTCCCATTTTCATGGGGCATGTAGATATTAGTGGCGAAGGTATCTCCATGCGCCCGATTGGGGATCCAAGTGGGGGAATTGTTCGCAAATGGTTCCAATCATTTGTGCATTGAACCATGAGCGGATATCATGGGTGAGCATAGAGATATACTATCATGACAATTTTGTACTTGGACATATTTTCGTGTTTTTGACCTCGTTTTATGCTCATTTTTGTGTTTTATGTGCTCAACTGGTCGGCTAACAGCAAAGTGCCTAGAGATCCGTGAACTATGGTATGTTGCTTATATGTTGGCATATGCTTCAGTGTTGCACCTCACCATATGCCGGATCACGTAGTCACTTTGGCTTGGCACACGAGGCCTCACAAAATTAGGTCTCAAATTCATGAGCTGACTTGTGAAGCATGTCATGTACATAACCGAAGGAGTTTCGGAGCCAATGATGGGATATTCTTGGGCATGGACCTTTGGTCTATATCACCCTTGTATATTACTTTCCGGTTTGACACATGCATGGAGCATATGAACATTTGCCATGTGCATTTTTGAGCATATAATTGATTTTTGGACATAATGGTGTGATTTGCCTGATTTTACCATGTTGTGAGGTCATCTTCATGGGGCAGTTCTCCAAGCCCATTCGACTCCAAGTCCAACCAAGGTTATGTCAGGGTAGGGCATGGTCCTGAGTGCCACTCTAGGCCATGACACGCCACCTCCCCTATTGGGCTAGGATTTAGAGGCTTGGGAGTGAACACATTTTTGGGGTTTATGTAACGACTTTTGACATGTGGCATTTAACCATCTTATTAGACTGGGTTCAGGGCATCATGTTGGTGAGTCAAGGGAAGGTCCTGAGTCCAGGGAATGATGGGTCTATGGCTGTGATTGTGCAAGTTTCCATCTCTCCCCAACTTTGCTTTATTTGTGTTCATATGCCAATTTCAGGGCTTTCTTCCTTGGTGCAATTCTTGTACATGCCCGCCACCGTGGGAATACCGGTGTGCTGAACGAAAGCCCGCAGCCTGATTTGGATTGTGAATTGGGTTATTGCCATACTTGTGGGATCTGGTTGCCATTCAGGGTTGAAGGAGGATTGTATTTTCTATTTTCTATATTTTTGGTTTTGGACCCTGGATTTTGATAAATGCAAGCATTGATCCGGAGCAGGTCAGCGGGGATTACAGGCGGAAGGGGCACAGCGGGGGCCGGTCCTGGTAGGGACCTTCTTTATGGTAGCAGAGGCTTACCTGCTGCCCCTACCAACCGCCGACCCGGGGACTTGGGCCCTTATGAGCCCTGCCCAAGTACGCCCCGGGTGCGTATTGTGGACTCGGTGGAGACCACGCCGGAGATTAGAGCCATAGAAGGACCGAGACGTTCAAGAGCATGGCGAACTCCGGAATTTGAAGCCCGAAGAGAAGAACGACACTCGGGAAGAGGAGGACGTGACATGGAGGACCTGATCTCCATGTGTGAGCGTCGCTGCCGAAAGGCATGCAACCTCCGCTCCGCAGCGGAGGAATCTGATGAGGCTTGCCATTCAGGCAGCAGTGGAGGACGGGCCCGGCGCTACCGGAAGCGCGGGTCACCCAAGTCCGCGGCAAGGGACGCCGGGGCTATGGACACGGACCCCAGCCCGGTCAGGCTGTGGGAATCCGAGGGGCACTCCGAGGGCTATCGGACAGCTCACGAGCCACCTTCGGAGCCGGAGATGTCCGCGCCGATCGCCAGGGCGCATACGGCCCCCGAGCCCGCCCTGCAGCACGACGCCGAGGGCTTGGAGAGACCAGCCAGGGCCCGGACGGCACCTGTGCCCCGGCACACGGGACCAGAGACGGACGCCATCGGCGATACGCCCATGGGCGACGAGTCTGAGGTGCCGGGAACCGCGGGATGTGCTGAATCCGGCGGAAAGCACGCTGCGTGCCACTGCGAGCACGTGTCCTTCCTCATGGGCAAGTACCCGAAGATGGTGATGGACGCCATCGTGAATCATCTGGACCGCCTGGACAACGCCAAGGATGCTCTAGAGGAGGACGTCGCGGGGATCCTGGACGACCAGTCGGCCGCGGAGAACCACATGGAGGAGCTGCGAGCGGATCAGGCCCGGTACCGGGAGAATCTGGAGCTGGCCCTGCAGAAGCAGCAGCAAGTGGTGGACAGCCTTCTCCACTTAGTGGAGGACATGTCGGGACGCCTGAGAAGGTTAGAGGAGCGACAGCCCCTCGCCTCGGGTCCGGAGCTCCCGGCAAAACCAGCCGCGGTAGAGCTGGTGGAGCGGGTTAAGACCCTCAGGAGCGCCATGGAGAAACCCATGGGCGGCCCTGCAGAGGCACCATACGCGCCTCCGCGTGTTGACCCGGGTGCGCTGCCGTATGTTCCCCTGTTCAGCGAGTCAACAATGCTCGGGGAACACACGGCACCGGCTGGGTACATGCGGGAAGGGCACGTAGCCACGGACCCGAGGAGCCTGACAGTGCAGATGTCCCACGCCGCCCAGGATCTACCGCCATCCACGACTACCTATGCAGTTTATGCGGAAGAGGAGATCCAGAACCAGACCACGCAGGGGCAAACCATGGGAAGGGCCGACGGACATGGTCGAGGGCATCCAAGCGGAAATCTGTGGGCGAAGGACCCCAATACGGGGATATGGACGGCCGATGGAAGAAGTCCTTCCCGCATTCCAAACCCCATGGGTTCAGGCCCAACTGGACCGCACTCCATGGAGGAGAGGGATGTACGGGGAGTGTACTCAAACCCCCCGGCCACAGGTGGTATCCGTCTCGGTGGAGTGGTGGCTGGAGACGTCGGAGACGCCATCAGGATCGACGACCTCAGGGTGATAAAAATCCCCTATTATGACGGGAACCCGTCCAACCTGGATGACTTCATCCTGGACTGGGAGGACTTCGCCGAGGAGGTCGTCGGCGAGATGCGGGGAGCGCCGCGAGACAAGTGGGTATGCCGGACATTCCCACACCGGCTGGCGCAGGACCTCAAGGAGGAGCTGCGGGATCAGATCCGGGAAGGATTGATCCGCACGGAGCAGGCCTGCCTCCAGTGGCTGGAGGATGAGGAGCGGGTGGACGCTCCTAACCAGAAGCTGGAGGACCTGTGGTCCATTCCACTGCCGCTGGACCGCGGTGAGTTGCGGGTCCGGGAGTGGAACCGGTATCTGCGGAAGTACCGCAGATGCCTCAAGTTGGTGGAAGACTGGAACGAGGCCAGTGAGATCCGCCACTTGCTGAAGGACGTCCTCCCCGGCAGCTGGAAGAGGAGAGTGGAGGACGAGGAGAAGAAGCGCGCCAAGCGACGGGTGGCGGTGAGGATTATGGCGGCGGAGGATACCCATGCGGGTATCATGGAGTTCTTCAGGAGGAACCTGGGCGAACCCGACCGGATGTTGGGCCTGAAGAACGCCGTGTACGTGGAGGTATTCGGGGACTCCATGGGGCAAAGGCTGCTGCGCCTCAACAACGTGGAGTGGAGGCGCGGGGAGCCGCTGAAGATGCAAGTCATCTTCGCTCGCATGAGCCTGGACGAGATCGTGAAGTACATCACGGTGGAGTTGAAGCTCAATGCGAAGAACGAGGCCCACGTGCAGGATCGGCATGGTCATGGACAACGAGGACACCGAGACGACCGCCATCATCGGGAGATCCAGGAGGACACGGCCAACTCCGCGGAGGATGGAAGTGGAAGTGGCCAAGACCACTGGTCCCGGGAGGATCACGAGGAGGCCCATTTCTTCGCGTTCCTGGCGCACAACGTGAAGAACCATGGGCAGGATCGGTCCAGATGGAGCCAGGTGGGACCCAGGAAGAACAGAGAAGGACCAAGGAGGATCGGGAACCCACCGCTCTCGTTCCGAGAGTACAGGTCTCAGCACGATGGGTGCTGGGTCTGTTATGGCAAGGGACACAACCATGCACACGACCACCGTCAGTGCAAGGTGTATGAGGCGGACAAGAAGGCCTACGTCGCCGCTCACCCCGAGAACAAGCCCAAGGAGCAGCGGATTTCCGACTGGAAGGCGAAGGGCGGAGACGGGGGAAAAGGCCCAGGCAAAGGCCAAGGAAAAGGCGGAGGAAGAGGCTATGGTGGTGGACCTGGCCAAGACCGACGAGTGAGGTCGATCGAGGAAGTTGCTGAGGACATGTTGAGGACGTTGGCGGAACTCAAAGCCCAGCAAAGTGGAGGACAAAGTCCTGGCGGATCGCAGCCGGAAGGGGCTGCGGGAAGCCAAGTCTAGAGGAGCCCCCACGGGAGTGGGACCTCAGAGGTCTCTCCTCCGAAAATCAGTGGAATCCCTGAGAAGGCGAAGGCACATCGGGTGCCGAAGAAGGCTCCGGAAGAGCCAAAACCACTGAGTTTCGCCACTCCCAACCCCTGGAGCGCCCTGCCAAGGGAAGTACATGTGGGAACGGGACATGGCAAGAAGGAAGGAGCGACCACGGAGAGCCCCGTGGACGGGCAGGACCAACCCAAGATCTACACCATCCGTGACCATACCCTTGAAGTCCTGATGCACCCGGACGTGCTAGAGTTGCATGCCGTGAGAGTCGTCCATACACCTCATGGTGACGAGCGGCAGTTGCACTTGAAAGTGCGAGTACGGTGCGGACGAGAGGAGAAGGTGGTGGATGTGTTGGTGGATACGGGTGCCCAGGTGAGCCTGGTCCGGAGAGGGTTGTTCAAGGAGGAATTCCTGCAGCCCAGCCGGAGACCGGTCCGCCTGAAGGTCGCCAACGGAGAGATTATGGGTGGTGGCACCCATGAGGCCACTATCAGTATGGAATTCTGGGAGCATGAGCGCTTGAACCGCCCTGATCAGGCGAAGAGAAGCACTCTATCCGGGAACTTCTATGTGGCCGACATTACTGATTGGGATATGATCATGGGGTACGACTTCATGGTGGCCAACGCCATTGGAGCCCTTCCAAATCGCGCAACGCTGGTCCGGGAGGACGATGAATGCCTCACATGGCTGTCCACGGATTATGCGTGCGGGTCATCCCAATGGAACGCTGAGGAAGAGGATCGGATCGTCCGAGCGGTGCAAGCTGTGGGTGTCAAGTCCAGAGGAGACCGTGGAGTTCAGCTCACGGAGTATGGAATGGCGCCGCAAGTGTACACCAGGATGATTCAGACGCTGGGAGCTGAAGTGCCCGAGACGGACGTCTTCGCTTCCCGGGATGCCCCACTTCTGCGGAAGTGTAGGAGGCATTGGCATCGAGGAGACTCAGCCTGGCACAGGCATTGGGGTTTGAAGGAGTGGGGACCCATGTATTGGCATGGCTCCCTGGATAACACCAGACGTACGGTGGAGAAGATCATCGCGGATAGGGCGAAGGGGATCCTGGTCATAACCGGCATAGGTTCCACCCCATGTCCGCTGGAGGGTCTCAAATCGACGCTGGACTCCATCACCCTGAACGAGATGTCATTCGGGCCAGAGGAGGAGTTGTTCATCGACGCCAAGGGTGTATCAATGCCCTCCCCGGGTCAAGCGTGGGGTACCAAGGCTTTCCTGGTGGATGGGGCGCAAGCCCAGCCCACGGGTGATGAAGCATTCATCCGTAGGGTGGAGGCGGTGCCCATGAAGGTCATGTTTGAGCCCAAGGAGGGGACGGATCAGCCAATTGATGGCATTGACGTTCTGTCCCACGCCGAGATCGACGACGTCGTCAACTACATGCGGATGGGGATGCACGACCGTGTGGCAGCCAAGAAGAGGCGGGCCATGGTCACATCTCCGCATTGGTGGGATGACAAGATGTTGGTCACCGGCAAGTACGAGAAGGATGAGTTCGTGGCGAGGGTCATGGATCACATCGCGGACCAATACGATGGTCCGGTTGGGTCGGACCCACCAACGTGGGGTTTTCCAAGGATGGGAACCGGTAGCGACGAGCACCAGCCCGAGGCCGCAAATTTTCGAAGATTATCGGTGGGAATCGCGACCCACGACGATGAAGACGGCATATCGGACGAGGAGAAGTCGGACTCGGACCCAGAAGAGGCCTATACCGCAGTGCGGTCGGTGGTTTCGATACCGAAGCAAGCGGCTGAAGAGGCCCAGGAGAACCCGAAGGTCGCCGAGCTGAAGGAGAGGCTGATCCATGCCTATCCGCGGCTATTCAGTGGCGTCGCCAACAAGAACCCTCCAGATCGCGGGAGGTTTGGTACAGCGAAGATCAAGCTGAAGCCGAACCCGAAGATCTATCGTCATCGGGAGTACCAACTTCAGGGCGATCGGGCCGAGGCCATGAAGAAGCTGTTGGCCGAGTTCATTGAGCGGGGATGGATCGAACCCTCCGACAGTGATTCGGCCAGCCCAGCCTTCATCGTGCCCAAGAAAGAGAAGGGCGAGTGGAGGTTGGTGGTTGATTACAGAGGTTTGAACGAGCAGACCGAGCACGACTCGTACTCGCTCCCCCTGATCGACTCCATCCTCCAAAAGCAACAGAAAAAGCGGATCTTCACGGTGTTGGACCTGAAACACGGTTACCACCAGATGCCGCTACACCCGGACTCCAGGCCCTGCACAGCGATGTCGACGCCGCTTGGGCCCATGCAGTGGAAAGTGGTGCCTATGGGTGCCAAGAATGGCAACGCCGTTTTCCAGCGCATGATGGAGGACCTACTCGGTCCTGTCCGGGACTGTGCCGATCCCTTCGTGGATGACATCATCATCGGGTCTGGCACGGAGAACATGACTGAGGACGAGCTCATCGACGCGCATGGGAAGGATCTGCGCCGAGTGCTCAGCGAGTTGGACAAACACAACATGGTGTGCAAGCCCACCAAAGCCTCACTATTCGTGAAGGAAGTGGAGTTCGCGGGTCACGTGGTTGGTCACGGGCAACGCCGTCCCATGCCTGGGAAGCTGGCGTCCCTGCACCACTGGGAGAAGCCCCAGACCATCAGCGAACTCCGGTCCTTCATGGGGTTCTGCAACTACTATTCGGGCTATGTCCGGATGTATGCAGAACTGTCGGGGCCGCTGCACAAGATGCTGCAAGTGGGCAAGTTCGATGGCCGGAAGGGGAGCAAGAAGAAGCTTGCCTGGACCCCTGAGGCTGAGGATGCGTTCAACCGCCTGAAGGAGCGACTCCTGGGGCAGCTGGGGTTGTTCCTGGTGGACCCGGACAAGGGATTCGTGCTACGGACAGACGCCTCGGACTATGCCGTGGGGGCAGTCCTCGAGCAAGTCCGGGACGACGGGACTCATGTTCCCGTGGCGTTTTGGAGCAGGATCCTGGCCGAGGGCCAACGCCGAACATGGACCGCGAGGGAGAAGGAGACATACGCCATTGTCTGTGCGCTCCGGAAGTGGTCTGGCCACATCGGACTGCAGCCGGTGGTGGTTTGCACGGACCACCAGTCCCTACAGAGCTGGCACAAGGAGCATGTCGACACCCCCTCAGGACCAGCGGCTAGGAGGGCCCGATGGCACGAGACGTTCGCCAAGTTCGACCTCAGCGTTGTGTATATCCCGGGGAAGGACAACACTGTGGCAGATTGCCTCAGTCGCTGGGCCTACCCCGCGGGCAAGGCGTGGATGGACATATCCAGCCATGGCGACGCCGAGGAGACCGAGGAGGCCAAGCGCATCATCGAGATGGAGAAGGTCATGGAGCAAGAAGGGGTCAAGTGCTTTGTGGTGATGGCAAATCGTACGGACCTGGCCAAGTTCCGGGGTGCCCGCGTCCAAGCTATTCGAGAGGAAACCCTCGAGCAATGGATGGTGGCCCCTGTAGAGCTAGTCAGGTCGGTGCTCACAGAGGACTGGTCGGATGACTACGCGGCATCCGAGCACTGGAGCAAGTACTGGAATGCCGTGAGCGCCCCGTCGGACGACGAATGGCCCGAGGGCTTGACCGAGGATGGCGACAAGTTGTTCCTCAAGGACAAGCTGCTGGTGCCCGAGAACCGAGTGGAGGAGCTCATTGACCATTGGCACAACGCCCAGCTCATGCATCCTGGCCGAGACAAGATGCAGCAGGACCTGGAGTGGCGTCTCAAGTTCCCTCCGGGGTACTACGCCATCCTGGATAGGTACTGCAGCGACTGTGCCGTGTGTCGGGCCACGAAGAGCCCTAACCACTCCACAGCGGGCAATCCGGTGTATACGGCTATACCGGAGGCCCCTATGCGGTCCGTGGCCATGGATGTGTTCGCCATGCCGGAGGTTACCGTGGAAGGAGAGACATATGATTGTGTCATCCTAGCGGTGGACAGGCACAGCGGGTATATCGTGGCAGTCCCGGGCAAGAAGTCCAAGAAGAAGGACAAGAAGGACAAGCATGGAGTGGGGCTGCAGGCCAAGACCGTCGCTAATGCCATGATCAGGCATTGGCTGACGATTTTCGATGTCCCAGCTGTCATCTGCAGCGATCGGGGCAGTCAATTCGTGGGGACGTGGTTCAAGACGATGTGCAAGCACATGGGGACTCGGCATGCCAAGACCGTGGCGTACCACAGCCGGTCGAATGGCCGTGCTGAGGTGGCCGGGCGGCAGATGTTCGAGAAGTTCCGCCAGCTGCACATTGACGAACCGGGCCGGAACTGGTATAACTCGCTGTGGAGAGTGCTCCAGGCGTATCACGACCTTCCGGGACCCACTGGACTGTCGCCCCATCGCATCCTGTTCCTACGGGATCGAGTGTCACGCACTCTCCCGTGGATGAACCACGGCACTGTGGCCCGGGATGCGAACGCAATGATGGCTGAGGCGGACGACACGGCGGCCAAGGTGTGCAAGGCACTTCAGGACGAGCATGACAAGAGGGCCAAGTACTTCAAGCAGGGAAAAGTCCAGAAGTATGCTCTCCAAGACACCGTGTGGGTGGAGCGGCACCACAAGGATGTCCTGTCCAGGCATCGGCAGGCATCTTGGTATGTGCCGGGGGTAATCGTGCGGAAGGTCGGGCAGGATGTGTATGCGGTTCGTGTGGGGGATAACACGATCCTGGACCGCGACCATACCCAGCTTCGTCCCCGAGCACCAGACCCCAGCGGACGTCCCGTCACCTTCGAGTTCACGGCCGGCGATGTGGACTCGGACGATGAGGGTGAGGACGACAATTTCACCGCGGAGAGGATCCTGGCGGACAAGCCGGACCCGGCGACGCCTGGGGGGAGGCTTTACAAAGTCCGTTGGAAGGGATTCACCGCATCCAGGGACTCGTTGGAGCCTCCGAGCAGTTTCGTGCCGAGGTATACCACGGTCTGGATGGACTACCTAAAGAAAAAGGGTATTTCTTTGGATGTCAAGGACGTATTGGTCCATTTGGTTGCTGCTGTAGCACCGTAATGGATCCCCCCTTGGCATTTTGTTTGTTTCTGTGAATGGGGAGACAAGTGAGGGCGTTCATCCGGGGATTTTTCGGCCTTGATCGGCCATATACCCCCTTCACTCGATCTCCACATATATATTGCATTGTGGTATACTTATTTAGGTCGACCGACGACGTTTTTCTATCTTTGATCCCCTTGGTCCATGTTGTAGATCAAGAGGAGACCGGATATGGCGTAGGGTGCTGATTATCAGTGTCCTCACCCCTCCCTTGGGGCATGGGGGACGCCTACGACGTGTGTGGGGCCTCCATGTGTCCTTGGGACATGGAGGGGGGGGTTGGAGCCCATTGGGGTCCTCCCGTCCTCTCGTCATTGGTTTCCGAGCGGATACAACGCTCTGAGAAGGGGGGTGAAGCCGGTTCGGACCCCCGTGGCCATCTTGGGGTCACTTGGGGTGTGTATCTATGTGCCGGCAAGCCGCCATTGGCTGATATCATACTCTCCCATCCACCTGAACTAACCCGATGTGATAGTGTGATAGGTTTGGCCATTCCGGCTATGAGCGGCCATATTCAGAACCGAGGCACCGCCAGCGGAGATTTATATAGCAGAATATCAGGAATCAACAGGGTTTTATTATCATAATGTTTCCGTAATTTTTCAGCCTTTCGTTCTGATAGTCAATGTATCGGCGACTGTCAGTTGGCTCGCGATTTTGCGTTAACCGATTGGTTAACTGTTATTTCCAGATATTTTGGCGGAAACGTTTCTGAAGGGTCAGATTTCATCTGTAAAGGGTTCGTTGCTTCCGCAATTTTCTAAATAAGCACTCGAAAATTTAATCGGAATTTTTCGTGATGTCGAAATCGGATTTTCGACTTCGACATCGCCGCACTTGATTTGGACTTCTTCGAGTGGTCATACTCCTTCCCCTATGCCCGAATCAGGTTTCCCTTATACTTGCCACCCATTTGACTTGGAGATATAAGGGAAACAAAATCGAATCGTGGGATCACTTTGAAGAGCCATATCTACGCGCGAGTGTGAGGAATGAGAATAAGGAAGGTTGGGTTGGAACTGCCTTGGTCTCAACTTAATTTAGGAAGCATCAAACGCCTTTGGTGCGCACACATGCCCGGTGTAGCAAGGGAAAAGGGTCAAGAAGGTATAAAGTGATATATAACTCTTGGACCGTGCAACCGAATATTTTAATGCGACTTTCGAGTGTGCCGCATGGGTGTTGGGGTTGCATAGCAACTTTCCTTGGGTTCCTACGTATTTTTAACGTGAAGTTATGTCAATGGAGGGACATGGCATATCATGGTGGGAGCCACATTTTGAGGGTATTTGTTATATGCATGGTATATGTTTGATATGCTCACGCCAATGTTATATATCTTCGTGTGGCCGAAGAGATGGGGAGCCATACGTGACAAGGGCTTTGCCCATGTCCCAATTGTGGAATTCAAAGCGCTAGACCAAGTCTACCGCGTATGTATTGCTCATGGTATGTTTGACAAAGAGATCCATGGGTGCACTCCCATTTTTATGGGGCATGTAGATATTAGTGGCGAAGGTATCTCCATGCGCCCGATTGGGGATCCAAGTGGGGGAATTGTTCGCAAATGGTTCCAATCATTTGTGCATTGAACCATGAGCGGATATCATGGGTGAGCATAGAGATATACTATCATGACAACTCTGTACTTGGACATATTTTCGTGTTTTTGACCTCGTTTTATGCTCATTTTTGTGTTTTATGTGCTCAACTGGTCGGCTAACAGCAAAGTGCCTAGAGATCCGTGAACTATGGTATGTTGCTTATATGTTGGCATATGCTTCGGTGTTGCACCTCACCATATGCCAGATCACGTAGTCACTTTGGCTTGGCACACGAGGCCTCACAAAATTAGGTCTCAAATTCATGAGCTGACTTGTGAAGCATGTCATGTACATAACCGAAGCAGTTTCGGAGCCAATGATGGGATATTCTTGGGCATGGACCTTTGGTCTATATCACCCTTGTATGTTACTTTCCGGTATGACACATGCATGGAGCATATGAACATTTGCCAGGTGCATTTTTGAGCATATAATTGATTTTTGGACATAATGGTGTGATTTGCCTGATTTTACCATGTTGTGAGGTCATCTTCATGGGGCAGTTCTCCAAGCCCATTCGACTCCAAGTCCAACCAAGGTTATGTCAGGGTAGGGCATGGTCCTGAGTGCCACTCTAGGCCATGACACGCCACCTCCCCTATTGGGCTAGGATTTAGAGGCTTGGGAGTGAACACATTTTTGGGGTTTATGTAACGACTTTTGACATGTGGCATTTAACCATCTTATTAGACTGGGTTCAGGGCATCATGTTGGTGAGTCAAGGGAAGGTCTTGAGTCCAGGGAATGATGGGTCTATGGCTGTGATTGTGCAAGTTTCCATCTCTCCCCAACTTTGCTTTATTTGTGTTCATATGCCAATTTCAGGGCTTTCTTCCTTGGTGCAATTCTTGTACATGCCCGCCACCGTGGGAATACCGGTGTGCTGAACGAAAGCCCGCAGCCTGATTTGGATTGTGAATTGGGTTATTGCCATACTTGTGGGATCTGGTTGCCATTCAGGGTTGAAGGAGGATTGTATTTTCTATTTTCTATATTTTTGGTTTTGGACCCTGGATTTTGATAAATGCAAGCATTGATCCGGAGCAAGTCAGCGGGGATTACAGGCGGAAGGGGCACAGCGGGGGCCGGTCCTGGTAGGGACCTTCTTTAGTACACTCGAAAGTTGCATTCAAATATTCGGTTGCATGGTCCAACAGTTATAAATCATTTTCTACCCTCTTGACCATTATCCCTTGCTACACCGGGCATATGTACACATCAAAGGCGTTTGACGCTTCCTAAATTAAGTTGAGACCAAGGCGATTCAAGCTCATATCTCAAAATTGAAATACCTTGCAATGAGCCGGGGATATGACTTTTCAAAGTGGCCTCACGCATCAATTTTGTTTCGCCTATATCTCCAAGAAAAATGAAGGAGACAACAAAAGGAAGGTTGACTCGTGATCGGGGAAAAATGTAGGACCACTCGAAAATGCATCATATCAAGTGCGGCGACCTCGAAGTCGAAAATCCGATTCTGAATGTCTGAAAAAATTGGATTAATTTTGCGAGTGTATAACATGAAAATTGCGGAAGCAACGAACCCTTTACTGATGAAATCTGACCCTTCATCGGGGTTTCCGCTAAAATATCTGGAAATAACAGTTAACCAATCGGTTACCGCAAAATCGCGAGCCAACTGACAGTCGCCGATACAATGACAATCAGAACGAAAGGCTGAAAAATTACGGAAACATTATGATAAAAAAACCCTGTTGATTCCTGATATTCTGATATATAAATCTCAGCCGGCGGCGCCTCGGTATTGAATATGGCTGCTCATAGCTGGAATGGCCAAGCCTATCACACTATCGCATCAGGTTAGGTCAGGTGGATGGGAGAGTATGAAGATAGGTAAAATACGACGAAAAAATCTTCTGAATAGCTGAAAATAAAGCTAATTAGCATAAAAAACGCTTAGGCCAAAAAGCGCGCTGCGAAACACGTAAAAACGCAACGAAAAATTTTTCGACGTAAAATAGGTGAATAGTTAACGCCGTAAGCACCGTAACGCTCGTAGGACCCCAACGCCGTCCTTGCCGTCGTCTAACTCGCTATAGGCGCAAAGAAAAACGCGTCGCGAGCAGCGCGTAAAACTCGAAAATTTTTCATAACTCGCCACGACCCCTCACGTCGCGCCCTGCCGCCTTTTGCTTCTTCTTCTCCATGCACCTCCCTCCCCACCCTCGTGCCCATCACTCCCCTTGCCCTGCAGCTCAGGCGGCGGCCCTGGGGGAACGCGGTTAACCCTTAGCAATGGACAACAACACGCTCCACGACGCCACGCACAAGAACAAGGCCGAGAACATCAAGAACGACGGGTAGCACGTAAGGCACAGCAGCGAAGATGGTCTTGCTGCACGCGAGTGTGTTGGGTCGTGTATGATTTTATTTTATTTTCAAAAGCCAAAAAAAGAGGGAAAAAATATTTTACGAAATTTTGCAGCGGTTTTTCAAGTAGGTACAACCACACCCACGCAAGAAACAAACCCAACAAGGCGGCAGGACGTGACACCACGGCACCACGCGGCAGCACAGCACCACGGGGCAAAGCACAGGGAAGCAGGGCACCGAGGGGGAGCGGGCCACACAGCAACACCGCACAGGGCGGAGACGACAAGAAACGGACAACACGACTCCCCAGGGCGCACACGGCACAAAGCACAACGGCGAACAACACCACGCAGCGACACACCACAGCAAAACACACACAGCGCGGGGGGACAAGACAAAACACGGCGCCAGAAGGCACAGGACCCCAAGACGAAGGACAGCGCCCCAGGACACAACACAGCGCGCGGCAGCACCAAACGGAGCAAAACGAAACAACACAGCGCACAACAACGCAACGCCAGGCGGCACAACGCGCAGCAACACGGCGCAGCACAGCACCCAGGGAGACACCACAGCACGCCACCGAGACACGACACCAGGAGCCACCAGGACCCACCAGGAGACAACAGAGGACAGCCAGGCCCAACAGAAAACACACAAACACAACAGGCAACAACACAAAACACCAGCCAGCCCCGCGAGGGCAAGAGAGCACCGAACAGAAAGCAACGGCGCAGGCACACCAGCACAGCACCGCACAGGCAGAGCACAGAAACAGAAACGACCTGGAACCGGCCCGGAGCCCAGAACCAACGGGGAACAACAGGAAACCAGCGCCACCAGCAGGGAGAAAAACAAAACAAAAAAAAAGACAGGGCACCACAGCACAGCACCACACGGCAGCACAGCGCCACAGGACACAGAACAGGGGAACGGGACACCGCAGGGAGGACGCCCAGCGACGGCGAGACCAGACACGGGCACCAGAGCTGACACACACCACCAAACGACAACGCCGGGCAACTAGAGCCACCAGCAGACCCCCAACAAAAGGCAGCGACACCAGGAACCAACAACACCAGCCACCAGAAACACCACAGACAACGCGCACAGCACAACGAACGGGCAGGACAGGGAACACACAGAACGACACCCGAGAACACACACAGCAGACGCGCAACAGGAAAAACAGCAGCAGGACAAGAAAAAAAAAGGGGGGGGGGGAGAGGCAGAGGCCAAAGGGAACCGGAAAGCAAGAAACGCCAAAGACAACAAGGAGGGGGGCGGGGGGGGGCAAAAAAAACAAAAAAAAAAGAAGGGGGGGGGGCAACAAGACGCCAAGGCCCAGGGCACCCCAGGCCGGAAAGCATGCAAAGCAGGAGACAACAGGGCGCACAGAGGGGGCAGAGGGGGGTGGAAAAAAAAAGTGGGGGGGGGGGACAAGACGCCAAGGCCCAAGGCACCCGGGGCCGGAAAACACGCAAAGCACCGGCACAGCGAGGGGGAGAAGGGGAAAAGCAACAAAAAAAAAAACCCCAAAAACAACCACAAACTGGGCAACCCCAGCCCGGAGGGGGCCGAACAAGCAAACAGCGAAGCAAGAAAGGCCAAAAGAAAGGTGAGGCGCACCAAAACGCGCCCGGGAGGCCGGTTCGCCCGACCCGGCCAAGCAGGGCACGCACACGCACAGCGACCCGGCAGCCCGCCCGAAGGGCGGGCAGTCGGGGGTGGGAGAGCGCCCGACCCCGGACGCCCCACACCCAGGCAAGAGGCGCCCCCCGCGGGCACCCTCATGCCGCCCCCACAGCGCGCAAAGCCAGCTCGCAAGAGCGCGCGCTGTGGGGTTGGTGACAGGTCCCCACGCCCGCGCCCCCCCGCACCCACAGCCAGTGGGTAGTGGGCCCCAGCAGCCCGCCAAGAGGGCGGGCAGTCGGGGGTGGGATAGCGCCCAACCCCGGACGCCCCACACCCAGGCAGGAGGCGCCCCCCCCCCGGGCGCCCTCGTGCCGCCCCCACAGCGCGCAAAGCCAGCTCGAAAGAGCGCGCGCTTTGGGGTTGGTGACGGGTCCCCACGCCCGCACCCCCCCGCACCCACAGCCAGTGGGTAGTGGGCCCCGGCAGCCCGCCCAGAGGGCGGGCAGTCGGCGGTGGGAGAGCGCCCGACCCTGGACGCCCCACACCCAGGCAGGAGGCGCCCCCCCGGGCACCCTCATGCCGCCCCCACAGCGCGCAAAGCCAGCTCGCAAGAGCGCGCGCTGTGGGGTTGGTGACGGGTCCCCACGCCCGCACCCCCCCGCACCCACAGCCAGTGGGTAGTGGGCCCCGGCAGCCCGCCCAGAGGGCGGGCAGTCGGGGGTGGGAGAGCGCCCGACCCCGGACGCCCATCACCCAGGCAGGAGGCGCCCCCCCGGGCACCCTCATGCCGCCCCCACAGCGCGCAAAGCCAGCTCGCAAGAGCGCGCGCTGTGGGGTTGGTGGCGGGTCTCCACGCCTGCACCCCCCCGCACCCACAGCCAGTGTGTAGTGGACCCCGGCAGCCTGCCCAGAGGGCGGGCAGTCGGGGGTGGGAGAGCGCTCGACCCCGGACGCCCCAGACCCAGGCAGGAGGTGCCCCCCCCCGGGCGCCCTCGTGCCGCCCCCACAGCGCGCAAAGTCAGCTCGAAAGAGCGCGCGCTGTGGGGTTGGTGACGTGTCCCAACGCCCGCAGCCCCCCGCACCAACAGCTAGTGGGTAGTCGGCCCCGGCAGCCCGCCCAGAGGGCGGGCAGTCGGTAGTGGGAGAGCGCCCGACCCCAGACGCCCCACACCAAGGCAGGAGGCACCTCCCCGGGCACCCTCATGCCGCCCCCACAGCGCGCAAAGCCAGCTCGCAAGAGCGCGCGCTGCTGGGTTGGTGACGGCTCCCCACGCCCGCACTTCCCCGCACCCACAGCCAGTGGGTAGTGGGCCCCGGCAGCCCGCCCAGAGGGCGGGCAGTCGGGGGTGGGAGAGCGCCCGACCCCGGACGCCCCGGACCCAGGCAGGAGGCGCCCCCCCCGGGCGCCCTCGTGCCGCCCCCACAGCGCGCAAAGCCAGCTCGAAAGAGCGCGCGCTGTGGGGTTGGTGACGGGTCCCCACGCCCGCACCCCCCCGCACCCACAGCCAGTGGGTAGTGGGCCCCGGCAGCCCGCCCAGAGGGCGGGCAATCGGGGCTGGGAGAGCGCCTGACCCCGGACGCCCCACACCCAGGCAGGAGGCGCCCCCCCGGGCACCCTCATGACGCCCCCACAGCGCGCAAAGCCAGCTCGCAAGAGCGCGCGCTGTGGGGTTTGTGACGGGTCCCCACGCCCGCACCCCCCCGCACCCACGGCAAGTGGGTAGTGGGCCCCGGCAGCCCGCCCAGAGGGCGGGCAGTCGGGGGTGGGAGAGCGCCCGACCCCGGACGCCCCACACCCGGGCAAGAGGCGCCCCCACGGGCACCCTCATGCTGCCTCCACAGCGCGCAAAGCCAGTTCGCAAGAGCGCGCGCTGTGGGGTTGGTGACGGGTCCACACGCCCGCACCCCCCCGCACCCACGGCAAGTGGGTAGTGGGCCCCGGCAGCCCGCCCAGAGGGCGGGCAGTCGGGGCTGGGAGAGCGCCCGACCCCGGACGCCCCACACCCGGGCAAGAGGCGCCCCCACGGGCACCCTCATGCCGCCTCCACAGCGCGCAAAGCCAGTTTGCAAGAGCGCGCGCTGTGGGGTTGGTGACGGGTCCCCACGCCCGCACCCTCCGGCACCCACAGCCAGTGGGTAGTGGGCCCCGGCAGCCCGCCCAGAGGGCGGGCAATCGGGGCTGGGAGAGCGCCCGGCCCCGGACGCCCCGCACCCAGGCAAGAGGCGCCCCCCCCCGGGCACCCTCATGCCGCCCCCACAGCGCGCAAAGCCAGCTTGCAAGAGCGCGCGCTGTGGGGCTGGTGACGGGTCCCCACGCCCGCACCCCCCCTTACCCACAGCCAGTGGGTAGTGGGCCCCGGCAGCCCGCCCAGAGGGCAGGCAGTCGGGGGTGGGAGAGCGCCCGACCCCGGACGCCCCACAACCAGGCAAGAGGCGCCCCCCCCTGGGCACCCTCATGCCGCCCCCACAGCGCGCAAAGCCAGCTCGCAAGAGCGCGCGCTGTGGGGTTGGTGACGGGTCCCCACGCCCGCACCCCCCCGCACCCACAGCCAGTGGGTAGTAAGCCCCGGCAGCCCGCCCAGAGGGCGGGCAGTCGGGGCCGGGAGAGCGCCTGACACCGGACGCCCCACAACCAGGCAAGAGGCGCCCCCCCCCGCGCGCCCTCGTGCCGCCCCCACAGCGCGCAAAGCCAGCTCGCAAGAGCGCGCGCTGTGGGGTTGGTGACGGGTCCCCACGCCCGCACCCCCCCGCACCCACAGCCAGTAGGTAGTGGGCACCGGCAGCCCGCCCAGAGGGCGGGCAGTCGGGGGTGGGAGAGCGCCTGACACCTGACGCCCACCAACCAGGCAAGAGGCGCCCCCCCCCGGGCGCCCTCGTGACGCCCCCATAGCGCGCAAAGCCAGCTCGCAAGAGCGCGCGCTGTGGGGTTGGTGACGGGTCCCCACGCCCGCACCCCCCCGCACCCACAGCCAGTGGGTAGTGGGCCCCGGCAGCCCGCCAAAAGGGCAGGCAGTCGGGGGTGGGAGAGCGCCCGACCCCGAACGCCCCACACCCAGGCAAGAGGCGCCCCTCTCGGGCACCCTCATGCCGCCCCCACAGCGCGCAAAGCCAGCTCGCAAGAGCGCGCGCTGTGGGGTTGGTGACGGGTCCCCACGCCTGCAGCCCCCCGCACCCACAGCCAGTGGGTAGTGGGCCCCGGCAGCCCGCCCAGAGGGCGGGCAGTCGGGGGTGGGAGAGCGCCCGATCTCGGACGCCCCACACCCAGGCAAGAGGCGCCCCCCCGGGCACCCCCATGCCATCCCCACAGCGCGCAAAGCCAGCTCGCAAGAGCGCGCGCTGTGGGGTTTGTGACGGGTCCCCACGCCCGCACCCCCCCGCACCCACGGCAAGTGGGTAGTGGGCCCCGGCAGCCCGCCCAGAGGGCGGGCAGTCGGGGGTGGGAGAGCGCCCGACCCCGGACGCCCCACACCCGGGCAAGAGGCGCCCCCCCGGGCACCCTCATGCCGCCCCCACAGCGCGCAAAGCCAGCTCGCAAGAGTGCGTGCTGTGGGGCTTGTGACGGGTCCCCACGCCTGCAGCCCCCCGCACCCACAGCCAGTGGGTAGTGGGCCCCGGCAGCCCGCCCAGAGGGCGGGCAGTCGGGGGTGGGAGAGCGCCCGACACCGGACGCCCCACACCTAAGCAGGAGGCGCCCCCCCCCGGGCGCCCTCGTGCCGCCCCCACAGCGCGCAAAGCCAGCTCGCAAGAGCGCGCGCTGTGGGGTTGGTGACGGGTCCCCACGCGCGCACCCTCCCGCACCCACAGCCAGTGGGTAGTGGGCCCCGGCAACCCGCCCAGAGGGCGGGCAATCGGGGCTGGGAGAGCGCCCGGCCCCGGACGCCCCGCACCCAGGCAAGAGGCGCCCCCCCGAGGGCACCCTCATGCCGCCCCCACAGCGCGCAAAGTCAGATCGCAAGATCGCGCGCTGTGGGGCTGGTGACGGGTCCCCACGCCCGGACCCCCCCGCTCCCACAGCCAGTGGGTAGTGGGCCCCGGCAGCCCCCCCAGAGGGCGGGCATTCGGGGGTGGGAGAGCGCCCGACCCCGGACGCCCCAAACCCAGGCAGGAGGCGCCCCCCCCCGGGCGCCCTCGTGCCGCCCCCACAGTGCGCAAAGCGAGCTCGAAAGAGCGCGCGCTGTGGGGATGGTGACGGGTCCCCACGCCCGCACCCCCCCTTACCCACAGCCAGTGGGTAGTGGGCCCCGGCAGCCCGCCCAGAGGGCAGGCAGTCGGGGGTGGGAGAGCGCCCGACACCGGACGCCCCACACCCAGGCAAGAGGCGCCCCCCCCCGGGCACCCTCATGCCGCCCCCACAGCGCGCAAAGCCAGCTCGCAAGAGCGCGCGCTGTGGGGTTGGTGACGGGTCCCCACGCCCGCACCCCCCCGCACCCACAGCCAGTAGGTAGTGGGCACCGGCAGCCCGCCCAGAGGGCGGGCAGTCGAGGTTGGGAGAGCGCCCGACATCGGACGCCCACCAACCAGGCAAGAGGCGCCCCCCCCCCGGGCGCCCTCATGCCGCCCCCATAGCGCGCAAAGCCAGCTCGAAAGAGCGCGCGCTGTGGGATTGGTGACGGGTCCCCAGGCCCGCACCCCCCCGCACCCACAGCCAGTGGGTACTGGGCCCCGGCAGCCCGCCCAGAGGGCAGGCAGTCGGGGGTGGGAGAGCGCCCGACCCCGGACGCCCCACACCCAGGCAAGAGGCGCCCCTCCCGGGCACCCTCATGCCGCCCCCACAGCGCGCAAAGCCAGCTCGCAAGAGCGCGCGCTTCGGGGTTGGTGACGAGTCCCCACACCCGCACCCCCCCACACCCACAGCCAGTGGGTAGTAAGCCCCGGCAGCCCGCCCAGAGGGCGGGCAGTTGGGGGTGGGAGAGTGCCCGACCCCGGACGTGCTTCACCCAGGCAAGAGGCGCCCCCCCCGGGCACCCCCATGCCGCTCCCACAGCGCGCAAAGCCAGCTCGCAAGAGCGCGCGCTGTGGGGTTGGTGACGGGTCCCCACGCCCGCACCCCCCCGTACCCACAGCCAGTGGCCAGTGGGCCCCGGCAGCCCGCCCGGAGGGCGGGCAGTCGGGGGTGGGAGAGCGCCCGACCCCGGGCGCCCCACACCCAGGCAAGAGGCGCCCCCCCCGGGCGCCCTCGTGCCGCCCCCACAGCGCGCAAAGCCAGCTGGCAAGAGCGCGCGCTGTGGGGTCGGTGACGGGTCCCCACGCCCGCACCCCCCCGCACCCACAGCCCGTGGGTAGTGGGCCCCGGCAGCCCGCCCAGAGGGCGGGCAGTCGGGGCTGGGAGAGCGCCCGACCCCGGACGCCCCACACCCAGGCAAGAGGCGCCCCCCCGGGCACCCTCATGCCGCCCCCACAGCACGCAAGAGCGCGCGCTGTGGGGTTGGTGACGGGTCCCCATGCCCGCACCCCCCCGCACCCACAGCCAGTCGGTAGTGGGCCCCGGAAGCCCGCCCAGAGGGCGGGCACTGGGGGGTGGGACAGCGCCTGACACCAGACGCCCCACACCCAGGCAAGAGGCGCCCCCCCCCGGGCGCCCTCGTGCCGCCCCCACAGCGCGCAAAGCCAGCTCGCAAGAGCGCGCTCTGTGGGGTTGGTGATGGGTCCCCACGCCCGCACCCCCCCCGCACCCACAGCCAGTGGGTAGGGGGCCCTGGCAGCCCGCCCAGAGGACGGGCGGTCGGGGGAGGGACAGCGCCTGACACCAGACGCCCCTCACAACAGTGGCAGGCCATCCCCCCCCGGGGACGCCCTTCCACCACACCACCCCCGCGGCACGCAGCCCCCACAGGGCATGCAGGCCAAGGGGACAGTGTTGGGCCCCCACACCCACACACCCGCGCCCACAGCACGTGGGTAGCGGACCCCAAACAGCCCGCCCAGTGAGCGGGCAGTCGGGGGAGGGGGAGCGCCTGACCTCAGACGCCCCTCGCAACAACAGCCAGGTAGGGGGGAACCGGGACCGGACCGTCCCCCCCCAAGCATGCCAGACAGAGCAAGCAACCGGGGCAGGACACGCGGAGGGGCACGGACCACGTGGAACGGCCCTACCAGCGCCCAGTGCCGGGACCGCGCGAGGTGCGCAGGCCACACCACCGAGAGGCGGGGGGAGCGGACGCCGCGGGAGTGCGAGCGCAAACACACGCAAAGGGCACGCGGGGACAACCAGAAAGGCAACCGGACCGAGCACGCGGAACGCACAGACCGCGTGGAATGGCGTACCAGCGAGCGAGGGTAAGGGACACCCGGACGGGACGGCCCGCCACACGCAGCGCGGGACACGCGGGGCGGGATGGGGGAAACGGGAGAGACACAACACCAGGTACCGGCCCGAGCCCCCCGAACCGGCCGCGAGCGCCGCGCACACACGGACGGGGCACTGGACCCGCCAAGGCAGTAGTGGCGCACTGCGCCACGCCCCAACCTCTAGGCTAGGCAGCCTCCGCGCCAGCCCAAGGGGGTCCCGCTGGTGACAAGCCAGTAGCACGGGCCCGGCGGCGCCGGCGCCCCGGGCGACCACGCATTAGGGGGGCGACGCGGTGGGTAAGCGCCCGCAGCCACGGCTGCGAATTGATGTACTGACCGGGGAGTGGCGAAACGGGGAAGCCGGGGAGGGACGGGGCTCCGAGCCCTGTGAACCCGGGGGACTCCGCCATCAGGCAGGAGGTGCGTCTTGGAGGGCCCCCCACTAGGACCCGGTGGGGAGGATATCACCTGGCCCGACCAGGTGGCCCCCCGGGGCCGAAAGGCGTCTAGTACCCGCAAAATCAAACCTCAAACCTCAAACCTTAAAAGTGGCTCCCACCATGGTATGCCATGCCCCTCCATGGACATAACTTCACGTTAAAAATACGTAGGAACCCAAGGAAAGTTTCTATGCAACCCCAACACTCATGCGGTACACTCGAAAGTCGCAGTAAAATATTCGGTTGCATGGTCCAAGAGTTATAAATCATTTTCTACCCTCTTGACCATTATCCCCTGCTACACCGGGCATATGTACACATCAAAGGCGTTTGACGCTTCCTAAATTAAGTTGAGACCAAGGCGATCCAAGCCCATATCTCAAAATTGAAATACCTTGCAATGAGCCGGAGATATGACTTTTCAAAGTGGCCTCACGAATCAATTTTGTTTCGCCTATATCTCCAAGAAAAATGAAGGAGACAACAAAAGGAAGGTTGACTCGTGATCGGGGAAAAATGTAGGACCACTGGAAATGCATCATATCAAGTGCCGCGACCTGGAAGTCGAAAATCCGATTCTGAATGTCTGAAAAAATTGGATTAATTTTGCGAGTGTATAACATGAAAATTGCGGAAGCAACGAACTCTTTACTGATGAAATCTGACCCTTCATCGGGGTTTCCGCTAAAATATCTGGAAATAACAGTTAACCAATCGGTTACCGCAAAATCGCGAGCCAACTGACAGTCGCCGATACATTGACAATCAGAACGAAAGGCTGAAAAATTACGGAAACATTATGATAAAAAAACCCTGTTGATTCCTGATATTCTGATATATAAATCTCAGCCGGCGGCGCCTCGGTATTGAATATGGCTGCTCATAGCCAAGCCTGTCACACTATCGCATCAGGTTAGGTCAGGTGGATGGGAGAGTATGATATCAGCCAATGGCGGCTTGCCGGCCCATAGATACACACCCCAAGTGACCCAAAGATGGCCACGGGGGTCCGAACCGGCTTCACCCCCCTTCTCAGAGCGTTGTATCCGCTCGGAAGTCATTGAAGAGGACGGGAGGACCCCAATGGGCTCCAACCTCCCCCCCCCATGTCCCAAGGACACATGGAGAGACCACATACGGCGTAGGCGTCCCCCATGCCCCAAGGGAGGGGTGAGGACACTCATAATCGGTGCCCTCCGCCATATCCGGTCTCCTCTTGATCTACAACATGGACCAAGGGGATCAAAGATAGAGAAACGTCGCGATCGATCTAAATACGCATACCACAATGAAATATATATGTGGAGATCGAGTGAAGGGGGTATATGGCCAATCAAGGCCAATCGGTGCTACTGCAGCCACCAAATGGACCAACACGTCCTTGACATCCAAAGAGATGTTCTTCCTCCTTAGATACTCCATCCAGACCGTGGTATAGCTCGGCACAAAACTGCTCGGAGGCTCCCACGAATCCCTGGATGCGGCGAATCCCTTCCAACGGACTTTATATAGCCTCCCCCCAGGCGTCCCCGGGTCCGGCTTGTCCATCAGGATCCTCTCGGCGGTGAAGTCGTCGTCCTCACCCTCGTCATCCGAGTCCACATTGCCGGCTGTGAACTCAAAGGTGACGGGACGTCCGCTGGGGTCTGGTTTTCGGGGACGAAGCTGGGTATGGTCGCGGTCCAGGATCTTGTTATCCCCCACACGAACCGCATACACATCCTGCCCGACCTTCTGAACGATTACCCCCGGCACATACCAAGACGCCTGCCGATGCCTGGACAGGACATCCTTGTGGTGCCGCTCCACCCTCACGGTGTCTCTGAGAGCACATTTCTGGACTTTTCCCTGCTTGAAGTACTTGGCCCTCTTCTCATGCTCGTCCTGAAGTGCTTTGCACACCTTGGCCGCCGTGTCGTCTACCTCAGCCATCATAGAACTGGCATCCCGGGCCACTTTGCCATGGTTCAACCACGGCAGAGTGCGTGACACTCGATCCCGTAGGAACAGGATACGATGGGGCGACAGTCCAGTGGGCCCCGGAAGGTCGTGGTACGCCTGGAGTACTCTCCACAGCGAACTATACCAATTCCGGCCCGGTTCGTCAATGTGCAGCTGGCGGAACTTTTCGAACATCTGCCGCCCGGCCACCTCAGCCCGGCCATTCGACCGGCTGTGGTACGCCACGGTCTTGGCGTGCCGAATCCCCATGTGCTTGCACATCGTCTTGAACCATGTCCCCACAAATTGACTGCCCCGATCGCTGCAGATGACAGCTGGGACATCAAAAATCGTCAGCCAATGCCTGATCATGGCATTAGCGACGGTCTTGGCCTGCAGACCCACTCCATGCTTGTCGTTCTTGTCCTTCTTCTTGGACTTCTTGCCAGGGACCGCCACGATATACCTGCTGTGCCTATCCACCGCCAGGATGACACAGTCGTAGGTCTTCCCTTCCACGGTGACCTCAGGCATGGCGAATACATCCATGGCCACCGACCGCGTAGGGGCCTCCGGTATAGCCGTATACACCGGGTTGCCCGCTGTGGAATGGTTGGGGCTTTTCGTGGCCCGACACACGGCGCAGTCGCTGCAGTACTTGTCCAGGATGGCGTAGTACCCCGATGGGAACTTGAAGCGCCACTCCAGGTCCTGCTGCATCGTGTCCTGACCAGGATGCATGAGCTGGGCGTTATGCCAGTGGTCAATGAGCTCCTCCATTTGGTTCTCAGGGACCAATAGCTTGTCCTTGAGGAATAATTTATCCCTATCCTCGGTCAAGCCCTCAGGCCATTCGTCGTCCGACGGGGCGCTCACGGCATTCCAGTACCTGCTCCAGTGTTCGGATGGCGCATAGTCATCCGACCAGTCTTCTGTGAGCACCGACCTGACTAGCTCTACGGGGGCCACCATCCATTGCTCGAGGGTTTCCTCTCGAATAGCTTGGACTCGGGCGCCCCAGAACTTGGCCAGTTCTGTACGGTTTGCCATCACCACAAAGCACTTGACCCCCTCTTGCTCCATGGCCTTCTCCATCTCGATGATGCGCTTGGCCTCCTCGGTCTCCTCGGCGTCCCCATGGCTGGATATGTCCATCCATGCCTTGCCCGCGGGGTAGGCCCATCCACTGAGGCAATCTGCCACAGTGTTGTCCTTCCCCGGGACATATACGACGCTGAGGTCGAACTTGGCGAACGTCTCGCGCCCCCGGGCCCTCCTTGCCGCCGGTCCCGAGGGGGTGTTGACGTGCTCCTTGTGCCAGCTCTGTAAGGACTGATGGTCCGTACAAACAACCAACGGTTGCCATCCGATGTGGCCAGACCACTTCCTGAGCGCACAAACAATGGCGTACATCTCCTTCTCCCTCGTGGTCCAGGTTCGGCGTTGGCCCTCGGCCAGGATCCGGCTCCAAAACGCCACGGGTACGTGCGACCCGTCGTTCCGGACCTGCTCGAGGACTGCCCCTACAGCATAGTCCGAGGCGTCCGTCCGTAGCACGAATCCCTTGTCCGGGTCCACCAGGAATAGCCCCAGCTGCCCCACGAGTCGCTCCTTCAGGCAGCTGAACGCATCTTCGGCCTCAGGGGTCCAGGCAAGCTTCTTCTTGCTCCCCTTCCGGCTATCGAACTTGCCCACTGACCAGGATGCATGAGCTGGGCGTTATGCCAGTGGTCAATGAGCTCCTCCATTTGGTTCTCAGGGACCAATAGCTTGTCCTTGAGGAATAATTTATCCCTATCCTCGGTCAAGCCCTCAGGCCATTCATCGTCCGACGGGGCGCTCACGGCATTCCAGTACCTGCTCCAGTGTTCGGATGGCGCATAGTCATCCGACCAGTCTTCTGTGAGCACCGACCTGACTAGCTCTACGGGGGCCACCATCCATTGCTCGAGGGTTTCCTCTCGAATAGCTTGGACCCGGGCGCCCCAGAACTTGGCCAGTTCTGTACGGTTTGCCATCACCACAAAGCACTTGACCCCCTCTTGCTCCATGGCCTTCTCCATCTCGATGATGCGCTTGGCCTCCTCGGTCTCCTCGGCGTCCCCATGGCTGGATATGTCCATCCATGCCTTGCCCGCGGGGTAGGCCCATCCACTGAGGCAATCTGCCACAGTGTTGTCCTTCCCCGGGACATATACGACGCTGAGGTCGAACTTGGCGAACGTCTCGCGCCCCCGGGCCCTCCTTGCCGCCGGTCCCGAGGGGGTGTTGACGTGCTCCTTGTGCCAGCTCTGTAAGGACTGATGGTCCGTACAAACAACCAACGGTTGCCATCCGATGTGGCCAGACCACTTCCGGAGCGCACAAACAATGGCGTACATCTCCTTCTCCCTCGTGGTCCAGGTTCGGCGTTGGCCCTCGGCCAGGATCCGGCTCCAAAACGCCACGGGTACGTGCGACCCGTCGTTCCGGACCTGCTCGAGGACTGCCCCTACAGCATAGTCCGAGGCGTCCGTCCGTAGCACGAATCCCTTGTCCGGGTCCACCAGGAATAGCCCCAGCTGCCCCACGAGTCGCTCCTTCAGGCAGCTGAACGCATCTTCGGCCTCAGGGGTCCAGGCAAGCTTCTTCTTGCTCCCCTTCCGGCTATCGAACTTGCCCACCTGCAGCATCTTGTGCAGCGGCCCCGATAGTTCTGCATACATCCGGACATAGCCCGAATAGTAATTGCAGAACCCCATGAAGGATCGGAGTTCGCTGATGGTCTGGGGCTTCTCCCAGTGGTGCAGGGACGCCAGCTTCCCAGGCATGGGACGGCGTTGCCCGTGACCAACCACGTGACCCGCAAACTCCACTTCCTTCACGAAGAGCGAGGCTTTGGTGGGCTTGCACACCATGTTGTGCTTGTCCAGCTCGCTGAGCACTTGGCGCAGATCCTTCTCATGCGCTTCGATGAGCTCGTCCTCAGTCATGTCCTCCGTGCCGGACCCGATGATGATACCATCCACAAAGGGGTTGGCACAGTCCCGGACAGGACCGAGTAGGTCCTCCATCATGCGCTGGAAAGCGGCGTTGCCATTCTTGGCGCCCATAGGCACCACTTTCCACTGCATGGGCCCCAGGGGCGTCGACATCGCTGTGCAGGGCCTGGACTCCGGGTGTAGCGGCATCTGGTGATAGCCGTGTTTCAGGTCTAACACCGTGAAGATCCGCTTTTTTTGTTGTTTTTGGAGGATGGTGTCGATCAGAGGAAGCGAGTACGAGTCGTGCTCGGCTTGCTCGTTCAAACACCTGTAATCCACCACCAACCTCCACACGCCCTTCTCTTTCTTGGGCACGATAAAGGCTGGGCCTGCCCACTCACTGTCGGAGGGTTCGATCCAGCCCCGCTCAATAAACTCGGCCAACAACTTCTTCATGGCCTCGGCCCGATCGCCCTGAAGTTGGTACTCCCGATGAGGATAGATCTTGGGGTTCGGCTTCAGCTTGATTCTCGCAGTGTCAAACCTCCCACGATCTGGAGGGTTCTTGTTGGCGACGCCACTGAATAGCCGCGGATAGGCATTTATCAGCCTCCCCTTCAGCTCAGCGACCTTCTGGTTCTCCTAGGCCTCTTCAGCTGCTTGCTTTGGTATCCATACAATCGACCGCACTGCGGTATAGGCCTCTTCCGGGTCCGAGTCCGACTCCTCCTCGTCCGATATGCCGTCTTCATCGTCGTGGGGAGCTCTTCCCACCGATAATATCCGGAAATTTGCGGCATCGGTCTGGTTCTTGTCGCTACCGGCCCCCATTCTTGGAAAGTCCCACGTCGGCGGGTCCGACCCAACTGGACCATCATATTGGTCCGCGATGTGATCCATGACCCTCGCCACGAACTCATCCTTCTCGTACTTGCCGGTGACCAACCTCTTGTCATCCCACCAATGTGGAGATGTGACCATGGCCCGCCTCTTCTTGGCTGCCACACGGTTGTGCATCCCCATCCGCATGTAGTTGACGACGTGGTCGATCTTGGCGTGGGACAGGACGTCAATGCCATCCATTGGCTGATCCGTCCCCTCCTTGGGCTCAAACATGACCCGCATGGGCACCGCCTCAACTCTACGGATGAATGCTTCATCACCCGTGGGCTGGGCTTGCGCCCCATCCACCAGGAAAGCCTTGGTACCCCACGCTTGACCCGGGGAGGGCATTGATAAACGCTTGGCGTCGATGAACAACTCCTCCTCTGGCCCGAATGACATCTCGTTCAGGGTGATGGAATCCAGCGTCGATTTGAGACCTTCCAGTGGACACGGGGTGTATCCTATGCCGGTTATGACCAGGATCCCCTTCGCCCTATCCGCGACGATCTTCTCCACCGTACGTCTGGTATTTTCCATGGAGCCATGCCAATACATGGGCCCCCACTCCTTCAAACCCCAATGCCTGTGCCAGGCTGAGTCTCCTCGATGCCAACGCCTCCTACACTTCCTCAAAAGTGGGGCATCCCGGGAAGCGAAGACATCCGTCTCGGGCGCTTCGGCTCCCAGCGTCTGAATCATCCTGGCATACACCTGCGGCGCCATTCCATACTCCTTGAGCTGAACTCCGCGGTCTCTTCTGGACTTGGCACCCACAGCTTGCACCGCTTGGACGATCCGATCCTCTTCCTTAGCATTCCATTGGGATGATCCGCATGCATAGTCCGTGGACAGCCATGTAAGGCAT
The DNA here is from genome assembly GCA_964036045.1 of Eutreptiella sp. 'Long Island Sound 2002'. Classification (NCBI taxonomy): domain Eukaryota; phylum Euglenozoa; class Euglenophyceae; order Eutreptiales; family Eutreptiaceae; genus Eutreptiella; species Eutreptiella sp. 'Long Island Sound 2002'. The sequence continues at coordinate 126,028,144 of OZ038382.1, read as the reverse complement.
TCATCATCCTCCCAGACCAGCGTTGCACGATGGGGAAGGGCTCCAATGGTATTTCCCACCATGAAGTCATACCCCATGATCATATCCCAATCTGTAATGTCGGCCACATAGAAGTTCCCGGATAGAGTGCTTCTCTTCGCCAAATCAGGGCGGTTCAAGCGCTCATGCTCCCAGAATTCCATACTGATAGTGGCCTCATGGGTGCCACCACCCATAATCTCTCCATTGGCCACCTTCAGGCGTACCGGTCTTCGGCTGGGCTGCAGGAATTCCTCCTTAAAAAACCCTCTCCGGACCAGGCTCACCTGGGCACCCGTATCCACCAAAACATCCACAACCAACTCTTCTTGTCCGCACCGTACACGCACTTTCAAGTGCAACTGCCGCTCGTCACCATGCGGTGTATGGACGACTCTCACGGCATGCAACTCTAGCATATCCGGGTGCATCAGCACTTCGAGGGTATGGTCACGGATGGTGTAGATCTTGGGCTGGTCCTTCCCGTCCACGGGGCTCTCCGTGGTCGCTCCTTCTTTCTTGCCGCGTCCCTTGCCCACATACACTTCACTTGGCAGGGCGCTCCAGGGGTTGGGAGTGACGAAACTCAGTGGTTTTGGCTCTTCTGGAGCCTTCTTCGGCACCTGATGTGCCTTCGCTTTCTCTAAGATTCCACTGATTTTCGGAGGAGAGACCTCTGAGGTCCCACTCCCGTGGGGGCTCCTCTAGACGTGGCCTGCCGCAGCTCCCTCCTGCTGCGATCCGCTCAGACTTTGTCCACCACGTTGCTGGGCTTTGAGTTCCTCCAACGTCCTCAACATGTCCTCAGCAACCTCCTCGATCGACCTCACGTGTCGGTCTGGGCCGGGTCCTCCACCATAGCCTTTTCCTCGCCTTTCCCTTGGCCCTTTCCTTGGCCCTTTCCACCGTCTCCGCCCTTTGCCTTCCAATCGGCAATTCGTTGCTCCTTGGGCTTCTTGTCGGGATGGGCGGCGAAGTAGGTCTTCTTGTCCTCCTCATATACCTTGCAATGCCGGTGGTCATGTGCATGGTTGTTCCCCTTGCCGTAGCAGACCCAGCAACCGGTGTGCTGTGATCTGTACTCGCGGAACGAGAGCAGCGGGTTCCCGATCCTCCGCGGTTCCTTGCCGTTCTTGGTCCTTGGGTCCAGGCGGTTCCACCTGGACCTGTCCTGCCCATGCTCCTTCATATTCTGCGCTACGAACGCGAAGAAGTGGGCTTCTTCATGATCCTCTCGGGTGGTCGCGGTCCAGAGATCTTGGCCGCTTCCACTCCCTTCCTCCGCGGTGCCGACCGTGTCCCCGTGGACCTCTCGGTGTTGGCGATCTTCCCGATGACCTCGATGTCCATGGCCCTGTCGATCCTGCACGTGGGCCTCGTTCTTGGCGTTGAGCTTCAGCTCCAACGTGATGTACTTCACGATCTCGTCCAGGCTCATGCGGGCGAAGATGACCTGCATCCTCAGCAGCTCTCCGCGCCTCCACTCCGCATTGTTGAGGCGCATCAGCCTTTGCCCCATGGTGTCGCCGAATACCTCCACGTAGACGGCCTTCTTCAACCCCAACATTCGGCTGGGCTCGCCGAGGTCTTGCCGGAAAAACTCCATTATTCCGGCGTGGGTGTCCTGCGATGCCATGATCCGTACGGCCACGCGCTTCTTTGCTCTCTTCTTCTCCTCATCCTCCACCCTTCTCCTCCAGTGGCCGGGGAGGACGTCCTTCAGCAGGTGTCGGATCTCGCTGGCCTCATTCAAGTCCTCCACCAGCTTGAGGCTTTTTCGGTACTTGCGGATGTACAGATTCCATTCCCGGACCCTCAATTCCCCGCGCTCCAGCGGCAGCGGAATGGACCACAGATCCTCCAACTTCTGGTTGGGGGCGTCCACTCGCTCCTCGTCCTCCAGCCACTGGAGGCAGGCCTGCTCCGTCTGGATCAATCCCTTGCGGATCTGATCCCTGAGCTCCTCCTTCAGGTCCTGCGCCAGCCTGTGTGGGAATGTCCGACATACCCACTTGTCTCTTGGCGCTCCCTTCATCTCGCCGACGACCTCCTCGGCGAAGTCCTCCCAATCCAGGATGAAGTCATCCAGGTTGGAGGGGTTGCCATCGTAGTAGGGGATTTTGATTCCCCATGAGGTCGTCAATCCTGATGGCGTCTCCGACGTCCGCAGCCACCACTCCACCGAGACGGATACCACCTGCTGCCGTGGGGTGTGAGTACACTCCCCGTACATCCCTGTCCTCCATTGAGTGCGGTCCAGTTGGGCCTGAACCCATGGGGTTTGGGATGCGGGAAGGACTTGCTCCGCCGGCTGTCCATATCCCCGTAGTGGGGTCCTTCACCCATAGGTTTCCGCATGGATGGCCTCCACCATGTCCGTCGGCTCTTCCCATGGTTCGCCCCTGCATGGTATGGATCTCCTCTTCCGCATAAACTGCATGGGCAGTCGTAGTGGTCGGTGGATCCTGGGCGGCATGGGACATCTGTACCGTCAGGCTCCTCGGGTCCGTGGTTACGTGCACTTTCCGCATGGACCCAGCCGGTGCCGTATGCTCCCCGAGCATTGTGGATTCGCTGAACATGGGAACAAACAGCAGCGCACCCGGGTCAACACGCGGAGGCGCGTAAGGTGCCTCTGCAGGGCCGCCCATGGGTTTATCCATGGCGCTCCTGAGGGTCTTAACCCGCTCCGTCAGCTCTGCCGTTGCCGGCCTTGTCGGGAGCTCTGGACCCGAGGCGAGGGTTTGTAACTCCTCTAGCCTTTTCAGGCGTCCCGACATGTCCTCCACCAGGTGGAGGAGGCTGTCCACCACTCGCTGCTGCTTCTGCAGGGCCATCTCCAGCTTCTCCCGGTACCTGTCCTGCTCCGCTCGCAGCTCCGCCATGTCCCTCTCCGCTTCCAACTGGTCATCCAGGATCCCCGCGATGTCCTCCTCTAGGCTGTCCTTCTGGTTGTCCAGGCGGTCGAGGTGCTGCACGATGGCGTCCATTCCCATCTTTGGGTACTTGCCGATGAGGAACGATACGTGCTCGCAGTGGCACTCAACGTGCTTTCTACCTGATCCGGCGCATCCCATGGTTCCCGGCGCCTCGGACTCCTCGGCCATGGGTGTGTCGCCCATGTTATCCCGCGTTGGCTCCGTGTGCTGGGCCACAGGCGCCGTTCTGGCTCTGGTAGGCCTCTCCAACGCCTCGGCGTCATGCTCCAGGCTTGGTTCGGGGGCCGTGTGCGCCCTTGTGGGCGGTCTGGCCATCTCCTCCGACTCCGAAGGGAAAGCAGTCCGATAGCCATCGAAATGCCCCTCGGAATCTGCAGCTGACCACAGCCTGACCGGGCTGGGATCCTTCTCCATCGCTCTGGCTTCCCCTGCGGGTTTTGGGGACCCGCGCTTCCGGTAACGCCGGTCCCTGCCAATGCTGCCAGTCTCCTCCAACCCCTCCGCAGCAGAGCGGAGATTGTTAGCCTTGCGGCATTGCCTTTCACACATGGAGGCCAGGTCCTCCATGTCTAGCCCATGTCCTGCAAGGGCTCTCCGTTCTGAGCATCTTCGCTCTTCTCGGGCTTCCAAGTCCGGCGTCGACTCCACGGACTCCACGATCTGCACCCGGGGCGTCCTTGGGCAGGGCTCATGAGGGCCCAAGTCCCCGGTGCGGCGGTAGGGTGCAGGTACTCCTCTGCTACCATAAAGAAGGTCTCTACCAGGACCGGCCCCTGCTGTACCCCTTCCACCATTTCCTGTCACTCCTATGGTCTTGCTTCTCACCAGGTTCTGCATGATCTTGCCCAATCCTGCACAATTTCCCACAAAAAATAGTAAAATATGGCTCCTTCACACAAATCCTGATCCCTTGCAATAACCAAATCCAAAGTACAATAGCTCAAATTCAAATACTCCACACTGTGGGCTTCCAAGGATGTTTGAGGTCCCGCGTTGACACTCAACGACTCCTTTCAACACGCCGGTCGTCTCACGGTGCACACGGAGACACGGGCGTTGGGCATGTACATAGAATTGCACCAAAGTTGATAAAGAAGCCCTGAAATTGGCATATGAACACATATCAAGCAAAATTGGGGAAAGATGGGAACATACACAATCACAGCCATAGACCCCTCATTCCCTGCACTCAGGACCTCCCCTTGACTCGCCAACATGATGCCCTGAACCAAGTCAAATAAGATGGCTAAATGCCATGTGTCAAAAGTCACTACACAAACCCCAAAATGTGTTCTCTCCCAAGCCTTTAAATCCTAGCCCAACAGGGGAGGTGGAGTGTCATGGCCTAGAGTGGCACTCAGGACCATGCCCTACCCTGGCATAATTTTGGTTGGACTTGGAGTCGATTGGGCTTGGAGAATTGCCCCATGCAGATGACCTCACAACATAGCAAAATTAGGCAAATCACACCATAGTGCCCAGCATTTAATTCTATACTCAAATATGCATACGGCCAACATTCAAATGCTCCATGCATGTGTCAAACCGGAAAGTGATTTACAAGGGTGATATAGACCAAAGGTCCATGCCCAAGAATATCCCAGCATTGGCTCCCAAACCCCTCCGGATATATACATGCCATGCTTCACAAGTCAACGCACGAATTTGAGACCTAATTTTGTGAGGCCTCGTGTGCCACGCCAAAGTGACCACGTGATCCGGCATATGGTGAGATGCAACACCGAAGCATATGCCAACATATAAGCAACATACCATAGTTCACGGATCTCTAGGCACTTTACTGTTAGCCGACCAGTTGAGCACAGCAACAGGCGCCAGCAACAGCACGCACCACACGAACAGCACAACGCGAGCGCACCCGCACAGCGAAGCACAGCACCGCACAGAGCGGAGAGGACAGGGAACGCACACCACAGCTCCCGGGACACACACAGCACAAAGCAGGGCGGCGAACAACAGCACGCACCACCGCGCCACGACAAAACACACACAGAACAGAGGACACAGAGCGGGGGAACACCGCAAAACACAGCGCCGCAGAGCACAGGGCCCCAGGGCGACGAGCAGCGCCAGAGGGCACGGCGCAACAAGCAGCGGCACCAAACGAACACAGCAAAGAAACACAGCACACGACAGCACAACACCGGGCGACACAACGCGCAGCAGCGCGGCGCAGCACCGCACCCAGGGACACACAGCACAGCACAGCGCAGGGCACACAGCACCGAGCGGCAGCGACGAAAACCGCGAGACAGAAAGGGGGCAGGGGGCGCAGCAACCACCAGGGAGCAGCCAACGGCCAGGCGGAAAGCATGAAAGAGGGAAAAGCGCACGGAGAGCCGAGGAGCAGAAGGCCAACAAAGCAAACAACGCACAGCGCCGAGGCCCAGGGCACCCGGGGCCGGAAACCAGAGAAAGCCGGAGACAACGGGGGCGCGGGGAGGAAGAAGAAAAAAAAAAAAGAAGCGACGAAAACCGCAGGACAGAAAAGGGGAGGGGGGGGTGGGGGCAGGAACCAGCTGGGAGCAGCCCACGGCCAAGCGGGAGACACAAACGAGGCGAGAGCGCACGGAGAGCCAGGCAGCGAGAGGCCAGGAAAAACAACCAAAACACGGCGCCAAGGCCCAGGGCACCCGGGGCCGGAAACCGGAGAAAGCCGGAGACAATGGGGCGCGCCAAAGGAGAGGAGAAGAAAGGAAAAAAAAAAACAAAGCAGCGGAAGGCAACGAGGAACGGCAACAGCAGCGAGGAAGAGGGGGGCCACCACAGTCTGGAGGGGGCCAAGCAAAGCAGAAGGACAAAGCGGCCAAAGGAAAAGGTGAGGCGCACCACAACCCGCCCGGGAGGCCGGCCCGCCCGACCCGGCCACAAAGAGCAAGCACACGCACGTCAGCCGCCGTCCGGATGGACGAGTGCGCGCCCGGAGGGTACCCAGCCCCTGCCGGCTACGAACAGCCGCCGTCCGGATGGACGAGTGTGCGCCCAGAGGGTACCCAGCCCCTGCCGGCTACGAACAGCCGCCGTCCTGATGGACGAGTGAGAGCCACGTAGCGAGGCCCCGCACAGCAACACAACACACCGAGCGGGCGCATCGTTGAACAGGAGCCAGAAGGCCCACAACCCCGCACACGCAAAACAACACACCGAGGGGGCGCACCGGTGAACAGGAGCCAGGAGGCCCAGGACACTGCACACGCAACACAACACACGGAGCGTGCACACCGGTGAACAGGAGCCAGGAGGCCCAGGACACTGCACACGCAACACAACACACCGACAAGCACACCGGTGAACAGAAGCCAGGAGGCCCAGGACACCGCACACGCAACACAACACACCGAGCGGGCGCACCGGTGAACAGGAGCCAGGAGGCCCAGGACACCGCACACGCAAAACAACACACCGAGCGGGCGCACCGGTGAACAGGAGCCAGGAGGCCCAGGACACCGCACACACAAAACAACACACCGAGCGGGCGCACCGGAGAACAGGAGCCAGGAGGCCCAGGACACCGCACACGCAAAAAAACACACCGAGCGGGCACACCGGTGAACAGGAGCCAAGAGGCCCAGGACACCGCACACGCAACACAACACACCGCGCGGGCACACCGGTGAACAGGAGCCAAAAGGCCCAGGACACCGCACACGCAACAAAACACACTCTGCGGGTACACCGGTGAACAGGAGCCAGGAGGCCCAGGACACCGCACACGCAAAACAACACACCGAGCGGGCACACCGGTGAACAGGAGCCAGGAGGCCCAGGACACCGCACACGGAACAGAACACACCGAGCGGGCACACTGATGCACACGAGCCAGGAGGCCCAGGACACTGCACACGCAAAACAACACACCGAGCGGGCGCACCGATGAACAGGAGCCAGGAGGCCCAGGACACCGCACACGCAAAACAACACACCGAGCGGGCACACCGGTGAACAGGAGCCAAGAGGCCCAGGACACCGCACACGCAACACAACACACCCCGCGGGCACACCGGTGAACTGGAGCCAAAATGCCCAGGACACCGCACACGCAACACAACACACCGAGCGGGCGCACCGGTGAACAGGAGCCAGGAGGCCCAGGACACCGCACACGCAAAACAACACACCGAGCGGGCGCACCGGTGAACAGGAGCCAGGAGGCCCAGGACACCGCACACGGAACACAACACACCGCGCGGGCACACCGGTGAACAGGAGCCAGGAGGCCCAGGACACCGCACACGCAACACAACACACTCTGCGGGCACACCGGTGAACAGGAGCCAGGAGGCCCAGGACACCGCACACGCAACACAACACACCGCGCGGGCACACCGGTGAACAGGAGCCAAAAGGCCCAGGACACCGCACACGCAACACAACACACTGAGCGGGCGCACCGGTGAACAGGAGCCAGGAGGCCCAGGACACCGCACACGCAAAACAACACACCGAGCGGGCACACCGGTGAACAGGAGCCAGAAGGCCCAGGACACCGCACACGGAACACAACACACCGCGCGGGCACACCGGTGAACAGGAGCCAGGAGGCCCAGGACACCGCACACGCAACACAACACACTCTGCGGGCACACCGGTGAACAGGATTCAAGAGGCCCAGGACACCGCACACGGAACACAGCACACCGCGCGGGCACACCGGTGAACAGGAGCCAAGTGGCCCAGGACACCGCACACGCAAAACAACACAGCGGGCGCACCGGTGAACGGGAGCCAAGTGGCCAAGGACACCGCACACGCAAAGCAACACACCGAGCGGGCGCACCGGTGAACAGGAGCCAGAAGGCCCAGGACACCGCACCCGCAACACAACACGCCGAGCGAACACACCGGTGAACAGGAGCCAGGAGGCCCAGGACACCGCACACGCAAAACAACACACCGAGCGGGCACACCGGTGAACAGGAGCCAGAAGGCCCAGGACACCGCACACGCAAAACAACACACCCAGCGGGCGCACCGGTGAACAGGAGCCAGGAGGCCCAGGACACCGCACACGCAACACAACACACCGAGCGGGCACACCGGTGAACAGGAGCCAGGAGGCCCAGGACACCGCACACGCAACACAACACACCGAGCGGGCGCACCGGTGAACAGGAGCCAGGAGGCCCAGGAGACCGCACACGCAAAACAACACACCGAGCGGGCGCACCGGTGAACAGGAGCCAGGAGGCCCAGGACACCGCACACGCAAAACAACACATCGAGCGGGCGCACCGGTGAACAGGAGCCAAGTGGCCCAGGACACCGCACACGCAACACAACACACGGAGCGTGCACACCGGTGAACAGGAGCCAGGGGGCCCAGGACACGGCACACGCAAAACAACACACCGAGCGGGCGCACCGGTGAACAGGAGCCAGGAGGCCCAGGACACCGCACACGCAATACAACACACCAAGCGGGCGCACCGGTGAACAGGAGCCAGGAGGCCCAGGACACCGCACACGCAAAACAACACACCGAGCGGGCGCACCGGTGAACAGGAGCCAGGAGGCCCAGGACACCGCACACGCAACACAACACACCACGCGGGCACACCGGTGAACAGGAGCCAGGAGGCCCAGGACACCGCACACGCAACACAACACACCGAGCGGGCACACCGGTGAACAGGAGCCAGGAGGCCCAGGACACTGCACACACGTAGGGCGGCCGAGGGACAGGGAAGAACCAACACCCCATCGGTCGGACACACTGGGGCGACCCAGCCGACGCACCGGGCCAGTGGCAGGAGCGGTACTCCACGGCCACTGGTCCGAGCCCGGCCAGGCTGCATCGGGGACCATGGCAAACGTCATCCGGAGCCATGGAAGCAACCGGTGACAGGCGAGCCGGTACACAGTCCAGGAGGGGGTCGCCTGCAAAGCGGAGCGGCCCCGCAACTCAAGCCACAAGGGTGAGGCGGTCGTACCGTAGACAAGCGGGAGCAACACCCCTTGTGGTGAGAGATACTCCACACGGCTGGGCAGCCCCCGGAGCTGCCGCCCAAAGGAGGGGGCATGTGGCCCTACTCATGGACACATGTGGGGACACCCTCCCCCCTGGCTCCCCCGGTCCCCCGGGCCCCCCTGTGGGCCCCGCTGGGAACGGGCTCAGCGGATGCGGCGCACCCAGATGCCCTGGCGGCGCCAGCGAACCCGGCGGCGATGCCGATGCGGGATAGCTGACTCCAGGAGGACACGACGGGCGACGCCCTGTGGCTCCTCTCGTGGAACCTGTGCAACGGCCTCGTGCCGCCAGACCGGTCCCTCCGGGACACACTCCGGCGGCGCCGGGGGCCGGCGGCCTGCACCGACAAGGAGCACCTCATCACCGGCATGCTGCCCCAGGAGGGGGGCTTTGCCATCATGCTCCAGGAAACGGGGATCGCCACCAGGGCGCAGGAGATGCACGTGGCCGCGGCGCTCCGGGACAAGGGGTACACCGCCTACTTCAGCAGCCGGCTGGCGGAGACGGGGGCCACCTCCACCTCGAGAGGGGGGGGCCTCCTCACCGCGGTCAGCAGCAAGTACGTGGCGGAGCACGAGGTGCTCAGCTTCACGGAAATTGTCCCCAAGAAGGCCGCGGCCCTGGAGATCCGCACGGACGGGGGAGGCCTCACCCTCATCAACGTCCACGGGCCGCAAGCAGGCTGCTCCCCGTGGGCGGGACGGGCGGCATTCTGGGCCGACATACAAATGTATGCCACGGCACGCAGCCTCGGCGGGAGGCACCCGGTGGTCATCGCCGGCGACACCAACATCTACATGGATGTCCCCGCCAACCCGGCCACGGAGCATTTCCGAGCGGGCTGGGAGGCCTGCGGCTTCCGAAGAGCCGCGGCAGGCGGCGAGGAGGACATGACCCCCACGCTCCACCCGTCCCAGCACAGGGTGGACACCTTCCTTGTCAACGAGCCCCTCCTGCCGTGGTCCCTGCGGGAAAGCGTCTGGGCTCGCGGCATGGCACACCCCCAGGTGGTCGGCTCGGACCACCTCCCGGTCCGCCTGGCCCTGCCGGGTCTCCTCAGCGCAGCGGGGCGCGCGGCGATGCCCACCCCCTACAGCCACACGGAGGGCCGCCTCCTCCCGTACGACGCCGAGGCCGCGCCCGTCCAACACTGCCTGTGGGCGGCTGTCACCGCCGCGCAGGATGAACCCTCCCTGGCGCCCTGGCTGGGTCCCGCAGAGCAGCACGACTACGGGTCCATGCCCGCGGCCGCGGTGGACAAGGTGTTCGAACACCTCCACGCGACGCATGACGCCCTGGCGCGCGTGGTGGGACGCCGGCAGCCGTCTCTGGCGGGAACGGACCCGGCGGAGGGGGACCTCCCGGAGAGCGGAAAGCAGCTCCAGGCAGCGGTCCTCCGCTATGACACCCTGGCAGCGCGCGCCCCGGCAGCGTACCAGGCGGACGCGGCCAGGCATGGCATCCGGTCCGAGGCGGCGCTCCGGCTCACGGAGGAACTGCAGGGTGTGTCGCCCGGGTTCCGCCCGACCACGCAGGGCCAGCTACAGGAGAAGCTGGAGAGGCAAGCAGCCGCCCTCGAGGAGGACATTCGCCAGCACCGCGCCCTCCTGGCGGCAGACCGCAAGTGCGCCATCAAGGACTTCTGGCGCCGCCACGCCCCCGACATCGCCCAGCGATGGAAAGCCGTGCGGGGAGCCATAGAGGTAGAGGCCCCAGGCCCGTCAGGCCTCTGGAACGTGCGGGTTCCCAACACCCAAACGCTCCTCACGGAGGCCCACGACGTGATGTTCGCAGTTCGCGCCTTCTGGCGAGAACTGTATGACAAACGCCCGGTGGACCTCCCGGGTTTCCAGGCGGTCCTTGGCCGCCACGTCCCCCGGGTCCCCGAGGGGGCCTGGACACAGGTGCAGCAGTACTCCATGCAAGACCTGAAGTCCGCCCTGGACAAGGCCGATGGCAAGGCCCCAGGTCCTAACCACGTGGAGGCCCGCTTCATCAAGGCCCTCCCGGCACCCGTCCAGTGGCTCCTGGTCCATTCCTACCGGGCCATCCTCCGCGGCGCCCCGCCGCCGATGCACTGGAGGGACGCGCACATCTGGCTCAGCCCCAAGGTACCGGGCTCTGCCAGACTGGACGACTACAGGCCCATAGCCCTGGGCCAGCTGGACATGAAGCTGCTCACGGGCCCCCTCACCCAGCGCATCACGGAGGTGCTCACACGGCACGGAGTGGTCAGCGACTGGCAGCAGGGGGCCCTCCCTGGCTCCAACACAGGCCCCCCGCTGTTCATGGCGCAGCGGCAGCTCCAGCGGGGAAGGCCCAACTACGTCTTCTCCTTTGACGCCCGCAAGGCCTTCGACACCGCCCCACACGGCGCCCTCGACCTCATCCTGCGCCACCTCTCCGTGCCGCCGGACGTCATGTACCTCCTGCTCTTCCTCCACACGTGCGCCAGGCTGCACATCGTCACAGCACACGGGCTAACGCAGCCCGTCTACATGCTACGCGGCGTCCGGCAGGGCAACCCCGAGAGCCCCCTGCTGTACGCGCTCCTCCTGGAGCCCCTGCTCAGGGCACAGGGGCACCGCCTGCGCCCGCCGGGAGGGGCCGAGCACGGCCTCATCCAGGCCTATATCGACGACCTGCTGGTGGTGGCCCACACGCTGCAGCACTTCGTCGAGGGCGTGGAGGCGGTGGCCGCGTACCTGGGGATGATGGGCATGGGGCTCAACCCCCGCAAGTGCGCCATGGCCACCACGGAGGGGGTCCCGGGCCTGCAGCTGCGCCTCTGCCCCCACCTGGAAAACCCGTGGTACTGGGTACCAGCGGCGGACTCCGTCCCCTACCTGGGACTCCAGCTGCAGCCGGACGGGGAGTTCTCCCTGCAGCGCAAGCACCGGCTACGCCTGGCGGCAGTGCACCACTGGTGCCTTAACACCCTCGCGCCACCGAAAGTGGTGCAGGATGTCATCCTGGCGATCCTCGGAGGGGTGACGCAGTACGTCGCCCCTTTCATCGCCGACGACTCCGACACTGCACGCCACCTGGACCACATCACGGTCCAGGTCGCGAAGGACAGGGCGCGGTACGCCTTCAACGCCTCGCGGGACAGCCTGCAGGATGACCGGACCCTGGGGCTCACACGGGTGCCCACGCGGTGCCAGCAGGCAGCGGTGGCCCTCGTGGGTACACTCGTCCACCACCGCGCAACCTCCGTGCACGCCGAGGTCACCAAGATGTTCTGGGAGATAGCCGGCGCGCACGGAATATGTCCTGAGGTGCACTACTCCGTCCCGGAGTTCGCAACTCTGGCGGGAGGCGACTGGGTCCACCGCATACCCCGGGCCCTGGCCGCCCTGGGAGTGGGGATGTACAACCCCATCGCATGCCCCAGGGCGGCTCATGTCCAACTACAGTCCCCGCCGGGCAAAATCGTCACGCTGCGCACCGCCAAGCTGCGACACCGCGACACGTGCCGCCTGACGGTGCCACACACAACGCCGTGGCATGGGCACCACGGGCCACGCCACCCCTTCCCCGACAACGACGATCCGTGGCCGACGGCGGTGCGGGAGTGCCTCAACCAATGCGCCGATGAACACCTCCATTATTGCCGCCGTGAGCAGGAGCCCACCAACCACCCCGGGTGGCGCGGCGCCCTGGCCCACCTCTTCCACACCACCGGCACACGGGACCCCCGCCTGACACTCGTCCACCCCACGAGGGCTAAGCAGGACGCCCACACCGGCCCACGGGTGACCCCGGACGGCCTGCACCTCCACGTCGGGGGCTACCGCCGCCGGGACGGCCTGTCCCCCCCCACGCGGGGGGCGGCGTACCACCCGCCAGCGGCCCTCATGTACATCCTCCGCGACGTACTCGCGGAAAGCGAGCACCAAGAGCCTAACAAGGACGTGGCGTGGCCAGAGCCCTTACGCCCCTGGCCCCACGCGCCGACGCCGTTGTGGCTGGTGACCACGGACGACCAATGCACCCAAGCGGCGGGACAAGCGCAGCTCCGGGCCGAGTGGGTAATACTGCAAGTGGGGGCAGGCCAGCCCGAACCCCGTGGGCTCCCCCGTGGCACCGCCCTACTGGTGGCTACGGGGGTGCCGCACGACCCACACATGGCGGTGCACGCGCTGGAGGACCGTCCGGAGGACACGGGACACCTGGTGGTGCACCAGCGCGGGGGCCCGGCGTGGCTCAAGGAACATGTGACGGCGCTACGGTCCTGGGCAAGCACGGTCGCCGGAGCGGAGATCCGGCTGCACGACCACCCGGCGATCAGCCCAGACGACACCAGGGCGCTGAGCGTGGACCAACTGACCCCCAGCCACCCCGACGTCCGGTGGCAGTCCGCCGACCTCAACGCGGGGTGGCTCAGCCCCACCGGATACTACTGGATCCCGGAGGCCTGGGGACACACCTCCTCTGACGCGTCCCGGGGCGGACCCTGCAAACACGCCACCAGCGTCGCTCTCGCCGCCGACCTCACCCGCACGTGGGCGGTGGCCATCTCGGGCACGGTGCCCGACGGGGAGGGGGTGGCCGCCTCCCTCCCCCTACATTACGGTGCACACAGACCATGGGTCCACACGGTGGGCGCCGAAGTCATCCTCCACCTCCTGCGGCACGCAGATCGCGAGCGAGCCACGGGGGTCCCCGCGGGCGCAGCGAAGGTGGTCAACCAGATGCCCCTGAGGTGGCTCCGGGACGGCCTGTGCGCGCGGGGGCAACACGCCGGGCACCCGTTCTGGTACGTCCGAGCCACCTCGCACCACAGTGACGCCCTACTGCACAAGGCGGACTGGGCGGCGTCCCAGGACACCGTCTTGCAGAACACGCCCCCGGACCCTGGCCACGCCCAACTCATTGTCGCCGGCCGTGACGGCCATCTCGATCTACGGCCCCCCACGATGCGGGTGCTCGGCGAGGTCGCGCAACGGGCGCAGACGGACCATGCGCTGACGCACCGGGGACACACACCTTTGGGCGCGGCCCACGCCACGGCCTACGTCCACGCCCGGGACCTCACCGCGGCGGCCACCAACCGCCGGGCGCTGCGGGCCCGAGACGGCCACACGCCGGTGCAGCGCAAGCTCCGCGTCCGGAAGGAGCGGCTCTCCGGCGTCGCCATCGTTCCACAACCGTGCCTTTTCTGCGGCGGCCCGGAAGAGACCCCGGTGCACATGCACGTGGCTTGCACCCACTCACGGCTCCTCTGGCCCCACTACCGCCAGGCGGTACACGAGGCGGCCCGCCACCTCCCACCTGGGGACAAGGCCCTGTGGGTGGCCTCGTGGCGCTCCGTAGGCGCCACGTGGACGGAGGTGTTCTGCTCCGGACTGGTGCCCGAGGACGCGGAGGCGCAGCTCCGCGCCATAACCCGATACGACCCGCCGGGAGGGACCTCAGTGGACGATTTCCTCCACCACATGCTCCGGCTGGGGGACTTCGCGTGGGAGCTTCGCAACCACCGGCTGGAGCAACTCCTCCACGAGCCCCTAAGCGCGGCGGCCCGGGCGCACCGGTGGCTCACTGCGGCGGAGGGCGACCACTCTCCCCCTCCCCCGCGCCCTGACAAGGACTTCGTAGCCTCCCTCCGTGTTGTGAATGGCACTCTGGAGTGCCCGCCCCAAGAGAGCCCCCACCCGTACCAGGACCTGCCGGGGGGGTTCTCGAGGCACCTACAAGACGCCCTCTTCCCACCGTGGATCATTGGGCGCGGCTCCATGACCGCATGGGAGGCGCGCATCGTGGGGGAGGAGTGGGCGCGGGAGTGGGGCCGGTGGTGCGCCGCCACGCGCGCCCCGGAGACCCCTGCGCAACGATACGCCGCCATCCCGCTCCGGTGGTGGGGGCCGGACACCCGGCCGAGACCCACCATGATCCGCGGGGCGGGGCCTGACCACCCGTGGGACGCGGCGACGGGGGAATGGCTGCAGGCGGCCCCGGGGCCGCAGACGGGATGGACTGGGGACGTATCCTCACTCGTCAGGACGCCCGTCCCGCCCCGCATCGTCCTTCACGCCGCCAACGTGCTCCGGGCCACGGAGATACGCACGTGGGGACACGCTGCGGCCACCGTCCGGTGGCACCCCCCAGAGGCCGGGGCCACCCAACTCACCGTGGCGCACTTCAAAGCTGGGGGGCCGGTATATGACGACGCCGTGTCCCGGCTGGGCGACACCCAGGGGCCCTTGCTTCTCATGCTCCCCACCGGCATTGCAGCCGCGCTGCGCCAGGAGCTAGACGGCTGTGAAGGGCTGCGAGTGGGGTGGGAGGCAGTCGCGGACGGCACCCTGCTGGCCCTCCTCCACAGGGACACCGCGAACGGATGCCAATGGGACGCGCTGATGCTCCACCTCACCGGGCGCCACGTGTACATGGCGAGCCCCCCCCAGGGGCACCCCCACCCGACGTGGGACGACCTCATCGCCGCCTTCCACGACCACGGAATCCTCCCAGGCGACACGTGGCAGGAGGTCCAGCGGAAGACGCTTGGCAAGGACTACTCGCGCCGCGCCCGCCTGCTGGAGATCCGGGACCCCCTCCGACAGAGGTGGGACGACCTCTGGCTCCGCCATCTCGACCCTTGGTCGCCGCCCTCCCACCTCCCACACACCTGCCGACTCTGCGGAGAATGTGACACGGTGTCCTCCGCAGCATCGACAGGCGCCAACAGGTGCGCGCGGTGCACCCAGGTAGCCGCGTGCCCCTGGCCAGAACCTCCCGCAGGCCCGCGCAGGCGCACAGAGGAGGAGGCCTTGCGCCGGCGCATCGAGGGGGCACACACCCCCTCGCACGAACAAGCGGGCCCCGCGGGCGCTGCCCTTCTGTGGATCCACGTGCACCTGCGGGACCCCACATCCGTTGCGCACCTGTCGCACGTGTTCGCCCCCTAACCCCCACCCGCCGCCGCGCTTTGCAGAGCCCGCAGCACCATGCCACGCCGACGGGGGGATGGGCCGGGGCACACCAGGGCCCGCCGCAGAGCGCAGGAGGCGGCCGTCCGGGGCCTGGTGGCGGACGCGGTGGCGGAGGCAAAAGAAGCGCACGCTGCCGCACGGTGCGACCTGGAGGGCAGTGCGAGGGCCTTCCTCAACGAGACCGCCCTCCCGGCCGTCCGCGCCCTGAACGGAGCGGGGGCCCCTACGCTGCTCCCGGCAATGCACCGGACCGTGAACGCCATCCGGCCGGGGCTCATCAGTCCGGAAGCGGCCCTCTACGGGCACTGGATGGAGTGGCGCGAGTCCAATCGGTCGGGCCGGCCCCTGTCCATGGGGGACACCCTCCGGCTGACGGGAGCGGGGTCTGCCATGTCCCTCCGCAGTAGCGCCCCAGCCCTGCTGCACGCCCTCAGGACGCGCTACCCCGGGGACGCGGCCCCGTACCTGAACCAGGCGCGGGCCAGGTACCTGGGGGGAGTGTCCGAGCTGGATGCGGCGCTCCACCTTCTACACCCGCTGGACGAGGACCTGGAGGTGGGCGAGGTCACGGTGTTCGTGGAAGGCGCGGACGAGGCGTCCGCCCGCCCCCGGCCGACCAACCCGGTGTATGACGGCACCGGGCCTACCCCCCCGTACGCCGTCGTCTACGAGGCGTTCCCCAGAGAGCCCACTTGGTGCCCCGCCCTCCCAGCGGCGACGCACGCGCCCCGCGGCTGGGCTAACCCAGACCTGTCCCCCCCCCTCTCCAGGACCAGGGGTGCCCACCACAGGGGGCAGGTCCTCTGGCAAGAGTGCCCTGGCACCCCCCTCCTCCTCCTCTTCGTCGCGACCCGCGGGGGCCCGGGGCGGATCCTGGGGATCAGCCCCACCCACCTCTATGGGGCCACACCCGTACCCCGCCCCCCCCTCCCGGCGCCCGCGGCGCGGGACGGAGTACACACCTTCCTGCGCACACAGGAGGTCACCGCCGTTACGGGGGTCGACCTGGTGCGGCTGCCCCCGACACCACTCGACGACCCCCGGGGGCCCAGGGCCCTGGGCCCCGCCCCAGACTGGGAGCTGTGGCGCGACGCGTGGGCCGCGTGGCTCCCCCGCCTCCCCTCCCAATGCCGGTGGATGGCCGCGGGCCCCCGGCCGTGCGGGGCTGACGTCACAGCCGGCCCCCCACCCCCTCCCCCCCTCCCCCCCGCAGAGCACCACACGGCATTGCCCACGGCACGGCACTGATGCACCAGGAGGTAGTGGAAAGGGCGCGCCTGCCACCACGCATGCCTACCAGAGTAACAGTGATGGCAGACTCCGATGGGTCCCTCCAGCGGGACGACCGCCACCACCGCCGGTCCCGCTCCCGCTCCCCCGTCTCCTCCCCGGAGTGGACGGGGGAGACCCTCGCGGAGCGCGAGGAGCGGAGGCTGGCGGAGGCGGCGGTGCTGGTCGGGCCGCCGCCGCCGGCCCGGGAACCTGGGCCAGCCGAGACGGCCGCCCCCGCCGCCCAAGCGGCCAGCCCCGCCGCCCCGCCCCGCCCAGACGCGCAGGAGGCGGAGACCGCGGCGAGCCACGCCGCGGCCCCGGCCGCGGCCCCCGGCACGCCGCCGCCAAGGGGGGCAGCCCCGGCGCAGGAGCCGGACGCATCGCCGAGGGCTGCCGCAGCCGCACAGGTGAGCAAGAAGGGCGCGCGAGGGGTTGCGACGGACCCCGCACGGGCTGTGGGCGCCTCGCCGGCGGCCGCCGCGGCAGCAGAAGAGAACGAGGAGGGCGTGCGAGGGGTTGCGACCGCGGCCACGGGCGCCTCGTCGGCGGCCGCCACGGCAGCGAAGGAGAGCGAGGAGGGCGCGCGAGGGGCTGCGGCCGCGACCCCGGCGGGCCGCGACGCCGCCTCGGCCGGCCACGCCGCGGTCCCCAGCACGCCGCGCAAGCGGGGGAAGAACCCCGCACGGGCCGCGGACGCCTCGCCGGCGGCCGCCGCAGCAGCAGCAGTGGGCAGGGAGAGCGCGAAGTACCGCGCAGACGCCAACCCCGCCCACACCCACACCAGCCCCCCCAAGCCGTACCCCCCCAAGCCCTTCCCCCCGGGGCGGGAGCGGCACGTCCGCCCCCCGACGCGCGAGCGCTCGCCGCCGGGCGTCACGCTGCCGCAACTGCAAAGGCAGCGGGACGCCCGGCGAGTGGTCCAGGAAGGGCGCAGCGGCGGGGGGGAGGGGAGCAGCGGACGGCGCGACAGGCAGGGGGCAGGGGAGGGGTCAGGGCACGGGAAGGGCGCGCAGGGGCGCGGGCAGGGAGCCCAGGTGCAGGGGGCGGGGCGAGGGGAGGTGGGAGAGCGAGCGGGCCAGGGCGTGGTGGACGGGAGGCGGGACCTGCGACACGGGCAGGGGGCCGGGGAGGGACCAGGGCACGGGAAGGGCCCTCAGGGGCGACGGAAGGGTACCCAGGTGCAGGGGGCAGGACGAGGGGGGATGGGAGAGCGAGCGGGCCGGGGTGTGGGGGACGAGAGGCGGGGGCCCGCGACACGGGCATGGGACTGGAAAGGGGCCCAAGGGCAAGGGCAAGGGCGCCGCGGGCCCCAAGGGACAGGCGGGACGGGGCATGGGGGCCCAGGGAGGAGGGCGGGGCGAAGGGAGGGGGGCAGAGGGCGGAGCGCCCCCGCAGCCGGACGTGCAGCCGGTGAGGTGCATCCCCCCCGGCATCCAACAGATGCCGGCACACCACACACACCACCACCACCACCACCACCACCACCACCTCTACAACATCGACCCTGACGCCGGCGAGCTCGTCCCCCCCCAACCCCCACGACACCAGCACCAGCAAGCCCCCCCCGCGCCGAGGGCGGAGCCGGCGCGGATGGCCTCGGCGGAGGGGGGACGGGGCGTGGCATCGGCGCCGCAGGCGCAGGGGCAGTGAGGGGGGCCGGCACGGGGGGCGGAGGAGGGCCGGCCATGGGACCGGGACTGGGGCGCAGTCCCGGACCCGCTGGGGGGGGAGACCCTCCCCCTGGTGGGGGAAGTGTACGACAGGTTGTGCTGGGCCAACCAGGGGACCTCCAGGAGGTCGCGGAACCGGCCCTTCGATGCCGTGCTCCTCTGGAGGGACGGAGGAAACCGAGAGGTAGCCCCGGGGGGGTGGGCGGCCCCAGAGGACCACGAGAGGGTCCTCAGGTCAGTGATCCGGGCGGCGTGGCCCGACAGGGAGCCAACGTGGCCGGCCTTCCTGGAAGGGGGAGCGGTGCTCCGCATCACGGATGCGGACGCCAACAACTGGCTCCCCCGGGCTTTGCGTAGCGCCCTCACCCACTGGCGCTACCGCCGGCACAACCCGCCGCCGCCGCAGCCCCAGCCCCCACACAAGCGGCGGCGCAGGTGAATGCCCAGACGGCGGGTACGGGAGAGTTGGGGGGGGGGGATGGGCCCCCCGACCCACGCCCCCCCCACAGTATGGCACGACGTACGAGGGCGCGCCACCTCCCGCGGGAGGGAGTGCGGAGACAACGAGCGCGGGGAGGAACCTGCTGCCCCGCAACCCGCTAACCACTGACCGCTAACCCTCACGGCCACCCCCGGCCGGCCAGCGCCGCGCGACAACGGCCGGGGGATGAGGGGCCCCGGCGAGGGCCTGCGCGAGCATCCGGCTCTCGATAGGGGGGGCGGGAGAAGGGCGCGACCCCCTGGCCGATGGCTGGCCCCCGGGGCCAGGACCGCCACGCCGCCCCCGCCCCTCCCCCCCGGCCGACGAGAGGCATCGCCAGGGGACCAAAGGGCCCCCCCCAACCCACCCCCCCCCCGCACAGACCCGAGGGCGGGCGGGGGGGCGGCCCCCCCACCCCCCCCCCCCGCACCCACCACAGCAGGGGAGCCACAGGCGCGGCCCTCCGCCCCCCCAGGGCCGGGGGGGCGCCCCCCCCTCAGGAGGAACGGCGACGCGATAAGGGCAACGG
The DNA here is from genome assembly GCA_964036045.1 of Eutreptiella sp. 'Long Island Sound 2002'. Lineage (NCBI taxonomy): Eukaryota > Euglenozoa > Euglenophyceae > Eutreptiales > Eutreptiaceae > Eutreptiella > Eutreptiella sp. 'Long Island Sound 2002'. Next base: position 126,008,314 of record OZ038382.1, on the reverse strand, counting down.
CGGCTGGACCTGCTCCCGCGAACCCACACCGGCGTGCCGGAACAACGCGCACAACGGAACAGGAAGGAGGCCGCGCCCCACATGACCCTCCCGTAACCACAGCCCACTCCGAGGTGACAGTGAGGGGGTTTCAAGTCAGATGGGGCCCCCAGGAGGGCGGTCCACGGGCCGCCCCTCACCCCCCCCACCCCGGGGCGGCACTTCATCCCCGACCGCACGCGCGCGCCGGAAGGGAGTGCGCCGGCGACACGGAGAGAGCCAGAAAGGAGTACCGCAGGCCGCCGCCCGGAACGAGAGCAGGGAGGCCGCGGCGCGACACCCCCCCCCCCGCCCCCCCACCGGCCCGCCAGCCGCGGGGGCCCCGGCCCCCACCCCCCGAGGCAGAGGGGATGGACCCCCCCCGCCCGAGAGGGGAGCCGGAGTGTGACCCGCCCCCCCGCCCCAGCCGCCGGCTCAAATGGGGGCCGCGAAGAACAAGTGGGCCCACGCCTGCGCACCGGGACGCCGCGCAGATTGTGCCCAGAGAAGCCGGGTGGGCGCGAACCGGAATGGTATGCGGGGCCACGCCCCCCATGGACAGCAGGACGCCAGTGACGCCCGCTTTGTTGCCTACCCAGGGAAAGCGGCGCGCCACCTCCCGCGGGAGGGAGTGCGGAGACAACAAGCGCGGGGGGAAACCTGCTGCCCCGCAACCCGCTAACCACTGACCGCTAACCCTCACGGCCACCCCCGGCCGGCCAGCGCCGCGCGACAACGGCCGGGGGATGAGGGGCCCCAGAGAGGGACTGCGTCAGAATCCGGCTCTCGGTAGAGGGGGGCGGGGGAAGGGCGCGACCCCCCTGGCCGATGGCTGGCCCCCGGGGCCAGGACTGCCAAGCCGCCCCCCCCCCCTTGGCCGACAGGAGGCATCGCCAGGGGACCAAAGCCCCCCCCCCACTCCCCCCCCCCCTCTCCCACACAGGCCCGAGAGCGGGCGGGGGGGCGGCCCCCCCACCCCCCCCCCCCCGCACCCACCCCAGCTGGGGAGCCACAGGCGCGGCCCTCCGCCCCCCCAGGGCCGGGGGGGCGCCCCCACCCACAGGAGGAACGGCGACACGGTAAGGGCAACGGCGGCTGGACCTGCTCCCGCGAACCCACACCGGCGTGCCGGAGCAACGCGCACAACGGAACACGAAGGAGCCCGCGCCCCGCATGACCCTCCCGTAACCACAGCCCACTCCGAGGGGACAGAGGGGGGGTTTGCAGGTCAGCTGGGGCCCCCAGGGGAGCGGTCCACGGGCCGCCCCTCACCCCCCCCCCAGCCCGGGGCGGCACTTCAGCCCCGACCGCACGCGCGCGCCGGAAGGGAGCGCGCCAGCGACACGGAGAGAGCCAGAAAGGGGTACCGCAGGCCGCCGCCCGGAACGAGAGCAGGGAGGCCGCGGCGCGACACCTCCCCCGAGGCAGGGTGGATGGGCCCCCCCCAGCCGAGAGGGGAGCCGGAGTGTGACCCGCCCCCCCGCTCCAGCTGCCGGCTCACATGGGGGCCGCGAAGAACAAGCGGGCCCACGCCTGCGCACCGGGACGCCGCACAGATCGTACCCAGAGAAGCCGGGTGAGCACGAACCGGAGTGGTATGGGGGGCCACGCCCCCCATGGACAGCACAACGCCAGTGACGCCCGCTTTGTTGCCTGCCCAGGGAAGGCAAAGGGACGGAAAGAGGCAGAGCGACCCCCCGCCCTGCAGTCAGTCGGCAATCCGGCGGTGCTACTGTCCGCCTCTTACCCCTGTGCACGTCAGTCGGCGATCCGACGGTGCCGCACCCCACCCAGCCCCCTCCCCCCCTGTCCCGACCCCGTGCACGTGGACTGGGGCCTCCCGGCACGCGCAACACGCTTCACAACGCACAGCCCCACCCTCAGGACTGGATTCATAGCCGAGGACACCCCTAAGTCGCGTAAGAGACTCCCGCGGCCCAGTAGTGAGAGCGTCGGTCTTCAATCGTCCAGTGCGGGGGTTCGATCCCAGGCGTTGGTGCTCCTGGGATCCCTGCACGTAGAGCTCTCTAGTTGGCGACGTGGGAACCACCCCCCCCTCCAGCAACTCGCGCCACCACCGATACCGGTGGATCGGGTGGAGGTCTCGTTCATTTTACCCCCCACCCTAGAAAAACAAAACACATGGGAGCCACCCACCCCTGCAGCAGTGCGCACCGTCACCTGTACTCGAACAGGTCGACGGGAGGCCTCGTCCGGTATTAGAGGGGATCTGTGGGAGACCACCGATCACGGGGTTCGAACCAGCTCCTTCGCGGCGCGCGCCTGGTGCGCTACCTCCGGGGCGGCTGCCTTCTGAGATACACTGGCACCCGGGTCACAGAACAAACGCGCCCGCAACCCCCTCCCCCTGTGCTAAGAGTAAGCCCGCGGTAGGGGTGCTCTGCTGGGCCATGAACCGGAACATTGGTGCACCACTCCAGCCACGGTCACCCCAACCCCCCCACGCATCCCGCAGGGCGAAGCTCCGTGCGCATCGGGCTCGTCATGGGAATCCGGCGGACCGGCGCCTGGACACCAAGTCGACACCTCTCCCCCCCCCCACAGGAACAGAGCGGGGCCCCCACAACCGCACGCCCGCGCCCACAACGCAGACCCCGACAGCCGACCCAGTGGACGGGCAGTCGGGGGAAGAGGAGCGCAAGACCCCGAACGCCCCACGCAACGGTCGAAGGCACCCCCCCGGGGACGCCCTGCCGCCGCCCCCACAACCCCAAGCCAAGTAGGGGGGAACCGGGACCGGACCGCCCCCCCCCAAGCACGCCAGACGGAGCACGGGACCGGGGCAGGACACGCGGAGGGGCACGGACCACATGGAACGGCCCTACCAGCGCCCAGTGCCGGGACCACGCGAGATGCGCGCGCCACACCACCCAGCGGCGAGCGGACGCAACGAGAGCGCGAGCGCACCCACACGAAAAGGACACGCGGGGACCACCGGAAGGGCAACCGGACCGAGCGCGCGGAACGCACAGACCGCATGGAATGGCGTACCAGCGAGCGAGGATAAGGGACACCCGGACGGGACGGCCCGCCACACGCAGCGCGGAACACGCGGGGCGGGAAAGGGGAAGAAGGGGAGACACAACACCAGGTACCGGCCCGAACCCCCCCGAACCGGCCGCGAGCGCCGCGCACACACAGACGGGACACTGCACCCGCCAAGGCAGTAGCGGCGCACAGCGCCACGCCCCAACCCCTAGGCTAGGCAGCCTCCGCGCCAGCCCAAGGGGGTCCCACTGGCGACAAGCCAGTAGCACGGGCCCGGCGGCGCCGGCGCCCCGGGCGACCACGCAATAGGGGGGCGACGCAGTGGGTAAGCGCCCGCAGCCACAGCTGTGAATTGATGCACTGACCGGGGACTGGCGAAACGGGGACGCCGGGGAAGGACGGGGCTCCGAGCTCTGTGAACCCGGGGGACCCTGCCACCAGGCAGGAGCCGCGTCTTGGAGGGCCCCCCACTAGGGCCCGGTGGGGAGGATATCACCTGGCCCGACCAGGTGGCCCCCCTGGGCCGAAAGGCGTCTAGTACCCGCAAAGTCAAACCTCAAACCTCAAACCTCCCACCTGGGACACATGGACCGGGTGGCCGCGACAATGCCTTCCCAAGCACATGTGGGAGCGGCTCAAGAGACACATGACATAGGGCAGTGGGAGGGACAGGACGTCCACTTGGTAAGACCTTCTTCCTGCATTGTCAAAGGAGGCATCCCGAGCTCCCGAAGACACCTACCTACCTACCTCTGCAGCTGACCACAGCCTGACCGGGCTGGGATCCTTCTCCATCGCTCTGGCTTCCCCCGCGGGTTTTGGGGACCCGCGCTTCCGGTAACGCCGGTCCCTGCCAATGCTGCCAGTCTCCTCCAACCCCTCCGCAGCGGAGCGGAGATTGTTAGCCTTGCGGCATTGCCTTTCACACATGGAGGCCAGGTCCTCCATGTCTAGCCCATGTCCTGCAAGGGCTCTCCGTTCTGAGCATCTTCGCTCTTCTCGGGCTTCCAAGTCCGGCGTCGACTCCACGGACTCCACGATCTGCACCCGGGGCGTCCTTGGGCAGGGCTCATGACGGCCCAAGTCCCCGGTGCGGCGGTAGGGGGCAGGTATTCCTCTGCTACCATAAAGAAGGTCTCTACCAGGACCGGCCCCTGCTGTACCCCTTCCACCATTTCCTGTCACTCCTATGGTCTTGCTTCTCACCAGGTTCTGCATGATCTTGCCCAATCCTGCACAATTTCCCACAAAAAATAGTAAAATATGGCTCCTTCACACAAATCCTGATCCCTTGCAATAACCAAATCCCAAGTACAATAGCTCAAATTCAAATACTCCACACTGTGGGCTTCCAAGGATGATTGAGGTCCCGCGTTGACACTCAACAACTCCTTTCAACACGCCGGTCGTCTCACGGTGCACACGGAGACACGGGCGTTGGGCATGTACATAGAATTGCACCAAAGTTGATAAAGAAGCCCTGAAATTGGCATATGAACACATATCAAGCAAAATTGGGGAAAGATGGGAACATACACAATCACAGCCATAGACCCCTCATTCCCTGCACTCAGGACCTCCCCTTGACTCGCCAACATGATGCCCTGAACCAAGTCAAATAAGATGGCTAAATGCCATGTGTCAAAAGTCACTACACAAACCCCAAAATGTGTTCTCTCCCAAGCCTTTTAAATTCTAGCCCAACAGGGGAGGTGGAGTGTCATGGCCTAGAGTGGCACTCAGGACCATGCCCTACCCTGACATAACTTTGGTTGGACTTGGAGTCGATTGGGCTTGGAGAATTGCCCCATGCAGATGACCTCACAACATAGCAGAATTAGGCAAATCACACCATAGTGCCCAAAATTTAATTATATACTCAAAAATGCATACGGCCAACATTCAAATGCTCCATGCATGTGTCAAACCGGAAAGTGATTTACAAGGGTGATATAGACCAAAGGTCCATGCCCAAGAATATCCCAGCATTGGCTCCCAAACCCCTCCAGATATATACATGCCATGCTTCACAAGTCAACGCACGAATTTGAGACCTAATTTTGTGAGGCCTCGTGTGCCACGCCAAAGTGATCACGTGATCCGGCATATGGTGAGATACAACACCGAAGCATATGCCAACATATAAGCAACATACCATAGTTCACGGATCTCTAGGCACTTTACTGTTAGTCAACCAGTTGAGCACATAAAATACAAAAATGAGCATAAAATGAGGTCAAAAACATGCAAATGTTGCTAAATTCATGATAATCACAATAGTATATAACTTCGCTCACCCATGGTATCAACATATGGTTCAGAACACAATTACTTGGGACCATTTGCAAACAATCCTCCCACTTGGACCCCAACATGGACGCATAGGGACACCTTCGAACCTCCTCCCGACACGCACCATGAAAATGGGAAAATTGATAGTGGCGCTTGTGGGTCGCTCAGTAGGGCTTCCCACATGCACTATATGTGCGGTAGACTTAGTCTAGCGCTATGGAGCTCACCATTGGGACATGGGCGAAGCCCTTGCCACGTATGACTCCACATATCTTCCTACAAATGGAGATATATAACATGGGCGTGAGCATAGCGAAGCACATACCATCCACATACCACATACCCTTAAAAGTGGCTCCCACCATGGTATGCCATGCCCCTCCATGGACATAACTTCACGTTAAAAATACGTAGGAACCCAAGGAAAGTTTCTATGCAACCCCAACACTCATGCGGTACACTCGAAAGTCGCATTCAAATATTCGGTTGCATGGTCCAAGAGTTATAAATCATTTTCTACCCTCTTGACCATTATCCCTTGCTACACCGGGCATATGTACACATCAAAGGCGTTTGACGCTTCCTAAATTAAGTTGAGGCCAAGGCGATCCAAGCCCATATCTCAAAATTGAAATACCTTGCAATGAGCCGGGGGTATGACTTTTCAAAGTGGCCTCACGAATCAATTTTGTTTCGCCTATATCTCCAAGAAAAATGAAGGAGACAACAAAATGAAGGTTGACTCGTGATCGGGGAAAAATGTAGGACCACTCGAAAATGCATCATATCAAGTGCGGCGACCTGGAAGTCGAAAATCCGATTCTGAATGTCTGAAAAAATTGGATTAATTTTGCGAGTGTATAACATGAAAACTGCGGAAGCAACGAACCCTTTACTGATGAAATCTGACCCTTCATCGGGGTTTCCGCTAAAATTTCTGGAAATAACAGTTAACCAATCGGTTACCGCAAAATCGCGAGCCAACTGACAGTCGCCGATACAATGACAATCAGAACGAAAGGCTGAAAAATTACGGAAACATTATGATAAAAAAACCCTGTTGATTCCTGATATTCTGATATATAAATCTCAGCTCGCGGCGTCTCGGTATTGAATATGGCCGCTCATAGCTGGAATGGCCAAGCCTATCACACTTTTGCATCAGGTTAGGTCAGGTGGATGGGAGAGTATGATATCAGCCAATGGCGGTTTGCCGGCCCATAGATACACACCCCAAGTGACCCAAAGATGGCCACGGGGGTCCGAACCGGCTTCATTAGTCGCACGTGATTGGGGAAGGTGACTATGCAGGACTACGGCTTAGGACTACGCGTAGGACCAAAGGATCTGCCCACATTGCGCACGCGCATCCACCGTCAAATTTTGACAGAACTGAAAACCTTTTTGTTTTATCACAGTACATTTCTGACAGGAAGAACAGATGCATCGCGTGCCAGGTTAAGGGATGTGCATTTCCTGGCGCTCTGTAGCTCTTCATTTCACAAAACTATGTCTGCCAAAGCCACTGCCACTGCTGCTCGGGACTGGAAGGACCCCGAGGCCGCAAACCAGGCTCTGGGTCCCCAGCCAATCAGCGCACCCACCCAAGTACCCCCGTCGCCGCCCCACGACCCTCATGTGCTGCCCCCCCAAGGATTTAAGAAGCCATGGAAGGAAAAAGTTCGGAAGGGAGGCAAGAAAATCGAGTTGCCGGAGGAGGCGTACAAGAAGCGTGCGGAGACTCCCACGGAATATTGGTGGGCCCACCCGGATGGTATGTGGTTGCAAACATTTCGGATTGGTTGTGCGTTTCACGTCATTTTCATGCAAAATGCATGCTTTCCCTATCCTCAGCTCCATCCTACCTATTCTTTGTGTTGCAGAAGAGGATGAGGTCGCCTTTGTTGGGTGCCAACCGTGGCATATGAGTTGGTATGACGGCCTTAGCGAACAACAACGCCACCAATTTGAACACCAGGCGCAACGAAGAGAAGAAGGAAAAGAAGCGCAACAAGGAGGACCCATTGAAGAAGGAGAAGAAGCGCAAGAAGGAAGACCCATGGAAGAAGCCGAAGACCCATGGAATTTGGCATGGCGCGAAGAACCTCAACCAGCCGACCCACAGACGCAACGGCAAAAGGAGATTGAGATTGAGCACTTGGCTGACATTGCTCGCACTCCAAGTCCAAGTCCAAGTCCAACTCCACTGGGCACGCCAAAGCACTTCCCGCAACCACGAACCCAGGCGGAACGTGGTATGCACCGCTACGCGACATTGCACCATGGCACGTGTTACATGGTTCCGTTCGTTCACCGTCAACCCTTGTTTACAGCAACAATGGAGCAGAGGAAGAAGGACTGGGAGGAGAGACGCCGTTCGCCGGAGCCACGCGCTGAGGGTGCACCCAAGACGCCAGGCGAGCGAGGTATCCATGTGGTGGCCTCACTTATTTGCTTGTCCTTTTTGTGTTAATTGTGCATTTTTTCTTGTTTGCCCCTTTGTTCTCCCGCACATTGTACATTTGTTGGTTGGTTTGTTTAGGGAGAAAGGGTGCGGAGGAGTTCATTCTGAAGATGAAGGAGCGCCGGGAGGTCAAGGACTGTGAGGAAGAAGCGAAACGTAAGGCGACAGGTATGTGCCTTTCCCATCCTCTTTGCCGTGCCGTGACAATGGCCCATTACGGGCCCATATATGTATAGAAGCGTGTTTCGGTGTTGTTTGGGTTAGGTGGCACGAGCTTGGAGTGAAGTTTGGGAGCGCGCCTCTCGTCTTTGAGACCTTAGCAATGGCCCATTACGGGCCCATATGTGTATCGAAGTGTGTTTGGGTTTTGTTTGGGTTAGTGACACAAGCTTGGAGTGGGGTCTGGGAGCGCGCCTCTCGTGTTTGAGGCCTTAGCAATGGCCCCTTACGGGCCCATATGTGTATAGAAGCGTGTTTCGGTGTTGTTTGGGTTAGGTGACACAACCTTGGAGTGGGGTTTGAGAGCGCGCCTCTCGTCTTTGAGGCCTTAGCAATCACCCATTACGGGCCCATATGTGTATAGAAGTGTGTTTGGGTGTTGTTTGGGTTAGGTGACACAAGCTTGGAGTGGGGTTCGGGAGCGCGCCTCTCGTCTTTGAGACCTTAGCATTGCCCCATTACGGGCCCATATGTGTATAGAAGCGGGTTTGCGTGTTGTTTGGGTTGGGTGACACAAGCTTGGAGTGGGGTTTGGGAGCGCGCCTCTCGTCTTTGAGGCCTTAGCAATCGCCCATTACGGGCCCATATGTGTATAGAAGCGTGTTTCGGTGTTGTTTGGGTTAGGTGACACAAGCTTGGAGTTAGGTTTGGGAGCGCGCCTCTCGTCTTTGAGGCCTTAGCAATGGCCCATTACGGGCCCATATGTGTATCGAAGTTTGTTTGGGTTTTGTTTGGGTTAGTGACACAAGCTTGGAGTGGGGTCTGGGAGCGCGCCTCTCGTGTTTGAGGCCTTAGCAATGGCCCCTTACGGGCCCATATGTGTATAGAAGCGTGTTTCGGTGTTGTTTGGGTTAGGTGACACAACCTTGAAGTGGGGTTTGGGAGCGCACCTCTCGTCTTTGAGGCCTTAGCAATCACCCATTACGGGCCCATATGTGTATAGAAGTGTGTTTGGGTGTTGTTTGGGTTAGGTGACACAAGCTTGGAGTGGGGTTCGGGAGCGCGCCTCTCGTCTTTGAGGCCTTAGCAATGCCCCATTACGGGCCCATATGTGTATAGAAGCGGGTTTGCGTGTTGTTTGGGTTGGGGGACACAAGCTTGGAGTGGGGTTTGGGAGCGTGCCTCTCGTCTTTGAGGCCTTAGCAATCGCCCATTACGGGCCCATATGTGTATAGAAGCGTGTTTCGGTGTTGTTTGGGTTAGGTGACACAAGCTTGGAGTGGGGTTTGGGCGCGCTTCTCGTCTTTGAGGCCTTAGCAATGGCCCATTACGGGCCCATATGTGTATGGAAGCGGGTTTCGGTGTTGTTTGGGTTAGATGACACAGGCTTGGAGTGGGGTTTGGGAGCGCGCCTCCTGTCGTTGGCACACTTTACTGCTTGTATCCTTTTTGCAGCATTGGTCAGAACCATGAAGAATGACGAGGTGCTGGCCATCGCCGACCCCAAGGACCGCGAGCTCATCCGGTTCAGTGTGGGGGAGACCTCCGACGCCAACGTCAAGGTCTTGCAGGCCGTGGTTCCCCGGCCCCAAAGCACGGGCCCGCGCGACACGTACATCGTGCGCCGGGTCTGCCAGGGATCCCCCTTCGCGAGGTGGCGCCGCGGGATTCGCGAGGGTGGCGCATTGCCCCCCACATGGGACCCCCCGGCGGTGGTTGCGGGGGACGAGGAGGGCAATACCTTCATGGGGGAACGGTATTGCCCTCAAGTCACCATTAGTTCTTTTTGGGACGCCAAAAAGAACACCAAAAAGAGGGAGGAACATTCCGCAATGTTCCGGGGGTGGGGGAGGGGGGCCAACCCGAAACATTTTTTTTGGGGATTTCTGACTTCGCGACCGTCAAGGTCGCGGAGGACAGAGAAGAGCGGGGTTTGCCCGCATGCACAAACGAGCAGGTGGAGTGGGAGGTGCCCTGCGAGCTCCTCCTGCCCCTTGCGCACCTATTGAGCCGGGCGGTGCGCAGAATCTTTTCGGACAAGGGGGACTTGGGGGACGTGAGGGTGCCGGCGCACCAACACCTGGGGGAGGTGTACCAAAGGGGGGAACATCTCCGCCTCCGTGAGTGGTTGTCCCACAACGTCGCCGACTACGAGGAGCGCCTGCGGTGTTTCGAGAGGGAGGATGTTTTTGTGGGGGGGTAGGGGGTGCAGGGGGCCGAAGAGGAGGAGGGGGAGGAGGCCGAAGAGGAGAAGGGGGTGGAGGCCGAAGAGGAGGAGGGGGTTGAGGCCGAAGAGGAAGAGGGGGTGGAGGCCGAGGAGGAGGAGGTGGAGGAGGCCGAAGAGGAGGAGGTGGAGGTTGGAGTTTTGAGGTTTGATTTTGCGGGTACTAGACGCCTTTCGGCCACGGGGGGCCACCTGGTCGGGCCAGGTGATATCCTCCCCACCGGATCCTAGTGGGGGGCCCTCCAAGACGCACCTCCTGCCTGGTGGCGGAGTCCCCCGGGTCTACAGGGCTCGGAGCCCCGTCCCTCCCGGCTTTCCCTTTTTCGCCACTCCCCGGTCAGTGCATCAATTCGCAGCCGTGGCTGCGAGCGCTTACCCACTGCATCGCCCCCCTAATGCGTGGTCGCCCGGGGCGCCGGCGCTGCCGGGCCCGTGCTACTGGCTTGTCGCCAGTGGGATCCCCTTGGGCTGGCGCGGTGGCTGCCTAGCCTAGGGGCTGGGGCGTGGCGCAGTGCGCCACCACTGCCGTGGCGGGTGCAGTGCCCCGTCCGTGTGTGCGCGGCGCTCGCGGCCGGTTCGGGGGGCTCGGGCCGGTACCTGGTGTTGTGTCTCCCCCGTTTCCACCTTCCCGCCCCGCGTGTCCCGCGCTGTGTGTGGCGGGTTGTCCTGTCCGGGTGTCCCTTACCCTCGCCTGCTGGTACGCCATTCCACGCGGTCTGTGCGTTCCGCGAGCTCGGTCCGGTTGCCCTTCTGGTTGTCCCCGCGTGCCTTTTGTGTGTGTGTGCGCTCGCGCTCCCGCGGTGTCCGCTTCCCCCTCCCCCCCCTCCCCTGGGTGGTGTGGCGCGCCCACCTCGCGCGGTCCTGGCGCTGGGCGCTGGTAGGGCCGTTCCACACGGTCCGTGCCCCTCCGCGTGTCCTGCCCCGGTCCCTTGCTCCGTCTGGCGTGCTTTGGGGGGGGGGCAGCCCGGTCCCGTTTCCCCCCTACCTGGCTTGGGGTTGTGCAGCCCCCGTGGGGTGGGTCTGCGCGCCCGGGGCGTTCCCGTGCCGGGGGGTTGGGTGGGTGGGGGGGGGGGGCTTTGCCCCGCGCCCTGCGTTTGCGCGGCCAGTGGGGGCAAGCCGGGCGGGGGGTCCCTCTGCGTCGTTCCGTCCCTCTGCCTTCCCTGGGCAGGCAACAAAGCGGGTGTCACTGGCGTCGTTCTGGTCATGGAGGGCGTGGCCCCCATACCGCTCCGGTTCGTGCTCGCTTGCCGTCTCTGGGCGCGGTCTGCGTGGCGCCCTGGCGCGTTGGTGCGGGCTCGCTTGTTCCCCGCGGTTCCTGTGGGAGCAGGCGGCTGGGGCGGGGGGGCGGGCCTTCCTCCGGCCCCCCTCTCGGGCGCCGCGGTCCCACCGGGGGGAGGGGGGACCATCCCCTCTGCCTTGGGGGGGTGGGGGCTGGCGCCCCCGCGGCTTGCGGGCCGGCCGGGGCGGTGGGGGGGGGGTCGCGCCGCGGCCCCCCTGCTCTCCCTCTGGGGGGCGGCCCGCGTTTCCCTACCCTGCCCCCCTTCTCGTCGTCGGCGCATTCCCCCCCGGCGTGCGCGTTCGGTCGGGGTCGCGGGGCCGCCCCGTGCCTGGGTGCGGCCTGCCTGGCGGGGGGGGGGATGGCGGGAGGGGCGGCCAGTGAACCGCTCCCCCGGGGGCCCCGTCAGACTCAAACCCTCCCTCCGCCCTCCCCGAGTGGGCAACATTGCGGGTGTCACTGGCGATGCTCTGGTCATGGGGGGCGCGGCCCCCATACTGTTCTGGTTCGTCGCCGCGTGCCGCCCCCGGGCTTGGTCCGCGCGTCGCTCCGGCGCGCTGGTGCGGGCCCGCCCGTCGGCTGCGACCCCCGCGGGAGCAGGCGGCGGGGGGCGCTGGGGCGCGCGGCTCCGGGGTCCAGCTGCGTCCCCCCCCCCCTAGGTCGCGGTCCCTTCTGGGGGGGGGGGGCGTCCCCTTGGCTCGAGGGGGGCGGAGGGTCGGCGCTCATGCGGGCCGCAGGCTGGGGGGTAGCAGGGGGGGGGGGGGCGCTCCGCCGCTCGCCGCCCCCCTGCCCCGTCGGGTGTCGGCCTGCCATTCTTTGTCTCCGGCGCGCCCCCCTGGGGTATACTCGTGCTGTGGGCGTGGGCGTCGCGCGCAGCCCGGTCGGCCGCCAGTGGGTCAGTGCGGCGGGGGGGGGGGAGGGAGGTGGGGAGTGATCTCCTCGCCCTGGTTCGCGCCCCCGCCTTCCCCAGGCCGGCCTCTGAGTGGCCGCTCTGTTTGCGCTGTCCTGGGCGCCGCCCTTCCGTTGTCGGTCAGTAGCGGGTAATGTGGAAGCGTGCGGGCCGTTCTCCGGGGGCGCTTGGCGCGGTGTCCCCCCCCCTGGGTGCAGCGGCCTCCGCGTGGGGGTGGGGGGCCGCTGTCTCTCTGGTCGGCCTCCGTCCAGAGATGGGCCGGGGGGGGGGGGAGAGGGGTGGGCCCTCTGGTCCCCTGACGCCGCCCCCCAACGGCCGCGGGGAGGCGGCCTGGCGGTTCCGGCCCCGGGGGGCCAGCCGTCGGCCGGGGGGGGCGCACTCTTCCCCCGCCCCCCTCCAGCCCGTGAGAGCCGGACACTCGTGCAGGCGCTCGCCCCAGGGTTGCCTGCTCCCCCTGCTGTCGTCGCGCGGCGCTGGCTGGCTGGGGGCGGCCGTGAGGGTCAGCGCTCAGCGGTTAGTGGGCTGCGGGGCAGTGGGCCCCCCCTCGCGCTCGTTGTCCCCGCCCTCCCTCCCACAGGAGGTGGCGCGCGCCCCTCCGTCGGGCTGTATCGTGGGGGGGGCGTGGGTCGGGGCGCCCGGCTCCGCCGGGGGGGGCGTCCCGCGGCACTGTCCCCCCTCCACTCTCTCGCGCCCGTCGTCTGGGCCGTCACCTGCGTCGCCGCTTGTGTGGGGGTTGGGGCTGTAGCGGTGGCGGGTTTCGCCGGCGGTAGCGCCAGTAGGTGAGGGCGTTGCGCAAAGCCCGGGGGAGCCACTTGTTGGTGTCCGCATCCGTGATGCGGAGCAAGAAACCCCCCTCCAGGAAGGCCAGCCACGTCGGCTCCCTGTCGGGCCACGCCGCCCGGATCACTGACCAGAGGACCCTCTCGTTGTCCTCCGGGGTCGCCCACCCCTCGGGGGTACCTCCCGGTTCCCTCCGTCCCTCCTGAGGAGCAGGGCATCGAAGGGCCGGTTCCTCATCCCCCTCGTGGTCCCCGAGCAGGCCCAGCTCAACCACGCGTACACCTCCACCACCAGCAGGAGGGCCTCATCCCCCAGAGGGTCCGGGACCGTGTCCCAGTCCGGGTCCCAGGGCCGGGCCCCCCCTGCCCCTCGCGCCGGCTCCCACTGCGGCCCCTGTGCCTGCGGCGCCGGCGCCGCGCCCCGCTCCGGGGCCGTCCCCGGGGGGGGTGGCCTGCCACCGTTGTGAGGGGCGTCTGGTGTCAGGCGCTGTCCATCCCCCGGCCGCCCGTCCTCTGGGGCGGGCAGCCGGGGTTCCGCAACCCGTATGTCCCGGGTGCGGTTGGTGCGGGCGTGGGGACCCAGCACCTGCCCCACAGCGTCTGCCCTTGCGGGCCGGCGTTGCCCGCTGTGGGGGTGGCGGAAGGGCGTCCCCGGGGGGGTGCCGTTCGCCGTTGTGAGGGGCGTCTGAGGCCAGGCGCTCCCCCTCCCCCGACTGCCCTCCCTCCGGGCGGGCTTTTGGGGTCCGCCACCAACGTGCTGCGGGCGCGGGTGTGCGGGTGTGGGGTCCCAGCACTGTCCCCTTGGCTTGCATGCCCTGTAGGGGCTGCGTGCCGCGGGGGTGGTGGGGGGCCGTCCCCGGGGGGGGTGGCCTGCCACCGTTGTGAGGGGCGTCTGGTGTCAGGCGCTGTCCCTCTCCCGGTCGCCCGTCCTCTGGGGCGGGAAGCCCGGGTTCCGCAACCCGTGTGTCCTGGGTGCGGTCGGTGCGGGCGTGGGAACCCAGCACCGGCCCCACAGCGTGCGCCCTTGCGGGCCGGCGTTGCACGCTGTGGGCGTGGCGGAAGGGCGTAACCCGGAAAGGGCGCCTTTCGCCGTTGTGAGGGGCGTCTTTGTTCAGGCGCTCCCCCTCCCCCAACAGCCGGCCCTCTGGGCGGGCTGTCGGGGTCCGCCACCCATGTGCCGTGGGCGCGGGTGTGCGGGTGTGGGGGCCCGGCTGAGGAGGAGGTGAGGAGACCGAAGAGGAGGAGGGGGGGGAGGAGAAAGAGGAGGAGCGGAAGGCCATGGTGGACATGGAAGCGGAATTGAGTATTGAGGTGGACGTCGACCCCCCCCCCCAGCCCCCCGCCCCCCGGCCCAAACCAACCCCGAAGGGCGCGGGGGCCTTTCCCCCCCAAAACCAGCCCCCAAACACGCTCCCGCCATGGCTGCCCCCCCGAAACCTCCTGCCAAGGGTGCCATACGCCGGAAGCCTGAGCCGGCGTACAAGTATCAGGGGAAGAAGGAGTTGGTGGAGAGTGCGAGCCATGGCACGGTCTGAGAGGTCCCGGGTGTGTATTACATCCCGGGGAGGTGGGTGGACCGGCGCCACTCCCTGACCCTCCGGCGGTTGGGTGCCCCCCGTGGCGCTCCGGGTGTGGGCCACCTGTATGCCCTGTTTTTTGAGGCCCACCCGGACGGCAGGATGCGCACGCGCGTGTGTGAGACGGGTGGTGCGGGGTATGCCGAGGTGGAGTACACATGTACCTACCTCGGCTCTCCAATTGAGGGTGTCCCGGGGTGCACCAAAATGCCCCCGGTCCACTCTTGGGTGTCCCCGCCTGAGCGGGAGACAAAGTTTTCAGCGCGGAGGAACGGGACTAGGGGGGTCCCGCAATGTGCGTGGCTTTTCGCACGCATTATGGCGCATTGGATCAAGGGAGGACACTACGCCCCCTTTGAGGACCTCCCTGGAGTCGGCATGGGCCTGGAGTTCACGACCGTTGCCGACATGTGGGGGGATGTTGCCATGTTGGCTGCATGGGGGGGGGGGATGGCGCATAGGCCGGGCCGGCGGCCCTCCGGCAAGCTGGGCGCTGTGTGCGACGAGATGATGGCCATGGTGAAGGCCCGGACGAATGAGCCTCCCCTCGTGCCATTGTCCTGGGTGGGGTACTTTGCGTTGGCGCTTGCGGGTGAGGAGTCGTTGCGCGTGCCGTTCCGGTCACTTGTGCCCTACTCCTTGGGGGGGGCGTTTTGGAGAAATCCGAACGTTGCTGTCTGAGGGGAGGTGGGAGAAGGTTAGGACGGAGGCCAAGCACACCGGCAGGGTGCAACAAAGGGTGTGGTTGGCCCCATGGGTGTCGGGGGGGGAGGGGCGTAAGGGGGTTGCACACAAGCAACCAAAGGCACGCGTGTGTAAGAAAAGGAAGTTGAAGGTGGGATAAGGGGAATCAGTGCCACGTTCCCCTTGTCGTGGGCCCCGAAGGGGGCCATATTCAATCCACTCCAGGGGGGGGAAGGGTGCAATAGGGGCCCCCATGTGCCCTCTAACCCCATGCTTGACCCCAAGGACCCACGTGCCAAGGGGAAGACGCACGGTGGGAGCGCGCCCCTTGTCATGGGCCCCCAAGCGGGGCCATGTTTCATCCAATTCAGGGGGGTAATGGGTGCAGTACGGGCCCCCATGTGCCCTCTAACCCCATGCATGACCCCGTTGCACCACATGCCAAGGACACGACGAACCCAGGGAGCGCGCCCCTTGTCATGGGCCCCCATACGGGGCCATGTTTCATCCATTCCAGGGGGCGGAGGGGTGCAGTACGGGCCCCCATGTGCCCTCTAACCCCATGCATGACCGCGTTGCACCACGTGCCAAGGACACGGCGAACCGAGGGAGCGCGCCCCTTGTCATGGGCCCCCAAGCGTGGCCATATTCAATCCATTCCAGGGGGGGGAAGGGTGCAATACGGGCCTACATGTGCCCTCCAACCTCATGCATGACCTCATTGCTCCACGTGCCAAGGACACAACGAACCGAGGGAGCGCGCCCCCTATCTTCGCACGACGTCACTCAGATTGCAATCCATTACCTCTTTGCCTTGGCTCTGCCCTTGACCTTGCCTTTACCGCTCCCTTTCTTGGGCGCCGGTGGTGCGGGGATCAGAATTTGATCCAGAGGAAAGTATGCGGCATCCGTTGTTGGCACAAACCCGGGGTAGGGCCAACATTGCATGCCCATGGACAATGGGACTTGGGAGCCTTGCGTGTATAAGTATGGATGCGGGATGGGAATTGGACTACTTGGGGTGGCTTGAGAGAAGGGGAGGGTTGGGGGTTGCAATGATTGGATACTAGACGTAGCTTGGGAGGAGTGCACACCCTGAGACAAACGGACAATACTGGAGGGTGGTGGAACCGGAAGGGAGGGTGTAAATAGGGAAGGGGGGGGCACCCTGCGAAGCATAACTACATCATCACTCCCCTCTTCATGAATCGGTTGGTTAGCAAAAGGCACTGGGGGGTGAGCGGGGCCGAAGAGGGGTACAAACGGTGGGCTTGACGTACACTTGTGGTGGGGGTAGGGGGGGGGTGGGACGTCGGGCTCCGCGGTGTTTTTCTTTTTCTTCTTTCCGCCAGTAGCCATCTCCGATGCCTTTCGTTTTGTGTTTTGGTGGGTGGCTTTGCTGGATTGTCCGCTTTAAGGTCACCCAATGGTTTCCTTTGCGTGTCAATCCAAGTCCGCAAAGTAAATCTACCATCTTCAAAGCGTTCTTGCGAAACAATCGGCACATCCACAAACTCCCTAGCCAGGGCACTCAATTGCAACCGGTTCCTTATTTTTTGGACCTCCCCTTGGCGCACCAGTAGTGCCGCCTCACGCTCCCCCTCGGGAACGATGCCTTGCACACTAGGTGCCTCCACGAGACAAGGACCTACACGCTCATGGTTGTGGTAAAGCTTCCCAACCACGTTCCGGGACATAAGCTCCAAATCCTCATGCATGGGAGGGTCCTACAAGAAATATTGGGAATGCACAAGGCCCAAGTGGAAAGCGGCGAATGCGTCGTCCCGCAATACCCGCCAAAAATGCCTGCGGGGCATCCCAAGCATGGTAGGAAATGCACAAGTGCACACCAGGTCACGGTACAAGGTGTAGGTGGTAGAGCCAAAGGAGGTCTGGACCGGCCCTGATAGTTGAACATAGTGAGCTACATTGGTTCCTTGTCTGTGGATTCAAAGATGCCTGCATTAGGCGCGGGGGGAAGATTGAACTCCAAAAGATCCTCCACCCCCCTTGTGGGGTCAGGACAGTTGTCAGAGGCGGGAGGGGCCAGGGCCTCGTATGCGTGGTCCGGCAGCGTCTTCATGTCATACCCAAGGAAAGGACCATCTGATGGGCTACCTCATCCCTTCCACATGTGGTCAGCCGGTCCTTCATTGCGTCATACGGCATTGGAAAAATTTGCTGGGCTGTCTCATGCCGGGAGCGAAAGGAGCCTGTTGTCGCAGGTGTGTCCAGATGCTCCCATTTAAAAATCAGCTCCCCCAAAATGACCATGAGTGCGTCAAAAACGTCGTTCAACGTTTTCCGCTTGGTTAGGCGGCTCTCCTTCGCCCACCTATGGATGCCCCCCACCCGTTGTGTGGACACAACCCCACGTGTCAACACACCCACTTGAAAACAGCGTGCCCAGCGTCTCACCTTGTCCCCCCCTCAACGTAGCACTCAAATATGTATGTCAGCTTGAAAAGATTGGGTCCCCAAGAAGTTCAACATTCCACATGTGCTGAAAGACAACAATGGAGACTTGGCGGTGTGCACGGGCCATGAGGCGGACCAATTTAGTGGAAGTGTCGTGGCCAAAAGCGCCTTTCAGGTTCTTGGCCACGTTCTTGGCAATGTGCAAGTAACACCAGAAGTGCTTGGCATTGGGAAAAACGGTGGCAACGACCCCCGAAGCCTTCACACATGCATCCGTGAACATGACCACGGAGGCGATGCCCACGGCCGCCAAGCAGTGGGTAAACTGGTACTCAAAGTCGCGAGTTTTCTCGCCCACCACAATGGCTTGGCCCATGAGCTCTAACTGCCCATAGTTGTTGACCCCCACCAAGAGGCCAATGTTCAGGTTACACCTATTGCTTTGATAGGTATTGTCACGGAGGATTAGATACGGGAAGCGCCGGGCAATAGCAATTTGCTTGAAGCTCATCCAGAAGACATGGGATAGTTTCCCATTGTCATCCTTCACCACATGGGTGTACCACCCATGTTTGCCCTTTTCCTCAAGGTGGTTGACCAACTCATGGGCATCCAGCGCTGAGGAGTACCCTTTGTCAGCATAACTGTTTTGCACCTGTTTTGCTGTGATCTCGACTCCGCGGTTCCGCATGAAATGTACCACGTTGCGGGGGGGCATGAAGGCTTGTCCCAAGTGCATGATTAAATCGGCATCCTCACGGGACAGATTCACCGGACCAAGGAATTTTTTTTGCTTGGCCGTTTGCGGTGGATGGTTATGGTCTAGGCGCAGTCCTTTGGGACTCACGGACCACTCCTCACACATGCCAGTCATCCGGCCAGAAATGTACACATTGCAGGGACAACAATCCGCCTTTGACTCCGGTGCATATGTTGGCACCGTCCTACCATCCTCGGGAAGGACACCAGATTGGGCTGCGTTACAATTGTGCTGTTTTTGGCGGCCTACTTTGTGGCAATAAAAATATGCTTGGCCTTTGCTTTTATCGCCACGACGACTGAGAGTATAGCCGTTCTCATCCGCCCAATCCTCCATGCGGTCACAAACTTCTTGGTGACTAGAGCCGGCACACGCATGCACAACCGGCTCCCAAGTGGCACCCATCTCCGGAACTTCATGCTGGCATCTTCTTCATCATTATCTTCCTCATCGGAGCACGCTTCATATGGGTCTTCTTTGAGGACCTCCGATGGTGCCGGAGACAAGGGAAGAGGACTGTAGTTGCGGTCAGATGATGTGTCTGACATCTGTGTCTGAAAAATAGTAGAACAGGTGCGCTTGATGCTGGCATTCATAAAAATACGCTGTTCAGCCCCAGCAATCAATTAAATCAGAAAATCGATTCCATGTATTTCCCATTTTCAGTAAATGGAAGCGCAGGCGCCAGATGTGGGCAGATCCTTTAGTCCTACGCGTAGTCCTAAGCCGTAGTCCTGCATAGCCATTCCCGACAATACCCCCCAAATCAAGGAATCCCGGACATCAAGGGGGGCGGTGAATTCAAATGGGACAAGTTTGAATGGGGACTGACAGATGGATGAAGTTGACCGTAACCCTAACCGTTGACATTTTGCAGTAGGTTTGGGTCAGGTCAGGCCAATCATGGCCACTGGGGTGTTCTAGGGTGTCAAATATAGCAAGGTAGTGAATTTGGTGCAAAAATGTGCAAATGAAGAAAACACTTGCCCGTACTCCGCCAACCTACTTGGTTCGTGTGGATCTGTCCAATTCTAGAGGCATTCTACGGGCACTCTACAGGCAAGGTTTTGTAAGCTGCTCGGTTCGCGGCTAGAAAGGTTCCAATTCAACAGCCAAGAAAGTTGGGTGAAAATTGGGTGCTCTGAATCTAGAAACACGGTCCGGGTGGCACATTGTGAAAAGACGGAGGTGCAGGCAGACACCTTTTGCAAAGACAGAAGTCGTTTTGCTAAAATGATGTCACACCTTGATTGACTTAGACATTTGTGGTTGGGCGACTGGGCCAAATACTATAAGGTTTGTAGTTATTGGACTTGGCCAAACATCCCAAACAGACGAACGGCATTGAGCATGCGGTGTTCGTGGTAGCTAGAATCTCAAACGAGCGGAGTGTAGAAATCACAAACCGGGCGGTGGGTCTTCGGACAACAAACGCGTAACAGGGCGGGTCAGATAGCCCAAATCGCACGGCCAAGATGTCTCAGGTGGGAAACAATAACAAAAAAGGTCCGCAAAGCTAGTAGGATCTACAATCCTAACATCTAAAACAACGGGGTTCCCCAAGCCATCAATCCCAATCAGGGAAGGTTCGAAACGATATACAAATTCCAACCAAGGGTCATAAGGACATAAACCCATACACAGGTTTCTATGAGCACGCCCACGTTGGAACAGAAGAAAAAATCGGAGGGGGGGTGTAAAACCTTATTAAGGGGAGCGCGGGAGGAGGGAAGCTTCTCTTTGACACCTGCCAATGGGTACGGTTCTATTCTTCGGGGTTTTGCTGTGATTTCCTTGTACACTTTAGATTGTCACTGTTATTTGTTGCTCCTGTGTGCATGGTCACTATGGTCACTATTATTTCCTATTGAGATGCGGATGGTCATTATATTTCCCTATGCCTGTTTCGTGGAAAAAAAAACCTTTCTTCCTTGTCGACGGACGTTGTGGTGCATGCCCAACCGTGCTACTCAACAGCCAAGCAGTAAATTTGGATCAGGCAAAATTGATTCCTAATGAACCAGACTGTGGCAATTACCCTGATGAAGATACGCAAGCACTCTGCTATTTTCACCCCCTGTGCAGCTTCTTCCTTTTGACCCCTTTATCTTTCCTTGCACACCTGAGGCACCTCAGGGGGCCTTTTCTGCACCGCACAGCCACATCATAACTATATTGCATCTTCTACGTCTCATGTAGTAGTATCCCAAACCCCTGCTATACAGTAGGACCTATGGCATGTACAGCAAACCATGACTCGGGCCTCCCACAATCGCGCCATTGGTGTGAAACAAATTTCGGTTGTTCATCTCCGCTCTTCACCCGCATTGGGAGAGTAGAAAAATTGGGGGGGGGGGGGATGGACCCGCGGAGGGTTGGTTTGGGCGCCGGGGGGGGGATGCCTTCTCCTTCAATTTCAACTTGTCTAATGTGTCTCTGGTCCTGGGGCATAAAAACCAAGGGGGGACCTCAGGCCGAAAATCTGCACCAAAAGCCGAACCGGCGAGGTCCATGATGCCTTGGATCACAAATAAGGGGGGGTCGGGGGGCAACGGCATGAAATGGGAGTAATCTTTTTTAGATGCGATATTTTTTTAGATGCGCTAAAATTTAACAAAAGTGCTAGAAATTTAAGTCAAAACAGCTAAAAAATGAGCAAAAACAGCTAAAAAATGAGCAAAAACAGCTGAAAAAAAAGGATTCGCATCTAAAAAAAAAAGCATTCTCTACTAGAAAAAATAAGATTCCAACGAAACCCAAAGTCGAAAAAAAAGTCATTTGCATGTTTGAAAAGGTCAAAAAACAGAATCTTTTTTTTTAGATGGCCAGGTAAAAAGTGAGATTTCGGTGAAACCAAAAGAACACAAAGCCAGCGGTGGGGGGGGGGGGGGGCGCAGAAATACAGATCCTAGGGGCACTCCACCGGACGAATCATCCACTTTCCTAGGCGAACCCTGCAAAACAAGGCACAAAGCAAAGAACGGTAAAGAATGCCAACAACACCGGAGCAGATGGCTGAGCACTTGCAAAACGTGCTGTTGCAGTACACACTGCATTAAGTGGAGATTTCGTAACCCACTTGATGGCGTCGGGACATGCCACTGTGCAAATGATGCACAAGACGCCTTCCTTGTGGAGAAGGGCTAAAATGCCGTGGATTTTTGGAAATGCCAAACAAATACAGAACCAGCATCCCTCCCTGTGTGCACCTTGGTCCGTCCATGTGGACCGCCATCTGAAGACATTTGACAGGAGCAAAACTTGAGCATGAAGTTATGGGCAAAATTGTGCACCCACTGAGTAGTGCTTGAAAACAACCTCTACCAGGCAATGGCACTCGGCTTTGCGCACCAAATAATGCCTCTAAACAGAGTTTGAGCAAGGAATCTGAAGGTTGGGACTGACTGGGCAGACAGCGACAGTTGCATAAACTGGGCATATAATGCGGGAACGGATATGTTGAATGCAGGGTTCTCGTGAGTTGATCACTATGGCTGGCAGACACTGCAGCACAGGCACGTGGGTAGCACAATGCACTGCAGAAGAAATGTGCAACAAAAACCGTGAAAATACCTCCCTATGAACAAAATGTGAGCAAGGAATCTGAAACTTGGGAGTAACCTGACAGACTGCCAAAGCTCCAGAAAGTGAGCATACAATGCAGGAACGGATGTGTTGGGATGCAAATGTCATAGGAGCTGATGACTATGGCTGTTAGTAATGTACAGGAGGGTGGGGGGCACTTTGCATTCCAGAAGAAATGAGCACAAAAAACCTGGCTGGATCACTCTGCATGTGAAAAGCGGTCCCCACTCAGCAACCACGACACACTGCTTGTGTGGACAGGCAAACAGTGGGGATCACTGTCATTCTTCTTCCATGTAGTGACCACACAGCCGCAAAAAGACACGCTGCTCTCTGGAAAACTTCCCGCCCGTCAAATTATCAAAGGCCTCTGCGCCCGCCTGGTTCGCAGGTGAAAGGCAGATCTCCGAAGACTTGTGCCTGTCATGTACAATGACCTTCCACAAATCATCACATTTCTGTTGGTCATGGCGCAGGTTACCAGTGTACCCCACGGAAACCTCAAAATGTTTCTTGTTGATGTACAAGGCTTCACGACTTTGGAATGTCCCTGGCTGGGTATTCACCTGTGCAGCTGAGCGCAGGGACGTTTGTGGGCCTATAGCTTCGTGGTCAGAGTCAGGATACAAAGGGGTCTCTGATGCACTATCAGAACTTGGAATGCTATGAAAAGCAGCCCATGCAGCTGCCTCAGTACGAAACACATGCGCATTGGAATAAGAACTGGGTTTCTCATCAGTCTGGCACTTGACCATGAGGATTACTTGGCACAATTTGTGGAGATGAATGGGCGCGGCCTTGCAATGTGTACGGCGTTCCCAAGCTTTGCGATGGATGGGTTTGTCGTAGGTTTCGAAACCGGTTTTACCGATTTATCGGAAAAACCGGTTATGGGCAATAATCGGAGGTTATTTTCAAAACATTTGGGACAACCGGTTATTTTGCAAACTGATTTAAACCAAGTAATCGAAATGGTTCAAAACATTTTGGGTTCCTTTCGGCAGTACATTTGTCCAATTTTGGCACTAAACTGAGGCTTTGGTAGCAGTAAGTGATGGCCGATGGTGAATTACAACTTCCGACGTAGTTTCGATCACTGTGCTCCGACTTGTATGCGCTCATTTTTGCCGATTGCAAGATTTTGGTTAGTAAGGGGCAATGAATAGGAAAAACCGGTTATCTTGAAGGGTTTTCATCGGCCGCACCGGTTATTTTTGTAAAAACAATCGTTTAAAACTGGTTATTTTCAAAACTAGCAGGTTCCGAACCTTAGTTTGTCGCACTCCAATGCAAGGACATTGAGGTGATGAACATGGATTATCCGAACGTGGGTTTCTATGCCACTTGCGATAGCTATTTCTGCTTGGGCATGGATGAGTTGCAAAATACCACTGGGGCCTGGTCACGTGGGTGTGCGAGTGGAAGAACAGCATCATGGGCTGTGAGATTCTGACCCGTGCTGCGAGATTCCGAAGGGGACAAAATTGAAGCCCTGTTGGAAGGGCACTACTGCACGGAGGGTTGGTTGCATGCCTGTGCAGAAATGACATGCATGCATCACAGGAGGGGATGATGATTGCAGGAGCGGAAGAGGGCAATGGGTGGTCAGAAGTCTGGTACCCCTTGGAGGCGCCCTCTCCAGATGTGCACATGCTCGTTTATGTTTGCTCTGTTGTGCAATCACCCTGCGCCGCAGTGTATTGTGTGCTGGTGGGTAAGAAGGCATGGCATGTAGCACAATGCTTCTGGAGGGTGTTGTGTAACATACTGGCCCAAGGCCGCAAGATGACACTGTCTGATGTGCAATTTCTGGCAGTGCCACCTCGTTTGGAGCTGCAAATGGTGCCATAAATTGGTAGGCATTTCTAGCATTGTGTTCAGCATGCTTGGAATTTCAGACACAACAAGAAAACCAGGGACGTGCAGAATTTGCGTCTGAAAGTTGGTAGCGGAGGGAGCGTAGAATTGTGACCTCCCCCGGCCCACGTTCGGCGCCAAAATTCGAGGTGCAGTATGCGCGAACTCCCCCAGCCCGTGTTGTGGAATGTCAACTGCAGCACTGTCAGCACTGTCTGTTTTTGGAAAATGAGCCTCCCTCCGTGGCATAATTTTGCCCCCCCCCGTGCCGCGTGCAGAGCACTGCAGAGCTGGGTGCTTGTATGCAGATGACCCCCCCCCCTTTGTGTGGATGGGTTCCATGCTTCGTACTGTACCATTACATGACGCCACAAGATTGCAAGTTCTAGAGCTCTCCTGGAACATCCGTACCCATTTCAGCCCCTTTGCAACATTGCTTATTGCCAGACAACAGCCATCGCACCTTTTGGCATGGCGGAACACACATGTGTCCAAGCTAGCTCGCACTCCACAAGGGGGGAGGGGGGGGCTCAATTTCTGCCAATGCGGGGGGGGCTTCTGCAGAGGCGGGGGGGGTCCCTCAATGGAAAGTTACAGTTGCAATTGCACGGGGGGGTTGGGACAACACATTCAGCCTCAGTGTTCATGACATGCAGCAGCAAGGGTTTACATTTGCAAAGCGGGGGGGGACGGGCTGGGGTGCTTTGCCCTCACTGTTCATCTTGTGCAGCAGCAGGGGGTGCAAGCACCCCGAGCTGCTGCACACCACGGCGTACACAGTGTACCCAGAAGGAGGTTGCTCTGCTCTAACATTGTGCAGCATAGTGGAATTCCCAATCTGCATGTCGTGAAATCAAAATTGCCTTAAATGTTCTTCCGTCCAAACGATACCCAATGCCACCACTAGGAATCAAAGGCATGGTGGGAGACGCGGTTCTTTGGCGAACAGCAACGCAAGGCGGCATGGGCGTGGAAGAGGCGGGAGGGTGCATTGGAGGGGGCAAGGGACAGAGCAGAGGAAGGAATGCTCGTAGAGCACATGTACAGGAAGGATTTCAACACATTGTGGGAGGTGCCGTGTGCACTGGAGGGCAGACAGAACAGTGAGGAAGAGGTACAGCGGATAAGGCAAGGAGTGGCTACCAGGGTGGAGAGTAGACACAATATGGGAGAAATGGAGGAGTGCCTGCCACAGGAGGAAGTATCGTGGCAGAGGTACATACAGCGGACTAGGCAGAGGAGGAGGATGGGGGGGCCTCCGGAGGTGGAGGCATGGGCAGCGGAGGGGGGGTACAAGGTGGCGGTTTACAGGGAGACAAAAAGCGGAAACGGGTACAGAAAGTTGGTGGAGTATGGGGAAGGAACCCCGCTGGATGCGGGAATCCTGTGGACCAAGCGAAGAACCTATGCGGTTCTGTGGGGTGTCAGAGGTTGAAGGAGTGACGCGGCAGAAGTGGCGGTGGCGGTGCAAAGAGTGCTG
Source organism: Eutreptiella sp. 'Long Island Sound 2002' (assembly GCA_964036045.1). Lineage (NCBI taxonomy): Eukaryota > Euglenozoa > Euglenophyceae > Eutreptiales > Eutreptiaceae > Eutreptiella > Eutreptiella sp. 'Long Island Sound 2002'. The sequence goes on along the minus strand of OZ038382.1, from coordinate 125,982,822 downwards.
GACAGTGCACAAGAGGGGCAGGAATGGCCGGAAGAAATGCCGGAGGGGGCGAGGCGACAGGTCATACCAGGGGATGGCCAGTGCCTGTATTGGGCACTCAGCGCGGTGCACGGAGCTGGGGGGCGGGCAGCAGCGGAAGGGGTGCGCAAAGCGCTCACGAAGGGGGAGATGGCGCGGCCCCCAGAGTCGGGCTGGGCGCGGAGAGTCATGAGGGATGCGGGAGCGCGCACATGGGATCAGTACCTGGACAAAGTGCGCAGGGGGGAGATATGGGGAGGGGCATGTGAAGTCGGGAGGTGGGCGCAGAGCAAGGGATGCAGAGTGGCAATGTACCAGGAGTGGGGACCGTAGGGCTTGTATCGGAAGATGGCAGAAGTGGGAGAAGGAAAGCGAACGGCAGCAGCGCTGCGGTGGAGCAGACGAGGAGGGGGACACTACGAGCTGCTGTGGCCCCCGGGGGAAGAAGACGCGGAGGCACTGGCGGGGGCAGATGCAGAAGAAGGGACAGAGTCGAAAGGCGACGCAGAAGTGACAATGGAGGAGGAGGTGGCAGAACAAGGTCCGGAGAAGGGGGGGGGGGAAAGGGAGCGGACGGAGGAGCACATGTGGCGGGATGTGCATCAAATACCGATCCAGGAGGGGGGGGAGAGGTGGAGGAACCAGGGACAGGAGGGTCCCGGGAGAGAGAGGAGGGGAGTGTGGGGGGGGTGCAGCGCGAGACAGAAAACTACGGGCGGGATGGGAAGGGGTGCTAGGAGTGCAAGTACAGGAGATGGAGTATATGGAAGTGCCAGAGGGTACGGGGAAAGGCGAGTGACACAGGAGGCAGGCAGGGGGGGTGGACGTGTGGGTCACAGGGGGGGGAGGGTGGTGTTGCAGCTGCAGCAAAGGGAGGATGTGGGGACCCAGTGGGGGGCAGAGAGAGCGGTCCAGATACGGCCGGACAGAGCGGTGTGGCTGGAGCTGGGATGGAAGGGAAGGTACAGGGTGGCGGCGGGGGAACCCGGGTGGTGGGGTTGGCTAATGACGTGGCGAGCGGACCAGGGGGAGGGGGTCCCAGTCAGGAATGAGTGGGGAGGAGAGCTGCCAGGAGGAGGACATGAGGCGAGTAGCGTGCGCGCACAGTTCACTAGGGCGGCATTGACTCCGGCACCCACGACACAGGGACACAGGGGGCAGGGGTTGGTGTATACGTTCCGAGAGGAGATGACGCTGAAGGCGGCGGAGGCCATCAAAATGGTGCTGGATGAAGGGACGGCGTGCATGGCCAACCGCACGTACCATGTGCACCCACACACGGGGGACACGTGGCAATACGCATTCCCGGGGGACGACGGCATGGAGAGTATAGCGCCACTGCCGGAGTGTGGGAGGTAGGGTGCAGAGATATCAGCCCTTGCCAGAGTGGCAGAGGAATGGGTGCGGGAGAATGGAGAAGTGGAGCAAGAGATGTGGGCAGTGGGGGCCATTCGGCGCGCGACGTACTGCAGGGGAGAATGGATGACGCGGGAGGACACAAAGGCGATATTCCCCGTGGCGACGAAGGGGCCGGCGGCGGCACAGTGGAGGGGACAGGCAGTGCACATCATCCTCCCGGATGACAGGGTGGGAAGCTTGGGGATGGTGGAAGTCGAGGTACACCACGGACAAGGGGCCAGGTACCAGTACGATGTGCTGGTTCCAAATGTGGTGGTCACCACAGCAGCGGCGGCGGGTATGGAGGTCCGGATTGGACTCGGCCGGGAGGGACAGGCCGTACAGGTGTACACCATGGGACACTGGGAGGGACAGCCGGCAATCGAATGGATGGCCGAGCCCGCGTGGAGGGAACGCTGCATCCCAAGGGCCAGGTGGGGAGGGGAAAGGCGGCTGGGGCGGATGCTGCTGAGCTCGACAGAGCGGAGAAAGAAAAGGAGAAGCGCCAGAAGGAGGCAGCGGCGGAAGGGTTGGACATGCTGGGGGACGGCAGGGACAGGAAGGACATGCTGCAGAAGTGGGCACAGAGGCTGAGGGGCAAGGCGACGGCAGGTCAGAATGTCTTGATAGAAAATGGAGAGGCGCAGCCAGGGCTGGAAGACCGCATCAAAGGATGTAGGGGTGAGGAGGTACGGCAGATGGTGAGCAAGGCTAGGTATCACCTGAAGGCCAGAGCGGAGGTGGTGGAGGACAAGTGCAGGCCAGAGTGCACGCTGGCCATGTGCCTTTGCAGGCTGGACGGACCGCAGGAGCCCAAGGGAGGATACCATGGGATCAGAGTAAGGCAGCCCAGGAGACAAGGGCCTATGTGGCTGCAGATGGGGGAAGAGGAAGGGGCGCCGCTGGTGTACTTCCACCAAGTCAAGCACATGTGGGTGGGATATGCGGATGGTCGGAGCGGAACAGTGGGGGAGGAGGAGGAAGCGGGCGAGAGGCAAGCAAAGGCGCAGATCCTCACGGCAAAGAAGGTGGAGCCAAAACAGGCAGTGCTGTGGATGCAGATGCAGTGGGATGCGCAGGTAGCGGCGTGTGAGGACAGGACCAGCAGAACGGTGGAGGTTTTCGGGGCCCACGAGGCAGGTCTTGGCCATGGCGCTGTACGTTGGGGAGACAGTGCGGCGCAGCAGAGGCATGGCCGGGGAGTGGGACCCAGACACAGAAATGCACCGGATGCGCAACGTTATGACCATGGTTGACTATGACGAGGCGGCGGAGAGGAGGGCCAAAGGGAACACAATACAAGTAGTGTCCCCACAGGCGAGTGGCACGGGGGCTGCAGACCAAGGGGCCACGGACCTGGTGCAGGACGGACACACGTGGTGGGTCGTGGAACCCAGGGGGGATAGGCGCCAAGCGGTGGTGTATACGGCGGCGCCGTTGAAAAGGGTGGAGCACCCGCTCATGCGGTGGGTCGGGGAGGTGGAAGAGGTGAGGGTTGAAAAAACGGAGGAGGTACGCGAGATGGCCGTCTTACGGGCGTTGGAGTCGCAAATGGATAGGTGTGCGGAGGCGGAAGAAGCGGAAGATATCAGGGAACAGATCCGGTTGGCATTGGAATGGGTGGCCAGCAGCAGGGGAGGGGAGCAGCCGAGGTGGATCGTGGCATCCGGTACGGAGGACGGGCACAGGAAGGAGGCATTGAAGAGAGCGAGAAGGCTCACGGAGGGGGCCAGGAAGCAAGGCCTGGAGGTGGAAGACGATCAGGGGGGGGAGAGGCCAAGTAGGTGGAGGGAGATGCGGAGGGGGAGAGGGGGACAAATGCGGTTCATAGTGGGGGATGGGGATGGAGAGGAGGAACGAGACGAAAGGGGGCAGGACCAAGCGCGGGGAGTGGAAGGCCGGGAGCCGGGACTGGCAGCAGGCGGGCGGGAAGACAGAGAGGAGAGAGAAGAAGGGGTGGAAAAGGGAGAAGCGGAGGGAGGAGGGCAGGAGAGTGCTGTTGGAGACAGGGTGGGGGAGGGGAGCAATGGGGAGGGGACAGGAGAGGGAAGTGAGAGGAAAGGCGGTAAGCGGGGGAGAGAGGCGGACGAGCAGGATCAGCAAGCAGAGCAGCAGCAGGAGGGGGAAGGGGGAGGGGGGCCAAGAAGGAAACGGGCGAGGGGAGTCAGGTACGTGGAGGAGCAGCAGGGCCGTGAAGAGCAGGGGGCGGTGCGGGAAGGGATGACAGTGTATGGTCCGCACAAAGTGAGTGGGAAGTGGAGGAGGTATGTGGGAACAATGGAGGAGATGATCGAACAACAAGATCGCAAGGGACATGTGACGAGGGCAGCCATCGTGCAGTGGGAGGATCAGGGGGAGGGGGATGAGGAGAGACTGCCGTACCCGGTGGAAAGGTTGCAGGTATGCCCGCAAGGTAGGGAGATGGAAGTACACGGGCAGCTGGTTCTGGAGCAGGAGGCGAGATAATTGGAAGGAGAAGGGCTGTCGACGGGGGGGAAGAACAAGAAGAGGAAGTGACAATTAATGAAGCGGAGGGCGACCGGGAAGAAGAAGAAAGAAGCCAGACGAAGACAGGGGGGAAGGAGCAAAGGGGAAGGAAAAGGCACAACAGACAACGGGGATCTGTGCGTGCATGGGGAGGGCAGATGGCAACGCATGAAGTTGTACACCCATAATGAGCCCGCGGCACTGTATCGGGCGGACGGGGCAGCGTGGCAGCAGATGAAGCTGCATGAGGCGGACTCCGACGTGGTGGCGTACCAGGAGATAAGGTTGCAGGGGAAGGACAACGTCGTGTGCGCGCAGATGTACGACAAGGAGGGGAGAGAGTACCAGCGGGAGTGTGCGCAGGGGGTGCCGCTGTTGGTGCGCAGAGGGCTCAGCGTTGTGCAGGACAAGAAAGTGGGAGCGAGGGGACGAAGGGCAATGTATGATGTGGCGACGGAGCATGGACAGGTAGTCACCATCAACTGCCATGTCCCACATGGGAGGAGGGTCAAGGAGTATGTGGCGCAGCTGAGGATGGAGTACATCAGGGCGCTGGAGAGGGGGCCAGTCATCGTGGTTGGAGACTTCAACTACGATCCCCGGAGGAGGGGCGCGGAGACAGAGGTGGACCGCGAGGTACGGAAGTTTGTGGAGGAAATGAGGCAGCAGGATGTGTCGTACAGTGGAGCGCCGGGCCCCTCACACTACCCGGCACCGGAAGGCAGCGCGCCGTCGCGGATAGACGCGGTGTACGCGGACCCCAGCCGGGTCAAGGGGATGACGGCGGGATACATGGTGGGGCCGGAAGAAATGCAGGACACGAAGGGGCATTGCCCCATGATGGTGACTGTGGACGTGAAGGTGGGGGAGCCCGGGGACAAACAGGAGGATGAACAGGGGTCGGACGAGGAAGGCGTCAGCCTGCCGCCAATGGTGAAGTGGCCAGAGGAGGGGGACGAGAGATGGCAACAGTGGCGGCAGCGGGTACACGCCGAAATGAGGCTGGGGAAACACGTGCATCAAGCCATGAGGAGGGCAGCGAGGATATGCGGGTTTACCAAGCAAGGGGGGGAGTCGCAGGCACAGCCCAAGCTGCAAAGGCTGGTGGCCACCCTGAGGAAACGGCAGCACGAGGAGGTCGAGGCAAGGGCGCGGGAAGAGGGGACGGAGTGGCAAACGGAGGTGACACAGGCGAAGAACAGGGTGCGAACAGCGAGGAGGGCGGTAGAGGAGGAACACGAGAGGATATACCAGAAAGTGGTGGCGGAGCATGAGCGGTACATGGAAAGGGCGGTACCGTACAAGCCGCTACGGTACATCAGAGAGCTCGCTGAGGCTGGAAAACCAAAGGAAATCAGGGCGGTGAGACTGCAGTGTGGCAGGGTAACTGGCAACAAAAAGGAAGTGCTGGAGGAGGTGGCGCAGAGTTTCAGGAGGCAGCACAACCAGGGGCAGCAGGAGCTAAGCGGGATCACCAGGAGAATGGTAAGGGCGTTACCGCGGGTGTTCACAGCGGAGCAGAGCGAGGACATACACCGCAGCAGGGTGACGCTAGGGGAAATTAAGGAGGCAGTGAAGGCTCTCAAGGGGAAAAAGAGCCCGGGAGTGGACCAGCTGATGGCGGAGGCGTACCAGCACCTGGGGGGGCCCGAGCTAGATGGTCTAGCGGGGAGGGTCACGGAGGTGTTGCGCACAGGCGAGCTTCCAGTGGAATTGGGGGGCAAGGTGCGGCCCCTGTACAAGAAGGGGGATCACCTCAGGCCGGGAGACTGGAGACCAATATGCTGTGCCGTCACAGAGGCCAAGCTGGTCTGGATGGTGATCTTCGGGAGGATACAGCGGCGGCTGTATGCAGCGGGGGTAGTACCGGACAATATGTGGGGGTCAGTGCCGGGTAGGTCCACACAGGAAGCAAGCTTCCTGTACGATATGTACCTCCATGATGAGGACGTTGAGGAGTTTTTGGCGTCTGTTGACGTGAAGGGGGCGTTTCCCAACACGCCGCATAGGCTCATAGAGGAGGTGTGGCGACAGCCAGGACTCCCATATGGTGACTTCGTGAAAAAATACCTGCGCTCAAGGAGGTACACGGTCGCCACGGGGAAGGGGTGTACCGAGTAGGTAACCCCAGGCAGCGGGGTGCCACAAGGCGGCGTGGAGGGTCCGTTCCTGTACTTGCTGGCCGTGCTCCCCCTGATGAGTTGGATAGCGCGGGAATATCCACAACTGGCGCGGGCGCCACACACGTTGCCGGCGCAGGCGTATGTGGATAATGCGGTACCCATGGTGCGGGATGAAAAGGCCCAACAGGTGGTACAGGACCTGATGCAGAGGTACGGTAGGGATAACCACCTTGTCTGGAGCGCGGAGAAGTCGCTGGTTTTGAGGAGGGGTGGAGAGGAAGGCATGGCGCTGGATGTAGGAGACGGAGTGGCACGGCTGGAGAGGGCAGAGGAAGCGGTGGTGCTGGGACATGTGCAGGCCATGGAGGCGAGGGGGGTCAGGCTACCTGACAAATTAGTCCGGGGGTTCAGGGCGATGCTGGTGGTTTTGCGGCATCACCCCCCGTCATTGCAGACGACCCTGTACTACCTGCCGGCGGTGCTCAATGCGGCGGTAGGGTACCAGCGGATGCACCTCCCGTACTGGAGGGAGCAGCTGGAGGAGGTGGAGGGAGAAGTGCGGAGGCTCATCAGAGGGTATGAGGGGATACCCACAGAGGTGCCGTGGTGCGTGTTGCGGTCGCCGACGGCCTACTATGGAGAAGGGATGCCCACGGCGGGGGAGGCGTACAGGGCACACACGGCGAGGACGCTGAGCAGGATGTGCCACAATCAGGAAGAGGTGGTGCGACAGGTGTGCTATCACGCGGTCGCAGAGGTTCAGAAGGAGGAGAACATGTGCCCGCGCTATGTGTGGCACCGGCGACGACGGTTGGCGGCGGGGAAGAAGGAGCGCATGTGGCGCGCCCTACAGGCAGTGTTGCCGGGGGAAGAACAGATGCTGGCAACCAACAGGACGTGCGGTAGGCGGGGATTAATCCTGGTCTTGGACACGGACTTCGGGGGGGCGGCACATGGGACAGTACGGTGGATCAGGAAGGAAGGAGTGAGCATGGAGGTGCTGCACGTGCGCAGGAAGTATATGAAGGAATACAAGAAGGCGGGGCCGCACCATGCGGAGTTCTATCGGGACACCAGGGTGGTGGAATGGGGTGTATACAGGTGGATGATGAGGAGAGCACCAGGACAAGAGGACCGCACAAGGTGGAGCAGGAGGATGCGCAAGATGTGGAACGAGTGGGTAGCGCTGTGGGGCATCCAGCAGAGGAAGCCAAGATGCGGGAGGAGAGAGGGGGCACAGCAAGAGAGAGTGGTGCTGGACAGGGGGGAGAGGGACAAGGCCAGACCGGGCATACTGTTGTGTGCACAGCTGGGACTCAAAGGACCGAGGGGGAAGGTACAGAGTGCGGCCGGCAGTGGTATGATGTCCATGCAGATATGTTCCGGAAAGACAACATCTCGGAAGGGGCAGGACAGGGGGACCAGTGCTGGAGGTGCACCAAGGAGGCGGGGCAGATCCCGTGGCCAGTCCAACGAATGACGGCGTGGGCGTTCCCGAACGCGACCATGCGCACTACGGACACCAGGGGGCAGTGGTGGGGGCCGGTGCTGCGGCTGCCCAAGGAGGTGCGGGAGGATGAGGAGGCCCAGGGGGACGTGGAGGTCTGGTGGGGAGAGGAAAAGGAGGGGAAAAGAACAGGGGTCCAGTTGGGATGGGACACAGTGCGGGGACTACAAGAAGAGGATGATAGAGTGGCGGTGAGTTTCTGGATGACAGACACGGGGAGGTCCGACGAAGAGGCGCCCATAGTGCCCGTGGGCCACAAGTGTGGAGAGAGTGCGAGGAGGATCAGGCTGACGGTCCACCGGTTGCCAGCAGACAGGGTATGGTACTTGGTTCTGGTACAGGCATACCTGGAGCAGGGCAGGGCGAAAGGGGACAGGGCATGGTGTCACGGAGTGGTGGTGACGAAGGGATGGAAGGCCAGGACGGACAATAAGTGGGCGGTGTACAGAGTGGTGAGAGAGCTAAGCATCGGGGATGGGGTACGAGAGTATGGCATTGGGAGGCACAAAGTGTACTACCACTACCCAAGGGAGGTGGTGCGCATACCGGAGCCCATGAAGGAGAGGGTGGTGCTATTTCTGGACGGGTCCGGGGTGGAAGGACAGCCGCCCATGGCTGGGGCAGCGGCGGTAAGGGTCAAGGGGTCGGGACAGGTGACGGAGACTGTGGTGGAAAAGATGCTGTACGGAGCAGCGTCCCATGGGGAGGTGCAGGCGGTGGCGGACGTGGTTGGGGAGATAGGGGAGGACGTACGGGAAGTGTGGATGGTGGTGGACGCGGAGGCGGACATGGCATCCCTCAGGAGACTGGCCAGCAGGCCACTGCATGAGGCCCTGGGCACGGGACTGTCGTCACAGGTGTACGCGATATGGCACGCGCTGGAGATGAAGAAGCTGCCCCTGGTCATACACCTGGTGAAACAGGAGTCACACAGGGCAGGAGTGGGGAATCATGAGGCGGATGGGGCGGCGCAAGCAGTGGATAAGGAGCAGGAACCAGAGTGGAGGGTGCCAGAGAGCAAGGAGCACCTCCACTTGGTGCATATACCTCCAAGGGTCGGGGAAGAGGTGAAGGCCAGGTGGGTGGTGGAGGAGGACAGAGGCAAGCAGGAGCTAAGGGTGTATCCACAGCCCGTGCACATGCTAGCACAAGTACGAGGGGGGCCGGAGGTGGTAGAGCTGAACGAGTACTTGGAGGGCAAGGTGGGACACCGGGTCCACTACCCCAATGTGCTGAGGCCGGAATCGCTGCCCAAAAGGCTTCAGACCAGAAGGCTGCAGGCAAACACGGGGCAGGTGCCGGTGCGGGAAACAATCATGAGGTGGTACAGACATAAGGGTATGGACCTCCCGGAGGAGTACATGAGATGCCACTGTGGCCAAGGGCAAGAAACATACGAGCACTTCATGCGGTGTGCACAGTACAAGGGGATCGAGGAACCACTGGTTTGGGATCAGGACGTCCCGTTGCTCAAGAAGGGTGCGAGAGACAGAGGCGCGGTGGAGAGAGAGCTGGGGAAAGAAGGGCACCGCAAGGGATAGTGGCACATGGTGATAGTGAAACCGCTGTGGTGGGCACTCCAGGAGCATACAGTGGCACCGGAGGCCATGGCGCACAGGCTGTTGCGGCGTATGGTGGAACATCTCCAAAAACGCATGGCGTGCAAAGAGACACAGTTGGTGGCGCGGGCGGACGACATGCGTGATCCAGTCACCAAGCGGGTGGAGATGGCGTTGATCAGGTACAACCCACAAATCACGGAGATGGAAGTACGGAGGCGGCCAGATTGGCGGCCAAGGCGGTCAGGGGGAGAGACGGGAATGGGGGACAGAGAGAGAGACGAGCAGAGGGACCGCATGATGGCACGCAGACGAAGGAGAATCCGGCAGATATGAGGGCAGGACGGGTGTACGGTTTCACCCCGCAGGGGGACGTCAGGAAGGCGACCGGAGGGAAAGGGACAGCAGAAGCGCCCGTCGCATGGACTGGAGCGTCCGGCACTGGGCACGCAGAGTCGTAGGGCGGAGCAAGAAGCGGGGAAAGCGAAGCGGGGACGAGGACGACAACAGTGCAGACTGGAACGAGGCCGAGGCCCACCAGGCGAAGTCCTCGGAGCGCGGGGGAGAAGACGTGGAAGAGGAGCCGCAGGTGTACCCAGAGCACCCCACACGTAGGGCGCGCGAACAGCGGGGGTAAAGGGCGGAGGAGGTGGGGGAAAACGGCGACAGGGCGCAGGGCTCAGGCGTGATCACATGTGCAGCGCAATGTCACACAAGCCTGACCCACAGCCCAGCGAGCCACTGACAGTGCGGGCAGAGGTGGCCCGCATGCAGGCGGGCGCAGCCCCGCGGCCCCCCTCGCTGGCGCCCTCCGCGACGTCTGCGGACGTGTCGTCGCCCTCGTCTCCGGAGAGCCCGGAGACGGTCAGGGAGGAAGGGCCGGGGGTTACAGGGCGACAGTGGGGGGAAGGAGCCGTGGTGGGGAAGGGAGAGGGGAGGGAAAAGGGAGGACAGGCGGAGGCGGGGAGGGGCGGGGCAGAGGGGGTGGCGGCAGGGGCTGAAGGGCAAGGGGTGGGGCAGGGGCAAATGGCGGCGGAAGGGCCAGGGGCGGACCCGTTCAACGTCGTGGATGTGAGGGCAGGCAAGGATATGAGGAGGAGGGAGTGGAGGAGTCAGAGGGAGTCGGTAATCGCTGCCATCCTCGAGGTGTCGGAGGATGAAGGGGAACGGGGCGGGGAGGATGGCGGTGGAGGGAGGCCCAGGACCGCGGTCGGCGCGCAATGTGCCGGCGGCTGCCATGAAGTCCATCCTCTCGGAGGTGCGGAGGCAGGAGGAAGGCAAGGGCGGCCGAGGGCAGCTAGAGGCGGGAGCAGCAGAGAGCGGAGACAGCAGCGTAAGCACCGGAGGGAGAGGGCGGACGGGCAAGGGAGGGAAAGGGCAGGCAGGGACGTCGGGAACCGTACATGTGAAGGGAAACCTGGCAGGAAAGGGGGGAAAAGGGAGTGGACGGGGGCGACAGTGGCTGCACCCCCAACGCTCGTTCAGGCAGCCGCCGCCGAGGTCGCCCCCACGGGTCAGTGCGGCGGTAAGGGCGGAGGAGGAGAGGGGGGCGCGCCGCCAGCAGGCGGCGCGATACGAGGCGCTGGCGCACGTGGAGCACCAGCGCCGTCGCCACCAGCCCCCAGAGCAGGAGCCGGACACCATCTACCAGTTTGAGATGGAGCCGGGGATGACGGGGATGAGGGGGAGGCAGGCGGAGCAGAGCAGCGCAGCGGTGCAGGGCAGTGGTGCGGGACAGGTGGAGGCCGGCAGGGGCAAGCGAGGGAAAGGAGCGGGGCAACAAGGACAACATGGGAAGGGACAGGGGAGGGCGGGACTCCACGGAGTAGGCGGCAAGGGACGCGGGGCGATGGGGCGACAAGGCAAGGGGCAGGGGAAGGGGGGTGGCCTTGGGTACATGGGCTCGCCGGTGTTCCCAGGAACGGGATTGGGATGGTGGGGAGGTGTAGTCCCGCCAGCCGTCCCACCAATCATCCCACCATTCCTGCCGCCACCATACCCGGCGATGGGGATGATGTACCCGCCCCTGCCGGCGTAACCGGGCATGCAGCCACAGGCGCGCATGCAGCAGCACCAGCAGGCCGTTGGAACAGCGTGGGGAGCGCAGGAAGGGAAGGGAGAAGAGCACAGGAGGGCGTGGGAGAGGTTAGGGGAGGCAGAGAGGAAAATGCGGGAGAGGGAGGCCAGGGTCAAGGGTGAGGTGGGCGGGGCGGAGGAGGGGAGGACGGAGGATACCGACAGGCCGCAGGGAGGGGAAGCACACGCAGTGGAGGAGCTGCAGAGGGCGTGGGCGGACCTTCGGAGAAGGCAGGAGGGGGTTGAGAGGGCGGAACGGGAGGGAGGACGACAAGAGGAGGCTAGGGGGCGGGAGGATACCCCGCTGGTGCCGTTCTGACAGCCGGCTATCCCACCGGAGCAGGAGGGAGAGATGCAGGAGAGGGCATGGAGGCGGATCAGGGGGGAGGCGGCGAGGCTGGCGGACAGGGACAGGGAGGTGGCGGCGCGGAAGCGCAGGGTGCGGGAGAAGGAGGAGACGGTGGCCCGGGGGGCCCACCGGGTCCTCCCGGATCCGGAAGGGGACATCCCCTCCACGGATGTGGAGGGGCGGTCGCCGTCAGGGAAAAGGGCCAGGGAGGAGGACGAGGAGGCAGGGCAGGAAAGGGGGAAGCGGCGCAGGGGGGAGGAGCGAGGGGCAGGGGAGGCGGAGGGGGCACTGCGGCCGGCCTGCCCCAGTCCAGAGCCGACGCCGACAGACTGGGACTCCGAGTCCCCGCGGCCGCGGCAGTATGCGCCGCCGGCGGTGCGGAGGGGACCCGGGACGGTCGCGGGGTGGACGGAGGAGGACGTGGCGGAGCTGGCCCGCTACGTGAAGTGGGCAGGGAAGCCGAGGGGAAGGCGGGAGAAGAGGGGGCCCCGCCCCTTCAGTGACCTGGTCGGCAGGGCGGGGAGGCCCAGGGAGAGGGGGTCGGAGATGGATGAGGGGCGGTGGAGGAGGATGCTGGGGGCGGCGCCCCCGGGGGTGCGCCTGGACTGTCCCCAGGAGAAGGGGAAGAAGCCCAGGGTTCGGTTGCTGCGAGAGCTGTTGCAGTGGGAGGGGCGGTACGGTGGCGACGCGTAGGGCCGGGCAGGAGCAGGAACGGGGAGCGCTAGGGGCAGGGGGCCAGGGCTGTGCGGAGGGACGGGCAGATGGGATGCGGGGAGGTGGACGCGGGGGGTCGGCGGAGGTGGAGGAGGGTGAGGAGGGGATGTGGCTGACACCAGGAGAGGAGGAGGGGAGCGGAGAGGTGCAGGTGCGCAGGGGAGGGCACGGACACGGCTGAAAGTGGAGGGGGATGTGGTGATGGCGGACGCGGACGAGAACCCCAAGCGGAGAGGTGAGATGGGGCGGCGGAGTACGGGGGCGCAGGCGAGTGCGGAGGAAGCAACCGGGCAGTGGGACGCAAGACGTATCGTGGGTATGGCGAGCACTGTGGGGCAGAACGAGCAGCAGACGGGAAGCAGTATCGGAATGTGGTACAGTGACGGAGCAGAGCGCAAGGTCCTGACTGGCGAGAACGGCCGGTGAAGGCGTGGAGCAGTGCTGTGCCCTTCGGGTGCAGCACGGCGCCAGGGCTCTGACTTGCAGGAGAGGCGAACGGGCAGACACATCCAATATTCCGACAAGTTGGTGCCAGGGTCTTGGCTAATGGTGTGATTGGAGAGATTGCTGGGATGGGCAGGTGGCAGTGCAGGTGTACTCGAATCCGGTGCAGTGGAGCCACGTCACGGTGGCGCCCCAGTGGACTGGCAGCCGGGGTGTGCGGGCTATCTGCCGACTTGGTACATGGCGGCAAAGTTCTCTGCATGGCAGGATGGTGCTGCATTGAAAACATTGAGCCGTGCTCAGAGGGGTTGACCACGCCAGGCCTTGGTGGCCACCGGCGCCATGGGACACCTACGAAGTGCAACGGAGTGCGTACCTTTGGCTATGCGGCTGGGCTCCACAAGGCAAATGCAGCGGCGGGAATTTGACAAGCGTCTCCCTGACATTCTCTCTGTGTTCATTCGGCGCATGGTGGGTACAGGGCCACAGTCCAGACCACAGAAACCCCCCCCCCCCCCCACACAGGGCGCCAGGCAACCAGGATGGGGTGAGAGGCGGGGACCAAGGGAGCACCCAGGGGAAAGGGTAGGGGCGAGGGGGGGGGCAGGGGTAGAGCACGCGGGTGGCACACACGAGTGACAGCGCGGCACAGACAGGGAGGGCAGACGTACAGGCAGGGTCGACAGCGAGAAGGAGAATGGGAGGGGAGACAGGCGAGAGAGGGGGCGCAGGGCAGCGGGACCAGGGTAGCACGGAGAAGAGCAGGGGGCACACGCAGGGCGCGCGGGAGCAGCAAGGAACGCGAACACGAAGAAAAAAAAAACAACAGCAGGACAGGCGGACACACAGGAAGGGCACATAGAGGAGGCAGGGCGCGGGAGGCGGGGGGAACAGGGGGCCAACGAGGGCGCAAAGGAACACAATGTCTCACAGGGAAGCACCATGCCGATGACCCGCATAGAGCCGTACCGGCCGCCCCGCCCGACCATCAGGGAACTGATGGAGGGGCGGCCGGCGGGAGAGGACGACGGGGGAGTCCCCCCGAAGGGGTGTCTGGGGAGGCGGCCCAGGTCGGCCTACAGGTCGGAAGACAGGGCGGAGGCCCTGAGGCGCGTAAGGGGGCGCGAGATACAACCATGGCGCGGAAACGACCAGCGGCGAGCACACAGAGCAGGAGAACAAGACTAAGAGGGCGGGCAGGAGACAGAGGCGAGGGGAGGGTAGAGAGGAGAGAGAGCAGAAACATGTACTACAACGCGGGCTAAACGGCTGGGCCGCGCGGCATGGCCGGGGACCGCCAAGGGCAGCGCCACAGGATGGCGGAGGTACTGGACGAGAGCACCGAACAGAACCGAGACAGATGGCGGTGCAGTGTTGCTGTGCGTGCATGCAGGGAGGAGGGAACCACGCGGAAAAAAAATAGCACGACAAAAAAAAAAAGAAACAAACGCGGACAACACCCCGCAGCACCACAAGGAGACGGGACAGAAAAGGACGGGTGGCTAGGGCCACGCGACGGCACCAGGTGACTAGGACAGCATGGGAGACGGCACAGGAGAGAGGGGCGGGGGCGGGAGGGGAGTGACCCGTGCTAGGCGCACAAAACGGTCCCCGGATGGATGAGGATCCAGTGGGCCCGCGCCACAGGGTTGCTGGCGGCCCGGTTGGGTATAAATACGGGATGAGGGTTGGAATGGGGCGCACAACAACGCAGGGGAATGGGCCGGGGCCGCGGCATGGGGGAAGGGGGCGGGAAGGGAGCGACCTGTGCTAGGCGCACGAAACGGTCCTCGGATGGATGAGGATCCAGTGGGCCCGCGCCACAGGGTTGCTGGCGGCCCGGTGGGGTATACACATGGGCTGAGGGATGGGATGGGGCCGCAAGACAGCCCAGGGGATTAGGCCGGGGCCGCGGCGCAGGGGAAAGGGACGGGGGCGGGAAGGGAGCGACCAATGCAAAGCGCACGAAGCGGTCCCTGGAAGGAAGAGGCCCCAGTGGGCCAGCGCCACAGGGTAGCAGGCGACCCGGTTGGGTAGAAACACGGGATGAAGGGACAAGGGGACGGGGCGGGGAAGGGCGTGTGGCTAGTGCCGCACAACGGCCCGACGGGGTAGGCGGTCCATGGGACGCTGGGAACGGGCCGGTGCCGGGATGAGGCAAAGGGGAATGGGACATGCGAAGGGCAGGGAGGCCGAAAGCGCCAAGCAACAGCTCCATGGGATTGGGAAACCAGTCGCCATGGAGTGGTGGACCATGGGCCAACCATGGGGAACCTGGCCACGGGAAGTCTGGAAAATGCCCTGAACTCCGGGACGGCCGTGAGGTGTCCGCAGGGGTGAGGGTTGACCTTGAGAACCCCGGGTCAATGGCCTGAGTACACGTAGGTTCACGCGTGAGCGGGACCAGGGGGAACGTGGAAAGGGTCGCCCCCTGGCCTCCAGTCGTGGATGGACGACAACCAAGTGCATCCGGGAGCCGAGTGGGTACTCCAACCGCTGAGGGATAGGGAGTGGTGGAATGTGGTTGACAGAGAGGAATGCTCAGCTGTCGGCGGGGGCTATCCACAGGAAACCCGCCTGCAGGCGCCCAATAGGCTGTGCTAGGGGTAGAAGGCCGGGGGATCCTTCAAAGGGTGACCGGAAGGAGCTGAAACCGTGCAGCGACTGAAGGGAGCCTACCACCGGTCATGCCCCAAGGGAACCTGGTTGAAGTTTTCGTCCGTGAGGTGGGACAGGGGTCGCCAGGGGACCTGATGGTGGAGAGCACTCCTTCCCGCCAGAGGCGGCCACCATGTAAAACAAACAAGGAGAAGTCAGATGAGGCTGCGGAAGCGGCCGCCCTTACTTACTTACTTACTCTTCCGGGAGACACGGACAAGCGTTCGAGAATGTCAGCACCCAAACTGTCTTGAGTGCAGAGTTGTAGCTGCCACTTCTTATATCGCCTAGTCCTTTATATGCAAAAAATCAATTAGACGATATCCATTCGTTAAAACTGCAAATTCATCTCCTGATACATCTTCCATTCATCCAACATTTTTCTTCTGGCTGTTTTGAGCCGCACTGGGTTACAACTGTACAAAACCGACCCGTAATGTAGCCCGGCCCATGAGGTCAACTAGTGTTGGCTTGTTTGTCAATTGTGAATCTGCTTTTTTGGATGTGCCCGCACGACCTCCATTCTTAACATTGTACAATCCCATCGTACAGTATAACTAGATGACTCCGATTTTCCAAATGGGGAGAACACGCCTACAGGTCCCAAGTTTTTGCCAAAAAGACACAACCAAGCGACAGCAGTGGTGCCTGTTAGTTTCGGGAAATAGTGCTAAGCAATTGCAGTTCGATCACAAAAGCACCTGCGAGTTGATGTTGCATACAGCTCTCAGTCAAAGCGGTATTGCCACTTGAATACCTGGTGGATGTTGACTGGGATGCTTGTTGGTAGATTCAGCTAAGACGCTTGTGCTCTCCTGAAGCAGTTTGCACCAGTGGTGTCATGTGCTGCTCCTTGTGTCGCGCAGCTTCGTCAGTGTGCCAAATATGCCCGACATATGTTCATTCGCTGAATGTGGGCCACAGGTTGCGTCCCTGCATACCTCATGTGTCCCTAATCCCACAGCAGCCCAGTGATGCACCAGTTACCGGGCCCGGTCTGCCTCTTCCTTGGCGGGCCACTTCTTGGTATAACCGGTTATCGCCATGTAATATGTTTCGGTTCTAAACCCAAGTATTCGATAACAAACAATAAAGAACAACCTGGGGTAGTGTTTGGAACACCAGCGTCAGCGAAAACCTATTTTATTGATTTATGTTGGAGAAACAAAAAGGAAACACCTGGTGTGATGTTTGGAAAAACTTGGTGTGAAAAATCTGCAGTTGTTTTCAAAGCCTCCACCTTCTCTTTGCCTCTCTTGCCACGTTCCCTTTGCCTGACTTGCGCCTACAAGCCTGTCTCAGACCCACGACCGAGTGGAGGCCGCAGGCTTGTGCACGACCATGGCCCTTTACCCTGCACGGTTCCGCACGGTCAAGCTTTACCCTTGCGCACAGTTATAACCACGGGACGGGCTTTTACGCGCACACGTCGTGGCACAACAACGCCGGAGCAAGTTACGGGGACATACCCCGGAGATGGTACGAGCGTGGGACCTGAGAGGTGAAGAGGCCTAAGCAAGGACTTCCCTAAGTGCACACATGCCGACGGTCCTAAACCGCACTCTTGTTATTTGTCGGTCTGTGTTTGCGTCAACAACTGTCATCTTCATCACGTGTCACAGGCGACTCAACAAGGCCGGCAACCGGTACGCTCGCCAGACGACCGGAATCCCGAGGCCTCACTCGGTTCAATTCCTCGCAAAGAAAGAAAAATTGCACAAAGTGGAAGACTTCCACACACGCAGGTACTGTCAGCCTCAGTGACCCATTGAGAGATGCTTTTTGCCCCCAGTGGTGCAGCGACACTTCTTTGCCAGTTTCCTAGCGCGTCGCGTTGTGCTCTGAAACTAAACATCTAAAGCAAACCACTACCGTGATAAAGGTAGAAAGGAAGACATGCACCGAGGAGGCAACATTTTGTGGGGATGCGCGTGCAGTGTTGGCGGTGCTGGCGGCACCCGAGGTCCCATCCGAATGTGCCCGTCCATCTTTCCTTGCTCTCCATGTCATTCTTTTCAGGAAACTGAAGGCCCAGGAACAGAAAACTCATACTAGAATGAAGGAGCTGACCAAGGTACGTTGTGTTCGGGTGCCACAGTTGATTCACGGGTAACGACCAAAGAATAAATGTGAATGTTAGACATGGGTAGCCTGTCGTTGCTAAGTCATGTGCCACAAGGAAACCATGACGCATTGCGAAACCTGCCAATTGCTTGGTTGTAGGTTTCATATGTGAGCGATTCGTTCAGAAAAGCTGGGAAATTCGCTTGGAATTGGGACATCTGACGGCGGCAAACATGCTTTTGAGTGCTCCATACAAGTCAACTTCTGCCGTGCCAAGTTTTTATGGTGAGCCGCAGTGTCAACAATTTGTTGTGTGGCAATTTCCAAAAGAACACAGGCACCCGTGTAGATTCAACCAACATGAAGATCTGCAGCAACCTTTCGGTGGGTCCACGGCTTCTGTTTCTACCGTGTCTCCATAGACGTTGCGGGTTGTGGTCACCGGAAAAGTTGCTTTGTCCGAACGGCATAAAACCCTTTCCACCCGCTGACGGCGTAAACAACCTTTGGGAGAGAATTTAAACCGTTGCTGGTGTTGCAAGTCGTTAGTGATGCACGGCCAGGCACGACATAAGCACAAGATTGCTTTCCACATTTCTCGCTTCTCAACTATCATCCTTTTTGTCATGGCTGCTAGATGTACAGGTATTGTCTGATGCCTAGATGATGTCATACCATACGTCGCTCTCGCCTGTGTGCTTTCTGCCTGTCTAAGAGCCCTGTGTTTTGTTGTGTCTCCAACAGGGGTGGCAGACCTTGGACCACCTCGTGGGAGCATGGGTGTGGGTCCCATACTACCCCCCCAGCTGCCACAGCAAGTTGCTGACGAGGGCCTTGCACCTTCGCGCGACCTCCGTGCAGTTCAGTGCCGTGCAAAGTACATGGTGTTCTGCAATTCAAAAAGGTGTCACGAGTGCCCTTGCGCATGCAAGCAATTCACACGGGAACAAACTGAGTGGGACATCACAGTGACACCCCTTCACCATGGGCAGCGGCGTGCGAAACTTTTCACTCGGACGGTGAGGCATAAATTTTTTTCAGATTCATGGGGAGCAGGAGGAGACATACCCCTTCTTTTCAAATGACCTTCCGCTGTCTGTCTGTGTGTGTTACCGGAAAAGATGCTTGGAGGGTCGTCAGAAGTTCTTCAAGCCTTCGTTCGTCGTTGGGGTGCATTGTTGCTTTCATCTACAAATAGGAGACCTGCTTGGGCAGTGCATTTGGTATGCAATCGATTACACCGCATCCGTTTGTCCCCAGATCGTTACCTGCAGCCGTTGTCATGAGTGGGAGAGATGGAGAGAAAGAGCCCCAGAAGCGTGTTTCTACAATCCCATTACTGCAGGTCTGGATTCATTTCTTTGCGTGATTTTTTCTGTGCCCCCGTTTTCCATGATGCCGGTGCTGTAGATGAGTCCCAACGCAGACAACCACTGGATGCGCCTTGATCCTCATCTGGCCAACCAGACAGTCAAACAAAGAGGACATACACGCGCGCGCGCACGCAGGCATGCACGCAATGGAGCGCGCTGACAACTGTGTAGAACATCACTTCTACTTTGAAGGGCCCTGGGTTTTGTTGTAAGCGTGGTGATGTACACTCCTACATGATGTACATGTGCAGCTGCAAGTGTGTGTGCAGGTGCGGGCATGTGCAAGACCGAGATTGTTGCACTGGGTTGAGAACTCTCTGGATGTGTACAGTACTTAGGACAGGGGCACAACTGGATTTGGGATGCGTGGCTGCCACCTCAGCAATTGACACCGTGCGAGCGCACATGCGTACTTTGCACCTGGCACAAGGAGCACACTCCACTGCCGACACCAAGGACAAACGTGATATTTGGTGATCCGGGATCCCATGGCCTTGTGTCACAATTCCAACATCAGTGGTGGAGAGCTCTTTCGGAAATTCATGGTCTGCGGATGCGAAATTCATGGTAATTCATGGTCTGCGGATGTCTCAATGTGAAGCCCGTCACCGCTGGTAGGGCAGACACTATGGGTCCAGTATGCTGCAATTATGAGCTGTGGGACAGATATTCCATTATCTACCCCAAGACTGCCACCACTCCCCCCAATTGCCGACCACTACTGACCTGGACTAACAGGCCCTTTGGGCACCCGGCTGACGCCAACCGCTGGCAGATTCATGCCAACCGGCCCACCGGCCCTGCCATTATCTTTTGCAGTGGTCTTCCACCTTTCCTGGTCGTACGATCAAGTCGCCGTTTGCTTTGCAGGGGGCGTACAAGAAGGCCAATGCTTTCAGTTATTCAGTTCACAGATCTGAGACAGGGTCATGAGTGGACACTTTTCTCCCGAAATGTTGAATGTGCCGCTCCAAGAGATTTGCCTCCAGGTGCCGACATTAACCACCAACAGTGGTTGGTCGTGCAGTGTGGTGTGGTGTGGTGTGCAGTGGTGAATTTACGATGCTCGGTACTGTGCAGGAGCACCAAAACAGCACCCATCCAGGTTTCTGAACAATGCATAGCTAAGAGAAACAGATGGAATCTGAGACTGGCGCACATTTAGGGCTGGCTACTGTTGGTTGGCGGATGCGTGCATTACTTTGTCCCGCTTGTTTGTGTTTGCTGATGTATGTGTGGGAGTGTGTCGGCCGGGACTGACGCAGAAACCAAGGCAGACAGCAAGGGCCAGTGCAGGTAAGGCCACTGGTAGTCGTCAATACTGACAGATTGCATTGTACGTTGTGCAGATTTTGGAGCTCGGTCTGGGGTGCTGTCGCGTGCGCTGCAGCCACCAGCTTTGGGTCGTTGGAAGTTCAGGTAGCTGTCAACTCTGCCACACTAGTAGGCTCATTTTGGAATGCTAGCGCTTTTCACTGTGCCAGTGCGATGGCACCCATCACCGTCGTGCAAGGCACTATGCACAGGTGCGCATGAGTGTGCGGCCAATGCAAGGATCGAATTGGCCTGACTTGGCACACACACAGATACATCATCTGGGATGTTGCAATACAGTGGTTGTGCTTGCGCTCTGCGTACCCCTTGCACACCCTGTGCAACTGCAAAATACAAAATCCCTACCATCCCTCTTGCACAGGTCTACACTGTAAGGACCGAGGCTTAGACAGGGGGCCCTTTCCGGGCAGTTCCATGGAAAAATGCAAAGCTCATCAGCCCAGTCAGAAGGCACCGCAGGGCGTGATTCGGTGAAGGACCGAGCTGCAGATACTCACATTGTTGTGCTGCTGACAATGGGGAATGGTATTACACTGACACAATGGGCATATGATATGTGTAGGAGCAAGGTGGTGAGCGATTGATATTTATACTCGGATGTACCTGGTACGCCTGATTTTCCTATGTTACTGCGGATTGTGAGCAACACACAGGCACACTACTTCACCAGGTCCCGGCGAATCCTGTGATGCACCAATGAGCAGTATTTTTCATCCTGCATCGCTTGTCTGCTTTCTCTGCCAGCACAGTGTGAACAGCATCAACAGACGTTGCAACCCACAGCATACGAGCACTTGAGTGTGTACGAATTTCAAAGAGAAATAAATGACGCCAGCAACGCGTGGTAAGGGGGTGGTGTCAGAAAACCGGGTGGACTCAACTGTTTCTTCTCCGCAGGAATATGCGGCCTTGCAGGCTGGCTTCAGGCGCACTAAGCACGTCCATTTGCCGCACAACCCTGAGGAGATGGCGGATGATTTTGTGAAGCTTGCGACTCTTGGGGAGTCCCGGTATTTCAGGATCAATATCCTGGAAAAATGCGTGTCTACTCGGTGTGGGGTTGCGCCATTCTCTCACCACGTAGGTGCTCCATTGTCTATCCTGCCCCCCTTCCCTGCCTTCTTTTTCGGATTTCTAATTTTCCTGCGAAATGGACCCCCCCCCCCCACTCCACCCCACACTCCACGAACAATGATTTGATTGCAGTGTGGTTCATGTGTGACTGCTGGTTTTGCCTGCTGAACTCCTGTTTCTCAAAGTGCGACCTGTGCTGGGCTGACGGTATGGTGGTGGTTATAGCTGAAGCCGGTTCGGACCCCCGTGGCCGTCTTGGGGTCAGTTGGGGTGTGTATCCATGTGCCGGCAAGCCGCCATTGGCTGATATCATATTCTCCCATCCACCTGACCTAACCCGATGTGATAGTGTGATAAGTTTGGCCATTCCGGCTATGAGCGGCCACATTCAGTACCGAGGCGCCGCCAGCTGAGATTTATATATCAGAATATCAGGAATCAACAGGGTTTTATTATCATGATGTTTCCGTAATTTTTCAGCCTTTCGTTCTGATGGTCAATGTATCGGCGACCGTCAGTTGGCTCGCGATTTAGCGTTAACTGATTGGTTAACTGCTATTTCCAGATATTTTGGCGGATACTCCGTTGAAGGGTCAGATTTCATCAGCAAAGGGTTCGTTGCTTCCGCAATTTTCTAAATAAGCACTCGAAATATTAATCTGAATTTTTCGCGATGTCGAAATCGGATTTTCGACTTCGACATCGCCGCACTTGATTTGGTCTTCTTCGAGTGGTCATACGCTTTTCCTTATGCCCGAATGAGGTTTCCCTTATACTTGCCACCCATTTGACTTGGATATATAAGGGAAACAAAAGTGAATCATGGGACCACTTTGAAGGACCATATCTACGCGCGAGGTTGAGGAAAGAGAATAAGGAAGGGTGGGTTGCAAGCGCCTTAGTCTCAACTTAATTTAGGAAGCATCAAACGCCTTTGGTGTGTACACATGCCCTGTGTAGCAAGGGATAATGGTCAAGAGGGTATAAAGTGATATATAACTCTTGGACCGTGCAACCGAATATTTCAATGCGACTTTCGAGTGTACTGCATGAGTGTTGGGGTTGCATAGATACTTTCCTTGGGTTCCTACGTATTTTTAACGTGAAGGTATGTCCATGGAGGGACATGGCATATCATGGTGGGAGCCACTTTTTGAGGGTATTGTTATATGCATGGTATATGTCTTGATGTGCTCACGCCCATGTTATATATCTTCGTGTGGCCGAAGAGATGGGGAGCCATACGTGACAAGGGCTTTGCCCATGTCCCGTTTTGTGGAATTCAAAGCGCTAGACTAAGTCTACCGCGTATGTATTGCTCATGGTATGTTTGGCAAAGAGATCCATGAGTGCACTCCCATTTTCACGGGGCATGTAGATATGGGTGGCGAAGGTATCTTCATGCGCCTGATTGGGGATCCAAGTGGGGGAATTTTTCGTAAATGGTTCCAATCGTTTGTGTATGGAACCAGGAACGGATATCATGGGTGAGCATAGAGATATACTATCATGACAACTTTGTATTTGGTCATATTTTCATGTTTTTGACCTCAATTTTTGCTCATTTTTGCGTTTTGTGTACTCACCTGGTCAGCTAACAGCAAGGGGCCTATGGAGAGTCGAACCATGGTATGTTGTTCATTTGTTGGCATATGCTTTGGAGTTGAACACCACCATATGCCGGATCGTGTACTCCATTTGGCTTGGCGCACGAAGGAATACAAGAATTGGTCTCAAGATCATGGGCTGACTTGGGCAGTGCGTGGCGCCCATATCCGAAGTGGTTTCGAGGGTAAACAGGGGATGTACATGGGCATTGGCCTTTGGTCTCCATCCTCCATGAATACTAGACTTCGATTCCATGCATGCTTTGAGCCTTCGGATGAGTGGTAACTGCAATTTTGAGCATATTTTTGATATATGGCCAATATGGTGTGAATTGGCAGTTTTTTGGCATGTTATGAGTTCAAACTCATGGGGCATATCTCCAAGCCCATTCGACTCCAAGTCCAACCAAGTTTATGTCAGGGTAGGGCATGGTCCTGAGTGCCACTCTAGGCCATGACACGCCACCCCCCTTATTGGGCTAGGATTTAGAGGCTTAGGAGTGAACACATTTTTGGGGTTTGTGTAGTGACTTGTGACACATGGCATTCAGCCATCTCATTTGACCTGGTTCAGGGCAATATGTTGGTGAGTCAAGGGAAGGTCTTGAGTCCAGGGAATGAGGGGTTTATGGCTGTGAATGTGTATGTTTACCTCTTTCCCCAACTTTGCTTTATTTGTGTTCATATGCCAATTTCAGGGCTTTCCTCTTTGGTGCAATTCTTGTACATGCCCGCCACCGTGAGCCGACCGGTGTGCTGAACGGAAGCCCGTAGCCTGATTTGGATTGTGAATTGGGCTATTGCTGTATTCGTGGGATCTAGTTGCTGTTCAGGGTTGAAGGAGGATTATATTCTCTATATTTTTGGATTTTGGACCCTGGACTTTGAGGATTTTGAGAAATGCAATCGTTGATCCGGAGTAAATCAGCAGGGGTAACAGGCGGAAGGGGCACAGCGGGGGCCGGTCCTGGTAGGGACCTTCATTATGGTAGCAGAGGCTTACCTGCTGCCCCTACCAACCGCCGACCCGGGGACTTGGGCCCTTATGAGCCCTGCCCAAGTACGCCCCGGGTGCGTATTGTGGACTCGGTGGAGACCACGCCGGAGATTGGAGCCATAGAAGAACCGAGACGTTCAAGAGCATGGCGAACTCCGGAAGTTGAAGCCCGAAGAGAAGTACGACATTCGGGAAGAGGAGGACGTGACATGGAGGACCTGGTCTCCATGTGTGAGCGTCGCTGCCGAAAGGCATGCAACCTCCGCTCCGCCGCGGAGGACTCTGACGAGGCCTGCCATCCAGGCAGCAGTGGAGGACGGGCCCGGCGCTACCGGAAGCGCGGGTCACCCAAGCCCGCGGCAAGGGACGCCGGGGCTATGGATACGGACCCTAGCCCGGTCAGGCTGTGGAAATCCGAGGGGCACTCCGAGGGCTATCGGACAGCCTATGAGCCACCTTTGGAGTCGGAGGAGACGGCCAGACCGCCCACAAGGGCGAACACGGCCCCAGAACCCAGCCTGGAGCACGACGCCGAGAGCTCGGAGAGGCCAGCCAGGGCCCGGATGGGACCCGTGCCCCGGCACACGGGACCAGAGACGGACGCCATAGGCGATACGCCCATGGGTGATGAGTCTGAGGTGCCGGGAACCGCGGGATGTGCAGAATCCGGCGGAAAGCACGCTGCGTGCCACTGCGAGCACGTGTCCTTCCTCATGGGCAAGTACCCGAAGATGGGGATGGACGCCATCGTGCATCGTCTTGACCGCCTGGACAACGCCAAGGATGGTCTAGAGGAGGACGTCGCGGGTATCCTGGACGACCAGTCGGCCGCGGAGAAAGACATGGAGGAGCTGTGAGCGGAACGGGACCGGTACTGGGAGAATCTGGAGCTGGCCCTGGAGAAGCAGCAGCGAGTGGTGGACAGCCTCCTCCACCTGGTGGAGGACATGTCGGGACGCCTGAAAACGCTAGAGGAGCTACAGCCCCTCGCCTCGGGTCCGGAGCTCCCGGCAAAGCCGGCCGCGGTAGAGCTGGTGGAGCGGGTTAAGACCCTCAGGAGCGCCATGGAGAAACCCATGGGCGGCCCTGCAGAGGCACCATACGCGCCTCCGCGTGTTGACCCGGGTGCGCTGCCGTTTGTTCCCATGTTCAGCGAATCCACAATGCTCGGGGAACACACGGCACCGGCTGGGTCCATGCGGGAAGGGCACGTAACCACGGACCCGAGGAGCCTGACGGTGCAGATGTCCCATGCCGCCCAGGATGTACCGATCACGACGAATATGGTAGTGTTTGCGGAAGAGAAGATCGAGAGCCAGACCATGCAGGGGCGAACCATGGGAAGCGCCGACGGACATGGTCGAGGTCATCCAGGCGGAAACCTGTGGGCGAAGGACCCCAATACGGGGATATGGACAGCCGATGGAGCAAATCCTTCCCGCATTCCAAACCCCATGGGTTCAGGCCCAACTGGACCGCACTCCATGGAGGAGAGGGATGTACGGGGAGTGTACTCACACCCCCCGGCCACAGGTGGTATCCGTCTCGGTGGAGTGGTGGCTGGAGACGTCGGAGACGCCATCAGGATTGACGACCTCAGGGGAATCAAAATCCCCTACTACGATGGCAACCCCTCCAACCTGGATGACTTCATCCTGGATTTGGAGGACTTTGCCGAGGAGGTCGTCAGCGAGATGCGGGGAGCGCCGCGGGATAAGTGGGTATGCCGGACATTCCAACACCGCCTGGCGCAGGACCTGAAGGAGGAGCTGCGGGATCAGATCCGGGAAGGACTGATCAGGACGGAGCAGGCCTGCCTCCAGTGGTTGGTGGATGAGGAGCGGGTGGACGCTCCGAACCAGAAGCTGGAGGACCTGTGGTCCATCCCACTGCCGCTGGACCGCGGTGAGTTGCGGGTCCGGGAGTGGAACCGGTATCTGCGGAAGTACCGCAGATGCCTCAAGCTGGTGGAGGACTGGAACGAGGCCAGCGAGATCTGCCACCTCCTGAAGGACGTCCTCCCCGGCAACTGGAGGAGGAGAGTTGAGGACGAGGAGAAGAAGCGCGCCAAGAAGCGGGTGGCGGTGAGGATCATGGCGGCAGAGGATACCCATGCGGGTATCATGGAGTTCTTCAGGAGGAACCTGGGCGAACCCAACCGGATGTTGGGACTGAAGAACGCCGTGTACGTGGAGGTGTTTGGAGACTCCATGGGGCGAAGGTTGCTGCGCCTCAACAACGTGGAGTGGAGGCGCGGGGAGCCGCTGAGGATGCGAGTCATCTTCGCCCGCATGAGCCTTGACGAGATCGTGAAGTACACCACGGTGGAGTTGAAGCTCAATGCGAAGAACGAGGCCCACGTGCAGGATCGGCATGGTCATGGACAACGAGGCCACCGAGAAGACCGCCATCATCCGGAGATCCAGGAGGACACGGCCAACTCCGCGGAGGATGGTAGTGGAAGTGGCCAAGACCACTGGACAGGGTCCCGGGAGGATCACGAGGAGGCCCATTTCTTCGCGTTTGTGGCGCACAACGTGAGGAATCATGGGCAGGATCGGTCCAGATGGAGCCAGGTGGGACCTAATAAGAGCAGAGTGCCAAGGAGGATCGGGAACCCACCGCTCTCGTTCCGGGAGTACAGGTCTCAGCACGACGGGTGCTGGGTCTGTTATGGCAAGGGAAACAACCATGCACACGACCACCGTCAGTGCAAGGTGTATGAGGCGGACAAGAAGGCCTACTTCGCCGCCCACCCCGAGAAGAAGCCCAAGGAGCAGCGGATTTCCGATTGGAAGGCGAAAGGCGGAGACGGGGGAAAAGGCCAAGGCAAAGGCCAAGGAAAAGGCGGAGGAAGAGGCTATGGTGGTGGACCTGGCCAAGACCGACAAGTGAGGTAGATCGAGGATGTTGCTGAGGACATGTTGAGGACGTTGGAGGAACTCAAAGCCCAGCAACGTGGTGGACAAAGTCCTGGCGGATCGCAGCCGGAAGGGGCTGCGGGAAGCCAAGTCTAGAGGAGCCCCCACGGGAGTGGGACCTCGGAGGTCTCTCCTCCGAAAGTCAGTGGAGTCCCAGAGAAAGCGAAGGCACATCGGGTGCCGAAGAAGGCTCCAGAAGAGGCAAAACCACTGAGCTTCGCCACTCCCAACCCCTGGAGCGCCCTGCCAAGGGAAGTACATGTGGGTACGGGACATGACAAGAAGGAAGGAGCGACCACGGAGAGCCCCGTGGACGGGCAGGACCAACCCAAGATCTACACCATCCGTGACCATACCCTTGAAGTCCTGATGCACCCGGACGTGCTAGAGTTGCATGCCGTGAGAGTCGTCCATACACCTCATGGCGACGAGCGGCAGTTGCACTTGAAAGTGCGAGTACGGTGCGGACGAGACGAGAAGGTGGTGGATGTGTTAGTGGATACGGGTGCCCAGGTGAGCCTGGTCCTGAGAGGGTTGTTCAAGGAGGAACTCCTGCAGCCCAGCCGGAGACCGGTCCGCCTGAAGGTCGCCAACGGACAGATTATGGGTGGCGGCACTCATGAGGCCACCATCAGTATGGAATTCTGGGAGCATGAGCGCTTGAACCGCCCTGATCAGGCGAAGAGAAGCACTCTATCCGGGAACTTCTATGTGGCCGACATTACCGATTGGGATATGATCATGGGCTATGACTTCATGGTGGCTAACCCCATTGGAGCCCTTCCCCATCGTGCAACGCTGGTCCCGGAGGATGATGAATGCCTCACATGGCTGTCCACGGACTATGCATGCGGATCATCCCAATGGAATGCTGAGGAAGAGTATCGGATCGTCCGAGCGGTGCAAGCTGTGGGTGCCAAGTCCAGAGGAGACCGCGGAGTTCAGCTCACGGAGTATGGAATGGCGCCACAGGTGTATGCCAGGATGATCCAGACGCTAGGAGCCGAAGCGCCCGAGACGGACGTCTTTGCTTCCCGGGATGCCCCACTTCTGAGGAAGTGTAGGCGGCACTGGCATCGAGGAGACTCAGCCTGGCACCGGCATTGGGGTTTGAAGGAGTGGGGACCCATGTACTGGCACGGCTCCCTGGACAATACCAGACGTATGGTGGAGAAGATCATCGCGGATAGGGCGAAGGGGATCCTGGTAATAACCGGCATAGGATCCACCCCATGTCCGCTGGAGGGTCTCAAGTCGACGCTGGACTCCATCACCCTGAACGAGATGTCATTCGGGCCAGAAGAGGAGTTGTTCATCGACGCCAAGGGTGTATCAATGCCCGCCCCGGGTCAAGCGTGGGGTACCAAGGCTTTCCTGGTGGATGGGGCGCAAGCCCAGCCCACGGGTGATGAAGCATTCATCCGTAGGGTGGAGGCGATGCCCATGAAGGTCATGTTTGAGCCCAAGGAGGGGACGGATCAGCCTATTGATGGTATTGACGTCCTGTCCCACGCCGAGATCGACGACGTCGTCAACTACATGCGGATGGGGATGCACGACCGTGTGGCAGCCAAGAAGAGGCGGGCCATGGTCACATCTCCGCATTGGTGGGATGACAAGATGTTGGTCACCGGCAAGTATGAGAAGGACGAGTTCGTGGCGAGGGTCATGGATCACATCGAGGACGAATACGATGGTCCGGTTGGGTCGGACCCACCAACATGGGATTTTCCAACAATGGGAGCCGATAGCGACAGTCACCAGCCCGAGGCCGCAAATCCCCGAAGATTATCGGTGGGAAGTGCACCCCACGACGATGAAGACGGCATATCAGACGAGGAGAAGTCGGAATCGGACCCAGAAGAGGCCCATACCGCAGTGCGGTCGGTTGTATCTATACCGAAGCAAGCGGCTGAACAGGCCCAGGAGAACCCGAAGGTCGCCGAGCTGAAGGAGAGGCTGATCAATGCCCAACCGCGGCTATTCAGTGGCGTCGCCAACAAGAACCCTCCAGATCGTGGGAGGTTTGGTACAGCGAAGATCAAGCTGAAGCCGAACCCGAAGATCTATCGTCATCGGGAGTACCAACTTCAGGGCGATCGGGCCGAGGCCATGAAGAAGCTGTTGGCCGAGTTCATTGAGCGGGGATGGATCGAACCCTCCGACAGTGAGTGGGCCAGCCCAGCCTTCATCGTGCCCAAGAAGGAGAAGGGCGAGTGGAGGTTGGTGGTGGATTACAGAGGTTTGAACGAACAGACCGAGCACGACTCGTACTCGCTCCCCCTGATCGACTCAATCCTCCAAAAACAACAGAAAAAGCGGATTTTCACGGTGCTGGACCTGAAACACGGTTATCACCAGATGCCGCTACACCCGGACTTCAGGCCCTGCACAGCGATGTCGACGCCGCTGTGGCCCATGCAGTGGAAAGTGGTGCCTATGGGCGCCAAGAATGGCAACGCCGCTTTCCAGCGCATGATGGAGGATCTACTCGGTCCTGTCCGGGACTGTGCCGACCCCTTCGTGGATGACATCATCATCGGGTCCGGCACGGAGAACATGACTGAGGACGAGCTCATCGACGCGCATGAGAAGGATCTGCGCCGAGTGCTCAGCGAGTTGGACAAGCACAACATGGTGTGCAAGCCCACCAAAGCCTCACTCTTCGTGAAGGAAGTGGAGTTCGCGGGTCACGTGGTTGGTCAGGGGCAACGCCGTCCCATGCCTGGGAAGCTGGCGTCCCTGCACCACTGGGAGAAGCCCCAGACCATCAGCGAACTCCGGTCCTTCATGGGGTTCTGCAATTACTATTCGGGCTATGTCCGGATGTATGCAGAACTGTCGGGGCCGCTGCACAAGATGATGCAAGTGGGCAAGTTCGATGGCCGGAAGGGGAGCAAGAAGAAGCTTGCTTGGACCCCTGAAGCCGAAGATGCGTTCAGCCGCCTGAAGGAGCGACTCGTGGGGCAGCTGGGGCTGTTCCTGGTGGACCCGGACAAGGGATTCGTGCTACGGACGGACGCCTCGGACTATGCTGTGGGGGCAGTCCTCGGGCAGATCCGAGACGACGGGTCACATGTACCCGTGGCGTTCTGGAGCCGGATCCTGGCCGAGGGCCAACGCCGCACCTGGACCGCGAGGGAGAAGGAGACGTACGCCATTGTATGTGCGCTCAGGAAGTGGTCTGGCCACATCGCACTGCAGCCGGTGGTGGTTTGCACGGACCACCAGTCCCTACAGAGCTGGCACAAGGAGCATGTTGACACCCCCTCAGGACCAGCGGCTAGGAGGGCCCGATGGCACGAGACGTTCGCCAAGTTCGACCTCAGCGTCGTGTACGTCCCGGGGAAGGACAACACTGTGGCAGATTGCCTCAGTCGCTGGGCCTACCCCGCGGGCAAGGCGTGGATGGACATATCCAGCCATGGTGACGCCGAGGAGACCGAGGAGGCCAAGCGCATCATCGAGATGGAGAAGGCCATGGAGCAAGAGGGGGTCAAGTGTTTTGTGGTGATGGCAAATCGTACGGACCTGGCCAAGTTCCGGGGTGCCCGCGTCCAAGCTTTTCGAGAGGAAACCCTCGAGCAATGGATCGTGGCCCCTGTAGAGCTAGTCAGGTCGGTGCTCACAGAGGACTGGTCGGATGACTACGCGGCATCCGAGCACTGGAGCAAGTACTGGAATGCCGTGAGCGCCCCGTCGGACGACGAATGGCCCGAGGGTTTGACCGAGGATGGCGACAAGTTGTTCCTCAGGGACAAGCTGCTGGTGCCCGAAAACCGAGTGGAGGAACTCATTGACCATTGGCACAACGCCCAGCTCATGCACCCTGGCCGAGACAAGATGCAGCAGGACCTGGAGTGGCGTTTCAAGTTCCCTCCGGGGTACTACGCCATCCTGGATAGGTACTGCAGGGACTGTGCCGTGTGTCGGGCCACGAAGAGCGCCAACCACTCCACAGCGGGCAACCCGGTGTATACGGCTATACCGGAGGCCCCTATGCAGTCCGTGGCCATGGATGTATTAGCCATGCCTGAGGTCACCGTGGAAGGAGAGACCTACGACTGTGTCATCCTAGCGGTGGATAGGCACAGTGGGTATATCGTGGCGGTCCCTGGCAAGAAGTCCAAGAAGAAGGACAAGAAGGACAAGCATGGAGTGGGGCTGCAGGCCAAGACCGTCGCTAATGCCATGATCAGGCATTGGCTGACGATTTTTGATGTCCCAGCTGTCATCTGCAGCGATCGGGGCAGTCAATTTGTGGGGACGTGGTTCAAAACGATGTGCAAGCACATGGGCATTCGACACGCCAAGACCGTGGCGTACCACAGCCGGTTGAATGGCCGGGCTGAGGTTGCCGGGCGGCAGATGTTCGGAAAGTTCTGTCAGCTGCACATCGACGAACCGGGCCGGAACTGGTACAATTCGCTGTGGAGGCGTACCATGACCTTCCGGGACCCACTGGACTGTCGCCCCATCGCATCCTGTTCCTACGGGATCGAGTGTCACGCACTCTCCCGTGGTTGAACCATGGCAAAGTGGCCCGGGATGCGAACGCTATGATGGCTGAGGCGGACGACACGGCGGCCAAGGTGTGCAAGGCACTTCAGGACGAGCATGACAAGAGGGCCAAGTACTGCAAGCAGGGAAAGGTCCAGAAGTATGCTCTCCAAGACACCGTGTGGGTGGAGCGGCACCACAAGGATGTCCTGTCCAGGCATCGGCAGGCATCCTGGTATGTGCCGGGGGTAATTGTGCGGAAGGTCGGGCAGGATGTGTATGCGGTTCGTGTGGGGGATAACAAGATCCTGGACCGCGACCATACCCAGCTTCGTCCCCGAGCACCAGACCCCAGCGGACGTCCCGTCACCTTCGAGTTCACGGCCGGCAATGTGGACTCGGACGACGAGGGTGAGGACGACGACTTCACCGCCGAGAAGATCCTGGCGGACAAGCCGGACCCGGGGACGCCTGGGGGTAGGCTTTATAAAGTCCGCTGGAAGGGTTTCGCCGCATCCAGGGATTCGTGGGAGCCTCTGAGCAGTTTTGTGCCGAGGTACACCACGGTCTGGATGGACTACCTGAAGAAAAAGAATATTCCGAGCGGTAACAACGCTCTGGGAAGGGGGGTGAAGCCGGTTCGGACCCCCGTGGCCATCTTGGGGTCACTTGGGGTGTGTATCTATGTGCCGGCAAGCCGCCATTGGCTGATATCATACTCTACCATCCACCTGACCTAACCCGATGTGATAGTGTGATAAGTTTGGCCATTCCGGCTATGAGCGGCCACATTCAGTACCGAGGCGCCGCCAGCTGAGATTTATATATCAGAATATCAGGAATCAACAGGGTTTTTTTATCATGATGTTTCCGTAATTTTTCAGCCTTTCGTTCTGATGGTCAATGTATCGGCGACCGTCAGTTGGCTCGCGGTTTTGCGGTAACCGATTGGTTAACTGTTATTTCCAGATATTTTGGCGGATACTCCGTTGAAGGGTCAGATTTCATCAGCAAAGGGTTCGTTGCTTCCGCAATTTTCTAAATAAGCACTCGAAATTTTAATCTGAATTTTTCGCGATGTCTAAATCGGATTTTCGACTTTGACATCGCCGCCCTTGATTTGGTCTTCTTCGAGTGGTCATACGCTTTTCCTTATGCCCGAATCAGGTTTCCCTTATACTTACCACCCATTTGACTTGGATATATAAGGGAAACAAAAGTGAATCATGGGACCACTTTGAAGGACCATATCTACGCGCAAGTGTGAGGAAAGACAATAATGAAGGGTGGGTTGCAAGCGCCTTAGTCTCAACTTAATTTAGGAAGCATCAAACGCCTTTGGTGTGTACACATGCCCGCTGTAGCAAGGGATAATGGTCAAGAGGGTATAAAGTGATATATAACTCTTGGACCGTGCAACCGAATATTTTAATGCGACTTTCGAGTGTACCGCATGAGTGTTGGGGTTGCATAGATACTTTTCTTTGGGTTCCTACGTATTTTTAACGTGAAGTTATGTCCATGGAGGGACATGGCATATCATGGTGGGAGCCACTTTTTGAGGGTATTGTTATATGCATGGTATATGTCTTGATGTGCTCACGCCCATGTTATATATCTTCGTGTGGCCGAAGATATGGGGAGCCATACGTGACAAGGGCTTTGCCCATGTCTTAATTGTGGAACTCAAAGCGCTAGACTAAGTCTACCGCGTATGTATTGCTCATGGTATGTTTGGCAAAGAGATCCATGAGTGCACTCCCATTTTCACGGGGCATGTAGATATGGGTGGCGAAGGTATCTCCATGCGCCCGATTGGGGATCCAAGTGGGGGAATTATTCCTAAATAATTCCAATCGTTTGTGTATGGAACCATGAACGGATATCATGGGTGAGCATAGAGATATACTATCATGACAACTTTGTATTTGGTCATATTTTCATGTTTTTGACCTCAATTTTTGCTCATTTTTGCGTTTTGTGTACTCACCTGGTCAGCTAACAGCAAGGAGCCTATGGAGAGTCGAACCATGGTATGTTGTTCATATGTTGGCATATGCTTTGGAGTTGAACACCACCATATGCCGGATCGTGTACTCCATTTGGCTTGGCGCACGAAGGAATACAAGAATTGGTCTCAAGATCATGGGCTGACTTGGGCAGTGCGTGGCGCCCATATCCCAAGTGGTTTCGAGGGTAAAATGGGGATGTACATGGGCATTGGCCTTTGGTCTCCATCCTCCATGAATACTAGACTTCGAATCCATGCATGCTTTGAGCCTTCGGATGAGTAGTAACTTCAATTTTGAGCATATTTTTGATATATCGCCAATATGGTGTGAATTGGCAGTTTTTTGGCATGTTATGAGTTCAAACTCATGGGGCATATCTCCAAGCCCATTCGACCCCAAGTCTAACCAAGGCTATGTCAGGGTAGGGCATGGTCCTGAGTGCCACTCTAGGCCATGACACGCCACCCCCCCCCATTGGGCTAGGATTTAGAGGCTTAGGAGTGAACACACCTTTGGGGTTTGTGTAGTGACTTGTGACACATGGCATTCAGCCATCTCATTTGACCTGGTTCAGGGCAATATGTTGGTGAGTCAAGGGAAGGTCTTGAGTCCAGGGAATGAGGGGTTTCTGGCTGTGAATGTGTATGTTTACCTCTTTCCCCAACTTTGCTTTATTTGTGTTCATATGCCAATTTCAGGGCTTTCCTCTTTGGTGCAATTCTCGTACATGCCCGCCACCGTGAGCCGACCGGTGTGCTGAACGGAAGCCCGCAGCCTGATTTTGATTGTGAATTGGGCTATTGCTGTATTCGTGGGATCTGGTTGCTGTTCAGGGTTGAAGGAGGATTACATTCTCTATATTTTTGGATTTTGGACCCTGGACTCTGAGGATTTTGAGAAATGCAATCGTTGATCCGGAGTAAATCAGCAGGGGTAACAGGCGAAAGGGGCACAGCGGGGGCCGGTCCTGGTAGGGACCTTCATTATAGCCCAGTGAGGGCCTACAGGTGCTCTAGGGCTGTGCCCCTCATCTTTGAAGTTTGGTCTTGCGTCAAACTGGGAGTGATTGGATTTTGGCATGTATGTCTTTATGCATGTAGGCCTCAATTGCTGGGGCTGACGTGTGCACAATGTCTGAATGCCATTTCAATGCAACAGGTTGGACAATGCTTCGATTGCATTGTGGTTGGTTGCCTCACGCCAATCCTCTGGACATCAATGGGCTTGCTGCCACCAATTGCGCAGGATGCAACAGCCAGGGGGCCATGGTGTCTGTGAGCGAGGACACCAAGTGCTGATCTGTGCATATGGTGCTGCCAGTTCCTCCTTCACGATGACTGCAGTGTCCAGTACTCTCCTGTCCGAGGTGTGTGGGTGGTTGTGTTGTATACGGGACGGACGGCAAGTGAGCGAGAGAGTTGTGGGGGAACGCGCTCTGCGCAGGCTACTGGTGGTGCACTGCTGGTGCTACCACCAGCAGTGTATGATGTGCGAATGCCAATCATGTGTTTGCAACTACCAACTGGGGACTTGGTGTTTGCTCCAGCTCAGCAGCCCACTCTACGTTTCACCCAGAGATGCTATTCAAAAGCCTTATTCATACTCATATTAAATCCAAAAAGAAAAACTGATTCTAATTTATCTTAAATACATCTGTTTACTCAGGCCCAGGGCTTTATCCTGCGTACAACAGTTCGCACTTTGTGGTGAAGGCTCAAAAGTTCATGGAAATTGACTGAAATTGGCTGGCTGCATTTCACCATCATTATTTTGTGATTGTTATTTCTTTAGGGGGGGGGTAATGATTTTTTCCAACGTGTCAGAAACCAGGGTATGATCGAGAAGATGTGACAATGCAAGCGGAACTTTCAGGCATTTTGCCGAAGCTGCTGTGGCATGACATAAACATTGCTCACTGCTGACATGCGTACTTTGTGGCTTTGTTGTGTAGGCACATTTCATAACCATGAAGAATTTTTGACCGGCCTTTGTATTCCCTGGTTCGGGTTTGATGATTTCTGCAACACCCAAATTTTCAAGCCAAACTCCGTAGATGCTAGCGGTATGTGCGCTGTGTACCAGAAGTTCATTTCCTTTGTGGCCGCCCACAGACTTTTTTGTCATGTCAGCATGGTGTCCCACAGCACATTAAGGGACAATGATGGATCTCCTGTGACACACCGGAAAGTGAAAAAATTGACTGCTGGTACACAGCGCACATACCGCTGGGGTGTACGGGGTTTTGCTCGCGAATTGGGTGCTGCGCATCTCATCAAAGCGAAGAAAAAGAAGTCCCGGCATGTCAAGGCTGAACACCGCTGTCGAGCACCCAAGAATGCTTCGGAAGAGAAATTGTACAAACTCCGGTACCAAAAGTGAGATTCTTTGGATACCTGGGAAGGATTCAAAAAGGCCAATCGGTACAAGTGGATACATAAAGACAGGTTGGAAGACCTCCAAAACAAATTAGTTACAAATGTTGGTGGTGTACATTGCACCCCGTGTGGTGCTTATTGAAAAGCATCAGCAATTCTCCATTTGCTTTTGAGCCTTGCACTTTGGGACAACTTATTCCATCATGGGTGCTGTCCATACCTCGGAGTATTCATTGATGGTTGTGAAATGTTGCCATACAACAATGCCAAAAAAAGTCATGTCAGGCGTTGGCAATAACCCTTCCTACTGCCCGCCAGCCACATCCATTGCGCATTGTGAAAGTATTGGCAATTTGCCTTGGCAAAGAGAATAGCAGTGCCATTTGGAAAGAAAATGATTGCATTTCTCTAGTAGACATCCTTTCTGCATTGCAAAAAGGGGCCTATGGTTTGCCACCTGTGCGATTGACAATGACCACAGACTGCGCAGCTCTTGTTGAAAATTTTGATTGGTATCGGGCACCGCATCCTTGTGCATGTTTGCGATGTTGAGCGCCAAAATAAGAGTGGCGGCGACCCACATATTATGATGATGCCATGGCAGAGGGAAGTTCAAAGGGGATGGCCAAAAATTTGGCCTGCAGGGACTTCTTAATGTTGTTCGAGTGTTCTGATGACATCATTTATGATCCGGGCCATTGGGCTGCGCTTGTACTGTCATATATTCCCTTTCATGCTCTGTATGTTTGGACACGTTGGAAAGAACCGGATTGAGTTGAGCGTTTGTTGCAAACGTATAGAACCCACACACAGCAATGCCTTTACAGGCCACCAAACGCAAGCATGTGGACTAAGATGATTGGAAAATGTGATGCAACATGACAAAATCAGTTGTAAAGAATAAGGTATTTTGGACAGAGCTACGTGGGCTTTTTGGAAAGGCCAAACCAGAAAATGCTGCTGTTTTGGGATACCCAAACGCTGTACATTTTCTCCTTGAGGAGGTACAATTTCTCACTGAGCAAATTCTAAGTTGGGCTCCTAAAGATGTTGAAACACGAAAGGCAGATTGCAGAATTGTACATCAGGTGTACGCTGCGTTGGGGATGACAAGCAACCGTTTGACCGTTGCAGTGCATTTTTTTCTAATGCACTATCAAGAGGCCTCGCTTGGGCATGGCAATCTTATTGGCCCGAGTGCGGAAGGTGGTGAACACTCGCACCAACCCCACAAGGGTATAGTGTGGAGGCGTCCACCATTTCCACATGGGAAATGCCCACAAGGGCTGTACTGTTGCATGCAGTATGAGGCATTGGGCTTTGCATTTTGGGGTGAAAAATGGAGTGGGCTGCTGAACTGGAACAAATATCATGTCCAGCTTCCAAAAGATGAAGGAGGTGTGTTTTGTCGGCAGTTTGGTTCAGTAAGAAAAAGTCACTGCCATGTCTTTCTTGGAGGGCCTGATCCAGGCCAAGCCCCCCTTAAAACCCTATTGTTGATGCTAAGACTAACCTAAGTATTTTTATCACTCTTTTGAAGCCTTTAGTACACTTTCTCAAAGTAACTAGGGTTATAACCCTAGCCCCCCATGAAGTTCACCCCTACCACTCAACTGAGCGGAGGTATCTTCCTTCATGAGCAATATACCGAAATGAAATAGGCATTTCATGCTTTAGGCCTTGGAGGTTAAGCCTAATGGTCTCCCACCTCAAGACCCCTATACTCAATTGTCTCTACGACTTATTGTGGTTCTACCTTTTAACTGTTTCTGAATTCAGTTGCTTGGCCAAGGCTTAATCTGTGTCTGGCCTAACCCCTATGCCCCACATTCCTAACCAGCTCCATTTCATCCAAAAGAGTGCACATGAAGTGCTTGATGCTAACGTGGAGGCTAGAGTCAGGCCAGTTTTCACATAACATCTTTTGTACCATCCATTTGTGATTGAATCTTTGTATCTAAACCTGCTTTTTCTATCTGCAGCCCTTCTGTGTTATACTGGATTTCAAACCATTCATTGATTCGATTCACATCCTGTTCTTGCTCTACTTGCTCCTTTGGTTTTGGGATTTCACCATCAAAAACCTGCAGGATTTCATCAAAGTCTATAGAGCACTAATCAAGGACATCTTTCCGGTAGCAGAGGCAAACCCTGAGAACCTTTCGAACCGACTCTGAACAGAAGCACAAGAAGAGCACACTGCAAAGCACATTGAACATGTCCACTCACCTGTCCTCCCGAACCTGCCCGATCAGAAGTGTACAAGTACAACATTGCAGTGTGGCCCACCCCAAGAGTGAAGCGCCACTCAGAGCAGCATCCGGGCCTCAGGAAGATCCAGAGCACAGAAGGGCGAAACGAAATCCGCCCAGAACAACCCCATTAACCATGGAAACCTTAGCGGCCCATGGTGAAGACAGCCTGCAAAGGCTCCGCAGGCGTGTCGAAGCCTCCATCCCTGGTCGGCCTGTCCGGCCGCGTTTTCTACCGTACTTGGAGTTGGTCCTGAAGAACAAGAGGACCTGCGAAGGAGGATGGACGAGTTCATGCTCCACGATGAGTGCCACAAGTCCACCATAGAAGAAGATGGAGAAATACCTCCTGATGCCCTGGGGTCGCCGCCCCAAACTGAGATGGGCTCCTTCCTTTTGTCTGGGCCATCTATAGGCCTGGCGGACACAGTATCACTACCGAGACGACCAAGAGTACACGAGCAGCCGAGAGCAAGGCATCCAGACCTGCCGATAATGGATCCTCTTCGCCCAGAGCCCACCCATGGGGCTCTGGATCATACGGCCGAGCTTTTGGCCAAACTTCTATCCGGATCAGAAGACCCGGATGTGACAGCTCTGTCAGAGCCTGTCAAGGCTAAATTGGGTATCACTGAACCCGTACCCAAGCCAGCGCTACTCTCACCTTCACCCGGATTGAGCACGTTGGCACATGATCTCAAAAGATCAAGGGTGTCCAGGTTGCTACCCAAGGTCACTTGCCCCAGCCCTTTTCGTCCTCGCGCCAGGACAGTCCCAATTGCCGAACTACAGGACGTGCCGGTGACGGAGACTGAGAAAAGAGGGCTGTCAGCCCTGGCACCTCTTGCCAGCTAATCTCCTTCTCCTTCTGGCCTAACCCCGGGGGGTGGGAAGATGGGCAGACCTATTGCCCAGGCGAACATCCAGCTAGAACTGCCGGAGTTCGACCCAAAAAATCTGCCCGAATGGGCAGAAGAATTTGCTGAGTATCTTTTGCTGACTGGCCAATCCCATGTGGATGTGGCCACCAAATGCTTGCTGCTGAAAAGCTCCTGCAAAAAGAAATTTTTGCAAAAACAGGTGAAACAGATTGTGAAAACCTGTTCAACCTGGGTAGAGGTCCTCCAAAGATTGGAGAAAACATTCCCACTCTATGACACTGACCTCAGTGTGCGCACACAGATAGAGGAGCTACCTATGCTCCCTGAGTTTCCTTCCGCTGCGCGAGTCTCTGAATACGTGTGCGACCTGGAGTATCTGTTTTCACGAATGAACGTGGGCTCCTACGGAGCCACTGAGCCCCACCTGTGGCTCATGAGTAAGATCCCCCAACGTACGTGGGACGACTGCCGAGCTACCTCTGAGAGGAAAAGGCCGACCCACTCGTACGACGAACTGGTGGACCTGCTGATTGAGCTAGCTCTTGAGAGGGAGAATGGCTCCCACATGGAGACATTCCTCAAGAAGCACTTGGGTCGAGGTGGTACCCCTACCCCGGAACGTGGCGAAGAGAAAGGCCCCGAAAATCCCACTAACGCCAACCAGGGAGGTGGTAAAGGAAGGGGTAACCTACGTGCCATGAATGAGGTCAAACCTGATGCAGGTACAGCCCCTCTGTCTTACTGTAAGCCTGTCAATGACAAGGGGGGACCTTGTCATGCCCCTGACTGCGACCACCGCAGTAGCTGTATGCTGCAGATGAAACGACAGCAGCATTCCAAGGATGGGAAAACTGTGACGCATCAGGATCATTTCAGGTGTACCATCACCTGCGGCTATTGCGGCAAACGTCGTCACTACGAAGACGAATGTCACATAAAGAAACGCGAGAGTGAGAAACTCAAGCCGCAGGATTCTGAACGCCCGAAGACCCAAACACCCACCGAAAACCCGCAGAAAGCGGATAAAGGTGGTAAAGGAGGTGGCAAGGGGGGTTGCAAAGGTGGACCCCCTAACCCCCAGAGGTGCTCATCAGCGCCTGCTGCTACACCTCCTCCTGCCGCAGGTGACCCCAATAAGCGCCCACAGGGGGATAACGCTTCCCCTGAGGGGAAAAGCTCCAAGAAGAGGCGACTGGCCTGGATGGCCAAGTCCCTCATGGCTGCAGGGGTGGATGTCAAGTTCCCTGATGGGGAGTAGGGGGGCAGCTTCGAAGAGGAGGACTTGGTTTTCTGGATCCCTGTGAAAACCGGGGATCAAATTTTTCGAGCAGTGCTTGTCACTGGTGCAACACTTTCCATAGTGGCCTGGCGCCTGCTAAACACTTTCAAGAAAACTAAGACCGTGGCCATAAGGGTAGCGGATGGGCGTATCATCCATTCCTTCGGGGGGGTAGATGTGACTATATGCCTGGGCGACGAAACCGTGACCCAACACTGCAGAGTGCTGGACACGCACGCCTTTGACATCGTCATTGGTACCGACTTCCTACGAAGAAACCCCCAGGTAAAAATGCTGTCTCTCCAGCGCCCCTATTCTTTGCACTGCGACCTGGCAGTGGGCTCTTCTCTGTACCTTGAGAGCTGTCAGAACGAAAAGAGTCTGGGCTGCGCTACGCATCCAAGACTAACTATCGTACTGAAAACTACCAATTGGCCCGTCATGTTCTTGAAAATGGACTGGCGGCACTTCAGGTAAGCCTGGATGAGATCCAGGTGGAATTTTTTTACGAGCCAACAACAGCACAGCATGCAGTTGTACTGCTCGAAACAATTAAACAACGCTTTCCGTTTCTTCTGGAAAGCAATGGGCCTAACGTATGCTAACCCTCCCTTCTCCCTGCTCGCAAAGGTTCTAACCAAAATCGCTTATGAGGGAGGAAGGGTTGTCATGTGCACCCCTTACTGGGGCTGCTCTGGTGAACACACTTACTGGCGCCGTATGCTAGATTGAATGACCGTAGGAAGAGTGCAACTCCCCTACGGTCTCATCTATGTGCCTGAGGACTCAGACACAGCTATGCAG
Source organism: Eutreptiella sp. 'Long Island Sound 2002' (assembly GCA_964036045.1). NCBI lineage: Eukaryota > Euglenozoa > Euglenophyceae > Eutreptiales > Eutreptiaceae > Eutreptiella > Eutreptiella sp. 'Long Island Sound 2002'. The sequence goes on along the minus strand of OZ038382.1, from coordinate 125,942,015 downwards.
GCCCCTGAGTGGGCCATTTTCTTATCCATCGTTGATGGATCTCTCAATCCTGTACCCCTGTGTGACCTAGACCAGGTGCTACTGAAAGAGGTCATGGCCGGAAATCGTTGCCTGATCCTTTCTGATCTCAAAAATCGATCTCCTGAGCACCTTTCTGCCACACTTACAGGGTGTGAGTCCCCTAATGGCTATCTGGAACCTGCAGCTGTAAAGGAGGATGCTGACAACCAACTGTCTGAGATCGCCAGCACTATTCCTCCTGTTGATCCCAGCTGTGTCGAGCTAAAACACAGTGCCTTCCTGGCCCAGCTGTTGCTGGAGGAGGTAGATCTAGAGTCGACCTCAGTACCCGCTCCCCCTGTTGGGAAGCCAGTGCTACACATGCAGCCGATGCACACAGGTGAACCCGTGGCCCGGAGTCCTGATGCTCTAGCGCGGCCTGCTTTTAATAACATGCCACTGTCTGAGCATAACACTCAGGAACTCTGACGGCTGTTGTACCTGAAGGCCGAAGGTTTTGAGCGCCAAGAGCGGCTGCAATACCTCAGACAGACTTGGAAATCCTCCATCTGGTCTGAGGAGGACGATGATTCCTATATGCTGCCTGATCCTGAGGTACCGCCAGTGTAATCTCTGCACTATGGGCAGCAATGTTCCCCTAAGTGGGACGATGGTTCTGTGCCTGCCAAAGCTGCTAATCGGCAGAAAAAGAAACAACATGGAAAGAGCAACCTCCATGCTGAGGAGGATTTCCTGCAGAAACTCGAGAGTCTTAACCTTGACCCCCGACTGAAGAAACTGCTGATAACCTATGAGGTGGTGTTCGGCGCCTTGCCGCCTCCCCTCTCTTGTAAAAAACTGGTCCAGATGGACCTGAAACTGAAACCTGAATTTGAAAAGACGCGAGTGAGGCGTCATTCCTATCCCGCTCCACAGGAACAGGTTGAAGAAATTGAGCGCCAGATCCAGGAATGTATTGATGCTAGCCTCGTTGAAGAATATAAGAAGGGGGATTACCCCCATCACTGCAGTCCCTGTTTCCTGGTTGCTAAACCAGGGTTGACTGCCCTACGACTGGTCGTTGACTATGGTGAGGTCAACAAGAAAACCCAGAACCACTCAGGGAGTATTCCTAACATGGAGAATACCCTGGAGCGTATTGTCAAATGCAGGTCCAAGACCAAAATGGACAAACACTCTGGTTTCTGGCAGGTGGACCTAACCGCTGCAGCTCAGTAGCTGCTGGCTTTTTTAACCCCTAAGGGTCGTGTCTTTAAGTGGAAGGTCATGCCTTTTGGGGTGGCTAATGCCCCAGCGCTCTTCCAGGAGCTAATGAACAAAATTTTGTACATACTGAGGCGCAGACCTCTAGTACAGCAGTTGATTTCTTGGGGTGCAGAAATGGAGGCCCACATCGACGACGTGAGTTTGGGTACTAATACCGAAGAGGACCATGTCCTTCTCCGACGTGAACATTTCATTGTTTGTCAAGAAAATCATCTCCGAATCAAACTCAAAAAAATGAGTTTATGAAAGAGGAGATGGAATATTTGGGTTTCTACGTGGGGTATGGCTGGTGAGAACCAGCCGCGTCTAGGATGCAGCCCCTACAGGACATGCAGATTCGCGATGACCCTAAGAAGGGTCTACACGACGTGAGGAGTTTTGTGGGCTTCTCTAATTTCTATCGGCGTCACATCCACGATTTTACGTACTCCTCTGCCCCCGTCACTGATCTAATCAAGAAAACTACTCACTCCAGGTGGACCGCCAGAGAGGAGGAATGTTTCCAGGAGTTGAAGAAGAAAATTGCCTCGTCCAACTGCCTGGGAGTGCCCCGCCCTAAGGGCAAGATAGTCCTGACCACTGATGCCAGTGATGTAGGGGGGGGTGGAACGATCTACCAATGGCAGGAGCTTAACCCGGCTGAACTAACCCAGTGCCATTACCGTACTAGCGGACTGAACCGTGATGCCTCGTTGAAACATGACTGTCCTACCAGTGAATGGCGGCTGGTGCTGCTGGGACACTGGAATTGGAAATGGAACCAAGCGCGTTCCAATTACAGCATCTATGACCAGGAACTCCTGCCCTGTATGTTGGTGCTATCGTCACAATCCCGACTCCTGGGATCTAACCCTATTGTCGCGCTATGTGACCAGGAACCTGTGAAGTCTTTTTAGAAGGGCCCACCACCAGAAAAAGCAAAACTAAAGCGGTGGTGGACTTACCTGAGCCAGTTCAGGCTGACAGTTCATCATATCCCCGGTATAAAAAGTGAACTGTCTGACTCTATATCCCGCAATAACTTCAATGCACTTATAGTTGAGAGCTCTGAGGCGCTCGCCAAAGTGGCTTTCCAGCGTATGGATGTCCAGCTTGACCTCTCCATGCGCACTGCTGGAATACTGGAGGGTTGGAGTCTAACCGACTATCAGTCAGAGTATAAAGAAATTCGTCCAAACCCTCAGCACTGGTCTCGAACCCCGTGTCATTGACGGGCACCAGTGGTATAAAAACAATCAATACCTCTTCGACGAGGGCCGAATCTTCTGCCTGAGGCACGGCTGGATGGGTGCCTACAGTGGTCCCATCTCAGTTCTGGTCACACTGGCGCTAATCGCTCAGTGGACTTCTTCCGTGAGTGTTTCTACTCTAGTCTAACCCTGACTGAACTGAGGTCTCGTATGCAGACCATTGTAGATGCTTGTGGCTGTCATGCCAGCAAGCAGCGCGACAGTAGGGATAGGGGCCTGATTTCCAGCTTACCCATACCCTATTGTGCCAACTGTCTTCTCTATGCGGATTTCATCCACGGCCTACCACGCTTCAGCGGCTATGATAGTTGCCTAGTGGTCACCTGTGGCCTATCTTGCTTTACCCGTGTGTTCCCTTGTAATAGGAAAATCACAGGTGAGCAGATGGTGAAAATGTTGGTCGAACAAAGGTTCGAACCCTATGGAGCACCTAGTCAAGTGCACTCTGATGAAGATGTACGCATCCGCAGTGAAACTGGATGGTACAAACGAGTGCTAAATGCCCTCAACGTGGAGGTAACCACAAATGTGCCCTATACCCACACGTCTAACCCTCTCTGTGGGAGACGGAACCGTGTGGTGGAGTAAAACCTAAGAATCCTGATGAAACAGGAATGTACCAAGGACTGGGTACGCCTAGTGCCCTGGGCAGTGCTGACCATGAACTCACAGCGGGGCTCTGCTACGGATTTCACCCCCCACGAACTGTTCCATGGAGGACGACCTGCTTGGTTCTTCAAAACCCCCTTTCCTGAGGACTTCAAGAGCCCTGTGGGAGATTGGCTGGAACACAAGCAGTCTATGGCTAACCAGGCTGGGACTAACCTGAGAAACATTCCTGACCGTGAACTGAGCCGACGGAACCGCCTACGGCGACCTGCCAGCTTCAAGGTTGGTGACCTTGTTTGGGTTCACCATTCACGCCTACCCTACTGGCCATGTAACTGCCTACAGAACCCTCATTTTGGACCCTATCGTATCATCAGGATTGATGGATCCAGGATCCATGTCAGGTGCAGTCCACGTCTAGGTGGTGAACTGCTATGTGCACCTAAACAGTTGAGGCACTATCACTCCCCTGACGATTTGTCTTTGGATGAGTGGGGCCTCAGCGACAGTGAGGTCAAGCGTAAAGACCTAGAGAACGCTGCCAGTCCAGAGGAGGCAGACAAACTCGAAGGGATGACTGCCGATGAGATGGCAGTTGATGGTTACTACCTGGTTGCAGGTATTGAAGCCGGTTCGGACCCCCGTGGCCATCTTTGGGTCACTTGGGGTGTGTATCTATGTGCCGGCAAGCCGCCATTGGCTGATACCATACTCTCCCATCCACCTGACCTAACCTGATGTGATAGTGTGATAGGTTTGGCCATTCCGGCTATGAGCGGCCATATTCAGTACCGAGGCGCCGCCAGCTGAGATTTATATATCAGAATATCAGGAATCAACAGGGTTTTTTTATCATGATGTTTCCGTAATTTTTCAGCCTTTCGTTCTGATGGTCAATGTATGGGCGACTGTCAGTTGGCTCGCGATTTTGCGGTAACCGATTGGTTAACTGTTATTTCCAGATATTTTGGTGGAAACCCCGATGAAGGGTCAGATTTCATCAGTAAAGGGTTGGTTGCTTCCGCAATTTTCTAAATATGCACTCGAAATTTTAATCTGAATTTTTCGCGATGTCGAAATCGGATTTTCGACTTCGTCATCGCCGCACTTGATTTGGTCTTTTTCGAGTGGTCATACTCCTTTCCCTATGCCCAAATCAGGTTTCCCTTATACTTGCCACCCATTTGACTTGGAGATATAAGGGAAACAAAAGTGAATCGTGGGACCACCTTGAAGGGCCATATCTACGCGCGAGTGTGAGGAAAGAGAATAAGAAAGGTTGCGTTGCAAGCGCCTTAGTCCCAGCTTATTTTGAGTAGGTTCCAACGCCTTGAGTCGTCACACACACTCGTTGTATCATAGGATCATGGTCAACATGGTAGAAACCTGTTTCTAACTTGTTGACCATGTGTCCAGACTTGATATTATGACTTTCGAGTGTAGCGCATGAGTCTTGCGGTTGCATAGCATCTTTTTTTAGGTTCCCACGTCCATTTAACCCAAAGTTAGGAACATGGAGGGGCATGGCATACCATGGTGGGAGCTAATTTCAAGGGCTATGTGTGATATTGGTAGTATATGTCTTGATATGCTCACGCCCATGTTATATATCTTCGTGTGGCCGAAGAGATGGAGAGCCACACGTGACAAGGGCTTCGCCCATGTCCCAATTGTGGAATTCAAAGCGCTAGACTAAGTCTACCGCGTATGTATTGCTCATGGTATGTTTGGCAAAGAGATCCATGAGTGCACTCCCATTTTCATGGAGCATGTAGATATGAGTGGCGAAGGTATCTCCATGCGCCCGATTGGGGATCCAAGTTGGGGATTTGTTCGCAAATGGTTCCAGTCATTTGTGTATTGAACCATGAGCGGATAGCATGGGTGAGCATAGAGATATACTATCATGACAACTTTGTATTTGGACACATTTTCATGATTTTGACCTCAACTTTTGCTCATTTTTGCGTTTTGTGTACTTACCTGGTCGGCAAACAGCAAGAAGCCTATGGAGATTGGAACCATGGTATGTTGTTCATATGTTGGCATATGCTTTGGAGTTGAACACCACCATATGCCGGATCGTGTACTCCATTTGGCTTGGCGCACGAAGGATCACAACAATTGGTCTCAAGATCATGGGCTGACTTGGGCAGTGCGTGGCGCCCATATCCAAAGGGGTTTCGAGAGTAAAGTGGGGATGTACATGGGCATTGACCTTTGGTCTCTATCCTCCATGAATACTAGACCTCGATTCCATGCATGCTTTGAGCCTTCGAATAAGTGGTAACTTCAATTTTGAGCATATATTTGATATATGGCCAATATGGTGTGAATTGGCAGTTTTTGGCATGTTATGAGTTCAAACTCATTGGGCATATCTCCAAGCCCATTCGACCCCAAGTCCAACCAAGTATATGTCAGGGTAAGGCATCGTCCTGAGTGCCACTCTAGGCCATGACACGCCACCTTCCCCATTGGGCCAGGATTTAGAGGCTTGGGAGTGAACAATTTTTAAGGGTTTATGTAGTGACTTGTGACACATGTAACTTAGCCATGCACTTGGATGTGGTGAGTAAAGGGGAGGTCTTGAGTCCAAGGAACGAGGGGTACATGGCAGTGATTGTGTATGTTACTATCCTTCCTCACATTTGTTCATATTGTGTTCATATGTCAATTTCAGGGCTTTCCTCTTTGGTGCAATTCTTGTACATGCCCGCCACCGTGGGACGACTGGTGTGCTGAACGGAAGCCCGCAGTGTGCATTGGATTGTGGATTGGGTTATTGCTGTATTTGTGGGATCTGGTTGCCGTTCAGGGTTGAAGGAGGATTTTACGTTCTATATCTTTGGATTTTGGACCCTGGAATTTGAAGAATGCAATCGCTGATTTGGAGTAAATCAGCAGGGGTAACAGGCGGAAGGGGCACAGCGGGGGCCGGTCCTGGTAGGAACCTCCTTCATGGTAGCAGAGGCGTACCTGCTGCCCCTACCTACCGCCCACCCGGGGACTTGGGTCCCTATGAGCCCTGCCCAAGTACGCCCCGGGTGCGTATTGTGGACTCGGTGGAGACCACGCCGGGGATTGGAGCCATAGAAGAGCCGAGACGCTCAAGAGCATGGCGAACTCCGGAAGTTGAAGCCCGAAGAGAAATACGACGTTGGGGAAGAGGCGGACTTGACATGGAGGACCTGGTCTGCATGTGTGAGCGTCGCTGCCGAAAGGCATGCAACCTCCGCTCCGCCGCGGAGGACTCCGAGGAGACATGCCATTCAGGCAGCAGTGGAGGACGGGCCCGGCGCTACCGGAAGCGCGGGTCACCCAGGCCCGCGGCAGGGGACGCCGGGGCTATGGATACGGACCCTAGCCCGGTCAGGCTGTGGGACTCCGAGGGGCACTCCGAGGGCTATCGGACAGCCTATGAGCCACCTTTGGAGTCGGAGGAGACGGCCAGACCGCCCACAAGGGCGAACACGGCCCCAGAACCCAGCCTTGAGCATGACGCCGAGGCGTTGCAGAGGCCCGCCAGAGCCAGAACGGCGCCTGTGGCCCGGCACACGGAGCCACCGCAGGATAGTATGGGCGACACACCCATGGCGGAGGAGTCCGAGGCGCCGGGAACCGCGGGACGCGCCGGATCAGGTGGAAAGCACGCTGCGTGCCACTGCGAGCACGTGTCCTTCCTCATGGGCAAGTACCCAAAGATGGGGATGGACGCCATCGTGCATCGCCTCGACAGCCTGGACAACGCGAAGGACGGCCTAGAGGAGGACGTCGCCGGGATCCTGGATGACCAGTCGGCCGTGGAGAGAGACATGGCGGAGCTGCGAGCGGAACGGGACCGGTACCGGGAGAATCTGGAGCTGGCCCTGCAGAAGCAGCAGCAAGTGGTGGACAGCCTCCTGCACCTGGTGGAGGACATGTCGGGACGCCTGAAAAGGCTAGAGGAGCTACAGCCCTCACCTCGGGTCCGGAGCTCCCGGCAAAGCCGGCAGCGGCAGGGCTGGTGGAGCGGGTTAAGACCCTCAGGAGCGCCATGGATAAACCCATGGGCGGCCCTGCAGAGGCACCCTATGCGCCTCCGGGTGTTGACCCGGGTGCGCTGCCGTTTGTTCCCATGTTCAGCGAATCCACAATGCTCGGGGAACACACGGCACCGGCTGGGTCCATGCGGGAAGGGCACGTAACCACGGACCCGAGGAGCCTGACGGTACAGATGTCCCTTGCCGCCCAGGATCTACCGATCACTACCTGCCCATAAACTGCCCATGCAGTTTATGCGGAAGAGGAGATCCAGAGCCAGACCATGCAGGGGCGAACCATGGGAAGCGCCGACGGACATGGTCCAGGTCATCCAGGTGGAGACCTGTGGGCGAAGCACCCCAATACGGGGATATGGACGGCCGATGGAGCAAGTCCTTCCCGCATTCCAAACCCCATGGGTTCAGGCCCAACTGGACCGCACTCCATGGAGGAGAGGGATGTACGGGGAGTGTACTCACACCCCCCGGCCACAGGTGGTATCCGTCTCGGTGGAGTGGTGGCTGGGGACGTCGGAGACGCCATCAGGACTGACGACCTCAGGGGAATCAAAATCCCCTACTACGATGGCAACCCCTCCAACCTGGATGACTTTATCCTGGATTGGGAGGACTTTGCCGAGGAGGTCGTCGGTGAGATGCGGGGAGCGCCGCGGGACAAGTGGGTATGCCGGACATTCCCACACCGGCTGGCGCAGGACCTGAAGGAGGAGCTGCGGGATCAGATCCGGGAAGGACTGATCTGTACGGAGCAGGCCTGCCTCCAGTGGTTGGAGGATGAGGAGCGGGTGGACGCTCGGAACCAGAAGCTGGAGGACTTGTGGTCCATCCCGCTGCAGCTGGACCGCGGTGAGTTGCGGGTCCGGGAGTGGAACCGGTACCTGTGGAAGTACCGACGGAGCCTCAAGCTGGTTGAGGACTGGAACGAGTCCAGTGGGATCCGCCACTTGCTGAAGGACGTCCTCCCCGGCCACTGGAAGAGGAGACCGGAGGACGAGGAAAAGAAGCGAGCCAAGAAGCGGGTGGCGGTGAGGATCATGGCAGCGGAGGATACCCATGCGGGTATCATGGAGTTCTTCAGGAGGAACCTGGGCGAGCCTAACCGGATGTTGGGACTGAAGAACGCCGTGTACGTGGAGGTATTTGGAGACACCAGAAGGCAAAGGTTGCTGCGCCTCAACAACGTGGAGTGGAGGCGCGGGGAGCCGATGAGGATGCAGGTCATCTTCGCCCGCATGAGCCTGGACGAGATCGTGAAGTACATCACGGTGGAGCTGAAGCTCAATGCGAAGAACGAGGCCCACGTGCAGGATCCACATGGTCATGGACAACGAGGCCACCGAGAAGACCGCCATCATCGGGAGATCCAGGAGGACAAGGCCAACTCAGCGGAGGATGGTAGTGGAAGTGGCCAAGACCACTGGACCTGGTCCCGGGAGGATCACGAGGAGGCCCATTTCTTCGCATTTGTGGCGCACAACGTGGGGAACCATGGGCAGGATCGGTCCAGATGGAACCGGGTGGGACCCGAGAAGGGCAATGCGCCAAGGAGGATCGGGAACCCACCGCTCTCGTTCCGGGAGTACAGGTCGCAGCACGACGGGTGCTGGGTCTGTTATGGCAAGGTAAACAACCATGCACACGACCACCGTCCGTGCAAGGTGTATGAGGCGGACAAGAAGACCTACTTCGCCGCCCACCCCGAGAAGAAGCCCAAGGAGCAGCGGATTGACGAGTGGAAGGCGAAGGGCGGAGACGGGGGAAAAGGCCAAGGCAAAGGCCAAGGGAAAGGCAGAGGAAGAAGCTATGGTGGTGGACCTGGCCAAGACCGACGAGTGAGGTGGATCGAGGAGGTTGCTGAGGACATGTTGAGGACGTTGGAGGAACTCAAAGCCCAGCAACGTGGTGGACGAAGTCCTGGCGGATCGCACTGGAAGGGGCTGCGGGAAGCCAAGTCCAGAGGAGCCCCCACGGGAGTGGGACCTCGGAGGTCTCTCCTCCGAAAATCAGTGGAATCCGTGAGGAATCCGAGGCACATCGGGTGCCGAAGAAGGCTCCGGACGAGCCAAAACCAGTTAGCTTCGCCACTCCAAACCCCTGGAGCGCCCTGCCAAGGGAAGCACATGTGGGTACGGGAAATGGCAAGAAGGAAGGAGCGACCACGGAGAGCCCCGTGGACGGACAAGACCAGCCCAAGATCTACACCATCCGTGACCATACCCTTGAAGTCCTGATGCACCCGGACGTGCTAGAGTTGCATGCCGTGAGAGTCGTCCATACACCTCATGGTGACGAGCGGCAGTTGCACTTGAAAGTGCGAGTACGCTGCGGACAAGAGGAGAAGGTGGTGGATGTGTTGGTGGATACGGGTGCCCAGGTGAGCCTGGTCCGGAGAGGGTTGTTCAAGGAGGAACTCCTGCAGCCCAGCCGGAGACCGGTCCGCCTGAAGGTCGCCAACGGAGAGATCATGGGTGGGGGCACCCATGAGGCCACTATCAGTATGGAATTCTGGGAACATGAGCGCTTGAACCGCTCTGATCTGGCGAAGAGAAGCACTCTATCCGAGAACTTCTATGTGGCCGGCATTACAGATTGGGATATGATCATGGGGTATGACTTCATGATGGCAAACGCCAATGGAGCCCTTCCCCATCGTGCAACGCTGGTCCGGGAGGATGATGAATGCCTCACATGGCTGTCCACGGACTATGCATGCGGATCATCCCAATGGAATGCTGAGGAAGAGTATCGGATCGTCCAAGCGGTGCAAGCTGTGGGTGCCAAGTCCAGAGGAGACCGTGGAGTTCAGCTCACGGAGTATGGAATGGCGCCTCAGGTGTATGCCAGGATGATCCAGACGCTGGGAGCCGAAGCGCCCGAGACGGACGTCTTCGCTTCCCGGGATGCCCCACTTTTGCGGAAGTGTAGGAGGCATTGGCATCCAGGAGACTCAGCCTGGCACAGGCATTGGGGTTTGAAGGAGTGGGGGCCCATGTATTGGCATGGCTCCCTGGACAATACCAGACGTACGGTGGAGAAGATCGTCGCGGATAGGGCAAAGGGGATCCTGGTCATAACCGGCATAGGATCCACCCCAAGTCCGCTGGAGGGTCTCAAGTCGACGCTGGACTCCATCACCCTGAACGAGATGTCATTCGGGCCAGAGGAGGAGTTGTTCATCGACACCAAAGGTGTATCAATGCCCTCCCTGGGTCAAGCGTGGGGTACCAAGGCTTTCCTGGTGGATGGGGCGCAAGCCCAACCCACGGGTGATGAAGCATTCATCCGTAGGGTGAAGGCGGTGCCCACGAAGGTCATGTTTGAGCCCAAGGAGGGGACGGATCAGCCAATGGATGGCATTGACGTCCTGTCCCACGCCGAGATCGAGGACGTCGTCAACTACATGCGGATGGGGATGCACGACCGTGTGGCAGCCAAGAAGAGGCGGGCCATGCGATCTGCACCCCCCCCCCCCCTGACACCAGTTGGCAGATCGATGAGATGGGACCACGTCAGCACTTTTTTGATGCTCTCCTCCAGCTCCGTCTCGCACACCTTCCAATCAATCATCCAATTTACAGCCTTTTTCCCCAGCCACTGCTGTCATGTGGTACCTCGGCATTCACTGGTGGTATGAACCAGAAGGTTTTGGATACTATCATTGCTGGTTCTGGATACCGGAACCTCGCGAGCCGTCCCCGGAAGTCCTGTGGTACCTGGATTAAAACAACACAGCATTCCAGTGCTCCGAGCCCGCTCACATACGGCGTTCGCCCTTACGCTGCATGCCAACAGATTGATAAAGTACCCTGAGATCCTCGTTCCCGTCTCCTTGAACATTGAAGTTGGCCTGTGAGTCCCTTAGCCTGTGAGGTCAATTTGAAACCGGCTACAGCTCAATTACTACGGTAAGAACACCTCAGCCATCACTTGGTTCTCAGAGCTTTCCGAACGCTTCTGAAGTCAGTGGTTTCCACTTAACTGGAGGTCTTTTTTGATACCCCTGATGTTCTAAGGCCGGGATTATTTGTTTGTTTCTGACTTCTATATATATATATATATATATATAAATATATATAGAGTCCCTTTTATTTTCGATTCGTCTTGCGTCATAAGACCAACCACAGGGCTAATGGCGAAGCCGCAGCCCACAGTAACCAGGCCTTTGGTGCATTTTGGGGCAGGGTCACACCCCCTGAGTTACTGTACATATGGCTGCTGTCCTTCGATGAACTTCGGCTCGCCATGAACGCTCACTTGCCCGTGGTTAGGCCGCTTTTGTGTTATGCTCGCCAGGGGCCAACCCCCATGCACCAAAAAAAAGAAGAGGCGGGCCATGGTCACATCTCCGCATTGGTGGGATGACAAGATGTTGGTCACCGGCAAGTACGAGAAGGATGAGTTCGTGGCGAGGGTCATGGATCACATCGCGGACCAATACGATGGTCCGGTTGGGTCGGACCCACCAACGTGGGGTTTTCCAAGAGTGGGAACCAGTAGCGACGAGCACCAGCCCGAGGCCGCAAATTCTTGAAGATTATTGGTGGGAATCGCGACCCACGACGATGAAGACGGCATATCGGACGAAGAGGAGTCAGACTCGGACCCAGAAGAGGCCTATACCGCAGTGCGGTCGGTTGTATCGATACCGAAGCAAGCGGCTGAAGAGGCCCAGGAGAACCTGAAGGTCGCCGAGCTGGAGGAGAGGCTGATCAATGCCTATCTGCGGCTATTCAGTGGCGTCGCCAACAAGAACCCTCCAGATTGTGGGAGGTTTGGCACAGCGAAGATCAAGCTGAAGCCGAACCCCAAGATCTATCGTCATCGGGATTACCAACTTCAGGGCGAAACGCACCACCTGTAAAATTCACCGTCGACGTAGACCCCCAAATAAGGTCGATCCCGCGGATGGATACCCATGTGAAAATAAGCACTTTTCAGGTCAATTTTGCAAGCATACTGACCGGGTCTCAAGAACGGTAAAATGCCCCACAGAGTGACCAAACGAAAATAGGTGGTCTGTACAAACTGGTTCACGTTCTTCAAATTGGTGATAGGTCGACGGCCTCCCTCAGGATGTGCCTCGTCTGACGCTTTGTCCACTGCGAACATACTTGCACAACACTTAATGTCTTTGCGCTCGACGCATTCCATGCAACCCTGTTGCACTGCATCCAAAACGTGTTTTACCAATTCAGGGTCGGTTACCTCTGCGTGGGAAGAACGAGGACGGAAGTCGTCGGTTGGTCGATCCGGATCAAAACCGTCAACCCAATCAAGCTGCAGCCCATTGCGAATCACTGACGCCGCGTATGTGTCCTTCAACGTTTCCCATTCATGCAATTGTGCACGACAGCGCAAATAGAGTGGCAGGTGGGGATGGATCGGCGGTGGCACGCACACGGCTGGTGCCAATAAATCCTCTACAGTCAAGCTACTGCTGTGGTCGTTCATCTAACTTGTCGTTACGTGGCACAAATCTTTGGGTGAAACCCTTACCTTTGCCTTTGCCTCCTTTGCCAGATCTCCGTGGATCAAAACGACCTCGTGTTGAAAACGAACGGAAAGAACTACGATGCGAGTAAGGGGAGAAACGCGTGCCTCTCAGGTCTTTTTGTAATTTGTTGCGCGACTGAAGTAGTGACATGTCATCCTTCGAGAGTAACTCTGGTGCAATCGCAGGTTGTTCAAACCGTTTATCTACTGCCACTCGCCGGGAGCTTTGGATGCTGTAGTCCAACGCACCCAACATTGCAAACAAATGTTCACATAGTACCAATGAAACAGGTGCTTCCGGAGCTACCGTTGTGTCATCTTCGCGTGTTAAGACTACTCCCAGGACTCGCATGGCGTCTTTTACCTGTTGTTCCCAACGACGCTTCTCTGCGTCCGCTGGATGTTTGTGCGTTGGCGCGTTATTAACAGCTGCCCTATGGAACTCGTCGAACACTGGCAAGTGCTTCAACATCTTTTTTCTGCGAAACTCGTCTTGCAAAACCTTTCGCTCTTCCAGGAGTGCAGACAAGCGTGAAGGAAGCGACAGAACCTCATCGCGCCACACGAACGTGGACTCCTTGTCCGACGCGGGGCCAGCGTGGTCCTTGGGACCGCTCAAAGTTTCGCATGCCAAGAAGACGTCTTCGCGATGCGACGACGTTCCTGTTCTGCCAATGTCGTCGCCCTTTAAGGTGAGTAAGGCATCACGAACCAAGGCCATCGTGTCTTTGACAGTGGCCAGTGTTTTCTTTCCTGTAAGTTTGGAATACAGTGACGCTGCCTGCCAAGGACTGAGACCACTCATTGCGCCTTCCTTTGCCAACTGTGCTGCATGTTCCAACGACTCAGAACTCAGGTTCCACGCCGAATCCGGCAATTTCAGCACGAACTCGTGAAAATCCAGTGTCTCATTTTCTTCTGTCATTTTGTTAAAATTTATATCCTTAAAACATTTTGGATTGCATCAGAAATCAAAGCTCTGGGTACAGCAAATCACTAGTTGAACAACTCAGTGAGCGCGTGACCGGTTTTAAGAGCATGGGAGGTTAATAGTGGTTGGAGCATGTAAGGAGTACTGATTTTCCAAATTTTTATTATACTACGGTTTTCTCTGAGATCGTCGACGACAGGTCGTAGCTTAGAGGAAAAACACAACTCTAAGGTTGGTAGAGTGTGGGTTCAAACCCCATGGGGGGTATTTGAGGTCAAAAGTTCATTTTTCATGTATAATACCATTTTTGTGTATATTTTGAGGGTGCCCGTTTCAATGAAAGGTAGCAAAGGGCACCAAATGAGCAGAAAACAGAGAAAACAAACCGGTTTTAAGGAGTTGGCCCATATATGGGGATTGTGTAGTGCTAGCTGAGCCAGCTGAACGCTCACTTGCCCGTGGTTAGGCCGCTTTTGTGTTATGCTCGCCAGGGGCCAACCCCCATGCACCAAAAAAAAGAAGAGGCGGGCCATGGTCACATCTCCGCATTGGTGGGATGACAAGATGTTGGTCACCGGCAAGTACGAGAAGGATGAGTTCGTGGCGAGGGTCATGGATCACATCGCGGACCAATACGATGGTCCGGTTGGGTCGGACCCACCAACGTGGGGTTTTCCAAGAGTGGGAACCAGTAGCGACGAGCACCAGCCCGAGGCCGCAAATTCTTGAAGATTATTGGTGGGAATCGCGACCCACGACGATGAAGACGGCATATCGGACGAAGAGGAGTCAGACTCGGACCCAGAAGAGGCCTATACCGCAGTGCGGTCGGTTGTATCGATACCGAAGCAAGCGGCTGAAGAGGCCCAGGAGAACCTGAAGGTCGCCGAGCTGGAGGAGAGGCTGATCAATGCCTATCTGCGGCTATTCAGTGGCGTCGCCAACAAGAACCCTCCAGATTGTGGGAGGTTTGGCACAGCGAAGATCAAGCTGAAGCCGAACCCCAAGATCTATCGTCATCGGGATTACCAACTTCAGGGCGATCGGGCCGAGGCCATGAAGAAGTTGTTGGCCGAGTTCATTGAACGGGGATGGATCGAACTCTCCGACAGTGAGTGGGCCAGCCCAGCCTTTATCGTGCCCAAGAAGGAGAAGGGCGAGTGGAGGTTGGTGGTGGATTACAGGGGTTTGAACGAGCAAACCGAGCCCGACTCGTACTCGCTTCTCCTGATCGACTCCATCCTCCAAAAACAACAGAAAAAGCGGATCTTCATCGTGTTGGACCTGAAACACGGTTATCACCAGATGCCGCCACACCCGGAATCCAGGCCCTGTACAGCGATGTCGACGCCGCTGGGCCCCCTGCAGTGGAAAGTGGTGCCCATGGGCGCCATGAATGGCAACGCCGCTTTCCAGCGCATGATGGAGGACCTACTCGGTCCAGTCCGGGATTGTGCCGACCCCTTTGTGGATGACATCATTATCAGGTCTGGCACGGGGAACATGACTGAGGATGAGCTCATCGAAGCGCATGAGAAGGATCTGCGCCGAGTGCTCAGTGAGCTGGACAAGCACAACATGGTGTGCAAGGCCACCAAAGCCTCACTCTTCGTGAAGGAAGTGGAGTTCGCGGGTCACGTGGTTGGTCACAGGCAACACCGTCCCATGCCTGGGAAGCTGGCGTCCCTGCACCACTGGGAAAAGCCCCAGACCATCAGCGAACTCTGATCCTTCATGGGGTTCTGCAACTACTATTCGGGCTATGTCCGAATGTATGCAGAACTGTCGGGGCCGCTGTGCGAGATGCTGCAAGTGGGCAAGTTCGATGGCCGGAAGGGGAGCAGGAAGAAGCTTGCCTGGACCCCTGAGGCCGAAGATGCGTTCAGCCGCCTGAAGGAGCGACTCCTGGGGCAGCTGGGACTATTCCTGGTGGACCCAGACAAGGGATTCGTGCTACGGACGGACGCTCCGGACTCTGCTGTAGGGGCAGTCCTCGAGCAGATCCAGGACGACGGGTCACACGTACCCGTGGCGTTTTGGAGCCGGATCCTGGCCGAGGGCCAACGCCGCACCTGGACCGCGAGGGAGAAGGAGACATACGCCATTGTTTGTGCGCTCAGGAAGTGGTCTGGCCACATCGGATTGCAACCGGTGGTGGTTTGCACGGACCATCAGTCCTTGCAGAGCTGGCACAAGGAGCACGTCGACACCCCCTCGGGACCGGCGGCAAGGAGGGCCCGATGGCATGAGACGTTCGCCAAGTTCGACCTCAGCGTCGTATACGTCCCGGGGAAGGACAACACTGTGGCAGATTGCCTCAGTCGATGGGCCTACCCCGCGGGCAAGGCTTGGATGGACATATCCAGCCATGGGGACGCCGAGGAAACCGAGGAGGCCAGGCGCATCATCGAGATGGTGAAGGCCATGGAGCAAGAGGGGGTCAAGTGCTTTGTGGTGATGGCAAACCGTACGGACCTGGCCAAGTTCCCGGGTGCCCGCGTCCAAGCTATTCGAGAGGAAACCCTCGAGCAATGGATGGTGGCCCCTGTAGAGCTAGTCAGGTTGGTGCGCACAGAGGACTGGTCGGATGACTATGCGGCATCCGAGCACTGGAGCAAGTACTGGAATGCCGTGAGCGCCCCGTCAGACGACGAGTGGCCTGAGGGCTTGACCGAGGATGGGGACAAACTGTTCCTCAGGGACAAGCTACTGGTCCCTGAGAACCGAGTGGAGGAGCTCATTGACCATTGGCACAACGCCCAGCTCATGCATCCTGGTCGGGACAAGATGCAGCAGGACCTGGAGTGGCGCTTCAAGTTCCCACCGGGGTACTACGCCATCCTGGACAAGTACTGCAGCGACTGCGCCATGTGTCGGGCCACGAAGAGCCCCAACCACTCCACAGCGGGCAACCCGGTGTACACGGCTATACCGGAGGCCCCTATGCGGTCCATGGCCATTGATGTATTCGCCATGCCTGAGGTCACCGTGGAAGGGGAGACCTACGACTGTGTCATCCTGGCGGTGGATAGGCACAGTGAGTATATCGTGGCGGTCCCTGGCAAGAAGTCCAAGAAGAAGGACAAGAAGGACAAGCATGGAGTGGGGCTGCAGGCCAAGACCGTCGCTAATGCCATGATCAGGCATTGGCTGACGATTTTTGATGTCCCGGCTGTCATCTGCAGCGAGCGGGGCAGTCAGTTTGTGGGGACGTGGTTCAAGACGATGTGCAAGCACATGGGTATTTCGCACGCCAAGACCGTGGCGTACCACAGCCGGTTGAATGGCCGAGCTGAGGTGGCCGGGCGGCAGATGTTCGAGAGGTTTCGCCAGCTGCACATCGACGAACCGGGCCGGAATTGGTATAATTCGCTGTGGAGAGTACTCCAAGCGTATCACAACGTTCCGGGACCCACTGGACTGTCGCCCCATCGTATCCTGTTCCTACGGGATCAAGTGTCACGCACTCTCCCGTGGTTGAACCATGGCAAAGTGGCCCGGGATGCGAACGCTCTGATGGCTGAGGCGGACGACACGGCGGCCAAGGTGTGCAAGGCACTTCAGGACGAGCATGACAAGAGGGCCAAATACTTCAAGCAGGGAAAGGTCCAGAAGTATGCTCTCCAAGACACCGTGTGGGTGGAGCGGCACCACAAGGATGTCCTGTCCAGGCATCGGCAGGCATCTTGGTATGTGCCGGGGGTAATCGTGCGGAGGGTCGGGCAGGATGTGTACGCAGTTCGTGTGGGGGATAACAAGATCCTGGACCGCGACCACACCCAGCTTCGTCCCCGCGCACCAGACCCCAGCGGACGTCCCGTCACCTTCGAGTTCACGGCCGGCGATGTGGACTCGGACGACGAGGGTGAGGACGACGACTTCACCGCCGAGGAAGTCCTCGCGGACAAGCCGGACCCGGGGACGCCTGGGGGGAGGCTTTATAAAGTCCGTTAGAAGGGATTCACCGCATCCAGGGATTTGTGGGAGCCTCCGAGCAGTTTTGTGCCGAGGTACACCACGGTCTGGATGGACTACCTGAAGAAAAAGAACATTTCTTTGGATGTCAAGGACGTGTTGGTCCATTTGGTTGCTGCTGTAGCACCGTAATGGATCCCCCTTGGCATTTTTGTTTGTTTTTGTGCTTCGGAGACGGGTGAGGGCGTTCATCCGGGGATTTTTGGGCCTTGATTGGCCATACACCCCCTTCACTCGATCTCCACATATATATTTCATTGTGGTATACTTATTTAGGTCGACTGACGACGTTTCCCTATCTTTGATCCCCTTGGTCCATGTTGTAGATCAAGAGGAGACCGGATATGGCGTAGGGCACCGATTATCAGTGTCCTCACCCCTCCCTTGGGGCGTGGGGAACGCCTACCACGTGTCTGGGGCCTCCATGTGTCCTTGGGACATGGGGGGGGGGTTGGAGCCCATTGGGGTCCTCCCGTCCTCTCTTCAATGGCTTCCAAGCGGTAACAACCCTCTGAGAAGGGGGGTGAAGCCGGTTCGGACCCCCGTGGCCATCTTTGGGTCACTTGGGGTGTGTATCTATATGCCGGCAAGCCGCCATTGGCTGATACCATACTCTCCCATCCACCTGACCTAACCTGATGTGATAGTGTGATAGGTTTGGCCATTTTGGCTATGAGCGGCCATATTCAGTACCGAGGCGCCGCCAGCGGAGATTTATATATCAGAATATCAGGAATCAACAGGGTTTTTTTATCATAATGTTTCCGTAATTTTTCCGCCTTCCGTTCTGATGGTCAATGTATCGGCGACTGTCAGTTGGCTCGCGAATTTGCGGTAACCGATTGGTTAACTGTTATTTCCAGATATTTTGGCGGAAACCCCGATGAAGGGTCAGATTACATCAGTAAAGGGTTGGTTGCTTCCGCAATTTTCTGAATATGCACTCGAAATTTTAATCTGAATTTTTCGCGATGTCGAAATCAGATTTTCGACTTCGACATCGCCGCACTTGAATTGGTCTTCTTCAAGTGGTCATACTCCTTTCCCTATGCCCAAATCAGGTTTCCCTTATACTTGCCACCCATTTGACTTGGAGATATAAGGGAAACAAAAGTGAATCGTGGGACCACAATGAAGGGCCATATCTATGCGCGAGTGTGAGGAAAGAGAATAAGGAAAGTTGGGTTGCAAGCGCCTTAGTCTCAACTTATTTTTGGTAGGGTCCAACGCCTTAAGTCGTCACACACACTCGTTGTATCATAGGATCGTGGTCAACATGGTAGAAACTTGTTTAGAACTTGATGACCATGTGTCCGGACTTGATATTATGACTTTCGAGTGTAGCGCATGAGTCTTGCGGTTGCATAGCATCTTTTCTTAGGTTCCCAAGTCCATTTAACCCAAAGTTAGGACCTTGGAGGGGCATGGCATACCATGGTGGGAGCTAAATTTAAGGGCTATGTGTGATATTGGTAGTATATGTCTTGATATGCTCACGCCCATGTTATATATCTTCGTGTGGCCGAAGAGATGGAGAGCCACACGTGACAAGGGACTCGCCCATGTCCCAATTGTGGAATTCAAAGCGCTAGACTAAGTCTACCGCGTATGTATTGCTCATGGTATGTTTGGCAAAGAGATCCATGAGTGCACTCCCATTTTCATGGGGCATGTAGATATGAGTGGCGAAGGTATCTCCATGCGCCCGATTGGGGATTCAAGTGGGGGAATTGTTCGCAAATGGTTCCAGTCATTTGTGTATCGAACCATGAGCGGAAAGCATGGGTGAGCATAGAGATATACTATCATGACAACTTTGCATTTGCACATATTTTCATGTTTTTGACCTCAATTTTTGCTCATTTTTGCGTTTTGTGTACTTACCTGGTCGGCAAACAGCAAGAAGCCTATGGAGAGTCGAACCATGGTATGTTGTTCATATGTTGGCAGAATCTTTGGAGTTGAACACCACCATATGCCGGATCGCGTACTCCATTTGGCTTGGCGCACGAAGGATCACAACAATTGGTCTCAAGAGCAACGGCTGACTTGGGCAGTGCGTGGCGCCCATATCCGAAGGGGTTTCGAGGGTAAGATGGGGATGTACATGGGCATGACCTTTGGTCTCTATCCTCCATGAATACTAGACCTCGATTCCATGCATACTTTGAGCCTTCGGATAAGTGGTAACTTCAATTTTGAGCATATATTTGATATATGGCCAATATGGTGTGAATTGGCAGTTTTTTGGCATGTTATGAGTTCAAACTCCTGGAGCATATCTCCAAGCCCATTCAACCCCAAGTCCAACTAAGTATATGTCAGGGTATAGCATGGTCCTGAGTGCCACTCTAGGCCATGACATGCCACCTCCCCAATTGGGCTAGGATTTAGAGGCTTGGGGATGAACACTTTTTAGGGGTTATGTAGTGACTTGTGACACATGTAACTTAGCCATGCACTTGGACCTGGTTCAAGGCATCACAGTGATGAGTCAAGGGGAGGTCTTGACTCCAAGGAACAAGGGTACATGGCAGTGATTCTGTATGTTACTATCCTTCCTCACATTTGTTCATATTGTGTTCACATGTCAATTTCAGGGCTTTCCTCTTTGGTGCAATTCTTGTACATGCCCGCCACCGTGGGACGACCGGTTTGCTGAACGGAAGCCCGCAGTGTGGATTGGATTGTGGATTGGGTTATTGCTGTATTTGTGGGATCTGGTTGCCGTTCAGGGTTGACAGAGGATTTTACTTTTTATATTTTTGGATTTTGGACCCTGGAATTTGAAGAATGCAATCGCTGATCCGGAGTAAATCAGCAGGGGTAACAGGCGGAAGGGGCACAGCGGGGGCCGGTCCTGGTAGGGACCTTCCTTATGCGCGCCACGAGTATAAACAGGGCTGGAAATTCCTAACCCTGTGGGATGGCTATGGGTTATCTGAGGCGACCTGGGAACCTATGTCAGCCTTCATACAACCAGATGGGAGTATCAACCCCATCTTCCGCTCCTACCTTGTTGAGAACAACTAGGGGCAGCTACTAAGCTGTGCTGAGACTCTGTCCCAGCGTAAAAAGAGAAATTAATTTCCCTATGTCAGTCTACTGACTGTGTTCTAACCTCACAGGTGCAGTGAGCACTCTTGTGCAGACGTGCCTGTGTATGGGTGTAAGAGCAGTTGTCACAGTTGCCCCGCATTGCATCACAGGACAGGACCGCTAGCCTCCGTGACAACCACTCCCTGGCCGAAGGCCATTGGTTTTTCACAGACCACTGCTTACTGAGCACTGCACTAACCCTGGCTGTGCCCTGCAGTCCCATGCCTATGGTTTCCAGTGGGCACCAGGCGGCCGCTTATCAGGCTTTCAGCCACCTAGCAACTGTATGCCTTGTTGACCATGTGTTGCATGGGGACTGCCCTGATGTAATGAACTTGGGGAGCCAAAGAAGAACGGTGGCTTACTACACCAGGGGGGAATGACAAGCAAGGTGTTATGAGGCAAGGTGTGCCTTCCCTCCTTGGGGACAAGCAAACCCACAGTTAGGACCTCTGACTGGTCCAGACCAATGGGGTTCTACCCTTCCTTATAGGGTTTACCTTACCCCTAAGTATGCTACGTATGTCTGTCTGTGTCTCACTTCTCTCCCCAGCGTGGCTCCCGAATCAACAGGCTTTGCTGATGTCGGACCGAAGGTCCTAGTCAGTTACTAGTACCGCTCCTATGGCGCCCAATTTCTGTGCTTGCGCCTATCCTTGGGGGAAGACGGCAAAGCCCTACCTACTAGAGGGGAGGGGTGGCCAAGTGTGCTAAGGGCATACAAAACGCCCATTTTTTGCTAGAGGCCAAAAGCTAACGCACTCCCCTGCCCACGTGGAAAAGCAAGCGGGACAGGAGACACAACTACACTACACTCACTAACGCCAGCACCGGCCTTCGAAGGCAGGGTGAGCCCTCATCACTTGCACTCAACTCCTGCCAGGCCTGCTGACCCTAACACCTACACACGCTACTTGGTGTTGCTGTGGAAGGAGTCATGGGTCCTACTGACCCTCCTGTGAGAAAGCAAGAGAACAAAGCGCCACTAAGCGGCCGTGGCCCAACAGGGACGCCACTACGCGTTTCCCTGTCAGGGCTTCGGGTGAGAGAGTGCTCAGCGTGCGTGCACAGCGTGGAAGGCGATGAAGTCAGTCTGCACTCACCACTCCTGGTTGAGTTGCAGTTATTCCTTTTTTTTTGTGATCCGCGCTGCATAGTCTAGCGCTGCCCACGTGGGACTGCACCAATGACCCTTCCCACCTGAAGAACAAAGGCGGATGCAGGAGCGTTTGCAGCGGAGGAACCAAGACAGACTCCACGTGTTATACACTTCTCAGTCTGCCCTATAATACGCTGTCCACAAACGCCCCTATCAAGCAAGGAAGCTTAAGGAACTCCACACGTTCTCTTATAGATCGTAAGGTGGAGCCCCTGGGTAACCTAAACAAAGTTTACCGTGCGCACTTCGCGTGGCCTACCCTTTGATGCGTCATATGCATGCACAGGTATGCACAATTCCTCCATTTCCTGTTGTTTTTACCTAATTTCACCCGACATAACCAATCACAAGCGTGACTCAACCAGGAGGTGACCCCCCCCCCTGGGCTTACCTTCCTTACTCACCACGCATCATGTGAATGCTGAGGAAAAGGCGAGCGCAAAACAACCCTACGCGCTTAAACAAACCTACAGCGAATTATTAACCACCGTAAGCGAGTAATGCACTGTGTGTCATGCACGCTTTCCTTGTCTGGTTTCCTGCAGAAAGAGGAGAGAAAGTGGCGCACTGCACAGCGCAAAACAACCCTAAGCGTTTTCAGCAACCCTACTTTAGCGCTACGGCAACGCAAACACGAACAAGCACTTTCTTTTCTTACCTGTGAAGAGAGAACAACGGTGAATTGGAGTACAGGGAAAGCGCCACAGCGTGTGAATGCCTAAATTAGGCAGATGCATCGCGCGCCCAGCGCATATTCTAACCCTACGTGCGCACTGCGCGCTCCATTCGCATCACATACCTTTCATTCCTATTTTGACCCGTGCAGAGCAAGAGAGAGGAGCACCCGAACCCCCAACGAACACAGCGTTGACAACCCTAACGTTTTAACGAAGCAAACAACACGAACGCTATGCATGCGTGTGAAACGACACTGGCATACCTGAGAGGTGGGTTGTCCACCTGCTCTGTGGTGTGGGTTGAGTTCGAATACTTTTCCCTAAAGTTTATAAAAATTTTCATGCAACTGTGCAAAAACTTCTCTTAGAACTTTCAAAACTATGGCTCATCCCTTCTTTTTCAAGAGCCGTTTATGCTTGCGCAACCCTGCTTTTGAAGTCCGCTTCTGTTGCGCTTGTCTGCGACTTTAGGCTTTGGTGTAAAAATGACAACTTCTCGTGTGATTTCATCGATTTTTAGCGATTTGACTTTTTAAATCGCTACACCTTCCGCTAAACCACAGGATTCACTCCCTGTTGGTTACATTTTCTATTTTTTTCAGCCCCTGGATATTTGTGTCCTCCATTGGGAGTATTGTTCCGCCCTTGCCCTTGGTCAGGACGTTTACTAAAGTGCTGTTTATGCAGCGATAGCCGTCCGCATTAGAGCGTTCGACTGTACCCTAGTGGGCAAGCATATGTGCTCTAGGGAGGGAGTCCTGGGTTCAAACCCCATCACCCCCAAATTTTTACCAAAAGGCTCCGTCGCACGCCGGCGACCTTTGAGGAATGCCCCATCGCAGGGACACCATTCACGGTACATTACACTGTTTTTCGAGGGTACCTACAGTGTGATAGGCTTCTATGAACTGATGACGATGTTTTTTGGTAAGTTTAATGCATTTTCAGAGGTAATTTTGGGAATATTTGAGCCTTTTTCCTTGGTCCTAGTAGCTTAGCTAACTAGTACTCCAGGGGGGAGTAAGAAAAAGTCACTGCCATGTCCTTCTTGGAGGGCTTGATCCAGGCCAAGCCCCCCTTAAAACCCTTCTGTTGATGCTAAACTAACTTAAGTATTTTTATCACTCTTTTGAAGCTTTAGTACACGTTCTCAAAGTAACTAGGGTTATAACCCTAGCCCCCCATGAAGTTCACCCCTACCACTCAACTGAGCGGAGGTATCTTCCTTTAGAGGAATATACCGAAATAAAATAGGCACTTCATGCTTTAGGCCTTCGAGGTTAAGCCTAGTGGTCTCGCACCCCAAGACCTCTATACTCAATTGTCTCTACCACTTATTGTGGTTCTATCTTTAGACTGTTTCTGATTTCAGTTGCTTGGCCAAGTCATAATCTGTGTCTGGCCTAACTCCTATGCCCCACATTCCTAACCAGCTCCATTTCATCCAAAAGAGTGCACATGAAGTGCTTGATGCTAACTTGGAGGCTAGAGTCAGGCCAGTTTTCACATAAAATCTCTTGTACCATCCATTTGTGATTGAATCTTTGTATGTAAAGCTGCTTTGTCTATCTGCAGCCCTTCTGTGTTACACTGGATTTCAAACTATTCATTGATTCGATTCACATCCTGTTCTTGCTCTACTTGCTCCTTTGGTTTTGGGATTTCACCATCAAAAACCTGCAGGATTTCATCAAAATCTATAGGGCACTAATCAAGGACATCTTTCCGGTTCCATATTAGAACACCGTTAGGTTCTTGGTTCAGTCTTTCATGATAAATGTCCAGAACTGTTAGTCATGCACATGTTATACAATGTGCGACAGCTCCCGTCTAGTGCCACGTCTCCCGCCTGCCGAAATGCTCCCTCGCAGTCGTTGTGTGTCATCTGATGCTTTTGATGGTATTCACTCAGGCTCTCTGTGACGGTTCTGTGCATGTTGAAGAAGGTTTGTCACAAGGTGTGTAGCAAAATGCTCCTGTGCTCTCCAAACCCAGGTAATCAGGAATTTAGATAAAGATGGTAGTGCTTGAGCAGTGGAGCAGGCTGGTACAGTGAGCCTGCTGGGGTCAACTGCCTAATTTCTGGATTTCACGGTGGCATTGGCTGGTGCAACCTGGCACATGGGGTCGAATTCTGGAGATAGTGAGCCAAGGCGTAATACAAGCAGTCATTATGCTCAACAACAATGTCGTTTCATTGGAAATTGAGCATGGAATGGGCCTGGGGGATCAAGATGCTGCCTTACTATTGTGGATGTTGTGCTCTCCATGGACATGAGCACAAGTACCAAGGCTGATGGTCTGTGATGGGCTGTTTTTTAAAAAAAGCCCAATTTTTTCGGGTCGGCAATTTCTTTTCCTTTTATGTGGTATGCTCAGGGCAGAGGCAAGAATTTGAAGCCTGTTTGTTAGTAGCAGTTGCAGATGGTCATTATAACGTGACCAACCTTTCCATTTTTGACAAGTGCACAAGCAACTGTTGCAAGACATGTGTGAGCCTGCTTCATTGTGACTGCATTCCAGCGACGTGTCATTTTCACAGAATTTCGAACAATGTTAACCGTAGCGGAAACCGCCAAATTCACTTTTAGCGATTGTGTGATCAACGCGAGGAGGCCTGGATTGGAGTAAACAGCATACAAACTGCCATTGGTATTGAACCAAAAGGCTGCAGCACTTGCTGGCCACAAGCGTAAGCTAGGTTCATTTCCTGGTGAAGCCGGTTCGGACCGCTGTGGCCATCTGTGGGTCACTTGGGGTGTGTATCTATGGGCCGGCAGGCCGCCATTGGCTGATATCATACTCTCTCATCCACCTGACGTAACCTGATGTGAAAGTCTGATAGGCTTGGCCATTCCAGCTATGAGGGGCCATATTCAATACCGAGGCGCCGCCGGCTGAGATTTATATATCAAAATATCAGGAATCAACAGGGTTTTTTTATCATAATGTTTCCGTAATTTTTCAGTTATCCGTTCTGATTGTCAATGTATCGGGGACTGGCAGTTTGCTCGCGATTTTGCGGTAACCGATTGGTTAACTGTTATTTCCAGATATTTTAGCGGAAACCCTGATGAAGGGTCAATTTTCATCAGAAAAGGGGACGTTGCTTCCGCAATTTTCATTTTATACACTCGCAAAACCAATCAGATTTTTTCAGACATTCAGAATCGGATTTTCGACTTCGAGGTCACCAAACTGGATATGATGAATTTCCAGTGGTCCTACATTATTCCCCGATCACAAATCAACCTTCCTTTTGTTGTCTCCTTCCTTTTTCTTGGAGATATAGGCGAAATAAAATTGATTCGTGAGGCCACTTCGAAAGATCATATCTCCAGCTCACCGCGAGGAATCCGAATTTTGAGATATGGGCTAGAATCACCTTGGTCTCAACTTAATTTAGAAAGCGTCAAACGCCCTTGATGTGTACACATACCCGGCGTAGCAAGGGATAATGGTCAAGGGGTAGAAATTGATTTATAACTCTTGGACCATGGAACCGGATATTTTAATGCAACTTTGGAGTGTACCGCATGAGTGTTGGTGTTGCATAGAAACTTTCTTTGGGTTCCTACGTATTTTTAACGTGAAGTTATGGCCATGGAGGGTCATGACATACCATGGTGGAAGCCATTTTTGAGGGTATATGTTATATGCATGGTATGTGCTTCGCTATGCTCACGCCCATTTTATATATATCTGGTTGTAGGAAGATGCATGGAGTCGCACGTGGCAAAGGCTTTGCCCATGTCCAAATGGTGTGCTCCATAGCGCTAGACTAAGTCTACCGCCCATATAGTGCATGTGGGAAGGCTTCCGGAGCAACCCACAAGCGCCACTATCAATTTTCCCATTTTCATGGTACGTGTCGTGAGGAGGTTCGAAGGCATCTCCATGCGTTCATCTGGGGATCCAAGTGGGGGGATTGTTCGCAAATGGTCCCAAGCGATTGTGGTTTGAACCATATGTTGATACCATGGGTGCGCGAAGTTATATACTATTGTGATTATCTTGAATTTAGCATCATTTGCATGTTTTTGACCTCATTTTATGCTCATTTTCGTATTTTATGTGCTCAACTGGTCGGCTAACAGTAAGGTGCCTAGATATCCATGAACTATGGTATGTTGCTTATATGTTGGTATATGCTTTGTGTTGCACCTCACCATATGCCGGATCACGTGGTCACTTTGGCGTGGCACACGAGGCCTCACAAAATTAGGTCTCAAATTGGTGTGTTGACTTGTGAAGCATGGCATGTAGATATCTGGAGGGGTTTGGGAGCCAAGGTTGGGATATTCTTGCGCATCGACTTTGGGTCTATATCACCCTTGTATATTACTTTCCGGTTTGACACATGCATGGAGCATTTGAATATTTGCGGTATGCATTTTTGAGTATATAATTGAATTTTGGGCACTATGGTGTGATTTGCCTAATTTTGCTATGTTGTGAGGTCATCTGCATGGGGCAATTCTCCAAGACCAATGGACTCCAAGTCCAACCAAGGTTATGTCAGGGTAGGGTATGGTCTTGAGTGGCACTCTAGGCCATGACGAGCCACCTCCCCCATTGGGCTAGGATTTAGAGACTGGGGAATGAACACATTTTTGGGGTTTGTGTAGTGACGTTTGGCACATGGCATTTAGTCATGTTATTTGACCTGGTTCAGGGCAATATGTTGGTGAGTCAAGGGAAGGTCTTAAGTCCAGGGAATGAGGTGTCTATGGCTGTGACTGTGTATGTTTACCTCTTTCCCCAATTTTGCTTGATTGGTGTTCATATGCCAATTTCAGGGCTTTTGCATTATTCTATTGGTGCAATTCTATGTACATGCCCAACGCCCGTGTCTCTGTGTGCACCGTGAGACGACCGGCGTGTTGAAAGGAGTTGTTGAGTGTCAACGCGGGACCTCAAACACCCTTGGAAGCCCTCAGTGTGGATTATTTAGATTTGAGCTATTGTACTTGGGAGTTGGTTATTGCAAGGGAACAGGATTTGTGTGAAGGAGCCATATTTTACTATTCTTTATGGGAAATTGTGCAGGATTGGGCAGGATCATGCAGAACCTGGTGAGAAGCAAGACCATAGGAGTGACAGGAAATGGTGGAAGGGGTACAGCAGGGGCCGATCCTGGTAGGGACCTTCTTTATGGTGGCAGAGGCTTACCTGCCCCCTACCGCCGCACCGGGGACTTGGGCCCTCATGAGCCCTGCCCAAGGACGCCCCGGGTGCAGATCGTGGAGTCCGTGGAGTCGACGCCGGACTTGGAAGCCCGAGAAGAGCGAAGATGCTCAGGACGGAGAGCCCTTGTAGGACATGGGCTAGACATGGAGGACCTGGCCTCCATGTGTGAAAGGCAATGCCGCAAGGCTTGCAATCTCCGCTCCGCTGCGGAGGAGTTGGAGGAGACTGGCAGCAACGGCAGGGCCCGGCGTTACCGGAAGCGCGGGTCCCCGAAACCCGCGGCGGAAGCCAGGGCGATGGAGACGGATCCCAGCCTGGTCAGGCTGTGGTCAGCTGCAGATTCCGAGGGGCATTCCGATGGCTATCGGACCGCTTTCCCTTGGCAATCAGAGGAGATGGCCAGACCCCCCACAAGGGCGCACACGGCCTCCGAGCCTGGAGCATGACGCCGAGGCGTCGGAGAGGCCTACCAGAGCCAGAACGGCGCCTGCCGCCTGGCACACGGAGCCAAAGCGGGATAACATGGGCGACACACCCATGGCGGAGGAGTCTGAGGCGCCGAGAACCGTGGGATGCGCCGGATCAGGTGGAAAGCACGTTGAGTGCCACTGCGAGCAGGTATCGTTCCTCATCGGCAAGTACCCAAAGATGGGGATGGACGCCATCGTGCAGCACCTCGACCGCCTGGACAACCAGAAGGACGGCCTAGAAGAGGACATTGCGGGGATCCTGGATGACCAGTCGGAAGCGGAGAGAGACATGGCGGAGCTGCGAGCGGAGCAGGACCGGTACCAGGAGAAGCTGGAGATGGCCCTGCGGAAGCAGCAGCGAGTGGTGGACAGCCTCCTCCACCTGCTGGAGGACATGTCGGGACGCCTGAAAAGGCTAGAGGAGTTACAAGCCCTCGCCTTGGGTCCGGAGCTCCCGGCAAGGCCGGCAACGGCAGAGCTGGTGGAGCGGGTTAAGACCCTCAGGAGCGCCATGGAGAAACCCATGGGCGGCCCTGCGGAGGCACCTTACGCGCCTCCGCGTGTTGACCCGGATGCGCTGCCGTTTGTTCCCATGTTCAGCGATTCCATAATGCTCGGGGAGCATACGGCACGGGCTGGGTCCATGCGGGAAGAGCACGCAACCACGGACCTGAGGAGCCTGACGGTACAGATGTCCCATGCCGCCCAGGATCCACCGACCGCTACGACTGCCCATGCAGTTTATGCGGAAGAGGAGATCCAGACCATGCAGGGGCGAACCAAAGGAAGCGCCGACGGACATGGTCGAGGCCATCCAGGCGGAAACCTGTGGGTGAAGGACCCCATTACGGGGATATGGACAGCCGGTGGAGCAAGTCCTTCCCGCATCCCAAGCCCCATGGGTTCAGGCCCAACTGGACCGCACTCCATGGATGAGAGGGATGTACGGGGAGTGTACTCACACCCCCTGGCCACAGGTGGTATCCGTCTCGGTGGAGTGGTGGCTGCAGACGTCGGAGACGCCATCAGGATTGACGACCTCAGGGGAATCAAAATCCCCTACTATGATGGCAACCCCTCCAACCTGGATGACTTCATCCTGGATTGGGAGGACTTTGCCGAGGAGGTCGTCGGCGAGATGAAGGGAGCGCCAAGGGACAAGTGGGTATGTCGGACATTCCCACAAAGGCTGGCGCAGGACCTGAAGGAGGAGCTCAGGGATCAGATCCGCGAGGGATTGAACCAGACAGAGCAGGCCCCCCTCCAGTGGCTGGAGTACGAGGAGCGAGTTGACGCCCCCAACCAGAAGTTGGAGGATTTGTGGTCCATTCCGCTGCCGCTGGAGTGCGGGGAGTTGAGGGTCCGGGAATGGAATCGGTACATCCGCAAGTACCGAAGAAGCCTCAAGCTGGTGGAGGACTGGAATGAGTCCAGCAAGATCCGACACCTGCTCAAGGACGTCCTCCCCGGCCACTGGAAGAAGAAGGTGGAGGACGAGGAGAAGAAGAGAGCAAAGAAGCGCGTTGCCGTACGGATCAAGGCATCGGAGGACAGCCACGCCGGAATAATGGAGTTTTTCTGGCGAAACCTCGGCGAGCCCAGCCGAATGTTGGGGTTGAAGAACGCCGTCTATGTGGAGGTATTCGGCGACACCATGGGGCAAAGGCTGATGCACCTCAACAACGCAGAATGGAGGCGCGGAGAGCCGCTGAGGATGCAGGTCATCCTCGCCGGCATGAGCCTGAACGAGATCGTGAAGTACATCACGGTGGAGCTGAAGCTCAACGCCAAGAACGAGGCCCACGTGCAGGATCAACAGGGCCATGGACATCGAGGTCATCGGGAGGATCGCCAACACCGAGAGGTCAAGGAGGACACGGTCGGCACCGTGGAGGAAGGAAGTGAAAGCGGCCAAGATCTCTGGACCGCGACCACCCAAGAGAATCACGAAGAACCCCACTTCTTTGCGTTCGTAGCGCAAAATATGAAGGAGCATGGGCAGGACAGGTCCAGGTGGAACCGCCTGGACGCAAGGTTCAACAAGAACCGCAAGGACTGGCGGAGGATCGGGAACCCGCCGCTCTCGTTCCACGAGTACAGATCACAGCACGACGGTTGCTGGGTCTGCTACGGCAAGGGGAACAACCATGCACATGACCACCGGCATTGCAAAATATATGAGGTTGACAAGAAGGCCTACTTCGCCACCCATCCCGACAAGAAGCCCAAGGAGCAACGACTTGCCGATTGGAAGGCAAGGGGCGGAGATGGTGGAAAAGGCCAAAGAAAGGGCCAAGGGAAAGGCAAATGAAAAGGCTATGGTGGAGGACCCGGCCCAGACCGCCGCGTGAGGTCGATCAAGGAGGTTGCTGAGGACATGTTGAGGACGTTAGAGGAACTCAAAGCCCAGCAACGTGGTGGACAAAGTCTGGGCAGATCGCAGCAGGAGGGAGCAGGCCACGTCTAGAGGAGCCCCCACGGGGGCGGGACCCCGGAGGCCTCTCCTCCGAAAATCAGTGGACTCCTGGAGAAAGCGAAGGCACATCAGGTGCCGACGCAGGCTCCAGAAGAGCCAAAACCACTGAGCTTCGTCACTCCCAACCCCTGGAGCGCCCTGCCAAGGGAAGTGTATGTTGGCAAGGGACGTGGCAAGAAAGAAGGAGCGACCACGGAGAGCCTCGTGGACGGGCAGGACCAGCCCAGGATCTACACCATCCGTGACTGTACCCTTGAAGTCCTGATGCAACCGGACGTGCTAGAGTTGCATGCCGTGAGAGTCGTCCATACACTGCAGGGTGACGAGCAGCAGTTGCACTTGAAGGTGCGTGTACGGTGCGGACAAGAGGAGTTGGTGGTGGATGTTTTGGTGGATACGGGTGCCCAGGTGAGCCTGGTTCGGAGAGGGTTGTTCAAGGAGGAATCCCTGCAGCCCAGCCGTAGACCGGTACGCCTGAAGGTGGCCAATGGAGAGATTATGGGTGGTGGCACCCATGAGGCCACTATCAGTATGGAATTCTGGGAGCATGAGCGCTTGAACCGCCCAGATTTGGCGAAGAGAAGCACTCTATCCGGGAACTCCTATGTGGCCGAC
The DNA here is from genome assembly GCA_964036045.1 of Eutreptiella sp. 'Long Island Sound 2002'. Classification (NCBI taxonomy): domain Eukaryota; phylum Euglenozoa; class Euglenophyceae; order Eutreptiales; family Eutreptiaceae; genus Eutreptiella; species Eutreptiella sp. 'Long Island Sound 2002'. Next base: position 125,910,741 of record OZ038382.1, on the reverse strand, counting down.
ATTATAGATTGGGATATGATCATCGGGTATGACTTAATGGTGGGAAACGCCATTGGAGCCCTTCCCCATCGTGCAACGCTGGTCCGGGAGGATGATAAATGCCTTACATGGCTGTCCACGGACTATGCATGCGGATCATCCCAATGGGACGCTGAGGAAGAGGATCGGATCGCCCAAGCGGTGCAAGCTGTGGGTGCCGGGTCCAGAAGAGACCGCGGAGTTCAGCTCACGGAGTATGGAATGGCGCCGCAGGTGTATGCCAGGATGATTCGGACGCTGGGAGCCGAAGCGCCCGAGACGGACGTCTTCGCTTCCCCGGATGCCCCACTTTTGAGGAAGTGTAGGAGGCATTGGCATCGAGGAGACTCAGCCTGGCACAGGCACTGGGGTTTGAAGGAGTGGGGGCCCATGTATTGGCATGGCTCCCTGGGAAACACCAGACGTACGGTGGAGAAGATCGTCGCGGATAGGGCAAAGGGGATCCTGGTCATAACCGGCATAGGATCCACCCCATGTCCGCCAGAAGGTCTCAAATCGACGCTGGATTTCATCACCCCGAACGAGATGTCATTCGGGCCAGAGGAGGAGTTGTTCATCGACGCCAAGGGTTTATCAATGCCCTCCCCGGGTCAAGCTTGGGGTACCAAGGCTTTTCTGGTGGATGGGGCGCAAGCCCAGCCCACGGGTGATGAAGCATTCATCCGTAGAGTTCATGCGGTGCCCATGCGGGTCATGTTTGAGCCCAAGGAGGGGACGGATCAGCCAATCGATGGCATTGACATCCTGTCCCACGCCGAGATCGACCACGTCGTCAACTACATGCGGATGGGGATGCATGACCGTGTGGTAGCCAAGAAGGGGCAAGCCATGGTCACATTCGCATCGGTGGGATGACAAGACCATCACCGGCAAGTACGAGAAAGATTAGTTCGTGGCGAGGGCTATGGATCACATCGCGGACCAATATGATGGTCTGGTTGGGTCGGACCCGACGACGTGGGATTTTCCAAGAATGGGGGCCGGTAGCGACAAGAACCAGGCCGATGCCGCAAATTTCCGAAGATTATTGGTGGGAAGCGTGCCCCACGACGATGAAGACGGCATATCGGACGAGGAGAAGTCTGACTCGGACCCAGAAGAGGCCTATACCGCAGTGCGGTCGATTGTATCGATACCGAAGCAAGCGGCTGAAGAGGCCCAGGAGAACCCGAAGGTCGCCGAGCTGAAGGAGAGGCTGATAAATGCCTATCCTCGGCTATTCAGTGGCGTCGCCAACAAGAACCCTCCAGATTGTGGGAGGTTTGGCACAGCGAGGATCAAGCTCAAGCCGAACCCCAAGATCTATCGTCATTGGGAGTACCAACTTCAGGGCGATCTGGCCGAGGCCATGAAGAAGTGGTTGGCTGAGGTTATTGAGCGGGGGTGGATCGAACCCTCCGACAGTGAGTGGGCCAGCCCAGCCTGTATCGTGCCCAAGAAAGAGAAGGGCGAGTGAAGGTTGGTGGTTGATTACAGGGGTTTGAACGAGCAAACCGAGCACGACTCGTACTCGCTTCCCCTGATCGACACCATCCTCCAAAAACAAGAAAAAATGTGGATCTTCACGGCGTTAGACCTGAAACACGGCTATCACCAGATGCTGCTACACCCAGACTCCAGGCCCTGCACAGCGATGTCGACGCCGCTGGGGCCCCTGCAGTGGAAAGTGGTGCCTATGGGCGCCAAGAATGGCAACGCCGCTTTCCAGCGCATGATGGAGGACCTACTCGGTGCTGTCCGGGACTGTGCTGACCCCTTTGTGGATGACATCATCATCGGGTCCGGCACGGAAGACATGACTGAGGACGAGCTCATCGAAGCGCATGAGAAGGATCTGCGCCCCGTGCTCAGCGAGCTGGACAAGCACAACATGGTGTGCAAGCTCACCAAAGCCTCACTCTTCGTGAGGGAAGTGGAGTTTCCGGGGAATGTGGTTGGTCACGGGCAACGCTGTCCCATGCCTGGGAAGCTGCTTCCCTGCACCACTGGGAGAAGCCCCAGACCATCAGCGAACTCCGATCCTTCATGGGGTTCTGCAACTGCTATTCGGGCTATGTACGGATGTATGCGGAACTATCAGGCCTGCTGCACAAGATGCTGCAGGTAGGCAAGTTTGATGGCCGGAAGGGGAGCAGGAAGAGGTTTGCATGGACCCCTGAGGCCGAAGATGCGTTCAGCCGCCCGAAGGAGCGACTCCTTGGGCAGCTGGGGCCATTCCTGGTGGACCCAAACAAGGGATTCGTGCTTCGGACGGACGCCTCGGACTATGCTGTAGGGGCAGTCCCCAAGCAGGTCTGGGACGACGGGTCGCACGTACCTGTGGTATTTTGGAGCCGGATCCTGGCTGTGGGCCAACGTCGAACCTGGACCGCGAGGTAGAAGGAGACGTACGCCATTGTTTGTGCGCTCAGGAAGTGGTCTGGCCACATCGGACTACAACCGGTGGTGGTTTGTACGGACCATCAGTCGTTACAGAGCTTGCACAAGGAGCACGTCGACACCCCCCCGGAACCGGCGGCAAGGGGGGCCTGATGGCATGAGATGTTCGCCAAGTTCGACCTCAGCGTCGTATACGTCCCGGGGAAGGACAACACTGTGGCGGATTGCCTCAGTCGATGGGCCTACCCCGCTGGGGAAGCATGGATGGACATATCCGGCCATGGGGACGCCGAGGAGACCAAGGAGACCAAGCGCATCATCGAGATGGAGAAGGCCAGGGAGCAAGAAGGGGTCAAGTGCTTTGTGGTGATGGCAAACAGTACAGACCTGGCCAAGTTCTGGGGCGCCCGAGTCCAAGCTATTCAAGAGGAAACCCTCGAGCAATGGATGGTGGCCCCCGTAGAGCTAGTCAGGTCGGTGCTGACAGAAGACTGGTCGGATGACTATGCGGCATCTGAACACTGGAGCAGGTACTGGAATGCCGTGAGCGCCCCGTCGGACGACGAATGGCCTGAGGGCTTGACCGAGGATGGGGATAAATTTTTCCTCAAGGACAAGCTATTGGTCCCTGAGAACCAAATGGAGGAACTCATTGACCACTGGCACAACGCCCAGCTCATGCATCCTGGTCGGGATAAGATGCAGCAGGACCTGGAGTGGCGCTTCAAGTTCCCACGGGGTACTACGCCAGCCTGGACAAGTACTGCAGCGACTGCGCCGTGTGTCGGGCCACGAAAAGCCCCAACCATTCCACAGCGGGCAACCCGGTGTATAGGGCTATACCGGAGGCCCCTATGCTGTCCGTGGCCATGGATGTATTCGCCATGCCTGAGGTCACCGTGGAAGCAGAGACCTACGACTGTGTCATCCTGGCGGTGGATAGGAACAGCGGGTATATCGTGGCGGTCCCTGGCAAGAAGTCCAAGAAGAAGGACAAGAACGACAAGCATGGACTGGGTCTGCAGGCCAAGACCGTCGCTAATGCCATGATCAGGCATTGGCTGACGATTTTTGATGTCCCAGCTGTCATCTGCAGCGATCAGGGCAGTCAATTCGTGGGGACGTGGTTCAAGACAATGTGCAAGCACATGGGAATTCGGCACGCCAAGACCGTGGCGTACCACAGCCGGTTGAATGGCCGGGCTGAGGTGGCCGGGCGGCAGATGTTCGAAAGGTTCCGCCAGCTGCACATTGACGAACCGGGCCGGAATTGGTATAATTTGCTGTGGAGAGTACTCCAGGCGTACCACGACCTTCCGGGGCCCACTGGACTGTCGCCCCATCGTATCCTGTTCCTACGGGATCAAGTGTCACACACTCTCCCGTGGTTGAACCATGGCAAGGTAGCCCGGAAGGCAAATGCTATGATGTCTGAGGCTGACGACATGATGGCCAAGGTATGCAAAGCACTTCAGGACCAGCATGAGGAGAGGGTCAAGTACTTCAAGCAGGGAGAAGTCCAGAAATATGCTCTCAGAGACACCGTATGGGTGGAGCGGCACCACAAGGATGTCCTGTCCAGGCATCGGCAGGCGTCTTGGTATGTGCCGGGGGTGATTGTTCGGAAGGTCGGGCAGGATGTGTATGCGGTGCGTGTGGGGGATAACAAGATCCTGGACCGCAACCATACCCAGCTTCGTCCCCGAGCACCAGACCCCAGCGGACGTCCCGTCACCTTCGAGTTCACAGCCGGAGATCTGGACTCTGACGACGAGGGATGATCCGATGACAGAAGAATAATACAAAACTAAGAAAACGACGCACCGCCAGCAAAAATAAAGCGAAAAATCGTTTTTTCCGACCTCAGAAACCCCCCAAAAAATTTTACGCTGCTGTTTGGCGAGGTCGAAAAATTTAGGACACTCACAAAACAAAGACGAACAATAAAGTCGCGACGGCGAAGAACCTGAACGTTGCATGCTCCAAAACACCTAGCAAAGTGCGTGTCCTAGGCGCTAGGGACTTGTGCGCGCTCCACCAACAAAGAAGAAGAAAAGAGGCGAACACCAAAAACAAGCGAGCCACGACGACGAAGACAAGAACAAAGCGAGCGCCGAGCCACCTAGCAAAGTGCGTGCCATAGGAGCTAGGCGACATGTGCGCGTCAAAAAAAAAAAAAAAGAGAGAAGGAAACGCAACAAAAAGAGAAACACCAAACCACAAACAAAAGAGACGCGACCACGGACCACGGGAAAACGAGGTATGACAACCAAGTATGTTACGGCCCCATGCGTCCTACATATCGTATCCACCGCTACACATACGTGGATGAGAAAACCAAGTATGTTGCGAAGGAGGGCGCCAAGGGACAACACTGCACGCAAAAAAGAACGACGAACCGCCACGCACGTCAAAAGACACGCCCGCAAACACAAACCACAACCATATATCCCCCATATTTCTTCCTCCATAGGCCCCGACCGCCGCGAGATACACGAAAAGAAAAAAATTATCCACAAAAGCGCAAAAGGTATGGGGCGGCCACGGACAAAGGGGAAACAATGAAAAGGCGAACAAGCGAAGCCCACCAACCACGAGGAAACAACGGTATGGCGAGCAAGTATGTTAACAATACGAGGGAGGGCGCCAAAGGGACGGACCACGCACACACGCACACACATAAACAAGACCGCAAGGAGCGAGAAGACGGAGACAAGAGCAAGGAAAAACAAGGTATGAACCCCACACCGCCCCGCCCGCAAACACACACACACTCCCGCTATAGGGAATGACCACGTACCACGGGGAAACAATGGTATGGAGGTATGACGAACAAGTATGTTAAAAATGCGAGGGAAGGCGCCAAGGGGACGAAAACACAAACGCACACAAAGCCGCAAGATGCACGAAGACGGAGACGAGACAAAGGAAAGTCATGGTATGCAACCCCACCCCCGCCCCACCCACAAACAAACACACGCTTTCTCTATAGGGGACGGCAACAAGAAGCGGCACAAGGTACAACAAGTATGTTGAAAAAAAAAAAACACGAAACCGCCTTCCACGCCCTCTCTATAGGGGAAACGCAATGCCGAGAGGTATGTTATCGAAGACGCAGCGAGAAAAAAAAAAAAAAAACACGAGGGAGGAGACACAAAACACAACACGCAAAAAAAAAAAACAAAAAGGACCTGCGCACGCTCTTTCTCAACAGGGGAAGAAAACATGATGGGACGAAAGGAAAGGTACGTGCTACGCATCACACATGCCACGCATCTCTGCTACGCATCTACAGGACGTCTTCTTCTGCCTTTTGAAACATGCCGACGACCGACGACGAGAACCAGCCAAGGTATGACACACCCCACCCCACCAACCACACACCGCGAGCACACACACGCGCACGCACGACAGCCACACCGAGCGCGACCCCCCCCCCCCCCACGCCACCCACACCAACACAAAGGGCCACACAGCGCACACACACACACCAAGGCCAAGGGGAAGGGCACCCAAAAGACACACCCACCGCACCACCACACCACACCACCACCGGCAGCGAAACCCAGCCAGGAGTGGCGGGGAGTAGCACACAGGAACCTCCGCCAGGAGTGGCGAGGGACCAACCACACCAGCCACAAACCCACCACACACGCCACCGCCGCATGCCACACGCCACACACCACACACCGCACACCACACACCACCGCCGACAGCGAAACCCAGACAGGAGTGGCGGGGAACCGCGCCCGGGACCCTCCGCCAGGAGTGGCGAGGAACGCCCACCACCGCTGGCAGCGAAACCCAGCCAGGAGTGGCGGGGAGTAGCACACAGGAACCTCCGCCGGGAGTGGCGAGGAACCAACCACACCACACACCAGCCGCAACCCCACCAGCACACCACCAGCGCACACCACACACCACACACCACACACCACACACCACACACTACACACCACACACCACCGCCGCCAGCGGACCCCAACCAGGAGAGGCGGGGGACCACACACCACCACCGGCACCGAAACCCAGCCAGGAGTGGCGGGGAGTAGCACGCAGGAACCTCCGCCAGGAGTGGCGAGGGACCGACCACGCCACACACCGCCTCCAACGGACCCCAGCCAGGAGTGGCGAGGACCGCCCACCACCACCAGCAGCGAAACCCAGCCAGGAGTGGCGGGGAGTAGCACACAGGAACCTCCGCCAGGAGTGGCGAGGGACCAACCACCAACACACCACCGCCACACACCACACACCACCGCCGCCAGCGAACCCCAGCCAGGAGTGGCGGGGACCGCCCAACACCACCGGCAGCGAAACCCAGCCAGGAGTGGCGGGGAGTAGCACACAGGAACCTCCGCCAGGAGTGGCGAGGGACCAACCACACCACACACCAACCAGGACACCGCCGCACACCACACACCACACACCACGCACCACCACCGCCAGCAGGCCCCAGCCAGGAGTGGCGGGAAACCGCACACCACCACCGGCAGCGAAACCCAGCCAGGAGTGGCGGGGAGTAGCACACAGGAAACTCCGCCAGGAGTGGCGAGGGACCAACCACACCACACACCAACCACAACCGAACCACACACTGCCGCCGCCAGCGAACCCCAGCCAGGAGTGGCGGGGAACCGCGCCCAGGGCCCTCAGCCAGGAGTGGCGAGGACCGCCCACCGCCACCGGCATCGAAACCCAGCCAGGAGTGGCGGGGAGTAGAACACAGGAACCTCCGCCAGGAGTGGCGAGGGACCAACCACAGCCACAACCCCACCAACACACCACCGCCGCACACCACACACCACACACCACACACCACACGCCACGCACCACCGCCGCCGGCAGGCCCCAGCCAGGAGTGGCGGGGAACCGCACACCACCACAGGCAGCGAAACCCAGCCAGGAGTGGCGGGGAGTAGCACACAGGAACCTCCGCCAGGAGTGGCGAGGGACCAAACACACCACACACCAGCCACAACCCCACCACACACCACCGCCGCCCGGAGACCTCAGCCAGGAGTGGCGAGGACCGCCCACCACCACCGGCAGCGAAACCCAACCAGGAGTGGCGGGGAGTAGCACACGGGAACCTCTGCCAGGAGTGGCGAGGGATCAACCGCACCACACACCAGCCACAACCCCACCAACACACCGCCACCGCTCACCATACACCACACACCACACACCACACACCACACGCCACTGCCGGCGGCGGAACCCCAGCCAGGAGTGGCGGGGAGCCGCACAACACCACAGGCAGCGAAACCCAGCCAGGATTTGCGGGGAGTAGCACACAGGAACCTCCGCCAGGAGTGGAGAGGGACCAACCACACCACACACCCGCCACAACCCCACCAACACACCACCACCGCACACCACACACCACAAACCACGCACCACACACCAACACAGACACCACGCGCGCACGCACCGCGCAACACACACACACACCGGCGGCGAACCACGACCAGAGGAGGGGGCGACACGCCCGCAAGCAACACAGCCAGGAACAGCGAAACCCCCCCCCCCCCACCACCACCACCCCACCCTGGAGAGACGGGACACCAACCACCGCAAACCGCACAGAGAAAAGGGGGGCGGGACGAAAAGGGCCCACGGGGGGCGCAGGCGAGGGACCCAACCTCAGGGGTTTGGGGGCCCCCCCGGTGACCGTATCGGCCCCACCTGAGCACACGCAATAAGGTGGGATACGCCCAGGACCGTTGGTCAGCGGCCCGCGGTGGCACCGGCCTGGGGGCATGACCAATGGGCCTGACCAAGAGCACTCCCCACGGCACGTACTGCGGTTCGGGCCCAGCGAGGGGCTGCGGGTAGGGCACACCGTCCATCGGGGCAGGCAAGAGACGCGCCTGTCCCGCAAGGACTCCCCAGCGACCCACAGTGTACCCGACCCCGGTGTGGGGAACGGCTGGAGTACCTGGCTACGGAACAGGTCCATGGACGGCATCCGTACAACAGAGTTACACCCTGACGGGGAGTGCAAGCAACGGCCCCCCCACGGGGAAACACCAGGGGAAGGGACCCGAGCCGGCGACAAGGACCCCCCCCCACACACCACAGCCGGGAAGGCCCGGGCACGACACCGCCCCAAGCGACACGGAAAAGAGACAGAAGGAGGAGGGCACGCAAAGGGGACAGCAAGGGGACACACCACCAACAGACCCCAGCCAAGGGGGGCGGGGAACCACACAGCCGAGACAGGGGGGGGGCACGACACACAGCCCCCACACCAAACAGGGCCGCCAAACCACGCCCGCAAAGGCGAGGACAGGCACCCAAACGCACCACCAGCACACCGCACACACGCCCGAGCGTGCACACAACACACACCCCCACAACCGCCACCGACACGAGCCCCACAAGCGCACACCACGCACCAAAGCGCAGGCGCCGCCCGCACCACACACGCAACACACACAAACCCAAACAACAGGAACCCAGCAACCCCGCCCCGACAGGGGGGCTGCAGGGCCGCCAGAAACCGCTAGGACGCAAAGGAGGACCCACCAAGCCCGCAGCCAGGAGTGGCGAACAGCCACACCCAGTAACACCCGAACGGCCACGCCCAACACCAGGACCGGGCACTACGACACCCACACCAGCACCGCCACCAACGCCCAAACCGGACGCCACGACACCCTCACCGGCGGACACACCCGAAACCAGCAGAGGCACCATCGGCAACACCAGCGACCCCAGCACCCACCAAAACACTAGGACATGGGACACCCTCACGAACAACAAACCAACACAAAAAGCCACCCAACACTGACCAACGACCGCACCCAGCCGATCTGGTCCCCCACCGGCTCGCACCCAGAACCACCGCCACCGGCATCCACGCCATCGGAAACACCAACACCTCCAAAAATCCAGCCAGCACAACACCCTCACCAACACCGTCACCGCCGGCACCAACGCCTACGAAACCTACGCATGCCACCGCCGGTTCCAGCACCTACATCACCCAAGCCAACGGCATCAAGCACACCATCGCCGGCAACACCCCACCATCAGCGTCGCCACCAGCAACCTCTACCACCGGAGGACACCGAAACCACCACAGCCGGTGAGCCAACAAACCACCAAGCCCCGGCCAGGGGAAGCGAGGGCACGCGCCCGGGACCACCATGCAATCCCCGGCGACACCCACACCACCGGCGCCGCCAACACCACCCTCACCCACGACACCACCGAGAGCAACGCCTACGCCACCTACACCAACAGCAGCACCAGCAGACCACACCGCCTACTGCACACCCCCCCAGACAGAGCCACAGAAACCGACCACCGCCCTGAACGCAAGCCGCTGACCACCCACACACAGACCCACGCCAACCACCACCAGCATCAGCAGCGTCCGAGACGCCGAGAACCATAGCGACGCCCACAACGACCTCACCACCGGCATCACCGACACCGACACCGGCAGTACGGCCTCAGCACCGACAAACCAGAGCGTCAACGGCAACCGCCACAGCAACACCGCCCGGTACAACACCATCGGCATCAACAACACCAAGGGAGCTAACACACAGGCCAGCGACACCCATGGGTACCTCCACCAGAAGTGGCGAGGTCCCACCCCCGCCGTCAGAACACCACCATCCACCAGGGCAACACCCGCAGCGCCCACATCGGCCACAGCTCCACCGGCGGCGCCCTTGCCAGCACCGTCACCAACACCGCGACGGCCAGCCACGAGTGGCACGCCCGGAACCGCCGACCACCCAAACACAGGCCGCGCCCAGCACCAACACCAACAACACCCACGCCAACAGACCACCACGACACACGCCAACCACCAAGTAACACATAAGGCACCCACGCCTTCGGAAACACCAACGCCACCAACACCCACGGCACTATCCACACCACCACCAACCCCACCAACGACGGGCCGAGGTGCCATCACCTACAACGCCCCCAACACCACCACCACGGCCCCGCCACCTAGGGCAACCCCACCAACGGCGTCACCAAGGACGCCAGCACGGCTGGCGAACGAACGCCACCGAGCCCTCAGCCAGGAGAGGCGAACGCCCACACCCAGCAACACCCAAACAGCCACTCCCAGACCCAGGGCCAGGAACTGCGACACCCACACCTGCACCGCCGCCAACACCCAAACCGAACACCACAACACCCTCACCAACGGAGACGCCCGGAACCAACAACGGACCAACACACGAAACCACCCAGCGGCCAAGTTACACCCAAGGCGTTCCAACCGCACCACCCACCGGCCCGCACCCAGAACCACCACCAGCACCAGCAGCAGCCACTGACAACCCACACACAGACCCACACCAACCACCAGCAGCATCAACAACATCAGAGACACCGTGAACCATGGCAACGCCCGCAACGACCTCACCACCGGCATCACCGACAGCGCCACCGGCAGTGCGACCTCACCGACAGCAACCCGGAGCATCCCCCATCGCGCATCCCGGTGAGACACCATCGGCAGCAAGGACACCGAGGGGGCCAAGGCCAACCCACCAGCCAACGACGCACATGGGAACCTCCGCCAGGAGTGGCGAGGTCCCCCCTCCGCCGTCAGAACACCGCCAGGGCAGCACTTACAACACCCTACAACGCCAACACACACAGCTCCCCCGGCGGCAACCCCACCAACGCCAACACCGGCACCACCGACAGCGGCAACACGGCGACACCACCACCCAACCGCAGCAAGGTCACCCTAAACCGCAACCGCAGCAACACCTGTCACTACGGACCCACGGACAGCCGACACCACCAGGACCACAGACCGGCCAAACACCAGCCACGAATGGCACGCCCGGAACCACCGAACACCAGCACACAGGCCACCCGGCACCAACGCCAAAAACACCCACGCCACCGGACCACCGCGAGACACACCACCGCCAACCCCACCAACGACGAACCGAGGTACCGTCACCCACAACACCCCTAACACCACCATCACAACCCCGGCACAGAGTAACACCTAGGGCGCCCCCATCGACGACAACACCAAGGACGCCACCACGGCTGGCGAACAAACGCCACCAGCGCCGCCCACCAGGCCCCCAACCAAGGGTAGAAACAACAACGCCACACGCCATCACACCCACCGCATCGAAATCACCCGGAGTAACGTCAACATCAACCAGGGGTCCCCACCACCCACCCAAGCAGCACAAAACACCACAGCAACACCACCACACCCTCGCCACCAGCGACACCACCGCCAGCACCCTCCGCCAGGAATGGCGAGGAGAAGGCCCAACAGCGCGGACCCACCAAACGTCCCCGGCACCCTCACCATCGGACCGCCACCACCGGCGCCGACCCCCAACACACCACCTTCACCAACGCCAGCGACCCCGGACGCAAAAATCACACAGCCCGCACGCACGGCACCAGCCAGAGCAACGCCGACACCACTCCCGGCCAACTCACACGAACACCACCGGAAGCACCACCGTCGACCGAACGCCACGGCGACCCCAGGGTACGAGTCCCCTCCACCATCTGCAAGGCCAGCGACACCGTCACCGGCACCAACCGGAACACCGACAACGACAGACTCACCAACAACCGACACCCCCCTACCGCTGCCACCCACCAGTCACGCCACCCGCCGTCAAAGCCACCAACCAATGCCGCACCCCGAACCACACTTACACCCGAAACCGGCACCAGCACGCCCGGCCGAGCCGTCAATGGCACCACCGCCCATGGCACCGCCTACGCTCACCACCGCCACCACCACCCCACGCGAGACCAGGAACCCCCGGCGTCGCCAACGGCCTCAACGAGCACCGACACCACCAACACCACCACACCCGGACAGGGACTACCCACAAACCAGGAACATCTCCACCACCTACAACCAATACACCACCCGCGGCACCCCACCATCGCCGACACCACCACGGCACCCATCACACCTCCACCACCGGAGGTGACGTGGGCCACACCACCTGTCAACTACAGCACCCTCGCCACCACCGCCACATCCGGCCCACAAACGTTACCGCCGACAACACCACATACGCCCATACGTCACCCACGCCATGCTCACCGACCATCACCTCGTCATCAGAGACACCAACACCACCGGCGACGACGACAGCGACGACAGCTGACCCGCCAGCTAACCACCATCAACCATAGCCCAGCACCAGCTTCATCTACTCTAACGCCCATACCACCCTCGCCAACAGCGCCGCCACCGACACAATTATCCACTCTGGCGCCCACACCACCCTCACCACCAACATCACCAACACCACCACCCCCAAGGTCAGGGCCCGCGGGAAACAGAACGGCAGAGCGAGCACGCCACCACCCGCACTCGTCGCCCACCCTGTCGTTCACCGCTCCGCAACACGCCCCCCCCCGCTTCCCCTGACAGGGCGTGCGCTCCAGCCTACTGCTGGGAAGACGACTTCGACATCCTCCCGGCCATCCGACACCTACTGGCAGCCACGGCCCCGCGCCCACAAGCCCATCAGCAACCCACGGAACCGCAAGAGCCCGACCACCCCATGCCACCACGCTCCACATCCCCCGCGTCCACCGCAGACCGGAACGCGGAACACCAGCGAGAGGAGCCCGACCCCGGCCGCGCCGCCACGCCCCGACCGCCCCCCCCCCCAAAGGACATCTACACCACGCTGGCCAGCACCCTAGCCCCCATGAACGCCGAGCAGTACTACCAGTCCGTCCAACGGGACCTCCCTGAAGACCACACGACCCTTCAGGGATGGAAGCAGGAGAAAAGGTACGACAACGAGTGGGGCACAGAGGAAGACCTTCTCTGGGACGACACCTGGAAAGGCACCGCGGACGCCTTCCTGGAGGCAGCAGCCGAAACCTACCCCCGCCCGCCCGGGGACACCAGATACGGCCTCCACGCCCTCCTAGCGTTCCACAGCTGGAAACACCGCCACACCGTCACCCTCCACCCCCTCGACCACAATCCACACCGATGGACACCTGAAGACGACGCCACAGCCACCATCACCGTACAGCAAAGCCCCGAGAACCCGGAGGAATACCAAATCACCTGGGACGATCCGGCACCCCACCCCCCCGCCTCCCCCACCCTCCCAGATGTCTTCGCCACCATCAGTGCAGAGCTCAAGGAAGCGAAAGCCCCCCAGCAACTGGACGAAGAGATGCCCCAGGCATCATCACCATCAACCACACAAGACCAACCCCGCACAGAGCCCCTCACCCACCCCATCACCACAATGGAGCTCCCCCCACAACACCGCACCACCCCAGACCGAAACGGGTTTCGAGACCTGCCGCGGGAATGGGCGGTCCACAACGGCACACTCCGGTGGGACGAAATCACACCGGGCCTCCAAGCCATCCGCCTCCACTCGATCACAGAGCCCACCACCACCTGGGCACTACCGACGGACCGCCACCACCTCCTCCTCACCGTCCAAGGCGATGCCACGATCACACCCACGGAAGGAGACCCCGTAACAGCAGCCCCCGCCCACGCCGTCCACATACCCCCGCAAGCATCGTCGGCACCTATGACGGTGCATCCAGGCCCCACCCCTTAGCAGGCCATCGTCATCACCTACCCCGCCCCCAATGACCACACACACACCTGGCAGCAACGATGGGAGGACATCCGAGGGGACCTCCTCCAAGAACACCTGGGGCTCACACGCACCCACCACACCCTACAACCGATGCGAGGAGTAGGCCAAGCGCCACACGGCATACACGCCCCGGGAGTATGGGCGTACGCCACACCCATAAACCCACAAGCAGCGGAGGACATCAAGACCGCCTCATCCATCCCGCAAGCCCAGACCCAAACCCCGCACCGCAACACCCAACGAGGCTACACAATTTGGTGGGCATACCAAGACCATGACACCCTCACCCCCCAACCGGAGGCCCCCCCTCTAGACACCAACACCACCGCCCTCCTCCAAGCCGCAGCAGCGGCAGCCACACAGGTAGGGGCCCCGGAAACCTGGGGCCCACGATACCTGGTCGAAACCAAAGTGGCGCCCCACGCGAAGGGCCAAGATAAACCCCCAGCACCGAAGCCGCTTCACCCCCCGCTCAAGCTAGACCCGACGGAATACACCCCCCAGGATGAATGGGCGACCCACTACATCATCCCCCACACCACCACTCGCAAGAACGACGCCGCCAAGATCACCGTCACCCGCCACCTCCCCCACACCACACAGGTGTATGAGCTGACGGCCCCCAACGTCCTCGTCACCCGTCGCCGACACGACGAGCGATACACCATACAGGCAGAAGGGGCCGCCGCGACCACCCTGTACACATGGGCAACACGGGGGGACCTCCCACACCCCACCCTCCACCAAGCCCCCTCCTGGCCCACCCCCTTCCACACAGCGGACCGCCCCAACAAGAAGCCCAAACACACGGGTGTGCACACCCACGCCCAGGAGGCCCAGCACCGACACGAAGCGAGGCGCAAGGCCCGCACCCTCCACGACGACCACACCATCCCCCGCATCGGCGCCCCCCCCGCCAGGGTATCAGATACCACCCACAACCGCACGATCACAGGCATCACCACGGACTGCCTGAACCCAGCGGTGTCGCGGGCAGACGCCGTGTGGATCAGCGAAGGGCGCTCCCACACCCGGGCGGTGGCGCGCCTCCACAACATCCAACCCCACAAACTCCAACGCGCCGTTGGACCCTTCGCCGTACACGTCACCCCGTACGGCATCGACCACCCCCGGTGTGAGCACCATGACCCGCCCTGCTCCACCCCATGCACCTCGCCCCTGCGCCAACTGCTGCCCGCCCCCACCATCACGGGCAACATGTACCTGGGCACCGTACCGGGAGACCCGGGCATATACATCCTGCCCAACAGGTCCAGGGAACACGCCATCCCCCTCCACGGTGTAGAATCCCTCGCCCTGGGACCACCCCCACCAAAACACCAACACCAACACATCCCGGGGGACAAACGGACACAGGCCCCAGACGGGGGAAAAAGGGCCCACCAACGCGCCCTGGCCCACATCACTCTCCACCCCGCAGCCCACCTACCAAATGACTTCGGCACGGAGCGCCACATCGTCCTGGAGGGGCAAGCCCACCACATCATCACCGCCGCGCTGTACACCCTCGCCGCCCACGAACGCCACTGGTACCCCACAACCATCCAAGCAATGCCCCCACCGCCCCAAGGCCCCAAAGATCCCGTCACCCCCTTCCACATCGATCAACTCCTAAGCCGCAAGGCCCCCCCACACCTCCACCCCTCCAGGATACCACTAGCCATCGCATCGTGGGACACCCTCGACACCCCCCCCCGACAACCCGCCATCCACATCCTCAAGGCGGACACCCAATGGTGGGTCCTCCACTGGGCACACGGAGTCCTCATGGCGGCCCAGGCCTATACCCCGCAAATGGACCTGGAAGACCCCCCACGGGGCCAGCAGCGACTCCTCCAAGCCACCACCCTCACAGGCCGCAAAGGCGCCCCCTGGGAAGCCCTCCACACAGCACTCTACTGGGCTCAAGGCTCCCCCAACGGCCCGGACACACCGGAACCCACAGAGGCCTGGGTCATGCAGGCCAAGACCATGAGGAACTACCACCTACACCACCCCTTTGACGACAGCCCCGCCGCACTGCCATGGCCAACAGATCCCCCGGAGACCGTGCGCAAGCTCGCCGACATCATACGCAGCCACGCGAAAGCGAAAATGCAAACACCGGCAGAACCCCCACTGAGGGATCCAGACCAGCAAGCAACGCACCCCTTCTTCAAACCCCATGCCCCGCTACCTCCAGTCCCATCCAAGCGAACGAGACGACAAAGGGGCGCACCCGCCCCCAGCCAAGCCGGAAAAGCAGCGACCTCCCGATCCCCCGCGAACCCAGACCAAGCATCCTCGTCATCCTCCCTCCCACCAATACCACCGCCCCACCCGGACCAAGCATCCTCGTCATCCTCCCTCCCACCAGTACCACCGCCCCACCCGGACCAGGCATCCTCATCATCCTCCCTCCCGCCACCAGCACAGCCCCCGCCCGAAGCGTACCCAGGGTTCGAAAAAAGTTGCGAAGGTCCAACAGCCCTTCCGCAACGACCACACAGGCGACTGGATCTGGTGTGAGGGCACGATCCAGTACCGCCTCAAGGGACCGGGGGACAACGGGGGGCCACAAGTCCGGGTGATCTGGCACCGCCAAAAGGAGCTAGACCAAGGCAGCAGCGCCCCGGACAAACCACTCGGCGACACCCTGGAACTCACCAACGCCCACCTCATCCGGCTCCGCACCGAAGAGAACAAGGCCCACACAGGCACCAAATACACTGGGGAGCTCCCCCCGGAGTGGAGCCAAGGCCTCCCCCCGCCGCGCCCACCCAAACGCCCACGAACCGGCAAAAAGTCCCCAAGCCCCAGTCCCCCTCCCTGACGGGGCAAGGGCCGAGGGCACAAGCCTCCACAGCCCCGGCCCGCCCCCACCGAGGCCACCGTCAACCTCCTCGACCTCAACCACCCGGCCGTCACATACTCCAAGGACGCCACAACCGCCCTCCAAGAGCTCCTGATGACACAGGGGCCGGGGTGGGTCCCCCACCTCCTCACCTTCCAGGAACAAGGCCTACAGCGCGACGACCCCCCAGAGACCACCCCCATATATACCCCGGACCAGAAAGCGTACAAATGCTACTGGCACAAGGGGACCCCCCTATACGCCCAAACCGGCATCCACGTCCACCTCGTCCACCACCTCAGCGTCCCAGGGAGGCTAGGTGTCTATGAGGTCGTCGGGGACGGATGGCAACTCAACGTCATCAACACCCACGTCCCCTTCGGCGAAGCCACGGAACCCTTCCTCCAAGCCCTGGCCGAGGCATACCGCCAAATGGCCATGCTCGCCCCCACAGTCATCATCGGCGACATGAACGCCGCCCCCACCCCAGCGGACCGAGGGGGACAGGCCACACCCCAGGACCAAGCAGTCCGCGACACCATCGAAATGCTGGGGCTCGTGGACCTGACGGCCAGCCTCGAAGGCCAACCATCCCACTTCCCCCACCAAACGGATGCCGCCCCATCCCGCATCGACGTATGCTATGGCGACCCCACCACCATCATCCGAGCGGAGGCCCGATATGGACCCCTCCCGCTGGGACCCACGGGCCATAGCCCCCTGCACATCCGCCTCACCATCCCCAACCTTCCCCCCAGCCCCCCAGAAGATGCGGACCAAGGCCTACCACCCCCCCTGAAGATGCCCCCGCTGCATGACAAGCATGCCTGGTCCCAATATCACAGGGCCATAGACCGCGCCCGGCGCATCCAACCAGACCCCACCGACCTACTCACAGCCATGCGCACGGCCGCCGTCGCCTGCGGCTTCCAGCAACAACCCCACACAGACGACGACCAACCACCCACAGCCCTGGGGGACATGCTCCATGACCTCTGGCATGCGAAGCAACAACTGGCGACCCTCCTCCACACCGACACCCCCCAAACCCGCCGCCAGATACACCACTGCAGGACACGGATAGCCCAAATCAGGGCGGACCTGCAGCGGTGGCACATCCACAGGCAACAGCGCATCGCCCAGGAACACGAACGGTATGCGCAACATGAACTCCCCTACAAGGCCATCCGCCACCTCAACGACGCCATGACCGATACCGGCCACCGCACCATCACCACGGTCCGGCAGGAGGACGGCTCCCTCACCAACGACCCAGCCACAGTGCTCCAAGCCACCCAAGACAGCTTCCTCCGGCAACACACCCCCACCCAAGACACACTGGACCCAGACACCCAGGCCAAAATCGACCGCCTCCCTCGGGTCTTGAACCACGCCCAGAGGAGGCACCTGGAAAAACGCCCCTTCACCATCCACGAAGTCCGGAAGGCCATCCACAGTCTCCGGCAACACAAAACCCCAGGCTACGACGGCCTCCCTGCAGAGGCATACTACCACCTCCCCGCCCACCTCCTCCGCGTCCTCGCCCACCGCCTCTGGGACATCGTCACGGGGCGGACCCCCCTGCCACCAGACTGGGCAAACGTTGTCCGCCCCCTCTACAAAAAAGGGGACTGGGCAAACCCGGACAACTGGCGCCCCATAGTCTGTGCGGTCACGGAGGTCAAAATCGTCTGGACCATCCTCCTGCGCCGCCTCCGCCCCCACCTGGACCCCCACATACCAGCGAGCCTCCTGGGGGGCCATCCCAGGCCGCTCCCCACACGAGGCCATCTTCCTCCAGGACACCATCGCGGACATGGACCCGGTGGACCTCATCATCGCCTCCCTCGACGTCAAGGGAGCCTTCCCGAACACCCCCTGGCTCCTACTAGAAGCGGTGTGGAAGCGCCTAGGCCTCCCCTTCTACAACTTCACCTCCGACTACATCCGCACCCGCAAATACACGGTCCGCACAGGGGCAGGCCTCACCCCCTTCCTGGAGCCAGGCAGCGGGGTCCCCCAAGGGGGAGCAGAGGGCCCCTTCCTGTACCTTCTAGGGACGCTCCCCCTGGCCCTCGCAATCGAGCAGGACTACCCGGCCTACGCACCCTACCCCCTCCTCTCCCCCCTGGTCGGCTTCGCGGACGACACCAACCTCACCGTCGCGCACACCCCACACGACCCCCATGCCCCGGACCCCGGAGCAACGGTCACCCAACAGGCCAACGACTTACTGGACGTGACCGTCTCCTACCTCTCCCACAACAACCTCATCGTCCACCCCACAAAGTCAGTGGCCATGATCAAGGGGTCTGCCACACCTCCCACCCTAGGGCCACAAGGGCCCCCCATGCACGTCGTGACGACCACCACCCACCTGGGGGTAGTCCAGGCCGCCAACCCTGAGGACGCCACCCTCCCTCCCAAGTTGCAGTCGCACCTCGCCCATCTCCCCAGATATGCGTCCCCGACCACCAAGGCCCTCTCCCTGTCCCACCAGAGCTTGGCGTACTACCTCACCGGGGTCTTGAACGCCTTCATAGGCTTCCAAGCACTCCACCTGACACACCCCACCACCGCCCTCCAGCCGGCCACACGCGCCGTGACCAAGGCATGGGCAGCACACGGGGGCTGGCCCACCTCCATACCCACCCGCGCCATCCGAGCGGCATGGCCCCACTATGGAGACGCCATAGGGGACGAGGTGAAAGCAGCCTATACCAGACACACCGCCCTCCTCCTTCACCGCATGACCCACAACCACTCACCGGAGGTACGCGAGGTCACCGCCATCCGCCTCCAAGCCGCACAACGGGCCCGCAACACATGCCCGCGCTGGGTACTCCACCAGACGGGCATGCCCACCAACATGAACACGCGCCTATGGAACCACCTGCAACTTCTCCTACCATCCCCACACCACGCCATACTCACCAACCACACGTGCCCAGAGAAAGGGCCACTAGCGGTCCTCTGCGGGGACCTCCACCATCACCCCAAGGGCACCATCCACACCATAGACTTTGTCGGGGCCTCCATCACCGTAGTATACGTCACCCTCTCCCAAATGCGAGTCCTGCACCACAGCGGGGCACACCACACCCCCTTTCTACAGCTTCCCGAATGGCCACAATACCGCCTCTTCCACCAGTACCTCACGCAGACGGCACGAGCAGCGGGACACACTCTACCGGGCAGCAAAGACATGCGCACAGCCTACCGAGAATTCACAAAACAACACCCGCGACCCATCCCAGCGACACCGCCCTACGCACCCACCGGATCGAAACACGAACCCGTCCCCCCGGTAACGGGCCCAGTCCCACCACTAACCCTGCTACTGGCCCCGAACGAAGCCAAACCCACGCAGACCACCGTCATCCACCACGGGGCAAAATGGCGCATACCGAAGCACCACATGACCGCCCGAGACCTGCCAAAGGTCCCCCAAGATTCCCAGAGCATGCCACGCACATGTTGGGCCTGTGACCCCGAGGCACCAACCACACCATGGCCCGTACTACACCTCATAGCACGCCACCACACCCACCCCACAACCCACCTACCACCACAGGCCTACGCATGGATAGCCCCATGGTTTCACCGCACCGACACTAACCCCACGGTAGCATGGAACCCCGACCACGCGCCCAAATGGCTCTTCACCACTACACCGACATGCCCCCGCCCCGACCCGGCAGGGGTCGCCATCCGTTACAGCATGTACGAGCCAGGCAGAACAGGCAAGCACGAGCACCCCTACTATCCACTCCACCACTCCTGCCACACACCGGAGCACCAAACACAAACCCTCAAATGCCACGACCTAAACCCCGACACAGCCTACATCCTCCACTACATCTACTCCTACCTCACACAAGGACAGCCGGAGCAGGGACTGATAGCCCTGTCCCCCCAAGCGAAGCACATCATCTCCAAAGGAATAGGGGTGTACGCCACCCCCATCCTGCAGCCCACAACCCCAGTAGCCCACCTCGCCACGGGCCTTGCCATATACGCCTACCTGCCCATGAACCCATGCCGCCTCCCACAACCATCACCGGCGGACCGGCTCTTCTTCACCGACGCCTCAGGCGAATCCTCCCTCACGCCCATCACCGGGGGGGCCACCCTGCAGCTAACCCACATCGGGGGACACTACCACATGGACCACCACACGGGCCACACCACCTATGGGGCCTCTTCCCACGGGGAGCTAGGGGCCATGGCCGACGCCATCACCGAGGTCGCGGCCCACCTACCCGCCCACTCCCCGCACATCGTCCGGGTCTGGTTCGTGGTAGACGCCACTGTCGACACACACCTGCTCCTCCGCATAGCAAGGCAACCACTTCACAAAGCAACCGCGACGAGCCTCGGCACCCAGGCACTGCTACTCTGGAAAGCCCTACGCAGCCTTCCCCCCTACGTCCAGCTCCACATCGTGAAACAAGAGTCCCACAGGCACCAATACGGAAATGGTAAGGTCGACAACCAGGCAGTACACCAGCGCACAACACACCTACCAGCCCTCCAGATCCCAGACCTCGGCCGCAACCACACACACCTCCAACACGTGCCCCCTGTACCCGAGCCCCATCAGACCCCGGACTGGGTACCAGAGGACGCCCCCTATTCCTCCCACGACAGAGCGTACCACTACCCCAACCCCATCCAACATCTCGCCCGCGTTCTCGGCGACGCAGACAGCCGGGCGCACATCCAGGAGCTCCAGGACAAACTGCAAGTCCCCCTCTACCACTCAGCGCTCCGCCCAGCAAACGTCCCAGCCCACCTCCAGAAACGACGCATCCAGCTCCTCAGGGAGCAGCTGCCACTCCTCACCAGGGTCGCCAGATGGCTCGCCCGCAAGCACATCCACGTCCCCGACGAACACACCCGCTGCCCATGCGACCACACCACCCCGGAGGACTGGGAACACTTCAAAAAATGTCCCCTCCATACAGACAGGGACATCCTAGTGGGCTGGTCCCCGGCGGAAACCCTGCGACAACACGAAGGATGGCCAACCCACAGCCACGCACATCAGGCCACCGAACACCTCTTCCGGGACCCCCTGATCAAAGAAGCCACCATGAGAGGGGCAGTGACACAGGCCCTGCACCGACACCTCACCAAACACACGGAAAGCCCCATGGAGGCAGCAGCACACCTCCAGCTAGAAGCGGTCCGCAGAGCAGCGGCCCAAATGGTACACCGCAAACACCTCCTGCTAACACACGCGGAACAACTCACCGACCCCGCCGCCAGGGAACACATGCAGCGTCTCATCCATTACCATGCCGTGCATGACCCAGACGTCCACTAACCCGCTCCACGCCCCGCACGCGCCCCCCGTCTCCATCCACAGGTCTCCAAGGCACCACCACAGCGCCCCGAGACCCGTCTCGCACCCAAGAAGCCACCCGGCACCGCCCAGTCCGGCCGAGCCCAGCCAGGGCCAACCATACATCGACGTAGACACGCAAGACCCCGGCAGCCCATCCAGCCCACCCCCCCCGGACCCGGAGCACCCCCCCCTCACACCGGCCACCATCCGCGACCCTGACCTCCTCCGAGCGACCCTCCAAGACAGGGCCCCGGCCACCCCCCTGGGCTGGTACCGCCTACAAGAGGACTGGACCAAGCTCACCGTCAAAGCCCTCCGGGACCTAACCACCCCAGGCAGCGGCCTCCACGAGACCATAGTGGACCTCGTGCTCTGGCGAGCCCGCAAACACACCCGGGGCCAGCCCATCTGGATCCCCCCCATCGAGTGGGGCCAGGCCCTGACGCACGACACCGGCAGCAACGTCACGCGTCGAGGGACCGTACGCCTACGGCGGGCCCAAGCAGAGACGGACCACCCAGGGGACCCGAACCACCCGGAGCAGTGGGAACAGGCCACCGCGCCCAACCGCGACACCGCCCTCCGCGCCGCCGGCCTCCGCACCCCGGACGACGACCTCCCCCCCCACACCTACAGACAGTGGCCACCCCCCACCGGAGGTCTGGGTTACAGTCCTCGAGCGCGGCCACTACTACGTGATAGCCGCTACGGCTACGTCCCCCGGCCAGCAATGGATCATCCAGGGGACAGACACCATGTACGCCCCGGAGACCGCCCCACCAGGGGCAGTGGGGGACCCCACCACCCAGCACAGGATCCTCAGGGGTGTCTTCCAGCCAGGGGACACGCCCCCAGCCCGCGCCCTGGCCCAAAGAACCTCAGGGAAGGCGGGCTACCACCTGGGATTGGCCATGCTCTGCCTAACCCACTGGATCCAGCGCCACTGGCCACCCACGGGGACCGTGCCCTGGGTTTGGGCCATCCCCACCGCCCACACACAAGTCGAGGCAGGCCCGGACACACGACCAAACCCCCCCCCCAGACCGCAACAGTCCCTCACCTGCGGGTACCACGCCATCGGGAGGGTCCTCAACCGCGCGGGTCTTAGCCCAAAGCTAGCATGCCTCCTTCCCACCACTGACCAAGAGGTCCACCAGATACGAAAGCTCGTCTGCGAAATCCTTGCCGCGGCAGCAGAAGACGGCAAGCTTCTCCTCCAAACCGCCCGGCCTACAACTGCCCACGCAAGCGCGCGGCAAACGGACACATACACCGGCACAGCACACCCCCCCGCACAACCCCCGCCCATGCCCCCCCCCTCTCGCTGCTCAACCGGAGACCCACACACGCCCACCAGCGCGCGCACCCCCGGGCCCCGCGACACGGGCCTCCCCCGACCGCCCGAACACCAGCACACGCCCGCCACACACCCGCCCGCCGGCCACCCTTCACCGCCCCCCACACTCGACAACCCACACACACCCGCCAAGGGGAGCCCCGCGCCCCGCGGCACGCCCACCCCACCCAGTGGCCCGCCCACGCCCCCCACACACACCCCAGAGGACCCAGGCCCATTCCCCCCGGCCCCTGAATGCAGCCCACGCGAACTGTTCCCCCCCGCGGACACCAACCCACACGACCTCGCACATTGCAGGACCCGGCCCAGCCGAGCCCAGAGCGAGAAGGCCGCAGCCCCGCGCCTCCCTCCCCCGCCGCTGCCGACCAGATCGGCCCGCCGGGCCGCCAGGTCACGACCGGGCCCCCCCAGCCGCCCGCCCCCAACCTACAACCCGGGGACATGCCCTCCATCCTCCCCGCCGTGGCCGCAGCAGAAGCCGCCGCCCGCAAGCCCGCCCGCATCACAGCCCAACCCGCGTCCACCACCTCCTCCTCGTCCTCAGCCTCCTCCACCTCCTCCACCTCATCCTCCGACCCCCCCCTCCCCGCCAAACTCATCCTCAAGGCCACGGCGAAAGCCAAAGCCGCGGCCGCACGCACCGGCCCCCCAACCCCCACACAGGCGACTCAGGCACCCCGGCAACCCACCGGGACGACCCCCGACCCGACATCGACGCCCTCACACCTCCGAACAGAGGTACTCCTCAACCTGGAACCGGACCCCAACCCCAGACCCGACCCCAAACCAAAACCGGACCCCACCCCCAAACCCAACCCCAAACCCAAGCCGGCGCCCACGCGAGCACACACAACACCGCATACGCAACGACACAAAACCACCCGACACTACCCCCGCCCGGGCCCTCGCCCAAGCCAGGACCCCCCGCCCACCGCAACCCGCCCCCCCCTCCCGCCGGCACCCACCACCACCGCGGAGACGGCCACCCAGCTGAACCCCGTCCAGACCCTCGTCGGCATCCCCGTCACCAAGCGCCCCGTCATCCATCCCCCACAAACCACCACCACCGCCGGCCAAACCGACCCAGGGACGTGGGACCCCTCAACCATCGTCACCGTCAAGCCCGGCCCCCAACCCTTCCCCCATGCCCACCACATAGTGCAGCCCCGGGGACTGCCCACGATGGCCAACCCCCCACCCCCACAAGGGGGACTGGAAAACCCACAAGGACTCCATGGGCCATACCCACAACACCAACCCCACCACTACACACACCACCACCACCAGCGGCCCCACCACCACCACTACCAACACCACCCCCACCACTACCACTGCCCACAGCCCTACCCCACCGGGCCACAACCCCCCGTACACGAACAGCACCAGCGGACAGGATGGCAGCCACCGAGCGCCCCGCCCGCATACCCACCCCCCCCGTACCAGCCACCACCCCCATACCAGCCGTACCCCCGCGGCCACCATCCGATGGCCGAAGGGGCCCCATGGACAACGGGGGACCTCCCCCCCCAGGCGGCACCGCGCGGGGCCCCGTACCCCCCCGGCCACCATCCGATGGCCGAAGGGGCCCCAAGGACGACGGGGGACCTCCCTCCCCAAGCGGCACCGCGCGAGGCCCCCCAGAGGCCGCCGACGCTTCTGGACTGGCCCGACTCGAGCGACGGGGGCCGGTCCCGCAAACGGCGGCGCTCCCGCCCCCCCCCCGCACGACACACTCGCCCACGGCGCCCACACTCCCACCGCGCCTCAACCACCCACTCGCGCCGCTCCCACTCCCCCAGATACCACCACGACCCCCAGGGACCCCGCTCCCGTCGCTCCCGCTCCCCCGGGCGCCACCACGAGCGCCACCGCCGCAACATGTCCCCCTCCCCCTCCCCCCACCGGCCACCCAGCCTCCGCCACCACCACTCCCGCTCCCCCCGCCGCCCCACGTCCACCTCCCCCTCCCCCCACACGCCCCGCCGGGCTCCCCGTTCCCCCCGCCACCCGTACCCATCCACCACCCCCAGCCGCCGCCACCACCACTCCCGCTCCCCCGGACGCCACCGAGCGCGCCACCGCCGCCCCATGTCCACCTCCCCCTCCCGCTCCCCCCTCCGCCCGTACCCGTCCTCCACCCCCAGCCCCCGCCGCCGCCGCTCCCGCTCCCCCAGGCACCGCCACCCCCGCCACCACCGCAGGTCCACGTCTTCCCCCCGCCGCTCCAGGACCCCGGACACGGACCCCTCCCCCCCCCGGGCCCCCGCCTACCTCGCCTGGTGGTCTCCCCCCGCTCTGCAGGAGCTCCGCCGCTGGGTGAAATGGGCCGGGGGAGCGGGAAGGCACGAAGGGGTGCACATGGTGCATACCTTCGAGGAGGTGCGCACCCGCACCCCCGCAAACCCCAACGAGGCCGCCCCGGAGGCCATCATGCCGCAAGCGGCATGGGAGGCCCTCCTCCGCGATGCGGTCCAGGGCCCCCGCCCCCCCTACACCCCCCAAGCCCTCCGCCAGTGGCTCCAGGCCACCCACCCCCAAGCCTGGGCCACCGGCGCCCCCTCCCCACCCCGCCCCTCCCGCCACCACCACACCAGGAAGGGGCAGGACAAGGGCAAGGGAAGGGCAAGGGGCACCAAGGAGCACACAGACAAGAGGGCACGGAAGGGCCCCAAGTGAGGGCAGTCACACGCAGGGACAGGGCGCCGGCAGCGACACCACATGGGGGCAGGAAACCACCCAAGAACCAGGACGGGGCGGGAACGGGGACCAAGACACGGAGGACAAAAGCACCACGGCGGGCACCACGACCCACACCCAGGAAGGGCACACCACAACGGGGAGACCAACGCCGCCCCAGCCCCACCAAACACCCCAACACACACCACCGAAGCAAACATCGGACGCCATAAGGGACACACCAGCGCGCGCCCACCGGCCACCGGAAAACCACACGGAGAACGGAGGGCACACCTACACGGGGAGTACGGGCCACACCCACAGAGGAAGCCGCAGGGAACGCCGCCGCACGGCGCACCACCACGCCCTCACCACCAGGCGACGACCCCAACCAGGCACCGGAAGAGGACGAAACCACGGCCGCGGCACCCACGGCTACGGACCCCCAGAGGACACGGGACCAAGGCACAGGCCCCCAGGGAGGGCAACCCCACGGACCGTCACGCGACCACACCATGGGCTATAAGGGCCGGGCTGTGTTACCGTCGCGGTTTGACGCAGAGTACTGCAATGCACTTGGATTGACGGCCGGGGGCTTGATCTCAGCTGGCCTCCGTGAGGGCGTCCGTCACCAACCTGTTGCGTCCAGTGGAGGAATGGCACTGCGGCGGCACGCCGATCCCGTCCATTATGAATTTCGAGCGCCGCAAGGGGAAGTGAAAGGCTGTGATCGATCGCGAAGGCCTTGGTGCTGCTGGACGGTGCCCCCTTCAAGGCCATCTCCGAGCGCCGTGACGACTGGAAGAGCCAAGATTACTACCGGTGCCCCGGACCCCTGCAGTTCAGCACCGGAGATATGGACATCCCCCTGACCCTGAAGTATGAGCTCATCTCCCGGCGGCACCGACCCGGACCCTCATGTCCCTGCCAGCGCAGCCGAGCTGCAGTGCAAGCCTTTCGCCACTCAAACAGCGTTCGGAAGCCACCTCCACCGTCCGACTCCTGATTTCTGTTTGTCTGCCTTGGAGAAGGAACGTCTTCCTACACCCCGAGTACGCCTGCCTGTCAGCGGGGCCCGGTGAAGATTGAGTCCATGGGTGAGAGTCAGCGTGCACGCCCCAAGGACACCGTGATTATTCAGCAGGACTTCCCGAAGACCTACCCGACCCACACAGGCCAGGCTGACCTCCACTGACCCACCGCGGCACCACGCGAGACCACGGCACACCCCACCACAGCGCGCCACAGAGCAACGCACCACAGCACGACGCAACGCGACGCGGCACAGAGCGGCACAGCACGACACAACTGACCCTAACCTGAGGGACTAACCGAAGCCAGCCACCGCACACCCAGGAAGGCGCCGCGCCACCACGCCACACACCAGCACCGCAAGCCACACACGGGGCCACAGCGCGCCAGGCGACAACGGTGACGGACCACCCAGAGGATTACAGCCGGCACCGCAGAGGGGTAAGGACACCAACAGCCCCAGCCCCCTAACCCAAAACTACAAGCAGCCGCCTGGCGCAGCCGCCCAGCCGGCAGAGCCAGGACCTAACCCAGCAAGAAAAGGCGCCGAGCCCACCGTGTACAAAGCCCACCCGACCCATGGGGCCGGAACGTGACCACACAGAACGCAACTGAAGACAGCAGCCCGGAAGACAACACTGAATGCAGGCCAGTGCGTGCGCCAGCCCAGGGCAGGCAGAGGGAGGAACAGGCAAGCCCCCCCCCCCCCAAAAAAAAAAAGGAGGGGGGAAGGGGAAAAGGCACGAAAACAGCCCACAGCCGCCAAACCGCCCGCCAACACTACCACAGGCGGCCAAGCCCCCCCCGGACGGCAACGAAAAAAAAAAAAAGGGACCCCCACAGAGGCACAGGGGGACCACCCACCCAAAACCGGCAACACCAAGCCAGTAACAGCGGACCACGGGGAAAAGGGACACGGAAAATAGAAAAAAAAACAAACAGAGAGCCACCAGCCCAGCCCGAAAGAAAGGGGATGGAGGGACAGGGACCACAAAGCCAAAAAAAAAAAAAAGAAAAGAAAACACCAAAGCGAAAAAAAAAAACACACCCCGACAACCCAGCCAAGAAGGGCTGGGCACAGGCGAGACCCAGGCCCAGCACACACGCCCACACCGCGCGCCGGAACCGGAAACGGCGGGGGGCAAGCGGGGCGCCCACGAAACCACACACGTCCCAAAAGCAGGCCAAAACCGAAGCCCAACCACGAACACCACAAACAGCCGACACTAGAGGGACAACACCACAAACCGTGCCCAAACACACCCACCCAAGACCCCAGCCAGGACTGGCGGGGTAAACAAAACCCGCACCCAACCGGCAACCGGACCCAAACACAAACGCCACACGACAGTAGGAAACCCAGTGCCCACAGCCCGGGCACTGAGGCAGCCCGTGCCATGCAGGTGACCCGGCCAAACGAGATCCGGAGACCGGGGGTAAGGCTGCATCCTAAGGCCTGCGCTGCTTTGGGACTCGAGGCGGAGCGTGCGACACCCAAGCGCCTCAGAACCCTGGTACCAAGAACGTGCATGCACGCCTTGGGAACGGGATACGCCAGGAAGTCCGGTGAACCCCTAGGGTTCCGCCCAAAGGAGGGGACGTGCGCAAGCACGGGGGCACACCCTCCCGGCGAGACAAGCATGTCACGCTGGCGGCGATCAGCCCTCCCGGCGTAGCCCGGGGCCGCTTTGTTGGGGGCCAACAGTCAGGTCTAGCGGGAAGTAAGCCGCCTCCCCTCTTCACGCGCGAAGCCTCTTCCTGTTCGTCACAGGGGCGACGCCAGGGGGAACCATGGGGCGCCTCCCCACGACCGAGTGCACCTACCTACCTACTCTGATGACGAGGGTGAGGACGACGACTTTATCGCCGAGAAGATCCTGATGGACAAGCCAGACCCGAGGACGCCGGAGACAATTTTCTCTGCCATACAGCTTGGTGTGGCCGTGTTGGAAAGATGTATGGTGATGTTGTAAGAATGTTGTATGGAAATTCAGAGGTGATGAAGCACAGGCTCAAAGATGTGCTGCCACCGTTGCCAGTACCAGGTGTTCAAATTCTTCCACAGGAAACTGTAATTCTGTCTGAAGTGAAGCGGTACCGTGGGGCCTCGCGGAGCGTGAGGCCTTCGACCCTTGAGACCCACGGGACACTGCGCTGAACTTGTTTCTTTGATCTTGCAAATCTCTGCCTTGCACTGATTTTCTCTTTCTTGATCCACTGATTTGTCTACCATTTTGCTATCCAGCTTGTCTTGGCCACACTTGCTTTGCTTTGACTTGAGAAAAACATAATGCTGATCCCTTGCTTTGCTTTGACGTGAGAAAAACAAGATGCTGATCCCTTGGTATTCCTGCATACTTTGCCGCCGCACGCTTGGTCCTGCCTTGCTTTCACGTGAGAAAAGCTGACCACAGATTGATTTTAATAATAAAATATCCTGCTGCTCATGCAAAGATACAAACCCTTGGATCGTCAAAGCCTTGCTGGCACCCAATAGCAAACGCAGCGCACGAAATCCACAGGAGGTCTAACCTGTATCGAGGGTTTCTTTCAGTGAATCCATCATAGGCTGAGACCTTCCAATTTTCAGCTTCCACGATGCTGAGCGCCATAGGCCAGTAGCCGTAGGCCCTCAACGAGGGCGCTCTTGCCACGATGCTGAGCGCCACCGGCGTATTCCACACCTTTGGCCCTCAACGAGGGCTTACTCTGCGTCCACGATGCCCTGGCATGCTGCCCCAGGACGAGGGATGCGGCGTTCAGGCCAGTGTTGGCCTACAAATAATTCTGAGAACCTTTGACGGTCCTCCCATATGACACAAACCTGAACGTCAACGACAAACAGATTCCGTAACAAACAGAATTAACATACACGACGCAAATCGCATATATTAAGCTACAGAATTTAACTTTATAAAAAAAATGCCAAATAAAAACACGTAATGGCAGCTAATGGCTGCCTTCTGTCACTCTCCTGATGCAAAGTTACGTCATTTGCGTCATTTGCGTGAACTTCGCGCTATGCGCCAGAAGCCTTCGCGACGCTAAGCTCTGCTACAGAAATGCAAACGCGGGGATCGTTACCGATGCCGCTTCACGCCCCTCCTAAGAGCTTAGCCAGGTTGCCGGCCGCGAGGACGGGCTTCTCCAACGTTACTTGGCGACTCTCGCTGAGACCTCGAAGGTTGAACGATGGCCTGCTTCGACGTTGTCCCCTCCGACGCATCATGGCTTCCGTGCAGCACCGATGCTGGTCTTGTGCACCTTTCTTCACCGCGCGCTGTAACTGTGGACCATGGTCGGGAGCACCCATACTTCGTACACGCTGGCACGGAACGTGTAGCCCTCGAAGGATTCGGGAATCTTCAGTTTTGTTGTCCACTCCACACGCGGCTGCTTGCAACACATGATCGGACGCGTCTAAGGCGGCTAGACGCTCCTTCAGAATTTTTAAAGAAGGTCCCTACCAGGACCGGCCCCTGCTGTGCCCCTTCCGCCTGTAACCCCTGCCGATTTGCTCCTGATCAACGATTGCATTTATCAAAATCCAGGGTTCCAAATCCAAAAATATAGAAAATAAAATACAATCCTCCTTCAACCCTGAACAGCAACCAGATCCCACAAATCCAGCAATAATCCAATCCACACTGCGGGCTTCCGTTCAGCACACCGGTCGTCCCACGGTGGCGGGCATGTACAAGAAATGCACCAAAGAGGAAAGCCCTGAAATTGGCATATGAACACAAATAAAGCAAAGTTGGGGAAAGAGGTAAACCTACACATTCACAGCCATAAACCCCTCATTCCCTGGACTCAAGACCTTCCCTTGACTCACCAACATATTGCCCTGAACCAGGTCAAATGAGATGGCTGAATGCCATGTGTCACAAGTCAATACACAAACCCCAAAAATGTGTTCATTCCAAAGCCTCTAAGTCCTAGCCCAATAGGGGAGGTGGCGTGTCATGGCTTAAAGTGGCACTCAGGACCATGCCCTACCCTGACATAACCTTGGTTGGACTTGGAGTCGATTGGGCTTGGAGAACTGCCCCATGAAGATGACCTCACAACATGGCAAAATCAGGCAAATCACACCATAATGCCCAAAATTCAATTATATACTCAAAAATGCATACGGCAAATATTCAAATGCTCCATGCATGTGTCAAACCGGAGAGTAATATACAAGGGTGATATAGACCAAGAGTCCATGCCCAAGAATATGCCATCATTGCCTCCGAAACCCCTCCCGCTATGTACATGACATGCTTCACAAGTCAGCCCATGAGTTTGAGACCTGATTTTGTGAGACCTCGTGTGCCAAGCCAAAGTGACCATGTGATCCGGCATATGGTGAGGTACAACACCGAAGCATATGCGAACATATGAGCAACATACCATACCTCACGGATCTCTAGGCACTTTACTGTTAGCCGACCAGTTGAGCACATAGAACACAAAAATGAGCATAAAATGAGGTCAAAAACATGAAAATATGTCCAAATACAAAGTTGTCATGATAGTATATGTCTATGCTCACCCATGATATCCGCTCATGGTTCAATACACAAATGATTAGAACCATTCACGAACAATTCCCCCACTTGGATCCCCAATCGAGCGCATGGAGATACCTTCGCCACCCATATCTTCATGCCCCATGAAAATGGGAGTGCACTCATGGATCTCTTTGCCAAACATACCATGAGCAATACATACGCGGTAGACTTGGTCTAGCGCTTTGAATTCCACAATTGGGACATGGGCAAAGCCCTTGTCACGTGTGGCTCCCCATCTCCTCGGCCACACGAAGATATATAACATGGGCGTGAGCATATCGAAGCACATACCATGCATATAACACATACCCTCAAAAGTGGCTCCCACCATGGTATGCCATGCCCCTCCATGGACATAACGTCACGTTAAAAATACGTGGGAACCCAAAGGGGGGTCTCTATGCAACCCCAACACTCATGCGGTACACTCGAAAGTCGCAATAAAATGTTCGGTTGCGAGGTCCAAGAGTTATATATCACTTTCTACCCTCTTGACCATTATCCCTTGCTCTACCGGGCATGTGTACACACCGAAGGCGTTTGATGCTTTCTCAATTAAGTTGACACTGGGGCGCTTGCAACCCAACCTTCATTATTCTCTTTCCTCACACTCGCGCGTAGATATGGCCCTTCAAAGTGGTCCCACGATTCACTTTTGTTTCCCTTATATCTCCAAGTCAAATGGGTGGCAAGTAAAAGGGAAACCTGATTCGGGCATAGGGAAAGGATTATGACCACTCGAAGAAGACCAAATCAAGTGCGGCGATGTCGAAGTCGAAAATCCGATTTCGACATCGCGAAAAATTCAGATTAAAATTTCGAGTGCTTATTTAGAAAATTGCGGAAGCAACGAACCCTTTACAGATGAAATCTGACCCTTCATCGGAGTTTCCGCCAAAATATCTGGAAATAACAGTTAACCAATCGGTTACCGCAAAATCGCGAGCCAACTGACAGTCGCCGATACATTGACCATCAGAACGAAAGGCGGAAAAATTACGGAAACATTATAAAAAAAGAACACCGTTGATTCCTGATATTCTGATATATAAATCTCCGCTGGCGGCGCCTCGGTACTGAATATGGCCGCTCATAGCCGGAATGGCCAAACCTATCACACTATCACATCAGGTTAGGTCAGGTGGATGGGAGAGTATGATATCAGCCAATGGCGGCTTGCCGGCACATAGATACACACCCCAAGTGACCCCAAGATGGCCACGGGGGTCCGAACCGGCTTCACCCCCCTTCTCAGAGCGTTGTTACCGCTCGGAAGCCATTAAATAGAGGACGGGAGGACCCCAATGGGCTCCAACCCCCCCCCTCCATGTCCCAAGGACACATGGAGGCCCCACACACGTCGTAGGCGTCCCCCATGCCCCAAGGGAGGGGTGAGGACACTGATAATCGGTGCCCTACGCCATATCTGGTCTCCTCTTGATCTACAACATGGACCAAGGGGATCAAAGATAGAGAAACGTCGTCGGTCGACCTAAATAAGTATACCACAATGAAATATATATGTGGAGATCGAGTGAAGGGGGTATATGGCCAATCAAGGCCGGAAAATCCCCGGATGAACGCCCTCACCCGTCTCCTCAATCACAGAAACAAACAAAATGCCAAAGGGGATCCATTACGGTGCTACAGCAGCAACCAAATGGACCAACACGTCCTTGACATCCAAAGAAATATTCTTTTTCTTCAGGTAGTCCATCCAGACCGTGGTTTACCTCGGCACAAAACTGCTCGGAGGCTCCCACGAATCCCTGGATGCGGTGAATCCCTTCTAACAGACGTTAAAAAGCCTCCCCCCAGGCGTCCCCGGGTCCGGCTTGTCCGCCAGGATCATCTCAGCGGTGAAGTCGTCGTCCTCACCCTCGTCGTCCGAGTCCACATCGCCGGCCGTGAACTGGAAGGTGACGGGACGTCCGCTGGGGTCTGGTGCTCGGGGACGAAGCTGGGTATGGTCGCCATCCAGGATCTTGTTATCCCCCACAGGAACCGCATACACATCCTGCCCGACCTTCCGAACGATTACCCCCGGCACATACCAAGATGCCTGCCGATGCCTGGACAGGACATCCTTGTGGTGCCGCTCCACCCACACGGTGTCTTGGAGAGCATACTTCTGGACTTTTCCCTGCTTGAAGTACTTGGCCCTCTTGTCATGCTCGTCCTGTAGTGCCTTGCACACCTTGGCCGCCGTGTCGTCCGCCTCAGCCATCATGGCGTCCACATCTCGGGCCACTTTGCCATGGTTCAACCACGGGAGAGTGCGTGACAATCGATCCCGTAGGAACAGGATGCGATGGGGCGATAATCCAGTGGGTCCCGGAAGGTCGTGGTACGCTTGGAGTACTCTCCACAGCAAATTATACCAATTCCGGCCCGGTTCGTCGATGTGCAGCTGGCGGAACTTCTCGAACATCTGCCGCCCGGCCACCTCAGCCCGGCCATTTGATCAGCTGTGGTATGCCACGGTCTTGGCGTGCCGAATCCCCATGTGCTAGCACATCGTCTTGAACCACGTCCCCACGAATTGACTGCCCTGATCGCTGCAGATGACAGCTGGGACATCGAAAATCGTCAGCCAATGCCTCATCATGGCATTAGCGACGGTCTTGGCCTGCAGCCCCACTCCATGCTTGTCGTTCTTGTCCTTCTTCTTGGACTTCTTGCCAGGGACCGCCACGATATACCCACTGTGCCTGTCCACCGACAGGATGACACAGTCGTAGGTCTCCCCTTCCACGGTGACCTCAGGCATGGGGAATACATCCATGGCCACGGACCGCATAGGGGCCTCCGGTATAGCCGTGTACACCGGGTTGCCCGCTGTGGAGTGGTTGGGGCTCTTCGTGGCCCGACACACGGCACAGTCGCTGCAGTACCTATCAAGGATGGCGTAGTACCCCGGAGGGAACTTGAAACGCCACTCCAGGTCCTGCTGCATCTTGTTTCGGCCAGGGTGCATGAGCTGGGCGTTGTGCCAATGGTCAATGAGCTCCTCCACTCGGTTCTCGGGCACCAGCAGCTTGTCCTTGAGGAACAGCTTGTCCTCATCCTCGGTCAAGCCCTCGGGCCATTCGTCGTCCGACGGGGCGCTCACGGCATTCCAGTACTTGCTCCAGTGCTCGGATGCCGCATAGTCATCCGACCAGTGTTCTGTCAGCACCGACCTGACTAGCTCTACAGGGGCCACCATCCATTGCCCGAGGGTTTTCTCTCGAATAGCTTGGACGCGGGCACCCCGGAACCTGGCCAGGTCCGTACGGTTTGCCATCACCACAAAGCACTTGACCCCCTCTTGCTCCATGGCCTTCTCCATCTCGATGATGCGTTTGGCCTCCTCGGTTTCCTCGGCGTCCCCATGGCTGGAGATGTCCATCCAAGCCTTGCCCGCGGGCTAGGCCCATCGACTGAGGCAATCTGCCACAGTGTTGTCCTTCCCCGGGACGTACACGACGCTGAGGTCGAACTTGGCGAACGTCTCGAGCCATCGGGCCCTCCTAGCCACTGGTCCTGAGGGGGTGTCGACATGCTCCTTGTGCCAGCTCTGTAGGGACTGGTGGTCCGTGCACACCACCACCGGCTGCAGTCCGATGTGGCCAGACCACTTCCTGAGCGCACATACAATGGCGTATGTCTCCTTCTCCCTCGCGGTCCATGTTCGGCGTTGGCCCTCGGCCAGGATCCTGCTCCAAAACGCCACGGGAACATGAGTCCCGTCGTCCCGGACTTGCTCGAGGACTGCCCCCACGGCATAGTCCGAGGCGTCTGTCCGTAGCACGAATCCCTTGTCCGGATCCACCAGGAACAGCCCCAACTGCCCCAGGAGTCGCTCCTTCAGGCGGTTGAACGCATCCTCAGCCTCAGGGGTCCAGACAAGCTTCTTCTTGCTCCCCTTCCGGCCATCGAACTTGCCCACTTGCAGAATCTTGTGCAGCGGCCCCGACAGTTCTGCATACATTTGGACATAGCCCGAATAGTAGTTGCAGAACCCCATGAAGGATCGGAGTTCGCTGATGGTCTGGGGCTTCTCCCAGTGGTGCAGGGACGCCAGTTTCCCAGGCATGGGACGGCGTTGCCCGTGACCAAACACGTGACCCGCGAACTCCACTTCCTTCACGAAGAGTGAGGCTTTGGTGGGCTTGCACACCATGTTGTGCTTGTCCAGCTCGCTGAGCACTCGGCGCAGATCCTTTTCATGCGCTTCGATGAGCTCATCCTCAGTCATGTTCTCCGTGCCGGACCCGATGATGATGTCATCCACGAAGGGGTCGGCACAGTCCCGGACAGGACCGAGTAGGTCCTCCATCATGCGCTGGAAAGCGGCGTTGCCATTCTTGGCGCCCATAGGCACCACTTTCCACTGCATGGGCCCCAGCGGCGTCGACATTGCTGTGCAGGGCCTGGAGTCCGGGTGTAGCGGCATCTGGTGATAGCCGTGTTTCAGGTCTAACACCGTGAAGATCCGCTTTTTCTGTTGTTTTTGGAGGATGGAGTCGATCAGGGGAAGCGAGTACGAGTCGTGCTCGGTCTGCCCTTTCAAACCTCTGTAATCAACCACCAATCTCCACTCGCCCTTCTCCTTCTTGGGCACGATGAAGGCTGGGCTGGCCCACTCACTGTCGGAGGGTTCGATCCATCCCCGCTCAATGAACTCGGCCAACAGCTTCTTCCTGGCCTCGGCCCGATCGCCCTGAAGTTGGTACTCCCGATGACGATAGATCTTGGGGTTCGGCTTCAGCTTGATCCTCGCTGTGCCAAACCTCCCACGATCTGGACGGTTCTTGTTGGCGACGCCACTGAATAGCCGCGGATAGGCATTGATCAGCCTCTCCTTCAGCTCGGCGACCTTCGGGTTCTCCTGAGCCTCTTCAGCCGCTTGCTTCGGTATCAATACAACCGACCGCACTGCGGTATAGGCCTCTTCTGGGTCCGAGTCCGACTTCTCCTCGTCCGATATGCCGTCTTCATCGTCGTGGGTCGCGATTCCCACCGATAATCTTCGAAAATTTGCGGCCTCGGGCTGGTGCTCGTCGCTACCGGTTCCCACTCTTGGAAAACTTCACGTTGGTGGGTCCGACCTAACCGGACCATCGTATTGGTCCGCGATGTGATCCATGACCCTCGCCACGAACTCATCCCTCTCGTACTTGCCGGTGACCAACATCTTGTCATCCCACCAATGCGGAGATGTGACCATGGCCCGCCTCTTCTTGGCTGCCACACGGTCGTGCATCCCCACTCGCATGTAGTTGACGACGTCGTCCATCTCGGCGTGGGACAGGACGTCAATGCCATCAATTGGCTGATCTGTCCCCTCCTTGGGCTCAAACATGACCTTCATGGGCACCGCCTCCACCCTACGGATGAAAGCCTCATCACCCGTGGGCTGGGCTTGCGCCCCATCCACCAGGAAAGCCTTGGTACCCCACGCTTGACCCAGGGAGGGCATTGATACACCCTTGGCGTCGATGAACAACTCCTCCTCTGGCCCGAATGACATCTCGTTCAGGGTGATGGAGTCCAGCGTCGACTTGAGACCCTCCAGCGGACATGGGGTGGATCCTATGCCGGTTATGACCAGGATCCCCTTCGCCCTATCCGCGATGATGTTCTCCACCGTACGTCTGGTATTGTCCAGGGAGCCATGCCAATGCATGGGTCCCCACTCCTTCAAACCCCAATGCCTATGCCAGGCTGAGTCTCCTTGATGCCAATGCCTCCTACCCTTCCGCAAAAGTGGGGCATCCTGGGAAGCGAAGACGTCTGTCTCGGGCGCTTCGGCTCCCAGCGTCTGGATCATCCTGTCATACACCTGTGGCGCCATTCCATACTCCGTGAGCTGACCTCCGCGGTCTCCTCTGGACTTTGCACCCACAGCTTGCACCGCTCGGACGATCCGATCCTCTTCCTCAGCATTTCATTGGGATGATCCGCATGCATAATCCGTGGACAGCCATGTGAGGCATTCATCATCCTCCCGGACCAGTGTTGCGCGATGGGGAAGGGCTCCAATGGCATTTGCCACCATGAAGTCATACCCCATGATCATATCCCAATCTGTAATGTCGGCCACATAGAAGTTCCCAGATAGAGTGCTTCTCTTCGCCAGATCAGGGCGGTTCAAGCGCTCATGTTCCCAGAATTCCATACTGATAGTGGCCTCATGGGTGCCCCCACACATGATCTCTCTGTTGGCAACCTTCAGGCGGACCGGTCTCCGGCTGGGCTGCAGGAGTTCCTCCTTGAACAACCCTCTCCGGACCAGGCTCACCTGGGCACCCGTATCCACCAACACATCCACCACCTTCTCCTCTCGTCCGCACCGTACTCGCACTTTCAAGTGCAACTGCCGCTCGCCGCCATGAGGTGTATGGACGACTCTCACGGCATGCAACTCTAGCACGTCCGGGTGCATCAGGACTTCAAGGGTATGGTCACGGATGGTGTAGATCTTGGGTTGGTCCTGCCCGTCCACGGGGCTCTCTGTGGTCGCTCCTTCCTTCTTGCCATTTCCCGTACCCACATGTACTTCCCTTGGCAGGGCGCTCCAGGGGTTGGGAGTGGCGAAACTCAGTGGTTTTGGCTCTTCTGGAGCCTTCTTCGGCACCTGATGTGCCTTCGCTTTCTCTGGGATTCCACTGATTTCCGGAGGAGAGACCTCCGAGGTCCCACTCCCGTGGGGGCTCCTCTAGACTTGGCTTCCCGCAGCCCCTTCCGGCTGCGATCCGCCAGGACTTTGTCCACCACGTTGCTGGGCTTTGAGTTCCTCCAATGTCCTCAACATGTCCTCAGCAACCTCCTCGATCGACCTCACTCGTCGGTCTTGGCCAGGTCCACCACCATAGCCTCTTCTTCCGCCTTTCCCTTGGCCTTCGCCTTGGCCTTTTCCCCCGTCTCTGCCCTTCGCCTTCCAATCAGAAATCCGCTGCTCCTTGGGCTTCTTCTCGGGATGGGCGTCGAAGTAGGCATTCTTGTCCGCCTCATACACCTTGCACTGACGGTGGTCGTGTGCATGGTTGTTTCCCTTGCCATAACAGACCCAGCACCCGTCGTGCTGAGATCTGTACTCCCGGAACGGGAGCGGTGCGTTCCCGATCCTCCTTGGCTCTCTGCTCTTCTTGGGTCCCAGCTGGCTCCATCTGGACCGATCCTGCCCATGGTTCTTCACGTTGTGCGCCACAAACACGAAGAAATGGGCCTCCTCGTGATCCTGCCGGGACCCGGTCCAGTGGTCTTGGCCACTTCCACTACCATCCTCCGCGGAGTTGGCCGTGTCCTCCTGGATCTCCCGATGATGGCGGTCTTCTCGGTGGCCTGGTTGTCAATGACCAAGTCGATCCTGCACATGGGCCTCGTTCTTCGCATTGAGCTTCAACTCCACCGTGATGTACTTCACGATCTCGTCCAGGCTCATGCGGGCGAAGATGACCTGCATCCTCAGCGGCTCCCCGCGCCTCCACTCCACGTTGTTGAGGCGCAGCAACCTTTGCCCCATGGAGTCTCCAAAAACCTCCACGTACACGGCGTTCTTCAGTCCCAACATCCGGTTGGGCTCGCCCGGGTTCCTCCTGAAGAACTCCATGATACCCGCATGGGTATCTTCTGCTGCCATGATCCTCACCGCCACGCGCTTCTTCGCTCTCTTCTTCTCCTCGTCCTCCACTCTCCTCTTCCAGTTGCCGGGGAGCACGTCCTTCAGCAAGTGGCGGATCTCGCTGGCCTCGTTCCAGTCCTCCACCAGCTTGAGGCATCTGCGGTACTTCCGCAGATACCGGTTCCACTCCCGGACCCGCAACTCACCGCGGTTCAGCGGCAGCGGGATGGACCACAAGTCCTCCAGCTTCTGGTTCGGAGCGCCCACCCGCTCCTCATCCTCCAACCACTGGAGGCAGGCCTGCTCCGTACGGATCAGTCCTTCCCGGATCTGATCCCGCAGCTCCTCCTTCAGGTCCTGCGCCAGCCGGTCTGGGAATGTCCGGCATACCCACTTGTCCCGCGGCGCTCCCCGCATCTCACCGACGACCTCCTCGGCAAAGTCCTCCCAATCTAGGATAAAGTCATCCAGGTTGGAGGGGTTGCCATCGTAGTAGGGGATTTTGATTCCCCTGAGGTCGTCAATCCTGATGGCGTCTCCGACGTCCCCAGCCACCACTCCACCGAGACGGATACCACCTGTGGCCGGGGGGTGTGAGTACACTCCCCGTACATCCCTCTCCTCCATGGAGTGCGGTCCAGTTGGGCCTGAACCCATGGGGTTTGGAATGCGGGCAGGACTTACTCCATCGGCTGTCCATATCGCCGTAATGGGGTCCTTCACCCACAGATTTTCGCCTGGGTGGCCTCGACCATGTTCGTCGGCGCTTCCCATGGTTCGCCCATGCATGGTCTGGCTCTGGATCTCCTCTTCCGCATAAACTGCATGGGTATTTGTAGTTGGCGGTAGATCCTGGGCGGCGTGGGACATCTGTACCGTCAGGCTCCTCGGGTCCGTGGTTACGTGCCCTTCCCGCATGGACCCAGCCGGTGCCGTGTGTTCCCCGAGCATTGTGGATTCGCTGAACATGGGAACAAACGGCAGCGCACCCGGGGCAACACGCGGAGGCGCGTAGGGTGCCTCTGCAGGGCCGCCCATGGGTTTATCCATGGCGCTCCGGAGGGTCTTAACCCGCTCCACCAGCTCTGCCGCGGCCGGCTTTGCCGGGAGCTCCGGACCCGAGGCGAGGGGCTGTAGCTCCTCTAGCCTCTTCAGGCGTCCCGACATGTCCTCCACCAGGTGGATGAGGCTGTCCACCACTCGCTGCTGCTTCTCCAGGGCCAGCTCCAGATTCTCCCGGTACCGGTCCCGTTCCGCTCGCAGCTCCTCCATGTCTTTCTCCGCGGCCGACTGGTCATCCAGGATCCCGGCGACGTCCTCCTCTAGGCCGTCCTTCGCGTTGTCCAGGCAGTCGAGTCGATGCACGATGGCGTCCATCCCCATCTTTGGGTACTTTCCCATGAGGAAGGACACGTGCTCCCAGTGGCACTCAGCGTGCCTTCCGCCTGATCCAGCGCATCCCGCGGTTCCCGGCGCCTCAGACTCATCGCCCATGGGCGTATCGCCTATGGCGTCCGTCTCTGGTCCCGTGTGCCGGGGCACAGGTGCCGTCCGGGCCCTGGCTGGCCTCTCCAAGCCCTCGGCGTCGTGCTTCAGGGCGGGCTCGGGGGCCGTATTCGCCCTTGTGGGCGGTCTGGCTGTCTCCTCCGACTCCGAAGGTGGCTCATAGGCTGTCCGATAGCCCTCGGAGTGCTCGGAGTCCCACAGCCTGACCGGGCTGGGGTCCGTATCCATAGCCCAGGCGTCCTCTGCCGCGGGCTTGGGTGACCCGCGCTTCCGGTAGCGCCGGGCCCCTCCTCCACTGCTGCCTGAATGGCAGGCCTCATCAGAGTCCTCCGCGGCGGAGCGGAGGTTGCATGCCTTTCGGCAGCGACGCTCACACATGGAGACCAGGTCCTCCATGTCACGTCCTCCTCTTCCCGAATGTCGTACTTCTCTTCGGGCTTCAACTTCCGGAGTTCGCCATGCTCTTGAATGTCTCGGTTCTTCTATGGCTCCGATCTCCGGCGTGGTCTCCACCGAGTCCACAATACGCACCCGGGGGATACTTGGGCAGGGCTCATAGGGGCCCAAGTCCCCGAGTCGGCGGTACGTAGGGGCAGCAGGTAAGCCTCTGCTACCATAAAGAAGGTCCCTACCAGGACCGGCCCCTGCTGTGCCCCTTCCGCCTGTAACCCCTGCTGATTTGCTCTTGATCAACGATTGCATTTATCAAAATCCAGGGTTCCAAATTAAAAAAATATAGAAAATAAAATACCATCCTCCTTCAACCCTGAACAGCAACCAGATCCCACAAATCCAGCAATAATCCAATCCACACTGCGGGCGTCCGTTCAGCACACCGGTCGTCCCACGGTGGCGGGCATGTACAAGAATTGCACCAAAGAGGAAAGCCCTGAAATTGGCATATGAACACAAATAAAGCAAAGTTGCGGAAAGAGGTAAACCTACACATTCACAGCCATAAACCCCTCATTCCCTGGACTCAAGACCTTCCCTTGACTCACCAACATATGGCCCTGAACCAGGTCAAATGAGATGGCTGAATGCCATGTGTCACAAGTCAATACACAAACCCCAAAAATGTGTTCACTCCCAAGCCTCCAAATCCTAGCCCAATAGGGGAGGTGGCGTGTCATGGCCTAGAGTGGCACTCAGGACCATGCCCTATCCTAACATAACCTTGGTTAGACTTGGAGTCGATTGGGCTTGGAGAACTGCCCCATGAAGATGACCTCACAACATGGCAAAATCAGGCAAATCACACCATAATGCCCAAAATTCAATTATATACTCAAAAATGCATACGGCAAATATTCAAATGCTCCGTGCATGTGTCAAACCGGAAAGTAAAATACAAGGGTGATATAGACCAAGAGTCCATGCCCAAGAATATCCCATCATTGCCTCCGAAACCCCTCCCGTTATGTACATGACATGCTTCACAAGTCAGCTCATGAGTTTGAGACCTAATTTTGTGAGACCTCGTGTGCCAAGCCAAAGTGACCATGTGATCCGGCATATGGTGAGGTACAACACCGAAGCATATGCGAACATATAAGCAACATACCATAGTTCACGAATCTCTAGGCACTTTACTGTTAGCCGACCAGTTGAGCACATAGAACACAAAAATGAGCATAAAATGAGGTCAAAAACATGAAAATATGTCCAAATACAAAGTTGTCATGATAGTATATCTCTATGCTCACCCATGATATCCGCTCATGGTTCAATACACAAATGATTGGAACCATTTACCAACAATTCCCCCACTTGGATCCCCAATCAGGCGCATGGAGATACCTTCGCCACCCATATCTACATGCCCCATGAAAATGGTAGTGCACTCATGGATCTCTTTGCCAAACATACCATGAGCAATACATACGCGGTAGACTTGGTGTAGCGCTTTGAATTCCACAATTGGGACATGGGCAAGGCCCTTGTCACGTATGGCTCCCCATCTCCTCGGCCACACGAAGATATATAACATGGGCGTGAGCATATCGAAGCACATACCATGCATATAACACATACCCTCAAAAGTGGCTCCCATCATGGTATGCCATGCCCCTCCATGGACATAACTTCACGTTAAAAATACGTGGGAACCCAAGGGGAGTCTCTATGCAACCCCAACACTCATGCGGTACACTCGAAAGTCGCATTAAAATATTCAGTTGCAAGGTCCAAGAGTTCTATATCACTTTCTACCCTCTTGACCATTATCCCTTGCTATACCGGGCATGTGTACACATCGAAGGCGTTTGATGCTTTCTAAATTAAGTTGAGACTAAGGCGCTTGCAACCCAACCTTTCCTATTCTCTTTCCTCACACTTGCGCGTAGATATGGCCCTTCAAAGTGGTCCCACGATTCACTTTTGTTTCCCTTATATCTCCAAGTCAAATGGGTGGCAAGTATAAGGGAAACCTGATTCGGGCATAGGGAAAAGAGTATGACCACTCGAAGAAGACCAAATCAGGTGCGGCGA
This sequence comes from Eutreptiella sp. 'Long Island Sound 2002', assembly GCA_964036045.1. Classification (NCBI taxonomy): domain Eukaryota; phylum Euglenozoa; class Euglenophyceae; order Eutreptiales; family Eutreptiaceae; genus Eutreptiella; species Eutreptiella sp. 'Long Island Sound 2002'. The sequence goes on along the minus strand of OZ038382.1, from coordinate 125,867,266 downwards.
TGTCGAAGTCGAAAATCCGATTTCGACACCGCGAAAAATTCAGATTAAAATTTCGAGTGCTTATTTAGAAAATTGCGGAAGCAACGAACCCGTTACAGATGAAATCTGACCCTTCATCGGAGTTTCCGCCGAAATATCTGGAAATAACAGTTAACCAATCGGTTACTGCAAAATCGCGAGCCAACCGACAGTCGCCGATACATTGACCATCAGAACGAAAGGCGGAAAAATTACGGAAACATTATGATAAAAAAACCCTGTTGATTCCTGATATTCTGATATATAAATCTCCGCTGGCGGCGCCTCGGTACTGAATATGGCCGCTCATAGCCGGAATGGCCATACCTATCACACTATCACATCAGGTTAGGTCAGGTGGATCGGAGAGTATGATATCAGCCAATGGCGGCTTGCCGGCACATAGATACACACCCCAAGTGACCCCAGGATGGCCACGGGGGTCCGAACCGGCTTCAGAAGATCCGGGTCTCTTTGACTCCCCATCAGGGGATGATGCGGATGATAGTGGTGCTGATTGTGACTGGGATTGGAGCATTGGTAACAGGCATAAGAGATCGGGTGATGCAAGTGCACGTGTTGGAATGGAACAGGACAAGGAAGACACAATTGATGCTGGTGCAGCTGGTGCAGGTGAAAAGGCTGCGGAGGATGGGCATGTGGTTGGCGACAGGAAGGGCAAACTTTGGGACTCTGGCAGCGATGATGCCCCGAGATCGCCGAAAAGGAACGGGCACAGGAAAGCAAAATTGATGAAAAAAGGGCACGTCCATCATCTGCATCTGCTAGTAACATGCCCAATTCAAAAGTTCGGCTGCCCAAGTACCGCAAAAAACAGTGTTTCAGAAAAGGTCCCATGATTTTACAAGACGTCCCTTGGTGAAAAAATCACCAAGCACAGGGATTCTTGTGGAAATGACCCGACCAAAGTGGCTGATGTGGTGGTCAACAGCATTGAAAAGGCACAGCAGCTGAACAATGCCAGTTTGTATCAGCTACTCAAATCAATGCGGCTGCACGCCAACAAAACTGCTACATCACAGGAAATGATCCAAGTTTTTGAGGATGCTGTGGAGGATGGGGTGATGGTCAAAAACCTCTTCTCCCCCCCTTCTGATTTTCGGCCTGTGGAATATATGCCTGTTTCGGCATTTGGTAGTGGTGGTGCTCAGGATGAGAGCAGAGATGATCGGATGGCAGTTGACGAGGAAGCGGAAGTGGAGGATGGGGAAGAGAAAGAGGACCATACGGGTGGGGATGAACGTAACGGTGGGGACAAACGTGCCAGCGACGAAAATGAGAAGGCGGATGCATCCATCCTGATTGCGGATGCATCCATCCCGGCAAGTGACAAAAAAGGGGACCACACAGAGAGGGGCGCACATGCCAGCGAGGACCATGCTGAGGGCGGGGAAGGAAATGACAAGGATCAGGGTGAAGTTGGCAGTGATGATGATGAGGAGAAAGATGCGAGGATCCCTGGTTCGGAGGAGTCATCAAGTGATGAGATAGAGGAGATAGGGGCAGGCAGTGGCAAGGAAGAAAGCAGTGATGGGGAACGAATCAAGGAGGCAGAATTCATTGATGGACCTGAGGTTAAGATGAAAGTTGCTGATGTCATGGATGGAGAGCACAGTGGCCCTGGCAGCATCTTGAATCACGTTGGCCAGTTCCATCCGTATTTGCCCAGAGACACTGTTGTGGTGGAAAATCCCAGCAACAATGACTGCCTGTATCATGCTTTTGCCCGGGTTTTCAGCGAGTGATATAGCAGTTCTGGGCCTCTTAGCACTGCCGATTACAAAAAACTTCTCTTTAGTACTATGCTGAAATATTCCAAACTGCTAATTGGGTGTTTCACATTTGGCGAGCTTGTGGCCCAAGAGCAACAAGATAATTTGCAGCAATATGTCCAGTGGCTCCGTTCCCCCGGTACCTGGGGTGGCAACTTGAAAATCCAGTTTTCTTTCACATATTGGCCCGTGAGGGTGGGCATCTATGTGAAGGAGCGCTCCGGGTACCGGCTGTGGGATTGGATTGGAAATGAAAACGTCACATGAAGAGCATATTTTCTGTTTGAAACAGTGGCTGAGAATGTGCAGCATTATTCGACATTGATGCCAACAGCTGAGCAAGCAACCATTCATCAGCCCAGAAATCGGGCCATTGCCACAGCCAAGCAAGCCAAATGTCAAACTATTGAGCTGACCATGCCCACTGTGCCAGCCCAGGCCACTCTGCACACCATACCGACAACACGCAAGACCCGCAATGTGAATGTCTCAGTGCCCCCCGTTGCGGTACCCAAATGTCAGGCGGTTGAATCTAACGTTCCCATCTGTGCCCCTCCTATTGGAGCTGTGACACCAAGCCTGGGGGATATTCCACAAGAAGGGATTCAAACCTTGGTTCACACCATTCCAGAAGCAGGAGTTCATCGAAAAAATGCCTTGGAGCTACGGAGCCTCAATGGCCTTAGGTTGCACGACGTCACGCGGTTGGAGGATGCAATGTCAAGGATAAAAATCATTGTCAAATACGTGCTACAACAGGGGACGTGTGGCAAATTGCCACTTACTTCAGCATTCATAATGCAACAACCGCCACTAGACATTTCGCAAGAGCCAGAAACGTGGCATGAGTCTGCAGAGGGCATAACCATTATGGTGCCCATGTTCCCGGTCCATGGAGTTTTGAAAATTTGGTGCCAAGTGGATGGGATGCGCCAGCAATCATTCGGATTGAAAGTGTCGGACATGCTAACGATGCCATCGCGCATGGATAGGGTGATTGACATTTGTAGAATGGAAGATCGGATTTATCTATTGCTGCGCTTCGGCGGGACATTGACAACCCTTGCACCCATGGTGTGCACAAAGGTTTGTTTTTCCGAATGTTTTTGGCCTTAGAGTTTCATAATGGGCTATTAACGTTTTGTTGGGGCCTGTGGCGCAATCTGTAGGGTGCATTTTGCTGAGGTTTGTGACACAATCTGTAGGGTGCATTGCCTCAAATTCTGGATCATTCAAACAGCCCCTCTTGCCCCCGCACGCCACCCGCCCCTCTCTTTTTCATTGTCAGTTGCTGGTTTGATGTTTTCTTCACAAATGCATGTTTGTATTTCTACATTTCTGCATTCACATTGTCGGCAGAGGTTTCAGATAAACATTGCAGATAAGGTTGCAGTCAAATATTGCAAGCAGCCGTTTGACAGGAGCATTGCAGACAAACATTGTAGACAGACGTTGCAGACAAACATTGCGAACAAATAGTGCAGACAAACATTGCAGACAAGCATTGCCGACAAATATTGCAGACAATCTTTGCAAACAGACATTGCTGGTAAACATTGCAGACGACGTTTGCAGAAAAACATGCAGACAAACCTTGCAGACAGTTGCAGACAAGCAATACAGACTAATAGTCCATCGGGTGCATTTGGTGAATTTTAGATGACCCCACACCCTCCCCTCTCTTCCCTCCTTCCCGGTCCACCTTCTCTGCCTTGCCGGTCCACTTTCTCTGCCTTGATGTTTCCCTGACCATCAATGCAATGTATTTCCCTTTTTCGCTCTACAGGGGTCCAAGAAGCCTGGCAAGCCAGCAACGAAGTCTGCCAGGAGCACGGAGGGGATTGATGGGAGTGGGATTTGCAAGCCAGCCACACGCAAGAGCATGATGACAACTTATGGGGCTGGAGATGGCAAGCGCCTAACAGGCAGGAGAAAAATTACAGATGGGGGTTTGAAGGGCAAACAGGCCACAAGCACCGGAAAGAACAAGAAGGCTGTTCGTGCCCAGGGCAACAACGACAGCAAAGAAGACATGCGAATCGCTGATGTCGCCAAAACTGGCAAGGTCGATTGTAATCTGCTCAGAGCAGTGGAGACCACAAGGCCAAGCGAGCCTGCCAAGGTCGATCCAGATTTGCTCAAAGCACTTGAGCAAATTGTGCAGATGAGCAGGGTGCTAAAGAGTTCAGGTCCCTATGTGCAAAGTTGGCCGGAGCCATTTCCTCGTCCAGGTAATGATATCAGTGGGCCTGAGAGTGAAGAGGAACATGCAGTGGTGATAGATGAGCAAGTTGGGCAGCTGAGGCAGCACGGCAAGAAAGACCAGAAAGCAATAGTGGCTGAACAAGCAGAGCTGGAGTTGGCAGACAAAGAGTAAAAACACCAAGAAGCAATGCTGGCTTGACGGGCAGGGCTGGATTTGGCACACCAGGAGAAAAAGAAACCGAGAAGCAATGCTGGCTCTCAGGGCAGAGTTGGAACAGAAGCATCAGAGAGACCTGAACAAGATACAGATGGAGCATGCAATTCGTGGTGCATGTCATGCTGATGCACAAGGGGACGAATTGAGGCATCAAAGGCAGGCTAGTTTTGAATCTGTTCAGCAGATTGGCCGTGACAAGCCATTACAAGATGCATTGCAAGGTGATGACCTGGTTAGGCCGCAGGAGAAGAAACACCAAGAAGAGATGGCAGCTGTACGGGCACAGATAGCACAGGAGCATCGCAAGGAGATCAACAAGATGCAGATAGAAAATGACGGTGCTGCAAAGATGCAGCGTTTGAAACAGCAAATGCAAGCTTTGCAGGCAGCAAGCACAACATTCGGGGCTCCAAAGAATTTTGATGCAGAGATTGAGTCTTTGAGGATTCAAGTGCAGGCTTCGCAATCAATGGGCGCTCAATTGCTTTCCAAGGAATGTTGATGCAGAGATAGAGGCTTTGAAGGCTCAAGTACACATCTTGCAAGCGGCGGGTGCAGGATTGGGTGTTGTAGGGAACATGAATTCTTTTGCTGGTTGCATGCCAGGCAACATAGGTGTTGGTGCAGGTGGCAATGTGATTGGTTGAATGCGTGCCAATCTGGGTGGCACACATGGTGCTGTGGTAGCTGGTGTTGACGGTGTTCATGGTAATAGATTTGGGCCACGCGAGGCAGGCGACGGTGAAATGCGGCAGGGCGCGACAGGAAGGCGACAGGGTAGCAACGAGAAGACGACAGGGTGGCAAGAGGAAGACGACAGGAAAGCGGCAGGAAAGCGACAGGAAGCGACAGGCAGGCTACAGAAAGGCGACAGGAGAGCTGCGACAGGAGGGCGACAGGGCGGCGACAGGATGGAGACAGCAAGACGACAGGGAAGCGACCGGAAACAAGACATAGCGACAGGATAAGCAACAGGAAAGCGAAAGGAAGACGACTGGGGGGCAACAGGGCTAGCGGCGACAGGGAAGCGACAGGGAAGCAACAGGAGAAAGCAACAGGAGAGCAACAGCAGAGCGACAGGAGAGCAGCAGGGTGCCTTTTTGCGACCAAAAGGCGACAGGAAGGCGACAGGAAGGCGACCAAAAGGCGACAGGCCTGTAGAAGACGACAAGGGAGACAAAATAGTACATGGATTTTTATATAGGGGGCTATATGTGAAGAAAATGAGAACCAATGTTTTCCATTTATTTGGATTCTTATTAAGATATCATTTCATTGTCTCAGGGATAGATTTTTAGCCTTTGGTGAATTTTAATCTTTTTTGGAAACACTACATTCCGTTGTTTTTTAACAGAAAAATATCTTTGCTTTGTGACATAATGATGGTTTAAGTGAATAGCTAGCAGCGAGCAAGCCGACCGGTAATCCCTAACCCCACCGGCAATCCCGATATGAAGAGAATGGTGTACAGGTATGCAATTCACAACTGTGCAATTTCGTTTTGTGTCTGTTCCGTTTGATTAAGAGTAGTGTTTGAATTTTTCTGTCTGTTCTGTGTGTGCAGGGCGACACAGGAAGCAAGTGAAGAAGAAGGAGAAGAAGAACAGGAGAGAAGAATATGAAGACAGAAAGAAGGTGACAAAAAAGTAACAGGTGCAGGAACACGCAAATGACACTCGCAGCACACGGGAACACTCAAATAACATTCAGAGCAGGCAGCAGCAGCAGCAGCAGCAAGCTGTAGCACCACCACCAGCAAGCAGCAGCAGCACCATCCCTGGGCATGCATCAGCAGCACCAGCCGCAGCAGCAAGCTGCAGCAGCACCACCAGCAGCAAGCAGCAGCAGCGCTAGCAGCAAGCAGCAGAAGATCCAACACACACGGCGGCAGCGGCAGCTTCAGCAGCAGCAGCGGCAAGCAGACCTTGGACCTCGGCCCCGTCTTCTTTTCTTTTTCTTTTCTTTCTTCTCTTCTCTGCCCCTTCCTCTTGTGCTCCTTCTTCGTCTTCTTCGTCACCTTCTTTCTGTCTTCATATTCTTCCCTCCTGTTCTTACTTTCCTTCATCTTCACTTGCTTCCTGTGTCGCCCTGCACACACAGAACAGACAGAAAAATTCAAACACTACTCTTAATCAAACTGAACAGACACAAAACGAAATTGAACAGTTGTAAATTGCATACCTGTAAACCATTTTCTTCATATCAGGATTGCCCGTGGGGTTAGGGATTACCGGTCGGCTTGCTCGCTGCTAGCTATTAACTTAAACCATCATTATGTCACAAAGCAAAGATATTTTTCTGTTAAAAAACAACGGAATGTGGTGTTTCCAAAAAGGATTAAAATTCACCAAAGGCTAAAAATCTATCCCTGAAACAATGAAATGACATGTTAATAAGAATCCATATAAATGTAAAACATTGGTTCTCATTTCCTTCACATATATCCAACTATATAAGAATCCATGTACTCTTTTGTCTCCCTTGTCGTCTTCTACAAGCCTGTCGCCTTTCTGTTGCCTTCCTGTCGCCTTCCTGTCGCCTTCCCGTCCCAAAAAAACACCCTGCCGCTCTCCTGTCGCTCTTCTGTTGCTCTCCTGTCGCTTTCTCCTGTTGCTTCCCTGTCGCTTCCCTGTCGCCGCTAGCCCCGTTGCCCTCCTGTCGTCCTCCTTTCCCTTTCCGGTCGCTTATCCTGTTGCTATGTCCTGTTTCCTGTCGCCATCCTGTCGTCTCCCTGTCACTACCCTGTCGCCGCCCTGCCGCCCTCCTGTCGCCCTCCTGTCGCAGCTCCCTTGTCGCCTTCCTGCCGCCTGCATGTCGCATCCTGTCACTTTCCTGCCGCTTTCCTGCCGCTTTCCTGTCGTCTTCCTGTCGCCACCCTGTCGTCTTCTCGTCGCCACCCTGTCGCCTTCCTGTTGCGCCCTGCCGCATTTCACCGTCGCCTGCCTCGCGTGGCCCGAATCTAATGCTCGATACGGTCACCGTCTTGTGGTCGTTCAGGTCGCTCTCGATTCGATTGTCTCGTTTCGTTGGAACTCGACAGCCTGGCGTAGGATCGTGATGCAGGGCACCAAATTGTACCAAATCCAGAATACAAAGACAAAAGCCCTTTCGAAAAGATATTGAAATATCATACAACATTCAATTTACAGATGCTGGCATCTGGATGTTTCATATTAGCGTCTGCAGACTGCAGTGCGCGATCGCGCATTCGCGTGCTCGTTTTGCTGCTGGTGCTCGAAACCAACCACGCCTGTGCTGCGGAAGCCATCTATTATATTCGCAGGGGTAAACGACTCATAGTAAGACCGAGATGCCAGGCCGACATACTCGGCTCAGGCAATACAAATGTCGTCCTTTAGATGAAGTCTCTCACATTTCCTATACCTTACATCACAAGGGCCATGGCAAGTCTTGTCCTTTACTCCCATGAAGTGGGTGGCATGGGAAGGAATCACAATAATACGGCACCCCAATTTTGTTTGCTAGCAGGATGGTGTCAGAGAAAGAATATTCCACTTTCAATCATGGATTTTCTGATGTGGTTGTTGTTGTGGTGCCCCTGCCTGTATCCTGCTGTTTGCTGGATCCACTTCCTCCTCTGCCTTTTGTTGTGCTTCAAGAAGCAAAATGAGAAAGCCGCATCCACAGTCCAGCTAGGGCACAACTCAGGATCTTATACTCCAAACATGAAGGGTTGCTGTCACGCAAAGATGGATGTACAATATATTCGCAACAAAGGATCTAACACTGACTGCACATTAGAAAGGATAATTACAAACCAGTGTAATCAATGTAGAAAACTGCCCTCATGGACACACTGTCCTGGACAGTGCCATTCTGAGAAGCGCACTCTTCTGTTGTGGGGCGCATAGGTGCTGTGGTGGTATGGCATGTGGCGATGAGGTCACTGCCATGTCAAAGAGGACCTTCCTACTTAGCTAGGCTGACTGGGTCTTAAACCCAGCACCACACAAAAAGTGGTACCACAGCTCCCTAGGCGGCACAGCACTAGGATAGACAAGAATGCATGGAAAAAAAGAGAAAAGGTATAGCCTCTGAACCAGAGCAGTGCCTGAGTTGATAAAAAAAAAGGTTTTTATGTTCAAATAGTTGGGGGGTCAGGGGTCCTCACAACATCCAATGATTAGTGTTTCCTTTTATCGGAAGAAATGCATTGTCTCCATTTTGGTTGTGCACATGCTAAGATAACAAGGTTGTAAGCCTCTGGACATCTCTCAGAAAACTAAACCTTACCCCAAGGCATTGAACGACACATTTTCTTACTCGGCCCTTGTGCACTGGTGGTCACAAATGTTGCATTAAGGAGAAAAAGGTATTTGACTTGGCCGTCGCATGGTTTCTGCATCTCTCTAACGTTGTCTATAACCTCCAAGTAACAAGAAGTCACTACCATGGCTTTTTTCGGGTACGTGATCCAGGCCAAGCCTCCCCTATTCTTTGGGAAGTAGTGAAAACTAACACGTAATTATTTTTATCACCCTTTTCAATCATTAAGTACACTTTTCAAAGCAACTAGGGTGATAACCCTAGCTCCCCCAAGGAAGCTTCCCCCCTCCACTCAAGTGGGCGGAGGTATCATCCTTCATGGAGGTTATACCGAAATAAACTAGGCACTTCCCTTGCCTTGGGCTTTATAGGTTAAGCCTAGGGGTCTCCCACCTCAGGACCCCTGTACTCTGAGGTTTGAGGCTGGAGGTTTGAGCTTTTCGGTACTAGACGCCTTTTGGCCCCGGGGGGCTACCAGGTCGGGCTAGGTGATATGCTCCCCATAGAGGCCTAGTGGGAGACCCTTTATGACACACCTCCTGCCTGCTGGTGGAGTCCCCTGGGTTCACGGGGCTCGAAGCTCTGTACCTCCCCGGCTTACGAATGTCGCCACCCCCCGGTTAGTGTGTTACTCAGCAACTAGGTTGCAGGCTCTTAGGCACCACGTCGCCCCCCTGATGCATGGTTGCCCGGCGTGCTGGCGCTGCCGGGCCTTGCCACTGGCTTGTCGCCCCTGGAATCCCCATGGGCTGGTGCGGAGGCTGCCCGTCCGCGGGGTTGATGCGTGGCGCTGTGCGCCACTACTGTTTCAGCAGATGCAGTGCTCTGTTGGTGTTTGTGCGGCGCTTGCGGCAGATTAGGAAGGTGGGGCCCGTGCCACCTCTCGTTACCCTCCCCCTCTTGCTGACCCTGCCTCGCGTCCCTCGTGGTGCTTGTAGCGGGTTCCCCCTGTCGGGCTCTTCCTTGCCCTCGCCTGCAGGTACGCCATTCAGTATGGTCTCTGCGTTCCGCGAGCTCGGTGTGGTGGCCCTTCTGGTGCGCGCCGCATGTCAATTGCCTGGTTGTGTGCTTACGGTCCTGCGATGTTCAGTTCCCCCCCCCCTCTGCCTGGCTTTTTCGTGCGCACTTCGCGAGGTCCCCTCGCGGGGCGCTGGTAGGATTCCAAACGGTGAGTGCCCCTCCGCGCTTCCTGCTCGAGTCCCTTGCTCTGCTTGTCCTGGGTTGGGATGGGGGGCGCCCGGTCCTCGCGTCTCCCTTTCTGTTTCCCTGTGGTGTTGAGGTGTGTCCAGGGCTGGGCACTCACCCTCTCCCGGCTGCCCATCCCTTGGGCAGGCAATAGGGGTCCGCTGCCGTTGGTCTACGGGCGCGCTAGGTGTGGGTACGGGCGACCGGCACCGACCCCACACCGCACACTCTGGCGAGCTGGTGTTGCGCGCTGGGTAGGTGGAAGAGGGCATCCTGAGGGGGTTGCCTTGTGCCTTCGTCAGGGGCGTCTGGGGTTAGGTGCTCACCCTCCCTCGGCTGCCAGTCTTTCGGGCAGGCAGTTGAGGTCCGCTGCCCACGTGCTGTGGGTGACGGGTGTGCAGGTGTGGGGACCCGGCATTGGCCCCCTTGGCTTGCATGCCCTGTCGAAAATTGCGTGCCGTGGGGCTGGCGGGAAATTACCCGGCGGGGGGTTCCTCTTGCTGTTGTGAGGGACGCCTGGGGTTAGGCGCGCACCCTCCCCCGGCTGCCCATCCTTCGGGTAGGCAGTTCGGGTCTGTTACCCTCGCTCTCCAGGCCGGGAGATGCGGTCATTGGAGCCCGGTACCTACCCCACACCACACGTTCCTGCAAGCTGGTTGGCCCGCCGTGGGGGTGGCAGGAGGGTGTCCCCGGGGGGGGTGCCTCGTACCTTTGTGAGGGGCGTCTAGGGTTAGGCACTCAACCTCCCCCGCCTGCCCGTTCCTGGGACAAGCAGTCGGGGTCCACTGCCGACATGCTGTGGATGCGGGTGTGCAGGGGTGGGGACCCGGCACTGGCCCGTTTGCTTGCATGCCCTGCTGGAAAATGTGTGCCCGCGGGCTGGCGGGAGGCTGCCCGGGGGTGGGCTCCTCTGGCCGTGGTGAGGGGCGTCTCGGGTTGGGCGCTCACTGTCCTCAGGCTGCCTGTTCTTGTGGCAGGTAGTCAGGGACGCTGCCCTTGTTCTCCGGGCGCAGGAGATGTAGGGATGCAAGCCGAGCAGCAACCGCACAGCGCTCACCCTTGCGAGCTGGTGTTGCTCGCTTTGGAAATAGAGGAAGGGCATCCCCGGGGGGGGTGCCTCGTGCCATCCTGAGGGCGTTCTGGGGTTAGGCGCTCACTCTACCCCGGCTGCCCGTCCTTGGGGCAAGCAGTCGCGGTCCGCTGCCCACATGATGTTGGTGCGGGGGAGCAGGCGTGGGGGGCCGGCACTCGCCCGTGGGCTTGCATGCCCTGCTGGTTGTTGCGTGCCATAGGCGTGAGCGGAAGTTACCCGAGGGGGGGCTCCCCTGGACGTTGTAAGGGGCCTCTAGGGTTAGGCGCTCACCGCCCCCTGCCTGCCCGTCCTTGGATCAGGCAATCGGGGTCCGCTGCCCTTGTTCTCGGGGCCTGGGAGGTGTGAAGATGGAAGCCCCGCACCGACCGCACAGGGCACCGTCTTGCGAGCTGGTGTTGCTCGCTGTGGCAATGGCGGAAGGGCATCCCCTGGGGGGGTGCCTCGTGCCATCCTGAGGGCCGTCTGCGGTTTGGCGCTCACCCTACCCCGGCTGCCCTTCCTTCGGGCAAGCAGTCGGGGTCTGCTGCCCACATGCTGTGGGTGCGGCCGAGCAGACGTGGGGACCCGGCACTGGCCCGTTGGCTTGCATGCCCTGCTGGACATTGCGTGCCATGGGGGTGAGCGGAGGCTGCCTGGGGAGGGGCTCCTCTTCCTGTTGTGAGGGTCCTCTAGGGTTAGGCGCTCACGGCCCCCCGCCTGCTAGTCCTTGGGGCTGGCAGTTGTGGTCCGCTGCCCTTGTTCTCCGGGCGCAGGAGATGCTGGTATGGGTCCCCAGCACCAACCCCACAGCGCAAGCTCTTGCAAGCTGGTGTTGCTGGCTGTGGCGCGGGCAGGAGGGCATCCCCGGGCAGGGTGCCTCGTGCCTTCCTGCAGGGCGTCTGGGGTTTAGCGCTCACCCTCCTCCGACGGCCCGTCCTTGGGGCAAGCAGTCGGAGTCTACTGCCCAGATGCTTCGGGTGTGGGTGTGCAGGCGGAGGGCCGTCGCACTGGCCCCTTGACTTACATGCCCTGCTGGGCATTGAGGGCCATGGGGGTGGCGGGAGGTTGCCCAGGAGGTTGTCTGGGATTAGGCGCGGACCCTCCCCCGGCTTCCCGTTGTCGGGGCGCGCAGTTGTGGTTCGCTGCCCCTGTTCTCAGCGTGCGGGCTGTGCGGGTATGACTGCCCGTGCTCTGTCCCCACAGCGCGCGCTCTTGCGAGCTGGCGTTGCGCGCTGTGAACTCGGCAGGAGGGCGCTGCAGGGGCATGCCCTGTTGCCGTGGTGAGGGGTGTCCAGGGTTGGGCACTCTCCCTCCCTGGACCGGCCGTCCTTCGGGCATGCTGCCGTGGCCCGCTTCTTACTTACTGGGGGTGCGGTGTACCGGCGTTGGGAGCCGTACTACCTACTGTGCTCCCCACTGCGCTTTGTAAGGGCGGCGGGGGGGCGTCCATGGGGGTGCCCCTCGCCGGATTGGGTGTTGCCTGGTGTTTGCTGTGCTTTGCTGTTGTATGCTGCTGTGTGCTGTGCTGCGCCTTTTGGTGTGATGTCCTGTTGCGCGGTGCTGTGCCGTTCCCGTTGTGGCTTGCTGTTTTGCCTTGGTCTGTGTTGCTGTTTGCTGTGTCTCTCGGGGTTACCCGGGCTGCCCTGGGTCGCGTTGTTTCGTGCCGTGCCGTGCTGTTGGGCGCTGTGCTGTGTGCGTAATGCTGTGCTGCTTTGCTCCGCGCTGTTTGGTGCCGCTGCGTGTACTGCTGTGCCCTCGCACCCTGTGTGGTGCTGCGGGGCGGTTCTTTGTTGTTTTTCCCTGCGCTGTGTGCTCTGCGCTGCGCTGTGTGTGTTTCCCCGGAGCGTTGCGGCATGTGGTGCTGTTCGCTGCTTTGCGTTGAGCTGCGTGTTTCCTGTGGTGTCGCGCTGTGTGTTCCTTGACCTCCGCGCTAGGACCCCTATACTCAATCATTTCACTCACTTATTGTGGTGTTTTAACAGATGCTGAATTCAGTTGCTTGACCATGCTAGCCAAGGCATATCCTGTGTCTGGCCAAAGCTACTGGCCCGTGATTCCCAACGAAAGCCATTGCATGTCAAACTGTGCACATGAAGTGCTTGCCACTATTCTTTGGGCCAGACTTGTGCATGTTTTCAGTATACAATCAATTGTTTCGTTCACAGATGACTGAAGCTTTATATTTATACCTGCATTGTTCTATGTGCAGCCCTTCTTTGCTACTTGTGCTTTGAAGTGGAGGGATTATCGTCTGATTCTGATTTCGATCCGGTATTTGGGCTGCTTTGTACCTGTCCTTTGTCATTTTCTACTTTTGAAAAAGCCAGCAAGCTTTTCAACTACCAAACATCCGACAAGCACGAATGTCAACACAGGCAAGACAAATCAGAATACCTTACCCGTAGCAGAGTCAGTCCCACGCGCAGAGCTAAAGCAAGACGAGTAGAACATTGCCTTCTCAAAATCTGTCACACTGAGTGCAAGAAGCGTGCCAATTGCGTCCCTCTCAATGGCAGAAGCTGTGGCTTGGCCTTCCGGGGCACTGTCCCTGAGTGGGCTAAGTACAAAAGAAGTCATCCCTTGAAAACCTGTCTCTCGTCGAGAGCACGGAGTAAGAGGGGCAGAGGAAAACATAGTAAGAGCCCATCCGGACGTCCAGAACCTAAAACACCTTGAGGGCAAGGACCCTGTGGCTGCAGCCTTAGCTTCCGTGATCGCCGTATCCCAGAGGTCATCACTTCCCATTTCAGGAACCGCTCCTATTCCTGCATTTGTGTAGTTGACCAATGCTAAAGAAAAGAATGCAGGAAAGCAGGAAGAGCAGGAAAAGGGCAGGAGACGGCGTTGGGCCCTATGTTCAGAATGACATGGGGAGAAGGTTTTAAATTTCTTATGGCGAACGCGCTGCGTCTACCCGGGCCCATTTGTCAGAGTAGGAGCCCGACTCGGTATCCAGGGAACCTACAACCTCAAACACTCCAGTGTGCTTGGAGCAAGGGCCCTATCCATGCGTGGAACGAGGCTTGCCTCCTAGCAGGGCAGCTCCTAAGCTGGGTCTCCATGAGACCTCGCAGCTGCTCACAAGGGTCTTTGGAGAAGGCGAAGAAGACCCGCACCTGAGTGCCCTGTCTGCGGCACTTAAAACAAAGCTGGGCTTTCTGATCTGAGACAGCCCCCCCCTACTATGTCCCCTGGTGTGGAACTGCTGACCAGGGATGTGCAGAGCTGCGGAGGCATCAGTAGCTCCCCTATGGACACCTGTCCTAGCCTTTTCCAGCCATGTGTGAGGACTATGCCTGTATGTAGTGTACGTGACACCTCGGAGGCTGAGATGAAGAGCTATGGCCTGGCTGCACTGGCGCCATTGGCCATTACTCACCCTCCACCCCCTTCAGGTAGAACAGTTGACGCAGGTGTTCCAGGTAGGGGACCGAAGGCCATTGCCACAGCCAGCCTTCAGATCAAACTCCGAGAGTTTGATCCCTGAAATCTGCCCAAGTGGGCTGAGGAGTTTTCTGAATTTTTACTCCTCAGTGGTCAGCAGCATGCCGACCTCAAGACTAAGAGCACGCTCATCAAGAAGGCGTGCAAAAACAAATTTCTCCAGCGGCAGGTGGAGACCGCCATGAGGAAGAGCACCAAATGGGGCAACTTTCTCGGCCTGGCCAGCCAACAGAAGGTGCCGTTCAGTGCTAAAACTGGGGCGACTTCCTGAAGAGACTGGAAGACATGTATCCAGTCTATGAGACGGACCTGAGTGTCCGTACTGAAATTAGGGGGGTGGCGACATTCCCCGAATTCCCAACGGCTGCACGCATCTCTGAATTTGTGGCACAGCTGGAGGAACTCAGCGGGCGTATGAACTCCTATGGTCCTACTGAGCCGCACCTTTGGCTAGTAGGGAAGAATCCTCCAAAGACTTGGGAGGACTGTCGGCAGACACCCGAGAGGAAAGCTCGGACGCAATCCTATGATGATCTCATCGATCTGCTGATCAGGTTGGCCATGGACGGGGAGAATGACTCTCACATGGACCATAACCTGCCCAAGACCCGTGCAGAGAAGAGTCCCGGAGAGAGGTTGCTGCAACCAAACGTAAACCCCTGCAGTGGCCGCGGTGGACAGTTGATTAACATGAAGTAGACACCCCTCTCCAAATGCAAAGGGGCCCCTAATCTTTTCTACTGCCGTCCTACGGATGACAAAGGTGGACCTTGCCATACATCGGACTGTTATGGGCGAAGCGCTTGCATGCTCCAACTGCAGCGCAAGCAGAAATCTAAAGATGGTCAAGAGGTGAAACACCGACACCACTTTCGCTGCACCATAACGTACAGATATTGCGGCAAGCGTCTGCATTATGAAGATGAATGCCACATAAAACGCCGCAATTCCGAGAAACTTAAGAAAGCAAAGAAGAACCGCGGAGGAACGCCAGTAAGGTTAACCCCCAGGAGGGAGGTCGTAATCCCGGGGGAATTCCACCGTAAGGGTACCCCATGTTGAGGGAGAGGTTCCTCAGCCCTCCCGACTGGTGGAGGAGGAGCCTCCAGCCTTACACCAAAGGATGAGCAGCCGGCTGACAAGCGGACTGTGCCCTCTACCCCGGGTGCCGGCGGCGCCCAGAAAGGCGAGAAAGCCAAGAGGCGCAAGCTCAACCGGCGGTCCAATTGCCTGCACGCTGCAGATGTGGGAGTGAGGCTCCCTGAGGAGGGATGGGGGGGCGGCTCCGAGGGAGAGGATTTGGTTTTATGGATCACCGTTAGAATGGGTGATCCAGGTTTACCACGCGGTCTTAAACACGGGCGCCACACTTTCAATCGTGGCCCGCGGATTGCCAAAGCAAGCAACGATCCGGAAAACCGAGAGGCCCGTTCTAAGGGTAGGGGATGGTAGAACCATCCATTTGCAGGGGACAGTCAATGTGACCTTATGTATGGGCGTTGAAGAGGTGAATCAGCACTGCAAAGTGCCTGACACCGACGCCGTTGACATTGTCATTGGCACAATTTTCCTGTGTTGTACCCCCCAGGGGGAACTGTTGTCTTTGCAGCGTCCCTATGGCCTACACTTGCAACTTCGTAGTGGCCTTTTCTCTGTCTCTCTGGGGCTGTCAGGACGAAAAGAATCCGGTCTGCGCTACGTGAATCGGTCTTATCGAACTGAAAGATATCAGTTGGTGCGACGCGTCTTCGAAAATGCACCGGCCGCCTAGCAGGTAGACCTGAATGCAGTTCAGGTGGAATTGTTTGCGAGTAAGGCGCAGCATGTCATGCAGCTCTATTGTTTGCGACATCTCAGTAGAGCCTATCGTTTCTACTGGAGATCCATGGCGTTGTGCTATGCTAACCCCCCATTCTCCTAACTCACCAAGTGTTGACAGAAATTGCCCTTTAAGGGGCAAGAGCTGTGCCGTGCACCCCCAACTGGGGTACCACAGGGAAACACGCCTATTGGAGGCGTTTGTTGGACCGTATGACTGTGTGAAGGACTAAACTCCTCAACAGCCCAATCTACGCTCCTGAACCCTGTCAGGAGGCCATGCTCGCCACTGAATGGGGCAGTGTCTGAGCCATCGTTGATGGCTCTCTAAACCCTGTACCGGTGAGTGACCTTGACGGGGAGGTCCTCAAGGACTTGGTGGCCAAAAACTGAGGCCTTACCCTCCTGGATCTTAAGAAAAGATTCGAGTACTCTTCGGTCACTATCACGACTGGTCAGTGCTTCGATGAACAGGAGACTCCAGCTGTCCCTACTGCCGTGGCTGACGGTGACAACGAACTAAGTAAGATCCCCAGCACCATACCACCGGTAAACCCGGAGGTGTTGACACTGAAGCACAATGCCTGCCTAGCGCGGCTATTTATGGAAGAGGTGGATTTTGGTGAGTCCACTGGCGGATCTCATGATCACGCTGTATTTTCAATGAGGGCGACGGATGGCCCTACAGCTCAGGTACCTGGCGCTAAACCCCTACCCAACAACATGCCTGTCTCTTGGTATGACATGCAGGACCTTCAGCAGGTCCTATGCGCTAAAACTGAGGGTACCGAGCGACAGACCCGCCTCGACCCCCTCAAGAGGACCTAGGCACCGTCTATATGGGTCGAGGAGGATGATGAAGAAATGACTCTCCGCGATCCAAAGATACCCCTGGTATTCTCCCTTCACTATTTCCAGCAGGGTTGCCACGACTGGGAGGAGGAAGTGCCCCCTGAGAATATGGGGCCCACAAAGAAACAGGAAAAGGAAAGAGGAACCTTCACACTGAGGAGGATTTTGTTGAAAAACTGGAGAGCATGAACCGTGACCCTCGTCTCAAAAAAGTCATCCAGAATTACACGGAGGTTTTGCGAGCCTTGCCCCCATTCCTGTCATGCAAAATGCTGGTGAGGATGGACCTCAAACTTGAACCGGAGTTTGAAGGGTCTGTGGTAAGACGGCGTCAGTACCCCGCCCCACAAGACCAAATCGACGAGATTGAGCGCCAGTTCCAGGAACGTATAGCTGCTGGCGTCGTCCAGGAGTATAACACGGGGACTATCCCCGCAATTGTAGCCCTTGTTTCCTTGTGCCTAGACCTGGCTCCACTGATATGTGCTTGATCGCTGACTATGGTGAGGTCAACAAAAAAACCCAGAACCACTCAGGGAGTATCCATAACATGGATAATACCCTGGAGAGAATCGCCAAATGCGAACTCAACACAAAGAGGGATAAGCGCAGTGGCTATGCCGTAGAAAATCATGTGTGCTATGTGAGGCATGTCTCAGGTAGTAATGCAACCTTGACACGAGGCACACAGTAGCCAAGTAAGTCATGTTGACAACGTGAAGCTGGCTTCAGGCAGTTATCACACCCTGACAAATGGTCAACGCAGTGGCGCGCAAAACTCGGGTGCCGTGGGGCATCTCAACCAGAGGTGTATAGCAGCCCAGAGACTGCTCGCCTTTGCAACTCCTAAGGACCGTGTCTGACGCTCAAGGGCATGTTCTTCGCTGTTGCGAATGTCGCTGCACTCTTTCAGGAGCTGAGGAACAAAATCCTGTATATCCTGAGACACAGACCCCTTATGCAGAAACTGTTTTCCCGTGGGGCTGAAATGGAGGCACACATTGAAGACATGAGCCTGGGTACTAACACCCGAGAGGATCATATCCTCCTCCTACAAGAGTATATCACTGTGTGTCAGGAAAACCATCTCTGCATCAGACTCGAGAAATGTGAGTTCATGCGTGAGGAGATGGAATACCTAGGTTTCGACGCTGGGTATAGCTGGTGGAAACGAGCCGGATCGAAGATGCAACCCGTTCAAGACATGCAGAAACGTGACAACCCCACCAAGGGTCTACGCGACGTTCGCGGTTTCATTGGCGCTTGCAATTTCTACAGGCGCCATATACACAACGTTACTTATTTGTCAGCCGCCCTGACTTACCTTATAAAGAAGACCAACCATTGGCAGTGGACCGACAAGGACAAGACCCGTTTCAAGGAGTTGAAGAAGAAAATCTCCCCTACCGACTGCCTGGGGGTACCCCAGCCTAAGGGCGAGATAATACTCGTCACAGATGCCTGTGATGTTGGGGAAGGTGGTACCCTATACTAGTGTCAGAAGCTTAATCCTGCTGAACTGGCTCACTGCCAATATCATGCTTCAGGTCTGAACCGCGATGGCACGCTGAAGCATGACTATCCTGCCAATGAATGGTGTGTGGTGCCCCTTGGGCACTGGAACTGAAAGTGGCATCAAGCACGATCCAGCTGCAGTACCTACAACCAGGAACTCCTGGCTGTGATGCTCGTGCTCTCTTCCGAGTCCAGCCTATTTGGTACTAGCCCTATTGTGAGGCTCTGTGACCAAGAGCCTGTGAAAACACTTCAGAAAGGTCCTCCTCCTGGTAAAGCGAAATTAAAACAATGGTGGACCTATTTCAGTCAGTTCAGGTTGACTGCCCCCCATATACAGGGTATCAAAAATGAACTGGCTGACTATACATCACGTAAAAACTTCGACGCCCCCTTTGGTGAGAGCTCGGAGGCGCTGGCCAAAATGGTGTTTCGACGTATGGATGTCCAGCTTGACCTGTTGATGCGCAATCCAGTTGTCATGGAGGGTTCCAGTGTGAGAGACTACCAACACCAATACCAATGTGTACTCGGGACCCGCAGTGATGGCCTAGAGGCACGCCTGATAGACGGCGACCGTTGGTATCACCTAGGCTTCTGTCACATTGAGTATTCCCCAATCATATCCTGAAATTCCTTTATTCCAGTTTTGTGGCCCTAGGAGTGTTTCAAATGGCCTATTCACCATGATCCATGTTGTCCAGTATATTGCAACGGTGTTCCATATATTTTAACACTATGCTTTCTGATAATCTATTGAAAATGGAGTTTACTCACATGTTGACACATTTTTTGCGTGTCATCCTACCTGTCAATTGGCATGTTGCAAAAAGAGACGCTTCCCTTGAAAACAATCAATACCTGCATCCAATAGGATATGCAACACGTTGCAGCTGACGGCCAGTGAAGAGGTTGCCAGAGTTGCTAATATTTGAAAATGTGAAGCACAATGACTCCAAGTTTGCACCTCAAATGCCCTGTAACAAAGATCCCGAACAACAAACACAAGCATTGCTTGCAGTGCTTTCTGAAGCAGTGCACGTTCTACAAATTTGACGATTGTGCGAGCCAGGATGACGCAGCCATCATGGGCATTCCCCGTGGAGACATGTGCTGAGGTACTTGGGACTGTAGTTGTGTAGCCCTTTGTTCTAAAGTTTTCTGTTTCTTCTTAGCACTCTCAATAGCTACTGAACGAAATTTAGTAAGAGACCTGACAGATGTTTGCAGGTCTTGTACTGTGCTGTCTACAGATTTCACCTTGTTGGTGAGCTGCTGGACTGCCTCTGTCAGGATGGACATCTGCTTGGACAGAACCCGAATGGACTTTGTATCCTGTGCTACATTCCCTATCTCAGGTCCACCCAGCCGTACGTGGTTCAGTGTAAGTGAGGTACCCTTTTGCAGAAGAAAGACGGACACATAAGCGAAACTGCACGCATTGCGCTGAACCTGTACACACCTGCTTTTTGGCACCCGCACCACACACAGTACCACCCGGGCCGCCGCCGAGCACTCACCACCCTAAACCTCTGTAACCTTAAGTCGTGGCTCACAGCTGATGGCCATGCAAACGAAATTGCGTGCCTGACCCTCATCACAATTGGCAGAGAGAGCCAGCGCTCCAGCAGACCCATAGTCTACACGCACCAACAGAACCTCAGGAGTCTTACACTTCAGTCTCAAAACATTTATGCATTTACTCAACCCCATGTTCAATGTCGATGTCCTGCTGCCACTGCAATTTCCAAATCCAAAATCCTGATCATCCCACTTCGCTCCTTTCTGCTTCCCGAGGCTTGGCAGCAGTGTTGCTTCCATTTGGAGCAACACACACCTTGTTCTCAGCAGTGGAGATGACATCTGGGCCTGGACTGCTGCCTTCTTCCGTTGACTCTTCTTCATCTTCCTCCTTGTCGTCGTCCTCCTCATCTCCTGGAGCAGTCTCCCGTGCTCTGGTGATGCATGATCCAGAACCCTCAGCGCAAGCTTCGCCTTCTGCATCTAGTCACTCATCCTGTGGAGGTACAGCGGCACAGTAAAACGACAAAGCAAGCAGACTGCGCGTGACGACAAAAATGAGGCCTGAAGAACGCCTCAACTAAGCACTCACCTCCACTACTCTTGGAGGAGGAGCACTTTAAAACAGGGAGCGCAACCAGAGCACCAGTTGAGCCTGTTTCTAAGGTTTCTCTTGTTGCCGCTGCTTTGCCGCTCTGTCCGCTTGATGTTTTAAATGACATGCGACTTGTGCTGCAACAGAGAGGCAAGAAGAACGTGTCATTTACATAGACCTGGGAATCTGGGCGTAGAGCGCTGCAGTACACCTCTTCCTTGCTTTCGCTATCATTTTCCCTGTCAGACCTGTCGTTGCTGCCGCTGTCAACTTCTTCCTACACCTGACGCTCGACCTTTTAAATGACATGCGCATTGTGATGCAACGGAGACGTAGAAGGATGTGTCATATTCAAAGACCTTGGAATCAGGGCCTAAGGCGCTGCAGTATACCTCTTCTTTGCTTTCACTGCCATTTTCCATGTCCGGTTGAGCTTTGATTGGCAATTTCTTCATATCTGGTGTGTGAGACACCTCTTCAACGTGAGCAGCAAAATGTGTCCTATCTGAAGGTCAAAACAAATATGTCAAGTGAAAAATACTCAAACCAGGGAAAAGCACTGCTTGAAATGAATAAAAGCCTGTGAGTTATATTAGAAAATGTCAGAAATACCTGTTAAAAAAATTCCCTAGCACCCCGGGGATTGAGGGGATGCACAGTGCAAAAAATACCTGTTAAATGTGTCAGCTTTCTTGAGCATCAAAAGTCATGTCTATCGCTGACAGGGAAGCTGAAGCGTGCGCTGCGCGCCAATGCGCCACGCACAGCGAAAGGATGCAATTCTGATGAATAACAAACAGAGTATGGTCGCAGTACATTAAACAATAATTTCTCAATGTATTTGCTACCAATCGACCACACTGGTGTGCCAGTTGCTCGGTGAGGTGGTGGTATTTAATGAAAGGAGGACTGTCCCGTACCTTTGGAGTCATATGACCTCTCGATTTGAAGACGGCCATTGTTCACTCATGAGACGGCCTTTCTTGGGGTCAAAGGTGTTGCAACATAACCAACTCTTAAGGATCAGCTATGATAGGCAGAAAACAATTGCAACCCGCCAGGAGAACAACTTTCCATTATGACACGCTCTTTGAGTCGCAAAATACAACTCATTGGACCCCTCAACATGGAAGATGCACAAATGGGAGTAATACAGTCCCGCCAACTTACATTGCAAGCAATAACAAGTTGCAAACTAATAAACTCACAACATGGACCTCTCAGATAACACCACAAAGCACTAGATTGGGAGCGCATTGGTTTTTGGGGGGTATATTCGGAATATTTGGTACAATAAAAGCCTAGGTGCTTGATCCTGCTTGATGCTTTGGTCCTGCTTGAATCTAACCCTGCGTGCTCATTTGGATCAGGTACCCTTGAATTACCCAAGTGCAACCGTGGTTCAACCGAGTTCAACCGCGCACTTTCATTACGGCTTCCCCACAGTTGAACCCTTATCGTGGTACAGCAACAAATTGCTAAGTAGCAACCTCAAAACCGCTATTTTTCAGCCCTGCAAGAGATGCCACACCCCCTAAAAAGAATGTTTCTGAAAGCCTTCTTACCTCATTGGTGCAAAACACTGGAGACCTATTTCTCTTGGATCATATTTCACGGCGGTGGTGGCCTAGGTGCGAGTGGCGGCAGCTGTATTGGTGAAACCGCACGGCTTCACCATCAACGTTTCGTTAGGCGTGGTGACGTACACCCCTGCGCCTTGTTTGGATTCCCTTCAGGACTTTGGACCCTTTTTAGTGAACAACAATTACATGCAAGCCTACACTTGATTGTCAGAAGATTGTTTCCTCATGGATTGCACTAAAATGTAACCGGCCTTCGAGGTGGTTAACATACATTTAATCCTGCTTGATGCTTTCATCCTGCTTGATTTTGCGGCCGCGCACTGCACCAGGCACAGAGCAACAAATACCTCAACCTCATTAGCACGGGTACGAGACAAGGCAGCGATTTCCTCAGGCTGGTCCACTGTGAAGCCGGTTCGGACCCCCGTGGCCATCCTTGGGTCACTTGGGGTGTGTATCTATGTGCCGGCAAGCCGCCATTGGCTGATATCATACTCTCCCATCCACCTGATCTAACCCGATGTGATAGTGTGATAGGTTTGGCCATTCCGGCTATGAGCGGCCATATTCGATACCGAGTCGCCGCCAGCGGAGATTTATATATCGGAATATCAGGAATCAACAGGGTTTTATTATCATAATGTTTCCGTAATTTTTCAGCCTTTCGTTCTGATGGTCAATGTATCGGCGACTGTCAGTTGGCTCGCGATTTTGCGTTAACCGATTGGTTAACTGTTATTTCCAGATATTTTGGCGGATACTCTGTTGAAGGGTCAGATTTCATCAGCAAAGGGTTCGTTGCTTCCGCAATTTTCTAAAAAAGCACTCGAAATTTTAATCTGAATTTTTCGCGATGTCGAAATCGGATTTTCGACTTCGACATCGCCGCACTTGATTTGGACTTCTTCGAGTGGTCATACTCTTTTCCCTATGCCCGAATCAGGTTTCCCTTATACTTGTCACCCAATTGACTTGGAGATATAAGGGAAACAAAAGTGAATCGTGGGACCACTTGGAAGGACCATATCTCCGAGCGAGTATGAGGAAGGAGAATAACAAAAGTTGGGTTGTAAGCGCCTTAGTCTCAAGTTAATTTTGGAAGCATCAAACGCCTTTGGTGCGCACACATGCCCGGTGTAGCAAGGGAAAAGGTTCAAGAGGGTATAAAGTGATATATAACTCTTGGACCGTGCAACCGAATATTTTAATGCGACTTTCGAGTGTGCCGCATGAGTGTTGGGGTTGCATAGCAAATTTTCTTTGCGTTCCTACACATTTTTAACGTGAAGTTATGTCCATGGAGGGACATGGCATATCATGGTGGGAGCCACTTTTGAGGGTATGTTTTATATGCATGGTATATGTCCTGATATGCTCACGCCCATGTTATATATCTTCGTGTGGCCGAAGAGATGGAGAGCCATACGTGACAAGGGTTTTGCCCATGTCTCAATTGTGGAATTCAAAGCGCTAGACCAAGTCTACCGCGTATGTATTGCTCATGGTATGTTTGGTAAAGAGATCCATGAGTGCACTCCCATTTTCATGGGGCATGTAGATATGAGTGGCGAAGGTATCTCCATGCGCCCGATTGGGGATCCAAGTGGGGGAATTGTTAGCAAATGGTCCCAATCGTCTGTGTATTGGACCATGAGCGGATATCATGGGTGAGCATAGAGATATACTATCATGACAACTTTGTATTTGGTCATATTTTCATGTTTTTGACCTCAATTTTTGCTCATTTTCGCGTTTTGTGTACTTACCTGGTCGGCAAACAGCAAGAAGCCTATGGGGAGTCGAACCATGGTATGTTGTTCATATGTTGGCAAATGCTTTGGAGTTGAACAACACCATATGCCGGATCGCGTACTCCATTTGGCTTGGCGCACGAAGGATCACAAGAATTGGTCTCAAGATCATGGGCTGACTTGGGCAGTGCGTGGCGCCCATATCTGAAGGGGTTTCGAGGGTAAGATGGGGATGTACATGGGCATTGACCTTTGGTCTATATCCTCCAGGAATACTAGACTTCGATTCCATGCATGCTTTGAGCCTTCGGATAAGTGGTAACTTCAATTTTGAGCATATATGTGATATATGGCCAATATGGTGTGATTTGGCAGTTTTTTGGCATGTTATGAGTTCAAACTCATAGGTCCCTTCTCTAAGCCCATTCAACTCCAAGTCCAACCAAGGTTATGTCAGGGTAGGGCATGGTCCTGAGTGCCACTCTAGGTCATGACACGCCACCTCCCCTATTGGGCTAGGATTTAGAGGCTTGGGAGTGAACACATTTTTGGGTTTTGTGTATTGACTTGTGACACATGGCATTCAGCCATCTCATTTGACCTGGTTCAGGGCAATATGTTGGTGAGTCAAGGGAAGGTCTTGAGTCCAGGGAATGAGGGGTTTATGGCTGCGATTGTGTATGTTTACCTCTTTCCCCAACTTTGCTTTATTTGTGTTCATATGCCAATTTCAGGGCTTTCCTCTTTGGTGCAATTTTTGTACATGCCCGCCACCGTGAGACAACCGGTGTGCTGAACGGAAGCCCACAGCCCGTATTGGATTGTGAATTGGGCTATTGCTGTACTTGTGGGATCTGGTTGTTATTCAGGGTTGAAGGAGGATTTTACTTTCTATATTTTTGGATTTTGGACCCTGGACTTTGAGAAATGCAAGCATTGATCCGGAGCAAATCAGCAGGGATTACAGGCGGAAGGGGCACAGCGGGGGCCGGTCCTGGTAGGGACCTTCTTTATGGTAGCAGAGGCTTACCTGCTGCCCCTACCAACCGCCGACCCGGGGACTTGGGCCCCTATGAGCCCTGCCCAAGTACGCCCCGGGTGCGTATTGTGGACTCGGTGGAGACCACGCCGGAGATTGGAGCCATAGAAGAACCGAGAAGTTCAAGAGCATGGCGAACTCCGGAAGTTGAAGCCCGAAGGGAAGTACGACATTCGGGAAGAGGAGGACGTGACATGGAGGACCTTGTCTCCATGTGTGAGCGTCGCTGCCGAAAGGCATGCAATCTCCGCTCCGCCGCGGAGGACTCTGATGAGGCTTGCCATTCAGGCAGCAGTGGAGGACGGGCCCGGCGCTACCGGAAGCGCGGGTCGCCCAAGTCCGCGGCAAGGGACGCCGGGGCTATGGATACGGACCCCAGCCCGGTCAGGCTGTGGGAATCCGAGGGGCACTCCGAGGGCTATCGGACAGCCCACGAGCCACCTTCGGAGTCGGAGATGTCCGCGCCGATCGCCAGGGCGCATACAGCCCCCGAGCTCGCCCTGCAGCACGACACCGAGGGCTTGGAGAGGCCAGCCAGGGCCCGGACGGCACCTGTGCCCCGGCACACGGGACCAGAGACGGACGCCCTAGGTGATACGCCCATGGGCGATGAGTCTGAGGTGCTGGGAACCGCGGGTTGCGCTGAATCTGGCGGAAAGCACGCTGCGTGCCACTGCGAGCACGTGTCCTTCCTCATGGGCAAGTACCCGAAGATGGGGATGGACGCCATCGTGCAGCGTCTTGACCGCCTGGACAACGCCAAGGATGGTCTAGAGGAGGACGTCGCGGGGATCCTGGACGACCAGTCGGCCGCGGAGAACCACATGGAGGAGCTGCGAGCGGATCAGGCCCGGTACCGGGAGAATCTGGAGCTGGACCTGCAGAAGCAGCAGCAAGTGGTGGACAGCCTCCTCCAGTTAGTGGAGGACATGTCGGGACGCCTGAGAAGGCTAGAGGAGCAACAGCCCCTCACCTCGGGTCCGGAGCTCCCGGCAAAGCCGGCCGTGGTAGAGCTGGTTGAGCGGGTTAAGACCCTCAGGAGCGCCATGGAGAAACCCATGGGGGGCCCTGCAGAGGCACCATACGCGCCTCTGCGTGTTGACCCGGGTGCGCTGCCGTTTGTTCCCATGTTCAGCGAATCCACAATGCTCGGGGAACACACGGCACCGGCTGGGTCCATGCGGGAAGAGCACGTAACCACGGACCCGAGGAGCCTGACGGTACAGATGTCCCATGCCGCCCAGGATGTACCGATCACGATGAATATGGTAGTTTATGCGGAAGAGAAGATTGACACCATGCAGGGGCGAACCATGGGAAGCGCCGACGGACATGGTCGGGGTCGTCCGGGCGGAAACCTGTGGGCGAAGGACCCCAATACGGGGATATGGACGGCCGATGGAGCAAAGCCCTTCCCGCATTCCAAACCCCATGGGTTCAGGCCCAACTGGACCGCACTCCATGGAGGAGAGGGATGTACGGGGAGTGTACTCACACCCCCCGGCCACAGGTGGTATCCGTCTCGGTGGAGTGGTGGCTGGAGACGTCGGAGACGCCATCAGGATTGACGACCTCAGGGGATTCGAAATCCCCTACTACGATGGCAACCCTTCCAACCTGGATGACTTCATCCTGGACTGGGAGGACTTCGCCGAGGAGGTCGTCGGCGAGATGCGGGGAGCGCCGCGGGACAAGTGGGTATGCCGGACATTCCCACACCGGCTGGCGCAGGACCTCAAGGAGGAGCTGCGGGATCAGATCCGGGAAGGATTGATCCGTACGGAGCAGGCCTGCCTTCAGTGGCTGGAGGAGGAGGAGCGGGTGGACGCTCCGAACCAGAAGCTGGAGGACCTGTGGTCCATTCCACTGCCGCTGGACCGCGGTGAGTTGCGGGTCCGGGAGTGGAACCGGTATCTGCGGAAGTACCGCAGATGCCTCAAGCTGGTGGAGGACTGGAACGAGGCCAGCGAGAGCTGCCACCTCCTGAAGGACGTCCTCCCCGGGAACTGGAAGAGGCGAGCCGAGGACGAGGAGAAGAAGCGCGCGAAGAAGCGCGTGGCGGTGAGGATTATGGCGGCGGAGGATACCCATGCGGGTATCATGGAGTTCTTCAGGAGGAACTTGGGCGAACCCAGCCGGATGTTGGGACTGAAGAACGCCGTGTACGTGGAGGTATTCGGAGACTCCATGGGGCAAAGGTTGCTGCGCCTCAACAACGTGGTGTGGAGGCGCGGGGAGCCGCTGAGGATGCAGGTCATCCTCGCCCGCATGAGCCTGGACGAGATCGTGAAGTACATCACGGTGGAGTTGAAGCTCAATGCGAAGAACGAGGCCCACGTGCAGGATCGACATGGTCATGGACAACGGGGCCACCGAGAAGACCGCAATCATCGGGAGATCCAGGAGGACACGGCCAATTCTGCGGAGGATGGTAGTGGAAGTGGCCAAGACCATTGGTCCCGGGAGGATCACGAGGAGGCCCATTTCTTCGCGTTTGTGGCGCACAACGTGAAGAACCATGGGCAGGATCGGTCCAGATGGAGCCGGGCGGGACCAAGGGGCAAAGAGCCAAGGAGGATCGGGAACCCACCGCTCTCATTCCGGGAGTACAGGTCGCAGCATGACGGGTGCTGGGTCTGTTATGGCAAGGGAAACAACCATGCACACGACCACCGTCAGTGCAAGGTGTATGAGGCGGACAAGAAGGCCTACTTCGCCGCCGACCCCGAGAAGAAGCCCAAGGAGCAGCGGATTTCCGATTAAAAGGCTAAGGGCGGAGACGGGGGAAAGGGCCATAGCAAAGGCCAAGGAAAAGGCGGAGGAAGAGGCTATGGTGGTGGACCTGGCCAAGACCGCCGAGTGAGGTCGATGGAGGAGGTTGCTGAGGACATGTTGAGGACGTTGGAGGAACTCAAAGCCCAGCAACGTGGTGGACAAAGTCCTGGCGGACCGCAGCCGGAAGGGGCTGCGGGAAGCCAAGTCTAGAGGAGCCCCCACGGGAGTGGGACCTCGGAGGTCTCTCCTCCGAAAATCAGTGGAATCCCAGAGAAAGCGAAGGCACATTGGGTGCCGGAGAAGGCTCCAGTAGAGCCAAAACCACTGAGCTTCGCCACTCCCAACCCCTGGAGCGCCCTGCCAAGGGAAGTACATGTGGGTACGGGACATGGGAAGAAGGAAGGAGCGACCACGGAGAGCCCCGTGGACGGGCAGGACCAACCCAAGATCTACACCATCCGTGACCATACCCTTGAAGTCCTGATGCACCCGGACGTGCTAGAGTTGCATGCCGTGAGAGTCGTCCATACACCTCATGGCGACGAGCGGCAGTTGCACTTGAAAATGCGAGTACGGTGCGGACGAGAGGAGAAGGTGGTAGATGTGTTGGTGGATACGGATGCCCAGGTGAGCCTGGTCCGGAGAGGGTTGTTCAAGGAGGAATTCTTGCAGCCCAGCCGGAGACCGGTCCGCCTGAAGGTCGCCAACGGAGAGATTATGGGTGGTGGCACCCATGAGGCCACTATCAGTATGGAATTCTGGGAACATGAGCGCTTGAACCGCCCTGATCAGGCGAAGAGAAGCACTCTATCCGGGAACTTCTATGTGTCCGACATTACAGATGGGGTTATGATCATGGGGTATGACTTCATGGTGGCAAACGCCATTGGAGCCCTTCCCCATGGTGCAACGCTGGTCCGGGAGGATGATGAATGCCTCACATGGCTGTCCACGGACTATGCATGCGGATCATCCCAATGGAATGCTGAGGAAGAGGATCGGATCGTCCAAGCGGTGCAAGCTGTGGGTGCCAAGTCCAGAGGAGACCGTGGAGTTCAGCTCACGGAGTATGGAATGGCGCCGCCGGCGTATGCCAGGATGATCCAGACGCTGGGAGCCGAAACGCCCGAGACGGACGTCTTCGCTTCCCGGGATGCCCCACTTCTGCGGAAGTGTAGGAGGCATTGGCATCGAGGAGACTCAGCCTGGCACAGGCATTGGGGTTTGAAGGAGTGGGGACCCATGTATTGGCATGGCTCCCTGGACAATACCAGACGTACGGTGGAGAAGATCATCGCGGATAGGGCGAAGGGGATCCTGGTCATAACCGGCATAGGATCCACCCCATGTACGCTGGAGGGTCTCAAGTCGACGCTGGACTCCATCACCCTGAACGAGATGTCATTCGGGCCAGAGGAGGAGTTGTTCAACGACGCCAAGGGTGTATCAATGCCCTCCCCGGGTCAAGCGTGGGGTACCAAGGCTTTCCTGGTGGATTGGGCGCAAGCCCAGCCCACGGATGATGAAGCATTCATCCGTAGGGTGGAGGCGGTGCCCATGAAGGTCATGTTTGAGCCCAAGGAGGGGACGGGTCAGCCAATTGATGGCATTGACGTCCTGTCCCACGCCGAGATCGACGACATCGTCAACTACATGCGGATGGGGATGCACGACCGTGTGGCAGCCAAGAAGAGGCGGGCCATGGTCACATCTCGGCATTGGTGGGATGACAAGATGTTCGTCACCGGCAAGTACGAGAAGGATGAGTTCGTGGCGAGGGTCGTGGATCACATCGCGGACCAATACGATGGTCCGGTTGGGTCGGACCCACCAACGTGGAGTTTTCCAAGAGTGGGAACCGGTAGCGACGAGCACCAGCCCGAGGCCGCAAATTTTCGAAGATTATCGGTGGGAGTCGAGACCCACGACGATGAAGAAGGCATATCGGACGAGGAGAAGTCGGACTCGGACCCAGAGGAGGCCTATACCGCAGTGCGGTCGGTTGTATCTATACCGAAGCAAGCGGCTGAAGAGGCCCAGGAGAACCCGAAGGTCCCCGAGCTGAAGGAGAGGCTGATCAATGCCTATCCGCGGCTATTCAGTGGCGTCGCCAACAAGAACCCTCCAGATCGTGGGAGGTTTGGTACAGCGAGGATCAAGCTGAAGCCGAACCCGAAGATCTATCGTCATCGGGAGTACCAACTTCAGGGCGATCGGGCCGAGGCCATGAAGAAGCTGTTGGCCGAGTTCATTGAGCGGGGATGGATCGAACCCTCCGACAGTGAGTGGGCCAGCCCAGCCTTCATCGTGCCCAAGAAGGAGAAGGGCGAGTGGAGGTTGGTGGTGGATTACAGGGGTTTGAACGAGCAGACCGAGCACGACTCGTACTCGCTTCCCCTGATCGACTCCATCCTCCAAAAACAACAGAAAAAGCGGATCTTCACGGTGTTGGACCTGAAACACGGTTATCACCAGATGCCGCTACACCCGGACTCCAGGCCCTGCACAGCGATGTCGACGCCGCTGGGGCCCATGCAGTGGAAAGTGGTGCCTATGGGCGCCAAGAATGGCAACGCCGCTTTCCAGCGCATGATGGAGGACCTACTCGGTCCTGTCCGGGACTGTGCCGATCCCTTCGTGGATGACATCGTCATCGGGTCCGGCACGGAGAACATGACTGAGGACGAGCTCATCGACGCGCATGAGAAGGATCTGCGCCGAGTGCTCAGCGAGTTGGACAAGCACAACATGGTGTGCAAGCCCACCAAAGCCTCACTCTTCGTGAAGGAAGTGGAGTTCGCGGGTCACGTGGTTGGTCACGGGCAACGCCGTCCCATGCCTGGGAAGCTGGCGTCCCTGCACCACTGGGAGAAGCCCCAGACCATCAGCGAACTCCGGTCCTTCATGGGGTTCTGCAACTACTATTCGGGCTATGTCCGGATGTATGCAGAACTGTCGGGGCCGCTGCACAAGATGCTGCAAGTGGGCAAGTTCGATGGCCGGAAGGGGAGCAAGAAGAAGCTTGCCTGGACCCCTGAGGCTGAGGATGCGTTCAACCGCCTGAAAGTGCGACTCCTGGGGCAGTTGGGGCTGTTCCTGGTGGACCCGGACAAGGGATTCGTGCTACGGACAGACGCCTCGGACTATGCCGTGGGGGCAGTCCTCGAGCAAGTCCGGGACGACGGGACTCATGTTCCCGTAGCGTTTTGGAGCAGGATCCTGGCCGAGGGCCAACGCCGAACATGGACCGCGAGGGAGAAGGAGACATACGGCATTGTATGTGCGCTCAGGAAGTGGTCTGGCCACATCGGACTGCAGCCGGTGGTGGTTTGCACGGACCACCAATCCCTACAGAGCTGGCACAAGGAGCATGTCGACACCCCCTAAGGACCAGCGGTTGTTGGTCCACTTGGTTGCTGCTGTAGCACCGTAATGGATCCCCCTTGGCATTTTGTTTGTTTCTGTGAATGAGGAGACGGGTGAGGGCGTTCATCCGGGGATTTTTCGGCCTTGATTGGCCATATACCCCCTTCACTCGATCTCCACGTATATATTTCATCGTGGTATACGTATTTAGATCGATCGACGACGTTTCTCTATCTTTGATCCCCTTGGTCCATGTTGTAGATCAAGAGGAGACCGGATATGGCGTAGGGCGCTGAGTATCAGTGTCCTCACCCCTCCCTTGGGGCATGGGGGACGCCTACGACGTGTGTGGGGCCTCCATGTGTCCTTGGGACATGGGTGGGGGGGGGGTTGGAGCCCATTGGGGTCCGCCTGTCCTCTCCTCAATGACTTCCGAGCGGTAACAACGCTCTGAGAAGGGGGCTCGAAGCCGGTTCGGACCCCCGTGGCCATCATTGGGTCACTTGGGGTGTGTATCTATGTGCCGGCAAGCCGCCATTGGCTGATATCATACTCTCCCATCCACCTGATCTAACCCGCTGTGATAGTGTGATAGGTTTGGCCATTCCGGCTATGAGCGGCCATATTCAGTACCGAGTCGCCGCCAGCGGAGATTTATATATCAGAATATCAGGAATCAACAGGGTTTTATTGTCATAATGTTTCCGTAATTTTTCAGCCTTTCGTTCTGATGGTCAATGTATCGGCGTCTGTCAGTTGGCTCGCGATTTTGCGTTAACCGATTGGTTAACTGTTATTTCCAGATATTTTGGCGGATACTCCGTTGAAGGGTCAGATTTCATCAGCAAAGGGTTCGTTGCTTCCGCAATTTTCTAAATAAGCACTCGAAATTTTAATCTGAATTTTTCGCGATGTCAAAATCGGATTTTCGACTTCGACATCGCCGCACTTGATTTTGACTTCTTCGAGTGGTCATACTCTTTTCCCTATGCCCGAATCAGGTTTCCCTTATACTTGCCACCCATTTGACGTGGAGATATAAGGGAAACAAAAGTGAATCGTGGGACCACTTGGAAGGACCATATCTACGAGCGAGTGTGAGGAAGGAGAATAAGGAAGGTTGGGTTGTAAGCGCCTTAGTCTCAAGTGATTTAGAAAGCATCAAACGCCTTTGGTGCGCACACATGCCCGGTGTAGCAAGGGAAAGGGGTCAAGGGGGTATAAAGTGATATATAACTCTTGGACCGTGCAACCGAATATTTTAATGCGACTTTCGAGTGTGCCGCATGAGTGTTGGGGTTGCATAGCAACTTTCCTTGCGTTCCTACACATTTTTAACGTGAAGTTATGTCCATGGAGGGACATGGCATATCATGGTGGGAGCCACTTTTGAGGGTATGTTTTATATGCATGGTATATGTCTTGATTTGCTCACGCCCATGTTATATATCTTCGTGTGGCCGAAGAGATGGGGAGCCATACGTGACAAGGGTTTTGCCCATGTCTCAATTGTGGAATTCAAAGCGCTAGACCAAGTCTACCGCGTATGTATTGCTCATGGTATGTTTGGTAAAGAGATCCATGAGTGCACTCCCATTTTCATGGGGCATGTAGATATGAGTGGCGGAGGTATCTCCATGCGCCCGATTGGGGATCCGAGTGGGGGAATTGTTAGCAAATGGTCCCAATCGTTTGTGTATTGGACCATGAGCGGATATCATGGGTGAGCATAGAGATATACTATCATGACAACTTTGTATTTGGTCATATTTTCATGTTTTTGACCTCAATTTTTGCTCATTTTTGCGTTTTGTGTACTTAGCTGGTCGGCAAACAGCAAGATGCCTATGGGGAGTCGAACCATGGTATGTTGTTCATATGTTGGCAAATGCTTTGGAGTTGAACACCACCATCTGCCGGATCGGGTACTCCATTTGGCTTGGCGCACGAAGGATCACAAAAATTTGTCTCAAGATCATGGGCTGACTTGGGCAGTGCGTGGCGCCCATATTCGAAGGGGTTTCGAGGGTAGGATGGGGATGTACATGGGCATTGACCTTTGGTCTGTATCCTCCATGAATACTAGACTTCTATTCCATGCATGCTTTGAGCCTTCAGATAAGTGGTAACTTCAATTTTGAGCATATATGTGATATATGGCCAATATGGTGTGAATTGGCAGTTTTTTGGCATGTTATGAGTTCAAACTCATAGGTCATTCCTCTAAGCCCAATCAACCCCAAGTCCAACCAAGATTATGTCAGGGTAGGGCATGGTCCTGAGTGCCACTCTAGGTCATGACACGCCACCTCCCCTATTGGGCTAGGATTTAGAGGCTTGGGAGTGAACACATTTTTGGGTTTTGTGTATTGACTTGTGACACATGGCATTCAGCCATCTCATTTGACCTGGTTCAGGGCAATATGTTGGTGAGTCAAGGGAAGGTCTTGAGTCCAGGGAATGAGGGGTTTATGGCTGCGATTGTGTATGTTTACCTCTTTCCCCAACTTTGCTTTATTTGTGTTCATATGCCAATTTCAGGGCTTTCCTCTTTGGTGCAATTTTTGTACATGCCGGCCACCGTGAGACAACCGGTGTGCTGAACGGAAGCCCGCAGCCCGTATTGGATTGTGAGTGGGCTATTGCTGTACTTGTGGGATCTGGTTGTTATTCAGGGTCGAAGGAGGATTTTATTTTCTATATTTTTGGATTTTGGACCCTTGACTTTGAGAAATGCAAGCATTGATCCGGAGCAAATCAGCAGGGATTACAGGCGGAAGGGGCACAGCGGGGGCCGGTCCTGGTAGGGACCTTCTTTAACTGTCTGGCGTTGCAGGCTACGATGTTGCTCAGGACTTTGGCCAGTCCAAATCTCAAGCCATCTGACACAGTCTGAATGCCTGCAGACAGGAACAACAGAGCTGCAGCAAAAAAATATGTTAGGACGTTGCAAAGATCATTATAATGGATGCAGCAACAAAACTCTTGCTTTACACACCTCCTGCGTGCTGCGCTGTCGCTTGGTGAGGAGGGCGACAGCGACTATTTCGCGAGCTGCGATGGCCACTATCGCAGTCTCCATTCTGACAGGCAGCAGTTTTGGCGTAGGCCGCTGCCGCTACCGCATCATTTCCCCCCTTGGAAGTGCCGCCAGCTCCTCAGGGAGGTGACGGCAGCGGTCGACATACTCGCTTCCTGAGACGGTAGCTGGAGGTGACCCCCAAGGCAGGGTACAGTCTTAAGCGGGAAATAATAGCATAGAAATGAAAGCCCCTACGCACAAGGCAGGGACTCCCGCAGCCTGTGCCACGCCCATACAACAAGTGTGCAGGTAGCGCCACACGTGTCTGATCAAGGCGGGCTCAGCCGAACACTTCCACAAAAGAAGGACTTGCCGGGGTCCCTTTGGGTTGTCTTGCAGGCAGTTTTCCCCTCCACCTCTCGAGGGCGCCGCACTGATGAGTGGTCAGCACAGCGACGCTCCTCCCAGGTTGCATGGCAGCGTGCTTGGGGCCCACAAATGAGAGCAGGGATTTCTGCTGTGGTCTCTTCAGCAGCTGGCATTCTCAGCTGGCAGCGCCCCACGCGCCAGCCCTTCCTCTGCACTTCATCGGTGTCACGCGCTTGTCTTTCACTGGCATCTGCAGGTTGTCAGCCTGCAGAACGCCTCGTGTTGAACGCGTCGACAGTTTCCGCGCCGCGCCTCGATGCACGGCGATTGTCACTGCTGCCATTGAGAGGCTTTGGGCACGGGGCCCGCAGGTATAAGAAGAAACTTCTGAAGCGGTTTCGGTAGGGGTGTCCGTTTTCTCTGGACCCTGTTGTTGCTCTTGTTCTCCAAAACGCAGCCTTGTCCCGCGCTCTCCGGTGGTGGCAATCAACCTGGTAATCTTCCGGAGTATCCGTTGTCCACCGCAGGCTCTATCAGAACTTACGTCGTGAAAACCATTGATCTTTTCAACCAAAAACCTTGTAGTTGGCGGAGAAAACATTTCTCTGTCGAACCAAAATTGCTTTTACGCCGCTGCAATGCTTGATCCTGCCGCCGCACGCTTGCTTCTGCTTGATCCTTCTTGATGCTATGATCCTGCTTGATTCTAACATACATTTCATCCTGCTTGATGCTTTCATCCTGCTTGATTTTGCAGCCGCAGACTGCACCAGGCAGGAAGCAGGAAATACCTTAACCTCATTAGCACGGGTGCGAGACAATGGAGCGATTTTTCAAGCTATTCCACTGTCAGGCCTTGCTGACTACGAAGTTTCTCAGGACTTTTGCCAGTCCCAGTCCCAAGCCATGTGACACAATCTGAATGCGTGCAGACAGGAACAACCAAGCTGCAGCGATAAAATATGCTATGACACCGCAAAAAAAATTACAATTAATGCAACAACAAACGTTCTGCTCTACACAGCTCTTACTGAAGCGGTACCCAGAACCTATGGCCAATGGTTCAGAGGCCTGTGAGCCTTCACACCCGAGCGGAAGCCGTTCACAGCGGCTGTCAGCGGGATATCCCTGTTCTCTAATCCGCGGGATCTGGAATCCGATCCCTAACCATTGAATCGATGTAGAATTACCATAATTTTACTGTCTTGGTCGATTTTCGGTTAAAAATCGGTGAAATACCCGATTTCTACGCCGATTTCTAATTGTCGTGAAATCGCCGCCTGTTGTTGCCTGTTCGCGCGTCTTTGTCGCTTCTCCGTGGCGAGTTTTGTGATGGATTTTTCTTGAGTACCTTTGAGGTTCTAAAGGAACTTAAGGGCTTGATCTAGAGGGTTTTTTTTTGTACTTTCATCTGGTGTGTTCACCAGAATTTTTCGCCGTTGCATCTGAGAGAAAATCAGCGCGCAAGCTTTTCCGTCGATTGCTCGAACTCATGGTTCTCAAGGACCATGAGTTCGGACGGAACCCTACATTCCCCCCCTATGTTCTTATCCATGCCTCTTTCAGGTGGGCATATCACTTTGTATAGGGAAGCGGGCAATAGGGATGTTTTAGGCAGCGTATGGGTGTTGTAAACCCAAGTTATTTGCGTGCGCAAACGCTAACTCCGTGTGCTTGTGAGCATGCACCCAAAGTGCCGAACAGAATGCACACAAGGCCAAAAGCCCTGCGCCATTTTCATTTTTTGAGCCAACTCAACGATGGCTCCACGCAATTCAATGCGTACCAAAATTCATTCTTTGAAGAAGGGCAAATTTTGGTCGAAAATTAGGCCAAAATGGCCAATCTCTTGAGGCTCGTACTAGAAGCCTATGAGGAGTTGAGCCTTGAACCGAGACAATATGTAAAGTAGAGACCACGGAGGACATTATGAATGGCTTGGTCGATTTTTGCAACCTTGTCTTCTTTTTTTATATAATATCGCCTTGTGAGCACGCGTGCCAAACTGCCTCTTTGCACACGCGCTCATATGCAAACACTAATGACATGAGTGCGCGGAGACAATCTGACCATAGTGTGCATATTTGAGGGCACCTACTATAGGGCTACTCCAAAAATGTTTACTCATATTTTTGTTCCTCAATGACCCAAAGATATGTACATACCAATATCGCCGATATATGCACTTTTTCCCATAAATAGTCTGCTTCAAGGACTGGGGTGTGAAAAATGCTTCCATTATGCTTTGAACCCCAACCCTTATTGCAAAAGGGGAAGCAAAGCTTCGGTTTGCATCAATGCAAAAGCCCGAGGCTCACTTCTCTTGTGATACGGAGATACGATTTTTCGAGTGACCACTTTTGGGTGAATTTTGGCCGTTTTGCCCAGAATGGCCACAAACCCCGTCTCCCTCTTAATGTTCGGCCCGAGGTTGTGGGCGCCACTTGACCAAGGGTAAGGGCGATTCAGAGAGGGCACATGAACCCGCATCGAATGGGGTGTTTCCCCATTTGGCCTCTCCTCTTGAAGGGAGAGTTGTGAGTCACCCAATTTGGGGTATGTTGCCATTCTGCCCCATTTGTGTGTCATTTTCCCTCCAAGGGGGAAAATGGCTGAAGCCGACTATGAGAGTTGGCAAGTGGCATATATTGGGAAATAAGTCCCATGCATCCATAGCATCTTTGGTTGGATGGATCCTCGCCGTGGCCATGGAGATATGGAATCATGAGTGCGGGCCATTTTGGCCGACTTTTGCTATTTTTGCCATTGTATGCCATACTGGAATCACCATATCTCCTTGAGGCACAGAATCTAGCCAGGAAAAAAGGGCGATCATTGTAGCATATGACGAAGGGTTGAACGCCATTGAGTTTCGTGTTTGCTCCTCTGGCCCATCCGGAGTCATTCAACTATTGGTGCGATCCATGATCCCCCCCTTTGCACCGCATGCTGCTTTCTGCCCCATCCGTGTGGTCATCCCCTCGGTGAACAGTAAGCAGCCAGTGTGACAGCAAGCCAAACCCCAAGGCATGGGACCAAAGGGAATATCAAGGGTCGTGAATCAAGCCTTGGCGCGATGAGATCGCCAAGGTTTCCTACCCTGGATGGTCGCCCGAGGTGAGGATCTCCCTCCTCCCTACCGGAGCTCGGAGCCCACCCCGTGCGAGACCGAGACGGTCAGGTGGGGCGACATGGACGAGGATGATGACATGGACTTCGGTTACACAGAGAAGCCCCCATCCTCGGACCCACCGAGGCGACCCGGTGGAAACCCACCGAAACCCCCTGGCGGAGGCCCGCCAGGACCCCCTGCAGGACGTCCACGAGGTGGACCCCCCTCAGGCGGACCCCGTGGCGGGGGAGGACCCCCCTGGACCGGGTGGGCCCGGCGGAGGCCCTCCTGAAGGACCCCCTGGAGACCCCGACGCCCCACTGGGAGAGGGTGACCCGGAGGCCACCTGGCAGTGGATCGTCTACCTCCGCAGGAGGGTCCAGGCCCTGGAGCGCGAGGTAGACACGGGCGAAAGCGAGATGATCCGCATCGCCAGGGTCGCCGCGGGCGCACACAAGGAGCTGGACATCGCCAGGGCGGAGATGGTCAAGATCGCCAAGGTCGCCACCGCCGCCCAGAGGGAGCTGGACATCGCCAGGGGCGAGACCAGGCTGCTGAACAAGGTCATCAACGGCCTGCAGCAGAGGTTGGACAGGCTGGAAGGCCGTGGGAGTGTCGGCAGCGACCTGCCACCCCTGGAGTCCGGCTCGTCGGACGACGGCTGGGGAACTGCACCAGGTCCAGGCAGAGCCCACGCCCCCGGCGGAGCCCCCAGGAGTCGCCCCAGCACCAGTGCCCCCTCTCTCAGCGCCCCCTCTCATCATAGCGCGGGCCGCCGCAACGAGCGTCTGCCGCCCGTCAGTGGCAGTGAAGAGTGGCGTGACGAATGGCTCAGTGCCGAGTACCACAACCGCTGTGCTCCACTGCGGACACCGGTACGCCCCTGACGCCCCGCACCAGTCCGAGAGCCAATCCCAATGGCTGGGGGGTGATACGGTGGAATCAGAGATGAGGTCCCCGGAGGGGACGTGGAGTGGGATATCGGCGGAGGCGAGGAAGACCTGGACGAGTTTGGCATGACCCCGCCGCGTGGTGTACGATGGGAGGCCGCTGAACGCGGCCGCCGGCACCGTGATAGGGAAGTGTACATGGTGGGAGTACACGTGAATATCTAGGTTCGGCGTACATGGAGGAACCACGGCGTAGCCACATGGATACCGTCGAGGAGATGGAAGTGGCGGCCGTAGGAGTCCGTGGGGGACGCCGATGCGATCCTCGGTCGAGGTCGCGGCCGGTGTTCATTGTCTCTAAGGCCGCGGATGCCGCCGTGTGGGAGGACCTGAAGGACATCAAGCCCCCCACGTATGATGGCAAACCCCTCAACCTCGACCGCTTTTTGGAGAAGCTGGACAATTCGGGAATGACCGTCACTGAAGACATGGATCCCGCAGAGGCGGAGAAATATGTCTTCAAACGGTTCAGGTGGCGCCTGCCGGAGGTGCTCCAAGAGCTATACTTCGTGGCGACCAAGGAGGGGAAAATCAAGACCCTCAAGGAAGCCAAGAAGTGGCTCAACGAGCAGGAGCCGGTGGACGCTCTGCAGGTGGCTGCCAAGCGGTGGAAGGCCATCAAGCTTCAGCATGATGGTCGGGAGAGCCGCCTACGAGATTGGCGGGACTTCCGGGGGCAATACACCCTCTTCCGCCGCAACGTGGAGGACTGGAATGAAGGTGACGAGCAGGCCCGCCTGCTCTCCATGCTGCCGGAAGCATGGATCAAGAGAG
This sequence comes from Eutreptiella sp. 'Long Island Sound 2002', assembly GCA_964036045.1. Lineage (NCBI taxonomy): Eukaryota > Euglenozoa > Euglenophyceae > Eutreptiales > Eutreptiaceae > Eutreptiella > Eutreptiella sp. 'Long Island Sound 2002'. The sequence goes on along the minus strand of OZ038382.1, from coordinate 125,828,003 downwards.
TCACCAAGGAGGAAGCCAAGAGAGCCAAGTCCAACCACACGGTCAAGATGATGCTCCCAAAGGAGTATCACACAAACGTGGTGGCTTGGACAAGGAAGAACGTGACCCCGGATGTCAGGCGGCACTCCCTGCGGAACGCCCTCCTCATCACCCTCACGGGCGATCGCGAGAATACCGCGATGTGGGGCCTTGATGAGTGTGATGTTGGCGGCCAGACCAGCCGTCTGCAGGCCATCCCGGCGTGGATGAGTTGCGACAAGGTCCTGGAGTGGGTCGGAGAGGAAGTACTCAAAGAGTACCAGAACCTCCAACACACCTGCGGGTTGAGGCCCGGTGACCATGACGTCAACTACGTTGGCGAGGGGTCTGGTCGGGAAGCTACCATGGACCCAGCTGGAGCCGATGGCGATGAGACTCTCGAAGACGACGATGACGACGATGAGCCCGCCGAGACGGCCGTTTGTGCTTTCTGAACAACCTGAACACAAATAGCAACCGGGGAAGCTGGAAGCCCCGGCAGAAGGGTTGGAAGAAGAAGGAGAAGAAGGAGCCCCGCCGCGTTGGCGACCCTCCATTGTCCTTTGGAGAGTTCATACGAGCTCACCCCCAGGGCTGTTTCGTGTGTTATGGGAGGAACAAAGGATTCAACCATGACCACCGGACATGTCCCGTCCACAAGGCCGACACGGAGGCTTACAAGAAGGTGCACGGGTCGAAAAAGCGTGCACCTGCGGGTATCCGGGAGACCAAGGTGGAGGTCACCAAGGACGAGCTCTCCAAGCTGATGTTGGTGGGGACCGAGTTGGCGATGGAGTTCCAGGAGATCAAGAGGTCCTGGGTCCCCAAGTCAGACGACAAGAACAAGGACGAGGACAAGAAGGGTAAGAAAGGGGGAAAGAAGAAGAGTGTCAACGAGGTTGATGCAGAGGAGAGTACTCCTACTACCACAAGCGACGCCCCTTAGCGGAACCCCTGCAGCCAAGGGCCCCAGCTAGGGCGGTCGCAGGATGGTGTTGCGGGAAGCGCCACACCATCCCATCTGGGAAACAATGAGCACAAAGGGATTGCCGGGGGCGGAAGGCCCGGTCCGGCACCCAAGAAGAAAGACAGTCGCAGTGGCAGGATGGGGGCAAGTGAAGGCACGAACCCTTGCACCCGTCCATCCTTCGCGACCAAGAACGTGTTTAATGTGCTTCAAGATCTTTCCGAGAGTATCAGAGGATCACCCAGACCGCAGCTGGATGCTGCAGATGGGCAGCCTGAGCCCATTGTCCACGACCTGCACCAGTCGCGAAGTTGATCTTCTGGAACCGGCCGGATATCCTGAGCTTGCACGCCGTGCGCCGTGTTGGGCGTGAGCAGCAGTTGCACCTTAAGGTCTGTGCCCTATGCGGGGAAGTGGAGAAGGTCCCCGACGTGTTGGTGGACACGGGAGCTCAGGTCAGCCTGGTCAAGGCTGGCCTACGTCCGCCAGATTGCTTGACCGACAGTCGGAGGCCTGTCAGGCTGAAGGTGGCGAACGGCCAGTACATGGTGGGAGGCAAGAGGGAAGCGGCCATTTGGCTGCAGTTTGTGAACCACCGTGAGCTGAGCCCCCCGGACCTCGGCAAGGAAATCCTCCTGCAAGGTCGCTTATACGAGGCCCAGATGGACTGGGACATGATCGTTGGGTACGACTTCATGATGGAGACGGACTCTGGCGTTCTCCTGGCCCAGGCCTCCATGACCCTGTACCAGGACGACCAGCTCTCGTGGCTTTCTTCATCTGAGCACCATGTGGAGTGCCAATGGATCCACCCGGAACGCAATCAGCTCAAAGTAGCCGCGCTGGGGACTGAGCCAGCTGGGCCAGCAAACCAGGAGTACGGCGTAATGCCGGAAGTGGCGAGCCGAGTGGGTTCCGACCTGGGAGCTTCGGATCTGGCCCTGGATGCGTTCTCTTCAGGAACCTCCGCCCATCTTCGGGTTTGTGAGAAGTACTGGAGCGCTCAGGACACCGCGTGGAACAAGAACTGGGGTCCGCATCAGGGTTTGATGTGGATCCATTGCCCCTGATGGGACATTCCAAGGGCGGTAGCGAAGATTCGCATGGACCGCTCCAAGGCAGTGCTGGTTGTTCCTATGGGATGCACCGAGGAGGAAAGGACCCGAAATTGGGTGGCTTCACTGACCAACATGACCTTAAACAAGGTTCCCCTACCGGCTGGAGAGAGTGTCTACCAGGACGCTAAGGGACAGCCCATGCCACCCCAGAGATGGCCAACAGAATACCACTATGTGGATGGGGGCCTTGAGCAGGCCGACACCACGGACGTCGTGTGTGTCAACCGCATCATAGCGGAGCCCTGGCGGCAATGCTTTGCGGTTTCCCCTGTTGACATCGAAGAATCGGAGCACCTCCTCAATGAGGAGGAGCTGGACCTGGTTCAGGGGTATATGCATCAGCTCTTTCACGACTGGGGAAGCCAGCGTGAGGGCAAGGGCCAGGACAAAGCCTGGTGGGAAGTGGACTCCATCGTCTCTGGTTCCTATGATGGGGATACCTTCGTAAGGAGGGTACTGGACCACATCTCCAGCCAGGACGAGCCAATCGGCGGGAACCCACCCACCTACAGTGACTTGTTCCGAGGCAAGACCAGGAATGGCCCTTTGGGCCACCTGGGGAGACCACCTGAGCCGAAACCATGCGGCGGTAGCCCGCAAGTAAGCTCAGTGGTTCAGGTGCCCGGAAAGGCGAAGGCGTGCTCCGATGAGTGCCCCAAGTTCCAGGCAATGAGGGCCAGGCTGAAGCAGAAGTATGGTGATACCTTCTTCAGCGGAAAGCCTGTGTTTCCCCCACCAGTGCGTGGACCGTATGGTGAGGCCAAGATACGGCTGAAGCCGGACCCCCGTGTGTACCGACACCGGAAGTTCGCCCTGAGGGGCGAAAGGAAGCAGGCCATGGAGAAGATCCTCCGTGAATTCATTGAGAGGGGCTGGCCTGAGCCGTGGCACTCCGAATGGGCCTCTCCGTGCTTCGTCGTCCCCAAGAAGGTGGCCGGAGAGTGGCGGCTCGTGGTCGACTACCGCAGCCTAAACACCCAAACGCAACATGACAGCTATATGCTGCCCCTCATTGAGGACATGCTGCAGAAGCAACACCTGTGGAGGATCTTCCAGGTGATTGCCCTGAAACATGGTTATCATCAGGTGCCTCTCGCCAAGGAGTCCCGTGCCTGCACAGCAATGAGCACCCCACTTGGACCCCTCCAGTGGAAGGTGATGCCCATGGGCGTTACCAACGGCAATGCGGCTTTTCAGCGGATGCTGGAGAACCTGCTTGAGCCGGTGTGTGACTGTGCGGACCCCCTTGTGGACAACGTGATCATCGCGTCCGGGGACCCCAGTATGAGCTATGATGAGCTCCTGGAGGCACATGAAAGGGACGTCACCAGAGTGCTCGACCTTCTGATTCGGCACAAACTCACGGGCAGCAGTGACAAGGCCACCATTGCGGTAAGCGAGGTGGTCTTCGCTGGCCACGTATTTGGGAACGGGCAGCGGAAGCCCATACCTGGCAAGGTGGCTGCGATTGAGCACTGGTAGAACCCTAAAACAGTATCCGGGCTACGGGGGTACTTGGGGTTCTGCAACTACTACTCGGGGTATATCAAGATGTATGCCGAGTATGCAGCCCCCATGACGACCATGCTCAAGGGCAACCGAGAGGAGACCAAGAAGGGGTCCAAGAAGGCTCTGGTCTGGAATGAGGAGTCCGACCGTGCCTTTCAGGGGATGAAGCAGGCGCTGCTATCCGCAGTGGGTCTGCACCTCGTGGATCCTGACCGAGGGTTCATCCTGCGCACTGATGCTTCCGACTACGCTGTAGGCGCTGTGTTGGAGCAAGTGCTTGACGATGGGAGGCACGTGCCCGTGGCCTTCTGGAGCCGAGTCCTGGCGGAAAGCCAGAGACGGACGTGGACGCCCCGAGAAAAGGAGGCGTATGCCATCGTCATGGCTCTCAGGAAATGGGCTGGGTACATAGCCCTCCATCCCGTCACCGTCTGCACCGACCATCAGAGTCTGCAGTCGTGGCGAAGAGAGCACGTGGACACCACCTCTGGTCCCGCCTCCCGACGGGCAAGATGGCATGAGACCTTGGCCAAGTTCGACCTCACGGTTGTGTTTGTTCCCGGTAAGGACACCACCGTGGCGGACTGTCTCAGTAGGCGGGCCTACCCCGCCAGCAAGGGCATGACGAATGTCTCCGCCCATGGCGATGAGGCTGAGACCGCTGAGGCCAAGAGGATGATAGAAATGGAGCGCCTGATGGAGGAGGAGGGTGTCAAATGCTTCGTCATCATGGCTGCGGATGCATGCCTCTGAAGGAGGATGGGCAGAGCAGTCAGAGTACTCGCCCCTGAGGGAGCCGAGTCGGACAAGCACCTCTTCCCTGAATCGTGCCTCCAGGACGACCGGACCAACGACTACGCCAAGTCTGAGGCCTTTGCGGCCGAGTTTAGGGCTGTGACGTACCCTGATGACGTGCAGAAGTGGCCGAAGGGGCTGACCAAAGAGGATGGCAAGCTTTACCTGAATGGTAAGCTGCTGGTCCCGGAGTCCCGAGTGCTCGAGCTGTGTGAGGCTTGGCACCACCACATGATGCACCCAGGGGTCAGGAAGCAAGGCCTGGATATGCAGCGCTGGTTTGAGATTGACCAGATCGGTCTCTACAACGCCATCAAGAAGGTCAGGAAGGGTTGCTCAGTCTGTCAGGCCTGCAATCCCGATAACCGTAACGTCACGGGGGAAGCCCGATGGACTCCGGTACCGGACCAGCCCAGGGAGAGCGTGGCCATGGACATCTTCTCCATGCCCGAAGTCCACATTGGCAAGGAGACCTTTGACTGTGTGGTCCTGTGTGTGGACTGCCACAGCGGCTACGTAGTGGCCGTTCCGGCACGCAAAAAGGGGTTGCTAGCCAAGGAGGTGGCAGTCATGATGATCCGTCATTGGCTGACCATCTTTGGCATCCCCCATACCATTTGCAGTGACCGAGGACCCCAGTTCACTGGCGGCTGGTTCAAGGCCATGTGTTCCCTCATGGGGATACGTCATGCCAAGAGCGTCGCCTACCTCAGCCCGTCCAACGGCCGGGCTGAAGTGGCTGGAAGACAGCTGTTCGAGAAGCTACGCAAGATTTACATCATCAACCCACGTCGGAACTGGTTTGAGGAGATGTGGCCTGCTCTGAAGGCCCATCATGACACCCTCACCCCGGGCGGTTTGTCCCCTCACCAGATTTTGTTCGGCAGGGACCCCCTGGGTAGGGGACTTCCCTTGTCGGGTGATGGTATGGCCATGGGCGCCAGAGAATTCTTTGCGCGGCAGGAGGCAACGGCGCGGGACATCCGCCAGCAGCTCGAGAAGGAGCATGCCGATCGTCAGAAGTCCACCCCGAGCTCGACAGCGCAAAAGTTCAGGGTTGGAGACCCGGTGTGGGTGATCAGACCCCGCCCCATGGGCACCCACCGCACCAAAACCTGGTTCACACCCCGAGAGGTGGTCGGCAGGATTGGTGAGGACACCTACCGCATCAAGGTGAGTCATGGACAGTTCCGGGAGCCCCAAGAGAGTCAACTCCGTGTGCGGGAACCCGACCTCCGTGGCCAACATGTGTCCCTGGACTAAACCGCACATGAGGCTGATTCGGACGACGACTACGCTGAGCAGGACAACTACACCGTCGAGAAGATCTTGGCCCAGCGTCCGAACGCCTCGGCACCCGGAGGCCTGGAGTTCAAGGTTCGTTGGCGAGGCTATGGGCCGTCCCACGACACCTGGGAACCCGTCTCCTTATTCGTGCCGCGGGTTAACAGCCCCTTCATGGACTACATCCGCAGGCACAAGACCCAGCTCCATGTCTCGGACTTGGCAGCACTCACCCCGGCGATTGCAGCCAGAGGCGCCTGATCACTGCCCTGGGCTCTCCACTGTGAGCATCGCTGGACTTTCCAGTAAGATTTACGAATCCACGCTCGATGACATTGCAAAGCATATCATTGCAGTTTGAAGGAGCGCAGCACACATTGTCTGTAAGCATTTTCCTGCTGACATTCCCCTGACGGGCGCGGGCATGCTTGGACGGCCATACCCTCCCTGCTGAATTCGCTGGAAACCAGGGCGGATGGCCCCCCTTCATTATCCCAGATTGAGTCCTTAAGGCCCATACGACGTTGCGCAACAGATGCCGCTGTCATCAGCATAGCGATTTTTGGGTGTGTGGTCTGGTCCCATGGCACTTGCGGGATCCACAACGGTCTATGTGTGTCTGCGGACTATATATGGCCCGAACTCAGGCGTTTTTCTGTCCACCCTCCTGCATATGCCTTACCCTAACCGGGGCGTTGTTTGACACTCTGTCCAGAGTGTGTTTACACGCCTATTTACCCGTTTATTGCTTATTTTTCTGTTCTCCAGGATATGTGCATCTGTATGTTGGATGTTATTGGCCCATCCCTGAAGTATGGACCGTTTTTCTCCAGAGGGGACGCGAGATGGGATACGAAGGCGCCCTGAGTCGCCGTGTACATGCTCTTACATAAGGTCCAGCCTGGACCAGTACCTAAGTACAGATTGTCAGCATGTCACGCCGCGAACGCGGGAGGGACAATGAACAAAGGTGGCCAAAGAGGTGTGTGGAGCGCAAATAGGATATAAACCTACGCCAAACGACACACGCTAAAATACACCGTAACAAGCACAACACGGTAAGAAATAGGAGAGAGGAAAACACGAACGAGGCATAAGTAGGTAACATACCACACCACTGCAAGAGTAAGAGACCAACCGAGGATGGCAATGACAAGGTGCCATGGCACGACAGAACCCCCGCCGCCGCACGCCCATTTGCATCCTTTCTCTTCACAGGTCCAAAGGAGAAGGCCCAACGAGAGAGAACGACGAGCCGGCAAGGAAAAAGACCGAAACACGCACCGGAGCGGAGGCAGAGAAAAAGTGCATACCAGGGAGAAGGGTAGAGGAAATGGTAAAGAGCAACGAAGCCACGAAAGAAACAGGGGGTAGCCAGCAGCCGAGCAAGGGACGCGCGCAGGGAAGGGGGCACGGCAGGCACACTGCGAGCACAACACCGCACCGAAGCACCGGAGAGGGGAGCACCAGAGGGACAAGAGAAGAGCGGCACCGCGCACCACGACACGCACCGCACAGACACCACACACACCACACACACCCACACACCCGCGCCAACAGCACGTGGTCAGCGAGCCCTGGCAGCCCGCCAAGGGGGCGGGCAGCCGGGAGAGGGGAAGCGTCTGACCCCAGACGCCCATCACAACGGCGGACGGCAACCCCCCGGGGGACGCCCTACCGCCACCATCACGGCGCGCAATGCCGGCCCGCAAGGGCGCGCGCCGTGGGGCTGGTGCAGGGTTCCCACACCCGCACCGACCGCACCCAGGACAGACGGGTCGTGGAACCCTGGCTGCCCGCTCCAGAGGACGGGCGGCCGGGGGAGGGACAGCGCCTGACACCAGGCGCCCCTAACAACGGTGGCAGGCCACCCCCCCCGGGGACGGCCCCCCAGCACCCCCGCAGCACGCAGCCCCCACAGGGCATGCAGGTCAAGGGGACTGTGCTGGGCCCCCACACCCACACACCCGCGCCCACAGCACGTGGGTGGCGGACCCCAACAGCCCGCCGAGTGGGTGGGCAGTTAGCAGAGGGACAGCGCCTGGCCTGAGACGCCCCTAACAATGGTGGAAGGCATCCCCCCCGGGGACGCCCTCTCGCCACCCTGACAGCGAGCAACGCCGGCCTGCAGGGGCGCACGCTGTGGGGCCGATGCTGGGTCCCCACGCCCGCAGAAACCGCACCTCGGACACACGGGTCGCGGAACCCTGGCTGCCCGCTCAAGAGGATTGGCAGTCGGGGGAGGGACAGCACCTGACCTCAGACGCCCCTCACAGTGGTGGAAGGCAGCCCCCCCGGGGACGCCCTTTCCGCCACCCCCACAGCAAGCAACACCGTCCCGCAAGGGCGCACGCTGTGGGGCCGGTGCTGGGTCCCCACGCCCGCACCAACCGCACCCGGGACACAAGGGTCGCGGAACCCCGGCTGCCCGCTCCAGAGGACGGGCCGCCGGGGGAGGGACAGCGCCTGACACCAGACACCCCTCACAACGGTGGCAGGCCACCCCCCCCCGGGCACGGCCCCCCACCACCCCCGCGGCACGCAGCCCCTACAGGGCATGCAGGCCAAGGGAACAGTGTTGGGCCCCCACACCCACACACCCACGCCCACAGCACGTGGGTGGCGGACCCCAACAGCCCACCCAGTGGGCGGGCAGTCGGGGGAGGGACAGCGCCACAACTCAGACGCCCCTCACAATGGTGGAAGGCACCCCCCCCGGGGACGCCCTTCCGCCACCCCCACAGAGAGCAACGCCGGCCCGCAAGGGCGCAAGCTGTGGAGACGGTGCTGGGTCCCCATGCCCACACCGACGGCACCCGGGAGACACGGGTAGCGGAACCCCGGCTGCCCGCCCAGAGGACGGGCGGCCGGGGGAGGGACAGCGCCTGACACCAGGCGCCCCTCACAACGGTGGCAGGCCACCCCCCCCCGGGGACGGCCCCGAACGACCCCGGCGGCACGCAGCCCCCACAGGGCATGCAGACCAAGGGGACAGTGTTGGGCCCCCACATCCACACACCCGCGCCCACAGCACGTGGGTGGCGGACCCCAACAGCCCGCCCAGTGGGCGGGCAGTCGGTGGAGGGACAGCGCCTGACGTCAGACGCCCCTCACACAATGGTGGAAGGCACCCCCCCCCCGGGGACGCCCTTCCGCCACCCCCACAGCGAGCAACGCCGGCCCGCAAGGGCGCACGCTGTGGGGCAGGTGCTGGGTCCCCACACCCGCACCGACCGCACCCGGGACAGACGGGTCATGGAACCCCGGCTGCCCGCTCCAGAGGACGGGCGGCCGGGGGAGGGACAGCGCCTGACATCAGAGGCCCCTCACAACGGTGGCAGGCCACCCCCCCCAGGGACGGCCCCACACCACCACCGCGGCACGCAGCCCCCACAGGGCATGCAGGCCAGGGGGACAGTGTTGGGCCCCCACACCCACACAGCCGCGCCCACAGCACGTGGGTGGCGGGCCCGGAGAGCCCGCCCAGTGGGCGGGCAGTCGTTTGAATTGACGGCGCCTGACCTCAGACGCCCCTCACAATGGTGGAAGGCACCCCCCCCGGTGACGCCCTTCCGCCGCCCCCACAGCGAGCAACGCCAGCCCGCAAGGGCGCACGCTGTGGGGCCGGTGCTGGGTCCCCACGCCCGCACCGACCGCACCCGGGACACACGGGTCGCGGAACCCTGAATGCCCGCTCCAGAGGACGGGCAGCCAGGGGAGGGACAGCACCTGACACCAGACGCCCCTCACAGCGGTGGCAGGCCACCCCCCCCGTGACAGCCCCCCATCACCACCGCGGCACGCAGCCCCCACAGGGCATGTAGGCCAAGGGGACAACATTGGGCCCCCACACCAACACACCCGCGCCCACAGCACGTGGGTGGCGGACTCCAACAGCCCGCCCAGTGGGCGGGCAGTCGGGGGAGGGACAGCGCCTGACCTCAGACGCCCCTCACAATGGTGGAAGGCGCCCCCCCCGGGGACGCCCTTCCGCCACCCCCACAGCGAGCAACGCCGGCCCGCAGGGGCGCACGCTGTGGGGCTGGTGCTGGGTCCCCACGCCCGCACCGACCGCACCCGGGACACACGGGTCGCGGAACCCTGGCTACCCGCTCCAGAGGACGGGTGGCCGGGGGAGGGACAGCGCCGGACACCAGACGCCCCTCACAACGGTGGCAGGCCACCCCCCCTCGGGGACGCCCCTCCGCCACCCCCACAACGAGCACTGCACCAACGCACCAACGCAGCAGCCACGGGACATCCGCACCCCATCCCCTGCTTTTAGGCACAGCGACACAACAATGGCGCAACCCGCGGCCCCACGCAAAACACGCCCCCAATCTCTGACGCTGGACGCAGCACACGAGGTCATCAGGGCGCTGCGACTCAGAGACGGCGAAGGAGACCACCCACAAGGGGACGCGGGCACGGACTCCGACCTGGAGGCAATACCGGAGCCCTCCACGGGAAGCTCCCCCGCGGAACCTGCGCCGCCGGCGAAGGCTGGTGCCCCAAACAGCACCCTCAGCCGGGCCCCAATGACTGAGCGCTGCCCGAGGTGGGACCCGCGGCCGCATGCGCCGCCCTACGCTACGGGGTGGCGCAGGGCTGAATTGTGGATGAGACCGCACGCGGCAGCGTGAACATCCAGGAGGCCGTCGACCGAGTCACCCACGCAGGACAGGCGGCAGTGGCCTTGCACACCCGGGGCCGCCACGCTGGGCCTGCGGAGGGGATCATTGTGGAGCCCTCCGATATGGTGCTGGTCCTGGCCGCGGACATGGTCCGAGGGGTGCTCCAGGCATCCCCTGTGCGGCGGGCGCGCCCACAGTGGACCATCCAGGTGTACACCCCGCCACGGGCGTGGCCCTTCTCCACGTGGGCTGTGCTCGCCGTCATGTGACACCTGGCACCGCAGGATGCCCCCACAGGGACCGCGGAGGAAATTGCCCGGGACCTGCACATCTGGCCGGCGGACCAGGATTACCCCTGGCGCAGGCCGCGGGGCGGCCTCCCAGTGGCACCCGCGGCAGAGGGGCTCAGCCTCGCGGCAACCCTCCAACGGCACCCCGACAAGAGGGCACGCCACTTCCTGCAGACGGGCACGGTCCCGGCCGCCCCGCCAGACTCCGAGTGGCGATGGGACGCAGGGGCGGCGCAACCGCTGCTGGGCCCCTGGGTCCTCCCGTTGTGGTATTTGCCCATGGGCAACCTGGCCCACGCCACTCAAGCCATCGAGGGGGTTTTCCCGCAGCCGCTCCTCCCTGGCGTGGCCCTGCTCCGCAGCCTGCAGGGTGGGGCGGCCTGGGTACGGTGGAGGGAGGGAGGCGGGCGCTCGAGCCCCTATTTCCCTCTGATCCAGGGCCAGAGGCTACTCCACGCCGAGGGCATGGGGACCGTGGAATGGGGGGCGATCGTGCCCGGCATGGCGTGCAGGTGGATGACCGCAGCCGCCCCACAGCCCATGTGATCGCCGCCGGCGTGCCACCGCCTCCTACGAATGGTCCCCTCTTTGGCCCCCCAACAGGCCTTTACGAGGGACGTATGGGAGGCCCTACTGAGCCACGCCAGGGAGTGGCTAACGAACCCGGGTGCACGGTACCCGCCAGGGCCGGTGCTTGAACAGCTCACGGCCCCCCAACCGGGGTCCGCCACGCCCTGCACAGGGCGTCGGCTCTCACGGAGCAGCTCAACGACGAGATGCTAGACCTGGTGCTGGAGCCGCTGCCAGTGCTTTACCCGCAGACCCACATCCCACCCGCGGGCACGTCCAACCGCCTAGGCCGCCTGGGTTTGCAGCGCCGCGTGGAGGCCGCGCACCCGGGAGGCGTGGTGGAACAGTGGCTAACGCTCCGCAACCTGTCCGCTGCGCAAGGCCACTGGTACCTACACCAACTCCTCTTCCTACCACGGGCGGCCCCGGAGCACCGCCGGCAAAACCCGTACCACACGCACCCGGAGCGCCGAGGTGGGCAGGGCTTCCCGCAGCCAGTCCCGCCCGCCCTCTCGCCGGAGCAGGGCCCGGAGGCGCTGCAGCAGGGCCCCCCGCTCGACATTGCCACCACAGTACAACAAAGGGGAAGCGACGGTGCGGATGGTGCCGAACCAAACGTCACGAACTGCGGAGCGGTGGCCTGGACGGCGGCCTGCAGGCACCTCACCCGAGATACCACGGGGCTCCGGCAGTACAGACTAGCGGACCGCACGGCGCTCGCGTCCGCGGTCGCGGCCGTCACCATGGGTCCCGTGGCGGCCCGGCCGGCGCAACTGCTGCCCCACGTCCCCTGCCGCGACACGCACCCCTGCCAGCTGGCTGCAATGCACGCGCCGACGGCACCCCTCACGGCGGAACAGCTATACGTCGTCGCGGCGGCGCTGCTGGCGGACGGCGGGGAGAGCTTCGTCCTCCACCACGGCCAGGGGCAGATTGCGGGAAGCATACAAGGGCCGCAGTGCGATGCACCCCAACCGTGGCACGCCACACCCCGCGGGCGCACCCGCGTCTGGGATGCGGGCAACAGCACACCCCCTCCCGGGCCTCAGCAGGGCGAGGCACTGGTGCTGCAGACGCAGGCTACCAGGCCGTCCTGCACGGCCACGCCAGAGGGTACCGGTCGCACGTCCTGGCCGGGGGCCGCTGGACTGTCTGGCACAGCACCGCCAGACAAGGGGCATTCCCGCCCCTGCCCCACGTCGACTGGCAGCAGGGGCCCACCCAGGCCTACTATATGTCAGCGGACCCCTGGCTGCTGGCAGTCCTGCTACACACCGTCAGCGCTCCCAACAAGAGGCAGGAACCGGGATAGGTCAACCCCCCCGCACTGGTGTGGCGCCCCGACCAGGAGGAGCATCTACAGGCCGCGTGGCAGGGAGACGCCATCAGGCCCACGGACATCCCGGACCTCCACGCGGGGCCATTCACGCACGCCCGCCCGGCCACTACCCTGGCGGTGGCCCAGCGGGGACAGCAGAACCCACAGTGAGTGGTCTGTATGTTCAGCCCGGCGGACGCGCACATCGTCGTCTGCGACCCCCCGCGCCTGCCGGAGCTCGAAGCTGTGGTCCGCGTGGCAGACTGTACCCGCATGATCGTCAAGGCGCTACGGGAGGGCGAACACCACTCCCTCCTGCTCCAGGTCAGGCTGAAGGACAACGCCCGGGCGGCGAGGCCGGGGATGTGGCCGGCAGCGGCGCACCCCGCCGACCTAGAGCTCCAGCTGGCAGTCCGGACCACAGTGTACCACTGGCTACAAGCCTTCCACGACCTGCGATGGAGGGGCAGACCCAACCGCCAAATCGGCTCCACGCACTGGCAAACGTGGCTGCAAGCAGACACGCAGCGCGATGCCTTCCGGAGTCTTGGGTCCGCGCCCGCAACACGAGCCCTCGATGCAGCGGCCCCGGGCCGCGCGCTGGCGCCACAGACGGTTCCACTGGCGAACCTGCCCTTCGAACCAGCGACGGAGGGCGCCATTCGGAAGTCGGTGCCGCCCCCCCTGGCGCGAGGGGCCACGGAACCCACGAAATCCCCCCTATGTGCAGACAAGTACTACACAAGCAGGGCAATGCTGGAACACCTGGCGTGGCACGCGGTGCACGCTGCAGCCCCGGTGGACAACAAGGAGGCGGCCTCCAACATCCTACAAGGGAGGGCACGGAGGTCCCCATGGCACACCCCGTACGCCTGGCGCCCCCCGCCCCAGGCAGCCGACCACGCAGAGGGCGATGAGAAGGCACCCGGAGCGGCCCCGGGGACCGGCGGTGCGGCCCAACCAGGGTCCATCCCCGCGGGGCTCGCCCCCCTGGCCCCCCTGTGGGCCCCGCTGGGAACAGGCTCGCACCCCACGGCCCCGGCGCACCCGGATGCCCTTGCTGCGCCGGCGGACCCAGCGGCGATGCCGATGCGGGATAGCTGACTCCAGGAGGACACGGGGGACAACGCCCTATGGCTCCTCTCGTGGAACCTGCCCAACGGCCTCGTACCGCCAGACCAGTCACTCCGGGACACGCTCCGGCGGCGCCGGGGGCCGGCGGCCTGTACCGATAAGGAGCACCTCATCACCGGCATGCTACCCCAGGAGGGGGGCTTTGCCATCATGCTCCAGGAAACAGGGATTGCCACCCGGGCGCAGGAGATGCACGTGGCTGCAGCGCTCCGGGACAAGGGGTACACCCCCTTCTTCAGCAGCCGGCTGGCGGAGACTGGAGCCACTTCCACCTCGAGAGGGGGGGGCCTCCTCACCGCGGTCAGCAGCAACTACGTGGCGGAGCACGAGGTGCTCAGTTTCATGGAAAACGTCCCCGGGAAGGCCGCGGCCCTGGAGATCTGCACAGACGGGGGAGGCCTCACCCTCATCAACGTCCACGGGCCGCAAGCAGGCTGCTCCGCGCCGGCGGGATGGGCGGCGTTCTGGGCCGACATACAAATGTATGCCACGGCACGCAGCCTCGGTGGGAGACAACCGGTGGTCATCGCCGGCGACACCAACATCTACATGGATGCCACCACCAACCCGGCCACGGAGCACTTTCGCGCGGGCTGGGAGGCCTGCGGTTGCCAGAAAGCCACAGCAGGCGGCGAGGAGGACATGACCCCCACGCTCCACCCGTCCCGGCACAGGGTGGACACCTTCCTGGTCAACGAGCCCCTCCTGCCGTGGTCCCTGCGGGAAAGCGTCTGGACTCGCGGCATGGCTCACCCCCAGGTGATCGGCTCGGACCACCTCCTGGTTCGCCTGGCCCTGCCGGGCCTCCTCAGCGCAGCGGGGCGCGCGGCTGTGCCCACCCCCTACAGCCACACAGAGGGCCGCATCCTCCCGTACGACGCCGAGGCCGCGCCCGTCCAACACTGCCTGTGGGAGGCGGTCACCGCCGCGCAGGATGAACCCTCCCTGGCGCCCTGGCTGGGTCCTGCGGAGCAGCACGCCTACAGGTCCATGCCCGCGGCCGCGGTGGACAAGGTGTTCGAACACCTCCACGCGGCGCATGACGCCCTAGCGCCCTGTGGTCGGACGCCGACAGCCGTCCCCGGCGGGGACGGACCCGGCGGAGGGGGACCTCCCAGAGCGCGGAAAGCGGCTCCAGGCGGCAGTCCTCCGCTATGACACCCTGGCAGCGTGCGCGCCAGCAGTGTACCAGGCGGACGCGGCACGGCATGGCATCCGGTCCGAGGCGGCGCTCCAGCTCGCGGAGGAGCTGCGGGATGTGTCGCCCGGGTTCCGCCCAACCACACAGGGCCAGCTACAGGAGGAGTTGCAGAGGCAAGCAGCCGCCCTCGAGGAAGACATTTGCCAACTCCGCGCACTCCTTGCGGCAGAACGCAAGCGCGCCATCAAGGACTTCTGGCGCCGCCACGCCCCCGACATCGCCCAGCGATGGAAAGCCGTGCGGGGAGCCATAGGGGTAGAGTGCCCGGGCCCGTCAGGCCTCTGGAACGTGCAGGTCCCCAACACCCAAACGCTCCTCACGGAGGCCCACGACGTGATGTTCGCAGTTTGCGCCTTCTGGCGGGAAATGTATGAAAAACGCCCGGTGGACCTCCCAGGCTTCCAGGCAGTCCTCGGCCGCCATGTCCCCCGGGTCCCTGACGGGGCCTGGACACAGGTCCAGCAGTACTCCATGCAGGACCTGCAGTCCGCCCTGGACAAGGCCGATGGCAAGGCCCAAGGTCCCAACCACGTGGAGGCCCGTTTCATCAAGGCCCTCCCGGCACCCGTCCAGTGGCTCCTGGTCCACTCCTACCTGGCCATCTTCCACGGCGCCCCGCCGCCGATGCACTGGAGGGACGCGCACATCTGGCTCAGCCCCAAGGTACCGGGCTCCGCCAGACTGGACGACTACAGGCCCATAGCCCTGGGCCAGCTGGACATGAAGCTGCTCACGGGCCCCCTCACCCAGCGCATCACGGAAGTGCTCACACGGCACGGAGTGGTCATCGACTGGCAGCAAGGGGCCCTCCCTGGCTCCAACATAGGCCCACCACTGTTCATGGCGCAGCGGCAGCTCCAGCGGGGAAGGCCTAACTACGTTTTCTCCTTCGACCCCCGCAAGGCCTTCGACACCGCCCCGCACGGCCCCCTCCACCTCATCCTGCGCCACCTCTCCGTGCCGCCAGAGGTCATCGACCTCCTGCTCTTCCTCCACACGTGCGCCAGGCTGCGCATCGTCACCGCACACGGGCTAACGCAGCGCGTCCACATGCTGCGCGGCGTCCGGCAGGGCAACCCCGAGAGTCCCCTGCTGGACGCGCTTCTCCTGGAGCCCCTGCTCAGGGCGCAGGGGCACCGCCTGCGCCCGCCGGGAGGGGCCGAGCAAGGCCTCATTCAGGCCTACATCGACGACCTGCTGGTAGTGGCCCACACGCTGCAGCACTTCGTCGAGGGCATGGAGGCGGTGGTCGCGTACCCAGGGATGATGAGCATGGAGCTCAACCCCTGCAAGTGCGCCATGGCCACCACGGAAGGGGTCCCGGGCCCGCAGCTGCGCCTCTGTCCCCACCTGGAAAACCCATGGCACTGGGTACCAGCGGCGGACTCTGTCCCCTACCTGGGAGTCCAACTGCAGCCGGACGGGGAGTTCTCCCTGCAGCGCAAGCACCGGCTACGCCTGGCAGCGGTGCACCACTGGTGCCTCAATACCCTTGCGCCACCGAAAGTGGTGCAGGAAGTCATCCTGGCGATCCTCGGGGGGGTGACACAGTACGTCCCCCCTTTCATCGCCGACGACTCCGACACTGCGCGCCACCTGGACCACAAGGGTCCAGGTCGCGGAGGACAGGGCGCGGTACGTTTTCGACGCCTCGCGGGACAGCCTGCAGGATGACCGGACCCTGGGGCTCACACGGGTGCCAACGCGGTGCGAGCAGGCAGCGGTGGCCCTTGTGGGTACGCTCGTCCACCACAGCTCAATCTCTGTGCACGCCGAGGTCACCAAGATGTTCTGGGAAATAGCCGGTGCGCACGGAATATGTCCCGAGGTGCACTACCCCATCCCGGAGTTCACAACTCTAGCGGGGGCTGACTGGGTCCACCACGTACCCGGGGCCCTGGCTGCCCCGGGAGTGGGGCTGTACAAC
Source organism: Eutreptiella sp. 'Long Island Sound 2002' (assembly GCA_964036045.1). NCBI lineage: Eukaryota > Euglenozoa > Euglenophyceae > Eutreptiales > Eutreptiaceae > Eutreptiella > Eutreptiella sp. 'Long Island Sound 2002'. The sequence continues at coordinate 125,811,238 of OZ038382.1, read as the reverse complement.
CCCATCGCGTGCCCCAGGGCGGCCCACGTCCAACTACAGTCCCCACCGGGCAACATCGTCACGCTGCGCACCGCCAAGCTGCGACAACGCGACACGTGCCGCCTGACGGTGCCGCACACAATGCCGTGGCATGGACACCACGGGCCACGCCAGCCCCTCCCCGACAATGACGACCCGTGGCCGACGGCGGTGCGGGAATGCCTCAACAAATGCGCCGATGAACACCTCCACTATTGCCGCCGCGAGCAGGAGCCCACCAACCACCCCGGATGGCGCGATGCTTTGGTCCACCTCTTCCACGCCACCGGCACACGAGACCCCCGCTTGAGACTCGTCCACCCCACGAGGGTTATGCAGTACGCCCACACCGGCCCACGGGTGAGCCTGGACGGCCTGCACCTCCACGTCGGGGGCTACCACCGCCGGGGCGGCCTATCCCCCCCACGCGGGGGGCGGCGTACCACCCGCCGGCAGCCCTCATGTACATCCTCCACGACGTGCTCGCGGAACGCAAGCACCGAGAGCCTAACGCGGATGTGGCGTGGCCCGAGCTCCTGCGCCCCCGGCCCCACGCGCTGACGCCGCTGTGGTTGGTGACCACGGATGACCAATGCACCCGAGCGGTGGGGCAAGCGCAGCTCCAGGCCGAGTGGGTAATAGTGCAGGTGGGGGCATGCCAGCCCGCACTCCCCCGTGGCACCGCCCTGCTGGTAGCTACGGGGGTGCCACACGACCCACACATGGCAGTACACGCGCTGGAGGACCAGCCGGAGGACACGGGACACCTGGTGGTGCACCAGCGCGGAGGCCCGGCGTGGCTCAAACAACATGTGACAGCACTTCGGTCCTGGGCAAGCACAATCGCCGGAGCGGAAATCCGGCTGCAGGACCACCCGGCGATCAGCCCTGGCGACACCAGGGCGCTGAGTGTGGACCAACTGACCCCCAGCCACCCAGACGTCCGCTGGCACTCCGCCGACCCCAATGCGGGGTGGCTCAGCCCCACCGGGTACTACTGGATTCCGGAGGCCTTGAGCCACACCTCTTCCGACGCGTAAGGGGGCGGACCCTGCAATCACGCCACCAGCGTTGCTCTCGGCGCCGACCTCACCCGCACGTGGGCGGTGGCCATCTCGGGCACGGTGCCCGATGGGGAGGGGTGGCCGCCTCTCTCCCCCTACAATACGGCGCCCACCGACCATGGGTCCACACGGTGGACGCCGAAGTCATTCTCCACCTCCTGCGACACGCAGATCGCGAGCGGACCACAGGGGTCCCCGCGGGCGCGGCGAAGGTGGTCAACCAGATGCCCCTACGGTGGCTCCAGGACGGCCTGTGCGCGCGAGGGCAACACGCCGGGCACCTGTTCTGGTACTTCCGAGCCACCTCGCACCACAGTGACGGCGTCCGCGGACACTGTCCTGCAGAACACGCCCCCGGACCCTGGCCACGCCCAACTCATTGTCGCCAGCCGTGACGGTCACCTCGATCTACGGCCCCCCACGATGCGGGCGCTCGGCGAGGTCGCGCAGCGGGCGCAGACGGACCATGCCCTGACGCACCGAGGACACACACCTTTGGGCGCGGCCCACGCCACAGCCTATGTCCACGCCCGGGACCTCACCGCGACGGCCACCAACCGCCGGGCGCTGCGGGCCAGAGACGGCCATAAGCCGGTGCAGCGCAGGCTCCGTGTCCGTAAGGAGCGGCTCTCCGGCGTCACTGTCCTCCCACAACCGTGCCTCCTATGCGGCGGCCCGGAGGATATCCCGGTGCACATGCACGTGGGGTGCGCCCACTCACGGCTCCTCTGGCCCCACTACCGCCAGGCGGTGCACGAGGGGGCCCGCAACCTCCCACCCGGGGACAAAGCCCTGTGGGTGGCCTCGTGGCGCTCCGCAGGCGCCACATGGACGGAAGTCTTCTGCTCCGGACTGGTGCCCGAGGACGCGGAGGCGCAGCTCCGCGCCAGAGCCCGCTACCACCCGCCGGGAGGGACCTCTGTGGACGATTTCCTCCACCACATGCTCCGGCTGGGGGACTTCGCATCGGAGCTTCGCAACCACCGGCTGGAGCAACTCTTCCGCGAGCCCCTGAGCGCGGCGGCCCGGGCGCACCGATGGCTCACCGCGGCAGAGGGTGACCACCCCCCCCTCCCCCGCGCCCTGAAAAAGGACTTCGTAGCCTCCCGCCGTGTCTCGAATGGCACTCTGGAGTGCCCGCCACAAGAGGGCCCCCACCCGTACCAGGACCTGCCGGGGGGGTTCTCGAAGCACCTACAAGACGCCCTCTTCCCAGCGTGGATCATCGGGCACGGCTCCATGACCGCGTGGGAGGCACGTATAGTGGGTGAGAAGTGGGCGCGCGAGTGGAGCCGGTGGTGCGCCGCCACGCGCGCCCCGGAGACCCCTGCGCAATGATACGCCGCCATCCCGCTTAAGGGATGGGGGCCGGACACGCCGCCAAGACCCACCGTGATCCGCGGGGCGGGACCTGACGCCCCGTTGGACGCCGCGACGGGGGAATGGCTGCAAGCGGCCCCGGGGCCGCAAACAGGATGGACTGGGGACGTGTCCTCGCTCATCAGGGCGCCCGTCCCCCCCCGCATCGTCCTTCACGCCGCCAACGTACCCCGGGCTACGGAGATACGCAAATGGGGACCCGCCGCGGCCACCGTCCGATGGCACCCCCCAGAGGACGGGGCCGCCCAGCTCGCCGTGGCGCACTTCAAAGCTGGGGGGCCGGTATACAACGACGCCCTGTCCCGGCTGGGCGACACGCAGGGGCCCTTGCTCCTCATGCTCCCCACCGACATTGCAGCCGCGCTGCGCCAGGAGCTGGACGGCTGCGAAGGGCTGCGAGTGGGATGGGAGGCACTCGCGGACGGCACCCTACTGGCCCTCCTCGCCCGGGACGCCGCAAACGGGTGCCAATGGGATGCGCTGGCGCCCCACCTCACCGGGCGCCACGTGTACATGGCAACCCCCTCCCAGGGGCACCCCCGCCCGCCGTGGGACGGCCTCATCGCCACCTTCCACGACCACGGGATTCTCCCCGACGACACGTGGCGGGAGGTCCAGCGGAAGACGCTCGGCAGGGACTACCGGCGCCGCATCGGCGCCCGCCTGCTGGAGATCCGGGACCCCCTCCGACAGAGGTGGGACGACCTCTGGCTCCGCCATCTCGACCCTTGGTCGTCGCCCTGCCACCTCCCACACACCTGCCGCCTCTGCGGGGAATGTGACACGGTGTCCTCCGCAGCGTTGACAGGCGCCAGCAGGTGCGCCCGGTGCGCCCAGGTGACCGCGTGCCCCTGGTTCGAACCTCCCGCAGGCCCGCGCAGGCGCACGGAGGAGGAGGCCCTACGCCGGTGCATCGAGGGGGCACACGCCCCCTCACACGAACGCACGGGCCCCGCGGGCGCTGCCCTTCTGTGGATCCACGTGCACCTACGGGACCCCACATCCGTTGCGCACCTCTCGCACGTGTTCGCGCCCTGACCCCCACCCGCCGCTGCCCTTTGCAGAGCCCGCAGTACCATGCCACGCCGACGGGGGGATGGGACGGGACACGCCAGGGCCCGCCGCAAGGCACAGGAGGCGATCATCCGGGGCCTAGTGGCGGACGCGGTGGCGGAGGCGCACGAGGCACACGCTGCCGCACAGTGTGACCTGACGGGCAGTGCGAGGGCTTTCCTCAACGAGACCGCCCACCCGGCAGTCCGCGCCCTGAATGGAGCACGGGCCCCTACGCTGCACCCGGCGATGCACCGGATCGTGAACGCCATCCAGCCGGGGCTCATCAGCCCAGAGGCGGCCCTCTACGGGCACTGGATGGAGTGGCACGAGTCGAACCGGTCGGTCCGGCCCCTGTCCATGGGGGACACCCTGCGGCTGACGGGAGCGGTCGTCTGCCATGTCCCTCCGCAGCAGCGCCCCAGCCCTGCTGCACGCCCTCAGGACGCGCTTAACCGGGGACACGGCCCCGTACCTGAACCAGGCGCGGGCCACATACCCGGGAGGAGTGTCCAAGCTGGATGCGGCGCTCCACCTTCTACAGCCACCGGACGAGGACCTGGAGGTGGGCGAAATCACGGTGTCTGTGGAAGGCATGGACGAGGCTCCCGCACGCCTCCGGCCGACCAACCCGGCGTACGATGGCAGCAGGCCGACCCCCTCGTACGCCATCGTATGCGAGGCGTTTCCAGGGAGCCCGGCTGGTGCCCCGTTCTCCCGCCGGCGACGCACGCGCCCCGTGGCTGGGCCAACCCAGACCTGTCCCCCCCCCTCTCCAGAACCAGGGGTGCCCACCACAGGGGACACGTCCTCTGGCAAGAGTGCCCTGGCACCCCTCTGCTCCTCCTCGTCGTTGCGACCCGCGGGGACCCGGAACAGGTCCTGGGGATCACCCCGACCCACTCCTATGGGGCAGCACCCGTACCCCGCCCCCCCCTCGAGGCGTCCGCGGCGCGAGACGGGGTACACACCTTCCTGCGAACACAGGAGGTCACCGCCGTTACGGGGGTCCACCTAGTGCGGCTCCCCCCAGCACCACCCGACGATCCCCGGGGGCCCAGGGCCCTGAGCCCCGCCCCAGACTGGGAGCTGTGGCGCGACGCCTGGGCCACGTGGCTCCCCCGCCCCCCCTCCCAATGCCGCTGGATGACCGCCGGCCCCCGCCCCTACGGGGCTGACGCCACAGCCGGCCCCCCACCCCCTCCCCCCTTCCCCCCCGCAGAGCACCGCACGGCACTGCCCACGGCACGACACTGATGCACCAGGAGGTAGTGGGAAGGGCGCACCTGCCACCACGCGTTCCTACCAGGATAACAGTGATGGCAGACTCCGATGGCTCCCCCCAGCGGGACGACCGCCACCACCGCCGGTCCCGCTCCCGCTCCCCCGTCTCCCCGGAGTGGACGGGGGAGACCCCCGCGGAGCGCGAGGAGCGGAGGCTGGCGGAGGCGGCGGTGCTGGTCAGGCTGCCGGCTGGGCAGCCCCGGGTGGCCTCTGCCGACACCGGGCCATCAACCCAGGAGCCTGAGCCAGCCGAGGTGACCGTCCCCGCCGCCCAAGCAGCAAGCCCTGCCGCCCCGCCCCAGGAGGGGGCCCCAGACGCGCGGGAAGCGGAGACTGCAGCCCCAGCGAGCCACGCCGCGGCCCCGACCGCGGCCCCTGGCACGCCGCCGACACGGGGGGTAGCCCCGGCGCAGGAACCGGGCGCATCGCCGAGGGTTGCCGCAGCTGCAGGGGGGAGCGAGGAGGGCGCGCGAGGGGTTGCGACCGCAGCCCCAGCGAGCCACGCCGCGGCCCCGACCGCGGCCCCCGGCACGCCGCCGACACGGGGGGTAGCCCTGGCGCAGGAACCGGGCGCATCGCTGAGGGCTGCCGCAGCCGCAGAGGCAAGCGACGAGGGCGCGCAAGGGGTTGCCACCGCGGCCCCCGCGAGCCGCGCCACCGCCTCGGCCGGCCACGCCGCGGCCCCCAGCACGCCACGAAAGCGAGGGAAGGACCCCGCACGGGCCAAGGGCGCCTCGCCAGTGGCCGCAGCAGCAGCAGCAGTGGGCAGGGAGAGCGCGAAGTACCGCGCCCACGCCAACCCCACCCACACCCACACCAGCCCCCCCAAGCCGTTCCCCCCCAAGCCCTTCCCCCCGGGGCGGACGCGGCACGTCCGCCCCCCGGCGCCCGAGCTCTCGCCGCCGGGCGTCACGCTGCGGCAGCTGCAAAGGCAGCAGGACGCCGGCCGCGTGATCCAGGAAGGAGGGGACGGCGCGCGGGCAGAGCTGCGTGCCAGCCATGGGAGCGCGGAGCGGGGGACAGGAGGCGACAGGGGAAGTGCCCAGGAGCACGCGCAAGGAGCGGGCCAGGGCACGCGCAGCAGGGAGCAAGAGCGCAGCAGCGGAGGGGGACAGAGCGCGGTCAGCGGACGGCGCGACTCAGGGCAGGGGGCCGGGAAGGGGCCAGGGCACGGGAAGGGCGCGCAGGGGCGCGGGCTAGGCGCCCAGGTGCAGGGAGCTGGGCGAGGGACGGTGGGCGGGCGGGCAGGCCAGGGCGTGGGTGACAGGGGGTGGGACCCAGGGCACGGGCAGGGGGCCGGAAGGGGGCCGAAGGGCAAGGGCAAGGGCGTCACGGGCCCCAAGGGACAGGCGGGACGGGGCATGGGAGCCCAGTTGGAGGGCGGCTGGAAGGGAGGGGGGCGGGGGGCGCGGCGCCCTCGCAGCCGGACGTGCAGCCGGTGAGGTGCATCCCCCCCGGCAGCCAACAGATGCCGGCGCACCACATGCACCACCACCACCACCACCACCACCACCTCTACAACATCGACCCAGACGCCGGTGAGCTCATCCCGCCCCAACCCCCACGACCCCGGCACCAGCCAGCCCCCCCCGCGCCGAGTGCGGAGCCGGCGCGGATGGCCTCGGCGGGCGGGGGGGGCGGGGCGCGGCATCGGTGCCGCAGGCACAGGGGCAGCAGGGGGAGCCGGCGCAAGGGGCAGAGGGGGCCCGGCCCGGCCTGGCCCGACCTAGACTGGGGCACGGTCCCGCACCCTCTGGGGGATGAGGCCCTCCCCCTGATGGGTAGGTGTACGGGTGGTTGAGCTGGGCCAATCAGGGGACCACCAGGGGGTTGAGGAACCAACTCTTCGATGCCGTGCTCCTCAGGAGGGACGGAGGAAACCGAGAGCTACCCCCGGGGGGATGGGCAGCCCCAGAGGACCACGAGAGGGTCCTCAGGTCAGTGATCCGGGCGGCGTGTCCGGCCTTCCTGGAAGGGGGTGCGGTACTCCGCATCACGGATGCGGGCGCCAACAACTGGCTCACCCGGGCCTTGCGCAGCGCCCTCGCCCACTGGCGCTACAATTGGCGCAACCCGCCGCTGCCACAGCCCCAGCCCCCACACAAGCGGCGGTGCATGTGATGGCCCAGACGGCGGACGCGAGAAAGTGGGGGGGGGAGCTGGGCCCCCCGACCCACACCCCCCCCACGATACGGCGTGACAAAGGAGCGCGCGCCACCTCCCGCGGGAGGGAGGGCGGAGACAACGAGCGTGGAGGGACCGCTAACCCTCAGGGGCGCCCCCGGCCGGCTAGCGCCGCGCGACGACGGCGGGGGGGACGAGGGGCCCCAGCGAGGGCCTGCTTCAGAGTCTGACTCTAGGTAGAGGGGGGCGGGGGAAGAGTTCGACCCCCCAGCCGAAGGCTGGCCCCCGGGGCCGGGACCACCATGCCGCCCCCCCTCCGGCTGTCAGGGGGCGGCGCCAGGGGACCAGAGGGCCCCCCCCACCCCCTCCTCTCCTCCCCCTCAGGCCCAAGAGGGGACGGCGGCAGACCGAAGAAACGGCGGCCCCGCACCCACCCCGAAGAGGCTGCTGCACCCGAGGTGAGGGGGCACCACGGCCGAGGCAAGCGCCCGCACGCCCTGCCAGCTGCCGGCTGACGGCGGACCGGCGGCGCCCAGGACGGCGCAAACGGAGCTGCCCCTTCAGAGGCTTACCCCAGAAAACCGGGGGCGCGAACCAGAGCCGGGGGGCTCCCCCCCCCTCCCCCCCCCCCCGCTGCACTGACGCATTGGCGGCCGACCGGACCGCGCCTGACGCCCGCGGCTGCCCGGAAACCCCCACGGCACGAGTATGCCCCGGGGGGGCACACAGGAGACAACTGATGGCAGGCCGACGCCCGACGGGGCGGGGGGGGTGGGGGGGCAGCCGCCCCACACCCCTCCCCCCGCCCCCCCCCCCGAGCTTGGGGGCCACAGGAGCGATCCTCTGCCGCCCCGGAGCCGAGGGGATGCCCCCCCTCCCCCAGAAGGGACCGCGACGCAGGGGGGGGGGGGGGGGGATGCGGCTGGACCTGCGCACCACGCGCCCCAGCGCCCCCAACCGCCTGCTCCCGCGGGGGTCGCGGCCGACAGGCGAGCCGACAACAGCGCGCCGGAGCAATGCGCGGACCAAGCCTGGGGGCGGCGCACGGCGGCGCACCCGAACAGTATGGAGGCTGCGCCCCCCATGACCCTCCCATGACCACAGCCCACTCAGGGAGGTCAGAGGGGGAGTTCAGGTCTGCAGGGGCCCCCGGGGGAGCGGTCCACGGGCCGCCCCTCATTTCCCCCCACCCAGGGGCGGCTTCGCGGCCCCGACTGCACGCGCACGCCGGAGGGGAGTGCGCCGACGACACGAGGGGGGCCAGGATGGGGAACTGCGGGCCGCCACCCAGAGGGGGGGCAGGGAGGCCGCGGCGCGACCCCCCCCCCCCCACCCCCTCCACCGGCCCGCAGGCTGCGGGGGCCCCGGCCCCCATGCCCCGAGGCAGGGGGGATGGCCCCCCCCCCCCGCCCGAGAGAGGAGCCGGAGCGCGGCCCACCCCCCCGCCCCAGCTGCTGGCTCCCACAGGAACCGCGGGGAACAAGCGAGCCGGCGCCAACGCGCCAGGACGCCGCACAGATCGCGCCCAGTGAAGGCGGGCGAGCACGAACCGGAGTGGTACCGGGGGCCACGCCCCACATGGACAGAAGGAGGCCAGTGACACCCGCTTTGTTGCCTGCCCAGGGAAGGCAGAGGGACGGAACGAGGCATAGCGACCCCCCGCCCTACACGCCCCCCCCGGCCGCGCAAGCGGGGGGCACAGCGCACGGGCCGCCCCCCCCACCGCCCGCCTCCCGGCAACCGAACGCCACGGACCCGCCCCAAGGGCGGCGCACAGCCCAAAGTCAGGTAGGGGGATGGCCCCCCACCGCCCCCGCCGCACGCAGCCCCCACACCCACACGCCCGCGCCCACAGCACGCGGATAGCGGAGCCCAACAGCCCGCCCAGTGGGCGGGCAGTCAGGGGAGGGGGAGCGCCTGACCCCAGACACCCCTCGCAACAGTGGAAGGCACCACCCCGGGGACGCCCTTCCGCCACCTGCACAACCCCAAGCCAAGTAGGGGGGAACCAGGACGGGACCGCCCCCCCCCAAGCACGTCAGACGGAGCAAGGGACCGGGGCAGCACACGCGGAGGGGCACGGGCCACATGGAGGGCCCTACTAGCGCCCAGTGCCGGGACCGGGCGAGGTGCGCACGCCACACCACCAATGGGGTGGGGGAGCGGACGCCGCGGGAGCGCGAGCGCACACGCACGCAAAGGGCACGCGGGGACTACCAGAAGGGCAACCCGCCCGAGCTCGCGGAACGCACAGACCGCGTGGAATGGCGTACCAGCGAGCGAGGGTAAGGGACACCTGGACGGGACGGCCTGCCACAAGCAGTTCGGGACATGCGGGGCGGGAAGGGGGAAACGGGAGAGACACAACACCAGGTACTGGCCCGAGCCCCCCGAACCAGCGGCGAGCCCCGCGCACACACGGATGGGGCACTGCACCCGCCAAGGCAGTAGTGGCGCACTGCGCCACACCCCAACCCCTAGGCTAGGCAGCCTCCGCGCCAGCCCAAGGGGGTCCAACTGGCGACAAGCCAGTAGCACGGGCCTGGCAGCGCCGGCGCCCCGGGCGACCACACATTAGGGGGGCGACGTGGTGGGTAAGTGCCCGCAGCCACGGCTGCGAATTGATGCACTGACCGGGGACAGGTGAAACGGGGAAGCCGGGGAGGAACGGGGCTCCGAGCCCTGTGAACCCGGGGGACTCCGCCAGCAGGCAGGAGATGCGTCTTGGAGGGCCCCCCACTAGGACCCGGTGGGGAGGATATCACCTGGCCCGACCAGGTGGCGCCCTGGGGCTGAAAGGCGTCTAGTACCCGCAAAATCAAACCTCAAACCTCAAACCTAAGTACAGATTGTCCTGTTTGAGTGCCCGTGATACCGTGTGCCCTGGTGGCTGTGATGAGCTGAGATCCTGATGGCGCCAGGCGGGAAGCCCAGATGCCTGACTGCACTCCCAGCCGTCGGCCACTGTCAGTCCCAGTGTGAGCCTACCCACCCGCAGACGCACTTGCAGTCGGGTGGCGACTACCGGTGTCCTGACCTCGGTCAGTCTGCCTGGGAAACTGGTGGTTTGAGGAGTCGACGACTCTGCCCAGACTGCATGGGGACTCCCCCATGCATGGCCTTCGTGGTAATGGGGTGAGGGAAAAGACGGCCTTGATGCCCGATCCCTTATGGAGGAGCTCGTGCGGCTTTACCACTCTGGATTCGCGTCGTGGATATGGACATGGTGCGCCCAAGGGAAGACCCGTGGGGACTCTCCCCCAGCCTGCGGCCTTGGGAAGCCTGGGTAGCCTGATGGATCTTTGTTGTCGCTTTCGACCCGTGGGACAACCTCGGTCGTGGTGTGGCGCCTATGTTGGCCGTGTGTGCCACTACCACTGTGGTGGTGACCGTTGCAGCCGGCACTCGGTGCGCCTGGTATGGGTTAACGGGTCCTTTGGATGCCGAACGATTGCCGCCAGGACCCGAGATTTGATATTCAATACCATACTCGCAGTTACAGGCACCTACAGCATCATACCTGTCTTACCATGGGATTGTAATGGGCAACCTAACCCGCAAATCGGCCTGAAGGGAGGATGTGACACCCGCCCCCCCCTTCAGGGGAAAGTCCTGGGTACCCGCTGCCATGCTACGGTGTTATCGAGCCCCCCCAGGGTTTGCTCTAAGGAGGGGGGTGGGGCGGTACCCAGAACCTATGGCCCATGGCCCAGAGGCCTGTGAGCCGTCACACCCGTGCGGAAGCCGCTGACACCGGCTGTCAGCACGATATCTCTGTTCTTTAATCTGCGAGATCTGGAATCTGATCCCTAACCATTAAATCGATGTAGAATTACCATAATTTTACTGTCTTGGTCGATTTTCGGTTAGAAATCGGTGGAATACCCGATTTCTACCGCGATTTCTAATTGTCGTGAAATCGCCGCCTGTTGTCGCCTGTTCGCGGGCTTTCGTCGCTTCTCCGTGGCGAGTTTTGTGTTGAATCTTCCTCGAGTACCCTTGAGGTTCTAAAGAAACTTAAGGGCTTGATCTAGAGGGTTGTTCTTGTACTTTCATCTGGTTTGTTCACCAGAATTTTTCGCCGTCGCGTCTGAGAGAAAATCAGCGCGCAAGCTTTTCCGTCGATTGCTCGAACTCATGGTTCTCAAGGACCATGAGGTCGGACGCAACCCTACATTCCCTCCCTATGAGTAAGAAAAAGTGCTTTTCCAATACTTTAGGGTATACTTTAGTTGTATTAGAGGTGCTCTAAGCACTCAGGCATTTTTATCTTAGTATTGGCCCACCCAAAAGGGGTGATAACACATTTTGACCTATGGAACCAAACACTAAATCAGGATGTGGTGTGGACCCCTTTATCCCCAAGCTATAGGCACTAAAACATCTTTTCCTGGGTTGCTGAGGCACTGACATACTGAAGGCGGAGCCTATGAATTTATCAATGTTTTCTCATGAATTCTTAGCTATCGTAGTGGTATGCACCCTAGGGGGCTGGGGTACCTCTTTTTGAGAGGTCCTGGGTCCAATACCCAGTCAGCCTAGCTAAGTAGGAATATCCAATGTGACATGGCAGTGACCTCATCGCCACAAGCTATGCCACCTCAGCACCTATGGGACCCAAAAACAAAGAGTGCACATCTCAAGATGGCACTGTAGATGATAGTGAGCCCTTGGGGCAGTTTTCCAATCAGTCTTTCTCAAACATGTAAAATATTTCATCCTGAGTTGCAATGTATGCTAATTGCTGTGGTCTATTGTTGATAGTTGTTTTTATCTAACTCTTTGTGACTGCAGCCCTTCATGCTTTGATCCTGACCTTCTTCTACATGCTTATCTCTGGCTTGGGTTATCCTGGATTGGTTGTATTTCAACAATAAAACTTTTGGTCATCAAAAAACAAGCAGCAGGAACCCTACACCGGCATCAAGCAGCAGGAGAGGCATAACAAATACACAGTGTTGAAATCACTATAAAACCTTCTGGTAGCAAGAGGCAGACTGTCTCTGCGTACCGGCAGCAACCCTGTGCCGTACATCCAGTGCGCCGAGATCAGTCATATATAAGCAAGAAGGGCGAACGAATATGGACACCAAGAAGGAGGACACCGACGTGAAGACGGCGCCTGAGGCACCAGCAATGCCAGCACCTGGTGTACCTGGACCTGGACCTAGCGCTGTACCTTTTGAGCCCTTACATGGGCCAGTGGACGTGGCGGAGGATTCGATGGAAGGACTTCAGTCGGCCTTCCGGGCCCTCTCAGTCGAGGAGGTGGACACCCATCCTGTGAAGAGAAAGAGAGAGAGAGATAAGGATGCTGGAGAAAGCATAGCAGACGAAGAAGCAGACCAAGGGCACGACCCGACGAATGATCCTACCTTCGAGGGCGCACCAAGCACTTCTGGCCTCCACGCATCATCCTCTCCTATAACCACCACACTCCCAACTCCAGACCCAGCCGCTGCAACATCCACACCCATAACCAACCCGCCTATGGCAGAGGGCATAGGCTTTACTGGTATGCCTACCTACCCTGCCCATGGTGTGAACCCACCTACCATTGCGGTTCCAGAGGCAACTACTACCAGTGAGCCGGTGACCTCACGTTCTGCGCCGCGATGGTATGCGGCTGACTATCACCATCGTCTACCCGTTACGAGAGCCTATGTGGATGTTCCTGGGTATGCAACCTTGAGTGGGTTGAGGAGAGGACCTGAGTCATGCGGGAGCAGGAGTAGAGGATCGGGGAGATCCTCCAACAGG